>OU015438.1:14336982-17153232 GCA_907164795.1 Hemaris fuciformis | reverse complement strand
GGAGAGCGCTGCGCTCCAGTCTCCCAGGCTGGACACTCTTGTAGTGTGTGCTGGGCTGTGTCGTCCGGGCAGTTGTCACAGTGGTGACACACGGCCGACTCCTCCTTCAGAGCCACCCGACACAGGTAGTGGCCGAAGCATCCGTGCCCCGACAACTACCTGCGTCAGGCGAACGTCGCCGCACCGTGGCGCCTGTCCACCCACTGGTCGAGGACAGGACGCACTGCCTCGACGGTCCTAGCACCAGCACTGGGATCCTCCAGCCTGGTTCGCCATTCCTCCACGGCGGCCGTACGGAGGGAGGCTTTTATATGCCTCAACCTCTCTCGGGGCCAGTCTGTCCCCGCGACTTGACGCCTCCTCCCGCTGATGATAGAGACGCGAGAGGAATTTGGCGTCAAGATCCCACGGCAGGGACCCGGCCAAGACGCAGGCCGCCTCGTAGGAGATCGTGCGGTAGCCCCTGATCAGCCGCTGCGCCAGCGCACGCTGAGGCCTGCGCAGAAGAGCGACGCAGCGCCTGCTCAGGGACTCGGCCCATACTGGGCTCCCATACATCGCCATAGACCGCACGACTCCCATGTACATCCTTCGGCAAGGGATGCCTGGACCTTCCAGGTTGGGCAGCAGGCCAGACAGAGCGCCTGCTACCCGCAGCAGCTTCGGCTGCAGCACCTCAAAATGGGCGCGGAATTCCCACCGACTGTCGAGCAGCAGCCCCAAGTATTTGAGCTGCTTGCCGATGGGAATTCGCACGCCCTGAACCTCGATGTGGGCCCCAGCAGGTGGTCCCATCCGAGGCCGGTGAAAACAAATGGCCTCGGATTTGTGGAGGGCCACCGTGAGGCCCAGCCGCCGAATCCTCCTCGCCACGTTGCCAGTTCCAACCGCGGCGAGGTCGGCGGCCTCCTGGAAGGTCCCGCCCGTCGCAGTGACGAGCGTGTCGTCGGCGTAACAGAATACGCCGACGCCCCGGGGGTTGGCACCACGGAGCACCCAGTCGTAGCCGATGTTCCACAGAAGGGGCCCAAGAACCGACCCCTGTGGAACACCGCACGACACCGCTCTTCGGTACCACCCGTTGGCGCCCGGATACACCACGTCCCTGTTGGAGAGGTACGAGTGCACCAGACGCCTGAGATAGGGTGGCACCACGTGGTACCGCAGTGCTTCCTCGATACAGGCCCAGGGCAGGGTGTTGAAGGCATTGGCGATGTCCAGGGACACCGCCACGACGAATTTGCCCCGGGCCACCGCTTCCTCCGCTTAGTGCCTTGACCCGCAGAATCGCCGAGATGGTCGATCGGCCCCGCCGGAACCCGAATTGGCAATCGGCCAGGTCCGGGCCGACCCTCTCGAGATGCTCGACGAGGCGCGCATGGACGATGCGCTCGAAGAGCTTGGCGACCTCGTCGAGCAGCACGATGGGCCGGTAGGCCGATGGCGACTCAGCGGGTCGATTTGCCTTTCTTCAGCAGGACCAGCTTCCCAGTTTTCCATCTCGATGGAAACTGGCCCTGCTCTAGGCACGCGGAGAACAGGCCGCGGAGCCTCTCCCCCAGGAACTCGACTACGAGCACCCAGACACGTCCTGGGATGCCGTCGAGCCCCGGGGCGCAGTTCTTGCTCCGCAGCCGAAGCACTGCTGCTTCTAACTCCCCGGGCGACACACCCGGGGGAGGACCCTCCGGGGTCTCCCTTGCCGAAACGGACGACGACGACGATGCCGCCGGAGATCTCGGCGGCATCCGTGGAGGAACGACGACGACATCGGTGGCCGGAAAGAGAGCGGCGACCACGTCTCCCAGGAGCTCCGGACGGAGACTCTGGGTGAGGGGGGGCGCCGGCGGGCGTAACTTGTTCAACGCCAGCCGATACGGGCGCCCCCACGGATCGCGGTCCAGAGTCCCCAAGAACTCCTTTCTGGCCGCAGCCTTCGCCTCTTTGATGGCCACCCGCAGCGCTCTCCTGGCCTCTTTATAGAGGCCGCGGAGCAGCCGCTCCTGGTCCAGGTAATCTGCCTGCCGTGTCCGCCGGCGCCTGAGTCTGGCGAGTCGGCGGCGCGCCACCTCACAACAATACTTTAACTGCGCGAGCTCCGCCGACCACCAGTATACTTGGCGCCGCGGAGGGAGGCGTTGGACACGGGGCATCGCCGCATCGCAGATACAAGTTAGCGCTGCCCCGAACCATTCGGCCTCCTCCTCAACCCGCACCGTAGATTCCGGCGCGGGGAGCCAGGCTTGGACCAGAGCGGCCAGTTCCAAGGCCTCTATATCGAGGCGTTTTTGTGCCCATCGCGGGCCGCCCCCAATCGGGGCGTTCGGTCTGCCGCCGGACTGATTGGCGGCGGGCGCGGAGACATCGAACCGTATGTATCGGTGGTCCGACAATGTCTCCACGCCCACGAGGACTTTCCAGCCCCGGACACGGCGTGCGACGGTGTCGGTGGCAAACGAGATATCCACCACCGAACCGCCGTTGTGCCTCACGCACGTGTCCACCGACCCCCGATTGAGGACGATCAGGCCGAGGGAGGTCGCCCACTCCTCCAGGACCCTGCCACGAGCGTCAGTCGCCGATGAGCCCCAGGCCAGGGACTTGGCATTAAAGTCACCGGCGACGACGACGGGGCGAGGTTGGCTCTGCGACACCAGGGCCCCCAGCCGAGTGAGAAAGGCTTCAAACTCGACTAAGGGTCTGTTGGGAGAAAAGTAAACTCCTACAATCCAAACTCCTCCCAACAGAGTCGCTACGCATCCCCGGTCCTTCGCTACTTTTTCGAAGGGCGGGGAGCCTGCGGCACCCTGGGTAATAACGGCCACCGAACCGTCAAGGTCTCCGGCCCAATTGTCGCGGGGCGGGACGAAGTACGGCTCGGCGACCACAGCCACGTTTACCAGCCACTGCGCCATGGACTGAAGGAGCAGATCTTGAGCTCCGGCGCAGTGGTTGACGTTCGCCTGGAGGATCTTGAGGACCATTATTGGGCGACCTCCATTGGCTCATTCTCGGCCTGCGATGGGCGGACGGACTGCGGCTGGGCCGTGGCCTCAGCGGCAGTGCGTCTCTTCGACTTCTTATTTCGGCGGCTCGACTTGGCCACGCAAGCCTTGCCGCCGATTAGATGCCCCGCAGGTTTGTTGGCCGCGGCGCACAGAGTGCAGTGCGGCCCTGCGGAGCAACCTCGCGCTTTGTGGCCCGGTTGACCGCAGCGGTAGCACAAGTTGCTACGGTCAACCTCGGCGGTGCAGCGCTCCCTGACGTGTCCTCGCTCGAGACACCGGAAGCACTGCAGGGGCCTGGGTTCCAAAACGGCGACACGTGCCGCCGACCACCCGACCAGGACACGTCCAGCCCTGGCCGCTTTCTCCGCCGCTTGGGCGGGAGCACGAATCCAGACCACGCCCAAGCCTGAGCGGTCTGGCCTGACCTCGCCCACTTTCAGGCTCTCGGCCGAGCACTGAGTGGCCGCGGCGAAGGCCTGTGCGACCTTCTCGGGGGTGACAGACTCGTCAAGCCCCGAGAGTCGCAGTTCCGCGGTTTTCACGGGGCGGGTGACGCGCACGTCTTCCGACCCGCGGAATACCTCCCTCAACTTAGTGGCGAGGGAGTCGGCCTTCGCCTGGTTTTCGGGCCCAGGCACCTCGATGATGGTGGCGCCGTCACCGCCTTGCGCCACTTGATGCTGTCGATGCCGAGGTCCTTCAGCACAACATGCTGCTGTGCCTCGGCAACGACGCGGGCGTAGGTCAACCCCTTCTCTTGTGCCCCGGTAGCCAGCGTAATGGTGACTGCGGCTGACCGAGGCGGTCGAATACGCGGCAATGGGCTGCGTTTGGGTTGCAGTGGCATCGACTGGACCACTGCTTTCGCAGCCGTTTTGCGCCCTTTCTTCTTTCTTCCCTACGACCGTCCAGCCGTCGGGTTTGTTGACTGGGGCTGGTGGTTGTGGGCGAGGGTCCCTAGGGGCGGCCTTAGGTCGCACGTCCCTTTTTGTCTTCCGCCCCGTCCTGGGCTCTTGAGGCGGAGCCGAGCGTACCGCAGCTGCGTAACTCTGCGCAGGCTTAGGTTTGGCCACCTGTGCCGGCTTCTCATTTAAAGTGCCCTTTGTTGGTTTGGGCATTTTTCCCGCTTTCTGTTTGTCCCCAGCGAGTGGCGGACGAAGGCCAGCCTCGGGGGGCAGCGCCAAGGAGTCGAGCTTAGCGTTAACTATATTAATAATTCGCGCTTCCTGCTCCTTGAGCAGCCTCTTCATTTCCTCCTGCTGATTGGTCGTCAGGTCTTGCAGGCGGCGGATCTCCGCCATGCGTCCCTCATCGACTGCACGCAGCCGGATGATCTCGGCTTCGAGGCCAGCAACTTGGCCCGCCGATGGAACTTCGGCAAAATCCAGGAGTTCCTGGTGCACGTCGTTCAGCTCCCGAACGAACGTGCCTTTGAGGTTGCCAGATTGGCTGGCAACCATCTTCACTTTTTCTGCGAGGCGGTGGCAAAGGTCGCGTCGGAGTACGACCGTGTCCACCGCCTTCGCAGCCGCTGTGCGTCGCTTGCCCTTGCGGCTCACAGCGCTCACTTTGGCCGCGGGCTCGCTCTCGTCACCGCTGGTGTGCGATGCACGAGAGCGGGAGCTATCCCGCGACCAAAGCCTTCCTTTCAAGCGAGTTTGAGGACGACTCTGCTCGGAGCCAGAGCTTGGCTCCAAAGCAGTTGCCGTCCTCTTCTCCCCAGCAACTTTCGCGGGCGTCGCACCCGACTTCTCCTCTCCGTCTCCAGACTCCGCCTTCCCGGTGTGAGCCGGGGAAGGCAACTTCGTCAATACAATTTTGGGGTTTTAAAATAAGAAATATCCATTAGAAGTCCCACGAGTATGGGGGAAAGGGTAGTCCGCCCAGGCAGTGCCCCCTGTACCTGGGTAAGCCTAGCGTAACCCGCCAAGAGGTTCGGCCGGTACTCTGGCGGGAGTCGCACTAGAGACTGAACCTCCCATCAGCCATGCATCCCCTCACGGTGCGCCGCCGCTTGGGATTCGGGGTAACTTTTTATAGAGGTTTTTCTCCCTCGCGGCCCCGGGCGGTTAAGCCAAGGCCCTCGCGCCGGCCGAACTGCGAGACATGACCACAGCTTCGACCGGATTACGAGTTCGACGGTGGAAACGGGATCCGCCCATTTCCTGCTCGGAAGCAAGAGATTGCTAACCGAGCCCGCCAATGACCCGGGACAGAACCGGGATGGCCCAGAAGGGGCCCCAGCACCGGTGGGGGACACAACAAAGAGATGGCAGAAATCGCCAGTCCCCCCCGACAGGAATTAGCCGCCGGCAAGCATAACTTGTTGCAAACTGCAACAGCTTATGCTGGCCGTCGTTGCCCAGGGTGCACCACGTGGAGGTTTCCTGTTAAAGCACCCCTCCTTCGGCAAAACCTAACCTAACCTAACCTAACCTAACCTAACCTAACCTAACCTAACCTAACCTAACCTAACCTAACCTTTTTTTTTTTTTTTTTTTTTTTTTTTTTTTCGGGGGGAAAGCTGTTATGGCTCTACTTCCCGCCAGCCCCGGGGGGGGGGGGGGGCGAGAAGCGTATGTCGGGGTCACCGGTCTTCCAGCCCGGCGCGCGGCGACGTCATGTCCGCGCAGATGTTAGTGCCGGCTGGGTCCCTAACAAAATTCCCTAAACCGGCATACCGACCAAAACCCCCCGGTGGCCATCTCCGCGCGAGTGGGGCGACCGCGGTACGTTGGCGAGAAGCGCCAACCGTAATGCCGCAGCCGCCCGGTGCGCCTCCGAGACGTGTTTGTCTCGGCCGTCTCGGAGTTGTTGTAGGGGGCGCAGTTGCCCCCCCACTAGCTTGGTTCGGGCGCCCCGGTTGTGAATGGGCGCCCGCGACGTACACAGGCCACAGTGCCGCCGCCCCTCTCGGGGTCACTTTCAGTGAGGACGCGCCGCCCCCGCAGCGCGCCCAGCGACCCCAAGGGCCCCTTTGAGTCGTCTTTACGACAGGCAGGGATACCGTGTGGGATTCTAACGCCCCCTTGCCACAGGGCAGGGCGCCGGGTCTAATTATCTCTGTTGACCCGGCGCCTCTTCTCTGACGTCTTTGGCGGGCGGGATCGTTGATTTCTCGATCCCGCTCCGCGCTCTCCTTCTGCGACATGACGTGCTCGCAGAAGGAGAGCATCGCTCGCCACGACCTCGGACTCCCGACCATTGAAGATACGACGGCCGGGAGCGAGAGGTCGCCACCAACAATAGCGCGGAGAGCGCTGCGCTCCGTCTCCCAGGCTGGACACTCTTGTAGTGTGGTGCTGGGCTGTGTCGTCCGGGCAGTTGTCACAGTGGTGACACACGGCCGACTCCTCCTTCAGAGCCACCCGACACAGGTAGTGGCCGAAGCATCCGTGCCCCGACAATACCTGCGTCAGGCGAAACGTCGCCGCACCGTGGCGCCTGTCCACCCACTGGTCGAGGACAGGACGCACTGCCTCGACGGTCCTAGCACCAGCACTGGGATCCTCCAGCCTGGTGCGCCATTCCTCCACGGCGGCCGTACGGAGGGAGGCTTTTATTGCCTCAACCTCTCTCGGGGCCAGTCTGTCCCCGCGACTTGACGCCTCCTCCCGCTGATGGTAAAGACGCGAGAGAAATTTGGCGTCAAGATCCCACGGCAGGGACCCGGCCAAGACGCAGGCCGCCTCATAGGAGATCGTGCGGTAGCCCCTGATCAGTCGCTGCGCCAGCGCACGCTGAGGCCTGCGCAGAAGAGCGACGCAGCGGCTGTTCAGGGACTCGGCCCATACTGGGCTCCCATACATCGCCATAGACCGCACGACTCCCATGTACATCCTTCGGCAAGGGATGCCTGGACCTTCCAGGTTGGGCAGCAGGCCGGACAGAGCGCCTGCTACCCGCAGCAGCTTCGGCTGCAGCACCTCAAAATGGGCGCGAAATTCCCACCGACTGTCGAGCAGCAGCCCCAAGTATTTGAGCTGCTTGCCGATGGGAATTCGCACGCCCCTGAATCTCGATGTGGGCCCCAGCAGGTGGTCCCATCCGAGGCCGGTGAAAACAAATGGCCTCGGATTTGTGGAGGGCCACCGTGAGGCCCAGCCGCCGAATCCTCCTCGCCACGTTGCCAGTTCCAACCGCGGCGAGGTCGGCGGCCTCCTGGAAGGTCCCGCCCGTCGCAGTGACGAGCGTGTCGTCGGCGTAACAGAATACGCCGACGCCCCGGGGGTTGGCAACCACGGAGCACCCAGTCGTAGCCGATGTTCCACAGAAGGGGCCCAAGAACCGACCCTGTGGAACACCGCACGACACCGCTCTTCGGTACCACCCGTTGGCGCCCGGATACACCACGTCCCTGTTGGAGAGGTACGAGTGCACCAGACGCCTGAGATAGGGTGGCACCACGTGGTACCGCAGTGCTTCCTCGATACAGGCCCAGGGCAGGGTGTTGAAGGCATTGGCGATGTCCAGGGACACCGCCACGACGAATTTGCCCCGGGCCACCGCTTCCTCCGCTTGTGCCTTGACCCGCAGAATCGCCGAGATGGTCGATCGGCCCCGCCGGAACCCGAATTGGCAATCGGCCAGGTCCGGGCCGACCCTCTCGAGATGCTCGACGAGGCGCGCATGGACGATGCGCTCGAAGAGCTTGGCGACCTCGTCGAGCAGCACGATGGGCCGGTAGGCCGATGGCGACTCGGCGGGTCGATTTCCTTTCTTCAGCAGGACCAGCTTCCCAGTTTTCCATCTCGATGGAAACTGGCCTGCTCTAGGCACGCGGAGAACAGGCCGCGGAGCCTCTCCCCCAGGACTCGACTACGAGCACCCAGACACGTCCTGGGATGCCGTCGAGCCCCGGGGCGCAGTTCTTGCTCCGCAGCCGAAGCACTGCTGCTTCTAACTCCCCGGGCGACACACCCGGGGGAGGACCCTCCGGGGTCTCCCTTGCCGAAACGGACCGACGACGACGATGCCGCCGGAGATCTCGGCGGCATCCGTGGAGGAACGACGACAACATCGGTGGCCGGAAAGAGGGCGGCGACCACGTCCCCCAGGAGCTCCGGACGGAGACTCTGGGTGAGGGGGGGCGCCGGCGGGCGTAGCTTGTTCAACGCCAGCCGATACGGGCGCCCCCACGGATCGCGGTCCAGAGTCCCCAAGAACTCCCTTCTGGCCGCAGCCTTCGCCTCTTTGATGGCCACCCGCAGCGCTCTCCTGGCCTCTTTATAGAGCCGCGGAGCAGCCGCTCCTGGTCCAGGTAATCAGCCTGCGTATCCGCAACCTAACCTAACCTAACCTAACCTAACCTAACCCTAACCTAACCTAACCTAACCTAACCTAACCTAACCTAACCTAACCTAACCTAACCTAACCTAACCTAACCTTTTTTTTTTTTTTTTTTTTTTTTGTTCTCGAGGGGAAAGCTGTTTATGGCTCTACTTCCCGCCAGCCCCCGGGGGAGGGGGGGGGCGGGAAGCGTATGTCGGGTCACCGGTCTTCCAGCCCGGCGCGCGGCGACGTCATGTCCGCGCAGATGTTAGTGCCGGGCTGGGTCCCTAACAAAAATTCCCTAAACCGGCATACCGACCAAAACCCCCCGGTGGCCATCTCCGCGCCGAGTGGGGCGACCGCTGGTACGTTGGCGAGAAGCGCCAACCGTAATGCCGCAGCCGCCCGGTGCGCCTCCGAGACGTTAATGTCTCGGCCGTCTCGGAGTATGTGGGGGGGCGCAGTTGCACCCCCACTAGCTTGGTTCGGGCGCCCCGGTTGTGAATGGGCGCCCGCGACGTACACAGGCCACAGTGCCGCCGCCCCTCTCGGGTCACTTTCAGTGAGGACGCGCCGCCCCCGCAGCGCGCCCAGCGACCCCAAGGGCCCCTTGAGTCGCCTTTTACGACAGGCAGGGGATACCGTGGTGGGATTCTAACGCCCCCTTGCCACAGGGCAGGGCGCCGGGTCTAGTTATCTCTGTCGACCCGGCGCCTCCTTCTCTGACGTCTTTGGCGGGCGGGATCGTTGATCTCTCGATCCCGCTCCGCGCTCTCCTTCTGCGACATGACGTGCTCGCAGAAGGAGAGCATCGCTCGCCACGACCTCGGACTCCCGACCATTGAAGATACGACGGCCGGGAGCGAGAGGTCGCCACCAACAATAGCGCGGAGAGCGCTGCGCTCCGTCTCCCAGGCTGGACACTCTTGTAGTGTGTGCTGGGCTGTGTCGTCCGGGCAGTTGTCACAGTGGTGACACACGGCCGACTCCTCCTTCAGAGCCACCCGACACAGGTAGTGGCCGAAGCATCCGTGCCCCGACAATACCTGCGTCAGGCGAAACGTCGCCGCACCGTGGCGCCTGTCCACCCACTGGTCGAGGACAGGACGCACTGCCTCGACGGTCCTAGCACCAGCACTGGGATCCTCCAGCCTGGTTCGCCATTCCTCCACGGCGGCCGTACGGAGGGAGGCTTTTATTGCCTCAACCTCTCTCGGGGCCAGTCTGTCCCCCGCGACTTGACGCCTCCTCCCGCTGATGATAAAGACGCGAGAGGAATTTGGCGTCAAGATTCCCACGGCAGGGACCCGGCCAAGACGCAGGCCGCCTCGTAGGAGATCGTGCGATAGCCCCTGATCAGTCGCTGCGCCAGCGCACGGTGAGGCCTGCGCAGAAGAGCGACGCAGCGCCTGTTCAGGGACTCGGCCCATACTGGGCTTTCCATACAACGCCATAGACCGCACGACTCCCATGTACATCCTTCGGCAAGGGATGCCTGGACCTTCCAGGTTGGGCACAGGCCAGACAGAGCGCCTGCTACCCGCAGGCAGCTTCGGCTGCAACGCCTCAAAATGGGCGCGGAATTCCCCACCGACTGTCGAGCAGCAGCCCCAAGTATTGAGCTGCTTGCCGATGGGAATTCGCACGCCCTGGAACCTCGATGTGGGCCCCAGCAGGTGGTCCCCATCCGAGGCCGGTGAAAACAAATGGCCTCGGATTTGTGGCGGGCCACCGTGAGGCCCAGCCGCCGACTCCTCCTCGCCACGTTGCCAGTTCCAACCGCGGCGAGGTCGGCGGCCTCCTGGAAGGTCCCGCCCGTCGCAGTGACGAGCGTGTCGTCGGCGAACAGAATACGCCGACGCCCCGGGGGTTGGCACCACGGAGCACACCAGTCGTAGCCGATGTTCCACAGAAGGGGCCCAAGAACCGACCCCTGTGGAACACCGCACGACACCGCTCTTCGGTACCACCCGTTGGCGCCCGGATACACCACGTCCCTGTTGGAGAGGTACGAGTGCACCAGACGCCCTGAGATAGGGTGGCACCACGTGGTACCGCAGGTGCTTCCTCGATACAGGCCCAGGGCAGGGTATTGAAGGCATTGGCGATGTCCAGGGACACCGCCACGACGAATTTGCCCCGGGCCACCGCTTCCTCCGCTTGTGCCTTGACCCGCAGAGAATCGCCCGGATGGTCGATCGGCCCCGCCGGAACCCGAATTGGCAATCGGCCAGGTCCGGGCCGACCCTCTCGAGATGCTCGACGAGGCGCGCATGGACGATGCGCTCGAAGAGCTTGGCGACCTCGTCGAGCAGCACGATGGGCCGGTAGGCGATGGGCGACTCAGCGGGTCGATTTCCTTTCTTCAGCAGGACCAGCTTCCCAGTTTTTCCATCTCGATGGAAACTGGCCCTGCTCTAGGCACGCGGAGAACAGGCCGCGGAGCCTCTCCCCCAGGAACTCGACTACGAGCACCCAGACACGTCCTGGGATGCCGTCGAGCCCCGGGGCGCAGTTCTTGCTCCGCAGCCGAAGCACTGCTGCTTCTAACTCCCCGGCGACACACCCGGGGGAGGACCCTCCGGGGTCTCCCTTGCCGAAACGGACGACGACGACGATGCCGCCGGAGATTCTCGGCGGCATCCGTGGGAGGAACGACGACGACATCGGTGGCCGGAAAGAGGGCGGCGACCACATCCCCCAGGAGCTCCGGACGGAGACTCTGGGTGAGGGGGGGCGCCGGCGGGCGTAGCTTGTTCAACGCCAGCCGATACGGGCGGCCCCCACGGATCGCGGTCCAGAGTCCCCAAGAACTCCATTCTGGCCGCCAGCCTTCGCCTCTTTGATGGCCACCCGCAGCGCTCTCCTGGCCTCTTTATAGAGGCCGCGGAGCAGCCGCTCCTGGTCCAGGTAATCTGCCTGCCGTGTCCGCCGGCGCCTGAGTCTGGCGAGTCGGCGGCGCGCCACCTCACAACAATACTTTAACTGCGCGAGCTCCGCCGACCACCAGTATACTTGGCGCCGCGGAGGGAGGCGTTGGACTCGGGGGCATCGCCGCATCGCAGATACAAGTTAGCGCTGCCCGAACCATTCGGCCTCCTCCTCAACCCGCACCGTAGATTCCGGCGCGGGGAGCCAAACCTAACCTAACCTAACCTAACCTAACCTAACCTAACCTAACCTAACCTAACCTAACCTAACCTAACCTATACCCATGAAAAATAGCAAAAAAAGGACCAACCATCCCGTGGTGTGAGCGAAGAATTATCCGAGCTAAAAAAGACGGTAGCGAGATACAGGCGCAGGATCAAATGCGCAGCGCAGATACGAAGAGAGCATGTAGTCGAAGAGTACCCTGAAAAGAAAGATTGAATATGAGTGCCAAGCCAAGAAAGCCCAAATACAAAGCTGGAAACAGTTCTGCGAGAAACAGGATAGGGAAGGAGTATGGGATGGTATATACAGAATAGTAGGAAAAACCACCAGGAGACAAGAAGACTTGACCCTAACCAAAGACGGAGCACACTTAAACCCCAAGGAGTCAGCTGACCTGCTAGCCGAGACGTTCTACCCCGAAGATCTCGCTAGCGCAGACAACGATGACCATCGCCGCACCAGAGAGGTGGCAGAGCGAATAAACGACAGGCAGGAGGCGGAGCATCATGACCCCGCCGTTTACAATGCTGGAGCTAAAGACCGCGGTAGGAGGTTTTAACCCAAAGAAGGCTCCTGGGGCGGATGGCTTCACCGCGGATATATGCAGTCGAGCGATACACCAGGACCCGGACGCGTTTCCTTGCCCTATACAATAAGTGCCTAGAGATAGGGTACTTCCCGGACATCTGGAAGGAAGCCACAGTAGTGGCATTGAGAAAACCGGGCAAGGGAGACTATATGAACCCCAAGTCTTACCAGACCTATAGGCCTGCTGCCAGTTTTGGGTAAGGTCCTGGAAAAGATGATAGGTAGCAAGAATGAAATGGCAGCTAATACCAGTTTCAGTACTCGCCAGTACGGATTCATGCCCCAGAAGAGCACCGAAGACGCCCTCTATACGCTGATACCACCATATCAAGGGACAGATTAAGCTGAAAAAACTTGGTCACCCTGGTGTCACTGGATATAGAGGGTGCCTTCGATAGCGCATGGTGGCCAGCTATCAGAGTTCGTCTGGCTGAGGAAAAAGTACCGGTAAATATCAGGAGGGCTACTAGACAGTTACCCTCGACGAGAGAAAGGTCAGACTCAGATACGCAGGGGAAGAACGGTGAGACCCACAAACAAAGGATGTGTGCAAGGGTCAATAGGTGGTCCTATCCTGTGGAATCTCCTATTAGACCCACTATTAAAGAAATGGAAATAAGGAATACTAACTGTCAGGCGTTCGCGGACGACGTTGTACTAGTATTTGCAGAAGACACGGCTCTGGGAATCGAGAGACATGCAAATGCTGCCCTCTGCTTTGTTCCATGAATGGGGAGTGAGAAACAAACTAAGATTTGCACCGCACAAAACCTGCGCCATGGTGCTAACAAACAAACTAAAATAACGACACCCAAAACTGAGCATGGCGGGGGTGAGCATCGGCATGTCAAATGAGATCAAAATCCTGGGGCTTACATAGATAGAAAACTGACTTTTAACACCCATGTCGCGAACATCTGCACGAAAGCAACGGACATCTATAAAAGGTTGTCGAAAGCCGCTAGAGTGAGCTGGGGTCTACACCCGAAGTCATTAGGATTATATACTCGGCGGCAATAGAAACCAATAATAACATATGCGGCGGCAGCGTGGGCACCGGCGGCGGGAAAAATAGGGTGCAAAAACACCTTAACGCGGTCCAAAGAGGTTTCGCTCAGAAGCTCTGCAAATCCTACCGCACGGTCTCCCTGAACGCAGCGCTAGTACTGGCTGGGATACTACCTCTCGACCTAAGAGTACAGGAAGCAGCCGCCCTGTACGAGGCACGACGAGGGTCATCCCGGCTAGTGCTGGGCGATCGGGAGACTGAGCGAGTAGTGGGATTTGCGGGAAGCTCCTCTCCGGCGCTGCAAATGGACCTGGAATTTCGGTGTCTATCAGACCAGGCCCTGGTGGACGAACACAACGTGCAAGAGGTGCGAATCTTCACCGACGGGAGCAAGATTGACGGTGGCGTTTGGGGCGCATTATCCTTATGGACCAATGAAGTCGGAGACCAAAGCCGTCAAACTTAGCCTACCCGCGTATTGCACCGTCTACCAGGCGGAACTCCTGGCCATTTGCAGAGCCACGAGCGAAATTCTCAGAAACAGTAGGAGTTCCTTTGGCTTGTATAGCGACTCAAGAGCGGCACTCGAAACGGTAGCAGGCCAATGGAATCTTCATCCATTGGCCGTAGAGGTACGAAGTAACCTGCGTGAAGCTTCGATGCAAAACAAGACAGTGTCCTTGTTCTGGGTCAAAGCCCACGCAGGACTCTCAGGAAACGAGCGCGCTTGATTTCTTGGCGAAGGAGGCAGCGCTCTCGAACGGAGGAAGCCAGACTACGACCAGGTTCCCGCTTTCATTCATCAAGAGAAACATCCGTGAGAAGGACTCTTGAGGAATGGAACTGGAGATACCAGTCGGGAGAGACGGCCTCCGTAACGAAAGCGTTTCTTTCCAGATGCCATGAAAGCTTTTAAAATCATAAAAAAGATAAAACCCCAGGGACACCTTACACAAATGCTCACGGGGACATGGTGGATTCTCCGAATACCTGAATCGGTTCAAGTGTAGGGAGAATCCATCATGCATATGCGACCCAGACAAAGTAGAATCAGCAATGCACTGCCTGCTGGAATGCCCAATTTACGAATTAGCTAGATTTAATTTCGAACAGGAACGGGGGTGAAATTAGAAAGGAGTAACCTACCGGAAATAATAGACAGCGAAGAAAATAGCCAAATCTTTATCAAGTATTGTGAACAAATATGTAAACTAGTAAATAAGAGAAATGTAGATAAATACAACTGTAAATGTATAGCAAATAAGAAACGTAATACTTGACACTAGAAATAAGATTATTCATAAATTGTAACAAACGTAGCATCAAACTTAAAAAAAACCAGGATAAGATGTAAACAGCGTATTATTAGTGTAGATGATAAGTGTAATGTAAAACTATATAAACAATAAGACAAAATGTAAGTAACCATAAGATAGAAAAGTAAGATGCCTAAATGTAAGCGATAAATAAGAATAACGAGGAGAATGTAGATGATGTAAATAAATAAAACACCCCGATAGAATAAGTAATAGGCAATAAGTAGGATCTCCCTAAGAAGGAGACAGGCATTAGAGTAAGATCTCCCTATGAAGGAGTTAGTATAGATAGGAGGTAAGTAAGCAAACAACAAACGATAGATAAAGTCTCTGACCATTGTTAGGGGAACGAGAATAACAAAAAAAAAAAAAAAAAAAAAAAAAAAACCTAACCTACCTAACCTAACCTAACCTAACCTAACCTAACCTAACCTAACCTAACCTACTAACCTACCTAACCTACCTAACCTAACCTAACCTAACCTAACCTACCTAACCTAACCTTTTTTTTTTTTTTTTTTTTTTGTTCTCGAGGGGAAAGCTGTTTATGCTCTACTTCCCGCCAGCCCCCGGGGAGGGGGGGCGGGAAGCGTATTCGGGGTCACCGGTCTTCCAGCCCGGCGCGCGGCGACGTCATGTCCGCGCAGAGATGTTAGTGCCGGGCTGGGTCCCTAACAAAAATTCCCTAAACCGCATACCGCCAAAACCCCCCGGTGGCCATCTCCGCCGCCGAGTGGGGCGAACCGCGGTACGTTGGCGAGAAGCGCCAACCGTAATGCCGCAGCCGCCGGTGCGCCTCCGAGACGTTATATATCTCGGCCGGTCTCGGAGTTGTAGGGGGGCGCAGTTGCACCCCACTAGCTTGGTTCGGTGCGCCCCGTTTGTGGATGGGCGCCCAGCGACGTACACAGGCCACAGTGCCGCCGCCCCTCTCGGGGTCACTTTCAGTGAGGACGCACCGCCCACCGCAGCGCGCCCAGCGACCCCAAGGGCCCCTTTGAGTCGTCTTTTACGACAGGCAGGGGATACCGTGGTGGGATTCTAACGCCCCCTTGCCAACAGGGCAGGGCGCCGGGTCTAATTATCTCTGTTGACCCGGCGCCTCCTTCTCTGACGTCTTTGGCGGGCGGGATCGTTGATTTCTCGATCCCGCTCCGCGCTCTACTTCTGCGACATGACGTGCTCGCAGAAGGAGAGCATCGCTCGCCACGACCTCGGACTCCCGACCATTGAAGATACGACGGCCGGGAGCGAGAGGTCGCCACCAACACTAGCGCGGGAGAGCGCTGCGCTCCGTCTCCCAGGCTGCGACACTCTTGTAGTGTGTGCTGGGGCTGTGTCGTCCGGGCAGTTGTCACAGTGGTGACACACGGCCGACTCCTCCTTCAGAGCCACCCGACACAGGTAGTGGCCGAAGCATCCGTGCCCCGACAATACCTGCGTCAGGCGAAACGTCGCCGCACCGTGGCGCCTGTCCACCCACTGGTCGAGGACAGGACGCACTGCCTCGACGGTCCTAGCACAAAACCTGCGCCATGGTGCTAACAAACAAAACTAAAATACGACACCCCCAAAACTGAGCATGGCGGGGGTGAGCATCGGCATGTCAAATGAGATCAAAATCCTGGGGCTTACAATAGATAGAAAACTGACTTTTAACACCCATGTCGCGAACATCTGCACGAAAGCAACGGACATCTATAAAAGGTTGTCGAAAGCCGCTAGAGTGAGCTGGGTCTACACCCCGAAGTCATTAGGATTATATACTCGGCGGCAATAGAACCAATAATAACATATGCGGCGGCAGCGTGGGCACCGGCGGCGGGAAAAATAGGGGGTCAAAAAACACCTTAACGCGGTCCAAAGAGGTTTCGCTCAGAAGCTCTGCAAATCCTACCGCACGGTCTCCCTGAACGCAGCGCTAGTACTCGGCTGGGATACTACCTCTCGACCTAAGAGTACAGGAAGCAGCCGCCCTGTACGAGGCACGACGAGGGTCATCCCGGCTAGTGCTGGGCGATCGGGAGACTGAGCGAGTAGTGGGATTTGCGGAAGCTCCTCATCCGGCGCTGCAAATGGACCTGGAATTTCGGTGTCTATCAGACCAGGCCCTGGTGGACGAACACAACGTGCAAGAGGTGCGAATCTTCACCGACGGGAGCAAGATTGACGGTGGCGTTGGGGCGGCATTTATCCTTATGACCAATGAAGTCGAGACCAAAGCCGTCAAACTTAGCCTACCCGCGTATTGCACCGTCTACCAGGCGGAACTCCTGGCCATTTGCAGAGCCACGAGCGAAATTCTCAGACACAGTAGGAGTTCCTTTGGCTTGTATAGCGACTCAAGAGCGGCACTCGAAACGGTAGCAGGCCAATGGAATCTTCATCCATTGGCCGTAGAGGTACGAAGTAACCTGCGTGAAGCTTCGATGCAAAACAGACAGTGTCCTTGTTCTGGGTCAAAGCCCACGCAGGACTCTCAGGAAACGAGCGCGCTGATTTCTTGGCGAAGGAGGCAGCGCTCTCGAACCGAGGAAGCCAGACTACGACCAGGTTCCGCTTTCATTCATCAAGAGAAACATCCGTGAGAAGACCTCTTGAGGAATGGAACTGGAGATACCATTCGGGAGAGACGGCCTCCGTAACGAAAGCGTTCTTTCAGATGCCATGAAAGCTTTTAAATCATAAAAAAGATAAAACCCCAGGGACACCTACACAATGCTCACGGGACATGGTGGATTCTCCGAATACCTGAATCGGTTCAAGTGTAGGGAGAATCCATCATGCATATGCGACACCAGACAAAGTAGAATCAGCAATGCACTGCCTGCTGGAATGCCCAATTTAGAATTAGCTAGATTTAATTTCGAACAGAAACGGGGTGAAATTAGAAAGGAGTAACCTACCGGAAATAATAGACAGCGAAGAAATAGCCAAATCTTTATCAAGTATTGTGAACAAATATGTAAACTAGTAAAACCTCAAAAACACAGTGGTGAAAACACAAATCATGAAACGCTGAAGAAACGCGATCTATAACATAGTGTTTCTCGACGCCTCTGGACGTGCCCTGGAGGCCTACACAATCGTTCAAAAAACCAGATTTTCGA
This sequence comes from Hemaris fuciformis, assembly GCA_907164795.1. NCBI lineage: Eukaryota > Metazoa > Arthropoda > Insecta > Lepidoptera > Sphingidae > Hemaris > Hemaris fuciformis. The sequence goes on along the minus strand of OU015438.1, from coordinate 17,135,774 downwards.
TCCAGTAGTTTCGAAGAAAATTGATAAAAACTATTAGAAACACGTGGTGGAAATCCCTAAAGTCCCGAAATCGGGACTTCAACATTCAATCTAATACATCAAGAGACCCAAACAGCATCTGGATCCAAAAATTTAAGGTAAATTATAAACCTATAAATAAAAGGGCATTTGCGGTTGAAGCGACAGACTTTAAAATTTTGATTAGATTTAAAATAAAATCCAGTGATGACCTAAGTGTTTAGACTTAAACCTTAATAGACAGAAACTCTAACTTAAACTACAGTGAAAGAATTTTTAAAATCGGACCAGTAGTTAATGAAGAATTCGTTCATAAACAAAAGATAGAACCGCAAAACAACTTTGTTTTGCGGTTTACGTAAAAAATATTCCGAAAATTGTAAGTTAAAAACAATTAAAATAGTCAAACAAATTAAAGAACCTAAAAGTTTAGTGACAAAAATAGTCATCCCGAAGGAAGAAATCACCTAGCTCAACCAGGAGTCGAGATATTAAGGAAACTAATCTCAAAAAATTCTTCATAACGGAGTGAATTCACGGAACAACTCGACGAACACGAAAGTTTATTAACAAAACTCGACATTGTGAATTACTAGTACGTTACAAGACTTTAGTTGAATGTTAGATAATAGTCGATCAAATAGTATTATAGTGATTGTTGTCTACGTCATCCCGCCGTGTAGTTGAGTTGCTTACGTCACGTGCAATTAAGAGCGTCGACACTGCTAATGTGAATTGTGTTTTAAAAATTTACATTTTTGAAATTGTGTTACGTCACGAATCGTTATTAAATAATTAATATATGTATTATATATATAGTATATATTATATTAGATGTATATAAACTAAAAAATCTTTTTGTTGTCAAAATATAAAACAGTAAATTTGAGTCAAGTAGAAAAATTTTGAAAATCACACCCCCCCCCCCCCCCCGCTCCTAAAAAAAGACTAAATTAAAGTCCCTGCGATCACTCCTTCAGACATTCCCCTCCGCCTCCTACTAAAAAACTTTACCCCACCCCCCCTCAGTATAATAACGTTATAATTAGTCGCGAGATACCCAAGTTGGGTATCACCGAAATTGGCGTGACGAGAGCAAACCAATTGGACCTGGCAAAATTTTAAATTTTGGAATATCTAAAGAAATATTGACAACTTTGACAGAACTATTATCTAAATATTATTAATAATAAGTTTATTAGAAATAAGTTAGAATTAAGATCCTTTCAGTGTATGCTATCTTAAACCTATGTCCCAGAACATATTATAAGCCCCCTGAGGACTTTGGAAATTTCCACTCACAGTCAATAGTAAACAACTTACGTCACACGCTCCGCCCCCATCGAACGTTCTAGAACAAAGGCGGGCTGCGAGCGCTAATTGGACGGCTAGGATCTCTCGCCGTTAAAACAGTAACTGTGCCCACCAATCGGATACACGATAAATAGACATACAATTACAATCGAAGCTTCTGGAATAATAGACTCCGCCTTTAACTATTTATTGAAGTGGCTATTGGTGCCCTCAAACTCCCACCCCCAAAATTGAATTACAAACTCGAGTTAGTTAGAAAAATTCACGCCATACCTCTTAGTACTCCGGAATATTTTAAATTATCAGCGATTAACAGGACTTAAAATCCAAGATCCATATCCTACCTGTCTAAATAAATATCTTTAATTTCCATTCTATAAAATAAACATTAACAGTATTTAAATTTAAACCTGTAATAAAAACAGCTTATTTAATAAAACCTGTACAAATCTAAATCACAACACTTTACAAACACCTACCTAGAAACATTATACATTAATCAGCAAATCATTTATATACACATACAGAATCGAACCCGCACTACTGCGGAGAAACATAAAAGTTAACAATTCAAATAGTACGACGCAAATTCCAAGAATTAATCACCGAGCGGCGTAAACAAGTGACGTCACACGAACCGCGCCGCAGCGGCCGAGATTATCGCCGAGGTGACACATACACACATAATTAACAACTCGCTCGCGTAGAAACAGCCTACGTCACAAGCTCCACTCCAAACAGATAAATATAAGACAATATATAGCCATTGTAATTATCAAAACAAATAGTATATACAAGCAATAAATACACATATAGTAAAATAAAAATTTAAAATTTATTAATAACAATTTAGTAAGCAACATAGTGTTCCTATAGAATTTAAATCAAAATAAAATCATTATTTAAAACAAGAACAATACAACAACATAGAAATAAAACATAAGAATAAATAGCATAAACATAAACTAAATCGAACCTGCACCATTGGATCGCGTTGTTACAAAGTTACAAATAATTCAAGTGAAGCAATACACAATTATTATAAGATAAATTCCTAAGGAGCGATAAGGTCTGACGTCACGCGAACCTCGCCGCAGTTTGCGATAACACCGAGTGGCGCGTTGAAGCTCTACAGATATAATTTAAATAGTTAAGATCATTAGCAAACATAACAAATTACGTTAAATAGGTATAATCTAGAAGCATTAGCACTTAAAATTATTAAACAAACTATCAAAATTAGTCATAATACAGTGTTTACAGAAATTCAAACTATAGTAGAATATAATTAGAGCAATATAGTAATATATAATATAGAAATAAAACATTGGGAATAATTCCATAAACACCAAACCAAATCGAACCCGAACCCATTGCAATTATTGTTACAAAGTACAGACAATTCAAGTGAAATAAAACACAATTCTAAGAATAACTTCCTAAGGAGCGATACGTCTGACGTCACGCGAACCTCGCCGCATCGTCGCGATAACATTGAAAGGTGCGTGAGAGTTTATAGGTACAATTTCAATAGTTATAGATCATTAACAAACAATAATAAATTACGTTACTGCGCGTTCTTATCTTTAAGTATTTTTTGGATAATGATAGTTAATAAATCATACAATAGATTAAGTCCTTAAAACAATTACTGAAGTATAATTAATATAGTAAAATACATAGGGTTACATTCACCATACACGACATAACCCAACAAAATACAATAGTATAAACTACCCCCTACCCCTAACCTCACCCCCCTGAGGGTGAAGTCAGCGATTACTTGACCTAGGATACCCGAGTAAGGGCTCATTTTAAAGAACTTTTAAAGCAGTAAGTTACTCATACCGATTCATACAATTGTAGAAAATAAAAATAAAAATTAATAAAAAGTAAAATTAAAAATAGTAACTTTTTGCAATTTAGGTTAAGATAGCACAGAATAGTTTGTAAGACAAATCGCCAAGGCGTATTATACTAAATAAGTGATCAATTGGACCCACAGACCATATACATCTGTGGACTATATAACCACTTGTACAATATAGGTAAATACACCTACTAGACATTGTTGTAGATACTTACCTTACTCGACGTCAGCCCTTGACCGTGAACTGCTAGTCGGTGCGCCATACCTGAAACGAAATAGACAAAATTATAATATACATACATAATATATAAAGAATAGACAGTGTTTTACAAATTGTTCGGACCAGTAGGTGTAAATCCCCATTGTACTTTCAAGCTCGAGACAGAACCAAGTGAGCCATATACCACTCACGGAGGTCATCAAAAATCTGACGAGTTCCCCTAACGAAAACAAATTAAAAATGTTCCTACACCGAACCCCAATAAAAAGAAGTAAACCCTAAACCAATAACACGGTCAGCGGAGAAGAACACCCCTGAAAATACAACAAAAAACACAGTAGCTCAAGTACGTAGAAGCATTGAATCTAAAATGAGTAACACTGAGGAACACAGGGATCTGCAAGTCCAATAAAGTCAAAATCTAAAACCGCACAAACAATCAAACAGACTCCTCTACATACATTAGGAACAACAAGCCGGATGGCAGAAGCCAAAGCTTGCCTTCAAAGATCAAACGCAAATAAACAACAGTCGCAATCTGCGAACCGACATTAAGAATGATGTCATAGAAGCGACTGAAAAGTTGTATAAACTTGTAAAGGAGGGCAGAAGCTGCAGCCGGTAAAGAGGACCATAGCAGGGATAAACCAGGAAGAAGTACAAAGAACAGAGAAAGATGGGAAACTAAAGGAAGAAGAGAATAAAATAGAACTCAACAGATAATCAACGAACATACCAGAATATTGAAGGACAACAGGGAAGAAATGGAAAAAACTTAAGGAGGAATTAATAAAGCACAGAGAGGAGCTGAAAGAGCACGAAAAAGCCGCTAACATATGCAGGAGTAGCCGCCCAACAACCTAAGAAGACCAGGAGAAAGAACACTACATTCAGTAGTGATCACATCTGAAGACGACACGGAGACCGGGGAACAATTGTTCGACAAAATTAGAAGACAATAAATGCAAGAGAAGAAGGACTGCAGATAGACAAATTAGGAAAGCGAAAGACCGGAAAATAATAATAGGGTGTTAGAACGGCAAGAAGAAATTAGAAGAGTGAAAAGCAGGATAAATGCAACCGAGAAAAGACTAACGGTAGAGATATAGCAATAAAGAGCCACTTATAATTATAAAGACGTGTTAAATACAATACAGATGAAGATACATTAAAGCTATAAAAACACAAAATAGACACTTGCTAACGAAAGAAGAAATAGAGACACAAAAATGATTATAAAATATAGAAGGAGAGCAAGAAATCCACTCACTTCGCATGTGGTGATTCAGGTGTCCCCCCAGCTGTGGAAAGCAGTCACGAGGCGGGAGAGCTTCACATTGATGTCCAAGAGGGCTGAGGGTATACGACCAGTCCCCCCTCATCCAATGCTCACGATGCCTGGGATACGGACATGTAAAAAAATACTGCCGGGACCAGATAGAGGTATGCAGTCATTGCGGCCGGAGCGCACGTGAAAGCCGAATGCGCCGAATGGCTTGCGCAGACACCGCCAACGTGCTGCAAACTGTACAAGGCTGGTCACGGCAGGAATGACCACAATGCATTCAGTTCCGAATGCCCAGTGAGACGAAAGTGGGACGCAATCGCCCGGTCCGCAGTTGCGTACTGCTAAGGACACCCCTGGGAATACCAACCGGAGAGCACCAACAACTGAGCCAGAGCCACTCCTCTCCGTTCAAGCAAACTTGCAGAGAGAAAACAGCTCGCAACCTTAGAATTACTGCAAGAAGCAAAACCAAGAAGCTAGCATTCGCCCTGATACAGGAGCCTACGTAGGAAACCAAAGCAAATGAGAAGCTACAATGGAGTCAGGATTTATCAAAGGACCGGGGGGGCAGTGTGACACGGTGAAGGCCAGCAATTGCAGTCTTCAACAACGAACTAGCCGTGACGCACTGCCCGACGCTGACTACAAGCAACATAGCTGTAGCAAAAAATACATACCGGAGAACAAGACATTGCCTTGATTTCAATATATTTTGAACCAGACAAGCCCATCACACCATACCTAAGCAGCTTGGTAAGATCATCAGGAAGGTAGGAACCCAAAATAGCGTAATGGGCGGAGACACAAATGCGAAGAGCTCTTGGTGGGGTAGCGCAAAGACAGACAGGAGAGGAGAAGAGATGGCCGGAGCAATAGAAGAATGGCACTTGCAGGTGCTCAATGACGGGAATCTGCCTACGTTCGATACAATTAGAGGAGAAAAAAGATATGCAAGCTACGTAGACGTAACGGCGTGCTCAATGAATCTCTTCGCAAAAATTAGTGGATGGAAAGTGGACGAAGGCCTCATAACTCGGACCATAGAGCAATCACCTTTAAAATTAATATAAGAGTAGAAAAAATTAAAATAAAAAGAACAACAAGAATTTTTAACACAAAGAAAGCCAATTGGAAGATTTGATGCAGAAATTCGAGCAATTGAAAATTGAAATAGTCTAGACCGAACAAATAAGTAAATTAAACAGATAGAGAAGAATTAGACATAAAAATAGAAGCATATATAAACGATAGAAGAAGTAAGTACCAGCACAATTCCTGAAAAAAGATAATAGCAAATTTCACTTACCTTGGTGGTCCGAGGAACTAGCCAGGCTTAAACGAGAAACAACCACGAAGAAACGAAGAATTCGCTGCGCAGCGCCGGTCCCGGAGGAGAATGGTCGTCGATGATTACCTGCAAGCAAAGAGAAGTATGAGAAGGCGCTCAGGCAGCTCAAACTGCAAGTTGGAAGGAGTTCTGCGAAGGCAGGAAAAGAGGAAAATGTGGGATGGGATTTATAGAGTGAATCGGAAGGACATCAAAAAGAAGCGAAGAACTGCCCTGGTCAGAACGGATACCACGGGACCCGAAGGAGTCGGCGAAGCACCTGGCAGAGACATTCTACCCAGAGGACAAAAGGGAAGAAGATACCGCAGAACACCAGCGAATAGAGAAACAGCTTCTATAATAAATGAGAGGGGCAGCGATGATACACACCATGACCCTCCATTTACAATGATAGAATGATGACCGCAACTAATAGCTTTAACCCCAAGAAAGCCCCTGAGCAGATGGACTAACAGCAGACATCTGCAAGCAAGCAATAAAAAAGTATCCGGAGTTGTTACCTATCACTGGCAAACAAATGCCTCGAACTAGGCCACTTCCCGACCATCTGGAAGGAGGCCACGGTCATAGTCCTCCGAAAACCAGCCAAGGAGGACTATACACATGCTAAGTCCTATAGACCGATAGGCTTGCTGCCGGTGATGGGAAGATTCTGGAGAAAATGGTGGTGGGTCGGGTAAAGTGGCATCTACTCCCTAGGATGAGTACCCGACAGTTTGGCTTTATGCCCCAGCGAAGTACGGAAGACGCTCTCTATGTTTTAATTAAACACCTCAGAGACAAACTGCGCGAAAAGAAGATTATATCAGTAATCTCCTTAGACATAGAGGGCGCCTTTGATAATGCCTGGTGGCCGGCTATAAAGGTCAGACTGTCGGAGGAAAAATGTCCGAAAAATCTGAGACGGGTAGTAGATAGCTACTTTGAGAGCCGAAAAGTAAGGGTTCGTTATGCTGGCGAACAGCACGCAAGATGGACCTCCAAAGGTTGCGTACAGGGGTCAATTGGGGGTCCAATCATGTGGAACCTGCTCCTCGATCCACTGCTGCAAGAGCTTGATAGAAGGGGCGTCTTCTGCCAGGCCTTCGCCGATGACATACTACTAGTATTCGATGGAGAAGACGCGCTGTCTATACAACGTCAGGCCAACCCATCTCTGGCGTATGTGCAGGAATGGGGAAAGAGGAATAAGTTGAAGTTTGCGCCGCAAAAAACAAAAACTATGGTCGTAACAAACAAACTGAAGTACGACACCCCTGTCCTGCACATGGGAGGTGTAGATATATAGACACAGTGAAGGAAATGAAGATACTGGCCTAATAATTGATGACAAATTAACATTCAATAGACATGTAACGGAACAGTGCAAAAAAAGCAATCGGGATATACAATAAAATGGCCAGAGCGGCAAAAGTACAATGGGGGCTCTCACCGGGAATTGTAAAGGTCTTTACACAGCCGTGGTGAACCAATTATTCTATACGCTGCTAGTGCATGGCACCGGCAAGTAAAAAGGTGGCGTAAAAAAGCAGCTCGCGGTGGTACAGCGGTGGATTCGCGCAAAAAATGACAAAGCCTATAGGACCGTCTCCCTTAACTCCGCCCTGCTGCTCGCCGGTATACTACCATTAGATATTAGAATCGGGAAATGGCCAGCTATACGAGACAAAAAAGGGCATATGCGGCGAATAGTAGGAGATCGAGGGGTAGAAAGGCTATGGCCTTTGTCAAACTTGGACACCCGCAGCCAGATGGCATACGAGTTTTAAATGTCTGGTAGACAAGAGCAGCCCTGTGCCAGGTCAACAGGCAGTGCATTAATATATTCACAGACGGTAGCAAAATTCAAAGTAAGGTCGGAGCGGCGGTGACCATTCTTGAAATACCACGGAGACCAAGGTGAAAAGCTCAAAATTGGAGTCGTACTGCACTGTCTACCAGGCAGAACTCCTTGCCCTTAGTAAGGCCACAGAATGGCAATCAATGAAAAGGCGAAACATATAACATCTTTTGCGGACTCTCGATCTGCACTAGAAACTGTTAGCAAGCGGGGCATCCCTCCATCCCTAGCGTTCAAAAACTATCCAAATATGAAGATCATGAAACGAACGCAACAAAATACTGACGATTATTTTGGATAAAGGCACATGCGGGGATGGAGGGAAACGAACGCGCGGACGAGCTTGCAAAGGATGCAGCCTTAAAAAATAAAAAGAAAGCCAGATTACGACTTGTGTCCCATTTCATTCGTCAAGCGACAAATCCGCCAGGAATCGCTTGACGAGTGGAATGAGAGGTACAAGGGAGGCGAAACAGCTTCAACAACCAAGCTTTTCTTTCCTGATGCCGTGGTGGCCAATAAAATAATAAGAAAAATTGAGATCGACCCTGTTACAACCCAACTCCTGCGGGGCACGGCGGGTTCTCCGAGTATTTATATCGTTTTAAATGCAAGGAGAGCCCGCAGTGTATCTGCGAGCCTGGTAAACTGGAAACGCTGCTCCACATTGTGTTGGAATGCCCGGTCCACTTAAAAGAGAGAACAAATTTAGAGATAGAATTAGAAATAAAAATAGATGTCAGTAATATACCAGAATTAATGTTAAATATAGAAAGTAGAGAAAAATTCATAAAGTACTGTAAGAAAATAATAAAATTAGTCAACAATAGGAATAGATAAAATGAACCTAATACATATAATATATGATATATTATACTGTAATTAGAAATTTAAGAAAATAGTAATAAGTATGAATTAATATAAATAAGCTAAGATAGTAATAAAATGTATAGTATGTATTAAAATAAGAAATTAGTGTAATAATAGTGAAAAAAGAAACCCCACTGTATTCTAAAAGTATGTTATAGTAAGTAAGTACAATGTAGATAAATAAAGATAAATGTAGTTAAATGTAGGTAAGATAAGAAATAAAATAGAAATTCTAGAAATAAGAAATAAAAACACAGAACATAAAAGAGAAGTAGTAGTAGGATCTCCCTATGAAGGAGATAGGCGATAAGTAGGAACTCCCAATGAAGGAGATAGATAAATAGGAGGTAAGTAAATAACTAGTATAACAGAAGATACAGTCTCTGACTATTGTTAGGGGAACGAGAAAAAAAAAAAAAAAAAAAAAAAAAAAAAAAAAAAAAAAAAAAAAAAAAAAAAAAAAAAAAAAAAAAAAAAAACCTAACCTAACCTAACCTAACCTAACCTAACCCTAACCTAACCTAACCTAACCTAACCTAACCTAACCTAACCTAACCTAACCTAACCTAACCTAACCTTTTTTTTTTTTTGTTCTCGAGGGGAAAGCTGTTTATGGCTCTACTTCCCGCCAGCCCCGGGGGAGGGGGGGGCGGGAAGCGTATGTCGGGGTCACCGGTCTTCCAGCCCGGCGCGCGGCGACGTCATGTCCGCGCAGATGTTAGTGCCGGGCTGGGTCCCTAACAAAAATTCCCTAAACCGGCATACCGACCAAAACCCCCCGGTGGCCATCTCCGCGCCGAGTGGGGGCGACCGCGGTACGTTGGCGAGAGGCGCCAACCGTAATGCCGCAGCCGCCCGGTGCGCCTCCGAGACGTTTATAGTCTCGGCCGTCTCGGAGTTGTTGGGGGCGCAGTTGCACCCCCACTAGCTTGGTTCGGGCGCCCCGTTTGTGGATGGGCGCCCGCGACGTACACAGGCCACAGTGCCGCCGCCCCTCTCGGGGTCACTTTCAGTGAGGACGCACCGCCCCCGCAGCGCGCCCAGCGACCCCAAGGGCCCCTTTGAGTCGTCTTCTACGACAGGCAGGGGATACCGTGGTGGGATTCTAACGCCCCCTTGCCACAGGGCAGGGCGCCGGGTCTAATTATCTCTGTTGACCCGGCGCCTCCTTCTTTGACGTCTTTTGGCGGGCGGGATCGTTAGTCTCTCGATCCCGCTCCGCGCTCTCCTTCTGCGACATGACGTGCTCGCAGAAGGAGAGCACCGCTCGCCACGACCTCGGACTCCCGACCATTGAAGATACGACGGCCGGGAGCGAGAGGTCGCCACCAACAATAGCGCGGAGAGCGCTGCGCTCCATCTCCCAGGCTGGACACTCTTGTAGTGTGTGCTGGGCTGTGTCGTCCGGGCAGTTGTCACAGTGGTGACACACGGCCGACTCCTCCTTCAGAGCCACCCCGACCCAGGTAGTGGCCGAAGCATCCGTGCCCCGACAACACCTGCGTCAGGCGGAACGTCGCCGCACCGTGGCGCCTGTCCACCCACTGGTCGAGGACAGGACGCACTGCCTCGACGGTCCTAGCACCAGCACTGGGATCCTCCAGCCTGGTACGCCATTCCTCCACGGCGGCCGTACGGAGGGAGGCTTTTATAGCCTCTACCTCTCTCGGGGCCAGTCTGTCCCCGCGACTTGACGCCTCCTCCCGCTGATGGTAGAGACGCGAGAGAAATTTGGCGTCCAAGATCCCACGGCAGGGACCCGGCCAAGGACGCAGGCCGCCTCGTAGGAGATCGTGCGGTAGCCCCTGATCAGTCGCTGCGCCAGCGCACGCTGAGGCCTGCGCAGAAGTGCGACGCAGCGGCTGTTCAGGGACTCGGCCCATACTGGGCTCCCATACATCGCCATAGACCGCACGACTCCCATGTACATCCTTCGGCAAGGGATGCCTGGACCTTCCAGGTTGGGCAGCAGGCCGGACAGAGCGCCTGCTACCCGCAGCAGCTTCGGCTGCAGCACCTCAAAATGGGCGCGGAATTCCCACCGACTGTCGAGCAGCAGCCCCAAGTATTTGAGCTGCTTGCCGATGGGAATTCGCACGCCCTGAACCTCGATGTGGGCCCCAGCAGGTGGTCCCATCCGAGGCCGGTGAAAACAAATGGCCTCGGATTTGTGGAGGGCCACCGTGAGGCCCAGCCGCCGAATCCTCCTCGCCACGTTGCCAGTCCAACCGCGGCGAGGTCGGCGGCCTCCTGGAAGGTCCCGCCCGTCGCAGTGACGAGCGTGTCGTCGGCGTAACAGAATACGCCGACGCCCCGGGGGTTGGCACCACGGAGCACCCAGTCGTAGCCGATGTTCCACAGAAGGGGCCCAAGAACCGACCCCTGTGGAACACCGCACGACACCGCTCTTCGGTACCACCCGTTGGCGCCCGGATACACCACGTCCCTGTTGGAGAGGTACGAGTGCACCAGACGCCTGAGATAGGGTGGCACCACGTGGTACCGCAGTGCTTCCTCGATACAGGCCCAGGGCAGGGTGTTGAAGGCATTGGCGATGTCCAGGGACACCGCCACGACGAATTTGCCCCGGGCCACCGCTTCCTCCGCTTGTGCCTTGACCCGCAGAATCGCCGAGATGGTCGATCGGCCCCGCCGGAACCCGAATTGGCAATCGGCCTAGGTCCGGGCCGACCCTCTCGAGATGCTCGACGAGGCGCGCATGGACGATGCGCTCGAAGAGCTTGGCGACCTCGTCGAGCAGCACGATGGGCCGGTAGGCCGATGGCGACTCAGCGGGTCGATTTCCTTTCTTCAGCAGGACCAGCTTCCCAGTTTTCCATCTCGATGGAAACTGGCCCTGCTCTAGGCACGCGGAGAACAGGCCGCGGAGCCTCTCCCCCAGGAACTCGACTACGAGCACCCAGACACGTCCTGGGATGCCGTCGAGCCCCGGGGCGCAGTTCTTGCTCCGCAGCCGAAGCACTGCTGCTTCTAACTCCCCGGGCGACACACCCGGGGGAGGACCCTCCGGGGTCTCCCTTGCCGAAACGGACGACGACGACGATGCCGCCGGAGATCTCGGCGGCATCCGTGGAGGAACGACGACGACATCGGTGGCCGGAAAGAGAGCGGCGACCACGTCCCCCAGGAGCTCCGGACGGAGACTCTGGGTGAGGGGGGGGCGCCGGCGGGCGTAGCTTGTTCAACGCCAGCCGATACGGGCGCCCCCACGGATCGCGGTCCAGAGTCCCCAAGAACTCCCTTCTGGCCGCAGCCTTCGCTCTTTGATGGCCACCCGCAGCGCTCTCCTGGCCTCTTTATAGAGGCCGCGGAGCAGCCGCTCCTGGTCCAGGTAATCTGCCTGCCGTGTCCGCCGGCGCCTGAGTCTGGCGAGTCGGCGGCGCGCCCACCTCACTACAATACTTTAACTTCCGCGGACTCCGCCGACCACCAGTATACTTGGCGCCGGCGGAGGGAGGAACCTAACCTAACCTAACCTAACCTAACCTAACCTAACCTAACCTAACCTAACCTAACCTAACCTAACCTAACCTTTTTTTTTTTTTTTTTTTTTTTTTTGTTCTCGAGGGGAAAGCTGTTTATGGCTCTACTTCCCGCCAGCCCCGGGGGAGGGGGGGGGCGGGAAGCGTATGTCGGGGTCACCGGTCTTCCAGCCCGGCGCGCGGCGACGTCATGTCCGCGCAGATGTTAGTGCCGGGCTGGGTCCCTAACAAAATTCCCTAAACCGGCATACCGACCAAAACCCCCCGGTGGCCATCTCCGCGCCGAGTGGGGCGACCGCGGTACGTTGGCGAGAAGCGCCAACCGTAATGCCGCAGCCGCCCGGTGCGCCTCCGAGACGTTATAGTCTCGGCCGTCTCGGAGTTGTAGGGGGCGCAGTTGCACCCCCACTAGCTTGGTTCGGGCGCCCCGGTTGTGAATGGGCGCCCGCGACGTACACAGGCCACAGTGCCGCCGCCCCTCTCGGGGTCACTTTCAGTGAGGACGCGCCGCCCCCGCAGCGCGCCCAGCGACCCCAAGGGCCCCTTTGAGTCGCCTTTTACGACAGGCAGGGGATACCGTGGTGGGATTCTAGCGCCCCCTTGCCACAGGGCAGGGCGCCGGGTCTAGTTATCTCTGTCGACCCGGCGCCTCCTTCTCTGACGTCTTTGGCGGGCGGGATCGTTGATCTCTCGATCCCGCTCCGCGCTCTCCTTCTGCGACATGACGTGCTCGCAGAAGGAGAGCATCGCTCGCCACGACCTCGGACTCCCGACCATTGAAGATACGACGGCCGGGAGCGAGAGGTCGCCACCAACAATAGCGCGGAGAGCGCTGCGCTCCGTCTCCCAGGCTGGACACTCTTGTAGTGTGTGCTGGGCTGTGTCGTCCGGGCAGTTGTCACAGTGGTGACACACGGCCGACTCCTCCTTCAGAGCCACCCGACACAGGTAGTGGCCGAAGCATCCGTGCCCCGACAATACCTGCGTCAGGCGAAACGTCGCCGCACCGTGGCGCCTGTCCACCCACTGGTCGAGGACAGGACGCACTGCCTCGACGGTCCTAGCACCAGCACTGGGATCCTCCAGCCTGGTTCGCCATTCCTCCACGGCGGCCGTACGGAGGGAGGCTTTTATTGCCTCAACCTCTCTCGGGGCCAGTCTGTCCCCGCGACTTGACGCCTCCTCCCGCTGATGGTAGAGACGCGAGAGAAATTTGGCGTCAAGATCCCACGGCAGGGACCCGGCCAAGACGCAGGCCGCCTCGTAGGAGATCGTGCGGTAGCCCCTGATCAGTCGCTGCGCCAGCGCACGCTGAGGCCTGCGCAGAAGTGCGACGCAGCGGCTGTTCAGGGACTCGGCCCATACTGGGCTCCCATACATCGCCATAGACCGCACGACTCCCATGTACATCCTTCGGCAAGGGATGCCTGGACCTTCCAGGTTGGGCAGCAGGCCGGACAGAGCGCCTGCTACCCGCAGCAGCTTCGGCTGCAGCACCTCAAAATGGGCGCGGAATTCCCACCGACTGTCGAGCAGCAGCCCCAAGTATTTGAGCTGCTTGCCGATGGGAATTCGCACGCCCTGAACCTCGATGTGGGCCCCAGCAGGTGGTCCCATCCGAGGCCGGTGAAAACAAATGGCCTCGGATTTGTGGAGGGCCACCGTGAGGCCCAGCCGCCGAATCCTCCTCGCCACGTTGCCAGTTCCAACCGCGGCGAGGTCGGCGGCCTCCTGGAAGGTCCCGCCCGTCGCAGTGACGAGCGTGTCGTCGGCGTAACAGAATACGCCGACGCCCCGGGGGTTGGCACCACGGAGCACCCAGTCGTAGCCGATGTTCCACAGAAGGGGCCCAAGAACCGACCCCTGTGGAACACCGCACGACACCGCTCTTCGGTACCACCCGTTGGCGCCCGGATACACCACGTCCCTGTTGGAGAGGTACGAGTGCACCAGACGCCTGAGATAGGGTGGCACCACGTGGTACCGCAGTGCTTCCTCGATACAGGCCCAGGGCAGGGTGTTGAAGGCATTGGCGATGTCCAGGGACACCGCCACGACGAATTTGCCCCGGGCCACCGCTTCCTCCGCTTGTGCCTTGACCCGCAGAATCGCCGAGATGGTCGATCGGCCCCGCCGGAACCCGAATTGGCAATCGGCCAGGTCCGGGCCGACCCTCTCGAGATGCTCGACGAGGCGCGCATGGACGATGCGCTCGAAGAGCTTGGCGACCTCGTCGAGCAGCACGATGGGCCGGTAGGCCGATGGCGACTCAGCGGGTCGATTTCCTTTCTTCAGCAGGACCAGCTTCCCAGTTTTCCATCTCGATGGAAACTGGCCCTGCTCTAGGCACGCGGAGAACAGGCCGCGGAGCCTCTCCCCCAGGAACTCGACTACGAGCACCCAGACACGTCCTGGGATGCCGTCGAGCCCCGGGGCGCAGTTCTTGCTCCGCAGCCGAAGCACTGCTGCTTCTAACTCCCCGGGCGACACACCCGGGGGAGGACCCTCCGGGGTCTCCCTTGCCGAAACGGACGACGACGACGATGCCGCCGGAGATCTCGGCTCTGCGACACCAGGGCCCCCAGCCGAGTGAGAAAGGCTTCAAACTCGACTAAGGGTCTGTTGGGAGAAAAGTAAACTCCTACAATCCAAACTCCTCCCAACAGAGTCGCTACGCATCCCCGGTCCTTCGCTACTTTTTCGAAGGGCGGGGAGCCTGCGGCACCCTGGGTAATAACGGCCACCGAACCGTCAAGGTCTCCGGCCCAATTGTCGCGGGGCGGGACGAAGTACGGCTCGGCGACCACAGCCACGTTTACCAGCCACTGCGCCATGGACTGAAGGAGCAGATCTTGAGCTCCGGCGCAGTGGTTGACGTTCGCCTGGAGGATCTTGAGGACCATTATTGGGCGACCTCCATTGGCTCATTCTCGGCCTGCGATGGGCGGACGGACTGCGGCTGGGCCGTGGCCTCAGCGGCAGTGCGTCTCTTCGACTTCTTATTTCGGCGGCTCGACTTGGCCACGCAAGCCTTGCCGCCGATTAGATGCCCCGCAGGTTTGTTGGCCGCGGCGCACAGAGTGCAGTGCGGCCCTGCGGAGCAACCTCGCGCTTTGTGGCCCGGTTGACCGCAGCGGTAGCACAAGTTGCTACGGTCAACCTCGGCGGTGCAGCGCTCCCTGACGTGTCCTCGCTCGAGACACCGGAAGCACTGCAGGGGCCTGGGTTCCAAAACGGCGACACGTGCCGCCGACCACCCGACCAGGACACGTCCAGCCCTGGCCGCTTTCTCCGCCGCTTGGGCGGGAGCACGAATCCAGACCACGCCCAAGCCTGAGCGGTCTGGCCTGACCTCGCCCACTTTCAGGCTCTCGGCCGAGCACTGAGTGGCCGTGGCGAAGGCCTGTGCGACCTTCTCGGGGGTGACAGACTCGTCAAGCCCCGAGAGTCGCAATTCCGCGGTTTTCACGGGGCGGGTGACGCGCACGTCTTCCGACCCGCGGAATACCTCCCTCAACTTAGTGGCGAGGGAGTCGGCCTTCGCCTGGTTTTCGGGCCCAGGCACCTCGATGATGGTGGCGCCCGTCACCGCCTTGCGCCACTTGATGTTGTCGATGCCGAGGTCCTTCAGCACAACATGCTGCTGTGCCTCGGCAACGACGCGGGCGTAGGTCAGCCCCTTCTCTTGTGCCCCGGTAGCCAGCGTGATGGTGACTGCAGCTGACCGGGGTGGGCGAATACGTGGCACTGGTTTGCGTTCGCTTTGTGCCTGGTGTGCCTTTTTCATCGTCGCTTTGCGCCCCTTCTTGCCCTTACCGACGACTTTCCAGCCGTCGGATTTGTCGACCGGGGCTGGTAGCTGTGGGCGAGGCTCCCTCAATGCGGCCTTAGATGGCGCGTCCCTCTTTGCCTTTCGTCGGGGCTCTTGAGATGGCAGCGACTGCACCGCAGCTGCGTAGCTTTTAGGCTGCGCAGGCTTAGGTTTCGCTGCCTGTGTCGGCTTCTCCGTTGAAATGCCCTTTGCCGATTTGGGCATACCACCCGCTGAAGCCGTTTTCTTCTTGTCGGCCGCGAGCGGCGGACGAAGGCCAGCCTCGGGAGGCAGCGCCAGGGAGTCGAGCTTGGCGTTCACGATGCTCAAGACTCTCGCCTCTTGCTCCTTGAGCAGCCTCCTCATCTCCTCCTGCTGGTTGGACGTCAGCTCGTGGAGGCGGCGGATCTCCGCCATGCGTTCCTCATCGACTGCACGCAGCCGGATGATCTCGGCTTCGAGACCAGCAACTTGGCCCGCCGATGGAACTTCGGCAAAATCCAGAAGTTCCTGGTGCACGTCGTTCAGCTCCCGAACGAACGTGCCTTTGAGGTTGCCAGATTGGCTGGCAACCATCTTCACTTTTTCTGCGAGGCGGTGGCAAAGGTCGCGTCGGAGTACGACCGTGTCCACCGCCTTCGCAGCCGCTGTGCGTCGCTTGCCCTTGCGGCTCACAGCGCTCACTTTGGCCGCGGGCTCGCTCTCGTCACCGCTGGTGTGCGATGCACGAGAGCGGGAGCTATCCCGCGACCAAAGCCTTCCTTTCGAGCGAGTTTGAGGACGACTCTCCTCGGAGCCAGAGTTTGGCTCCAAAGCAGTTGCCGTCCTCTTCTCCCCAGCAACTTTCGCGGGCGTCGCACCCGACTTCGCCACTACGTCTCCTAACTCCGCCTCCCCGGTCAGAGCCGAGGCAGGCAACTTCGTCAATTTTACTTTTGGTATTTTAAAATTTAAGGTTTCCATTAGAAGTCCCACGAGTATGGGGGAAAGGGTAGTCCGCCCAGGCAGTGCCCCCTGTACCTGGGTAAGCCTAGCGTAACCCGCCAAGAGGTTCGGCCGGTACTCTGGCGGGAGTCGCACTAGAGACTGAACCTCCCATCAGCCATGCATCCCCTCACGGTGCGCCGCCGCTTGGGATTCGGGGTAACTTTTTATAGAGGTTTTCTCCCTCGCGGCCCGGGCGGTTAAGCCAAGGCCCTCGCGCCGGCCGAACTGCGAGACATGACCACAGCTTCGACCGGATTACGAGTTCGACGGTGGAAACGGGATCCGCCCATTTCCTGCTCGGAAGCAAGAGATTGCTAACCGAGCCCGCCAATGACCCGGGACAGAACCGGGATGGCCCAGAAGGGGCCCCAGCACCGGTGGGGGACACAACAAAGAGATGGCAGAAATCGCCAGTCCCCCCCGACAGGAATTAGCCGCCGGCAAGCATAACTTGTTGCAAGCTGCAACAGCTTATGCTGGCCGTCGTTGCCCAGGGTGCACCACGTGGAGGTTTCCTGTTAAAGCACCCCTAACCTAACCTAACCTAACCTAACCTAACCTTTTTTTTTTTTTTTGTTCTCGAGGGGAAAGCTGTTTATGGCTCTACTTCCCGCCAGCCCCGGGGGAGGGGGGGGCGGGAAGCGTATGTCGGGGTCACCGGTCTTCCAGCCCGGCGCGCGGCGACGTCATGTCCGCGCAGATGTTAGTGCCGGGCTGGGTCCCTAACAAAATTCCCTAAACCGGCATACCGACCAAAACCCCCCGGTGGCCATCTCCGCGCCGAGTGGGGCGACCGCGGTACGTTGGCGAGAAGCGCCAACCGTAATGCCGCAGCCGCCCGGTGCGCCTCCGAGACGTTATAGTCTCGGCCGTCTCGGAGTTGTAGGGGGCGCAGTTGCACCCCCACTAGCTTGGTTCGGGCGCCCCGGTTGTGAATGGGCGCCCGCGACGTACACAGGCCACAGTGCCGCCGCCCCTCTCGGGGTCACTTTCAGTGAGGACGCGCCGCCCCCGCAGCGCGCCCAGCGACCCCAAGGGCCCCTTTGAGTCGCCTTTTACGACAGGCAGGGGATACCGTGGTGGGATTCTAACGCCCCCTTGCCACAGGGCAGGGCGCCGGGTCTAGTTATCTCTGTCGACCCGGCGCCTCCTTCTCTGACGTCTTTGGCGGGCGGGATCGTTGATCTCTCGATCCCGCTCCGCGCTCTCCTTCTGCGACATGACGTGCTCGCAGAAGGAGAGCATCGCTCGCCACGACCTCGGACTCCCGACCATTGAAGATACGACGGCCGGGAGTGAGAGGTCGCCACCAACAATAGCGCGGAGAGCGCTGCGCTCCATCTCCCAGGCTGGACACTCTTGTAGTGTGTGCTGGGCTGTGTCGTCCGGGCAGTTGTCACAGTGGTGACACACGGCCGACTCCTCCTTCAGAGCTACCCGACACAGGTAGTGGCCGAAGCATCCGTGCCCCGACAATACCTGCGTCAGGCGAAACGTCGCCGCACCGTGGCGCCTGTCCACCCACTGGTCGAGGACAGGACGCACTGCCTCGACGGTCCTAGCACCAGCACTGGGATCCTCCAGCCTGGTGCGCCATTCCTCCACGGCGGCCGTACGGAGGGAGGCTTTTATTGCCTCAACCTCTCTCGGGGCCAGTCTGTCCCCGCGACTTGACGCCTCCTCCCGCTGATGGTAGAGACGCGAGAGAAATTTGGCGTCAAGATCCCACGGCAGGGACCCGGCCAAGACGCAGGCCGCCTCATAGGAGATCGTGCGGTAGCCCCTGATCAGTCGCTGCGCCAGCGCACGCTGAGGCCTGCGCAGAAAAGCGACGCAGTGGCTGTTCAGGGACTCGGCCCATACTGGGCTCCCATACATCGCCATAGACCGCACGACTCCCATGTACATCCTTCGGCAAGGGATGCCTGGACCTTCCAGGTTGGGCAGCAGGCCGGACAGAGCGCCTGCTACCCGCAGCAGCTTCGGCTGCAGCACCTCAAAATGGGCGCGAAATTCCCACCGACTGTCGAGCAGCAGCCCCAAGTATTTGAGCTGCTTGCCGATGGGAATTCGCACGCCCTGAACCTCGATGTGGGCCCCAGCAGGTGGTCCCATCCGAGGCCGGTGAAAACAAATGGCCTCGGATTTGTGGAGGGCCACCGTGAGGCCCAGCCGCCGAATCCTCCTCGCCACGTTGCCAGTTCCAACCGCGGCGAGGTCGGCGGCCTCCTGGAAGGTCCCGCCCGTCGCAGTGACGAGCGTGTCGTCGGCGTAACAGAATACGCCGACGCCCCGGGGGTTGGCACCACGGAGCACCCAGTCGTAGCCGATGTTCCACAGAAGGGGCCCAAGAACCGACCCCTGTGGAACACCGCACGACACCGCTCTTCGGTACCACCCGTTGGCGCCCGGATACACCACGTCCCTGTTGGAGAGGTACGAGTGCACCAGACGCCTGAGATAGGGTGGCACCACGTGGTACCGCAGTGCTTCCTCGATACAGGCCCAGGGCAGGGTATTGAAGGCATTGGCGATGTCCAGGGACACCGCCACGACGAATTTGCCCCGGGCCACCGCTTCCTCCGCTTGTGCCTTGACCCGCAGAATCGCCGAGATGGTCGATCGGCCCCGCCGGAACCCGAATTGGCAATCGGCCAGGTCCGGGCCGACCCTCTCGAGATGCTCGACGAGGCGCGCATGGACGATGCGCTCGAAGAGCTTGGCGACCTCGTCGAGCAGCACGATGGGCCGGTAGGCCGATGGCGACTCAGCGGGTCGATTTCCTTTCTTCAGCAGGACCAGCTTCCCAGTTTTCCATCTCGATGGAAACTGGCCCTGCTCTAGGCACGCGGAGAACAGGCCGCGGAGCCTCTCCCCCAGGAACTCGACTACGAGCACCCAGACACGTCCTGGGATGCCGTCGAGCCCCGGGGCGCAGTTCTTGCTCCGCAGCCGAAGCACTGCTGCTTCTAACTCCCCGGGCGACACACCCGGGGGAGGACCCTCCGGGGTCTCCCTTGCCGAAACGGACGACGACGACGATGCCGCCGGAGATCTCGGCGGCATCCGTGGAGGAACGACGACGACATTGGTGGCCGGAAAGAGGGCGGCGACCACATCCCCCAGGAGCTCCGGACGGAGACTCTGGGTGAGGGGGGGCGCCGGCGGGCGTAGCTTGTTCAACGCCAGCCGATACGGGCGCCCCCACGGATCGCGGTCCAGAGTCCCCAAGAACTCCCTTCTGGCCGCAGCCTTCGCCTCTTTGATGGCCACCCGCAGCGCTCTCCTGGCCTCTTTATAGAGGCCGCGGAGCAGCCGCTCCTGGTCCAGGTAATCTGCCTGCCGTGTCCGCCGGCGCCTGAGTCTGGCGAGTCGGCGGCGCGCCACCTCACAACAATACTTTAACTGCGCGAGCTCCGCCGACCACCAGTATACTTGGCGCCGCGGAGGGAGGCGTTGGACTCGGGGCATCGCCGCATCGCAGATACAAGTTAGCGCTGCCCCGAACCATTCGGCCTCCTCCTCAACCCGCACCGTAGATTCCGGCGCGGGGAGCCAGGCTTGGACCAGAGCGGCCAGTTCCAAGGCCTCTATATCGAGGCGTTTTTGGGCCCATCGCGGGCCGCCCCCAATCGGGGCGTTCGGTCTGCCGCCGGACTGATTGGCGGCGGGCGCGGAGACATCGAACCGTATGTATCGGTGGTCCGACAGTGTCTCCACGCCCACGAGGACTTTCCAGCCCTGGACACGGCGTGCGACGGTGTCGGTGGCAAACGAGATATCCACCACCGAACCGCCGTTGTGCCTCACGCACGTGTCCACCGACCCCCGGTTGAGGACGATCAGACCGAGGGAGGTCGCCCACTCCTCCAGGACCCCGCCACGAGCGTCAGTCGCCGATGAGCCCCAGGCCAGGGACTTGGCATTAAAGTCACCGGCGACGACGACGGGGCGAGGTTGGCTCTGCGACACCAGGGCCCCCAGCCGAGTGAGAAAGGCTTCAAACTCGACTAAGGGTCTGTTGGGAGAAAAGTAAACTCCAACGATCCAGACTCCTCCCAACAGAGTCGCTACGCATCCCCGGTCCTTCGCAACTTTCTCGAAGGGCGGGGAGCCTGCGGCACCCTGGGTAATAACGGCCACCGAACCGTCAAGGTCTCCGGCCCAATTGTCGCGGGGCGGGACGAAGTACGGCTCGGCGACCACAGCCACGTTTACCAACCACTGCGCCATGGACTGAAGGAGCAGATCTTGAGCTCCGGCGCAGTGGTTGACGTTCGCCTGGAGGATCTTGAGGACCATTATTGGGCGACCTCCATTGGCTCACTCTCGGCCTGCGATGGGCGGACGGACTGCGGCTGGGCCGTGGCCTCAGCGGCAGCGCGTCTCTTCGACTTTTTATTTCGGCGGCTCGACTTGGCCACGCAAGCCTTGCCGCCGATTAGATGCCCCGCAGGTTTGTTGGCCGCGGCGCACAGAGTGCAGTGCGGCCCTGCGGAGCAACCTCGCGCTTTGTGGCCCGGTTGACCGCAGCGGTAGCACAAGTTGCTACGGTCAACCTCGGCGGTGCAGCGCTCCCTGACGTGTCCTCGCTCGAGACACCGGAAGCACTGCAGGGGCCTGGGTTCCAAGACGGCGACACGTGCCGCCGACCACCCGACCAGGACACGTCCAGCCCTGGCCGCTTTCTCCGCCGCTTGGGCGGGAGCACGAATCCAGACCACGCCCAAGCCTGAGCGGTCTGGCCTGACCTCGCCCACTTTCAGGCTCTCGGCTGAGCACTGAGTGGCCGCGGCGAAGGCCTGTGCGACCTTCTCGGGGGTGACAGATTCGTCAAGCCCCGAGAGTCGCAATTCCGCGGTTTTCACGGGGCGGGTGACGCGCACGTCTTCCGACCCGCGGAATACCTCCCTCAACTTAGTGGCGAGGGAGTCGGCCTTCGCCTGGTTTTCGGGCCCAGGCACCTCGATGATGGTGGCGCCCGTCACCGCCTTGCGCCACTTGATGTTGTCGATGCCGAGGTCTTTCAGCACAACATGCTGCTGTGCCTCGGCAACGACGCGGGCGTAGGTCAGCCCCTTCTCTTGTGCCCCGGTAGCCAGCGTAATGGTGACTGCGGCTGACCGAGGCGGTCGAATACGCGGCAATGGGCTGCGTTTTGGTTGCAGTGGCCTCGACTGGACCACTGCTTTCGCAGCCGTTTTGCGCCCTTTCTTCTTTTTACCGACGACCTCCCAGCCGTCGGGTTTGTTGACTGGGGCTGGTGGTTGTGGGCGAGGCTCCCTAGGTGCGGCCCTAGGTGGCGCGTCCCTTTTTGTCTTCCGCCCCGTCCTGGGCTCTTGAGGTGGAGCCGAGCGTACCGCAGCTGCGTAACTCTGCGCAGGCTTAGGTTTGGCCACCTGTGCCGGCTTCTCATTTAAAGTGCCCTTTGTTGGTTTGGGCATTTTTCCCGCTTTCTGTTTGTCCCCAGCGAGTGGCGGACGAAGGCCAGCCTCGGGGGGCAGCGCCAAGGAGTCGAGCTTAGCGTTAACTATATTAATAATTCGCGCTTCCTGCTCCTTGAGCAGCCTCTTCATTTCCTCCTGCTGATTGGTCGTCAGCTCTTGCAGGCGGCGGATCTCCGCCATGCGTCCCTCGTCAACCGCCCGCAGCCGGATGACCTCCGCTTCAAGGCTAGCGACCTGGCCCGCCGATGGAACTTCTGCGAAGTCCATCAGTTCTTGGTGCACGTCGTTCAGCTCCCGAACGAACGTGCCCTTCAGGTTGCCAGATTGGCTGGCAACCGCCTTCACTTTTGCTGCGAGGCGGTGGCAGAGGTCGCGTCGGAGTACGACCGTGTCCACCGCCTTCGCAGCCGCTGTGCGTCGCTTTCCCTTGCGGCTCACAGCGCTCACTTTGGCCGCGGGCTCGCTCTCGTCACCGCTGGTGTGCGATGCACGAGAGCGGGAGCTATCCCGCGACCAAAGCCTTCCTTTCAGTCGAGATTGAGGGCGACTCTGCTCAGAGCCAGAGCCCGGCTCCAAAGCAGTTGCCGTCCTCTTTTCACCTGCAACCTTCGCGGGCGTCGCACCCGACTTCGCCACTACGTCTCCAAACTCCGCCTCCCCGGACAGAACCGAGGCAGGCAACTTCGTCAAGGTGATTTTAGGTATTTTAAAAGTATCCATAAGAAATCCCACGAGTATGGGGGAAAGGGTAGTCCGCCCAGGCAGTGCCCCCTGTACCTGGGTAAGCCTAGCGTAACCCGCCAAGAGTGTCGGCCGGTACTCTGGCGGGAGTCGCACTAGAGACTGAACCTCCCATCAGCCATGCATCCCCTCACGGTGCGCCGCCGCTTGGGATTCGGGGTAACTTTTATAGAGGTTTTCTCCCTCGCGGCCCGGGCGGTTAAGCCAAGGCCCTCGCGCCGGCCGAACTGCGAGACATGACCACAGCTTCGACCGGATTACGAGTTCGACGGTGGAAACGGGATCCGCCCATTTCCTGCTCGGAAGCAAGAGATTGCTAACTGAGCCCGCCAATGACCCGGGACAGAACCGGGATGGCCCAGAAGGGGCCCCAGCACCGGTGGGGGACACCACAAAGAGATGGCAGAAATCGCCAGTCCCCCCCGACAGGAATTAGCCGCCGGCAAGCATAACTTGTTGCAAACTGCAACAGCTTATGCTGGCCGTCGTTGCCCAGGGTGCACCACGTGGAGGTTTCCTGTTAAAGCACCCCAACCTAACCTAACCTAACCTAACCTAACCTAACCCAGTCGCAGTCCACGCCCCGAGGCGGTCGGATCGTTTTTAAGCCGCTCCGCGCTCAAAAAATCGGAAAAATAGGTTATTTCGCGTAAAAATACAAGTGTGATACATCAAAAGTTGCGCGCTGCGACCAGCTACATTGTGCCACAAAAAGTTTTAAAATCGGACAAAACCCCACGAAGATATTAGCGAAAATCCAAAATTTTAAAAATTTTCAACAGTTTTACAGCCATAACTCAGTGAAACGATCTGTGACCATATAGTTTTAAAGTGCAGTTCGGTGTGGAATTCCCCGGCCCATCGACTGTGAACGTTTGGGATTTTTCCCATGAACAGTTTCCACGTAACAGACAAAATAAGTGCCATTTTAGCAATTTCTGACAGTTTTAATTCAATAACTCTTCTAAATGATCTGTGACATATAGTTTTTATTATTTTACCGTGTTCAGTGCGTCCCCCTCTACAGGCCCACCGATTTTCAATTTTTTCCATCCAGAAATTACGAAGTTATAGACAGTGAAAGTTCGCGAAAATCAACCTGCCGACTTTCGGGAAGTGCACAAGGTCAGGGATTGGGTGCGATCCCTGTTTCTCGGTGCCTCCCGGACCGCCAGCTCTTCCTCTAGCTGGAGGCACTTCAACCAATAAGATCAGACACAAGTAAGACCCATTCTTACACCGATTAGTGTGCGAAAGTGTCAAAAAAAAAGACCTTAGATCTTCGGCGGCGTGGCCCCTGGACTGCCTCCACGCCCAATTTTTGTGCCTCCGGCTAGTCTTCATCCCCCCCAACATCCCTGCCAAATTTGGTGAAAATCGGTTCGCCGGATCGGCAGATATTCCTGCGGAAGCTCTCGGCCAATCAGAGGTTTTTAACTAATATCTCATTTCTATATATATATATCGTATTTATTTAAGTGCCTCCAGTTCCGGCTACCCCCTCCCCTCACCCTTATATAATTATATTTTTAAAATATTACTTGGTTCGCC
Source organism: Hemaris fuciformis (assembly GCA_907164795.1). Lineage (NCBI taxonomy): Eukaryota > Metazoa > Arthropoda > Insecta > Lepidoptera > Sphingidae > Hemaris > Hemaris fuciformis. Next base: position 17,110,966 of record OU015438.1, on the reverse strand, counting down.
CCCCACTATACATCGAGTAGGGGTGAAAATCGTCTTTTTCAGTTACCATCTTTTTCACCCTTTCTTTCTCTCATTCTATACCCCAGGTCCCACCTACTACCATCACACTTACCCCATCTCCCTGACCCTTCTGGTCTCTGAGATATAAATTTTTAAAAATTAAATTCTGAAAAATTTTTCTTAACATATTTTCGATCATATCTCAGTATATATCCTATATATTTTAAAAATCTTAAAGCCATCAGCCTCTGACTGGCTTCTGCCACCTCCGCGGATATCTCCGACCCTGATCGGACGACAGGAAGCGAGGAAACCGGCACCCATCTCCTCGGACCTTGGGCGCCTGGTGGTCTCGCAACCGGCACTTAAATTTGCGCACTCCCCCCCCTATCCCCTCACATCAACATCGTCCTGCTACGTCCACCGGAAGTGGCCGAACAACTGCCCAACTCCTGAACGTGAACATGGAGGACGACTCTCAGGGTCTCCCTGCATCCAGCGGGACAGCAGAACCCGCCCCCGCCACCCAACCCTCTCAAACCAAGAACACCAAAAAGAGGAAAGCCACCACCACTGCCACAGCTGAGGATGCAGCAAACCTTCCCACCAACGCACGGGCGGAACACGTAACCGACTCGAAGACCCTGCAGGAGTACCTGCACTCCATCTCCACTGTCCTGATTAATGCAGCCGGGGAAAGGAGTGTGACCAAAGAAAGCAAGCAACGGGTTGAGGCGATCGGGAGGCAGCTTGCCCAGATCGCTTCCAAAGTTGCTTACAACAACAAGGACCACCCCGAAGCCCCGACCAACACAGCCGACCCACCCACCCCAACCAGCAGACAAGCAGGGGACTTAAAGTCCGACATCATGGAGTGCGTTCGTGAGGAGCTTGGTAAGCACCTCACGGCCATGAACGCGCTCCATAAGAAGAACACCATCCAACAAACCCAAACCCAACTAAACCTGCAAGCCGGACCGTCTTATGCCTCGGCAGTCACCAACGGGAAGGCTTGCACCCCCACCACCACTAGACCTGCCCCTGCGCCACCCGCCAACCGACCGGCCATCATTGTTACCCCAAAGGTGGCCGCTAAGAACCCACAGGAAGCCGTGGAGGCCTTCAAGAAGGCGGTCTCCTACAAGAAGTCGAGATATGCTCCAGCCAGAGTCCAGCCGGTGTCCAACGGCAAACTCAGGGTGGAGTTCGAAAACACCGAACAGCGCGACGACACCCTGCAGCGCCTTCGGGGATCTACTCAGGTGAGTGCCGAAGCCGCAAGGCGTCTTAAACCAATGGTCATAATCAAAGGTATCTCAAAGGAGGTCCCGGCCGAGGAACTGGTCGAGATCATCCGGAACCAGAACCCGGAGGCACGCCCGGTAGACACGGACGAGGGGGACCTGAAGCTGAGGTTCCAGCGTGCAAATAGAAACCCCAAGTTGTACAATGCTGTACTACTTGTACACCCCGTTGTATGGCGGCGACTCACTGCGGCGGGCAGAGTCTGCGTGGACCACCAGAGGGTCCACGTTGAAGATTTCTCCCCGTTCATGCAGTGCTTCCGCTGCCTACAGTTCGGGCACACTCGCAATAAGTGTAAAAACACCGCCTCACCCTGCGCATTTTGCGCAGACACTAACCACACAGCGGACAGCTGTCCCACTAGGGAGAGGAAGGGGGCTCCCAAGTGCTACAACTGTCTCGCACACAACACCCGGTTCAGCTCGGGTCTCAACGCGTCTCACTCGGCCACATCACCAAACTGCCCACGCCTGATAGCCATGAAGGAAAAGATTACGACCAAAGTAGATTATGGGTACTAGGTCGGAACTCCTGGTCGTACAGTGTAATTTAGATCGTTCCAGAAACTGTCTCCAGGAGTTCATCGATTCTTTCGTGGCCAGCGAATACAAAGTTGCCCTCGTGTCGGAACCATATACTGGATCCGGCACGGAGGTAAAACACATCTCCGGTGTGAACATATACCAGTTTCGCACCGGAGAAAGAGTTAAGGCTTGCGTTTTTGTCAAGCCTGACCTCCCTTCTCTAGGTTTCACACAATACTCCACATCGAACCTGTGCGTGGTGGGGCTCAGCCTGGGACATAGGCGCTACTACGTAGCGTCAGCCTACGTGGAGCCCAACCACGACGAGGACAACACACTCCATCACATTGACACATTCCTCAGGTCGGTAAGGGGCAGTCCTGTAATTCTCGGCGGGGATTTTAACGGTTGGCACCCTGACTGGGGCAGCGCCGTCGCTAATCCCCGCGGCTTCGAGGTTGCCGAGCTGGCCCTCGCCAACGACCTATACATTTGCAACACCGGGTCGACTCCCACCTTCGAAACCGTCACGCATGGACGTACTCGTACGTCCATCATAGACGTCACCATGGCCTCACTCAACATCCTAGAGGCCATTCGGGATTGGCGGGTCGACCTCACACTAGGTACTTCATCACAACACAATGCCGTAGTGTTTCGTGTCGTGACCGGGGCCACCGGGCACACCACACACCACACCACTAACTCCACCTTCCGGTACAAAAGCGACAAAGCTCACTGGGGTTGCTTTACGGGCTCGCTACACACCATCTTTGCCGAGTCCGATATACTGGAAAGGGAAATACACACCCTTAATCATGAGGAACTCGAGGCCCTCATTGATGAGATCACGCTCAACATACACACCGCTTGCCGCGACTCCATGCCGGTAAAGCAGGGCGGAGGTAAATACCGACCCCCCTGGTGGACCGAAGCACTGGGGACGCGGAAGCGAGAAGTCATCCAGCTACACCGTCGCCTACACACAGCCACCAGGCACGGGCGGCCGCCGGACTCCCTGGTCGAGGAATTTAGAGCCACTAAAGCCCTCTACGCCCAGGAGATCAAGGCAGCCTCCACCAAAAACTTCAGGGAGTTCTGCGAGCTCCAGACCAGGGAGAACGTGTGGTCGCTCACTAACAGACTCCTCAAAGACACCACACCTAGACGCCCTCCTGTCACACTTAAGGTCGGAGACCGGTTCACCGAAGAAGGGGAAGAAACTGATGCAGCCCTGCTGCATCACTTCTACCCTGACGACGGCCCGGACACCGAACCCAACCACCACATCCTAAGAAACCTCTCCAACACCCTTCCCGATACTCCCGAGGATCCTCTCTTCACTGCCGAGGAGGTGCTGGAGCACTTGGGGTCTATGAACCCCAAAAAGGCTCCAGGACTGGACGGTCTGACCTCAGACATTTGCCTGAAGTTCGCCGAACAGTACCCGGGGTTGCTGACGTCTGTTATGAACAGATGCCTAACCCTCGGGCACTTCCCGCGGCGGTGGAAGGAGGCCTATGTCAAAATCATTCCCAAACCCGGCAAGTCGGACTACACCACCATGGGAGCGTTCCGGCCTATCGGTCTGCTGCCAGTCTTTGGCAAGTTGTTGGAGCGGCTCTTTATCAAAAGAGTCACCTACAAGGCATCTAGGAGCGGCAAGTCAAACGACCATCAGTTTGGCTTCAGGGAGCAAACCAACACCACTGCTGCCCTACGCGCCGCCCTGGAGTTTGTCGAGGGGGCCAGAGCACAGAAGCACCAGGTCGTTGCGGTGTGAGAAGTTGACCTTCCGCGACCACCTGCTCCACGTCATCGGCAAGGCTCAGCGGATATTTAAAAAGTTATCTTTGTATGCAAAACCCACTTGGGGGATGCATACCGAGAATATCCGCACCATTTATGAGCACGTGATTGAGCCCATTGTCACCTATGCCGCTGGTGTATGGGGGCGGGTGGTCGAGAAGAAGTACGCCCGCAAACTTCTTGCGAGCGTCCAACGCGGATTCGCCATCAAGGCCATTAAAGCCTTCCGCACTGTCTCCACCACGGCCGCCCTCGCTCTAGCCCAGTTCACCCCCTTGGATCTCAGGATCCGGGAGGTACATCAAGCTGAGAGCACCCGACTTTCCGGGACCACCAATTTCCTCCCAGAAGACATCCGCCTCGAACTCCCCACTCCCATACATCAATTATTACACCCTGCGGACCGCATCACATTTCCGCTGAGGACCTCCTGCAACCAGGAGGAAGTCGACGGAGCGGTCCGCACCAACACTATCCAGATATTCACCGACGGCAGTAAGCAGGATGACGACAGGGTGGGGGCCGCTTTCGTGTGCTTCGACCCTGGCGGGAAGAACACCACGACCACCAAGAAGCTCAAGTTACACGACTGCTGTACGGTGTTCCAGGCGGAGCTATTAGCCATCCTCAGAGCGTGCCAATGGGCTCTTGACCACAGATGCCCTGACGTTGCCATATTTAGCGACTCACTGTCGTCAATTATGGCAATTCAGAACAGGAGCAACACCCACCCTCTGGTGTCCCAGATACATAAAGTGTTATGGGACTATCGGGAGGTAGGGAGGTTGCAACTGTCATGGGTCAAGAGTCACATTGGCATTGCAGGCAACGAACTTGCAGACAGCGCAGCAAATGCTGCCTGTAATCTCCATAAAGCCCCCGACTATAGTCACTTCCCAATCAGTTATATAAAAGCGCGATTGCGCAGCTCCTCCTCGGACACCTGGCAGTCGCGTTATAGTGCTGCTGAACAGGGCCAACGCACGCGGTCACTATTCCCTAGTCTCGGAGACATCCGCAGGCTATGGAAAGTGACCGAACCCAGTTTCTACCTCACCCAGGTCCTCACTGGACACGGATACCACAAGGCCTACCTCCACCGTTTTCACATCACTCCGGATGATCACTGCCCTTGTGACGACAGCACCATCCAAAGCTTGGACCACCTGTTTGAGCACTGCCCGAGGTTTGCCATGGCGAGGCACTCGCACGAGATGGTCTGCGAACGCTGCGGGGTTTCCCCTTACGTTATCAGCGATCTGATCGAGCGAGGAAAGGAGAGGGCCCTCGCCTCCTACCTGAAGCTGGTCAACTCCATCCTGAGTCAGCTGAAGGACTTCAACGACACCAACACCAACCCGGCTGGGCCCTGAGGTCACCTAGTGACTTCTATATTATTAACAACACTCTTTGTACAAATTACTTTCATTTTTGCGATGTATTTCATTCAATATTTCATGTGCTTAAGCCCTTTTCATTGTAACCATTTTTCTGATTTTTATTCACGTTTAACGCGCTTTGATATTATTATTATGCAAACTAGTTGTAAGCTTTTTACCATTTTATTTTATTAATTATTAATGTGCCTTTAAATTTAATTACATGTACCATTTTCTTCGTCTTCCTCGGCGAGTGCGGACCGTGCATGCACCGTGAGGGGAAGCGGTGCCTGCGCGCCCGTGCCTCCCGAAGGAAAGACACCTACCTTTGTTTTAATTTTATGTTATCTGTATATTGTAACGCTTTTTCTCTTTTTTTGTATAACTATGACTGCGACTCTGTAACAATTTTAACATGTTTATATTCATTTACACTTAATTATGTTTAGTCCTAAGTTTACCACCTCTTTTTGCTGTATCGATTGTCAACATATTTTGTCTTTGTGTCTTATTATTTAAATAAATTTAAACCCTTTTGTTAATCACACCTGACCGGACTCACCACACTAATACACACACCCTAACACACCTCACACAAACAAACTAACTCCACACAAACCGACAAGGTACGGGCTATCGTATCCAATAGCGAAGCCCGTTTCCTTGCCGGCACACGCACATGCACATCACCACACCCTTCAGAGAAACATACATAACCCCAACAGAGAAACATAGGAGAAAAAAAAAAAAAAAAAAAAAAAAAAAAAAAACCTAACCTAACCTAACCTAACCTAACCTAACCTTTTTTTTTTTTTTTTTTTTTTTTTTTTTTTTTTTTTTTTTCACGCGGGGAAAATCCCTTTACGGACCATCCCGCCCCGGAAGGGCGAGGGTGTGTCGGACTCACCGGCGCCTTCCAACCCAGCATAGATGTTACCGCCCGTGATGTGCTCGGGCGGCCGCTGGGCCGGGTCCCTACCAAAATCAATGCGCCGTAATACCGACTAAAAACCCCGCGACGGCCACCATCAGCGCATTCAGCGAGGCGGCCCCGGCATATCCTGAAGCAAAAGCTATGGATTGGCGCGGGACCGCCTCTGCGCGGTGCCAAAAGGCACGGCAAAAGGATTTTTGTTCCTCCTCGGGGGCCGCCAAGGTAGGGACGGCGACCCCGCGTGGCCTCTGGGCGCCGGGCTAGATGTTCACCCGGCGCCTCCTACGTCGCCTGTTGCGACGAGCGGGATCGGTCTGCTCCCGATCCCGCTCGGCGCTCTCCTTCTGCGAAATGACACGTTCGCAGAAGGAGAGCATAGCTTTCCATGACCTCCGGCTGCCGACCATGGCGGCGACCACAGTCGGCAGCGAGAGGTCGCTCCCTACGACCGCTACGAGAGCGCTGCGCTCCTCGTCCCAGGCTGGGCACTCCTCCAGCGTGTGCTGAGCCGTGTCCTCTCGGCAGTTGCCACAATGGTGGCACACGGCGGCCTCCTCCACTCCAACGATGCGACACAGGTACGCACCGAAGCAGCCGTGCCCGGTGAGCACCTGCGTCAATCTGAAGGTCGGCGCACCGTGGCGCCTGTCCATCCACTGCTGGAGGACAGGACGCACTGCCGCGACGGTCGCCACGCCAGCACTTGGGCTCTCCAGCCTGGAACTCCACTCCTCCACGGCGGCGCTGCGGAGGGAGGCCAACATGGCCTCGACCTCTCTGGGGGCTGGTCTCCGCCCGGTTCGCCGGAACGCCTCCTCCCGCCACCAAAACACGGACGAGAGGGCTTGGGCGTCCAGCTGCCAGGGCAGAGTACCCGCCAAAACACAGGCCGCCTCGTGCGAAATCGTGCGGTACCCTCTAACGATTCGCTGCGCCACCATTCGCTGCGGACGATGCAGCAGGCGGACGCAGCGAGCGCCGAGGGAATTGGCCCACACGGGACACCCGTATAGGGCCATGGACCGCACGACTCCAGCATATAGGCTTCGGCAAGGGAAGCCAGGACCATCGATGTTGGGCAGCAGGCGACCGAGAGCGCCTGCTGCGCGGACCAACTTCGGCGACAACATCTCGAAATGCGCACGGAATTCCCACCGACTGTCCAGAATCAGTCCAAGGTACTTCATCTGGGAGCCGATGGGAATCCGCACGCCATCCACCATCAAGTGGGCCTCCGGCGGTGGCCTAGACTGAGGTCCGTAAAAGCACAGAGCCTCAGTCTTGTGCAGGGCCACCTGGAGGCCGAGTCGCCGAATCCTGCTCACCACCAGTTCGGTCCCGAACCCGGCGAGCAGGGCGGCCCGCTGTGGGGTCCTGGCCGTCGCTGTCACCAACGTGTCGTCCGCGTAGCAGACGACAGCGACACCCCGAAGGTTGGCACCACGAAGAACCCAGTCGTAACCGATGTTCCACAGGAGCGGCCCGAGAACCGAGCCCTGTGGAACACCGCACGACACCGCCCGACGATGCCACCCGTCGGCGCCCGGATACACGACGTACCTATTACACAAGTACGCCTGCACCAGACGCCGAAGGTAGGGCGGAACCTCGTGGTACCGCAGTGCCTCATTGATGCAGGCCCAGGGCATGGTGTTGAATGCGTTGGCGATGTCGAGTGACACCGCCACGACGCACTTGCCCCGGGACACTGCATCCTCCGCCAGTGCCCTGACCCGCAGAATAGCGTGTACCGTCGACCGGCCCCTCCGGAACCCGAACTGGCAATCTGCCAAGTCCGGGCCCGTGCTCTCCAGATGCTCGACGAGGCGCGCGTGCAAGATACGCTCAAAGAGTTTGCACACCTCGTCGAGCAGCACGATGGGCCGGTACGCCGACGGTGACTCTGCGGGTCGCCCCTCCTTCCTCAGCAGGACAAGCTTGCCCGTCTTCCACCGCGACGGGAAGCTGCCCTGCTGCAGGCACGCGGAGAACAGGCTGCGGAGCCTCGTACCCAGCGACTCGACGGCGAGCACCCAAACACGTCCGGGCACCCCGTCGAGCCCCGGGGCCGAGTTCTTGCCCCGCAGCCGAAGCACTGCCGCCTCCAGCTCTTCAGGCGACACCACCGGGATATCCCTTGCCGAATCCAACGACGATGGCGCCGATGGACGTGGCGCCATCGGTGGAGGAGTGAACTCCTCGGTGGCCGGGAACAAGGCCGCGACGACGTCCTCGACGAGGTCTGCCCGGAGACTCTGCGTAAGCGGGGGCGCCCATGGGCGGAGCTTGCTCAACGCCACACGGTATGGACGCCCCCACGGGTCTCTATCGAGAGACCTCCGGGACTCCTCGTAAGCCGCGGCCTTTGCTCGTGCAATGGCCACCCGCAGCGCTCTCTTCGCCCCTCTGTGGAGGCCGTAGAGCAGCCGCTCCTGTTCGTCGTCGCCAGGTTGACGGACCCGACGACGACGGTGCCTGGAGAGTCGGCGTAGCGCAGCCGCGCAAGACGCGCGCAGCTGCGAAAGTTCCGCCGACCACCAGTACACCTGACGCTTCGCCGGGAGGCGGGTGACCCGGGGCATCGACGCGTCGCAGACGCGCGACATCGCCACCCCGAACCATTCCGCCTCCTGCTCGACCCGCACCGGATCGTCTGGTGCGGAGAGCCACGCCTGAACAAGAGCGGCCTCTTCCGCAGCCTCCACATCGAGGCGCTTAGCGGCCCACCGCCGGCCGCCCGTGAATCGGGTAGCGGGACCACCACCGGACATGGTAGGGGCCCGGGAAGCAGAGACGCTATACCGGATATAACGGTGATCGGACAGCGTCTCCTCATCGACCAGGACCTTCCAGCCCCGGACACGGCGGGCAAGAGCCGGGGTGGCGAACGTCACGTCCACCACCGAACCGCCATTATGCCGCACGCACGTGTCCTCCGACCCCCGATTCAGGACGACCAGCCCTATTGAGATCGCCCATTCCTCCAGGGCCCCACCCCGCGCATCCGTCACCGACGAGCCCCAAGCCAAGGACTTGGCGTTGAAGTCGCCGGCGACTAGCACGGGGTGGGACTGGCTGCCTTGCACCACCAGGGCCCCCAGACGGACCAGAAAGCTCTCGAATTCCGCCTGGGACCTGTTGGGAGAGAAGTACACTCCTACGACCCAAATCCCCCCCAACAAGACCGCCACGCATCCCGAGCCCTTCGCTACTTTTTCGAAGGGCGGGGATCCGGCGGCGCCCCGAGTGATGACGGCCACCGAGCCATCCAGGTCCCCAGCCCAGTCATCCCGGGGAGGGACAAAGTATGGCTCGGAGACCACAGCCACTTGAATCGACCACTGCGCCAGGCACTGAACAAACAAATCCTGCGCCCCGGCGCAGTGATTGATGTTCGCCTGGAGGAAGTTAAGTGCCATATTAACTATGGGCGATCTCCATCATCTCTGAGGTGGGCGGTTTCGGCCGCGTCACAACCTCAGATCTCGCACCGTGTAAAGGGCGGTGCGGGACGGAGGAGGCGACGCAAGCCTTAGCGCCCACCCTGTGCCCTGCGGGCTTACCCGCAGCTGCACAGATTGTGCAGTGCGGGTCCGCGAGGCAATCGCGGGCCTTGTGGCCCTCTTGACCGCACCGGTAGCAGATCCCGGTGCGGTCACACTCCGCGGTACATTTGACCCTTACGTGCCCCCGGTACAGGCACCGGAAGCACCGTAAGGGCCTCGGCTCCAAGAGCCGGACCCCAGCCGACACCCAGCCCACCAGGATGCGTCCTGCCCTGGTGACCTTAGCCGCCGCTTTCGCCGGGCACCGGAGCCAAACGGCGCCCAGACCCGAGCGCTCGGCCCGAACTTCCCCCACCCGAATGTCTTCGGGCGAGCACTCGCCGAGCCGGGCGACGGCCGCTGCGACTGCCTCGGGGGTGACGGACTCGTCCAGCCCCGAGATGCGCAGCTCCGCAGTCTTGACGGGTCGGGTGACGCGAACGCCCTCCGACCCGGCAAGTACCTCCCTCATCTTACTGATGAGGGAGTCGGCCTTTGCCTCCGACTCTGGCCCGGGCACCTCAAAGATGTAGGCCCCGGTGGCCCCTCGTCTTGCCTTCATCCCGGCTATGCCCAGGCTAGGGAGGTCCACGTGAGTTTTGACCTCGCTCAGAACCTGGGCATACGTCGTGCCCCGCTCCAACGCCTCCGGCAGCACCGTCAGAGTGACGGCGGCTCTCTGCGGGAGGCGGAGCTGGGGCACCGGCTTGCGCGGCGGCTGTGTCGGCTGGGGTTTCGGGGGGGCGGCGGTGTTTCCCCCCCCAGGCTTCTTCTTTTTCTTCCCCCGCTTCACCACCTCGATCCATGGTGTGTCCATGGATTTTGGTGGCGGGGGGAGAGGACGCGGAGCTGGCGTCGGCGGGCGCGGTTCCGCACGCTTGCGATTCCCCCGCTTCCGCGAACGCGGTTGGCGGTCGGGAACCTTTGCGGGGGGCACCGCAGGGGGCTGGACGCTGGCCGGAGGGGCGGGCGTTTTTCGGTCCCCTCCTCCTTCCTTCCTCTGGTCGGCAGCCAGTGGAGGCCGGAGAATCGGCTCCGGAGGCAGCCTCAGTAGTATCGCCTCGAGCTTGGCGTCGAGCATCGAAAATCGACGCTCCAACTGCTCGAGGCGACCCTCGTCTATTGGAGGAGGAGGAGGAGCCTCCGGCACAACTGTCGGCTGCGACTGCGGCCGAACAGCGGCCAGGTCCTCCGAGACCTTTGATTGCGTGGTCAGGGCCACCTCCAACGCCATCACCTTTTCGCGTTGGCACCACGGAGCACCCAGTCGTAGCCGATGTTCCACAGAAGGGGCCCAAGAACCGACCCCTGTGGAACACCGCACGACACCGCTCTTCGGTACCACCCGTTGGCGCCCGGATACACCACGTCCCTGTTGGAGAGGTACGAGTGCACCAGACGCCTGAGATAGGGTGGCACCACGTGGTACCGCAGTGCTTCCTCGATACAGGCCCAGGGCAGGGTGTTGAAGGCATTGGCGATGTCCAGGGACACCGCCACGACGAATTTGCCCCGGGCCACCGCTTCCTCCGCTTGTGCCTTGACCCGCAGAATCGCCGAGATGGTCGATCGGCCCCGCCGGAACCCGAATTGGCAATCGGCCAGGTCCGGGCCGACCCTCTCGAGATGCTCGACGAGGCGCGCATGGACGATGCGCTCGAAGAGCTTGGCGACCTCGTCGAGCAGCACGATGGGCCGGTAGGCCGATGGCGACTCAGCGGGTCGATTTCCTTTCTTCAGCAGGACCAGCTTCCCAGTTTTCCATCTCGATGGAAACTGGCCCTGCTCTAGGCACGCGGAGAACAGGCCGCGGAGCCTCTCCCCCAGGAACTCGACTACGAGCACCCAGACACGTCCTGGGATGCCGTGGAGCCCCGGGGCGCAGTTCTTGCTCCGCAGCCGAAGCACTGCTGCTTCTAACTCCCCGGGCGACACACCCGGGGGAGGACCCTCCGGGGTCTCCCTTGCCGAAACGGACGACGACGACGATGCCGCCGGAGATCTCGGCGGCATCCGTGGAGGAACGACGACGACATCGGTGGCCGGAAAGAGGGCGGCGACCACGTCCCCCAGGAGCTCCGGACGGAGACTCTGGGTGAGGGGGGGCGCCGGCGGGCGTAGCTTGTTCAACGCCAGCCGATACGGGCGCCCCCACGGATCGCGGTCCAGAGTCCCCAAGAACTCCCTTCTGGCCGCAGCCTTCGCCTCTTTGATGGCCACCCGCAGCGCTCTCCTGGCCTCTTTATAGAGGCCGCGGAGCAGCCGCTCCTGGTCCAGGTAATCTGCCTGCCGTGTCCGCCGGCGCCTGAGTCTGGCGAGTCGGCGGCGCGCCACCTCACAACAATACTTTAACTGCGCGAGCTCCGCCGACCACCAGTATACTTGGCGCCGCGGAGGGAGGCGTTGGACTCGGGGCATCGCCGCATCGCAGATACAAGTTAGCGCTGCCCCGAACCATTCGGCCTCCTCCTCAACCCGCACCGTAGATTCCGGCGCGGGGAGCCAGGCTTGGACCAGAGCGGCCAGTTCCAAGGCCTCTATATCGAGGCGTTTTTGGGCCCATCGCGGGCCGCCCCCAATCGGGGCGTTCGGTCTGCCGCCGGACTGATTGGCGGCGGGCGCGGAGACATCGAACCGTATGTATCGGTGGTCCGACAGTGTCTCCACGCCCACGAGGACTTTCCAGCCCCGGACACGGCGTGCGACGGTGTCGGTGGCAAACGAGATATCCACCACCGAACCGCCGTTGTGCCTCACGCACGTGTCCACCGACCCCCGGTTGAGGACGATCAGACCGAGGGAGGTCGCCCACTCCTCCAGGACCCCGCCACGAGCGTCAGTCGCCGATGAGCCCCAGGCCAGGGACTTGGCATTAAAGTCACCGGCGACGACGACGGGGCGAGGTTGGCTCTGCGACACCAGGGCCCCCAGCCGAGTGAGAAAGGCTTCAAACTCGACTAAAGGTCTGTTGGGAGAAAAGTAAACTCCAACGATCCAGACTCCTCCCAACAGAGTCGCTACGCATCCCCGGTCCTTCGCAACTTTCTCGAAGGGCGGGGAGCCTGCGGCACCCTGGGTAATAACGGCCACCGAACCGTCAAGGTCTCCGGCCCAATTGTCGCGGGGCGGGACGAAGTACGGCTCGGCGACCACAGCCACGTTTACCAACCACTGCGCCATGGACTGAAGGAGCAGATCTTGAGCTCCGGCGCAGTGGTTGACGTTCGCCTGGAGGATCTTGAGGACCATTATTGGGCGACCTCCATTGGCTCACTCTCGGCCTGCGATGGGCGGACGGACTGCGGCTGGGCCGTGGCCTCAGCGGCAGTGCGTCTCTTCGACTTCTTATTTCGGCGGCTCGACTTGGCCACGCAAGCCTTGCCGCCGATTAGATGCCCCGCAGGTTTGTTGGCCGCGGCGCACAGAGTGCAGTGCGGCCCTGCGGAGCAACCTCGCGCTTTGTGGCCCGGTTGACCGCAGCGGTAGCACAAGTTGCTACGGTCAACCTCGGCGGTGCAGCGTTCCCTGACGTGTCCTCGCTCGAGACACCGGAAGCACTGCAGGGGCCTGGGTTCCAAAACGGCGACACGTGCCGCCGACCACCCGACCAGGACACGTCCAGCCCTGGCCGCTTTCTCCGCCGCTTGGGCGGGAGCACGAATCCAGACCACGCCCAAGCCTGAGCGGTCTGGCCTGACCTCGCCCACTTTCAGGCTCTCGGCCGAGCACTGAGTGGCCGCGGCGAAGGCCTGTGCGACCTTCTCGGGGGTGACAGACTCGTCAAGCCCCGAGAGTCGCAATTCCGCGGTTTTCACGGGGCGGGTGACGCGCACGTCTTCCGACCCGCGGAATACCTCCTTCAACTTAGTGGCGAGGGAGTCGGCCTTCGCCTGGTTTTCGGGCCCAGGCACCTCGATGATGGTGGCGCCCGTCACCGCCTTGCGCCACTTGATGCTGTCGATGCCTAGGTCCTTCAGCACAACATGCTGCTGTGCCTCGGCAACGACGCGGGCGTAGGTCAGCCCCTTGTCTTGGGCCCCGGTAGCCAGCGTGATGGTAACCGCGGCTGACCGAGGCGGTCGAATGCGGGGCACTGGTTTGCGCTTGCTTTGCGCCTGATCTGCTGTATTCGGCACTGCTTTGCGCCCCTTCTTTCCCTTACCGACGACTTTCCAGCCGTCGGATTTGTCGACCGGGGCTGGTAGTTGTGGGCGAGGCTCCCTTAATGCGGCCTTAGATGGTGCGTCCCTCTTTGCCTTTCGCCGGGGCTCTTGAGGGGGCACCGACCGCACCGCAGCTGCGTAGCTTTGAGGCTGCGCAGGCTTAGGTTTCGTTGCCTGTGTTGGCTTCTCAGTTGGAATGCCCTTCGCCGATTTGGGCATACTACCCGCTGAAGCCGTTTTCTTCTTGTCGGCCGCGAGCGGCGGACGAAGGCCAGCCTCGGGAGGCAGCGCCAGGGAGTCGAGCTTGGCGTTCATGATGCTCAAGAGTCTCGCCTCTTGCTCCTTGAGCAGCCTCCTCATCTCCTCCTGCTGGTTGGTCGTCAGCTCGTGGAGGCGGCGGATCTCCGCCATGCGTCCCTCGTCAACCGCCCGCAGCCGGATGACCTCCGCTTCAAGGCTAGCGACCTGGCCTGCCGATGGAACTTCTGCGAAGTCCATCAGTTCTTGGTGCACGTCGTTCAGCTCCCGAACGAACGTGCCCTTCAGGTTGCCAGATTGGCTGGCAACCGCCTTCACTTTTGCTGCGAGGCGGTGGCAGAGGTCGCGTCGGAGTACGACCGTGTCCACCGCCTTCGCAGCCGCTGTGCGTCGCTTTCCCTTGCGGCTCACAGCGCTCACTTTGGCCGCGGGCTCGCTCTCGTCACCGCTGGTGTGCGATGCACGAGAGCGGGAGCTATCCCGCGACCAAAGCCTTCCTTTCAGTCGAGATTGAGGGCGACTCTGCTCAGAGCCAGAGCCCGGCTCCAAAGCAGTTGCCGTCCTCTTTTCACCTGCAACCTTCGCGGGCGTCGCACCCGACTTCGCCACTACGTCTCCAAACTCCGCCTCCCCGGACAGAACCGAGGCAGGCAACTTCGTCAAGGTGATTTTAGGTATTTTAAAAGTATCCATAAGAAATCCCACGAGTATGGGGGAAAGGGTAGTCCGCCCAGGCAGTGCCCCCTGTACCTGGGTAAGCCTAGCGTAACCCGCCAAGAGGGTCGGCCGGTACTCTGGCGGGGGTCGCACTAGAGACTGAACCTCCCATCAGCCATGCATCCCCTCACGGTGCGCCGCCGCTTGGGATTCGGGGTAACTTTTTATAGAGGTTTTCTCCCTCGCGGCCCGGGCGGTTAAGCCAAGGCCCTCGCGCCGGCCGAACTGCGAGACATGACCACAGCTTCGACCGGATTACGAGTTCGACGGTGGAAATGGGGTTCGCCCATTTCCTGCTCGGAAGCAAGAGATTGCTGTACGAGCCCGCCGAAGACCCGGGACAGAACCGGGCTGGCCCAGAAATACGGTCCCCTCCGCGGCGCGGTCAACAGGACCGTCCGCCTGGTGTCGGGATTTGGCCGTCGGCGCGGGCCGACGTTGCCCAGGGTGCACCGTCCCCGCCAGCATCCGGACTAGCAGGGCACACTAGGAGGTATCCCGACCTTGCACCCCAACCTAACCTTTTTTTTTTTTTTTTTTTTTTTTTTTTCGAGGGGAAAGCTGTTTATGGCTCTACTTCCCGCCAGCCCCGGGGGAGGGGGGGGGCGGGAAGCGTATGTCGGGGTCACCGGTCTTCCAGCCCGGCGCGCGGCGACGTCATGTCCGCGCAGATGTTAGTGCCGGGCTGGGTCCCTAACAAAAATTCCCTAAACCGGCATACCGACCAAAACCCCCCGGTGGCCATCTCCGCGCCGAGTGGGGCGACCGCGGTACGTTGGCGAGAAGCGCCAACCGTAATGCCGCAGCCGCCCGGTGCGCCTCCGAGACGTGTTTGTCTCGGCCGTCTCGGAGTTGTAGGGGGCGCAGTTGCACCCCCACTAGCTTGGTTCGGGCGCCCCGGTTGTGAATGGGCGCCCGCGACGTACACAGGCCACAGTGCCGCCGCCCCTCTCGGGGTCACTTTCACTGAGTCGCCTTTTACGACAGGCAGGGGATACCGTGGTGGGATTCTAACGCCCCCTTGCCACAGGGCAGGGCGCCGGGTCTAGTTATCTCTGTCGACCCGGCGCCTCCTTCTCTGACGTCTTTGGCGGGCGGGATCGTTGATCTCTCGATCCCGCTCCGCGCTCTCCTTCTGCGACATGACGTGCTCGCAGAAGGAGAGCACCGCTCGCCACGACCTCGGACTCCCGACCATTGAAGATACGACGGCCGGGAGCGAGAGGTCGCCACCAACAATAGCGCGGAGAGCGCTGCGCTCCGTCTCCCAGGCTGGACACTCTTGTAGTGTGTGCTGGGCTGTGTCGTCCGGGCAGTTTATGTTTTAGATTTTTAAAATGTAGAATAGTGACTAATAAATTAAAACTAAAATTGAAAATAAGAAAATGTCAATTATGTTCTACGCAACTACCAGGACATCATAAATCAGCAAGGACAAAGTACTAGCATTAAAACTATAGTATATACTCGTATAATCCATTCGAAATTTAAACCACGATGAATTAAAAACAAAACTTATTAATGATAGCATTTCACCTCTCTAGCGTTCTGAATGCTTAGTACCATTAATTTTATTTATTTTAATTTAATCTGATTTTACTTTTAAAATTCTGCTCACGTCACGTGCCGTCAAGACCGAGTCGTGACGTCAGAATTAATTATAATTTTAATTTCCTTAATTTAAATTTATTACTTATATGATATGTACGTCACGCAATCACTCTGCTCTGTCATTCGCTCCCTATAGCAAGAATCCTACCCCCCCCCCCCCCCCACCATTGAAAATTTTTATTGCAGGAATCAACTCCCCACGAGACCCCCCCCCCTCAGAAATTCTACCTCACCCCCCTCTGTCTAACTCCCTCAATTTTAATCGTAGAATACCCGAGTTTGGTATCATTGGAACCGGCGTGACGTAAGCTATCGATTGGCCTCATTGGAATCGGGAATTTCGTTCATCCTAATTTTAAGATTAAGTAAAAAACTTATTATATTATTTAAGAAAATATATATTTATGTATGAAGTATAACTTCTAACGCGTGTACATAAGTACACACACACACTTTTTTTCATAACGCGCCTAAAGAAGTATAACTTCAATAAGTTAATAGAAATGGTATATACCGCGGTGATCTATCGAAACGCATGTCGCCGGTGGGCGGTGCTAACTGCTACAGCACATTCAAGACAAATAACTACACAATCACGCACACATAGGCACCGAGGACACCATTCAAACTGCACTAAGCCGTATATTCACTGTGTTAAGGTTGACATTGCGTTGTATGGGTTCGCTAACTCACTCAAGCTTTGCTGTACTTTGCATTAGTAGTAGTGATTACGTAATCTACCCTAGTGATTGACCAAAGCTGTACGGGGGTTCAAAATATAATAAACTACAAAGTTATTAGTGAAAATGATTTTTGAAGTTATACTTCTTTTGGCGCGTTAGGGAAAAATGATGAGAGTGAATTTTTTACGATGCGCGCGCACACCGACACCAAAAAGTTATTCAGAAACAAAGTTTGTTTTAAATTTTAAGAATGTAGAATAGTGACAGTAATAAAAAGGGATTGACATATTATTTTAATTTTAAGTAGTTTTGATTATTTTATTTATTTATTAGTATATCTATATTGTTAGAAACTAAAATTTCATTATTCAAATCTTTTAAAATGACTGTTATTTGACCTGATGCCGTAACTATAGTAACCAAATAATAAGACGCGTCAAAACTTTCAGGCCGATCAAGAAAATATACGATCTGTGTCGTTTTCCCGCGCTTGCTCTATATTCGCCAATGCAGTGTTGCCACCCACACCAACTAATTTCTGACAATATATATATCCCATAAAAAACAAAACTTGTAAAAAACCCCAAGTCTCGCAACTCAGTCCTTCTACCGTAAAAAGTTGTGAGATCCATGTGATACCAAGTCGATGAATTTATTCAGTCCCCATTTAGGGGATCTTCTGTACATACATATATACATAACCTCACGCCTGTATTCCCCGAAGGGGTAGGCAGAGGTGCATTTCTGCACCCACATTTCGCTAGTATTGTATCAGTCCCACGTAATAGGGGGCGAGCCTATTGCCGTTTTTCGGACACAATTCCAGACTCCGTGCTGTTACTGAGAATTTCCTAATAGAAAAGCTTACCAAACAATATCTTATTAGTGATGATATCAATATTCAAATTTTTTTATGTTTTAAATAAAATAGTTTGACTTGGCAATCGCACTAAAAGTGAGTCAAGTACCTACATTGTGTTTTCATGCGATTGCCAAGTCAGACTATTTTATTTAAAACATAAAAGATTTTGAATATTGATATCATCACTAATAAGATATTGTTTGGTAAGCTTTTCTATTAGGAAATTCTCAGTAACAGCACGGAGTCTGGAATTGTGTCCGAAAAACGGCAATAGGCTCGCCCCCTATTACGTGGGACTGATACAATACTAGCGAAATGTGGGTGCAGAAATGCACCTCTGCCTACCCCTTCGGGGAATACAGGCGTGAGGTTATGTATATATGTATGTACAGAAGATCCCCTAAATGGGGACTGAATAAATTCATCGACTTGGTATCACATGGATCTCACAACTTTTTACGGTAGAAGGACTGAGTTGCGAGACTTGGGGTTTTTTACAAGTTTTGTTTTTTATGGGATCTCATTTCTTTTTGTAGAAAGTCCTATTGTTTTCCTTTTCGGTACCTTCTACTTCTTGAGTACTAACAACGGATATTCTTAAAACCCACGCTCTGTCTTATGAGCTTTGCTTACTTTTGTAGGTAGTCTTCCTCTTCTACATACGAGACGAGTCGTGTTCTTTATTTTTAAATAATAATCCTACTTTATGCGTTAGTTAGAAAAAATTTGGGCTGCACACGTCAAACATCAGTTAAAGTTAATCCTTTTGTAAAATTGATATCTCTCTTATATAAATATAAATAAATAAATAAAAATACACCCAACAGTCACATACATAGTTCTGACCCCACACTAGGATACAAGTCCTGTGTCGTGGGTATCAGAGACTACGAGAGACTTTTCGGTCTCACAAACACCCAGACCCGAAACAAATACTTGTGGATCACACAAACATTTGTCTCGGTGCGGGGATCGAACCCGCGGCCTCCCGTTTCGCAAGCTGGTATCTAGCCAACTGCGCCTCGGGGCTGTCAATATAAATTGGTACTGTCAATGTACCTAACCGAAAATTACAACATAAAGCTTAACAGAGGTATGACTTGAACTAATTTACGGCAATAACTGCCGCACTCAGTTTGTTTTAAATGAATAAATTACTTATATGTGATTTCCTCACGATATTTTCCTTCCCTGTTAAAGTACGTGATAATTCATTGCTAACACACACATAACTTCGAAAAGTCAGATAAGTGTGCCTAGGGTTTGAACCCGCGACTGCCGGGATTCTCGACCTCACGCCTTAAACTCAATACCATCCCTACTTATCTAGCTACACCTATTATTCCATTATTTTATACATATAGGTACACTAATTCATTTACTGCAAATGTAACTTTGTAATCGTATATATTTATATGGGATTACAAAGTTATTTATGCAGTTTGTGAATCTAGAAAACTAGACCGAAATTGCAAGATATTTTAATTTTTCCTTGAGTTATACATCAAACACTAATTGTGTTCCAAATTTGAAGCTTCTATGTCGGCTAGAAGTGCCTTAGAGTTTTGATGATCGGTCAGTGAGTGACCAAAACTGCGAAGTTTGACTAGTTATAATTCTTAAACTACTGGTTCAAATTGAATGAAATTTGAAATATACAGAGTTTATACCATTCATACTTGGTAACTAAAAATTCAGGTTTCTAGGTTTATCCACAACGAAGTTATAGGGTGTCGAAAATGGCCTGAGTTGCTTCGAGAAAAGTATAGTACGGCCGTGCCGCTTTTTCGCTCGACTTGGCGGGGGCACTGCCGTGCCCCCAGATATTTTGAATATTAGTGATAAAACTAATTTAAAAACTAAAATATAACTTAAAGTAAAAATAAAATGAAATTAAGTAGGTAGGTGCCACATAAAAAAAATAAAAAATTAAAGAATCGACTGTTAGGCGGAACGAAGTTCGCCGGGTCATCTGTTACTCATAATAGGCCAAGCGCCGGGGGGTTTTATTTTACCTGAATACTGTTGGAATGTTAAGAGGGGGAAATTCTGAACGACCCGAAATATATACTGCAACTTATAGGCGCATAATTGAATATACAGCATTATAATCTCATTATAATCTCATTTACAGCGTTATAGCTCCTAAACTATAAATGCTACGGGAAAAAGTTTCCGATAAAATTTATAGGTAATTTTATGCTCTACAATTCAGTTATTTTTAATTTTTAACAATTCTTTTAACCATTACCTAAATATTTAGTAAAAACCATATTGTAAAAAGTTTGATAATTAAAAACCTATGCGTTATACAAAAAAAAGTTTCAAATAAAAAAGATGGCAAATATCATTATCTACAATAATGATTTCTACAATTTTTGTCGTAAGATGCGCGGTTCGCGAGATATTCGATAAAACGTGTTTTTCACGATGGCGGCTGAAGTGACACCGCCCCCCCCCCCCCCCCCCCCCCCCCCCCCCCCGCCGCGCCAACTTGGATTTACATTCAGGGGACACCCTTGATACGTTGTAACAAGTTTAAAAACATAAAATAAATACAAATAATAACTACATACAAACAAACAAATAACCAGTTGTTACAATTGAATGGAAACCGCGCGCTTTAACTAGTTAGTTAGTTAGCAGCATAACGACCATATAAGGTATTCGTTGGTGCCGGAAATCATCTTATTTTTTACAGAAATTTCGACGCCAGAGAGTCCCCACGACAACTACTTATATGTGATTCGTATTTGTGATTAATTGTCCGCATATTTGAAAAGTAGTAAAACCAGTGCTATATTATATTTTATACCAAAATATAAAAAAAAGAAATTAAAAGCGGATCGCATCGTTTTCAACCCCCTTGGTAAGTTTAATATAATTAATTTCAATATTGGCTTGGTTGCTGTTAACTGATTTTTCGTGTCTGGATTAATTTGATTACTATCCAACAAGTGATTTCTTCAACCTTTTAATAGTGTAAAAATTGCTATGGCTGTGTATATTTCTTGATAGTGGTTTAACAACGTAACGAAATGTGACAGCGAGTATCTTAAAATTGGTAAAATATAACTTTATCTATTTAATCTTTCCGATAAGTTTTAAATATGTTTCGCCGCGGTATTTTTCTTTATTAACATTCTATTATACCTAATATTAATTTAGTCCAAATCAATATGGCCGCGATAATTAATTCCCACTGTGTATTCCACGCGTATGTTGTTAATATCGGTGGCTTGTGTGTTATCTTAATATGATCTTTATATCCAAAAAAATATTTTTTGTTCGTAAAATACTAAATTTAAATACATACTTGTAAATAATATCAGTATTCTATTAAAAATTGCCACCGAAAATTTGTATTAGTATGTTTAGATAATTGTTGTAACGTTAGTAGTTCATATAATGTAATACAAACACATAGCTGTGAGATTTATTTCTAGATTAGCGTGATGTTAAGATAAGAGAAATTTCTCGATGTACCGGCGAAATAAATTCCAAAGGTCATTGCTTCGCTCGTTGTAATCGTATGTAACTACCTGTACCTACTTGTGTAGAAGTAAGTTTAAGTGTAATTATTTCTTTTGTACTCATCGCGTCATGGAATGGTGATCGTTCGGCAATATAATCAGTTGGGGTTTGATCCTGGGTTGGGTAATTGGTATTTTTAGCGTCAGAAGTGGAATTTAATTAAAAAAGTGTGTGTGTGTACTTATGTACACGCGTTAGAAGTTATACTTCATACATAAATATATGTTTTCTTAAATAATATAATAATATATTATAAAATAATATTTTAAAAAATAGTTAAGATCAAAGATAAAATAAACATTCAGGATTTAAGGTTAATATAAACAAGTATAGAAAATTTATTATTTTTTTTTATTTATACATTAAATTTGTTAATATACTAGAAATAAAACAAAACGAAAAAAAAAAATTTTTTTTTGATAATAATGTAATAATTAATTAACGATGTAAATAAATTATACATACCGACAATTAACCTCAAATCTATAAATGCACTCAAAACAGTTTATTCAAATTAGTTTTATCACTATTATTCAATATATATATATACTAGCTTTTGCCCGCGACTCCGTCCGCGTAGACTACAGGGTTGGGTTCAGAATGAAAATAAGTTGTAGTCTATTTTACTCCACAGAGTCCCATTTATGTCCATATCAAAAATCGTTTACATCGGTCAAATGATTTAATCGTGAAAGCGTAACAGAAATACTCGTATAGTCACACGTCGTTTCATCCTTCTAGCTTCAAAAATGACGAATTTCCACACAAACTTTCACCCCTATTTTTATTTTACCCCCTTAAAGGTACATTTTTTTTACAAACTTCGAATGTCATATTTATTTATATCTAATCAACAAAAATAAGTTTCAAGCTTCTAGCTTTAAAAATGACAATACTTCCATACAACTTTTCATCCCCCCTTAAAACCCCTTTGCCTTGATAAAAAGTAGCCTATGTCCTTTCTCAGAGTCTAAACTATCTGTGTACCAAATTTCATTTAAATCGGTTCAGTAGTTTTAGCAGGAAAGCGAGACAGACAGACAGACAGACAGATAGACAGAGTTACAATCGCATTTATAATATTAGTAAGGAAGTAAGGACTAGTAAGGATATTGTCAGAAATAAGTTGGTGTGGGTGGCAACACTGCATTGGCGAATATAGAGCAAGCGCGGGAAAACGACACAGATCGTATATTTTCTTGATCGGCCTGAAAGTTTTGACGCGTCTTATTATTTGGTTACTATAGTTAAGGCATCAGGTCAAATAACAGTCATTTTAAAAGATTTGAATAATTAAATTTTAGTTTCTAACAATATAGATATACTAATAAATAAATAAAATAATCAAAACTACTTAAAATTAAAATAATATGTCAATCCCTTTTTATTACTGTCACTATTCTACATTCTTAAAATTTAAAACAAACTTTTTCTGAATAACTTTTTGGTGTCGGTGTGCGCGCGCATCGTAAAAAATCACTCTCATCATTTTTCCCTAACGCGCCAAAAGAAGTATAACTTCAAAAAAACAAATATCAGGATGAACGATTTACTTCATCAAATTATAATTTAACTAATTTAATCAACAAATCTCCATTTTACAAAAACACAATTAATCAGCACAAATAAGAGTAAGAATAACAATAATAACGCTTACCGCAGATTGCAACGTCACAAACCAACAACCTCACCGTACGCTGTCCGACAAGCAAATGTGTCGAGTACCCGAGTTCGGTCGCTTTTATAGGGTTCGGCGTGTGACGTCACAAAAAGCGGAGTAAACAATTATGATTCAGCTAACACGGCCTCTCCTGACCGTGCGCCGTCCTCGGCGTACTCTTCGACGTCTTCAGCAGGACGTGCAGACGAGGGGCCGGGCAGTTGCTCTGGACAGACCTCGTCATCATCGTCAGAATCTGTTAAACACCAACATGGGTTAAAATAATCGTAATATGCCTTCGCTAGGTCCGGGGCTTACCGCCACACATTAATGTGATGATGCCCAGGCCGTCGCAGAGAGGCAATCATAGCAATTCTACTTGCATGGAATAATTTTATGCAAACAGGATCGCTTCGAGATGTCCTGTTCGCACATCCTTCACACATTCAAGGCCCTCATTCATGACTCGAACGCATAAATGAACTCTTTCACTAGTAGCTATTTGCCCTACAATGTAATCGAGGAACTCATTCATCACGCTCATTGTCAGCACACATGACTCAAACATACTGACTTTGCCTACTTGTGCACAAGATAATTTCAAAACATCCCCGCTGCACTCGAGTGACTCGACACACAGGCAAATATTTTGCCCATGCGTCTGGTACCACAATAATGACTTTCAGAGGCATCTCGTTCGAATCGTATCCTCACCAGCGAGTACACTCCCAGACTGCGCCGCCAGTGCGGAAGGTATCTTTAAGGGGAAGGCCTTGGCCTATCACCCACATACCTTAAGACCAGCTCACATGACCCAAGAACTAGGAGTGCACCGCACGTCACAACAAACAACGGCTGCTACAGTCGGGCCATATGCCCACTCAGTGTTACAGAGCGCATCAACTGCACTCCCAAAACGTGGCTTGCTACTTCGCCTTGCGCACACACAGTCACGCACAGGCACACAGCATCAACAACCACTTAACTGTAACAGAAAATAGACATCATTAATTTACAAACTTACTTTCAAAGAATGCGGAACAACTCTCGGGACACCACTCTCCCTTCCACGGCACCATAAACTGCACCGCCGCCTGCGTGGTCTTTCCACGTGCACCGCTGAGTAATTTTAGCTCATACCGGTCATTGCGCAAAGCTTTCGTGACACGATACGGGCCTCAATCAAAGGAAGCGGGTATCTATCTTTAGATGTGATGCGATTGAGCGCGCGAAAGTCAACACACATTCTATCAGAACCGTCTTTCTTTTTGACCAAAATGATCGGGCTCGCATACTCTGAACTAGACTCCCTAATGATGCCTTTGTCTAAAAGGTCCTGTACTATTTCACGTACTTTTAGTTTTTCCTGATGCGACAGCCGGTAAGGATGGTAAGCTACAGGCGTTTCGCTCGTTAGATTAATAGTCATTGAGCCAGTTGTCACCGTCGTATTAGCAGTTCCGGATATCAAAAAAGGAGAGAACTCGTTTATCACCGTCATTAAAGAACTAAGCTCCTCGCCCTTTAGTGGCGAATTCACTTTATTAAGTTCGACCGTGTGAACCGAATTTACTACCGCGTTTGGTTTATGCATGAGATAAGACTCGTCTTTCGTACGAACATACGTCACTCCGTCACGATTAAGAACGTAAGTTCCGACAATGATAGGCGTGTTCATGCAAGACGCGGGCACAATGACAAAGTCTACGTCCAGCGAAATGTCGCGAAATTCTATAGTTAGACTAATGTATTCCCGAGCGACAATCTCGGTGTCGCTAATGCCTTTCAGCACGCAATAAGTTTCCTTGCGCTGACCCACGAAATGTTTGAGTACATCCGACGACAGAAGAGACACATTCAAAGCGCCTGTATCGATTAGGACGTCTACCGGTATTCCCTGTATCACCGCGGTACTCACGTCCCCTCTTACGGTACTATTCGAAAGTTCGCTACAGAGATTAACCTTGCGTTGGTCTCTATTTTGGTTTTCCGATCGAGACTTAGCGAAACAATCGCTTTCCTTATGCCCATTCTTTTTACAGAAAGTGCACACAACCGATTTAGACACGTTGCGATTTCTGCAATTATTCTGTGTATGACCAACTTGGCCACAGCTATAACATTTTGACTTATCATTGTTACGTTTCTTGCCTGCCTTAAACGACGCATGAGAATCGTGCTTGACGCGAGCAGGTTTCGCATATGTTGCCAAAAAGGAGACCAAGTTATCTATAGTAAGGTTAGCATTAGCTGCCGCTGCCCGCACCTGGACGTCACTTATACCGCGTATGACGATAAGCACCCTAAGGTCGCTGCTCAGACCCTGCACTATCTGCAGCCGTAGCAATGACCGCCGCGCGTATTCCGCGTAAGTAGGGTACTTATCGGAGGTCGTATTTATGACCTCGTGAAGTATTTCGGCGTAATCAGTCTTTTGTGGACAAAGAGATTTAAACTCTTTAATAAAGTTCGACCAAGAGCGGTCATTAGTGACCCACTCATTCAACCAGATCTTGGAGTCTCCTTTAAGACAATGCGCTACTCGCGACAAACACTCCGAATCTCCCCAGTTGTTAGCTAACCGAGCCCGCTCCACTTCATCGCACCACACCTCAAAGCTATTAATTGCCGGATCGAAAATTGAAACATAATAATTTTGGGACTTAGAAACCTTTGCGATACTCTGCAGTGCGTCAACAAGCACTCGTGTTGCTGGACTCACCGCATTATCCCTTTGAGATGTGCTGGGACGAGCAGGTAACGGTGACTGCATACTACTCGCGGAACATGCCTCTATTGCGTTTAAACGCGACATTATCGTGCCTAACGCTGTCTTCACGGAGTCCTCGCGGCGTTTCGGACTACCCGATACTGCCCTATCACGGCGAGAACGTTTGCTACAGCGATCACGACGCGAACACGACCTACGCCTACTGCTACGGGTCACAGAACGATGTTTGTCGTTGCTACGTGAACGTAAGGTAATAGCACTAGTAGATGACCACTTAAGGACACAGAAATTTCTTTTTTAACGTCTAACTTTAATCATCATTCGAATTCAATGAGTGTTTTGTTTTGTTAACTCTGTGCAAGTCTTTTAACGAAATGAGCTAGTATTTTTTTTTGTACAATGGTTGAATTCAAGTAAAAAAATGAAAAAAAAACTTAATATAAGAGATTTAGTAGTTGACCACCTAAAAACTAGTAGTTGACCATGTTTTGCATCAGTAGTTGACCATTCAGATTTTTTAATTATTTGTTAAATAAGAAGCCAAATTAAGACAACTTTGCGTTTTATTTGAAATATAATAATAATAACATCCCCCGCTCGTTAATAAATGTTCTGGCCATTTCCACAATCGACCATTTGCTTTCATCAATGATATTGTAGCTGTTTTTTTTTTATAGCTTTAAGTACTTTTCCGGGATAAAAGTTATTATCGTACTTCATCATCATCATCATCATCATTCAGCCCATATACGTCCCACTGTTGGGCACGGGCCAACTCTACAATTGAGAGATTCTCGACCGCGTGCCTAAACCTCAAGGCCGTACTTAAATAAGACAAATTCACCATTTACTTTTTGCCTAGGCTTTTGTCAGATTCTTAATCAGACAACAGTAGTTGAAAGTTTACGCATATTTTCAAGCATATCGTTAGGACCTATGATGTCAAATTGATCCAGAGTGGTTTCAAATATATCATCAGCAATGCTAATTGCTGGTGATCCTGGGATCGTCACTAGCACTAGTTCGTCACCAACTGTAATATGTACCGCAGTTGCTGATGGTTCTATTGTGGTTTCCAAAACACCATCATCATTGTGAGAGGATTTTTTTTCAGCCGTTCTTATGGGTGTTTTATGAAGACGAACGTCATTTACTGCTGAGAGCATTGCAGCTTCAGTATAATTTAGGAATGTACCCCTTTTCCCAGACATCTACAAGGTGAAAATTTGGTTTTAGTAACTGATCGTACCTTACAATAAAGGTGGTCAACTACTAAATAAAATTAAGTTATTGTAAAAGTAAATAAAATAGTTAATTCTAATTGATGATGCCCTTCATATATTATTCCGTACAGTACACTTACATGATACAGAAATTCATCAGAAGTTGACCATCCTGGTCAATTACTAGAAAATCATGCTAAAACGGAATCAGTAGTGGACCACCCCCACATCTCAATCTTGTAAACAAATTTTCGTATTTCAAATACCCTGTTACCTCAATTAATCCTTAACGAATAAGAAAAGCAAAACACTTACCATCAACAAGGTGACAAAGTTGTTAATATTTAACTTCAAACTTTTTCAATCCTTAAGAAAATTATTACAAAAATACGAATAATAGATTTACGGTGCGTCAATCAACAAACAACTGGAGGCTATTTTGAATATTTGAAAATAATGGAGTCGTAGTTTGCGCGCTTCGTAGACCACATGACAGCATTGACTACTCAATATGGAATTAGTTTAAAAATATGCCGCGAATTCTTATTTTATCAGTTTATGTGCATTGGTGGTCAACTACAGGTACATGGTCAACTACTAGTGCCATTACCTTAGTCGGTATTTAACACTGCCAGACTCACTGCGACTATCACGCGAATGGCGTCTACGGTAATCACTACCAGATCGCAACCGATGTTCATGATTACGCGGACGTGAGCGATGGCGACAGCTACGAGACCGCGAACGATGTCTATCTGAGCGAGACCGAGAACGATAGCTATCCTCGCGAGATCGAAAACGGCACCTATCCCCGCCAAATCGCGAATGAGGCTTATGGTTGTATCGTTGCGATCTGCTGCGCTTCGCCTTCCGACGAGGCGGCGTCTCACAAGACCTTTCACGAGACCGTGACTGTCGGGGCATTTTGCACAATAAAATAATCAAACAGAAAATTATTTGCAAAATGGAGGTAGAATAAAAAAGAAAAACAAAAGCCAAAAATAATTTGTGAGCACAGGTGAATCCCACTTCTGATTTTAGCGTCAGAAGTGGAATTTAATTAAAAAAAACAAATATCAGGTGAACGATTTACTTCATCTATACTATCTATACTATTATAATAAAGAGGAAAGGTTTGTATTTTTGTATTTTTGGATTTTTGGATTTTTGGATGTTTGTTACGCTTAAACTCAAAAACTACTGAACCGATTTCGATGATTTTTGGTATGGAGATAGATGGAACTCACAGAAGTAACATAGGATACTTTTCATCCCGGAAAATGTAGTATTCCCGTGGGAATGAGTATAAGTAGCTATGTCAATATTCTGCTTTTACGCCTAAACCGTTTGACCGATATGAATGAATTCTTGTACAGACATAAATGTGATCCTATAAAGTAACATAGACTATATTTTATCCCGGGAATATGTAGGGTTCCCGTGGGATGAGCATTTATGCTAAATGCAAAAGTAAAACTGCCTGTGTTGTGCTTTCACGCCTAAACTATTTGACCGATTTAGATGATTTTTGGTATGGACAAAAACGAGACCTTAAAAAATAATATAAGCTACTTTTTTTAAATTCAGTAAGTGCCATTTTGGGCACTTGGGAGATGATAGGCCATTGAAGTTACTTAGGATTAATCTCAAAAACTACTAAACCGATTTCTATGATTTTTGGTATGGAGATAGATGGAACCCATCGAAGTAACACAGGATATTTTTTATCCCGGAAAATGTAGTATTCCCGTGGGAATGGGTATAAGTAACTCTGTCAATGTTCTGGTTTTCTACTAAACCATTTGACCGATTTGAATGCATTTTTGTATAGACATAAATAGGACCCTATGAAGTAACATAGGCTACATTTTGTCCCGGAAGTATGTAAGATTCCCGTGGGATAAGCATTTATGCTAAATGCAAAAGTAACACTGCCTGTGTTGTGCTTTCACGCCTAAACTATTTGACCGATTTAGATGATTTTTGGTATGGACAAGAACGAGACCTTACAAAAAGACTTAAACTCCTTTTTTTTTAATTCAGTAAGTGCCATTTTTGGCACTTGGGAGACGATAGTTCATTTAAGGTTCTTATGATTAATTAAGTGGCGTTGAATATAATTAGGTGTCATAAGGTGATATTAGGTGCACTTAGGTGACGTTAAACGCACTTAAGTTACGTTAATTGACATTATTAGATTGAGGTTGCCGCTGGGAGTTGATGGGTGGTTTTAGGTTCTCTTATGTGAGTATAGTGGATGTTGAGTGACATCAGATTTCATTAGTGGGATCTATAAAACGACAAGTGCCATTATTGGAACTCATGTGATGACAGGTGCCATAATCGGCACTTATGAAACTTTCATAGTCATTAATGGTACGTAAGAGATGACAAGATCTATTTTCGGTCTCATGAATTTAGGTGCCATTATTGGAACTTAAATTGCGGAAGGCACCATTATGTGAAGTGAGTATCCTGGACGACCTGAATTTACGTTAAATTGTGCATTAAGGAGCCGTTAGAAGGTGTTGATTAACTTTAGGTGCCATTAGTAGAACACGGGGGACCTTTACTACAGGACTTAAATGATTACAGGGAACATTTGTATAACTTAATATAAAGTAGGGTGTCATTAATGAAACATGTGACGTTAGGTTAGGTTAAAGCGTGGGGGTGGGGTGGTCGATGTATAAGATTGTAAAACGGATATGTGTGTCGTTTCCGGCTTCAAATTGTACGTTCGTTCCGAAAATACTATTAATTTTTAACTACTATTTTACAAAAAAAAATTTGGTGTCGAGTTGCCTTGCGATCTAGAGGTCCTGGGATCAATTCCCGGGCCAGGCAAAGTGTTAGTGAGTTTTCCATTAGGAAATTAGTAGCAGCACGGATTCTGGAAATGTGCCCGAAAAACGGCAATAGGCTCGCTCCCTATTACGTGGGACTGATATGTACGTGGCGAAATGTGAGTGCAGAAATGCACCTCTGCCTATCCCTTCTAGGAATACAGGCGTGAGGTTATGTATGTATAAATGTAATTAGGAAATGCTCAATGACAGTACGGAGTCTGAAAATTAATGGAAGAAAATAAGGCATTTTTGTGTACTTCTTCGGGGAAAACAAGCGTGGGGTAATGTATATATTATGTATTTTGTAAAACCTTGGCATATTTTTATGAAGGTAGTAGTCTCGCAATTGGGTAAAATGAAGGATAATTTATGAAGTTGAAGTCGAAAGGCCGTAGCAAGATGAGGGGGTTGAAATGGGGTACAGAAGGACGAGGTGGGATATAGTACAGAGATATAACAGATATAGAACTATATGGGAGAGTGAATGTTATGGAAAGTTGTTTTGATGGGTTAAAAACGGACTTTAAGAGGAAGTAGGTAGGTATATCCATTATTAGACAGTAAATTTATTGCATAAAAAAGTTGTGTAAATGAATAGATTGTGATTTAAATGATAGTAGTAGGACGTGTCGATAAAAATGGGATATAATAAGGAAGTGAAGTAGAATTTTCGGATTGAATGGAGAAATTATCTATACAAATATTTAAAGTGGAATGATTTGTATTTTTTTTTTAAATAAAATTAACTCATAAAGAACTGTGCGATTTTTAAAAATTCTTTCACCATTACAATGCAATTTTTTAAATACGAGTATCTATTGACACGACAATGTGACATCTTTAAAATTTTAACATTATCCCTGAGCAACATTTATCTATAATTCTTTAAAAAATATTAATAAATATATTTATATATAGCCCATTTTAAAAGTAAAAAAAACTAACGGATAAAAAACAAATATACAATACGAGTAGGTGTAAAAAATTGCTGTAAAATGTTATTTTATCACGTGCACTGCGCAAACTATTGATCATACATAAAAAAATGTACTAAAAAATTACAAAAAGCGACACTATAAGTGCAATTATTGTATAATTATAATATTAACTATAGCTACTTCAAAATTATAAAGAAATACCGACTAAAATCGGACCATGTTAACTATATTTTTGTACTAATCGGTATCCAAATATATAATTTTATATTCAAGAATGTTTCAATAACTTGAGAGCACTTTTTAAATAATTCAAATTGGATATTCCATTCAAAAGATGTTACGAATTTAATAGTAAAATTTATTATAAAATGGAGGCCGCAGCGTCGCTGCGCCGTTGCCGGTGTGGCCGTATGCGACGAGAGAAGGGCACTAAGGCACGGGAGTGGGGCGCGCACATCTATGAAATAGGTTGCCGCGCGGCTCAGACGCGTGGTCGGCTCCTTACGCAGCGCACGCAGCTTACATTGAGTATTTTCACTCTTTTATAGCACATTTTTTTCCAGTAAAAAGTTCTTTTCAGAACTATTTATTACCTATATATTGCACATTTACTTTTTAATTCTTCTCAATAATATTCTTCTATTCTTATTAGTGTTCTTCTTTTGTTATTAGTATTCTCATAGTTTTACTATAATATTTCTATAGTAGATATTCATCAAAAGTTATTTTCAGAACTATCCACTTAAACTTTTCCTTACTTCTTTATTGTTTTTTTTTTCCACTTAAAGAGTTCCTTCGGAACTACCTACACCCTTACACCATTCCTTACTTATTACATATTTTATTAACTTTATATTTCTAACCTATAATTAACATTGTATATTTACTTTTTTAATTCTTCTTAATAGTATTCTTCTATTCTTATTAGTGTTCTTTTTTCTTTATTAGTATTCTCATAGTTTTTCTATACTATTTCTATAGTAGATATTCATCAAAGTTCTTTTCAGAACTGTCTACTTAAACTTTCCTTACTTCTTTATTTGTTTTTGTTTTTTCATTTCAAGAGATATTTATAACAACCCACACTCTCACACAATTCCTTATTTATTTCATATTTTATTTACTTTATATTCTAACCTATACTATTTCCCTGCTTATTTTTTTATAACTTTAAACAATATGCCTAGAAATAAAAGGTCGCATCTTTCTAAGCATACATCCCGAGCGAGATTAGCCAAATTAAGTCGTATTGGGGAATCATCTTCTGAAAATTCAGATCGTCTCGCAAGTCAAAGAGACTATGCGTCGCAATCACGAGCAAGAGAATCTAGCGGCGAACGCTCGCAGCGTCTCTCTGAAAATAGGGCTAGAAAAATACAATCCCGGGCAACAGAATCTAGCGCCGAACGTTCACTTCGTGTTGCAGAACAAAACACTAGATCAATGCAGTTATACGAACAACAGTCCAACGCCGAACGCTCGCAGCGTCTTGCTGAAAATAGGGCCAGAAAAACACAAACACGGGCAACGGAATCTAGCGCCGAACGTTCACTTCGTCTTGCAGAACAAAACACCAGATCATTGCAGTTATTCGAAGAACAGTCAAACGCCGAACGCTCGCAGCGTCTTGCTGAAAATAGGGCCAGAAAAACACAAACACGGGCAATGGAATCTAGCGCTGAACGTTCACTTCGTCTTGCAGAACAAAACACCAGATCATTGCAGTTATTCGAAGAACAGTCAAACGCCGAACGCTCGCAGCGTCTTGCTGAAAATAGGGCCAGAAAAACACAAACACGGGCAATGGAATCTAGCGCTGAACGTTCACTTCGTCTTGCAGAACAAAACACCAGATCATTGCAGTTATTCGAAGAACAGTCAAACGCCGAACGCTCGCAGCGTCTTGCTGAAAATAGGGCCAGAAAAACACAAACACGGGCAACGGAATCTAGCGCTGAACGTACACTTCGTCTTGCAGAACAAAACACCAGATCATTGCAGTTATTCGAAGAACAGTCAAACGCCGAACGCTCGCAGCGTCTTGCTGAAAATAGGGCCAAAAAAACACAAACACGGGCAAAGGAATCTAGCGCTGAACGTTCACTTCGTCTTGCAGAACAAAACACCAGATCATTGCAGTTATTCGAACAACAGTCGAACGCCGAACGCTCGCAGCGTCTTGGTGAAAATAGGGCCAGAATAACACAAACACGGGCAACGGAATCTAGCGCTGAACGTTCACTTCGTCTTGAAGAACAAAATACTAGATCATTGCAGTTATACGAACAACAGTCCAACGCCGAACGCTCGCAGCGGCTTGCGGAAAACAGAGCTAGGAACTCCCGAACCCGTGCAAGAGAAACTAGCGCTGAACGCTCGCTGCGGCTTATGGCACAGAGAGAAAGACGACAGTCGTTAACAACTAGAACTCGCAACAGAATTTTAGCTCATAGTAATAGATCTGCATTTAGTTACGATCCACTAATTGATTATGCGCATCAGAACAGCATCCAAATCGGACCAATGAATAAGATTTGTCCTAAATGTTTTGCTAAAAAATGGATTGATGAAGCAAACGGCATGTGTTGTGCGTCTGGAAAAGTTATTCTTCCTCATGTTGTAGAACCACCAGAACCAATCAAAAGCCTTTTGACAAATAACCATCCCTTATCCGCACATTTTTTGAATAACGTACGTAGATACAATAGCCTTTTTCAGATGACGTCGTTTGGGGCAAAGGAAATTAGAGAGGGAAATTTTATGCCCACCTTTAAGGTAGAAGGACAAGTTTATCATCTTATAGGTAGCCTTTTACCACCTTCAGGACAAAGCCCACAATTTTTACAGATATATTTTATTTCAGATGCTGACCAACTATCATTGCGATTAAACATGGCCCCCATGCTAAAATTAGATTTGATTAATGAATTACAGACCATGCTGAACACCCACAACGTATATATACGAAGTTTTAAACATAGCATCGAACTTATCACCCCAGATAATTTAAAATTAATAATTCACTCCGATCGCCCACGTCAGGCAGAACATCCGGGCAGATATAATACCCCTTCCATAAATGAAGTGGCCGTTTTATTGGTTGATGAAGAAAAAGGACCCAGGGATATAGTTTTGCATGGTAGAGACGGACAGCTAAAACGAGTTTCGGAATTGCACCGCGCATATGATCCGTTACAATATCCGCTGATGTTTGTATCAGGAGAAGACGGATATTACTTGACTATTTCTCAGCAGGATTCCATAAGAAATAAAACTGTTTCATGTATGCAGTATTATGCATACCGTTTAATGATAAGGACTAACTGTTTTAATGCACTTCATTATTACAAAGATTTGTTTAATCAGTATTGTGTGGATATGATGGCAAAAATGATTTCAGAGAGGTTAAATTTTATTTACCGAAACCAACAAAAGCTTAGAGTGGATGACTATATTCATTTGAGAGATGCTTTGAATCAAGACGCAAACGTAAATGCCACTAATATTGGACAACATGTCATCTTGCCGTCTTCATTTACTGGGTCACCGAGATATCTCCACGAAAAGACGCAAGATGCTATGACATATGTACGAAATTATGGAAGGCCAGATCTTTTTATAACTTTCACTTGCAATCCGGAATGGGAAGAAATAAAACAGGAACTTTTTCCTGGTCAGCGGTCTTTTGACCGACATGACATCATAGCTCGGGTGTTTCATTTAAAAATGAAAAAAATGATAAAACTGTTCACAAAAGACGCGATTTTTGGACCGGTTAAATGTTATATGCTTTCTGTTGAGTGGCAAAAAAGAGGATTGCCACATTGTCACATGTTATTTTGGTTGGACTCAAAAATACAACCTGATGAAATTGATAAAATAATAATTGCCGAACTACCTAATAAAGACGAAGATCCTGTGCTGTTTGATATAGTCGTAAAAAATATGGTACATGGACCATGTGGGAAAGGTAATTTGACTTCACCGTGCATGAAAAATGGAATTTGTTCAAAAAAATATCCACGACGTTTTGTAATGGACACTCAAACCGGTGAGGATGGATATCCAGTTTACCGACGCCGCGACATTAACAACGGAGGGCAGGACGCTACCTTAAATATCCGTGGGCGAACAGTCAACATAGACAACAGATGGATCGTTCCATATTCCCCATTACTGTCTCGATCTTTCAACGCTCATATAAACGTTGAATATTGCCATTCAGTACAAGCCATTAAATATATATGTAAATACATCAACAAAGGTTCGGATCAAGCAACTTTTAGTTTGAGAAATGCTCACGACGAAGTTGAAAATTATTTGAACGGTCGTTACATAAGTACATCTGAAGCAGTGTGGAGGTTATTAGAGTTTCCTATACATGACAGACACCCTACCGTAGTACACTTAGCAGTTCACTTAGAAAATGGACAACGAGTATATTTCTCACCGGAAAATATACAGCAAATGGTAGAAAATCCACCAAAAACGACACTCACGGCTTTTTTTGACCTGTGCAGCAGTGATGCATTTGCTAAAACACTACTATATTACGAAGTCCCTCATTATTATACATGGGCTAACAATAAATTTTCTAGACGAAAACGTGGCCAAGACGTAGTTGGACATCCCGGCATAAAAAAAGATGCGGCATTGGGAAGAGTGTACAGCGTTCATCCTTCCCAATCAGAGTGTTTTTTTCTCAGGGTACTCCTTCATCATGTACGTGGCCCAACATCGTTCCAGGATTTAAAAATCGTTGATGGAATTGTTAAAGAATCTTACCAAGCTGCTTGCCGAGATAGAGGTTTACTTGAAAATGATAACCAATGGGAAGTTACTTTAAAAGAAGCATCGATTTCTCAATGTCCGATAAAACTAAGAGAGCTGTTTGTCATGATTTTATTATTTTGTTTCCCCTCAGAACCTCTCAAATTATGGGACACTTTTAAAGACGATTTGTGTCAAGACATCAGACAAACCGCCCAACAACGTAGTCAGGATTATGATGTATATAATGAAGGCTTGATAAATATAGAAAACAAACTTTTAGAGTTGAGCGACAAAAGTTTAAAAGACTTTGGCTTCTCTTCTCCGAATCGCCCACACAATGTAGATGATGCCACATCACTCCCTACATATGATGTTAACGAGTTGACACTATTTGTCAACTCAAATGTACCAAAGTTGGTGGCAGATCAAAAAATAGCATTCAATGCTATAATTGAAAGTGTGGAAAATAACAGCGGACGACTATTCTTTTTGGACGCGCCAGGTGGTACAGGTAAAACCTTTCTAGCTAATTTATTATTGGCAAAAGTACGACAATCTGGAAGAAAAGCGCTGGCAGTGGCTTCCTCCGGAATTGCTGCAACCTTACTTAATGATGGAAAAACAGCTCACTCTACCTTTAAATTACCGTTAACTGTGTCTTTAGAACAACAATCTGTTTGCTCAATCCGCAAAAATGGGCCACTTGGTAAATTCTTACAGGACACCTCGCTTATTATTTGGGATGAGTGCACCATGAGCCATAGAGCTCATGTAGAAGCAGTGGATCGCACATTAAAGGATATAAGAAACTCAAGTAACATAATGGGGGGAGTAACTTTTGTTTTGTCTGGTGATTTTCGCCAAACGTTACCGGTTATAACAAAAGGTACACGTGCCGATGTTATAAAAGCATGCCTCAAGTCATCAACTTTGTGGCAATCAATTGAAACTCTACATTTACGCACAAATATGAGAGCACATTTAAGAAACAACCGCGACGATAATTTCTCACAAAAACTTCTTAAACTTGGGGACGGAAAATTACCATCTCCGTTTGCAAATAGCCCCGAAGTATTTTTGGATAATGAACTTGCCCAAACTGTTCACAGTCTAGAAAATCTCATAGACACAATCTATCCCAACATCGAAAATCTCACAGAAAGAAATTTTAATTGGATCTGTTCGAGGGCAATAGTGTCACCGAGAAACGACTCAGTAAATGAAATAAATAAAATAATCATGGAAAAAGTATCTGGTGATTTTAAAGTTTACAAATCAATTGATACCGTATGCAACATCGAAGATACAGTGCACTATCCCCAAGAATTTTTAAATTCTCTTAATCCTGCCGGCTTGCCACCCCACGAACTGAAATTAAAAGTAGGCACCCCCATTATGCTATTGAGAAATTTAAGCCCTCCCAGTATGTGTAATGGCACACGACTTTTGTTAAAGGAGCTACGATCCAATATAATTGTAGCAATAATCATCACCGGCCCCGCGGCCGGACAACTCGCCTACATACCGCGGATCCCAATGGTGCCGTCGGATCTGCCTATATCTTTTAAAAGGTTGCAGTTTCCCATAAAAATATCATTTGCCCTTACAATAAATAAATCCCAGGGACAAACATTTGCAATGGTTGGCATCGACTTGAGAAAAGAGTGCTTTTCTCATGGACAATTGTACGTTGCCCTGTCTCGAGTAGGATCTCCTGAAAGTCAATATGTTTTGTTGCCATCTACAAATACTACTGCTAACATAGTATACAGTGAAGCTTTAAAGTAGTATTAAAAATATTTAACAGTTATAATTGTTGACAAAAAATACCAGTACCCAGTACCCAATAGTACCCAGGCGGAGCTGGTACGGGCCGCTATACATTACGAGGGCAGTCCGATAAGTACTTAGCCTCACCGCCCGATGGCACCACTATCGTAAGATAAATTTACCATCATGTAGCACATCTTCGTAGACGGCTATTGTCAAAATTTCAGCCGAATTGGATTTGTAGTTTTGTTTTGACCGCGTGTGTAAGCGGACGTGTCCGCGGATTTTCGAAAAATGGAAAAAGAGCAATATCGGCCGGTGATTTGATTCTTGTTTTTGGAAGGGAAATCGCGCAGCGATATCAAAAAGCGCTTGGATGCTGTTTACGGTGACTCTTCTCCTTCAATGGCGACCGTCAAAAATTGGTTTAACGAGTTTCAACGTGGTCGCACG
Organism: Hemaris fuciformis; assembly: GCA_907164795.1. NCBI lineage: Eukaryota > Metazoa > Arthropoda > Insecta > Lepidoptera > Sphingidae > Hemaris > Hemaris fuciformis. The sequence goes on along the minus strand of OU015438.1, from coordinate 17,073,245 downwards.
TCAGTTTTTGATGAGCCACGCCCAGGTGCCCCAAAAACGGCTACCACGGAGGATAACGTGAGAAAAGTCCCGATCTTGTATTGGCAGACCGCCGATTGAAGGTGCGCGAGATAGCTGAGACAGTAGGCATCTTAAAAGACCGCGTGGGTCATATCCTGCATGAAATATTGGGCATGAGAAAGCTGTCGGCTCGATGGCTGCCGCGTTTGCTCACTTCGGACGACAAGCGCATCAGTGACACAACTTCAGAGCAGTGTTTGACACTGTTTAGGTGCAATCCGAAGGGGTTTCTGCGTCGTTTCGTGACCGTCGACGAAACATGGATTCACTGGTACACACCAGAGACCAATAAACAGTCGAAACAGTGGACTTTACCCGGCGAATGTGCTCCGAAGAAGGCGAACACTGTCCCATCGGCCGAAAAGGTGATGGCCACCGTTTTCTAGGTTTCACAAGGTGTGATTTACATCGACTACCTGGAGAAGGGCAAAACGGTCACAGGGCTCTACTATGCCGAACTATTGGGCCGATTCAACGCTGAATTGTAGAAAAAACGGCTCCATTTGGCGAAGAAAAAAGTGCTCTTCCACCATGACAACGCACCGGCTCACACCTCCGCCGTCGCAACGGCCAAATTGGTCACATTAGGCTACGAACAGCTGCTCCATCTACCGTATTCTCCAGATTAGGCCCCGTGTGACTTCTTTTTGTTTCCAAACTTGAAAAAGTCCGTCGCCGGACAGAAATTTGAGTCGAATGAGGAGGTTATCGCCGCCACGGAGGCCTACTTTGTAGACCTCCAGAAAACGTTCTTTTCAGACAGCTTAAAGAAGTTGGAGCATCGCTGGGTCAAGTGAATCGAGTTGAAAGAAGACTGTGATGAGAAATAAATCGCCACTTTTCCAAAATTTTCGTTTTTCTTTTGTAGGCTAAGTACTTATCGGACTGCCCTCGTATATACGTGTAAACTCTACAGTTTTTGCAGCGTACGCAAGAATAGCTCGCAGATGCAGTTTTTCCCGACTTACTTGACAATTATCGTTATATTTTGGACAATTCACACACTATCTTAAAAATATATAGCCTATGTGTTATTCTGATGTATAAGCTATATTATTGTAAACTTCATTGAAATCCATTCGGTAGTTTTTGCGTGAAAGAGCAACAAACATCCAGACATCCATACATACAAACTTTCGCGTTTATAATATTAGTAAGATATGTACGTCACGCATGGTCAGGCTTAAATCGTTTTTAGTAATATAACCCGCCCCTGCCTCTGGCAACTCCTCTAAATTCTAACTTCTAACGCGAGTACATAAGTACACACACACACACACTTTTTTTTAAATAATAATTACTTTTTGCGTTAGTTAGAAAAATTTAGGGCCGCACACGTCAAACGTCAAACGTCAGTTAAAGTTAATCCTTTTGTAAAATTGTTATCTCTCTTTCACTATAAATTGGTACTGTCAATGTACCTAACAGAAAATTACAACATCAAGCATAACAGAGGTATAGCTTGAATTGATTTACGGCACCAAATGCCGCACTCAGTTTTTTTTTAAATGAATATATTACTTGACCCTATATGAAGGTTTCCTCACGATGTTTTCTTTCACCGTTAAAGTACGTGATAATTCATTGCTAATACACACATAACTTTGAAAAGTCAGATGAGTGTGCCGCGACCGCCGGAATTCTTGACCGCACGCCTAAGCCTCAATACCATCACAAAACTCAACATAAGTTCAGGCATAGTAGTCAATCTTAAGCGTAACTGATTTAACTGGACAGTATTAAACTCCTTTACGTCCAATAAAGGTGTTATATATTTTTCAAAAGTAGTTAACCGTTTCCTAATTGATCCGCGTTGTCTGTTAAGATCATTCATACTTTTAGTTGACATTTTAAATCAATAAACAAAGAAAAAACGCAAACAAGGAATACGCAAGCTTAATAACCACAGCGATTCAAAAATATAACTGCGATATATTAATAGATAATGCAATGTGACTTACCCGGTCGGAACAGCTGACGCGCTGATAAGAAACCTGTTACAATGCAGCGCAGGCAGCAAACACGGTGTGTGTAGGTCGCTGTAATACTCTCCGACACACTCACTGATATATTTTTACACTCACACACAATTGTCACACTATTTATTTTATTATTATTTTTACACTTCAATTAATCAAATCAATCAATTTCTTAATCCTTACTAATATTATAAATGCGATTGTAACTCTGTCTGTCTGTCTGTCTGTCTGTCTGTCTGTCTGTCTGTCTGTCTCGCTTTCCTGCTAAAACTACTGAACCGATTTAAATGAAATTTGGTACACAGATAGGTTGGAGCCTGGGAAAAAACATAGGATACTTTTTATCCCGGAAAATGTAGTATTCCCGTGGGAATGGGTATAAGTAGCTCTGTAAATATTCTGCTTTTACGCCTAAACCGTTTGACTGACGTGAATGAATTTTGGTATGGATATAAATGGAACCCTATGAAGTAACATAGACTATATTTTATCCCGGGAGTATGTAGGGTTCCCGTGGGATGCGCATATATTGTAATGCGAATGTAACGCTGCCTGTGTTATACTTTCTGGCCTAAACCATTGGACTGATTTAGATGATTTTTAATATGGGGCTAGATAGGACCCACCGACGCAACATACGATATTTTTTATCCCGGAAAATGTAGTATTCCCGTGGGAATGGGCTTTCACGCCTATACTATTCACCCGATTTATATGATTTTTGGTTTGAATACAAATGGGACACTATAAAGTAACATAAGCTACATTTTATCCCGGGAATATGTAGGGTTCCCGTGGGATAAGCATATATTGAAATGCGAATGTAACGCTGCCTGTGTTATACTTTCTGGCCTAAACCATTTGACTGATTTAGATGATTTTTAGTATGGGACTAGATAGGACCCACCGACGCAACGTAGAATATTATTTATCCCGCAAAATGTAGTATTCACGTGAGAATGGGCTATCGCGCCTATACTATTCGCCCGATTTATATGATTTTTGGTTTGAATACAAATGGGACACTATGAAGTAACATAAGCTACATTTTATCCCGGGAATATGTAGGGTTCCCGTGGGATGAGCATATATTGTAATACGAAAGTGACACTGCCTGTGTTATGCTTTCACGCCTAAACCATTTGTCCGATTTGAATGAATTTTGGTATGGACATAAATGAGACCTTTAAGGGACATAGGCTACTTTTTTAAATAATTCAATAAGTGCCATTTCGGGCACTTAGAAGACAATAGGTGTCATTAGACCATTTAAGATTCTAAGGATTCATTAAGTTACGTTGAATATAGTTAAGTGCGGTTAAGTGTCATAAGGTGGTCTTAAGTTTACTTAGGTGACGTTAAACGCACTTAGGTTACTTACTTGCCATTATTAGATTGGTATTGCTACTGGGTGGTTTTAAGTTCTCTTATGTGATATGTGATTTTGAAGAGCTTACCCATTAGTAACTTTAAGGAAGATTATGTGCGGTTATGTACAATTAAGTGACGATAAGTTTTATTGGTGTATGTTAAGTGACGTTAGGTGCTATTAGTGGATGGTGAGTGACGTCAGGTGCCATTATCGGATGAATCAGATTCCATTAGTCGAATCTATAAGGCTACAAGTGCCGTTATTGGAAATCACGCGACGACAGGTGCCATAATTGGCACTTATGGCAATTTTAGAAGAATTGTAGTGGAACTTAAGGAATAGAAGAGCTATTTTTCCGTTTTATGAATTTAGGTGCCATTTTTGGAACTGAAATTGCGAAAGGCACCATTATTTGAAGTCAGTATCCTGGATGACTTGAATTCACGTTAAATGCCATTTAGCACTGTGGAGTAGTGGTGACTGGTACCGGTACAGTAAAATGTTATCATGTGCATTTTTATGGGGCTCGGTGTAATTATGCGATGTTAAGTGCCATTATACGCACCTAGATGACATTAGATACATTTTCGCGATAAATTTATGAGACGATCTGAGGTTATGAAAAATGTCATAATGTCACTTGAGACGATTCTCAAAGATAGAAATGACCTCCGGTGGTGTACTATTGCAACAATTAGCGTAATTTTTGATTTATAGATTCACTTAGTTAGTTTCTGCACCCAACCCTGAAGTCTACGCAGACGGAGTCGCGGGCAAAAGCTAGTCAAATTATAATTTAACTAATTTAATCAACAAATCTCCATTTTACAAAAACACAATTAATCAGCACAAATAAGAGTAAGAATAACAATAATAACGCTTACCGCAGATTGCAACGTCACAAACCAACAACCTCACCGTACGCTGTCCGACAAGCAAATGTGTCGAGTACCCGAGTTCGGTCGCTTTTATAGGGTTCGGCGTGTGACGTCACAAAAAGCGGAGTAAACAATTATGATTCAGCTAACAGTATTATTTTAATTAAATAATTAAAATAATAATTATTGATTATATTTGAATTTTAACTATATTTCGATTAAATATTTTGAAGTTATACTTCTTTTGGCGCGTTAGGGAAAAATGATGAGAGTGAATTTTTTACGATGCGCGCGCACACCGACACCAAAAAGTTATTCAGAAAAAGTTTGTTTTAAATTTTAAGAATGTAGAATAGTGACAGTAATAAATTTTTAAGTAGTTTTGATTACGTCACGTACGGTCAAGACAGAGTCGAGAGAGGTATTTATTTTATTTTATTTATTTTAATTTAATCTGATTTTACTTTTAAAATTCTGCCACGTGCCGTCACGTGCCGTCAAGACCGAGTCGTGACGTCAGAATTAATTATAATTTTAATTTCCTTAATTTAAATTTATTACTTATATGATATGTACGTCACGCATGGTCAGGCTTAAATCGTTTTTAGTAATATAACTCGCCCCTGCCTCTGGCAACTCCTCTTACACCCCGCCCCCGCGCCTGGCCCTTCACCCATAGAAAAACCATTCTGTTCACCTTACCCCCCCTCCGCCCCTAGCCCGAGACACCCCCCCCTCAGAAATTCTACCTCACCCCCCTCTGTCTAACTCCCTCAATTTTAATCGTAGGATACCCGAGTTTGGTATCATTGGAACCGGCGTGACGTAAGCTATCGATTGGCCCCATTGGAATCGGGAATTTCGTTCATCCTAATTTTAAGATTAAGTAAAAAACTTATTGAAGTTATTACGATGCGCGCGCACACTGTCATGAAAAACCGACACCATGAAGTTATTAAAAAAAAAACTTATTGAAGTTATTACGATGCACGCGCACACTGTCATGAAAAACCGACACCATGAAGTTATTAAAATATTATTTTATAATATATTATTATATTACATATTTAAGAAAATATATATTTATGTATGAAGTATAACTTCTAACGCGTGTACATAAGTACACACACACACTTTTTTTAATTGTTTCGCGAAAGATGCCGACGCCCATTCCTGGTCTCGTCTAGTGCCTGGGTGTCGGATGTTTCGCGCTACAAGGGTCGTTTCGACGCGTTCCAGGAAACTGGGGGTCCACCGTTCGGATTAAGAACGTCGAGCTGCACGTCCACCGCAGGCAACGCTTCTGCCCATCGACTCCCGCTGGCCTCTGCGGCTGAGGGCTTTATGAAGTATCACCGACGACCCCCCACGCGTCACGGGATCGAAAGACCAAAGTTAAGTCCCCAGTGCACATAGGGTTTATTAAGACCAAAAACTTTCCTGTGCCAAGAATCCACACCCTGGGTGTAGTCATAAATATAGTTTTTTTTTTTATTATTATTATTTTTAATAAATCGATTGTAAAATTGAATTGTGATTTTATTTGTTCCCGCCGTCAGGCGGACCGTAACACCCTTGAAAATATTCCAAAAAAAAAATTCAGGTTCCGAACGATGCTTTACTTACCTACTTTTTTTGCTCCGGCGCTTGGACTATAATGAGACTGTCCATTAAATAGCCACATTGTTACGATTTAATCATACCTATACCCAATAATACAGGGTCGACATTTCTGAGCTTTCTTAATTGAACCATTATAAATTGCAAAACAGAAATGAAAGAATTGATTATGTCATAATATTTAATTCAAATGCATTTTGGTTTCGTTCTGAATATTATACAGTCGTTTTAATCTATACAAGTTTACAGATAAATATAAATAATTAAATTACACGGTCCACCCGAGTCACATTCTCTCACACATTTACTACGCCAATATTTAGAATATCTCCATTTATACAAATTAACGTATTACAATTGATTCAAAGGAATTATTTAATTATTATTACATCGAATGCATGCAAGGTGACGCGAGCCGCCGCTCGAGTCACTTTCCTATTGGTCTCATTCGCAGCGAATGCTTGACATTGATATGGCGCTAGATACATACGACATGTACGAGTATACGACGCAGAGCCGACGCCGCTCCCCACTGCATTCTCTTTTGTACTTGAACAGAGCGAGTATTCGCCCATGCGTCCACACTAGATACAACACTAGTAAAGCTTTCTCTTATTGCTTTAAGGCCGATACATTTGGAATATATTCAAATGGTAACAGCTGTTTGACGTCAATCACATCAACACAATATCACAATACGATGGCGGCGCTCGACGACCGACACCCGACGCGACGCGCGGCACCGAGCCGACGCCACAGCGCACCTGCACCTGTGCACCTGCACCTGTGCACCTGCACCTGTGCACCTGCAACTGTGCCCCGACCGTTCGCGGGCGCACAGCACGATTCTGAAGCACTGCCGCGGCGACAGAACGTCGTGGCAGAGACGCGAGTCGCCATTCCAAGCGCGTGCACAGTCGACTGAGTATTAAATGGAAAAAATGGAATACTGGCACTTGTGCAGATCCGAGAACAGTCATCTCCATTAGCTCGGTTCGCCGAGCCTGTATCACGGGTAAAAAGAACAATCACTCAACAGAACATGTGACAACAAGGCGGGAGCAGTATCGTCGCCAGGCACTTCACCCACGCGGACCTTGACTGCGCCGGAGTGGCTCCTCGACTACTCCTCTCAGTGAGTGCACGACACAAGCAAACTCATACGACACTGACAAATCGTTTAGAATTATTTTATACAGTATACAAAATAACTAAGTGTTGTTAAAAAAATACCTTTCATAAATCAACACTTGAGTATAATAAATGTAAAGACCCTGCGCATGGAGGACCCGGGCGTGCGGAGGGGGTGCGGCGGTGCGGCGGGGCGGCGGGGCGGGGCGGCGCGGTCTCACACGAAGTGTCTGGGCAGCATGGGCTCGGCGTCGTCCGGCGCGGCCCAGTCGCGCGCGCGCGGCGCCAGCAGCCCGCACAGGCGGCACTGGAAGAAGTCTGCGCAGTTGTTGAGCGGCCCGCGCGTGAAGGGCGAGCGGCCGCCGCGCGCCTGGAAGTGTCGGTAGCGGCCGCGGTTCAGCTGCTCGTTGGTGGTCATGCCGAGGCACACCACGAGGTACAGCTGGCAGCACGTGAGCACCGTCACCCAGAACAGGTGGAATAACGCGTTGAGCAGCACCCACATCATCCAGGCGCTGCACGAACCCCAGACGACGGGCGCGTGCAATATCGTGCTGTTGGGCGGCAGCGGACACTCCACGGCCAGGTACTGCCTGCCGCCCCACAGCATCCAGCAGCACATCGCCATGAGGCTCACCAGGAACCCGATGAAGTACTGGTGATTGTTCGCACCTGTGACACAAACAGAACTGGCGTCGAGTCGTCGTTCCGCCTCCTCACTCGTACTCGTCATTGGATCGGGACTCACCTATACAGTTGCCCACCCAGGGACAGTGGTGGTCGAACTTGGCCACGCAGCGGTTGCACACGGAGCAGTGCTTGGAACGCAGCGGGCGGCGCACGAGGCACGCCGAGCAGAAGCGCGAGGAGTCGAACCCCCCGCCCGCGCCCCCCGAACCTGCCGCACCCCCCGCACCGCCCGCATCGCCCGCGCTCTCAGACAGCTCGATGATGGTCTGCAACGAGTAGCGCGTTAAGTCCAGGGAGCAGGGCACGGGGCGTGTAGAGTACACAGGAGGAGTACTAACCCGAAACTTATCGGCCTTGGTGGCCGTGATGACCCCGGGGTCGCTGCGCCACGAGCGCAGGAACGAGTACCAGAGCAGCGCGGAGCAGGCGGAGAAGGCGAGCGTGGCGCTCCACCCCACCACCGGCGCCACGAACACGAACCACGTTATGTAGAACCACATCTGACACAACATTACCATCAACTCAATCACATGTTCATCTACAACTATATATTCACTTTTAGCTTCGGTTTTCTTGAGAAAAATTTATTATTATATTAGTTACGGCTAATTTTAATAAACAATCCTAATTAGTCTAAGCATTCATCAATTGAAATAATATATTTGTATCAATTCACTTACAAACATCAACTAGATTAGTCCTGATAATGCACCAATAGCTTTCTTGATTACTGGGATCCATCTAATGATACATGTAAGGATTGTTTATTAAAATGAACTAGTACTACAGGGCGACATTATTGTCTTTTTCACACTCACAGAAAGAACAAAGTTAAGTTTAAAAAAAATAGGAAAAAAGAATACATTTGGATACACTATACCTTGGTGGCAATATATACACTCAGAGGAAAAATGTTTTTCAATTCATCATCAAATAAAAGGTTACTAATGAAGTGCAGCACGCCATAGAAGGCGCCAAGCAGCAGTATCTTGAGAGGATAGTTGAGGTCCATCTCCAGCACAAGACCCGTCAAGTAGAATGCCATAAATGGCATCACTACCACACACCACCATCTGAATTTCTGTCAACATTAATATATCTATATAAACAAAAACACATGGCAAACACTGCAAATGTTATTGTTCAGTTGTCATACACCATCTATATTTGTAGGGGACACTTTTTGCATGTCATCCTTGCACAGGGGCCAGTCTAATCTCTGTGTCATTACAACTTGATACAGCTAGGTTAGTGTATTTTGCTTACTTTCATAGTTTGATGAGTTATGGAATTCTACTGTGGGGTGGTGCTGCTGACATAAATACCATATTTTTACTACAAAAGCGAGCCATCAGATCTATATATTCGCTTGGCTCTAGATATTCTTTAAGAGAAAAGTTCAAGGAAATTGATATTATGACAGTGGCATCTCAATATATACACGCAAATCTTATGTATGTTCATAAGAATATTGATAAATTTAAAAAGGTTTCTGACATACATGATAGAAATACACGCAATAAAAATAAGTTAGTTATTTATAAGACCAGGCTCCACAAGATCAGCAAATCTTTTAAGGGTTACTGTATACACTTTTACAATAAAATCCCTATTCATATTAAGGCCTTAAACTACAATAAATTTAAAGAAATTACTAAGAGACAGTTATGTAATAAAGCCTATTATACAATTTCAGAATATATGGAGGATAACGAAGCTTGGGTTTAATTAATAATTATTGTAATCCCAAGTCTGACTGAGTCTTCTTCAATGGACATAGCTGTTTATACATATTTACTTATTAGTTTAGTACTTTGTAAGCAATTAGGTATGTCATGCTCGCTGAAATGTCTGTGCTTACGGCGGCGTCGTGTGTCGGGTCGGTCACTTCCCTATGAAATGGTTGAGGAGACCGATGGCTGGCACATGCGTCATACTCGTGAACGGGTGCTGTTTGTGTGGACTGGTCTGCCTATTTTTGCTTATTTGTATTTATGAACTTAACCTTATCCTAACTTAAATTTATAATTTAACCTAGTTAAATGTCAGTTTCTCCATTCAAGATGACTATGTTATTCTCATATTCAATACAATAATCTGGTATAGTATTAATGAGCTGCTCTAATTTGAGAAATTCATTTTTTGTATCAATATTGTAAACTATCTCTTGATTGGAAAAGAGCAACACTAGAGTTTCTTGCCCGTTCTTCTCTAGTGATGACTGCCTTCCGAACAGGGTGGTAAACCAAATTTTGAAATGACTGAATCTAAGTGATGTATTTGACATTTTACAGATTCAATAAATAATTTCATTTCATTTCATTTCATTTCATTTCAACTAACCAACCAGCTTTCCCTTCGAGAAAAAAAAGGGGATACTTATTTTACTTTCAAGAAATATTATAAATAAGTGTGATTTTTCAAAACTTACCAAACAAATATGTTAATGTTATTAAATGGTGAAAGACCAGCAAAGGATATGTCATTAATGAAAAGAATAGTGACCAAAACAAATTTTACAGTGCAAGAATTTAAAAACATTTAACAGTTATATGTATTCTCAATGAATGATCACTTACTAAAACATTGTGAGGAAACCTGTACACCTAAAAAGTTCTTAGGTGTGTAGTCCACCAACCTGCACTAAGCCAGCGTGGTGAACTAAGGCCCAAACCCTCTCAGTTATACAGGCCCATGCCGAGCAGAATGAAGTATATGGGCTGATAATGATGATGAAAAAGTTATTTATATTGAAAAGTTTAACTTGACAAAAAAGTTTATTGTTTTAAAAATTAAAATCTTTAACTGCCTGTGCTGTAAAATTTGTTATAGAATTGCTTTTCTTTTTAACGAATAAAGTGTTAACTTTCACCAAAAATGTTTCCTATAGAAGGAAATTGTTTCCTTCTATAGACACCAAGAGATTTAAAAAAATGTTTTAATTTAAATTTACCTTGTCATATGTCAGCCGCCTAAACATAGACATTCGTCCAGATGTTACAGAGCGTTCTTTTATTTTATCAGACACTTTGGAGCCCACCCACAAAGAATCAGCACTTGCTTGCAGCATTGTTAAAGGAGTAACTCCACGCAGGTTGGGCACGTCCAGGCTTGCTTCACCCTAAATGTAATAATTTATCATAAAACATTTGAAACAATCACAAGACATGTGACAAGTGAATTACTCACATAGAGTATGAGAGTGGAGATGGCGGTGGTGTTGCGAGCCAGGATGGCCCAATGTAGCGCCGTGTTGCCATGCGCGCGATCCGCTGGGTGCGGCGCAGCCCCCAGTGTTAGCAGTAGTCGCGTCGGGTCAACAGCTGACACTTTCCAGCACGCCCACATCAGCGCCGTCATGCCGCCAGCGTCCGGGGCGTCCACAGGCACGCCGCGCGCTACCAGGTACGCCACCACTGCCGTGTGCCCAAACTGAGCAGCCAGATGAATACATGCGCATCCCTCCGCATCCCGCAACGAGGGATCGGCGCCCGCACGCACCAGCAGCACCGTCGCGTCCAGGTGGCCCTGTCTCGTCGCCCAGTGAAGCGGCGTGGACTGGAGCTCGCCACCGATTGCGTCAACGTGAGCGCCTTTTGCTAGCAGGTACTGGATAATTTCGCGCCGGTTGTTGATCGCTGCCCAGTGCAGCAGTGTGACGGTTTCACCGTCAGGTCGATTAACGTCCCAACCGGCTTCCACGAGCTCCTTGACGCGCGCGAAGGCACCGTATTGCGTTGCCTTCACGATATCGTAACCACTGTAATCGCGTTCGAGAGGAGGTGGAGGCGGCTCGCGCGGTGCCGGTGGATCACGCTCCACCTGGGCCGTGCCACATTGCCCGGAGGCAGCGGCACCACATGTGCTATCGTACATAACTCAAGCTGCGTACTACGCTCTCCTCATTGTAAAACACACAATCACTGAGAACCTTATTATTGATTGTAATACTTCGTCTTTTATATTATCTCCTCTGCCTCCTGACAGTCGGAGTTGTAGATCCAAACAAAATTTATTGACATTCATGTCGACCACAGATAACACAAAGAAATATTGCTCAAAATTCGACTAATTATTTTATGAATTTAAAATTTTATGGCCGATACGGTGGTATAATTTCTAGAATTTATTACTAAATATTATAATTTTTTGAAGTACATATGTAAATAATTTTTTTCTTTGTTTCGCAAGGAACCGGCTAAGGTCGAAGAGCATGCTGCCAAGTCTTAAGTAATTTAATTTCATTAGTATAATGAATGATGAAAGAAAAAGGGCGGAAAATTCCCAAACTGAAAGGCGCGCCCCCGTCCCTCCCACATACAACCCTTAATCCCTTCACTACAATAGTGAACAGAGAATCAAGCAACATTCGCCGATATTGCACACAGCGTATGCAATTCACTCCTCACCTCCCCCCTCCCCGTCCCACTTGGATCAGGAGGCTCCTCCATGTCCATCCTCTCGCCAACAATCACCAGAAAAGGCAGTCGCGGGTTCAAACTCTAGGCACAGTTATCTGACTTTTCGAAGTTATGTGTGTGTTAGCAATGAATTATCACGTACTTTAACGGGGAAGGACAATATCGTGAAGAAATCACATATAAGTAATTTATTCATTTAAAAAAAACTGAGTGCGGCAGTTATTGCCGTAAATTAGTTCAAATTATACCTCTGTTAAGCTTTATGTTGTAATTTTCGGTTAGGTACATTGACAGTACCAATTTATATTGACAGCCCCGAGGCGCAGTTGGCTAGATACCAGCTTGCGAAACGAGAGGCCGCGGGTTCGATCCCCGCACCGAGACAAATGTTTGTGTGATCCACAAGTATTTGTTTCGGGTCTGGGTGTTTGTGAGACCGAAAAGTCTCTTGTAGTTTCTGATACCCACAACACAAGACTTGTATCTTAGTGTGGGGTCCGAACTATGTATGTGACTGTTGGGTGTATTTATAGGTATTTATTTATTTATATTTATATAAGAGAGATATCAATTTTACAAAAGGATTAACTTTAACTGATGTTTGACGTGTGCGGCCCTAAATTTTTCTAACTAACGCAGAAAGTAATTATTATTTTAAAATAAAGAACACGACTCGTCTCGTATGTAGAAGAGGAAGACTACCTACAAAAGTAAGCAAAGTTCATAAGACAGAGTGTGGGTTTTAAGAATATCCGTTGTTAGTACTCAAGAAGTAGAAGGTACCGAAAAGGAAAACAGTAGGACTTTCTACAAAAAGAAATGAGATCCCATAAAAAACAAAACTTGTAAAAAAAACAAGTCTCGCAACTCATTTCTTCTGCCGTAAAAAGTTGTGAGATCCATATTATGATACCAAGTCGATGAATTTATTCAGTCCCCGTTTAAGGGAACTTCTGTCTTAAGTTATTATGCACTTAGCTTACCAGATACCATCTTATAGTGACCATATCAATATTTAAAATCTTTTATGTTTCAAATAAAATAGTTAGACTTGGCAATCGCATGAAAACACAATGTATCTCACTTTTAGTGCGTGTTTTCATGCGATTGCCAAGTCTAACTATTTTATTTGAAACATAAAAGATTTTAAATATTGATATGGTTACAATTGCGTATTTTTCATTTTAAAAATGCAGAATAATCAGTAATGAAAAATGAGTGACATATTTATTAGTTGTCAAAAATGTATGCGAGCGTTCAGAAATTTATTTTTAAACTCCTTGGTTGTATCTGGTTTTAAATTTACAAACGAATGCAGGCTCAGGTAATCTAAATAATGATTTCACTGATCCCAACGGATATACCCTTCGATTTTAGCATATTATATTGTCAATGCGATAGTAACACGACTGTGTTATACTTTCACGCCTAAAATATTTGAGTTATTTGGATGATTTTTGTTATGGATAAAAACGGAAACATAAAAAGGGACATATGTTACTTTTTTTTTTAAATTCATTAAGTGTAATTTGGGCACTTGGGAAGTTGGGAGACGTTTAATAGATTTACTTATTATCTTTCTGCACCCAACACTGCAGTCTATGCGGACGAAGTCGCGGGCAAAAGCTAGTACATTATATACGTGTAAACTCTACAGTTTTTGCAGCGTACGCAAGAATAGCTCGCAGATGCAGTTTTTCCCGACTTACTTGACAATTATCGTTATATTTTAGACAATTCACACACTATCTTAAAAATATATAGCCTATGTGTTATTCTGATGTATAAGCTATATTATTGTAAACTTTCATTGAAATCCATTCGGTAGTTTTTGCGTGAAAGAGCAACAAACATCCAGACATCCAGACATCCATACATACAAACTTTCGCGTTTATAATATTAGTAAGACTTGCCTTACCTACTACGTAGGGAATAAAAGCGAAATACTTAGTATTGTTTGCGGATGATACATATTTAATATTTAATGTGAAAAGACGTCTTGAAAATTTTGGCGAAGTAAACAATGCACTTCGTAAAGTTGTTCAGTGGTTTGATAATAATAATCTACTTTTAAATGCAAAAAAAAAACTAAATTTTTAAAATTCACAATGCCCAATGTTAAGCAATTAAAAACCACTGTACAAATTAACTTAATTGAGGGAGTTTCTTGCCGTTTCTTCTCCACAGCTATAACACGTTTCGAAGCGGCAATAGTTTAAAAAATTAAGATGTGTAAAATTGACGATTCAAAAGAACTTGTAAAAGTCTATTTGAATAAAGATATTTTGACTTTGACTTTGACTTTGACTTAACGGTGAAGAATTGGATCCTGTTGCGTCAACCACATTCCTGGGCGTTACGGTGGACGCAAAACTCCAGTGGGGACCGCATATTCAACAATTGGCAAGTAAATTGAGTTCAGCGGCATATGCAGTAAAAAAAAATAAGACGACTTACTGACGAAGAAACGGCAAGAATGGTTTATTTTAGCTATTTTCCATGTAATCTCGTTCAACACGTAACTCGTCTCCGGAAACTTAATAACTCTTTTATGGGGCAATGTGTACAATAAAAGATAAACTAATAAAAATCTTATTATAAAATTTTAGATTATATTATAGATAACAAGCCCTGGGAGTAAGTAAATTGATCAGAAGTTTCGTTGCTACAATTTGTATCGTTATGACTTACATAAATTTATATTATGAAATTTAAAAAATGTAATTATGATTTTAATTTATTATTAAAAAAAATGACATTTCGTGTTGCTGAGGGAGTTTCTTGCCGTTTCTTCTCCACAGAGATAACACGTTTCGAAGCGGCAATAGTTTAAAAAAAATAGTTTAATATTGACGATTCAAAAGAACTTGTAAAAGTCTATTCGAATAAAGATGATTTTGAATTTGAATTTGAATTTGAATGGCGAAAATGTACCCAACGTCACCTAGGTGCGCTAGTGGCACTTAACATCCCATAATGACACCAAGCGCCATCAAAATACAAATAACATTTTACTGCACTAAATGTGACCTAACGTCATAATGACACTTAAAATCACTAAAATAAAATCATCTTATGACTCATAAGTTCCAAAACTGGCACACAACGCCAAATAATGGCACTTTACGTCACATTATGTTCTTTCAATGGCACCAGTCGTAACTAATATTCCTTATACCTTATACCAATATTACTTATGGTCAGGGTTGGGCAGTATTTGAATTACTTGTAATTGAAATACGTAATTGAAATACAAATACGTATTTTGTATTTGTATTTTAATTACTTTCTTAAAATGTAATTTGTAATTTGTATTTCAAATACGTGAAGCCGAAGTATTTTGTAATTAGTATTTCAAATACTCGAGGCTTCAAAATTCATTTATTAAAATACATTTAGCCTTCATTTAGTATTAAGTTTGTGCTCATCAGGACCTGCAATAACAAAACAAAAACCGCCTTCAAAAAAAACTATTCCAAAACAAATAAATATGCATTATTTTGTATTTTGTAATTTGTATTTTGTATTTCAATTAAAAATAGCTAAAATACTGTATTTTGTATTTCAAATACCTTACTTAAATGTATTTTGTATTTCGTATTTTAATTACTTGCGATACAGTATTTTGTAATTTGTATTTCAATTAAAGCAAAGCATGTATTTTGCCCAGCCCTGCTTATGGTACCTAAAGTTAATCAACTCCTTTTAAAAGCACCTAATAAGGTGGCATGAAATGGCACTCCACAGTGCTAAATGGCATTTAACGTAAATTCAGGTCAACCAGGATACTCACTGCCTTTCGCAATTAAAGTTCCAAAAATGACATACTATACTATCTGTTAAGTTGGAACAAAACACACATTTAAAAAAATCATTCAAATGAGTTCAGTAGTTTTTGAGTTTATTCGTAACAAACTTACAAACCTTTTCTCTTTATAATCTTTAGTTATAAAAATACGTGTCCTCGATGGACTCCTAAACTACTGCACCGATTTTAACGTTTTTTTTTAAATATGTGTTTTGTTCCAACTTTACAGATAGGATAGTTTATAACTCAATTTATAATTGCAATACTATTTCATTGTAAATTATTTGCTTAATTATCTGTTAGTTCGATAAGACTGCCTCGTGGTCTCGCGGTACAAGTATGTGCCGTGGGATCTAGAGGTCCTGGGTTCGATTCCCGGGTCGGGCAAAGTGTTATTGGGTTTTTCCATTAGGAAATTCTCAGCAACAGCACGGAGTCTGGAAATGTGCCCGAAAAACGGCAATAGGCTCGCCCCCTATTACGTGGGACTGATACATACCTGGCGAAATGTGGGTGCAGAAATGCACCTCTGCCTACCCCTTCGGGGAATACAGGCGTGAGTTTATGTATGTATGTATGTATGTTCGATAAGATTCTAACAGATGGCGGTATAAGGTAGTTAGTTGAATTTCTATTATTTTGTCTTTCCGTGGGAATGGGCTGTTAGTCTTAAGTAATATTTTATAATAAGCGCTATGTTTTTATTTTCAGTATCCGGTCAGTCTGGATGTACTTAGCTAAATCCGGTAACGAATAGAATAAAACTATCTGGGGGCACGGCAGTGCCCCCGCCAAGTCGAGCGAAAAAGCGGCACGGCCGTACTATACTTTTCTCGAAGCAACTCAGGCCATTTTCGACACCCTATAACTTCGTTGTGGATAAACCTAGAAACCTGAATTTTTAGTTACCAAGCAAGAATGGTATAAACTCTGTATATTTCAAATTTCATTCAATTTGAACCAGTAGTTTAAGAATTATAACTAGTCAAACTTCGCAGTTTTGGTCACTCACTGACCGATCATCAAAACTCTAAGGCACTTCTAGCTTCAAATTTGGAACACAATTAGGTTTTAGTGTATAACTTAAGGAAAAATTATATCTTGCAATTTCGGTCTAGTTTTCTAGATACACAAACTGCATAAATAACTTTATAATCCCATATAAATATATACGATTACAAAGATACATTTGCAGTAAATAAATTAGTGTACCTGTATAGTATAATAAAATGTAATAATAGGTGTAGCTAGATAAGTAGGGATGGTATTGAGGTTTAGGCGTGAGGTCGAGAATCCCGGCGGTCGCGGGTACACACCCTAGGCACACTTATCTGACTTTTCGAAGTTATGTGTGTATTAGCAATGAATTAGTATTCGGGAAGAGCTTACTATAGAAATGACCCGTGGCGCAGTTGGCTAGACACCAGCTTGCGAAACGAGAGGCCGTGGGTTCGATCCCCGCACCGAGACAAATGTTTGTGTGATATACAAATATTTGTTTCGGGTCTGGGTGTATGTGAGACCGAAAAGTCTCTCGTAGTTTCTGATACCCACGACACAGGACTTGTATCTTAGTGTGGGATCAGAACTATGTATGTGACTGTTGGATGTATTTATTTATTATTTATGAAGTAAGGTCTTTAAATTAAGGACTGCCTCGTGGTCTCGCGTTACATGTATGTGCCGTGCGATCTAGAGGTCCTGGATTCGATTCCCGGGTCGGGCAACGTGTTATTGGGTTTTTCCATTAGGAAATTCTCTATAGCAGCAGGGAGTCTGGAAATGTGCCCGAAAAACGGCAATAGGCTCGCCCCTATTACGTGGGACTGACAGGTATATATCAACATACCTGGCGAAATGTGGGTGCAGAAACGCACCTCTGCCTACCCCATCAGGGAATATAGGCGTGAGTTTATGTATGTATGTATGTAGCAATGAATTATCGCGTACTTTAACGGGGAAGGAAAATATCGTGAGGAAATCTGATTAATAGGGTCAAGTAATTTATTCATTTCAAAAAAACTGAGTGCGGCAGTTAATGCAGTAAATTAGTTCAAGTTATACCTCTAATCCCATAAAAAACAAAACTTGTAAAAAAACCCAAGTCTCGCAACTCAGTTCTTCTACCGTAAAAAGTTGTGAGATCCATGTGATACCAAGTCGATAAATTTATTCAGTCTCCGTTTAAGGGACCTTTTGTCTTAAGTTATTATGCACTTAGCTTACCAGACAACATCTTATAGTGACCATATCAATATTAAAAGTCTTTTATGTTTTAAATAAAAGAGTTTGACTTGGCAATCGCTCTAAAAGTGTAATACATCGTGTTTTCATGCGATTGCCAAATCCAACTCTTTTATTTAAAACATAAATCCAATCCAATCCAATCCATCAGCCAATCGAAGTCCACTGCTGGACATAGGCCTCTCCCAATGACTTCCACAGGGACCTGTTGGAAGCAGCCTGCATCCAGCGACGTCCCGCGACCTTTACCAGGTCGTCTGACCATCTTGTCGGAGGACGTCCCACGCTGCGCTTTCCGGTACGTGGCCTCCACTCGAGAACTTTTTGGCCCCATCGGCCATCAGTTCTCCGCGCTATGTGCCCGGCCCATTGCCACTTCAACTTGCTAATCCGCTGGGCTATGTCGGTTACTTTAGTTCTCCTACGGATCTCCTCATTTCTGATTCGATCTCGTAGGGAAACCCCGAGCATAGCCCTCTCCATAGCTCGTTGAGTGACTCTGAGCCGTCTAATGAGGCCCATAGTGAGAGGCCACGTCTCAGTGCCGTATGTCATCACTGGTAACACACAACTATCGAAGACTTTTGTCTTCAGGCACTGAGGTATTTTGGACGAGAAGACGTCGCGTAGTTTCCCGAACGCTGCCCAACCGAGTTGGATTCGACGATTGACCTCTCTCTCGAAGTTGGACCTGCCTAACCGGACCACTTGTCCCAAATAGACATATTCGTCTACAACTTCGAGAGTCGAGCCCCCAACTGCGATCGGGGTGGGCACAACATGGACATTCGACATGATTTTCGTCTTGTCCATGTTCATTTTAAGACCCACCTGTTGAGAGACTCGATTGAGGTCTTCGAGCATAGTGCTAAGGTCTTCCAGCGATTCTGCCAAGACTACAATATCGTCGGCAAACCGAAGGTGTGTGATATACTCGCCGTTGATGTTGATGCCGAATCCTTTCCACTGCAAGAGCTTGAAGGCGTTTTCCAGCGCGGCAGTGAACAGTTTCGGAGATATGACATCTCCCTGTCTCACGCCTCTCTGTAGTGGAATAGCCTTCGTGCTCTGATCTTGTACTCGGACCGACATGGTGGCGTTGCTGTATATGCTTTTCAACACCTCGATGTACCGACAGTCAATGTGGCACCGCTGGAGAGACTCTAGCACAGCCCAGGTCTCGATCGAATCAAAGGCTTTCTCATAGTCCACAAACGCTAAACAAAGCGGCAAGTTATATTCCTCGGTTTTTTGTATAACTTGCCGAAGCGTATGGATGTGGTCTATGGTGCTAAAGCCTTTTCGGAAACCGGCTTGTTCGGGAGGCTGGAAGTCATCAAACCTGCGTTCGAGACGATTTGTGATGACCCTCGAAAACAACTTATAGACATGGCTCAGGAGCGAGATGGGCCTGTAATTCTTCAGCAAAGTGTTATCACCTTTTTTGAAGAACAGTACCACCACGCTCCTGCTCCATGCCTCTGGCGTTGAGCCCTCGAGGAGAACGGAATTGAAGAGCCTCTGAAGGACTTTAAGTACCGGCGTTCCGCCCGCTTTCAGAAGCTCTGAAGTGATTCCGTCCTCACCCGGCGCCTTGTTGTTCTTAAGTTGCTTCAGGGCCATCTCAATCTCACACAGGCTGATGTCCGGGATATCATCACTGAAGTGGCGGATCAACTCGGCTCTCGGGTCTTCGGCCGAGCTAACAGTCGGTTCGGCAACCGAGGTGTAAAGCTGTCCGTAGAACCTCTCGATCTCCCTTAACACCTCTGCCCTCGTCGACACTACGCTGCCGCCCTCCGTCTTCAGCCTAGACAACTGTCTTTGCCCAATAGACAAGTCTCTTGCAAACACTTTGGAGCCTCCGTTCCGCTCAATTGTCTCTTTAATGCTCACAGTATTGTGAGCACGGACATCGTGTCGCAAGGACTTCCAGATCCGTCTATTGAGCTGACGATATGCTTCGGCGTCCTCGGAAGACTGCAGCGCCATAGATCGACGTTCGGCCATAAGGTCAAGAGTGTGGATCGAGAGTTTTTGAGGTCTATCTCTACGGCGAGGTCTAAAATGCTTAGATCCCACCGTATGGACAGCTTCTACCAAACCGCTGTTTAACTCGTCCACTGCAAGGTTTTCTTCTAGACAATCAAAGCGATTTCGAAGCTCGAGTTGAAAGCTCTCGGGGTTTTGGATATGAGCGCGAGTAGGTCGGAGCGTAGACTTCATCATGCGACGCCTTTCTAGCTGGACGTTGATATTCAATGAGCCTCTAACCATTCGGTGATCACTGCCGGTTTTCACCCTGTTGATCACAGAGACATCACTGAATATCCGTCTATTCGTCGTCAAGATAAAATCTATCTCATTTCTCGTAGAACCGTCAGGACTCAGCCAGGTCCATTTCCTGTGAGGCGGCTTCTGGAAAAAAGAGTTCATCGCGAAGAGTCCCTCTTTCTCCAGAAAGTCGGCCAGCCTCTGACCCCTGAGGTTCCGTTGCCCATGTCCAAATTGCCCCACTTTCAACTCTGCATCGCTTCTCTTGCCCAACTTTGCGTTGAAGTCCCCCATAACAACATTGAAGTAGGTTTTGGAAGTATGTATGGCCCGACTTATGTCCTCATACATCTCCTCTACTTCTTCATCTGGGTGTGTCGAGGTCGGCGCGTATACCTGTATGACCTTCAACGAATATCTTTTCGATATTCTGAGTATAAGGTACACTACCCTGCTCGACACACTTTCGATGGATACGATGTTGTTGATGAGAGACCTGTGGACGAGAAATCCGACACCTCCTCGGGACTGTTGGTCGTCCCCCCGGTAGAAGAGCAGGTTACCGGACTTCAGGGTTATCGTGTCCTCCCCGATTCTTCGGACTTCCGACAACCCCAGAATGTCCCAGTGTAACCCGCTCAATTCTTCTTCCAGTTCGACAATCTTCTCGTCTGTCCTCAACGTGCGTATGTTGTGTGTTACCAGGGCCAGTCGTCGTCGGGGGTGGTAGCCGGGGCCAACCCGGGGATTCTTAGCACCCCCTGCCCCGCCGTAACCATGGCCGCTACCGTAGCCAGGAATAGCGGGGCTGCCGGGGACTGGGGGCCTGGTCCTGGTTGTACTCATTGTGAGGTAATTGCCAATACTCGCCACGCTTGGCAGGCGGGTTGGCGAGCGCAGGAGGGGACTCGCGTTGATGACGCTGCTGCCCGTCATCAACCGGGGAAAGGGAATAGGGTGTGTGGGTAGAGGATGATATGGGAAAGGAAAGTATGGCCTGTAGGAGTGGATACTGCAGTCACGGAAGGGGAGGTTGGTAGTGACTGCAGTAGCTCGGGGAGGTCGAGGTCGCGTACTCGAAGCACCTATTCTAGGGTAGGCCATGACCACTAGATAGGAGCATCCCTGACCATAAAACATAAAAGACTTTTAATATTGATATGGTCACTATAAGATGTTGTCTGGTAAGCTAAGTGCATAATAACTTAAGACAAAAGGTCCCTTAAACGGAGACTGAATAAATTTATCGACTTGGTATCACATGGATCTCACAACTTTTTACGGTAGAAGAACTGAGTTGCGAGACTTGGGTTTTTTTACAAGTTTTGTTTTTTATGGGATCTCATTTCTTTTTGTAGAAAGTCCTACTTTTTTCCTTTTCGGTACCTTCTACTTCTTGAGTACTAACAACGGATATTCTTAAAACCCACGCTCTGTCTTATGAGCTTTGCTTACTTTTGTAGGTAGTCTTCCTCTTCTACATACGAGACGAGACATGTTCTTTATTTTAAAATAATAATTACTTTTTGCGTTAGTTAGAAAAAATTAGGGCCGCACGTCAAACGTCAGTTAAAGTTAATCCTTTTGTAAAATTGTTATCTCTCTTTCACTATAAATTGGTACTGTCAATGTACCAAACAGAAAATTACAACATCAAGCTTAACAGAGGTATAGCTTGAATTGATTTACGGCACCAAATGCCGTACTCAATTTTTTTTAATGAATAAATTACTTGACCCTATATGAAGATTTCCTCGCGATGTTTTCCTTCACCGTTAAAGTACGTGATAATTCATTGCTAATACACACATAACTTCGAAAAGTCCGATGAGTGTGCCTAGAGTTTGAACCCGCGACCGCCGGAATTCTTGACCGCACGCCTAAGCCTCAATACCATCACACCTTATCTGTCTACACCTATATTCCATTATCTTATACATATACAGGTACACTGGTTTATTAGCTGCAAATGTAACTTTGTAATCCTATATATTTATATGGGATTACAAAGTTATTTATGCAGTTTGTGAATCTAGACAACTAGACCGAAATTGCAAGATATTTTAATTTTTCCTTAAGTTATACACTAAACACTAATTGTGTTCAAAATTTGAAGCTTCTATGTCGGCTAGAAGTGCCTTAGAGTTTTGATGATCGGTCAGTGAGTGACCAAAACCGTGAAGTTTGACTAGTTATAATTCTTAAACTACTGGTTCAAAATGAATAAATTTTGATATATACAGAGTTTATACTATTCTTGCTTGGTGATTAAAATTTCAGGTTTCTAGGTTTATCCACAACGAAGTTATAGGGTGTCGAAAATGGCCTGAGTTGCTTCGAGAAAAGTATAGTACGGCCGTGCCGCTTTTTCGCTCGACTTGGCGGGGGCACTGCCGTGCCCCCAGATAAGCTTTATGTTGTAAATTTCTGTTAGGTACATTGACAGTACCAATTTATAGTGAAAGAGAGATAAAAACTTTAAAATAGGATTAACTCCAACTGACGTATGACGCGTGCGGCCCTAAATATTTCTAACTAACGCAAAAAATAATTATTATTTTAAAATAAAGAACACGACTCGTCTCGTATGTAGAAGAGGAAGACTACCTACAAAAGTAAGCAAAGCTCATAAGGCAGAGAGTGGGCTTTAAGAAAATCCGTTGTTAGTACTCAAGAAGTAGAAGATACCGAAAAGAAAAAAGTAGGACTATCTACAAAAAGAAATGAGATCCCATAAAAAACAAAACTTTTAAAAAACCCCAAGTGACGAAAACCCCAATCTCACGGACAAAGTGGAGTCGTTAGGACTGCGGAGAGACTTCGGGTCTCTCTGTGTGTTCTATCGACTCTTCCATGGGGAGTGTTCTGAGGAACTGTTCAGCATGGTACCGTCGTCACCTTTTTACCATCGCACTACCAGACATCGCAGTGGAGTTCATCCATACTACCTGGAGACAATCCGTAGTAGTACGGTGCGTTTCCAGCGTTCTTTTCTACCACGCACGTGCAAGCTCTGGAATGAACTCCCTGCCTCGGTGTTCCCTGAGCGCTATGACTTGTCCTTCTTTAAACGAGGCTTAAAAAGAGTTCTAACCACACGGTAGGCAGCGGCTGGGTTGTGCCCCTGGCATTACTTTAGTCCATGGGCGGCGGTAACCGCTTACCATCAGGCGGACCGCTTGCTCGTCTGCCTACTGAGGCAATAATAAAAAATAAAAAAATAAAGTCTCGCAACTCAGTTCTTTTGCCGTAAAAAGTTGTGAGATCTATATGATACCAAGTCGATGAATTTATTCAGTCCCCGTTTAAGGGAACTTCTGTCTTAAGTTATTATGCACTTAGCTTACCAGACACCATCTTATAGTGACCATATCAATGTTAAAAATCTTTTATGTTTTAAATAAAATAGTTTTGACTTGGCAATCGCACTAAAATCATATAGATCTCACAACTTTTTACGGCAAAAGAACTGAGTTGCGAGACTTGGGGTTTTTTACAAGTTTTGTTTTTTATTTTAATTACATCGACTGCTGAGTACACCTGTAATAATTACATTTCCTCTCACCGACAGCCCACACCCGATTTGGGCACGCTGCACCTACCATGCGGCGCCAGTGCGGTACCTTAGCCATGCTCGTGTCAAAAAGTAAGAGGGGAACGTTTATATTTCTTGGTCTCAAGTAAAATAATAATAGTTTACCATAACTGCATAATTTATTGGCATTTGTTATTCAAATGCTTTGTTTGTATGAATGGAGTTATCGTATATTTCTCAAAAAATAAATGAATAAGGATATCTGAGAGGTATGTTGTCAGAACAAGGAAACCGACAAAAATAGTCTCTTAAAGCTTTCAGTTTATTAGTTAAACAAATATCACTTTTATTTACAACCAAAGCAATCACAAATTATAATTAAAACTAATCGTAATCACCTAAAACTACTTAACAGATCGAAATATTTACAATAGAATTAACAATTCATCAACTCGCGCGACGGTCACACGCGTCGTCCACTCGCTCACGTCGCGGAATGCACCGCGGGGCGCGGGCGCGGGCGCGGGCGCGGGCGCGGGCGGGGGCGGGGGCGCGCGTCACGCCGTGGCCAGCGGCTGCGTGACGACGGGCGAGCGGCGTCGCGGCGACGCGTCCTCCGGCTCGCCGCTGGCCGGCTCCGACAGGCGCAGCGCCACCTCCAAGTCTCGCAGCACCTGACCACAACGACAATTACAATCATTATGGGAAAGAACCAACTTACAAAACCATTTCTTTCAATCCTATCTAACGTCAACTCATGTTTCATAAACACAACTAAGTCACCTCAAATCGTCTAACGTTACTTGTGTCACTTAAATCACCTTATTTAATGTCACCTAAAGTCAACCTGTTCCACCTTATGTCACATCATGTCACTTCACTTCACCTCTTGCCACCTTAACTCACTTTGTGGCACCTAACATCACTTTAAGTCGTCTCATGGCACCTAACATCTGCTCATATCGCTTTAATCATTATCAGCCCATATACATCCTCCCGCTGCTGGACACGCTCTCCTCTACAACTGAGAAGGTTTAGTAATATCGCCGAGCGGCCGCGCCAACTGCCCGACTTAGTCCGCCTTTGGCCAACTTAGCGCTCACCTACGTACTACTCCTCAAACTGATCCGATTTAGTCCGCGAATCCACGTTCGCCGCATACAGATTGTTGAACGATTTAAGTGTTTTAGAGTTAACGAAAAATTCAAAAACATTTGCATATATTTGCTAAACGGATTAGTATCTGCAATTATACGAAATTTGATCGCATTATACATAACCGTTCTGTAATATAGCTAATTTTTTTTCCTTTTTTTAGAATTTTAGTCAGCTACATAGACGGGCGAAATGTTGAGACTCGAGAGTAGCTCTTGTTTTTTTTTTAGAATTTTACTTAGCTAGATAAATGGTCGAAAAGTCGAGATTCGAATGCTTTTTTTTAGAATTTCAGTTACCAGTTAGACTTCATTCAGTTATTTATCAAAATTTAGACAAAAATCTTAAAATGTTCTTCACTAACTATTTAGAAAACCATATTCCCTAAAAGAATTGGTAATTAACATGTTTGTACGATGAGTCTTTCATCAATTTTAAGGATTTCGAAAAATACTGTTTTTGCTTAAATTAAGGTAAAACTGCATAAACGCTCTTCACCCCTTACTGCATGATTTTTTTGTTTTGAGTCGAATAAATATATGTGATAGAAAATAATAACTAAAAAGACACGTATTTTTTTAATTTTTATTAAAATATTCAATGATTTTGGTTTGGTCCTAATATGGCACAACATACATGAAATTAAAAATAATAACATAATTTTTTCATAATAATTCTAACATTATTATTTAAAAAGAGTTACAACGTATGGAACAGATGGAAACAATTTCTCTTGTCATTCAAACATAAACTAACTTTACATTTGCGACATTCAAAATAATCACTTTACCTGTCACAACTTGTTTTGAAAACATACATACATACATAAACTCACGCCTGTATTCCCCGAAGGGGTAGGCAGAGGTGCATTTCTGCACCCACATTTCGCCATGTATGTATCAGTCCCACGTAATAGGGGGCGAGCCTATTGCCGTTTTTCGGGCACATTTCCAGACTCCGTGCTGTTACTGAGAATTTCCTAATGTAAAAACCCAATAACACTTTGCCCGACCCGGGAATCGAAACCAGGACCTCTAGATCGCACGGCACATACTTGTACCGCAAGACCACGAGGCAGTCAAAACTTCGACGTAAATTTCAATTCGACTGGCCGCTCACAGCTAACATTAAACCGATTTCGCATACACTTGTACGTTACAAATAAGAGTCTTACAAATGTAACCAACTGTGACAAGGACGGAGAGGGGTCCAAGAATCATGAATGTCGTGCGACGTGATTTATGGATGGCCCCGAAACAGGCTGAAAAAGATATCACCGCCTCCCTTCAGCGTTTCTGCCGATATCCTAAAAAATCCCATTGCCTTTCCAGCTTTTGCACATTTTATCAATTTTTTAAGCTATTGCATAGCTTCTATCGCGGGCCTTGAGCGTGGAGACCGAATCCAGAAATTCCGTAACGAAAATAAAAACCTAACACCCAATGTGCGCATGCGTACTGTTTAAATGACACTACATGTCATAAAGATTTCGAGTAATTTTTTTCGATTCAAATAAAGATTTCGAGTCGACAACATATATCCTCAAAATTCGGATTATCGAGTATTTTAATAAAATCTAATGGTGCTGACTGTTGACAGATAAATCGCTGTCGCCATATTAGCGAAACGTCACTGATGTTTTGATTACAATACAATGAACTGTGACACATGAGTCATGACACGCCCTGATATATTATCCAATAAATATTTTTTACTCTTTTTTTCATGTCGTGTTAAAAAAGGATACATTAGACAGAAACAGAAAGATATGACGTGAACTGTGGGGGTAGGTATACGGAACATCTACAACAGCTGTCAATGTCACAAAGATTATGCAAACAATATAACAAATCTTACTAATCTTACTAATATTATAAACGCGAAAGTTTGTATGTATGGATGTCTGGATGTTTGTTGCTCTTTCACGCAAAAACTACCGAATGGATTTCAATGAAAGTTTACAATAATATAGCTTATACATCAGAATAACACATAGGCTATATATTTTTAAGATAGTGTGTGAATTGTCCAAAATATAACGATAAGTGTCAAGTAAGTCGGGAAAAACTGCATCTGCGAGCTATTCTTGCGTACGCTGCAATAACTGTAGAGTTTACACGTATATAATGTATAAGAGAAATGTTTATCTTAATAAGTCCTACAAAAAAGTCCGCGACAGCATATATAACCATCTTTAAAATTACGAGGAATATGGTAAAAACAACAATTTCATTTTCTCATATAAACTGTTCTACCTAATTTCCTGTCAAACATTTTATGTTTATCCCGTCAATACGGTTAATGGTCCCCTCAAGTTAATGAACGTATTTAAATAAAGGTTTTGAATCGACAACAAATATCCACAATATTCGAACAATTGCGTATTTTTCATTTTAAAAATGCAGAATAATCAGTAATGAAAAATGAGTGACATATTTATTAGTTGTCAAAAATGTATGCGAGCGTTCAGAAATTTATTTTTAAACTCCTTGGTTGTATCTGGTTTTAAATTTACAAACGAATGCAGGCTCAGGTAATCTAAATAATGATTTCACTGATCCCAACGGATATACCCTTCGATTTTAGCATATTATATTGTCAATGCGATAGTAACACGACTGTGTTATACTTTCACGCCTAAAATATTTGAGTTATTTGGATGATTTTTGTTATGGATAAAAACGGAAACATAAAAAGGGACATATGTTACTTTTTTTTTTTAATTCATTAAGTGTAATTTGGGCACTTGGGAGACGTTTAATAGATTTACTTATTATCTTTCTGCACCCAACCCTGAAGTCTATGCGGACGGAGTCGCGGGCAAAAGCTAGTAGTATATATATTGTGCAACTAGTGCCAAATTGTCGATTGGCCGCTCGAGCGAATGATCGCACTCGCTTCGCTCGTGCGCTCAACTTCGCCCTCGTGGGCAATCGACAATTTGGCACGAGTTGCACATACTATTTTTTATTACGTACATATATATGCGGGGAAAGTTACTACTTAAATATATTTCTTTACAGTATTAATTATTTTTATTTAAATACCTACCTCACTTCTTTGATATTGATACTGTCACTGTCACTGAATTTGCATGTGCCAATAAAAATTTGGGTGCGAGAAGTTTACTTGTCGCACTGTAATTGTGAAGTGGGAAATTATGCTATAGAACATCACGCTACGACCAATAGGAGCGGAGCACCAATAAATAATGTTTCAAAATCGGGGGTATTTTTTTCCTTTTGAGAACTTCCGCTGCGTGCGCTGCGGGAACGGTTAAAATTTCGCTAAAATAATGTATGACAGAATTGTTCCCCTTTAAAAGTTCTAAAAAAAAGTCCGCGACAGCATATGTCTATCTTTTAAGGTTGGCTCACTATAACTTTTTTTATGCTAACCAAATTTGTTCTAAAATAAAGCATTATTTGTGAAGGTGTTTTCATAAAGATGATATTAATCCTTAACCAAATAAATACGTTATTCATCACAAGTATTTAATTTAAAATAAATTTGCCCTTTACATCATTTGATTTCAATGAGTATCTTAGAAGATATCGCAGTTTTAAAATAACACCGCAGCGAAAAAATTATCAAGCGCGCAATTATGATGTACGAGTACAAGGCGCCGGCCGGCCGGTGCGCGGCGCCACACGTTTCACATCTATTTAACCGATTTGAATGTTTTTTTGGTATGGACATAAATGGGACTCTGTGGAGTAAAATAGACAACTATTTTCTTTATGAAACCAACCCTGAAGTCTACGCGGACGGAGTCGCGAGCAAAAGCTAGTTAAAAATATGTCGAATGTGCTTGAGAACAGCAAAATGTACAAGTACGACAAATATCAATTGAAGCATTATTATGAAGAAGTTATTTGTTTTAAAGTGAGTTATTTGTGTATGTGCGCTTGGTTTAGGATTTCTTGTATTATTTAGTTTTGCCATCTATCGATGAATAGCAGAACTTTTAATGACTTTTTGAAATATCACGCTTGTCTCTTTAGTTCAGCAACTCGCCTCTAGGTGGCATTGGTTGTATCGGCGTTATTATAATTTATTTTATTTATAACATTTTTTTTCCTTTGTTTTTTTTTTCTTTGATTCAAGTTACACTTTTAGTTAAAAATACTGCATAAATAAAATAAATAAATAATTATAATTGCATAAGTTGATAAAAAAAATGCTATGCAATAATAGCTTTACCGCGGCAGTCTCCGAGTGCCACACATCTTTTTTTTATCTCATTCATCCATACTAGTGTGACTTACACTTTCATCATTCATGTTGATTCTTTCATTCTTCTTGTATTCATTCGCGGAACATGCGATTTCTTCAATAAAAAATACTTCAACGGAAACAGTTTGGATTTACTAAGGGTAGATCAACTAACGATGCAGGGGTCGAACTTTTAAAACTGTGTTTAAGAGCGTTTACGCAGTTTTAGCCTAATTTGAGCAAAAACAGTACTTTTCGAACCCCTTAAAATTGATGAAAAACTCATCGTACAAACATGTTAATTACCAATTATTCTAAAGAATATTGTCATCTAAATAGTTAGTAAAGAACATTTTAAGATGTTTGTGTAAATTTTAATAAATAACAAGATAACTGAACGAAGGTTTTCATAAATTCAGTTTTAGAGTCATTTTCGAGGCTCAAAATTTAGGTTTATTTATATTTGATCAAAATAAAATGTTGTTGAATTGGAAATATTCACAAGCAAATTATAATTACACAAGGGAACAAATTTTAACCTTTTTTATACAACTGCCAAAATTTTACTTGTTTCGGATTACAATTACCTAACATAACTAGAAACTGAAAATGAATTTATTGTAACAGGTCTAGATTTATAGATACAGCGATACTTGAAAAATGAGAAAATAACATAAAAAAGTCGTTTAAACAATTTATATAAATTAAAAGCATAGCATATTTTAACATAATGACATTAATTTTAAATTGTCTACTATTATAGAGTATTTGAAGCTTAAAGGTACAGGTTTTATTCGGTTAATGACTTTTCTTTTTCCTTTTTTGTGACGTTGAATCTTCTTTTTTGAGGTACCAACAAAAATCTGGCATTAAAGCGAGATCCCATCGTCCTTGATATCTTATTTCTATTGTTTGTACATCCTAATGAAACTTTTCTCCTTGTTCATCACCCACTGCGCCAAGATTATCAGTAAAAAAGTCTAAATGAGAGTGTTGGAAATGGAGAAAAAGAAAATTTTGAGAGACATTCTGCATCCTACGTTTTCGTATGACTGAAGCAGTTCATGTACTAAAAGTTTATAGTTATCTTATTTTTTTATTGCCTAGCAATGTATCGTGCAATAATAGCAATTATTTACATGATTCGAAGGCTCTCGCCACAGCATAGGAACTGCAAAAAGCATTTTCTTTTGTTTACCTTTCATCCACTTCAAAAGTCCCATTTTAACAAGAAATACAACATATTTGAAGTTTTCACGACTTTTCTATATCTCCAATCGTAAATCCTAAATAGGAGTAGTAAGCTGCTTTTATCTCTTCTGTATTTTTTTTTAGATTTTTAACTACATAGCATCCGTACACGTAATAAAATTTATTTAGTGGATTTTTACAAGATTTTCTGTGATAACTAGCCTTATTTTATGCACAAATCGTCTTAACTTAACTAACTAACTTAACTTTATGTAATAAAACAAGAAGAAACTTGTTAACCCAAATATTGTGAATAATATATTGTGAGGATTTGTGTATAGGAGGCTAATGCTAGCGAATTATAAAACTTAAAATAAAACTTATACTAGACCTGTCACAACATTTTGATGACTTGATTGGTGAAAAGTAAGGGTAGTGCAACAAAAATATATGAATACTGTCCTGGTTGTCAAACCTTTGTTCACTTGTGTTAGTGAAAAACATTTTAAGATTTAGATCCCTTATTCAAGTAATAAAAAATCTAAGGCTTTCGAAATATTGAGAAATTACTGTCAATACAGTATTTTTTTTGACCCATACATGATACTTAATTTAATAAAACAACAACTTTTTATAATATAAGAACGTGACATGAAATCGTACAATTTTTGTTTTGATGAAATTTCTCTTATTTATTTATTTTATAAATATTTTAAAATGTACTATAAAACGCTGCGCACAGCCCGGTGCAAATCAGTCCGCCGCTAGGCTTTTCAGAAAGAGGACGTATCGCTCTGCGCTCTGTCGATTTTTAGTTTCGTCGATGTTTTCGCGGTTAACTGACTGCATTCCGAACAATGATGATGATCAGTGTTGATATAAGTGATGCATTTAACGTTTTATAGACTCAATAATCATTGTTTTATTCATTTTTATTGCTTATCATTAACTATCGACGCTCATATTTACGCGAGTCATATTGAAATTCGACTAGCCGCGTGGGGGCGTAAATGCTCTTAAGGAATAAATTATAGATAAACTTTAGAAAAAAGCATATACTATAAAATTTCAGATTTTATTACAGACTAGCTGTCCCGGCAGACGTCGTCCTGCCTGGAAAAGCTTTATGCGATATGCCTACAAGCAGCGCCACCTACCGGTGATTGTGTTGCGGCAATAGTTTAAAATTCACGATTCAAAATAATTTGTAGTAAAAGCCTATTTGATAATTTGACTTTGAGTATTCTATATTAACTTAACGTTAGTTATTTTTTGGAAAATGTTAGTAGACCAGCGTGGTGGACTGTACACCTGGTCCTTTTCAATGGCAGAACAGGTCAACGTGGTTGGTCGATCCGTATCCTTCTGTACGCATACATGATTGCAAGCTCTCGTAAAATATACTAGAACATTGCAGTTGTAAAAAACCTAAAGACGTGCGCATTAACAAATTTTGATGCGGTTCTGGTTTACTCTTAGCTCGATTCGGTCAGGTGAAATGTTATTGAAAATAAGAAACATCAAGAGATATTCATGAGCAAAACTAAGTATAATGCAAACCTCCGTCTCCTTGTGGTCGAGCAGCGAGAACCGCCTGTCGAGCGCGGTGAGGTGCGCGAAGGTGAGGTGCAGGTGCGCGTGCAGCCGCAGCAGCGCCAGCTCGCGGAAGTGCGCCGCGTACATGTGCGCCACCACGTGGAACAGCAGCCGCACCACGCGCCGCACCACGCTCTCAAACTGCGGCGGGAACTCGTTCGCTGCAACACACCGCGCGCCTCAGCCCTGCGCCGCACTACTCGCGCTCACTCGCCGCGCTCCCTCCGTGGGCGTGCCCACTGCCCTCGCACACTTACCGTACTTGGTAGGGAACACAGTTTCGTCGTTGACGGTCTTCTGCGTGTAGGTCATGACGTAGTCGACGTACTGCGGCGCGGCGACGCGGGACTTCTTGCCGCGCTCGTCGTACCACGCGTACGTGCGGCCGCCGGGGCCCGTCATGTCGGCGCACGTGGCGGCCGTGCAGAACTCCGACACGGTGCCGTACAGCAGGTTCACGTGGTCGAACAGCGCCAGAGCTGCGCATAACAACCGCCCAAACCGTTACATAACGAACGCCCTCGCCTACCACACGCTTACCACAAATAAATACACCAACAATCACGTACAATTACATACTTCTGACCCCACACTAGGAGACATGTACTGTGTCGTGGGTATCAGAAACTACGAGAGACTTTTCGCTCTCACAAACACCCAGACCCGTAATATTATGTTATTACCTTGTAATCTTCAGTTTATATAAGGAAATTCAAAGTATTACGTGAGACTAAAAACAATTGGCAAATATGGGTGCAAAAATAACGTGTACCTACCCCGCCCGGTATGTAGGCGTAAGTAGGTATGTGTTTATACGTTTGAATGAATTTTTATTCCCTTGTAATAGAAGGCGAGCTTCTTGCCGACTTTAGAGCATATTCCGACTGAGAGTTTTCTGATAAAAAAACACAATAACCCTTTATGCAATCCGGGAATCGAACCCAAGACTTCTAGATCGCACGACACATGCTTACTTGAAACGCGAGACCAAGGGGCAGTCAATTTATCATCATCGCGAAGATTTATCAAATGTGTTATAAATCCGTAAGCAAATGAGTACCCGTTTAGAAAGAAAAATGAACAATTCTGGCAAATAATTATGTTGAGAGAGTATGGTGAGCAAGTGTATTTAGTTATGAATGGACGAGGGCCCAAGCACGCTTGGGTCTGTTTTTAAGAGGTGGGAAGAGGCGGTGTGCACCGAAACCGGTTCTCGTAATGGAATGAAATAGAAAGTGCGGGGAGACGTAAGGCGGACTGACTGTGCGAGGCGAGCCACTCGTTGTAGTCGAGTCCGTGCGGCAGCTCCACCAGCTGGCGCATGTCGAGGTCGGGCAGCTTGCGCTCCAGCAGCGCCTCCTGCAGGTACAGCTTCGGGTCGCCGGCCGGCTCGCCCTCGCGCTCCTTACGCCGCGCCTTCCTGCAACAACACCACCCAGCGCCGTCACTAACTCGTGCCGCCCCACACCTCGCCGCTACACTACCCAGCGAGTAAGCGTGCGCCGGTTACCAACATAACTTACGTCTTTATCTACTGTCCAACACTATTAGGATAATATAATATTACATGTAGAAAAATTAATCAAACAATTTTTGTCAACACAATAGATACATATAATGTCAAATACGAGCCCTGTTACATGTTTCTTGGGCCCGCATGGACCATTCCAAGGTCGTCATCGACTCTAGGCATTTGAAGTAGACCACGTTGATGTTAGCGGTAATTACATAGGAATATAACTAGTGATCGCCTAGCGCACGACATTCGACCATATTGAATTTTGAAAATAGGAAAAAGAATATGATACCTTTCCATGTGGGGCACATGTTATGTATTGTAAGTACCTATATATTATTAAATGTTCGTTGTAGACATGTCTGTATCTAAGAACATACAATCATCAACCTATAATACCTACACTAAAAACGTAGGTACCAAAACGACAAAGAACATAATATTTATTTTTTAACCTTTTTTTACTGATATTTAGATCAATTTATTCAAACTCGATGACAATTTTTCCCGATTCGGAATCAAACCCGTATATCAACGATAACAGGTTTACTCTCTACATATGTATTAACAAGTCACATATTATGTAACCCCCTGTTATTCTTGATTCATCCCCTTTACCTCTCCACTATATTTTTTACCATTTCATATTATCCTGTACTCTATAGCAGCTTAATACGAGGGCTGCCTTTTAAATCGTGTCGTTTGCCAAGCTCACGCAATTATAAAAAAAAACATATGGCATTCTGGCAGAATTCAGAAACAAAAGAATGTTTTCAGATTGGTCGAATAGTTTTATAGCATCGTCTATTCAAAGGTGATAGTCGATTGTAAAAGTTGAAATATCTAAGGAAAATTTGGCTGCGATAATTTTCTACAACTTTCAAAGGGGATTATCGCGACTTCAGTGCTTTGAGGAGATCACTTCTGTGTTTAATGATGCAGCACCATGTTTTAGGACTGTAGAACGCTAGTATTTAGAATTTCAACGTGGGCACTCTAGCCGCATTTCAGGGACCACTGTCCAAAAAAATCCTGCACAAAGAACTTGGCGTAGGAAAGTTGATCTCTCGTTGGATACCACATTTGCTTAGCGACGACCTAAAAACAGCCCGTGTTAGTTGGTGTCGCAAAACTGTGCAGCGATTCAACCGAGGAGAGTCAAAGCATGTTTATGATATGGTTCATGGTGAAGAGTCTTGGATATATGCCTACAATCCAGATTCTAAGCAGCAGTCAACTGTCTGGTTCTTCCAGGATGAGCCAAAACCGACCAAGTCATACGCTCACGGAGCACTTAAAAAAATGGTTGCCTCGTTTGTGGCCAATCGCTAAAAACGCCAATACCATGCGCCAATCTACTTATGCTACTTTGATTTTTTCTTTTCTTTTATCATCAAATGGGTGAAATACAATTTATACAAAAGTTATAGTTATGGCAAAAAGTAAAATTTAAAACCCGAATTAAAATAAGCTAATATAGTACAGTCATTGTGTGTTTTTTTATTTTAGGAAAAAAAAGGTTATGACATAAATTGTAGGAAATTTTCTCTACAATTATTTTATATGTTTTTCCAGTAAAATGCGTCGCAAAGGAGTTATTGATTAGACATAAATAAATATGACATTCAAAGTATGTAAAAAAATTACCTTTAAGGGAGTAAAATAAAAATAGGGGATGAAAGTTTGTATGGAAATTCGTAATTTTTGAAGCTAGAATGATGAAACTTTTTTATATGGCTTTTATTACATCATTACATCATATACATGATATATATATACACAATATAAGAATCATATTAAAAGTTTTTTTTTTAAATCCCTTAATCTTCTATATATATAAAAATGAATCGCCGTTCGTTAGTCTCACTAAAACTCGAGAGCGGCTGGACCGACTTAGCTGATTTTGGTTTTGAAATGTTTGTCGTAGTCCAGGGATTGTCGCTAGTGTCACATGTATCCGAACAGCGTACCTATCACCTTTACCTTCTGCGATCGAGATCTCGCGAGATCTCGGCCTTTTTTAGAGAGATTGATCTCGGACGAAAAAAGGGGCGAGATCTCGCGAGATTAACGAGATTGCACTCGAGCATAAAAAAGTCTTATTCGAAGCGTGGACTGACACGGACGGAGTTGCGATGGTCGGTTTCATTCGGTGCGCGTGATATAGAAGATATAGTTTTAATTAATCAATAATAATATCTCAGTTTAATCAGTTTAATATTTAGTCAACTCAACTTAGATAATAAGATTTTTTTTACTTCTCGTTGTTTTGTTTGCTATTATAACTGTTTTATTACTAAAAGACACATACATACATAACCTCACGCCTATATTCCCCGAAGAGGTAGGCAGAGGTGTATTACTGAACCCACATTTCGCCAGGCATGTAAAATAAATCATCATCATCAGCCCATATACGTCCCACTGCTGGGCACGGGCCTCCTCTACCATTGAGAGGGTTTAGGCCTTAGTCCACCACGCTGGCCTAGTGCGGGTTGGCGGACTACACACCTAAGAAATTCCTAAGAACTTTTTAGGTGTGCAGGTTTCATCACGATGTTTTCCTTCACCGTTAAAGTACGTGATAATTCATTGTGAATACACACATAACTTCGAAAAGTCAGAGGTGTGTGCCTGGGGTTTGAACCCGCGACCGTCGAAATTCTCGACCGCGCGTACCTAAACCTCAAGGCCATCACGACTGAAAACAAAATAAATGGATGACTGCAAATATGGCCACAGTTTGTCTATATTTACGGTACTAAATTAAAGAAACTTTCTTTTATGTTTTAGACCTTAGCAGGCTATTAAACTAAAGGGTTACGAGATAATTGGTAGAAACCATTAATAAAACCAGCTATATTTGCAGTCAAAAGCGGCAGGATGAAAGTATATACGGCTGCAAAGCATTATAATGTGCCAACATGTAGTCTAAGGCGTTCTTTATGAAAAAGAAGGCTAAATCTACTTCGGGCCGAAAGCCACTTCTTAACCCTGATTAAGAGAATTCATTTGCACAGAAGTTTTTTAAACCATAAATTCATATAGTAAATGTGGCCACTGGCCATATTTACACTCCCTGTCGGAAATATGGCCAATCTCCATATTTTTTTTAAACTGGTGAAAACACTATTTAATGTTTAATGTCTTTGTATTTTTTTGCCTTTGTTGTAAAGATAAATAGGCACCTTTCATGAATAAATGCTAAAACTTGTTTATTTTAGCTTAATTGATATTAAAAAAGGATAACAAACCTTAAGGTGGATATATGAACTTATTTCCAAGCTGCGCTATGCATTATGTATTGTTTAATGGTCTGGTCAGTTTGGGATACAAGAACTCGTTCAATGCGGCTTTTAATTACTTACACACTGACAGCTTAATAAAAACAAAATCATAATACCACCACGTGGGTGACAAAGCAAAAGTGAGTCTGCGTGCACGGGCTCATTGGGAGCTACGTGGTGATCTAAAGTGTAATATATACTTCTTTTGCTGCTAGTGCTGGTGTGCCTACTGAACTTACGTATACCGAGCAGATTCTAATTTCCCATGCTGCGTATTTTTTTGGCCGATCAAGGATTGTCGATCGCAAGGAACAATTTGCAATGTACGAAGTACTACTTCAGAACTGAGAATTACTACTGAGAGTTATCACTCAACAATACCTAAGTTACCTAAGTTTTGTAAATTTGTTAAGTATTGTGTAATTACACAAGCAGCACTGCAGTCGTTGCTTTTATTGAAACATGTTTAGTGTCACGAGAGTTATCGTCGGATGTTCTTCCTTCTCTGTTCGTTTGTTTTTTAAAGTCCGATAGTTCCATAATGCGAGGCGCTTTCGTTATTACCGGATGTGAGCTATATAAGAGTGTAGTGTCGCAGTGTGGCTGTATGCCGGTTGGTGTCGTCGCACCTCGCAATTTATAGTGTTCGGGCGGGCGGGTGCCGACGTGAGCACTTACAGTACACTTTACAAGGTGTTGGTGACTCGGTGAGACAGCCACCCTCCCCGCCGCCCGCCACACCGCCGATTCGCCAACACCCGCGCGAACTTTGTCGGAGCGAGATAAGGGCGCAGTGCGGACATGGCGTGATATTTACATGATAATTGAGAAACGAGCGCGTCAGTGTGAACGTGGCCGGCGCATACAGACACTCCTCTACCAAAGTATGCGCCGTATGTAGAGCGAGAACGTGACGTATCGCCGGCTGTGCGGAATTTGCGTGCTCTTGTTAACGTTAGTTGTACTAACTTCCCGAGTATGGTGTCCACCAACAACGAGAGCCACAGCACGAGCACCTCCAAGCAGCGGTCCATGCCGGCGCTAGCGCGGTGCGGGACCGACGGCGCAGGCGGCGCTGCTGCCGCTGCGGGCGCCGAAGCCCGGCGGCGCGTCCATGCCTCTGGGCTGGCGACGCAGCTATCAACGAGCCGATCTGCATGCGCAACACGCGAGCTTACTCATCGGCCTGTCGACAACTGGCGTCCGTACAAGGAAACACTACGCACGACCTGCGCCGCTCTACCGATACTCGCGAACGGCTAATAAGTTCTACAATTCCGTCGATCGACACTCCACGCAACGCACGGCGAGCGGATCCGCTACTGAGGTCACACGACACCACCGTGCCGCCACAAAACAATCACAATGGAACACACGAGGACGAAGGACGCGGGCGGGTGCAGCTCACCTGAACGGGACGGCCGAGTATAGGTACGACGGCAGCGAGAACAACACGCCGAGAACCACCGCGTGACACATCACTACGACAACTGAGCCACGAGCGAGAACGCCGCACGGGGCGCGACTGCCGAGCGGAGCGCAATGCGCATGCGCGTGCGCACACCGTCCCCGCCGCACCGCCGCACCGCCGCCCCACAGCCATTTGTGTTTGCCATCTCTGTCACACCAGGTCGCCGCATGCGAAACGGACTATTTGTCGCCCACGGTATTCCGAAAGTCGATCGAGTCAATGAGGCCATAGATTAGATATAATATACCTATGTTGTTACGTGTAATTTGTTGTGAGTCCACGAGTCGCGCAATGCGTGTGCGTCGCGGCGCGGGGTGGCGCGGGGAGGCGCGGATCGCATTGCAGCGGCTGTGGACTGGTCGCAGCGAGCTCGCGTAGCGCAGCTAAGTTCAAGGTCGCAGATCACGCCCCTAACGACGCGACGTCATGCCAACATCTCCGACCCACAAGCTGCTTCTCCAGAGTAAATAGAACTACAAATGCGTAGTTACAGCGCGGCGTCGTAACTCGAGAACATTCCACTAGATAAAGATATGACCATAATAATGTGAAATAAACGAATGATAATTATGTGTGTATATATAATTATGGCCGGTGGCGGGCGACGTGCCAGCAGTCAGCGCGCACTCGCTCGCGACATTTGTTAGTGTCGCGTGCGACACTGCAGCGCAGCGCGCACATCACCTATTGGAACAACTATCAGGCAACGCGCAACAACAACACCACATGATTATTAACGTTCGAACCAACATAGCACTTGTACTGGCTTAACAACAAAGTTACAAGTAGGCATGACTATAAATTGGGTCGGCCATGTCTGCCGACGGACGGATGGCCGGTGGACCAGACAAGTATTGGAGTCGAGACCACGTTTAGGCAGACGCAGACGTCCTGCAGCGCGATGGTACGACTACTTGAAATAGAAGGCGGGTAGCGGATGGATGATGACTGCTCAAGACCGGGATGGTTGGCGCTTACTTGGAGAGGCCTACGTACAGCAGTGGACGGCGATAGGCTGAGTACATATACGACTTTAACTCTTTACATCATTTGATTTCAATGAGTATTTTAGAAGATATCGCAGTTTAAAAAAAACATCACAGCGACAAAATGATCAAGCGCGCAATAATGGTGTACAAGGCGCCGCGCCGGCCGGCCGGTGCGCGGCGGCACAGAGTAACGTAATAGTAACTTTATAGGTATGTCTGTTACGGTTTCACGTTTAAACCATTTGACCGATTTGAATTATTTTTGATATGGACATAAATAGGACACTATGGAGTAAAATAGTCTAGAACTTATTTTCTTTCTGAACCCAACTCTGTAGTCTACGCGGACGGAGTCGCGAACAAAAGCTAGTGAGTAATAAATCCTTTGAGTGACCACTACAATACAACGAGTATGCATGCGCGAGTCCTCTGTCGGTGCGTGGGTGGCTACTATCGCGTCGCACCGCTGAACCACCTATCCACAGTGGTGTAAGTGGTGCACACGCACCAAATAGAACTGGTGGCCGCGGCGCGAGGAGGGAGGCGTCCGCAAAGCGCCCACACGCGCCGTGTTTATCGAGTATCGACCGCTTCACCTTGACTCGCTCCCACGATGACACCAATATTACC
Organism: Hemaris fuciformis; assembly: GCA_907164795.1. Lineage (NCBI taxonomy): Eukaryota > Metazoa > Arthropoda > Insecta > Lepidoptera > Sphingidae > Hemaris > Hemaris fuciformis. The sequence continues at coordinate 17,033,182 of OU015438.1, read as the reverse complement.
TTTACTAATTAGGTCAAAAGCGTCATCAATAAGAAAAGCTGGTATGAAGGCAAGAAAAGGGCTCACCAAAGTTCTGCTTCCGTCCAGTATTTGTCTGTTGGACGAGTAACCCAGCCGCACGCACCACATTCAAATACTTCGTAGTATTAATTTGGTCAACACCGCTCTAATTTGGATATACAACTTGTTTATAAATAAACATAGACGTCGGCAAGTCACCTCCGCGAGGCTAGTACTCGTAGTTGTAGTTCTCGTCCATGTAACGCATTACACAATTCTGACTTGGTTTCAGATTATATATTACTCTTCAAACGAAGCATCAATTAAAGAGAAAGAGAATGTAGGCCGTGTAAGTATATGAAGCGAAATGCTACGCTTCTGCCAATGTTCCGTAAATGGCGAGGCACTACAGGGCAGAACAGGAGAAGAAGGTTCGTGTGGTTAGAAAGCCGCCATGTGGACAGTATCCAGTGTGCGCCGGCAGTGACGCTGGCGTTGTGCAGGGGCGCTGGTCCGCATCGCGCAGAGAGTGGCCAATGACGAGTCGCCAGTCGGCACTCAGTGACCTCGTTCTCATTTAGCGGGGTCGATCGCACGACTAACAATGGGCGACAGCACTGTCGGCAGCGCAACAGACGCTGTGCTACGTGCTGCGTGTACGTTGTTCCTGTTACCACGTACTGTGGCGCCCTCCTTCGTGCGAAGACGGTCACCGGCCAGTTTTGGTCGATATGTCGGCGTAAAGCTTTTTGTGTAAGGGTCCTAGGTGTAAAAAATGTACGCGGACGTGACGTCCCCCTGGGCTGGCAGGAAGCCGAGCCGTAATAAGTTATCCTCTCGATTAAAAATGACCTAGGTCTACCACGCCGGCCTAGTGCAGGGTGGCGAACTACACACCTATAATTTTTACGTAGACAAGTTAACTCACTGTTTCCCTTCACCGTTTAGTGTAATAATTTATTTTATTTAATATGCTTTATTGTACACCACTTATCCTTACTACTATTATATGTACTATAATAGGTGAATGTAAGTTTGTTTGTTACGCTTTAACGCGAAAACTCCCTAATTGGTTAATTGTTATAAGTTTACTCGTGAGCGAATACGATAGACTTATACTATTATATCGATACAATGGGACCCCTCGATACAGGCTTGCCTAGTGAGGGGACCATTTTAGACTGTTACTTGTGGGTCAATAATTAATTGCATACGTTATCATTGTATACTTTTTACTACTTGTATGTCCTGTACGTGTGGAATTGAATTAAATAAAAATAAAATAAAAAAAAACTACTAACCGATCATCATGAAACTTTGTACCTACACATATTCTTAGAAGTATTAGAAGTAACATAGGATACTTTTTATATAAAAAAAATGATCTACTGAACCGATTTGAATGATTCTTGGTATGGACATAGACGGGATCCACCAAGGTAACATAGGATCTTTTTTATCTCGATAAAATTTTGTGTCCCTACGGGAATGGGTATTTTTAAAAACCCCAGAATAACTTTATAGTGTCTTTTACGCTTTCACGCCTTAATCATTTGACCGATGTGAACAATTTTTGGTATGGACATGAATGGGACTCTGTGGAGTGAAATATACTACAACTTATTTTCTTTCTGAACCAAAAAAAAACAGATGCCATTAGTGAAATCTATGAAACGACAAGTACCATTATTGAAACGGATGTGACGAGAGAAGCCATAATTAGCACTTATGACACTTTCATAGTCATTAGTGGTACTTAAGTGATGACCAGAGCTATTTTTCGGTCTCAGGGATTTAGTTGCCAATATGAATTGCATTTAGTACTTTAAAATGTTATCAGGTGCATTTAGATGGCGCTCGGTGTCATTATGCGATGTTAAGTGCCATTAGGCGCACCTAGATGACATAAGCATGTGAAGCAGTGATGGCCTCGAGGTTTAGGAGCGCGGTCGAGAATTTCGGCGGTCGCAGGTTCAAACCCCAGGCACACACCTCTGACTTTTCGAAGTTATGTGTGTATTCACAATGAATTATCACGTACTTTAACGGTGAAGGAAAACATCGTGATGAAACCTGCACACCTAAAAGTTCTTAGGAATTTCTTAGGTGTGTAGTCCGCCAACCCGCACCAGGCCAGCGTGGTGGACTAAGGCCTAAAACCCTCTCAATGGTAGAGGAGGCCCGTGCCCAGCAGTGGGACGTATATGGGCTGATGATGATGATGAGATGACATAAGATACATTTTCGCGATGAATTTACGAGATGATTTGAGTTGATGATAATTGTTATAATGTAACTTGAGACGACTTTCAAAGACAGAAATGACCTCCGGTGGTGAGCTACTACAACAATTGGAGTAATTTTGATTTATAGATTCATTTATTTTGTTTCTACACCCAACCCTGAAGTATACGCGGACAGAGTCGCGGGCAAAAGCTAGTATTATATGTTTTGATTTTCTTATATATTTTTTGGAGGGCTGCATTAGCTAAATTATGATCAGGCTGAATGATCCTCAAGACTACCGGGAGTTACAGATAGATGCAATTACAATTACTAAAATAATAAGATAATAATGAATTTACAAATTACTTTATGAATCGACGATCGATCCTCAATATAATCGATGTCAGATTATATTAAGGATAATTATAATAAGCCCTGGGAGTAAGTAAACTGATCGGAGGTTGCTGCAATTTGTATCGTTATGACATGTATGCGGTTAAATTAAATATAATAAATAAAAATGTAATTATAATTAAAAAATATTATATATAAAAAATTACATTTCGTGTTGCTGAGGGAGTTTCTTGCCTTTCTTCTCCATAGCGATAACACGTTTCGAAACGGCAATAGTTTAAAAAAAAAAACTTAATTGACGATTCAAAAGCACTTGTAAAAGTATATTTGAAAAAAGTTGATTTTGACTTTGACTTTGACGAAATATGGGTGATATGAAAGTTACATTACATGAATCGTGTGTATACATCTCTGTCCAATACTGCAGCTGAACTTATCCTCTGCCTTATGAGCCATAAATGGTGAAGGTCCCCTTTTTTACACGGTTTTGAGTAGTCTCTCCTGGACTGATAACTCAATTTTTAAGATCAAATTAGGTTTATTTATATGGTGCAGTGCCAAGCCTAGCGTTGTTTTGAGAAGAGTCATCATCATCATCATCATCAGCCCATATACCTACGTCCCACCGCTGGGCACGGGCCTCCTCTACAACTGAGAGGGTTTAGGCCTTAGCCCACCACGCTGGCCTAGTGCAGGTCTACACACCTAAGAAATTCCTTAGAACTTTTAGGTGTGCAGGTTTTATCACGATGTTTTCCTTCACCGTTAAAGCAAGTGATAATTCATTGTGAATACACACATAACTTCGAAAAGTCAGAGGTGTGTGCCTGGGGTTTGAACCTGCGACCGCCGAAATTCTCGACCGCGCGCCTAAACCTCGAGGCCATCAATGAGAAGAGTATGAATGTTGTATTCATTCGATAAAAAAAGCTTTCTTTTCCTCGTGGTTCGCGGTCTCGACTCATTTAGTTTAGATACCATACCATACCTATAGCGGTAATGTACATAACAAAGCATATAATTCTGAATGAGGATGGCCATGCTGTGAGTGAAATCGATATTGCGAGCTGACTGGCGGCGTGCTGCAGTAGTGAGGAGCAGGGGTTTGCGCGGGGCCTCGCAGTACATACGCCCGCTGTGGTGTGTTCGGGTGTACCCAGTGCAGTTATGCCCTTGACGGGCTATCTCACAGGATAGTCCTTTTTTTTTTTTTTTTGTTCTCGAGGGGAAAGCTGTTTATGGCTCTACTTCCCGCCAGCCCCGGGGGAGGGGGGGCGGGAAGCGTATGTCGGGGTCACCGGTCTTCCAGCCCGGCGCGCGGCGACGTCATGTCCGCGCAGATGTTAGTGCCGGGCTGGGTCCCTAACAAAGTTCCCTAAACCGGCATACCGACCAAAACCCCCCGGTGGCCATCTCCGCGCCGAGTGGGGCGACCGCGGTACGTTGGCGAGAGGCGCCAACCGTAATGCCGCAGCCGCCCGGTGCGCCTCCGAGACGTGTTTGTCTCGGCCGTCTCGGAGTTGTAGGGGGCGCAGTTGCACCCCCACTAGCTTGGTTCGGGCGCCCCGGTTGTGAGTGGGCGCCCGCGACGTACACAGGCCACAGTGCCGCCGCCCCTCTCGGGGTCACTTTCAGTGAGGACGCGCCGCCCCCGCAGCGCGCCCAGCGACCCCAAGGGCCCCTTTGAGTCGCCTTTTACGACAGGCAGGGGATACCGTGGTGGGATTCTAACGCCCCCTTGCCACAGGGCAGGGCGCCGGGTCTAGTTATCTCTGTCGACCCGGCGCCTCCTTCTCTGACGTCTTTGGCGGGCGGGATCGTTGATCTCTCGATCCCGCTCCGCGCTCTCCTTCTGCGACATGACGTGCTCGCAGAAGGAGAGCATCGCTCGCCACGACCTCGGACTCCCGACCATTGCAGATACGACGGCCGGGAGCGAGAGGTCGCCACCAATCACAGGATAGTCCTATCGATAGCATAAGGTCACGCGCAATACCAGATAGAAAAGGAGTGAAGGGTATCGTGTTGCCAACCACAGAGCGATCAGTGTTAGGGGATTGGACTTGAAAAGTATCAATTGCAACAACCACAAGTTTACAACAACAACTAACCGAAAACGTATCTTTATATTATTTACTTTGTCCGTATAAGCATTTCATCATCATCATCATCCATCAGCCAATGGAGGACTACTGCTAGACATAGGCCTCTCCTAATGACTTCCACAGGGAAGCAGCAGCAAGCAGTTGGAAGCCTATAACCAGCGTCGTCCCGCGACCTTTACTTTCCGCTCCCATAACTTCCTATGCCCTAACCCAAAACCTTGATGACGGGCTGCTGCCCGTCACCAATGCGAGTCCCCTCCTGCGCGCGCCAACCCACCTGCCAAGCGTGGCGAGTATTGGCATAAACGTCATGATGAGTATAAGCATTTATGTATATGAAATTCTAATTTTATCGATTTTTGAAACTAATAGTTTTGGGCCTGTCTCGTGAGCCCTTGAGGGTAAGGGCTTTAACCCTTACAAACTCGGCGAAGTGTGCATTCCGCAACCGAAAAGCATTCTCATTGAATGACTGATTATAATTGAAAACCCTCAAATTTGAATTCCTTCACAGACAGGTTTCTTTTATGTTAGAAAAGGTGGTGTATATACGTGCATACACGGTGAGTTTTCACTCACGGATCAAGAGGAATCAAAAGTGCGTTCCCTACCTTTCTTTTAAAATCGAATAAGTGAATTCAAAAATTGTTATAAAAATGAGAAGTGATATCAACATTCCTGTGAAATCGAATACCAGAGCAAAGCGCAATATTATACTAATAAGTTTAAAAATCATTTGCGCTATATGAATAAACGATCGGAGACATTTTGTTTTATTAAATGAGAGAATGTGAGCATCCTGGTCACGAAGAGGCACAAGTGGCGCTATATTAATCACTAACTACGAGCAGCGAGTGAAAACAAAAAGTGGGAAAGCGCACCGCAACGGTCCCGTGGCGCGGTGACGCAAGCCCTGACGAAAATTTAACGCAAACCAATTACCGCGGCTTTGCACAACACGCGCCAAACTGTGATTGCGAGAGGCGGGCGCCGGCGCCGACAGTCGGACCTCACGACACCGCTGACACGGTGCAATGAATAGCTTACTTACTACGGGGGCGCCGCTACCGTTGCACCAGTTACTTACCTGAAAACAATGAAACCGACCGTTAGCAACTAAGTATATTATATTCTCTTTTATTACATTTCAATTCACCTGCAAGTACTTGAGCGTGTGTGCAACCGGCATAAGGTACATCTTTTAAACTTTATTCAACGACGCAATGTGGACAATATGCCGGTGGTCGCACCGCGCACGTCACATCGCGCGATCCGTCGTGAAGGTCGTCCATATCAAGAACGATAACGAAAACTTATAAACACACTTCCGACATGGCACGCTCGCACGCACGCACACACACATAGGGATGAAACGATACCATTAAGGTATCGATACTTCTACTCGATACCGTATCGGTCGTCAAGTATCGATACTTACTCAGTATCGGTCGTCAAGTATCGATACTTACTCGTATCGAATCGTTTTTGGAAAATTTTGAATAAAAATCTTAAAATGTGTTGGTATTCTTTATCAATAAGTGAAAATTGTAGGATTTTTAGCGCCGTGGCGCAGTTGGCTAAACACCAGCTTGCGAAACGAGAGGCCGCAGGTTCGATCCCCGCACTGAGACAAATGTTTGTGTGATCCACAAATATTTGATTCGGGTATGGGTGTTTGTGAGACCGAAAAGTCTCTCGCAGTTTCTGTTACCCACGACACAGGACTCGTATCGACTGTTGGGTGTATTTATTTATTAATTTATAGGAATTTATGAAAAATATCTGTTTTGCAGTGCTTCCCAATAATTTTCCAAATGTTTGCTGGTTAGGCGATTTTTGGAAGCAGTGACTGTTGCGCCTGCTTTGGCAAAGAGCATATAGCAAGGTACACAGGTACCTACCACGTTCAAATATATGCGTGCTTATATGCCAACTACACAAAAATAAGACTAGGATGCATTCAAAAACTTCAATTTAGGATATGGATTTTTTTATCGATGTCAAAATAAAAAAGTGACATTTGTATACTGACTACTGATATGAGTACTTTTTACCGATACCTACTCGATACTTCATTTCAAAGTATCGATACTAAAAGTACTTGCTATCGGAGAAAAGTATCGAGTATGTACTTGTATTTACTCGTATCGTTTCATCCCTACGCACACAAGCACACGAGTCGCCAATGCAACGCGGTCACCGCATACCTATATTATGCCTGTGTATTAAGGCTTAATGTACGTGCCTCAAGTGGGTAGTACATGCTAAGACAAACTTTTTTACCCCAAACCGGTTACATTCTATGCCCTATCTACTTCATTGTAATTTACTCTAGAACGCAAATCTGCCATACCAATACGACTGTTATCGTTATCAGTCTCTTGCTGGTCATCAGTGCGGTTAGCGCGTGAGGTAGCTCGTCGCAAATTTGATCGACTTCGACGACCTATGTTAGGCCTTTTTCTCCTCGGCATTGTAAACTATCAGATAATATTTTTTTCGTGCACTAAAAATGGTAACTATAATGGAGACAGAATGACAAATCAAGTTTTTTTTTTGACGTTAGTATTTTGCAGTGGCACTGTATAAAATAATTATATATTAAGTATATACAACCAAGGAGTTTAAAAATTCTGTTAAATAATTAGGCTTGATATATTTTCCTTAGTTACACAAAACAAATTTCTGAATGCGCGCATAAATATTTGACAACCAATAAATATGTCAATCCCTTTTTATTACTGACATTATTCTACATTTTAAAAATCAAAAATACGCAATTATTCGAATATTGTGGATATATGTTGTCGATTCGAAACCCTTATTTAAATACGTTCTTTAATTTGAGGGGGCCTTTAACCGTATCGACGGGATAAACATATTTGACAGGAAATTTGCTAGAACAGTTTATATGGGAAAATGAAATTGCTGTTTTTACTATCTTCCTCGCAATTTTGCAATAATTTCTCACTGCCTAAAACCATCCCTGGACTACGACAAACATTTCAAAACCAAAATCAGCTAAATCGGTCCAGCCGTTCTCGAGTTTTAGTGAGACTAACGAACGGCGATTCATCTTACTAATATTATAAACGCGAAAGTTTGTAATAATGTATGGATGTCTGGATATTTGTTGCTCTTTCACGCAAAAACTACCAAATGGATTGTAATGAAAGTTTACACTAATATAGCTTATACATCAGAATAACACATAGGCTATACTTTTTAAAGATAGTGTGTGAATTGTCCAAAATATAACGATAATTGTCAAGTAAGTCGGGAAAAATCTGCTATCTGCGGGCTATTTTGGCGTACGCGTCACGTACGTCAAACATTTTATGTTTATCCCGCCAATACGGATAATGGTCCCCTCATATTAATGAACGTATTTAAATAAAGGTTTTGAATCGACAACATATATCCACAATATTCGAACAATTGCGCATTTTACATTTTAAAATGTAGAATAATCAGTAATGAAAAGGGAGTGACATATTTGTTAGTTGTCAAATATTTATGTGTGCGTTCAGAAAATTATTTTTAAACTCCTTGGTTTTACCTGGTTTACAATTTACAAACGAAGGCGGGCTCGGTAGTCATCACGCTTTGAAATCTAAAACACCCACAACTATGCAATGGAATGCGCTTGGAGTTAAGAAAACTGTTGAGTAATGTTATTCACGTGACGATACTCAAAGGACAACTTAGAGATGAATTAGTTCTTGAGAATTCATCAATTAGATTGATGTATTTAATTTTTGTATTTTTTTATTTCTGTATTTTTATCTCAATAAAGTGCTAATCTTAATATTTATTTCCATACAATGAAAAATAAAATTCAGGTAATATGTAACACCCTACGCTACCTTCTCAATTGTAGAGGAGGCCCGTGCCCAGCAGTGGGACGACTTATATGGGCTGATGATGATGATGATGAATATGTAACATGACATTTAAAGACTGTTAGGCGGTACGAAGTTTGCCGGGTCAGCTATCCTACTAATATTATAAACGCGAAAGCTGTATGTATGGATGATTGTTGCTCTTTCACGCAAAAACTACCGAATGATTTTTGGTATGGACATAAATGGGACTCTGTGGAGTAAAATAGACTATAACTTATTTTCATTCTGAACCCAACCCTGTAGTCTACGCGGACGGAGTCGCGGGCAAAAGCTAGTTTTTATATATATAGAAGATAGAAGATTACAAATTATATCAATTCAATCTAAACAGTTAAAACTGACATTCCAAATTTAAACTAATTTAAACATAATATTATACATAAACCAACCAGATCAGAGTTTACATCAAACGAGTGTGTATAATCTGAGATTACCAATTAACGGTCGGGGTTTTTTTTTCATAATTTTACGCAGAATTATAAATTATTTTGCTTTTTTTTCACGATCTGGTTTTTATCGCTCTTTCTCGCCCTTTCGCACTCTTTCTTGTTTTTTTTACGCAGAATTTATAATTCTGCTAATGCTATGCATTTTCTGACAACATTTACCATAGTAATGTATTATTATTTTTTACGCCATCAGAAAGAAGAGATTTCAAAGAACAAAAAACCCACCGGCTTTTTTAAAAAAGGCAAAATTTTGACGCGAGATTTTTTGATTGAAAATGAGGGTGGTTTTTACGACATTAAGTCAAAATAATGTGAAAATTTAAATATTTTAAATCAAATAAATTAGAGTGTGTTTGGTACATGAAAAGGTAAGTTTTCATCAAATTTCGTGAAAAACAAATTATATTTGTAAAAGATAAAAATTAAAAACCGAAAACTTGGTTATTTGAGTTTTTCACATAAATTTTGAGGTTATATGGAAAAAGTGTGAATACAAAAGTTGTAGATCTTTTTATTACCTACAACTTTACGATTTAACTTTTTTGCATAGGAATTGTAGTTTTGCCGTAAATCGAGATAAACCGTTTTTCCCCTTAAAACAACCCCCCTCACCCTTTCCCGACCTCAGATCGCCCGTAATTTATTTTTCCTCTACATACACATACATAAACTCACGCCTGTATTCCCCGAAGGGGTAGGCAGAGGTGCATTTCTGCACCCACATTTCGCCAAGTATGTATCAGTCCCACGTAATAGGGGGCGAGCCTATTGCCGTTTTTCGGGCACATTTCCAGACTCCGTGCTGTTACCGGGGGGGGTTTCCCCCACTTCAGCCGCCATCTTGGAAAACACGTTTCACGTTTGTAGAAATCATTATTGTAGATAATAATATTTGCCATCTTTTTTAATTGAAACTTTTTTTGTAGTGAAGTGAAAGGGTACAAATAAGAGGGGAGGGGGTAGAACGAATATTTGTAAAAGAGGATAGCTATGACTGGTCAATAAGTCGTTGTACCCAGACGGAGCTAAGCACGTGACTGTTAGATATCAAAACTTGTGAAGGCTATTAGGCTAATTAAATATGACATATGTTTACAAAGGAACGTTGCGATTGTTTAAGGCGGTTAAATACTAGTTTTTTATTCTGGAAGAATATTAGGTTCCCGAAGTTTTTTTTATAAGTAACATAATTAACATAACATTTAAGTAACATAATTATATAAAGTCATATTTTCATTTACTTGTTTGTTGATCAAGTTACTATTTGCATGCGGAGTGTTGCTAAAAGAACAACACGGTAATTTACCTATTATTTGTATAAGCCCTTAGTAAAAATACTCCTAAATATGGTGTTTGTTAGTTCTGGGCTCACACACCGCCGGGTATTTATTTCATATTTTGTATATTTCCTTTAGGAATGCTTACATCTTAATAAATAAAATTACCAAATCAATCAATAATATTACAATTTGTTCAATTATGTTACGACAGCCTAATGGAGCACTAAATAACACCATGTATCGTGAAGTCAATTGGACAAATCGATGAAAACCAGTATGTTAAAGTTATTTAGGTGACATGAATAATTACTTAGCAATATAGTTTCGGCCGCTCCTCTGCTTGGAACTATTGGATTAGTCGTAGATAATGTTTGCAATACGCATGGTGAGAAGTGCGCATGTAGGTGTTTGGATAATAAACAACACCGCTGTGCGCTGGCCGCTCGCTGCGTCACCAGCTGGCAGCCGCCACCGCGCCCGCCCGCGCCCATCCGCGCCCGCCCGCACCCGCCCGCGACGCGACCTTCACACAATGCGCCGCTCCCCCTCACAGACCCACTGAGACGCCTCACTGCGCCACTTCTTCCTACGCAGTTAAATCTAATTCGCACACTTTTTGCATGTTCACACCGATACTAGTCACATACATTGTATTGTTTTGTACATTTCAAGCCGTTATTCGCTGCTTTGTCTTATTTTACTGGTTTTTCTTTTTAATTGCACTACTCTCCATACAACCCTCTCAGTTGTAGAGGAGGCCCGTGCCCAGCAGTGGGACGCATATGGGCTGTTGATGATGACTCTCCATACTGCATACTAATATCACAAAATAACTAATATAATTTGTGTCATTATATTGAAAATGACATACGTGTATCACAGTTGGGCAATTTTAGGTTTAATTTAGTGGGTTTTGAAATTGCTTTAGGGGGAATGATGCCGCCCCAATGCCAAGACGGCCATCGTGAAGCTTTAGTAAGGACGGTGTAGGCTTTTGACTAGGGAAGTAGGGACCTAAGTACGCCGCTTGTTCCGCGCGCCGAGGTGGCGGACCGGAGAACCCCTTCCAAGCCCCTTTCGGTCTCCATCGAGGTACCGAGCGAGGAGCTTCCCTCTCATTAAATAATAGCGTCCAAGCGCATGCACCTCTCTTAGCGTGTGTGTGAGGTCAGTACTGGTGTGTGGTACTACAACTCAGATTTAACTGTAGTCACAATTTATTATCACTAGCTTCAACGGTGAAGGAAAACATCGTGATGAAACCGGCACACCTAAAAGCTCTAAGAAATCTCTTAGGTTAGGACTAAGGCCTAAACCCTCTCAATAGTAGAGGAGGCCCGTGTCCAGCAGTGGGACGTATATGGGCTGATGATGATGATGATTTCTGTTATTTTTTCACAAATCTTCGCAATCTTTTACGAAGTCCACTTTTTACTAAAACAGTAGTCATTCCTTCTCATTTCACGCCGCATTAATATCCTGTCTTTAAATACTTCAACTTTACCTCCCCTATAGCCTATTAAACTATGTTTTACTAGCTTTTGCCCGCGACTCCGTCCGCGTAGACTTCAGGGTTGGATGCAGAAAGATAATAAGTGAATCTATTAATCGTCTCCCAAGTGCCCAAAATGGCACTTAATGAATTAAAAAAAAAGTAGCCTATGTCCCTTTTTATGTTCCCGTTTTTATCCATACCAAAAATCATCCAAATCAATCAAACGATTTAGGCGTGAAAGTATAACACAGCAGTGTTACTTTCGCATTGACAATATATGCTAAACTCAAAGGGTATCTCCGTGGGGATTAATGAAATCCTTAGATCAATCTAATTGATGAATTCTCAAGAACCAATTCCTCTTTAAGTTGTCCTTTGAGTATCGTCACGTGAATAACATTACTCAACAGTTTTCTTAACACCAAGTGCATTCCATTGCATAGTTTTGAGTGTTTTAGATTTTGAAGCGTGATGATTACCGAGCCTGCCTTCCTGCCTGCCTTGAAATATGTCACATTAATGATTTTCATTAATGATTATTCTTCATTTTTAAAATGTAAAATACGCAATTGTTCAAATATATTGGATATATGTTGTCGATTCAAAACCTTTATTTAAATACGTTCATTAACTTGAGGGGACCATTAACCGTATTGACGGGATAAACATAAAATGTTTGACAGGAAATTAGGTTGAACAGTTTATAAGAGAAAATGAAATTGTTGTTTTTACCATATTCCTCGCATTTTCTTAATTTTTTCGTTCATAAGAACCTTCTCCTGACAATAGCAGACACAACAAAAAAATAATTAGCGAAATCGGTTCAGCTGTTCTCGAGATTTGCGCTTAGCGCATTCAGCGATTAATTTTTGTATCATAGATTTTTATTGTATGCATGGTTTACTGTTTTGGCGATAATAGCTTACTCATAAAAGATAGATATATGTTGTCGCGGATTTTTTGGTTGGACTAATTAAGATAAACATTTCTCTTATACATTATATACGTGTAAACTCTGCCTACAGTTTTTTCAACGTACGCCAGAATAGCTCGCAGATAGCAGACTTTTCCCGACTTACTTGACAATTAATCGTTATATTTTGGACAATTCACACACTATCTTTAAAAATTATAGCCTATGTGTTATTCTAATGTATAAGCTATATTATTATTGTGAACTTTCATTAAAATCCATTCGGTAGTTTTTGCGTGAAAGAGCAACAAACATCCAGACATCCATACATACAAACTTTCGCGTTTATAATATAAGTAGGATCTACAAACTATTGATAAAAACCTGGATTGTTGGATAGCTGATGAAGCGTAGATATTTTAAAAATAAACATGGGAACCAATGTTTGGAACCAAACAACCGAATGAGCCATCGGGGCGCAGAATACAACAGGACGTTGGTTGCTTCAGGTGCACACAGAGATGTGAACAGCACCGCAGTGCGTCGTCGGCGGGCGCGTTGTGAAACGCGTGCGACTTGCGAAACCGATCCGGCCCAGCGCGCGACGTGCACATGCACTCCACTCACACCCGATTCGCACACATTACGCGTGTCTCGCAATTGCAATCATAATTTCAATTTAACGTTAAATTTTCATCCGACAGAGTAAATGACATGGATTATGGTAATCGGAGACACAACAATGTAAACATGAATGCGCGCGACGAATGAAGGATGCTGGGCGTTCCATTGAAAACAACAGGCAGTACACTGTGGCAGTGGCGCGCATTATGCGTGTTCCATTTCGTAGTATATAAGTGTCGGGTGTCAGGCAGCACTCGCAGCGAACCGAACAGTAGAACGCGTTTGTACCGTTTCGTATTAGTTGAATACGGCGTAGCGACATTTGGCGCGCGCTACCACGACGAGCGCGGCGCGGCGAGGCGAGGCGGTGATGGCGGCGATTGGAGCGAGGGGGGCGGAGTTGGCGGTGCTACTCAGTTCCCGTTACAAGTGTAGTGGCTTTCACCCGCAGCCAGTACAGTTTAGTTGTGCGAGCATCAGCAGTTACTGCAGCCAGATGCTTCGACACCGACTGCACCGACGCGACGTCGCTGCAGCTGATACTTTAATATAGACGGCCCATGTCGGCAAAAAAAATGAAAAATGCAGTGATGGCCTCGGGGTTTAGGCACGTGGTCAAGAATGTTGGCGGTCGTGGGTTCAAACTCCAGGCATACACCTCTGACTTGTCGATGATATGTGTGTATTCACAATGACTTATTACGTACTTTAACGGTTTAAGGAAAACATCGTGAGGAAACCTGCACACGTAAAGAGCTCTTAGGACTTCTTAGTTGTGTAGTCCGCCCACCCGCATTACGCCAGCGTGGTGGACTAAGCTAAGGCCTAAACCCTCTCAGTTATAGAGGAGGCTTGTGCCCAGCAGTGGAACGTATATGGGCTGATGATGATGATGATATTGTAAATATGTATATGTTTCTAGCTCGTTGCGAGCATTAAGCGACCGTGGCCCTGGAGAGTTACGACGAGAGACCGTATTGGCGCAGCGGCTACAAAGTCTTGTTCTAAGACAGTGACGGCCATCATACCTACCACCCCCATAAACATCCCACTGATGGGCACGAGACGTCTCTATAACTGAGAGGGGTTAGGCCTCAGTCCACCACGCTGGCCTAGTGCGGATTGGTGACAACACATCTAAGAAATTCCTAAAACTGCTTAGGTGTTCAGGTTTCCTTACGATGTTTTCCTTCACCATTAAAGAACATGATAGTTTATTGTGAATAAACACATAACCATAAAAAGCCCTTGTGTTTGAACCAACGACCGCCGAGCTTGGACTGACCACGCGCATAACCCATGAAGCCACCATCAACGCACGCACAAAAATGTGTATGATATTTTACAAATATTCCTTCCAAGAGTGTGAACTTTGCACATGTATGATACAGGTGACAAAAGTGGGTGGCGCGGGACGCGAATGTTTGTTTAATTTAGCGGATGTAATAACTTGGTGGATAAACAGAAAGTGGACAGCTTGCGATCACTTGCGGCGATTGTCTAAACTTTAAATTATTTTAATAAAAGTTAATGCCATCAAAAATAAAACTTATAAAAAAAACAAGTCTCGCAACCTAGTTCTTCTTCCGTAACAAGTTGTGAGATCCATGTGGCACCAAGTCGATGAATTTATTCAGTCTCCATTTAAGAGACCTTCTGTCTTAAGTTATTATGCACCTAACTTACCACTTACCAGACATCTTATAGTGACCATTTATAAAATAGTTTGCCTTGGCATTCGCATGAAAACACAATGTATCTCACTCTTAGTGAGTTAGTTAGTAACTTTTGATGGCATCTCATTTTTTTTGTAGATAGTCCTATTTTTTTCCTTTTCGATACCATCTACTTCTTGAATACCAACAACGGATTTTCTTAAAGCCCAGCTCTCTGTCTTAGAGGTCGTTCAAGTATTACGTAAGCAGATATATTACAATTATTTACCCCCCATCCCGCTTGTCAGCAAAAGTAAGCAAAGCTCTTACCCCCTCCCCCCATGCTTACGTAAACATTTTTCAATTAATGTATTGTTTTTTTTAAATATTATAATTATCTTACTAATATTATAAACGCGAAAGTTTGTATGTATGGATGTCTGGATGTCTGGATGTTCGTTGGTCTTTCACGCAAAAACTACCGAATGGATTTCAATGAAAGTTTACAATAATATAGCTTATACATCAGAATAACACATAGGCTATATATTTTTAAGATAGTGTGTGAATTGTCCAAAATATAACGATAATTGTTAAGTAAGTCGGGAAAAACTGCATCTGCGAGCTATTCTTGCGTACGCTGCAAAAACTGTAGAGTTTACACGTATATAATGTATAAGAGAAATGTTTATCCTAATAAGTCCTACAAAAAAGTCCGCGATAGCATATAACTATCTTTAAAATTACGAGGAATATGGTAAAAACAACAATTTCATTTTCTCATATAAACTGTTCTACCTAATTTCCTGTCAAACATTTTATGTTTATCCCGTCAATACGGTTAATGGTCCCCTCAAATTAAAGAACGTATTTAAATAAAGGTTTTGAATCGACAACATATATCCACAATATTCGAACAATTGCGTATTTTTCATTTTAAAAATGCAGAATAATGAGTAATGAAAAATGAGTGACATATTTATTAGTTGTCAAAAATGTATGCGAGCGTTCAGAAATTTATTTTTAAACTCCTTGGTTGTATCTGGTTTAAAATTTACAAACGAATGCAGGCTCGGTAGTCATCACGCTTCGTAATCTAAATAATGATTTCACTGATCCCAACGGATATACCCTTTGATTTTAGCATATATTGTCAATGCGAAAGTAACACTACTGTGTTATACTTTCACGCCTAAAATATTTGAGTTATTTGGATGATTTTTGTTATGGATAAAAACGGAAACATAAAAAGGGACATAGGTTACTTGTTTTTTAATTCATTAAGTGTAATTTGGGCACTTGGGAAGTTGGGAGACGTTTAATAGATTTACTTATTATCTTTCTGCACCCAACCCTGAAGTCTATGCGGACGGAGTCGCGGGCATATGTTATAAATAAGAAAATAACTATATGTCTCTTACGCTTTCACGCCTTAATCATTTGATCGATGTGATCGATTCTTGGTATGGACATAAATGGGACTCTGTGGAATAAAATAGACTACAACTTATTTTCTTTCTGAACCCAACCCTGTAATCTACGCGGACGGAGTCGCGGGCAAAAGCTAGTAATGTTATAATTATGACGTATTCATCATATCATATCATCATATATATCATATCATATGAAGTAATCTTCATATTGACTCCCCAACCCCCCATGTCATCCTAAATAATCAAAGCAAATACCGCCCCAATAGTGCTAACGTAATACTTTAACGGCCCCTTATGAGCATTTCCTACTTTTGTAGATAGTCTTCATCTTCTACATATGAGACGAGAGCGGCCGCGACGTGTTCTTTATTTTAAAATAATAGGTATATGTTTTTGCGTTACTTAGAAATATTTAGGGCCGCACACGTCAACGTCAGTTTAAGTTAATCCTTATGTAAAAATGTTATCTCTCTTTCACTATCAATGTACCTAACAGAAAATTACAACATCAAGCTTAACAGAGGTATAACTTGAACTAATTTACGGAAGTAACTGCCGCACTCAGTTTTTTTTGTAAATGAATAAATTACTTGATCCTATTGAAGGTTTCTACACGATGTTTTCCTTCACTGTTGAAGTACGTGATAATTCATTGGGAATACACACATAAGTTAGAAAGTCAGTTGACTGTGCCTAGGGTTTGAACCCGCGATCGCCAAGATTCTCAACCGGACGCCTAAGCCTCAATACCATCACTACTTATCTATCTACACCTATTATTCCATTATATTATAAAAATACAGGTACACTGATACATTCGCTGCAAATGTAACTTTGTAATCTTATATATGTGTGTATTTATATGGGATTACAAAGTTACTTATGCAATTTGTGTGTCTAGAAAACTGGACCAAAATTGCAAAATATTTTAATATCTCCTTAATTTATAAACTAAACACTAACTGTGCTCTAAATTTGGTGGTCGGCAACCTTTTGGCAGGCAAGGGCCGCACGCAATGTGGCAAAATATACTAAAGGCGGGCAGCACTTGTGATTTTTACCTTAAATTTTACCTAATGCATAATTATAATTGATCATATCATAGAAAAAATGAAAATGCTAACTAATGCTAACATTCACGGGCCGCGCGTTTCCGACCGCTGCCTTAGAGTTTTGATGATCGGTTAGTGAGTGACAAAATTACCAAGTTTGACTAGCTATAATACTTAAACTTCTGGTTCAAATAAAATGAAATTTAAAATATACCGAGTTTATACAATGCCTGTTTTGTGACTGAAAGTTTAGATTTTTTGGTTTATCCACAAATAAGTTATAGGGGTCGAAAATGGCTTGAATCGCTTCGAGAAAAGATAGTACGGGCGTGCTGCTTTTGCTCGACTTGGCGAGGGCACTGTCGCGCCACCAGATAAAAATGAAGTATTCACAGCTACTACGGTCTGTTCATAATCTCATACATGGTATCTCCGAACGAGATAAATTCTATTCGCGTTCAGTTGTATTCGCTACACTATCGCTACTCGGTCGGATAATTCCTTAGTATTGGCGATTCCAACAGCTGTAAGTAACTGTGCCTGTAGAAAGGCTGAACCAATTTAAATGACTTTAGGTATGAAGATAGATAATGTATATACAAAAAGTTCCGAACACAGCTGGGCACAGCAGCAAGC
The DNA here is from genome assembly GCA_907164795.1 of Hemaris fuciformis. NCBI lineage: Eukaryota > Metazoa > Arthropoda > Insecta > Lepidoptera > Sphingidae > Hemaris > Hemaris fuciformis. The sequence continues at coordinate 17,015,055 of OU015438.1, read as the reverse complement.
AATACCTATTACAATTAATACGGAAGTGAGTTTACGTAGTACGCTCTCACGACCACCATTCAACCGATTTTTAATGCTGTCTGGCATAGATATAAACGCCAGGGTGCACGTTGTTTTGGAGTCCAAAATTTGGACTACTGGCACGGCAAAGTGACCCTATTGCAGTGGCGGTACTTCCATAGAAGCCCAAAGGCGTTATACGTTATTTTGTAATGTCTACTTTATAATTGTTTATTGTGGGGTCAGGATATTCTCATTTATATGTCAAATTACTTTTGTTAAATAAAGATTTGAAACTTAAAGATCATTATTTGAAATTTTGTAAGGCAAACTGGGCTTTTGGACTTCTATGGAAGTACCGCCACTGCCCTATTGCACCTGATGGTAAGCGTAATGGAGTCCAGAAAAAGTGCCGACCAGCGAGAGATTATGATCTCCCGTTGGTCGACACAATCATGCCGGCCAAATACCTATAATAACGCGAGGAAACCCTTGTTTTATTAAAGTATGGTATATTTGTTCAAAATGTTCAATGAATCAGCAATTAGATCGTGAAAACGCAACAACATTGATATCGGTTAGTTGCGTTAGTGTCCTCGGGTGTTGATGGTTCACAGGCATCGCGGGACTGCACTGGAGCGACGTGACGGTTAACAAGTGCACCGCGCACGACCGCGCACACCCCCGCACCATCAACAAGTGATATTTGGCGCGTCCGAGTCACCGCTCCGCAAACTCGTGTAAGTGTAACGGGAGTTGTACCGGCGCGTCCGTCCCCATCGCGACAATTGTTCTGGAGCAGTCACCACGTCTGGAGCGCTAGTATAGACACACTAGCGGGGGCTGCGACAGAAACTCACGCGACTAGTCCTCCTAGAAATGCGACCGGGCCGCCGCCGATGAGTCTGATCTTGCGATGGCACGAGTCAAAGAGCGAGAGTCTTGCGTGCGGCGGCGGTGGCAGGCCCACCATGCCGCCGGGGACGGTGGAGCGCAGCATCGCTCACATGCCCGCGCTACGAGTCACCTGCACTAGCCGGGCGCGAGCGCGAACGCGCTGTCGACAACACTCACGAGCGCGCCAGCTCTGCCGAGCATCGCAATTCGCAACACGTATTGGACGGAGGACGCGCAATCGGTGCGGCTCAGCCCACTGCCACAGTCTCACTGTCAGTGACGTCTCACGTCACGCCGAGACCGCCCCCGCCCCCGCCACCCGCGCCGCATCGCGTCACACCGCACACGGGCACACAGACCGCCTGACGTGACTTTGAAACTGTGTCCTATCGATTGATATTCTTTTTACGGAACAGCACATCTAAGACATTACGTTTTATTATCCAATAGCCAAAGACAACTCCATACAATAAATCGCATAACACAACACAACATATATTTTTTTATGAACATTTATAAACAAGTAATCAGACTTGAGACTTGAAACTGCATTTTTTTTTAAAGCAAAATTTCTGACAAAAACAATGAACTATGAATTATCTTAAAGGCTAAAAATTGAGCGCCGGAACTAAAGAAAGGTAAACCCTGAACTTTAAGCACCACTAACCTTCCATGTGTACAGGGTGAGTTTAGGTAAATGTTTATAAATTATCATAAAAGTAAATGTGTATACGTATCATGTATAAGGCAAGTTGTTGTAAGCTCACATAGTTAACGGGTGCAAATATAATTGCCAAACAAAATGGCAAGCGGCATAATCTGTCGTGGCTTGATGTTGTCAACAATGGGGAGAAGGGGCGTGAGACGGTGTGAGAAACGTGCGGTAGGCGGCGCGGCGGAGGCTTGTGGGCCACGATCAGCTGTTCCGCAACGCTGCACACGACACCGCGCCACGCAGCGCGTGTGCGCCTCACGTTACACGTGCTGCCGTACTGCGTGGTACTGGTCAGCGACGAGCGTGATGCGTACTGAGCGCCGCACGCCCCCGCCCCCGCCCCGCACCCCGCACGCGCCAGAGAAAGTACGTGCAGCATGCAGCCAGCAGTATGACTTATGGTCAAACTGAGCGGACATTGTTTGGACAAGTGTGCTCGTTACATTCTCTATCATGTTCACTCTTTAATAACAAAATAATTGTTTGCGCATGGCCGCTTATGAGCTCTCTCACGTAAAAGTAGGCTATATAAGTGTCTCATAAGTCTATCTAAGTCTCTCACGTAAGGCTATATAAGTACTGGGCCGCCCACAATCATCATCAATCATCATCAGCCCATATACGTCCCACTGCTGGGCACGGGCCTCCTCTACCATTGAGAGGGTTTAGGCCTTAGTCCACCACGCTGGCCTAGTGCGGGTTGGCGGACTACACACCTAAGAAATTCCTAAGAACTTTTTAAGGTGTGCAGGTTTCATCACGATGTTTACCTTCACCGTTAAAGTACGTGAAATTCATTGTGAATACACACATAACTTCGAAAAGTCAGAGGTGTGTGCCTGGGGTTTGAACCCGCGACCGTCGAGATTCTCGACCGCGTGCCTAAACCTCGAGGCCGCCCACGCCCTAGACAAAATAACATTCGAAAAGCGAGATCGCTAAAACTACAAAAAAAAGTTAGATTGAGCATGTAAGTGTTCAGGATCTCGTGGGTTCACCAATGTGTTCTGTGCCCCACAAGCACTTGCACTCACTCCTGTATTCGCCAAGAGGTAGGCAGAGGTACATTTATGCACCCACATTTCGACAATTGTGTATTAAACCCACGTGATAGGGGGCGAGTTTTTGGGCACAAATCCAAACCCCGGGCTGCTACTGAGAATTTCTTAATAGAAAAACTCAATTACACTTGGCACGACCCGGGAATTAAGTCCAGGACCTCTAGATCTCATGGCATATACCTACTTCTACAGCGAGACCACGAGGCAGTACGGAGGTTTCAGCGCCCATTTAGCAATTAAGATAGTAGAACTTTACTTTGGCATTTACCGCTGATAGTTCCATTACCTGTCTCTCAGTCGGCCTAAGTAACATACATGTACATTCAGGGCTGCCAGCAAATAAATCGCAGCTATACGGTTTAGTATCTGCAAAATACGAAATTTGATCGCATTATACATTATACCATTCTGTAATTCACCTCGTTTATTTTTTAGAAATTTTTGTTAGCTACATAAAATGGTCGAAAAGTCGAGACTCGAGAGTTCTTTTTTTTTTTCAGAATTTTACTTAGCTAGATAAATGGTCGAAAAGTTGAGATTCCAGTTTTTTTAGAATTTCAGTTACCCTACCTATATAAATGCTCGAAAACTCGAGACTGGACGGTAGCTCTTGTATTTTTTTTTAGTTACACTAGCTTTTAAACAGTATGATTTCATCCCGAATGTTTTTGTATCGTATTATACGAAATGGTCATGGATACAATACACCATCCGATTATACATATTTTGTATCCAATTATACAATCTGGCAGCCCTGTGTACATTACACATTGTTTATATCTATAAAAACGTTGACAAAATAAATGTAGGGAGCAATCGACAACAGCGTTTTTTTTTACAAAGTGAAAGACAAACATGACAACTGAGTTAAGTCATGTTTGCATATCATAATTCACACTACGTAGCAAACAAGATACAAAAAAAACCAAAGGTGATAAATGTCACTAGCACGACGTCTCGCTTGAAGCAGAATGTTAAAAGGTGCGAGTTGTGTGGCGAGAGGCTTAGGCACTCGTGTTAGATGGCAGGAGAGGCAAGTCACAGAGAGCAGACTTACCATAGGCAGTCGAGCATGTTAGACATGCACGCGGCGCGCGCGAGCCCTCACTCACCTGCAACAAACAACAGTGCGTCAACTGACAAACGTTACATGCGACACACTCGACGCGATACACGACACACGAAACACTCGACGCGAGCGCACGCCGCCGCCACGAGCAGTGGCTCGCTTCATGGTGCACACACCACGAGACTGCTGCACGGAAACTATTTTTCGTTGAACATTGGACGCTTTGGATCCGATTATTCATTCTCATATTCGCATTATTGAAGCGGCAGATTACTGCTGTGACACAATGTTACACTTGGAGAAATATCAGTTCGCTATCGGTCAGCACAGGCGCACACTTATGTGTAAGTAGTTACTTCTGTGAAGTAACAATTATTAAGTGAAACAATATAACATGTTATTTCTAAACTAGCTACGGCCGCGTCTTCATCCGCTTGGAATAGTGACTTAGGGTAGCATATTTCATTCGTATTTTAGTTCAGTTGCATCAGAATCGCTCTAATATTTTGTCTCTGGTCGCAAACTTATAAAACATTCACATAAACCTTACATATTTCCATACCAACTTTGATACGCTATTCCCTTCTCTTATTTTGACAGCCCCGTGGCGCAGTTGACTAGACACCAGCTTGCGAAACGAGAGGCCGCGGGTTCGATCCCCGCACCGAGACAAATGTTTGTGTGATCCATAAATATTTGTCTCGGGTCTGGGTGTATGTGAGACCGAAAAGTCTCTCGTAGTTTGTGATACCCACGACACAAGACTTGTATCTTAGAACTATGTATGTGAATGTTGGATGTATTTATTTATTTTACCCTTGTGGGTATTTTTTTTTACAAACTATACCTATATGTCGTAATTATATATATCTAATTAATAGCCTAAAAAATAAACGATAAGCTTCTAGCTTAAAAATGACGATACTTCCATGCAACCTTTCATTCCCCCTTTCAATATCTTACAAGGTTTTTTCGTAAAAAAAAGTAGCCTACGTCCCTTCTGAGGCTCTCGACTATCCGTTTACTATTTTTCATTTAAATCTGTTCAGTAGATTTAGTGTGAAAGCGCGACAGACTGAGTTACTTCAGTCACTTTAGTCAGATTTATAATATTACTAGCTTTTCAGGTTTTCAGACTTCAGGGTTGGGTGCAGAAAGATAATAAGTGAATTTATAAATCATCTCCCAAGTGGCCAAAATGGCACTTACTGAATTTATAAAGTAGGCTATGTCCTTTTTTAAGGTCCCGTTTTTATCCATACCAAAAATCGTCTAAATCGGTCAAATGGTTTATGCATGAAAGCACAACACAGCATTGTTACTTTCGGTTTCGCATTTACCATATATGCTCATCATGGGAATTTTAATTATTTCTGGGATAAAACATAGTCTATGTTACTTCACAGGCTCCCATTTAAGTTCATACCAAAAATCATATATGAGGTAAATCGGTCGAATGGTTTAGGCGTGAAAGCGTAACAGGCATTTAGAGTTACTCTCGTATTTATAATATATACCCATTCCCGCGGGAATACTACATTTTCATTTATAAAAAGTATCGTATGTTTGATGTGTATGTATACCTATGTACGTAGCTATAGTGTGCGCGCCGAGCGAATTACCGGCGCGGCCGCATAAAACGTCAGTACGAAATAAACAGTCAACAGAACACATCGCGTTATTATTCAAATACATCTCACTGGCGACGAGGTTGAATTACCCCCACGTTTAAAAAAAAAATGGCTTATTTAGGAAATTTACCTATTTTCGACTACAAAATAAGCGAATGGTCCATCTTCAGCGGCAGATTGACGCAATTTCTGAAGATAAATGATGTGACATCGGAAGAGAAAAGAAGTGGAATCCTACTGACGCATCTCACGGACGAAACATATCGTTTGGTGCGTAACTTGGCGTATCCCAAGACGTTGGATTCGCTCACTTATAGCGAACTTGTGTTAGTACTCAATGAGCATTTTAAACCGAAGCAATGTTCATTCGTCGACAAAGCAAATTTTTTTGGCGCGAAAAGAAGTTCAGACGAGTCTATTGGTGATTGGGCAGCGCGTTTACGCGGCTTGGCTAGCTATTGCGACTTTGGTGCAGCCCTGGAAGTCAACCTAAGAGACCGTTTTGTGCTCGGTTTGGGCTCAGGTCCCGAACGGGACAGGCTGTTTGAGCAGAACCCATCGACGCTTACCTTGGCAAAAGCGATCGAATTAGCAGAGCAAGCGGCTGGTGCAAGGGAGGCAAAGATCATGATGCGTGCTGACAATGGTGTTTTTGTTAAAGAAGAGCCAGTATACAGTGCAAAATTTCATGGCGGCACGAGCAGCAGCGGTACGTTGAGCGGGCGCGGCGCGCGCGGCGTGCGAAGCGCCGTCTCACGAAGCGGCGTCCGAGGCAGCGGCGGTGAGACAGGGAGCAACAACAACATGAAACACTGCTATGTTTGTGGAATGAAAAATCATGTTAGTGACAAGTGCCGTTATAAAGGATATAAGTGTCAGAATTGTGGACAAAAAGGACATTTAAAAAAAGTGTGTGCTAGCAATAGATCTGCCGTTTATCACGCCGATGTAGAGGACGAATGTGGAGTTGACGAGGTCAGCGATTCGAATTGTGAGGAATGCCAAAACTTTAATTTGAGGTATGTTACCGATAAACCTATAGAAATTAATCTTGAATTAGGAAAAAAATTAATAACTATGGAGTTAGATTCCGGTTCGGGTAGGTGTGTAATATCGGCCAGTTTGTACAAAGAGAAGTTTTCTGATTATAAATTACAAAAATGCAATATGAAAATGTGTTTGTACAATGGACATAAAATCTCGCCATTAGGTTATTTTACAGTTGAGGCCACGTTTAATGGAACGAAAAGAAATATTAAAATTTTTGTAGTTAAAAATGGCGGCCCGCCGTTACTAGGCAGAGATTTCATGTCCACGTTTAATTTAGTTTTAACAACTAATATTAATTATTTTTCAAATGACACTGATTTGGCCAAATTATTAGATAAATTTCCGGACTTGTGGCGCGATGAACTGGGGACGTTCAAAGAATTTAAAGTCTGTTTGAATCTTAAAGAAGGAGCCGTTCCAAAATTTTTTAAACCACGCACCGTACCTTTTGCCCTTAGAGATAAGGTGGAACAAGAAATAACGCGATTGGTAAGTTTAGGCATTCTAGTTCCTGTAAATAATTCACAGTATGCCACGCCTATTGTTCCCGTTTTAAAGGGCAATGGTCAAGTGAAAATTGCAGGTGATTTTTCCGTAACATTGAACAAAGATTTAATTATTGATAGGTACCCTTTGCCTAGGATCGAGGAGGTTTTCGCTAAAATAGGAGGAGGCGAACATTATAGTAAGATCGATTTAAAGAACGCGTATAATCAATTCCTTCTGGAGGAGTCCTCACAGAAGCTCACGACGATTAATACTCATAAGGGACTATACAAATATACTAGATTAGTTTATGGTTTGGCCAACGCGCCGGCTATTTTTCAAAAAGCGATGGAAACATTGCTCGCAGGCATAGAAGGAGTGAGCATATGGCTGGACGACGTATGTGTGACGGGCCCAGATAGAAGCGCCCACATAAAGAGACTCACAGAAGTTCTTAGCAGGTTATCACGTGCAGGACTGCGCCTAGAAAAAAGTAAATGTGAATTTTTTAAGGTAAGCGTAAAGTACTTAGGTTACGTTATCAGTAAGGCAGGTATAATGACCAGTCCCGATAAGGTTCGAGCCATACTCGACGCGCCGGAGCCGACGAACGTGACGGAAGTGAAAAGATTCCTGGGGATGGTAAATTATTATAGGAATTTTATCCCTAACGCGTCGACAATATTGAGCCCTCTCCACGAGCTGTTGCGAGCGAATGCGCCGTGGAAGTGGGGCGAGCGGCAGCGACAGAGCGTGGCGGCGGTGCGTTGCGAGCTGGCCTCGGAGCGCGTGCTCGCGCACTTCGAGCCCACGGCGCAGCTAGTGCTGGCTGTGGACGCGGGCCCCGCCGGCCTCGGCGCCGTGCTCGCCCAGCGGGACGCGGCCGGCGTCGAGCGTCCGCTCGCCTATGCTTCGCGAGCACTCACGGTAAGCGAAAGGAATTATAGTCAGATACAGAAGGAAGCTACGGCTATCATTTTTGGAATTAAGCACTTTCACCAGTATCTGTACGGCCGCGAGGAGCCGTTCGTCTTAAAGACTGACCACAGGCCTTTAGTGTCTATTTTTAACAACAAAACGGGGATACCGGTAACGACCGCGCTCAGACTCCAGAGGTACGCGATAATACTATCCGCTTACAATTATGTCGTGCAGTATGTACCGTGTCGCGACAACCAGCCGGCTGATTATTTTTCACGAGCGCCGTTGGCGTGCGAGACGAAGGTAGGTACCGATGAGGACATGGATGCCTACTATGCGCTAAAATTCCTAGATGCCGCGTCACCGGCGACTACGGTGAGGGAGATCGAGCAGATGACCGGATGCGATAAGACGCTAAACACTGTGATAAGGTATATGCAACGCGGATGGCCGCGTAATGTGAAATGCAAATCTATACTGCCTTATTTCCAATGTCAATCGGATTTACAATTGGAAAACGGGTGTATATTTAGGGGGCACAGGATTGTGATACCGGCGGCTCTGCGAGACAAGATGTTACGGGAACTGCACGAGTCTCATCTAGGTATAATTAAAACTAAGAACAACGCGCGAAGCAGAATGTGGTGGCCGGGAATCGACAGTGACATCGAGCGCTGGATCGGCTCGTGCGAGACGTGCGTGGGCTTACGCGCCGCGCCGCCACGCGACCCGCCCGCGCCGTGGCCGCGCCCCGCCCGGCCCTGGCAGCGTGTCCACATTGACTACATGACCGTAGGGCAAAGGGTGTATTTAGTGGTGGTCGACTCTCACACCAAATGGTTAGAGTGTATATATATGAACGGTGGTACTACAACGGCCGCGATTATCGCAAAATTAAAAGGAATCTTTTCAACCTTCGGTCTACCAGAATTGCTGGTATCCGATAATGATGTTAAGATCAACTCGGCAGAATTTAGAACATTTTGTGATTCAAACGGCATTAAATATATGACGTCACCCATATATCACCCACCTAGTAACGGACAGGCGGAAAATTCCGTCAGAACCTGTAAAAAAATGTTAAAATGTATTATTAAAGAAGACCTACCGATTCATAAAATACACGAACAACTGTCGGGGTATTTATTTAATTATAGGAATACCGTGCATTGTACCACTGGCGAAACACCGGCTAAATTAATGTTCGGAAGGAATTTACGATCGCGCCTAGATTTAATTCTACCTAACCGAGCTGATCGTGCGCGTAAAGATGCCGTGCGAGTTGTACCGGGGAAAAGAACCTTCGAGTTGGGAGACATCGTGTGGACCCGGTGGTACAGTGCTAGGAAGGAGTCGTGGATGTTAGGGTTCATTAAAGAAAAGATCGGTAATAAAATGTACAAAATATTCCTTAAGAATATAAATGAATATTGCATCAGACACGTTGACCAGATAATAAAGTATAAGGGTGAGCTCAGCCAGGACGTGCCTCATGAGCTTCATACGTCACCGTCGCCCCAGCAGCTAGACATTGTTTGTTCAGCGCCGGCGGAACCGATACCGGTCCCCGAATATGATAACCGACCGGCGACGGCTGAGGAACCTAATGAGACACGTGACCTGGGTGATCAAGAATCATGTGTAGATGAATGGGAGGAGTGTGTCACGGACGAGTGTGAGAGAGGGATAACGGCTAGTGACGCATCGGCTCCGGCACCGGCGGCACCGGTACCGGTCGCGAGCCGCGGCGAGCAGGCGTCCCCGGCGGCCCTCCCCGGCCCAGCGCCACCGAGGGCACACCAACATAATATTATAACGTCCGCAGGTGACGCCCCGCCAGCACCGTCACCCACACTCGCACGACAGAAACGTGTCAGGAAAATCGTTGATTACAAGAAGTACTTTTAGTTACTTTTTTATTGTTTAGTTTAGTAGGTTTGAATAAAATAACTATTTAGTATGTATCACTATGTTATGGAAGGTATACATTGTGAGACTAAGTTCTGAGTCATACTTCAACGTCATAAGACCTTAAATGTAATTAACTCTCACGAATGATTATTACGTGTTATGTCTACAACTATACCTATTACAATAAATTAATTAAGATAAATAAATTAAGTTAGATAATAAATTAATTAAGATTTTAAATATTTACGATGATTTCATAGCAAGTATTTAATTAAGAGGCTAACTGATGTTATTTATTGTTGTTTCCTCTTTTTCAAAAATTAAGGTTGGAGGAATGATGTGTATGTATACCTATGTACGTAGCTATAGTGTGCGCGCCGAGCGAATTACCGGCGCGGCCGCATAAAACGTCAGTACGAAATAAACAGTCAACAGAACACATCGCGTTATTATTCAAATACATCTCAATGTTACTTCGGTGGCTCCCACTTATCTCCATACCAAAAATAATTCAAACCTTTTTCCAATATTTGTCCAATTTTTTTTAAATGACATTTAACGTAAATTTAGGTCATCCAGGATACTCATTACAAATATGGTGCCTCTCGCAATTTAAGTTCCAATAATGGCACTTAAATTCATGAGACGGAAAATAGCTCTTGTCACAACTTAAGTATCACTAATGACTATACATATATATACTGCCGTCACATAAGTTCCAATAATGGCACTTGTCGTTTTATAGATCCCACTAACGAAATCTGATGTCACTTCATTTACTGATGGCACCTGACGTCCTCACCATCCACTAATCGCACCTAAGGTCACTTAACATACACCAAAACACCTATCGTCACCTAACGGTATTTAACTGCACTTAATGGCCCTTAAAATTACTTATTGGCTCTTAAAAATTTTGTAGTCACATAAGAGAACCTAGAACCACCCATCAACCACCCAGCGGCAATCCCAATCTAATAATGGCAACTAACGTAACCTAAGTGCGTTTAATGTCACCTAAGTGCACTTAATATCACCTTATGATACTTAATCGCACTGAACTGCATTCAACGTCACTTAATTAATCTTAAGGACCTTAAATGACCTATCGTCTCCTAAGTGCTTAAAATGGCACTTACTGAATACTTTAAAAGTGAGATACATCGTGTTTTCATGCGATTGCCAAATCTAACTCTTTTATTTAAAACATAAAATACTTTTAATATTAATATGGTCACTATAAAATTTTGTCTGGTAAGCTACGTGCATAATAACTTAAGACAAAAGGTCCCATAAACGGAGACTGAATAAATATATCGACTTGGTATCACATGGATCTCACAACTTTTTACGGTAGAAGAAATGAGTTGCGAGACTAGTTTTTTTTTACAAGTTTTGTTTTTTATGGGATCTTTTATTATTATAACGACTAAAGACGAGACTACCCTTTTTTTACACGACTTGGCTCTAAAATTGAGACTGTAGCTGTTAGTCTTATATAATATGACTCAGTCGGTTAACATACAACACTAGTAGACTAAAACGACTTAAACGACTAAACGGTTTAAACGACTAAAAGGTTTAAACGACTGCAGTCCTTTACAAAAGAACTGGCGTTTGTTTAAAACAAAAATGCCTGAAGAGGACTATTCCTTAGGACTAGACCTAGGACTCTCTCGTAATAAATTGATTAGGTTCGCAAATGCTTCCTATTTAGCCCACTTTCGGCGCTTATGGTGAGGCGAGCGAGCGCGAGACGAACGAGGCCTCGTGTCCTACCGTCCGTCTCTGGCACGCTTGAGATGAGAGCGCACCAACCGCTTTAGTCCACCCAACGACGAGTCATCGAGATGACTTCTTTTACAAGTTCAACAGACAGTGGCGGAGTTCTTACCTCCCCTAACCACGGAACGAAGCACTAATTCCTGCGGAAAACACTGAAACTTAATTAGACTGCCCATTACCTTTTAGTAAATGGATGTATAGTGTTTTTGGCTTTTTGGTTGTCCAATTATAATTACATACATACATACATATTTACATACATAAACTCACGCCTGTATTCCCCGAAGGGGTAGGCAGAGGTGCATTTCTGCACCCACATTTCGCCAAGTATGTATCAGTCCCACGTAATAGGGGGCGAGCCTATTGCCGTTACTCGGGCACATTTCCAGACTCCGTGCTGCGACCGATAATTTCCTAATGGAAAACCCAATAACGCTTTGCCCGACCCGGGAATCGAACCCAAGACCTCTAGATCGCACGGCACATACTTGTACCGCGAGACCACGAGGAAGTATAATTACATATATGGGATAAAATATTATAACTTAATTTTTCATTTCAACAATTGCTTATTTGTTGTATATCTATACTAATATAAATAAAGCTGAAGAGTTTGACTGTTTGTTTGTTTGTTTGGTAGAACGCGCTAATCTCAGGAACTTCTGGTCCGATTTGATTAATTCTTTCAGCGTTAGAAAGCCCATTTATCGAGGAAGGCTATAGGCTTATATAACATCACGCTACGACCAATAGGAGCGGAGCACCAATAAATAATGTTTCAAAATCGGGGGTATTTTTTTCCTTTTGAGAACTTCCACTGCGTGCGCAGCGGAAACGGTTAAAGTTTCGCTAAAATAATGTATGACAGAATTGTTCCCCTTTAAAAGTTCTAAAAAAAGTCCGCGACACGCGCTCACTATAACCTTTTTTATGCTAACCAAATTTGTTCTAAAATAAAGCATTATTTGTGAAGGTGTTTTCATAAAGATGATATTAATCCTTATCCAAATAAATACGTTATTCATCACAAGTATTTAATTTAAAATAAATTTGCCCTTTACATCATTTGATTTCCATGAGTATCTTAGAAGATATCGCAGTTTTAAAATAACACCGCAGCGAAAAAATTATCAAGCGCGCAATTATGATGTACGAGTACAAGGCGCGCCGGCCGGCCGGTGCGCGGTGGTACACGTTTCCAGTCTAATTAACCGATTTGAATTTTTTTTTGGTATGGACATAAATGGGACTCTGTGGAGTAAAATAGACTACTATTTTCTTTCTGAAACCAACCCTGAAGTCTACGCGGACGGAGTCGCGAGCAAAAGCTAGTATTATATAAAGGTCCACTCAAGAAGGATGAAAGTTATGAAAAGACAGAGACACACAACAGCTGATCGGCACAATATTCATCCGCCGTGTTCTATCGTGCATTTAGCTGGTAGCGCAGGCCACTGCATAAGAGGAAGTGACGTCAGCTAATGACAAGGACACACGGAAAATTTTGTAAGTATTATTGAGTGTGTGGCGATTTTCCTACTGCGCCTTTCAAGGTTAACCGCGACGCTGTGACGCCATCGCCGAGCGACACTCAAATGCCACAATTAACAACTTGCCGGAGTCAAGTGGAGGCAATCAGTGCTCTCCGCTCGAGTCAAAACTGCTGGCCGTGCCGCGCGGCCGCACCACAACAACGCACACACACTAATCCAGTTTGTCATTCCTCATTTCATATACATAAAAAACTTGCCATCAAAGGCTAAATACAATCCCGATGTACCACTTCACATGGTACAGAGATACCGTGGCAGTGCTACGTCATACAGGTGTTGTGATAACGAGAGTCGAGATAAAGAAGCGCGCCGGTGTAAGTGGGTCGGCGCCGGGCGGGCGGGGAGGGCGGGGAGGGCGGCGTTCCCCGCGGCACATTCGTCACTCGCTAAAGAAACATGGCCGCACGCGCATTAACTAACGCTCCGCCGCACACGGGACACTCGCCACCGCATCGACAACTGCACCAGTGGTAGAACACTTCACGTAATTCTACCACTATCTCGACCAGGATATTTCTATTTCAAAAGACGTGATTATTGCCAACTGTGGTCGTTTACACATCCGCAATGCGAGCCGACTGAGGCTGACGCATCGAACAAAACAAACGCACACACACCTGCAGAAACATGAGACGGTATCGTCAATGTCGTGCGGTTGCCCTGCCGGGGCGGGCGACGCGGCAGTGGCTGGCGACGCGGGGCTGGGTGCGGGGCCCGGCGGCACGCTGCGGTACTTCACGTGCAGCACGCGTCGAGCGGCACGCGCACCGCTGCGCCGCAGGATGCCGACGGGCCAGCGCGCCGCCGCTCGAGGCGCGCCCTCGCCGCCACCGGCCGGCTCGCTCATGCTGCGCGAGCGCACTGCAGTCCTCGGTGCGCGGATCCGTTGCGGCTCCGGCGTTTTTGCTTCGAAGACGCGCCACGTTCGATATTATACTCGCAAAAAAAAAACACGGCGTTCACGATTGCGCGCGGCAGGCGACTGACGACGACAGCGGCGGCGACGGCTGCGGCGGCGAGAGGCGCCGCGCGGAGGCTGGCGCGCTGACATCACACGTTATCAGCGCGGCGCGGCGCGGGCGGCGCGAGTGCGCGCGCCGGGGCTCCCGCACCAAGTGCTCGCCGCGCGCGCCTCGGCACATCTCACCACCACACGCCGCCCTCTCACGTAAGCAGTAACGACGCCGACATGAAGCACACTCCGAGTGTAAACTTCTTAAATGTGAAGGACTGCGCTCCAGACTTGTGGTAGCACCTACTATTCGAGCTGGTACCTACCTGTCTAATAATACCCACTGACAGCTTTAAAGAATCATGACCACTTTATGCGAAAACAATACCCTCGTATTATATAATTTTTGGCTAGACGAAGTATGCAATGGCCCGTTGTCCAGATCGGCCTTGAAGATCAAAAGCAAGCAATATTGATATTAGGAGGATTCTGTAGGATATTAGGAGTGGCGACGCCTTCTCATACAACAATACGCAAAGCGTTTTGTTATCCGTGGAGACGCCTCCCCATACCCGCAAATCACCCGCGACATCATAGTCTTGGTGTTCGCGAGTACGCATCGAACGCGTTTATCGATATCATCTATCATCAAGATAACGCTATGAAACAAAGCTCATTATATTACATCATATTACTGGATTACATCTAAATTTGAGAACGCGACAGGCCTAAAATCGAAAAATAATAGTTTTTGCTTGTATCCTGGCCTGTTGGGTCTTTTTTAATCTCATTTCCGAAAATGGCTTGCAAAATCCAATAACACCCAGGAATAAAATTGGGGATCTGTCGATCGCACGCCACACACTCCTTCCGTAGGACCAACCAGGTGTCAGAAGTAGTAATGTATCGACTGAATACAAATACTCACGCCGATATTACCGAAGGGGCAGGTTTAGATATACACAGTCAGGTCATAAGTGTTGTCACACAGTAAAAACTTTTCTTTTAGAATGCTGGCCACAAAAAAGTTTATTGAATTCGAATTTCGAATTGTTCATAAAAATAAAAATGTATACTTTTTAGAATTTTACTCATTTTTAAATATGGAGTGGACGCTTAAAGAAGACCGTGTTGCAGTTATTGCGTTGCATCGTTGCGGTTACGTGCCAATTCAAATTTTTGACATACTGAAAAATTTGAAAATAACCAAAATATTTCAGATGCGCAAACCGCGCCTTGCCATAAGGAGAGAAAAAAAAATCGTTTATCGTACCATCAAACGATCAATGAAGACTCTAGTGTATCTACACTAGAGTCAAGAAGTGGTCGCCCTCGGTCTGTTAGGACTCCAGCAGTGATAAAAGCTGTGAAGGCGCGAATTCAAAGAAATCCCAAACGTTTAGAAACTGTTGGCCCTTCAGATGGGGTTAAGCAGAACCACGGTGAAAAGGGTGTTAAATGAAGACTTAGGGCTTCGGGCATATCGAAGAAAAACAGGACATCGTTTGAATGCTCGTCTAATGGACTTGTGACTGAAGAGATGCCGCGCTTTGTTGAAGCGGTAAGCGGGAAAAATATATCGGAAAATTCTTTTTCCGCATGAAAAATTTTTTACCGTAGAAAAGAACTACAACAAACAAAATGATAAGGTGTACGCACACAGTAGTGAAGAAGCGAGCAATAGTAAGCGAGTATTCCGCGTGTCCAACGAGGTCATTTTCCATCCTCGCTCATGGTATGGTTGGGAGTTTCTTATTGGGGCTTAACAGAGGTACATTTTTGTGAGAAAGGTGTAAAAACGAATGCAGTTGTGTATCAAAATACAGTCCTGACGAACCTTGTGGAACCTGTTTCTCATACCATGTTCAATAACAGGCACTGGGTATTCCAACAAGATTCGCCGCCAGCTCATAGAGCGAAGAGCACACAAGACTGGCTGGCGGCGCGTGAAATCGACTTCATCCGGCACGAAGACTGGCCCTCCTCCAGTCCAGATTTGAATCCGTTAGATTACAAGATATGGCAACACTTGGGAGGAAAAGGCGTGCTCAAAGCCTCATCCCAATTTGGAGTCACTCAAGACATCCTTGATTAAGGCAGCCGCCGATATTGACATGGACCTCGTTCGTGCTGCGATAGACGACTGGCATCGCAGATTGAAGGCCTGTATTCAAAATCACGGAGGTAATTTTGAATAAACTTTAGTGTCATAAGAATCTATGTTTTGTTAAGTTCATTTTGATATATAAATGGTTACATAATGAATAAACTTGTTTCAATTATTTTATATTAAACATGTGACAGAATTTATGACCTGACTAGGTATTTATTTCTACACTCACGTTTTGAGACCTAATGGCGCTTTTAACCGCGGTATCAAACTTCATGCTTCTACAGGAAATTTCTTAATGAAATATCCCGATTTCATTTTGCCCTGCCCAAGAATTGAACCCAGGATCTCGCAATAGCACGCCACACATTAAATACGGCGGGACCAATTAGGTATTTAAAAAAAAACCATCTAGAATAACTTTCTTTCTGGGAGTCGCGGGAACAGCTTAAAAACATCTAATTATTGAGATAAAGTATTTAGGATTGAATATGAAACGCAGTTTTGTTACGTGCTATCAAATGACATAATGAGAGTTATTAATAATTTTCCTCATCGTTTTGAACGAGTCAATTTATTATTATTAATGGTAATATGGTAAATATGATATAAAACATTACGAAAACTTGTCATAATAATATGTCAGGACATATTATGAAGAAGGTCTCCGCGCGTTGGGTACCGAGAATGTTAACGGACGAACAAAAAAAAAAGCGAGTTGACATTTCAAGAGCCAATCTTGCAAAGTTCCAGGCTGACCAAGATTTTTTTTTGTCTCGATTTGTGACCATGGACGAAACATGGATCCATCATTTTGATCCTGAGACCAAACAACAATCGATGACTTGGAAAAGGCCTTCCACACCGACGCCGAAGAAGTTGAAAGTCTCGAGCTCGGCGGGCAAGGTTATAGCGTCCGATTTCTGGGATGCTGAGGGAATCATAATGGTTGATTAACTGGAAAAGGGTTGTTACTACGCTGATCAAATAAGACGACTGCGAGAAGCTATAAAGGAAAAAAGACCGGACAAACTCCGAGCGAAAGTCCTGTTTCATCAGGACAACGCTCCTGCACACAAAGCCGAAGTTTCGATGGCTGCCATTCGAGAAGCAGGCTTCGAACTGGTCGAAAACCCGGCCTTTTCTCCAGATTTAGCCCCCAGCGACTTTTATTTGTTTCCTCGGCTCAAAGAACACCTCAGGGGCAAGAAATTTGAGGATGATAGCGAGGTGATGGCTGTAGAGTTATTTTGGGATAGCCAAGATGAAGATTTTAGGTTTAGAGAAATGTTGGACTAAATGTATCGACTTGTTAGGAGACTATGTAGAAAAATAAATTTAATTTAAACGAGAATCGTTGTTTTATTATACTCATTATCATTACTTTTTGATCGCCCCTCATATATTTATGTTAATTGTGACTGTATACATATGTCATTAACCTATCTCATATTCAGCCAAGGCCTGGCAGGCCTAACATGTGGTGATGTAAGGCATTGTCACATAAATACCATGTCACCAGTTAAGATTAATTAAACTTCACATTAGGTGGACTACAGAATGTGAGATTTCTATAAGAGTGCTGCTATATAAGATATCATTGTGTTATTTAGAATCCATCCATCCAAAAGAAATCCAGCCACCCGGAATACAAAACCGCCCTTAATAAGGTCATCGTGAAATTAAAGGAAGCTTTAAAACTGGCCCTCGACTTAACAATGCAAACAAATAATCAGAAACTTCCATACAAAGTAAGTAGAAATGTAATTATGTACAGCGATGAAATGGGCAAAAACATGGGTGCATTAGTTAGTTTGGAAAGGGGACAAACACTATTAAATAATTGTATGCCTAACATGCCATATTCAGTAGTTGAAAAAGCATACTTAATCATAAAAATTTGATTTGAATACTAAATTAGTTATATTAATTGGCAATAGGGGTAATTTAAACAAAATTAAATTATTAAACTTCTATGAACAATTATGTTCAATAAATCTGACAGTGGTAGTAATGTTTACATTACCCTATAGTAAAAACTTGTCAGCGGAAGAAAATAACATTAGATATAGGTTAAATATTACAATACACACAATGTGCACTAATAATAAGACATTCCATGTAATTGACACTAAGGTCAAACTAAAGCCCATTTGGTCATATGGCGACTCCAACATAAAGTACCTTGGTACATAACCAACACTGAAGTACACAAACAACTGGAAATGACAACAATCAGATAGGAAATTTAGAGCTTGGCAGCTAAATACAAAGAGCTGTTAACACACCACCCTAACGAGATCGCTCGCCAACTCACTATGGACCAGTATTTGAGACTACTAAAACATCACCATATCCTAGAGCTAGAAGACCGACAGTAGCTCTTTGTAATAGATGAGTAGATGCATGCCGCATGACAACATTTCGGAACAAATTTGATTATTACAAACCAGACAAAAAATTTGACATTATAAAAAAAAATATCACACAAACAACATGGGTTATAATTAATGTTCTGACCAAGGTAATTTATTTATTTATTAATTCAACACAAACAGTCTTTACAGGTTTAGGTACCCAATTCGAACTGGCGGGACTATAACACAAATTTATACAAAATAAAACAAAACAAAACATAATAACAATCACACTACTACTAATAAATTAAGCTAACACAATTAAATTAAGTATAGCAAATAACATATAACAAAAATTTTGCGAGCTCACTCCGATTGCTTGTAAAATCAGCTGTTTTGACATGCACCTCATTAATAGTTTTAATCGCTCGGGTGAGAGGCGTCTTGGCCAAGAGGTTGTTCCTGGATGTCGGTACCGCCAGTAGCGGTGGGCGGCGCCGCCTCCACACGTACCGGTCAGGCACACTCAGGCAGAGGCGGTACATAACCCCCGGGTTGTGCTCTATACCACGCAATAGCTTCACCAGGTACATCGCGAGTGTGAATCGCGCCGCACCCTCAGCTCGTTGTACCCGACCATGCCCAGTACAAACAATGTGGGGTACATTAGCGGATAAAACGGATATATCCCATAAAGTTTCAAGTACAGGTGCCTCGTGAACTTGTTCTGGACCCGTTCTAACATGGCCACGTACTTTGCCTCGTGTGGAGACCATATGACCCCGCTATGTTCTAGGTGGCTCCGGACGAGCGCATCATATAGTACTCTAACGGTAGTGATATTGGTAAAGTGTTTGGATTTTCTCAACACAAAACCGAGATTCCGATATGTTTTATTGCATATATTGGTAATATGATTACGAAATGTCAAGTCCGGAGTGAGAATCACCCCCAAATCACGCACCTGTGATACCCGTTGTATCGGAGATGCATCTACCGTGTACTCGTAGCACACCGGTGTTCGGCTACGAGTAAAAGTTAACATCGAGCACTTGGCAACATTGAAGTTTAGGTGGTTGTTATAGCTCCACTCCACTACTCTATTTATATCCGCTTGTAGGAGGGCACTGTCGGTTTTATCCTTAACTTCAAGCAGCAGTTTCAGATCATCTGCGAACAACAAACATGAGCCATGCCTGACGACTCCTGGTAAATCATTTATCATAATGACAAATTCCAATGGTCCCAGATTGCTGCCTTGGCTTACGCCCGACCTGGTGTAGTATGGTTCGGACTCATATCCATTGAAATCGACGTATTGTTGTCGGTCTTTCATGTAACTTGCAAAAAATCTTAGTAGGTGTGGAGTGCATCCGATTTTTGCCATTTTTTTTAATAAGACATCATTGTCGACGGTATCAAATGCTTTTTTTAAAATCAAAATAGGCGGCGTCTACCTGAAATCCAGCATCGACTGCTGGTACAACTTGTGTCATGAAATTGAGTAGATTGGTGGCGGTGCTGCGCCCCGGCCGGAACTAGGGATGCCCAAAAAAGTGTATTGTATCGATATATCGCATCGTAACTGTATCGAACTTGGTTGTATCGATACGCGATATTATCGATTTCCTTTGTATCGATATATCGTATCGTAACCGTATCGCATGCCTTTCAATTAATATGCGATATAATGAGTATATATCGTGCACAGGGTTATCTTTTTAGTAGTTTTACTATATTCTTTTATTTTTTAAAAAGAAACAAATAATTATATGTATTTAATAGTTTATATTAAAATTGTAAACCAATTTTTATCAAATGACATTGATTTAAATTTGTGAAAAAACGGCCAAGAACTACTCACCCGCATATCTTGTTGTGACGACGATACTGATCGAGAAGTATGACCGCCAACCAAAATGCACTTTGATGATGTCTCTTTAAATGAGTTTGTAAATTCGTAGTATTATTTTTAGTCTTTACTAACATATGACATAATTTACACTCTCCACCGTTATTTGATTTGATAAAAAAAAATCCACACAGTTGACTTTACTGGCGGTGCCATTGCATTGATTTTGAAATAAAAGTTTTGTTGCTCGAACTAGAACGGAATGAAAAAGGAGAACATAAACTAAACATTTATTTATCATATTTGTCGGTACTACAAAGTCCAAATATTTATTTAAATCTACCTCCAAGTCTAAACAAAAGCCGGCTGTTGTTGTTCCATAAACAATTTTGTCGACGTTATCATTCTCTTATTATCTACTAATTATTAACAATATATTCAATGGCACTGTCTATTATCGTTTAGTGATGATGTAATAGGAACTTTAAAATTATACGAATTAATCACCGACATAGTTTGATACGATACGGTAATGCGATATTTTTATAAGAATGCGATATATCGAAGCGTATCGTATGGTCAAAATATCGCATCAAATATCGATATATCGTATAGTGCTGTATCGATATTCCGATATATCGTATCGTAACGGGCATCCCTAGCCGGAACCCGTGCTGCGCGTCAGTCAGCTGCGCGCGCACCTGCTCCTGCAGGCAGCGCTGAATGGCAGATTCGAACACCTTAGCTGGTGTCGACAACACGGCCACTGGTCTATAGCCACTGACGTCTGTTCCCGACGAACTCTTTGGAACCGGAATGACACGAGTGACCTTCCACTCGGCAGGGAACTTCGCTTGTCTTAAGCAGGTGTTAAAGATGTAGCGGAGTGGTTCTATTAGCACCCTTGCACAGTCTCTAAATAAAAATCCAGGTATGCCATCAGGTCCGGCTGACCATTTCGATTTCAAATTTTCCAGAGCTTTCTTAAAGTCCTGGTCGCTCATCATCTTCAGATGTACATGTGCGCTTGAGGCAACAGTCTCGCCAACCATCGCCTCGTTAACATCCAGCCTTGGTGGCACCTTAGAGTACACGGACTCAAAAAATGCGCAAATTCCCTTCCACATTCAACATCCAATAAATAGTGACCATCTTTCATGATATGCTGCTTATTTAAACATTTTCTGTTTGATTTTATGTAATGCCAATCAATCTCCTATATTGGATCTCATTAACATATCAGGCACTGTGGCTGGTTTTTGCTATGACCTAAATGTATTTATTACATTTGGGTCAAACAATAATAAGAATATACTTGAATACATACTCTATTGGTGAGTTATTAGATGCATAAACTCACCACAATATGTGAGTGATGAAACAAATATTAGAAAAAAAAACATTTAAAAATTAAAACATTTAACCATTACTTTCAAAGTTCTGATCCTATATTCAGATAGTTTGTCATGGGTATCTGCTTTACGAGATAATTTTCAGTCAAACAAACACTCAGACTTGAAACAACTATTTCAACATGTGTTTGCAGGGATCAAACCTGTAGCTTCTCATTGCACAAGCTGGTGCCTAGACAACTGCACTGCAGAGGCTGGTAAATTATGCAGGTTTCATTCTTTAGATAATGTATCTATTTATAGTAAATCTTTTCTTCTGATAATGTTACTAACCACAAATTATTCACACATATTTTACTGCAAAATCAGAGAACATATCTATAGATATAAAAACCAATATGATTGTTAGAATATAATTATTGTTATCTAGAAAGTGGTGATCTTAGTGTAGTGAAGAGAATAGACGAAGGTCAGATCGGACGACGAAGTTAAACATTATGATCATGTGTGTGAATGGGTTATCAGACGGCAAGTGCAGGCACCACAATTGTACTGCAGGTACTTACTCACCCCATGAACCAGTCGACGGTGTCGCGCAGATACTCCGGTAACCGCTCCAGCTTGACGGATTGCCCTCGCCACGCTTCTCGACAGCAAGACACAACGCTGCGGGCCAATCGGATTCACAAATCCGCGCCAAAGCAGCTTACAGATACGTACTATCTCTTCACATTACTCGACAACAATCGCCAGAATTGACTTAACAGTAGTCTTTTGATCTAAACACTTCACGATAAGTAGAGCGTGTCGCGGTCACAAGAGTATAATTTAAAATGTTTATTGGATCCCGAGCAGCTGAGCGATAATCGCCATGTTGCGCAACAACGTTTATTTTTAGAGAACACCGATATCCCAGAACGCCCCACGCTGACCAATTCTGCCAAATCAACACTCCCACATATTGCACACAAAATATTTACAGTAATTAAACACTGTTTTCATGCAATGACACCATTTTCTATTGAAATGCTAAGGTAACAGCGAACAAAACTACATCTGTCGTTTTTTAAATTGCAACATTAATATTTTCTGTCAAGCTCTAGTGTCACCCAATAATAACTCATCATTTATCGGCATGTAGGTAAAAATTAGAATGAAAAGAATATAGATTGGCAATAAATTTTAATGAGGTTTACATAATAAAATTATATATTTAGTAATTAATATTTAAAGCCCATCATAATTATTAATGGAGACTATTAATCTACCCTCTAGGTGACACAAAGAAGTGGTCTATAAATGACATTACCCAAATAGGAAAAATATTATGTAGGTACCTAGGTTTGATTTGATATTAGATAATAGATAGATATTTTTAATATGTAGGTAGGTAATGTTTTGTTTATTTTAATGCAATTGATATTTTAATTAAATCATTTTTTTATGCTAGAAACACTGTGATGTACTTGTCAATTAGGGATGCCATTAAGCCCATTAATAGGCAAAAAAAAACACGGTGTACGGCAGAACATTCATTGCCGTGTCATAAAACACAGCAATCAGAGTAAAAGGAAAACACTAATGTAAAATCGAATGCAACAGTTAAAATCGATCGATAGGTATAACAAAATAAGAATATCTACCATAAATAGCATTTCACTTTCGATAAATTACATTCAGGCTCACGGAAATTGCATAAACTTTAAACCAACAAAATAAATTATAAATTTCATGAAAGATACTGCAAATACAATTTAAAACAAGAGGAAGAAGAAGAAATAACTAGCGATATTTAAAATATACGACGAATAAATCAGCTAGATATTATATTTTTGTCGTTTTACAACTTTAAGTAGGTACATCAGAGCATAATGTAAACAAAAGTATACATTTTGATCAGAATTTAAAGCATTTTGAAAAAAAAATCTCAATTTTTTCTACAAAACACGGCAATTAGACATCCAAAATATGGCAGTCAATATTTTTTTATGGCAACCCTGTTGTCAATTGTCATTTTCCTATATTGAACAGGGAAGAAATTAGGACGCATTAATATATGTTCATATAGACACGTGTTATTTTTCATTTGTGTGTAACGTTAATAAAACTCACTTTGGTCACAATGTTTCGTTTGCCATTTGGTGAAAGGGTTGACCCCATGGAAGAGAAACGTCAAGCTCGCGAGAACACTATTAACAGTGTGATCACCTTCTGTGTGCTCTGCGCTGGTATAAGAATTGGTAAGACGATATTTGATTAATGCTAATTGATACAGAAACAGTTTAATTCTGTCTCAGTTTTCCGCCAGTATTATTCAGTGGCAATATTGTTGTTTGGTTAACTAAGTGATTTATACAATCTATGTGGTTATTAAACCTGCACACCTAAAAGTTATTAGGAATTTCTTAGATGTGTAGTCCGCCAACACGCACTAGGCCAGCGTGGTGGACTAAGGCCTAAACCCTCTCAGTGGAAGTTGAGGCTCGTGCCCAGCAGCGGGACGGTATTTGAGCTGATGATGATGATGTGGTTATTAAAATATTGTCTAATGTAATTTAATCTTATAAATGTCTTATTGATTTACTGTTATCATTAACATTTTATATTTATTTCAGCTCCGCTGATACTAGAACAATTGTCTTGATGACCCTTACCAAATGTGAGGGTCATTTTTCAAATGCTTGCACAAGCAGCAAGCTTGCGACCCTTAAGGCCTGATGTGCTGTACCTTTCAAATATTTAGGATAAAATAGAGAAATCAGTAGTACTGTAATCCACCAGCTTAAACTGTGTACATGCTGCAGAAAATGTGAGACTAGGATTTGTTGAAATAAAAAAAAAAATTGTTGTAATAAATTACACTGAAGTTTATTTCTCATCCTGAATACATATTGACCAATGTTACTTATTTAACCTTGCATTGCATTATTTCACAACTTTATTACAACTCACTCCACATACATTCCTTATGCCCAAGGGAACTGTTTGATTTATTATTTTCTATTTAACTAGTTATAAAATTCTAAAATTTGATAATACAATGAAATTTAAGCATTCTTACAGTTATTCACTAAGTCCATTTAGCATTGAAATTAATCATAATAATAAAAATTGATTGAACTTTTTACATACGCATGTATAGATATACATATATATATATATATTTATACAACTTTAAGTAAAACACGCTCTATTTGTGTGTGTGTGTGTGCATGTGTATGCTGTGTGAGGGAATAGGGCAGGGGAGAGTGGAAGGACTTGGGTTAATGGGCAGACTGTGGTGCAACCATACGTCCAAACGAACACTATACATTGTATACATTTGTAAAAAGTATCAAAATTGAGTAAAAGGCCTACAAAAAAATTATCTCGAGATACTAATATTCGTTCACATAGTAACCTAAAAATTGTCCTATTTAACACTGGAGTCGCCGGCCGCAGCGGGCGAGCGTTTAGGGTAACGAACGTAGGTATTTTAACTATTTGGCTTAATTATATTTATAATGAGATGAGCGCGAAATAAAAGCGGTGCGGCTTGTGGGCAGCCATTGTAGTAGATGTTTAGAGCAGGCAGTACGCGCGACCAAGGCGCCTAGTCCTCCGCCTCCTCGTCCTCCGACTCCTGCTGCTGCAGCCACGTCAGCCAAGTGTTCACCTGCCAACACGCAACAACTTTCATTTTATCAACATAACAATCCAAAAATAAAATAAAATACAAATCCCTTCTACATGAGCTGGCTTACGGAGTCTTAGATACATACATATGTATATAAACTCACGCCTGTATTCCCCTAAGGAGAATAATCAAGGTGCATTTTTGCACCCACAATTCGCCAATTATATTTTTGTCACGTAATACGGAGCCAGTCTATTGCCGTTTTTGGGGCAAAGATCTGGATCTCCATGCTGGTTCTGAAAATGACACATATGTAGTGATGAAAGAGACTCGAATACTTTAGTCGTTTATAATAAGATTAGCCTTTTTTAACGACTTGGCTCTAAAATTGAGACTGTAGCTGTTAGTCATAATATAATATGACTCAGTCGGTTTACATACAATACTAGTAGACTAAAACGACTGCAGTCCTTTACAAAAGAACTGGCGTTTGTGTAAGACAATAGTGCCTGGAGAGGACCTTTCCTTTAGTAAAAAACCTTTTTATATTTTATAGTGGACCCGACAGATGGTTGTCCTGTGCACAATTTTAAATTCAAAAAATCTTTTTTTGTCCAATCTATACCATTCTCAAATCTACCTGAAGATACACAAAAAATTTCATCTGCCTTCTTTTGAACAAAGAAAATGAATTGTTTAAGATTTTGGAGTTATGTTATGATATGCGAAAAGTTAAAATCCCAGCCCTAGATCACAGCGCCACTTATCGGGTCCAATTTCAAATCTAAACCATTCTCGAATCTACCTGAAGATACACAGATTTCATTAAAATCGTTCCAGCCGTTAAAAATTAAAATCCCAGGCATATCCGTTTCGATCATCGACCTAACTATAAAATGAGAAACTTGAAACCTCACAATAAGAACCAAACCAACTCATCTTTAAGTTTTCCTTTGATTATATATCGTTGTGTGAATCACATTACTCAACAGTTTTCTTAACATAAGCCGCATTTCATTGCATAGTTTAGGGTGTTTTAGATTTCGAACTATGATGACTACCGAGCCCGCCCTCAGTTGTAAATTGTAAACCAGACACAACCAAGGAGTTTAAAAATTCTGTTGGATAATTAGGCTTGATATATTTTCCTTAGTTACACAAAATACTGAACGCGCGCATAAATATTTGACAACCAATAAATGTCAATCCTTTTGTATTACTGACACTATTCTACATTTTACAAATCTAAAATACGCAATTATTCGAATATTGTGGATATATGTTGTCAAAGTCAAAGTCAAAGTCAAAATATCTTTATTCAAATAGACTTTTACAAGTTCTTTTGAATCGTCAATTTTACACATCTTAATTTTTTAAACTATTGCCGCTTCGAAACGTGTTATAGCTGTGGAGAAGAAACGGCAAGAAACTCCCTCAGCAACACGACATGTCATTTTTTTCTTTAAAAAACAGCAATATAATTATGTCTTTTTTTCATTACATTATTTAAATTTTACATTATAAATGTCATAACGATACAAACTGTAGCAACAAAACAAAACTCCGATCAATTTACTTACTCCCAGGGCTTATTATCTTCAATAAAATCTGAAACTTTATAGTATGCTTTTTTTTTTCGAAACCCTTATTTAAATACGTTCTTTAATTTGAGGGGGCCTTTAACCGTATCGACGGGATAAACATTACGTGTTTGACAGGAAATTTGCCAGAACATGTACGGGCTGAGACGGAACCTTTTTTTTTTTTTTTTTTTGTTCTCGAGGGCAAAGCTGTTTATGGCTCTACTTCCCGCCAACCCCGGGGGAGGGGGGGCGGGAAGCGTATGTCGGGGTCACCGGTCTTCCAGCCCGGCGCGCGGCGACGTCATGTCCGCGCAGGTGTTAGTGCCGGGCTGGGTCCCTAACAATATCCCTAAACCGGCATACCGACCAAAACCCCCCGGTGGCCTTCTCCGCGCTGAGTGGGGCGACCACGGTACGTTAGCGAGGAGCGCCAACCGTAATGCCGCAGCCGCCCGGTGCGCCTCCGAGACGTATTTGTCTCGGCCGTCTCGGAGTGTGTAGGGGGCGCAGTTGCACCCCCACTAGCTTGGTTCGGGCGCCCCGGTTGTGGATGGGCGCCCGCGACGTACACAGGCCACAGTGCCGCCGCCCCTCTCGGGGTCACTTTCAGTGAGGACGCGCCGCCCCCGCAGCGCGCCCAGCGACCCCAAGGGCCCCTCTGAGTCGTCTTTTACGACAGGCAGGGGATACCGTGGTGGGATTCTAACGCCCCCTCGCCACAGGGCAGCTGAGACGGAACCCGTACAAACTTTGGTTGATAGAAATGATAGACTTTTAAATATGATTTTATTTGATAGAAATAGATAAATGATGGAATGATAGATTAGAATTTGATAGAATGAGTACGCGCGGCGGCGCGACCGACCGCTTTATGTTTGTATGACGCACTGCACAAAACGCATCGGTGTCGCGTAAAATGCTGAATTTGAAAAATGTACGTACAGAACAGTTTATATGGGAAAATTTAATTGCTGTTTTTACTATCTTCCTCGCAATTTTGCCATAATATCTCAGCGCTTAAACCTTCCCTGGACTACGACAAACATTTCAAAACCAAAATCAGCTAAATTGGTCCAGCCGTTCTCGAGTTTTAGCGAGACTAACGAACGGCGATTCATTTTTATATATACACTACCGACAAAAAGTTTGGAAGCACTTTGAAAACTCTCAATTACTTTAGAAATAATATAAGATATAAGTAGTATTATTTAATTAAGAATGATTAGGTACTTAAATAAAACAACAATTAAACTATGAAACAAAACCATATTCTTATTACTAAAAAAATATTATATTTTATTACAACATCGATAAAATTTGTTATTATCAATTTGCTATTTGTTTTTACAAAAATTATAGGTAATTCCAAACTTTTTGTCGGTAGTGTATAGAAGATAGAAGATGTCTATATTGACCGGACTACTAAAAGACTGAGTCAGTCCTGAGTCGCCAGAAACAAGGCAAGTCTTTATTTTTATTATACGCCTTAAAAGCCTGATGGCCGAATACTGAAACGCTACTTAATCTGAGGGCGACTTATATTTAAGTGGCTGTTATAATTTAAGCGGTATACTGATACATTATTTATCGGTTTTAAGACTGTGATTAACTAATGCCCACTTAAATTTCCATAAATGGCAACATTACCACAAAAAGTTCTTTTACATGACAATATTTTGAGTATATACCGCTTGAATTATAACAGCCACATAAATATAAGTCACCCTCAAATTAAGTAGCGTTTCAGTATTGAGTCATGAGTCTCTTTCATGACTACACATATGTGTTCCACGAGACCACGAGGCAGTCTTGATGTACCTACATTCGTTTCATCCTTCAGTAGTAATTCATTCATATTCAATAATAATGTTCATTTTGATAGCGATTACAACATGGGAATAAAATCACATTATATTAGCGGTGGGCGATTATGAGATATACTAATGGAATCATTCGATTATGAAGATATCTCGAGATATCTCGATTATGAGAATTAGTAATTACTAATTAGTAATTACTAATTTGCATTCGCGAGGTATAAAATTCCTAAAAAAAAAACAAGAACCTCCATCGAACCCCCAGTTTTGAACTATTATTTAGTAATAAGTGTAAGTAAATTTCTAAAAAAGAAAAAAAAGAACAAGAGCTACTCTGGAGCCTGGAGTTGAGGAATTAAATTTCTAAAAAAAAAAAAAACAACACGACCCACTTCAGTTTTTTTTTCTTTGTTCCGCAAGGAACCGGCTAAGGTCGAAGACCATGCTGCCAAGTCTTCATGAATGATGAAAGAAAAAGGGCGGGAAATTCCCAAACTGAAAGGCGCGCTCCCCGTCCCTCCCACATACAACCCTTAATTGTTTCACTACAATAGTGAACAGAGAATCAAGCACCACTCGTCGATATTGCACACAGCGTATCCAATTCACCCCTCACCTCCCCCTTCCCCGTCCCACCGCATCGGTGGGACCGTCCCTCCTGGATCAGGAGGCTCCTCCATCCTCTCGCCAACAATCACCAGAAAAGATTTACCAGATACAGCGAGACAGGGAAGAAAAAAGGGAAAACTAAATCAAACACACCACATACAACACCGACAAGCAACACTTAATCCCCCGTTCACCATTATCAAGAAAAAAATATATATATATGTGAGAAGAACAAAAAACGCGCCCCCCGATCTTCTTCCCCGACTTCCCGCCCTTTTTCTTCGACCCACTTCAGTCCCGACGGGATTAGTAGTTCAAATTAGTAACGTCATTCGATTATGAAAACAAATTAGTTACTAATTTCATAATCGATTATCAAAATTAGTATTAGTAGTATCATTCGATTATCAAAATCATTCATAATCGCTCACCTCTACATTATATGTTTTTAGCCCTCAATTTGAAAACGACCCGCCCGTGCCCAGCAGTGGGACATATATGGGCTGATGATATGTGATGTGTATGGTACATTGCAGTCGTACTAAGAAACAAGAAATTATTTAAAAAACTATTTTAGAATTCTACATATTTTTGCTAATAAATTTTTGGATTATCTACACAGGGCTTGGCGTCCAGATTTCAATTGCTTTGCCGGCGAAGTAGCCAACGATGCATATTTTATTCGTTATACTGAATTTGGCTTTCATTTCATATTTATTTTTTGATGGAATTTATGTTTGCATCAATAGCACAATGTAAATGTCATGCAAAGTGAACTCCATTGCGAACATAACAGCGGTATTTACCAAGGATAATAACGACTCGGCATGTGTTTATAACAGACAAAGTTAATGAGCGGAAAATGAATTTAAACACTTTCTGACTCTACTCTCTACTTGAAACTTACAAAAAATATCTTTCAAGATGATAATGATGATGATTACATATAAAATTGCAAATCCTTTTTTTTGTGCTTCGTGGTCTCGCGGCACAAGCATGTGCCGTGCGATCTAGAGGTCCTGGGTTCGATTCCCGGGTCGGGCAAAGTGTTATTGGGATTTCCATTAGGAAATTCTTAGCAGCAGCACGGAGTCTGGAATTGTGCCCGAAAAGCGACAATAGGCTCGCCCCCTATTACGTGGGACTGACACATACCTGGCGATATGTGGGTGCAGAAATGCATCTCTGCCTACCCCTTCGGGTGATGTATGTACTTTTTTTGAATTGTAATTGTTTTTAAAGTTTAGGCACGATGATATGTTTTCGTTGGCATGTAGTAAATTGATATTTTACGCTTTCAGCAGGGCGGAGTGGGACAGATGAGAGTGCAGAGCGGCTCACGAGTCCCGAGGTCCAGTGATCTCGGTCACTCGGCGACAGAATAATTACCTGGAAGAGAGCGTCGCCCTTGTGAGGGTAGGCGTCGGTGACGTCCTCGCGCCAGCGCAGGAACGCGTCCTCTTCGCACACTTCCAAGTTGTACAGGTACATGAACCAGCGCAGCAGCAGCCCTGCAAGCCAGCGCAGCGTGAGACGGGCGGGTGCGTGCGCGTGCGCCGCGCCGGACAGCCACTCACCCTTGGGGTAGCGCTGGCGGTGCGCGTGCACCTGCACGGCGTACACGGCCGCCAGCTGCAGGTCGGCGCGGCCCTGCAGCAGCGCCGTGAGCAGCGGCGCGTACGTCTCCACCAGCGCCTTCTCGCGCTCCAGCGCCGCCTTGTCGGGCGCCGCGCCCGCCGACCCCGCCGCGCCCGTCACGTGCTCGGCCACCAGCGCCACCAGCGTGGACACGAACGCGCCCGTCTGCCGCACGGCCGGCTCCACGTTGGCCTTGATCCAGCGGTACAGCGGCTGCGGCGCCGGCTCGGCCGCCAGCTGCCGCGCCAGCAGCGCCTGCACGCGCAGCTGCGGCACCAGCGCGCCCAGCCCGCGCGCCTCCAGCGCCGCCAGCGCCGCGCCCGCGCCCGCGCCCCCGCCGCCCGCCTCGCCCGCCGCGCCACCCGCACCCGCCGAGCCGCCGCCCTCGCGCTCCGACACGTACGCGCACAGGTTGATCTGCAACCACGTGAGACGTGCACACGGACGAGTGACAAGACATTTCAAAATATTCAACCCATTCATGTCACCAATATTCGAAATAATTATAGAAACATATATATATACATACATACATACATAAAAGAGAGATAATAATAATTAGATATCACACATATCATTCAGTAATTTCATTAAAGAATAACTGCCGGACTTTCATTTTGAATGCCAAGCGAGTTGTAACCGACCTGATTACGAGGGGGAGTACATTCCATAGGAGAATAGATTGTATGGAAAAGGAAGAATGGACAAAATCGGAGGTGTGGGGAGGGCACTTAAGGAGAAGATTGCTTGAAGAGCGGAGATTTCTAGAATGGGTGCTACCGAGGTATTGAAAATGGGGAGTTAAGTAGGAGGGTGAAGAAGGAGAGTTACGATTAGAAAATAGGGTAGTGAGGGCACGCGGAGAACGACGCTGACGGATAGGCAACCATTTTAGGTGGGAGCGGAAGGAGAACACATAATCATATTTACTAAGGTTAAAGATGAATCGAATGCAGTTATTAAGAAGACGGTCGAGTTTATTGAGATATTCTGCATTCAGATCGAAATAGCATACATCACCATAGTCAATTATAGGGAAAATCAAAATCTGCACAAGCATTGTTTTGGTTTTGAACGGTGGAAAATTCTTTAGACGATATAAAACGCGAAGAGTGCTCGTGACTTTTTGGCAAACCGCTGTTACCTGGACTTGCCAGCTGAGAGTGGAGTCGATGTATAAGCCTAGGTTCTTAACGGCTGGGCACCAGTCGATATTACAGCTATTAAAAACGACAGGTGGTAGTGTAGTTGTGTCCAGTCTAGTCATCATCCTTGGGCTGCCAACAATTATGACTTGACATTTAGTTGGATTGACGGTCAAGCCAAAATTGCCAGACCATTCCTTAATGCGAGCCAGATCTCTGTTAACCGAATCAATAGCCGAAGACACACAGTCAACACTTGCCTGGGAGTAAATCTGCAAGTCATCGGCATACAGGTGGTACGCACATTGAAGATTTTGGTTAATGAGATTAATAAAGATAGAAAATAACAATGGAGAGAGTATACCGCCTTGAGGAACGCCTGAATCCAGATTGCGCCAATTATTATCTATAATTGCGTTTGGTAGTTCAAAGTTATATATCGATTAGTGTAACCGGTGTAACCGTAATGATCAGACAAATGAATAAGTGAGTAAGCGACGCTACCTTGCTCTCGTCGTAGAGCAGGCGCAGGCGCTCGAGGCCGAGCAGCGCGCGCAGCTGCTGCAGCACCTCGAGCAGCAGCGGGTGGTGCTGGCCGCCCTCGCACCACGACCCCACCTCGGCCAGCGCCACCAGCTTGTGCGCCACCGCGTGCGCCAGCAGCGCCGCCAGCCGCGCGTGCGGGTGCGCCGCCGCCGCCAGCGCGCGCAGCGCCTCGCCCTGCGGCGTGCGCTTCACGCAGCGCACCACGGCGCACGCCGCGCCCAGCGCCGCGCCCGCCAGCGCCTGCTCCAGCACGGCCGCGATCACGCGCCGCACCAGCTTGTCGGGCAGCTGCAGCTCCTGCAGGCGGCGCAGCGCCGGCGCGGCGGGCGTGGCGCCCTCCGCCGGCCCGTCGGCGCCGCACTCCGCCGCCACCGCCTCCACGGCCTCCATGGCCAGCTTGCACGCCTCCTCCTTGCCGATGCCCTTGTCCTTGCGCGGCTTGTCCTTCTTGTCCGGCGCGGCCTTGATGGTGATCGCCGGCTCCTTGATGAGGGGCGGCACGCTGGCGAACGCCGGCGCGAGCACGTTCTGCTGCACGGGCGCGAGCGGCAGCTGCGGCTGCGGCTTGGACAGGCGGTTGGCGGTGAACATGAGCGAGTTGGCGGCGGGGCGCATCTGCACGTCGGCGAGCGCGGTGGCGGGCGGCACGCGGGCCTTGGCGGCGCGCGAGTCCTTGCCGGAGGGCGGCGCCGTCTTGTAGTGCAGCGGCTGGCGCGCGTACGGGCCGGGCGCCGAGCGCTGGCGGAACAGCCCGTTGCCGAACAGCTTGTCCGGCGGCGGGCCGAGCGCGTCGGCGGCTACGGGCGCCAGGTGCAGGCCGGCCAGCACCTCGTCGAGCGCGCGCGCGCGGCGGAACAGCGGCTCGCGGCGCGCGGGCGGCGCGTCGTCCTCGCGCAGCTGCGCCATGGGCATGGGGCCCTCGCCCGAGACGGCGGCGCGGGGCACCCAGCCGCCGCGGCGCAGCTCCACCACGTCGCGCAGCATGAAGCGGATGCGCGGCGCCAGCTCCCGCGAGTGCGACAGCGTGTCGATGCGCGCGAAGTACTGGTCCATGAGGCCGCGGCCGCGCTCGGAGTCGAGCACGCGGCCGCAGGTGCGCACGAGCTGCGCCAGACACTCCAGGTCCTCGTGGTGCTCGGCGGCCGCGCGCCGCGCCAGCAGGTTCTGGATGCATCTGTGCAGGATCGACTCCGCCAGAATCTCCAGCTTTCCCAGCTCGCCGATGAACTTGATGTTTCCCAGCATCTTGCACTTGGCGAGGTGCCTTTTTTCTTCCTCATCTGGACTGAGAACTTTGTCCTCGTACGCAGCGAAAGCCTGCAGTCAAGAAAGGATTTTGTAAATTGCATATGGGTCGTCAGAGAGTGAAAATATTCTATGAGAACTAACTGACTGACTCAACCTTTAGTATTGAGCAGAAATACAATAGTTACGACATAAATTCTCATGTATTAAACCGCTGTAGTCAACGAGTTTGTGAACTAATTGGACTTGTTTCAAATTTGAAAACAATATCTTCAAACGCCACCCTAGGCCTTGCTATGAACGAAACCTTTAAAACACGTCTCTCATCCATACTACATATTTTCCATTTCTTTTAAATTTAAAAAAATATATTTGAAAACTGCCTCGTGTGACATATCAAATTAAAGGTCTTGTTGTGGAGATTTTAAATACTTTTTTTTTTGCAATTTTAAAATAAATAGTTTCCAAGTTATTCAAGAAAATAGACGAAAATTGACCATTTGCACCTTATCCTATTAACTAAAGTTTGGTTTAGTCTTTCATTAAGTCCATTTGAAAATGGTGCGTCAACAGCAGTGAAAACCAGTGTTATATTTTTCTTTTTCAGGAAGTCTTTAAATTCTTTGGAATTTATGCCAGGGTATTGGTCTGTTAATACCATATCAATGTTGTTGCTTTGCGTCACATTTTTTATCAACTTGATAAAATCATTGGAATTTTGATTTTTTGACGTCAAAATATAAGCATATCGTGTGAAATGATCGACCAGGAGATGTAAGTATTTTTTTGTAGACCGAGATCCTCCAAACCCTCCAATTGTATCAATTGATATAATTTCAAATGGGCGTGTTGCTGGGCCTAAATGTGACATTAAACCAAATTTTGGATTCCTTCTTGATTTATTTTTTATACAAATGTCACATTCATCACAAAATTTCTCAATATTTTTGATGATATTCTTTGCTGTATAGAAAGGGGTTATTTTATTTATCATCTGGGTTCTCCCAATATGGCAGTAAGTATTGTGGACATCTCTAATTAATGTTTTGCTAAATTCTTCTGATAGTATAATTTTTTTTCTTCTTTTATTTGTTTTGTAATAAATGTTATTCTCCAGTATAAACTTTGATTTTCCATCTTGTAAGTTTAGATTTAATAAGTCTTGGTCCTTTTTTATATCTTCTATATTTATTAAGTTTACAATTTTTAAAAAATCTTCAGTATTGTCATGAGGTTCTAAGACTGGATTTCTGCTTAAGCAGTCTGCTTCTTGATTTGACTGTCCCGGGTTATATTTTACCTTAAAATTGTATTGGGATAAATAGTATGTCAAATCACCTAGTTCCTCATCAGTTCTAGACTTGATATTTAAATTCTCCAATGGTTTATGATCTGAGTATACTATAAACTCTTTATTCATAAGCCAGTGTTGCCAATATTTTATAGCTTCCTTAATTGCCAGACATTCCAAATATATTGCTTTCTTTTTCTTTTGAGTGTCTGTCAATTTTTTTGAAAAGTAAAATACAGGTTTATTTTCTCCGTTTTTATCTTCCTGTTTTAACACAGCTCCTACTCCTTTAATACTGGCATCAGTGTAAATTTTTATTGGTTGTTCTGGGTCAAATATTTTTAGAATTGGTTTCGAGCATAGTAATTCCTTTATTTTATCAAATGACTTCTGGCATTCTTTGGTCCATATAAATTTTACATCTTTCCGTAATAAATTGTGTAGTGGTTCAAGAAAAATTGCATTGTGTGGTACAAATTTATGATAAAAATTTACTTTCCCAAGGAACTGGCGTATATTTTTCCTTGTTTCTGGAATGGGGAAGTTCCTGACGGCTATTAAATAATCTTTGAGAGGTCTAACTGAATTATTTTCTATTATGTGTCCCAAATACTTGGCATGATTGTTTGCAAAAGTGCATTTCGAGAATTTCAGTCTAAATCCTTCTGTTTGTATTGCCTCAAGTAGTTTTGATATATGTATTATGTGTTCCTCGAAACTTTTAGAGAACACTAAGATATCATCGATGAAATTCACTGCAAAATCAGAGAGTTTATATTTTCTTATTATATTTCTCAGTATTCTTTGGAAAATAGCCGGAGCTGTCTTTAAACCAAATGGAAGGCATGTCCACTGGAAATGGCCTTCTTGCGTGACAAATGCCGTCTTATATGCCGTCTTGAATTTTCAACGGAATGGCCCAAAACGCTGAATTTATATCAAAAGTGGAATAATACTTACAGTTTACAGTCTTTACCATCAAGTCTTCAATCAAGGGGAATGGCTGTGATTGAGGTATAACAATTTTGTTCAATTCCCGGAAATCTATACACAGTCTTGATCTTTTTCCATCTTCTTTCTTATACGCCAAGGTAACCGGAGCAGCAAAAGGGCTATATGATTCCTCAATTAAGTTGTTCTTCAATAATTTTGATATTTGATTTTCAATTTCCTTTCTATCGTCGGCTGTGCATCTGTATGGGCGCCTGCAGCAATATTTATCTACCATCAAGTCTATGTGGGCTTCATAATCTCGTACCGTGCCAACGTCGTATTTGTCCTTAGCAAAGACTGGTTTGTATTTTTTTATTAATTTATCAATTTCTGTTTGTTTACATAAATCTAGGTGATTCACTGAAATTTCAAATTCACTGAAGTCAATATGTTCATTGAAATTTACTTCACATCTGTTTATATGATTTATTTCTTGTTCCCATACCTCAGGGTATAGAGAAACATCTTGTTCATTTTTGTTACCTAGTACATCAGGAATTTCGACATTCATTAATTCTTTAATAAAGTTTTTATTTTTGTTATCCTCTTCATTGTCGACTTTATTCTCTTTTTGTGGATTATTACATTGTATTATATTCAACTCTTCATTTTGTGTTAATTTAATTTTTTTTATACAATCCAAACCAATGAGAAAATCATAGTGAAAATTCTCATTATCTATAACAAAAATATTCATTTCTCTTTCAATGTTGTATATTTTTATTTTCAATGTTACCATACCTTTTGTTTTCTTTTCACCATTAATAGTTCTCAAGTTAGCTGTTTGTTTATTGAGTGTGTCTTCTTTTTTTTCATGTATTTTCAATAATTTTGCATTAATTAACGACACATTCGAACCAGAATCATAAATTGCGGTAACTTTTAATGTGTCATTTAATAATAACTTTACTTTTATTAATGGTGGTACTTCTAGTTTTTTGGATTCTCCTTATTTAATTCAATTTCTAATTCAGAGTTATTCACACTTTTCATAACTGATTTCTGATTTTTCCCATTAAACCAGCAGGTTTCCTCAGGATGAAAACGTTTCCCTTTTTTCTCAGTGATACAAATTTGGCATGGTTTTTTTTCTTCATTTTTTTTTCGTTTTTATGTCAGAGTATGTGTAGTTCTTTTTTTCATATTTGTTCCTCCCAACAAGATGTTCTAATTTTCCTATCTCATTATAGAGATCTTCGGTTTCTTGTAATGTCTCTCGGTCAATTTTATCACTTAGATAGTTAGGCAGGCCTGCGGCTATAAGATCTATAAGAGTACCAGTATCAATCGTCTTTCTCACCTCTAATAACAATTTTTCTTTTTTCAAAGCATATTCAAGCAAAGAACCTGTTTGATATTTAAAACCAAGAGCATATCTGATTGGCGACCAACCTTTGTTTCCAAACGTTTCACAGAAGTTTTTTTCCCATTTAATCCACTCTGATTCTACTGTAAATTTCATTAACATACAACTGTACCAATTCACACTTGAATATTCTAAAAATTGTTTTAATATTTCAATTTTTTTTCTGTCTTCATCAATATGGAAACGCTAACATTCTTTGTTGAATTCTTTTATCCATTGGTGTGCATTTGCATTTCTACCAGTAAATTTTTCAATCACAAAATCTTTTGAAATTTTCCCCAAATTTTGAGTTTCAGATTTTTTTTGTTTTTCTTCGAGTAATTTCTCTAATAATTTCTCCAATGTTTCATTTGAGCTTGTAGGTAAAGATTTTTGATCCTTTATGTTTTCCATAATCTCTTCAAGGTAAAAATCATTAAACTGTATATTTTGTTCTCCGTCTAAATATGTCTTTGATATTTCATCAGTTAAAGTTATCCATATTTTCCTTGTTTGATGTCTTTTATTCAAAGTTTTTCTTATCTTGGCATAGTTAGATGTATTTGTTATTAATTGATGTAAACTTGCAGGTTGATATTCAGCCGGTATGGCAAAAGTTTGGCCATCAGGTGTTCCAATTGAGGTTATGCAAATAATGTTTGATTTTCCATCTGATGTTGTTTTCACACAGAAATCAAATCTTAACTTCTCCATACTTCATTAAATATTTGCAGAAAATGTTGTTTTATAATGGTAATATGCCTTATAATGAAATAAAGACGATATTTGCGTTTTCTGAATTAACAAAAAACAACATTTAAGGCCTTCTTTTTCCTAACTCACTCCTTTCCATAGATAATACAAAGTCATAGATAATAAAAAGTAATAGATAATAAAAAGTAACAGATAATAAATCCATAAAGAATATCACTACACTAGTGTAGTGATATTCTTTACATATATACTTGAGTAAACAAATCGGATTCAAAAGAGACTGTAATGTACTAGAAGTGGAGAGAAGAGTTAAGCATACTTGGAACAAGTATTGGAGCTGCAAGGAGATATTTAAAAGTGAAATGCCTATCAAAGTGAAGAAAACAGTTATGGACTCTTGTCTTATTCCTTGTCTGACATATGCATGTCAAACATTGAAATTTACCAACAAAGTAAAAAATAAAATAATCACATGTCAACGAGGAATGGAACATAGCATGTTAAATATCAAGAGAGTACAGAAAATAAAACACACCAATATAAGGTCTAAAACACAAGCTATAGATGCACTCAGCTACAACCAAAAATTGAAATGGGCCGGCCACATAGTGCGTCTTAAAGATCAGAGATAGACAAACACAGTTACGTTATGAAAGGGCTCATTAGGCAAGCGAAGTAGAGGAAGGCCGTACGCAAGATGGGTCGATGATATTAAAAAGATAGCTGGCCCACAATGGCAACAAATAGCCCAAGACCGAGAGAAATGGAAAACTTTGTAGGAGGCCTTTACCTGATAGGGGGGTTCCAGTATATTAATAAAAATAAACTACTATTACATAGCTAATAAAAATAAGTTGTTAAAATAATTAGGATTAAGTACATATTATATTCAAAAATAATTTAGATTACATAGAAACTAAGGTCATTACTTTTTTTATTTTAATTTGTTTTTCTCATATTGATAACTAGTTATTAAGATAGATATAAGGTATATTGTACTATAGTTTACTGGAAATAAAAGGCTTTTTATTTTTATTTATTTTATTACTGCTACTGAGAATTTCCAAATGGATAAACCCAAGAATAATTTGCCCTACCTGGGAATAAAACCCGGAACCTTTAGATCGCACGACACGCACATGTGCGATGAAGTAGGAAAGTACTTGTACATATAAATACAGTACCCAACAGTCCCATCCATAGTTCTGACCCCACACGAGGATACGAGTCTTGTGTCGTGGGTATCAGAAACTACGAGACATTTCGGACTCACAAACACCTATGTAGATTCGAAATAAATACTTTTAGATCACACAAACATTTGTCTGGGTGCGGGGATTGAAGTTGTAGATTAATATGTCTATTTAGGACTAGTGATCCGGTTAGGCAGGTCCAACTTCGAGAGAGGTCAATCGTAAAAAATAAATAATTGTAAATAGATAAGAGAGGGCGCAGCGCGGCATACCTGAGCGCGGTTTTCGAATTCGGTGCGGCATTTGTTGAGTAGTAACAGCTTAAACGTGCAGGGTTGTCCGGGCGGCTCGAAGTTGGGAGCTTCTTCGCTGAGCCGCTTGCACAGCTGTGCGTACATCGACGAGTACTTGGGCTCATCGAGTGCTTTCTCGAATATGAGGAGGATCACACCCTTCAGCACCTTGTCCGAGTCCAGCTCCAGCCCGAGGAGGTCATCGCTCAGCTTTTGGAACTTCTCCGGAGTGAGCTTGTTGAGGATGCCGCGAACCTGCGCCGACAAAACATCACGTGAACATTCGGCGGCACGGCGGGCCGGGGGCGGGGCGGCGCAGCTGCGACTCACCTTACGGAATATGGTGTCGTGCTTGGCATCTCCGTCGGGCACTTCATGGTGTCGCAGAGTGGAGGGCGGGACCCAGCGTCGCCTCGGCGGGGGGACGGGCGTCCGCCCCGAGGCGCTGCGCGCGGGCCCCGATTGCCGCGCGCTGTCCGTCTTGCCGCCGGTGGTGCCTCCTGCGAGCGTCCCGCGCTCTGCCGCAATCGCTGCTGCCGTGAGCGCGCCGCGACCGCCTCTTCACGCTGCAGTTGTAACACAACATGACATTTTATATTAATGATAGTACCTATTTGAAATGAACATAAAACCATTTCCCATATATATGGATAGCTTGGAGTTAAGTTCATTATACATTGTGATCTCTTGGGGCTCGGATTTATATCATATGATATACCTATAAAATAATTTCAAGTTTGCACGATTCAGATTAGAGCTTAGTACTTTTTACAGACGAGTGTCAAGTAATTTTTTGTTAGTGATGATCGTCGCATTACAGTATGGAGAACTCACCCCCTCGGTGAGCAATTTTCAGAAGCGTGCATCCATGAAAGTGATCGTTTTGGGGAGCCCAATGTTATGGTATGGGGAGGCATTAGCCTTACAGGAAGAACTGAGCTGGTAATCCTTTTAATAAAGGCACAGTAACAGCTCAACGGTACGTCGAGGAGGTTATAAGACCCCATGTGATGCCATTTGCACAGCGAGTGGGTGCAGGATTTCGGCTGATGCATGACAATGCTCGCGCATATACAGCTAGA
The DNA here is from genome assembly GCA_907164795.1 of Hemaris fuciformis. Lineage (NCBI taxonomy): Eukaryota > Metazoa > Arthropoda > Insecta > Lepidoptera > Sphingidae > Hemaris > Hemaris fuciformis. Next base: position 16,974,243 of record OU015438.1, on the reverse strand, counting down.
GTCACTAGAGGAGCACTGGAAGACGCCCATATAGAGGTTTTGCCGTGGCCCGTGAACAGTCCAGACCTAAACCCCATCGAACACATTTGAGACTTATTGAAAAAAAGGGTCCGAGACACTAACCAACCCGTCCACAATGAGAGTCGACTCATAAACGTGCTGAAAGCGAGTAGGGGGCAAATACAGCAGGAAACAGTACGCCACTTGATTGAAAGCATGCCCTCTAGACTACAAGAATGTGTGCAAAAAAGGAGAGGACATACCCGTTACTAGCAAATCAGGAATAACTTTATTTTACTAATTTTTTTTACTTTCCAGTTAAAGTGTATTTTTCCACTTTAAACATAAAAAATGACAATTTTAAAGTGTGGAAAAAAAAATGGCCAGTTAGTTAACACTCTGTTTTGATTAATTGAATGGTCTGCCAACCCCTAAACCTCATATTTTGGTAAAAATCTTAAGAAAATCAAGTGGCCCTTATTTTCTTTTGACTAGTATATTAATCTACTAGCTGTCCCGGCAGACGTCGTCCTGCCCGGAAAAGCTTAAAGCGGTATGCCGACAGCAGCGCCATCTACAGGGTCCAATTGTGTTTTGAAATCATCCAGGGAACTATTGGAATACCCATAGAAAATTTCAGCCCAGCCGGTCCAGCCGTATGATATACCGACAACGGCGCCATCTATCAGGTCCAATTGCGAATCTAATCCACTCTCGAATCCCTTCGAACACACACAGCCGTTTTTATTTTTTATTGTCGGTATGTGCTTACATTCACTCCCTCTCCATTTACCTTGGAATGACAGTGGCGCCATCTGTCGAAAATTTGTCGTACTAATTCAGAAACCTTCTTTGGCTCATGCACAAAAACTTCGCTAAAGATCATCACATGATCAAATGCATAGTTTACGATTCTATAAAGGACATACAGACAAACATTCATTTTTATAGGTGCGAGACTGTCACTTGTGCAAAAATTGCAAAAATGAGTTAAATATGTAATAGTGTCCATAAGCACCCCTTTCTTGGTTTGGTGCGATAACGTTACTTCAAAAGTAAGTTCAAAGTTGATGTTGTAGTAAAAGCTAGTCATCTTGTATAAATCTTGAAATATCTTTATTTTTTGAGATCTCAAAGTTTTTAATGCTTCTCCTGAAAAATTGCATTTTTGCATAAGTGACAGTATCGCACCGGGGCCGGTGGTGCGAATTATATTAATAGCTTTTCCTCGCGATTCCGTCTGCGTAGACTACAGGGTGGGATTCAGAAAGAAAAAAGGTTGTAGTCTATTTTACTCCACAGAGTCCCATTTATGTCCATAAGTGTAAAAGACAAAGTTATTCACGCATTTATAACTATACCCATACCCACGGGAACACTAAATAATTGACAGAAAGTCAACTAACTACGTTATACCACCACCTGTTAAGAGTCTTATCGAACGAACAGATAATTATGACTCTTCGTCAGATAATAAGCAAATAATTGGCAATAAAATAATTAAATGCAATTACAAATTGAGATATGAACTATAATATCTCTTAAGTTGGACACGTATTTTTTATATATAAAGATATCTATTCCCAAGCGTGATCTAGATCGATGTTTTGTTTCGTTTCTATGAAACTATAGCAATATAAATCAATGTATTGGGGGTAACAAATTAACAGCATGCACTTGAACGCTGACACAGCCAATCATAACTTATTTGTTAGCTGGTGTATGGAAATAAAAAAATCGACTATTGACAGGCGAACAGGACCCGACGAGGAATATTTACATATGGCAGGGCCATACCGTTGTCGCAAGAAATGAATGGAACGAATAGGCCCGCTTCAAGGGGGTCACAGAACCGACAATCTGATGTCAACGAACTCTATTAGGTTTCGTTCAGTGAGGGTGATTTTCCGGGTGCTCAATTTGCTGGTGGTAAGATATTAGTATCCGTCCGCATAACTATTAGCGATCACAGTCAAATAGAAGTAAAATGCGAAACAGTGTTCGACATCACTGTTAAGCGTACCGAGGTCATCTGTGTGTATACCTTACGTTCATTATTCTTTATGCAAACGAGAAATATAATAATTTCTACGCTCAGTGAAAACCGCATTAAACAGGCAAAAAAACCGGATTGATATTTTTAGACCATTTTTCGTTCGCACGCACTTAAATGGCGATGACGTCATTGTAGTTAAAGAATTATTACCACGTTCAGATGTGTTCCTTAATACTTTATAATTTGTTAACTGAAATAATACATGAGTTTTGATCGGAAGTACCGTCCCTGTGATGTCGCAATCTGTCACGGGTGCATTCTATTTATTTGATGGCAATATATCACTTCCCGTATTATAATTTACTTAGCGTCACATTGAGTGAACCAAAATAGGACAACAATAATTATTGTAGGGAACAATAAGCATGGACATGGTAAGTTACCAAGCTCTTCCCACAAACATAATACATAGAGCACTCTCAATGTCCCATCTTCGCGCAACAATTATAAATAAGTATACGCACGTACTCTTGCGCTAGCCTTTACTGACACTTCCAGTTAAAGTTGCGTTATATCTTTAAAAGAAGACTAGCTACAGATGTTGTCTATGAACCTGGATCGCGAGTTATGTAGTGGTACGTTTTGTACACCGAGTGCCGGCTGGTCGTATCAAACAAGCAACCAACGAAACGGAAGGCAACGCATTGCACACTTCATTTGCATCTTAATATGACGTGTTCACATTGCACTAATTTCACTTGGATTATTGCTATTTCCAATAAGGTAGTAGTATTTGTAATAACAACCAATGTGGAGTGCGAAGTGTGCAACGAGTGAATGCGCGAATCGCAGGTGACACGTCCGCCAGGATCGGTGCGCTGGCGGCGGCGGCGGCGGCGCGCGGGGCATGTGGACGCGCCGGTCGTCGCCCGCGCCCGTCACCCTCCCCCACTACCCGCCCCGCCCCGCCCCGCCCCGCGCCCGGCCGCCGCTCGCCCCATGTGTCCTCACGCGCTCCTTGAGCCGTCCCCGGCGACCGGTCGCGTGGCGCGCCGCCGGCGGCCGGGCGCAGCGCGCGGACACGCGGCGCACAGAGCAGATAGCGAGCAAGCTGTGAAGTGACGAGACGCTAACGCGGTCGATATCGTCGCGGCGCGAGGTCGACGCCCGTCGGAACCTTGGCGCTGTCGCTGCAAGGTCGCTTCTTTGCGATTCTCATGTTTTCCACCCAGATTAGACACCTGTTAATTTCGCGAGACCACAATCATGCAATGCATTAAAATCGAAACTATCGAATATTAATATTATAAGTACATTATAATTGTATACATGCACAAAACACATCGACGGACACTTGAATGCGGGAACGGCAGCGCGGCGCACTAATCGTGTGGGTGGAAGTTGAAGCATTTGGATATTGTTGGTATCGCTAGTGGGCAGCGCGAACGCTCGACGAAGTGAGGTGAGAACGTGTCGGTGACCCCGCGGCGGCGCCCACTGTACCCTCGGTGATGTTCCGCGTGAAGAGCCCCGCTCGGTGCTCGCCGCTCGCCGCGTTCTCGCCGCGAAGCGCCGAGCACGCGACGCATCCCGCCGCGGTCATCGACCCGGCCGCACCCCCTCACCACACAACCTCCGCACGCCTCCACACTCCACCCCTCGCCGCCCTTAACCACGCTCGCCTAACTCACTAATTCTACGTTATATCTCCTACGAGAAATAACATTGCCGCTAAAAAAACAAATAGAAGAACCTACACTTAAACGTCGATGCTACATATATGTACATATGTACGGCTGTGTACATACGGAAACGTTTAAAATTAGTTATTGTGAATCAATGAACCTAAAATATTGATCGTCGAGGAGTACGCAGGGAAATGATGAGAACGACGACTCGAACAATCCGACGCTCGCTTCAGCACAAGCAACTAGTAACAGAAGTGCATCGCGGTTTTGTCGAACGTGTACACGAACTTCTCATAACTTATATATATTGAACCAACAACCACCAGTTTCTGATCGATTGATCAAATTTTAAATAAAGTTATCTATTTATTAAACCTTTTATATAAAATATCTCTCATAAAAGAACGTATAACCATAACGTACCTATAAACTTCATGAAGCGGCCGGATTGACTTATCGATTTAAAACGTGTAAAAGCATATCAACTAGTGCAAAACAACCTTTTATGTTGATCACACTTTCAGAACTTGAAAGACAATCTCCGAAACAACGTAGGTGTTCGGGTTTGGTTGTTTTGCTATGGCTAAACCAAGAAAAATAAATTAGTAATACAATTATGCTTAAATCTAGTGCTAGCAGTTTTACTATTATTTACATAATAGGTAGATATAATATAATATCATTCTGATTATTTGCATGTACTCCATGCATATCAGTGGCGGTACTTCCATAAAAGCCCAAAAGCGTGACATGTTAATTGTGTAATGTCTAATTTATAATTGTTTAGGGTCAGGATATTCGTATTTATATTTCAAATTGCTAAGATTTGAAGCTTAAAGATTATTATTTGTAATTAAGTAGGGCATGCTAGGCTTTTGGGCTTCTATGGAAATACTGTCACTGATGCATATTGGTGTGAAGTTGTCCCCAGCCACTACTGGAGTGTAATAACCATTGCTTTTTCTAATCAAACCGTGGATTAACGATATAAATTCAATTTATTCTATACTCGTACTTCATACTCTAAAAATTAGAATTAAGACACGGTTATAATGTTTTGTCTACTGTGTATATTTTAGATAGTTGTTGTTAAGCACATATAGTGGTAGTTAAATAAAATAAAAGTAGTTGTATCTGTTGCAACGTATACGAACACTTCTTCGTAGAACGTCCGAATTATTGGTACTGTAGTTTTACTTTTAGCTGTGTCGAAATGAGTTTTTGACGATGAATAACGTGAGGGAGTAGCTTACCAATTTGGCAAATACAGTGTAAACTCCATGTAACGTCACTCGATTTAACAACAAACTCCCTAAAGCGTCGACATCACATGGTTTACATTGGTTAAGCTTGCCTTCCATACAATGATTTTCTTCTCTCCATTTAACGACAACTGTCTATAAAGCCATAAAATGCACAGTCCCTTCAGTGTCGATATATACAGTTTACACTGTTGTTAAAATTTAAGCATCTACTCTATAAGCTCCGAAGCCATAACCCCTCAATCGAATGCATAACGTGCATAAAAATATTTAATTAACTTATCACGTTTGGCATCACGCCCGGACACCACAAGGGGATTAAAAACAAAATACTTGTTTATTTAAGTTTTTTTCTTCATTATAATCATAGTTGACTGTTTAAAGTGTAATTACAAGTAAAGCTTTGTACAGTAATTTGCGAGGTTGCATTTTACTTTGGACTTGTCATACCTAGTATGTAGTAAATACAACAGAGCGAGCGTGATTGCGCAAGATCTACTGTTAAATATTTGCAACTTTTAGAGCCGGAGAACTGCGTGGCGCTCTATTTAATCGATTTGAAGCCCTGTGCAGTAATGCCTATTTTGACAATTTTATAAAACAACTAGTGGACCTGAGAGATGTTGTTCAGTACACTATTTGTAATTCAAAAATAACATTTTTTTTTAAATATATTTTTTCAATCTAAACCCTTCTCGAATTCACCTACATCAAAGAAAAGTTCAATTTTGGGGTTATGTTCTATAATATCTGAAAATTAAAAATTCCAGAACTCAATCGTAACGCCACCTACCGGGTCCATTTGCGAATCTAAACCATTCTCGAATCCACTTGAACACACACAAAAATAAATTCAACAAAATCGGTTCAGCCGTTTAAGAGGAGTTCGGGAACAAACACACGCACAGAAGACAATATAAAGACATGAGCCCATATAAGTATCACTGCAGAGCACGGACCTCTAACCAATAGTGCGGGTTGGTGGACTACACAGTTCACAACTAAGAAATTACTCATTTAGAAGTTTTAGGTGTGCAGGTTTCCTCGCGATGTTTTCCTTCGCCGTTAATGTTATGAATAAAATGAAACTATGTATATTTAATGAATTTATGAAATGTCAGATACATCACTCAGATTCAGTTCTTTTAAAATTTAGTTTACCATCCAGTTCGGAAGGCAGCACTAGAGAAGAATTGGCAAGAAACTCTAATGTTGCTCTTTTCCGGTCAAGAAGTACCTAGTTTATAACATCGATACAAAGATTACATTTTCCGAATCAAGAGTATCTCATTATATCAGAGGTGTGTGCCCGAGGTTTGAATCCGCTACCGCCGAGGTTTTGAATCAAACGCGCACCTAAACCGAGAGGCCATTACAACTTTAGTAATAGTCTAAGATCCGGCCATACATTGACCTTCACCCATCCGTTAACCGAATGAAACATTTTTTTATCAAATTTCATACATAGACAAATACGTCTTGCATCAAATCAAATCCTATCAAAATATGTTCATAGCTATCTTTAATTAAAGAAATAATTTTTTTTTCGCAAATTTCACCCACTTGTTTACCAATCAAATGTTATTGAAACTAAAAGTTTTAAACATATAGAATAGGCCTATGAGGTATTGCCTGCGTGTTTATGTTCATGGCTACAAGGCAAGCAGGTGTTAACAGGTAAGAAAATAGAGGTGATTGCACCGATCTGTTAACCGATCAACATATATATCAAAATAAAGATTATTTAATAACAAACACGATGATACAGTATTGCCTGCAATAATCCGTATATGAAACATGGCTTTAAAGTTTAAAAATCGGAGCAAGTAAAGTTGCGCATTAGAGAAATGCGAGCGTCTTATTTAGTGTAATAAAGAAGGACGGAGCATATCAAATGGAAGGTCTTGTTGTGAAGATCTTAAATGTATTTTTTGTAATTTTAAAATAAATAGTTTCCAAGTAATTCAAGAAAATAGACGGAAATGGACCATCCCACCTCCTTATCTCCGAAACTACTGTACCTACAATTTTGAAAAAAAATACAGAAATTAGTTTCTTACTTAAAGTTTATAGAAAAACCTATAAGAAGTCATTCCTATAAGATGTCCATATGTCACACGATGCAGTTTATAATATTATTATTTTTTTAATTTTCCACCTTCTCCCCAAAAATTACGTCCCATATACAGATTTCTAAATAAACACGAATTCATCCACTAGTCATATTTCAACCGGTGGCTACCGTTAAGAGGTGAAATTGAATTCTTTATCAAATAAGTGAAGAGAAAAAAATAGTTTTAACGCGATATTCAATATTTAGTTTATGACTGTATGTTAGTGTACACTGAGCTATACTTAGGTATGATATAAATTAATGCAATACTGTTTATGAAAGAAAAACAAAAAAAAATCCATCAAAATACGAGTTTTGTTTCAATTATTTATCCGTACTGGGACCATACTCAAAACTTTTTGGGTTATTAAGCAAACTTCTCAGCGGGGATTAGCTGCGATATTGCACTTCCGTGAAATATCGTATCCAGTTGGTCTCAAAAGCTAATATAGGCGCAAAAAAATGTCTGCAAGAGACAAATGTGACGCGAGGAGGGGCGAGGGCGGTGACGAGGGCGACCCAGTTGCAGCGGCCCCGCGCGGCGCGCGACATGCGGCTCGATGGAGCGGTTGCGGCTCGGCGGCCCCGCTCCGCTACCATTGACCCAGATAGGCGGCCCCGCGCCCGCGCACCGCCCCTGTGCACAAAAACCGCCACGTGAAGGCCCCGGCCTGACCCCCCGCCGTCGGCCTGACCTACTGAACCACCTCGCCCGCCACCTATCGACGATATTAAAAGTTCCTCTAATCCTAATAAGAGGTGATCGCTCACAAATCCTATGTGTCACATGAAGAAGACAAGAAGCACATTCGACGACAGGTTCCACTAAAACACGCTCGTCCACCACTCACTATCGCCAACTATGTGTATCACTTAAATGTGTACATGGTATGATGATGCTCATGTGAAATGAAATTTATTAGAACGCTCATTGTCTTCTGAATCATGCATAATGTAAGTTTTTTTTTATTATTTAACTTTTTATTAAATATTTTACATAATATAAAGTAATATATAAATATAACATTGAGAAAGGTACAAATGGCAGCAATATTGCACATGGCAATCTTTTCAAGACAACCATACAATGGCTATTTTGAAAGAATTTATTGGGAGGGCAATGTGTGCCCTCTGGCTAGGTGGGGTGACGATATTCGCAAGGTGGCTGGCAGCGGTTGGATGAGGAGGGCCGAAGATCGAGCCCAGTGGCGTGCCATAGGAGAGGCCTATGTCCAGCAGTGGACGTAAGAAAGGCTGCTGATGATGATGAATGTGTACAGTAGAAAGAATATGTAATATGTTTTTGTATGCAAATAGAATAAAAATCACATATGTCTATATATGTGTATATATATATACACACACACATGCATACATACATACATAAAATATAATTAGAATATTATTCAGAATTAGGTAATCTAAATTAAACTATTTTAGACGGTAAAATAAAATCATAAATTGAGTATAATTTGCAAAAAAAGATATAATTTATGTGTAAATTTTATCTCCTGATAACTGTAGGTTTTACATTTAATCCGACTATGCAAAAACAATGTGCTTAATGTTCATAATAATAATGTAAATTGATTAATCCAAATATAACACCCAATAATATAACAGAGATAAACTTGAGATTACAAATTGCATTTAATTAAGAGAATCAAAAAATATAATTATTGTTTAACAATTATTGATCTATGTAATTATGTAAAATATTAGTGTTTATATTTCAAAAAAACCATAGTATTGAAAATGTGGAACGTTGCCAGTTGCATAGGCAATGTCTCCTTCTTAGCTACACAAACAAACAAACTGCATTTACCCAAGTTGTTCAATGCAATTACATCACATGAGTATACAGTAATGCCCATTTGTTTTGGCAATATAATTTATAGCTTGTATATGTTCTCCATTTTAAGGAAACATTAATTTTTGAGAATCTGGCAATGGGAGAACACAAGTTGGAGGTACACAAGTGTTCACCAGACATTAATTTATGGCAACATGGAATGGTTTTTAAGTGCCGTGGGTATTGAACCCGCCATAATAATTCAATGGTTTAATCTAATGATATTCAATTGATATTTGTTTACCTGGCGCCGTTATCTGGCTGACATTGCAACAAAGGATACAAAATGATACAAAAGAAATCAAAAGCCACAATTTACGAAAACGGTTTAAGATAACATCAACAAATAGCATAATGCGGACAGGCAGGCAGGCATGAAGCCACACACGTATGGCCCAACGGACGCTGTGGAAAGATTGGCACCAACCGACATCGCTCTCCGGTTAGGTTAGGAGTCAGTGTACACTGCATAAGATTAACGTTCTTATTATTACGTACATGTCTTAATCAACTCTAATAATGTGCAAACAAAAAGGACATCACGTTATAGTTATTCGCAAAATTATATTAAAGTGGAACTAGAATAAAATGGTTCACAAAGGTGACGCATCGACACGATCCAATCGAATGATCTTAACCGATTCTGAGAGGTATCTTGGCTTGTATCATTACGGATGTTACACTCACAACAGGTAATATGATCATTGAGAACACCTCATGCACCTTAGTAAATAAAATTCACAAACTTACGAGGCGATGAAAGTCAATTTGTAGAAAGCACACGCACCGCAACACGACAAGCGAGTTCTTTGGCACGCACACAACTGACCAGTGTTGCCAGTTATTTGCACCTTCTTACTTTTTTTATTAATTTGATTTTACGGCTCTTGATACAAGTCTTTTAAGCCAATACATTACTATTTACAAAAAAGTAGTTTCTCCAATACATTATACAAGCTACGTTAATATTATAATATTTACAATTTTACTGTCGTACTACAAATAAACTTATATATTGCACGGTAAATTGTAATATTTTTTAACATTTCTATTACTGATGTAGGTATAACTGAAGAAACTTCTGACAATTCGGAAATTAATAATAATCTTTGAAGTTTTCGTGCAGTTTAAAAAAAAGATGGTCTAGATCAGCTGCTTGCTGGTTACAATAATAGCATTTATCTTCGCTGATTATTTTCATTTTAAAGAGATGAGCTGGAGTCTGACAATGGCCAAATCGTAATCTATTTAACCCTTTCCTACCTGACGGTACTAATTTGTACCAGGTGATTCCCCGTACAATATTTCGACTATACGAGCGCACATTGTATATTGAACCATGACAATCCTTTCAAGTACTATTACGCTAGCCAATCATAGTGGTTTATTTCAATTTTACTGATATACCGCCATCAAACTACTCATTCAAGTTTTGACCTGCATCGGATTTCACAACAACAGATTACCTATTTTTTTGGAAAATATTTAGAAATAGAAAAACCGTGGTAAGTGTTCTTGTTTTATATTTTTATGATATATTGTAGTTTTAACTATACAATTAATATTATTTTAGATCATTTTTTTTTATTTACCCCTAAAATAACGATAAAAATGTATGAGGACTTATAAGTACCGTCAGTGACTTTCGTTGATTTTTTGGTAGTATGATCGAATATGTAATAACATTTTTTTTATCCTATTTTACAGTTTTTTATAATGAATATTGCAAAAAATACAGCTTTGATCGAAGCGCTACTTATTGAAGAGCTTCCAGAATGTGACGTAACTTCAGATGTGGAATTGTCCGACCAAGAAAACGTCTGTGACATACAAATACCCTCAACTTCAGCTAGAAATTTTGATTAAAAAAATTGAGGCGGCATTAGAAGAATATCTGAGCCAAATTGAATCTGATACGGTACATGAAACAGAAGAGGAAAATGAAATACCAAGTGCAGAATTAGATCAAGAGGTACATATTTAGTTTCAGATACCTTACTGACTCAGGAAACAGTAACGTCAAGACATGCACCGTTCACCTTTGCTTTATTAGAAAAATTAAAGACAGAAGGAACTCGTGCATGTGGAACTATAAGGGATAACCGTAAGAGCATTCCCAATAATCTGGAAGCTGACTCTAAACTGAAGCGTGGCCAATATGATTACAGGTTTTCTAATTTGGATATTGCATATTATAAATGGAAAGACAACAAAATTATACATTTGGCATCTAATTTTAATCAAAGTGATGAAGCTACAGTATCGCGCAAAGAAAAAAATGGGCCTAAATCTACATTTACCTGCCCAAGGGCCATAAAAGATTATAAGTCTTATATCAGGGGTGTTGATACAGCAGACAGATTGAAAGCACTGTACTGCGTGAATAGGAAGTCCCCAAAATGGTGGCACAACCTGATCTGGGGTGTTCTCTACATTACATTTGTAAATGCTTACATTATTCATGGACTCCTATTTGAAAAGGCTTCAAAAGATCCATAGCTCAAGGGTTAATGTCAATGAATGAGATAAAAGATCTCAAGAAGAAAAGATTATCAAGAGACAATGTACCTAGCCCTAGAACATCAAACAAACGCTATTCAACGCTAAAAGATGTTCGCCTAGGAAACCGCGGCGTACATTGGCCCACGTTTGTACCAAATAGAGGGAGGTGTGAAGTATGCAGCATGAAGAAAGTGCTGTCAAAACCTCGCTCAAAATGTTCCCCTTGCAATATATTTTTGTGCATAAATGAGAAAAAGAATTGTTTTGCTGAATATCGTGAGGCTAATATATAATTACTTTTGTATTTTTATTATTAATTCATTCAAATAAACATGACAAAAAAATACTTATGTTGCTTTTTTATAAGTAATTTTGTAACCAAAAGTTCCTGACGGTACCTGTAAGTCCAGGTTTTAGAAATGGTACCTAGATATTTTATAAAAATCTAAAAAAAAATATTAGTTTTCTTTACTGCTTATTATCCATATACAATCATAAAAACTTTATTTTTCCTTATTATTGGTATCTTGGGTAGGAAAGGGTTAAAATAGTTACATTTTTTTTTTCTGTATAAACTTTAATATTATTATACCAGGAGCGGGCGGACAGCACCTTCTTTCTTACTAGCATCATTGTCTTGATCCATAATTTTTTTTCAAAAAGCGTTTGGATATTGTTCTTTTGAGCTAATTTCTAGTGTAAAATTACGGGTTCGTCATAGAGTGAAGTAAAGGAATATCTATATTACATCATAAAGAAAAATATTTTCTATTCAATAAAAGCCAAAGACAGAAACAGGTGGCGCAGCATAGTCAGAACGAAGATCACTCCATGTACCTACAGGGGATCACGACCCTTAGCAATGAGGAATACGATGCGAGGCGGAGGATTCAATAAAAGAGTTGTTTCTTGACGCATAAAAAAAATTGCCATTTATACATACTCGTAGGTAGGTATATGTGGGTGGGTTGCATATTATGGTTGTACAACTTCTTATTGCGCAAAACACAATATATATAGATACATATGATGAGCTAATTTATAATATCGGAAACCAATCACACAATAAATAAAAATGTTTCTAAAATTGCCAAAATGAATATTGAGTAAACTTTATTAAATACATACATTAGGTATAAGTAATTTTGTTAGGACAGTCAGTAATATTATCGCTAATTGACTATCTATTATTTTTACTGATCGTATCAATGCATTAAAATGGGTAGATGTTCATCCTTGAGTACCTTTCAAATTTATATTGGGATGTAGGTACCTATATATAGGTGTTTAAGGACAGCTCGGCACTCACAGCGTCTATCGTACCACCTATATAATGACATAATGAGAAATAGAGGTAGTGTTTTAATAGAACCGAGTGTTTTTTCTTTTAAATTATTTAGTGTTTTATTTAATATTTCATCTTACTACATCATATTGATGAAAGAGATAGACAACACCTGCGTCAGGCGGAATGTCGCCGCGCCGTGGCACCTGTCCACCTCCACCCACTGGTCGAGGACAGGACGCACTGCCTCGAAGATCCTAGCACCAGAACTGGGATTCTTCAGCTTAGTTCATCATTCCTCCACGGTGGCCGCACGGAGGGAGGCTTTAATCGCGTCGATTAATGGTGCCTTCCTAGACTATGTAGCAATAAATGACTGAACTGGTGTATTTAACTACGGGCACTTTTAGAATGTTGCCCTATTCTCTTATGCTCTAAGTAGCCAACATAGTACTTACCTACTAATTCACTTTTGTACGAGCGTATTTTTGACGTGTCATTACTCACGTGATAATTTCTTTGAAACCACAGCAGTAGCGTAGCGTGGCGTAAAATAAATATAGGTACCTATGCCACCCGGGGCCAGAAGAAAGTTATGCCGTCTCCCTGTTAAGCTATTTTAATTTAAAAGAGTATTATATACGGTGATTCTGAGGAACATTTAGGCAAGTAGAGTTTTCATTATGGTAAATTGTATCTACAGCTGGCATTTTTTGTACCTAAGTACTGACTATAATTCACCGTATTATTTATGGAAAATTCTGTTGATTTTTATTTCAACTCGAATCAAAGGTGCGACAAAAATATGCAATTGTGCCATATTTTTTAATATATTATTGTGTGTTTTATTAATGTGCCGTCAGGGGCCGATCTTTCCCTCCGCCTCAACTACGCTACGCCACTGAACCACAAGTATCAGAGTCTTTTTTGGTTTTTATACAGACAGTTTTGAATAAAACAGCTCGGCATATCCGTAATGACAGTTGCTGGTGATTAGGGATGTTATGGATATGATATTCCGGATCTGGATACGGATATAGGAATAAAATTATATCGGTTTCGGATATGTAATTATTTCGGATTATCCGTTAGTTTCTGATAATTTCGGTTACGGATATTAGATTGAAGTAAAATATAACTGTTTTCGACACTCTTGTAAAGTTATTAGCTGTTTGGATGTTTTTGGTTTTTGTTGCTTATTTTTTTCCAGCAATAAAATATCTTTGTACTAATCACTGTGTCTTGGATTTTATATGAAGTTTCAGTGAAGACACTACGCCTTCTTTCCGGCTAAAGTTTTTATCACACTGTTTACATTTTGTACAATCTACATTACCATGATTAAAAAAATGGCCAAAATTAAGTCGACATTGGTCGTTTTTTGTCTATAAAAATCAATTTAGTACTTTACACAAGACTTTTTTAAACTATCCGAAACTTCTGAAACGGATACGGTTACGGATATATTTTTATTTCGGATATCTGATAGTTTCGGTTACGGTTACGGAGCTCCATAACATCCCTGCTGGTGATACCATAATCAAATAGTATCATTAGTAAGAAACTGTTTTATCTTATCGGTGCATTTCAAATAGGAATTATACCTATACGAGCTGATATGAACGGGGCATAGCGGTCATTATACCAAATTTTAGGTAAATCTTGTACTCGATGCTTCCTTTCTGGGTGGATATTAATATTCCGCCAGGAGCAATTGAGCCTCGGCTCACTTATTAAACGATTAATCAACAGAGCAAGTTTACGACAGTTTTCTATAGTACGACGAACAGACGAATTTATATGATTCATTTTTCTCAAGTCTCGTGTCCAGCAACAAAGGAAACGAAATCATATTCGACATTAGGGAATACGCTTGTCGTTTTTAATCGATTCTGAGGGCTATTACGTTACCGGAAAAAATATAATTCTTATTAAATGTGATTTATTATTTAAACATAAGTACTTATATTATTACTTATTATAACAAGTCCTGATGGCCTCGAGGTTTGGGCACGCGGTCGAGAATCTCGACGGTCGCAGGTTCAAACCCCAGTCAACTCTGACTTTTCGAAGTTATGTGTGTATTCACATAGAATTATCACGTACTTTAACGGCGAAGGAAAACATCGTGATAAAACCTGCACACCTAAAAGTTCTTAGGAATTTCTTAAGTGTGTAGTCCGCCAACCCGCACTAGGCCAGCGTGGTGGACTGAGGCCTTAACCCTCTCCGTTTGTAGAGGAGGCCCGTTCCCAGCAGTGGGATGCATTTGGGCTGATGATGATGATCATGAAATTCAAAGAGTTATAATTCCTAAGAACTTTTTTAGGTGTGCAGGTTTCATCACGATGTTTTCCTTCACCGTTAAAGTACGTGATAATTCATTGTGAATACACACATAACTTCGAAAAGTCAGAGGTGTGTGCCTGGGGTTTGAACCCGCGACCGTCGAGATTCTCGACCGCGTGCCCAAACCTCGAGGCCATCACGACTTTTTGAATTTAGGAACATATAAACACCGACATTTTGGCGCGAAAATTCAGTGACAATTTTAGGGTTTGCAATAACGACCCGCCCTGTGGATTGGGGGCGTAAAAATTCCGCCACGGAATGGTGACATGGCTGACACCGCCTCCAAGAATAACAATAATTAAAACTACATTATATTATCGTAATAATTTGATTGACTTTTCAGTAGTCTAATATTTTTCATTTCATTTTACTTAGGAGAACTTTAAAAAATATTTTAATCATTGTTTGTTATTCATAGGTATGTGCTGAGTTAGATTTGAAGTGGATAGGTATCTACCTAGCTTCTTGCGTCGTTAACACATAGATCGTACAGTACCTACATATTGATGAAGAGAAATAGTAAGTTGATTATTAAGTTATAGAAGGATACGCAATTATTTTTTTACTTTTTAGTGCATTTTTATTTGTTTTGGAATAGATTTTTTTTGAAGGCGGTTTTTGTTTTGTTATAAGCCATTTCTTTTCAATAGAAATCATTTATTTTCTATTTAAGAAAAAAATTACATTGGTAACTAAAGAAACAAACAAGCGGGATAAAAATAAAATGTATATTTGTTAAGTACATAATATTATGTCTTATGTCGAATATTTATTAATTGCCATCCAGACTTAAAGCTACATAGTAAATATACATACAAACAATAGATCTTTCGATGCATTTATAATGCAAGATCCTTTAAATGGTAAGCGGTTATTTGCAGGAATGTTAAGTGTGAGTTTAACTATTTGATGTGTGAATATTAAAAACAATGAATTATTAATCACATAATCGAGGTAACGGGTATAATAGTTTGTTGGATGTGTGTGCCGTCAGCTCATTGGTGGCGAACATTTGTTCTATGTAGAGGCTGTAAATGCGTGGGTGAAGTGTTGTTGCGGACCCGCGGGCCGTGCGCCGCGCATGCTGCAGGCGGCGGTTGCAGCGCCCACGGCGGAACCTCTAACCACCACTTCATACAATGTACCCTATCATCTTACAACACAGTTTAACTACGTTTCAATTCGTACTTTGAGCAGCGAATGTTAAGGAGTCACTTTATAACAAATTAAGTACAATTTTGAGATTCAAACATTGGTCAACACTTAATATTAAAAGAGAGTAAAATTTAAAATACCACAACATGAATATCAAAATACAAATTCTATAAATAATCTAGTCGCGTCTTGTTCCCACGGTGTGATGGTCGCTACGCAACTGTCAACATTATACTATGTACAAGGGACGGTAGGACCGGTTTTATCAATAATAAATCCTTATAAAAATATGTTAATAATATAAAACTACAGTAAATGTACAGAGGTGAGCTCGTTGAAATATTAAATGTCCTAATTAAGTATGAAATACACGCGGCGTGGTAGCTCGGCGGCTGTTCCCCACTCGGTGCAGCGCGCCCACTGCGCCCACGGCGGACACTGCGCCCACGGCGGACACTGCGCCCACGGCGGACACTGCGCCCACGGCGGACACTGCGCCCAAGGCGACCGCTGCGACACTCTCTCACATGCCCGACTCGGCAATGCCCTCGTCGTCTGCAACATCACACGAGGAAATAATGAAGCGCACTGCCACTTCTCCAACCACAAATGTATTGGTTATTACGAACACGCACACATACACATTCGCTGTACGCACCGCTCAATGAAGCAACGGTGTTACAGCATGGCAAGCGGCCAAATATATCGCACGTCCTTTAAAAAAAGTCCTAATTTCATAACGGTATTATCGAAATTTCTTGAAAATGATTAAAAGTTCATGGTAAATGATGGAGTCAGGGGGTAAAATAACGTAAATAAATTGGAAATCAAATGAAAACGTCATTTGTTTTACTCTTTTAAATTTGTAACACACTATATTCAATAGTTGTGAGTTTGTTTTTTTGAGGATGTGCGATAATATTATAATGAAGATTACTGGTATAGGAAAACACTTGTTGATACTTAAATGACAACATTAAATTTGAATAATTAATGAAAAGCTTGGTTACTGAATCACTTAAGCATTATAAGGAGTGCATTAGACTTTAGAGGTGACGAGGAAAATAATACATCGGCGCATTATTGTTTAAGGGGTGATGTTGAACGGCACCGAGAAGCGGATGCGGCGATCGAGAAGGGGCCGTGGACAGTCTCATGCGGGAATGCAGCGGGGTGCACGAAGCGCATACAATTATAGAGAATACTCAAGCTCACAGTGGTGGGGAGAAACGCCGACCGCCACTGCTACCCTCCACCTGGCGCGCGGTACAACACGTGAACAAGGGCAGAGAACGAGGAGCCACGCGGGTCAGCCCCCGGGCCCGACGCCCGCCGCCGGGTTACCTTCGAACGCCGGGTTGAGGTGGTGCTGGTGGTTGTTGTGCTGCGGCGCCGCCAGGTCCTGGCCCTCCAGCACGGCCACGAGGCACTGGTGGATGCAGATGTACTGCTGCTCCGTCTGCACCATCCACACGCGCTCGCGCCGCATGGCGTACACCATGCCGAAGATGTCGAGGTACTCGGCGTGGTTCCCGAGCTGCACAGGCGGCGGTGAGTGCGTGCGTGGCGGGGAGTGTGTGTGTGTGTGTGTGTGTGTGTGTGTGTGGGTGTGTGTGGGTGTGTGTGGGTGTGGGTTGGCACGCACCTGCTGCAGCGCCGTGTCGAGCGTGATGAAGGTGCCGGAGCGGCCCACGCCGGCGCTGCAGTGCACGACGACGGGGCGCGCGTCGGGCGGACAGCGCTCGCGGAAGGCGCGCACGAAGCGCGCGAGCGTGGTGGGCGGGTCGGGCACGCCGAAGTCGGGCCAGGTGGTGAAGTGGAAGTGCTTGAGCACGCGCTGCTCGGCGCCGCGCGACAGCATGAGCTCGGTGATGGTCCAGTCGGGGTAGCGGCTCTCGTTGAGCGCGGTCACGGCGATGTCTCCGTAGTACACGGGCCGCGTGTCGTAGGGCCAGTAGCGGTCGCACTTCTCGCGGCCCTTCTCCACGCAGCGCGTGAGCATCACGATGGCGCGCGACCCCGACTCCCAGCACATGCGCCAGAAGTCGTCGCGCGTGCAGTGCAGCGGGCCCTGCGACACGGAACCACGAGCGACAACTCACTCAATCAACCGACACGATCATTTGCTCATCTACGAGTCACATAACAATACCGAATCAATATTTAAACCGCACACACAATGTACTTGCGTAAAGCAACGGCGGGTATCTGGCGTGGCGGAACGGCGGGCGACGGGCCGGCGCCTGCAATCTCGCTTAGTTTGACAGCCCCGTGGCGCAGTGGGCTAGACACCATCTTGCGAAACGAGAGGCCCGCACCGAGACAAATGTTCACACAAACATTTGTTTCGGGTCTGGGTGTTTGTGAGACCGAAAACTCTCGTAGTTTCTGATACCCACGACACAGGACTTGTATCCTAGTGTGGGGTCAGAACTATGTATGTGACTGTTGGGTGTATTTATTTATTTATTATTTATTTAGTTTGCGTACTCAAACGCTGAGTGCTTACGTGATCGTGTACGCCGCGATAAAGTTTTGCGTTTTGTGGTATCCCTTGCACATTTGCAACTGACAGCGTGAGCGTGATGCCGTCCGATCGATTGATCGAAGGCGTTTCTCAACTGTATGGATTGTTAAATTGTGCTATTGTTGCAGTGGATTGCAATTATATTGTAAGATATTAGTTCAGATTAACCAATGACTAGTGCATCCCACTGTCGTTTTTAGCACTTTTCTAGTTTATCTGGGGGCACGGCAGTGCCCCCGCCAAGTCGAGCGAAAAAGCGGCACGGTCGTACTATACTTTTCTCGAAGCATCTCAGGCCATTTTCGACACCCTATAACTTCATTGTGGATAAATCTAGAAACCTGAATATTCTGTCACCAAGCAAACACAGTATAATCTCTGTTTATTTCAAATTTCATTCAATTTGAACCAGTAGTTTAAGAATTATAACTAGTCAAACTTCGCGGTTTTGTCACTCACTGACTCACTGACCCATCATCAAAACTCTAAGGCACTTCTAGCCGACACAGAAGCTTCAAATTTGGAACATAATTAGTGGTTAGTGTATAACTTAAGGAAAAATCAAAATATCTTGCAATTTCGGTCTAGTTTTCTAGATACATGAACTGCATAAATAACTTTGTAATCCCCCATAAATATATAGGATTACAAAGTTATATTTGCAGTGATTGAATCAGTGTACCTGTATATGTATAAGATAATGGAATAATAGGTGTAGATAGATAAGTAGTGATGGTATTGAGGTTTAGGCGTGCGGTCGAGAATTCCGGCGGTCGCGGGTTCAAATCCTAGGCTTACTCATCTGACTTTTCGAAGTTATGAGTGTATTAGCGATGAATAAAATAAACTAGGACTATCTACAAAAAGAAATGAGATCCCATAAAAAACAAACCTTGTAAAAAAAAACAAGTCTCGCAACTCAATTCTTCTGCCATAAAAAGTTGTGAGATCCATATGATACCAAGTCGATGAATTTATTCAGTCCCCGTTTAAGGGAACTTCTGTCTTAAGTTATTATGCACTCAGCTTACCAGACAACATCTTATAGTGAACATATCAATATATATATTTTTTTTATGTTTTAAATAAAATAGTTTTGACTTTGCAATCGCACTAAAAGTGAGATACATTATGTTTTCATGCGGTTGCCAAGTCTAACTACTGAGAATATACTAACAGATATGTACAATAGCCCTGTCCAAGTCGGAAATTGCTCGATTGCACGACGCCCAATTATGACACGGGGGTATCTACAATAGGACGACAAAACCCGAGCCCTCAACACTACCCGGTGCCCCATGTCCACTGCGTTGTATTAATGATGTAGCGACATCACTCTTACACTCCAAGCCTCCTGCAGCTAAGGCCGCAAGAAATTTCAGACCAAAAAGCTACTTTTCCGAGACCTTAGCTAGTAGTAGTAGTGTTCATTAGATGATTGAATTACTTCTCGTTTTAGGTACTTATCCGGCGAGACCAGGCCGGGGAGTTTGGTAACGAGAAGTGTAATCAAGGTGATTGATACTTGCAAACAATGTAAAGATTAAACAATGCAATCAAAACAATTTGCTCGAAGTTCGCCCTTGGTGAGTACTATGAGTACTCAGTACTCGATTATGGATCAGTTTCGCCAGAGTATCAGCGGTGAGGAGTGAGGAGGCGCACCGACCTGCGTGACGATGAACTCCCGGGGCGAGTTGTGTCCGGGCACGTAGTTGGCGTTGATGTAGTCCGAGCCCTCCTCGTCGTCGACGGGCTGCAGCTTGTAGCGCGAGTGGTCGTACGGCAGGATGTTGGTGAAGCGGTTCTTGGGCCGGTTGACGGGCAGGTCGGCCGCCGTGCACGCCTGCTCGCGCCCCACGTGCTTCAGCTCCTCGAACTCCTCGCTGAACCTGCGGAGCGGGGCGGCCGTCATGCACTGCGGGCGCGGGGGGAGCGGGGGGAGCGGGAGGGGCGGGGGCCGCTCGGCACGCACCTGAAGTCGGAGTCGGCGGACATGAGGCGGTAGTGGTCGATGAAGTCGGGCACGCGCACGGGGCGCGCGGTGCGGGGCGCGGGCGGCGGGGGCGCGTGCGCGGGCCGCGACCCCTGGCGCCGCCGCACCGCCAGCGCCGCCGCGCCGCCGCCCGCCGCCAGCGCCGCGCCCACGCACGCGCCGATGATCCACGCGCTGTTGTCCACCTCTGCACGCGAGTCGCTTCATCAATAACACGGTACGGCAGGAAATGCGGAGGGTTTTATAATATACAATATAGTACATGCACTTACCTATTTATCATACATACATACATATCCTCACGCCTGTAATCCCCGAAAAAGTAGGCAGAAGTGCATTTCTGCACCCACATTTGGCCAGACATTTATTAAGACCACGTGATATGGAGCGAGCCTACTGCCGTTTCTGTCGCACATAACCAAATTCCGCGCTGCTACTGGGAATTTTCTTATGAAATAACCCAATAACACATTGTCCGACTCGAGGATCGAACTCAGGACCTCTAGATCGCAGGGCACATATTATTTACTACGGGATCATAGGAGCATTTTTTTTTTCACTTCATAAGACAAAACTTCCCTTCTTAAGACAATAATTAATTTGATACTACACGACATATCTGAATAGCAGAGCAAAAATCCTGAAATCTTAAATCGCGTTTTTTTTTTCAAAATTATGTCAGTTTTTGCTCATATTTTGTACGTCGTTAGTGGATGTCGTCACGAAAGCGTGGTCTAAATGTAAGTGTTAATGTCGGGTTCACCTGTATAATTGGCACTTTTAATAAATAAAGCGTCTACCATGTCGCATGAAGTAAAATTTAAACTTTGTACTTAGACAATTGTAAAGTACGCTAATTGCATTTGTTTTTCGATAAATGTGAAAATAAAAAGCAATGTGTAGGTATATAAAGGGTGTGCAGTGTGTACCGGTGGCGACGGGCGCGTAGGCGGTGTCGGTGAACTTGTCGCTGTCGGTGAAGGCGCGCAGCTTGACGTAGTAGTGCGTGCCCGGCTTGAGCGGCCCGTTGCAGTAGCCGAAGCCGGCCGCGTCGCAGCGCTCCGAGCCGATGGTGAACTCCTCCTCGGGCGCCGAGCGGAACGGGAAGTACGGCTCGCTGACCTGGTAGGGCGGCCACACGGCCAGGCGCTGCACGTCGCGCCACGACGGCAGGCGCGCGCCAGACTCGTTGCGCGGCTGCTCGCACACCACCAGCGTGTACGCCGTCACGTTGCCGTTCGCGGCCGAGAAGTAGTCCGAGCGGAACCTGCGCACACACTCTCACACTCTCACTGCGCCGGACAGGCTCGCCGTCCTCGCCATCCACTGGAGGAAACCTTTGCACCATTCTATTTAGTGATGCCGTAAAACAAACTGCCAGTAATACTGTAGGGGTAAATACGTCCCACTGCTGGGCACGGGCCTCCTCTACAACTGAGAGGGTTTAGGCCTTAGTCCACCACGCCGGCCTAGTGCGGGTTGGCGGACTACACACCTTAGAAATTCCTAAGAACTTTTAGATGTGCAGGTTTTATCACGATGATTTCCTTCACCGTTAAAGCAAGTGATAATTCATTGTGAATACACACATAACTTTGAAAAGTCAGAGGTGTGAGCCTGGGGTTTGAATCTGGGACCGCCGAAATTCTCGACCGCGCGCCTAAACCTCGAGGCCATCACTGCTATCGTTAAAAAAGTAAAAAATAATTAACAGCAGCGGGGCAGTGTGTGTGCGTCGGTACCTGACGACGACGGTGGTGGAGGTGCGGCGCACGGGCGCGGGCAGCGCGGCGGGCGGCGGGCGCGGCGGCGCGGCGATGTCCATGTGCTGCAGCCAGTGCGCCGCCGCGCCGCGCCCCGCGCCCGTCTCGGCGCGCAGCCAGAACTCGTACGTGCCGCCCGGCGCCAGCCCCTCCACCGCGCCCGCGCGCGCCGCCGCGCCGAACTCCAGCGTGCGGCGCCGCGCCGCCTGCGCCTGCGGCCCGTACTCCAGCAGGAAGCGCGTCAGGTTCCCGTTGGCGTCGCCGGCCGGCAGCTCCCACGTGAAGGCGACGCGCGACGGCGTGGCGTCGACGGGGCGGAAGTTGCGCGGCGCGGGCGGCGGCGCCTCGCGCGTCGTCACGTTGGCGCTGTGCGCGAGCGACACGGTGGGCAGGCGGCCCTCGCGCCCCGACCGCACCACCACGGTGAACGTGTAGCGCCGGTTGGGGCGCAGCTCGGCGAGCGTGATGGAGAGCCGGTCGGTGGTGTGCGTCTGCAGCTGGTCGGGCGCGGCGAGGTACTGCACGTCGAACTCGGTGTAGTCGCCGGCGGGCCGGTCCCACGCCAGCGTGATGGAGCGCGCGCCCACCTGCGTCGCGTTCAGCTGCGTGATGGGACGAGGGTCTGCGGACGGAACGGGTCGGTTCGTTTCAATGTCGCTTCGACGCGCTCTATTGTATAAACCGGAGGAACGCGAGTGGATACTGACAGAGGCGCGCCTGTCGCTGCACGGGGTGCGAGGTGACGTTGCGCGACACGGTCCACATGGTGATGTTGTAGAGGCGGCCCGGCGTGAGGCCCGCGAAGTTCACGTGCTGCACGTCGGAGGGCGAGCGCAGCGCCTCGCGAGGCTCCTCCCCCGCGCCCTCCAGCCGGAAGCGGTACGCGTCGAACTGCGAGGCGGTCGCCGGCGTGCGCGTGTACACCACCTGCGACAGTACGGCCGGCCGTCAAGCGCTCCGGGTGCGGGGCTGCGCGGTGCACGAGACGCGACACTCACCCGGATGCTCGGCAGGGAGCTTTCGTCGTCGCCGTCCTCCGGCTCGTTCACGATGGTCATCTCCGACTGAATCAGCGGACCTGCGGAAATGTGGCGGTGGATGAGAGAGTGGCGCGGGCGGGAGCGGCGGGGCGGGCGAGGTGTACTCACGCGTGCGGATGTCCATGGTGAAGAGGTCGCTGGTGAGGTTGTAGGAGTGCGCGGCGATCTCGATGGAGTACCCCTGGCCGGGCTCGAGCGCGTCGAGCAGCGCGCGCACGGTGCGGGCGGCGGGCGGCGCGGTCAGGTTGCGGTGGTGCGGCGTGGGGGGCGCGGGCGGCGCGGGGGGCGAGGCGTCGGGCTCGCTGGCCACCCAGCGCAGCGAGTACCACTCCACGCGACCCTTGGGCCGCGGCCACTCGAGCGTGAGGTTGCGCGTGTCCACCAGCGGCGCCACGTTCGACACTGGATTGGGACCTGCGCGGAAATTTCTAACATAATACGACATGACGTCACCTTTTCTACAAATTGACGATGTCTTGTGAGAGATATTAGTAGTCGTACACTCAATGTATTCCCTATTTTGCGATATCCTGGCGAATTTTATTCGTGACAATTCACAGACTAATGCTCATTTCCCATTTGCGTTACCCGATGCCGCGTGATCTGCAGTCTCTAGACACACGAAAAGTTTGTGAACTGTATCCCAGATATGGTTAAAGTATGTTTATCTAAATTGTCTTCTGCTTTCTCTCACACTCCTCGGCCTTTATTTTATTTTATTTTATTTCATAATAATTTCCAATGAATCGTCGTAATCTCAGGGTTTTAAAAAGTCAAGAAGCATTTATTTATAATTTTGCGGACGGCTGATCTCGCGACCGTGTTACATTACTGGAAGTAGACTTTACTACTCAGATACACTTGGATTTAGCCATAAGTATATAATCTTACATCGGTACCTTTGATCCAGTCCGCAGCAACTTGTGTAAATGGATTTCCGACTTTCTGCATGGATATCGAATACGTTGACGGACATGTTTCGAAGCTCATGTCACTAAATAGCGGAGTACCGAAAAGCTCTGTGCTCTGGAATCCGTGTTATGCGCCAGGAACTTACCTTTGAGCTCTATCGTACCTTGGATCTCATTTCTTCAAGGGGTATCGAGAATCAGGTTGAGGTCTATGCCAAGAAAGACCATGGGTGCTGAGATTACCGTTCCCTATTCTCAACCTTAATGTTTATCTTAGGTATGGGTCGCCGCTGTGATGTCCACTCGAGGAACTACAACGAGGGCTTGGTGAATTCTATTACCGCATGTAGAGTCGGTACTCTAAACAAGCTGTGGAATAGTTTGCCAAGTGAAGAGTTTTCTTCTTCCTATTCTCCTGGGTTCTTCGAGCGTGAAGAAACATCTCAGCGGCCGGCGTGATGGTGTCGAGTCACATGGGAGTCTTTCGCCACTTGATGCACGTCCTTATCATCAAGTACGGTGGTGCCACTTTGTCGTGCTCGTAATAAAAATGTAGGAGACAGCAGCAGCATGTATTTGGGCATGAAACTTATATGGCGTGATATTTAAAATTGGATTCAAAATTTGGTACCCAGGCGGAACTGAGCGGACGGCTGGTAATTAAATGAATCGTTAATTAATTTGGATAATGAAACAGAAACAGATTTGATGGTTGTTTTTTTTATTTTTTGTGTCATACGACTATAATACTAACGAAGCAACGAATGCTGTCTAGACCGGACGTCACACAGTAGTAAGAAAAACGATAACTCGTAATCTTTCCAAGATAATAAACCATATTAATGTCAAAGTGAAATAATCTTCATGGAAGACCCGTATAAGTACCATTTAGTGAATTAAAATAAATTACTACCGCTTTGGAACGTTTTCGGAAATATGAATTACAACATCGCATATCTACTTCAATTGAGCTGTGCATTACTTGTGCAGGATTCATTAAACGCAACGGAGCTACAGATTGAATAATCTGCAAGCCATAAAATAGTTGACATCACATGATATTATACCAGGTGCACGTGCCGGGTACTCACGGACGGTGTGCTCGGTGGAGCGCGGCTGGCCGCTGTCGATGGTCTTTCCCTGCGCCGCCTCGCTGCCCGTGTCCAGCTCGATCACGTACCGCTCGCCGTGCGTCATGTTCGCGATCTGCACACACGCACGCACACAGTCAGTCTCCGCGGCAGGCACGGCGCAGGCGCGGCAGCTGGGCGCGGCACTCACCTCCGCGTGGTCGCGCTCGGGCGGCAGCGGCTCGAGCGCGGTCCAGTCGTGGTCGGACAGCGTGCGGTAGCGCAGCGAGTACTCGCCCACGGCGCTGTCGGCGGGCGCGGGGCCCTGCCAGCGAGCCAGCGCGCTGTTGGACGTGGCGCGCTCCACCTGCAGCGCGCGCGCCGGCAGCGGACCTGCGCACACCCACACGGCTCACGCGTCATCGCCTCGCCACCGCGGCGCTATCGACGGCGGGTCGTAACTCACGAACTGGTTTAAAAAGCGTGTGCCGCTCGCTGAGCAGGCCGTGGCTGACGGCCGCCACTTGGATCTCGTACACGGCACCCGGGAACAGGTCTTCGAGCGTCGCGTTGGTGGCCTTCGTCTCCAGCTGCAAGAGAAGCATTGGCGGTGATCGTCGGTGCGCGGCGAGAGCTCTGAGCGGAAGGTGAGAGGGAGCGGGAGTGCGTACGGTGCGGTAGTGCGCGTCGCCGCGGCGGCGGTAGCGCAGCTCGTAGGCGTCCTGGCGCGAGGTGACGTCGGAGCGCCACGCCAGCCGCAGCAGGCGCTGCGCGGGCGCGGGCTGCGGCACCACGACGGGCGCGAGCGGGCGCGTGGCCGCCCACGTGGCGCTCTCGTTGGACTCGACGCCGTGCGACACGGCCGCCACCGTGATGGTGTAGTTGCGGCCGGGCAGCAGCGCGTCCAGCGTCACGTTGGTGGCCGGCGTGGTGAGCGTGTTGCTGTCGTCGCGCGAGGGGCCCGCCTCGTGGTACGACACCTTGTACTCGTCCTGCGTGCTGCCGTCGGCCGGCGCCCACCGCACCAGCACGCCGCTGTCCGCGCCCTCGGCCGGCCGCCACTGCAGCGCAACCACCGGCAGCGGCTCTGTGCACACAACCGGCGCTCACTCCCGGGCCATCGCTGCACCTTGTACGGCACGTCACGTTCACATTTCCTTTATAGGCGATATCTTTACGATTGCTTATGAGTTATAGAATAAGTTTTATGTGCTCCAACATTCACACTCTGTCAAGGTTTTGTCGTCATTATGGGTACAAAAAAACATTTACGTAAAAAAAAAACAGGTGTGTACTTATGTGATGAAATAAAAACAAAAATGTCGAATTGTGGACTGACTGAGCGTGAGGTCCGTGGCGGCCGGCCAGGAGGTGACCTTGCCGGACATGGTCTTGACGGTGACGGTGTAGTGCGCGCCCGGCTCCAGCCCCTCGAACCAGCAGGCGGGCGGCTCGTCCCGCGCGCGAATCAGCGGCGCCAGTCGCCGCGCGCCGCCGCCGCCGCCCGCGCTGCTCACCGTCACCTGGTACTTCTCGAACTCGCTGCAACCGAGCACGCGTCAGTGTGTCCGCCCTCTCCCCGCCGCTGCCCCCGCCCCGCTGTCGCGCACGTACCTCTCGTCGAGCGGCGGCAGCCACGTGACGCGGAAGGCGGTCTCGCGCAGGTCTCGCGTTGGCGCGGTGACGTTGCGCGGGCGCAGCGGGACCGTGCGGTACTGCGCCGTGGTGGGCGCGGAGATCTCTGGCTCCGACACGGTCTGCACGGAGATGTTGTAGGCGCGGCCCGGCACGAGTCCCTTGAAGGCGGCCTGCGCCGGCCCCGGCGGCTCGCCCTCCTTCTCCACGTACAGCTCGGAGTCGCGCGCGTCGGGCGGCACGATGGACACCTGCACACACGCACACACTGTCACACTCGCACACTCGCGCACTCGCGCACGCACACCGCCGCACGCCGGCGGAGCCCTCACCTTGTAGTGCGTGTAGGCTCCCGGCGGGTAGGGCGGCTGCCACAGCACCAGCAGCGTCGTCTCGTTGCGGAACCACACGATGAACTTCCCCGGCGTGTTGGGCTCTGTGGACCGGCGACACACAGCGTACGTCATACATAGGTACATACATACATATGTGGCTACGTGAAAATACTACGTGAAGCGTGCGAAGAGCTACCGACAGCCGTCGCACAACAGCTCCCACGCAACGCCAATTCATAGAGCAAGAGCCCGCGACGGCCAGACCTTCCTTATTTTATAAAAGCTGAAAGTTTGCGTGTGTATGTGTCCAACACAGGTAAGTACGACCAGCGAGTATCAAATTTGGGTTGCGGTTACTTGGGCAGCTAACAGGAAGTATAAAATAGGACCCTACTTACCTTAAAGTATAAAGCTCATTTTTTATATATTTTCTTCAGAACAACATTACAAATTACGTTTGCCATTGCCGGACACTTTTGACGGTTCCTACCCCCTACCAGACACCCCTAAATTGTGGTAAATTATGGATATATTTTCGCGGGCTCTTGGGCTATCAAGTATGTGTACCAGATGATGTTGTAGATAGTGGTTGTGAACAAAAGGCAGCCGTGCAATTCTTTTTTTATATAAAGGTGTAAAGCCGTATGATGGTTGTTTCGCTAGAAGTTAGAATATACAATACAATTACAATATCAATATACGAGTACGTGTTACATTGCACTGACGTAGGGTTGAAGAACATTTGGAAACAAATCGTGTTTCCTGACGAACAATGGGCCTTATGTACAGTGTATTAAAACCCAAAAAGTATAATGAGAAATGTAATGTGTATGGCGTATCGAATGATGGTTATTATGTAAGTACGAGGCGACGCTAATTAGTGGCTATTGTGGAGTGTTGTCGTCCGGCGTGGCGAGGATGTGCCACCGGCGCTCGGCTAGCGACCACGAGACGGCGGCGAGCGGCGTCGTCAACAACGTAGGTACTACGCAGTACACACAATACACATGCAACAACAACATAACCAGCAGAAACACTACTCACTCGGCACTCTCGCGGCGCTCCTGCGGCGGCGGAACAACAAAGTAACGCTCATCAGACATTTTACACACTTTTACAAAATACTCTATAATTATTATTCTCGTCATTTGTCAATATAAATAGATACAAGCCTTTTGTAGTTATTCATTGATTCATCCAGGCGGACTCATCAACACGAGGAAGGGAAAAACACAACTTATGAGTAAATTTATCATATACATATTTATAATTATACAATAATATCCTGTTTTAATATATTATGTATGTTTTATTCGGTCATCATCTAAAATAAATATTCCGCGCGAATTGTCGACGTCTGAACTCATTGATTAATCGATTAAGATCAAAGTATCTTTTGATTATCACGATTTGATTTCATTCCATACTAGATAAATTGGCCAGAAGCAATTGACGGGCTCGGTATCAATATTGACGAAAATTCAGTAATTATTACGCTTTAAACAATGGATCGAGGCTGCTCTGTGCACAACGTGTCCCTACTTCACGATCCATGTATAACTGCTGCGAGATGGAATTTCAAACGCTTTCACATTGACCAGGAGAGATCCTAATAAATACTACTGCACCAAATAACACTTCCGCATACCTCACGCGGAGGTCTGCCGTCCGTTACCATTTGTACCAGTACCTACGTCACGCGACGCTATAAATAATAATTATCTTTACATAAAAAAGGGACAATGATGACTCCACTCCACCACTCTTCGTGGGTTTGGAAAAGATCTAATTGACCATATTTGCAAGTAATGGTGAGTGCCACAGAACATTGATAAGAAGTTGTGAAAAATGGTTTAACATCGATATTTGCTGTCAGAAACAATTTAAAGTGCAAAAATTACGCGATAATTGAAACATTTACATTTATGAAGACTGCAAATCAGAATTTTGTAATTGTAGTAAAACCAAAGAAAAAAAATGTTGAATTTCGTAAATCAAATGATTTAAAGTTATACGGTCGCATTTATTTTCAACAGCAATGTTTGTACACATGTCGGAGTAATAAATGAAATGAGAAAATAAAATAACCGCTAGTTTTTATAAACTGGAGAAACCAGTATCAACAATTTAAATCGCAGGACGAAGCTGGTTAGGTATGTTATGGAAGATAATAATTATTATCGGCTCCATGTCATATCACCTTCGCTTTTTCAAATATAGATAAAGGATTACTGATATATAGCATTTAAGACATTTTATTTTTCCAACACAACAACTGACAATGTTTTCATTAAGGTGAAAACTCAAAAACCTCAGGGAAAAATAATTACCAAAAATTAATTCCGGGCCTCCTCTGCAACTGAGAAAGTTTAGGCCTTAATCGGGTGGCTCACTACACACCTAACAAATTCCTAAGAACTTTCAAGTGTGCAGGTTTCCTCACGATGTTTGATAATTCATTGTAAATACACACATAACTTGGAAAAGTCAAAGGTGTGTGCCTGGGGTTTGAACTGTGGAGCATAGATAACATACACTTACAGAACCCGCGACCGCCGAGATTCTCAACCGTGTGCCTAAACCTCAAGCCACTACTGTTTGACACTGCGACAGTACGTGACATTGTTGAGTCACTCGAGGCTAATATATATTCCACGTGCAGCGTGCAACGTTGTAGCTGTACAGTGTACATGTAACTCATCAAACAGAAAACGATAACTAAAACGTGACAAGTGCAATGAAGCGGTCCCGGGTTCCATTTGTTAGAGATATTGTTATTAAGATGTTTCCTGGACTTGTGTTGGAATGGGCTCGTCGGCTATTACATATAATTTAAAGAAGATCCACCCCTTGAGGAACACAGTGGTGTGTGCATGCGTGTATGTACATACATAAATACAATACGTAGCGATAGAAGAATGTCGCCGATTATAGCGGATGTAGCAGTCGCGTGCCTTCACTATTGCAGCATGGCAGCATATTACATTTCCTGTGTAAATATAATTTAGATCTAACTCACAATACAATATACATACCTACTTATCAGTGGCGGTACTTTCATAGAAGCCCAAAAGCCCAGCTTGCCTTACAAAATTCCCAATAATAATATTTAAGCTTTAAATGTTTATTTAACAAAAGTATTTTGACATATAAATGAGAATATGACCCCAAATAAACAATTATACACTAGACATTACACAATTAACGTGTTTAACGCTTTTGGGATTCTATGGAAGTACCGCCACTGATACTTATGTTTACCTAAACCAATGACTCGCTGTTTACCACACACTATTTGCGATACCATGGAATTTATAATATAATATTATACGTCAATTTGGTTTGGTTATAAGCCTAAACCCTCTCAGCTGTAGAGGAGGCCCGTGCCCAGCAGTAGGACGAATATAGGCTGACGATGATGTAATGGGACGGAAGGAACGTTGGCTTGGTATGATAATGAAATTGATATTTATAACAGGTTTATGTGTGAAAACATTGAATATATTCCAAAGCTCGCTCATTGATAAAATGTCACGCCATCCCGGCGTTCGAACCATTTTTACTGAAGTATTTTCAAATTACTAAATTTAAGTGATGATTTTTTTAGATTCAATAAATATTATTTCATTTAATTTCCTATACTATACTATACGGAACTATACTTTAAGAAGGGATTAGAACGATGGGCTCGTCTGTTTTTATGTTCCCTAACTTATAAATGTGATAATATAAACCAGCGACTTGTATTGTTGTCCTTATATTTTCTTTCTAAAGAAGTGTGTTTTTATTTATTGAAAAACAAAAACGCATTGACAATGTCATCGAAAACAAACTGTTACTAAACGATCATATAAAGTTCAGGCATGTTTGTACGGTACGGCGCGACGCTTCATTCAAGTCACTCGGTCGCGCGAAATGAAGACGTGCCCAAACAACTCGTTTACCTAACTCGGCCACGTCACTAATTGGCATATTCAATAACATAAAGTCACGGACAAACGAGTAATTATTATCCTCATTCGGTTCCAAATCTGCCCGCTAAAGTTCACGACTAATTTCGTTCCTTTTTTTTTGTATTAAGCCAAAAGATACTGTCTGTTTTGGGGTGGATTGCAAAGTTATCCATGATCTTTATTATGGGTGTTGCAAACTTTATGAATATACAGTTTATACCAGCGTGCTACATGCTAGTGCTTAATGAAGTTGTGCCTTTCGATTGACTACAAACAAAATATCATGCACGCGAGCTGACCATTTACAAAAAACCCATTAGCTAGGTATCAATGATGGCGGGTGTGAAGCTCGCCAGTCGCCGCTTACATAACGCACTAGAAAAACTTGCTCTCTAAGTTACTACGATAATTGCGTACTCGTTAAATACTGGTAATGAGAAATTTGAAATGGTCTCGGTGACAGACATGTTGAAAAAAGCGCTCCCATCGCGTGTACAATGTACATGTTTTGTATATGCCAAGTGCAAGTATTACACATTGTGTCGCGGGTCCCATACTCCCATCTACGAGTACGAGTCCACACATCTGTATACTCGTATATGCATACGTACTGTTCCTCTTGGTTACTTCTGGTTTCCTTTGTGAAGGCAGATTACCAATAATATAAGGATCTTATCACGTGCCGACTTCCCGCCGTAAAAATATTACATAGTATAATATACCCATTGTTAAATGTGACAATTTCACGTTTATAAAGAACGTTTATGTGAACCAGCTACATGTGTCTGGCTGATTAATGAGAATTAAAACTTTAATAGTGTGGAATAAGTCAAGTAGTGATGTCCTCGAGGTTGAGGCATGCGGTCGAGAACCTCGGCGGTCGCAGGTTCAAACCCAGGCACAAACCTCTGACTTTTCGAAGCTATGTGTGTATTCACAATGAATTATCACTTACTTTTACGGTGAAAGAAAACATCGTGAGGAAACCTGCACATTTAGAAAGTTATAAGGAATTTCTTAGGTGTGTAGTGCGCCACCCGCACTAGGCCAGCGTGGTGGACTAAGGACTAAACCTCCTCAGTTCTGGTGTGATGTATATGGGCTGATGATGAAGTCAAGTATCAATTTGACATCGACTTTAATTTTTGACAAAATGTGAGGCGCCATATCCCATGGCAACTCAATCAGCGACACAGTGCAGGAACAGTACTCACTACATTATAAACATTCATTTGTACAGCGTTTTGTTCGACTGTAGAGTATTTGTGACAAGTTTCCACAACAACTAGTATTACGGGGGAATGAATTTTGAGTTTTTAAATTCACGTCGGCTCGTTTCCTCGAAACAAATCGAGGACACCTGCGCCCTACAAAATTAATTATTTAAGGTATCATCTTAAATAGATGGGATAAATGGGTAGCAGCGACGAATAATCTGGAGCCTTCAGCCCAAGGACATGTAATACACCTGACACCTTGTATAAAAGTATGACATCAAAATTGAATACCTACTTATACTCATTAGTTTAGTGGCCAATATACTTAGGCTAAGTTGCACGTAAAAGGAAGCGATTCTATTGTCGTTTGACGGACAAACTTCCACACTCCGTGCTGCTACTTAAAAATATCTAATGGAAAAACGTAATAACGCTTGGCCCGACCCGGGATCTAGCTCGGGACTTCTAGATCGCTCGGGACACACGTGCTACGCGGAACTAACGAATAAAATGTGTAATCTTAAAATTGGATTGGCCCAAATTCGCTCGAGATGGATAAGAGCTTTGTTATCTCCCTACAACTTAAAGGTATATTTATTTTCACTGTACATATATCAATTCACCAGCAAACGGATTCCCAATTTTAACGTTAATTTAATTTAACCATCATCTCCCTCTCAATACTGTTAATTAAATCTTCAGAATACCACCTCAAAATAAATGGAGTAATATTAATAATATTAATTCAACAGGCGTTTGTAGGCGAGCGATGTCCAGCCTCGGGCTCCTTCTACAGTCTACTTATATTTTTAGTCATAGAGAATGCATTGACAGGAATGTCTCTTTGACGAGTAGCTTTGTCTTTTAATATGTAAAGAGAGTTTCAGGCTATTTATACAGCGCCAGTGTCGCGGGACGTGGCTCGCAATCGTTCAAACTGTAAGTTTTGTTAGTGTAGGCTGGCCGCGCCGGCGAGCCGCGAAGGTCGCGACAATACTTTGTAACCGTTAGATGTCAAGGCGCCTGCGCTTACTCATTCATTAGGTACACTGCCTACTATTCATTTCCTACGAGAAATTCCGTTACCGCGGATCGTAACAAGTTCTCATTACCGTTTGAACAGAGGTACCTCACACGGCTGTCAAAACACAAAACTTCCTTTTCCACTTTATGGCGCCCGCGATCACTCGTCAACAAGAAGCCCTGCCCGCCAATAGGACCTACACTATAAATATCTACTACTTACATAAATTAGATTTATAAAATGTTTCATTATTTCGATGTTATTATGTTAGTGATTAGAATGGCAAGCAGATTGACCATTTAAAAATATATTAGGATGGCGGGAAGGTCGCGAGATGAGCAGGCACTCAGTACTCACTGGTGGTGAAGTTGCGCGAGGCGTAGGCGGCGCTCTCCTTGTCGTGCAGCAGCGTGAAGGCGTGCAGCTGGTAGGTGGCGCCGGGCGACAGGTCCCGCAGCGCGTACGTCCAGTTGCTCGTGCCCTCCACCGTGATGTTCTTGGCGCCGCCCTCCGCGCGCTCCGTCAGCGGGATCACCTGCACACGCACGCGCCGCGCGCCCTAGTACTCGCTCACCACACCCACCACGCCCACCACACTCACTTTAGGCGCCAACACAATACATTTGTAAATAAATACAAATACATCCAACGTATCGATCGCCATGTACACCGAAGGCAATGAATATATCATGTTTTGGAAAACCAAAATTAAACAAAAAATCTGAAAATTAAAAAGCAAAGTCCGAAATTATATGCAGGAAATGAGGCTTTCAGGAAACTCGAACTGTACAATGTAAAAAATGCATAAAATTTGATTTTATTTAACCTTAAATAGAGTTTAGAATTAACATGGACATAAACAAGTTGCGCGGCTTACGTAACCGAAGGAGTCGAGTCATTTTTATTGTTTTTAATTTTTTGCCTGGTATGACAAAGTGGTAACTCCGCATCCGAAGCTAGTAACAGTACTACACAAACAGAGACTTGCACCTTATCATCAGGCACACCAGCATGATTGTGTAATTGCAGCAGCATAAGTTCGGATACGGCAGTACTGTTGTTCAGATGTTGCACTATACCAATTGGAATTAGTATACAAGGCGTACATGCATATACGAGTACATATATCTGTGTACATTCAAGCCATTATAGGGCGTGACCAGAAGTTTATTACTACATCCAGGTTCCTCCGATATAAACCAAAGTACCTATTAGAAGCGTAATTAAGAAAGAGCAAGAAGTTCTTAAAAGCATTAGCGTGTGTTAATTACCTTAAAACGAAAGCCCGTGTAGTCGCCGAGCGCGGGCGGCGACCACGAAATCGTGGCCTGCTTGTTGCGGCCCAGCGTCACCGTCAGGTTCGTCGGCGGCTCAGGTGCTGCGCATGCGCACGAGATAAATACAATACTTCTGTCAATGTTAATCTAATCGAAACGAACCTAACCGTTGCGGAGGTTTCCCGGAACAAACAAACAAACAGACAGACAGACAAAATCTTTGGAAATATGTACAATACATACATAAGCAGTGATGGCCTCGAGGTTTAGGCACGCGGTCGAGAATTTCGGCGGTCGCAGGTTCAAACCCCAGGCACACACCTCTGACTTTTCGAAGTTATGTGTGTATTCACAATGAATTATCACTTGCTTTAACGGTGAAGGAAAACATCGTGATAAAACCTGCACACCTAAACAAAAAGTTCTTAAGAATTTCTTAGGTGTGTAGTCCGCCAACCCGCACTAGGCCAGCGTGGTGGACTATGGCCTAAACCCTCACAGTTGTAGAGGAGGCCCGTGCCCAGCAGTGGGACGTATATGGGC
Organism: Hemaris fuciformis; assembly: GCA_907164795.1. Taxonomy (NCBI): domain Eukaryota; kingdom Metazoa; phylum Arthropoda; class Insecta; order Lepidoptera; family Sphingidae; genus Hemaris; species Hemaris fuciformis. The sequence continues at coordinate 16,938,747 of OU015438.1, read as the reverse complement.
TGATGATGATGACATACACATTTCCAAATCCAGCCAATATTCCCCGTAGGCAGAGGTGAATTTGTACCTACACCTACATTTCGCCAGGGATGTATCAGTCCCACGTAATAAGTGGCGAGCCTATTGCCGTTTTTCGGGCATGTTTCCAGACTAAGTGCTGCTATTAAGAATTTCCTAATGAAAAACCTATTTAAACACTGTGCGACCCGGGACCTTTAGATCGCACGGCACCTACTTGAACCGCGAGACTACGAGCCATTCAATATGCACCAGATTTTTTGGTAATAATTGGTATTCTGCATTAATTAAAAGTTTCATCATAACATCACACTCTTTTATTAGTAGTCACAGAGAGATCCTTCATAATTTTTTATCCGTCCCGATCATACTTTTTGTCCGGACCGAGAAGCACTACAAGAATTGCGATGTTAGAGAATATTTGACTTAGAAAAACAGAAGCTATTGTCTCACCAGTAATGATGGTCTGGTTCCATGTAAGCAAGTCTGGTAACGTAGCGTTGGAGTAGTAGAGCATGAAGTGGTACTTGGTGCCGGGCAGGCCCTGAAAGTTGATGGTGGAAGCGCGCGCGGGCACGGTGTGATTGGGCGCGGGCGAGCCGTCGCGCGGCCAGTAGTCCAGCCGGTAGTGGCCGCCGTCGGCGTCCTCGCCGCCGGCCGAGCCCGGGATCTCGATCACCAGGTCCGCGCCGCCTGCGCCGCTGCACAAGCACTGCACATACACAACGCCGTCACTTCTCACAACTAACTAAGCAACCGCTCCTCACACTTCACACCATTATATTAAACACTTTTCTCTATATTTTCTTAGCGAAATAAAAGCGTCTTAAGGTCCCATCCAGAACTTCAAAAGTGTGTAACTACTATCCTACGCCTGATGGTAACTAACTGAACCACCATCCTCAGCCCACCTAAGGTGGGTCTATTAGTCAACTCTTACGACAGTTAAGATATGTAGGAATGGGACTTTTCCACCCGCAACACATAGGGCAAGAACTATACTTCTAACATAACTGCACAAACATTTGTTTTTTTAAGTGTCAAGAACTGTGTGGTGAGCCTTTTGCCATTTTTAGAGCAAATGTCTAGCCTCCATGATGCTATGTGGAATTTCCTAATATTACTGTTTTTTGTCAAATAAAATATTATACTTATTAAAATTAATTAGTTGTTTACCCATGATGGAGTATCTGTTCAGAGTTCTGTGTATATGCCTATAATAAATTCAGTATAAAGGAGATTGGTATCACACTAAATTATGTACCTTTCATCTATATGTATTGTGACAAATCATTGTTACAAATAAAACTGATAAAACAAATATCTGAAAATATTAAAACATCAGAATGTACATACAATATTTATAAAATAAATAACCTCCATTACAATAGTAATTTTTTACAATTGTATTCTATTTTAATTTAATTAAATAATACAAAATGTTACTAACAAAAGTTCAACTACAGAAACCACCTGGCATGCACTTGATTGTTGTTACTTTTTGACAGCCCTGTGGCCAGGGTTGGGCAGTATTTGAATTACTTGTAATTGAAATACGTAATTGAAATACAAATACGTATTTTGTATTTGTATTTTAATTACTTTCTTAAAATGTAATTTGTATTTCAAATACGTTAAGCCGAAGTATTTTGTAATTAGTATTTCAAATACTCGAGGCTTCAAAATACATTTATTAAAATACATTTAGCCTTCATTTAGTATTAAGTTTGTGCTCATCAGGACCTGCAATAACAAAACAGAAACCGCCTTCAAAAAAAATCTATTCCAAAACAAATAAATACGCATTATTTTGTATTTTGTAATTTGTATTTTGTATTTCAATAACAAATAGCTAAAATACTGTATTTTGTATTTCAAATACCTTACTTAAATGTATTTTGTATTTCGTATTTTAATTACTTGCGATACAGTATTTTGTAATTTGTATTTCAATTAAAGCAAAGCATGTATTTTGCCCAGCCCTGCCTGTGGCACACTTGGCTACATACCTGCTTGCGAAACGAGGGACCGCGGGTTCGATCACCGCACCAAGACATATGTTTGTGTGATCCACAAATATTTGTTTCTGGTTTGGGTGTTTGTGAGACCGAAGTCTCTCGTAGTTTCTGATACTCACAACATAGGTCTTGGATCCTAGTGTGTGGTCAGAACTATATGTATTATGTATATGTGACTGTTGGGTGTATTAAATTTATTTATTTTTTAAAAATCAATTTATACTTTATGCTGTTGATTTGGACAAGTGCTTCGCTGGCATATGGACTTAATGTTTAAGTGATTTACTCATTTTATAAAAGCGAATGAATCTTGCCCTTCCATACTGCATCTGCATAGTGGGGTGACCTTTGTTAAGCCATTGGTTTGTTTAATGGTCTGAGCTGTCTTGATGATATGTAACATCTATTCTTACTACAATGGACTCACTCTTATTTGAAAAACTATTGAATTGATTGATGAAGAAAATTATAGAATTGGTTTAAACACTTGCTTTTTCAAACAAATGACAAGTAATTGTTGTAATATATTCTATACACATTACACAGTCAGGTCATAAGTATTGTCACACAGTAAAAACTTTTCTTTTAGAATGCTGGCCACAAAAAAGTTTATTGAATTCGAATTTCGAATTGTTCATGAAAATAAAAATGTATACTTTTTAGAATTTTACTCATTTTTAAATATGGAGTGGACGCTTAAAGAAGACCGTGTTGCAGTTATTGCGTTGCATCGTTGCGGTTACGCGCCAATTAAAATTTTTGACATACTGAAAAATTTGAATATAACCAAAATATTCGTTTATCGTACCATCAAACGATACAATGAAGACTCTAGTGTATCTACACTAGAGTCAAGAAGTGGTCGCCCTCGGTCTGTTTGGACTCCAGCAGTGATAAAAGCTGTGAAGGCGCGAATTCAAAGAAATCCCAAACGTTTAGAAACTGTTGGCCCTTCAGATGGGGTTAAGCAGAACCACGGTGAAAAGGGTGTTAAATGAAGACTTAGGGCTTCGGGCATATCGAAGAAAAACAGGACATCGTTTGAATGCTCGTCTAATGGACCTGATCCTGACAGTGGCGGACCAACAGGGGGGCGGAAGGGGCGGCCCGCCCCGGGCCTACCTATAAGAGATAATAAGTAAATCTATTAAACGTCTCCCAAGTGCCCAAATTACACTTAATGAATTAAAAAAAAAGTAACCTATGTCCCTTTTTATGTTTCCGTTTTTATCCATAACAAAAATCATCCAAATAACTCAAATATTTTAGGCGTGAAAGTATAACACAGTAGTGTTACTTTCGCATTGACAATATATGCTAAAATCAAAGGGTATATCCGTTGGGATCAGTGAAATCATTATTTAGATTACGAAGCGTGATGACTACCGAGCCTGCATTCGTTTGTAAATTTTAAACCAGATACAACCAAGGAGTTTAAAAATAAATTTATGAACGCTCGCATACATTTTTGACAACTAATAAATATGTCACTCATTTTTAATTACTGATTATTCTGCATTTTTAAAATGAAAAATACGCAATTGTTCGAATATTGTGGATATATGTTGTCGATTTAAAACCAAAAACCAAAAACCTTTATTTAAATACGTTCTTTAATTTGAGGGGACCATTAACCGTATTGACGGGATAAACATAAAATGTTTGACAGGAAATTAGGTAGAACAGTTTATATGAGAAAATGAAATTGTTGTTTTTACCATATTCCTCGTAATTTTAAAGATAGTTATATGCTGTCGCGGACTTTTTTGTAGGACTTATTAAGATAAACATTTCTCTTATACATTATATACGTGTAAACCCTACAGTTTTTGCAGCGTACGCAAGAATAGCTCGCAGATGCAGTTTTTCCCGACTTACTTGACAATTATCGTTATATTTTGGACAATTCACACACTATCTTAAAAATATATAGCCTTTGTGTTATTCTGATGTATAAGCTATATTATTGTAAACTTTCATTGAAATCCATTCGGTAGTTTTTGCGTGAAAGAGCAACAAACATCCAGACATCCAGACATCCATACATACAAACTTTCGCGTTTATAATATTAGTAAGATACAAATGTGTACTGAATAAAAAGCTTGTAAAACTACATTTTTTATAGCTGGGGGCCTCATTTAGCTTTGCCGCACCGGGCCTCATTTAGCTCTGCCGCCCCGGGCCTCTGACGAGCTTAGTCCGCCACTGGATCCTGAAGAGATGCCGCGCTTTGTTGAAGCGGTACGCGGGAAAAAAATATCGGGAAATTCTTTTTTCCGATTGAAAAAATTTTACCGTAGAAGAGAGCTACAACAAACAAAATGATAAGGTGTGCGCACACAGTAGTGAAGATGCGAGCAGCCGTATTCCGCGTATCCAACGAGGTCATTTTCTATCCTCGCTCATGGTATGGTTGGGAGTTTCTTATTGTGGCTTAACAGAGGTACATTTTTGTGAGAAAGGTGTAAAAACGAATGCAGTTGTGTATCAAAATACAGTCCTGACGAACCTTGCGGAACCTGTTTCTCATACCATGTTCAATAACAGGCATTGGGTATTCCAACAAGATTCGCCGCCAGCTCATAGAGCGAAGAGCACACAAGACTGGCTTGCGGCGCGTGAAATCGACTTCATCCGGCACGAAGACTGGCCCTCCTCCAGTCCAGATTTGAATCCGTTAGATTACAAGATATGGCAACACTTGGAGGAAAAGGCGTGCTCAAAGCCTCATCCCAATTTGGAGTCACTCAAGACATCCTTGATTAAGGCAGCCGCCGATATTGACATGGAACTCGTTCGTGCTGCGATAGACGACTGGCCGCGCAGATTGAAGGCCTGTATTCAAAATCACGGAGGTCATTTTGAATAAACTTTAGTGTCATAAGAATCTATGTTTTATTAAGTTCATTTTGGTATATAAATGGTCACATAATGAATCAACTTGTTTCAATTATTTTATATTAAATATGTGACAGAATTTATGACCTGACTAGGCATATATAAAAATGAATTGCCGTTCGTTAGTCTCGCTAAAACTCGAGAAAGGCTGGACCGATTTAGCTGATTTTGGTTTTGAAATGTTTGTCGTAGTCCAGGGAAGGTTTAAGAGGTGAGAAATTATGGCAAAATTGCGAGGAAGATAGTAAAAACAGCAATTTTATTTTCCCATATAAACTGTTCTAGCAAATTTCCTGTCAAATATGTAATGTTTATCCCGTCGATACGGTTAAAGGCCCCCTCAAATTAAAGAACGTATTTAAATATTTCGAATCGACAACATATATCCACAATATTCGAATGATTGCGTAATTTAGATTTATAAAATGTAGAATAGAATGAAAAGAGATTGACATATTTATTAGTTGTCAAATACATAGTTATGCGTGCGTTCAGAAATTTATTTTGCGTAACTAAGGAAAAGATATCAAGCCTCATTATCCAACTGAATTTTTAAACTCCTTGGTTATGTCTGGTTTACAATTTACAACTGAGGGTGGGCTCAGTAGTCATCATTGTTCAAAATCTAAAACACCCTAAACTATGCAATGAAATGCGGCTTATTTTAAGAAACTGTTGAGTAATGTGATTCATGCAACGATTATAATCAAAGGAAAACTTAAAGATGAGTTGGTTTGGTTCTCATTCTAAGGTTTCAAGTTTCTTATTTTATAGTTAGGTCGATGATCCAAACGGATATGCCTGAGATTTTAATTTTTAATGGCTGGACCGATTTTAATGATTTTCTGTGTATCTTCAGGTAGATTCGAGAATTGTTTAGATTTGAAATTGGACCCGATAGGTGGCGCTGTGATCGGGTCTGGGATTTTAATTTTTAAATTGAAATTTTTTGTGTGTCTTCAGGTTGATTTGAGAATGGTTTAGATTGGAAAAAAAAAATTTTTTTTTAAATTGTGCACAGGACAACGTCTGTCGGGTCCACTAGTCAACAATAAAATATTATACTCTTCACTTAAGAAACTTAAATGGAAAATATTTATGTATTATTTTTAATTGTTTATAGACTAGACACATCTTTGCTCATATCTCCAATATTTCCTCCCTGACATATATGATACTGAATAACACCTCAAGAATTATGTTTAAATTACAATCTTCAGAAAATTATCAGAAAAGCAAGGAAATCTATGTGGCTGGCTCTAACATCTAATCTTTTTAATTTATATCATCATTTAATCTGATCAATGGACTGGTTAAATATTAATAAAGCTATAAAGTTAATCTGACTCACATTACATGTCAGCTTTTACAGGGTTGGGCAGTATTTGAATTACTTGTAATTAAAATACGTAATTGAAATACAAATACGTATTTTGTATTTGTATTTCAATTACTTTCTTGAAATGTAATTTGTAATTTGTATTTCAAATACGTGACGCCAATTTTTTTGCAATTAGTATTTCAAATACTTGAGGCTTCAAAATGCATTTATTAAAATACATTTAGCCTTCATTTAGGCGGGATGATGAGAGTGCAATGATGGTTAAGCAGCTATTAGAGTTGGCAACACTGCACCTGTTATGCATACTATACGGTATGACTGTACCTATTTCAAAATTGGCCAACAAATCGCATAAAAATGTACGTCATATTGTCAATGTCAAGCAGTGTAGCCAGCCCTACAGTTTGTAGTATAAAAACTGTAGATCTACAGTTTTTTTTATATTTTCTCAGTTTTAGATTAGGCCTCGAAATCTACAGTCTTTTTATTTTAGGTGCTGGCGTCATCTATTGAGAACCATATCCTTAAAAAAACACCCTACACTACACTAAATACAAAAAAAGGTCTCTGCTAACATATTGACCATTTAGTTTGTGCTCATCAGGACCTGTAATAACAAAACAAAAACCGCCTTCAAAAAAACTGTTACAAAACAAATTAATATGCACTAAAAAGTAAAAAAATAATTGCGTATTCTTTTATAAAGTAATAATCAACTTATTTTTCCCTTCATAAATATGTGTTTACCACGTAAAAAGGTAGGTAGGTACCTATCCAATTTAAATCTAACTTAACACATGCCTATGAATAACAAACAATGGTAAAAAAAATTTAGTTCTCCTTAGAATAGAAAAATATTAGACTACTTAAAATAAAATGGGGCCACACTTGAAGCATCAACTTTCAAATTAAAAAAGAATCATCAAAATCGGTCCACCCAGTCGAAAGTTCTGAGGTAAATATAAAAAAAAACACACTCCTTTTTTGTATTTTATATTTCAAATACCCTACTTAAATATATTTTGTATTTCGTATTTTAATTACTTGCGATAAAGTATTTTGTAATTTGTATTTTAAAGTCAAAAGTCAAAGTCAAATTATGTTTATTCAAATAGACTTTTACAAGTTCTTTTGAATTGTCAATTTTAAGCTATTTCATACTAAACTATTACCGCTTCAAAACGTGTTATCCCTGTGGAGAAGAAACGGCAAGAAACTCCCTCAGCAACACGAAATGTTTTTTTTTAAATAGAAATAGCATACATACACAGGGCTGGGTAAAATACATGCTTTGCTTTAATTGAAATACAAATTACAAAATACTGTATCGCAAGTAATTAAAATAGGAAATACAAAATACATTTAAGTAAGGTATTTGAAATACAAAATACAAAATACAGTATTTTAGCTATTTGTAATTGAAATACAAAATACAAATTACAAAATACAAAATAATGCATATTTATTTGTTTTGGAATAGTTTTTTTTGAGGCGGTTTTTGTTTTGTTATTGCAGGTCCTGATGAGCACAAATTTAATGTCCAATATTATAAAAGTCTGTAAATTTCGAGGCTTTTCCATCATTGCACTCTCGCCTCGCACTCACACTCATGATCGCTAAATGAAGGCTAAATGTATTTTAATAAATGTATTTTGAAGCCTCGAGTATTTGAAATACTAATTACAAAATACTTCGGCTACACGTATTTTAAATACAAATTACATTTTAAGAAAGTAATTAAAATACAAATACAAAATACGTATTTGTATTTCAATTACGTATTTCAATTACAAGTAATTCAAATACTGCCCAACCCTGTACATACATACATAAACTCACGCCTGTATTCCCCGCAGGGGTAGGCAGAGGTGCATTACTGCACCCACATTTCGCCAAGTATGTATCTGTCCCACGTAATAGGGGGCGAGCCTATTGCCGTTTTTCGGGCACATTTCCAGACTCCGTGCTGTTACCGAGAATTTCCTATTGGAAAAACCCAATAACACTTTGCCCGACCCGGGAATCGAACCCAGGACCTCTAGATCGCACGGCACATACTTGTACCGCGAGACCACGAGGCAGTCAGTATAGAAATAGCAATATTATTATTTTTTTAAATTGACATAGTTTCAATTTTACATGATAAATGTCATAACGATACATGTCATAACGATACAAACTGTAGCAACACAATACAACTCCGATCAATTTACTTACTCCCAGGGCTTATTATCTTCAATAAAATCTGAAATTTTATAGTATGCTTTTTTGTAAAGTTTATCTTTAATTAATTCCTTAAACTTATTCAAGGGAAGCTCCCTAATAGCCTTCGGAAGTTTGTTATAGAAGCGTATACATTGCCCAATAAAAGAGTTATTAACTTTCCGGAGACGATTTACGTGTTGAACGAGATTGCATTTGTTCCTAGTATTTTTATTGTGTACATTACAAATTTTATTAAATTGATCAAGATTCTTTTGAACGTATATAAGATTTTCGTATATAAATTAAATTCAATCAAAAAAAAATCAATTAAAGCAAAGCATGTATTTTGCCCAGCCCTGAGCTTTTAGTAGTGTTTAGAATATTATATGATTGTATATTATAGCAACTTACAGATTGAGCCCAATAGGTTCCAAATAGGTATGATAAAGATAATTTGTGAATGTCATTTTTGGTATTATAACTTTTACGTGTGCATTTAAAACATAAAATATTTTTAATATTGATATGGTCATTATAAGATGGTGTCTGGTAAGCTAAGTGCATAATAACTTAAGACAGAAGGTCCCTTAAACGGAGACTGAATAAGTTCATCGACTTGGTATCATATGGATCTCACAACTTTTTACGGTAGAAGAACTGAGTTGCGGGACTTTTAACAAATAAGTATGATGGAATCCATATATATTGCACATTGATGAAGAGAATTTTGTAATATTTTCTGATTCAAAAAGTAGCATGCAACATCTGGCTCGTGTACCCTCGAGTCTTCGAGGGATCCCGATAGCCGTAGTAATACTGAACACTATACGAAAATCTCGTGCAATGAATAAAAATGTGACCATCCAGTGGATTCCATCACATATTGGGATCGCGGGTAACGAAGTGGTAGATACAGCAGCTCGACAAGCAGCCTACGAAGGTATAAGCATTTCAGCTTTGCCGCTACATTCTGATTTGCTCGGAAATGTCAAAACACTGTGTACAGAAACATGGAATGAATAATTTGATGAGAGATCGAAATCAAAAGGTATTTGGTACAAAACCATCCAGTGTCAATCACCTCGTTACCCATGGTTTCAGCAGGGAAAAATTGACAGGAAACATGTAGTGGCACTATTGAGAATGCGCGCCGGTCACATCCCAACCAACACATTTGTATATTTATTGGGAAAGGCAAATTCACCAAACTGCTCAACATGTGGGGTGAGAGATGATATATACCATGTATTGATGGAGTGTGGACGGAACGCTAAAGAAAGACAGCAAATGTCTATTAGAAAGTCGGATATTGGGGAGTGCAACAGTATTTTAGCTTCTCCTTTGTCAGAAGATGCCTGGAGAATATGCACTTTACTATTTATTAGTTTAAGTTATGAATAATTTTATATACTTTATTATTTAATTACTCTAATTTTTTTGTACACTGTATTATGCTGATTTTATGGGGGTGACATAATCACAATATTTGTAGTGATTAAACCCTCTTTAAAAAAAATATAAAAAAATATATATGATGGAATCCTATAAGTATGTTGTAAATTTTTTCTTCACTACTTTTTCAATAAATAAAAAGAAGTGAATGTTGCATGTTTAAATGTCTCTAGACTACATTACTAACCTTTGTTGTAAACATAGTATAACACTGTTTGGTGAATTGCTCATTCAACTGCACAAAAGCTAACTTTAAGAGTTTCCTTAATATGCCATTAGTTGTCAACACAGAACAATCAAAATATTATAACAATAGGTTATTAGTTTTTTTAAACTTAACATTAAATTTTTAGTTTGACGACAGTATATTTAACCTGTCAGTTTTTATAATGCAATACACCACAACATGAGTTTGCATCATTAGTATGTTATACTATGAGTATGTATATCTTACGCTTGCCAAAAAATTCCTTTCAAAATGGCATCAACTTTTTTTTTTAATATGTCCATAAGTTAAATATCGGCTAAACTGTACATTGCATACAATCGACTTGAGAGTTGAAAATTTTATGTTCGATAGATCTTGTTTTTGTTAGTCTAATCCTAAAATTTCAACTTGCGGAAAGTCATAGTTTTTGATATTTTTTTTTTTAAATTTGTGTTTTAGCTTCGGCAAACCCTGTTGACATCCTCACAACGTTACATTATTCATTTTAAACTTTTTATAAAATACATATACAGATACAAAAGCTGGGGAAGAGATAAAGCGGAGCCAGAAGGCTCACGAAGGAGGTCCGCTCCGTTCTGTATGTCAGTCGCTCGCTTCGCTCACCGCTGACCCTCGCTCTGCTCCAGTCTGAGTGTGCAAAGGTAGTGAAGGGACAAAAAAGTGTGTCTTCTGGCGGAGCTATTGGAACTCAGAAATCTTTACTACTGAAAATTGACATGAATCATTTAGGTAAGAAGTATAAGGCGATTGTAAACTGTAGTAAAGAAACAATGCCAAGTCAAAAACTAAATGTGTTGGTTAGGTTACAGTAATGATCACACAAAAGAAAACTGGAGCCTTCTGGCGCCGCTTTATCTCTTCCCTAGCTTTTGTATGTGTATATGTATTTTATAAAAAGATTAAAACGAATAACATAATGTTGTGAGGATGTCAAAAGTGTTTCCCGAAGCAAAACATAAATTAAAAAAAAACTATCTCAAAAGCGATGACTTTCCGCAAGTTGATATTTTAGGATTAGACTAACAAAAACAAGATCTATCCAACATCAAATTTTTTACTCTCAAATTGATTGTATGTAATGTACAGCCCTTCCTAAATATCTTCTCAAACATGTACATAGGATACTAAAAGTTAACCATTAATACAAGTGTCCACTTTCATGTGTAACAGTCCGTTTATTAATTAATAGTTTTAAATTGCAATATCCATAGCATGCACAGTAATAACTAGATGTAGGAAGCAGTAAATGAAGGTAAATTGATAAGTAAGTAAAAAAAATAATTGTACTTTCAAAAGCAGTGGCAATACAGTGGCAGTACTTCCATAGAAGCCCAAAAGAATTACACATTGATTGTGTAATGTCTAGTTTATAATTGTTTATTGTGGGGTCAGGATATTCTCATTTATGTGTCAAATTGCTTTTGTTAAATAAAGATTTAAAGCTAAAAGATTATTATTCGGAATTTTGTGAGGCAAACTGGGCTTTTGGGCTTCTATGGAAGTACCGCCACTGTGGCAATATGAATTTGTTTAGACAATTATGAGTTGAATAAAGACAAGCTGCAACTTGTGCTGTAGCTAGCATGTGAAGCGACTGCTGACAGGGACTTATTATAGAGCGTCGGTAGGAGGCACTCACCGCGAGAAGCAGTAGGATCGGTGCTGCAGCGACAATAGTGACAGCGGCGCGTGCGCACCCAGTCGCTTGCACAATCGACCTCTTCCACATCATTGAAGGCGACTCTCTCATTTCGCAAAACTTTCTCTTCGAAACACCTCGACAATAGTTGCCTTTACGGCGGACACATGATTCACCCGCTTCTTCGGTTTCAGCGCTCATGTCATCGCATTTAAATAATTTGTCTCGAACGTATGCCACAATATATTATTTTAAAACATTACAACTATCACTTCACAAAGTTGTCACTACACTGTTTTTACGTCGTTTCGCAGTGTTGCCACTCTACTGACAGTGACAACTGACAATTGGTAATATCAATGTGTTAGTCTAAAAATAACAAACACTTAAAATAAATGCTTAGGTAATATATAAATATGGAGGGTAGAGGTAAGGAGAGTCATCTCATATGGTAGAAAATCGAAAAAAGTGTCCAGCTGTAAGCTGTAAATAACAGTTCCAAAACCTTCCAGAATGGCGCTGGTGTAGACAAAGGGTATGGTATGAATTTAATATTATTGTCGACTAAAGTAGTTACTTATTGAAAATGTCAACTACTTGCGTAGTACAAAATAATGTAGTAAATATAACCTTAAAGAGTTATTATGAGAAAACGCGTGTAGCTAGAGTGATTTTATATCCTGAACTGTGAATAGTACGGTTATTGATTTCCGCTTCCTTTAAAATTTACCCTGATGCTTATGTGGCGCCGCCCTAATTTAATACATTTTGATGGACACTTTTGCATATACGCGGATGATTCTCCTTACCTCTACCCTCCATATATAGAAGATATATATAAGAATATATATAAGAAATATATATAAGAATAATATATTTTTTTTTATTATAAATCTAGTACAGGCATTTGACCACGATCTCACCTGGTGTTAAGCGTGTTGTATGAGCTTGTCACTGACTTCCCGGCTCACTAAATTTGGTCCCTCTTTTTTTTAAGCTATTGCATAGCCTCTACCGCGGGCCTTGAGCGTGGAGACCGAATCCAGAAATTCCATAACGAAAATAAAAACCTAACACCCAATGTGCGCATGCGTACTGTTTAAATGACACTACATGTCATAAAAGAAATTAACCTCATCTATATTAATAATTTCGTGACGGGGTACGGTAGACTCGATCGAAACTATACCTGAATAATAAAACATCCTTACTTAATATTATAAATGCGACTGTAACTCTGTCTGTCTCGCTTTCCTGCTAAAACTACTGAACCGATTTAAATGAAATTTGGTACACAGATAGTTTAGACCCTGAAAAAGGACATAGGTTACTTTTTATCCCGGAAAAGGGGTTTTAAGGGGTTGAAAGGGGGGATGAAAGTTGTCTCGAAGTATTGTCATTATGAAAGCTAGAAGCTTGAAACTTATTTTTTTGGCTGTTGATTAGATATACTTACTATAAAGTTACTCTCGCGTTTATAACTGTACCCGTTCCACCACGGGAATACACAATTTTATCGGGATTAATCTTAAAAGTATCCTATGTTATTTTGGTGGATCCCGTCTATCCCCGTATCAAGAATAATTCAAATCGGTTCAGTAGATCATTTATGTTTTTACCCTCCGTATTTTTTTTACTTAAAAATATCTGTTACTTCTAATACCTCCAAGACACATAAACATAAACTCACGTCTGTATTTCCCGAAGGGGTAGACAGCGGTGCATATCTGCATCCTCATTTTGCCAATTATGTATAATTAATAGGAGTTATTGCCGTTTTTCGGGCACATTTCCAGATTCCGTGCTGCTATTGAGAATTTCCTAATGAAAAAACCCAGTAACACTTTGCCTGACCCGGGAGCGGGACCTCTAGATGGCACGGCACATACCTCCAAGAATATGTGTAGGTACCAAGTTTCATGACGATCGGTTAAGTAGTTTTTGCGTGAAAGCGTAACAAACATCCCTACATTCACATATAATATTAGTAATGATAAATGATAGGGATGGGCGTTTTTTCAACGAACTAGTTGAATCAACCGTTGACGATGAAGTAACGAACGAACGGTTGATGGGTTGTGAAAAAACTAGCTGAATTTTCGGACCATTTATCTAGCTAGGGTAACTAAATTTAAAGAAAAAAAAAAAAACAAGAGCTGCTCAATTGCTAACATTAATATTATCAACTAGTTAACCAACGAAAAAAAAGGTTACGTTTCGTTGACACCAAAAACGTCAACTTTATTAGGGATGATAAATGATACAATAATGATGAATAATGATTACAGATATTATGTATGTTTACAACACAATTGCCAGAATAAAAAAAAGTCTGTAATCTGTCATAAAAAGGTCTGAAGACTTGGCAGCATGGTCTTCGACCTTAGCTGGTTCCTTGCGGAACAAAGGAAAAAAAAAGTAAAAGCGCGGGTCTGCACTGTCAAATCAGCATTTGAATTGTCAATGATGATTGTTGTGTCAAGTCAACTGTCTGTCTGTAGTGATTAACGCGGATATGTTGTAAATATTGGCGTTGTATTGAAGAGATTTGGTTTTTATTATTATTAAAAGTAAATAATCTTGCAATATGGTTGAGAGCGATGTGAACACATGGTCGCCAGAAGACACGCTCAGAGTACTTATAGCGTCCGATATTCATCTGGGCCACATGGAAAATGATGCTATCCGTGGCGAAGATAGTTTCATTGCTTTCGAAGAAGTACTGTCGCTGGCCGTACAGTACGATGTGGACTTGGTACTACTTGGAGGGGACTTGTTCGATCAAGCCAAGCCGACACCAAGTTGTATGTTCAAGTGCACTGAAATCATCCGAAAATATTGTTTTGGAGATAAACCGGTTGGCGTCGAGTTGCTTTCGGATCAGTTGGAGAATTTTTCTCGTGTTGTGAATTACGAAGATCCCAATCTTAATGTGTCATATCCAATACTATCCATTCATGGAAATCACGACGACCCAGTTGGGCAAGGCAGTGTTAGTTCTTTGGACATTTTGTCCATCACCGGCTTGGTCAACTATTTTGGAAAATGGACTGATTATACCCATGTGCGCATATCACCAGTTCTATTGCAAAAAGGAAGTACAAGACTTGCACTCTATGGTCTCAGTCACCTAAAAGATCAAAGACTTTCTCGTTTGTTTGCAGAGAAAAAAGTTGAAATGGAAAGGCCTGATGAGACACTTGACTGGTTCAATTTGCTTGTATTACATCAAAATAGGGCAGACCGTGGTCCAGGAAATTATATTAGTGAAGAGGTGTTGCCAAAATTTTTAGATCTTGTTGTTTGGGGCCATGAACATGATTGTCATTTATTTGATATGGAAGGAAATAAAAAAGAAAACAATAGTTTTTCTGTGATTCAGCCTGGAAGCACCGTGGCCACATCCCTAGCAGCAGGTGAGGCTCTCCCCAAACACTGTGCACTGTTGCAGATTCATAATGGTGAATATAAGTTGAAACCTCTGCCGTTGCAGACTGTTCGTCCATTTATTTTCAAAACAATAGTACTCTCTGAAGAGAAACTGGGAGAGGAAGAGGTTAATGAAAATGAGAAAATTCAAGAGTTTTTAAAAGAACGTATCAATGAGGCTATTGCAGAAGCTTCTAAATTAAGAAGTGGGCATGCCAAACAACCTGATCTACCATTGATCCGACTCAGTGTTTTCTATGAGCGAGAGAGTCAAGATTTCAACAGAGTGCGTTTTGGACAAAATTTTAATGGTCTCGTTGCCAATCCCAATGACGTTTTGATTATGAAGCGCGAAAAAAAAATTCGCGAACGTAAAGAGCGCGCCCCTGATGAAGAGGCGGACATGACCGGCGTGGCTGCCGCAGCCGCCGATGTGGAGTCGCTCATACGCGCGTATTACGCAGCACAGCCTCGCGAGAAGCGCTTGTCCGTGCTATCCGTGCGTATCGTGACCGATGCGGTGCGCGAGTTCACACTAAAACACAACGACGAAGCACTCCGTCGCGCGTTTGACGCTCACAAACGTCGGTGTATCTCCACGCTCATGGATTCCACGGCAGAGACCGAAGAAGAGATCACAGAGCGGCTGCGCGTGTGTAAAGAGGAGCTGGACGCGACCGAGGACGATCGCCTGCACACGCTGGTCGACACGAGCGTGCGGCCCGCCGCGCCCGCCGCGCAGCTCATCGTGCCCGTCGTCAAGCTGAGCGCGCCCGTCGTCAAGCGCGGCGTCGTGGTGCTGTCCAGCGACGAGGAGGAGGCGCCGGCGCGCGGGCGCGGGCGGGGCGCGCGCGGGCGGGCGGCGCGGGCCGCGCGGTCTCCGCGGGCGGGGCGCGGCGCGGGCGCGGGGGGCGCGGGGGCGGCGGGCACGCGCTCGCGCTCGCGCCGCTCCGAGCCGGAGCCGGCACCGGCACCGTCGCCGCCGGAGCGCCGCACGCCGCGCCGCTCGGCGGCACAGAAGTCAGCCTCGTGGTTGCAGAATTTTGCTAATTCCAGTCGGCGGCGTGGTTCGTCCGACATCGAGGACGAGTCCGATTGATGAATAAGCAGTCGCGGCAGATGATTACCACTTCTGACGGACCTGATTTCTGCTTAAATCCATTGTCATCTATTAAGTGAAATAAATATTATTCTTTTAAATAGATTTTTTTAAAGTACCTATGTATCCTTAAAACACTATCTAACGATTCAACTAGTGTAGCCATCGGTTTACTATTATTCCATTTAGTTTGCCTTCACTTACATTGCGCTTTTTGTTTTTTTTTACGAGAGGAAAGCTCCTTAAGCTCCCCTTTCGGTACCTGGGGGGAGGCCGAAAGGGGTATGTCGGGGTTTCTGGCCTTCCAACTCGGCGCGCGAAACAATTGTCCGTTTACCTGAGTTTGGTCCCTAACCAAAATCCTACGCCAGCATACCTACTAAATCCTCTCGGTGGCCATCACGCGCATTTGGGGCGGTACTACGGCATCGCAGGACGAGAAGCCCTGCATTAATTTCCGCTTTGTCCAATCATGGACTCCGCAAAATTGGGAGGGCTTGAGATGCCCGCCACTCACCCTATTTTGTCTTAAATGGTTAAATGTGGCTACGGAGATCATTTTGAAAGCATAGTCACTTAAGGACTTAAAGAAAAACTGTTTATTAAAATTTATACATAGTAGAATTTATTGTTCTTGAAACACAATCAATATTTAAAGTTATTAGAATTACAATTAATTATATCAGACAACTAAAACATGTTATTACTTGAAATGATTTTAACGGAATCAACAAATATGTCACACTTCTATCTAACCAAATAAAACACATTCCAAATTTAAACTAATTCAATCATAATACAAAAACCAACCAGATCCAAAGTTGACATCAAAAGAGTATGTATACTCTGCGATTACCAATTAATATTTTGGACGCTCACTTATTGTGAACGTCCGCGACAGTCAGGAGACCACGCTTTTTGCCGCACATTTCGGGATTGCTTTTCATCATGGCCGACCGCCCCCGCAGTACGCCCAGCTACCCCTGGGCCCCTGTTAGTCGCCTCTTGCGACAGGCAGGGGATGCCTTGGCGGTATTCTTACGCCCCTAATCCACAGGGTGGTCACTCCCATTGCGCTAGTTGTTTTCTAAGTGTTGCGTTATTTGTGTATTCAACTAAAAAATGAAAAATAAATAAAAGTTTAAAAAGAGGAGTTTTATTGAAAAATCCAACACAAACAAAAAATCCAACTAATAAATAGAAAATAAAATGTAATAAATTTTAATTTAAAATATTGTAAAAAATGAATTTTATTGCACAAAAAGTGTATGTGGGTGCATTGTGTCAATAGTTATAAATATTTTATTGACAGATATGAATAGAAGGATTATCATTTTGATATCTTAAAAAGCACCCCACGCTTTTTGTACAACAAAATACATTTTTTTACAATATTTTAAATTAAAATTTATTACATTTTATTTTCTATTTATTAGTTGGATTTTCAATAAAAATCCTCTTTTAAACTATTATTTATTTTTCATTTTTTAGTGATTATTTAGCAATAGCTTTATGATATTTACATCTCTATTAGCTATTGCATAGAAGAGCGGTGTTTCACCTTAACGGTCTCTGCAATTGTTCACTACCTAAATCGATACATCAAACAATAATTCCACTGCAGATATCAGTGATGGCACCAATTGATGTTATGCAACTTAATATGGAAGATGAATTACAGGTTTCACGGAACCTTAACTAAATTACACGTAAAACAACCGATAACATTGTGAATGTGAATCATGAATTGAAAGCAGAATTGAATTTTCTTAGTACTTTTTATTGCATTATGGAAAAAACGGACTTAAGAACGTTTACGCGGTTTTAGCGTAATTTGAGCAAATCAGTACCTACGTTTCGAACTCAAAATATCACTGATATTTTTGTTGTAAGACTTTATGTTAATACTTTTCCTCTACCTACTTATGTTAATATCTGAAAAATTGACGAATAGTTCGAAAATTTCAAAACTTTTTGTCATCATGTTAAAATTTTCTAATTATTCGAAAAATAACGAGTAATTCGAAAATCTTCGAATATTCGAATTATTCGAATCAAATATTAATATTCGATTCGGAGGGAATAATTCGTAAGTTCGAATTATTCGCACACCCCTAGCAGTCACTCCGGGTCTCAAGTAAACAAAAAATCGCTAATTCTGATTATCCTGGTAAGGTTAACGGGTCAAACTATTTAAAATATTGAATTGTCATCGGTCCTTAATAAGGATGCCAAATTTAAGTTACTCCGATGTTTTGAAGGGGGTCAAAATCATGTTCAAAGATTCCGTTAACTTACATACGTATGAAGCTAATATAAAGCGTATAAAATCAGTGTTGTCCACAAGTAGAACCGTTAATAAATAAGTACTAAAACCTTTTTCCTTACACAATGAATTTATTTCACTTATTGTTGGAATCTATTTCCACATAATATTTTTTTAAGTAACATTATAAGTACAGAACAACAAGCAGGACTTAGTGCCAGTCTTAAACCCAGTGACTTACACTGAAGAGGTAGGCAGAGGTTTCTTTCTGCACCCACATTTCACCAGGTATGTATCAGTCCTCTTAATAGGGGGCGAGCCTATTGCCGTTTTTCGGGCACATTTCCAGACTCCGTGCTGTTACTGAGAATTTCCTAATGGAAAAACCCAATAACACTTTGCCCGACCCGGGAATCGAACCCAAGACCTCTAGATCCCACGGCACATACTTGTACCGCGAGACCACGAGGCAGTCTAACTTGTACATGATGTAACTACGAGTATATTACGTTAGTGAGACAATTATCATGTAGCTTCCGTGTGGAAACTAGCCAAGTCTCTTCAGATTAAAATACATCCCAAGTGATTGAAATTGAGGTAGAGGAGGCCCGTGCCCATTAGTGGAACGTATATGGGCTGATGATGATTGAAATTTTTTAATTCATTGTGTATAATTGCAATTTTTTTTTTACTTATTAAATACCAATCCAAATATTATTTTATAATAATAATAAATACACCCAACAGTTACATATATAGTTCTGACCCTACAGTAAGATACGTCGTGTCGATGAGTCGTGGATATCAAAAACTACGAGAGACTTATCGGTGTCACAAACAACCAGACAAGACAGACAAACATTTGCGACGCAACAAGCTGGTATCTAGCCAACTGCGCCACGGGGCTGTCAATTTTAAAATTTATGCATATTCTTGTGAATAATTTTTAAGCTTCCATTTAACATTTTTGTTCTCGATGGGGATCGATGTTTGCTGCTGCTCAGGAGAATGTGTGACAGAAAACGAGTTAAGGCAATGGGACCAACGCGACGAGCCATTAAAGTATTTATCCAGAAAAAAATCTTGCTTCTTAATAAGACAGGTTTGTAGTTTACCAGATAAGGGTTAATTTTTACTTAAACTTATATTTAAATATGTCTCACAAACGTGCAAATTATTACTAAATCAAATAAAAAAAAAAACTTTAATTTGTTTATTACACAAAAACTCGTGTACCTATTATGTATATTTTAATTGTATGCGTCTAGTTCATCGATTTTACGCATTTAGGCAATTATTCATCTTATTGGATTCGCAATATGCGTTGGCGTTATTCTTACAATCTATTCTATACAATGTCTTTGGCAGCGTACGAGTGCTACATCATTAATATATATTTTAGAGTATTTTTTTTGTAATTTTATACAAAAGAATCTTTTGAAACTGCCGTAGGAATTGGAAAGATAAAGGCGAACACCGCAGCAACGATCGATTCCATGTGTGGCACTCGGTCGCTCCGTCGCACTCGCAACCCGTAGCGCGACGAGCAGCGAGCTAGTGGTCGGGGGGCGGCGCGGGGTGCGGCGCGGGGGGCGGCGCCAGGTGCAGCGCGGCCGCCACGTAGCGCAGCGCCGCGCGCGCCGCCTGCCCCGCGCTGGGCGCCGCGAACGCCAGCGCCGGCGACGTGGGCGCCAGCTGCAGCACCGCCGCGCCGTCCAGCCGCGCCGCCTCCACGCGCAGGCGCAGCGCCTCCGCCACGGCGCCCAGCGCGCGCTCGGGGCTGGCGTCCCGCTGCAGCGCGGCGGCCGCGGCGGCGCGCGCGCTCTCACCTGCACCACACCGGAATCGGTCAAGCGCCCCGAGTGATGCAACGCTCGCGCCGGCGAGGCCCACCTGCCAGTGCGACGACGCCCAGGTGGTAGTCGACCACCTTCTGGCCGAGGTCCGGTCGCCACGGCGCCTCTCTGTCGGAGTCGGGCGGCCGCTCCATCGCCTTGTTCCGCGCCAGCACCAGCGCGTCCTCCTGCAGTGACAGGACGAGCGAAGCCGTGAGACGAGGTGGCGTCTAGCCGCGGCGCCGACTCCGACCGGCCGTGGGCGCGTGAACCGTGTGTGGCATTGTGACGGGGTCGCCGGTCGGCGTTCGGAAGGCGGCGCCGGGCGATCAGAACGTACGACGAGAGAGCATGCCGAGGCGAACGACCTCGACGAAGTCGGCCGTGAGCGTGGCCAGGTTCTCGCGCAGGTAGCCGTAGAGCTGGTGCGCGGCCAGCTGGCGCGCCGCCTTCTTGGTGGTGGCGGTGGCCTGGCGCTCGAGCTGCCCCACGCGCGCGCGCACGGTGAAGTGGCGCAGGTGCGGCGGGCCCGTGTCGCCCACCAGCTCGAACTCGGCGGGCGGCAGCTTGTACTCCTCGCACAGCTCCTTCAGCAGCGCCACGAAGCTGCGCGGGTCGGCCGGGTCGCAGCTCTCCACTGCGCTGCACTGGGACCGAATCATACACACGTGTAAATACTCACGCGATTGACAACTGCCCGAGAAGCCCGCGACGTGGAATACCTGTGTGGATGACACCAGCATGGGGTCGACGAGACCGTAGGGTGGGGGCACAGCGTGGCCGCGGTATGCCAGTTGTTGCAGCATGAGACGCGCCACTTCCTGTTTAGCTTCTTTTTTAGAGCGCGCAGTGGCAGTGACGCAAACGTCGCATGCTATGCATCGGTACTCGAACGTAGCCTGGTGCTTGGGTCCTGACTGTCATTGGAAATGAGTATTTTAAAATATGATGTGTTTCTTTTCTGCTTTCTGATGTTGATCATGGGTGGCAGTGATCACAACATCATCACTTTCTATTTGATAAAAAAGAAAATATTGTTGTTTATTATGATTTTTTTTCATTTCATTAAATCCTATTTTTCCCATTATAAGTAGTGATGGGCGATTATGAATGATTTTGATAATCGAACGATCCTACTTATACTAATGTTGATAATCGATTATGGATATAATCGAATGACATGGCTAATTTGTACTACTAATCTCGTCAACAGTAGGTTTTTTTATGTAGAAATTTAGTTAGCCTAGCTAGATAAGTGGTCCAAAAGTCGAGGCTTTTTTTTTAAAATCTTATTTATATTTAGGGGGTTTGGTCACGATAAATCACGCCACCTCCATAAGTGGCTTACAAATACTACAATATAATACTCTTAATAATAATGATAACTACATAGTAGTAACCTACTAATAATGTATACTTAATCTACTATCTACTAATAATTAATACTTAATCTATACACATACAGATACTCTTAATAACAAAATACTAATGCCTATTAAATAAACTTATTTCTACCATTTTATACAATTTCTTGGCTTCTTGTGAACATGGTAAGGCCAAGATACTGTTACATCTGCCTACGTCAAAACATTTTATCTCTAGTGGTCTTCGGCTTCGTTCTGGACACATTCCATCACAATATGATATACACCTTCAACCTTTCCGCACGAATCACAAAAAGGATTCTCTCTTTTACCCATGAAGTGTGCAAAACTATTTAATGGAATATGTCCTGAGCGTAGCCTTAAACCAATAATGATCATGGGTCTCTTCATATTGGCCTTGTCTATCCACGAATATTTACAAGGATTAGGTTGAATGGTTTTATACCATATCCCTTTGCTCCTAGACCTTTCTTCAAAATATTCGTTCCATAAATTTAATGCATGTCTTTTTACATGGCATATCTGTTCAAAATAAAATGGTTTGCATGAATATATTAGTTGCTCTTTCGATGTATTTCTTGCCAGTTTATCTACAATTTCGTTACCTAAGAGGCCAATATGAAAAGGTATCCATTGCAACTTTATTTATTTATTTTTATTTGTCAAATTGTCTAGGGCGCGCATTATACTATAAGCTATAGGTGCACCACGAAAGCTTGAGTTACATCAAGCTAGGTGTTGAAGACCACTTTTTGAATCTGTTAATAAGACAATGTTATTTGAATCAACAGTGTCAAAGTCGAGGCTTGACAGTGGCTCTTGTTTTTTTTTATACTACTAATTCAATTAGTGATTACTAACTTGTTATTATGGATATCTCGAGACATGTTCATAATCAAATGATTTTATTAGTATATCTCATAATCACCCACCACTAATTATAACTTTAATCAATGGATCATTATGTCAGTTCCTAGATTGATCTATGTATACATGTTATAGATGTCCTTGAACAAAGCCAAATTAGAATGACATGAAACATCAAGTTATCATCATCGTCCATCCATCAGCCAATGGAAATCCACTGCTGGACATAAGCCTCTCCTAATGACTTCAAAACATCCACTGAGAGCACAGGGCACGTGTTAACTGATAAAGTTGAGATGTAAACAGGATTTAGTCTGATTGCCTTACTTGTGACACACATTCATATTCGGGAGTGTTCCCAAGCTTAACCATTAACTCCTGGAGTACTGTGACAGCAGTTTTCATTGTGGCCTCCATTGTGAAGTAACACACACTGGAAATACAATAAATGCAGAAGAAAATATATCCATTTGTATCCTTAAATAAGAAGCAAGATGGAAAAATTGTGCGCAAGATAATCATCATAAACCCATATACATCCTACTGCTGAGCATGGGCCTCTTCTACCACTGACAGAGTTTAGGCCTTAGTCTACCATGCTGGTCTAGTGCAGGTTGGCAGACTACACACCTAAGAAATTCCTAAGAGCTTTTAGGTGTGTAGGTTTTATCACGATGTTTCCCTTCACCGTTAATGTAAGTGATAATTCATTGTGAATACACACCTAACTTTGAAAAGTCAGAGGTGTGTGCCTGGGGTCTAACGCGACCGTCGAGATTCTCGACAACTAGTCTAAACCACAAGGCCATCACTACTTTACTTTGCGAGCAGGATAGTAAAAAAAATGCATTTGCTAATATAAACTATTCTACTTAATTTCCTATCAAACATTTAACGTTCGTCGCTTCGGAACGTCGTCGCCTCAAATTAATGAACGGATTTAAATAAAGGTTTTGAATCGACAACATATATCCACTAATCAGTTGTTAAATATTTATGTGAGATATAATTGAGCACAAGAAAGAAAGCCTATATTTATGTTTTTCTTATCTTCACGCCGACATGTTAACTTTCGACAATTTTATATTGTAGGTACTACTTACAGGTTAGAGGTATATAACCAAATAAATTGGTAACAAACTAAAAAACAATTTGTCTACTTACCCAGGAACTTTAAAATGCTAACAATAATAATGAAATATGGATGTATGAAAATAAACTTTTTTTAGACGTAGTATGTCATAATTGCAGAGTAATATTTAAACAATTAGGTAACTGTTGTACCCTTGCAAATCAACTTCTCAGTTCTGTACTATCAGTATTCACTGATTCAGTATCAAACAACTTCTCAGTTGTGAATTTGTGATTGTCATTTGTAATTGTCAGTAAGTTCAAATTTTTTTTTTCCAATTCTCCCATTTTTTTTTTGGGAAGGCAAAGGGTTCTAGCCCATACAGCCTCGTCATAGTTAAGTTTAACATAAATAAGTATGAATTATGAATGATGATTATGATGAATGATGAAAGAAAAAGGGCGGGAAATTCTCAAACTGGAGGCGCGCCCCCCGTCCCTCCCACATACAACCCTTAATCCCTTCACTACAATAGTGAACAGAGAATCAAGCACCACTCGTCGATATTGCACACATCGCATTCGATTCAGCCCTCGCCTCCCCCCTCCCCGTCCTACCGCATCGGTGGGACCGTCCCACCCATGGTCCCACCTGCATCAGGAGGCCAGTAAGTTCAAAGTTGTCAACTGTCATTTGCCGCCACACTACGATTACTGTCCAGTGCTCATTCCGTGATGAAATTTGTTCTGTTATAGGCTGACAGTGTACTATCGCAGTATTGTAGGGTAATATTAGTAATATTCCCTTTAAAAGTCTGAATCTGACAATTAGTGATTAAGTAATAATTTTTTTAAGTGAACGCGTATAGTATAATAGTATACCTAACACCTGTTCGGTCCGTTCCCGCTCTTCCGTACATATTATGTACCTACATTCAGGGTTGGGCAGTATTTGAATTACTTGTAATTAAAATACGTAATTGAAATACAAATACCTACGTATTTTGTATTTGTATTTCAATTACTTTCTTAAAATGTAATTTGTAATTTGTTTTTCAAATACGTGACGCCGAGGTATTTTGTAAATGTACGTCATATTGTCAATGTCAAGCAGTGTAACCAGCCCTACAGTTTTTACTGTAGATCTACAGTTTTTTATATTCTCTGTTTTAGATTAGGCCTCAAAATTTAGTCTTTTTTATTTTAGGTGCTGGCGTCATCTATTGAGTTCCATATCCTTAAAAAAACACCCTACACTACACTAAACACAAAAAAGGTCTCTGCTAACATATTGGCCATTAAGTTTGTGCTCATCAGGACCTGTAATAACAAAACAAAACCGCCTTCAAAAAAAACTATTCCAAAACAAATTAATATGCACTAAAAAGTAAAAAAATAACTGCGTATTCTTTTATAACGCAAATGTTTGTGCGATCCACAAGTATTTGTTTCGGGTCTGGTTGTTTGTGACACCGAAAAGTCTCTCGTAGTTTTTGATATCCACGACTCATCGACACGACGTATCTTAGTGTAGGGTCAGAACTATGTATGTGACTGTTGGGTGTATTTATTATCTATTATTATAAAATAATATTTGGATTGGTATTTACTTAATAAGTAAAAAAAATTTGCAATTATACACAATGAATTAAAAATTTTCAATCATCATCAGCCCATATACGTTCTACTAATGGGCACGGGCCTCCTCTACCTCAATTTCAATCACTTGGGATGTATTTTAATCTGAAGAGACTTGGCTAGTTTCCACACGGAAGCTACATGATAATTGTCTCACTAACGTAATATATTCGTAGTTACATCATGTGCAAGTTAGACTGCCTCGTGGTCTCGCGGTACAAGTATGTGCCGTGGGATCTAGAGGTCCTGGGTTCGATTCCCGGGTCGGGCAATTTTTAGTGTTATTGGGTTTTTCCATTAGGAAATTCTCAGTAACAGCACGGAGTCTGGAAATATGCCCGAAAAACGGCAATAGGCTCACCCCCTATTACGTTGGACTGATACATACCTGGCGAAATGTGGGTGCAGAATTGCACCTCTGCCTACCCCTTCGGGGAATACAGGCGTGAGTTTATGTATGTATGTATGTAGAAAAATATTAGACAACTTAAAAGTCAATCAAATTATTACGATAATATAATGTAGTTACAATTATTGTTATTTTTGGAGTCGGTGTCAGCCAAGGAAACATTACAATATTACCCTTGAAGTACATCCTTTCCAATAATAAAATAATTATCATTGAAATCGGTTGGCGTGATATTGAGTTATTCGTCCATTTTTCGCGCACTTTTAATGTGATTTTCCCATGGACCACACTTGAAGCACCAGCTTTCAAATAAAAAAGAATCATCATCAACAATTGGTCCACCCAGTCGAAAGTTCTGAGGTAAATATGAAAATATAAAAAAAAACAGACGAATTGATAACCTCCTTCTGTTTTTGAAGTCGGTTAAAAAGATTGTTTTCTTTAGCAGGTTTTATTCACTCTCCAACAAGTGGCTGTTTTTCTGACAGTACATTTAAAAATCTAGTGTTAATGTAAGGAAACTCTGGTTTTACTGATTAATTAATCTTGTTTTTCTCTACTTTTCAGCCCGTGCTGGTCTAGATAACTTATATTGTATTTTTTAATTTGTATTTCAATTAAAAATAGCTAAAATACTGTATTATTTTATATTTCAAATACCTTACTTAAATGTATTTTGTATTTCGTATTTTAATTACTTGCGATACAGTATTTTGTATTTTTTTTATTTCAATTAAAGCAAAGCATGTATTTTGCCCAGCCCTGCCTACATTCAACTCAAAACTCGAAATTCAACCGAAAGACACAGCCTTTTATAGTTCTATGTAAAAATGGCATCTATAAATTGAATTGTCAAATACATATAACAATCTACATCTGTAAATATAAAAATGAACTCTACTACTCCTATTTCTCCTGGTCACGCTATAACTTGAGAACGGTTCTACCGATAACGCTAATTTTCTTTTTGTTGTGTTTGCTATTGTCAGGAGATGATTCTTATTAAAGAAAAAAATAAGAAATTTGCGAAGAATGTGTTAAAAACAACAATTTCATTTTCCCAATTCCCATATAAACTGTTCTACCTAATTTACTGTCGAACATTTAATGTTTATCCCGTCAATACGGGTAGAGGTCCCCTTAAATTAAAGAACGTATTTAAATAAAGTTTTTGAATCCCAAGTAAGCGCCAACCATTAAGCTGCCCGCATCCATCCGCTAATCGTCACCTTTTTCAAGTCGTCGGACCATTGTGCTGCAGGACGTTCCACACTACATCTGCCCAAGCGCAGTCTCCACTCTAGTAGGTACTTGTCTGCTCCACAGTCCGTCGGCAGACATGGCAGGCCCGATTCCAGTTTAAGGTGCTAATCCTGCCGCCAATGTCAATGACTCCGGATCTCTGGCGGATGACAACATTCCGAATTCTATGCACCAAAGAAACTCCAAGCATTTACCGCTCCATGGCATGCTGAGTGACTAGAGGATCAACTATTAGAAAATGAGACGTAGCTTCCAGAATGCCGCCCAGCCCAATCACATCCCTCTGCTGGGCACGGGCCTCTTCTACAACTGAGAGGGATCAGGCCTTAGTCCCCCACGATGGCCTAGTGCGGGTTGGCGGACTACACACCTGTGAAATTCCTAAGAACTTTTAGGTGTGCAGATTTCATCACGGTGTTTTCCTTCACCGTTAAAGTACGTGATATTTTTTTGTGAATACACACATAACTTCTAAAAGTCAGACGTATGTGCCTGGGGTTTGAACCCACGACCGTCGAGATTCTCGACCGCGTGCCTAAACCTCGAGGCCATCACGACTTTACTGTTACTAATTTGCTAAGCGGCATTTCTCAGTTCACTTTATTATAGTGATTTTAATAAATTGGGTATGTTTCAGTAATAAATTTCGTTTTAATTTCAGCCTAACCTTACAGCTCATTTTTAATCGTTCACTTGAACCCAAAGGCAAAAATGACCTAACGCTCAAAAATTAGGTAGTATTTAAATTTATGATTTTAAGCTACGTTTAATATTGTCATATAACGATTCAGTAAAATAACAAGAAAAACATCTAATTTTATAGTAGTTTCCAAGTGATTCAATGATTGTTGTGTGATTATAATTAGGTATTTGTTTTAGATACAGCAAGGTGACGCAGTGATTCACTTGAAGCGAAGTGCCGTGGATAGTAGTTTGTTGGCTTGTCTGCTCTCCATCTCCAAGCACTAAACAAACACAATGCCGCCGCTCAAGTGTAGCAATGTGT
The DNA here is from genome assembly GCA_907164795.1 of Hemaris fuciformis. Lineage (NCBI taxonomy): Eukaryota > Metazoa > Arthropoda > Insecta > Lepidoptera > Sphingidae > Hemaris > Hemaris fuciformis. The sequence goes on along the minus strand of OU015438.1, from coordinate 16,910,677 downwards.
TCGAAGTGATTCACACTTTACATCTCCGCATTCCACGTGTTCATTTTAATATATTTTATTGATCCAAACTCCCGAGCAATTACTCTTGTATACCGTCGGATTATGGTTCCGACGTTCATTCAGAAAATTTTATACGTAAAACTCGTTTTTTGACAACTGGTATCCTTCTTTTTGTATGTGTGTGCTAAGTGATTTCCTAGTTGTGATGAGTTCGGAACAAAGAGTGCATCAGCTGGGCGTCGCCGGCGCTGACGCGGCGCAGCTGGTGCGGCACTGCTGCGGCCACGGCACCCTTGAGTCATCGCGGCTGTGTGCCGCCACAAATACCTAATGCTCGTCAGTAGGAACAAGCGTTGCTATAAATCATCCTAGTTATTGGCAATTCAGCATTGTTTATTGTAATGACGTCATACGTTTACCACACCGCCGCACTGCCGCACGCAACTCTACTCAAGTCTCAATGTATTGAAAACGAATCGATGATCACCGGTCGATGTTTAGAATTGCTTGCAACATAGAAAGGCACACAGGAACTAAGTTAAAAAGCCATTAGCCATGTGTCAGCGTGTGTCAAGTGGTGGCGCCGTGACGTTGCGGCGATAGGCCATCGGTATTTGCCACAAAGAATCCCGCAGTGCGAGCAATGATGCTTGATTGGCTGATTAGCCGTACACAAATATGAGATATAATGACTGCGATGTGTAGGTCACGCTCGCACCGTCGCTTCGGCGTTCAGCATTGATATTACGTCAAGCGACTTTTATAGAATGTTGCACAAAGAAAGGATTCTGTTACAATACCTATATACTTACCGCATGAAGCGGTATAAAATCCAATTCTGTTTAAAGATCCTCGTTTGGACAAATAAGTTATCTCACATTATGTCTTTGTCCATGAACTTATCAGTCATTTGTGTTCTGGAAGTAGGATTAATGTTTGGGGTGCTGCTGTTCATATCTGCGTCATTTTATCCTCGTACGTCTTGCAAACTCACATTTCGAACGAATAACGAACTAGTCACAAACTCTTAATACAAAGCATATGAAATCAAGCGCACCTCATCACTGCGTGCTTAATATTTGAGGTTGGTTATTATTGGTTGGTTATTATGATACTTGGATTCTGTTACTTGATACTGTTATCCGCAATCCTAGTGTGACAAAAGACTGGTTATTCTACACACTTACATTATTGAGGCCGCCTCTACGGTTCCGCAGTGTAATTGATGTGGTATTTTTCTATTTTAGTCATTTTTAGTAATTTACAATATTTATCTTGAAGATGAGAAAAGAAACGAAAATCTCAAATTTCTTTTACATTTTCTTATTATTTCTATGTGATAAATCTATATGTACCCGTATAGTTCTAGTTCACTGCAACCATCCTGTGATGTGACTTTTTCTTCTTCTGGGTGTTTGACACGATTAGCTGGGAGCGTGTGAGGAGACGCTCGCTGTGCAGCAGTGCTGTGGCGGTCGGCGACGTCCTCGCCGATGGCACGGGGTCGGCGGCGGGTGGCGGCAGAACAGGAGGCAGCGGCGCAGCGCGCCGGTCGGGCCAACGACCGAAACACGCAAGCTTTTTCACGTGATGCCATTAACGGCGTCAAACTGGGTCAACAGAACACTGCACCGCACCGCACCCCCCGCGACCGCCGCCGTCCACCCTGCCCCGCACGCGCCATATACGCGCCCCGCACACACCCTTGACGGTGATTTGAAACGCCTGCTTCGAATTTGTTGATTGTCTTTGTGGCACGAAGTGAACAATTTTGGCTTGTCCGAAGTGACAAATTTGTGTATCGGCGCCGTTGTGTGGGGACTAGTGGCGGGGCCGGCGCGGTGGCGGCGCTGCGGTATCGATTCGACGCCGTGGAAAACTATTGATTTTACGTGTTCCCCGTGGAATTTGCCGAATAGGTACGCGGCAGCGTTACTTGCACAGAAGCGTAAGAAAAATAAACGTTCGTTGTTTGTAATAAAAACCTGTTTATGTCAAAAGTATCTGCCGTCGAAGTAATCAGCGCAATGAGAGGCAATTTGGGAATTTACGACGTCGGATCATCGGCTGAAGAATTTTATTTCCTGCAGCGATACTATAACGAGTACGAGGATAATTCAACGGATTGTACCAGTGTTCGAGATCGATTTACGATGCATTTAATTTGCACACAACCGACGCGAGCGCCGTCTACCGCCCTACACACCTAACCTAACTTAGGTGAGGAGTTGTGATTGCCACTGTCTCCAATATAATGAATAATTATGAATTACTCGTGGTAGCCTACTCTCGTCCGCCTCCGCGCTGGTTACACCCGCGGGTGTCGCACGTCAAGTCGGTTGACACTTTGGAGGGCCACGAAGTTGAATCGACGGCCACTACCTACTGCATCACCTCTGTACAAAATGATAATATTATGATTAGCTGGCTGCCTCAGCGAATAAAATCACAATGACTTGTATAACACAGTTTGCCGTGCAATGTTTACAATTCGAATTTTGTGAATTTGCTTCTCGCAGACTTTTACGAGACTGAGTATTAAAGCCGGTGAGATTTACGTCTTTGTTTTGGATCGGGGCGCGGCGGCACTGACAACTACCTTATTGTTATAGGCTATAGCATGTACAGTGGAGCAGCGGCGACTTGGTGTGCGTAGGCGTAAGCACAAGACGCGATGCCGGCGACTCGTTCAGCGCGACCTCATTCATGTTCAATACACGGCGATCGCATGGGCCAAATCAATATTTGAGGATATTAGTGTATGAATGTAATAAGCTTTTGTGGCATACTGGGTTAGAACGGTGCAAACAAGTTGGTGAGACACTGAGTTAGAAGTCTGAAGACGTGGCAAAGCATTTTCGGCTTCCTCCGAGCCATCGGAAAAAAAGCTTAAAGTGTTTATTAAAAGAGGGACGCAATGTAATCTTGTCTGCAACAATTCAACAGGTTACAGATAGACGTTAGTATTTTGTCCACCGTCGTATTGTAGATGGAATCAGGTACGGTGGCGCGTAGTTTGAATACGTTGTACGAGGAGATCGAGATACTGCAAGATCCTCCGAAATTATATTTATCATTCTAAAAATATATGAAAAATGGGTCTAAAATATATGAAACCAAAAAGTCTTTCGTTTGTATTGCTCTGTGGTATCAGTGTTATGTGCGTTCACCTTAGGCCACTCATACTAGCTGTGGGGTCCGGGTCCACCCAGGAGCAACTTCATAAGTAGGTACTCCGTTTCCTTTCCCACAGTCCTATCTATCTCCATTCCAAAAATAATTCCAATCATTCTAGCGGTTTATGTGTGAACAGAGAGACAGGCAGAGTTACATTAAATGGGACGAGCAATTAAGTACCGAGCCGTTCAACATGAAATGAATTTCATCAGTATGGATTATTAGTGGCATCGTAGAGACAATTGAAACGCGCCGGGTACCAATATCTCTCAGGGGTTTACACGCCATTCAACGGGTGCATATTGCATAGTAACGTAATATACATATTCTCTATCACTTGTTTCCTACAACAGGTATGCAGGGGAGTAACAGAAAACGAGTATGCTGCAACTGATACATTTCCTAATGCATAAATTGAATAAATGCTTGACCCGGGAATCAAATGAGATCTATCCTCACATGAATGGAACGAGACCAATGCAACGTGGCAGTATTTCTTTTATGACTGTTATTGCGAAAATAAATTAAGACTGTACCTACTTTGTTTTTCTTGTTAATATTAATAGAATGAAGAGTGCTTCACGGGTGTGACGGTGCAAGCGAAAGAGATTAAACAAATCATATTCAGATTTAAGTATTGTTGTGTAGTAGGTGCGGCGCTAGACGAGCACCGAGCGCGTGGACGCGAGCTGAGGGCCGGCGAGACGCCACAACTCGCAAGTGTTGGATGGTGGCGCAATGTGCACCTTCTTGATGCTCGAGCCGATATATGTACATAAACTATTCCATAATAATAACGTATTTCCTACTTTGTCTTTTCAAAAATAACAAAGCAACAGCGCTGGTATCATATGAAAAACGATTATCTAACACCGGCGACGGAGTGATGCCGCTGTCCCATAACCGGACGAACATAAGCTTTTACACCCGTACCCTGAAGGGGTAGACATAAGTGCATTTTAGCAATCAAATTTCGGCCACTGTGTATTGTTACTTGGCCACTTAATACAAACAAACAAAGGATATTATTAGTATTCGCCCCGATAGTTACCACTGTAACAAATCGCCACCGTGACACCCGCCCTCGAAAGGGTATATAAGTTGTCGATATTCTATTGGGAGCGCATTGCATTTATCCTCAATGAGGCGTTACGACTGCCATGCAACTAAAAGAAGTAAACGCGTGCCGTTAGAATATCACAGGCTGATTCCAAAACGGGACGTACTGTCTTGTGTCAATTTGGCTATACGACTGCTGTACAGTGACAACTCCGCAGCTGATGGCATGCGGTAGTTCGGTGCTGTCTAAGTAGAGCATTAATTGTACCCTTATTGATCCGATGTCGTTGAACTTATTGTATTTTTAATTTTTTTTTTATACTGGCACGGCAAAGTGACCCCATTGCACCTGATGGTAAGTGTAATGGAGTTCAGAAAAAGTGCCGACCAGCGAGAGATGATGACCTCCCGTTGGTCGACGCAATCATGCCAGCCGAAAACCTCTTCACCTATCTTGTGAAGAAGTTTGGGGGACTAATACCATGGTGAATAAAGGACCGACCGCGAGAAACCGGCCAAAAATTCCGGCACGATCATCCTTTCACCATGATTGAAGCCCCCCCCGAAAACCGGATATACACTGGCTGATCCCGGAACGCGGCACACTTGCATGTGCCACTATGGCGGGTTTTACGCCCTGTGTACGGTGGTCGCTATCCGGGCGGATACGAATATCCTACCACCAGCACTACCACTATTTACGGTATTGTAATTCATTGGAGAAGGCTGTTGCCGCACGTCGTATCGATTGGTAGCACTACCTGCAGTACAGTACCTTTTTTTTTATCTCGAGGGGAAAGCTGTTTATGGCTCTACTTCCTGCCAGCCCTGGGGGCGGGGGGCGGGAAGCGTATGTCGGGTCACTTGCCTTCCAGCTCGACGCGCGAAGACGAAACGTCCGTGCAGATGTTAGTGCCGGGCTGTGCCTTAACAAAATCCCTAAACCGACGTACTGACCAAAACTCCTCGGTGGCCATCTCCACCCCGAGTGGGGCGACCACCAGCTTGGTTCGGGCGCCCCGGTTGTAAATTAGCGCCCGCAACGTACACAGGCCACAGTGCTGCCGCCCCTCTCGGGGTCACTTTCAGTGAGGACGTGCTGTCCCCGCAGCGCGCCCAAGGGCCCCTTTGAGTCGTCTCTTACGACATGCAGGGGATACAGTGGTGGGATTCTAACGCCCACTTACCACAGGGCAGTGCAGTACAGTACCTGCCACTCCCCTCTTCTCAGTGCGAGTATATATCTTTTACCTAAAACGAACTGTCATCCTAGTTCAAGGAATAGCGACCAAGATTACCGTTTTAACTATGTTTGTGCGCCCTTAATACCTACGTTACATAAAATAATTGAGTAAAAAATACAAAAATGTAACATGAAACTGGGTCCTTTTTTCTAAAAGTCAATAAGTGATAAATCAGTGAGTCGGGTGTGACGTCGCGCCGGCCGTCCACCGGCTGTCGCCTCCCTCGGTGCGGGCGGTGCGGCAGTGAGGGCGCCGCGGGGCGGGGGCAGCGGGAGGAGTAGTGTGGAGGTGACATCCGATAATGAACTCGCGGCGTGTGTCTTGTGTCAGCGGCTGTGACGCGGCCCCGATAGTGCGCCTCAAACTACCATCCACCCTCGCGTCACCACAACCACCAGACACAAGTTGTTATCAAGGCTTCGATTACGTCTACATTTTGTATATGTGGTTGTCTATGGATGGGCAGTAGTGTTCCACTGATGTAAAGCTCCGTTTACTTTAAGCGATAGAGTCACGCCGCCACCGTTGGTTCCACTATTTCGTGCGTTGAATACTAGCTGTTACGTTTCTTGGACAGACCAAATGAATTTGTGAAACACTTTATATATAGTTACTAAGGCTGTTGCGCTGCTTTCATTAAATCATACTTCGAGCCAGCTGGCATATGTTAGTGACGACTGATGAGACGCATTCGATGCTCGTCTCTGTATCTACGGCGCAGTGCGGTTGCCACCCTGTACCAATGTGCCTACTTGAACGTGCTACTGTATATCAAAGCTCATATTTGATTATATGTTGCGATAACCAACAGAATCTTTGATTCCTGCTGTTGTGCTTTTAAGTCAACGGAATAATGGTGGAAAATCCTGTGTATCTAACAGTTTAAACGAGGCAAGCAGGCTGCTTCAAGTTCTATTGTCATACATACATAAACTCACGCCTGTATTCCCCGAAGGGATAGGCAGAGGTGTATTTCTGCACCCACATTTCGCCAGGTATGTATCAGTCCCACGTAATAGGGGGCGAGCCTATTGCCGTTTTTCGGGCACAATTCCAGACTCCGTGCTGCTACTGAGAATTTCCTAATGGAAAACCCCAATAACACTTTGCCCGACCCGGGAATCGAACCCAGGACCTCTCGATCGCTCGGCACATACTTGTACCGCGAGACCACGAGGCAGTTCTATTGTCGTACGACATTGGAAGTATCCAGTTGGAGCCGGTCTGTTCATGCACATGATGACTATATGATTACATGATACGTTGTGACGCTGTAGCTAATTCATTAATGGCCGAATACTGAAACGCTACTTAATCTGAGGGCGACTTACATTGAGGTGGCTCTTATAATTTAAGCGGTATACCTATATCTCAAAAACGGTGGCTCTTAGGAAAAAAGTATTTAGACATTTTTTATAGATAATTATCTGACTATAATTATCTACAATTTTTGTCTGAGCTAATTTTATGATAAAACTTACCGTTTTTGTGACCTTTGACCCCGAGTAAATTTTTTTGCACGTGTCGGATCGATGAGGACTCTTCACATTTCCTTTATAATAATGTATTGAACAATCCTACCAATATTCAGCCGAGTCGGAATTATTGTAACCTTGGATGTCTACATTGACCGGACTAGTACACAAAGCACTAAGCTGCTATCTTTATCCCGGCAGTGCCGCGAAATTGTGGCCCGGGATACTGCCCACTTTTTGCCCGATTTCCCACTATTCATGATAATGCTCACCTGACGCGTCGAGATGGCGGCGCGGCACTTGTCTCGAGAACGCTTGTTCAAGCTCAACAATTCTCACGGAATGTTTTTTCGTGGTTTCGGATAACTTTAAAGTGTTTGAACTGAAAAACGAAATACGATTTGTTTTTTAATACGAAATTTGCTGTTGGAATCAATTGTCAAATATAATTAAACATCATTTATAAAGCGGACCCTTTTGTATTATCGTAGTGAATAAACTCAAAAGCCTCTTAACTGATTAAAATCGGTTTTGGTGAGAAAATAGATGGAACCTTGGAAAATGTAGTGCTCAGGTGGAATGTGCACGGAAGTCAAAGTGAGGTCTACTCTGCAACCTAATGTATAACTTGTAAAATATTACAGTAGGTACTATTCAGTCCTTCACAAAACTGCTGCAACTGAGTAAATACACCCACACAAGGCTTAAACTCCTGGGGGAGTACGCGCACGTGGATCCACGCTCACGGAACACAAGCTGGGTCATAAGTTTCGTATAATTGCGGCTTAGCTTTTTGATAAGGACTTTCTGACAGAAAATCTCAATAACACTATGGTATGCGACCAGGGAATTGAACACGGGTCTACGAGTTCATACGTTGCAGGTTTATGCCGCGGTTCTAACGACGTAGTCAAAAAGCAGTCGATGCAAATTAAGTTAACAGTAATGTAGCTTGGTCGCTTCAATTACTTTACGAACTTAGATATATTTTCATCGAAAAAATTGGGAAAAAATCTCTTATATCTATGTATAATGCATATTACTGCCTCGTTGGTTCTACCAATATATTGTAGTTGTAACAAAATTCAGAGCTGTCGAAATGTTGGCATAGAAATACACCTGCGCCTACACTCTTGAGTATTCAAACGAGTATGAGATTATGGAGTCATATGGACTTATAATCATCACCCTACGACAGTCAACTACACAAGACAGGCATTCTTATTGCCGGTAATTGAACATAATCAGTCACCGTCACAATATTCTTTCTTCAAATAATGGGCAAAGCTCTTTGAAAACTTCAGTAAAATGAAACGCTAAAAGCTCCTTATCGAGTTACGAGAAAACTACCTCAGTAGCCAAAATGTAATGTAATACTTTGTGTTGAATATGGTTTTATCAGTCCGCCAAGCCGCACTAGGCCAGCGTGGTGGACTAAGGCCTAAACCCTCTCAATGGTAGAGGAGGCCCGTTCCCAGCAGTGGGACGTATGTATATGGGCTGATGATCATGATGATTTTATCAATATTTTTATTTCATATTATTACATAATGTCATGTACATAATATTTTAATGTCACAAATATAAATCACAGTAATGAAAATTACACTAGTCAATTTAGTTCTCCCCAAGTCTATTATTAGGATATTTAAAAAACATCGTTTCTTCAATGTTCAATGTTGTGCAATAGACACGTGACCCCGCATCAGAATATAATTAAAATCTTTTTAATAATAAATAAATAAATGAAGTTCATATCGTTTCATTTCTTTACGACAAGGTTTCTAAAAGCAAGCGGTAATAGCACGCAGAGGACTAAATCGTTTCAGCAGACACAGACAGAATGTACAGAAATATTATATATATCAGGGATGTTATGGAGCTCCGTAACCGTAACCGAAACTATCGGATATCCGAAATAAAAATATATCCGTAACCGTAACCGTATCCGTTTCAGAAGTTTCGGATAGTTTCGGATAGTTTTGTATAATGGTGGAGTCTTAAAAAAACGGCATGCTTCGACTTTCGACAGGTTTTTGTTTCACCGTTCACATTCCTCTTGCAGTTTGTTTGTTATTTCTAGTCATAACATAACCTCTTGAATCTTGCAGTTTGTTTGTTATTTCTAGTCATAACATAACCTCTTTCATGACTAATTAGTTTATTATTTAAAAGTAGCACTACTTCACTGAAACTTCATCTTAAATGAAAACACTGATAAGTACAAAAAACAGTTATTGTTGAAACAAAATATACAACAAAACCAAAAACATCCAAACAGCTGACAACTTTACAAAACAGTTATATTTTACTTTAATCTAATATCCGTAACCGAAACTATCCGAAAATTACGGATACTCCGAAATAACTACATATCCGTAACCGTATCCGAAACCGATATAATTTTATTCCTATATCCATATCCGTATCCAGATCCGAAATATCATATCCATAACATCCCTAATATATATCGAAATAAAGGACCAAGAGGACGTGGCCGTGCCAAAACTATGACCATAACTGAGAAAAACTGCGATCATAATGGTTAACATATAAAAGTAGAGATTGCTCTAAGATTGCCTTGCACTAAGATGCATTTCATGCGGTGAATGCAATCGCTGAAGTCTTTATGAAACGAGAGGTCAGGTTTGATCTCCGCATTATTTGTCCCAGGGTGAAGTCTTTGGAAGTTTTTTAATATCCGCGACACGACACTGATATCTTACAGTGTGTGTAGTTTTAATAATAAGAGCAACCATGTAATGCAGCAAGCTGTTCCAATATTGTTTGACGTATCTACGTTGTATAGTATTTAGTAGGATGCCTGTAGATTCATATATAGTCAGTGTTGGAACTGGTGTGAGTGGAATACCATGAGGCTGTCACTACGAACAGCCGAGCAGCTTCTTGTATCCCGTTTAATAATCATGCCTCATAGTCTCACGTTGTACATCACCAGCCCACATGGTTCTAATATTATTAGTGACGTAACACAACTACACCAGAAGTGTATGAAAATAAAATTTTGATATCATCACAACGACCATATAAGGTATTCGTCGGTGCCGGAAATCAAATTCTTTCTAGAACATCGGATAGCAAACGCCACAGTCAGAAATTACGAGAAAAAATAAAATAAAAAAATAAATAAATACACCCAACAGTCACATACATAGTTCTGATCCCACACTAAGATACAAGTCTTGTGTCGTGGGTATCAGAAACTACGAGAGACTTTTCGGTCTCACATACACCCAGACCCGAAACAAATATTTGTGGATCACACAAACATTTGTCTCGGTGCGGGGATCGAACCCGCGGCCTCTCGTTTCGCAAGCTGTTGTCTAGCCAACTGCGCTACGGGACTGTCAAATACAATAGCGGTCGACGGTTCAACTTCCTGCGAATGATTCCATCTCTCTCGTTTCTATAATTACTATCTCAGTCCCACAGGGATTTACAAATATATAGAGGGTAGTTGTGGTGTGACTTGCTTCGGTTGTACCGTTCTTTCCATATCTCTGTCTCATGTCATACGGAACAATCTAGAATCTGGCAGTACGCATTGTCGCCTCGGGAAGGAAATAGGCCGACCACCGGGTCGAACAAGTACCTATATAAGAACGAATTCGCGGAGAGAGAATGAGAAATTTCGACGCCAGAGAGTCCGCACGACAATTATATGTGATTCGTATTTGTGACTAATTGTCCGCATATTTAAAAAGTAGTAAAACCAGTGCTATACTAACATATAAAAAAGAAAAGGAAATTAAAACGGATTGCATCATTTTCAACCCCCTTGGTAAGTTAAATATAATTAATTCCAATATTGGCTTGGTTGCTGTTAACTAATTTTTCGTGTCTGGATTAATTTGATTACCTACTATTCAAGAAGTGATTTCTTCAACCTTTTAATACTGTAAAAATTGCTATGGCTATACTTATATATTTCTTGATAGTGGTTTAACAACGTAACGAAATGTGACAGCGAGTATCTTAAAATTGGTAAAATATAACCTTATTATCTTATATCTTTAAATGAGCAATTCTTGTATATAATTGGAATCTCGGAATCGGCTCCAACGATTTTCATAAAATTTAGTATATAGGGGGTTTCGGGGGCGATAAATCGATCTAGCTAGGAATCATTTTTAGAAAATGTCATTTGGAAGAAAAATAACAAAAATCAACTGAAAAATATGACTCTTCCTGACATCTATTGGCGAATATTGGCGAATAATACTATTTTTTGTGAGCAACTAATTGCTTTAACGACACAACAGCTGATGGCGTTGTTAAGTAACATTATTCATATTTCATCATTTTATTAGTAATTCGTACTTAAATATAATTTCCAAAAAACACAATTAAAAAAAAAATCCGAGCAAAGCTCGGTCATCCAGGTACTTTTTTTTTATACTGGCACGGCAAAGTGAAATGAAATTGAAATGAAATGAAATTGCTTTATTTGGTCACGTAGGCAATCAAATAGCACTTATGACAAGTCAATACAGAAAAGAAAAATCTTTTATTATTACATTATAATTCAACTATGGTTCATTTTATATATATAATTTGTACAAAAATATTTACGGTTTTTTTATAATTTATTTTTAGTTTTCATCAGGAAATACATAATATCTTATTATTATTATTTTAAAGTAAATAACGAGATGGACCTTGTGTATTTCCGAAACGTCACGTATTATTTTAATGCTACCACCGGATCCAAACGCGACCCTGACTGAGAAGACCCGGCGAAACAAACTCAGCGGGCTCACTTTTCTACTGGAATTTACGCGGCGCGACCCACACCTGAGTAGATCCAGCGAGTCCAACTCAGTGGGCATGTATTTGGTCCAGTAAGGATAACATAATTATATTTATTTATTTTTTATTTATTTATTTATTCAAATGATTTGGTTTAAGAAAGAAGAATGTGAAAGGTACTGGGTTCCAAGATGTGGTGATGGCGATGTGCGGGAGAGATCTAATGCCAAATTTCCTTATCCTCTAAATACTGATTTATATTGTAGTATCCCCTTGTCATCAGAACACGTTTAATGTGCACCTTAAATGAATTATCTGATAGGTCAGTTACAGATTTGGGGAGCTTATTGTAAAATTTAACGCAGTTGCCTACAAAGGACTTACTGGTTTTTTCTAATCTTAATGAGGGTATCACAAGTTCATGTCTACCCCTGGTATTTACATTATGTATATCACCAATTTTACTAAAGCTAAATACATTCTTACGTACATACATAATATTTTGATAAATGTATTCAGATGGCACGGTCTCCCGGCGGTCGCGGGTTCAAATCCTAGGCTTTCTCATCTGACTTTTTGAAGTTACGTGTATATTAGCAATGGGTTATCACGTACTTTAACGGTGAAGGAAAACATCGTGAGGAAACCTTCATATAGGGTCAAGTAATTTATTCATTTTAAAAAATAATCTTAAAAAAATAAACTGAGTGCGGCTGTTAGTGCAGTAAATTATTTCAAGTTATACCTCTGTTAAGCTTGATGTTGTAAATGTTGTTAGGTGTTAGGTACATTGACAGCACCGGTTTATAGTGAAAGAGAGATAACAATTTATCATAAGGATTAATTTTAACTGACGTTTGACGTGTGCGGCCCTAAATATTTCTAACTAACGCAAAAAAATATAATTATTTTAAAATAAAAAAACACGACGCACTAAAAGCACTAAAAGTGAGATACATTATGTTTTCCTGCGATTGCCAAGTCTAACTATTTTACTTAAAACATTGATATGGTCACTATAAGATGTTGTCTGGTAAGCTAAGTGCATAATAACTTAAGACAGAAGGTCCCTTAAACGGGGACTGAATAAATTTATCGACTTTGTATCACATGGATCTCACAACTTTTTACGGTAGAAGAACTGAGTTGCGAGACTTGTTTTTTATACAAGTTTTGTTTTTTATGGGATTATTAATATTTTTTCACTCCTAGTGTAGTCGAAAGCTAATAGTTTCTCTCAAATCATCATCTCATAGACGTCCCAAGGCTGAGCGCGGCCTCCTCTGCAACTGAGAGGTTAAGGCATTAGTCCACCACGGTGGCCTATTGCGGGTTGACGGTATGCAGGTTACATCGGGATGATTTCCTTCACCGTTAAAGTTTTTCTCATATAAGTAAACAACATTTTGGAACACACTTCAATAATAAAGTCAGTTTATGCCGCGAAAATAAAATTTCCATTCCAATGAGTGTTTGTGGGATCGTGAGGTGTTCTGGTTAAAACCACTTTGGAAGTGGGCTGATGCTATTAGGTACAGCATCATGTTGATGACTACGCATAAATTGGATCTTCCCCTTACAACATCGTTGCGCAGAATCCTTAACGTTCCTCCAAAGGGCTGTGGTTAACTAAATGGTGTAACAGGTTACGAAGAGTGAAGTTAATCGAGTTAGTGTGTCAGTGAGCTGTGGTATCGGCAAGGAGGTGGCACATAGGCACGTTGCACCCAGCGCGACGCCGTCACGTACCTACAGACAAATATCAGGTCAAATCGATATCAAATCATGTGCGCGCCCGACGCTGACCTTAATTCTACCACGAGGGAGCGCGACCACTTGCGTGGCACCGCACCGCTGATGGCGCCACGCTCGTTGTGCACTCCTCGTCATATCTGATGATGAAAGCAACCATTGTGTGGCACGCTTACTCATATACCTTTTTTCTTGTACGAGGAAATGAGGTAAACGAGCAAATGAGCCACCTGATTTTAAGTGGTCCACACCGCTCATGAATCATCGATGTGTTGCCGGCATTTAAGGAAAATCTAGGCTCTTTTCTTGAAGGTCCCTAAGTCGTTTTCGTTTGGTAATACTGGCGAGAAAAGCTTATTCTACAAAGATGTTGCGCGGGCAAGAAAACTCCGTGTGAAGCGCACTATTGAGGAACGTTATTCATTGACATGATAGGGATGGAACTTCAATTTAGAATTTTCAATTCGGGCACAAAATATATTCCGCTCGGACTTTAATGGCAGAGTAGCGTCGATTTGATAAGGAATAAGTACCCGCTCATAGGGCAATATATTATCACCGAGAAACTTGAATGAACTGATAAATTATGATATAAGTATTACAGTATAAGGTAACGGTGGGTGCGCCTGACGACACCCGCGCCGGCCGTCGCCAGACTTCGCGCCTCGTCTGATACAAGCTTCCAATCGTATTGCAAGCGCTGCTCCATAACCATAGTCCATACATCTTAAACTGCTGGCTCATGGATTAGTGCTGTGACGGGAGATCGCGTAAAAAATCTAGCAAATAGGCGTTCCTTCGAAATCTAAAAAGGTTCTACGACATCAAAGAACTTAAGATTTTTTGTACATTAAGTAACATTCTAAGAAAAGTGCAGGGCGGGCGGATTGCAGGGAGTGCGGCGGTGGGCGGCAGGCGGGGTGTGTGTCGGTGTGGTGCGCAGCGGGCGGCGGGCGGCGGGCGGCGGCAGTGCGCGGCGCGCGCGGGCCCCGAACAGCCGCCGCCGCTCCGCGCCCGCTCACTCTGTGCGTCGCGCCACGTGCGCCGACACTTGCCACTTAAGCTCCGCTGCCTCCGGTTATTTTACTGCCGAAATAGAATTTACGATCGTCCAGTCGTTCGGTGGAGCGGGCCCGCGGCAGGCTGCAGCCGGCGAGTCATTCTCGTTCCCGCGACGGGCCTCTTTGCGTCCATTCGCCGTTCGTCACTCACCGATATCTGTCAGTGCGCGCGGAAGCCGGTCGGGGTGAACAATCTATTTGCCATAAATATCGAGGGATATATGTATATACTACTCGTATATACCATATATCGAGGGACATTCCGTAATAGACGTAACAACTTGTCCTAATTTAAGTGAAATAGTGGTAGAGTGGCAGCCGCACGCCACCAGGCGTGACGTGGAGGCCGTCGTGCGAGTACGCGCCTGCCGCCACCTTCGCACCGGCTTCACTTGCCGTGTATTTACATTCAAAAGTGTCGGATTATGTTTGTTCATTTGAGGAGCTCCCAATTAAGTGAAGATTTCCGATCCGTCCGGGATGAGAACGAGTTCCAGTGCGCGGTGCATTCGTCTATAGTGTTGGCAGCGAGGAGAGACGCGCCGCCGGGGTCGTCGACTTGAAGACGCGAACTTCCCGGGGTCGCCGCGGACCCGGACACCACCGAATGCCGAGACACAAACTCGGCCGCGATTAAACAGTTCAGAATTAATATATATTTTTACGACTCGGCAACGGGTACACAAAACATTTTTACGATGCAATAATAATAAATAAGGAGCTTTGAACGGGCGCGCGCACTTTCAGAGCGGCACGAGTGAGCAGCGGGTCCAGCGAGTCCAGCACGGGCGCGAACGGGCGGCACGCTGGAGGCGCTGCGCCGGCACTCGCGGCAAATCGCCGCGCGTCGAGTCCGCCGCGTGCAGGTGCGTGGGGCGCGGGCCAGGGGCGCCGCCCGGCGGCAGGCCGCGGCACTCCGCACTGGGCGGCGCGCGGCCGGCTCACAGCGCGCGCTTTGTTTCAGTTCACGGAGCGGACGCGGGATGGCGCGCGCGGCGGCGACGGCGCCGGTGAGTGCTCGCGCTCGGTCAGTAGCGCGCGTGGTGGCCGCGCTCGCCGCCCGCCCGCCCTTCGTGCGCGTATCGGGCGCGCGTCGCGGAGCTCGCAGCGCCGCCGCCCGCGCCCTGCGGGGGCTGCGTCCGTGGACTCCGCTCACTGTCGCTTTGTGTGCGCGCAGAGAGCGGCGGATCCGAGATGTCGGCCGGCAGCGGCGGCGGAGGCTCCAGCGGCGAGGGACGCCGCCCCTCCACCTGCCGCGTGGAGCTCGGCGCGTTGCTGGCGCCCGAGCCACGGCCTCTCGACAACAAGGTCAAGGTGCGCTTGTCGGAAGGATGGTGTCTGCACACGTGACGTGTCACCAGGAAGGTGTTAAGAACGCGGCCGGAGCCGGCCCGAGTGTGGCTCACCCTTTTTTCTCTATCTCGCCTGGTTTGGATAGCTTCTACGTCAAAATGTTCCACTCGCAATTTCACGCGCACCTCTATTACAACTAATGCAATGATAATTTAAAAATACACCGCGATTCGCTTTAAGGCCGTTAGTCGGATTCGAATGTAGATGTGTTCGATACCTGTGCGAGGTCACGGTACCCCGTTGCAATTCTGTTGCTGGAAGGAAACTCAGTTCGCAAAAGGTGACGTGTTCGTGGCTTGCGACGCCACCGATGCGGTGTGTCCCGCACACACGGCGTCGCTGCCCTGCTCGGCGCATACGTAACACTTGGATGCATAGATTGTTACTTTCCGTTCGCTTGATCATCAACTTATTGTCGTCCACTTACTGTGCTACAATACTGCTTTACCACAAAAAACATCGATGAATTAGAATACGTGATGGCAAAACTTTTGTTTTGGGAGGCAATTTTATTAAAAAATATTCCACAGCTCAATAGAAGGGTCACTTAGCACTTACTAGTAGGAAGCACGGCGCGCGCCACCCCGCGACCTCCGCGACCCATTTGCATAATGAGCAGCGAAGGTGCGCGGGGGCGGCGCCTCACATATTGTGTGCGCCGCCTTTTATCTGTGTAGTGGGCTGCAGGCGATTCGCATCGCAATCATTATAAAAATTACTGTCCAATGTATGTGAATATCACATATTTGCCATGATTCACGTCATGTCGCAGCTTAATGCTGAGTTGACCACCTAGCTGTTGCGATGTGGACGTGCACTTATTCCTATTCATCTTCAACCTCAAGTTGTTGGATATTCCCGCAGCACATGCACGTGTAGTTACATAATAATATCGCCGTATTGCTCCAGTAGAAGATTATTATTGCCCGGGTTAACAGCTAACGGTTTTATTATAATGGCAGTCGGCGTCGGCGAGCCGGCGAGCGGCTCAGAAACACTCCTTAGGGAGGCTTCCGGTATTTGGTGTCATGTGGCCGATAACATTTTGCGATGGATTGATTTTTATTTTATCGTGTGTGCCAGTAATAGCCATTTACGAGCGATCCCCGCCTCATTTCATTAACCGCGCCCGCCGGACTATTCCCTGGCGATACTAGACCAATTATTTATTTCGCCCTATCGCATGAACATCATCCATAATGTGCCCACTGGAAGAGTGAGGGCGCGGCGGCCGGCCTGCCTTTACTTTCGTGCTCCGTTATCTCCGAAATCCGAAAACGAACCGAGCCGCGTGCGCCTCGCTTCTTTATATTATCGTCGCTCCTACGTCGATCATTCACATACGGATGTGTGGATCGTTCACAGCGACACAGCATACATGGCATGACAGAGGAAGAGAACGTGGTGCGGCCGCACCAGGAGATGGCCGTACTGTCGCTGGAGGAGAAGAAATACTTGCTGGGGGTGGAGCGCGGCGACGTGGCGGGCACGCGGCGCGTGCTGCAGCGCGCGCGGGACACCGGACACATCAACGTGGACTGTGTGGACCCGCTCGGGCGTAGCGCGCTGCTCATGGCCATCGACAACGAGAACCTCGAGATGGTGGAGCTGCTGCTGGAGTTCGGCGTGGAAACGCGCGACGCGCTGCTGCACGCCATTTCCGAGGAGTTCGTGGAGGCGGTGGAGGCGCTGCTCGACCACGAGGAGCGCAACAAGAAGCCGGGCGAGCCCAACGTGAGTGCCTGCCCCCGGCGTCCGCCGCGTTCGCGCGTGCCTTGTCTCACCAAAGGTCTGTCCGCAGAGCTGGGAGGCGCTGCCGCCGGAGACTGCGACGTTCACGTCAGACATCACGCCGCTTATCCTGGCGGCGCACCGCGACAGCTACGAGATCATCAAGCTGCTGCTGGACCGCGGCGCGTCGCTGCCGGTGCCGCACGACGTCCGCTGCGGCTGCGACGAGTGCGTGCGCTCGCGACGCGAGGACTCCCTGCGCCACTCGCGCTCGCGCATCAACGCATACCGCGCGCTTGCGTCACCCTCGCTCATCGCGCTGTCGTCCAAGGACCCTATTCTGTCGGCGTTCGAGCTGTCGTGGGAGTTGCGGCGGCTTTCGGCGCTCGAGCACGAGTTCAAGACGGAGTACCAGGAGTTGCGCGCGCAGTGCCAAGAGTTCGCCACGGCGCTGCTGGACCACACGCGCACTTCCAACGAGCTGCAGATCCTGCTCAACCACGAGACGGGCTCGCCGCAGGCACCGCTGGCCGAGCCGGGCGCCCCGGAGCGGATGCGCCTCTCCAGGCTCAAGCTGGCCATCAAGCTGCGTCAGAAGAAGGTAAATAGGGGCGTGCGATGACAGAGGCTCGCGTGACGCCCAGTGTCCGGGAGGGTGACAGTTGTCCGTGTGATGCAGTTCGTGGCGCACCCCAATGTGCAGCAGCTGCTGGCGTCAATTTGGTACGAGAGCGTACCCGGCTTCCGGCGCAAGAACATGCTGCTGCAGGCGGCGGAGATGGTGCGCATCGGCGTCATGTTCCCGCTGTACTCGTTGGCGTACATCGCGGCGCCGCACTCGGCCGCCGGACGAACGCTACGCAAGCCCTTCATCAAGTTCCTGTGCCACTCTGCCAGCTACTTCATGTTTCTATGTATGTTACTATTTTATTATTATTTTATTCGTGCGCAGTACATACGCTATTGAATTATCTGTCTCCTCTCGAGATAAATAAAAACAATTTGCATAATGCATCACAGTTTTCGCTTAAAAGCCAACAGTTGTTTAGATTGAAACACTTTTTCTTTGCGTCATGTAGGTAAGTATTATTGTATAAAGACGTTTAAATTTCATTGTGGCAAACGAGTAAAACCTGTACAAACAAGTCTACCTCCTCCTCGTAAAATTATGTAGCTACTATTATTTATTTGTTTTTGAACAATGAATATGCATCACTTTCGTGATCGGATATATTGTTATGTCAACTTTTCGACCTGACCGCAGATCTAAAAAACAGTCTCTGACATAATATTTGGTATCACGCAAATAAAACTTATTTCCATTGGGTTATACAATCTGTGCCTTCCAATTATAACTCTAGTAGATAATGTTATATATAAGTGTAATAGTAAAATATCATAAATTTGGGGCACGAACTCGGGCTAGTTTGGATCAACTAAGAATGAAAAATCTGACAATTCAATGTAAATGAGTTATGTTACTGACTGCAAAATGGTATGCATACGAGTACATAACACTAAACATAACGTAACATACGACTACATGCATGAATTCTTGGTTGAGTTCTCATGACAAAGTACACAATTTATTTCTTAATAAAAGGTATCGTCCAAATATAGACCCTCGCGTTTGCGGCACTCATTTAATCGTAACAGTAAAATTACTTATGACGGCTCGGCAGGTGGACTTAGTGATGCGCCATGAAGCCGGTTTATTGGCGTAAACTTTAGGTTAACCCCATAGGAAATGTCCATAGGGGTTAAATCAGGAGTGCGTCGAGGCCCATTGATGTCACCTGTCCTGGAGATCAATTATCCTGAATGTTTTTACGCATTCGTGGCAGAAGCATATTGGATGTGTGTGACGTTGCTCCGTCCTGCTGAAACCATGTTCTTTGGTTATAGCCAGGAAAGTTTTGCAGTTCAGGCACTAAGAAGTCGACTAATGATGAATTATGTGGAGATGCCACATAACGCTCTGAATGCATTGTAACTGCACGCCCCTTTTCGTCTTCAAAAAAGTAAAGGCCGATGATTCCTCGCGCCGACATCGCAGTCCATACGGTCACTTTAAGCGAATGAAGGGGTTTCTGATGCTTGCTTTTCGGATTCGTTGCACTGCAGTAGCGGCAATTCTGCTTATTTAAGTGTCCATCCATTAACATGAAAATGAGCTTCATGCGAAAACAAGATGTTGGTAAACATCGTTTAATTGCCCGATTTACGAAGTCAAGCCTCTGACTGGCATCTTGGGGCTTTGACTCTTGCACCAATTGAAATTTGTAGGGGTGCAGCTTTAAGTATTTACATTTAAAGCACTTGTGCAATTCCGAATTGAAAGGTTCAGGTCGTCACGAACAAACTGATCAACATTCTCCATGTTTCTACAGTTCTTCATGAACTTGGTCGCCTGTATTTTGTTTTTTCCAGCATTGTTCCGATCTCTTCAAACTTTTTACCCATTTTTGAATAAGATGAATGTTTGGCGCATCATTAAGGTGCCGAAAACCTAGAACACTGAGGAATCTTCTACGCGCTACAGTAGCGGAATCACCGTTTTTGTAAATCTCTCGCACGCACAACGCGTGGTCTGCTCCCGAGAAACGCTCTCGCCAATCCGCGCTACTCGAGCCATGGACTAAGACCTTTTTTTGTTCTCGAGGTGAAAGCTGATTATGGCTCTACATCTCGCTATCCCTGGGGGAGGGGGGCGGGAAGCGTATGTCGGGGTCACCGGCCTTTTAGCCCGACGCGCGGCGTCGTCACGTCCGCGCAGATGCTAATGCGGGGCTGGATCCCTAACAAAAATCCCTATGCCGGCATATCGACCAAAACCTCCTGGTGGCCATCTTCTTGCCAAGTTGTGTGGGCGAGAACCTGCCGTTATTCCGCAGACGCCCAGTGCGCTTCCGAGGCGGAAATGTTTTGGCCGTCTTGGAGTTGAATGGGGCGCAGTTGCACCCTCACTAGCTTGGTTCGGGCGCCCACCCACAACCGTTATTACAAGTACGGACGGCTTGTATTACAAGTATTTCCTTCATATACCTACATACCGACATAACATTATGTCAAATGCTACGCCCAAAAAAGCCTCAACTTCATGCGTGCACTTGCTATAATTATTAGTACAGGGACTTCAGGAATATTCAATTTCAAAATATGTGTTTAGTACATTATATACTCTACATTTAGTCTCAGTCAAAGTCAAGTCTTTATTCAAATAGACGTTCACAAGTTCTTTTAAATCGTCAATTTTAAACTGTTTTTAAACTAAACTATTGCCGCTTCGAAACGTGTTATCGCTGTGTAGAAGTAACGGCAAGAAACTTAACAGCAAATACTACTTCATAAAATTTCTTTTCATTCCGGTAGTGCCAGTCTCTTTGTACCGCAGTTCATCATAATAATCTTACGTGGATTTACCGCATTTCGCTTTTGTATGTGTGTACTCGTGGAGCAGTCCTGCTGATCCTGGCGTCTCAGCGCATCGAAACGGCGGCGGGGGGGCTGCTGTGGGGCGCGCCGGCGGGGGAGCCACTGTCCCGCCGCGGGGCGCCGCCCTCGCTGGTGGAGTGGCTCATCCTCGCCTGGGTCAGCGGTACGTACCACACTGCACCTCACACACCAATCTCCAAGTGTTTCGTGTTCCACTGTGAACTTCCGCGCACTACACACTAGTCACTGCATATTCATTTATGTTTAATAACTATAAACAAGGATTGTTAACATGTGGTGGTCGGCGTGGGCGGCTTGGGCGGCAGGTCTCATATGGAGCGAGGTGAAGCAGCTGTGGGACATGGGGCTGCGTGAGTACGTGCACGACATGTGGAACGTGATCGACTTCGTTACCAACTCGCTGTACGTGGCCACGGTCGCCTTGCGGATCGTCTCGCACTTCCAGGTTGTGACCTACAATTTGCCATTATTAACTTTTACAAAAATTTCTCATTCCATCACTTACAAGCATCATTATTTCATAATCATTTAAACTGTGAAAATAACGAGTTAGCCTAATTTGTGATAAGTTAAGGAGAACTCTCCACTACGTTTCTCTACTTTTTATCATTGCACTGTATATTTAGAGCCCCAAAAACAATCGGCAATAGTTTCAACGCATTCTCATATATTCACAAAAAAACTTTCTATTGAAAAAAATGTATATTTGATAACTAAAGGTAAGTACAGTCGGGAATTTTGTTTGGAGATTTATTGATTTTTCCTGTTGAGTCCATTTGATTTTACAACGTTGTATTTGAGCAGGTTCGCTGGGAGATGTCCATGGGCCTCCAGTGGAACCAGCCGCGTGAGAAGTGGGACGCGTGGGACCCGATGCTGCTATCCGAGGGATTATTTTCCGCGGCCAACATCTTTAGCAGTCTCAAACTGGTGTACATCTTCAGCGTGAACCCGCACCTGGGCCCGCTGCAAGTGTCGCTCAGCCGGATGGTGCTCGACATATTGAAGTTCTTCGTGTTAGACATACTCGTCATCTTTGCCTTCTCCTGCGGTGAGCACCACGTTTACTTTACCGCCTATTCTCAAGCAAATCTTATCGGCCACGTAAGAGCACATGCCCATTTAGGTCAGCTGTTAATGTGACTCGCAGTGTTACATACATGTAAAATTCATTCTGAAGGTTTTATTTTTATTTTGGACGTATTCTTTTAATCCTCAGGTAAAATCCTATGAGTAACCACCATAACTATTATAAATATTTATAAGAGGCCCTGAAGCGGGAGTTGATTAGTTGAGTTTCAACATTAAGCAGTAGCTATGTTATTTTTAGATTTCATGTTCAATGCAATTGAATAAGATTTTTTGAAGCATGTCGACGATTGTCAGACAGTAAGTGATAGATCGAGTAGTGAAGTGTAAGTTAGCGTGTGTGCATATGTGTGTGCAGGACTGAACCAGTTGCTGTGGTACTACGCGGACATGGAGAAAAAGCGGTGCACGACGGGCACGGCGCTCACCGCCAACGGCACGCTGCCCGACCCCGACGCGTGCATCGTGTGGAGACGCTTCGCCAAGTAACCTCTCACACACACACACACACACACACACACACTACTGTACCAACGCCCTGTGCATAATGCTCCTTGGCCTCTACCAACCACTCCTTCTTGTATCACGTTTTTGCATACTTTCTCTTTGTTTATGATGGTTTAGCAACCATAAAACGTGTGCAAATTTTAATAAACGTCGAATAGACACATTGTATTTGTACAATTTGCGCACACAGAATGCAGATTGATCCAACTTGACAGACAGGACCGTTTTTTGATGTACATCGAACTTGAATGAGAAAAGTTATAGGATAAAGTGGGATATAGAGGAATGAATGGTTATTATGGAGATGAGGGGCAATGGACGGGCAAAATGGATGAAATGGAGATTTGTATGCGCTCGGATTGGTGAAAAGGGACACGCAGAGATGCAGAAGTAGTTAGAAGTAGAACAGTAGTAGGTTTAAGCGGGATGGTGCATGTTTTTTTACATCACCATATCACACACAATACCGCTTTGTTCTTCTGGTCTCATTACACAATTAGATATAATATATTTATTTATTTACTTTTTCTTGTACAATACAGCTTCTTAAAATATAAATAAACGGAGAAACTAAAACTTAATATAAAGTAGAAGTGGCGGTCTTATTGCTTTAGGCAATTTCTTACTGAAAAACTTTGGATGGATAATTAGAAGAGGAAAAATAAAGAGATCACTTTATATCCAAAATTATTAGGTACATTTGTCATCACTGGTTGTTTAATGTATTTAATATTTTGGTATGGGTACCTTCGACCATGATTTGTATTTACAAATTTCAAACAAATTAGTTGAGTATATACCTACCTGTTCGATACTTCATTAGTTAGACATGGAATTTGAATCTGTTTTGCGTACTTGTCGGGCACGTAGTGGAGACGAGCGCGGCGAGACGACCCGCCGACCAGTCGAGCCAGACTCCTTTAGTAACAACCATACAATTTACATAATGTGCATCGTTATTCCTTCCCTCATGGCCTGTTGTACTGAATATAATGCTCCAGCGCTTGGCTCCCTGCCATCTCTTTTTATTATACATTATTCCACGTTAATATTCGATTTGTGTTTATGTTCCCATTCAGTATGATATTGTTGATAGTAAAGCGAGTCCGTCGCTGCCGTGTAAACTTCTTGTGAGTAGTTATGGCCATCGCACGGCGGATTGGTGTCACGCACACGGCACTCACACGGGCACAGGGGCACGTCACCTAGCATTGCGTTGGACATTTACCGAGAACATACGTTGTGTGATCAGTTTGTTCGAGACGATGCAGACGCTGTTCTGGGCGGCGTTCGGCCTGGTGGACCTGGACTCGTTCGAGTTGGACGGCATCAAGATCTTCACGCGCTTCTGGGGCATGCTGATGTTCGGCACGTACGCCGTCATCAACGTGATCGTGCTGCTCAACCTGCTCATCGCCATGATGAACCACTCCTACCAGCTCATATCCGTCAGTACCCTCGCACGTTCACACTGTTGCACACACACTGCACTGGTCGTTGTTGACTCGCGCCGCTCGCTCGGAGCGCGTGCCCGCCGCACTGTAGAGTGACGCGCTGTTCTATCGCAGGAGCGCGCCGACGTGGAGTGGAAGTTCGCACGCAGCAAGCTGTGGATCAGCTACTTCGAGGAGGGAGGCACTGCGCCGCCGCCCTTCAACGTGGTGCCGTCGCCCAAGTCGCTGCTGTACGCGTGGCGCTGGCTGCAGCGGCGCCTGTGCGGCCACGCGCGTGCCAAGCGGGAGCACATGCGCACCATACGGGTACCCACCGGCCCCACTCCGCGCGCGTTGCGCCCGCCACACCGCTCACTACAACGTTTCATTCTGTTTCAGAGAAAAGCCAAACAAGCGAATGAAAGAGACTTTCGTTACCAGGTAATTTCGTTACTAAGATCGTAAAGACGTTTCGTCCGTCCATCATATTTTCAATTTACTGGTGGGTGACATGCTGACGGAGTTCCGTTTGCACAGGCCATAATGCGCAATCTGGTGCGGCGCTACGTGACGGTGCAGCAGCGGCGCGCCGAGAGCGGCGGCGTCACCGAGGACGACGTCAACGAGATCAAGCAGGACGTCAGCGCGTTCCGCTGCGAGCTCGTGGAGATCCTGCGCAACTCTGGCATGAACACGTCCACCGCCAACGCCGGCGCGCCCGGTGAGTGTCGCGCCGCTGGCCAGCCCGCCGCCGCCGACCGTGCTCGCGCGGTAACGCGACTGCCTCGTGTTCCCAGGAGGCGGTGGCGGCAAGAAGAACCGACAGAAAGAGAGGCGGCTCATGAAGGGGTTCAACATCGCGCCGGGCGGGTCGCTGGCGCCGGTGGACGAGTTCCTGGCGTCGCTGCACCACGAGCACGGGCCGCACGGCGGACCCCATGCGTCGCTGTCGGTGCTGCTGGGCGGCCGCCTGCGCGCCAGCCAGTCCAGCCTCAGCGATGGCTCAAGCGCGGCGGCCGGCGCGCTCGCGGCGGCGCGGCGCAAGCCCCCGACGCACAAGCGGCGCTGGGGAACCATCATCGAGGCCGCGCGCGCCGCCCGTGTGTCGCGCCTCATAGGCCGCTCCCGCTCCGAGGACTCCGTATGCGACCACGCGAGAAACTCACCCAGGTATTACCGTTCCATTATTACTTTTGCCACTGCTGGAAATATTCACGAAAGTTCGCATGCATCCCGCATAACAGATGATGCATTTTCCGACAAATCTTGACGATCCCCCTGTTGTTCGGTGTTGCATAAGTTGATTGGAAATTTACGAGTGATGCAATCATAATCTAGAGACATAAAAAGTTGTGTTAAGTTTAACGCATCGGTTTGGATGGGTGTCCAGCGGCAGCGACCACTCGGAGTCCGGCAGCGACTCGCAGCGCAGCCCCGAGCGCAGCGGCTCCCGCAGCGGTCCGCTGCATCCTCTCACGGCGCTGGCCGCACTCAAGCGCAAGCGCAAGAAGTTCTCGGACTCGCGGCGGCAGGAGGCGCAGCAGCGCGTGACTCCGCCCGGCGACGCTCTGCAGCGCGCCTCCTCGGTGCCGGCGCGCGTGCCGTGCGCGCCCCCCGCGCCGCGCGCCTCCCCCGCCGCGCCCGCGCTGTCGCCCTCCACCACGGCCGAGAGCGTGGCCACGCGCGGCGGCAGCCGGGAGCCGCTGCTCGCCAGCCTCGACGACGATGCGCACAAGGTGAGTGCGGGCGCGCCCCGGCCGCGCGCGCCGCCCTGCTCGGCACTGTCTGTGGGCCCCTGCTCGCAGGAGGCGTGCGCGCAGTGCGGCTACGACACGAGCTCGGGCAGCGCGGGCGCGGAGGGCGCGCGTGGCCCCGAGGCGGGCGGCGTGGCGGCGAGCGCGGAGGGCGCGGGCGGCGCGGGCGGCGCGGGGGCCGAGGCGGAGAGCGGGTCGTGCGGCCGGTGCGCGGCGCTGGCGCGGCTGGCGGGCGTGACCCCGCTGCATGGCCACGCGCCGCAGCAGTCGGCGGGCTGGCTGTAGCGGGCGGCCGGTCGCTGCGCCGCGCCGCCGCTGCGGTGACGCGCCCGCGCCGCTCTCGCGTGCACTGTCCATGAGTGGAGGGGCGGAGGGGTGCAGCCGGCGCAGGCAGGGCAGGCGGGGAAGCACCGGTGCGGCGGCCGCCGTTGACTTGGTTCGACTCTGCAGTCTACTGTAAGCTGTCCGCGATGGATGGCTCTTCCTATGTTATAACGAAGACATATTTTATCGAACACCAATTAGTTAAGTAGATACAATTGAAATTAGGCATATTATGTACTAGCGTGTAAGTATACTATTTTATATATTTACAGACGATTTATGTAAGGAAACCATCAGACGGAATGTTGACTTGTATACTATAATTATTCTATTAGATAAAATGTTCATTATATTCAGAGCTGTAGAAGGTGTTGTTTTAAAGCGAAAGCTTCCATGCTTGTAATGCTCTAAGCAGTTTATTTTTCATAAACGCAACAGTTATTGATACAAATTTTACGATAGGCTTGTAGGTTTCAGTGCTGGCCTAAAAATAAGACTCTTGAATTTTTTTCATCGATATTTAAATCAATATGGGATCACTTATCATTTCTAATAACTACCTAAAATAGGACATATCTTATACTCTTAAATGTTTTATAAGTCTCCTGAAACCACAGCATCTGATTCATGATATAGGTAATATCGAAATTTTACCGATCTCTACGAAAAAGTTCAATTTAAAAAAGTAAAGAATTTTAAAGAGTTTTTTTAAATGATAAAAAGTGTTTTAAAGAAATATTAATTTCATGTTAAAGTGTAAGTAGTAAGCACTTCTTCGTGATATAAATTGTGTCAAGAACAGCATTCCATGTTTACCTCTCGGGGGTCTGGAGATTCATGTTCTGTGGTGCAACAAGTAAAAGTTCGTAATGTGTAACTTAAATTATGAAGATGACTTCATAATATTTTTTATACAGCCTCGCAATTATCATTAATCGTATTAATTCTTACGGTTACGAATTAATACGATGGGTCGATTCCAAAATAAACAGAATATTTTCATCTCGCACATATAACTAGATATACGAGTAAATACGATTTACTTGTAAGGCTTATAAAATGAAGATAAGAATGACGGGGTGACAACACAGCAAGCTCTTAAGGGAGTGAACTTTATGAGGTCAACACTCCGTCATGGTGTAGTAATGTCTAGAGTTGACGTTACTAAGTATAATAATGTGTTCCATTAAAGTTTTCCAATAATAAGTTACTGTATTTGCGCACACAGAAATAGCTATATTTATATATAATAAGTAAGATCGAACAATGCAAAACAGGGATTTTTAACACATACCTATATCCTATTGGCATTAGCCAACTGAACTCCCATAAGTCGACTGGTCTGTGTGTCTGTGTGTATGTGAGTAGTGTAGGTTGCGGGGCGGACTCGCGCGACTGCACCGATGCAGAGGTCGTGCTCCACACCACACCTCCTGACAACCGCGAACCGCATAATATAAAATAACGCACAAGATCCTTGTATCGAGGTCGATATATGTAGAGTCAGTAGCGGTCGGTGCCGTCGGCGGGGCCGCCATCCGCAGCATTAGAATGTACTCGTCCTACGTAGAAAATAACAGAAGATGCAGTATTTTACAATCACATTTACATGCCGTTCTCACTCACGGCGACGGATACGATTTACACGATATTTTCTTATATAATTTGGTATTGAAGATAGAAGTGTACCGTGCTATAGCACGCATAGCAGTAGTGGGCGCGCCGCAGCGAGCGCCGCCCGCGCGACACTCGCACCTCGCCAGCCGTAGTATAGTGGCGCCGCGCCGCGCGCACTGCGCCGACCGACCGCCGACCGACCGACGACCGACTCACTAGTTCACACAAAGTGCCCTTAAACACTGTACATATTTTGTTGCTTGTTTGCTCTGTACTCTAGTTACGTATTGAAGTAGTATCTGACCGTCGTTGTGCCGCGTCAGGTTGAGCGCTGCTTGCGGATGTTTGTGATTGTTTTCGTTACTGAAAGCGGTGCGTCGCGGTCGGTTCATGTGTGCAGGTCTATTTGTAGCTAGTAAGAGTGTACGTGCTGGGGTGGGTGGAGCCGCGCTCCGCCGCCAGCTCGGCTCGCATATCGTCCTTCTGTGTACCGCAGCTGCGTATCGTAGGTTAACCGAAGTAGTGAATCCTCGGCGGCGCACGCCCGCTTTACATCCGCATTCTTTCGTTGAGATGCACACAAACACACGTAATGATGTTCAAAATACTTCCCGCAATTTTCATTACATCGTTTGTATCGATTCACAAATCTGCCGTTCGGCTCGGTAAAGCTCGAGCTCGAGTAATGAATGTGTCGTGAGCAGAGTGCGGAGTATTGTGTGACTTGCACCGCCGTGAGCTTCCAACAATCCTAGTTACTGTCCGCTGAGTCCGTAGTGGTTGAAGCGGCAGCAGGTGCTCGGCACTGGGTACTGGGTGTCGGGTACTGGGTACCGCAGTGCGCGGTGCGTCCAGTGTGACCAGAGGCCTTTAATGTTTAGTTGTGGAGTGAGCGCGCGCCGCCGCGTGCGTTCACTCGACGCACTATCGATTATATTTTGTAAAGAGTTGTTATTTATTTATACATCATATTTGTATATAACGGTGCGAAGTTTAATAAAATAAGCACTCATTATTTCGTCGTTTTATTTTATTTCAATTATTATCTTCCTTCTGAAGCCGCTTTGAAAGTAAAATAAACCAACTCAAGCGCAGAACTGTTGTATGCTTAGCTAAGTTGGTTCCCTAACTAAAAATCCTGCGCCGGTATCGACTAAAACCTCTCGATGGCCGTCTTGCGCATTTTGGGCGGTACGAGATATACAGGGCGTAAGGCGCCCTTAACTGTTCCCCGTTGCCGCCCGGTGCTCTGTCCAAATGTGGTTAACTCTGCGATGGAGGGAATTAAGGTGTCCCCCACTTGGACCTATTTTCGACGCTCATTGGGTGTGAGCGCCCGCGACATAAACGAGGCTATGATCTCTTACACATATCACGGGATCGTACATCTTGTGCAAGGGCGTACTTCCCCCGTAGCACACCCGACAGTCTTGATATCCCCATTAGTCGCCACTTACGACAAGCAGGGGATGCCTTGGCGGAATTCTTATGCCCCTAATCGACAGAACGGATCTGTGGCTACACGAAATTATGTGTGTAAATAGGGAATTTTTATTAAAATGTGTACCCACCAAAAAAGATCGACTTTATTTACTATATAAAATAAGTCAAAAAACTGACGTCACACATGAAACTGAAAAGTGGTTTAGATCTTATTAAACATAACTTTTTTATACTAATTTTGAACAAACAATTCTTCGGAAGATTTTTAATCCTCACAAAATAAATGGAAGTGATTAGTTTGCTAAGTTTATTAATATAACAACACAAACCTGACTCAGAAGCGTTGCTAGCGTCCATTCCACTTTACACAACTCGTCACACACGCTCCGAAACGACCAACTGACTTTATCAACATATCTGTCTGTGATCATGTTATATAGTGTTTCCCATTTTCAAATATATAAAATTAATTAGAAGTTGATTTTTGGAGTTATGGCCGTCATAAAACTGACATTTCAGGTAGTATCACTTATACAATGAATTAATTAAAATTAGTTTAAACTGAAATGGCCAGATTTTAAGCAAAAAAAATGTTCTTGCTACGTGGTAATTACACCAATCTTTAGGCAATCACCAAAAGTATAATAGGTTTTTCTAGAAAAAAAATCAGTAATTTCAACTTGAAAGAGCTGAATATGGGGGGGACACGTTTAAATCATGTTATACAATTACTTTAATTTTAGAATTATAATATTTAAAGCACCTACTTATATTGTACCTATATATTGGGGCGTCGGACCATCGAGAAATTCACTAGTGATAGGTCTAACTTACTTTTATCTATTACTTTTAAACATAGTTGCTATAATAAATTATTGTCGAAGACGAGGGCACGGTAATACTATCATACAGTAGTTTAACTTCATACAAACGGGCGAAACGCGAGTTATACCTACGCGCCTCGATCGCGGCATGCGCTGGCATGCAGGCAGTCGCGAATGTGCCGCAGTCACGAACGGACAGTGTTGTATTGTAAGCAGTAACCGCGAGATTTTTATACAAAATAAGTGCAAGAGCCTATTTAATATGACAAGTACATATTGTGTTTATATATTGTGCTGTTTTTGGTTGCATGAAATCTTCCAATCAAAAATAACATGCATTTTTATTGAACACTTCCTATTCCATTCACAAAATATTTTATTAGTTTAAATAAAAATAAAAAATATTTACAATCACAAAAATAGATAGAAAGTCAAAGTAGGCAGATTGAATTAAAATTCTGCAGGTTCGCAGCCCTATCGCATGTTTACGTACCGCGCGGCTGTAGGTATTTATTTCAAAAATGCGGCCGAGTTACCATACTGTATGATAGTATTACCGTGACGAGGGACAATGTGATATTAAGGGGTTCACATTTTAGTGAAAATGCTCATAAACAACACGCCTGTTCTGAAGATCGCATACTCTGTTGAGTGGGGAAGAAAAATTAAATTGGTCGGGACACAACTAACTTTTGTAGATGGATGTTTTGGTGGCTTGTAATTGAGGCAATCGATTGTAACAATGATTATCCTAAATAAAATAACGTAAAATAAAATTATGATCGATCGATCGAATCAGGAATGAGGAGATCCGTAGGAGAACGAAGGTTGCTGACATAGCCCAAAGGATTAGCAAGCTGAAGTGGCAATTGGCAGGGCACATAGGCACAACGGGCGGTAACATCCATGCTGGGTCGGAAGGCGCCGGTGAGTCCGACACACCGTCCGTAAATAGGATTTTCCCCGCGTGAAAAAAAAAAAAAAAAAAAAAAAAAAAAAAAAAAAAAAAAAAAGGGCACATAGATCCCAGAACTGACGGCCGATGGGGCAGAAAGGTTCTCGAGTGGAGGCCGCATACCGGCAAGCGCAGCGTTGGACGGACGTCCTTGTGGGTGAACACCCACAAGGTGGACTGATATAACATAAATCGCGAGAAGCCCAGCGGCTTCCCATCGCATCCAGCGATGCAGGCCACTTCCGACAGGTCGTTTGGAAGTCTTTGGGGAGGCCTATGTCCAGCAGTGGACGGCTTTCGGCTGATGATGATGATGAAAATTATGATAAAGGTACCTCTGATGTTCACATTTTCGTCATTGACATTTCGAACTAAAAATAAAATTAGGTACTTAGGTATATGAAAATTGCTGTTGTTGTAAATGTAATAATTGTGCCGTCTTGTTAAAGTATCAATTGAAAACAAAACGATTTCATATTTCCCACCGATCGACACAAGTGTAGTTGTTGGATGTACCTATTTTAAATATATAATTTGTAATTTGTATCTAAAGTAGGAAAATTTTGTCCCCAAATATTTAACAACCTCAGGATCTGTGATAAAATATGCAATGTGTTTATCTTATTCATAATATCATTAGTGTATGATTAAATGGTGAGAGTTCCGAGTACAATGTCATTAATTTATCAAACAAATGTAATGTTTATAGTTTTCGGAATAAAATAGGCCACAGCTATCCTCTTGGCCTTTGATGTCTTAAGCCAGAGTTATATATGTGTGTATGTTTACAATATATGTCTATTATTATGTTTATTAGCGCACCGTCATCATGAGAAACAAATGGGCCGATTCAGTCCCGGTCAATACGAACCAAATCTGGGTTTGTAGGCCAAGTCGATCGAATGTTCACTCGCGGTTCCATTTATAAACATTTAAGTTACAGACCTATAGCGGGATGTGTTTGGGATTAATACCATTAAAAGTGTTGAAATATTAATGTTTACGCCGTGATTTTGATAAAAAATAACTATTGGTTAGTTTATGATTTAAGATAGAGATGTGGATGGCATGGGTACGATTAAGTAAATAGTCTAGATTGAACTAGTTCACCAATCCTTCAGAAAAAAAATTGTGATATAGCAGAACGCGTCAGCTGGCATAAGATATTTTTATAAAAATAACCTTAATGAATTAAGTATAATATTTACTGTGGTGTTTCGGCCCGGCGCGGCGCCGGGATTACTAGTTACACACTTTGTACTCTGCCTGCCCCAAGTATTTACTTACTACTTTACCCATCGCAGTTGGGGGCTCGACTCTCGAAATGGTAGACGAATATGTCTATTTAGGACAAGTGTTCCGGTTAGGCAGGTCCAACTTCCGAGAGAGAGGTCAATTGTCGAATCTAACTCGGTTGGACAGCGTTCGGGAAACTACGCGACGTCTTCTCGCCAAAAGTACCTTAAGTCGAAAGTCTTCGATAGTTGTGTGTTGCCAGTGATGACATAGAGACGTGGCCTCTCACTATGGGCCTCATTAGGCGGCTCAGAGTCACCCAACGAGCTATGGAGAGGACTATGCTCGGGGTTTCCCTACGAGATCGAATCAGAAATGAGGAGATCCGTAGAACTAAAGTAACCGACATAGCCCAGCGGATTAGCAAGTTGAAGTGGCCGGGCACATAGCGCGGAGAACTGATGGCCGATGGGGTCAAAAAGCTCTGGAGTGGAGGCCACGTACCGTAAAGCGCAGCGTAGGACGTCCTCCGACAAGGTGGTCGGATGACCTAGAATAGGTCGCGGGACGTTGCTGGATGCAGGCTGCCTCCAACAGGTCCCTTTGGAAGTAATTGGGAGAGGCCTATGTCCAGCAGTGGACCTCATTCGGCTAATGGATTGGATTGATTGATCTATGTGAGGGAAATGAAACACAATTAGCCGTTGAAAGATTGTAATCATTTATTTCTTCTACCCGTTTAGTCGATGTTTCTACAAAAACACTAGGGAATAAATATTTTATCACAGTTCTATTAACTTAAAAATATTGCATGTTGGAAATATTATGCCTTTTCCGTAAGTTTCAATTACTGTACAATAGGTTTGGTCCGATATTCGGATAGTGTACATTTGTTGATATAACAAACTTTCTTTATTAACTTGATTTTTTATTTGTTTACAGTATTGAATTCATTGTTCACTTGGAACCGGATAGATAAGTTCTGTCAAAAAGTGTAAGACGAAAAGCGAATCGTGTACTCATGAAATACGTTGACGCATAGTATAGTTGAACTAGTAACAGGTATGGGGTATGGAGTACGGAGCACGGTGTGGTGTCAGAGCGCGGCCAGGTCGAGCGGCGCGTAGTCGGTGCGCGGCGGGCGGCGCACGGCCAGCTGCACGGCGCCCGCGCGCGCCGACAGCAGCACGCCGCAGCCGCGCCCCACGGCGCCGCGCTCGGCCGCCAGCGCCAGCTGGTTGACCACGCGCCGCTCCACCTCGTGCTGGATGGAGCGCGCGCCGTAGTGCACGTCGTAGCCGTCCGCCAGCGCGCCCAGCACGCCGCCCTCCCACTGCAGCTCCACCGCGTGCTTGGCGCGCGCGCGCTCCGCCCAGCGGCTCAGCTCCATGTTCACCAGCGTGAGCAGCTCCTGCCGCGAGAACGGCAGGAAGTACACGATCTCGTTGATGCGCCCGAGGAACTCGTCGCGCCCGAAGTGCCGCTTCAGGATCGGCCGGACCACGTTGTCCTTGAAGTGTCGCGACACCTCCACGGCCTCGTCGTCGGGCGGGCCGTCCCCGTCGGCGGCGGGCGCGGCGGGCGCGGCGGGCGCGGCGGCGAGGTGCGCGGGCGCGGCGGGCGGGGGCGGCGCCGGCGCGTCGGGCGGGGCGGGGGTGTCGGGCGGGGGGTGCGGGGCGCGGGCGCGGCGCGCGGCGCGAGCGTCCGCCTCGAGGCGCAGCGTGAGTCCGTGCTGCGCGATCTCGTCGGCCGCCAGGTTGGACGTCATCACGAATATCGCGTTCTTGCACTCGATCAACTTGCCTTTCCCGTCCGTCAGTCTACCCTGCAATCGCACCGTTCAAATGTAATACACGACCTATGTCGCTTAAAAACATGCCGAATATATGTACTGTCAGCAATAAATTTGTGTTGCGGGTGGCAGTAGACGTCATCACGTCGGCTGCCTAAATACCGGGCGCTGCTGAGCGTCACAGGGCACTCACTCATCGCCCGATCTACAGTGCGGGAGCTCTGTCCGAACGTCAACGCGTGTCTTTTGTTATTAATTTACCCTCAGTAATGTTAACATTTTGTTATTTCAAATTCATGTTAAATGTTATGTCAATTTATGTTTGTTACGATCCGTGGTCGAATAAATCTTTATGTTAAAATCAATTAATATTCCCATTTCTAAAAGTACATTATATTACATACCTGCTGAATTAAAATACTCTGTCTAATAATATTTGTGATCAGCTCAATTTCTTATAAAAGATGTTTTTTTTTGTCGCAAAACAAACGAGTATCCATTATGTTAATTAATGAATCGGTTCTGCGGTCGTCAGATCTTATTGCCATTTAAATTTTTACATCAGATTCAAGACAAATCTTGCCGTGACTTCAAAACATGTAAGATGAACTTTTGACAATGGTAAGTAAGAGTTGTCAGAAACATGTGACGTATGTAATGAACGGCACGTGCGCACCTCGTCGAAGAGCTGCAGCAGCACGGTGAGCACGTCGGGGTGCGCCTTGTCCACCTCGTCGAACAGCACCACGGCGTCGGCGCGGCGGGACAGCGCGCGCGTCAGCTGCCCGCCCTCCTCGTGGCCCACGTACCCGGGCGGCGCGCCGATCAACTTCGCCACCTCGTGCTTCTCCTGCGCAACCCACACGCTCATGGCGTGCCGTGTCGGCACCTGGCGGCCGCGCGGCGCACCACACTCCACACCTACCTGGTACTCGGACATGTCGAGGCGGATGAACGCCGCGGGGTCGTCCCGGTGCATGTAGCGCGCCAGCTGCTTCGCCAGCTCCGTCTTGCCGATGCCGGAGCTGCCGAGGAACAGGAACACGAGCGGGTGCTCGTCATCCGCCCAGCCGTTCTCCTTGCGACGCACGGCGGCCGCCACGGTCTCGATGGCGGCGCGCTGCCCCACGATGTGTCGGCGCAAGCGCTGCTCGAGCGGGAAGCGGCGGCGCTCCTCCGCGGCGGCGGCGGCGGCCGCCTCCTCCCAGCGGCGCGCGTGCTGCACCAGCAGGTCGCGCGTGGGCGAGGCGTCGCGCGCGTACTGCAGGGCGCGGCGGCCGGCGTGGTCCCGCGCCGTGGGGTCTGCGCCGCCCTCGAGCAGCGCGCGCGCGGCGCCCGCGGAGTCCGCCAGCGCGGCGTAGTGCAGCGCCGTCCAGCCGAGGAACGACGCCCGCGCGTTCATGCTGCTGCAGAACTCCTCCTCGCGCCTCTGCAGGGCCTCCAACGGATGCAGCCCGGCCATGCCCGCTGCCGACGTTGCACCCGCGTATTTTTCCTAAAATAGATATGGATACTGGTCCATCACTTATTGAAGTAAAAATTCGTCAAGATTTTCGGTTACGCGCCATGTTGCTTTTTCTTTAACAAAGTTTAGTTTTGTGACGTAAAGAATAAGTACTACATAATATATTAATTGGAAAGTGATAAATTAAAAAGACATTCAAATTCAAGTGAATTTATAGTAAAAGTGAGAGTGATAACATATTTCGTTTCATTAATCAATATGTGAACGGGATTTTAATATTTATTTGAGGTTACCGTTACATTTTGATTGTATCAGTAAATGTAGATAAATCTATTAAAATTAACAAGTATTAATAAATATTATGATGATTAATTCTAAAAACAATAATTCTTAAGCCTTATCTAATTTCTGGGCATTACGATAATCACAAAACTCCAGCAAGGACTGCACATTCAACAATTGGCAAGGAAATTGAGTTCAGCGACATATACAGTGAAAAAGATCAGACCTCTGACAGACTAAGAAACGGCAAGAATGGTTTATTTTAGCTATTTCCATAGCCTTATGTCGTATGGCATTCTTTTTTGGGGAGCTGCTGCAGACCCTATTTTGTTATGCAAAAAATAGCCATTAGGGCCATATATAATTTAGGTCCAAGGGCTTCACAGGGATCCACTGAGAGAAACATTTAAGAAAATAAATATTATTACCGTCACTTGTCAGTATATATAGAAAAAAAAGTTAAAAAGAATCTTGATCAATTTAATAAAATTGTAATGTACACATAAAACTAGGAAACTACTAGGAACAAATGTAATCTAATTCAACACATAACTTGTCTCCAGAAAATTAATAGCTCATTTATGGTTCAATGTACACGCTTCTATAACAAACTTCCGAAGTATATAGTAAAAATTTAAGGAATCAATTAAAAATTAATTCTACAAAAAATCATACTATAAAATTTCAGATTTATTGAAGATAATAAACCCTGGGAAATTGATCAGTGTTGTTTTGTTCCTACAGTATCATTATGAAATTTATGATTTAAAATTGAAATAATGACAATATTGTAAAGAATGTAAATATATTACTAATTAAGAATTTAAAAAAATGTATGATTGATGTATTTTGTGTTGCTGAGGGAGTTTATTGCCGTTTCTTCTCCACAGCAATAACAGGTTCCAAAGCGGCAATAGTTTAAAATTGATGATTCGAAAGAACTTGTTAAGAGTCTATTTGAATAAAGAGTATTTTAACTTTGACTTTGGCTGAAGTGCCCTTCAGGACTTGTGAATAATCTGTAAATTTCCTTAAAGAGAAAATTGCAGATTTCCTAATACTATGATGTGTAGTGTTACATTATCTTGTATAATTGTGTCAATCACCTGTAGGTCGGGTTTCGCGCCGAGGCGCAGCAACTCCGTGACGACGGCGGGCTGGTCGTTGGCAGCAGCCACCATGAGTGCGGTCCAGCCTAGTTGATGTCGGTGGTCCACCACTCCACCTTCGCTATCTTTTCTACTCTGACGACCTTTAATTGCTTTAGCAGCATCAATTTGTCTAGTAGATGAAAATATAAAATTATTAATTATCTTTTATTTGCCTTGGGGCCTCGCGGTCCAAGTATGTGCCGTACGATCCAGAGGTCCTGGGTTTGATTCCCGGGTACAGCAAAGTGTTATTGGGATTATCCATTAAGAAATCCTCAGTAGCAGCATGGAGTATGGAATTGTTCCTGAAAAACGGCAATAGGCTCGCGCC
This sequence comes from Hemaris fuciformis, assembly GCA_907164795.1. Lineage (NCBI taxonomy): Eukaryota > Metazoa > Arthropoda > Insecta > Lepidoptera > Sphingidae > Hemaris > Hemaris fuciformis. Next base: position 16,873,396 of record OU015438.1, on the reverse strand, counting down.
CTATTACATGGGACTGATACATGCCTGGCGAAATATGGGTGCAGAAATGCATTTCTGCCTACCCTTTCGGGAAATACAGGCGTGAGGTTATGTTTGTATGTTTTATTTTTATTATGTTTTTAGTCCTAAATTGATTGAAGTGATTGATATTTTTAAGTACATTTACACTTCCATTATGCTTCATTACGCTGCTACTGAGTATTTCATAACAAAAACAGAATATTTAACACTAGCTGACCCGGTGAACTTCATTCCACGTAACAGTCAATTCTATTTTTTTTTAACTAAGTTATTCCTTATTACATCAGCTATCTGCCAGTGAAAGTCCCGTTAAAATGGGTCCACCCGTTTCAGAGATCAGCCGGAACAAACAGACAGACAGACAGACCAAAATTGTAAAAAAAGTTATTTCAATATTACCAACAGACACTCCAATTTTATTTATTTGTATAGATAAATATAGAGAAGACATTTATCACAATGAATTTAATCGATTCAATGCTTTATTATTCATGCTAGACACAATACGACAGGTATAGACAAACTGTGCTGATGGGAAAATTATATGAATTTGTTAAGATAAAGTTCTTAACAAATAAAATAATGGTTATTTATAAACTAATACCTTTACTTTATGTTATAAACTATCTTTTACCTCCTTAATTCTTGAATGTTGCCCATTTGTGCAGCTTTAAAGAATCTTTTTTCTGTAAAATAAGATTTTTTTAAATTAAAATTTACACTATTTGGTTAGAACACGACATATAATTGTTGTTAATAAAGGTGGAACACTTAGGTCTCACCATTAAAGGCATGGTCGGCTGCTATAAGTGCAACCCCGAGAGTTCCGGCGCCGAGAAGCACACGGCGTGCGGTAGACCGCGGTTGTTCTGATCGACCCTCATTACGAGTGGCCGCACGCCGCAAGACCACCGCTGACAACCGTGCTGTGCGCCGTAACGAGCGTAACATACACATTGAAGGCCTTCCGAGCGACATTCTGCCTATTTCCCTTTAATTATCTTGAAAAAGCGTACAGTAATCACTGAATCTATATATCTGGCGCTCACCTAAGGCATTATTATTTTTTTATTGGTTTGTACTTTGTAAGTACTGTAAGTTACTGTAAGTTTTTCATTTTCTATGTAATTTTCCGCTGTTTTTGTCACTTTCAGCCAGCAATGTTATTTGCCAAATGTCAATCATATGACAATGACGTGAACTGTCAAGCTTTCAGCACCTTACAGACTAACTATAAAAAAAATAAAAAATAAAAATAGAAAAAGTTAATATAATTATTTACTCTAGAGTCTGGACGTTAAATATTATATAACATAACACATTATAAAAATATAATAGTGCAATATGATGTTATTCATTGTAAAATTTAGAGAACGTTTAAAACGACTGACTAGTTTATTTTAGGTACCTAGGTACCTACCTACTATAATTCCACTCTTAGAATTCTTCCTCGTAACAACTGACGACTCGACTAATTAAAATCGTTCATTCCATAAATTCTAACATTCAGTATTTCCAATCAGAATCACTCTCATTCAGTCCTGGAGACAGATTATATTAAGTTCGAATGTGAATTTCGTGTTTAATAGGTTTGCATTTGATTATACCGTGTAAATAATTCGGTTTTTAAATGGATAGTGCAATGATTTAAATTCTATTGAATTTATTATCGAAGCCCGTATTGGGTAATATGTGCCTTGGCTGTAACAAACTAAATTTATTTAAGAAAACTGTGTGAGCTCGGCATGTGTTGACAGTGGTCGGTGTTTATTTGGGTGCAATTGAAATTAATTGTTTTGTGAGCTATGGCCCTGGGTTTAGGTGGATGCACGTTTTTGAAGAGCGCGACTATGCTAGAGCAGCTGCTAGAAGAGATCAACTTCCAACGGACTAAAGAGATGCGGCAACTTATGAAAGATGGTACGTGATACACGTTTGACTATTTTTTATTAAATAAGAAGTAATGCATTCGTGTCTAAAGGAATATTTATGCATTAAATAATTTCAGCTTCAGTGAGGTTGCAGGTAGTTACCTTTTTATATTTAAACAATAATCAACGTATTATCGAATTTTTAATCATGCTTCTATTACTAAGTTTACAAATTTGAATATGACAACTCATATTCAATTTTTGAAACTTATTCTAATTCCGTAATATTAGAAAGAAAAAATTATCTCAGGCTTTGTATTTCTAATATAGTGTTTGTTTATATGATATATTTCAAGGATTGCTTTCTGAGAAAGTGTAAAAATACAAAAATAATTTACAAAAAATATGTTTACTGGCTCATGCCAGCAGCGCCAACTACAATTGAGACGGAGATTAGACCTAAGTCCACTATTCTAGTCCAATGCAACTAGGTGAACTTTTAACATCTGAAATTATCTTTGTAAAGATACCCAAATATGGAGGTTGCTCATTGTTTCCTTTCACTGTTAAGTTATTAGAGATTTCTTTTTATAAAGTTTCACATTGATAGTGGAGTTATAAAAAACTCATACATGCTACATGTGCTAAGCTGTTAATTTTGCCAAACTATATTACAAATTAAATCCTTTTAGTGCCATAACTATTTCAGGATGTACAAGGTATAATAGGATAATATGTGGACTGCATCAATCTAACACTACCAAAATACTTTTAAAAAATTATGCCTATTATCTCATAACTGCTGGTTTCTGACATGTCTATTGCTAAAATCTACTTAAAAGAAAATAATAATTTTATCTATACAAATAAATAAAATTGGAGTGTCTGTTTGTAATATTGAAATAACCGTGTTTTAATAAATGCATATGGATGTATATACGGTACATATACCAAAATAACATTTCTTACAATTTTTGTCTGTCTGTTCCGGCTAATCTCAGAAACGGGTGGACCAATTTTAACGGGACTTTCATTGGTAGATAGCTGATGTAATAAGGAGTAACTTAGGCAGAAACGAAGTTTGCCGGGTCAGCTAGTGTGCAATATAAATGTAATGTGTGCAAGAACAACCACTCCATAATAAAGCAGTTAAAAAATATATAATATATATTTTTAACATATTATGTTTTATTTAGGTTATTCAATTATTTTTGGATATCACTTCAATGGTATACTTATTATTAAGCATTTCAATTTAACAAGTTAAAAAAGTGTATCTATTTTTTTCGGTTCAGGAATGTGCAGCAATCCATAACGAAACCTTTCAAATTATAAATAACCATGATTTATAAGTCCATTACTAGAGGATATGTAAGTAGGGATATGTACCATAGAACAAAATAGTATACTTATCACTTGTGTGTTTAACTGTCACAGCTAATATTTTTCTCTGAATTTTACTTTTACACCAAAGTTGAAATTTGGTACACATATGCACATCTAAGACTCAAATGAGGATGCAAATTATTAAATTTCGTGTATTTGAACCACTCCCAGGCAGTGGTGGTACTTCTATAGAAGCCAAAAAGCCCAGTTTGCCTTTCGAAATTCTGAATAATAATCTTTAAACTTTAAAACTTTATTTAACAAATTAATGCATAATGCTATTGGGCCTCTATGGAAGTACAGCCACTGCTTCCAGAGGATAAAATGCGAGATTAGGAGATAAAGTTGCACCCCTACTAGCTTGATTCATGCGCCCCTGATTAGGATTCTTAAGCCCACTTGCAACAGGGCATACGCAGTCAAATCTGACTACGGCATTCTGCTTACAGAGTTCTTATATGAATTCGCTGAAAAACTATACCTATCGTTCACTATTTAGATACAGTCAATAAAACATACATAAAAAATGATAATGATCGTTAGTGCGACCCGGGCCGAGACGAGTAGGTGTAGTATAAAGACAAATTAATTAAAAAGCTCGTGACTCACAGTGGTAAAGTTCGTTTGCGTCGGTAAATCACCGCGACCCTTGAGGGCGGTGAGTTGCTATGACCCCACGCTGTCGTACGGATCGCATGTCGACTCCTTATTACCAATGTAGGTACATAATCATATTTATACTTTTATAGTTGAAGAGTTTGGTTGAACGCGCTAATCTCAGGAACTACTGCATTCGAATTAATTTATGTTTTTAGTGTTGAATGCACTGTACTTACCATCAGCTACTATTGCGGTCTCTTTATCGCATTAGTATAAAAACCAATATGCATTGAGCACTGAGCTTTTTAGATTCGTTCACTTAATTCGTAATCGAGAAAAACTTATTGTTACTGGTGAAACAATTTCTAGGATCTTTGTAAATTTTCGTTTCCATCAACTGACCTAGAAGATAAGGAATTTATAGAGGAAACATCATTTGTATGAGTAAGTAAGAACAGGAGGCAACATGCTAATAATGTTTTGTCAGAACATAGTCAAAGTCAAAGTCAAAATATCTTTATTCAAATAGACTTTTACAAGTTCTTTTGAATCGTCAATTTTACACTTCTTATTTTTTTTTGTAACTATTGCCGCTTCGAAACGTGTTATAGCTGTGGAGAAGAAACGGCAAGAAACTCCCTCAGCAACACGACATGTCATTTTATTTCTTTAAAAAATAGCAATATATGTCTCTTTTTTTTCATTACATTATTAAAATTTTACATTACAAATGTCATAACGATACAAACTGTAGCAACAAAACAAAACTCCGATCAATTTACTTACTCCCAGGGTTTATATCTATACTATCTATACTTATTGTTTTTAGGTTTTAACCTTCTCGACCTTAGGTCGGCTAAAATAGATATCTCGTCCTGTAACCTACAGGAATAAAGATACCCATTCCCCATATTATTATTATTATTATATATAGATGGACTGAAATGAAATTGTTATATTTGTATACATATGTTATATTATCTTTATGTGTTTGGTGTTTGATGTGCAGTTACAAATACTGTGTCTCCTAATACCTTACTCAATATGGTAGATGTATGAATGGCGGCTTGTTTCTGTAGGATGTTGATGTCAATATTACTATCTAGACTATTTATATATTTTTGTATACTTTTAGCGACTGTTCCTGTTGCGCCTATAACGATTGGGATGACAGTCGTTTGTGTACTCCACAAACGACTGACTTCATTTTTAAGAAGGTGGTATTTACTTAATTTTTCAATTTCTTTGGCTCCTATATTGTAATCGGACGGTACGGTGACATCAATTAAATACGTTTTATTTTTTATTTTATCAATATATATTATATCTGGTCTATTGTGAGTAACAGTGATGTCAGTTTGAACGGGCATTTCCCAAAGTATCTTGGCAGATTCATTTTCTCGGATTTGTGGATGTAAGAGCACTTCTTTCCACCAGAGATTGGAAACCTCTATGCTGTGTTTTCTAGCCAAACACCAGAAAACGTACTGAACTAGATTGTTGTGCCTTTTGATGTAATATGTACCGGCTAGTTTTTCGCAGCCCGATATGATGTGTTGTGCCGTTTCGTCTTTGGAGGCACACAGTCGGCACTTCCCGTCTATCGTCTCCTTCAGTATATCTCTCTGGTGCTGACGTGTCATAACAGCCTGGTCTTGTATAGCAAATATTGATGCCTCTATACTCGGGGTTATTTGTTGTTTTTTTATCCAGTTAAATGTGAGTTGTATATCTATATTGGCCTGGTCTAAAACCTTCTTCGGATATTGTCCATGTAACTGTTTATTTCTCCATCTTTGGTTATAGTTTTTAGTTATTGCTTCTTTGATTTCTTTCTCTGTGTGCGTGTTTCCTGTGGCTAAATTGAGTTCTCGTTCTATTGTTTGCGCTTCATCTATTATCGAATATTTATCTTTACATGTATCATGTTGAACTATTGTTTTAATTAAATGATCGTTTTGTGTTTTTAAATATACTTTATACTTTAGGATTTGTGATTTGTACAAGTATTCTATATTTTGTAACCCTCTACCCCCTTGTATTATCGGTAAGTATAGCCTATCCACGTCTGCTTTTTGTTGGTGTGCCTTTTTCATCGCTAGTAGTTTTCTTGTTTTAGTGTCTATTTTCTTTAAATCTGTTAGTTTGTAATTTATTACTCCAAAAGAATATAAAAGGACCGGTGTAGCGTATGTATTTATTCCTTTTATTAAATAACGGGAGGTAAGGTGCGTGTTAAGTAATTTTTTTATTCTTCTAAAATACTCTTTAGTTATCTGTTCTCTAACTACGTTGTGTTCTATTTTACCCGATTCATGGACTCCTAAATATTTATATGTGTCTCCTCTAGGAAGTTGCTTAATTATTTCTCCGCCTAATAGTATATGCCCTTCCCCTGTAACGTTACTTCTATATCCTGAGTTTATGTTTAGTATATTGCATTTATTTAACCCGAATGTCATTCCTATGTCACTAGTGAATATCTCGATACTGTTTAATAAAACTTTTAAATTGCTACTACTATTTGAGTATACTTTTAGGTCATCCATGTAAAGAAGGTGATTGATTTGATAGCTATCTTTTAATTTATATCCTTTTAATACATATTTGTTCAAAATAGATGAAATGGGATTTATGGCTAAACAAAATAGTAAAGGAGAAAGTGAGTCGCCCTGAAATATTCCCCGTCTTATGTGTATAGGTTCCGTTGTAATAGAATCATTGAGTCCACGGGCTGTCATGATTACTTTCCATGAGGGCATAGTTAACTGTAGAAATTGTCTGATGATAGAGGGACATTTATAGATTTCTAGAATTTTCATAAGCCAGTCGTGAGATATGCTGTCAAATGCTTTTTGGTAATCTATCCAGGCCATGCTTAAGTTCTTCTTATGTTTATGAGCATCTTCCAGTATTGCTTTGTTAACCATCAGGTGGTCCTTACAACCTCTAGTCCCACGGCGACAACCACGTTGTTCTACAGCTATTATATGATTCTCCTGGCAATGGCTATAAAGAGTGTTGGTTAAAATTGAAGTTAATAATTTATACATGGTGGGTAAGCACGCTATAGGCCTCCAATTTTTAGGATCCTCAGTGTGATCGTTTTTGGGTATTAGAATGACCTGACCTGTGGTAAACCATTCCTCTAGTGATTCTATACCAGTAAATATATTTGTGTATGCTGTAGCTAAGTGTTTATGTACGCTGGTAAAATATTTAACGTAGTAATTTTGCACCTTATCTATACCGGGAGATTTCCAATTAAGCAGTTTTTTGGTGGCATATTGTACATGTTCTTCTAAAATTACGTCGATGGTAGTAGTGTTTATTTCTCTTGATTCCATTTCTATATCTTTGATCCAGTTGGCTTCACTATTATATTCTATTGGGTTTGATAGAACGGAGGTCCAGAACTCTTCAATACTGGCTTTATTCGGTAACTTGATATCTTGAACATTATTTCTTTCTAAACTCCTGTATAATCTGTGTTCATTTTCAACAAATAACTTATTTTGTTCTTTCTTGATACTCATATCTTCGTATCTTTTTATTCTGCCAGCTAATGCTTTTATCTTTTGTTTTAATATTTCTATTACGTTTTTATGGTCATTGTCGTTACAAATGTTGTGTTTTTTATATAGTCTATCCTTAACTTTTATCATTCGGCGTGTAGTTATTCCCCTATCTACTTCTATTAATTGGCCTAATTCTTTTCTGAGTTTCTCTATTTTTATTTGTATCCTTTTTTTCCATGGCGGCACTGTTTTTAGTTTAATTATATTTTTAGGCATATACGGTATTTGTTTATTATTTATTATTAGGGTTTTAGCAGCTGCATAAATAATATTATTTATTTCCCGTAGAGAATTATTTATTATTAATAGATTAGACATATATGTATTTAGGATGTGTAGATTTGCAATGAACTTTTTATTTATTTTAGCTTTTGGTAGAAATAGTCTCTCTTCAAGTGGGGTGGCTTTGGTTTCAGCTAGTATCTGGAGAAATTCTAACACTAATGGATTCTGGTCCTCATTAACTTCTATGTTTCCTGTTAGTCGGTCAATATTTTCAGCATGATCTATAGGGATATGAGCGTGTGTTGTATTTAGAACAATTTGTGGTGTAGTACGATGTGTAATTGGTGAGTCTGATTCAATAACATTACCATCAGTTATTTCAGTTGTATCAAAGGTGCCTTCGGCATGTTTCTGAATTTGGTCTAGTAGTTCTTTTGATATGGTATTTTGTTTAATAATTCTACGGGCCTGATTTGCTAGAGTGTTACCATTATATTTCTGTATTTTTGGATTGTTAGGGTTTCTTTCTGTAAACATTTCCTGCAATCTGTTTAAATATCCAGAGCCTTCGGATCTTGCTTTAAAATAACAAAACATCAGTTCTTTAAGTTCTTCTAATGACCACTTTCTTCTCTTATCATTGTTCACATTATTTGTGGTCGATGCAGATGAGCCGACAGAGTGTGTGGGCGAAGCCCTACTCTGCAAAACATCATCTGCCCCCTCCCCGCCCCGTAGGTCGGCTGTAATATCTTCGGGACCCCCGACTCCTGCCCGCCTGTTCAGCAGAGAGCCGCTGACGGTTCGCATGCTGTCACGTCCAGCGTCAGCCCCAGACGTGCCCCGGCGATCACCCCCGGGAAGCGGCCCTATACGTGCATTACTAAATTCTCTCTCCATATTGAAGGTGTTGCTAGTGCTCCGTTGGCCATCATAAGTTTTCGCGTAATGCTATGATGTTCCGCCCCTCACGTGGCCTAGATGTTTTAGCCGGACGTGGAGTTAGACTTGGAGGGGCCTATCTATACTATTATAATAAAGAGGAAAGGTTTGTATTTTTGTATTTTTGGATTTTTGGATGTTTGTTACGCTTAAACTCAAAAACTACTGAACCGATTTCGATGATTTTTGGTATGGAGATAGATGGAACCCACAGAAGTAACATAGGATACTTTTCATCCCGGAAAACGTAGTATTCCCGTGGGAATGGGTATAAGTAGCTATGTCAATATTCTGCTTTTACGCCTAAACCGTTTGACCGATATAAATGATTTTTTGTACAGAGATAAATGAAATCCAATGTAGTAACATAGACTAAATTTTATCCCGGGAATTTGTAAGATTCCCGTGGGATGACCATATAATGTAATGCGAATGTAACACTGCCTGTGTTATGCTTTCACGCCTAAACCATTTGACCAATTTAAATGATTTTTAGTATGGGGGTAGATGGAACCCACCGAAGCAACATAAGATACTTTTTATCCCGGAAAATGTAGTATTCCCGTGGGAATGGATATAAGTAGCTCTGTCAATATTCTGCTTTTACGCCTAAACCATTTGACCGACGTGAATGAATTTTAGTATGGATATAAATGGAACCCTATGAAGTAACATAGACTATATTTTATCCCGGAAATATGTAGGGTTCCCGTGGGATGAGCATATATTGTAATGCGAATGTAACGCTGCCTGTGTTATACTTTCTGGCCTAAACCATTGGACTGATTTAAATGATTTTTAGTATGGGGCTACATAGGACCCACCGACGCAACATAGGATATTTTTTATCCCGGAAAATGTAGTATTCCCGTGGGAATGGGCTTTCACGCCTATACTATTCGCCCGATTTATATGATTTTTGGTTTGAATACAAATGGGACACTATAAAGTAACATAAGCTACATTTTATCCCGGGAATATGTAGGGTTCCCGTGGGATAAGCATATATTGTAATGCGAATGTAACGCTGCCTGTGTTATACTTTCTGGCCTAAACCATTTGACTGATTTAGATGATTTTAGTATGGGACTAGATAGGACCCACCGACGCAACGTAGAATATTTTTTATCCCGCAAAATGTAGTATTCCCGTTTGAATGGGCTATCGCGCCTATACTATTCGCCCGATTTATATGATTTTTGGTTTGAATACAAATGGGACACTATGAAGTAACATAAGCTACATTTTATCCTGGGAATATGTAGGGTTCCCGTGGAATGAGCATATATTGTAGTGCGAAAGTAACACTGCCTGTGTTATGCTTTCACGCCTAAACCCTTTGTCCGATTTGAATGAATTTTGGTATGGACATAAATGAGACCTTTAAAAGGGACATAGGCTACTTTTTTGAATAATTCAATAAGTGCCATTTCGGGCACTTAGAAGACGATAGGTGTCATTAGACCATTTAAGATTCTAAGGATTCATTAAGTTACGTTGAATATAGTTAAGTGCGGTTAAGTGTCATAAGGTTTAAGGAATAGAAGAGCTATTTTTCCGTTTTGTGAATTTAGGTGCCATTTTTGGAACTGAAATCGCGAAAGGCACCATTATTTGAAGTCAGTATCCTGGATGACTTGAATTCACGTTAAATGCCATTTAGCACTGTGGAGTAGTGGTGACTGGTACCGGTACAGTAAAATGTTATCATGTGCATTTTTATGGGGCTCGGTGTCATTATGCGATGTTAAGTGCCATTATACGCACCTATTTGACATTAGATACATTTTCGCGATAAATTTATGAGACGATCTGAGGCTATGAAAAATGTCATAATGTCACTTGAGACGACTCTCAAAGACAGAAATGACCAATTAGCGTAATTTTTGATTTATAGATTCACTTAGTTAGTTTCTGCACCCAACCCAGAAGTCTACGCAGACGGAGTCGCGGGCAAAAGCTAGTCTTCAATAAAATCTGAAACTTTATATTATGCTTTTTGGTAAAGCTTATATTTAATTGATTTCTTAAATTTGTCAAGGGAAGCTCCCTAATAGCCTTCGGAAGTTTGTTATAGAAGCGTATACATTGCCCCCATAAAAGAGTTATTAACTTTCCGGAGGCGAGTTACGTGTTGAACGAGATTACATTTGTTCCTAGTATTTTTATTGTGTACATTACGAATTTTATTAAATTAATCAATATTCTTTTGGACGTACATTAAGTTTTTGTATATAAACTGACAAGTGACGGTAAGAATATTTATTTCCTTAAATTTTTCTCTAAGTGAAGCCCTGGGACCTAAATTATAAATAGCCCTAATGGCTCTTTTTTGCAAAACAAAAATAGTGTTAATATCCGCAGCAGCTCCCCACAAAAGAATACTATACGACATAAGGCTATGGAAATAGCTAAAATAAACCATTCTTGCCGTTTCCTCGTCAGTCAGACGTCTGATCTTTTTCACTGCATATGCCGCTGAACTTAATTTGCTTGCCAATTGTAAAGTCATCAGCATTACGTAAATCTTTATTTATTTGAAATTTTCATAATTGCTTCGTTTCGCTTTATTACTAAAGCGTTGTGTTTCAGTTTATAATTGTGGCATCGCCAATTTATTTCAAACTAGCTGTTATCCTTAACCCCATGTGTAAAACTTTAGACATCAAAAGGAATATTTTTTACATTTTTCATTGTTGTTCCTATTGTGATGACATAATCAGCTTGTAGCCTTTTTTGATAAATCATCTATTCAACAATAAGAAATTTTCAATTCGACCCAGTAGTTCTGAAGATTTGCGCGTTCGACCAAAGTACATGTTTAGCTTTATATGGGTGTAAACAGTATGTTAGAAACCTGTTTGTATGTATCGGGCTGCGTTCGAACACAGAATAAATTCAGAAGACACTTACTTTACCTGCAAAATTATCTAAGCATACAAATAACTTAATTTCGTGACGAAGAAAGTCCAACTCCTAACTCATTGTGTTGAATGAACGTAAATTATTACGTTACTGCTGTCTGCTATAAACAAAAAAGTAAATCATGTACAGATATAAAAATTTATAAAACAGATGAATGGATGTATAGTGTACAGACTACATTTATCATATGCATCGTATGTGGAGTTAATAAAAGATATATTTTTAAGAAAATATGTTTAATTTAAATTTACAACAACTCTTGTATACAATGCAGTTCCATTCCCTTAGAAATGTGACGTGTACAGTACACATCGGAGTGTATAGTGTGGTGTACTTCACCTTCTACCGCGCAATCATAGTATTCCATATGAAGGCGTTAGAAATGCATGCTTTTAAATTATGGTTCTTATTGTTAGTTGCGGCCTCTAAATATTCTACGGTTTTTATATTTCTATTTCTATATTTATGAACAGCTATTACTCTGAAGCAGCTATCGCTCGGAGCTCTTTGACTTTTCTCAGCTTTTCAATATGCGTGTTGTATTTTTGCGGTAATTTTATAAATTAAATACCTACATACATATTACATACATAATCTCACGCCTGTATTCCCTGATGGGGTAAGCAGAAGTGCATTTCTACACCCACATTTCGCCAGGTATGTATCAGTGCCACGTAATAGGAGGTGAGCCTATTGCCGTTTTTCGGGCACATTTCCAAAATCTGCTGGTACTGAGAATTTCTTAATGAAAAAACCTAATAACACTTTGCCCGACTCGGGAATCGAACCCAGGACCTCTAGATCGCACGGCACATATGTACTTGTACCGCGAGACTACGAGGCAGTTTTATAAATGTATGTGTTAATATATGTGTTTACAAAGAACACATATTTATTACCCCTGCAGAACTAAGTTTATGGTATACGAGTAAGTAATCGGTTACCGATGCGTGAGTCTCTTGCAACATACGGGTATTGTTATATTAATTGTTTGTTATTTCACACTCATTAAGTTATTATGAATTAATTTTATTTAACAAATTCTATGACCGCAATATGTAATCTGTGTAACTGTATACCACAGTTAGGCGCAATACTTAGGTTTTATCGCAATAATTAAAAGGTATTGTTTCATGTTAAGTCTCCTCGTGATAAAATTATTCACTGATGAAAGTAAAAAAGTATTAAAAAAGAATGAGTAATAAATTTATTTCATTGTGCATTTGGGCTTATTATGATTACTTTCAAGTGACTATCTTCTACAATAATTACTTGAGTGACTGTTGCGTTATCAGCGCCAAAGATTAACTGGGAATTAGTGTCGATAACATTTTAAGGGCATATCGCCGACTCCAATGTTAACAACGTGTTTATTTCAAAATTATAGTGCAAGTCGCGATTGTTTTGTTACAATTGGTGTTAAATATTTGACAGTCACAGTATCATCCGACCATTATACTCGTACAGATCACGCATAGAAAACATTGTTAATAAAAATGTTTATATACTTTTGAATGTTTAATTGTCCGTTCCGAGATGGCGATACATTGAATCTTTCCACACATTGGAATCAGACATTATACTTTAAATAATTTAAACAAGTCATTTAACAACAAAGGCACATTTATAGGATTATAAAGATTTTACAATATTTTTTTAAATATTAAGTAGATTTCCATGCAACAGACAGTTTTAAGCCAAGAGGACCTCTTGATGATTAATTCTATTTATATAAATATCAAATAACGGTAACAGAGGACGATATATAACACGCACAAAGGAATATGTGAGAAGTCAGTCTAGATAGCAGTAACTAATATAATTATCTTATAAACACAATAGTTTTCAGCCTCATTACAAATGATGTTTTGTTCATAGCTTTATTCAAGTTCCGACTGACGGTGTGCGGCACACAAGAGGCTCATTTTGCGTCTCAAGTAGTGAAAAACCTGTAAATTTAATTTTATTTATATTCGGTCTGAAAATTTCATAGTGCCCAATTGTGTAGGGCAATAGTTCTATTTTTCCATATTTTAAATGATTTTAAAAGTTAATGTAACATTCTTAAGGTTTCTGCTGATTTAAAGCCAACAATAACAATTCTAGAAAAAATGATTAATAAAAACACAATGGTTGGACCTTGGAAGTATTGATTTGGAAAATGAGCTACTTGCGTTTCGCACAGAATGTTAACGGTTCTGCTTTAGTCGTTCATTTCCGAGTAACAAAAACAAAAAAACATTTTTTTAACCAATCATATTTCTGTGTAAAAATAAAATTAGTTAAATGCGCATTATAATATTTGTATTGACCAGTGTTGGGCAAAAGTTAATTGAACTAACAATTAACAAATAATTAATTGTTCATTGTCATTTTCACAATAACAATTGATCAATTGGTAATTGCAGTGGCAGCAATTAACAATTAATTAATTGTCAATTAATTTTTGCCCAACACTGGTATTGACTACGAGCAGGAGTAATAACGTGGTCGTCAGTAAAGCAGATTTTCACAGAAAAAAATCTTTTTTGACGTATAATAAAAGTGGCTTTAGTTGGGTGGTATAAGCCATCAAACAAAATAGAATACTATGCTAAATATGTAATACAATTAACAGAGTAAAACATTTGATCTGTTTCCGCAAACTGAAAAGTACTTGCTAGAGGCATTGGCCAATATTGTGCAATGCATGAATATAATAAGAAACCATTTAGAAATATTATGCCAATAGCGACACCACTCTAGTAGACCTTAAATCATGTTAATAATTAGAACTTAGTTTAGCAACTATTTAATCTAGATCTCTTCACAATTGTGTAATAGAGTTAAATAACAATATAAGTGAATGGCCACTACATACTAAAAATGCATTAGGAAAAATTAACACTTTGGTAATGGTTCCAGAGTGCGGTTTTGTAGTTCTACAAGGGACCACGTACTGGACAGACCTGTTCGTGCGTCACTTCCTGTTCCAAGAGGAGCAAGCCATCGACTGTGACGACCTACTGTTTTTTGTAAGAAAGCGTCACGTCAAAGGCTCCTCGCGATATCTGCCTAAATATGAGGTAAGTGCTTTCAGCTTTGCGTTCTTTATACTCAATCCATTAATTTTGCTTTAATCACATAATTTGATCATTTTTTTAAAGCCCATAAGTTATTTGGGCTACTGCTATAAAGAATATCAGTCTATATAATTTCTTCGAAAAAAAATCGAACTGTGAAACATAAAACAATCTGAGGTTACGCTAGGTGAAATTATAATTTTTCTTATGATTAGCTGTAGTTGTTCAGAGGCGAATTTGTAACAAATTTGGCAGACGTTATCACTCGTATCGATCGTGAGTTATCGCCGCGTGGTGTGATAATGTATCCCTCATAGATAATGTTATTTATATTAGCGCACGAACAGTTTTTCAGAGATCTGATTTGAATAACAAATATAACATAATGTTTTAGAGTAGCGGTTGTCACTATTCACATGACATTTCATATTTATTATGGTCTATGCGGCAAATGAATCTGTTACTAACATATCATTGTAACATCGCTAGAAGAGGCTCCAACAAATGCCGTTGTAGATAAAAAAATAGTACAGAAGTGTGTTTATGAATATAATGAATGATGTAGTGGTTGCATTACTGTGTGCATTTTACATAGAATTGTGAGTACAAGGGGGTCGTGTTGTACGTATGTGGTATGTGGACGCCACTAGTAGTACGGGTACAAGAGTGCTGTGATGTACGACATGGAATGTTTACGATTCAATAATATTTCGGTGCGATATTTTGTTAGTTGCGCTGTTTTTCTCACATTCGGTTCATTACATTAGCACCATTTGGATGAGAGTCACATGAGATGAATCTTTGGATATACAAAAGTATGTTGTAACAACAGTTAAGTATGTACTTTATTGTAACGATATAAAAATATTATTTCTTACAGTAGTGTGACATTACAACAACTAGTTAGGTATGTAGGGTGCGGCGTGCCCCGGCTCGCGCGCTGCGGCCGCTCTCAGCCGCTCTGAGCCGCTCTGAGCCGCTCTCTCGCACTCGCGCACATACATCACAGTACATTTCTCTAATAAATATTATACTCTTACATTGATCGTACAATAACCACTTATAAAATATACAATTTACAAAAACAAAAATTCTATCAACACTTGACGGCACGTGAATGATTATTGTTCCGCGTCAAACTAAACCAAACTTACAATTTCATTTAACAAAAAAAGCGAACGAGACAGTCACATTGTCACCTCACACGCGGCAAAGGCTCGGTGTGTCCAGTGTCCACAGTTAACAATTTAAGCACAGCCACATAGATGGGACATCGGACGCCGGACGGTAGCCGCCGCTGAGCTTTACCGGTTCGCCGATTGTGCCTTTTCGCAGACCGACGTAGAAGTGTTCCGCAAGGACTCGAAGAAGCTGCCGATCGGCGACCCGGAGATCGACTGGGAGGAGACGGTCTACTTGAACCTGATCGTGCACCAGTTCGACTACACGCTCACTCTGGCCATCTGCACGCGCACCAGTCCCAAGGAGCTGCAGGTCCTCAAGCGGCACTCTCAGAAGGTGAGCGTCATACGCGCTCCGGCGGCGGCAGCGTCTCGCGAGCGCGTCACTAGCTGAGCCGGTTGAAGAGCTTGGTGCGAGGCCACGGCAGCGGCCAGTCGTACCGCCGCGGCACCGGCCCCCGCACATTGCGCTCCAGGTACGAGAACAGCCAGTACCACCACTCGCGCTGGATCATGTATTGGTTGTAGCCGTTGCCCGTCCGGTACGGCGTCACCAGCAACGAATGGTACACCCAGAACAGGCGCGTAGTGACGTAATATGCTATCACCACATCCACCGTGTAGTGACCGTGCGCCAGCAGCACGAACGACACGCCCAGCACTGCGGAGCCCCACATCGCCCAGTGGACCGGCCACAACTTCTTGGGCGAGTACTCCGCCACGATCAGGTAACTCAGCACGAGCACCATGGTGTGCCCCGAGTAGATGTAGTCGCCGCAGTAGGTGTGCTTGCCGTTAATGGACAGCCCGAAACCGGAAATGAGGTAAAACATTCTTTTGATGACAAGCAGCGGCGTTGTATTATTACTTTTGGGACTGCAGTAGTAGGTGGTGCTGGACACCGGCAGCACGGTCACGAACATGGTGACCGATCGGTACAGATACAGCAGGCCGATGATGAAGAACAGCCGCCGCGACACTATGAAGCGGTGTTTGTGGAATACTACAACCAGCATGGCGACCGTGGTCGATATCATGATCAGGTACTCGGACACCGGTAACCCCCAATCTCTGGCGACCACGTTGTCCAGCACGATGTCGTTGAGCGGCGGGGTCGAGTTTCTGTCCGGCAAACGCTCGTGCACCAACGACAAGGACATCATGTTTATGCACACACACAAAAACAGGAAGAAAAAGGACACGATCGTCTTCCATATTTCTTTAGGATATCTCTCCTCTCGGACAGTGCCGGGTGGTATCTCGACGATGAAGTCGCCGGCGTGCGCGCGCTGCGGCGAGTGGTCCTGGTCGGGGTCGGACTCGTCGGTGGTGGGCTGCGGGGCGTCCGTCTTGGTGGTGCGCGCAAGCAGCGGCTGTCTCTGCATGAGTTCTGCCTGGCTCGGCATGTCGCCGTTCTGACGCCGCTCGGTCTGTTGTCGGGACGCGTTGTTGTTTAGGTCATTCCGTTTGAGACGCGCCTCGAAGTTGATGCCTTTGATTTCCTCGCGAGCAGTGTGGCTCGCTATGTCGACATCGCAGAGCGGCGGCGTGGCGGGAGCGGTGGGCGGCGAGGGCTGCGGCGACACGTGCGACGGCGCGCACGGCACGAGCGCTAGCTGCTTGGAGGGCAGCTCATTGGCGAGGTAAACGCGCACCGACTCGACCAGCGGCTCCGCGAGGTTGATCTGCTTGGGCGGCGAAGGCTCTTTGTCCGGAGAGCGCGCGGAGATCGTCATCCACTCACCATTTGGTTGGATTGAACCTGAAATACACCAAACAGTAACATTAGGTGAGCAGATAGCACTTAATGCGTCGTGGAGATCGGGGAAAGCTTGTGTAGCTAGTTGGTAGCTCACTTCACACTAGTGGTCATTCTGTTGCAATAGGCACCGCATCGGGTCCCATTGTGTTCCATGCTAAATTTATAACAGCTTAACGGAACGCCGACACACAGCACCCACCCGCTATAGTTTGAATTAGAACGCAATTGAGATGTATTAAAAGTGATATAATAAAACTATTCATGTACAGCGATCACCGGGAAATACATGCGTCCTCATAATTATAAAATATCACAGTGTATACTAGATTTGTTTCGTAGATTTGCGATGAGCTCGTAGTATCTGTCACTAGAGTCGGTTGATTTGATGCGTCCTCGAAATATTCACACACACACAGACACAAACTTCTGGAAATTTCATCGTATACAAACAAACTAACAATAAGAGACACGCAGAGCCCCGAGCGCAGCATTCGCGGGCTCGGCGGTGAGCTGTGCATCGACACCGTCCGCGGCGCGTCGCCTTATTGTAATGTTTACTTGTGGACACCTCGCGATACGAGACTGCACTTTTATACGACGTGCTTAATGACACATTTCACTTTGAACAATCCCGGTGGCAGTGACTATATGCGTGCGATCGCATTCGGCCGCTCCGACGTACAGTTTGTAGTTCCGTGCTCCGTGCTCCGGACTCACCCGATCAATGTGCGAGCGGTGCGAGCTGTCATTCGGCGAGAACTCGGCGGCTCATCGATTGGGCGTCTCGGTCGTCCCGCGCGCCCGATAGAAAGCCAGAGCGCGCGCCGGCCTCGCGTCCGGTAAAATTACACAGGCACGTAAACGAGGTCGAAATGGAAAACGATATGCACACACTGCACTGCACTGAAGGCGTAACGGCACTGCCGGTGGGCTTCCGCGCCTCACACTGCGCGAACGACGGACTCAGCCGGGCGGCCGCCGGTGACGGCACAATTATTTTTATTCGTCGGGAGCGCCGCGGTTACGAGCAGGCGTGGATAGCGGCGGCCGCGTACTAGAAAAGATGTAGCACTGGTTGGCTTCGGTCCGCCGGCGCTCGGCTTTCGTCGGCTATGTTCGCGAGAGTTCGGCTCAATGGAAACGATTACGCGCGCGGTGACGTCACCGCTTGATGTCCGCACCGGCCCTGGCGGGGGAGGGGTTGCGCGCGGCGCGGTGGGGTGGCGGCGGCGAGGCTCGGAAACGCACACGGCACGCGCGGTGAATGGAAAAGGGCCAGCAGTGTTTGCATCAGTTACAACATTCGTGTTGATGTTGTAGTGTAGACTAACGAATGGTGGCACTGAACATCCGCCCCGGCCGTCCCGGCCCTGCTATGGACACGCCGTACGCACCCGAGTGTTCAGTTTTTAAACAGTTTTGACGGTTACATACGCGACATAATATTATAGTGCGAGTATGGTGGCTGATGCAGTTATACAGGTTGTACCTGCATCCAGATCAAATACAACGGTTTAGTTAATAAAACAAATAATTTAGTAGGTTGCATAGAGCAGCGGGGCCCGCGGCAGCCGTTACAACAGTACAATTGTGCATTTGAGAATGCAACTCGACAAAGATTGTGCACGTCAGTATAGGGATCGTAGGGCCTACGCCACTATGCCTACCCCTTCACTTCATGATGGCTCTGGGTTCAATTAAAGAAAATATTATTTTGCTTAGGTTAATACAATATTTTATAAAGAAATGAAATGGCATGTTTTGTTATAATTCCTAGCGGTAAAAATAAGACTAGATTGAATTCTTACTAATATTATAAATGCGAAAGTAACTCTTGTCTGTCTCGCTTTCCTGCTAAAACTACTGAACCGATTTAAATGAAATTTGGTACACAGATAGTTTAGAGTCTGAGAAAGGTCATAGACTATGGAATTTTTATTGCGAAAAATGGGTTTTAAGGGGTTGAAAAAGTATTGTCATTTTTAAAGCTAGAAGTTTGAAACTTATTTTTTAGGCTGTTGATTAGATATTAATAAATATGACATTCAAAGTTTGTAGAAAAATTACCTTTAAGGGCATAAAATAAAAATAGGAGATGAAAGTTTGTGTGGAAATTCTTCATTTTTGAATCTGGAATGATGAAACTTTTTTATTTGGCTTAAGTTAGTACGAAAATTTGTAAGGTTTATGTGAATGTTTTATATGTTTACGACAAGAGACAATGCAAGTAAGAAACTTGCCAAGCGCCGCGCCGTACACTATGAGCGGAGCGCTGCCGCACACCACCCAACCCTGTAGTCTACGCGGACGGAGTCGCGGACAAAAGCTGGTACATACATATTTTTAAAATTAAACTTTATTTTATTCGACTGGGTAAGTATTGCAATGACTGACAGACTCATGACCGGAAACTAGGGGCGAAATGAAAATTGACTATTAAGGAGTGCTTCTATAGCGAAATGAAATTGATAGGTAACTTTTTTATTAAGTTGTGTTGTGTCTATGAAGTAAAACGTTTCTTTCGTTCTATCGTAGATATTATTAAATCTATGAAGGAATCCGGTTGGTTTGATTTAGAGGAATGGCCACATTATATGGGTTTTGTCGAAGTTGATGTTAGAGCAATACCGACAAATATTTTTTGTAAGCGTTTTCGTCCGGACTCAAGGCCGTGCAAATATGAAGTTAATGTAAATGGGTAGTGTGTCAGTGTCGAGCTGGCGAGTGCAGTGAATTCTATAAGCACTGTAACCAGATTAAAAGTTAGTGATACGCGGTGAGATCCGGTTTGGCGTCGCGTGGGACGGCCAACGGGTCTGACCGGTAGTGGAGCCTCCTACGTTACCACAATGTGCTCACTAGCACCACCTCCCGTCGCCTCTCGCCACCGGCCGCCGACACATCTCCCCGTAGTAAACTTACGCCGTGAAACTATCGCACCATGTTGATTTGTGCCCACGGATCACAACCACATCGCGGCGCCGACCGCTAGCAATATCAACTAACAAAATTCTTTATGAAAATTTGCCGAGCTTTGTTAAAAAAGAAAAAAGATTTCGTTGATTGTAAGTATAGGAATTAGATTGTACAAATAACTAATTGTTAAGTTGATGTTTTATAGTTCTTACTTAATTAATAGAAATCATAATCAGAAATTGGAACGGAGGTGATTAAGCAATATTGTCTAAAGTGAACCAGTTCTTAATAGTGCGACAAAGTCCAATGTCGTGGTGAAGTATATAATTATATGTAAATGGATTATAAATATGACGCTGAGTGATTGTAGAAACGTCTGTGACGATATCTCGACTTCCATAAACGTACTTAACTAATAATAATGTTTGTGTGCTCCACAAATATTTGTTTCGGGTCTGGGTGTTTGTGAGACCGAAAAGTCTCTCCTAGTTTCCGATACCCACGACACACGACTTGTATTTTAGTGTGGGGTCAGATCAGAACTATTCTTATTTATTATTTACTATCAATTATCTAGGTATCGATATCAAGTCACATTTTTGTAAAAAAATCTAAATTGTATATGCATTTTCATTTACATTTAAACACAATGTTACCTGATACAGGTAACTACGTTTTTTACTTCTGTTCCGTAATAGATTGTACTAACGTATCGGACTACATTTAAACACGTATTTTACTTGTTTCTTTCTACCTGCTTTGTTCTCGTTTCTACAAATATTATTGCACGTGAGCTTTTTCATCGGACAACTTATGTAAAAAAAAAACAATAACAAAAAGTATACAACTAGGTTATGTAATATAATTCAAAATGCCAAAGTATGCGCCGGATTTACTTCGCAGTAATTCCATTAATACAAGTTGTACAAGTTATTGTACTTGTAATGCACCGCAAATCCATATTATGGTTGTTAGTACGCGCCACGACATGGTACTCAGTATTCAATGTTCAATACTGAGAAATTATAATTTGATTAGCCTTCTAACGAGCACGGAGTATATCCGTGAGTAGTGGATATTTCTAGACTTCGATCAAGACTCCTAATGACACGTAATTGGTTTTAGTCAGTGCGCTCGTGTGGTCGGTGAGTCAGCGCACCCCACCAACAATCACTGTCCATTCATGCGATCACATGCAATCACACTATACAAACATTCCACTAAGTACGCTGGTTTCCTTTATCACAATGTAACTTGGGCTTTATGTTTTAGCTCTTATCTGGCCACCTGTAATTTTGAATTGAACGTATGTAATAGTGTTTAAAATGATGAAGATATGAATTTCTAAATGCAACACTGATGATTTAAAATCGTTTGTTCCGTTGTTAGTGTTTCCGCAGTCCACTTGGACACAACTGGCAACCAAAAAGAGAAGCCTTTAATAGTATTCAAACGTATTTTGGCATTTCTAGAATTTTACTTGCGCAAAATTTTTTATGCGCCCCAGACAATAACTGGAAGGGTCTTCCAAAAGTAACTGCCAACCGTTCGTACATTAACGGTTTTTGTGGGGAGGGCTAATGGAGCCGATTGATCCGCCCCTATCGCGCTGTTTCACGTGGGAATGCTCAAGCCGGCGCCCCTCGACCGAGTTCAATAGCCTAACTTTGGAACTGAGTTTTATTTACTTAATTTTACCAATAAATAGAGGTGTAAGTTACGACCTACTTGCATTCCGACCGAGAAAACATTATCAAGCGTAGTGGACCGCTAACTAAACTGGAATTTGGAAAACAGATTTTCCTCGATTTTATTAAATTAAATTAAGTAAAATAATTGTTTTCGGTCAAGCCAGACTTCATGTATAATGTATATCACAGAAGAAATGTTTGAAATTGTTTGTTTGATGGTAATTTTTTATAATCTGTTATTCTGACTTCTCTACAACAACAAGAAGAGATTGTAGAGAAGGTCCGTGCCCAGCAGTGGGACGTATATGGGCTGATGATGAAGATGATGATGATGATTCTGACTTGTCACACTAAGGATTTGATTTGGATAAAGTTTTTTATATAGAAAAGTATTCAACTTGATAGTTGACACATGGTGTGTTGGGTTGTACGGTTCGTGTACATGAATATACAATGTGTGACCACGTGTAAGGTCTGCTTACCTCGCCAATCTCGAGCGTTCAGCGCAGCTTACAATATTCAATATTGAGCTGTCGAGCAATATCATACTTCGAGCGATTACAGAGAATTTACATGAGTTCAGAGTTTATTTACATCATCAACTACGCTTTTGTCTTTACATAAAATAATTGAGTTCCGTTTGTTTCGTTATTGTCATATTAAGTAACTTATTTTAAGAAAATGGGACTTGTGGCATGTAGCTTGTAGCTTTATAACAATGTATAAAATACATCCAATAGCAATACATGGTTCTGACCGAAAATTAATGTACAATTGTGTCGCGGGGATTGTGTGGCGGATTTGAGAGACACTTTATGGTCTCACTAACATCCACTCAGGAACAAACATTGGTTGATCACACAAACATTTGTTGGGTCGAATCCGCGGCGTATTACCAAATCTTTCACGATGATATTAAATAAATAATTTGCTTGACATGTAACCTTGAATCTACATATAAAATGTATTTCACACGCATCCCTTTATGGTGTATTTATAATCTTTTCATGTTGCTCTAATTTTATTCATATATAGATCACTTTTTTTTCTCTCGAGGGGAAAGCGGTTTATGTCTCTACTTCCCGCCAGCCCTGGGGGATGGGGGCGGGAAGCGTATGTCGGGGTCACCGGCCTTCCAGCTCGGCGCGCGGCGACGTCTTGTCCGCGCAGATGTTAGTGCCGGGTTGGGTCCCTAACGAAATCCTTACGCCGGTATACCGACCAAAACCCCCCGGTGGCCATCTTCGCGCTAAGTGGGGCGACCACGGTGCGTGGGCGGGAAGCGCCCACAATGTTTTCGCAGCCGCCCGGTGTGTCTCCGAGACGAAATCGTCTCGGCCGTCTCAGAACTTTAAGTGGTGCAGTTGCACCTCCACTAACTTGATTTGGGCGCCCTTATTTTAGGCACCCACGACGGACACAGACCACCGTGCCGCCGCCCATCTCGGGGTCACCTTCCGTGTGGACGCACTGCCCCCGCAGTGCGTCCAGCATCCCCAAGAGTCCCAATGAGTCGCTTACGACAGGCAGGAGATACTGTGGTGGAATTCTAACGCCCCCTTGCCACAGGGCAGTATACATGGGTAACTGCATTATCATGTATTAATTTAGATAAAGTAATATTAAATTTGTAAATGTGTCGATTATCAGCTCTTACATGTATCAGTGGCCTTATCTTATTCAGTTTTTACGAAATAGTTTCCTATATTTAAAAAATGTAAAGGTTAATGAATTCATAGTGGGCTACATTTTATTACAAATAGATCAGGGGCGACCAACGACTGTGCATTTGAGTTATAGATTATCAGCTGGAAATAATGTTACCTTTAATATCATTTGTACATCCGCGCTAAATGTGTTCAATTTATTGGTTGACATTGATTGATTATTTTTATAACTATAGTGCTTGCTTCATTTTAATGAAACATGTCTGTGAAGTATGTCTGGTCCAAATACTTACTGCGTATTTCATAGTAATCAAAATAAATATGTTTATTGAATTTATTTCATTTTATTAAAATTAATCCTTTGTTTAATGGTTGACAGCAAAGGACAGAGCTGTGATTTAAATATGCAGCAGCTCCTATTGTAAAATCTAACAAAAACATTACTCCGAAAAATAATAGTATAATACGAGTATAATAGGCATGCGTGATTGACTTGTGGATTATTCTGAGAATGGCGACGTATCGACCTTCGGCGGGCTCGGTGAATGTTTAAGTTGTTTATATCGTTGGGATCGCGGGCTAATGACCCAAACTTTTTAAAGAATTAAACACTCGTTAAGTACGTACGAAGTGCAACCGTCCATTGCGGATAAACGCGGGATCTTCATAATAATTCTCGCAATATTCCGTGCGTTAGCATGGTGCACCAGTACACCGACGGATATTAATCACACATACTCCATTAATAAGTATATGTATCGTTCTCCTCACTCATTCCATTTTCAATTATGTTTAATTAGTAATTGTGTTTTATTAACAATATGCGCCTATTTATATTTTCAAATCCCCAATTTTTTCGTAAAGTCCAGGCGCTGTTTGTCGTTTTATTGCTGCAACCAAAAAAAATATCGGTTTCTAGTAGGTATCACTAAAACTAATGTGATTAATCAGTCATCTACAAATCCAAAATTGCATACGACCAGATTGATCGCAAACATAATATTTATTCGTAACGCTACAAGTTTTTTCTATTTTTTTATGTTTTATACGTAAGTTTGGAAATTATTCCAAGAGTCGTCTTTTGCAGTACCTATCCCCGGTAATATATTATGTTGGGTAAGTGGTACCAGTCGTGCTGGTGACAACGTCGGTAATGGCGTTGTCAAAGCATTGCAAGTGATGTGTGTATTATATTGGACGCTTCGCCCAGGCTAGGCGTCCTCTATGCACATGTTGCGGGGCTCACATTTCTGCGGCACTCTGGGTGCGTCTCATGTTTCCCCACGCATTATTCCATTAGGCTGAACCTTCGCCATACGTCTTACAATAAAGCAAAAAATCTAAATAAGGGATTGCATATCATGGGGTTGGTATCTAGTTCCCGATACTATTTCCTATACACATAATTTATTTAAATTTCTATTCCTATGTACAAAATGCAAAATGGATCACACATTACGTAATTTTACTTGAATAAAAAAAAAGGCTACGAAAAATTTAAATTAAAAATTAAAAATTTTGGGTCTCCTAGCATAAGTATGGAAATACTTACAAGGAGGCCCTAACACTGTAACAATTGTTGTAAAAGACTTAATAATGAATAAAGATTATATTATATATTATTATATATATTTTATAATTTATAATATAAACAGTAAGTATATAAAGCATCCTATTTAGGATAAACAAAGCTGACATTTAAGCTATTCTTTAGGTGGCCTGGTTACTTGGTGCAAGCGACTGTGTCGTCGCGTTTGGCATTCAGCGATATCGTAAGTACAAGCGAATAATTTCACATTGACAGTTTTCTCATATGTTTTTAATCTTCATCCGTGTGACATCACGAGAAATTGCCGTAAATTTATATGTAAACATGGTTTTGGGAAGATAATAGTCGGGGTCATTTAGCGCCCATTATCTACATTAACGTGCAGGTGACGCGACTCTCACTCCGCCACCGCGACGATTGAGGATCGCCTGCTGAAGCGCTCGATTCCGTGTAAATATGAACGTGTAAATATGAAGGTGCGTAATTCATACTTATTGATGTATTTTTACCGAGTGGTTCACAATGTAACACCATGCAAGTTAAGGCATGAACTCGCTAATAACACTTTTTTTGGCGTTCAAACCTCATAAATTAACGACGAATTTGGTCCATACAAGGCAACGCGATTTGTTAATTCAAATGAAAAAACACTACGATAAAGTAAAGGAAGATGTACAGATTGGACCCCTCATAACAGTATTTGTATGGTTGGATGTAACACTAACAATAGATGTATGCGCAGGTGTACGCGTCTCCAAGCCGGCGGAAGATGGACACGAAGGGCGAGGGCGAGGAGATGACCTACCCGCACATCTGCTTCATGGTCGACAATTTCGATGAGGTAAGTAACACCCCTCTTGTGTAGACTGATAATTCTATAATTTCTTTTTATAGCTTAAGTATAGTTTTGCTGAGTATGTACTATTTATTTGTAATTTGGTGTTTCGAAGCTTTATTACGTGAACACCATAATTTAATTTTTTTTGTGTAAAAGACGAATGTTCACCAAGGTTTCCTCTGTATCACTAAAACGTCAAATGAGGTGCTATTTATACAACAACTACGTTTTTATCTTTATGTTTTGTCCATGACAACACCTTACAATGGATTATTAATTTGAATAGTCGTACCGTGGGATTGTCGTTAAACATGCGCCGTATGACAGATCGCAGTTTTTGAAATTCTTGCGCCGGTAGCAGTAAATTTTGAATGAGTAACGTTCTAGAATAAGGTTTGATTAGCTATCATAATAGTGTGTGGACTAGTGAGAGACAATAGTTATAGATTTTCATTGTTAAGATGACTTTTTAAATTACACTGCATTTACTATGGGGTGCCGGCTCGATCTTTTTGCTCTGCCGTAGGAATGAAGAAATATCGAAAGCATGTAGCACAAATTTTAGCGATCTGGGTTTGATATTATAATTGCCACTTTTAAATCTACTTGATACATTAATTAATTTGAATATGTAGGTGACTGGTAAGAAACCAATATTATGGTGCAACAGATATAAGCTGCTAGCTGCTGCTGGAGCTATTTGTTGAGTGCTGGCTGTTACCCACGAATGCCCGTTAAATACCGTATTGCAAAGCTTCTGGCAAATTCCGTGATGTTGAATTTACGTTTTACTAATAATTATTATCGATTAACATTGAATCGAGCCAGAGTATAGTTACATACACATACTAAGTACAAGGTATGATGGGGTTGACATATCCTTGTTGGATAAAAACCCCTAAATAAATAAAGATTTAAAAAAAATAACATACCAAATCGTCAATCGACATTACTCACTGTAATTATATCATAAATGTGCAACTACTTTTTGCAGTTTTAATCGGTTCACGCGGAAGGACAATGATTAAGGAAAAAAAACATGAATATTTATGGAAGTTGAAAATGTCGAACGCTAAGAATTCTTATATATCTCGTCACGTTTTCAAAATTATATTTCCAAGGTTTCCGACGTTGTGAGTAATAAAGTTGAAATTGGTTCATGTTTCTAAAATTAATTTACACACACGCGGTGGAATGGAGGTCTGTGTTTATGCACTATTGTATAAATAAACGAGAGATTGGTGTTTAGCGGGCGCGACGGCAGCGCGCGCCGAGAATCGGGAGCCGACAATGCTTGGCTGGAAATTGCATATCGATTGTGTTGACGTTGGCCTATATTCGTTTTGAAAGACCATGCGATTCTATTGGTCTCTTACACACCCATATCTCAGAGTCAACATAAACTACAGCTTTATACAATACGCTGATCATTTTCGGATGTGGGAGACTTCCTTGTTTTTCATATTATTCATCATCGTCAGCCCATATATGTACGTTCAACTGCTGGGCACGGGCCTTTTCTACAACTGAGAGGGTTTAGACCTTAGTCCACCACGCTGGCCTAGTGCAGCGGACTACATTTCTAAGAAATTCCTGAGAACTTTTAGGTGTGCAGGTTTCCTCACGACGTTTTCCTTTACCGTTTCATATTATTATCGCATACAATGCCCATAAATCTTATTTTAATCCATAAATGAAATTCTCTAGTAGCTGTATGGAGACTGTAAGAAAGCTGACTTCAAGCTAGCAAATAATAGGCACCATAACAGCATAGATTGCAACAAACAATTGTGATTCACGATGGGTTTTGCGATTTTGCCTCTACTGACTGCCTCGTGGTCTCGCGGTACATGTATGTGCCGTGCGATCTAGAGGTCCTGGGTTCGATTCCCGGGTCGGGCAGTGTGTTATTGTGTTATTGTTTTTTTTCATAAGGAAATTCTCAATAGCAGCACGGAGTCTGGAAATGTGCCCGAAAAACGGCAATAGGCTCGCCTCCTATTACGTGGGACTGATACATACCTGGCGAAATGTGGGTGTAGAAATGCACCTCTGCCTACCCCATCAGGGAATACAGGCGTGAGTTTATGTATGTATGTATGTATTTTGCCTCTATGATAAAGGGTGTAAAATATTTATACTTCTAATATGTTTACGTAGGCCTAGGGATAGGTCTTATGTGGTCGCATTGTAAATCCATCATCTGTTTCGCAGTACATACATCAGTATTTTGTAGACTTTGTTCGATCCCGAAGCGACATAGGCATAGCATGCAAATATTTTCGTGTGTAGCCATTCGCGTGAGGCGCCATGAACGGTGCGCGCCCACCGAGCCTCCATTACATAATTAATATTATGTTAATGTTTATATCGGTAACGAACGTGATAGGCATCACAAAGCGCGCATTGTTTGTCCCTCTGTTGCACCGTATACCCAAATCACTTATAGTCAGATATCTGTCTTGTTAGGAGAACAATGTGCCCGTGCGCCCTGCTATAAATAATTAGGTCAATGAATTAACAAGTTCAAATTACTTTACGATTATCATATCTGTTGACTAACATTGACTTCAAATCAAGTTCAAATGTTTCAACACACTAAAGACTACGGCAAGACCTAGAAGCAACAAATACATAACTAGTTTCAGGCTTTGGAAGTTTTATCTGCAATGAAAGTGTCCATGCACTTACAGTAGTGACCTGTTGCATACATCTTCAGGATTTGTACAATTATAATCTGTGAAATTAAAACATATTATAGATATTATATTTTCATATGGAATAATGCAATAAAAATAGCTGATGCAACTGCAGCTAAGTTGCAAGTAATTAGTTTTGATTCAATATCTTTGTGACGAGTGAGCTCGCGGCGGCAGGGCAGAACAATAGCGCCTGTGACCTATACTCCCGCTGCACAATTCCTCGGTAGGCTTTTGTTCACGATGCTTTTTGTTTCTTTTTTACACGACGTCATTAAACATAGCACTCAAGATTGTATTCAATTGAATCCCATCAAGACAAATTTAGATTTTACAGTATTATGTAGTAAGTAGTGATGGCCTCGAGTTTAGGCGCGCGGTCGAGAATTTCGGCGGTCGCAGGTTCAAACCCCAGGCACACACCTCTGACTTTTCGAAGTTATGTGTGTATTCACAATGAATTATCATTTGCTTTAACGGTGAAGGAAAACATCGTGATAAAACCTGCACACCTAAAAGTTCTTAGGAATTTCTTAGGTGTGTAGTCCGCCAACCCGCACTAGGCCAGCGTGGTGGACTAAGGCCTAAACCCTCTCAGTTGTAGAGGAGGCCCGTGCCCAGCAGTGGGACGTATTTGGGCTGATGATGATGATGAGTATTATGTAGTGGTAGAACACTTAACAAGTTCTTTGCTACTGTATCAAATGACCACGTTCAATGAGTGTTTTGAGTATCTCGGTGTTTTACAAATCTATCTTTACCGATGGTACGTATCGATTTTAGGGAAATTGCAGTTTTAGATTTAAATTTTATCTTTCTCTGAGAAGTGAATAATTAAAAAGACGATCTGATCCAACGACGCTTGTGTATTAAGAGTAGTGTGAGAGGGCTGAGCGTGGTGCGGCGGAGTGTGTCCGCGACCTTGGCTGCGCCTGCGGCTGCGGCTGCGGCTGCTTGGTCGCGCGTTGTTTGTTTTTCATTATTTATAGACGACCTAGACCGCGCGTCTCCCTGCAGTCTCCGCGGGCGCACCGACAGATACCCCACGTGGGACATGCACACATTGTTCATCTCGTATTTGTAGAAAGTAGGCCGTTCCATTTCCCTGCGCCTTGTTCAGTTTCGCGTCAATCATTTTGTTAATCTTTTTGTGGTGTGTCGAGACAGTTGGTCAAGGTCTCCATAAACCTATTGACAGACATCTGTTTTATATTTCGGTCATTGAAATCGAGTTTATAGTTTGTTCAACATTTTACAAGATATTCAAATGCGGCGTGACTTAACAACAAATGAAATTAATTAAATTTCTAAGCGGAGATATTTTACGATTCATTATAAATTATTAGTTACACACCTCCGTATACTATCCATATTCTAACGAGTATGAAAGAAACGCTGTTAAAAATAAGTCAATGTAATCCAAACACACAACCGCGACTACCTCAAGATCATTACTATCATACGTTTAACTTAGCCATATAAAAGTGCGAAGAACACGAGTACGCTATCACAGCGTATTTGACATTTGCACAAAACTCAATGCCGGCTGAACGTTTAGCATACATTATGTGTTGCAAAAGTGTTTTTAAATTGTTATACTGAGGATAGTTAAAACAATAAAGTTGGTGTTTCTTGAGGGTTTTATAAGGTGTTGATAACATCCCGGTTATGTTGGTTTATGTATTGTACAGTGTGACTGACTGCTGTATACCAAGTGCATCTATTCCTCAGGGCGTATCCGAATACTCTGATTTAAGTTGACTGCCTCGTGGTCTCGCGGTACAAGTATGTGCCGTGCGATCTAGAGGTCCTGGGTTCGATTCCCGGGTCGGGCAAAGTGTTTTTGGGGTTTTTCCATTAGGAAATTCTCGGTGCCCGAAAAACGGCAATAGGCTCGCCCCTTATTACGTGGGACTGATACATACTTGGCGATATGTGGGTGCAGAAATGCACCTCTGCCTACCTCTTCGGGGAATACAGGCGTGAGTTTATGTATGTATGTAAATTGGTTGCACTTTGTCATACATCCAAATAGTTTTAACATGAATGCGTTGTGTTTGACAATCTTTTAAAAGTGTAATAAATTTATGTTCTTGAAATATCTGGCTTAGTAGGTAATTTTATGATCAGCATTCTATTAATCTATCCTAATACTATAAAGTTAAGAAGTTTGTTCGTTTGTTTGTTTGCTTGAATGAATCTCAGGAACTGCTGGTCCGATTAGAAAAATTGTTCCAGTATTAAATAGCCCATTAATCGCGTAAGGCTATAGTGTACCTACATATCACACTACGACTAATAGGAACGCAGCGGAAATCGAAATTAGCAAAAACGGGGAAAGAATATTCCTTTTGAAGTGTAATGTTTTGTATAGGGATTTGCAGGCAACAGCTAGTCAATTACATTTTATGTAAGTGTAGTTAGAAACAATCGCGACGCTTCATGTATGTGCAGGTATTGGTAGGCATGGAACATGCTAGGGTTTCCGCTCTGTGATAACAATAACAATACCTTTATCATCATTTTGATATTTCGTGGTTACTAAATAATATTTGTCAGTACTTTTGTACTTATGTGTAGCGGGCCGGAGTATTTCTGTCGCGCCACGCAACATACAAACACTACGCGGGATATTTTTAAACTTACCACTACGATATATTATAGTTTGTACACTCATCTGTATTAATTGTCATCTAATAGCTGTACCGCTAACTGCGCGACAGATGGGCAAATCCTCGCCGCAAATATAATTTGGACTTTATTCTGAAAGTTATAAAATACAAAATACCATGCGTATGTTTTGATGTGAGTTGCGATCTGTTTTGTTGCGTACTATGCTCCGCACGATACGATGTTAATAAAGTACGTAGTAGCGTACAATGTACTTGTTAGTAAGACTGCATTCCTGAGATAATCAACTTTATTTCGACGGGTTTCATTAATTCAACTATTGGTTATGCGGCGGGAGACCAATCCATTGCATTATTTTTTGTTTGGCAGACTTGTATAACATTACTAGTGTCACTAATGTCCTTGGTTTTATCAAACATGCTGAATGTTTCGTCATCAGTTATCTTTGTTATCATCGCATCGGTGATAGCAACGTATACTTCACAGCGCATATACGTTTGGTTCGATAAAAGTTTCTCACGACAATCGAGTGTGAACTTCGGTGAATAGATGAGGGATGTGATAAAATAGCTTGGTGTGTAGTGTCGCCCGGGGTGCGCTGACAATGGGTATTGTGGTGGCCGGAGGCAGTTGGTCCGCTCCTGTGACAAGCGACAGTCTGTGTGGCGAGCCATGTGCGCCGCTCACATGCTGGGCCGCGTGTCACCCCACGTGCATTCCTGTTTATTATCACTCTCCATGTTAGTCCACCAAACAGTTTATATCATTTAATTAACTGTGCATTTTGTTTTATTCCAAAAAAGTATTTATTTACTCATGAATCATCAAATATTTCAGAGATAATTTTTATGACTAACGATAACGCATTGACGTGTTTTGTTGTTTAGTTTTAGTAAAGCAAACCTTTCGTACTGAGTACATATCTGATTGTTTGATGACAGTGCATTATTGTTGCAACATAACTGCTTAATAATATAGCAACCTTCGAGTGTGCATAGTGCGTTGTGAGCGCCGCGGCGGGTCGTGGAAGTTTTCGCGCAAATATTTCATTGTGTTGATACGCGCGCTGTATGTAAACACTGGCGCATTGGGCTCAGTATCTCGGCGCCTCCTCCCCCACTCTGTCCCGGCGGTAAGTCTGCTGGTGTGATTTACCTCGGCTGTCGCATCGGCGTGTCTCAGCGCTTGCATCAATAACTCCACGGATGCAGAAGTGGGTCGGAGCTAAGATCCACTGTGTTCATGCCATTGTAGGGTAACGTCGTGACTGCGAACCGTGCATCGTGTATTACTCTAACGAGCAACGTTTCATGTTTATTTTATTTTATTTAGATTAAATTTAGATTGAAAGGGAATGACCATCACCCATTTTCAGACATATGGATCACAGTGAAGCCCATAGAAGCTTATTTTAATTTTGATATTAACTTTATTATTTAATTAACGGTAAAATCATATTATCGCTCTTGAATTAAATGCGATTCGATTTCTTATACTAAGATGGATTTTGTTTAATTCCGTACGTGTAAAGCTCTATTATATTAGCGATACTGCTGGTCATGAAGTCTTGGCATGGGCAAAGTAATGAATTGAAACTGTTTAACTAACACTAGTGGACATTGTGTATCTGTAATCTGGGTGTTGGAACCAACCCAATCCGAGGAATCACTCTGTGGAAATTTACGGAAGCCATTGATTTCGCACTAAAATCTAATATCGTATGGTTTCCACAGATATGTTTGTGTAACAACAAACAACGTCAGTTGTATGAAGTAAGCGTTTGTTTATGAGTTCGCATTTATATTGCAAAATAGATAAAGCATGCAAAGTGTTGGAAAGCTGTGCGGAACTCGATAAAATTTGTGATATTTATACGATAACTTTACCAAAATTGCTGGTATGTGATCAAGGGCGTCTGTGAACACCTACAATGCAGAGAGAATGTCAACTGATGAGATAGAGTTTGACCCTTTTCACTATTTTGCACCCTTATTTAGATAGCATCGTACTCACCACGTAAGTTGCAGTAGTGTTTTGGTGTGTGCTTATTTGCACCACATTCCACAGGAGTTAAAAGGAGTTGAGTTATTGCTACTGTGGCCTGGCTCACACAGACACTAACTCACCTACGATATTATGTCATTGCGGTGACCTCTCACCGGCACTACACCTCTCCACATTGGTGACCCCGAGAAGATCACGTGATCGTAGAAGGGTTTCTTGAGATGATGTATTGTTCTCGGGGTCACCGCAATGACATAACATCGTACGTGAGTTGGTCTCTGTGTGAGGCAGGCCTCAGTACCTTAGGGGAGGCCAAATAATATGCTGGCTTGGTAGCAGATCAGTAAAGATATCGAGCTCAATGGTAAAAAAGCTAAGTAATGTCCCACGCTATGTTTGCCCTGTGACCTTTTAGCCGACCACGATTCGTACTGATTGTACTGTAGGCGGATAATGGACATTAGTGGGTAAAATCACTATTAATAGCCTCGTTAATTCTAATACCACCATTACCTGCTGTTTGGTAATTTGCTGTAATGGTATTTCCGTGGTAGTTTGCTTCAAAAATGTTAATTATTATGTAATTAGCTCAAAGGGACGTGAATTTGTAAATAATTTGCCAGTACAATGTCCACAGCTGAACGCTGATGATGATGACAATGATGTATTATTTTTTAAAATAGTATCAAAAATATGACTGAGTTGTAAAGTGTTTCTATTAGCAAAATACGAAAACAATTATTTTAGCTTTGATACACAAAATATTTCTGTAATATGCATCTGCCAGATGGTCAGATGACATAGTCCAGTTAACCGGAAAGCTTTGGATGAGAGTAGCCCAGGACCGAGAGAGATGGCGAGCATTGGGGGAGGCCTATACCCAGCAGTGGGTGCATGTGGGCTGAGAATGAATGCATCGATAAGCGAAAACGTTGCATCAACGGTGATGGTTTTATATTTATTAGGACATCTCTCTCGTCACATTATCTCTGCTGGTTAAAAGTCTAAATCAGAAACAGCAAGATGCTCTACGAACTAAATTGAGCCAGGGTTCCTGGGTGTAACAGTTCATGAGTTTGAGTTTTCCTGACATTTTACGGGCAAAAAATAAAAGTGGAAGGAAGGCTGAAGTAACTAGTATTTTCTGACACAAGTTACGGAATAAAATCAGTATTAAAATGGTACAATGGTTTGTTCATGCATTAGGCATTCGACTAGTAAGTCATTGAGAATCTTTTGAATTTATCTTACATTCTCCCGTTTCCAAATTTCACTATCCAGGATATAAAGTATCCCATGTGTCATTCTGTACATATATAATATAATCTGTCTTTATTTCGCATTTATAATAGTATTGCTTCACTTGTTTGCTACTCGTCTGTGGACATGAACTATGAAATGCGATACTGCCAATTTAGTATTAATACCATATTCGTACGGCTTATGTCAGTAGGATAGATTTATGTACACGGACTAACAAATGTATTACACTTGTTATCGGTTACGACATATTTATTTGCTTCTCGTATCATACAAATATTAGGTGCGTGCTGATGTGCAAACACTGACCCGCGTCCGTTATGTCTACGGAACAGCCGGTCGTTTTGTTTTGATATAATGTAAGTTGTGATAGCCTTGAGGTTTATGCGCGCGGTCAAATCTCGGCGTTAGCGGGTTCTAACCCTAGGCCCACACCTCTGAAAGTTCGAAGTTATGTGTGTATTTACAGTGAATTAACACGTGCTTTAACGGTGAAGGAAGGAAGAAGCCCATGCCCGGGCTGATAATGATGATGAAAATAAAATAAAAAAAACAATCGTAAATTTATTTACCTATATTATTTGTTAAATACACGAACAGCAATCAATATGTAATGGGGACCGCTTGCTTGACCTATAAAAATGGATATAATGTTTCTTTTCTTGTTCATTACGTCGACAACAATACCATCTACGAGGGGTGCACATTGACTAGGGGTTGGAATTGCCGACTAATGTCTTGAACAATGATCTCTTTCAACGTAGTTGGTAACAGCTGTCGTACTGTACACCATATTATCTTGTTCACTAATATTATTTATTTTTTGTATAGGAAAAATCCGGATAGAAATAAATTGTGATTAACGGCCAATTATCAATTACACGAGATTTTAATTATACCTATCCAAATACATACAGTAATGTTAGACAGCGGATATTTTATATTAACCTAGTTTTCGTATTTTGTTGTCGTGTTCCAAAGATCATGCTCAAATTGATGTAAGTATTGAGTCATATTGAGTTCACATAAAAGCACGCGCCACAAAGAATAATAAGAAAAGGACAAAATGTCTTGGTAGATAAATACGAAGTGGAGAGTAATGGAATCTCAATAGTGGGTATTGGTATGGGTGTAGGCTGCAGCGAGTGCTGTGTGCTTGTGTGTCGGAGTGCGGGAGCAGTAAGTAGGTCAGGGGAGGCTGAGCGCGCCTGCTCGCCGCCTGTTCGCCGTCGGCCCGCCGCCAGCCCGCCGCCACACTATCGAGTGGTCGGCTCACAGCTCTTGGAACCCCTCTTCTTCCCCACAGTCAAAGGGAACATTGTAATGCCGATTCTATTGAAAAACTTATCCTATACAACTATGCACACAATCCAATGACTTATTAAACTTCAACCTACAAGTCTACAATGTGGGCTGGATATCGGATGATCCATGATTCTTCGTTTTAATTTTTAACTATCGATCAATTTGAAGAACACTTTGCACGTTGACATTAGTGTCACGTTGCACAATGCATTTTAATAAAAGTTCTTCAAGTTTTTTAGCAAGGTTATCATCACATATTGGCTTTGGTTTTCTTATAATTTATTTGTATATTCAAACTTTTTTTTTAGGTTTCCACTAGTGATTAAGTTATTGTTGAGTTATGTTTATTGACGATAGTAAACATTTTATAACAGCTTTAGCCCAAATTATAAATTTAATATTTTGCATTAGGTTTTTAATTTTGTAATGTTAATATTCATATACCTACGTTAAAATCAGATACAAGGTGAATGGTGAAATGAAATCCTATCATATCTTCGCGTCTTTAATTGTGTAATCGTACGAAAGATCATATTAATTGTCAGTTAATACTGCTTCGTAATGTAATAACTGTAGAGACCTAATGATGAAAGAAGGCTCATAGCAACTTATGTTACCTTGTTTTTTTGAGCGTTTGGCAAATGTAGGAGGAAACAAACATAGCTTTATATTGTAGCTATTTTCTCAAATTGATTCAAAAAATATGTCTTGCCAGTAAATAAATGATCTTTGTCATAGTTGACATAAAGATTCAACGACTGTGTTTTTTAATGTTGCAAAAACTTCATGCGCAGAGGAGTAGGTATATTAAATGCGAATTGAAAACCAATACGCTTACATTGAATTGTCATTGATTGTTCAATGGAATGACCGTCACCTTGAGACAATTCACCGCCGTGTTAATTATTTTGTTTTGTCCAATTGTATCGATCGGCAGCGAGTGTCTCGGGTCACTGCTCCAACACGGACAGTTGCTTGCGACAGGACAACAGTGGAGCCAGCAGACTGTAGATGTGCGCCGCCGCTGACACCGCTATTGCATCACAATGTTCCAATTATTCTTTGCTTGAAAACGCTTTTATGCAACCAAAAGAAAAAATATAGAAATACGAATTTAAAAATATCCACTTTGGAATACGCGATATCTATGTTTGAAAATATGTAAACTCAAATCTCATATACCCTTTTTTGCAAGTAATAGAGGAATATCTTTGATGATAACTAAAGGTTATAATGTTTATAAACAAGATAAAGTACATATGCAAGTTAAATACATAGCGCCATTTGATTGCAGCTTGCCTGGTTGGTGCGAGATACCGCGCCGATCTAGTTTATTACAACGTGAAACACGTTTTTGTCATATTCCAAGTGGTCGTAAATATGTGTGCGTCAGCGGTCACACTCGCTGTTTTATACTATTGCTCAAATCAGTTTGTATGCGCCAAGTCACGGACTGGACAAATTAGCCAAACACAATGAACGCTTTTGTAAAGCGACTTCGGTCTGAGATGTTACATTTTTATGTTGCAAGTTGCATGGAGTGCAATAGATGTGCCATTTGTACCAAGAGACCGTCGCGTCGTGTCGTCCGTATGCAAATATGTTTTACTGACAATCTGAGCCAGCAAAAATATTGCTTTACCTACTTGTATTTTATGTGCCAAGTTGTTGTGATGTTGCATTTGTTACTTTGTATCGAATTTAAAGATAAAGTCGTCGGGCATATCTCTATTGTTTAGCGGAGTCAACGTTGAATTATATAAACGTTGACATGAATGTGCGATGCGTCGAGTTTCTCATCGATCGTAAACAGCGTTATGATTAATCACGCATAAGTAATTATCTTAAAATAATTTTAACTCAAGCATTTCTCGGAACGGCAGTGAAGTGTAAAGTTCTTCCGATAATTCCTCGGTGTATATGAAGTAGCCGTGAGTCAGTGTGCGCGGCGCAACGCCGCGACTTTCCTCCGCCAAACTACTGGCTATTTGAAAGAGTGCAGTAATTAGTGAAGCAGCGCCGCCCCGTCGCCAACACTTGCACGGCTTCCGACACCGATCTTAATTGTTTTTCTGTAGCACTCTAAATCGAGAGGCCGCACTATGGTTTTGTGATACATATTTCGTATGTCTGTTTTGTACTGCATGTTCTACGATACATACATACAAGGCTTAATACGTTATAATAAGTAATTGTGTGCTAGCTGCGTGTATTTCTTATCCTTCATCCAGAAACTAAGCATGTACGTGGTGGCAATTATTGATTACCTCAGTGTGTTATGTACCAATAGAACTTAGTTGTCTATGATGAATGATGGTGTCTGTCAGTGACGAATGATTGTCACGCTCACCATTCATTTGTATTTGTGGTGTATTTCGAATGAATCGTAAATAAATACATTTTTTGAATGCGTTAATTTTTATCCATCACAGGATTTTCAAATTTCATTTGTTTCCATGTTTGACGACAGTGAGTACCGAAGCACCGTGTATGTTTATAAAACAAAACATCCGGAATGCGTCATATCCAATTTTACCGAAAAGTTATTTAAGCTCCATCCTTATCAGTACATTTACGTAGTTCACAAGATACGAGTTATAGATGGCTTCTCCACAATACATTCTCTGTGTGTCCGGGGCCTCATCACACCCGCCACATGAGCACATGGGCACCTCTATTGTGTTTGATAGTGAGCCGTCAATTGTTCGGGTCAATTGTTTGATGATGGTCGCGAGGTTGGACGTTGGCCGAGGGTGTCGTGACGTCACCACGGCTGCATCTAGTTAACTGGACCCGGCAACATGCTTCTATAAATTTGTCATCGCAATTGGTGATTTATTTATTGGTACGCTTGGATGTAATTTTTCATGCAACAATTCTGACCTCACACTTCTATAGAATATTTTTAGGGCATTTGAAAATGTCAAAATAGTTTTCAAGGCTCAGAACACTTAGACCCTATATTAATGTACAATTATTTGTTTTAATACTGTCACGGCAAAGTTTCAACACCGTACCTGGTGTAATGTAAGATGCTGTTCAAAAAGAGCACTCGTTACTCGCGTATGCTAAGGTGCTGCTTCAAGATACGTATTATACAACACAGTAAGAAGGAAGGGAACACTTTCATTTGTTTTATTGATTCAATTTTTTCGGTTTGAAAACATGTTATAGACGAGTTGGTCGCAATCATGACGATTTATGAAAATCATGAAAATATTTTTGTACCGCTATGTCCTCCGCATAAAACATGTCGGGCGTGGATGTTTCGTAAATACGTCTTAAGTAGTAAACAGTGTCTTTAAATAGTTGACCTGAGTGTGGAGAGAGCACTCGCCGTCGTCGCGCGGTGCAATGGCCCCACCGCTGATCCCACGAGGTCAGCCGACAGAGGTGAAATCTTCTATTCCAGTGGGATTCGCCGTGCCATGCTTAGCTTATGTACAGTGAAGCTTATTATTAAATTTTTGTCACATTTCCGATAGCGGTATGAAAGGCACGCATTTTAAACACTCGTAATTTTCTTTGAGATAAGTAACCGATCGACGAGACCGAAGACTTGAATCGTGTTATTTGCAGATATTTTATAGGTACAGACGCACACTGTGAAATACATATTATATATATGTCCGAAGCCAACAAAAGCCGTGTCTGATACAATATTATGATCCTAGTTACGACCGTAATGTAACTCAGCCATGCTAGTGTAGGCGCGCCGTGGTTCCTGCGCTCGGCACTCGTTAATGTTACCTAACAACACATCGGATTAACTGACGGCCTGATACGAGGAGCCTTCCAGTTTGGCGGTACTTTATACATGGATTCACTTGTAAATGAGTTGTGTGACAATGCTCAACGACCGGCACACTGTAGTGTAAGCTCTGATTGCATGGCAGTTACCTATGCCACTAAGTTTTACGTAGAAAATTAAAGAATGTTAAATATATTTTAATAGATAGGTTTTCAATTTACTTAAAGCTAAGCACTAGACATGGAAGTGTTGCCATAGCACTTCGTTCTCTCTCGCATGCTCCATAATTTACAATTTGGGGATCTGTTTAATTATACCGGGTATCTGACTTTTCGCAGAATACAAACTTAAATAGGTACTATTGCATATTATATAATATCCTTAATAATAAAATTTAGAAAAGAAATGAGTCCATTGCCCTGTGGTTGCGAAACAGTGTACATAGAACGCGTAATGCGACCTGTTTGTACGCAGACATTTCGCAATGATTTGTTAAAAACTTGCTCACAGGCATTATTTGTGTTGTGGGTATTGTGTTGCTAATGGACATCGATTCTAGTGTTATTTATAGCTGTCCTTGTCTGGTGCGTGGAGTTTGAGAGAGGAAGCGCGCGACCATCCAATAAATGACTTCTTCACCAACTCCTACATTTGAAGCCACTAGTTTAATCAATCTAAAATGGGCTCTGTTTGTATCTCTGTGCCTTTGTTGTTCAGCTACTGTAGAAGCACAGATTATACTAGTTTTATTAGCAAAATGTGCTATTAAACATAGACATTAGTCTATTACAGGAGCTAAATTGTGATAAAAATGCTTTGGTTCATTGTTCCCGTCATAGCACTTACCAGCTACTTACTTGAGTAACTAATTGTTAATAGAAAACAAACAGCAAAATATCAGATTCATGGGCGGAGTTGGATCCCTCGATCATCTTAGCAAATATTTCCGCACCGAATATTTCCAAACTGACTCCTTGTCATATTGTATTAATAAATGAAACATTAGAAATAATGTCGCAATACTATTCTGGTATTTACCACAACTGTTATAATACCTCTATTAATAATTACCGTTGAACTAATCAAATATCCATTAGCTTTTGGACTTGATACCATATTAATAGTAAAATAGTCTTTATTCGGAGATGATAAAGTGTAATTTTGCGACACGATTAAAATATTGAATGTCGCAACGGATATATATTTACCCGCGCGACCCACTTAATACATCGAATGACAGTGTGCAGGTTTTATGTCACATGTACGGGCATCAAAGGACGCTGCTGATTGACATTTGCTACCTTTATTCCATTTATATTTTTGCACTAAAAGTAATCATTAAGCAACTAGAAAATAAGTAGTAACTGTCCAAAAACAGCTTCGAAACACGACGAACTAATGTTAGTCATCAGTCGGAATAACAATATCCCTGTCTCATATGTCAACTTAAACCGGAATGAAATGACCCAGAGTAGATTTTTATGAGGGGTCTTATACTCGTGCGTTATGTGAGTTGATGTGATACCCAGTCTGGATAACTTAACGAGATGTTTGAAGCATTAGCTATTTTAGTTGTAGAATGTATTTGTGTAATGTTGCGAGCTGTGTACGGACACACGAGTACAGGTGGTGGCGAGTCCTTGGACTCTCGGTTGTGCCACCACAGTGCTTGAGCACCGCCGTATTGTGTTACAGGACACACGCACACAAACACCAAGTACATAGAGCTTGTAGTGTGCAGTACGCCAAGTGCGCACTAACACTGCAACACTTGCCTTCTTAACTTTATTTACTACTAGTGTCGTGCTTCTTCGCAGTGATATAAAAGGCGGTGTTAATTCACCCCAGTCCATGCATCTCAAACATTATTTAAAACTTTCAGATTCGTAATTTTAACCACAGTCGGTTTCTTCGTAAACCTTTTTTCTCACAAATACTATATCCAAAACAAACCCTCTGATGTTGTGATCCATGCCTATACGAAAATTTATGAACTTTTTTAAGCGGCATAACTTCAGACGCACTGATCTCGTCTCGTTAGCATCCATTTGGTTCATATTGGTTTGTATTTAGATACTTTTGTAAGTGAAACGTCAATGTGATGTGAGTATTGTTATGTACAAACAATGTGGAAGTTAATTAGAAAGAAATGCAATTATTTTATAATTTATTGTGCAGTTTGTTACTAGCCTGCTAGACTAATAAAATCTATTCATTACAAGAGCGTTATACCCAGTATTCTCGTGCGCAAAATGCACACTCATATATATTGTAAGTGGGACATACAAACATTTATCCGTCCAATGATTTCATTCGCAAATATATACCCCAGACTGTTTATTTTGAAGTCGGTCTGCTAATAAATACTGTTATTCAAATATTTCGTAGTGTCAACAAAACAGTTTACCATTAACATACATTCGAACCATCGCACTATATGTCATTGCCCACAGGACACAAGATTTAGTATACGACTGGCCACGAGCGATGGCCGTAATGATGAGTACATCACTTATCTAATTACTTATATGACATTGGCAACAAAATCTTAAAAATCGTATTTTTTTAGTTACCTACAGAGTCGTGTTAAAACGGCATAATGTTTCTTTAAAAACCGTGGGTTGAAAAAATCCGTTAATAACTTTATAAATTGATGAGATGATCAATTAGCGAAGACAATGTTAGATACAATTATATTGTATATCATAGAATTGGTTAACAAGCTAGATGTTTTTTAGTATCCATATTTGTAGTTGCAGCAATTATGTTTGTTTACTGAACACTTGGTTGTCGTCCATTGTGGGTACAAGACGGATGATTGCTGGTTTTGTTGAGCGGCGAGCGCCACTCGACAGGTGTCAAGGATGTTATTGATGTACCGAGAATATAATTACCTCACAATGTTATTTTTATATAGAAAACAATCGAAATTGTTTGAAATATATTTACTGCTAACCGATAGAAGAAGTTTCGAAAAGTCGCCTAGTGTTATGCAAACATAGTCAGACTTCTGTCAGAATTCATAATGAATTTGAAAAAATAGGCGGATCATAACTTTTTTTAATCTGATTAAGCGATCGATTTTATCGTTTCGATGGTTCTCATAGTAGTAATGATTAATTGATAATAGCATTTGCGAATATTTGAAATGAA
The DNA here is from genome assembly GCA_907164795.1 of Hemaris fuciformis. NCBI lineage: Eukaryota > Metazoa > Arthropoda > Insecta > Lepidoptera > Sphingidae > Hemaris > Hemaris fuciformis. Next base: position 16,830,379 of record OU015438.1, on the reverse strand, counting down.
ATGAAATGAAATTGCTTTATTTGGTCACGTAGCCAATCAAATAGCACTTATGACAAGTCAATACAGAAAAGAAAAATCTTTTATTATTACATTATAATTCAATTATGGTTCATTTTATATAATTTGTATAAAAATATTTAACGTTTTTTTATAATTTATTTTTAGTTTTCATCAGGAAATACATAATATCTTATTATTATTATTTTAAAGTACATAACGAGATGGACCTTGTGTATTTCTGAAACGTTACGCATTATTTTAATGCTACCACCGGATCCAAACGCGACCCTGACTGAGAAGACCCGGCGAAACACAATTTCAGATTGATATCCAAATCAGTGTGCGGTTAAGAAATAAAATAAAAGCTGAAGATTTTATTACTACAACATAAATGTAAGGTAATGAGATAAGCGTATCCACATTGAGCCACTACACAATAACGTGTTTTAATAAAGTTCCGAGTCGCGATGCATCCAGTCCTTCACGTTGTGTCCTCATCAATCTTTTGTTCAGCCGCGCTGTGAACTCGACGCGCTGACACCTATTTATTAAGGGTCGCGAGAGCACACTTAAGTGCTCAGACGTTATTGTGGGGAACCGCGGAGATTTCTCTTTAATCACACGCTGAAGGTCATATATTAGTTTTAGAATTCTTCTAGGTTTTTTTATTTTAATGGTACGGCAAAGTGAAGATAAGTGTAATGTGGCCTAAATAGAGTGTCGAATGACAGATAAAAGTAACCATTAGGTATACACATATAGAAAGAGAGACATATATACAATTATGATTTTTAGTAAACACTAACAATCTGTAAAAATACGATTATAATACAAATGAACCGCCTGTTATTGACAATACAAGAAGAAAAAGTATATTGTATTAAAAATAAATGAGGCATCCAACAGCAGATTTTGGCCGTGGCAGGTGAGTGACCACTCAGCATAATGTCATGAAGTGACGGTGTGCCAAAACATAACGAAGATTTTTAGTGCTCACTTTTGTGACGTATGGATTATGAACAGCTCAATAATAAATATCATATTAAATAGTAGTGGTTATTAAACAACTAGACATTATGTAATTTGACATAAAAGAATGATTAAGCCGACAATGCATATTAATTTTAATCGAAGATTTATACGGTGTTGTGTTGGTGGCGGAGTTTTCGATTGATATTTTTCGACATCCTAAATAATGAAGTGGTGTTAGTACTAACTACTAAGTGGAGATTCAAATACTGAGTAAACAGTATGCACAAGTCAATTCGCACGATGAACATTAGATGCAGGCGATAAGGATCGTGTGGGACCGGTCGCTAATTAACACGTTTGTACCGACTCGCGATACACCATCACTTGCAGAATCTAACGCAACCAGTTATCTTTATACATACATTATACTTCTATTATCTACGTCATATCGTTTAACCATGCAACCATATATTAAACTGTTGACTTATTCATAATACTTATGTATAAGGTGGAAAAAATATTCATCATCATCAGCCCATATACGTCTCACTGCTGGGCACGGGTCTCCTCTACGACTGAGAGGGTTTAAGCCTTAGTCCACCACGAAGGCCTAGTGCGAGTTGGCGGAAAAAAGATTAGTCGTTTTGGATTTTAGTGAATGTTGTGAAAATTATATCTGTTGCCAATTGATAGTACTTTATTTGGGGATTCGTTTACGGTACTTGATGTAATTTTGACAGCAAAAAAGCATATCCGGGCATCGAATTCGATCCAACCGATCACTATTGATTAAGTATTATTGTCTGTTGTCGACATACGTGAAGTATCGCGACTCATTGATAGCTTGTTGCAGTCCCATCACACTGGAGTGTCATAGATAGTGTATCTCATCGACATCGGAACATTTGGCACTTGTGTCAATTCAATTCCTTTAGGGGAACGTTCATATACATATGTATAAACTTCTCTTTTTCTTCATACTATAATAGTAATGGGTATATTTAAATGCGGATATACCAAAACGGTAATCTTGAAGTCCGCAGCACGAGCCGCGGGCCGTTGAACAACAATGTCCACCTCATGTCTTGGATTACAGCCAATTTGTTTTTGTGAAGTGAGGTTATGCTTTACCACTTAGCAATTTAATTAACTTAGTGAATTGTGCGCTGTGTGCAATAATATTGATTGTGGTTGTAGCGCGATTGGTGATAATTCATAATTGAATTATCATAATTGCTTCCTTGTATTTTTTATCACTTGTTTATCGACATGGCTAACTGATGCTAATAATATTCCAACGTCACGTCGTAACTGCTCACGGATGGCAATAATACTGAGAACTTAGTGTTTAACAAGTTAGACAGTTTGTTAGTTACCGTACAACTTACCTATGTATATTCATGAATTAGACAAAAAAAAACTGAGATAGACAAGTTCGAATCCGCGAACAATAGCTTGTTACAAATAAAATGAGTTTTCGTGGGTATAGATCATGTATCAAAGATGTAAAACCGACGTGAGGCAATGCTACCGTTCGATGAGTGAGATTGGAAATCGTCTCACGCCAATTTGTGCGCGATTAGTACGGGTACTATCAGTTATGGCGCAGACTGTTATTTATATAAATATCGATAAATGTATTACAGAATATTGACACTAGATTTACCCCCCTAGTACTGGTTACCTCTCGTAAATGGTTGCAGTTGTTAAAACTCTCAAAGTAACCAAATTTGAATAGTGGAGCAACGGTAATGTAGGCGAGCTCTGTCGGGGCACCGTTACGTTCGATACGAGCAGTAATCGCGATCTCTGCGCCGATATGTTCACACCGATAAGCTTGGACAGACATGTGACAAATATCACGCACGATTAACTATCTTTTACGTGTATTTTAATCATTCATTGTTATAATAAAGATATTTTGTAAAAGTTATTGATAACTTTCTTCATTTATTTTAGAAGAAGATTGTCTTGTTATTTTTAAATTAATAAAGCGCTGAGGATTGAAAAAAATAACTTTAAATAAAATATGGACTTATTTTAATGTTTCTAAAGTATGCAATTTTTTTTACTCTTTGTTCTTCTAGATAGACGAATGTGCATATCTAACCATTCGCACATTTTCTATGAGGACCTCATATATAATTTGATTGTCTGTCCTTCCTTCCATTATGGCGCATTGTTTCAACTAGTTCCGCAACTCCTAACCTTTCAAGCTTGTTCTGAGGATAATGGTGAATGTATTGTGCAGGTGTTCTGCGACATCGTGGTGCGCGACGGCGAGATGGTGTGTGTGGAGCTGGTGGCGAAGGGTCGCGGGTGCAACGCGCAGGCCGTCATCTTTCTCGGCTCCATTCGGTACGACACGCTCACCAGGGTCTACGACTCCAGGGTAAGTACACACCAGTACTACAACTGTAACGCTATGTGTAATGCTTTGGCTTTTCTAAGTCTACGTTTGTAAATAGGCTTAATTGTCGAATGGCGCTAGTGATTTGTCTATCAATGTACGTTATTTGGATGGTTTAAGAAATTAAGTACAGGAGGAAGATCAGGATAAAAAGCTGCAGCAATTTTAAAACGAATCGTAATTACCAATTCATTATACAATTGTAATTGAAGTAAAGTTTTGATAATGTGGACAACATTGATACCTACACACCAAGTAATTAGCCGTTTGAGCGTTTCGATTATTATTATGAAACAAAGCTTTAGTTTTGATATAAAACTGTATACTCTTTTAGGCGGTTTTTTAAGCGCGATTTTATCGTGATACGGAAAGACCATTTATACATAACTAGCTTTTGCCCGCGACTCCGTCCGCGTAGACTACAGGGTTGGGTTCAGAATGAAAATAAGTTGTAGTCTATTTTACTCCACAGAGTCCCATTTATGTCCATATCAAAAATCGTTTACATCGGTCAAATGATTTAATCGTGAAAGCGTAACAGAAATACTCGTATAGCTACAGTCGTCTACACGTCGTTTCATCATTCTAGCTTAAAAAATGACGAATTTCCACACAAACTTTCACCCCTATTTTTATTTTACCCCCTTAAAGGTACATTTTTTTTTACAAACTTTGACTGTCATATTTATTTATATCTAATCAACAAAAATAAGTTTCAAGCTTCTAGCTTTAAAAATGACAATACTTCCATACAACTTTTCATCCTATTCCTACGGGAATACTACATTTTCCGGGATAAAAAGTATCCTATGTTGCTTCAGTGGGTTCTATCTACCCCCATACTAAAACTCATCTAAATCGTCAAATGGTTTAGGCGAGAAAGCATAACACAGGCAGCGTTACTTTTGCATTACATTATATGCTCATCCCACGGGAACCCTACATATTCCCGGGATAGAATATAGTCTATGTTACTTCATAGGGTTCTATTTAAGTCCATAGCAAAATTCATATGAATCGGGCGAATATTTTAGGCGTGAAAGCCCATTCCCACGGGAATACTACATTTTCCGGGATAGAAAGTATCCTATGTTTCTTGGGTGGGTCCCATCTACCCCCATACTAAAAATCATCTAAATCGGTCAAATGGTTTAGGCGTGAAAGCATAGCATAGGCAGTGTTACTTTATATGCTTATCCCACGGGAACCCTACATATTCTTGGGATAAAATATAGTCTATGTTACTTCATAGGATCACATTTATGTCTATAAAAGATTTCATTCATATCGGTCAAACGGTTTAGGCGTAAAAGCAGAATATTGACAGAGCTACTTATACCCATTCCCACGGGAATACTACATTTTCCGAGATAAAAAGTATCCTATGTTTCTTGGGTGGGTCCCATCTACACCCATACTAAAAATCATCTAAATCGGTCAAATGGTTTAGGCGTGAAAGCATAGCATAGGCAGTGTTACTTTATATGCTTATCCCACGGGAACCCTACATATTCTTGGGATAAAATATAGTCTATGTTACTTCATAGGATCACATTTATGTCTGTTAAAGATTTCATTCATATCGGTCAAACGGTTTAGGCGTAAAAGCAGAATATTGACAGAGCTACTTATACCCATTCCCACGGGAATACTACATTTTCCGGGATAAAAAGTATCCTATGTTCTTTCCCAGGCTCCAACCTATCTGTGTACCAAATTTCATTTAAATCGGTTCAGTAGTTTTAGCAGGAAAGCGAGACAGACAGACAGACAGACAGACAGACAGAGTTACAATCGCATTTATAATATTAGTAAGGATGGTTGGATTTATGACTTGTTGAAGTAATTTGGTGTGACGGGAGTTCACAATGTTATCGTTTGTCGTGCGTAACCTAAACAATGGAGTGGGGTGGCGCGCGCCAACCAACACGTGCCATTTGTTCCGTCGTAGCTGTCGTTCTCGATGTCGCTTTGTCGCATAGCTGTCAAAAGTAACATTTGAATAGGCCATACGAATCATGTGTTCATGTGCACTGTTGAAGGTTAAAAAGCTTTTGAATTAATAGTAGTAACTGTTTTGCATACAGAAGAAGTGCGTGTTGGCCTGAGCTTATGTTTCAGAGGGACCGTGGCAAAATGATACCAAAGAGAAATGCCCCCGTATTTACGGTAACATTGTTTAAAAACTGCACAGATGTTTGTTTTTTTTTTTTTTTTCTATACTGGCACGGCAAAGTGACCCCATTGCACCTGATGGTAAGCGTAATGGGGTCCAGAAAAAGTGCCGACCAGCGAGAGATGATCTCCCGTTGGTCGACACAATCATGCCGGCCGAATACTTCTTCACCTTGTGAAGAAGTTTGGGGGACTAATGCCATGGTGATCAAAGGACCGACCGCGACAAACCGGCCAAAAAATGCCGGCACGGTCATCCTTTCACCATGACTGAAGCCCCCCCGAAAACCGGATATACACTGGCTGATCCCGGAACGCGGCACACTTGCATGTGCCACTATGGCGGGTTTTACGCCCTGTGTACGGTGGTCGCCATCCGGGCGGATACGAATATCCTACCACCAGCAACCAGTTTGTTGCGCGATGCAGCCTCCGTCCGTTACTACACTAATGTAGTGCGCATATTGTGCAATTGCTGAACACTGAGATGCAATGTGTTTTGCAAGCAGCTCGCGAAACTATGTCAATATGCCAGTGCTGTACTCAAAAAAATAACAATAATGCTTTCGATCTTTGTAAAGTTTACTAGCATACAGACAACTAATTTAATGAGGTTGAACGTGCAGTTCAATTTTAATTATACCGTCTTTTATATTCCTGAAATATTATTACTGTTTCCTCAGTTGCTTATAGGTTGTTTTAGTAATAAGTTCATCAGATGGCGCGTGCTCGTGTACACTCACAACACGTTAGAGATGAGACGCATATGTGCCTCACTTGACAATGAAGGTGCGGTGAACGGAAAGAGAACAGATTACAGGTGCCTCCATGCGGGCTGAGTGAATCGTTACTTTATTTAACTTGTAAAACAAGATGAAGTTTCCCTTCTCGAGTGCAGGACACATATATCTGACGTTCTTAAGTTGTTCTTGGGTATTTTCACAATGAAGGAAAACATCGCGATTACAATTGAGTTTTGTAATTTTCTACAAGACCTTTAGGGATTTGTGATGTCTAAAAGAGTTGTGACAGTTTAATTGATTATATCGAAAAGGATCGATACACATAGACACGTATTACAGTTGATGATATTAGCATAGGCGTAAATAATGCAGTTGAAACCTATTTTCGAGCACAATTTAGCCTTTGTGTCGTATATTTTGTGCAGATGACCCGATTATTCATTGCGTGAGGGTCGAGTGTCGCGCCGCGCCGCCGGTCGCGCCGCCTGCCGCGGTCGCCACATTCGCAATTACGTGCCAACGGCCGACCAAACACTCATCAATATGATAACTTATACGCTTCAATAACGATGTTCATGGCACTGCTAACTGCACACGATACCTCGCACCAAACATCAAATTGACAAGCGAAATAATAGCACCACATCCAGCAGTCACACTCACATAAATGTTTGTGTCGTGGATTCAATAAAGTTGTTTCTACTTATGTTCCATTTTGAGGCCTGTCATACGAAGGCGTACATATACGAATATTTAAAAAATGTGCAATTTATCCTTGCAGCTGCGTGATGGGCAGGCATAATGAATGTTTTAAAACTGGCATTCATTTTTTGCCCCCGCACAATGTAGAAGGTTGCATGAGCGTGATTATTGCTGTGCTATTCAGACGAGGATTGTGGGTGTTTTTGTTTTAGTTTTAAAAAGAAAAACAGGCTCGCTCCGCTCCAACGCGCAATTGAAAATCCAATCAAGGTTATACTTGCTAGTGTACGAATTGTTTGCAGAAATTTGCAACTTAAAATCTTTCCAACACAAGCTATGCCGAATCTCATTAGGTAACGTATGCCTATTTCACTGACAAGAAATATTTTAATTAGTCAAGCAATATGAAATAGTGATACATTTTCTGATTTCCAAGTAATGTAAGTATTTGCTCATTTTTATCACATAATATATTGAAATGTTGAAACATCTCATCAGGCTGAAATCATTTTGTTCAGTGCCAAGACATTTTTATTTTCCTTCAAGACATTTTAGCAGGAAAGCGCTGTAGACTGCAGGCGTATTGTGATCATTTTCATCATCATCATCAACCCATATACGTCCCACTGCTGGGCACGGGCCTCCTCTACCATTGAGAGGGTTTAGGCCTTAGTCCACCACGCTGGCCTAGTGCGGGTTGGCGGACAACACACCTAAGAAATTCCTAAGACTTTTTTAGGTGTGCAGGTTTCATCACGATGTTTTCCTTCACCGTTAAAGTACGTGATAATTCATTGTGAATACACACATAACTTGGAAAAGACAGAGGTGTGTGCCTGGGGTTTGAACCCGCGACCGTCGAGATTCTCGACCGCGTGCCCAAACCTCGAGGCCATCACGACTTGATCATTTTGCCATGCTACAATATAAAAGGAGAAACGAACAGTAAGCTCTACGAAACCTGACAGCTTATACCACTATGGACAAAGTGCATAGATGTTTATTATTGGAAGCCGTGTGCAGTGTACCTCTAGACGGCATTGAGATGAATACTGGCCGCTCCCTCGGGAAATACTAGTGCAGGTGTCAGCTGAATGGTTCGCTGGTCTAAGTTCCCCAGGGATTGCTAGTGCTATTCTCGGTGTAAATGAGTACCGCGGAAGCGTTGTCTCGACTGAACCTTCTGTTTCCGCGCGCTGATTGTGCGTTGCAATCAAACTGTGTTTGTAAATACGCCACCCGTGTACCTGCAACAAAACATACATGCTGCTTTTACATTCCGTTTTCTTGTTGACGTTTTTTATTAGTTTTGGATTTCCTTTTAGTTTGTGTTTGTTTTGCACGTCGAGAGTTTTTAATAACTTGTTGTTTTCATTTTGTTTACCTTTCTATTTTCGACTAATGTTTATGAACATTGTGGTATTACTCTTAAACATCACCATCATAATAAATCATAATATAATAACTGAATAATTTATGTGTAAGTATTTGGGATAAATATGATATAAATAGCCTCAATTGTCTGAGCTTTCATAGTTGTTTAGGTAAAATCCTTGTTGTTATGGCGGCACATAATAAATAAATAAATAAATACACCCAACAGTCACATACATAGTTCTGACCCCACACTAGGATACAAGGGCTGTGTCGGGGATATCAGAAACTACGGGAGACTTTTCGGTCTCATAAACTCCCAGACCCGAAACAAATATTTGTGAATCACACAAACAATTGTCACAACGTTTCGCAAGCTGGTTTCTAGCCAACTGCGCTACGGGGCTGTCATATATATCGGCAAATATCTGAGTAGTTTTAGGATATGTTTATTCGTACAATAGCCAAATGTTTTTAAATTTTTGCACGATACAAATAATAGTACGTTGTTAAATGACGAAATTACAAGATATGTATAGAAATGGGAATAAAGTATATTTCTATTTTAGCTCATAGTCGTCCCATTGCGGACAATTTGTAATAGTTCATAGATTGCACGGTGACCAAGTTACTATGTAAAGCAATATGAGTCATTGGAACACGGCGTTGTCCGCGTGTTTGTCGGTGACGTGTCAGCCGCGTGCCGCACTTACTCATTTTGCAATTCGCGTAATTCGTCGCTTTATCAGATCGTCAAGGCTGCCTGGCCAAAGGTTAACTTTTTGTTCCTATACCTTCTCGAAAATTTATACATTACCGATCGAAGTAAAAAAAACAAAACTTTGAAACTGGCCTGGATAGATTTAGAGGTCATGTTAACTTGCAGCCATCAGTAAAATTAAGGCTCTTTTCAAGAAATTTTTATAGGACTGCAGCAAATCTTAAAACATTTTTCAACCTGCCCAGACTTTGTTATGCAAACACGTCATGCGTGATTGTTTAGTCATTTATCAAACATTGACTTTTATAGCTTTTATGTGGGCGTTTTTGAGGTAGGCACATTTTTAAACTAAACCAGTTAATAAAAATGTTAATTCATTAATCTGTTAAAGCTATATCGCTGTCGTAAGTAGGTTTGGACCTTTTTTGCTCTTTTGATTGCTATATTGTTATTAATGACCAGTAACGAATACTTTGTAACCTTTGATGTCAGTGTTTCAAACTGTAAATAAATAAAACTCTAGTAATAAAATGTTAATGAAATTGATGATAGCAGAGCAACGATGCAAATGTAACCTAGATAGCAACAGTTTATCGCAGTTTGTAACGTAGCTGTATGTTTGTCGAACTGTTTATTTTTACCTTAAAGACTGCCTCGTGGTCTCGCGGCAAGTATGGATCGATATTCGATTCCCGGGTTGGGCAAAGTTGAAAGTGTTGACTATTGGATTTTTATATTGAGAAATTCGCAGTAGTAGCACGTAGTCTAGATTTGTTCCCGAAAAAGAGCAATAGGCTCGCGTCCTATGGGACATGGGACGAAAACAATTGGCGAGATGTGGGTGCAGAAATGCACCTCTGCCTACCCCTTGGGGGATTACAGGCGTGTGTTTAGTTTTACCTGTGAACAGTACTCATGTATTTCTAGACTGCGTTATGGACATGATCATGATGATCGGTTTAGTAGCTAGGCGTTAGGATTATAATAGGTACCCTTCATATTTCACTTAGTAGTTGAAATTTTTCTGCATCTGTATTTATCGGTTAGTACATATGACTAACCAATGTGGTTGCATTTAAATTAATTAATTTTGTAAAACTTATGGCACAATCGAGTGTTTGTACAGCCTCACTATTGAAAGTAGGTAATATAAATATCTGCGGCTAAACTAATCGTCTTCTCAGTCCAAATGTCAAAAGAAGCAATCGTGAATCCCATTTGTTATTTTTATTTACAAATGCCTTAACAGGCTTGTATAAAAATAATAGTACTAAATAATTGCTTATTTTTAATTCTTAAAGGATTTGTTAAGGTCGGCGGGGCGTCAGCAGTGTTGGCATGGCTTTAATTGAATAAAATACGACGCTATCAGTTGACACGTTGCTAAGAATAATGTCATTACATTTCATTTCATCGCGCTACGTAGCTCTTATCATTAAATACGCTGTTGCCTGTTGGGAAGTAGATATCTTCACTATTGTTGACACATCTGCCGAGTTCTCTTGTGAGTTCTGGACTGTTGGCTTGCAATGGTGATAATCTCAATGCAATCGATATCGGTGTTATGTTGATGTTCACACGGTGTAGACTGTAGTACGATCTTTAGTATACAACATCTTGACAGGACGAACGTAGGATAGTTGCTGCCCGAATAGTAAAATAGTATTAGGCAAAGCTATCAAATAATAGGTATGTAATAGGAAATCTTAGCGGTGTGTCAGTAAAGTGTTACCTAAGTGTTTTGTGGGAGATGAATAGTTAGTTTGTGCAGTGTAGTCGCTCGGCTGGATCGTTTCCATTAGCCATGACCTTGCTGAGCCGGTTGTTGGGCGGCATCGCTCGGCGGCCGGCGCTCGCTAGACTGGTGTGGTGCGGCCGCTCCGACACTCTGGCACTCCGCCGCTCTGCCGTGCCGCACCGCCGCGCTCTTGCGTAATGGAAAACCCGTGTTTCCGTACACACTTCGACGATTCGGTACAAAGTCGGTGCAAACCCACTAGTTTTCCTGTTCTACGCAAGTTGTATTGTTGCTTCGTGATTAATACATTAAGTATTTTATGAACTAAAACAGAACATAACATTATGACTAATGTTGATAATGAATAGGAAAACCACAAAGATTTTATTTTTACAATAAATAAAATTTTATCAAATATTTTGGAAGATATAAAATATGTATGAAAATATCAATTGTGCTGATGTAGACGGAATTCGGGCGAGGCAGTGCCTTGCATATCACTTAAAACCCAATGAAATGGACAAGTATAAACTGATCAATATTTACTAAACAATTAGTAAAGCATCTAGGTACGTTCTATTGTACTGGTTTTGAAGCCTTTGCCAATCCACTTGACGGCCTCTGTGGTGTAAGGTTATAAGCCAAGCTGTGATAATATATTTCGAACTTTGATCCTCGCAACTGAATAAGTTTTAACATTTGTTTTTGGTTTGGGTGTTCGTCAGATATAAAAGTTTTCCCTGAGTATTCGGAATCAAAACACAGGACTAGTATGTTGTGGCAGTGAGAAGTAATTATGTGGCTGTTACATATTTATGTTGTTCTCGTACTCGACTAACGCCTTCAAGGCGATTTGTACTGCGTAAAACATAAGTGTATACCATTATAGTGATATTGTTCAAAGCCCGCGCGTTGAGTACTGCTCCAACTACTAATTTGTCCATTGTCTTTATGTCTTTATGCAAATGTGCAATTTGTGTTCCTCAATTACTTTGTGCGAAGGACGGCGGATCGTTTCCTTACTCATTCATTACTTAGTTCGATGTCGAGGCGGCATAAAGCGATCGCGATAAAAACACCAATCGCACGGGAAGTATAAAAAGTGATTCAATGGAGGTTGGTTATACGTAAGGACAGGTGCGCTTCCTCCACCAATCATAAGTCTGTGTACTCACGTGAATAATTGAAAACTTCATATTGCGATGTAGAGACACTGCAAATTGCGTACTTATTACTCATTGTGTTTATCGAGAAACATACGCCATACTTGCCGATGTTTATTTGTCAGGCGTTTTGACCTCCCTTTTAAGATCCTTAGCTTGCTCGACATTCTCAGTTACGTAATAGGAACAATAGTTCCTTATTTCTGTAAATATGTACGTAATTGTGAAGCGGCTGCCATATTTCGATGAGTGAATGGGATTATAGCTCAACAGTATAGAGCCTTTAGCTGAACCCTCTAGCTCTGGCGAGCGCAAGGCACAGCTGTTAAGTCGCTTATGAAGTCTTTGAAACAGACTCATGATACATTGGTATTGAATGTGACGTATGTATGTGTGGTGCGACAAACGGAATGGAATTCAAACAGTTATCCGGTGGTTGGATAGCACGCAATCTAATCACGGATTTGTGTGGCTCGGAGCAGTGTGTGCGCGATAGCTTATCTGGCGATGTTCGGCACCGCGGCGGAATGTATCCGAGAGACCGGCGTGCAGAGTGCCGTGATACCGACCCGACCGGTACGTTTATAAATAACTCCATCACTTATTAACAACACTTAGTAGCAAATTCCTATGCTCGTCTAACCACATCCTCCTCGTAAGCGAATTAATTGTTTTCATTTTATACGCCGCGTGGAATAATTAATAGTACCTATATATGGATGTAGATATATGTAAACCATTTTAAACGGACGTAAAATTATATAAAACCAACACTAGGAGAGCGCGTACAAAGTATGAAAAGAAATTGAACGTAGAATAGACCTTTGTCTAGCAGTGGTACAATACAGGATTGATAACATTTTCGGACTATAAAAAATTCGAATTATTGCAAAGCCAGAGCTATTGCAGTTCCTGCGATTTTTGGAATTTGTAAATCGAATAGTCGAGGGGACCTTCAGCCTTGGCGAGCGTCTGATACTGTATCGTTGATCATTTTGATAAAAATTAGCACCTGATAACGCACACAACGGCCACACTACCTGTCGAGGGTAGAACTCCCAAATTGTATGTCAGTTTTTTTTTGTTTTGCATGTTTTTGCGTTTATATGATCTTTAGGTTTTGATGTGAGAATTTTACGAGATGTAGTGTTGGTTGTTCCATTAACGCAGTTGCGTCCCTTAATTGAAAAAACAATTGAGTAAAGTCGTAAGGGTGTCCGTCATAGAAATCGGCTTTCCGATGATTTATCGACACCATATCAATACAGTCAATAAATAATGTACATACAAGGCCGATACTATTATACCGCAACTACTCTCTAAAATGATGTTGTAGAGAAACGATACCTACATAATATGTTAATTACGTTATTTTTTATACGAACTTAACTCGCATAAACTTGCACAGTCGCATTAACGATAATCTTTTTATTATACAAAATGAAGTGTTGGAGGAAAAAACACACGAGTCGTTGGTTTTTATCGGGACGAGTTTGTTATTTCAATGTATGTACTCGTATAGTAGTAGGTAACGGTATGCAGCCCCGCCGCTCCATAACTTTCAGACATCAGATAAACACATCACAGTACATTATTTACGTCCGCCACAAACACGACCTAGTGTCATTGGCCGAAATGTTCATCAATCTATGTCGAAGCCGTGCTGATATTTTTGTGTTTGTGTGCCAAAATACACACTTCTTAAGTCCCTCAACCTTCTCCCCCCTAGGAGTTTGCCCTTACGTACATATGTATAATGTAAAATATATGTAATTGTACCTATATGATGTCTTTGAACGAACGTTATGGTATCAAAATATCACTTAACATTATGTCGTCAAAAGGCGTTATTGGAAAACAAAATTAAATACTCAAAAGAAAACCAACAACTCCGACGATCAACGTAATCATTTTGATCGTTGACTTACTGTTGAACATGGTGAGATTCGAGTGGGCTCCAACTATTCCACTCGCTTGTTGCAGTGCCATAGATTTTACGCTTACAAGTTCCTTTCTTCATAAATTGGATTTTTTCCAACGGAAGCAAATTAAATAAATCGTATAAATAATAGAATTAAATTAAAATGCCTCGTGGCCTCGCGGTACAAGTATGTGCCGTGCGATCTAGAGGTCCTGGGTTCGATTCCCGGGTCGGGCAAAGTGTTATTGGGTTTTTCCATTAGGAAATTCTCAGTAACAGCTCGGAGTCTGGAAATGTGCCCGAAAAACGGCAATAGGCTCGCCCCCTATTACGTGGGACTGCTACATACCTGGCGAAATGTGGGTGCAGAAATGCACCTCTGCCTACCTCTTCGGGGAATACAGGCGTGAGTTTATGTATGTATGTAAATTAAAATAATTTTAAGATGTGATGGTAGAACTTACCAACAAAGGATTATTTGATATAGTATTATTTATTAAAGCCAACAGTCGTGCTCAGAAGAAAAAAATATCATTATATTTTTTGCACGCTCTGGTAATTCCATGGTTTGTCTCAGCTGCATGCAAATACTGCGATGTGCACGGGAGGCTGTGTCGGAGGGTGTTTGAGGGAGGGCAAGGAGTGCGAGGGGTGCCGTCACATGTCCGTCGCGCCCGATGCCCTTGAATTACTCCCGTTGCCTACTTTCCTATCCAGACCGGCATAACGACGCACTTCACCATCTCAACTCATCGCATATCATCCGTCCTTTATGTACGAGGATAAATAAATAATTGGTTTAATGATTAAACATGGTATGACGTGTGTTTGTAATTGCAGTTTAGACATGCCGGTGTACCGGAAGCAATATAAAGTTTTTTTACACGTTATGGTAAGAACATACGTGCATACACTGCTACGCCTATCCCCAATGTTAATAGTGTCGTGTGTAAATTCAGCGCCACCAATGTTCAGTCTAGGTCATTTTTAATGTACGAGTTTAGGTTTCAATATTGGTTTTATACAATAGAATTGCTTTTCGAACATGTATTACTCAAATATAGTAATAATTTATTTAGCAAATCAATATAAATTTGAGCAGGTAAAATACCAAAGGCTCATGTGCGTACCGGCTTTTAAAAAGGATGTAACAGGTGGATGACGGATGAGAAGGATGGGATTAAGTATCGTTGGGAAGCCAGTAGCCTTCGCCGACGAACGTTTTTACACAAATCGGACCGGCTCATTGAAACTGAAGGTTATTGACACCCTATATAATAACATTGTTGCTGTAGCATATTCATTATTGTCCGTTATTAAAGATTTCCAGTTGAACTTGTAGGAAGTGGTCTGCATCTAAAAACTGTCCTAATATGTTTAAATATGTGCGTGTCGAATTCCCGGGTCGGGCAAAAAATCGACTGGTGAAATTCTGCCTACCCATTCGGCGATAGAGGCTTGAGATTAATACTTAGGTTTCAGGTGGTAATTGCATTATTGTAAGTGGCTTGAGGAGTTCAGTAGCCGGTGTCTGGTGGCTCCTATGCTCGCCGCGGACTCACAAATGTGATTATGTTGGTGGATGAGTGCGCCTCGCATTCCTTGCCATTAACGCAATTACACTGCCACCGTAATCCCGCGGGTCGATACACTTTACACTTTCTAAGTTTCTGTCTCCACTTCACAACACTTTTAATTACAGCCGGGACAAAGCCACTATAGCATTTTACCATTCGGAGTTATCTTTGTTTTATATCTGGTACTAAACGAGTGTTAGACCCACTGTCAGTTTACCATGCTCGCTTTGTGTTGTCGTTAAAGTAATTTAAAAATGATACTTTCGATAATTTTAGCATTTTAGTTTACATCATATATTTAATATTTATGTCAGTATTTTATTTAATATAATATGTGTTGCAATTTGCATCTGCAATATTGCTAAGGCCTTTTAGGTCCAGGCACTATGTGTCAAACCGTACTAGGCCAGTGTGGTGGACTCTCTCAGTTGAAGACGAGGCCAAGCAGTGCGATGTACATGGGATTAGCAATGATCAATTTTAAAACAAAAACTACGCTCATTAAAAAGCAACGATTCGTGAATGACCGAGTAAACTTGTCCAAAAGCAAATTCTTCTATAATATAAATTAAAATTTTCTTAAGGTTTCGTCAGCGCAGAAACTAGACCATTAATTCTGGAGAGGCAGTGGGTGCGACGTAAATATGCGTCTGGATATGGCGCGAGTGACGTCATGCCGCCCACCAGACATTTAGCCCATATTGGGCGCTCCAAAAGTGGCGCGCGTGTTGACCCTGCCAGGGTTAGCCGACACAAACATTTATTTACGATTATGCAAGATAGAGAAGAACATTATGTATGTTTGGGAGGACTTTGGTCATAGATTTTAGTATGATGTCATAATATTGTTATTGAAACACAAAATAGGTTAATTAGTTTGCATGCTAATTAACATTACATCATAAATATTTAAAATTAGGTTTGCCTTGAAAATATTTAAAAATGTATATTTGGTTAAATAATGAGTTAAAAAAATTATTAACTAATTTCATAGATATACTAATCCAAGCGGGCAGACTGATATTCAATTTAAATTTAGGGAAATTTTTGAACGGTTTGCAGTATAGTTGATTACCTTGGCATTACAATATTTTGCTGTAACATTGTAATATAGATATTAATGAGGTTTTACTACTATGTTTTAGGATTTATACTCTGCATCTTTTTTGTTGGTCTGTTATGAATTTATTCAACATTTAGTAAAGCACACAAAGGGACGCGTTCAGTATAAGGTAAGTGTAGGCAGTCAACTTCAAATTCACTGATACCATAACATCGGAATTGGCATATTAAAAGAATGCAATATATGCGGCTTGAGTAATATGCTTGAGGAAAAGTTTTAAAACATAAAATTTACGAAAGTGTTTATAATTAAATTTACACACGTGCACTTATTACTCTGCACAATGTACCGTTAATCTTTAAACTGCGGCGGCACAGTGTGCGGGGAATAAATATTGCTTCATAATGGGTTATTCGCGAGCGCCGGACGCGTCTCCGCCGCCGGATATTCGTACTAAAACCGCTTCACATTCTTTAATAAAACCATTCAATTTTTATGTGGCTCGCCTCGTAAAATTCGCCGATGATGGACAAATAATAACCAATGTTTACATCCACCCGGCAACAGCGTGAAGTTTGAACAGGTGTGTTGTTTTCAGCTGTTCAGTTTGTGAACTTTTCAAATAACACTACTAATAGAGTTGGTGTTCTGTTCCTCGCGAGCCGTGATTTTAACTACAAGTGCCGTTTTTAGATCGTTGAACCGTAACATTTGTACTAACAATATAGCGATTTATATGATTCATTAAAACCATATTTCGTGTATTATATTTGCAGTACACACCTGAATAATTAACGCGGTGAGTGATTAATTAATGTTCAAATTGATTTGAATTAATAAATATACATATCCCTCACCCTACATCGAAAGAAGAACTCAAGTTGTGGTTATCAGAAACTACCTGGGACTTTCGGGTTACAACATTTATTTTCAACGTAGTCTTTGTGTCATTATGAGGTTCTCTCTGTATTACTTGGGAGGTCAGTGCCCAGCTGATGTAGAAAGTTGAATAGAAGCAAGCAAAACATGCCAGTCTTTTCTTTGTTGAACTGTATGACAACTACGAGTAAATTTTCTTTGTGAGTCACTGGCAGCCCTTTCGGGCGGCTTGACGGCCCCACTATACAGGGCACGGTCCCAGTGACCCGGCGCTCGACACCGCGGCGGCCGCCACAAAGCGCAGTTCGCAGGTCTCGCCACGAGTACTACGTGCAAAGTTCACAGCTCACGACACCAGTGTACATACTATACAATATACATGCAGAGGCGCCGCCGAGGGCAGGTCGACGACTCCATGCCGAATAAGTGTCTTTAGTGTATCAGCATGTATTTGTTGTTGTTTACACGTTACATTTGCACGGTCGAATTGTTTTATTTTTATATGAACGCAACGAATCACACATGACAGTAAGTGCAGTCAGATGCCTACCATGGTATTGACCAGATACCCGAGTATCTGAGCATGTTCGAAATCGGATGTATGTCAGCAGATCTGGACTCCCATTCTTGGGTTATTGTTACATATTTTAAACTCTACTTATCCTGGTGTACTTCCAGAACAATACTGCGGTACAATACTGCTTCATATTAGTCTTCTGTAAAACAGTTTAACTATACTGGCTGAGCTAGTCCCAGATTTATGTTCCGTTGCACTACTTACCTCTTTTTGCACGAATCAATGTACGTTTGTGTACGTACGCTACGTAAAACAAAGCTTGTTAGGTGTCAGGTTTTGTGTATCAATTCCTCGTATACACGGGTTCATGATTCAATTGATGTGTGTACTTGGGTGTATTCGCCTAATAAAGTAATGAGGTGAGGCGAAGGCGGCGCGTCACCATTTGACGTGTAAATTATGAAAGCCGACTCGTCAAGTGGTTTATCGGCCGTTAATTTAGCGCGGCGCGGTGCCGGCGCGACTGCTACTTGTTGATTCGCCACCCTCCGCCCAGTCCGCCACCCCTCCGCCTCTCCGCCCCTCAAACCGTCCACCCTGCTCACATCAGGGTTGTGTACAGCAGCCGCGCTTTGCCATCGATTAATCAGCCGATCATGAGGACATGTGACGCGCCACAGCGACACGCCCCCTAAATACGTGCGTGGTTTTACCATTAATTGTTTTTGGTGATTAAAATATGTAAACAAATTGGCGTCCCCTAACACCCATAGAATTGGTGGTTTTATTTTACAGGCAAGACAACTGATCCTACTTCAATTTGATGATTAATATAGACTATAGTTGTATCTACATAGATGGAGTACTAGAAGCTAATAAGAATGGTATCTCGTCACTTGGCTGCGTGTCAAATTTTGATGGGCTGTCGTCTCATTCATCTTAGATAATATGGTATACGGGGGAGTGGTGAGGCGTTATACCGACCGATTTGATATATTGATATAAAGAACACCCAATATTATAGATTAAGTCATTAGCGTTTGTCAATATTTTTCATAACCATTTTTCTTCTCTTTTCTTTCTCATCTTTTATGTGTTGTTACCAGTCATTTTTAATATACGTATTCTATTCTATACTCTTCTCTCGTTTTAGCATATGTTTAAAATGTAGATAGAGAAATAATCAAAGATCTGATGAAGATAAATTCAGTTTCAGTACATTACTGGATAAATGTAAAATAACCGCTTTAAAATATTAGCACGACGATGGTTCGGGAGCAATGTAAACACGCGGCTCGGCTCGTGTGATACCACAATGATTCACTCTGAGTACACTTGGTGTTGTGGCCTTTTCACGCGTAAATGTGCACGTTCACCCGGCTATTTTAAGCTACATTATTTAATAAATTGCAGTTTCTTCAACCACAATTTGTTTGCCAACCACAACCGTGTCTTATGCAATAAGAGTCGCTTCGCTGTTATAGGTACACAGAATTTTTCAAATCATTTTAGAAATATACCAGGATCAATTGGGTAAATCAAATATAGGTACTCAGCCTATCGCCGTCCACGGCTGAACGTAGGCCTCCCCAATAGGTATAAGTTAATTATTATTAGACACTCATCGCAGTGGTGGTACTTCCATAGAAGCCCAAAAGCCCAGCTTATCTTACAAAATTCCGAATAATAATCTTTAAGCTTTAACAAAAGCAATTTGACATATAAATGAGAATATACTGACCCCACAATAAACAATCATAAACTAGACATTACACAATTAACGTGTAACGCTTTTGGGCTTCTATGAAATTGCCGCCACTCCTCTGAATTGGCATCAAAAGATCTTTGAGACCGCTGTACGTATTTATTGTTTGTAGAGTGGACCAAGCTATTTCGTTTAATTCCAATGCGTACTTAATTTTTTTGTAAAATTTGCTATATTTTAGTAACTTATTTCTATAAATAGTTCAATTGTTACTTTCAAAATAATTACAAATTAAATGTAAGTGAGTTGAGTATGTAAATGAATGTTTGCACACGACAATGCGGTGTATGAGTAACAGCACGCGCCGAGAAAATATCATTTACAAAATACCCTTACAATGTTCCCACTTGCGCACAATGAGCACACGCCGGTACTAACACATCGCACTCCAATGTGCTTATATATTTTTCTATGTGACTTCATGCATGCCCTATATTGAAGTAATAGCGTCGTCTCGTCAAAGATGGTGGAAACTTTTTGTATTCTAGTAGCACCACAGTTGTACTACATTAGGCATGATATAAAATTAAAGGTTCTTAATCCAATTTAAAGACAAATATTGCCTTTAGGATTAAAACTATGAATTCGGTTCCCAACATTGGCTTACTTGGTTACACTGGCTATCCTACAGAAATTATGTATGGTATCGACGGCATGGGCGGCGGAGTTGCGGTGTAACGATACACGAACCGCTGCAATCGCCCAGTCCTACTTCAGTAATTCTGGCTTGTGGTCAATCATAGTTCTATCATATGAATTATGTGGTCATTTACCCCAAAAAAGTAGGTATAGCTAAAATAATCAGAGTGTAACTGGATATTGGGTATTACCGTCAATTCTAAAAATAAGATATTTTTAAAGCTACGCGTTGTTGCTAGTTGCCGTATCGACGTTTGTTTAACAGCTATTTCCTGGTTGTGTTCGCAGCAAACGTCCCTTTCGACGAAGGTGGCTCAGCGCATGTCGTTCGGCCTGCTGGGAGGGAAGACGGCGGCGCGGTGCGAGTTCGTGCGCATGAAGGGCCCGGGCGGCAAGGGCCACGCGGAGATGGCGGTGTCTCGGCCGCGCGCCGCCGGCGCTGACACGCCCGCCTCCGAGCCCGGGCTCGCCGCCACCGACATGTGGGACAGCGACTGGGACGACGACCCCGAGGAGATGTTCGTCTACAGACATCAGGTCAGTCTAGCCATTGCCGATATCATCATATTGGTATCTCGTATTGCACCCAATGACTTTTTCTCACCCATAACAAAGGCAAAGATCATCGCTTCATCTAGTGTCTGAATATCTTACTGAATGTTTATATTTATTTGTCATTTTAAATGGTGTTATTTGTAATTTCGGCAGCGTCGTCTGAGCGACCCGAGTGCAAACATCAACACGTTCTCTCGCGGCGGGTGGCGCACCAAGGACTCGCGCGACAAGAGCCGCTCCGAGAACGAGGGGCTCGACTCACTACTCAACGGCGTCGCAGAGGTGGAGGCGGGCGACCTGCGCGACGGTATGTAACACCACCGCCACTCACTGCCACATCATACCCACACCCCGCGCTGTACAACATTGATGCCGAGTCATCACCCGACCGCATCACGTGTCTCGGTACACAACATGTTAAAGACCAGTACAATTTTAATTGTTCACATTGCATTCACATTTGCTTACTAATGAGAGAGAGCCGTTGTTTAAACAACGTATGTTTGAGTTGCATGACGCTTTGTGTAATTGCATTATTACGCTCATCATCGTTATAATTCTCATTATTATCGCCCTTCGCAGTCAACAGTACTGCGCTCACTCGCTTCTCCTCGAACACGTAGTTCGTCTACTGCAAGCTCTTCGGTGATTGAACACTATTTGTACTTAGCGCTTTAATCGTAAATCCAGTGTGATGTGGCTTCTCTGTATCGCTTCACTTTAGATAATCCGATAGCATTAGCGTCGAGTGATTCGCTTCGAGCATGGAGTTTATTTGCTTCACTGCATGGTGCGTCGCATCCAGAGCGCGCCATCGGCTTCGTACACGGCTCACAATGACCCGAGCTGCTGAGATTGCAACCAACCATCAACCAAGTTGTGCAATCATATTTGGCTATCGACAACCGCATTACCTTTCCTATTCTCTATATCAAAAATGAGCCAACCCATTGGTATGATATGAAATCGTTGGGCACTTTCGGTTTGAATGCAATTCGGATGTAGAGAATAGTGGTATTTGTGAGATGCGATGTAACGTTGGTTACGTCACGAAGCCGGTGGCGGCGGCGAGTAGGTCGCTCGGAGGAAGCCAGCAGTACCAGAGTGAACGTTGCGCACCCAACTCTACGGTCACACGTTCCACCCGCGAGTAGTCGCGCTACAGTCCGCTCCATAGTTTGCGTTCAGACAACTACTGTTCCAAAGTATGCGTGAAATGTGCATGTCGCGAGTGCGGTTAGTGTGGACTTGAAGTAGCTCAGATATGCAATCAAGTACGAGTAGATGTCGATTGCGAACGTGAACATTACTGTGTTGATGATGAGACACCCTACACTCGCGGCGCCCGTAACACAACCGCGCGGTCGGCCGCATCGGAGCGCGAGTCGCGAGTGGAACGCGTTCGTGCAACGGCGCCGCGCCCCGCCGCAGTGACGCTCACGCGCGTGTGTTGTCCGTAGAGCGCCGGCGCTGGCAGGCTTCCTCCGCGCGACGCCGCTCGCCCTTCCGCTGCGACGTGTCGACGCCCGCGTGTCTGCACACGCTGCCGCTGTGGCGCGCGCCCCGCCCCGCGCACCCCGCGCTCCCCGCGCCCCTCGTGCCCGTGCGTAGCGTCACGCGCCCGCTGCGCAACAACCACGAGCGACTCAACGCGAACCGCCCCGCCCGCCCCGCCCGCCGACACGCCGAGCGCGAGTGCGAGATCGCCGGCGACGCCGTGTCGCTCGACGAGCGCGACATCGTGTTCGGCAACTGCAACGGCACCGTGCGCGACGCAGGCGCGCGCCCCGCCGTGCGCGGCGCCGAGGAGCTGCCGTGCCGCCTGCCCGCGCTCGACGACGCCAACGGCAACGACGGCGACGACGAGGGCGACGGCGGGGGCGCTGAGGGCGCGAGGGGCGCGGGGGGCGCGGGGCAGGGCGCGCTGTGCAACGCTCGGCACGCGACTCGGTGGCGGGGCGGGCGCGCGCCCCCGCGCCGCACCACGGCCGACGGCACCGACATCTACTACTGGTGCGACGTGCCGCACGCGCCCGGTGCGTATGTGCGCGTGTGCGTGCGTGTGCGTGTGCGCGTGCGCGTGTGTGTGCGTGTGTGTGCGCGCGTGCGTGCGTGTGTGCGAGCCGTGGCCAGCAGTGTGACGCGTGCGGTGCGTGTTACAGAGCTGGACGACGGCGCGTACAACCCGCTGTGGGCGATGCGCGGGTTCACGCAGACGTTCCACCTGTGGAAGGAGGGCAAGCGCCAGCAGTCCACGCCGCTCAACGCGTACCTCACCTACGTCACGCTGCCGTGGTGGACCATCGCTAAAGGTAATATTTTCTTTTACAAATCAATAACTTAATCACAATTTAACTAAGTCCGTGTAAACGGAGACTTTGACATTCCTTTGCAGAATTAGATTTTGCATCGACTAGCGACATCTGTCGACACTTTTAGTAAAAAACGTCAGGTAAATAGATGTCGCTGTGAGTGCATTTTATAAAAAAGAAAAACAATTGGTCATTTAAGAAAACGCACTATGACTGTGCATAAGTAACATAAGTGTGTAACACATTGTCAGATATCCTGGACCATCGCGAGGAGCCCATCCTGACGTTCTGAGCGTCGGCCCCAGCGCAGCGCCGCGCCCGCCGCCCTCGCCCATCTCGCCGGCCGCACGTTCGTGTTCCCAATGTTTGGTTTAGTTTGGTCCGATGTGCACACACACATGCACACACACGTGCACACACAATATACCCATTCTGTACACTTTACGAATATTCCTGACAGTGTGTATCTTTTCTTTTTATCTTTTATTTAAAGGAAATTCTTACGGTGTGTTCATATTAATAACGAGCTATATTGATGGTATAATTCAGTTCGGAATGAGACAATGGTAAAGTATATTTATTATTTAACTACATCAATATACATGATTTTTAATAGTTCTTCCATTTTAAGCAATGATATGTGTTGTCACAACTACCTTTTAACAGTGGATCATCGTTTAAAAGTTAAGGGATGTAAGTGTGTAATATTCGCTGGTCTGGTGGTGGGGATGGCATTGCCTTATATGCTTGGGGGTGCAGTGGGCGCACCGACCAACCATCGCAAACTAGTCCTTAATTGTGATGTATTGTACAAGAATCTTATTTGTATTGTTCTAGTCACATAAACTGTCAAGTGAAAGTACATTCAATGAACAGTAATAAAAACTAAGTCATCCATAATATTAGTATGCTAGGTTTAATAAGAACTTGTCTTGCCTTCTATAGTTTAGTTTACAATATTATTATTATTTTGGTCTTATTATTTTTAGTTTTATTGATCTCATATTTATTTAAAGTATCACAAGTTTAGTTTGTGCGGTAAAATGCAGTGTAACATGTGAGTGGTTTATTGATATTATATGGTATTATTTGTGTAACATTACAATAGAATTGTGTGGTTTATGCTTCATGCTACTGTATGTTTATGGGTATTTTATAGGTTTATACAATCTGTGATTTGCGCACCAGTCTTTTGTCCGGATGAATGTTGTAATAAAAGTAATGTTCATTTTAGTGTCAATACACATTCACAAATTGAAAATCAATTTTACCATAAAAAAATTAAATGTAAAATACCTTTGTAAAAATTATACAAATAAATGCAGTTGTTGATTAACCTTCTGTTATTGAATATTTATATAACAAGTAAATCAGTTCAATAATTTTACACAATAAAGTCTGGTGAAGAAGATGCTATGGCAGATCTCCGGAGGTCCGGAGCACACTCACAGATTTATGCCAACATTCAATGCAGTTGAAATATTAATAACAGTTTTTTTTAAATTTAGTAATTTACTTCTTGGAATTATTCAAAAATCTACAGTTTGTTTGCCATGCATGTTTTTATATATTAAGATTTTGTGTTTTTCCTGTAATTAGGTATTAATTGATTTCGCCAGGACATAAAGGAAGCAAATAATTTAAGCGTGTATTTTTTAGTCAATAGATACCTAAGACGAATGTAGACATATATCCAAGTATATTATAAGAAGAACGTTCCAACCTCAACATTCCAACAGATATATAAATTATTTTTGTAAGTTGCGTTCTTGTAGGGTCTTTACTTCAATATTACATAATACATTATGCATGAGTCGCCACGAGTCATGCAGTTATTATATCATAATTAATGTTACTATTATTAATTTCTATCCGCAATCAGTTTACTAACACTATAATTGCTATCGATTGTAACTTTAAAAAAAAGTTGATATTTTAGATTAAAGGGTTTTGAATAGTTGTCATGTGTAAAAGCTCTGTGATTAACAGCATATTTTGTGGCTCTTAAACCTTTTTTTATATGAAAGGAAAGCACCGTAATCTTCTTTTTCCATATCTCAGGAAAGGCCGACAGAGGTATGTCAGAGTTTTTGAACTCACTTTTTGTAGTGTAATAACACAAAAAGCGTCCTGAATTTCTCTACCCTATATACTATAATCGGAGGAGCTCGAGATGGTCTGACCCTTATTTAAAAACTCATCAAGATTTCCCTTAACTTATTTTACAACCTCATTGCACGGTGACAATAATAAATAATCTTCACCTCACTTAAAATTGCATTGATTTACATACAAAAACTTGACATCGGTGGTAAAAAATATTTATTATCAATATTTTTTTAAACCGAGTGCCCTGTTTCACCCATAATAATATTTGAGTACTTTTGTTTCTCTGCTCAGGGAGGTTTTTTATTAAACATGTCGGCTCTGCATAATGTGATTAATGTACTAATGCAGATTAATATAACGTAGCGGCGACACGTATTGTCAACATAGTTTCATATTTTTATCATTTGACTGAATATAATGGATTATTGCAAGTAATTTTTTGGCTTTTATTTCTATACATATATGTTTGCTTCCCATAGTTGTGTCGCCCACAGGTTCAATACGGCTACATCTGATAGCCAAATTGAATGTTGTCAAGCGATCATACAATCTTTACCTTTAGTCGAGGCAATCAGTATTCTTTAGGATCTAGAGGTCTGTTAATCCAAAATGATAGGTTCGTTTTTAAACTGGCCTAACTATACTGGTACGTGATTGTTAGTATAGCGCGGTCCATACAGGGACTTAGGCTTAGGCTTGTACTTAGTAGACTTGTTCTTTGCGATGGTTTTCGCACAGTTTGACGTAAATATACGACATGCGATCACGGTGAAGTTGAAAAGTCTCTCTTAGTTTTTGATATCCATGAGACAAGACTCGTACGTACCTTAGTGTGAGGTCAGAACTATTTATGACTGTTGGGTGTAGTTATTATTATTAATACATTTATAGATATAAGTATTACACTTTATGTATTGTGATCCTTATCTGGGAAGATATTATATATATAAGAATACTTTACAATTAAAGTGAATCTTGGTTTCAGTTGCAAGGAAGTCTTGCTTTACATTAAGCCATTTAACCGTGTAAAAAGTCTTGGAACTCTTCTCGTCTTATCTTCTACTCTTGAAAAAGGATCTTAAACGTTTTTTTTATTTTTTAAAAATCAGTCGCCTAGCTCACTAGCGAAAGGAACGGACCACACAAGCAAGTTAATTGTTAATTATCTCCCCTCAAATTAGACATTTCCTGTATTGCCGTTGGTCTTGTATTCCTTTTGTAGTTCAAATAACAAAACTTTTAGAAGGAAGCGCACTTTAAGGAAAGTACATTTATTTTCATATCAGACTAAATACAGTTAAACGATAAAGTCAAATGATTAAAGGACATTGCCATTTTTTCAATCATACAATTGAAACAAAATGGAACTACATTAAGGACATAAGTTTGTGTGATGTAATATATTTTGCAGCCATGCGGCATGTGAAACATGTTCCAAATACAGATATGATGCTGTTCGCTTGCGCCTAATTAATAACATTGTGTAAGATATGCTCGTTAGTCAGGCCTGCACTTAGAATAGTAATGGTTATCATTCTTAAACTTAATTAACAAAAAAACAAAAATGTAAATAATATACAGGCAAAAATGACGGCTTAAAATAGAGCATTTGCTTCTTATATCTACCGATTTTTATTAAACAAGAAATTAAGTAGTAGAGCCACACCGTAGTCAGCTTGAACTGCGATAGAAATGAGCCGGCTCTACCGGGGCACAGCATCATTGTAAGTCTTCGTGAAGCCAACAGGGCTTTCGTACGGTGAGCGAAATTGCCGAGGGTTCCAATGTGCTGGTGGTATTCGTGTACAGCGACCACCTTGTAGAAACCAGTTGCCAGTGAAAAGAATATATCCAGTTTTATCAGTTCGGCGTAATTGTATCGACTAGCGACAATTTTTTGGACGACAGTACGCTTACCAACCTGATGGCACCTGACCATGCCAGCACCATACACTGTCAAACAATTGAAGAATAAAGTTTGCGTGTGTGGTATTTGGAGGTCCTTGTGTCCGTTCCTGGTGACTTGTACTACTCGTCCAGCTCGTGGGCGGCGCCGCGTGGAGCGGCACGCGCCCGGATGTGGTCACTTGTCGGGCGCGGGCTGTCGTCGCCGCTCCTGTCGCCGCTCCTGCTGCCGGCCGCGCCTCATTACCGCGCGCCGACCCACAGGAGGTGAGTGCACTGCTTATTACCTCATCCTAATTGTTCACCGACATACCACTCGTGAATAATATTTCTAATACCGCTTTTATCACCGATTGTACTCGCCTCGGAAAGTGCCCCCATCAAATCGCGTTAAATGTAAATCTGATTTAATGAAGCCAATAAATACATCGTAATGGCGTGTCCGCGTGTCGATTATGTTCCCGATAAAGTCTAATGTATTGTCCATTCATAACGTAAATGGGCTACTTATAATTTATATTAAATATTGATTATCGCATAGTAAGTGGCCTCTCGTTCTATTTATCAGGAAGTAACTGAATGTACAAAATATTTTGTTTACGGTAAATTATCTTAAAAAGCTATCGGTCTTTTCTATCCTGTATTATGTTTTTTTTGTAGTTAATTAAATTATTTGAGTAAATTGTGATTGCTTGTGTAAAGACATGCTTTGTCAATACAAACGATCCAATGATCGTGCTACTAAATTTCAGTATATGTACCTATGTGTAACGAGAGTTCCTCATAAACCGAGTTATGTACTATTTTTGAAACTCTGGCGCAACACCGCAGGCTCGGTTACAACTTTGATACGCTGACGTAACGGGACGTATAAAACCTAAACATAGCCCTGTGCGCCACTCACCCAGATAGTTATGCTCCACTTTTGTCCAGCCCTTGACAATGACGCGCCTTGCATCCCTCGCCCCACCCTCTTCGCCCTTGAATTTGTCTCACATGCTCACGTCACCAGATCGAGCCCCCGACGCTGAGTAAAGAGAACTTCTAAAAGCCTTGCCCGTGTTGCGTAATGCAATTGAAGGTTAATTAAATATAAAGTTTCATTGTTTTCATATGGCTATTGGTCGCGACATGTGGGCTCTGAGCAGTAATTAACACGAAACTTTAAAGCACCACGAGAAAACAGCATAGAAACATATTTCATTTTACCAAATGCAGATATTATTATTTTTAAATGCCGGCTTTGTTTTGTTACACTATGCACAGCGGGTTTTAATTACACGGCATCACAATTTGGCTACATTAGTAAATTAATATTACCTATCTATAGCTTACAAGAACAGCCACAGCTCTTCTCTTGAAAGATTGATTTATATTCGAATATAAAAAAGGGTAATTAACAACTCTATTGAAAAATAAAAAAAGAATCCAATTGAAATATAAAGTTAGTGCTGTTTATTAATTACTAGTGTAAGCACATAGTTTTGATGCCACACTAAGAACATGGGATTTATTTGCACATTAAAAAGGCAATAAAACTAAAGACTCCTTACCGTTATTAAGTAGCAAAATAAAATTGTCGGAATCGGAAATCACTAAGTAATGAATACTTAACCCAGTTCCCAGTTGTTTACCGAAGCTCATATAATCGGCCATTACCGCGCTATCAATTTAACGGACACATTCTAGAGAGATCAATCATGCCACATTGCATCTGTCACGTAACAACAAATGCAGGAAGTTGTAAAACTTACCTTGACTTAGTTCTGAAGTGGAGCTCCCCACTAACTAAAGGTCTAAAATATTAGGCCAGCATCATTGTTTAGATGACGGATACTATATTCAAAATTAAATTAGGATACTTGTGGTATGGCTTCTTACGGTGTCAACTCTCAGTAGGCCAGCGTGGTGGACTAAGATGTAATCGCTCACAGATGTCTTGAGGAGACTAGTACTTATCAGTAGGCACCAGTGGCGGTACTTCCATAGGAGCCCAAAAAGTCCAGCTTACTGGTAGGCAGACGTACGAGTAGGTTTTAACTCATAACACATAAGTTGGGGTCAATTAGATTGTACAAATTTGAGGTCTGTGGTCAACAAACAAAACCTACGTAAAATCAAGTCATGTGAACGATTTGGGCCGATCGGTTGACCCGAGACATTTAACCCTTTATCTGCAAGCCGGCGCGCGATGATAACGCGCACATTCTGCGACCAACGCACCAGCAGAGCGGCGGTGAGACCATATTTGTCCAATAAATTATTCATTTGTTCTAAGAAAGTAGTGTCTTCCATGTTGAATATTGCAATAATTGTCGTTTGCTCCATTTTTGATTTTCAATCCCATAGAATACACTTTACGTGATTCCCCGATATTTGTGTCGGTTTTCAAATCCCAAATATCCTTTACGCATATTGTATATAGAATAAAATATGTTACAGAATTAGTCGTAGAGACACTCACAATGGGTGTTGTGAAGTTGTTGTCGTTCTCGTGGGTGCTGGTGGCAGCGCTCGCCTGCGACCTGAACCCTGGTCTCGGCACCTCCCCCAAGTCGCCCGGAGACAACTTCTACAGACTCATCATCAACGGAGAAGTTGAGCGCTACGCACCGGGGGAGAGATATGTTGGTGAGTTATTTAATTTCTTCGTTTAACTTGAGTGTTTGAGAAGTTAAATTTCAATTCTGTTAGTGGATTTTGTCCTGAATCTTCCATAGATACTTTTACTGTGAAACGAGAGCATCTGCTCTTTTCCGCAGAAGCTACAGCCATATCGGGACTCTAAAAAAATCGTAATCTGGCATATCGAGTAAAACCTGTCTTAAATGTAACACGGGCGACAGGTATTAATAAATAAGTAGTAAATTTTTATTTGATTTCAGTTGATTTTTTTTAAATCGATTTAAGTCACAATGCGTGCATGGATGTAGTGTGACGCGGAACTTAGTGCCGTAGATAGCGCGCCACCACTCATCAACAACAAAATTAACTAGAATTGATAATTGTACGATAAACTTACATTGAACTGTTGAGAAAAACGGACATGTACTGACATAAAAATGCGATGATTCCTTATCAGTTGCAATAATATTTTAATTATACTTTAAGAAGAAGGAAACTATTAATTAATTTGTTCAGTTTTTCGTGTCAAAAGTCAGTAAAAATGTATTCAGTTCCGTGTTTTTATCTTATGGGTTGATGTTATTTACCACACATGCATCCGTCGCAGACAATTTTAATTGAGAGAATATTAAGAAATAAAATTCCACATCGATTAAACAATTATTATTTTAGCTACACAGCCAACTCATACGAAAATAAATCCTACGAAAGTTCCCGTTTTCCCAAACAGCAGCACCCGACAGAAATACGCATGGTTCTCGTAAATATCTGTCTAGACGTGTGGGTTCCTGTGGCCTATATTTTTACTGACTGTTTCTAAGCAATTTTGGTACGGACGCCTTTAAAAGTAATTCCCTTTGTGTTGCAAGAAAATAAGCAAATAAGCTTTGTTGTATGTTCAGTAACACTAGTGGGATCCCGCACCCACGACGTGGTGCAGCAGTTCACCAGGTTCAAGATAGTCTTGGACCCGCTGGACCCCGCCACCCCGAGGAAGCCGAGCAAGCAGGGCCAGTTCCAGCTGTTCGCCGACACGCTCACTAGCTTCGACGACGAGTGCACTAACTCGGTGGTGGAAGCCGATGACCTGCCCAAGACTGAGGTGCAGGTCATGTGGAAGGCGCCGCCAGCCGGCTCTGGATGCGTACTATTGAAGTAAGTTTTTAAAGTGCAATAATTGTATTATTTGTTGTATGTTGTTATTTCCAAGCATCTTAATATTGGATACCCAATTTTAGGACTGTTTCAATAAATAATTTTAAGTATGCGGTGTGAACGATTTAAAAAATAAATTTTCAACTGTAATCGCGATGATTGGCCATTTGACACGGTTAGTTGTTAGAAGCGGTTGCAATAAAATAACTTGGTTTGACATTAGAACGACATTCACGAAACATTTAGTATGACACATTGTAACAAATTGAGCTATAAATCTTGGTGACGTGTGGAAAATATGTTTGTATTCCAGGGCGCTGGTGTACGAGAACTCCAGCAGCTGGTTCGCTGAAGACGGACAGCTCACAAAGCGAATCTGCGAAGATACTTCGCTGTCGGCCCCTGATTGCTGCGCGTGTGATGATGCTAAATACAAGGTACCAGCATATACACTTTATTCTATATAATTTACTAGCTTTTGCTCGCGACTCCGTCCGCGTAGACTACAGGGTTGGTTTCAGAAAGAAAATAGTAGTCTATTTTACTCCACAGAGTCCCATTTATGTCCATACCAAATAATCATTCAAATCGGTTAAATAGATGTGAAACGTGTGGCGCCGCGCACCGGCCGGCCGGCGCCTTGTACTCGTACATCATAATTGCGCGCTTGATAATTTTTTCGCTGCGGTGTTATCATTGAAATCAAATGATGTAAAGGGCAAATTTCTTTTAAATTAAATACTTGTGATGAATGACGTATTTATTTGGATAAGGATTAATATCATCTTTATAAAAACACATTCACAAATAATGCTTTATTTTAGAAGAAATTTGGTTAGCATAAAAAAGGTTATAGTGAGCCAACCTTAAAAGATAGACATATGCTGTCGCGGATTTTTTTTAGAACTTTTAAAGGCGAACAATTCTGTCATACATTATTTTAGCGAAACTTTAACCGTTTCCGCTGCGCACGCAGTGGAAGTTCTCAAAAGGAAAAAAATACCCCCGATTTTGAAACATTATTTATTGGTGCTCCGCTCCTATTGGTCGTAGCGTGATGTTATATAGCATATAGCCTTCCTCGATAAATGGGCTTTCTAACACTGAAAGAATTTTTCAAATCGGACCAGTAGTTCCTGAGATTAGCGCGTTCAACCAAACAAGCAAACAAACTCTTCAGCTTTATATATTAGTATAGATAAAGTAGATTAATTGAAATTCACTGTATTCATTTTTGTGTCGTAATTTCTGTGCAGATGGTGTTCGAAGGTCTGTGGTCGGCGCAGACCCACCCGAAGAACTTCCCCACGCAGGCGCTGTGGCTCACTCACTTCTCCGACGTGATCGGTGCCACGCACCAGAAGAACTTCTCCTTCTGGGGCGAGGGACAGATCGCTAGCGACGGATTCAGGTTACATTTTTACTTATGTTTCATTACAAAAGCCATTCTGGTTTTGTATTCAAATGTAGTACTGTATAGTTTATACAGGTAATGAAATGAAATAATATTTATTGAATCTATAAAATGTCAAATTCATTACTTAGGTTCAGTCATATCAAAATTTAGTTTACCACCCTCTTCGGAAGGCAGTCATCACTGGATAAGAACGGACAAGAAACTCTAGTGTTGATTTTTTCCAAACAAGAAATAGTTTACAATATTGATACAAAGACTAATTTTTCCGAATGAGTGCAGCTCATTAATACAATTTCAAACTATTATACTGAATATGAGAATAACATAGAGTCATCTAGAACGGAGAAACCGACATTTCACCAGATTAAAAGTTTATAAATATAAATAAGCAAATCAGGCAGACCAGTATACACTAACAGCAGCCGTTCACGAGTATGACGCATGTGCCAGCCATCGGTCTCCTCTACCATTTCATAGGGAAGTGACCGACCCGGCACACGACGCCGCCGTAAGCACAGACATTTCAGCGAGCATAATATTCCTAATTGCTTACAAAATACTTGGGATTATATTAATTACTAATTATAACTAGGCTTCGTTTTCCTCCATATTTTCTGATACATAACTTGGCTTTGTTACATAACTGTCTCTTGGTAATTTCCTTAAATTTAAGGTATTATAATTTATTCGTCACAATCAACTACACTCTATTCTATATTAGTACATATATGTGCTGTGAACGGGCCTCCTCTACAACTGACAGGGGCTAGGCCTTAGTCTACCACGCTGATCTAGTCAGGGTGGGCGGACACCATATTCGGTATAAGATCTAGATCATCTATATCAAGCTAAATATCCGTTTGCATAATTATGTTAATTATGTTGTCAAGGTCCCTAGCAGAGTGGGGCTCAGTGGGTCTGCAGGAGCGCGAGCTGCGACAGAACGGCGCACAGCTGCGCTCCATCGTGAAGGCGCAGGGCCTGTGGTACCCCAAGGTCAACTCCAACACCACCGCCGGGTTCACCGTCGACAGGAAGAGGCACTACGTCTCGCTTGCTTCTATGTTTGGTGAGTTTCACAAAGGCATATTCAAATGGTTAGAATTTACATAAAGCATCCCCTAAGAGATAAGATCGATTCACCAGCTGTGTTTAGAGTGACTCGCAAAAGGCCTATCGTTCTTCCATTTCCGTCGACTATGCTTTAACAAAGATTTGTTTAGTAGGAAAACCCAATAATAGAAACACTAAATTCCATTGCAACCAAGTGTGTCTCGAGGTTCTTGAACGGTGAACCTTCCCTAACTTCGACTTATGAAACAAGTTAATTTATAGAAAGAGTTGGAATTTTGTCTTTTTCGAAGCCTCACAAAACGAAAAGACGACAATTCTAAACATTGCAATCGATTAATGATTTCATTTAACAATGTTTTACTTGCCAATGATAGCCCATTGAATTTGAATACCAAACAATGTCCATCGCTCCCATTTCTAGATATATGAACGAGTATTAGAGCTTTATCATGTTTGCTATTTCCAGGCCCTTCTCCTGACTGGGTGGTGGGTGTGAACGGGTTGGACCTCTGCCAAAAGGACTGCACGTGGGTGGAGTCCAAGGTGGTGGACTTGTTACCTTACGACGCTGGTACCGACAACGGAATATCCTACTTGGTGAGTATTAACGTTACATTTAATCATTATTAATCCATGTTTTTTCCACTTGTTGGTACGGCCCATCTCAAAGCTACCACCACGCTGGTCTATTGCGGGTTTGTGAGACCTTTATCACCTTCAAAAACGTTTAGAGGTTCTTAGATTAACTAACTTAACACG
The DNA here is from genome assembly GCA_907164795.1 of Hemaris fuciformis. Lineage (NCBI taxonomy): Eukaryota > Metazoa > Arthropoda > Insecta > Lepidoptera > Sphingidae > Hemaris > Hemaris fuciformis. The sequence continues at coordinate 16,796,109 of OU015438.1, read as the reverse complement.
ATTTTAGTAACCACTTTTTCCTTCACTTACTCGTATCTGTGCTTATTTTAAAACATTTGTACTACTTTTGTATCGTTATTCCAGGATGTTGACATCACAATTAATGATGTCATTATTGCATCGCTGAAATTTGCAAAAACTTTATACTGGTTCGCATGTGCTGTGATAACAAAATATATTGCAATGATAAAACTTTGTTTGAATTAACTTGTCCAGTTTGGAAATCTATATTAATACTTATAAGCATTAATTATCAGAAAAGGATTATGAAAAGGAATGGTACTGGATCTTCGTAGACATAATATTGCGACGTGGTTTACATTATTAATAAACATTGAAACGGCCTCATATTTAATATAAAAACCATATTTCAAAGTCCGCGTCGGACGTCGGACCATTGACATTTATACATAACTAATGAGCAGTACATTTTGTGTCAAATGCTGTGTGGCGTGATACATTGAAGCATATCACTTCTATTGGTAATATTTAATCGTTTCAACTATGAAACTACAAAAAAATCAATATATGATACTGAAAGTCATTCCATTTCGAATGAAGTGGTTAAGTGTACTTAATATCCTTAGGGGCGTAAGTATTCCGTCTCGGCACTCCCTGCCTGTCGTAAGTGGCGACTAATCGCTAACTAACTAGAGGGGGTTATCGGGATTGTCGGGCGTGCTACGGGGGAAGTGCGCCCTTGCAGAAGATATACGATCCCGAGATGTGCGCTAGAGCGCATGGTCTCGTAAATGTGCGTTTAAAATAGGTCGAAGTGGGGACATCTTGAGTCGCTCCATCGCAGAGAAGTCCATATTTTGACAGAGCGCCGGGCGGCAGCAGGGAACAGTTAAGGGCGCCCATCGCCCTGTATATCTCGTACCGCCCAAAATGCGCAAAACGGCCATCGAGAGGGTTTAGACGGTATGCCGGTGTAGGATTTTTGGTTAGGGACCTAACTCAGCCGACCGAACACCAGTTTCGCGCGCTGAGTTGGAAGGTTGGAGACCCCGACATACCCTTTTCGGCCTCCCCCGAGGCACCGACCGGAGAGCTTAAGGCGCTTTCCTCTCGTAAAAACAGTGTACTTAATATCTGAAATTATAAACAGAGTGGTACTTACAAACAGCGTGATATTATTATGTCCACTAATTGAATCTCACCTTTCCCACGGATGTAGTAAGTATTTCGATGTAATAATATAAAGGCGTTGGCACAGGGATGTTTTTAGCTCTACTAAAAAACATAATTGTTAGTGTTGTATCAAAATACCGGTCATAGACACTAGATGACTAAAGGTGGTATAGTGTTGAACTATTGTATGGATTGTATCATAGATAAGAGTTCACAAATAAATTCATTCACTCGCTGTCTGTCTTACTGTAAACGAAAAAGGGCGGGAAAAGTTCGGATTGGAGGGCGCGTTTTTTGTTTTTCTCACATATAATTTTTTTCTTGATAATGGTGAACAGGGGATTAAGTGTTGCTTGTCGATGTCGTGTGTGGTGTGTTTGATTTAGTTTTCCCTTTTTTCTTCCCTGTCGCGCTGTATTTGGTGAGTCTTGTCTTTCCTGGTGATTGTTGGCGAGAGGACGGAGGAGCTCCTGATCCAGGTGGGATGGTCCCACCGATGCGGTAGGACGGGGAGGGAGGAGGCGAGGGGTGAATCGGATCCGCTGTGTGCAATTTCGGCGAGTGGTGCTTGATTCTCTGTTCACTATTGTAATGAAGGGATTAAGGGTTGTATGTGGGAAGGGCGGGGGGCGCGCCTCCAGTTTGGGAATTTCCCGCCCTTTTTCTTTCATCATTCATACTAATGAAATTAAATTACTGAAGACTTGGCAGCATGGTCTTCGACCTTAGCCGGTTCCTTGAGAAACAAAGAAAAAAAAGCTTACTGTAAACGTGTTAATTTTTATAGGTTATGGGCCCAGTCCCAGAGATTTAATTGAAACTAGTAGTATATTCTCGAGTTAAAGTGGTGAAACATAGTTAGTAAAGTGTTATTCAGTATTTACAATAAAAGTTTGTAAGAATGACAACGAACTACCTAGTAATTGTTCCCAAACTTAAAGGGCGGTAAAACTACAATGAGTAGATCTTCGCAGCGGAGAATTTTCTAATCCTGGAGGATAAGTTGCACTGCATCAAGCCAGAAGCCGGGAAAGCAATAGAAGCCGCAGACGATGCGAGAACCAAAGCAAAATTAATAATGACTATAGATAGTGCGTTATATGTACACATCAAAGACGTGAAGACTTCGTTGGAGTTATGGAACAAATTAAAGGCATTATTTGACGATTCAGGATTTACACGAATAATATCTCTTTTACGTAATTTGATATCGATTCGCCTAGAAAATTGTGTTTCCATGCAGTCGTACGTAACGCAAATAGTCGAAACAGGACAAAAGTTAAGTGGGACAGGATTTAACATCAGTGACGAGTGGATCGGATGTTTATTGTTAGCATGCCCATGATAATGGCCATTGAACACTCGGGCATTAACATTACAACAGACGCCATTAGTACGCCAGTAGTACGCTAACATTTTTGTAAAGACTGCATCGCTGATAAAATTATTGAACTAAGGTATTTGGAAACGGCTGAAATGCCAGCAGACCTGTTCACTAAAGGTTTGGGTAATACTAATCATTATTATTTATTACAATTATTAGGAATACAGGATGTAAAAGCAACATAATGATAATTTTGTGGTTAAGTTTAGAATATTATGAACAGTATATGTAATAGTAATAATAGTAGTACCAAGTATAATGTTAGAATATTTACGTTATTTTGATAAGTGGGGGTGTTAGTGTTGTATCAAAATACCGGTCATAGACACTAGATGACTAAAGATGGTATAGTGTTGAACTATTGTATGGATAGTATCATAGATAAGAGTTCACAAATAAATTCATTCACTCGCTGTCTGTCTTACTGTAAACGTGTTTGATTTATAATAATATAGTGTTTATATGAAATTTTGTATGGAGGTAGTCGACATCCCGGATAACACATAGGCAACATTTATATAGAAACGTGGGTGGAGAAATGCACCTCGGCCTACAGGGAGACAGGCGTGAGGTAGTTTGTGTGATATTAATATTAGTTTGTTTACTAAGTTGCGCACAGGGGAAATTAGACCTGGCCATTATTGTACTGTATATAACTGATTTATATGAATGGTTTACAACAGTCGCCCAACTCGGAGACGACTCCTCGCGAACGGATCTACCGCATCACCACCATGTACCCCGAGGACCCTCGCGCGCCCTTCTACAACCCCACCGCCAAGGAGATCCCGCCGCTCGCCAGACTCTACCTCACCAGGGAGAAGCTCATCTCCAAGTCCTGCGACGAGGAGACGTTATTGTCGATGGTGGCTGAAGAACAAGAGAACACACAGACTGCTAATAGGCGTGAGTAGAGACATTTCTAATACATTTGTGATTTATTTTGTTGCTGGTATGGCTTGGTGCTATTTCTGAGCATGCCAACATAGATCTTAGAGTATAAGAAATGCTGTGTGGTGGATAGACTCAAAAACACCAGGCCTAAGTTCGTCAGGGCGTAACTCTAATGCTATAAATGTAAAAGATTTTGCTAAACTGATTTTGATGTTTTTTTTTCTACATAGGTAGACGCTATTGTAGAACTGTATGATGACTACCCGTTTGTAATTAATGTAGCAATAAGTTTTAATATGTTGTGTACAGCGGAGTGCGCGGTGACTGAGTGGAGCGCGTGGTCGGAGTGCTCAGTGAGCTGCGGCAAGGGGCTGCGCATGCGCACGCGCCAGTACCGCATGCCGCAGAAGGCGCAGATGTTCTCGTGCGACCGACAGCTCGTCTCCAAGGAGATGTGCGTCGCCGCAGTCGCGGAGTGCGAGTGAGTACTCACTTCTCATACTATGTCGTGACTTCATTACGTACATTCATCATCATCATCAGCCCAAATATGTCCCACTGCTGGGCATGGGCCTCCTCTACAACTGAGAGGGTTTAGGCCTTAGTTTACCACGCTGGCCTAGTGCGGGTTGGCGGACTACACACCTAAGAAATTCCTAAGAACTTTTAGGTGTGCAGGTTTTATCTCGATGTTTTCCTTCACCGTTAAAGCAAGTGATAATTCATTGTGAATACATACATAACTTCGAAAACTCAGAGGTGTGTGCCTGGGGTTTGAACCTGCGACCGCCGAAATTCTCGACCGCGCGCCTAAACCTTGTGGCCATCACTGCTTACGTACATTAATATATGTAAATGTAAGCCACTTCCAACAGGTGGTTTTAGAAGACGTCGAGAAGGAGGTATTGGAAGTTCCAAGTTATAGGGGACAAGCCTATCGCCTATTTTCAAACATATTTCCAGGTTCCGTCTCGCTATTAGGATTTTCTTATGGAAAACCCATCAACTTTTTCTCAACCCGAAAATTCTAGATCGCACGGCACATACTTGTAGCTAGAGAGCTAGTGAACCCTCCGAGTAACGGTCTTCCTGTAAGGTTAGAAATTTGTACACTTATGATGTATAGCAAGCTCGGCCCATCGTGCTGCTCGACGAGGTGTGCAAGCTCTTTGAGCGTATCTTGCACGCGCGCCTCGTCGAGCATCTGGAGAGCACGGGCCCGGACCTGGCAGATTGCCAGTTCGGGTTCCGGAGGGGCCGGTCGACGATACACGCGATTCTGCGAGTCAGGGCACAGGCGGAGGATGCAGTGTCTCGGGGCAAGTGCGTCGTGGCGGTGTCACTCGACATCGCCAACGCATTTAACACCATGCCCTGGGCCTGCATCAATGAGGCACTGCGGTACCACGAGGTTCCGCCCTACCTACGGCGTCTGGTGCAGGCGTACTTGTGTGACAGGTACGTCGTGTATCCGGGCGCCGACGGGTGGCACCGTCGGGCGGTGTCGTGCGGTGTTCCACAGGGCTCGGTTCTCGGGCCGCTCCTGTGGAACATCGGTTACGACTGGGTGCTTCGTGGTGCCAACCTTCGGGGCGTCGCTGTCGTCTGCTATGCGGACGACACGTTGGTGACAGCGACGGCCAGGACCCCACAGCGGGCCGCCCTGCTCGCCGGGTTCGGGACCGAACTCGTGGTGGGCAGGATTCGGCGACTTGGCCTCCAGGTGGCCCTGCACAAGACCGAGGCTCTGTGTTTTCACGGACCTCGGTCTAGGCCACCGCCGGAGGCACACCTGACGGTGGAGGGCGTGCGGATTCCCATCGGCTCCCAGATGAAGTACTTAGGTCTGATTCTGGACAGTCGATGGAAATTCCGTGCGCACTTCGAGATGCTGTCGCCGAAGTTGGTCCGGGCAGCGGGCGCTCTCGGTCGCCTGCTGCCCAACATTAATGGTCCTGGCTTCCCTTGCCGAAGCCTTTATGCTGGAGTCGTGCGGTCCATGGCCCTGTACGGGTGTCCCGTGTGGGCCAATTCCCTCGGCGCTCGCTGTGTCCGCTTGTTGCATCGTCCGCAACGTATGGTGGCGCAGCGAATCGTTAGAGGGTACCGCACGATTTCGCACGAGGCGGCCTGCGTTTTGGCGGGTACTCTGCCCTGGGAGCTGGACGCCAAGTCCCTCTCGTCAGTGTTCTTCTGGCGGGAGGAGGCGTACCGGCGATCCGGACAGAGACCGGCCCCAAGAGAGGTCGAGGCCATGCTGGCCTCCCTCCGCAGCGCCGCCGTGGAGGAGTGGCGTTCCAGGCTGGAGAGTCCAAGTGCTGGCGTGGCGACCGTCGCGGCAGTGCGTCCTGTCCTCCAGCAGTGGATGGACAGGCGCCACGGTGCGCTGACCTTCCGGCTGACGCAGGTGCTCACCGGGCACGGCAGCTTCGGTGCGTACCTGTGTCGCATCGTCGGAGTGGAGGAGACCGCCGTGTGCCACCATTGTGGCAACTGCCGTGAGGACACGGCCCAGCACACGCTTGAGGAGTGCCCAGCCTGGGACGAGGAGCGCAGCGCTCTCGTAGCGGTCGTGGGGAGAGACCTCTCGCTGCCGACCGTGGTCGCCGCCATGGTCGGCAGCCGGAGGTCGTGGAAAGCTATGCTCTCCTTCTGCGAACGTGTCATTTCGCAGAAGGAGAGCGCGGAGCGGGATCGGGAGCAGACCGATCCCGCTCGTCGCAACAGGCGACGTAGGAGGCGCCGGGCGAACATCTAGCCCGGCGCCCAGAGACCACGCGGGGCCGCCGTCCCTACCTTGGCGGCCCCCGAGGGGTAACAATTGCTTCGGTGTGCCTTTTGGCACCGCGCAGAGGCGGTCCCGGGTCAATCCATAGCTCTGGCTTCAGGGTATTCCGGGGCCGTCTCGTTGAATGCGCTGATGGTGGCCGTCGCGGGGTTTTTAGTCGGTATTACGGCGCATTGATATTTGGTAGGGACCCGGCCCAGCGGCCGCCCGACAACGGGCGGTAACATCCATGCTGGGTCGGAAGGCGCCGGTGAGTCCGACACACCGTCCGTAAATAGGATTTTCCCCGTAGGAAAAAAAAAAAAAAAAAAAAAAAAAAAATTATGTATAGCAAGCTAAGGGCAATAGCCATGACCTGGCTGGCGTCAGTCCTGCACTTTTTGAGCCCCTTTATTTTTAAATTGCAAAAAATAAAATAAAAAAAAACTTGTTCCTGTAAGCTTAAAAATGTTATAGGATGTAGTTTATTTATTGTAAATCTTGAAAAAAAAATTGACAGGCGATTACAATAAGTAAAAGTATGTGACAGGTGTATTGAAAAGAGCACAGTTGATGAGGAAAAATAAACTTTCTCCCGTATAGTTGAAATTTAGATATGTTTTTGAGTTAACGTTTTAGAATAAATATGTACCATGACAGGCGGTTTTGAATAGCATAAGACCTTGACAGGTGAGGGAAAGTTGCTAAGGGCTTGCGAGTAAGAGGTGTTACGTGAACGCGTATAGTGCGAGTGACATGAATTAAAAATTAAAAGTGATAAATACAATATATTTTATTATTTTTAATGTAATCTACATTAGTTTTTACATTAATTTTCTTCATCATTATCCGACATTATTTGCAGCAACAACAGAATTCTTCAATGTAACATATTTTTTCTGTCCCTCTTGATAATTTTAATTTCATGAAACTCTGTAACAATTTAGCTTCAAACCGCTGGATACTAAAATTGACATCAACATCTTCATCATGTTCTTCAAGTATCCAATCCAACCCATCAGCCAATGGAAGTCCACTGCTGGACATAGGCCTCTCCCAATGACCTCCACAGGGACCTGTTGGAAGCAGCCTGCATCCAGCGACTTCAAGTATACCTTGTAATAATTCATAGTAATATTTACATAGGTACGTGCATGAAATTTTCCTTTTTTTTTTCATTATTTCCTTGCTGATCAAAATTTGCATTTCATCATATCTATACTATCTATACTATTATAATAAAGAGGAAAGGTTTGTATTTTTGGATTTTTGGATGTTTGTTACGCTTAAACTCAAAAACTACTGAACCGATTTCGATGATTTTTGGTATGGAGATAGATGGAACCCACAGAAGTAACATAGGATACTTTTCATCCCGGAAAACGTAGTATTCCCGTGGGAATGGGTATAAGTAGCTATGTCAATATTCTGCTTTTACGCCTAAACCGTTTGACCGATATAAATGATTTTTTGTACAGAGATAAATAAAATCCAATGTAGTAACATAGACTAAATTTTATCCCGGGAATTTGTAAGATTCCCGTGGGATGACCATATAATGTAATGCGAAAGTAACACTGCCTGTGTTATGCTTTCACGCCTAAACCATTTGACCGATTTAAATTATTTTTAGTATGGGGGTAGATGGAACCCACCGAAGCAACATAAGATACTTTTTATCCCGGAAAATGTAGTATTCCCGTGGGAATGGATATAAGTAGCTCTGTCAATATTCTGCTTTTACGCCTAAACCATTTGACCGACGTGAATGAATTTTAGTATGGATATAAATGGAACCCTATGAAGTAACATAGACTATATTTTATCCCGGAAATATGTAGGGTTCCCGTGGGATGAGCATATATTGTAATGCGAATGTAACGCTGCCTGTGTTATACTTTCTGGCCTAAACCATTGGACTGATTTAAATGATTTTTAGTATGGGGCTACATAGGACCCACCGACGCAACATAGGATATTTTTTATCCCGGAAAATGTAGTATTCCCGTGGGAATGGGCTTTCACGCCTATACTATTCGCCCGATTTATATGATTTTTGGTTTGAATACAAATGGGACACTATAAAGTAACATAAGCTACATTTTATCCCGGGAATATGTAGGGTTCCCGTGGGATAAGCATATATTGTAATGCGAATGTAACGCTGCCTGTGTTATACTTTCTGGCCTAAACCATTTGACTGATTTAGATGATTTTTAGTATGGGACTAGATAGGACACACCGACGCAACGTAGAATATTTTTTATCCCGCAAAATGTAGTATTCCCGTTTGAATGGGCTATCGCGCCTATACTATTCGCCCGATTTATATGATTTTTGGTTTGAATACAAATGGGACACTATGAAGTAACATAAGCTACATTTTATCCCGGGAATATGTAGGGTTCCCGTGGGATGAGCATATATTGTAGTGCGAAAGTAACACTGTCTGTGTTATGCTTTCACGCCTAAACCATTTGTCCGATTTGAATGAATTTTGGTATGGACATAAATGAGACCTTTAAAAGGGACATAGGCTACTTTTTTGAATAATTCAATAAGTGCCATTTCGGGCACTTAGAAGACGATAGGTGTCATTAGACCATTTAAGATTCTAAGGATTCGTTAAGTTACGTTGAATATAGTTAAGTGCGGTTAAGTGTCATAAGGTGGTCTTAAGTTTACTTAGGTGACGTTAAACGCACTTAGGTTACTTACTTGCCATTATTAGATTGGTATTGCTACTGGGTGGTTTTAAGTTCTCTTATGTGATATATGATTTTGAAGAGCTTATCCATAAGTAACTTTAGGAAGATTATGTGCGGTTATGTACAATTAAGTGACGATAAGTTTTATTGGTGTATGTTAAGTGACGTTAGGTGCTATTAGTGGATGGTGAGTGACGTCAGGTGCCATTATCGGATGAAGTGACATCAGATTCCATTAGTCGAATCTAGAAGGCTACAAGTGCCGTTATTGGAAATCACGCGACGACAGGTGCCATATTTGGCACTTATGGCAATTTTAGAATAATTTTAGTGGAACTTAAGGAATAGAAGAGCTATTTTTCCGTTTTATGAATTTAGGTGCCATTTTTGGAACCGAAATCGCGAAAGGCACCATTATTTGAAGTCAGTATCCTGGATGACTTGAATTCACGTTAAATGCCATTTAGCACTGTGGAGTAGTGGTGACTGGTACCGGTACAGTAAAATGTTGTCATGTGCATTTTTATGGGGCTCGGTGTAATTATGCGATGTTAAGTGCCATTATACGCACCTAGATGACATTAGATACATTTTCGCGATAAATTTATGAGACGATCTGAGGTTATGAAAAATGTCATAATGTCACTTGAGACGACTCTCAAAGACAGAAATGACCTCCAGTGGTGAACTACTGCAACAATTAGCGTAATTTTTGATTTATAGATTCACTTAGTTAGTTTCTGCACCCAAACCAGAAGTCTACGCAGACGGAGTCGCGGGCAAAAGCTATACTATATAAATGCGGGGTGAAGAATATGCCTAAGTGTGCTTACCCGAACGGGCAGACACGTAACGGCAGACGATTGTAACTATATGTCTGTTACACTTTCACGCCTTAATCATTTGACCGATGTGAAGGATTTTTAATATGGACATAAATGGGACTCTGTGGAGTACAAAAACTAATAGACTGCTAATTATTTACTTTCTGAACCCAACCCTGTAGTCTACGCGGACGAAGTCGCGGGCAAAAGCTAGTAAATGAATAAATAAATACACCCAACAGTCACATACATAGTCCTGACCCCACACTAGGATAAAAGTCCTGTGTCGTGGGTATCAGAAACTACGAGAGACTTTTCGGTCTCACAAACACCCAGACATGAAACAAATACTTGTGGATCACACAAACATTCATCTCGGTGCGGGGATCGAACCCGCGGCCTCTCGTTTCGCAAGCTGGGTATCTAGCCAACTGCGCCACGGGGCTGTCATTACTAAATATAAATGTTAAATTAAAATTATTAAAAATAATAGAATAATGACTATATTAATGTGCAAATCAAGATTTAATTAATTAATTATTATTGATTGAAATAATAAAAAAATCACGTAAAAATAAAGATTATTATTAATAATTAAATGTGAATATTTCAATCTTTTGGAAATCATATCATACACGTAGTAGTAATTCAGACTGGGTACACACAACCCCGATATAAGTATTTGCGTTAATTTCCTCTGATAAATAAATATCATTTAATTTAAAATTGTTGTCCCTTCTTATTTTTAATATTGATTTGCTTTTATCTAACGTAGTCGCGTTAACTTTAGCGCAATTTGAAGCCCATTGTTTTTTTATCATAATAGCTGCTGAACAGTTGCCATATACACTTTACAAGAAAAAGGGAAGATAAAATCATCACAGAAGAAGACTTGGATATATTTTCATAAACTGGCTTTTGATGAAATTCAAATTTTTATCAGTAAGGAAATAATAAATGAAAAAAGAAATTTTCATGCACGTACCTACGTAAATATTACTTTGAATTATTACAAGGAATACTTGAAGAACATGATGAAGATGTTGATGTCAATTTTAGTATCCAGCGGTTAGAAGCTAAATTGTTACAGAGTTTCATGAGATTAAAATTATCAAGAGGGACAGAAAAAATATGTTACATTGAAGAATTCTCTTGTTGCTGCAAATAATGTCGGATAATGATGAAGAATATTAATGTAAAAACTAATGTAGATTACATTAAAAAAGAAGTGTGTGTGTACTTATGTACACGCGTTAGAAGTTATACCACACGACTGAAGTAAAACTTATAAATACGCCCAACAGTCACATACATAGTTCTTAGTTTACACAACATATTACATTTCTGAACGCACTCGTAATTTACATACATTTAATTGGGCGCATTTATAAGTTTTACTTCAGTCGTGTGGTATAACTTCTAACGCGTGTACATAAGTACACACACACTTTTTTAATCTGCATTTGTGTCGTTTCCGGTCAAAAGGACGAGTTATTAAGCCAGCTGACTCATTAATGGTACTAGGCATTCAGAAAGCTAGAGAGGTGAAATGCTATCATTAATAAGTTTTGTTTTTAATTCATTGTGGTTTAAATTTCGAATGGATTATACGAGTATACAGTTTTTAATGCTAGTACTTTTCCTTGCTGATTTATGATGTCCTGGTAGTTGCGTAGAACATAATTGACATTTTCTTATTTTCAATTTTAGTTTTAATTTATTACTGTCACTATTCTACATTTTAAAAATCTAAAACATAAACTTTTTTGAAAAAATACTTGATCTGAAACATATTAAAACCTTCCTGATCCATTTGACACTTACATTTTTTTTCGAGACTTAATGAGCGGTTAAGCAGACAACTTCATACTGTTAATTTAAGCAGACAACTTCATACTGTTAATTTTGTGTCACAGATGCGCGCGCATCTTAAAATTTCACTCTCATCATTTTTTCATAACGCGCCTAAAGAAGTATAACTTCAATAATAAAATATATTGTATTTATCACTTTTAATTTTTATTTCATGTCACTCGCACTATACGCGTTCACTTAACACCTCTTACTCGCACGCCCTTAGCAACTGTCCCTCACCTGTCAAGGTCTTATGCTATTCAAAACCGTCTGTGTTTGTACATATTTATTCTAAAACGTTAACTCAAAAACATATCTAAATTTCAACTATACAGGAGAAAGTTTATTTTTCCTCATCAACTGTGCTCTTTTCAATACACCAGTCACATACTTTTACTTATTGTAATCGCCTGTCAATTTTTTTTCAAGATTTACAATAAATAAACTACATCCTATTACATTTTTTAGCTTACAGGAACAAGTTTTTTGAAGTTATACTTCTTTAGGCGCGTTATGAAAAAATGATGAGAGTGAAATTTTAAGATGCGCGCGCATCTGTGACACAAAATTAACAGTATGAAGTTGTCTGCTTAACCGCTCATTAAGTCTCGAAAAAAAATGTAAGTGTCAAATGGATCAGGAAGGTTTTAATATGTTTCAGATCAAGTATTTTTTCAAAAAAGTTTATGTTTTAGATTTTTAAAATGTAGAATAGTGACAGTAATAAATTAAAACTAAAATTGAAAATAAGAAAATGTCAATTATGTTCTACGCAACTACCAGGACATCATAAATCAGCAAGGAAAAGTACTAGCATTAAAAACTGTATACTCGTATAATCCATTCGAAATTTAAACCACGATGAATTAAAAACAAAACTTATTAATGATAGCATTTCACCTCTCTAGCTTTCTGAATGCCTAGTACCATTAATGAGTCAGCTGGCTTAATAACTCGTCCTTTTGACCGGAAACGACACAAATGCAGATTAAAAAAGTGTGTGTGTACTTATGTACACGCGTTAGAAGTTATACCACACGACTGAAGTAAAACTTATAAATACGCCCAACAGTCACATACATAGTTCTTAGTTTACACAACATATTACATTTCTGAACGCACTCGTAATTTACATACATTTAATTGGGCGCATTTATAAGTTTTACTTCAGTCGTGTGGTATAACTTCTAACTAGAGATGTGCCGATTATGACTTTGGCCGACTAGCCGATTAGTCGGTATAAAGAGGCCGACTAATCGGCCGACTAGTCGGCCAAGCCGATTACGGTTTCAGTTATTCTGGTAACCCATCGTTTACAGCGTATTCGCGTGAAAGTCGCAAACGATTTTTGAAATCATGTCTCTACTTGTGTTGTTAACTTCACATTGTTTCTTGGTTGCTTTTGTCAAGGGTCAGATTGGTGCTTTTGTGTAAAAAAATTGTGCCAAGATAATTAATAGAACTGTTATTGTTCCAATGTTCATTAAAGTGAAATAGCGCAATTAAAATTTGACCATGTCAAAAAGAAAATCTCGTGTATGGATGTTTATTGAACAATTGGACGCTGATTCTGGCAACGTAAACCAATGCCAAATACCTAATAATTTTTAGTAGTTAAGAATCCCAAATAATAAGAAGAAATAATATTATTAATGTTCACTGAAGTTAAGAAAATATTATGTTGTTTTGTTTCTTAATTAAGTTATTAGTAGTTAGGTAGTTAACTGCCATAGATATGATTTCTTTACAAGCAAGTAATTGTAAAACTGATTCTCAAAGGAAAGGTTACTTTGCTTTACATTTCAAATTGTCTGATTATAAAATGAAAATATGAATAAATAATTATCAAGGTTTTTATTTAATGTGATTCGTCATACATATTACTGAGAAATATATACAAAGTACGAGGCCGGATAGTCGGCACTCTTTGCCGAATAGTCGCCGACTAATCGCCGACTATGAAAGTGGCCGGATAGTCGGCTTTACCGACTAGTCGGTACATCTCTACTTCTAACGCGTGTACATAAGTACACACACTTTTTTTTTTTTTTTTTTGCAATTTAAAAATAAAGGGGCTCAAAAAGTGCAGGACTCACGCCAGCCAGGTCATGGCTATTGCCCTTAGCTTGCTATACATCATAAGTGTACAAATTTCTAACCTTACAGGAAGACCGTTACTCGGAGGGTTCACAAGCTCTTGGACCATTGGGACTGTGAGGCAGTATTTTGTAATACCGAGACATGTTCCCCAGGGGAGACAGCGCCAACGAGGCGGAGCCCGAGTCCGTGGGCTCGGGGCTGTCGAGTCCGGACGGCGTGTGCGACACGGCGGCGTGGGGCCCGTGGAGCGAGTGCTCCGTCACGTGCGGCATCGGCATCAGCACGCGCCGCCGGCACTTCCTCAACCACATGGGCCGCAAGAAGTGCCCGCTCGTCAGCGTCGGTGCGTACACAACTAATATTGTATTCATGCTTCAAATCTATATAGCATTGCTTACTTTGCTAAACAACCTCCTTCCCTCCTGCACATTTTTATAATATGTGTTGATGGCAGCTCGCCCAAAAAAAGCATCGAGTGATTGCGCTTCGCAAATCCCATTGAGATATTGAAATAATTTAAACCTACATGGATATGTATATTCTGTATGTCGATATATCATCTCTTCTATGCACATGGTAATTAAAAGTTATTTGTTTCATAATGTCACGAAAAAATACAATAATTCTAGAAAATTAAGAGCTTTACCACAAAATACCTAATGCACACTTGGTTGCCACGTAGTTGATATTAATGAGATTATGCCTTTATTGTTACAACTGTATATTAGTTTTCCAACGAGTAATTAGACGGCGGGAAACGGTGACATACTTATCCATTACTTACAAAGTTAATTGAATCGTCCATATTGGGTAAATAATAGTAAATACATGAATGTAAAATGAGACGCCAAGCTGTTCACATTGATTTCTATTTAAAGGTCTACAATTTATTTATTGATATATTAATTGATTACAATCTATTCAATCATGTGGGCATATAAGATATTTCACTATTTATGGGATTTATTTGTTAATTAAAAATTTATAAGAATAAATTATTTTTGGTTTTAAATATGAAGTATGGTAATATTAACTACAAAAGCGGCCCGTGCCTGATAGACAATTATTATTGTTAATTTGTTATCTTCACACTTAAAAGTTCTTAGGAATTTCTAAGGCGTGTAGTCCGTCAACCCGCACTAGGCAAGCGTGGTCGACTTAAGGCCTAAATCCTCTCAGTTGTAAAGGAGGCCCGTGGCCAGCAGTAGGACGTATATGGGCTGATGATGACTCGGGGCAGGGTGTTGATGCTGTGCGTGTGTAGAGGAGAACCGCAAGTGCATGGAGCCGCAGTGCACGGAGGCGGAGAGCGCGGTGTCGGACCCCGCGTGCCCCACCACCGAGTGGGCGGCGTGGTCGCCGTGCTCCGCGTCGTGCGGCCGCGGGGTGCGCTTCCGCACGCGCCTGCTGCTCGTGCCGCCGCACCAGCAGCAGGACTGCGGCGCCAAGGTCGAGCTCATGCAGCAGCGGCCCTGCGTCGAGCGCCAGGACTGCGCCATCGACATGCCCACCGCCAAACGTGAGTACCTTCTGTATCATGTCTAATATAACCATGCAGGCAAAAGTAGCCAGAGGATTTTTCAAATTTACCCGTGTTTTGGTAGTAAAAGCCTCTTGACATAGTGAATATATTGGCATTATGGGTAATATAATGGAGCGACTGGTCAAAAACGATTTCAATTACCACAAATCGACCACCATTAGCCGACCTGTTGAAAACCAGAAACAGAATGTTCCCAGATCTATATTGAAAATAAATGGTCACGCATTTTAAAGATCAAGCAAAACAAACTATCGCATCTGAGTGTTCACCAAAAGGGATAATTAAACCTTAAAGTATTAAAATGAATGTTTACGATCGATTTTATTATGTCAAAGTAAAGAAGCCGTAAAATCTACTGACGATTCTATCTTTAGCTCGTAGTAAAGAATTGACGGACAAACTACAATGGCTGTCAAACGTTTCACAATTGGTCACACGTAATTAGTTACTCTATATTTGTGTATGTAGCTCGCT
Source organism: Hemaris fuciformis (assembly GCA_907164795.1). NCBI lineage: Eukaryota > Metazoa > Arthropoda > Insecta > Lepidoptera > Sphingidae > Hemaris > Hemaris fuciformis. Next base: position 16,780,427 of record OU015438.1, on the reverse strand, counting down.
GTAGTGTTTAGAAAAACAATCAGGACAATAATTAGCGCGGTGCGAGGCACAAGGTCACTGAGACAAGTCACAACACAACACGGCGCCCGCCAGGTGTACGGTTACACTACGGTTGCGGGGACACGTCACAAACCTTACACACTCTGAGCTGGAAAACACTAGCGATACTTAGCGATACAAACATAATGCAAAATACTGAATGTTGTGAAAACTTGATTCTCACCATTTTGTTTATAGCAGATCTGCAAGTTGAGTGTCTCGAGACACTTTGTTTTTAGTCACTGCAATTTTAGCACGAAAGTGTATATTTTTGCAGTCGTCAGTTTTTCAGTTTAGTGTGAGGAAGGAAATACATAGATGTCGAATTACTAGATATATTTGGCTCTTGTTACTTGGTGTTTTTTTTGTTAACTTTACTACATTTACAGTAAAATGTAGTTAGTAAATTAACTTAAACCTGTTTTAAACATACGAAAAACTGTAAAATGCCAAACTCCTATTAATTATATACCTCACAGTTCATATTGGTACATATTGTTATATTTATATAAGAGAGAAGTTAAATTGGGTAGGTTTTGTTCGACAATGCGACGCGAGTGTCAACTGTGCGAAGGGCTTGTCCTGCGTGTGCTACACGCGCTGTTTGTGCAATTCAATACTGCGTTGTGACAAACGTGGATTACTACTCGACATCGTAGTTTACAACAGGTGAGCGTGGAATGAGTCACGTCTGAGACACTCGCTTCAGTAACCATGACATGGTTAAAGTTTCTCCTGTTTTAATTCTGGAATTAGTGGAAATAGTTCAATAAGATAATGAAATGATTGATAATATTTATTGAATCTATAAAATGTCAAATACATCACTTAAATTCAGTCATCTAAGGGGACCTAATTTGTCATAATCCCGCAACGAAGTTAATCAGAAAGACAATATAAAGGAGGAGTTGGATAACAAGAGATGTCCACTTCCCTCCACGGCAAAGCGGGTGACAAAACATTGAACTATGAGGTTTCACCCTCACATAAAAAAATACCATTACAATTAGTGAAATTAGACGCAATTAAAGCACCACGGGTAAATAACTGTATGAGATTTATTGAATAAATTGGACCTAAAGTGCGAGCTGTTATGTCGGATGAGTGTAACAGTATGCTCAATAGTATGCATGTAACGTCTGGTGTTGTTTACTATACCTAGTAGACCTCGTAGAATCTAGGAAGAATTTCCGTGCTTTTCAGCGTTTTTGCCATGCCTATTTATTGGAAGTCTACATAATATTATGTACGCCACACTAATCCACAAGTTACTTTATTGTATAAGACAACGATAACTTTGTCGGTTATTAACTTTCCGTGATATCCAAGATACTCTGTTGCTTGTATACTAATTTCGAGATTAAATAATGGGACCATCTGCCTACATGGCCTTGTACAAAATTGTCATTTCAAGCGTTTAATGGATAGAATATGGTATGATAGTAGACAGTTTGTGTACTGAAGTTTATCTAACCCAGCACACACGTGCTCAGTGATTTGATTGTAAAAGTGTTACGATGTGGTCAAAGGTCAAAGCTATTCCATAATGAAAACCTTTCAGTTTCGTGTTGGAACTTGGAAGTACAAACAGATCACAATCTACGAAACGTTCAGACGTTTCCACTTATACTTAACGCGGCTGTTGTTGGACAAAATTATATAGGTTTACAAGTGATAGACATCAAATAAATAGGTGATCTAAACTTGGTACGGCGTTATACATATGCACACAAATGTAAGGCCGTCTTGAAGTCTAGCCAAACTGTATGATAACCGTGTCAATAAAAAAAAATCTATAGTAATGTTTAACTTAAAATGTTTAATGATTATGTGTAAACGCATGTGTTTAAAAATTCTTTTGCAGCAACAAATATTCTGCATTTTATGATTCTTTCTATAGGTTACAGATAAATAGAAGATATATCTTCTATTATGACGATTTATTTGTTTTCGCTAAAGATAGTACTAAATTAAAGTGTCAATCACTTGTTAGACAATTTTTAAACATGGGATCTGTTGAGCCGCTACGCATATACGAATAGTAACTTAATAGGCAATTTCAATTTCTTGTGTACCTACGCATGTTATTACATACTTGCCACGCGATAGTAATGTAGAATATAACATTAGTAACTAAGATTTGTGTAGCCTTGTGTACGAAGGGCCGACTCCGAAAGTCCCGTGGCGTAGTTGGCTAGACACCAGCTTGCGAAACGAAAGTCCGCGGGTTCGATCCCCGCACTGAGACAAATGTTTGTGTGCTCCACAACTATTTTTTTCGGGTGTGGGTGTTTGTGAGACCGAAAAGTCTCTAGTGGTTTCTGATACCCACGGCACAAGTCTTCTATCTTAGTGTGGGGTCAGAACTATGTACGTGACTGTTGGGCGCTGGGTGACTGAAATAACAGAATGACAAGTAAAAATCTGAAATTCCTTTTATCATATTAATAAAAAAATATTAAATGTGTAGACAATTTAAAAGGCCAGTTGGTCTATGCGTGTTAGCTAAAGGCAGTAATTTGGTGAGTCGTTAATTACATACGTGTGATATTGCTCAAGGTGTAGTGGCGTGGGCTCGCGCTGTAAGAGTAATTAATAATTCACAGCTGAGCGATAGGAACTATCAAATATCGACTATTCCGTGAGACAACGATATCAATATACATTATTATGCACGCCCGGCAAAGGCTTTAGGTTATTACTTGTTATTTCAATATTGATGATGGCCTCGAGGTTTAGGCGCGCGGTCGAGAATTTCGGCGGTCGCAGGTTCAAACCCCAGCCAGGCACACACCTCTGACTTTTCGAAGTTATGTGTGTATTCACAATGAATTATCACTTGCTTTAACGGTGAAGGAAAACATCGTGATAAAACCTGCACACCTAAAAATTTCTTAGAAATTTCTTAGGTGTGTAGTCCGCCAATCCGCACTAGGCCAGCGTGGTGGACTAAGGCCTAAACCCTCTCAGTTGTAGAGGAGGCCCGTGCCCAGCAGTGGGACGTATTTGGGCTGATGATGATGATGATTTCAATATTAAATTCAAAATCCTTTTACGAATTCCTTGATGTTCCTCCTTAGTTTGGTTTCGTGGTGATCATTCAGGTAAATGTTATTTAAAGTCACACAAAGTAGGTTCAATTGTTTGGTCACGACCGCAATTGTGAAATAATTTATTGTGGTGATCTCATGAGTAATTTGACAGCCTAGATTGCGTATTTCGTTGAAGAACAGACAACTGAGAAGACGCTGGTTCGACCAGCAAGACGAATATTTTTATTATTTACGGATAATATTAACTTTGGATGTAGGGGGTTTATATGAGTTTATTAAATCTTACACACCTGCAACTGTTTATTTTATCTCTGCGTTTCCTTAACGTTATTTAAATATATTTTCGTATCCATACTAAATATACATAAACATAAATAGCAAAAGAATCTCGTAAACAAGCAACTATAGAATTTATGTTATTATGTGTTTGGATAATGGACTTATCCAAAAATATAATATTGTGTTGATAACCGCGTGTTTAAAGTTTGCAATATGTGTGCAGGCATCTGCATGGAGGCTCCGGACCAGGGCCCGTGCCGCGGGCTGTACCAGCGCTGGGCGTTCGTGGCGATGAAGGGCATGTGCATCCCGTTCTCGTACGGCGGCTGCCGCGGCAACCAGAACAACTTCATCTCGCAGGAGGACTGCATCAACACTTGCAAGGTCGTGCTCGGTGAGTGCACTTATTATATCTACATGTTATAGATATTGCTGGGACTCTTGTTGTCATGACAACAGAGTATTGTCTCTTTGGTATAACATCTTGTGAGAAGAATTAAAGCCGAGAAAAAAATTCCGGCTATTTAGGAATATTTAGTTCTGAAATTGAGATTGCTTCAATACTAGTTAGCATAATTTGTCATATTCATATAAGTCGTGATGGCCTCGAGGTTTAGGCCAGGCACAAACCTCTGACTTTTCGGAGTTATGTGTGTATTCACAAAGAATTATTACGTACATTAACGGTGAAGCAAAACATCGTGATGAAACCTGCACACCTAAAAGTTCTTAGGAATTTCTTAGGTGTGTAGTCCGCCAACCCGCACTAGGCCATTGTGGTAGACTAAGGCCTAAACCCTCTCAGTTGTAGAGGAGGCCCGTGCCCATATGCCCGGATGTATATGGACTGATGATGATATATTGTCGTTTATAGTAGTGGATTGTTCTATGGAGAAGTTTGGAAATAATAATGCATGTAAAAAAAATTGAGCCATGAAGTATAGATATTGGGAAAGACTGGAGTAATCAGAAACCTCTATTACATTCATTCCTTCGAGTAAACACACCAGACTTATACATACAATGTTATAAATGAGTTTTCCTTCAACATGTATATGAATACATTATATTAAATTGGTGTAAAGAGAAAACATGTGTCGTGACGGTACACTTAGCGAGTGGACGTAACAAACATCGATGGCTGTGCAATGTTTGCGCGGAGTTGTTTGAACACATCGTCGGGTGCAGTGGGCAAGGCGCCATTAGCGACCGATCACCCACATGCAACGTTGTGTACACCCGCCCAGCGACTCGGTATATTGATTGGGCCATCAGTACTTACCGTAATACTTTTCATTTCAACTTTTTAACCATTGATTATTCGTTCAGTGAAGCTCCCAGTTTTATGAAAAAAGTATCGTACGCTCATTTCCAAGCTCCTATCTAAATTCAAAATTTATTAATATAACTTGACTGAAAATATACTGAGATTTTCGGTGCTTTTTCTTATACTAGAGGACATTTTGTCTACACCTTATTGCGTTTAGAAAAACAAACTTCAATTTTCAGACGTGGAAAAATATTCGGATGTCATAAAGGGTATATTGGTTCGTACGAAAGCTATTTCCTAACATTACGATAAAATACATTTTCCCGAGCTCATATCCAGGAATGGGATATAATTTGAGTATATTGCGGTAGCGGCGTCGGGAGTAGATTGCATTTGAGCGATGAGTTTAGTTCCACTGCGGAAGGTACAGAAAGTCACGCGACACTACAACACAAACTTATACATACAGTACTATTCTGTTACTCGTACTTTATTTATCTACAATTATATACCTGAAATAAGAATGGAAAAGAAAAATAAAAATTTCTTTATTTTCATTTTATTATTTCATCACTTTCTCTTTGGTTAATAAAGCACGACAGTGCATTGTAACTTAAGTGAAAAATTAATTAGTTACGCCTCACAGTTACGGAAGCATACTTACATAAGTGAGCGTAATAAATGAAAACTATTGTAATATAATTTTAATATTATTAATTATTTGTAATAAAGGGTATTATGACGTTGTCTCAGCTCGGATAACTTCTTAGATTCTTAATTCCCCTTACGATTGAATTGACTAAGACCCACGGCTTTAAAAATCATTAATCCTATCATTTATTTGATGTAATGTACAGCAAGCTGCATTCAATACGACTGATAATACGCTGGCGGTATATACAATCGCTTGAAATGAAATGAAATGAAATGAAATTGCTTTAATTGAAATGAAATTGCTTTATTTAGTCACGTAGGCAATCAAATAGCACTTATGACAAGTCAATACAGAAAAGAAAAATCTTTTATTATTACATTATAATTTAACTATGGTTCATTTTATATAATTTGTACAAAAATATTTACGGTTTTTTTTATAATTTATTTTTAGTTTTCATCAGGAAATACATAATATCTTATTATTATTATTTTAAAGTAAATAACGAGATGGACCTTGTGTATTTCCGAAACGTCACGTATTATTTTAATGGTACCACCGGATCCAAACGCGACCCTGACTGAGAAGACCCGGCGAAACAAACTCAGCGGGCTCACTTTACTACTGGAATTTACGCGGCGCGACCCACACCTGAGTAGATCCAGCGAGTCCAACTCAGTGGGCATGTATTTGGTCCAGTAAGGATAACATAATTATATTATATGACCTGCCAAATAAAAATTGCCTTCTTATTATTTATTTGCTCGAATTATTTACTCGATCGGTCGTCATTTTATTTTTATTTTATTTATTTTGTGCACATTTTATATTAGATATCAATTTGTATATATTTGATGTTTTTATAATGGTTTAAGTTACACTTGGAGCTTTGGGTTAATTTATATTTATTTATGTATTTATTCAAATGATTTGGTTTAAGAAAGAAGAATGTGAAAGGTACTGGGTTCCAAGATGTGGTGATGGCGATGTGCGGGAGAGATCTAATGCCAAATTTCCTTATCCTCTAAATACTGATTTATATTGTAGTATCCCCTTGTCATCAGAACACGTTTAATGTGCACCTTAAATGAATTATCTGATAGGTCAGTTACAGATTTGGGGAGCTTATTGTAAAATTTAACGCAGTTGCCTATAAAGGACTTACTGGTTTTTTCTAATCTTAATGAGGGTATCACAAGTTTATGTCTACCCCTGGTATTTACATTATGTATATCACCAATTTTACTAAAGCTAAATACATTCTTACGTACATACATAATATTTTGATAAATGTATTCAGACGGCACGGTCAGTATATTACAGTCCTTGAAAATGGATCGTAAGGAATCACGGCTACGTAGATCATAGATAGCGCGGACTGCTCTTTTCTGTAGTATGAAAATGCTGTTAATATCAGCCGCCGATCCCCACAATAGAATGCCATAAGACATTATACTGTGAAAGTAAGCAAAGTACACTAACCTAGCCGTTGAAACATCCGTGAGTTTTCTTATTTTACGAATCGCAAAAGCCGCGGCACTCAGTTTACTAGATAATCGCTCTATTTGCGGACCCCACTGCAGTTTACTATCTAGAGTTATTCCTAGGAAAACAGTTGAAGTCACCAAGTCAAGTGTTTCTGCGTTTAATGTAACAGGTGACATTACATTCCTAACATTTGGTAATGTAAATCGAATGCATTTTGTCTTTCCTGCATTGAGTAGAAGATTATTACATGAGAACCAATTCAAAATTAAATTAAGTAGGTACATGATTTGGAACAGCTAGATCTTTATCCTTACGATTTATTTTAAATATTAGTGACGTGTCGTCAGCGAACAAAACTATGTCTGTAAATTTCTGTACCATGTAAGGGAGATCATTTATATAAACTAGAAACAAAAAGGGGCCCAGAATGGAGCCCTGTGGAACCCCTATTTTGACTGTTGATCCTACTGAGGTGACGCCGTCCACACATACTTTTTGTTCACGACCCGATAAATAGGACATTATAAGTTGAAGAGAGGAACCACTTATGCCGTAGTAACTCAGCTTCGTAATAAGGGTCTGGTGATCAACGCAGTCGAAAGCCTTCGAGAGGTCACAGAAAACCCCAAGAGCATCTTGTGACGTCTCCCAGGCTTCCAGTACAGATTTCATCAAAGATGTTCCTGCGTCTTGCGTAGACCGACCCTTTGAAAAACCAAATTGGCTACTATGTAATATCCCATTTCTATCAAAATGTTCCTGCATTTGAGTGAGCATGATCTTTTCGAAGACCTTACTAAGAGCTGGTAGTATTGAGATGGGTCTAAAGTTTGATGGATTATTTGGACATCCCGACTTAAATATGGGCACAATTTTACTGATTTTCATTAAGTCGGGAAAAATACCGTCACTTATACAAGAATTGAATATAACCGTCAATATTGGAGCAATATTAAATATAATAGCTTCAATAGCCTTAACCGACAGTCCCCATATATATTGTTTCAGTATATTGTGTTCCCTTGTATTCAGTATGCTATACGAACAAGTACAAATTCTCAACTTACGATTGTTCATTTTTTTCTTCGAGTTCCTGGAACCCTCAGTAGGTGCTATTAAATCCTTCCTTTTAACTTTCCGTTTCAATACCCTCAGTAGGTAATAGTTTTAAGCTAAGAATTTGCTAATTGAATGTACCATATATTGTAGGCAAAACACGGCTGCAGAATAACACTCCAGCCTAGTCCTTCGGAGACACATGCTTAAGTACATATATAAATACACATTCACGAATATATTCCCCAAAGGGGTAGGCATGCACATTGCATTTCTGCACCCACATTTCCACATCTGTGTTTTCGTCAACGTAATACGAGACGAGCCAGTTGCTGTTTTTCAAGCACAAATCCAGACTTCGCGCTGCTGCTGAGAATTTCCTAATGAAAAAAACCAATATTATTGCTCGACCCGGGAATCGAATCCGGGATCTTTAGATCGCGCGGGACATACGTGTGCCGCGAGACCACATATGTCTCAATATAGTATTACTGTAAAACTTAAAGTAGGTACTAATATGTACATAGGCAGTTATCTGTTATATGTACTGCATCTAAACGTATTACGTTACGTGTGTGGTGTCTGGGTCACTAATTGGGTTGTATGTCTCGCGGGTGATATAATGTAGTGTGACGTCACCGCCGCCATTGTTCCCGGCCGGCGGTGACGTGGCGCAGGTGACCGTACACGTCACCACGCACTTTACGACCGCGCCGGAACATTTGGGACACTTCACGCAGGTTTTATGTCACAGAGTGAAGGTCGACTCGCCCATAAACAAAGTGATAGAATTGTCTATAAGTACATAAATCACTGAGAAGCTTCGTCGTGTAGAACTGATGGAAATGATGAGATTAATTCATGATGTTTTATATTCATATCATCTAAATCTTGTTGAGATAAAGTCAGATAAATTTTTAAATTATCTCCATTCCGGAAACAGCATTATATCGTCGGTACATTGTCTACATCTGATGTTCATTGATCATCCAAAAATTTCGCTAAGGTGAAAGAAAATCGATAGCCTCTCTATTCACAATCATTTTGTGAGCAATTGCGTCGAAGAGGCTGTTACTTTACAATAATACTACAAAATAACTACTTGTTTAGCAATACGATGTATGAAGATGAGCACATAGTGACGTTTTCCGTAGCAGTGGGTAAGTTACCGGGATGTGACCGAATGATCGGGACTTCGACAAATGTTTGTGCGGCTAGGTAAGACTTAGGCTGACCCACAAATATTTTTATTACGGAAAATTCTCTCGACGAGTCATACACTCCCAACACAAGACTAGTAGCTTAGTTTGAGTAAGAATTATACATTTTTCTTTTGTTCATACTATGATTTGTTCAGTAACGAATAGATTGGACGTGTTGAAATGATATATTAAGTGAGTAATTAGAGTGAGCGATGAGAAAACAATGTTTTCAATGGAGTGATGAGGTTATACCGGTTGGCGCGGCGCCAGAGATCGCGCGATAGAAGCACCGCGCCCACCTGCCGCGAGATTACACAGATAAACTGTATCTATACTACTGAACACTTAATTCGCATTCGGAATATAAAGAATTACTTAATTTGAATGTCAGTAAATCAATAAGAATGAAATTAAGATCATCGCCTGTATTAACTCACGACATGAATTGATTCTTATTATCTGTTATTTATGAACTTGTTGGAGTAAGTTCGAAAAGCCATCAAGCCATTAAACCTTCGGCTATCCCATTTACAGGAATAAATAGGTCCGTTTGCACCTCAGTGTTACCTCCCAACGGCGTAGCTCTTACCCTAGCTCTACCATACTTGATCTCGATTCTACCACTAATACTGATACCATAATAATGTCTATAGAATGCATCTACGTCTGTTATTCATCTTATTTGCTATTATTAGAATATCCAACAGGAAGCAAGGGGGATAATTGGCTCAATCCTTTTAAACTTTCGATTAGGGGAGCTGTTAGTTCAATTGGCGCAACGCACTTTTACAGTACTGCGGTTGAATGACTGAATGTGCACCCAGGACCAAACACAACAGACACAAGTTACATTACACTATGGGGAAAATATGGATTATGTTAATTATTGGTGTGGGTTGGAAGAGTAGACTGTAAATAGTAAATATGTACCTGTGTTCCATACAGGTTGTAAACAGACCGTGATCGAAAACGTCAAACAGGTAAATGGTGATTACAAACACAATGATGATAAAAAAATCCCGAAAAATAATGATGTGTTCCTAACTACCATAAGTATTAAATGTATATATATGTATGTGAATTAGAAAACGTCATTTTTTTTATTTTGTCGTTTTTTTTAACGTCCATGTGTTTGTAATCACTGTAACTGTATCTAACTCGTCCTAGTTTTCGATCACGGCCTTTTTACACCGTGTATATTGTTTGTGCTTCGGAAAGCATGTAAAGCAGTCGCTCTCTAAGTTTTCGCGAAGCAATAGTTTATAAACGTTGTAGGAAATCTATTTATACTTATCATTGATCTAACTAAATATCAAATCTATTGATGGTTCATAAAACACTGTAAATGCCATAATTAAAATAACTTAAATTATTGAAAATCAAGACATCAGAAATTAAAAAGCGAGAACGTGTAAATAGTCAGTTGGGGCAGACGTTAGTGGAGACGGAGTATGACGTCACGCTGTGACAGGCGGTATCATGACGTCACCGTGCGGCCGTGACTGACTTTTACGGCGTAGGCTTCCACGCACATACAACGAACTTCGAAAAGTTCCAAGCTGTCGATATACGCGAATCACGAGGATTACATCATCGTAAAAATGGATGGCTGCGGAACTGCTTTGAATTCGACACGATATCTGCAATATATTTGTGGAAAACTTCCGCTGTGCCTGTTTATTTATATGAATTATTCATTGAAGTTTTATGTTGTAAATAGAAACTTCTACTAGATTTGCTCAATTATATTTATGCTATCCGAATATAAATTCAATATTTTTGTTATTCGAATCTAAGCTTAAGTTTACACTTCGTCACTACGTAGTACATAAACAAATTACTTTACAAGTTGTAACCAATCTTATTATAATTAATCTTATGTAAAATCAGTAACTACTTTAATTCTATTAAGTACTTTAATACTGTGCGTTATTTAAAAATATACTGTTAAAGTAAGAAGTAAATAAATTACGTAAACTTAGACAAGGATAAACTAGACTTAGCTAATCCCCAGTTCATGTTATTAGTTGAGTTAGGGACATTCGGCACGCGTGTGGGTGGCAACCGCCCCGCACCATTTATTAATCTACCTTCAAGGCGGTACATTTTGTCAGTTAATTGACGCGAACAGTAATTAACAACACTAAAGTCACCTTCAGACGTTGTTATTGTTTTCGGGTGAGACTGTATTGAGTTCCCAATGCTAATATTTACCCACATAATTATGTTAAACAGTCTTTATTAAATAGATAAAATAGTTGTCATATGAAATGAAATAATATTTATTGAATCTATAAAATGTCAAATTCATCACTTAGATTCAGTCATTTCAAAATTTAGTTTACCACCCCATTCGGAAGGCACTCATCACTAGATAACAACGGGCAAGAAACTAGTGTTGCTCTTTTCCAATCAAGAAAATTAGTTTACAATTAAATCAATTTACAAATCAAAGCAGTTCATAAAAAAATTGTGAAATTAGCACAGGTTTGTTTTTACACCGTTACAATTTTGGATTTACAATATTGACAGCATTATAACTCCAAATTAATAAATTGTCTACAGTTGAATGGCTTTGCATAGCATCCAAGGTCGCGAGTATGGTAATATCACCTCGACATTGTAACCGTGCAGGGCAATAAATCACCTTCTTGTCACCTTTTTAAAATTCTGTCTCAACTGAACAGCGCGCCGCGCATTCGATGTTTTGTTCAAAATATTGAAGTTTGGTAATAAATACTCCAATGTAGATATTTCGCGAGAATATTTGACATTATTGCGAGTAAATGCAAATTCCGCAATAAACACAGTTTTCATTATTCGATCAAAATACATTTATCCAAAAAGTTACGTTTAAAATAACTTTCTTGAGATTTGTTACATTTCTTGACTAATTATATTGAAACATTGAATAATTAATGAAACAATACAATTATTTTACTTACTTACTTATTTATGCTTTTTACACATTGCGTATAAAGGCGGACTTAATGCCTAAGGCATTCTCTAACAGTCAACCTTTGGGTGATGCAGAGATAAAAGGTAGGTGCATAAACAGTAAAAGGGTAAAATAATATACAACAATAATAATAAATTGACCAACTATATATATTAACATAAGTACACAGATAAGTCAATAATTATAGGTAATTACAGATACACATACAATACATAAAAATATATATGCAATATATAATATATACATACATACATAAATACATAAAAAGAGGGGAAAAAATAATCAAACATCACACGTATTGTTTAGTTCATTACAAAACAGCTGCCGAACTTTCATTTTAAATGCCAAATTATCGATGTTTCAATGACTAATTTACACCTACTTATAACGCTGCTATCATCCATCGGGTAGATATGCCCAAAAACGTTTTAGTCTGATCCCTAAGCCTCAGATATAAAACATATTTTATCCTATCTTACGAATATCGATCTTAAGGTAAAGTTTGATGTGCCCCTCGCTTCACAGTCTTCAACGCAACTAGGTCAGGAAGTCCGCCAAATGTATAAGTTAGCTAGAACAAATGCATTCCACATTATTCCAGTATTTGTTGTGTTGCAGGCGGCGCTGCTCCCGGCGCGGGTGCCTCGGGGACATTCCCAGCTCCCGCAGTCGCCACCAACAACCCTGGACTCACCGTCAGCTCCAACGTGCCCGTGCCCGCTAGTATCGCAGGTAAATACAGGCTCTATGTTTGAACTGAGTCAAGTTTTTATCATTTGTATTCTAAAACCTGGGATTATAAAGAAAAATCAAGCTGTCTTTAGAATTTATGGTTACTGATATTAATACTATCTATAATGACTATAATGTTCCTCGATGTGCACATATCCGCTCATTTTTCTGCTACATATAGTTTTGCACAAATAACTTAAATGAAATCGAGGCGTGTGGTTTGTCTGCTAGATAGTACAGCGAAACCAAATTTTTATCTCTCAGCAGGGTTGCCAGATTTTATAATTGGATACAAAATATGTATAATCGGATAGTGTATTGTATCCATGAAATGAAATCAAACTGTCTAAAAGCTAGGGTAACTAAAATAAAAAAAACAAGAGCTACCGTCCAGTCTCGAGTTTTCGACCATTTATCTAGGTATGGTTACTGTAATTTAAAAAATGTCTCTAATCTCGACTTTTCGATCATTTATGTAGGTAACTAAAATACTAAAAAAACGAGCAAAATAACAGAATGGCTATGTACATATAATGCGATCAAATTTCGTATAATTGCAGATACTATACGTATAGGTGCGATTTATTTGCTGGCAGCCCTGTCTCAGATGAAGTTTATTATATTGTAAGATGTGTTTTGACTGTAGGGCCGACGTTATCTGAAGAGCTGGACTGCGAAGTGAGTGCGTGGAGCGAGTGGAGCGCGTGCAGCCTCACGTGCGGCGTCGGCTACCAGCAGCGCACCCGGACCGTCGTGGTAAGTACCACTCCTGCCTTGTGCTTTAGACAAACGTGCTTTCAATATATTATTAGGGATTTACTCATTTTAATATTATTGTTAGATAAACAGGTATGGTAAAATAGATGTTTTACGCATAGACCGAGTTTTAAAGTTATCATTCATATTCAGCAGCTTAACAACCACGGCGTATAGCACCAATGTAGTACCATATAATACATCTTTTTCGCAAGTCTGTGTTTCAAAACAGTAAGGGTTTATCTACCATAGTGGACTGAAATTTCAGTAAACGTTAAATCTATTTCATTTTCAGCGTAGAAAGGTAAAGTAAATAAGTAAACTGAGACTCTGGCCAATGTCCTTTGAATAGGTTGAAATCGAACCAAGTTCTAATTCAGAAAACAATTTTAATTTGTTAAGAATTCCAAATTACATAATATTTTATAATACTAGTTTTGTTTGTTAGTTTGTATATTGTATACAGGGTGTATTCAGACCGTGATCGGAAACTAAGGCAGGTAATAGCTAAGGTGATTACAAACCCCCTGGCGTTAAAGAAAATTCCGACAAAAAATAAAAAAAATGACTTTTTCCATACAACCATCGGTATTAAATGTACGCGGTTTGTATGGAAAACGTCAAAATTTTTATTTTTTGTCAGAATTTTCTTTAACGCCAGGGGGTTTGTAATCACCTTAGCTATTACCTGCCTTAGTTTCCGATCACGATCTGAATACACCCTGTATATTATTTTACAATAAATTTTATATCACATTTGTAAGTAATTTAGGTGAATACTATAAGCGCGCATTTATGTAACATACTTTGTAAGACATATTGTCTTCTAACGTGTAATTTACCAAAATGATCTCGTTAAATAGTAAAGGAAATGATGTTTTGTCCGTTGAGTTTCGGTCACGTTTGAGTTTGGAGCCGTAATGTGTGTACGCCTTCAAAGTAATTTATTCTCTTCAGATGACTCAAATGAAAGAGACTATTAATGTATATAGGCGCTAAGATTCTTTGAAGCGTTATTTTGTGAGTATTGTATGAAGGAGATGTCATCGTTTGGTGATATTTAAATAGCGGGCGACGCGTATTTATACATTGTGTTGATAAAAATGATTCAGCGGAGATGCGCGGCCGTGAAACTACATCTAAAATAACTAATACATCGCGCATTATAATTTATACGTTCTTGATGTTTTATTGACGGACAGTTTATTATGAACATGCAATTAGATAATGCGTATTATAAGATTTAATGGCATCAATCCAATCATCCAATGTGTGTTCATGCATTTATTTAGTACATAGCACACATACATACATAAACTCACGCCTGTATTCCCCGAAGGGGTAGGCAGAGGTGCATTTCTGCACCCGCATTTCGCCAAGTATGTATCAGTCCCACGTAATAGGTGGCTAGCCTATTGCCGTTTTTCGGGCACATTTCCAGACTCCGTGCTGTTACCGAGAATTTCCTAATGGAAAAAGCCCAATAACACTTTGCCCGACCCGGGAATCGAACCTAGGACCTCTAGATCGCACGGCGCACATAGCACACACTACGTTAAATATTATAGAAAAGTGATAATAACTGTGAGTAGAGCATATGAACGACAAAATATTTGTTTTTGTGATTTGTCGCTACGTATTTTATCTCACTTTCAGTTTTTACCCGAGTACGGCAAAGCCAAAGAAGGGTTATGATTTTAACATGCTATGTACTTATGTATGTATGATCATCTGTTCCCTCATAGCTCTTCAACTACTTATTAGAACTGGCGTGACTACGGCTTTACAAAATTGAATATGCGTATCTCTGTACACTGATAATTGTGTACTATAGTATCGCATCGTATGGCATTATTGTCAAATTGCAACGAAGGCATCTTGGTAGAGTCTACGTGTCGATTATCTTGCTCCTTCAGTAACGTTGTTTGATCCAGTGTCCTGGAAATCTTGTTTCATACTTTTTTAGCCTCGTTTTTTGTCATAGTTGGTTTTTAGTTTTTACTTCTTTACAACGTCAACTTATAGTATTTTAATATTACCTATTGGAAGTTGAAGAAAGCAATAAACACCTGAGGTCGGATGGCATATATCTTTAAAAAATTATCACTGTAACATAGTAGTAATGGATATAATATGATTAACTTCAAAGTTTATATAGCTTTACGAGTAGCAACACTTTGAGGAGATCGACCGTCATAAAGTATTCTGCTACAATCTAATGTCGGAAGCATGTTCGAGCTTGACGTAAAATAACGCGTAGTGTCAAAAATATCTTATATCTTTAAATGAGCAATTCTTGTATATATATAATTGGAATCTCGGAATCGGCTCCAACGATTTTCATAAAATTTAGTATATAGGGGGTTTCGGGGGCGATAAATCGATCTAGCTAGGAATAATTTTTAGAAAATGTCATTTGGAAGAAAAATAACAAAAAGGCGGCGTTTGAGTAGACTCTTCCTGACATCTATTGGCGAATTGGCGAATAATAATACTATTTTTTGTGAGCAACCAATTGCTTTAACGACACAACAGCAGATGGCGCTGTTAAGTAACATTATTCATATTTCATCATTTTATTAGTAATTCGTACTTAAATATAATTTCCAAAAAACACAATTTAAAAAAAAAAAAACCGAGCAAAGCTCGGTCATCCAGGTACTATTATATTAATATTACACGTCAGCTTTCCTATATTTTATTGTATATCGCTTCGATTATTATTTTTGTAATACAAGTTTTAAACATAGAGTTAGTTAAGGGTTCTGTGGTAGAATTTATTCAGAATTCGATTTCGGTGCGGTCATGTTAAATATTTTATAAGAATTTTACAATATAATTTTGTTTCAAAATTGTTTTAAAGATTTTTTACCCATAGGCATTGAATTCAAGTAGTGAAAAGTTGGTAGATCACTCACTAGTAAAAATAAATACATAATGCCATAAGTTAGGACCTCACTATGAGGTTACATAAAAGGGCAGGAAAACCGAGAAGTCTATTGTTACAGTTTTCAAAAAATATATAGCAAAATCGTAATCATACATAAAGAGTAAGTTTATTTTATCCCAATATACGAACAAATAGTACGAACGTGATAAAAGTTGCATTGACTTACTGACATTTTGCACTGTAGTGGCTGATGCATACCTGGAACAGCAAACATATTCATTAGATGATTTATTTATACATATATGTGTGTCACTTTATAGTAGTATAGTATTTGACTGCCTCGTGGTCTCGCGGTACAAGTATGTGCCGTGGGATCTAGAGGTCCTGGGTTCGATTCCCGGGTCGGGCAAAGTGTTATTGGGTTTTTCCATTAGGAAATTCTCAGTAACAGCACGGAGTCTAGAAATGTGCCCGAAAAACGGCAATAGGCTCGCCCCTTCTTACGTGGGACTGATACATAGCTGGCGAAATGTGGGTGCAGAAATGCACCTCTGCCTACCCCTTCAGGGAATACAGGCGTGAGTTTATGTATGTATGTATGTACTTTATAGTAATATATTGCATCGGAAGTAACTCTGTTGTCAGGGAATCACGTTATACTGAGGCTCAGTAAATTAAATTCGGTTGTTTGTCATTTTGATGTACTCTTTGATCTAACAATAATAATTAATCATCATGATTAGATAGAATTCCTTCGGTCGTTTGACCAAAACATGCAAGCTTAGGTCATAATTTTAGCTATTTTGACAACGAGAAATCCTATAGATTATAACACAAGGAAACTCCTTTTTTTGATCTGGTAATAGTAGAACAAAAAGTATCATATTCTCATAATCAGTAATAAAATAATTATCATGATTTATTTTGTCCAAAACTAGACAACACATTTGTGAATTATACATTAACTTGTCATTAGCATGAATACTGATGTAATATAATTGTGTTTCGTGGTGTTTGATGGATGGTCTAGTGGCACAGTGGAGCTCGCCCACGTCCAATTATAAACAATTTACCAGTCAATACGAATTTAATGGACCGTCTTTCCAGTGCAATAATACACGCGTTATGTAAGGGTTGTCACCAGTATAGTATGGTTCATGGTAAAATAATAATAAGAATATGGCGGAGTAATAATGGGCACGTTTCACATCAGGCTTTAAACTCCTGCGGTTACATGTAGTAGGTAAATTACAATTTAACTGCGTAAAAGGTCAATTATGTCGATATAATTATTATATACGTATTATACTAGGCCAGCGTGGTGGACTAAGGCCTAAACCCTCTCAGTTGTAGAGGAGGCCCTTGCCCAGCAGTGGGACGTATTTGGGCTGATGATGATGATGATACATATGAAAAAAGCGTATTAGAGATTCCACTGTTGAAAATTCCTGAACTTTTAATTAAAATTTTGATTTTAATAAATTTAATGTGTATGTGTAAATATGCAAGTTACGTTCGTGTTGATATGTGCCACGTTTTGACCAGTTTGACTACTGTAGTTGACTTTATGATCGAATACGACTCGGATAAAGAATATTGCATTTGATTAGATAAAATATGGCAACCCTTAGCGCAGCAGTGACGTACGAGTAGCGAGTAGCGAGTAGCGAGCGCGTGCCGGCGCATTAGGCCGAGGTGTGCGGGGCGCGGGGCAAGGGCGCGGGGTCAAGTGCGCGGTGCCCACTGCTCTACATTATAATAAATCATGCTAATTTAGTTCATGTTGCTAGGCGCTTGTTGCCTATCGATTTCATCGCCCCTTATAAACAGGAGCGCCGTACAATTTGCCAGGAAACCGTTCTTGGAAGTTAATTAACAAGCAATAGCGAATTCACGGAAAATTAGTAGCTACTCGAAGTTATAATTAATATCTACTAGCGATTGGGCCTCACTATTATAGAAAACCATTCTATATAACAATATATAAAAATCGTCAAAATTAGTCCAGTAGTTTTTTACTTTACTCATGATAAACAAAAGAATAAAAATACAACTGCCTCGTGGTCTCGCGGCACAAGTATGTGCCGTGGGATCTAGAGGTCCTGGGTTCGAGTCACGGGTCGGGCAGTGTTATTAGGTTTTTCCATTGGGATGTCCTAATTAATGAACTGAGAATTTTCTCAGTAGCAGCACGGAGTCTGGAAATGTGCCCGAAAAACGGCAATAGGCTCGCCCCCTATTACGTGGGACTGATACATACCTGGCGAAATGTGGGTGCAGAAATGCACCTCTGCCTACCCCTTCGGGGAATACAGGCGTGAGTTTATGTATGTAAATAATAGATATTAGTATAGAGGCCATCCATTGACGGAATACAGAACAGACATTTTGTTAGTCGTTGCATATGGCTTGTTTCGTGACCATATTGCGTTTTGTACGACTTGTATATGACTTGTTGGTATAGTAATTGGTTTGTGTACAGCGCGAAGCGACTCCGGGCGGCGCTCCCTGTCCCAAGGCGCTGTCCAGACGCCGCCGCTGCTTCAGGAGATGCTGAGCATGCCCAAAAGTCACCAAGTAAGGTGATGTATGTAATCTTATAATGAGAATTTTGACAGGAAGACAATTAGATTTGCCGCTAATGTGTCTTTTATCTTGTGGTGGTAGTAACCTAGGACAAATATTGCGAGCATTGAAAAAGGTCTGTTCCCAGCAGTGGGTAATTGTGGGCTGGCTTGTTATCAGCCCATATACTATATATGTCCCAATACGAAATGGGCTTCCTTTAAGATGTTGAGGGTTTATGCCTTAGTCTAATACGCTGACTAGTGTGGGCTGGCGGACACGAAGTTTTCTTCTTTATTGTTAAAACCAGAGACATGTGCCTGGGATTTGACCAGCGACCGAGATTTTGTCACGACCTAATTCTCAAGGCCAATACGGCTTGAAACGTGTTGTGTTTTTATTTACAATATATGTTAATTTACATTTAAATGAACAACAAACGGACTCGCTAACTATAAAGTGTTGTTTTCACGCAGGTTCACAGTGTTACCCGGAACTACCGCACCATCACCTACTTAATGCTGACAACATTTGGAGCAGTTACGTAATTTCAAGTTTTCGTTCGGAATAATTATATGGATAAGACAACTAATAGAGAAATACATTGATCATAACATTACTGCGCTGTTTTATTTACTACATTTTATTATTTAGGGATCTTGCCATTCCGTGAACACGAAGATTTAATGATCAAATTCGCATAAATCCCAAAATCTTCGCCATCAAATCAAAATGCGACTTCGCCGGAATTCTCATGTCCTCTTTCTTCTATTTAATATCTTATTTAACCCTCTTACTCCTACTTATCTCAAAACCCGCTTTGAATTTCTTCATGAATCACATTCAAGAACCTTGAGGTCGTCAGAGAATCTAAAGCTGAAAATGCCCGTGCATACCACTACGTTCCTGGATAGCTCTTTTACTATCAAGGCTGTCCGTTTGTGGAATGCTCTTCCTGTTACGGTACGCCGGGCTAAAACACTCTCGCAATTTAAAAAACTTGTCAAAGATCACTATCTCCGTAATAACTAGTAACAATATCTTATTTATATATTTATTTATGTATGTATATGTATTTATGTGTGTATATTATGTTTTTCGTGTATGTATGATTTTAATCGTAACTTATATTCTATATAGAGAGAGTATATATATATATATATATATATATATATATATTATTCTTTTTTTTTCTTTTTCTTTTTGTACACACTGCCCTCCAAATTAAATCCCTTCAGGTTGTCCATCCTATGGTTGCCTTGAAAAGATCGCCATGTGCGATAAGGCCGCCATTTGTACCTTTCAATGTATGTTTTTTTTGTTTTATTTTGTGTTTAGTGTACAATAAAGTGTTAAATCTATGAAGGAGGTCGTTATCTGCCTTAAATTTGTTGTTTGATTATGATTCATAGAAAATGTGTAAATTTCTAAAATCAGTTAAACACCCTTAAATAGTATTTTTATTCTTGGTAGAGTCCGCCTAGGTTTGCTACGATATCTGTACAATATCTGACACCGTTTTAACCTTATCATCTTAATTCTGAAGGTAAATGAAATTTAAAAAAGGTTCCTGAAATTTCTTAAGTGTCTATTGACACAAAAGGGCTGTACAATCTTTTTCCGTATTTGTAGTGAGTATGTACAGACGGACAAATGATATAATTTCTTCCACGGTACATAACTATCGGCCCAACAATGGCACACGCGAGACTTCGCCTTACCATGCACCACCACTAATGGTCGCGCAGCACGACACGCCACGGGTTGCCAGCTCTCGCCTGCACATTAGTTTTTTATAAATTAATTAAATAGTTGCTATATAACAGGTTGTAATCATAATAAGTAAAGCTTATGATGAAGTAAATATCTAAAAAGTAAGACTTGTGTATGCATGCCGCGTGGTCTCGCGGTAGAAGTGTATGGTGTGCAAAGAGGTCCTGGGTTCGATTCTGGGGTCGGATAAAGTGTCCAGATTTTTCCATTAGGTAATTCACAGTAGCAGCACGGAGTCTGGAATTTGTTCCCGAAAAACAGCATTAGTCTCGTTTCCTATTATGTGGGACGTGGACTGACGTGGACACACCCCTTCGGGGAATACAGGCTTGAGGTTATGTACGTATGTAATGAAATAATAAAATGCACTTATTAATAAATAAACGTTATCATAATTTCATAGAGGTCTCCTGCAATATGGTTATTAAATGTATTACTCAAATAGTTTAATCGAACATAGGGCATACTCGTAGTATAATTACTTTTGACATTAATAAATAAGACGATTTAAAAGGCTTGCAATATCGGAAAATGAGTCAGATTGCGAAGGTCGGCACGCTTCATTGACGGCGGACCACGTGGGAAACTTCCACATTTGTCACGTATTGTAGTAATACCGTAGTGGTAGGAAAACTACGAGATTGGCTACAGCAAACCACTTTACACTACACAATGACAAATCCAATTGATTGCTGTAGCAAATCAAGCGCAATCGTGTGTGGGAATTATTTCATTTGATTTAATCAAATGCGTAGAGGTGGCATGAGGTTTCATGATTTCATATAATTACATACATACATAAACTCACGCCTGTATTCCCCGAAGGGGTAGGCAGAGGTGCATTTCTGCACCCACATTTCGCCAAGTATGTATCAGTCCCAAGTAATAGGGGGCGAGCCTATTGCCGTTTTTCGGGCACATTTCCAGACTCCGTGCTGTTACCGAGAATTTCCTAATGGAAAAACCCAATAACACTTTGTCCGACCCGGGAATTGAACCCAGGACCTCTAGATCGCACGGCACATACTTGTACCGCAAGACCACGAGGCAGTCGCATTTCATATAGTACTAGAATTATTTCATATACTTAATTCTAATACTATTTTATAGTGGCAGTAGCTGTTGTTTTAAAGTTACACGTAATAGGAGGCGGAGTTAATTCAATTTTGTCGGGCTTCTATCTAGACTCCGTATGTTGTTTCTTTAAAAGTAGTCCTAGAGTTGTTTAACGCGGTGTGTTAACCAAATTTAACTATGTTTTAATAACATAACATGGTCCTTTTTCTGTTTGTGGTCGCGTTCTCAAATGATTTTGTGATTAAGGTCATAAAAGTAATTAATTAAAGTTTACTTTTCCTTAATATATTTTCTAAACAGTATTTTCTTATTTTTTTCAGTGGTCACTTCTTTCAAAAAGCTCTCAGTGTTCCTTTAAACTTAATTATAATCAAAAATTTCTGAACTTAATAAAAGTATTACTCATTATAATTTGCTACATAATAAAAATAAACTACCAACATGAAGTAAAATTGTTAAAAAGTTATATAAAGTGCTGATGAACAGAAGGTAGAATCTCATGTTTGATTAGGCATGCTGTCCACGCACGGTAATAGTGGCAAGCGCGCGTGTGCTGTGTACTAACCACCTTAGCACCTGGACACATGTTCGGATAACAATAACATCTCATTGTGACCTTGTGTCACGAGGCAATTACAAACTTCAGTTTCCAATTAACGGGAGTGGTAGACCTAGGCCGTAGTCTGTATAAGCGGTACACATGGGTGGTACTACATTATCATAGACAAGAGTCTAAAAGCAACCGTGTATGTTCCATTTTGGAGTGACATTATTTAAATCCCAATTTGATATTGCTAAGTTATTCGTATCTGGATAGAGATCCTTCTCTATCCCCTCCTAATTTATTTGGTGTGTAGTCCTCCAACTCGCACTAGGCCAGCGTGGTGGACTAAGGCCTAAACCCTCTCAGTTGTAGAGGAGGCCCGTGTCCAGCAGCGGGGCGAATATGGGCTGATAATGGTGATGAATACCGATCCCACACATTAAAATCAATACTACAGTATATAAAAAAAAGCAGTGATGGCCTCGAGGTATAGGCGCGTGGTCGAGAATTTCGGCGGTCGCAGGTTCAAACCCCAGGCACACACCTCTGACTTTTCGGAGTTATGTGTGTATTCACAATGAATTATCACTTGCTTTAACGGTGAAGGAAAACATCGTGATAAAACCTGCACACCAAAAAAGTTCTTAGGAATTTCTTAGATGTGTAGTCCGCCAACCCGCAATAGGTCAGCGTGGTGGACTAAGGCCTAAACCCTCTCAGTTGTAGAGGAGGCCCGTGTCCAGCAGTGGGGCGAATATGAGCTGATAATGATGATGAATACCGATCCCACACATTAAAATCAATCCTATAGTACCTATATTAAATCAATCAATCGCTTGTTAAAATAACAAATTATCAGTCGTATACCATTTTTTGACTCCGTTATTGGTGTTAATGATTCAAATTAAATTCTTTCCAATCGCCGTGGAAATGCAAGGCTTATTAACCCCATTGATAGGCTAATATAAATACGACAATCACGAATCCTGCGTGAACATCTTGCCGTAGAAGGGAGAATCCGCGCGGCCTGCTAATGGCTCCATACACAGCAGGCTAAGTGAGTGGCACAAACACTAAACGACAGTGACCTCAGCACCGATTCACTGCTTACGTGGTTTCGGTAACGCAATTAACGGTTAATTAGTAAATTTTATGAGTTCGAAAATGATCAAGACGCTTTATTTGGGTTTGAGTCATGCTCGCTCAGGCACGAGGTAAATTTCCGCAGATAGTTATTACTAAATACTTGGACTAAACGGCATAATAATTAACAAATCATATAAAACTTGCAGTACTATAAAATCACTTTTATGATTATAATCATACTAGTACTACAACATATTATACTAATAAAGACGACATGTAAAGAAGCTTTTAATATATTATTTTAGGAGTCCTAGTACCTATACACATAAGATAGCCAACAACTAACATTTTAAAGCAGAGCTAACAGTAATTTGTGAATAATGCTTAAATAAAAATCTCGGCCCTTAATTATTAATCACATGATAAAAAGGATCTCTATAATTCCTTTTTAGCCCCCGACGTAAGAGGGTTCTGAATCCCCCGCGATACCCCGCGGCGACTTTAAATAACTACAAAATAAATCTAGATATATTTCGGAATTTGGAAATTCAAATAGGGTTAAATTGAGTAGGTATAATAGTTTATTGTTAAGTTTCATCAGAAAATATAATGTTTAGAGACGGCTTGTTAAATATTTTTCAATTCACATTTCGATAATTCGAACATTTTTGTTTATTTGGTTTATAACGTCTGATTATTTTTTAACTTTTTAAGAGTTGTTTTGAATCCTACAATGTTGATGTTTCCAATAAGTATAATTCATTGTAATTCAATAACATAGCCAATACGAGGTCGCCAGCAACGGAAACTGATGTACGATGAGTGAGGTGTTCACCAACCATGAGTTACGTTGGTACATTCAAACTGTAATTACGTTATAGTATAATGATACGATCAACAGCTTCCGGCAATTGAGACGCAACAAGCGAGTAATCCACACTTGTTACGGACACTCGTATCACAACACTAATGCAGGTAATTATTTTAATACCGCGTAATACAAACACTGACATTGTACATTACGTTTATTGATCTTTACAAATCTCTGATATTAAAAACTCATTCAAATAAACATTACTTCGAGTAATTTGCATGCGATTGGTAGAATTTGGGTAATTTTATGTGATTGCGATTTTTATCGACCAAAATATAGGGTATATCATGATTATAATCATGTTTTGGAATTCTAAGCTCATAACGTAATTTTCTAAATTATTTCTTTTGCTGTAATTACACCAGATTTTACTGAAATTATAATACTTTTGTAATAACTGAATTGATATTATACACATAAAGTTTTAAACTTATTTCACAATTCTTCATACATATTTTGCTAAACAAAAATTTTGTAATAAGGTTGGAACGTTCTATTGAGTCTATCTCCATGACTTCTACTACATTTTTATTAATCTTATTTTAGCGCCTTTGCATAAGAAAGTTCAACAGGTACAGTACCGTAGTTGTCAGGAATATGATTGATTTCTTTACATTCGTTACATCAGTCGATTGGCAAGCGCCCAAACTAAATTTAGTTTTTCAAACCATTGACGAGGGAACTTGGTAATACACAGCCACTTGTTGTCTATTAGAGCCCTGCAGATGCTGTGGGATTCGCGGTTCAACGTATTACGATTATTATTTTTTTGCCCTATCCCACCACACACCCGCCACTGTAACTCCTATGCTCCAGGATCAACAGCGGCACGCACAGTATTGACGCTGAGCAATGATGCTCAGCGAATCCAAGGGGACCTAAATTTGTCATAATCCCACAACGAAGTTAACCAGAAAGACAAATAAAGGAGGAGTTGGAAAACATAGTGTTGTCACACTTCACTACTACGATTATACTGGCCATCAAACCATCTAATAAGGATACAATCTACTTGAAGTTATAAGTGCTGTTTTTAATTTGATAACCCCGTGGCGCAGTTGGCTAGACACCAGCTTGCGAAACGTGACGCCGCGGGTTCGATCCCCGCACCGAGACAAATGTTTATCAAACCGAAATGTCTCTCGTAGTACTAGTCCTACGACACAAGGTTCGTATATTAGTGTGGAGTCAAAACTGTATTTGTATGTATGTTGGGTTAATTAAGTTATTTTATTTTGAATTTAGGAACAAGATTCATTAGAACATCAATAGCGCATAGTTTTCTTTACGATACAATATACATATTTTAAAAATGCGACTTTCTTTGCGTAAATTTGCCTCCATAATTTTGTCCGTAATTGATTTATAATATGCCCCAATATTAAGCGTTAATGTGGCGGGTGGTTGACTGTTTAATATATTTTTAATGGAAAATTCGATTTAACTGATTTGGTTGTGTATTTCTATTTCATTGCAATTTGATTTATTAACATTACATATGTAATTTTTTAAAAGATTTGTTAAAAAAAAATACTATCGTATGTCTTTACTTTAATGAGAAAACCACAAAATTATATACTTTAACATATTTAGTTATTAAGAGCACAGAAGTTTTCGAGCGAATAAGCTATTAGCACATTAAGATATGTTTGTTGCATCGTGATGATTCAAAGTAACTTTGTCACATAACGAAAATTCTTAGGACACTTTCACAAAAATATTAATATTAATTTCAAGAGTACCAACTGCACACGCCAACAGGTGCAGTGTTGTCTTTCTGACTTTGTGCACTAAAAATGAAATCTAAAGTAGGTAAAGTGCTGCTAACTATATTTATTTACGAACTTTAAAAAACCAAGGAGTATAAGACATTGTCTAGTGTCTGCATGAGTATATCCTTCCGCGATGAGATCAGCCATTTCAAGCGCAACCAACGATAATGTAGCAAACGGGAGGTGATTAGCGCGTTTGGCAATTGTGCGGCGACCTTGGGCACAAGGCCGGACGATTGTAGCGGGGCATTTAGCTTTTTTTGTTTAACACAAGCTGCAGCTCTACATCGGCGCCGACGCATAAAAATACTTTCAACACAAACAGTTCAATTGATTCATTTCTTGCTTTTACTTTGTAATGCTCCGTTAAGAAGTATCTTAACGGATCAAGAGTACTTGAACTAAACAATTTGAATGCATATTTAGTATGTTTTCATTGTTCAAAAAGTCTGGTTATTGGACATATTCATGGGTTTGAATTTTGTTGAAAAATTGTTTGAAATGAAGTTATGTACACAGACAATTATCAACTTGGATCACCATAAACAAACTTTAATAAGTTTTGTCTCGGTAAATATCTCGTATATTGTCAACGTCATTGATCAACGTTTACTATTGTCTAACTATTGTTGTTTATTTAGGTTTGTTGCAGGAAAAACAACTTATACAAATCAAAAAGTGTGGTTAGCATTCTAAATTAGCCTCATATTATGTCTAAGCAAAAAGGTGGAATGCCCTGGCCAACACGACCAAACTAATCACTGCAAGCAAATGAAGTTCACAAATACAGCAATCTATTGGTTTGCAATTTCACGGACGGGTGACGTTAGACCGCAGTGGGGGCTAGTCGCGCAGCTTGTGGCTATCAGGTGACGGCTGCTGTCGGCCAGCGAGGCACCGGGGCCACTCTGTGACTTCGACCTCCTGCACCGGAACTACGTTTCGCACATCACTGAACTCATTGGGATCCAATGTCCAATATATATAATGTATAAATGTCAAAACATTATAGGCATTTTGTGAATCACCCTTACTACTAGTACTAGTTACTACCCTACTACTAGTTTTCGGTCACGGTCTGTTTACTTGATATTCATTTTGTAATTTAGAATAAAAAAATTAACCCGCCATGTTTCAATTTTCGATATTGTATACATTGTCAACAGGCCGAGATCGAAACTAAGACAGGTAGATAAGGAAATCGTCAATTTTTTTATTTTTATCGGATTTTTAAGCGCTTATAAAGACAGCCCCGTGGTGCAGTTGGCTAGACACCAGCTTGCGAAACGAGAGGCTGTGGGTTCGATCTCCGCACCGAGACAAATGTTTGTGTGATCCACAAATATTTGTTTCGGGTCTGGGTGTTTGTGAGACCGAAAAAGTCTCTCGTAGTCTCTGATATCTACGACACAGGACTTGTATCCTAGTGTGGGGTCAGAACTATGTATGTGACTGTTGGGTGTGTTTATTTATTTAAATATAACTATCGCGTGTCTTAGTTTTCGATCACGGACTATTTCCATTCTGTATACGTATATCACGGTAATGTATAATTTTGTCTGCGCAACGATACGTCATATCACTTATGTAGATTAGTTTATTTTCCTTCCTTGTATAAAAGGTAAATACTGAAATCCATTCGCATGTGTTTGCTATGACTGTTTATAATTTATTTGTACCCATTACTAGTCAATACAGAATAATCTTATGATATGTATACAGTATACTATCCGAAAACAATCAGTCTTAATAGAACTACAGAATCCGCCGAGACGGTGGTCGGAACTTCGTACACTAGACATGCACCTCAGAATTTTTGAAGTTTACTTCAAATTACAGTTAGGTATACTTTGTTTTGTTTTTTTAACTTAACGTTCTGTATTAAGAATTTATAGTGATATTTATCAGCCCAGTCCAGTCTGTAGACTCGGTTGATACACTGTCAGTCGTTGTAATGGAGCCATTAAATTATTGTTAATTATTTTTTTAACTCCGTGCCTCAATCGTTTCGTGATTTCGTGGTATATATTGATATGTGATCGAGAAGTACCGAATTCAAATATCCGGCGGACAGAGTGCTTTTGGGTTTTCCCATTAACAAATTTTAACGGACTGATATTTTCCCATTGGATTTTAATAGACTCGCTTCTGTTATTGATAACTCAAGCGTCATAACGAGTAATATGCGAAGGATTACAAATGTATTAACAACGCAACAAATGTACATACGACAACAATCAAACACAAAACAATTAGGTCAATGGAGCACTAACTGGCGTGTATTCCGGATAATGTCCCATAAAGGGTAACGGAGTGTCGCGGGCGCGCTCGGCTGGTGCCCAAGGCCACGTCTGGCCAGACGGCCCGCGCCCTTCCCGTTGTACCTCCTATTCTTTATCACGGCTTTTAATATTGTAAACATCTTCATTTATGTTGTAACATGAATCATTTTATGCTCCTTATTTATTAATTTTATCCAAGATTTATATATTGTGCCTTTATAAGCACGTCAAACAACCTTATCAGTTGTAGAGGAGGCCCGTGCCCAGCAGTGGGATGTATATGGGCTGAGCATGACAAGGGGCAAGGCTATATAGTAATAGAGCATTAATTTGATATAAGACTGTCCCGTAGTCTCGCGGGATAGGAGTCCACCGTGCGATCTTAATCCTGCGCTCGATTCCAAGGGCCGTGATGTTGGATTTTTCCTTTACAAAATTCTTTATAGAATCACGGAGTCTGGAAATGTCCCGAAAACGGCAATAGGCTCGCCATATATTACGCGAATTATCACTTGCTTTAACGGTGAAGGAAAACATCGTGATAAAACCTGCACACCTAAAAGTTCTCAGGAATTTCTTAGGTGTGTAGTCCGCCAATCCGCACTAGGCCAGCGTGGTGGACTAAGGCCTAAACCCTCTCAGTTGTAGAGGAGGCCCGTGCCCAGCAGTGGGACGTATTTGGGCTGATGATGATGATGATATTACGCGAAACTTAAAATATTATTGGAGAGACATGGATACACGTGTCAATGTATTTGCTTTTACTATAAAGGTTTCTTTTATTTCATACAACATCCTCAAAACTTTATAGAGCATGTCTCAATGAGTGTTATCCTTGGATTTTTCAACTTCCATATATTATGTATAAACAGATAAAAATAGAATGATGCTATATCGCTCTACGCCACTCCGTAATTGGTTTTATAGTGCCTTTTAATTTGACGATTTGTTAACCAAACAAAGTTGTAGAGTCATATGGACACACGCGTAAACTTTTAATAGCTTAGAGATAACGATCAGATATTTTTGTAAACCAATGCTCTGAATATATAGTAAATAATGACATTCAACATTAGATATTAATAAAATCTACAGATGTATGAGATCGCATAAAAAAGTCTAGGGATTCGCAACATATGTATATAGAAATATTAGTATGTGTGCAGAAATCAAATCCACGGCCTCCATAGTCATAGTTATAGCATAGAGGCACAACATTTTCTACTTCGTTGGTTACAATGCATCAATTAACGCGTGCATCCAGGTTTAAGTTCCGCTTCAAAATTGGGAAGGTGTTCAATAAGTCTACGTTAGACTTTTCCCCTATTGTGTGTTTGAAACGTAGCACTGGAGAAACTTGGATTCAGGAATATCTTTGTCTATAACTTAAATGGTTTGTAAATGTATACGTAATCGTAAAAACACTATTGTCATAATAATAATTTCTACCGAACTATGACGTGAGATTTTATTCAATGATACGTTGAAAGTTGGAAAGTAATCTCGGAGTGCGTGACGTCATGCAGGTGCAGTGTAACAACAAGCCTGCATTACCGGTGTCTGAATGGAGCGTGACTTCCGCCTCAGATCAGATATCTTCATAATTGAATGTGTGCAAATTTTATATAATCAATAACCGTTTAAAGCGTTTAGAACAAAGTGATTGCAGTTTGGAACATTCTATGTCAAACATACACTTTTTACGCCAGTAAGGTCATTCATATTTAAATCCTTTGGGGAGTAGACACAGGTGTAATTCTACCCTCAATTTGCCAGCTATGTTTAAAAGACTCACGTATTAGGCTGCGAATGTTAGTTTTAAAATCACCAATGTTATTAGTTTAAGTAAAAACTTTTAACGTACATCATTGCATAGAAACATTCCATGTCTGTGATTTCGGATTAACGTTAGAAGTGATGACTCATAATATTATTTATTGACTTTGTGCGAAATCATGGAAACGAATCTATAGTGACTAATATCACTGTTGTTTTTGTATACTTTCTAAAACCAATGCCAGTTGCCAGCTCCTTGAGGTATTTTTGTTAATGTGAAAATCTATCTTCTTTAGTCTAGTCTTTTTCCAATACAATAACAGCGTATTTCCAGTCGGCTAGATACCAGCATGTGTAACGAGAGGCCACGGGTTCGATCCCCGCCGACACAAATATTTGTGTGATTCACAAACATATGCTTCGAGACTGGTTGTTTGTGATTCCGAAAAGTCTCTCTTTGTTAAAAACTAGTAGTGTCTGTCATCATCATCATGTTTAGTTGAGTTATAAATTTTAGTTTTGTTTATGGCGTTGTTTGATGCGGGTTAGAACTCTATGAATATACATAATATTACTGTACTAGTATGTATGTACGTGAGATCTGTCAATTGATGGTAAATATCGTGAGATAACCTTCATATTTAATAAATTTCTTAGATAACTCAACAAACATTCGTTAACCTCCAAAATACGAGCATAATGACTAAAGTGTAAACCTTCTCTGTAATCGCACAACACAGCAGTAGAGTGTATTTAGATCTAGGCTGTATATCATTAAAAAGCAGTGATGGTCTCGAGGTTTAGGCGCGCGGTCGAGAATTTCGGCGGTCGCAGGTTTAAACCCCAGGCACACACCTCTGACTTTTCGAAGTTATGTGTGTATTCACAATGAATTATCACTTGCTTTAACGGTGAAGGAAAACATCGTGATAAAACCTGCACACCTAAAAAAGTTCTTAGGAATTTCTTAGGTGTGTAGTCCGCCAACCCGCACTAGGCCAGCGTGGTGGACTAAGGCCTAAACCCTCGCAGTTGTAGAGGAGGCCCGTGCCCAGCAGTGGGACGTATTTGGGCTGATGATGTATATTATAAGTTGCCATTTTACGTAGAAATGCATAGCGCTAGTTAGTTAATGAAGCTAGTGTGCAATGTGTGAACAGCAGACGTGTAGGAAACGAGTGATGTAACGCGTTTCTCGCGACTCTCGGCCGTGACCGATACGCGGAGCCGCGGCACGCCGGGCGAAAGTGGGCGAGCTGACGAGCGCCCGTGTCGCACCAACCGACCGTCTCGTTCCTGCTTTGTAATCACTCATGCACTTCATTATTTGTCAAACAAGTTAATTAGAAAGTAAGTATTTGTTTGTATATATTATGCGTAATCCAACAAATCGCGTAAAAAGTAAAGTATTGATTTGCGCTGTACGTATCAACCTTTATACATTACAGACAGGATTTTTCTGTTTATTCAACAAAGTCTTATTCTGATTGTGCGAAATATAATACCTATGAGTGTAAATTATTATTTCCGGGCGTTTCCAAAACACACTAGAATATAAATACACGTTGAAGTTTATAATCGAGTATCCCGCATGTGTCAGCACGTAATAATAGTGTTAACAACATAATCATCATTCCGAAATAGATTTTCTTGCACCGACGCGACGCCAAACTCGCGATGGTTTCGGGTAAACGTTTTGTTATTGTTTATTTTTACGTTGTTACGATAGAAATAAATACAGAGAATCATAAATAATAAATAAATACACCCAACAGTCACATACATGATTCTGACCCCACATTAAGATACGAGTCTTGTGTCGTGGGTATCAGACACTACGAGAGACTTTTCGGTCTCACAAACACCCAGACCCGAAACAAATATTTGTGGAGCACACAAACATTGGCAATTGGGGCTGGCAATTATTCAATTTGAGCCAATAATTAAGAGTGAAGTTTTCGCAGACTTAAAATTACAGGTCGAACCCACGCTTCACCAGCATAGCGGTTTCACGATCGCAATGCGCGTGAAGAATACATACGAAACCTTTCTAAAGAAATTATCTTATTGTATAAACCGTATCGACCATTGCCTAGTTTCGAAAATAAACAATCAATATATTCAAATATCTATGAATAGCAACGATAAGCAAGATTATAAATTTGGTAACTGTTGTAATGGTACCAACTGAGAAAGATTGCAGAACATTAAAGGATGAAAGCCATTTACATTATTTTGTTCTAAAGGTATTCAAAGGAAGCCTCTGAAGCATTGGAAGTCATAAGGACAATATTAATGATGGTAGTGTAACTATTACTTTTCAATTAACGAATGACTTGATTCCGATATAATCCTCACGTTTATGAAATAGGTACTTGATTCTAATCTAGTAGATTTTATCTACTTTAAGATTAACGTGTCAGATAGGCTAGTAACCACCTTGCACCTTGCATCGCAACACGAGTTATTTATAGATCGTAATCGAGAATAAGATCCGTTTCGTGTTTACAAAATTAATTCAATGCGCTTTAAATACAAATTGATTAATATTGTCAGTGTACTGTGTGGAATGCTTTAAACAAGAATCGTTTGAAATAAATACCGCAATAAAAATCTTCTTTAAATCCAAACAAAACATCGAGGGTTGAGCAACTTTCTTCCTTTTCAATCGGTTGAAAGTATACATATTTTCATCTGTGAATTTCTTCGTTTATTAATTTTACTTTAGATAAAATTTTATTATACTCGTATACATCACAGCAATAATTTCTTTGAAGCTAGCGTATAAATGTTTGTTTACAATAAAGCGTAAAACAAAGGTATTGTACATAACATGTTTCTTATCTATTCGCGAAACGAATCCCCACGGAACATTAAATTTTAACTATTTGATGCTTTATCTTGTTCTGCTACATGTGATGTCCTGAATATCAACTTGTCTCGTAGTTTAGCGGTGAGTTTAATGTTGACTGCCTCGTGGTCTCGCGGTACAAGTATGTGCCGTGCGATCTAGAGGTCCTGGGTTCGATTCCCGGGTCGGGCAAAGTGTTATTGGGTTTTTCCATTAGGAAATTCTCGGTAGCAGCACGGAGTCTGGAAATGTGCCCGAAAAACAGCAATAGGTTCGCCCCCTATTACGTGGGACTGATATATGGGCGAAATGTGGGTGCAGAAATGCACCTCTGCCTACCTCTTCGGGGAATACAGGCGTGAGTTTATGTATGTATGTATGTTTAATGTTTTGTCATAGCTCATCTTAGTGCAGGTCGGTAAACTTCACCTATTCAGAAATTCTTTGTTTGTGAGGTATGTACGCTTTGGTAAAGTTTATGGAAGGTGATGGCATTTGCAGCAGCTCAAGTAATTAAACTTCGCGAACCGTCTTAGTCAATGAAAATTTTCTATTGCACTTTGCTAACTAACTAAAGAGTTTCCTTAAGTTTAATTATTGTATATGTATAAGTGCGTTTAATAAGTTAATATTTTTAAGTTAAGGGAATATCTCGTTATCATGACACTTTGGTAATTTTAAGATGAATTAGCGTAACGGCAACAAAACAATCGACCTAATAAAACACACTATCCTAACGTTGTCCACGTTTGAAGACGGTGATCTAATTTGTATATCGATTGGCATCGCTGCAATGTATACGTCACCTAAGGAATCTATTGGGACCTTTAACAAATAATGAAGTAGGTACTGAAAATTTCACCCCACATGACATAACACCTTACTAGCGGTTAGGTTTGTTTCATTTTATATTTTATGTAATTTACGTGCACAAAATGATGACACAGTTCTATTAAATTGAACATGCGGGGGTGGGTTCTTAATTAATACCATTCTATGAATTTGTCGCGAAATTTTTACATCATATTTTCATTACGTTTAACTTTAGTCTTTAGGCATGATAGTTCTATTTACTGTTATCTAGTAAAATAATCATAGCAAAATTTACGAAAATGAATAGTAATCACAGAAATAAAATCAGAAATACGTGGCGTCTATCCCGCAAGCGATATAAGAACTAGCGAATTATCACTACCCTGGCTCCTAAAAACTAGAACATTCGGTGTCAAAGGCTGATATCGTATCTGCAAGTTTTTATCCACGTCTTTAAAAGAAGTTGTATTATAATAGAGCTTGGAAACTTGTACTATGAAGACCTTGTAGTAATAACATAAAGCTGTCTTCGGTGGAATTTTTCAACGGTATCTGCAAGTCATCGTCACTCGACAACAAACAAATGTACATGAAGCAGAGCGTTACAATGTAGAATAGCCTGTGGAAAGCTGACGACCTCAGCGTAGACTTACAATCAATAGAAGACATGAAGGTCGAACTAAAAGACACCAAGAAAAACTTATTGGAATATTAAATGAGTTCCACGTATAGTTTAGAATAGTAAACTGTAGTTATTGATGTAAAACTAATGATTGTATTTTAGAGACTGCCTTACTAATAAATGTTAGTTAAATTAACTTATGTATACGTACGTATTTATGGACATTCGTTGTATTTGAAAAAAAAACCTATGTATGCTAATTTTTTTCCACAAAAATACATGTCATAATTAGAAATACATTATCATCGTCATCATCATCAGCCCATATACGTCCCACTGCTGGGCACGGGCCTCCTCTACAACTGAGTGGGTTTAGGCCTTAGTCCACCACGCTGGCCTAGTGCGGGTTGGCGGACTACACACCTAAGAAATTCCTAAGAACTTTTAGGTGTGCAGGTTTTATCACGATGTTTTCCTTCACCGTTAAAGCAAGTGATAATTCATCGTGAATACACACATAACTTCGAAAATTCAGAGGTGTGTGCCTGGGTTTTGAACCTGCGACCGCCGAAATTCTCGACCGCGCGCCTAAACCTCGAGGCCATCACTGCTTCTTACATTACAGAAATACATTATAAGAAGAAGCAATTTACAGTTCGTAAAATGTCTCAAAAACTCATCTTTTTTCATCCGAAGCTGACGGCGTAAACGAGTCTCGCCTCAAAATTGAAAGAGGGATCGATTTCTGCATTATTTTTGACATTCGCATGATGATGTTGCAGATGACTCAAGACATTATTTTTGTACTGGCACGGCAAAGTGACCGCAGACTGAGATAGTAGGTGCAGTGCGGGCCAAATACACTGTTAACTGGCGAAAAACAGTAACGATTACATTTCTCCAGATTACACAGACTGATTAAAAAACGCGACACATTTCATGGGTCCACTATGACGGGCATCAAATCTTGGGCATGTGGTTGCAGTCTGTTCTGCGTATTACCGCCTCCAAAGATTATATTTATTTGTTGATAATATAATTTATAAATATTCTCGCATATACTCTAGAAGGTAGGTAGAGTTGGATTACGACAACCAAGTTAAGTCAGCTGCATTTGAAAGTCCTGCTTAATTAAATGTAAGCCTATTGCAGTTCCTTGAGTGGCATTTCTGGACCCTAGCTAGTTTAGTGTAATAAACTACAACTGGATGGACTCGAATGAAACACGTTGCAGACTTGAGCCAAGCAACAAGTAGTTGAATCTCTAAGGTATTAAACTGAGTCAAAATGTTTATTCAGCCGAATTTATGCAGGTATAAAATATTACACGTCAAATGTGTTAAAGAGTTGGAGTTGATGTACTTAACATGTGATTCGAGTAATGGGCAAGCCCATCAGGGTTGCCGCCGGAGGTCGACAAACTCGCGCGGCTCCACTACCATAATTAACTTAATTGTTATAAAACATTACGTAACTCCCGCGTGCTTACGTTTATATTTTAAGCGTGCTCTACTGAGTAATGAGCAGCTTGTTAATATGCTCATTTGTTCATATTAGTAAAATGAATGCGGGTTTGTCTGACTTTCAAACACGCAAAGTATACGAGTACTTTTGTACTATGTAGTGTTATTATTGGTAAAAAATTGTGGATTACGTGATGCATATACACTATAGGTACAGTTATTTACCACGAAGCTAATGGTTATTAAAAGGTAAAGGAATTTACCTAAAAAGTTAAGTCATAGGTTGACGTTATAAAATATATTTTTTTACCATCAGCTTCAATAAAATTTTGCCTTTGGAAAAAGACGATTCTGACGATTACTGGTAAATGCAGCCAGCAATTTGGTTTTAATTTGCAAAAAATACGAAATATTCTAAAACTTGTCGACGTCGCTAAAAGAAGCTCATCTCTCCTTTCGTAAAGAAAATCTTTTGGCTACTCATGTTGATTGTATAGAGTTACGAGAGACGAATGAGGCTACTAGATCCACCTGAACTTACTTTCAGGCTTAGTTCCACCAAAAATATACAAAATACCAGATATCAAATAAACCCGTGATAGAGCAATTCCATAGAAACACGTAATTACAATTAGGTTAATGTAAAGTTAGCTGTGTGTTTACAGCTGGATTTACAGCCCCGTATGTGGGTTAGTGGCGGTCGGCTCATCCTTGACCCGGGGCTAATTGCCGGCCTAGGCTTTTAGCACATGACGCGCGGTTTGGGTGATGACGTGTCGGGTCTGATGGACGCCTCAATTGGCAAGTTTTGGGGGAATGTGAAGGCTTGTAGGTCATGCAGCTGGAATAATAGTGTTTGTAGGGCGAACAACAACGTCTATAGTGCTAATAAGGTTTATCGTCGTGTATATTATAAAATTATTCAGGCCGCCACTTCGAATAAAGTTTCAGGCTTTTATTCCTGATGCAATGTTTCTGCACCCACATTTCGCCAGGTATGTATCAGTCCCACGAAATAGAGAGCGAGCCTATTGCCGTTTTCTGGGCATATTTCCATACTCCGTGTTGCTATATTTAGAAAAAATCGAGACGCTCATTTAGGTCAAGCTGTAAAAGACCACGAAGTGTTGGGGAGACATTATGAAGTGTAGGCGGAGTGAGCGATAAAAACCATTTAATTAGCTGAAACTTACCTCACTGAGCATAACAGTGACATAACACGGTAGCGTGTCTGTGAGCCCTAACTCAACCCAGACGCTGGATGAGATAGATTGGGGCACGGCAGTGACGCACGGACCACCACGCACCAAGAGAATTATAGCCAATGCTAATTTGATGTAATAGGCATTGGAGCAATGATCATCGCATTAATGTTAGTCGCGACTAGACCATCTGTAATTGACTGGACATAGATTTATAGCCCCATTAACGGCGAATAAAAATAGGAGTGCTGTGTGAATCTTTGATGAATAGCCGTTCGTTTTATTGCGGAGTCTATTGGTATGCCTACATTCATTCTCTAATGTTTTATACTATATTATACAAAAATACATCGCTTTAAATCGGCTACCTGCAAACAACGATTCCAATATCACCGAGAGGATAAAATATCACTTACAGTTTGTATAAATTTAAAGTTTAGAAGAGTCAATGTTGTGAGAAAAAGGGTTTGATGTAAATTATACCAGTCCACATTACGTTAGCGCGATAGTTTTATCGGTTTCCTGAAACAGTTTACATTGGTAGCTTGTATGTTTTACAAATTTTTCGTAATTTAAAGAATTTCTCATAAATCGGTCTTAGGACCGCGCCTGCGGATTCTGATGGAGGGTCTGGAAAGTGGAAACCTTCGGGAGACACTTAGGCTCAAGAATGAACTTCTAGTGTGGTGTGGCTGGTTGTTAACGATGTCGCATCAATTGTTGAATAATACTGCAAACTTCAGTTATTATACAAATATTACAAAACATGCAGTCTATTCCACTACAGACATACGATTAAATTAATCGTGATCTGATTACACAAAAATTTATGATTTAAATTTAACTTGATGTAAGCCGTAGTTTACATAAATAAACAAAATATGGTATTCTGTAGGTGGGCGCGTGGTGTGCGTGCAAACGCGTCCAATATGCGATGTGATTAACAAAGTATGGTATTTGTCGGAGTGGCTGTTGGGCTGTGGTTGGACTGATGGCAGCTTCGCGTGCTCACCATACCTCGACCTTTGCCTCACCAAACCATTTATTTATAGAGAAATATTTTGACAATTTAATAATTGGGCATTTTCAATATTTTATTACTTCTATTCTTATGTACGAGTCCTTAGTTCATGTTCAATGCAAGGAATGCGCGCGGCTGTAATTGCGGACTGATCAAGCGAAACTTGAACGAAGGTTAGTATATGTACTAAATCTATACTAATATTATAAATGCGAAAGTAACTCTGTGTGTCTGTCTGTTACGCTTTCACACCTGAAAATCTGGACCTATTTGAATGTTTTTTGGTATGTATAATAGGATGTCATCATCAGCCCAAATACGTCCCACTGCTGGGCACGGGTGTCCTCTACAACTGAGAGGATTTTGGCCTTAGTCCATCACGCTGGCCTAGTGCGGGTTGGCGGACTACGCACTTAAGAAATTCCTAAGAACTTTTAGGTGTGCAGGTTTCATCACGATGTTTTCCTTCACCGTTAAAGCAAGTGATAATTTATTGTCAATACATACACAACTTCGAAAAGTCAGAGGTGTGTGCCTGGGGTTTGAACCCGCGACCGTCGAGATTCTCGACCGTGTGCCTAAACCTAGAGGCCATCACTGCTTATTAATTAATGATGGATGTAGGGTAAGGATATAGGGTACTTTTATCGCCGGAAAATGCAGTGTTCCTCGGGATTGAACAGTGAGCATGATATTCAAAATTGCGACCGCGTGGAGCCGATCCTCACAGCTAGTATATGAATAAAATATAAGAGAATATACTCTTCTCAATTAATAGTTAATAATTTTTATTACACACATATATTTATTAATTGTAAATACCCATTGAAAAAAGGGATTCACGACTCATCGGAGAGACATTTACAAAGATGTTTTTGATGGATGAAATCTAATGTCTATAAACAAGCACAAGTTTTAGGAACTAGTCAAATATAAACCAGCCAATGACGCCCACTTATTGTTCAATTTCTGCATAGAATTGGATCTACGAGCAGCGAGTTCCCAGTATCTCATTACGTCATTAAGGCCATCAAAACAACGTTGAAGCAATTTCACATGTAGTTGAGTGTTCAAAGGGTTTGAATCGTTCGGTTAACGAGTCCGTGAGTGTCGGATTTAATCCTCGTAACATCTACACTTTTGAACAGGAAACTTTATTACAGTTGTTGGATTAATGAAACGCCTAAAGAAACAATAACAATGAAAGAGAAAATATTAATTGAATGCGTAAATCTTTGATATTTTGAGTTTCAGTAAGTAAAGTATCAAATTATGATATTTTTTAAAATTATTTTTATATGGTAGGTACACATCGCCTGTTTGTCTGCCTTCCTGTTTGAAAACTCTGTTATAGATACACCCCATTATAAATATAGGTATCCTACATAGATTATATATTTACCTAATATGATCACCCGAAATATTCGCTTCCACTTGCTGTGGTGGGAGATTTGCTGTTGTGATATGGGTTATTCCAGTGCATGTAGACCTATCCTTTCCCTACAGTAGATTGCTTAATAATTGATTTTAATATGATATTAAAAATTACAAGTATAATATAAGATCCCTTAAAATACAGAATTCAGGTATCTTCTCGTCAGAATATACTATATATCTCAAACTGGTCCGCAATAACAATGGAAAACCCAGGAAAACCCAGATAAACCCACTGGAAAACCCAATAACACATTGTTTGACCCACGAATCTAACCCAAGACCTTTAGATCGCTCGTCGCGCGGCTATGCCACTGTTCCAACTGACACTGGCACATTTTGGTGAGTGCAGACAGGTGCATATAGTTTAAAACGACAAAAAATACATATAGCTTCTAACAAAGAACTTTGGAAATCACTGGAGGTGGCCTTTGTCCAGCAATGAGCGTCTGCTGGTTGATGCTGAGACATGTAGACCCGCTGACTGACATGTAGATATTTTTTTTAGGTTTTCCTCTTAACAACGACGCCTTGAAAAGGCAGCACTAACATTTAATAGTTTATTAACTATTTAATAATTAACACTAACATTTAATAACTTGTACAGCGATGTCGGAAGAGACAGTCGATTGTGTGCATACACATATAGTATGTAATTAAATCATTTTTTTTAAAAAGACATGTCTGTCTGACCCGCTGGTACAATCAAAATAAAACACATCAAAACTATGAAAGTTGTTCTTCAAGAATTGCTCCGAGAAGTCGAACCCTGAAAACTTTTGAAATGCAAGCCTCATTATAACGTGTTCCGTAGTTGTTGGTGAGATGATCCGAGATCTTTGTTGTCGGCGAAGAGCGGGGTAAGTGTCGCGTCCTCTTTTATTCACCTCATTGTTGTCTGCGTTTTGCACGCGTGCTAAATGAGTGTTTTGAAAAGGCTCATTCACTCCTTTGTTACACTTCTCCGGAGACCTAAGAGTTTCTATATCAGTCTATGTACGACGCACTGCTGCGTACGGACCTTC
The DNA here is from genome assembly GCA_907164795.1 of Hemaris fuciformis. Lineage (NCBI taxonomy): Eukaryota > Metazoa > Arthropoda > Insecta > Lepidoptera > Sphingidae > Hemaris > Hemaris fuciformis. The sequence continues at coordinate 16,739,868 of OU015438.1, read as the reverse complement.
TAAAATTAGGGTTAAGCGTCACTCCAGTTCTGGAGTAGTGCGGGTTAGTAAAATTCATTGTAGAGACCACCTTCAATTCTTTTAGAACCCACAAATGCCAAGATATCGCGTTGACAGACCGCACGCCATCATATAAAACGTACTTAAGTGCTTACGGTAACAAAAACAAACAATTTCGAAAGCTTTTTTTAATATATGTATCTATCGTTATGTACCTAATATATTTTTTGTTATAATCAACTTTTTGTTTTTTAAAGTAAATAAAAAAATTTAATTAAAATAAAAAGCTGCAATGAACAAGATTTTTATATATTAAAAAAATATATAATTGTTTTCGTTGACTTATTTCTTTCATTATTGTGTGAATGTAGCAGTTCATATGCTTACATCTTCAGAATACAGTTTTGAGTGTATGAGCTCCCTAAATGTTCCATCATAGTTAACATGTTATTCGCAATACTATCAATTAGGGTTGGGCCGCGCATCCGAGTTCCGTCCGGTGGCGAGCGCGTCCATCCGTCCGTCCGGCCGCTCCCAGCATACACGGCGGGTCAAGGTTTCTCACCTCATCTATATTTGACCACTTTCAGCTTGTAAATCTGGGCGGAATCGTTTCCAAGGCCAGGGTTTTGCTTACCTAGTAGTTTTATGTTAACTTTGAAACGTTTAAAAGGACACGGCAAAGTGACGCCACTGGAGCTAATAAAACATGCAGATATTGGCAATAGGAGACAATCATCCACACTTACTTATTATGATACTAAAATGATCTTATTAAGTACTGGAAGACACCGAACTGTGGGCTAATGCGGACGAGATTCGTCACATGCAGTTAGGAGGTATGTTGGCTGATACACAATTCAATTTGATTTGGATACTTTTATCAAAAACTGCGGCCGCTTTTATTAAAACCGTTCGTCTTATCCATCATTCCATCACAGCCATTCCACAGAGTACAAGTCAATAACAGGATTTGTAGAAAGTTGTCACATGCCGAATTTCTTCGGATCATATCACATAGCACGTATGTCTTACTCGTTTACATAACGTGCTTGTATAATAACGGCCATGCAGAATAACTGGAATTAATCCCAGCTATCGAGTTATGTGTGGTGAGTGCAGGTGGACGCCGGTGGTGACTTGCGACTTCACGTCCGCTACCGACCAGCTAATCTAGTTACACGGTGTCAGTTCTAACTGCTGCCATACGAGTTAACTAGCATAAACTATTGTCGAGGATCTTATTGTTATAGCATAATATTATATATACAAGTAGTTTTTCACACTGTACTTTACTGTCTATCATATCTCCCATCTTACCAAATTGAATAAGTTCTTATTATTTATGACTAATCTAGCAAGCAACTTTGTGTTTTCATTTCATACAAATGATAAGCATCATAGAATTTACTGCATTCATTTAAATTGCGGAACATTATTAGTTAATGTTTTGACCTTTAGAGGCTCGAAGCTTCCGTATCTATATTTCGCTATTTAGTTCTTGCAATATTGAAGTAGAAAATAAAAAGAATGGAATTAAACGTTCGCCTTCACAGATGAGAAAGCAATTTGCACATGTTTTGTACACAATTATTATATGCAAATGTATGTTAAAAGTTTTTGTAGTAGGTTTCCTTGTATTTCAACTCTTTGTACGTAAAAATTAATAGCACTGGATAGTGGCTTCTTAACAAAAAACGTATGTATATTGAAGCACTTGTTCATAATTTATTTATTATTGTTAGCCTACGCACTGAATGTTGTTTGGCTGCATCAGATAGAAATCTTATTTTAGATCATTATTAAACAATAGATAAACCCAGTGTTTTACTAGATAAAATAAATTGGCGTACATTTCTAACCCTATTCCTTTGTACTGTGCTAAACTGATGTAGATTACTCGTATAAACCATCAAAATATATACGTAGTACCAAATTTAATGTGATATTTTACGATGTTACGGTTCGGGTGCTCGCGCTCAGTACAGTCCAGTGCAGGATCAAAGCCGGGCCAATGTCAAGGAAGTAATAAACAGCGTATCAACAAACTGTTACGTCACGTCCGCCGGCCTGAAATAATACGTTAGGGCCCGCTTCCTTAACACCGAAACACGCCGCACACACACGCTAGGTTTAAGATTATTGTTTTGATTTAGTAAGAAAATAAATTTATATTTCATGCATCATTGGACGCTTTGCGTCATTAGTAATTTGTGAATACATTTAGCCACGTTCACGTGTTGATAAACAACTTCGTACGAAACTCTAATCGTGTGATGTCATGTTCGACATTAATTTTTTAAAATTTGATCGCGATGATCTAAATAAAACGTTGTTTGGATGTTTTTCAATAGTCAAAACTGTCTTAAAGGTATCTTAAAGGTTCTTGTATCTGAAGTTGCAGTGTAATAACATAGTAAATAAATGAAAGGTTCTCCCAACTAGACCCGAATTTTTCCTGTTAGAAAATTCTTAATGGCAACACGAATTCTGACAGTACGCTCATCCAGAAATAGCATCGTCATTACGTGAGATTGAAAAAGCTAGCGAAACCTACGTGTAGACCCTCTGGTATGGTGGTGATGGTCTGGCGGGTTACAGCCGTATATAAACATACAGTATAGTGAATGGCTAAACACAAAATTGAGCGTTGATAATTAGAGTAGATAGTAATTAACGCTGGGTTTGCTCATCATTCGGACAGGCGGTCTAATTGGGGCGCGGCTATAAAATTCCACAATACGCGTTGTTTGCCATACCGAAGCAAATTATTAACACGTGAACTAACCACGGAGCTACTGTGTATGTTACGACTGCTCTGAGCTCCTCATAGCTTCCATGAACAGAATAATTAGTGGTTTGTTTCTAAGACGTCCGTGTTTACGAATTAGGAGGGAATATTCCTAATGTATCTGTTCGTTCGACGAATTACATTTAATTGATGTTTCTGAAGTTTTCGTTAATTTTACTAAGGAAGTATGTAGAGATAAATCATCAAGCCGGTTTTTAAGAAGGGGTAGGCAGATTTGTTTTTATTCACACACGTCTTACTAAATATATTTTTAATAGGAAGCAAGGTTTTTATCGTTTACGGGATATATTTCCACATCATTTTTATTTATGCTTTAAATGTTAAGAAATGTTTGAAATTTATAGATCTGACCCCACACTGAGATACAGGTATTGTATCGTGTGGGTATCAGAAACTACGAGAGACTTTTCGGTCTCACAAACACCCATACTCCAAATTTTTTTTTAACTCAAAAACATTAGTTTTTGGTTCTGGAATTGACCCACAGTCTCTCGTTTTACAAGCTGGTGTCTAGTAAACTGCGTTACGGGCCTGTAACTACACCAAATGATGCTGAACAATTTAGACATTCTTACTGTAGAATCCCTTTACAAGGTATCATTATACCGTATGTCTTGTGGTACATAAGAGCATGCACCACGAAGTTGTGTGTGTGTGTGTGTGTGTCGCGGCGCGTGCGGTTTGCGGCTGCGGCGCGTCTGGCGCGGACACTTGATTAAATCTGGATGGCCGACCTTTGCCTCAATACCAGATAGCAGTATCGTTGGTGCATGCGCTTGCCTCGCTTCTAATCATTTCCATATATTGCAAGTAAGCCCTAGGTAAGGCATGCTAGATAAATTGTACGTCGTCTTATGAAGTACTGCTACCAGTTTGATTGGATTAACTTTAAAATAGAACCCAAAGAGAGAAAAATCTAACCCGTACATACGGGTTCGATCGCCTTTACTTTATCTTTAACTTCTCGACCCTACAGCTTTTGTGCTACGTGGTGGACTAAAGTTTAGGTCACCTGTAGAATTAATGTTAAAGACCTATAAATAATTAAACTTTTCTCTATACTGTAACAATGCACTCAGAATCCGTTGCGGTTAGTATGCCGTGTCAGTGTAAAAAAATTATGACGTGAAATTCGCGTGAAATTAATAAATAAATACACCCAACAGCCACATACATAGTTCTGACCCCACATTAAGATACGAGTCTTGTGACGTGGGTATCAGAAACTACGAGAGACTTTTCGGTCTCACAAATACCCAGACCCGAAACAAATATTAGTGGATCACACTAATATTTGTCTCAGTGCGGGGATCGAACCCGCGGCCTCACGTTTCGCAAGCTGGTGTCTAGCCAACTGCGCCACGGGGCTTTCAGATTCTGTCAAATTATGTACGTCCTTCGGTCATTGCAAATGTCGTATCAACAAAGGTACCTGAGGAGTGATGACTCGCGACCGCGTCCCACATAGTCTGCACACTACTTACATTACACAGAGTTATGTGCGGCTCCACTTCTTTATAAATTTAAATTTACAAACTTAATTTTCAATTGACAGCCCCGTGGCGCAGTTGGCTAGACACCAGCTTGCGAAACGAGAGGCCGCAGGTCCGATCCCCGCACCGAGACAAATGTTTGTGTGATCCACAAATATTTTTTTCAGGTCTATGTGTTTGTGAGACCGAAAAGTCTCTCGTAGTTTCTGATATCCACGACACGAGACTCGTATCTTAATGTGAGGTCAGAACTATATGTGAACTGCATGTGACTGTTGGATGTATTTATTTAAACTCTTTGTTCTCAGACTGAGAGTTTCATAAATAAAAAACCTTTTAACACTTTTCTGAACCCGGGATTGAAGGAAGAGAAAAGAGCTTAGAAAGAGGAAGTGAATAAATTAAAATCGAGTCTATTATTTTCTGAATACCAAAAATATACCACGGAAAACATGTTTTAAGATAATTGGTAAAGTCGCAATCACAGTCAGCTAAGTGGACAATAAGCATTTAATTCCATTTAATTCCTATGAGGGCTAATACAATAATCGCATGTGATGATCCCCAGGGCTTAGTCACTGTTTGTGGGTGACATCATGTCACTCATGGATCATAGCATGTACTCTGAAGTACTCGTATTTCATTATAATAGATCATGAGGATTTGTCGGTGACACAAGCGGGGGTTTTGGTCATTTCGTAAATATTTACGGTGTGAATAATTATATATACACATTATCTGCTCATACACGTCCCACTGTTGGGCACGAGCCTCCTCTACAACTGAGAGGGTTTAGGCCCTAGTCTGGCCTAGTGCGGGTTGGCAAACTACACAGCTAAATATTCCTTAGAACTTTTAGATGTGCAGGTTTCCACACGAGTTTTCCTTCACCGTTAAAGTATATACTCAGCCTATCGCCGTCCACTGCTGAACGTAGGCCTCCCCAAGAAAGCGCCAACCATCCCGGTCTTGAGCAGCCCTCATCCATCCGTTACCCGCCACCTTTCTCAAGTCGTCGGACCACCGTGCTGCAGGTCGTCCTACACTACGTTTGCCTAAGCGCGGTCTCCACTCCAACACTTGTCTGCTCCATCGGCCGTCAGACCGTCGGCAGACATGGCCGGCCCACTTCCACTTAAAGTAAGTGATAATTAATTGAAAAATAATCACATAATTTCGAAAGTCAGCAGTGTGTACCTAGGACCGCGCGACCTCAAGGCATATAATACTTAAAACCAATATTTCATCATTTAAAACCTAAATATCTATCTAAATAACGGTTTACAGGTATATACTGTTTGGGTTTTGTCACAAAATATATGTTTTCGATACAGCCTCGCCTAGGCCATGATGACCATGTTAGAATATTAGATACATGTCGGTCAGCAATTAATTACAAATGTAAACATTTTATACTATACTACTTTTAAGTCCTTGTAAGTTTGTAATTAAATAAATAAATTTGAGAATTGAATACATTTCCCAAAAATAAAAAATGTTGATTTGAATAATTGTCTGTTATACATATAACCTCATCATCAGCCCGCAGCCCATATACATAATACATACGTCCCACTGCTGGCCACGGCCTCCTCTACAATTTAGTGGGGGTAGTTCTTAGTTATATATGTCGGAGGGTCTTGGGCGTTATTGTTTTTTTTTAAATAGTGACAGTAAATCTTCTGGAGGTAATTTCAAAAACTTAGTACAGAGCTCCGTTCGGTCCGGCGTTCCGAGCGAGAATGAGTCATTCTCGATCGAGCGGCTGTATTTATACCCTACGTTGGCCGCACAGTGGGGATGCGTCGACGCTTCGACATATATAACATATTTGATTATGTTTTTGTTGCTATTAGGCGACCATCACCTACGGTTAACATTAGAAGAACTATACTGATATTATTATTTGCCGGTTAGGTGGAGTGGTTGCAGAAAATACCGTCGTAAAAAGGCTGATATATTATGATCTACTTAAAATAAACCAAGAAAAATATTCATAGCTGTTGCAATTTCGCAGCATCGTGCACTGGAGAGTTTGAGCCGCAACAGATGCACAAACCGGAACGATAGGAATTCAAAGAAAACTGATCGATTTCTATTAAAAATATACCGACATGACGCGGACTAACGTCGTGTTACTAAAATACAGAAACGCATTATACATCACGGGGAATTATTTTCCTGCTTTTGAGGAATCAATATTGAGGAAGTATTTAGTTTATATTACGTAGAAAGGAACCAGGAGTGTATTTAAAACTATATCTTATTTGTTTAACGGCGATATTTATGTTAACAGCTACAAATCGTCAACACTGGCACCGTTATATCAATGCAATACAAAAAGTACATTGGTTCTCTACTTACACTCACGCCTATATCCCAGGAAAGGTAGGCGAAGTTATATTACTAAACTTATGATTCGCCAACAGCGTATCAAATCCCACGTGACGACGCGGACACTATCCATTAATCGAACCTTGGATTTCTCGATCACATATAATGCTAACGCTGTGTGTCCAAGAAGGAAGATCGAAATTAAACCGTTACAAACAGTTATTTGTCGATGGACTTGAGTGATATAAATAAACAACCTACAAGGACCGTACTTAGTAACAGTAACTTAATGACGTATGTTCATTCATAATGGATTACAGCGATTTGAAGCTAACGTCCACACGCCCAGCCCTTCTCATTAATGAATGCTAAGAAATATAATAAGTTCTGTCTCTATTTATACCGTCAATATTCCGACAACATCTATTTTAAGAGTATCATTATCAGTGGCAGTCAACGTGTCAAAAACATATTTAACATTCAATAAATCGAAGTATCAACATGTTTTATTTATTTAATAACAGATCTGCAAGTAATTTTATGTAGGTACCTAATATAAAAATAAAAAAGATGTTCCATTTACATTCAATCAATATTATTTCATATGGGTTAATGGATACTTATTTACGTGTTTTAAATTTTAATTATACACGTGTAACAGTTTATTTTAATATCTCGTTTATTCATAATAAACTGGTTAATTTAAGATGTTTTTTGTAAAAATAATATTTACTTGCAAAACATCTAGAGAGTAATAAATATATTTTTGTGTTTGTAAGTAAAAGTCCAGACGAAACTTCAAACGGATTGCCGAAACATAACTCCAAATCAAAGCTTAAAATTGTTTGGAAGTAACGTAGTCTTTATAACTTTTTCACGGGTTTTATTTTAATTTTAGGTACTATCTAATGCAGATCCGCCAACCCGCACTAGGCCAGCGTGGTGGACTAAGGCCTAAACCCTCTCAGTTGTAGAGGAGGACCGTGCCCAGCAGTGGGACGTATATGGGCTGATGATGAATGCAGATCTAAACTATTTGGGAAGACTAAACCAAGGTAAACTCGCTATAGTATACGTGTTAAAAGATTTCTCGTTTAGAAAATTCGCATTTGGACTTTAGTGAATCAAATTTGAAAACCGCAGTAGACGCGTCTCCTGTTACGTGAAACTAAATCAACATCTCTGCCCACCCATTGAGGATATACGTGTAAGAGGGAATCTATATTGAGGAACGTGATGATTTACCAATATTAAGCAGGCATTCAGCTGCGACTGCGCATAACACACGAAATTAATATTGTGTTAATTCCTATAAGATTCTACTTATAAACTCAACTTGCAGCTCATTTTGGTGACAAAAGTCTGTTTCCATTCAAGAGATCGACAGGTTGACAATATAGATTGGTCAATAGCACATTCAATCTATAAAAGAGAGTGGAGCATTGTTCTCTAAACTGCGACATCAAAGTGAAACTTTGTTTATTGTTATCGTCAGCTGTGTTTACTGAATCGGCAATAGGAACAACAAGTGTTGCCAGACTCCATGCATAGTTCGCTACAAGTCCGATATGGGGATACATAAAATAAATTTGTCATTAGAAATCAATAACAAATACTATGATGCAATAAGTATTCGCTTTACCGACTGCCTCGAAGCTCGAACATAAAAAAATTGCGGGCGATCTGGTGGCTTTCTTCAAAGTCTTCGAAGTCATGATATGTGTATTTGATGATACTTAAAACCAGGGGACAGAACGTGAACCTATGTAGCTTTACGATTTAATTTAAACCTTCAAAAACACAACGCATGAGATTATGCACGATATAAAATATTGAAGGAATTCTGATAACTAATAAAATATTACTTAACATTATGCTCATACTAGGAGTATTTTGGACAGTGGCTAAGGCGCTAGTATAATATTTTCGTACAATTTTTTTTTTCATATTAGATTTACTGTTTCGAGATATTATTGTCGCGGTAGGGTCGTCCTGTCTCCAGTCAGTATGTCAAGAGTATTTATACCGTGGACCATCAGCAGCAATCGGTGGTGCAGGTCGGCGCGGCTCACCTGGCAACACTCGCGCCAGTCCCATAAATACTTCCAGACACAGCGCCAATAATAAATCACCGACGGTACAGTGGACGTGACTCACCGCGATTACATTCACTGTACTCGCTACATACTCTAATCTAACGTAACAAGTTCACTTGGAGATATAGGGGACCGTCGATATCGTTGAATCCAAGAAGAATAGGCACTTGCAATTTTTGTCAACTCAGCTAGTGGTGGCGATAATTTATAAATGTAAACAATTTTGTAGAAGCCGAGATGCCTCCCGCGCTACCAGCTGTTAAATTCCAGCACCGCTCTACGCGAATAGTTGAAATTCCATCTAAAATATGGATAAGTGACGCACCTTAACTTTACGATTTACGCGGAGTTCTCTTTTTCTCTCTATGCAAAAACCTGAAACCAGCTCTGTCATTTAATCCAGATATCCAAATCCGATAAGGGAATCTGTTCCGGGCGGTGGTGACCACTTTGCAACACGTAGCCTATTTGTTCTTTGGAACAGGAGTTCCAAAAGAAATCCATACAGAATGTTGATGATTGCAGCTCATGGTTGACGTAGGTACATTTAACGTGCTTCTTCAGTCTTAAAGAAGAGAAAGAGAGGGGATGGTTAAAGTAAATATGAAGTGTTATGTTTTTAAATGATAGGGATATTGACTCTTCAGACATGGCCATTCATAGCTCACTCGAACTGTCAAACTCTACTCAACCAAGAACTCAAATAGGCAACTGTAGCACTTCAAAAGTACTAGGTATACGTTGATGTTTTTAAATCAAACGTTGAATCATATTCATCATCATATAATGACAAATGAGGAATTTAATTAATATTTCTACATTATTGGGAGCTGCTTTTATAGACACAAACTTAACATACATAAACACCAAGACCTTGCCGAATATTTGTAGACGAACAATCATTGCTCTGAACTAGGATCGAACTAGAAACCTTTCATACCACAAAAGCTATTTTATTACCCCGGAGACCAAAGCAATCGTCAAATTAGATATTAATATTAGTTGCGGCCTAACTAGTTTTTTATTTAATAATAAAGAAATAATTTTATCTGCCTGTTCTAATAATTATTTTAGGTAATAATGAAATTTATAAAATGAAAGCGCACGACCGATCGTTTTATTATTCAATTGCAGCAAAAATAAAATGTACGAACAGACTGCAAAAACTGCTTTTATAAATATATGAGTAAGTAACCCTTTCAAAGCTCGATGAATAAGGATTATGGAAGTATAGTTATAATTGCAACCCCTGTATTTAGGTATAACATACAGTAACCCTTGCATATGCCACATTCCAAGATCATATTGTTTAGATCCAGTTAATAACAAATCGTACAATTGTGTCGGCTAGTAAGTGGTCGCAGTAGTTTCTAACCAGTCGATTCTATTAGCTCCGTACCGCCCTTTTTCTGACATACCAGTACGGTCACAGTACAAACTGAACATGCACACATATTTACATAACCTCACGCCTGTATTCCCCGATGAGGCAGGCAGAGGGGCATTCCTATACCCATATCTCGCCAATTGTGTTTTAAGGGCACATTTCCAGACTCCGAGCTGCTATTGAGAATTCCCTAATAAATAAATAAATACACCCAACATACACAGTTCTGACCCCACATTAAGATACGAGTCTTGTGTCGTGGGTATCAGAAACTACGAGAGACTTTTCGGTCTCACAAACATCCAGACCCGAAACAAATATTTGAGGGTCACACAAACATTTGTCTCGGTGCGGGGATCGAAGCCGCGGCCTCTCGTTTCGCAAGCTGGTGTCTAGCCAATTGCGTCACGGAGCTGTCAAAATGCAAGAACCTCTAGATCGCAAAGCAAATATTTGTACCGCAAGACCACGAGGCTGTCCAACAGAACAACACAAACAGAACACCTTAACAAAGCCATGAGAAACTCCATAAGAATGAACGCTGGACAATATTTACTGCTATATATGTATACAATAAAGTGAGTTATTATAGACGCGGAAATGGCCGTGACTCGAGCCGAGCGCACTTTCTACGCGATTTTACATTTAATGAAGTTGTGTTTATTAATCCGGCTGACAGGCGCGCCGCGCGAGCTATCGACACGCGCATCATACGCCATGATTTATTTCACTTGTATAAGTACCTATATACTCATGTTGCTGACATATTGCTTCTAGTTATATCTGTTGTTATATCTTTAGAAATGAAAACATTCTCCTTACCAGTTTAATAATTAAACTTTTACGCTATACCTACTCTACGTTTGTATAAAATATTTGCCATGGATTCAGGTTTTGTACGATGCGCGTCGGCCAAATTATTTTAACTAATTGGCACGTGTGTATCTGAATGTGTAAAATGTAATGTGCCTATGAATACCCATCGATAACGTTTTTTACCAATTGCGACTGAAATTAGCCGGTGGTAAAAAATTAAATAACTTTATAATGTCAAGGATGCATGTCTTAGATCATAAGGATACATACATACACTCACGCCTATATTCCCTGATGGGGTAGGCAGAGATGCATTTCTACACCCACATTTCGCCAGGTATGTATCAGTCCCACGTAATAGGGGGCGAGCCTATTGCCGTTTTTCGGGCACTTTTCAGACTCCGTGCTGCTATTGAGAATTTCCTAATGGAAAAACCCAATAACACTTTGCCCGACCCGGGAATCGAACCCAGGACCTCTAGATCGCACGGCACATACATGTACCGCGAGACCACGAGGCAGTCATCATAAGGATAATCTTGGAAAAACATGATAGTGATTATATATACCATCGCGCTATTTCAAATCAAAATATTTAGATAAAATTATTTTTAAATTTGTTCGTGTAAGAAAAATGCTCATATAGTTAAGTTTTCTTGTTATAATCATGCGAGTGTTACAGGCTACAGCCACCTGTACAAACCCACATCATGTGTAATTGTATTTGTGTCTGTGCGTCCGTTTAAATAGGTCGCGTGCAAATGTAACTAATTTATTTGAAAACCACACCGCGACTCGTGAAACATGCAATAACTGTACTTTCACAATTATGTATGCACAATCAATCAATAAATACACCCAACTTTTCCACACAAAGTCATACCCCATATTAAAAGTGATAAAATATAGCAGTGATGGCCTCGAGGTTTATGCGCGCGGTCGAGAATTTCGGCGGTCGCAGGTTCAAACCCCAGGCACACACCTCTGACTTTTCGAAGTTATGTGTGTATTCACAATGAATTTATCACTTGATTTAACGGTGAAGGAAAATATCGTGATAAAACCTGCACACCTAAAAGTTCTTCTAGGAATTTCTTAGGTGTGTAGTCCGCCAACCCGCACTAGGCCAGCGTGGTGGACTAAGGCCTAAACCCTCTCAGTAGTAGAGGAGGCTCGTGCCCAGCAGTGGGACGTATTTGGGCTGATGATGATGATATTAGAATATTTGTATTCTTGAGATTCATAAGAATATCCATGTCGGTGCGGGGACTTAACCCGCGTAATTTCGTTTCATTCCGAAGGCTGTAAATTATGAAACTCTGTACAGTTTTTAATTAATTCTTTTTCTATTCCATACAAACACATTTATGAAAGAATTCCTAAAACATTTTAAAATTGCTAGAGCAATATAATAATTAAATGCAGGTGCAGTACGGTCGCGTCGACTGGGGTGTACCTACCTATACTATAATGTATTTAAAAAATGACAATTAATAAACTTTATGCATTTCATCTAGTGAACAAGATTTCCGCAGATCCGACAAACTGGTAGGCATTATTACACCTTCGACCACGACCACCCCATATAATAAGAAAATTCCACCGAAGCTAAGTGGTCAGCGGAAATAAACTCCTGTCATCAGTCTTTGTATATGCAGTATAATTATATTACATTCTATAATTATTACATCTTTGAAATGTTTATTTATTAATTATATTTGGTATTATTTTATTTACCATTCGGTTCGAGTAGATTCCACTAGAGAAAAGAAGGCAAGAAACTCTAGAGTTATTATTTTCGAAGCATGTATACAGGGTGTCCCGTAAGTAGTGGACCAACAACAAAAATTAAATCATGTTGCTGAATCGATAAAAAATAATGAACGGGCTCGACGAAGTTTACAAAGAAACTTTATACGAAGATGTTGGTTATGCATAAGAGCTAGAGGAAAGCATTTCGAGCACGTAATGTAAGAAAAAAAATGTGTAATAAAAGCTTTTCCATAATTAGCAATGTATTTTTATTTTCTTGCAAAAATGTCCTTTGGTTTTGATAGTAATTAAAATAGGAAAAATACTTATTTGAAACCACAGTGTTATACTTTTTTGTAATTGGTATGACATGTAGATGTTTTTAAAATAAAGTTTCACTAGGCTATAATACTTTTTTTTTACACCAGCTTAGCTCAAACACCACATAGAGCATCTTGAAATGTAAAAATTGCACTAGTTTTATTTTTTAATTTTCATTCTTATGATAATTACACCTAAATACGTTAACTAAATATTTCAATTAGAAAGACCTATGTATTATTAACCGCCTAGAATAAAAATAACAAAAAAAATAAGTGATAGATTTCGTAAAATTATAAAATGTTTGTACATAGGACGATAATTTCACCTATTTATTAAAAAAAATCATAACTTCAAAGCTATAAGACCTAGAACAATAATTTTTAGTGGTTTTGGTAGATAATAGTTCCCCCTATCACCCACACCCCGTTGGTCCACTACTTACGGGACACCCTGTATACTAGTGATATATATTTGAGAGGGTATTTCTCCTGTCGATATTAAACCTATTTTGACCGCACAGAGCTTACAGGTTAGCCGTCTATATAAACGACAGGGTAAAAAAAAGTTAAATTAATAGTTTTAATTCAGTTTCATTTATGATACGAGACTCGTCTGACAGAAAGCAGTTTTTGTTGCTTATGGACACTCGTGGAGGCATTGACAGCGGCGCGGCGTGCTCCGTCTCTAGAACTCTTGACCCAAATCTAAGAGCTCTTAATATTGCGACTCCTTAGAACGCTTTAATTTAAACTTCATTCTGTAGTTTAAAATGAAATAACATCAACAAATATTAAAAATAAACTATAAATAAATTTTAATTTTCCGTGATTCCTAGTACTATACTAAAAGTATTTTTTGTCTCCAAACAAAAATATAACATGAACAAACATCTAGATACGAACGATAATTTCTAGGCTTTTGTTCGTTCACAGAACAAAACCGCTTTCGAAGCTTTCTACTGCAAAAAGTTAACTTCTGAACCTCAGTGCAAGGTCAAGACAAAGACGAGACAAATATTTATTACTTTACTTGACGTCTTCTTTGTCATGACGTGGTCATAGCCACAGGCTCACCTATTAACTAAAATACTACGAAATATAGAAGGTAACGCAGTTAAGTGTGACAATATAAATTCAAACGAATTAAGCGCCTATTAACTTGCGAATTAGCTTCAAATAATTAGTGAAATAAAGACGTGTATTCAAAATATTTTTATAATATCAACAACACACGGGCAAATGTTGCTATGTAATATTTATAAAGTCAAACTTGCTTTTATTACATAAGTATGAGGAGAAAGTACAAGATTCTAATGAAATATTTTATTCATAACTAAATTAGCACCTAAATATTATCGCTAATAATATTTCATATTCTACTATTACGAGAAATATAAATTCACCTTATTTTGAAACAACGTAAAGAACATTGTTATAAACTTATCGTGCGAGTCAAAACGAAGTTGTAGAAACCAGTTTCAAAAGTTCGTTACAACTAAAACTGTGCGTTCACATGACATCATTTTGGCTTTTAAACAAAGCCGAAGGACATTTTTGCCTCATATAGAGTCTGTCCACGCGTGGACCATAATTTTATTTGTTTATACCTTTACGTATGCGAAAAACAAATATCATAAAAAATTCGTATGCCATTCGTGAACTGCGGAAGAAAACATTGAAATTCATACAAGCATGGTGTGCTTTACATAAAGACCTTGATTGGGTCCATGTGGACAGTTTTTGTCTTGTGCTATTGAACTATGACGTTAAAGGTAGTTGAATAAAATATTACTTACTTGCGACCAATACAATTTTCGTTACAGAGCCTTATATATATCTTAAATGAAATTTTAGAGTATGAGTAAAAAAGAAGATAATTCGATTATTTATTATTTATATAAAACTTTATTGTACACATAAGAAAAACCAACTATGGAGTACAGTTGCTTAAATAAGTATAAAAGGCGGTCTTATCTCACAAGGCGGTCTCCATTATCGATTTAACATATATTTAAGGCCAAAGATTTACATATTTGGGATGTCATAACTAGACTAATTTTAAATTTTGGGCATCATAAAAATAACTACAAAATGAAAGTCAATCTCTATACCTAAATCTCTATACTTGTACGAAATTGAGGCGTTAATGTATATTTCGGAACAGGTTATTTCGTTTGAAAATGCTTGATGGATCGTGGATTAGGCATTCGGCTTACCGAGAGATCATTTCGGCGGCCCGAGTTTCCCATAAACACATCGGCTTTTGGAACTTATGTGTATATTTTTGAATTATCACGCAATTTAAGAGCGAAGAAGAAAGCCTTATGGTTTTATTTAAGGAATTTCTGAAGCATTGAGAGTTAACCAATAGGCTTTAGTTCAGCGCGGTGGACCAACTTCTTACCCCACTCTGTAGCAGAGATGACCCATGCTCCGCAGTGGGATGCATATAAGCTATTACATTTAACAAAGAGATCTTGAATGTTATCTATTTAGGTAAATTGCTGATAGTACTGTGTTAAAACATTTGTTTTGAAGTAAAAACGTGGTTCATACGCAATAGCACAATCTTTGTTACTCTTGTATGTGATGATTTATAAGCGAGATTACAGACGATAAGATACTCGTACGCGAGAGAAAGATAAAAGCGATTCGACTTAATGTCATTTATTGAAATACATGACAAATTAATTAGGTCAGCGAGGTTTTTGGTATTAACTTCACAAAAAAATATTTAAAAAAAAATCAAAATAAACCTCTTGCAATTTTGCTATCGTTCTTTTATAGAGCTAGACTGACCTTTATCAGTGGTATTTCGGGTTCCCCATAATATTAAGGGAGTTCATAGTCGGATTTTTAATATTAAGACTTAAGACTGACTTTAATATTTAAACTAGCTAACTAATTGGTAGCGTTTAACTACTTTCATTTAGGTAGAGAGCCCAAAATTAACAGTCAAAGACTGAACTATTTAAGCATTAATAATACGAAGTGACTTACAGTTCCTCTCTTGGGTCTTTAAAGTTTGAATTCTTTTATTATAGTTGGTAAAATTAAAGTTAAATTTAAAATAAATAAGATATCAAAAATGAAAACGTGCGTTTGAACACTTTAACAAAAACAAATACGCGCCTTCACGACAAAATTGGTTAGACAATGCTAAAAAACGAGAGCACGCCAATTCGATCGCCGGTACTAATTACTAATTACAATGCATGCCTATGTGTTTCGGATTCGGGGTTTTTTTTAACAGAAAAAGAAACTGTTATAACAACACTGTTCGATTTATATACATCAATGAGTGTTCAGCTCTAATATCAAAATAAGTCTTGGCCAAATGCCTAAATTACTTATTTTTTTTAAACGCATATAAATAAATAATTACTTTATTAATTATTAAATAATTACCAAGACGAATGGCAATTATAATATTTAAAAATAAAGGAAGTTATATTATTGCGTGACTGCGATTACTAGCCATATACAACCACGAGTCGTCGGCGATATGTCGGACGCACGTGATAGTAAACCACGTTGCCTAAATTGTAGAAAACGTGTCAAGGCGAGGGTCAACCGTCTTCATTGGTAGCAGCGAGAGAAACGACACGCTAAAAAAATGCTGCGGAGTTCAAGATGGGATTGTCGTCATGTAATGTTTGAATAGCCTCACTTGAAATTGTGCTAAATTTACCTACTCGTTTTACTGGTAATTTAAATAGTTAGTATGAGGTTTTTGAGTATTTTTCGGTAAAACCATGGTATTGAAATTCTAAGCAATCGATTTGTTAACAATCAAATTTTGATGTATATAAACTTTCATTACTCTACTACCTATTATGTCTTGTATATTCCGAATTAGGTTAGTTAGGTGGTGCAGCGATCAGATTTCGTGATTGCTTTCAATTTTGTCAGAATCCGCTGATTTCCAGTGGATCCACTAGTTTATTTATTTAGCTCGTGAAGTTTGAAATACGTTTTTAAAAGTCTCCTTAATTTATAGGTAAATCATTAAGCTAAAAGAAGTTTAGACTCTATCACAAGAACCGCATATAGAAATATAAATCTAAATGTAAGGTATTTATAATTAAGTGAGATAACAATAAGATGTACCTAATTACATATACAACCTTTTATAAATAAAAAATCAGAATAGTATTTTCCAGATATCTATAAAACCAAGCAAACCCGTGATGTGATGTACCTAATTCTAGCACGATATCAACCGCAAACTGATGATATTGTTGCAGGGGTGGTTAAATTATTGTATGTCATGCTGATGGACAGCCGCCGACTTCCGCGCCACCACACCCGGATATGCGAGCTCGGATAACCGCTAAACGCAATATGTTACACCTAAAATAGCCTACTGTACATGTTGAACATTAGTTTGACGGCATTTGCGAATAGATCGTATTGAATTATTCCGCATACAGAATTCATTAACTTTAAATATATCCGCGTACATAGAGCAGGATTAAAAAAAAATGTAGCATTATATTTTTTTATCTTAGGGTAAGTTAAGGATTCAAAACAAGCTAAACTTATTAGAGTTAGGAGTTTGACATTGTCTTTACAATCTCGAATTTTAGTAATCCCTTGTTAATTTACGTTTTACGTCGATTGGTTTAGTTAATGTAATTTGACATGCTATCATGTACACTGCGATCTACGTCGGTCATTGCTCCCACATTCATTGAAATCTTCGTTTTATCTTTGGTATTTGAATAATTCACTAATAGTTTTCACATTTCAATCCGAGGATTGTACTTTAAGTAGTCGATAAAGTTTTATTGCTCTGTTGTGTTGATACCGATAGCGCGGGAGACGCCACGATCACAATATTCGCGCGTTGCATTATTTATACGAAAGTACCGGTCTCTGAACGCGACACACTTATCATATCACGATAGCGACTCGTCCACTAAAGCGTACGGGATTTGTTTTGGTCGCTCCTGGTTTCAAAGCATTGTTATATCAGGCTTTGGTAATACTATTTCGACGAAAAATCAATTATACAAAAATAATTTATCAGAAGAAATTCAAAGTATATTGGAAAATTGTGCCCGCAACCAGTTGAGCCGTGTATATAGAATGGACGTACCTTTTCCATTGAGTTGTGTCCTCAGCCTGGTGATCTCCCTGGAGCGACTCCTGCTCCGGCGGTGCGCCGAGATCCTTCGCGGCGAGCGCGCCATCTCTTGCACTCCACAATGCATCAACTAGGATGGCATGCAACACCGTCACATAGTGTTCCGTGCGCGGCAGTCGGTACGCACACGCACGCACTGCACTGCACTCCTTACCGAGTGACACTATGAAACACAATTCCCGTTTGTTTGTAAACAACGGCACGCGCGCGCCGACTCTTACTCCAAACAGTAGAGTACGCGAGCGAAAGCGCTGAGTTCGGTCGGAACTTGTCGTACAGTTAATTATTCGAGTTTTTAGTAAGGCACGAGTGTCTTGTGTAAGGCACGGCGAGGCACTGGCATTGTTGGTGGCGGCCGCGTGTAGCGCGATTTGTTTCGCATTGGCGGCGGGCGCGTGGGCGCGACGCCACGCGACGCCGGCGACCGCCACGCGCCCGCACCGCACCACCTGCACTCTTACATCACTGATAACACGATAGCGGAGGTGAGCACCGCGAGTGCGGCGTCCCATCTGGGCACAGGGACACCGCCGGGGTTTCGTGTTGTATCGATATGATAACATTGACAATACAGTGTATGATTTATCGAACAGTAAACAATGTAATGCACTCAGCACATTGCAAATAACTATTCTAATAATAGGTTTAGTGTGTTGTAATGAGATGTCTTAGCCATCTCCAACAGATGGAGAGCGTCGTCAATGTACGTTTATTTATATTTATTACAGACATACCTACTTGTCCTTTTTGTAAATTAGGTTGTCTGGAAGAGATCGCAGTCAGTGATAAGACCGCCTATTGTTACTTAGTCCTAAGCGTTTCTTTTTATTTTAATTTCATTTTGTGTTATATGTCCAATGTCCATGGTGTACAATAAAGTGTATAATAATAAAATAAAATAAACATAACTACAATAGCGCCTGTATCGTCGAAGAGGTGGGTAGGCATGAATTGCTACGTGTTCATGTAACACTAATTATGTTGCAAGTCTCACGTAATTAATAAGCTGCGAGCCTTTTGATATCTTTTCAGTATATTTCGAGACACTATGCAAAAAAATCCACTAATTCATCGCCCGATCCGGGAGTCAAACCGATCGCACGCAGCACAGCACAAATGACTTACAACTCAATTTTCTAAAACCAACAGCTGTAAACGTCTTCGTCCACCCTCATTTAACCCTCTGTTGGGTATGTTTTTGTTCTCGGTTCAAGTCATTTTCAATGGTATCACGAAAAACATTGACAATGTAGATACACAAAATAGATAGTCTATTTTTGTCACCAAAGCTAAGTAATAAAATTTTGATCACGGATTTGCTTACATCAATGGATTTCGTTTTTTCCCGTCCTGTCGTGATCGGATGTTTCGTGGTATACGTCTTGCTCTCAACAAAAATGTGTCATTTCATTGCGTATCTATTAATCCACCGTTACTGTAAGTAAATTTTCGCAGAAATTCAATAGACAGGTAGCGGTGACAGCATTTAAATTTATACAATCGCGTTACAAATAACTCGGCAATTTTTCTGTACATCGTAAAAAAAAAAACCACCTACTAAACAAATACAGAGCACCTATATGTTATATGTACCTACCTGCACGCCTGAGTCCACCAAGGGCTTGGTAATGAAATGAAATAGTATTTATTGAATCTATAAAATGTCAAATGTCTGCCTCGTGGTCTCGCGGCACAAGTATGTGCCGTGGGATCAAGAGGTCCTGGGTTCGATTCCCGGGTCGGGCAGTGTTATTGGGCTTTTCCATTAGGAAATTCTCAGTAACAGCACGGAGTCTGGAAATGTGCCCGAAAAACGGCAATAGGCTCGCCCCCTATTACGTGGGACTGATACATACCTGGCGAAATGTGGGTGCAGAAATGCACCTCTGCCTACCCCTTCGGGGAATACAGGCGTGAGTTTATGTATGTATGTATGTAAAATGTCAAATACCTACATCACTTAGATTCACCCATTTCAAAATTTAGTTTCCCCCGTGTTCGGAAGGCAGGCGTCACTGGAGAAGAACTGGCGAGAAACTCTAGTGATGCTCATTTCCAATCAATAAATAGTTTACAATATACAAAGATTATATTTTCCAAAATAGAGCAGCTCATCAATTACCTAAATCACAAAATATTGTATTAAATATGATAACATGGTGTCATCTAGAATAGAGAAACTACACATTTCTACACTCGCGTTTCCCCAGCAATATTTTAAGTCCTACATTATAGGCCTTTTCTATAAACCGTTTTTTTTTGTGTTGTTACTGACAATTCCAATCTATAGACATCTTGGTAACGCAACATGATAGTACTGCTATTCCTCATATAATAGATTCTATAGAAATTATTGGTATGCGATATAGTCCTGCAAGGTGAAGTGACTATAGCGCGCCTGATCAAGTGGATAGTGACTTTCACCTGTAATCTCTAACCACTAAAACAATTTAATGGTATATTTTTTATCTATTTTATAGAACTTTATTCAAACTTAATGTGGATATGTAGCTGCTACTATAGATATTCACATAATAAATTTGTGAACAAGTAGGTACTATTTACCTATTTAACTTGATATGAGAAAGGCTTCCCTGCGAGAATGGCAATGGAATTGCGGTTCAAATAGTCCGGTAATGTTTATGCTGAATTTGCAAGTGCTATAGCGCCCTCTGGTTAGTTTTAATAACAGAAGATTTCTTCGTTTATTGCTTAATAATTGTTAACCGTTCTTGTTGACTTTGATGCTAAATATATCGTATGAATCAAAGGAGAATGCGGAAGAGCTCAATAGAATCGTAAACAACGGAGAGCGCTAAGCTCGGCCCGGGCTTCAGGTGCACGCTACATTACTGCTTGTTGCTATTCAATTAGATAATTTTATTGGTTCTAATATTTCAAGGAATATCAATTAATTAATTGATGTAAGATACTAATTTAGCCAAAATACCTTTTGGCTAAATTAATCCACAAAAACGTGCAAACTGTGCGGGGATCGAACCCGTAGCCTCTTATTTCTGAGACTATTCTCTAGTCAACCATGTCACAGAGGCTATTAATGAAGATATTTTTATTTTACATTTTAATGCTTTACAAAACAAAAAGACATTGGAGCCGTTATTCATCTTCATCATCAGCCCATATACGTCCCACTGCTGGGCACGAGCCTCCTCTACCATTGAGAGGGTTTAGGCCTTAGTCCACCACGCTGGCCTAGTGCGGGTTGGCGGACTACACACCTAAGAAATTCCTAAGACCTTTTAGGTGTGCAGGTTTCATCACGATGTTTTCCTTCACCGTTAAAGTACGTGATAATTCTTTGTGAATACACACATAACTTCGAAAAGTCAGAGGTGTGTGCCTGGGGTTTGAACCCGCGACCGTCGAGATACTCGACCGCGTGCCTAAACCTCGAGGCCATCACGGCTTAATCATCTTAAATACATAGAATTGCACGAATTTGTAATAAGTTTTTAATCTTAATTTAAGCTCAAATTTATTTTAGCACGTTCTGGACAAAACCCAATAAGATTTGATAATCTAATTTGGGTTTACATTGGTGGTAGATACCCTAAGTATCCGTTACACTTTGTAAACGAAAACTAATTGTCATGCGAACTCACCATAGATTCGCTAATGGAATACTATGGTATTAGCACTGTCATGTATGCGGTTAATCAGCGCGGGTGACAAATACCAGCTGACTCAGTATTTGTGTCAGAAGCTCAAGGACTCGCCTCATATAGGTTCCGTTTATTTTCCACATCTATTATACTGACCCTAGGTCGTCTGCCTCTTCCAATGAAACCTATTAAAAAATGGTACTTATAACTTGTAGCACGTACGCATCATCAGCCCATATATGTCCCACTGCTGGGCACGGGCCTACCCTATAACTGAGAGGGTTTAGGCCTTAGTCCACCACGCTGGCCTAGTGCGGGTTGGCGGACTTCAGACCTAAGAAATTCCTAAGAACTTTTAGGTGTGCAGGTTTCCTCACGATGTTTTCCTTCACTGTTAAAGCAAGTGATACATACATAACTTCGAAAAGTCAGAGGTGTGTGCCTGGGGTTTGAACCCGCGACCGCCGAGATTCTCGACCGCGCGCCTAAACCTCGAGGCCATCACTGCTTAGCACGTACTCAAATCATGGTAATAATGTTTTACGAAAGCATAACATTGTAAGAACAGGTAGGAAGGATGGACCACCAATTCATCCACGCGTATATTGGTCTCTTCATCATCATCATTAACAACACTTGTCACGTCCACTGCTGAACATAGGCTTCAAGTAGATTAGATGCCTGTTCAAAAGAACGGTATCATACCAACATGAATATCATCATTGCCTTGCCCTGCTCCCAATTTCATTTGGAGTCGGCGCAGTATGTTTTATCCTTCCAAACATCCCTATCAGCCGTCATGTCTTCATTCACCCCTTTTTCTTTCATATCTTCAGTCACGCACTCCATCCATCTTTTCTTTGGCCTTCCTCTGCTCGCCCATCCATCAACTTTCATATCCATCACCTTTTTTCCTACGTATGATTCATCCCTCCTCATAACATGCCCATACCACGACAGACGGTTTCCTTTCAGCTTTTCTATCAGAGGAGCTACTTTCATAATACTTTTTGTTATACATAGGAATACTTTTTGTTATATCCAATTTTAAACCAATTTAACATAAGAAATTCATATTTTACAAGGATGTTGATGTCATTAGAAATAAAACACACATTATTAAGAACGAGAACAAATAATATAATTATATCTGTTACATTCACATCTTCCCTTATTTTAGAACGTGGCGGGCGTGAGTGTCCGCGTGTTAATACTATGTATGCATTACAATATCTTTGGTGATACAATACAGCCTCGTTGGTCCCAAAACTTTTTGGTTCTTATAATATCCTCCAGAGGTGACAGGACCGAGAGAGCAGTTTAAAAAAAATCACAAAGTATAGATCACGACTATGTCAGGGCTGGTTTGTGGGTATACCCCCATTAAATACGAAATTATAGCAACTACATCACAATACCTGTCTCTTACGTATGTGTTAATTGCCGTGACCGATACTTACTTGAGGATTTAATTATACACAATAATCATACATCCAGAATTTGACAAATATTGACAATTTAACAAATAATACATTTATTTAAAAAAAAAACTGCGATGGATCACTTAATCTAGTTATTTTGTGACACAAATGAATAAAGCCTAAGGCATTAATGTCTATCAGTAGCCAGTAAACGTCTGATCGGCATATTGTATCTTTGAGACATTACATACTATTCCTTGCATTGTCAATATCTATCATAGTATTATTAAAAGAGAATAATATAAGTATGGGGAGAGCATACATAAGGGATGGCATCTCGCGCACCGCCACAATCTTAATTCAAGATAACAGTTAACAATAATAAACTGTTAGAGGTATAATGAGTTAAACATCGGTTACAAGTTACGTTCAAAAACACTAGCATTCGACATTTGTGTAAAGATTCTGAAAATTAGTTTCACCAACTTATCATATCACAATTATTTACTTTATACATATATATAAATCTTCGTATATTTTATCTATTTAATAAATTATCGGCAAGTTTGTTTCATTGATGTTTACCATCGCGAGACTGACTCGTAGCGTCATCGTGATCTAATGTCTATGTATACAGCAGAACTGACAAACAAGATTTATATTTACACTGAAGCATGCGCGTCACATTATCTATTATTGATGATTTATGGTTGAGTCAATAAAAATCGACAAGAAATTAAAACTGATTTCAATAACTAAAAATTACCTTTATAATAAGATTTCACGAGCTTAACTGTATAATAGAATAAGGTTTTAAAGTAAAGCACAACACGCAGTGGGGTATGTTTATTTACAGCCCTGTCTTGATACCCGTACTGGTTCTTACACTATCAACAAGTTTATATTAACTGTTCAATATTTTGCATCTAGACATATAAAGAAATTAGTTAAATGTTCGGTAGATGGCGTTAATAACAATAAGTTTCCTCGCCCCGAGTCAGCCGCTTTCACATTTAAAATATAGAGGGAGAAATTATTTAAAAAATCTATGGGAAACGATGATCAAAATTTAAAATTTTGCAAGTCCAGTTGCGCTACTATGAATTTTGTGTCAATAATCTATTGTGGTCGCTATACCACGGTGCACGTAAAACGATCGAATTGATCTAAAAGTGCTTCAATTAAGGCAAGTATGGGCTCTATATAGTTAGTAAGATATTTTATATATAAAGATAAATATATGCGCCGCAATATTACATTATAATTCGACATAACACGTATAACATATGCTTACTTGATAAAATAGTTGGCTACGGAAACAAGCACAGTTATAGAAGCTCATAGATTATAAACCCGGCCTTGTCACTCATTACAATATAATTAATAATACTTTACCTGAACATTTATATTCATAGATTTTACACTGGCAACACTGACACAACACTAAATTCTTTTCAAATAAGCGTTTTTATGGACATTTAAAACATTAATTGCGATATTAAAATACACATTCCGATATACAATTTATTTTTTATCATAGAGTCGTGCAGTACTGCGGCACATACAAATATCGATAAAAAATCAGGCCAGCCCGAAACATCGATTATTTGTCAGGCAATCGATGTAATAATCTAACGTAAAGGATGAAGATTCGAATATCTACACGAAAAGCGACGCCACAGTACTGTGCATGTGGTACACATGTCGCAGTACTGTGTACATACAGATATACAAGGTATGTATATGTATTAATAAATATTATTTTAGCTCGATAAAGGCGGGTGCAACTTTATTATCCTCTAATAGGTTTTTAGCGATTGGCTCAAGAGTAATCAAATGTGCATCTGTTAATTTGAATTTATCCTAAAACTCACGAGCCTTGATGTAGCCGAGGTGCATTGATGTCGCCAAAAGAAAGGAAAAGATAATAAATATCAGATTTTATATTTTAGTAATATGTACTTGGTTTCTTATTTTTACTTCATTGCACATAACTTGCTGTGGAGTTCATTGGATGTAAATGCCAACTTTGTCATACTTAGGTGTCTTCAAACTTTATCCTTTGAAGGATAGGAAAAGACACCGGCCCACTCATCATCAATACCAGTATCCCTTTTGTGATGTAATTTTTATTCGACGTAAATGACAACAATAATTATAGCAATAAAGGTATTTAATAATACAGAATAGGCAAAGGTGCAATACTGACACTATAATATTAGGTTAAGCTATTAAAGGTAGGTATAGCAGTTCACTTGGTCGATAAACACAAGTTTTAGAGCAGGTTGCACTCGCCTTTAACTACCCGTACACAACAATAACTAGGCCACATTCACATCGATACAATAAAGTATTGTTACAATCTATAAACATCATAAAATTTATTTAAAAGCGCACTTTGTATATATACCTCTTCCCACGTGTCTTTTTGATAATATCCACCAAAACGTGTCAAAGATTAATTGATTCTTATCGATTTCGATTGAGGGTGCAATCATCGATATTTTTGTATCGATGATACAACAAATATAAGGTGAATCATTTGATATTACAAATATATCGATTTAAATAATATGTAACAAAATTAGTTGTTTTTAACTACAAAATACATTTGTTACTTTTTAGTGTTCATAATTCATTGATACTAACAAATGTTATACTAGCTAAATTAACAAAACACAACAAATATAATTAAATAATTATTACTTGATTTGATTACGCTCTAAAACCATAACAGATCTTTATTTTATATTTATGTGGGAAATTTCTTACGCCATTTATGATTATAATATTTTCTGAATGAATTACATTTCATGAATAAGCTATATTTAAGAAACTTTTTTAATCCACAAATTAACTGTAAAGCGTAAGAAAACATTATATTGCTATTTTAAAATCAGATTTATTTTAACTCACTGCATTTTCACCAATACTTTTTAATATACAATTTATTATAATCAAACATTACCGGAGTCGAACCGACTGATGTTAGTCGGATCGGATTGCTCGAAGCGAGCCGGTCGGCGGCTTTACAATTAAAAACGATATTCCCTGTGACCGAATATACATAAGACAAGTTATATTATCCACAGAGTTCGTATTACACCCGCGTCATCCACATTGTCACACTGGGCCTTGCGCGTGGAGCTCGACGCTCAGCAAAGCTCACCGTCATGTTACCGAATAGGTCCTTGGTGAATAATTAAAAAATAAATAATAGTGTGTAGTGGAAGTGAAGAAGTGAGTGTGTCGCTCACGAGTGGTCGGCGCGCGGCTGGCTCGTGTCGTACGCGCGGATCACGTCCGCCTGCGACACGCTGCCGCCCTCCTCTTGCGAGAACGCGAACCCATCTGCACCAGACGCACACGCACCGTACATACAACGTCCGACAGGACGCAGATCAATTATATCAAAAATGAATAAAAAAAACAGCGTCTAAATTGCGTGTTCGCAACGCTAACGCTATGACGTGTGATGAAAACGTGAGACAAAGTGTTTCGATGGACCGCCCGCGTCGTTAAGACGAGTAGCGACCGTGGGTTGGCATAGAGCGTGCGTCTACGACGCGTTTGCGTGCTGCTGTAGTGTGACGTGTGTGGCGTGTGTGTGGCGCGTGTGTGGCGCGCGTGTGGCGTGGCGCGTGCTACTCACGTGACAGCTCGAGCTCCATGGTGGCGCGCGTGCCCGAGCGGCGACTGAACACGCTGCGAACGTTCTGAAGCAGCCGCGCCGTCTCCGTGACGCTGCCACACAGATCTCGCAGTGACAACAGTACTTTGTCGACCATCGCACGCTCAGACAACCAGACAAGTCTTTGTATTTACATTACAAATCTGAGTGACGCTATCCATAAGCGCTCACTTATATGTTAAAAAAATACCATTTACCTCTTATGTATTCCAAACACCACTAAAGTTATAAGCGTGAACGAGTAAATAAGCACCCATTTTGTCACTTATCATAATTATGGCTAACTAATGGAATATTCCCTAGTACAAAATTCAACCAGCTCTTGATTATTAACTCAACACTATAATCACATTGACTACAATAAAAATTCATGTACAAATTTAATCTACACGATTATGTATCACAATACACAGACTTACTCTACATCTTAATACTTAATGTGTCTAAATGACTAAGGAGTCTTTACTGTATATCTCGGATATATATACTACATCACAAGTGACGACCGTCCACCGTGTGATTATGAGAAGTGACAAAGGGAAGCGTTAGGTGAGCAAGCGCATGCGAAGCCATGCAAGCGGTACGCTGTTACCGAGGACTTACACGTGGCGAGCCGGACGAGCGCATGCGCCGCGTCCGCCACACTGGCCGGGGAACAATCACCACTGTTAGTCATCCACAACACTACAACTCGTTGCATACGCATGCCAATTCCAACATGGCGTACTTCTCCCGCCCACAAACCTACCTCACACCAATACACACAAGTATTGAACAGCTGTTTGTGTCAGCCATCATGGATTCGGCCATATTTAATTCACAAAATCATGTGAGGGAGATTCGTTTTACATAGAATTTTGTTAACAATTAATTAGTAATAAATAAGATGTGAATTGTATCAGATAGCAATCCCCACCACCTGTAATTATTATAAAAAATATAACTATGATTTTTTTTTTTTTATTGCCACTACTTTTATATAAAACTTTCAATGAATATGACATAAAATAATAAGTAACACAGACATAATGTGTGTTAGCCTTAATAATAATATTAAGATATCAAATATGTTTATAAAATACTTAAAATAATACATTTGATAAATATTTATGAAAAAAACCGCGAATAGTATGTATAAAGATGATGATAGGAAATGTAATATCATTATTGAGCATATTTACAAAACATTCAGTGAGGTATTTGTGAAGAACTGGACAAGTATTTACACATACATGTACTGTGTAAGTGTTCCAATGAGAATCATAAAAGACAACACATATAGTTTACAGCAATCGTCTAACTCTTTGTAATCACTACTTGCCAAAGTTTAATAACTAAAATTATACATTTGTGTTGTCTCCTCAGTTTTAAGTATGAGCTAAAAACCAATCATAAATGGTACAACATGAACATGTCATTGAATATTCAGATGATATTAAGTGTAATGAAATAAATGTAGGTTGTATTTGTGTGCAAAAATTTCAAAATATCCATGTATAAGAAAAAAATATACAGTATGCCGAGTAACAGTAATATGAAAACACTAATAGACAAAAGGGCACCATTTAAAGCTTCCAATAAAAACTTCATAATAAAAATGATTATCCATCAAAATCAATGTATTGAGATTTGAAAAACAACTGTATGTATTTCAATGTTTCATAAAATGTAATATATTAATATTTGTACATAGAGGGTTGTTGTTATAAACATTGGGTGCTTGTTAGTCAACATACTGTACAGCAAATAAAATGAGCGGAGGGTTGACAAGGAACTACTCGTTTGTACAACATTTCATTTTATTTCATGTTATTTACATTTGGAAGATACTAACACACGAGAAACTTACTTCTCATATTATTTAAACTATGACACAGTTTGACGTGCACTCATTAACAACCACTGATTCACAAGGACTACATGCACTTTCAAGTGTATACGCTAAAATATTGGGGCCAACAGTACAGTCTTTAATATCATTTCATTATTGCTGATTATAATGCAGTCCTCACGAGTCAGTGTCTGTTACACACGCCCTTTCATATCTACATACGAACAATAAATACCACAGTTACAACTTTACTTATTTAAATATAGGCCATAGCGTTAATACAACACGCCCGCATACAAAAATATTAGGGTCAAATCTGAAGGAGACACTTTTATTATTTATCCTAGAACGTAATGGACCGGATTGAGGTCAGATGGTAAACCATTAGCAAAAGTATTAAGTTTTAAAGTTCTAGTTTCCAATATCCTGTCTTTTTATTTTGGAAACAAACAAATAAAATGAGTAATATTGATTGTGCTATATAAAATGTATTAGAACTGTCAGATGACTTATAAAAATGAAGTATGGTTGTGTTCTGGACCCTCAGTTTGACCCCTCTCTCAACTATACAACACTAGCGCACTATTTGGCTACAAAAAACTTGTATATTACACAGTTCGATTGTATCTACAACTCCAACAAGTACAACTCTCTTGAACACCGTATATTGCTCTAATACCACTTCATATCACGTTTTGTATGCGCACTGTACGAGATGCTTTACAAATATTCAAATCAATACACCCAACAGCCACATACATGGTTCTGACCCCACACTAAGATACAAGTCTTGTGTTGTAAAATAAATATTTTTGTCTCGGTGCGAGAATTGAACCCACAGCCTCTCGTTTCACTGCGCCACGGGGCTGTCAAACCAACACCAATCTTTGAATTCATCAGCAGCCCATATACGTCCCACTGCTGGTCACGGGCCTCGTCTACAACTGAGAGGGTTTAGGCCTTAGTCCACCACGCTGGCCTAGGATTGGCGGACAATCTTTGAATTACTATGACTAAAATGAAATAAATGCCATTTTGCAATAACTTGCTTTAAAAAAAATGATCAATTTAGTTTTATTACTTATTCATTTTAAAGTTTTTTTGAACGATAAACTATAATATAATATTGGTATGCCGTACTTAAAAAAGCTACATTTTATGCATTACGCATGTCAATGAACTTAAATCTAATAAATTATGAAATACTTGCGACACTCATCAAGCATTACGGACTTGTGACTTTCTAGAGTAGACATTTAAAAAAAACCAACTTCGAAATTTTCATATTCAATGCCTCGTCCAGTGCACATACATATATACATATACATAGTAATTTGTATATTACAGATATAAACACTATGTACAAGGGAATGCAAAATGGAATATTTGTAATGGGAATAAGAAAACTCTATCAATAAGTAGGAAACATCGTCAACGTTAAGTAGAAAATTTAATAATCATAAATGCTTATATAACGCAGATATTGTCAACAAAACAATGAGTTTCATTCATTTTCAAAATAATTATCGCTACAGACTTCTTTTTGTACTTTTGTATCATTTATTAGTTTATTTTCAGTTAGAATTTATGCAAAAATCTAAGGTTTTAAAAATGCTATTTCAGTAAAAATAATTGTCAATAACATTTTTTTTTTATTTCTTTCTGTTTTAACGAGTTTGAATAAATCAAACCGTATTATTATACTTCCATATAATTAATTGTGAAATATATTTTTTGTGCACTTAATAACTAGAATTTTGTAAATTGACCATACTTAAACTAGAATTCTAGAGGAAAGCAAAGGAAGAACTAAATTAATGCATTCATAACAATCTAGCTCCTCTGCCACTCGGCAACATTTCACACCAGTGCCATCTATACTACGGCTTTCAAACATATTTACCATTTAATGGCGGTTCTTTTCCTTAACACACACGCCACCAGAGTCCAACTTTATCAACAATATATACTTAAATTTAATGGGGTTTACAATATCAATGTTATATAATTTGACATATTCCACCCAGAAACAATGGGGCAAACTTACACTTATATTTCAAACAAGGTTGTTAGTCAATTGATTTATATTTAGTAATATAGATTTGTGAATGCTTTACTAAAAACTATGACAACACACATTCGTAAATTATAATTCAAATAAATAGATTTGAAATTACTATTCCTCACAGTTCTCCTCTTTTTAAGAGTTTTTTTAAAGAAAAGACTTTTTAAGCGATCAGTCAATATTTTTCCAAATGACATCGGGATTCTGCAAGTAAGTTTTTTTTGCTAGATAAACGACTGACGCATTAAGTATTCTATAGTCTACACTAGGTATCACTTTATTTGTTCTTAACATTTTGTTTCGCTACTTCACACAACCTCACGTAGATTTACGTCAATAATCTATACAAACTTGTACATCAATAAATATCAATATAAAAATATAATTGAGAAGACATCGGCAGTCTAGCTGCGAGTACTGTTACACAAGTGTCCACGACTTGCTACATATATATAAATGTTCGTCAGGAATTGAACGCGGGGCCGCCATCCCCTCTACACACTAGCCGTATAAAAATATTCATACAAATTTCTAACAATTGGAATAGTTAAACGTAGGAGTAAAAAGATATAGAAGCATCTGTTCTAAGTGTCTACACTAAGGCATTACCATGGTATGTTATAAGATCGACTCGTGTGAACGGTCCAGTCGTATTGTCGACAGTGGACATCACTAGAATGTATAATGTGGCTAGGACGGTCTGGCTGTTGGTGCGGCCGGGGTGGCTCGGCGTCACACGATCCGGTCCGCGGTCCGCGACAGGCCCCGGGGCGGGGGCGCGCGCTCGGGCGCCACGCCGCGCCGCCGCCAGCGCAGCCCCACCGGAGACCCGCGACCCTTGCTGCGCAACATCACGCGTCACACGCCGCCCCGCACCACCCGCCTACCCACACCTACCCGCCTACCCACACCTACCCACCTACCCACACCTACCCGCAACGCAATCGGAGCCGCGCCCGACTCCGTGCTGACAACTCAGTGCCGCGGTGCCAATGAACGTGCGGACTCGACATCTATACACAATATAGCGAGCGACACGGTTCTTGAACGCTAGATAAATATCATTCCAATAAACGTAGAATAATTCAATCATGTAACTGAAATAACCCGAGCCGGCGTCAAAAACCCCTAAAATGAACTCTTGCGCAGACAAAGGCCAACGATCAAGATCCATATCACCGCTATAAGTTTTCTAGTGCAAAATAGAATTGACAATACGTGATATTGAAGTATATTATAAGAGACCTTAGAGTGCGTGAGAGTCGTGGGCCGCGTGTCCGACTGGTTGTGGCGGCGGTACTTGTCGAACATCTACACGCTAAAGGATAAAGCGGCGCGAGGCCAGAGGGCGCGGGGGTGGCACGGGTGGGGTGGGGGGTAGCGGGGGGGGGGGGGGGGCGAGAGGTACGCAGGGAATGCGGGGGCGGGGGGCGGGGGCGATGCAAAGCAACTCAACATATAAACTATATACTGGGGACGTTGCGTGCGCGCTAAATAAACATACACCTTGCCGATACATCAAATATTACATTCTGAATCAATATAATAACAAATAACTATAATTCAGCATATTATTAACCCTTACTTTCATTAAAAAAAAATTAGTAGACATTTTTTCTACTTTATGAAATAAGTAGAATTTTTTATAAGCATAATAAAAACCGGATAATATTTGTACTTTTAAAAATTATAAAAAACATTTACAATCAGACAATACTGTTTTCTAAAAAAATATGTAAAATACATGTTATGATATATCGGCAAGAAGAATACACATACATATGTTCAGATGGCATGACATTGAGACAATTGCTGAACATTTCAAATATACACACACACTATAATTGTTGATCTATGTATGTGATATATAGAAAAAAAAAATTGCGTCTTTTCGTTTACTCTATTAATATATTTACAACGTATTCTTTAACGTATATGTTTCAGTGTATATTTTAAATGTGTAGGTAAAACCTATCTATTTTTTTATTGTCTGTGTCTTAATTATTTTTTTAAAACAATTAAAAAATAGATAGATTTCACAAAACACTGCGTATTACGTACATAACGAATAATGTTGTATAAATGAACATGTAACGCAATAAATACACATGAAATATACAAGGTTTATTTACAATATGGAACGTTTATATGTTGATGACTGTATGTATAATGTTTTTATACGGTATAACTACTCCTATGCTTTTTGTTTTATGCTAAAAGGCTGGAACGATTCACTAAATTTGACGTAAATATACGTCACTTATCATCTCAATAGAGGTTCTAGACATCATTTTTTTTATTTTCATAATCCACATTTAAAAAAAAACTTTGAGTTACAGTCTATTTGTTAGTTCAATATTCATTCGAATACAAACATACGAACAAACAAACGCACATCCGTACACACACACATTCTCTAATATACACTATGTGTAAAGTATGTTAAGTTCAAACATTAACCTTTTAACATGGATTCATATATCACACAAAGTCAAAAAACCATGCAACATAATACCTAGGTATCAAAATATCTAACAACAATGTGGAAATTCACCATGCAATTTAATTATTTAATTGATAATAGATAATCTGGACGGCCAGTTAAAAGGTTAAGTTGACATGTACAGTATGTAGCGGTTAATTCTGTTCATAAGAAGATTTTATAGGAGTACTTGTCATCAATATTAATTTTATGAGAGCCTCATACATTAGTTTTTTCATTAGATTTGATATTATAGCCGGTCTATTGGCTGTATAGAAATATCACTATTAGTTATTACAAATTTTCACTCTAGGGTCAATAAATGTAGTACATTATGACCAAAAAAATTCTCCAAAATAATACTACAGACTTGTTTACAAGTCTAAGATAAGTCAAGGATAAGAAGGTATAAGTAAGCCACAACCTTAAGGCATAATATAACTTGATCAAAATAAAGGAATTTATAAGATGGACCCCAAAGACCAATCAAATATTTATTTAAATTTCATTTGCACATGTCATGAGTTAATTTTATTTACTTTCTGAGACATATGGGACGCAATAGTATAAGATACATATTTTATTCACTACTTCATACACACAATAAGTGATTTTGTTTTTGTATTTCTTCCCCTGTCTATATATTATTGTAAAATATAAATTTTATTTAGCATAGCATTAATCTACCCTATCTCAAGGGACATTTGATGTTTTTTCTTGATTACAATTAAGTATAAAAGTTTAAAATAATATTTGTAGTTGATATGTATGAAGTAGCGAGTGGCCTGTGTGTGGTGAGTGTGTACATGGGCTGAGTACTCACGAGTGCCTCGGGTGTGAGAGCAGCGCGCTGGGGTCTCTCTGCTTGATCTCGCTCTCTCGCACAGCCTCCGTCATCGTCTTGAACGCTGAGTTGTGGATCCTGGAATACAACAGTATACTTATTTTAATATTTCTCAAGTTAAGGTGTCCTGTGAACTACTGTAATCACACAAATATTATATGTTTACTTACACACATAAATAATTGCCGTTTCTACAGCAATACTAACATATTACTAGATATATCCGATATCAAAACACTAACATAATTTACCTTATTTCACATCTATGTATTTTATTTATAAGTTTCAACACAAAGCCACTGAAAATATA
The DNA here is from genome assembly GCA_907164795.1 of Hemaris fuciformis. NCBI lineage: Eukaryota > Metazoa > Arthropoda > Insecta > Lepidoptera > Sphingidae > Hemaris > Hemaris fuciformis. The sequence continues at coordinate 16,705,439 of OU015438.1, read as the reverse complement.
TGTAAAGTTTATTATTATGTTTACCTAACCTTCAGTAGTATTCCGTTTTCGTCAAACTTTTTCTCTTACTAAATTATCTTGTAACACGAGCAGTTCATAACTAGAAATTATATAAGTTTAAAGTTATTAATAGTGGAAATAAGTATATCATAATAATAAACTAAATGACTTAATGGGAGTCTTTAAAAGAGGACGTTAACGCCTCAAACCGATGGTTTAATGGTGGTATATGCATAATAAGTTAAAAAAATATATATTCTATATACATTTTTTTATTCAGTAAAACATATCATTCAAGTTAACTAATTTAAATTACTAAACGATATATTTAGAAATGAAACTCTAGTGGGAAACAAAGAGGTATAATTTTTTGACAACACCCGCAGGAAATAGATTGTTTCAAATAGCTCGATGAACAGACAATTTTTTTCTTAAGGAGTCATAATTAAGACTATTTGTGACAAATAATAACTATACAAAATCTATGCGGCTCTACTTCAAAAGATATGTTACTGTAGTTATAATAATTAATAAACAGTAGTTAGGCACATTACTTATGATTTTTGCAAAATGAGAATCTACATTAGAGTACGAGTGGATGTGTAACCGAACTCTGAGTATGGGCAGTTGAAGTGTCGGTAGTGGTGCGGACGCAGTGCGTGCGTGCGTGCGTGCGGGTGTGCGTGCGTGCGTGCGAGCGGGCGCAGTGCGTGCGCGTGCGGCCGCGCGGCGGGACGGGCGCGCAGCAGCGCCAGCGCACGCCACGCTCTGACACACGGGTCCACACTACTCAACTATTGCTTATGCTGCAACCACGCTCTACCACATTTCCATACGGGGGGTGGGGGCGGGGGGGTTTGGGGGGGGGGGGGGGTTACTGCGTCATAGACAATCAACGTGACGCATCACTGTTTTTTACTCCGGGTTGTTAGAATATTTAATTATCAAGACCCGATTTGATAGTATGATGTAATCGAATAGCGTAGCGTAGGTGATCCCCCAAGAGGGATCACACATACTTGGTAACGATTAGATGGATATAATTGTGTGGAAAACATAATATAGTAAGTGCAGTGGGTTGGTGCAGTACTCACACGGTGACGAGCAGGTCGGGGATGAGCGTGGCGATGGGGATGAGCACGAGGCCGAGCCAGAACACGAGCGAGCTGAACACCATGCGGTCCATGCCGCGCATCACGCCGCCGATCATCACCAGCGGGTAGATGTTGCTGCGACACACATACACACACACTTATACATATGTGTACATGGCGTATTCACCACGGAAATAAAACGAAATTAATTCGATTACTTCTTTAGACACTTTTTAAGCACTGTCTCTCAAAGTAACGATGCCCGAGTGGGCAGCGGAAATACCTAATTATATTGGTGAAGCTGGGGCATAGTTATGCGACGATATTTGTGGGTGCTAATGATATATATTTTTTTTAATTATTAGTTTTTAGCAGTGCCCGGAATAAATTTTATAGTCTAAAATTTGTTGTAAATTGAAGTACTCAGTTTACTATAAGATTGTGTGTCAAGTCTGCAAAACAACTTGGGCTGTTTTTCTGTGTAGATTAATGGCTAGTGTAATAAATACCTGTAGACGAGTATGAAGAGGAACCAGAGCGCGACGGACCCCCAGATGGCGAGGTGCGTGACCCACGTCCACGAGTGCGTCGACAGACCCGCCTTCAGGCATACTGTCAGCACCACGTACTGCGGGACAATACATACACTACTCAGTGCTATGCCATACCAGTATTTAACCAACCACCACTAAGCAAGTCATGAGACGAACATAAATTTATATAAGCAAATTTCTACTGAACGTAAATTGTCACCAAAATTGGCTCTAAATCCTACGATTGGTGTTCGGCCAAACTGGCCAAATTTCATCAGCACTACTGCTGATGATTCATCAGCACTACTGCTGATGATTCATCAGTGATGAATATAATTACATTTTCATAATTTCAAGTTTTTTTAACAAACAGTATTGAATCGACTATCGAGTAAGTGATTTTGTTTTGTTTTTCAAAGCAAGTCGTTTGTGAAAAGTCGGTATTTGCAACAACTCTTGTGCATATACAGTGGGTGGATAGAGTTACCGTGTAGACGATGTTCCCGAGCACGAGGTAGCCGCCGTCCCGGCCGCTGGGCCACAGCACGTGGTGGCTGGTCAGCAGCACGGGCAGCCAGAACAGCAGCACCGAGTGCAGCAGAGAGTTCACGGCCCACACCCAGAACACGCGCACGTTGAACAGCAGCCCCTGCTGCGACGGGATGTACAGCACCGGGTGCTGCACGACACACATGTACATACACACAGCAGCCACATACATAGGTACATAGTTCACGGCCCACACCCAGAACACGCGCACGTTGAACAGCAGCCCCTGCTGCGACGGGATGTACAGCACCGGGTGCTGCACGACACACATGTACATACACACAGCAGCCACATACATAGGTACATAGTTCACGGCCCACACCCAGAACACGCGCACGTTGAACAGCAGCCCCTGCTGCGACGGGATGTACAGCACCGGGTGCTGCACGACACACATGTACATACACACAGCAGCCACATACATAGGTACATAGTTCACGGCCCACACCCAGAACACGCGCACGTTGAACAGCAGCCCCTGCTGCGACGGGATGTACAGCACCGGGTGCTGCACGACACACATGTACATACACACAGCAGCCACATACATAGGTACATAGTTCACGGCCCACACCCAGAACACGCGCACGTTGAACAGCAGCCCCTGCTGCGACGGGATGTACAGCACCGGGTGCTGCACGACACACATGTACATACACACAGCAGCCACATACATAGGTACATAGTTCACGGCCCACACCCAGAACACGCGCACGTTGAACAGCAGCCCCTGCTGCGACGGGATGTACAGCACCGGGTGCTGCACGACACACATGTACATACACACAGCAGCCACATACATAGGTACATAGTTCACGGCCCACACCCAGAACACGCGCACGTTGAACAGCAGCCCCTGCTGCGACGGGATGTACAGCACCGGGTGCTGCACGACACACATGTACATACACACAGCAGCCACATACATAGGTACATAGTTCACGGCCCACACCCAGAACACGCGCACGTTGAACAGCAGCCCCTGCTGCGACGGGATGTACAGCACCGGGTGCTGCACGACACACATGTACATACACACAGCAGCCACATACATAGGTACATAGTTCACGGCCCACACCCAGAACACGCGCACGTTGAACATGCATACATACTTCTAACCCCACACTAACATACGAGTCTCGTGTCCTGGGTATCAGAAACTACGAAAAACGTTTCAGTCTCGCAAACATCCATTTGTGGTTCACAGAAACATTTGCTTCTGTGCGGGCATCGAACCTGCTACCTTTCGTTTCGCAAGCTGGTCCAACCAACTGCGCAATATAATACTATCAGATGCAAGGAGTCATACGTCTAATGACTTATATGTGGGCCAAGAGCACTCAACCAATAAGTTGAAGAGGAAACGGGTATATTACGAATGGCAAAATTTGAAATAAAAGTCTGCGACAAAATACGGTTTGTCTAGGTATTTCATGTAAGCATGTGTGGGTTAGGAAAAGGAGAAGAAAATAGTAAAAAAATAAACGGGGCATACAAGTATGTGGCATTTGCTTAATTTGGGGTGTAAAAAGAATTGTGATGTGTTAGTTACTTACCCTGAGCATAATTTCAGGCGAACAGAGCTTGTCGAAGAGTCCGATGGCGAAGGGCGGCAGCGCAGTAAATATCACATTGTAAAAACCTATCGTCCATCTCTCGAACAATATCTGGCCTGACCTGCAACACAAACATACGAAATTATTATTCAAATACCGAAGATCATGTATTCCTATCCGCCTGAATAACAGTCATCAAACAAGCGCTTCCCGTTAAAGGGTCAACTTGTTTACAAATTACAATCGATTTTAGATATAAGGATAACATTCTGTTTACTGTAATAGGTAACTGTATCAATAAACACTATAAAAAAAATAATTCAAAAGTGTGTTATTATAACGTGTATTTTCACAGAACACAGTATACATAACTCACCAAGCGGAGTATATCGCGAACCAGAGTTCGATGACGTAGAGACAGATGTTCTTGTAAAACGAGTATAATATGAGTTTGCTTATCCGCGAGTAGTTCCACGCGCCGTGCACTAATAACAGGCGCAGCAGGAACCGGAACTGGAACAGTGTACACACATACTTAATGTCAACGAAGCATATCGACGCTAACTATACCGTTTATATGGCAATCATGATTCATCATCAGCCCATATACGTCCCACTGCTGGGCACGGGCCTCCTCTACCATTGAGAGGGTTCAGGCCTTAGTCCTGATGTCCTGAAGTCGTGACGGCCTTGAGGTTTAGGTACGAGGTCGAGAATTTCGACGGTCGCGGGTTCAAACCCCAGGCACACACCTCTGACTTTTCGAAGTTATGTGTGTATTCACATTCACAATGAATTATCACGTACTTTAACAGTGAAGGAAAACATCGTGATGAAACCTGCACACCTAAAAAGTTCTTAGGAATTTCTTAGGTGTGTAGTCCGCCAACCCGCACTAGGTCAGCGTGGTGGACTAAGGCCTATACCCTCTCAATGATAGAGGAGGGCAATCATGATTATGGATGGAAAAATAAAAGTATCACGTGATCGACATAAAAAAGCCATTTCTTTTACATGTAACCGTGCCCTTCTCCCTTGGGCATTTGAAAAAAATTGTGGCGGTTTGACCTCTGTGGCCTTAGTTTACTTTGATGTTTAATGTTTTGACTTTGTTTAGTATTGTTTCTGCTCAATTTTTGAAATGCAATGATGTATGAGACAATCGATAAGACTGTCAGTTCAGTGAAGCTGAGTGTGGTGCAGGTGTAGAGTGCACCTGCGCGATGCTGTAGTCGGAGGCGCAGACGGCTTGCAGGCCCTCAACGCCAGAGATGCCGACGCCGACGGAGGCGCGCTGGATCATGGCCACGTCGTTGGCGCCGTCGCCGATGGCCAGCGTCACCGCGCCCGTCGCCAGCGAGACCATCTCCACCACCTAATACAACAATACAAATACTAAAAGACAAGTAGCCTAACTTACTCCTTGTCACACCAGCTATCTCTCGCTCTCGTCAAAATCGGTCCAGCCGTTTCAGAGATTTCTCGGAACAAACAGCACATAGTAAAAAATGGTTATTTAACTACAAACAGACACACCATCGAAATATAACATCTAATGGGTCCCCGACGGTAAATATAACGGGGTCCAAATAAAATGCCGACTGGCGTAAAACACCTGTATTAATAGGATCATCTCTAACCAGTGACACAAATATGCCGGTCATTGTCAGGGTATTTACACAGGCTAATACTAAAATATTATACAATTTGGAGTGATATTTTAGGTATGACTATATATCTTAATTACAACAATCATTATCAAAACAGGTACGAATTGTTCTTTGTTTCTCATCGGCCTTCATATCCGAGCAGACTCTGAATTTTAATAATATAACACTCACCTCGGCCTTTTGTATCGGCGATACCCTGCAGCACACGACAACCTTGCACGATATACAAAGGTCGAGGAAGTCTTTCTTGAGATCACAACCCATGGCGTATTTCAATGTCTTGCCGTCTATGATGAGAGCCACTTCGTTTTGTTTGCGAAGATTGTCACCGAAATCTACTGCATGTCGCGATATGCTTTCTCGCGTGCCCTGGACAAAACAAAAATATTTCAAATAACTCTATAGTCTATTACATACATACAAACACTAAAGCCTGTATCTGCCCGAAGGGATAGACAAAGTTTCAATAATGAGAGGGTAGTTAGTTTTAATCAAAATTTAGCCAGCATCTGCAAAGTAAATGTTACAATTACATGCATTTTAAAAATCATACAATATTTAGTTTATATTTGAATGTCGGATTTCAATTGGTTGTAATGGGTCAGAGAAAGTGTGTGGGGAGTGGGCACCCTGGGGGGCAGTAAGAGATGGTGCATACGTCGAGGCTGTCCTCGTTGAGTATGATGAGCGGCATGGCGGCGTGTATGAGTCTGGCGGAGTGCGCGATGTTGATGGCGGTCTCCTGCTTGTCGCCCGTCAGCACCCACACGTGGATGTTGGCCTTCAGCAGCGCCGCGATCGTCTCGGGCACGCCGTCCTGCCGCACATGGCTCGGGTCAATACCAACAACATAGCACTACCAGTAATACTAGCAATATTTTATTCAATTAAAGTGTATTTAGTTGTATACAAATAAGGCTCTCATTAAGAATCAGACAATTTACCTGAAGTTTATCTTCAATAGCAGTTGCTCCCAGTAACCTAAGGTTGTTCTCTATCAGCAGCGCGGCTTCTTCAATCTTTTGTTCTCGGTCTTGTATCGCTATGCATGCCTTGTGATATGTGTTTGACCATTCCTAAAAATAAAATAAAATATTATTTCAAACGAAGCCACAATATGATTACACCACACAATTTGAAGTTTTTTGAACACTAATTTTAATAGAATAACAAATGTTCTATTTGTGTACAAAGGTACTAGGAACGAAAAAATGTAGTGTTGACAGGAGATGAATGAGTGGGTGAATGAATGAATTAGTGATGAAACGAGTGAATGAATGAATGGGAGAGCGAACGAGTGAGTGAGGGAATGAGCAAGTGAGTGAATGCATGAGTGCGTGAGTGACTGAGCTAGTGAGCGAGCGAGTGAGTGAGTTAGTGATTGAGGGTGCGTACCTCGTAGACGTGGTTGGGCAGGTCTGCGACGGCGAAGACGAGCGTGCGCAGTCCCTCGGCGGCGAAGTGCTCGAGGTGCGCGAGCGTGGCGCCGGCCCAGCGCGCGCCGGTCGGGGCGCCGGTCGGGCCGCCCGGGGCGCCGTCCGCGCGCGCCAGCCGCGGGAACACCACGCTGTCCGCGCCCTTGCAGTACAGCTTGATCGCGCCTGCACACACAACACACCGCCTCAACCAACATGCCCATGCTTATATCTCACATTTCGCACGACAATTAACATGCGATTCTGATTTTTTTTATAACCTTGACGTTTTGTTTTCCTAGCCAACTCCCTTAACTTCGTTGCTTATTAAAACGCTTTTAACTACACAGCCACCGATTATAAAGAAAATATTCACTAAGTGGGAATTTTTGCCCATTTATTGCGTTACACGACAACAGCATGACTATTCTACCTATATATAAGAGCAATAAATTTGCATAATTTTTTTAATGCTCCCTTGTTAGTTTCCAAGGGCACGAGTGGCCATCAGAGGAGTGAGTACCTGTGGGCGTGCGCACGATGACGGACATGCGCTTCCTGGCGGAGGTGAAGTCGATGACGTTGAGCACGGTGTACTCCTGGCGCTCGCCGGCCGCGTCGATGATGACGGTCTGCGGCGTGCGCGTCTCGAACACGAACCCGAACATGGCCGCGCCCAGCACCAGCGCGCGCTCGTCTGCGACACACCGCGCCATCACCACCATCACCACCATCACCACGTGGCAACCCATCGACCACTCCACACAATGTCCAAACTTATATAAACGTTTTAGAATGTCAAAAACACTTTCTTTTACGTAAGTCAGGGTAAAACTTTAAAAAAAGACTGTGAGAAAAATATACAGGGTGTAAATAGGCCGTCATCGAAAAATGAGACAGGTAATAGATACAGTAATAACAACCACGCTGACGCTAAAAAATCCAAATAAAAATTATTTTTTTGATTTTTTCATAATTGCCATAATTATTAATTATCTGTCTCATTTTTTGATGACGGTCTATTTATTACCTGTATAATCACTTCTGGTACCTCCCATTCATAGTGGTTGAATGGGGGGAACCTTTGCTGACGCAATTTAATATGTTTATTGTTTTCCCTCTTTTTTTAATATTACATTGTTATTAGTTACATTAATTATGCTATCAATAAATGCTTCTCTCTTTCTTTCTATTTATTACACTGTCCTTTTTAGAAACTTACGAACTTTTTCCAATGCTATTATGTACATGCGGTAAAAAATTTAATTGATTTTCAATTATTGAAGGTCTAATTTACATTCAAAATGCTCAAACCAATAGTCACTAATACAGTTCGAAGACTACTGTGTCACTGCAAATCAGACTGGCATGAAGAGGGCCTACAAACATCTCTTCACATAAATACTTATGACGAACCTGGTGAAGCAGCATGGTAGTTGATTTTGCCGTCTTTCCGTTCGGGTATGACGGTGTGGCAGATGGCCAGCATCGTGAGGAACTCCCTGATGGCGGGCGCAGTGGGATGGTTCCGCTGAAGGTTTTGGTACAGCAGCGTGTCTTCTAGCCTCTCGTTCGGACCTGGACGGCTGTAGATTATCTAAAAAAAGGGAGAGTACAGTGACATTAATATACGCACTTAGCAATAAAAAAAGAAAAACAACACACGAGCAATTTCAAATATGACATAGATATCTTAAATTGAAATGAAAATGATCAAGTCATAATTACACATTACACCTTGTACATTATAAAAAATACCTTTGGAAAAGGGGAGATAAGAAAGACCGAAGACAAAGAGTGCTAGGCAAAATGTATATTCGGTAGACCTCATAAATCAGAACCCACCTAGTCTTCTCTTCTTCTGAAGCTTATTTCAAGTATCATACTTATTTCATCATTGCTAGATAACAAAAATCGAACGGGTATTTTCCTGATGACCGAAATGAGAAGGGGTAAAATTATACTCCATTAATGAATTTACTTCATAGAGCCCTAAATAGCAACTATTATAAAAGAGAAACCTTACATATTAACCTTGTGGCTTCACTGTGCGATATAACTAAATCAATTGACATTTTAAACTAAATCCAATAAAGTTACACGGTTGACTTGCCGCGGCGAGGCTATAACGCTATTGTTATGTAAGTTCTTATATAATTGAGTCCAGAAATTTATGGTGAATTAACGCTCATACCTTGAGGCATTGGAGTACAAACATTATAAAAAATCAAAGATGGGGTTTAGAATTGGTCGCGCCTCTAGGACACTCACTGACCGAAACGAACTATTCGGTGGGACCAGTTTTTGTGCTCTATCTAATTTGATTTAAACTGCACTATTTTTATATATCTTTTATCATCAGTTATAAGTCATAGGGCACTTGTTATGAGATTGCCCGTCAAGCTTGTGTGGACGTTCCATACCACGCTTGCCGACTCGTAGCCTTCAGTCAACAATTTTTATATGCCATCACCCTACATTTCCTCTTACTGTGAACGGACCTCCTCTACAGCTAAAAGGGGTTTGGTGTTAGTCCCCCACGCTGGCTTAAAGTAAATTGACAGACTATACACCTAAGAAATACTATTTGAATTATGTGTCTGCTGTTAGTAATGGCTAATATTCTATGTCGTCACACACCTTCGCTCCTTCATGAATCTGTTCATTTTGATGCATTCTAGTAGAGACGTTACTCTAGCGACATGAGGTTGATGTAAGACATGATGAGGGTCCAGTGTGTGTGGGGTACCTCTGCGATGGAGCACTTGTGGAAGTCCATGACGTTGCAGGTGAGCGTGCCGGTCTTGTCGCTGAACACGTACTGCACCATGCCGAGCTCCTCGTTGAGGTTGGACGTGCGCGCCATGGCCGGCGTGTCCGTGGCCGCGTGGTACATCTCGCTGTCCATCGCGATGAACTTCGCCTGCGCACGCGTCGCCACATATGTTACAGGCTGTCTTCAGACCGCGATAGAAAACTAAGGCAGGTAATAGCTACGGTGATTACAAACACTGTGGCTTAAAAAATAGAAATTTTGATGTTTTCCTAACAACCATAGGATTAAAAGTACATATTTGTTAGGAAAACGTAAATATTTTTATTTCTTGTCGGGATTTTTTTTAACGCCAATGGTTTTTTTTTTATTTATTTTTTTATACTGGCACGGCAAAGTGACTCCACTGTAGGTACCTGATGGTAAGCACAGTGGAGTCCAAAAAAATAATACCGACCAGCGAGAAACGATATGGTCACCTGCTGGTCGACACAATCACCGTAGCTATTACCTACCTTAGTTTTCGATCACGGTCTGAAGACAGCCTGTATACGTTCAACTGCTGGCCACGACCTCTACAACTGAGAGGGGTTAATCTTTAGGTCCACCACACTGGCCTAGTGAGTTTTGGCGAGAAATTCCTAACAAGTTTTAGTTGTGTTTCCTCACCATGTTTTTCTTCACCGTAAAATAACGTAATAATTCATTGTGAAAACACACATAACTTAGAAAAGTCAGAGATCAAATTAATTTATACACGTACACGCTACTATATCAAATCAAAATGACGCACGATTTGAAGAAAATGGTATAGAAGTTAATTTTCTTCATCCTATATGTTTTCCTGCTATCATTAAACAAATAGTTTGACTTATTAAAATAAAACTGTGCACTTACCTGGAAAAACCTAACAATTTCAGCCGTAACTTGTAAAGATATAGGTATAAGATTGTTGTACAATATCAAAAACGTTAAAAAGTTGAATCCGAAATGTGCATTCTGCGCCTCTGTAACAAACAAAATATGATTTCTCAGTAATTATACTATCTTTTAAGTGTAAAAGTATCGAATAAATACGATAATTTTATTTGTAAAGAAGCACTTAATTGGCTGGCATTAACAAAAATTAATTTACTATATGAAACATTGCACAATTACTTTAACAAATCGCATATTAAAATAAATTACATAGCTACAACATTAATAAAATATGGGCACAGTAATAACTGCCATATCTCATTTGTCATGTCCAAGGTTTATTCGTCCATGGCGAAGACATGTGTATTTTTTTTTAATTTATTGAATATTCACTTCATATTCATTTCATCGCACTTTTTTGTTGTATTTTTAAGGTTTTTTTTTTAAATATTGTAGTCAACAAAATCTATTACTGTTTTAATAGATTTTATTTTATAACCAACTTCACACCTATGGTTGTAATTGTACAAGGGAATTTTATGAGTTATGAATTTTGGTTGTTGAAATGAACGAGACGGTTATACGAGCTACTTTAGATCCAGAAAAAACGTCAGGATCGTGAGGAACATTCTACCACTTTGGTTGAAAAAATTTATTTATCGCAACAGAGGGTATTCACAAAAATATGCTTACCGTCGAGCCCTATGTACCAGTCGGCGTGGTTGTGCATCCACAGCTCGTTGAAGCCGGCGCTCAGCAGCGACAGCGCCAGCAGGATCATGAACAGCATCAGGATGTGCGTGTTCGTCTGACGGTCGATCGACGAACGTTTTAGAGGAGCTGCAATTCCCACATTAAATTACAAGACTTTTGTCATGAGTATCATGAGCTACAGTCTTCAGTCTCAGAAATAACGAGACACGATATTTTCTACAAGTACCTTTGGTGGAGTTCTTCATGAGCTTGGTTTCGTGTCCCGTGTACACCACGATGCCGTGGATCCAGGTTGTATTCCGCAGCATGGCGCCGCGCAGCAACATCTGGTCCAGGCCCAGCGGTACCGTTCTGAAAATATACCTCACATAGACGAGATCCACAACATTTATATTTTTTAAACCGGTACAGTAACGTTACCGAAGATGATCATTGCTGTCTGACTCAGCCATTTTTCTCATTAGTTGACATAGACTTGTTAGCCTGTTAGGAACCACACACTTGCTTGGTTTAGTATCACCTATACGACACGTCTGTACGACAATCGTTATTTGGGTGGAATGAATAGCAGTTCAAGCCTACCTGAAAGCTTCGCCATAAAGAACTTAGGAAGCCGTTTCCAAGTTTCTGCAGAGATATCTACTATTATGCTAGCTTAGGGTACAACGGCACAAGGTTAGAGGAAGGTCTCACTTGGCGCTGGCTTCCTTGAGCAGTCCGTTGAACTCGTAGAGGTGCCGGTTGGGCGGCTCGCACTGCACGGTGGCGCGGAAGTCCGCGAGCGCCAGCGTGCCGTCCAGCTGCGCCGTCTCGGGGTGCGCCTGCCGGATCTTCAGGTTCGTCTCGCCGTCCAGGTTAGACGTCTCGATGAACGATATGCCTTGGGGCTCACTGAAGTATTAAACATTCAGTCCGTTTAGAAAATCTGTTGCCGACAAACGAGCCGCCGTAGGATATGTTCTATAAATAAAGAAATCTTGTAAATAAATTCATAAAAAGTATTAGAAGGAGACAGATGATTACAGTGAGACGGAAACAATTACAGTGATACAGACAAACTACATTTTATAAATGTCATCAGTAGATTTATGTTCCTTATTGTAGGTACGTGCTGTGATTGGCCGAGGCCAAGTTTATTTTAGGGTTAGCACCCTATGTTCAGGGCTAGCCAGTCAGATAAATTTCAGTTTCTCCATTCTAGATTATTATTGATTATATGTTATTCTAATGTTCAATACAACAGTATGAGATTGTATTAATGAGCTGCTCTAATTCGAGAAATTTAATCTTTGTATCAATATTGTAGACTATCTCTTGATTGGAAAAGAGCAACACTAAAGTTTCTTGCCCGTTCTTTTCTAGTGATGTCTGCCTTCCGAACGAGGTGGTAAACTTAATTTTGAAATGACTGAATTTAAGTGATATATTTGACATTTTATAGATTCAATAAATATACTCGTAATACGAAATAATTTTACCTAGTCGACATAAGCACGAGGTCGGCCGGGAAGAACTGGTTGTTGAGGACCTTGCAAATATCTCCGACTTGCAGCTGCTCCCATCGTATGTTCAGCCATCGCCCTTCTCGTAACACCTCCACTTTCCGCCTGTTGGTCTCATCGTCAGCGCGGTGCCGTTTCTGAAACAAATAAGACAAATCAACATCATCATCAGCCCATTTACGCCCCACTGCCGGGCACGGGCTTCCTCTACAACTGAGAGGGTTTAGATCCTAGTCTACCACGCTGGCCTACTGCGAGTAAGCGGACTACACGCCTAAGAAATTCCTAATAACATTTAGGTGTGCAGGTTTCTTAACGGTGTTTTACTTTACGGTTAAAGTAGGTCATAATTCATTGTGAATACACACATAATTTCGAAAAGTCAGAGGTGTGTGCTGAGGATTGAACTCGCGACCGCCGAGATTCTCGACCGCGCACCTAAGCCTCCACGCCATTACTAATAAGACAAATCAGTCACTATTATAGGAACTTTCATCGATGCCACGGTGAGTACACACGACGTCAAACTACTCGTAAAACGGTGTGGTATACAACTGCTATCATCAATGCATGGTAGACATGCAAAACGCACCACATTGTTAAGAAAATATACCGAGTTGACAATGAAAATTTATTAACTTCGAATCAATTTATCATAATCATGGGATGTCATGCTATATTTATTATTTTCAAATGTACGTATGTTTAAAAATATCTAATGATAATTATCTAAGCGACCATAAGTTCATTGGAGTTAATGTTATTACATCCGTACTGACATCATTCATATCTTATTTTTACAATCACTTGTGTTAATATGCACACATACGCAAATATATGTAGGTAAAACTGCTGCAATTGTATAAACTATTAAATGATACATGTATTCTAATGCGCATGGGACATTAACAAAGCTGCAACATGAGAAACTTCGCTACACAACTCTGCACTAGTAGTAATAAATTGTATACCAGTTTATTTATTTTGAGTTGTTAAATGAGATTCGTTCCTAGTTGCTCAGATGTATAAAGAAACGTTTGAAAACAAGTAAATGGATCAATGCAATACTAACGGTTGTTAATGGAAAGTTGGCGCAGATTTTTTGCTGCATAGACGGGAAAATAATGAAGCGGGTCACCTTACACAACGTGATCTTCTCAGTAAAGGAAAACAACTTCTTGTAAACGGTATTACGATCGTAAAAAACGAGCTAGAGCTTCTTTAGATGAACGTTATCTCTGCTGCATGTGAATTGTTTTTTTTTTAAACTTAGGCAATTGTGAAATCTATTCATAACGAAAGTTCGAATATAAAAGGAAAAAAGTGCGACTGTATTACATATTAAAGTAACAACAGATTTGTTGTGTGATAGTCTTTTAGATGGGTTAGGGCTAACTTTAGGTCTTTTAGCAGGCTTATAAGCGCATTATGAACCTAATAGTATCTTTCGTGTGTCGTAGGCAATTAGGAGATTAAAAATTAACCTGTACAACATTCAGACCAAAATATAAGTAGACAATAGAATGCAATCTTCCTAGGCTTAACATTGAACTTTTTATCCTGGAATCTAATTTATTGGATGTTTATTATTTAAGTTTTGAATTGTATTTCTACCATCGAAAGAACTATAAATGCTTAAATAGCAAAGCTGGTTTGTAGCCACAATCAGGCTTTTTTTTATTCAGTTTCCATGCATTGTTTAATAGGTCAATACGTAGCGATAAGCACATCGATAACGTTAGCAAAACGCCATTAATTACAGTTCAATAAAATATTAGCTTTGTACTCTAGTACAGGATTAAAAACTGGATTCATGACTGAACAAGTAAGAATTCTCGAATTGTTACTTCAATTTTCTGAATTTCTAGAATGGCAAAAAAAATATTCACGCTATCAAAATACAGTATCTTCGAGAAGATACGAACATACATATAGTAATGTAGGTACATTTGAAGAAACTTAAATGGTAAATAGCTCTTTTGCTATTTGTCTGTCTTGAACAAATTCACCCTTAATATCAAGTTTTAATAATATAATTTGACAGCCCCGTGGCGCAGTTGGCTAGACACCAGCTTGCGAAACGAGAGGCCGCGGGTTCGATCCCCGCACCGAGACAAATGTTTGTGTGATCCAAAAATATTTGTTTCGGGTCTGGGTGTATGTGAGACCGAAAAGTCTCTCGTAGTTTCTGATACCCACGACACAAGACTTGTATCTTAGTGTGGGATCAGAACTATATATGTGACTGTTGGATGTATTTATTTATTTATTATGAACATCTATATGTTTATATGGGTACAAAATTCCAGTAATAGACATGAACATTTCAAAAAACGACACCGCAAGCCCGACGTGCCTGCCAGTAAACTTTCCAGTGCATAATGATAAACGTTTTTCATTATGATTTCCTATTGTAAAAACTGTTGCATTGAAAGTGGACCAACTATCACCGTCTTGGCTTACAATACTCACGTAGTAAATGACTCTGATATAAATACCTAAATTGTTGTTTCAAAACTATTCTAAATAAACGTAGTTAACAGAAATCTTAAATGATTTTTCTGACACAGAAATGTGCTTAGTAGTATCTTCAGTATAGTATCTAAAAGTCAATAAACGTGACTTTATGAGGTATGACGTTTACTAATAATCGCCGTACGATTCAGATTCGGAAAACAATAGGGTAATAAAGTGTAGAATAGCAAATAACATTATTTTAATGCTAAGCTTGTTCGACGTATCAGTGGTGGTGTCAGATTGCATTTCCCATAGTCTTAAAATTCAAGTAGGTACATTTGAGATTTTATTTATTTATTTATTTATTTACACTTTATACAATGATATAATTGTAAAGGTGGACTTAATGCCTAAGGCATTCTCTACCAGTCGAACCTTGGGTGATGCAGAGATGTGAACAGCAGGTGTGCAAATAAAATAATTTATGAAGATACACACATATATATATATATTATATATATATATGTACATACACAAACTTATATATTTTTGGCAAAGAAATGATGTAATGAATTATGAATATAGGTTTAATAGTAAATATATAAATATAATAAGTATACAAATATATATAAATAAATAAATATTATTAATAGTAATTAATAGTATTTTTGTATATAAATGTAATAAATACAAAAATACTATCATGGAGATTCTGAGATTCTCTTTAACAGCAACTCACGAACTTTTGATTTTAAGTTTAGTACATTTGAAATTTAAAAAAATAATTAAGTAGACTTTAAATTTATTTTCATAATTTGGTTAGAAAAGTTATTTGACTCGGAATACCTCAAACTGGCTCCTAAAATGTCATTTATTAAAAGCAATTTTTCCTTTCAAAAGACATAATTCTTCTTATAAAATCATAATTCTTGAATGATGGGATTCCCACATATTTAAAGGCCTAAAGTCTGTTATAAGAAAACATATACGCACATTGATTCAGTGAACAAATTCATTGACTCATACCTCTCCAGTCTCCACCCACCTTCTCGTATCATCGTTACAGTCAATTAGATGTGTTGCAAACGGCTTCCCACACAGCGAAATGCGCAGATAATGCATCAACAATTGGGTTCTATTTTATTTTATTGTTAAATCTGCTTCATCCAAACTAAATCTACTATGGAATTCCTGAGAAAAAGGCGATAGGCTAAGTAACAGTTTTGTGGACTCCTCATAAAACGTTAAGGATTGAAGAGATAAAACCACTACTAACATGAAATACCCAAAGTACAAGTGAGACGTCGAATGTAAAAGGATAATGATTACATATGTACATAATATATAACATATTATGTTATCGGTATTGGTACTTACGAAATCCTCGACGATCTCCTTGATGGCGCTGACGCTGAGTATGAGGATGAGTGGCGTGAGCGTGGTCCATCGGCCGGTGGGCGACACATCGGGGATCTGCTGCAGCAGCGCGATCAACAGGAAGAAGCAGTTCGAGTAGCGACGGAACTGCTCGAACAGGAACAGGGGGATGAACGACGGTACGCTGAGAATAAAATAAAACTAGATTACTTCTAATTAGTGGACGCACAATATTATTCCGGCTTGTACCGGATGTGCACAGGCTGGTCTACATACGAGCGCAAGATATTTTCTCTGTGTTTGAGGAAAGCTCATAAACAGACAAACATTAGCGAAAATATTAGCTTTTATTTTAAAATTACAGACAAGAAATTACGTAGTATCTTTTAACAAGTATAGAACGGTTACGTGTAAAATGTAAATCCATAATATGCTATACATAGCTTGAAAGCATATCCGACATTATAATGTCAACATTGTAATGAGGAAAAAATAAATGTTCGCGCCTCTAAAAATGCACTATTTATGACTCAACAGTAAAGCGGAAATTCCCGGGTTTTGATAAGCACTTTACCTGAACAAAGAGTCAGCAAATACCAGACTGGAAAAAAATATTTTATAACTGAGCATCATCAACATACAATTATACATGGTAATATGTCGGAGGAAAAGGGACTTTGAAATGTGTGACGTCAGCAACTCTGACGTCACAATTGTTGGTTTGTTATTATTATTCATATTTTGAGTTTTTCTTAGGAAAACATTGTTGGTTTCATGATGATTATTCAATTTTGCGTTTTCCTCACGAAAACTTCACAACTGACGAGGCTGATAGCCCAATATTTTTAAGAAAAGCAGTGACATCGTTATTATTGGGGGATTTATTTTGAGAAGTGATTATCACAATCGACTTCAATCAAAATTCCTTTTAAGTTCCCAATACATCGGATGTTTGCTGTTCGCGCGTAGACGGACAAATGCTTCGCTCCGTTGCAGCGGGCGGATTTTTATAGACACAATAGTGGGGCGATCGACCGTCCGTGAGTCATTCTTATTTATGCAAGAGCGATGACAGCTCTCTGTATATAGTTTTACGCCGTTATTTACAATTTGAAATTTCTTTAATTAAAAATTACAGAGGGTCCGTTAAAAGGAAAAATTGAAATGAACTTAATAAAAACAATAAATCCACAATTAAAATAAATAAATAATAATATAAATAAAATAATTAAATTAATTAATTTCATATAGGTAAACATGTTTTTTCATTAAAGCAACCATACTATAAATCCATTCGTTTTAAATATTATCAAAACACAATATACAAAAATATTTATACAGCTGTGTATATAAATATAAAAACACGCGAGTGTTTCAGTTGCAAACCATTACTAGAAACGTAAAGCGCCATAATCCACATCTGTGAATACATGCGCAGAGGTGATAATTACTTGCCGAACTTATTGCACTATGGTACCGCGTATGGTATTCATATAGGAATTTTCAAATAAAAATACATAAATTAATATCAG
Organism: Hemaris fuciformis; assembly: GCA_907164795.1. Classification (NCBI taxonomy): domain Eukaryota; kingdom Metazoa; phylum Arthropoda; class Insecta; order Lepidoptera; family Sphingidae; genus Hemaris; species Hemaris fuciformis. The sequence continues at coordinate 16,687,349 of OU015438.1, read as the reverse complement.
ACAGAATTTAAACATCATAAAAAATAGTAAAGTAAAAAATAAAAACTAACTTAGTTTTTACTAACTTAGATTTGTAAATAATCATGATTTTTTTCCTCTAATATGAAAAGCTCGAGAAGGACGTAAACGTATATAAACAACTAGCTCTTGCCACCGACTCCGTCCGCGTAGACTACAGGGTTGGGTTCAGAATGAAAATAAGTTGTAGTCTATTTTACTCCACAGAGTCCCATTTATGTCCATATCAAAAATCGTTTACATCGGTCAAATGATTTAGACGTGAAAGCATAACAGACATATAGTTACATATATGTACATAGTTACAGTCGTCTACACGTCGTTTCATCATTCTAGCTTCAAAAATGACGAATTTCAACACAAACTTTTACCCTTATTTTCATTTTACCTCCTTAAATGTACACTTTTTTACAAACTTTGAATGTCATATTTATTTATATCTAATCAACAAAAATAAGTTTCAAGCTTCTAGCTTTAAAAATGACAATACTTCCATACAACTTTGCATCCCCCCTTAAAACCCCTTTTCCTTGATAAAAAGTAGCCTATGTCCTTTCTCAGAGTCTAAACTATCTGTATACCAAATTTCATTTAAATCGGTTCAGAAATTTTAGCAGGAAAGCGAGACAGATAGACAGAGTTACTTTCGCATTTATAATATTAGTAAGGATAAGGATTTGAAAAAATAGCCTATGTCCTTTTTTAAGGTCTCATTTTTGTCCATACCAAAAATCATCCAAATCAGTCAAAATGGTTTAGGTGTGAAAGCATAACACAGGCAGTGTTACTTTCGTATTACAATATATGCTCATCCCACGGGAACCCTTCATATTCCCGGGATAAAACGTAGGTTATGTTACTTCATAGTGTCCCATTTATATTCATACCAAAAATCATATAAATCGGGCGAATAGTATAGACGTGAAAGCCCATTCCCACGGGAATACTACATTTTCCGGGATAAAAAGTATCCTATGTTGCTTCAGTGGATCCTATCTACCCCCATACTAAAACTCATCTAAATCGTCAAATGGTTTAGGCGAGAAAGCATAACACAGGCAGCGTTACTTTTGCATTACATTATATGCTCATCCCACGGGAACCCTACATATTCCTGGGATAGAATATAGTCTATGTTACTTCATAGGGTTTTATGTAAGTCCATAGCAAAATTCATATAAATCGGGCGAATATTTTAGGCGTGAAAGCCCATTCCCACGGGAATACTACATTTTCCGGGATATAAAGTATCCTATGTTTCTTGGGTGGGTCCCGTCTACCCCCATACTAAAAATCATCTAAATCGGTTAAATGGTTTAGGCGTGAAAGCATAGCATAGGCAGTGTTACTTATGCATTACATTATATGCTTATCCCACGGGAACCCTACATATTCTTGGGATAAAATATAGTCTATGTTACTTCATAGGATCACATTTATGTCTGTAAAAGACTTCATTCATATCGGTCAAACGGTTTAGGCGTAAAAGCAGAATATTGACAGAGCTACTTATACCCATTCCCACGGGAATACTACATTTTCCGGGATAAAAAGTATCCTATGTTCTTTCCCAGGCTCCAACCTATCTGTGTACCAAATTTCATTTAAATCGGTTCAGTAGTTTTAGCAGGAAAGCGAGACAGACAGACAGACAGACAGAGTTACAATCGCATTTATAATATTAGTAAGGATTACAACCAGTGACCATAGTTTTACAATTCAACATTTTTCGAAATAATTAAAAGAAATTTAACGCTAATGCCACACCTACTACGCGTTGAGATTTAACACTGAGATAATTAAAAAGCCTTGTAACAAATTGTTACAGTTATTTAGGACCTTTCCACCTTGAAAATAAATTTAGTCCGTAACAATAGTCCAGCGAAGGAATAGCGCAGCGCGCCGCGGAATGCGCTATAATGGAGCTTCGTGAAAAATTAACGATTTGGAACTAGCTATTTGCGCCTCGCGCTCATTGTGCTCAGCGACGTTTTATAAAATATCACACCACGATGATATAGTGTGAAAGTTATCAACAGTGATGGCTGGCTTACAGTAAATGGAAAATACGGAACAATATTAACCTTAGCAGCAAAAACACACGAGGACACGAGCATGAAGAGAAACCCATTTTAACTCATTCATGTCCAAGTTTAGGTGTTATTCCTGTGATTGTTATTTTTCTCTCCTCACATATTACAATCCTGCATTAAACCTGAATTATTTAAATTCAAAATTCTTTATCGTTACAAAAAAATTACACCTTACTCAAAGTTAAGGTTTAATTCCTACATTATGTTTCAAAGATAGTTTTGCAATGTGTGGCGGGCGTATTATGCTTATGTAGAAACCTTTTTCCATCAAATGAAATATTAATTGTCTTGTATTGACGCTTTCAATATTTTAGCATTAAAAATAATATCGACACTAAATTAACTTGCTTGGAGGGCTTGCTTGTCTAATTTTAGGGGATCTTATAAAAGTTACTTAGCTGATAAGTTGGTGTAGGATAGATATAATATCAAACCAGTCTCTAATATAATTTGAGCAACATCACGTCAAAATATTCCAACTCTAAATATATACATACATCCAAAGGAGTACAATGACAGCAATCAAATATCACAAGACTAGCAAGTGATATCATTCACAAAACATATCCCAAACAATTGTGAGTACTAAAATAGCCGAATCGGCGTGGTGATACGGCGCTTGCACGTAGATTGGAGCATGTCTCCCGTCTCCGGGGCTATGACATCAGCTGAAGGTGTACGGGCGCGGCGCCAAGTCTCACATTTAACGTAACTCGTAAACAATGCGCCGTGTATACAAATCTGCGACCTGAATAGGCACACACTGCTGGGTGGAGTATACGGCGACGTCCTTCGGTGATTCAGGTGTAAATTTTAGTTCCGATTTGTATGATTCATCTATGTACTACAACTGACAACAATTCATAACTTCTGAGAAAAGAAATATAACCTTTTATTCTTCTTTTTTTACTGTTATGACAAAGTGTGATAACTAGTAAAGGCATTACGTAGTAAATACCTTATAAAACTTGTTTAATGCGGCTTTGTGGGTGGTCAGTGCACAGAGGACGGCTTGGATCCCGAAGTTGCTAATTGAACCAATTACCCCCTGCCCCTAGTAGCTGATTAGACAACTAAGTAGATCCAGACATTGATGGCAGAACAAACGACATTAGTACATATCTGCTTGTAGATTAACTTTGTGTTAAGCAATATCCAGTATAGAATAGTACCTTGTCACGCTTCACTTAAAAAGGATTTTCAGCATAGAATATTTCCTTCTTTGTCATTAGCATGATAATGAGTAATGACAAAGGTGCATACCGGGTACAAAGATTGTATTTATATACTCTGTGAGTTTTTGCGAGCTCTTACTCGTCAGTTTGTTGATAATCAAAAAAACTGACAATACATTCCGAGTGTAATCAATGAGAAATATTATAGGAAATTAAAAAATATGTAAAAAAAGTATTCATAAAAAGAAAAAGAGTTTTGTAATAATAAAAACTCGTATTAATCCGGTAGTACGCCAGTCTACCTGTTGTTTCGAATAAAAGATATTTAAATAAAATATCAGAGCGTCCTTGGCGGACCTTAAACGAGCGCCGCGATGTGTGGACTTGCACGTTGAATATTAATGCGAGCCCTTGTCTTTGTCCAGCCTTTATAAACCTGCCTTAAATCTATCGGGTCATTTGAAAGTTTTTAGAATAGTAGCAATAAAACTGCAACAAACGAAATAGTTTTTTAAAAAACGCTCTTTCATATACCTACATATAAGTCCGAATATTGCAGCAACACATTTTTGTATCGTGTATGTCGTAAATTCAATGAGGAGTTTCAAGAATTCTCAAAACTTAATACCACCCAAATTATTTACTAACATTCAATTAATTTATAAGCAATTACGTAAATTGGAGGTGTCATATGTAGGTTTAATGTGGTTCTTAAATTAATTAGCAAACGGAATTAATTTACTCAGATTAGCCAATCAAGATCGACAAGTTGTTTGTAAGCGAAAACCCATTTGGTATACAAACATCTACAATCAGTGTTGGGCAAAATTTAATTGAACTAACAATTAAAAATTAACAATTAATTAATTGTTAATTGTCATTTTCACAATTAACAATTGATCAATTGTAATTGTGAAAATGACAATTAACAATTAATTAATTGTTAATCATGGTTTTATATGATTAACAATTGATCAATTGTTAGTTGTTTTACGAAAAAATAATTAACAATTAACAATTAATTATTTTTTTATCAAGTATTTGTTTAATATTGAGTACGTGCGTGTGCGGATTAAGCCATTTACTACATTTACGGTACCAAATATATTTTCTTCGACCAAGTAGATGACATATTTTTTTTTATCAAGGAATATTTATAGAAGGAATTTGTAAGTAAAGAAAATATAAATTATTTTTTAGCAGATTTTGAGAGATTTTATTTACTAACAAGGAGACCCTACGACGCGTGGGTCGGGGATTTCCATGATTTTTGATGAGCGTGGTAGAGGTGCCCGAGGGTATCACAACTATATTTATATACTAGCTTTTGCTCGCGACTCCGTCCGCGTAGACTACAGGGTTGGGTTCAGAAAGAAAATAAGTTGAAGTCTATTTTACTCCACAGAGTCCCATTTATATCCATACCAAAAATCATTCAAATCGGTCAAATGGTTTAGATTTTGTGCCGCCGCGCACCGACGCGGTGACTGCCGCGTGGTCTCGCGGTACAAGTATGTGCCGTGCGATCTAGAGGTCCTGGGTTCGATTCCCGGGTCGGGCAAAGTGTTATTGGGTTTTTCCATTAGGAAATTCTCAGTAACAGCACGGAGTCTGGAAATGTGCCCTAAAAACGGCAATAGGCTCGCCCCCTATTACGTGGGACTGATACATACCTGGCGAAATGTGGGTGCAGAAATGCACCTCTGCCTACCCTTTCGGGGAATACAGGCGTGAGATTATGTATGTATGATGTAGGCGCACCGACGCGACCGGCCGGCGCGGCGCGGCGCCTTGTACATCATAATATGGAAAGTTGACATAAATAGCGAATGTATGAAAAGTTATTCTTTTGCCATAGCAGGGAATATTAGAATGCTGAAAATCATATTTTGTAAATGTAAATATGAGTAATAAATTAATTAAAAATAATTAAAAATGTTTCAAATAATTCCAAATATCACGTGACTGCAAACGCCAATCGGAGCGCGTTGCGTCACAATGTATGAAGAATCACAAACAAGTTGTCTAACCTAGGGGTGTCCACTGTCCACTTTGAAAAAACATCGATGTTTTTTTCGATTCGATAAATCGGAACTTTACACTTTTTACAAGCTTTTATTTAACTTGCAATGTATGTATGTATGTTTGTTTGGATGAAATCTTGCAACTTAATTTTGAAGCAGCAGATATTTTTAACCGGTATAAGAAACTACGAGAGACTTTTCGGTCTCCCAAACAACCCGACCCGAATCAAATATTTGCGAACACACAAACATTTGTCTCGGTGCGGGGATCGAACCCGCGGCTTCTCGTTTCGCAAGCTGGTGTCTAGCCAACTGCGCCACGGGGCTGAAAATCCTATAATTTTGTACTTATTGATAAAAATACTATTATATTTTAAGATTTTTATTCTAAATTTTCCAAAAACGATTTGATACGAGTAAGTATCGATATTTGCCGACCGATACCGAGTAAGTATCGATACTTGACGACCGATACGGTATTGAGTAGAAGTATCGATACCTTAATGGTATTGTTTCATCCCTAGTTTAACAGCAGTTTGTTGTATTTAATACACTGTTACGTCATCAAGCCCAGGTGACAGCTTGGAGCGTTTAGGCGCGAAATTTAAACACTAAACTAATTAAAGTCGTTTTTTTATTTAAAATTTATGAATAAAAAATTTAAGTAAATTTTTTCGTAATATTTACGTTCTTATCTATAAAATGAAAACAGTTCCAAATTTCTGTCAACATCCAACAACATATTGCGCGCTTGATCATTTTTTCGCTGCGATGTTATATTAAAACTGCGATATCTTCTAAGATACTCATTGAAATCAAATGATGTAAAAGGAAAATTTCTTTTACATTAAATACTTATAATGAATAACGTATTTATTTGGATAAGGATTAATATCATCTTTATAAAAACACCTTCACAAAAAATGCTTTATTTTAGAATAAATTTGGTAAAAATAAAAAAGGTTATAGTGAGCCAAGCTTAAAAGATAGTCATATGCTGTCGGGAACTTTTTTTTAGATCTTTTAAAGGGGAACAATTCTGTCATACATTGTTTTAGCGAAACTTTAACCGCTTCCGCAGCGCATTCAGCGGAAGCGCTCAAAAGGAAGAAAAACCCCGATCTTAAAATATTAATTTTTGGTGTTCCGTTCGTATTGGTCTTAGCGTGATGTTATATAGCCTATAGCCTCTCTAAATAAATGAGCTATCTAACACTGAAATCATTTTTCAAATTGGACCAGTACCTACTTCCTGAGATTAGCGCGTTCAACCAAACAAACAAACTATTCAGCTTTATAATATTAGTTTAGATTATGATATTTTATCAAATTAATATTCCTAAATAATTAAATACACCCACGTGGGACATACAAAGTTCTAACCCCATACTAATTGTAAGATATGAGTATTTTATCGTGAGTATCATAAACTACGGGAGACTTTTCGGTATACTATCGGTGCGGAATCGAACCCGCGGCTTCTAGTTTCGCAACTGATGTCTAGCTAAATGTCAATGTATAAATAGATATATTGTTATGTATTAATTTATACACTATGATTTATATTTTTACGCATACACATCTTAATTTATACATATACAAATATATACTACTGGAAAAAATTAAGGGATCAAAAAATAAATCCCAATTTTTGGGCGATTTTCAACAGGCCGTAACTTCGAGAGAAATGGTCGTATAGGAAATAAAAAAAAAGTAAATTGTAGCTCCAAGTGTCTAGTTTCTGGATTAGAACATTAAAATTTTGTAGCGTCAGCGGTTTTTGAGTAATCTTAGAAAAACCAGCAACAAAAAAATAATTCATTTTTTTTTAGTTTTCTTTTTGGTCTACGGGCGTGGAAAAAAATGTTTTTGCTTAACCACTATAAGGATCGGGTATTATGTTTATTTAGCTTTAATTTCTTGTTTTTAACACCTTGATAAGTTCACTTCTCGCCGAGATATCGGTCTTCAAATGGAAAAGGATCCTTTTGTCTTTAATTATCGATATCTCAGTAACCAATGATTGCACGGCAAGTTAAAGGTAGATTTCAAGAACTTGAATGAATATCCTTTAACGACTAGCTTTTATTTTTTGGAAAAAACAAATGTTCTCTTTGTCACATGAATTTGAAAATGCAACAAAAAAGGGGCTTTTGGCGGTTTTTTGGAAAATCAAGTGCTGGATCGAAAATATTGAGGAAACCAATAATGTTAAGTGTGCATTTTATAATTCAATATGTCCACAAAAACCTTACCAAGTGCCAAATTAATCCAGCCAGCCGTTTTTTTGTTTCACTCGAACGAATTTTTGAAAAAATTAAAGGATCGCGTTTTATGCTAATTTCGTTAATTTTATAACGAGTATTACCACCCCTATATTATCAATAACGGCTCTCAAACGTTCAGCCATGTTAATGCAGGCAGTAATGTGGGGCTGCAAAATGGTATTCCAAGTTGGCTGAAGCGCGCGCTCCAAGGCACCGAAGTTCTGTTTTGGATACTCTCTGCGCAACCGGCGGACCATTATGTCCCAAACATGCTCTATGGGGTTGAAGTCTGGACTCATTGCTGGGTGTCGCAACAATGTGATGTCATGCCGCTCAAAGAAGTGCCTGGTAATGTTGACCGTGTGTTGACGTGCATTATCTTGCATGAATTCGAACGACCTCAGATTTTCTCGCCTGCGCTGAACAATGGGTCTTAGAATTTGGTTGATGTAGCGCCTAGCCGTAAATTTTTCGCGTACAATTACTAAAGGTGTTCTCCGATTTCGTGAAACGCTTCCCCACACCATGACTGATCCACCACCGTAGGCAACGCCTGGACGGTCGAAGTTCTGGCGAAAACGTTCTCCACGACGCCGCTAAACGAGAGGACGTCGGTCGTTACCATGCAGATTGAAACGAGACTCGTCGGTGAATAAAACATTTGTCCATTGCGTCAAGTTCTAATTTCGGTGGGAGTTAGCATACGCCAAACAAGATCGACAATGTCTCGCTGTCAATGTGTGTTCTCGAAGACGGTTGATGACTGTTCGAGAGCAAATGTTACGCACTTGATTGCAGCCGTCGCTGTTGCCGTTGTCTGCGATTAGGGAAGTTTCGAGCAACAATATTCGCATTGACGAAAGCTTGTCATCGAACTTCTCTAATAATTGCCTAATCATGGCGTACATTAGTGATTCGTTGTCGACCTTGTCCGGGGCGACGATTGTATTGGTTTGTCTCTTGGTATCTGGCACAAGCTCGAGATATGACGGATTGACTTACACCCATCCGGACGGCAACTGCATGTTGACTATAACCTTCGTCAATTAGAGTCACTAACCGAACAACTTCCACCTCCGATAAATGTCTTTTAACCATGACTAAAAATCAAAAAGAAAGAAATTCTAAATTTTGTCAAAATCTCAGAAACGTGATCCTTTAATTTTTTCAAAAATTCGATCGAGTGAAACAAAAAAACGGCTGGCTGGATTAATTTGGCACTTGGTAAAGTTTTTGTGGACATATTGAATTGTAAAATGCACACTTAACATTATTGGTTTCCTCAATATTTTCGATCCAGCACTTAATTTTCCAAAAAACCGCCAAAAGCCCCTTTTTTGTTGCATTTTCAAATTCATGTGACAAGAAGAACATTTGTTTTTTCCAAAAAACAAAAGCTAGTGGTAAAAGGATATTTATTCAAATTCTTGAAACCTACCTTTAACTTGCTGAGCAATCATTGGTTGCTGAGATATCGATAATTAAAGACAAAAGGATCCTTTTCCATTTGAAGACCGATATCTCGGCGAGAAGTGAACGTATCAAGGTGTTAAAAACAAGAAATTAAAGCTAATTAAACATAATATCCGATCCTTATAGTGGTTAAGCAAAAACATTATTTTCCACGCCCGTAGACCAAAAAGAAAAACTAAAAAAAAATGAATTATTTTTTTGTTGCTGGTTTTTCTAAGATTACTCAAAAACCGCTGACGCTACAAAATTTTAATGTTCTAATCCAGAAACTAGGCACTTGGAGCTACAATTTACTTTTTTTTTATTTCCTATACGACCATTTCTCTCGAAGTTACGGCCTGTTGAAAATCGCCTAAAAATTGGGATTTATTTTTTGATCCCTTAATTTTTTCCAGTAGTGTACATAAAAATATATTGTCAATTATATAAATACAAATAAATGAATAGTATAGTATTTAAACGCGCACGGTAAGGCGAACGCGAAGGTGACACCACGGTGAATTGAATTTGAATGTGTGCGTGCGGCCACGGCGCAGTGTAGTGGTGTGTGTGCGCGTGCGGCGGGGTGTCGCTGGGAACGCCGCGGAGCCCGCGGATTGACGAAATCGAGCGCGTCAAAAATGTAATTTAGCTAATATCTATTTATACATTGACATTTAGCTAGACATCAGTTGCGAAACTAGAAGCCGCGGGTTCGATTCCGCACCGATAGTATACCGAAAAGTCTCCCGTAGTTTATGATACTCACGATAAAAAAAACTCTTCAGCTTTATATTTTAGTATAGATAGATTAGGGTAACTGGGCCCTCGTTTAAACGATATGACGGGTCAAAGTTGGAAGTTCGATGGGAAATTTATTTAGTAGATAATTTTGACACAGTGCGCTAACTGGCGGTAGCCTCGCGGTAACGTAGTCGCCTGCGGAAACTAGGGACTCGGGTTCGAGACTCGTCAAATTTATTATTTTTTATTATCACAATATTATGTAATTTTTTTGTTTCATAATTTTACGCAGAATTATAAATTATTTTGCTTTTTCAGGATCTGGTTTTTTTCGCTCTTTATAGTTCGATCGTTTCGATTGTAAAAAAGCAAAATAATGTAAATTCTGCGTAAAATTATGAAAAAAGAAACATAGTTTACACAATATTGTAAAAAATTAAAGAACTTGCCGGGTCTCGAACCAGACACCACAGTTTTCGCGGGCGGGTTCGTTACCGCGGGACTACCATCGGTTAGCGAATATAGTCAAAATTATCTATTGCATAAATTACTCATCCAACTTTGACCCTTAATATCTTTTTAATGAGGGCCCAGTTGACCCTAATATAGTTGTGATACCCTCGGGCCCCTCTACCACCCCTCCAAAAATCATGGAAATCCCCGACCTACACGTCGTAGGGTCACCTTGTAAGTTTAGTGTGAAGCACACGTCGAGAATCTCGACAGTCGCAGGTTCAAACCCCAGGCACACACCTCTGATTTTTCCAAGTTATGTGTGTATTCACAATGAATTATCACGTACTTTAACGGCGAAGGAAAACATCGTGATAAAACCTGCACACCTAAAAGTTCATAAGAATTTCTTAGGTGTGTAGTCTGCCAACCCGCACCAGGCCAGCATGGTGGACTAAGGCCTAAAACCCTCTTAGTTGTAGAGGAGACCCGTGCCCAGCAGTGGGACGTATATGGGCTGATGATGATGATGAAGTTTAGTGTCCCTACCTAGTTATAAAGGGTATATGAGACAACTAGTGGACCCGACAGACGTTGTCCTATACATAATAAATCCATTCAAAAATTCCAATTTTTTTTTCATTATAAATCATTCTCCAATCCACCTGAAGATACACAGAAAATATAATTAAAATTGGTCCAGCCATTAAAATTAAAATCCCAGAACTCGATCACAGCGCCACCTACCGGGTCCAATTTCAAATCTAAACCATTCTCCAATCTATCTGAAGATACACAAAATATATCATTAAAATCGGCCCAGCCGTTAAAAATTAATAATCCCAGAACTCGATCACAGTGCCACCTTGGACACACACAAAAAAAAATCATTCAAAACGGTCCAGCCGTTTAGGAGGAGTATGGGAACAACACACGTACAGAAGAATTATGTATATAAAGATAAATATTAACGTTAAAATTCGACAACGTTTTCGGACCACCCGGCCCTTATGAACAAAACTTTCCAAATAATTAATTGTTAGTTTTAATTGTTTCATAAAACAATTAAAAAAATTAATTGCAATTATTTTAATTGCGAGTTACAATTGATGTGCATTAATTTAAATAATTTAATTGTAACACGCGATTAAATGGTTAATTGCAATTAATTCAATTGCAATTAATTTAATTGCAATTAATTTTTTAGTCAATTGATTAGTTCAATTAAAAGTTAATTGATTAATGCCCAACTCTGTCTACAATCTACATTGCACAGTACGTGCGGTTACATAAGCAATATTTGCAATTACTGTTTCAAGGTGGTTTTCGCAACTACCACCGATTATAAAAAAAAAATTGGGGTTTGATTTCAGAAGATGAGTAAGGCATACCATAACGTTCTCTCAATACTGCTTTTATATAATATGCTCTTATATAACGGGGCCCTTTAACGTTGATATAGATTCATCTAATTATGAAATTGATCTTAGTAGTCAAGGTATATTTACCAGCACAGAACCATTTGAGAAGATAAATTATTTATATCAAGTCCGTTTCCCTATTAATAACGCAAAATATGCGAAATATGCTAAATGCCATTAGATATCCGACTGAGACCTTTTAGATTTCTACATGGAATTCAATAAAATTTCACTAAGTAACCGGCAGTTGTAAAAGGAATATTATAGTACCATTTTGCAAAACGGAACGTGCTCAGGAGTGCTCACTGTTACATTTACTGATAAAATACAATTAAAATTAAAATTGTGAATTGTAATGTATGTCCATGGAACATAAGGCACGGACAGCGATAAGTTAGTACTGCTGCAATAACATGATGCTTAGTTAGATTTCCGTTTATCTATAGATATATGTGTGCATGATAACTGATTCGATGCCAATGGTAATTTATTAGAACTGAAACCTTTCATGGTATATGATTTTAATACATGTTACTGATCAATAATTTGGGAATTATCAAGTAATGATGTCTCCTCTTTAAGGAGTTATATCCCAAAACCTGTGAAATATATGATTACAAGAGTTTACCTGTACTTGGCGGTGGATATCCTGTTTGAGACGAACTTCTGTGGTTGCGGCCTGTTCACAAATATTACACGATTCTGTTGGTCTGTGGGCGCGCCGTCTGTGACTCCTGATGTAGTCGCCTCGTCTTCATCTGTTGACAAAACATTTGGCATGCTGTAGTAAATAGATCTTATGACTTCACACTAAACTTTTTCAACCGTCCAAGTAGGTACATATTTTTCAGCAGCTTAGTGAAGGAACCAGACAATATAAATAATTTGCATTATCTATGTTTTATGCAAAAGTGATATCACTTTAGTCTTATATACTACTGCAGTATTTCTTTCAGATAGAATTAATAATTACTCAATAGTAATGATTCAAGTATGTGCCGTGCGATCTAGAGGTCCTGGGTTCGATTCCCGGGTCGGGCAGTGTTATTGGGTTTTTCAATTAGGAAATTCTCAGTAGCAGCACGGAGTCTGGAATTGTGCCCGAAAAACGGCAATAGGCTCGCCCCCTATTACGTGGGACTGATACAATACTGGCGAAATGTGGGTGCCTACCCCTTCGGGTAATACAGGCGTGAGGTTATGTTTTATGTTTTCAATAGTAAATATAACAGGTTAATCTTTATTTTTTATTCACTACAGCATTTTTTATGTTAATTTATTAGGCTTTAACCTGATAACGATACTGTATCTTGGCAGACCAAAAAAAGACGAAAAATGAATATCTCTTGCAACATGAAAATTTATTTAAACATCCAGCTAATAACTTCATATAAGGTACGGTGGTTTTTACTTAGTAATGTTAGTATCAGTTGTAGAGGAGGCCCGTGCCCAGCAGTGGGACGTATTTGGGCTGATGATGATGATGTTAATATATATTCATATTCAAATTCAAAATCATCTTTATTCAAATAGACTTTTACAAGTTCTTTTGAATCGTCAATATTAAACTATTTTTTTAAAACTTGCCGCTTCGAAACGTGTTATCGCTAAAAAAATATCAAATGCTTAACCGATTTTTGTAGGGTTCGTAACAACATATCCTTTACCTAATATGCATGATTAATAAGGAAAATATCGATTCACAAAACCAACCACGTTATGGTTTCACCCGTTATACGTGCGAGCTTTTTATTTATTTACCCGCAAACCATCGATAAATGTTTTCGGGTTAACGTATCATTAAATATTTCAAGTAAGGGGTGGCATTCATACGCTGTATCGAAAGTCCAAATTACATTCTTTTCTAACAAAATACTCAATTGTTGGATTGATTCTTGCCGAGTTATCTTTATATAAAATAAAATAAAAGCCTTTTATTTCTTGCAGATTACAAAAAAAAGAAAATTAAGTTCAATGTTGTAATTACCTAATTAAGTATAATAGCTTTTTGATAGTAATTTCATTTCGTTCTTAAATTTAGTTGTTAGTTTGTTACATAATTTTTATTTAATCCTACGTTAGTATTATACTATATTTTAATATAATTAGTCTGCAAGAACCCTTCTGTAGGTGAAGGCCTCCTCCAAAGATAGCCAGTCCTCTCTAGATTGGGCTACTCGAATCCAGTTTAGGCCGGCTACCGTTTCAGCCAGTCCAATTACGTCGTATTTTATGTCTGTTAGAGATTCATTTAATTCTATCAATCGTTCGTATGTTAGGTAAAAGTGTTTTGACGTTGTATGTCAAAATCTAGAGCTTTCCTGTTGTAGTCGTAGTAGTGGTAATATTAGTTGTTGTATCTTTACATAATAGAGGAAAAAAATGTTTTTAATACTTTATTTGTCGTCACGGCCTCGAGGTTTAGGCACGCGGTCGAGAATCTCGACGGTCGTGATTTCAAACCCCAGGCACACACCTCTGACTTTTCGAAGTTATGTGTGTATTCACAAAGAATTATCACGTACTTTAACGGGGAAGGAAACATTCGTGATGAAACCTGCACACCTAAAAGTTCTTAGGAATTTCTTAGGTGTATAGTCCGCCAACCCGCACTAGGCCAGCGTGGTGGATCATGGCCTAAACCCTCTCAGTTGTAGAGGAGGCCCGTGCCCAGCAGTGGGACGTATATGGGCTGATGAAGAATACTTTATTTATTTTTAACTTTGCAAATCTCAATGCCGTTACCCAACCAACAACTAGATAAATGTTGAGTATAACGGTACATCGATGAATTGCAATTTTTTGTTGGTGAGCTTTTCTGTGAGTAACTGACCTTACAAGTATTACAGCTGGCAACTAAAGTCATCTGCTTACACATACAATATGTCTATATCAGCCCTAATTCACACTTACTTATTCATTACGCACACTTTTGCGCCTTTGATTTTTTTCCGTTTTTTTTGTTAAACTCATGGAGAGAGCACTTATCGACGATGCTAACGCCATTCTTTACCAAGATATGTTTTATATTACTTCTCCACAATCACAACCTAATAAGATTTGCTTAATTAAGTACATATACATTTAAAAATATATTGTAGGTATGTAACACAGAATACAGTCAGTCAGTTGCACAGTCAAATCTAAGCATATTCGACGGGCGGATTCGAATATCTTACTTACTGCAAGGTAAATTTAATACATTAAATTCTATATCTTGCAAAAATTTTCTTCAATTGGCTTTGCAGTATACATGTAACGTCTAAAATTAGCGCAGGATGCATCCGTACAGCGCAGCATTGAGGTAAAGGTCGAGCTAAATAGTATTAAGAACAAATGATTTGTCATGCCTTTGTGCGATTCAGTCAGCAAAAAAATGTTTTTGCTGGCAATGCAATGGCATCAATTTAAATTTGTGTACCAGTCACTCTTAATTCGTCAGTTAACAACTTTAAAATCCGAAAAGGACTTTTATTGACAATGTGTAACGAATTAAAAATCAATAAATACAAAGTGGTCTTTCGAGGTAAATACATTTTTACGAAACATGGCTCTCCATATACACTGTCACCTACCTGATGATGGTCAGGATAAAATGGGATGGATATGATAAAAGATGCCAAGTATCAATTCTTAACTAATATAGAATTCTCATAGCGGAACATTTCAGTATAAAAATGGCTATACGAAGTATACTTATATTTCATTACAAATGTAGTAAAAAAGCATTTAAAACACCGTACAAAAACAACAATAAAAATCAGGCAGCTAAAATCGGTGGAAATGTACTGATCAAATAATGACATCGATAGTCGTAAACGTTTACACGAGTGTTCTGCGCCGAATTCCTAATTTAACAGCCCATCTCGTTTCCGTGACACGACACAATTGTATCATTCTAGCATTGTTGATGGTAAACGTTTCCTACTCAATACGAATCAATACTCTCTTTGATTTTTAACGTCTCGAATTCTTGTTATCGAATGCTTTCGAAGTGGTGACTCAAACTGGTTACGATCTGAGTTTCTAATAATTCCAGAAAACATTTACGGCAAAAAGGCAATGGAGAAATTATTTTAATATATTCAATGCAAAATCAAGGGCGGATTCATTCCTCTTCATAAATTAAATTCCAAATAACTGTAATACTAAAATGTCCTTGATCTCAACAATCAGGCAATTTACACACCTTTAATCGCAGTATGACCTCGCCCCGCGACCTTCAATTTATTTTGTGTTGTTCACGATATTTGGCTTCAGCGATTAACCTACAGGTGTCCTAGTAGTGCGCAAAACACCCTTGGTACAACACCGCTTACCTATTTGCTTTCCTGCTAAAATTATAAATGTACAAATCATCTGCAATGCAAAGTATAAAATGAGTTAGAGCGACTGTTGGGTAGTCTCACGTCTAGATAAGGTCAAGGCGCTCGGTTCACTGGTCTGAAATATATTAACCTCTCAAGGACAGTGCATTCTTCATCCCGAAATGAGAGTACTGTATTTATATATACATGATTCATCGTTTTTAGAGTGTTGTCGTCGTGACGTGAAGCGAGCTCAGTGACCGCAAAAAAACAGGCGGTAACCTTTGCAACGTTAAAGGCTGCTGATTATATCGATAATGTGATTTTACTTTCTCTAAAGCTAAAGTTATAGCTTTTGATAATTCTTTTTCATACGACGGTGCAAGATTGAATATTCTCTTATGTATAATATGAAAAGCAACTGGATGCATTTCAATACTCGCCACGCAACTTTGATTCTTTTTCGATTTTTACGACTTTCTTTGCAACGCTGTGGAACTACATCGTTCCGAGAGACATATAAATCTTGTCTTGACGAAAGTTATTTACGAACGTCGAGTGTGTTATGCAATTTGGTGATTGTATACAATCACTGGATAAGATCCGCTTTTTCCATTCAAAACGGGAGTTGGTGTTATTGCGTTTTGTCACGTCAATGATTTTATGCTTCCGAGAAAATACTAAAAACCGGCCAAGTGAGTGTTAGGCCACACATAGATGAGGATTCCGTAGTTACTCATGATAATATATTTTACAAGTTAGGCCTCTATAACTCCTGAACTAACAACGTTATCTAAGCCATTATAGATTTTCGTCAAAGTTCATTACATGGACTCATCATCATTCATTATCAGCCCATATACGTCCCACTGTTGGGCTCGGGCCTTCTCTACAACTGAGAGGGTTTAGGCCTTAGTCCTTATTACATGGACTAACATCTTGATTTTTTTCAGATTTTTCGAGCCAGCCGTTTAGCTTTTATAGGGGGAAAGACGCGTTTTAAATTTGAATATCTCGAAAACCGTCTTGGTAGTCTCGGGATGTTTTTTAACGCCTGTCTAATGATACCCAACAAAAAACACAAGGTAAACACGAGGATTTTTTTTTTCACACTTTTCATATAGGCGAGGTACCTACCCAAAAAAAAGGTTTTATTTTAGCACTTTTCGACGTGGTAAATATAAATACATACACACACAATTATATACCTATCAAAAATATTTAAGTAATTAATGATTAAATACTACGCACGAGCCTTTTAGCAAACAGCTGCCAGACATCTCTGCGTATAAGATACTTTAATAACGATGTTGAAAGTATTAACTATGTCAATACTATCCACTACACAATGCTCTTTTTCTAAGATTGGAACATCTACTGACTAAAGTCAGTATTATAAAGTATAACAAAAACTTTGAAAACATCGACAAGGTTACGAGTAATAAAAAATGTGCATTGATTTTATTAACCTGACCCAATTACGCAGTGGCGTTAGCAAATAAAATGAAACGGGATTGTCTGTCCAGGGACACAGCGACGAGTTTTTAACGAGCTTGTCGTGTGATTTACTGAGTAGTACACACAACATATAGGTACAAGGTTTGATATTAAAACCCCTTTTACTTATGAATTTATAGAAACATGTCCTACTGTTATTCTTACATACATTAACAGTCTGTTTCAATGAGAACTTTAGTTTTTAATAGATTTTAAATAGGAATGGTACTGAATTCTTAATTTATTTATGCGTTGTTTTCGATATCACTTTACTAAACGATATATCAATTCAGTATATTGAACACCGAAGAAGCAACAACGAACTACCTAAAAATCGACCAAAACATTCTACATGTAAACATGTTTGATTCATAGCAACACCCAAAACAAGTAATTCGTGGCGATAATTATTATAATCATTCAACACGCGCCATAATTAACATCCTAAATAACACACATCTGCATACTTTAACGCCACTGACGCAAACATGAGTGAAATGTTAAACACTTTCTAAAATTCTGCGGCGTATTACGGAGCAGTTTGAAGACTGGTAGTGATAAATTCAAGGTGAACCCGGCGCGTTCCAGTAGGAAATGCATCTTAGTAGCGACCTTCAGTTTTATGCTTCATTAAACATCCTGCAGACGAGGATTTACAGCTAATGGAATGTCATTAAAGACACGAGATTAGAATATGCATGAGCAGTACAAATTACTTTGTGCTCTAGTTCTATTTTAATTTTGTTCTTTATGCCTTGTTGGTCTTAATAAAGGCTTGATCTCAGGAGATGGTTAAGGTAGGTAGAAGCGAAGCATAGGGGTTCCTGAATAACCCCATTGAGAAGTCAATTCAAACGTTAATAAATAAACTAGTGAGTGTTTAATCAATTTAGAGCAAAACTCGATGAGGATGTCGGTAGTTTTTCAAATCATGCGCAACACTGTTGGAATTTTCAGAAAACAAAACAGCACACCTTTGTAGACAATTTTCCTCGTTCTGCAGCCAGTTGTCTTCATAAATATTTTAGAAATATCCATATATTCATATGCATATAATTCAGTTGCTATGGCGCGTTTCTCGAAAGCAGACCGCGCGTTGTGCGTGCGAGATTTTTACAAAAACGGTGATTCGGCGACAGTAGCGCGTAGTAGATTCCATAATTTTCGGGGTTTTCGCCACTTAAATGATGCGCCAAGCATTCCTCTTAGTCGAAAATAGATTCAAAATTTTGAAAAGACCGGTACAACGCTGGAATAACCAAAATCCGGGCGACCAAGGTCATCAAGAACGGTAGAAAACATGGAGTGTTAATCAGTCTAACACTTTAACAACGCGTGACTACGGCTTTTCAAACTTGAGTATCTCTGTACACTGATAATTGTGTACTATAGTATCCGCATCGTATGGAATTATTGTCAAATTGCAACGAAGGCATCTTGGTAGAGTCTACGTGTCGATTATCTTGCTTCTTCAGTAACGTTGTTTAATCATGTGTCCTTGTTTCATACATTTTTTGCCCCGTTTTTTCCATTAGATTAAATGAGTGCCGCGAAAGCGAAGGTCTACATTTGTGCGATATTGTTTTTAAGAAATAAATTCCCAAATTGTACTTTAATAATTATTTTTTCGATACATGGCTTCCTTGTTTTTTAATCCATTTAGTGGATGGATTTATTATTTATTATTATTAACTTTCTTTTGAGACACCTTGTAAATCTAAAATAAATAAATTGGAGTGTCTGTTTGTAATATTGAAATAACAGCTTTTTAATAAATGTAAATGGATGTATACACGGTACATATACCAAAATAAGGTTTTTTACAATTTTTGTCTGTCTGTCTGTTTGTTCCCGCTAATCTCTGAAACGGGTGGACCGATTTTAACGGGACTTTCACTGGCAGATAGCTGATGTAATAAGGATTAACTTAGGCTACGTACATATATATAAAATTGGAGTGTCTGTTTGTAATATTGAAATAACCATTTTTTACTACATGTATACTATATGAATATATATGTATACTAGCTGTGCCCGCGACTTCGTCCGCGCGTAATGTAATAAGGAGTAACTTAGGCTACTTTTAGTTTATAAATTTTCTTATTAAAAATTAATATTCCGCGCGGACGAAGTCGCGGGCACAGCTAGTTGTATATAAATTTAAGGATATTTATAGTTTTCTAAAGAGTTTCATTCAAGTTCCTGTTTTAAACTGCCAATATACGAGTAGTATACATAATATTACCTAATTAATTGTTTTTTTTTCTTGACACTTGCTTGTTTGTATTCCGCATTTCCAACCCACAATTTGGTAGATTTTATAGAGTTAATATACTGTTTCTTATTCCAACAGGTCTGAGTAATGGGGAAGCAGTTCCTTTTAATTTAAGCCGGCATCGTAACTGGCTCTTATAATGAAATGGTGAAGGACGCGTTTTTTTAAAAGAAAAGTATACGAGTTTGTATTTTTTATGTAAATACGAGAAGGCAATATGTTTACAACTTCGCCTGAAGGCAAGATGTTATCGTCACCTGCGCACTCCCACAAAACACCCGCAATGAGCACTGTGAAATCGCTTCCTGCTGGGTGAAATATTTTGAGGCGATCCTTCCGTACTGTGTTGAATAATGAAAATTAGTAAATAAACTATTTCAAAAAGAAAACTGCAATAGTTGACATAATATATTGTTCAAGTTTACGGAAACCTAATAAGCAATGTAACAGACTGAAAAAATTAACTTTCTTAAAGTTGCGGATTACTTGAAAACTAATTCAGGACGATCTTTTTAATAGAGCAGAGAGCGAATAAAACGTAGTAATGACATCACAAGAACCCGTCCACTCCATAAACAGGACGTTATTAGAAACGTAATGAGAAAAATATAGCATGACTGAATTATGTGACTAATGCGTACAGCACATATTTAAACAATGTAGGATAGAATTTGCTTATTACAAGACATTTTCATTACTTCATATTAACTTCTAATGGTCAGATTGCAATTGAATTCGGAACATCCTCACTAAAAATTATGTATTTACAGTTTGATTACTGTCGGTCTTTCAATTTTACTTTATTGGAGATGAATTCCATAATATTCCTTAAATGTCTATGACGATATGGTTTATGTTAATCTCATTCGATTAAAAGGAAATAAAATGTCACTGCAATTGATAGAAAAATTATAGCCAGCAATGCAAAATATTCATTCTACTATAGAATTCACAAACCGACAGTAATTGAAATATGAGTGGTAACCAAATAAAATTCATCAGTCATAACTTTGTGATGTGTAGCTAGTGTCAAAAATCTCATCCTACCAGTAAAAAATTACACAAACAATGAATGACATCATCTCAACGAATGTGAGCTGTTATATAAAAATAATCTTCGAGGCCTTCAATATAATATTAAAGCATACAAATATTTACCACGCCAGTATTTACGTACAACTTATTGTTAGTTAAAATTTCTTTATAGCGCCTCTGTGCTACGAAGTGAATCTAATGGAGCACGCAACAGCTAACGAGATAGCGTATATTTTTTCTGATGATAAGTTTTGTAATTATTCAATTCGTATTGAAAACTTCTGACTACTACAAAACTTTGAAGTAGTGATTAAGTTCAGATTTTATAAGTTGTTCCAATCCAAAGCCAATTAGGGTGTAGTATTAATAAAAGTTATTTTAATTTACCTTTACTAAAATCGGACTTCAAGCTTTCCTAAAGTGGAATTATTAATTTATTCCCAAGTTCTTCTTTTCTTAAAAAAAACACTTGTTTAAAATTTAGACTATCAGTATAACTGAAATTATACTCGTACTACGTAGGTATTATGATTGTTAGTTGCCGAGACTAATTGAGCTCATTATACCAGCAAAGGTACCTAATTACACAATGTGTCGTTACAAACAACTGTAAAACAGTCTTTTTTTATCTAGATGATTAAAATAGGAACGTAAATAACTACTAAAGTTATAAACTATATTATCAGTTTAACAATATGTAAAAAAAAAATTAAGAATAAAGGGGCAGAAGGGAGAAGAGTCTTTGACCATTTCCTATAAGACAAAATACAAAAACTAATTAAGCCGTTTACGTTAATATTTGTATGACATTATTAGGGCATCGGTGGAACCTGCTCGTACAAGCTACGTCTACAGCGTAGTAGGGAATATACGTAGTTCTACTACTTTAAATTTGCGTTGCTTGCATCTTATTACGCCTCGAAGGCTAAAAAGCCTAACTTCCGATGAAGTTTGATATTAAAACGAATCATATAAGGCCAAATAATGATTCTTTAGAGGGCACTTAAAACAGCATAGTATAGAAGACACAAAAACGGACCTAGCATCTGCCTGCCGTTGCCATTTTACGGCAACGTAAACGTCCAACTGCCACACCGTTAATGTCGGAAGAGCCTATCAAATGTTCACCGTGTTTACACGACCTAAAAACTAAATTATATTTGCTCGTTCCTAAACGCGTAACTCGATGTGTTAATGTGACGCACGTACCAAACAATGTTTTCACATACATTGTTAGCGGCCCTCGGGGTGTGACATGCGAAGGTCAAGACTACGGCCTTGGAGCCAGCCCTTTTGTACTCCATCATCTATGTATGAAGGAAAGATACGAGACCACACATAAAGCATGGTGTTATTGAACAAGCATTACCATAATGTGGGGATATTTTGTTGTGAATATTTTATACTTGCTTCTTTAATGTTACTTGGGTTCCTCATTCCTTAATAATACGATGTTTCTGGTTTTCTGTTTGACAAGCCTTGTATATCAATGAATTATAAAATATCTTAAAATGTATGTAATATGATATGATTGTGTTTTTAACTGCTTTGAAATGAGTAACATTAGTTTCTTGCCCTTTGTTCTTTAATGGAATTATCTTTCTGAACCTGGTGGTAAGGAAAAAGTGTCTGAATACAAGAAATTTTAATCATTTTAGAAATTCAAATCATTATAATCATTTCAATAGTTTAATAGAGACATTATTTTTATAGTTATACTTATAAGTTATAACCAATGAATTAGAATAATGTGTTTGTACCATGGTTGTTAAAGAGATGTAACTGGTATAAGTTTCAATATGATGAGCATATCATGATGGAAAAAATTAAGAAAACTGAATAATTACTATAACTTTAATATTCTTTATGTGAGGATTCAATTTAGGCTGGTATCATCATCAGCCTTTATACATCCCACTGCTGAGCATGGGCTTCCTCTACAACTGGGAGGGTTTAGGCTTTAGTCCACCACACTGGCCTAGTGCGGGTAGGCTGGTATAATATGAATTATTATAATTATTACAATAGAAAAGACCAGACTCAGAACAAAGTTCACAATGAAGCTAGAATTATAGAAAACCAGAAAAAAAACTTGATGTGTATAAATTTATGGAACTAGAATTCTGATTTGATAGAACCTGGTTAAAATTTTATTGCAAGTAGAAAAAAATACAACAGTTTAGTACTATTTATGCTGTTCTATAGTTTTTTTTTTTTTCATAATTATTCTATTAATTTTTTCAAGACATATTTATTTTCTGGGATATTACCACAATTTAATAAATACAAGCTTTTGTATAATATGACAATTTTGGAGTTAACAGGTTTACTTTTTCTGTAGTTTTATAGTAGTATAATGTGGAAATGAAAGAAAATGAGCCACAGGACAACCGGATAATCGAAATAAAAATGAAGATAACAATTATACCACCATACCAGTCAGTGGCAGTACTTCCATAGAAGCCCAAAAGTGTTACATGTTAATTGTGCAATGTCTAGTTTATAATTGCTTATTGTGGGGTCAGGATTTTCTCATTTATATGTCAAATATCTGCCAGTGAAAGTCCCATTAAAATTCGTCCACCCATTTCAGAGATTAGCCGGAACAAACAGACAGACGACAAACAAAAATTGTAAAAAACGTTATTTTGGTATATGTACCCTGTATACATCCATATGCATTAATTAAAAAGCCGTTATTTCAATATTACAGATACTCCAATTTTATTTATTTGTATAGATTTTGTTTAATAAAGGATTATTATTCAGAATTTTGTAAGGCAAGCTGAGCCTTTGGGCTTCTATGGAAGTACCGCCACTGCACCATATTATGTCTCATAGAATTTCAAGACTAATAAACCCATATCCTTTTTTATCTTTATAAACTCATCTATGAATAACATGCTATCAATAATACTTGATCTCTAATAACAGCAACAAATGTGTAATTTTAATCAATCACTTACTTCTGTTATCATTTAATAAATACAAGAACTACTGCCGTTTTGTTTACAAGATAACATTTATCAGGTGTTCTTAAACACAGTGTTCTGACAGAAATACTATAATAGTTGACTATAATGTTGCTGTTTATAAAATGAGCTAATTTTACCAAATTTAAGTGTTTTTTAACAGTAGGCGAGAAGGACGGTTAAATAGAATGTATGTATGCGCTTAGATCAATTTTCTTCACCACAAACTTTTTTTTACATATTTTTATATCAGATGAAATGGAATTAAGTGTTTATTCAGCTGTGTAAAATAGAATATATTTTAAAAAGACTCATTTTTTGGTCTCTTGTTAATGAGACAATGACAAAATTTGATGTAAAATTGTGTTTTAATTCCATTAAAACAAGAATATTTTTATTCTTTACAATTAAATAAATCCTTTATTTATTTATTTACTATAAATAAAAAAGGTATTTTTAATATCTGCACTTCTATTCATTTGTATGAGAAAATATATATTTTTTTAAATACGAGTCAAGACTAAAGCTAGCCTAGCAAAGATTAATTTAGGTATTCAAAAAAAAATACTGGACAAGAAAATACACTCACGCTGGTTCATTTTGAGCACCATGGCTCGGTAGAACCTGGAGAAGGGCGCCATGACATTGTGTTCCTGCAGGAAGCCGACAACGTATTCCCTCACAGCCATCGCCATAATTAACACTAACACACCATACAATCTAATATAGCACTAAATTTGACACACATTATCACCGCGCACTTATTCTAAGGGAATTAAAAACTGGAATAAAAAAAAATACGTCAGTATACGATTGAGGGCATTTTCGCGCGCGCTATAATATTATTATATTATGTGATGTTGCCGTAGTGTGTGACAATTAGCACATGTTCGTTCGTATCGTATGAAAATTATTATTAAAGTTTTAAATACATGTTGACATCACAAACAGCCGCTACGCGATTCCACGATCGATCTTTCCATTTTCGCCGCCCACGTTTAGTGACGTGCTGCGACATTCAAAAGTCTCATATCGATACTTTGTTCGATGCTTTTGTATGTGTCAAGTTAGGAATAATATAGTAATAATTTTTAAAGTTTCATTTTACCTTCGTAGAATGTATTTTTAAGCAGATGAATAAAACGTTTTTAAATGTGATTAAAATTAATGGGGGTTCTACAGACTATTACATATAGCTTATATACTTCGAGTCGTATATATATATTTATAGTTAACGTTGTTATTTTTTCTGTTTGAACAACTATAAGGGTACAAGGGGTTATTCCCGAAAAACATGCCCTTAACTTCACAACATATTATAATGTTTAAAAAATATATATTATTAAATATTTTAATAAAAATATCCATAATCCCGATAATTTCCTATTATTTTAAGTATTCTTGATTTCTTTATGTTTCCATTAAAATTTGTTGAAGGTCTCAGAATCCAACTCATCGTTAGACAAAACTAAACATAAATGTTTTCTGATCTCGTGATTATCAATAACATTGATGTGTTGTTTGGAACAATCGTCATTACCTTAATTGTTTTAGCAACAGTCGCTTAAAAATATTGAATAAAAATACACGATTAAATAAAAACAAAATGATGAATTTACTTTAGTCACAAGGAAAACTAAAAAAGGATAGAAAGGCTAATGTTCCGCGTTCATGTTTTGCCACTAAATATATAAATTATAAAACAATATTAATTTAGAGTTACCTTTAAAATAACCATTGATAATTTACACCATTCAAATAGTAAAAAATAGTAATTATCGAAACTTTCAAGCACTACTTTTCTGGGCGCCATCTTCCGCTCAGGCTGTTAACTAATATGACATTGATGTTTGTAAAATATTGCCATACGGAAAAAACATTTTCTTCGATATACGCGGAACCTTTTCGCATTTTTCAAATGATGTTTTTACACTAATTAGAGTAATAAAATCGTAAATATACTTATTATTTTTTCTTAAAAAAATCTTCTTCACAAAGAAGTACAAAAATGAACTCATAGCTGATAAGATAATAACTAAAATCACATAGGTAGATCAATATAAATATGAATCAAATATTCTAATGATGCAATGGTTAGGTATTTAGTGCCAAAATAGACTGATAACTACGTTTCGCGCCAAAAATATTTCCTATCATTTACCGCCACAAACATTCCCCTTCATTACATGTTTTTTTTTCCAAAATTATTTTGAAAATGTTAAGTTCCGCAGAAATTGTTTAGGCTATTAATATAATAAACGACAATGAATATTCGTGACAGCCATTGGGAGCCTCGTTAGGCAATTTATAAGAACTTGCTAGTTGTTACAAAAGAAAAATTTGTTGTGAAAAGAGGCAATCCTGTGAGTGTGTAGGTCTTTACGTCAAGCGTCGATTGGGAGATGGGCGATGATCATAACGTAAGTATCATCATCATCATCATCAGCCCAAATACGTCCCACTGCTGGGCACGGGCCTCCTCTGTACAAATTACTACCAACTTAGCTATGTTTACGTGCGGGATTAGAATTGCGATGATTGAATGAGGTCGGGCAAATTATTTTAGGGTTTTGTCAGGAAATTGTCAGTAACAGTATGGAGTCCGGAAAAGGTCTGAAAAACGGCAAAAAAATTGGGCCCTATTGCGTGGGACTTAAAAATTAATTCGCGAAACTTGGGCGCAGAAATACACTGTGCATTTAATATTTATGAATGAATGTAAGAAAGAAATTCTTATTTGCTATTAGGTGTTATCTTTTAACGAAAGGAAAGATTCTTGTTAGCTTTGCCACAATTTCCTTGTGTGTCAGCGTTAGAATATTCAGCCAGGCACGCCCAAGGAGGCTACGGCCAGGCCGGGATTCAACCGAAAAACAAAATGAGCATGTCAACCTAAGCCTCCCGGCGACCTTGACACGCATTGAGGTGGTGCGGAATATCCCAGATATGCGAGAAGCGCCTCGAATTATATGACCACTGCAGCTGAATGCACATCGAGTTAGGATTCTGTTTCGCTAACAAAACCAATAAAATTGTAAACGTAAGTAATTATGTGAAAGTTGATGGTATTCTATCAATATTAGTTTTCAATATTATATTAGGTCTACCGGTTAGTTTTGAGGGAACGTGTCAAGTGGCTGTCGCGACAAATAGGTACAAGTATGTGCCGAGCGACCTAGAGGTCCTGGGTTCGATTCCCGGGTCGGGTAAAGTGTTAATGGGTTTTTCCATTAGGAAAATCTCAGTTAACGGAGTCTGGAATTGTGCCCGAAAAACGGCAATAGGCTCGCCCCCTATTACGTGGGACTGATACATACCTGGCGAAATGTGGGTGCAGAAATGCACCTCTGCCTACCCCTTCGGGGAATACAGGCGTTTATGTATGTATGTATGTACTTAGATATTCGATGTTGCGTGTTTTAGCCTGCACTTTAATTATTCGAAGTAACTCATTTATAGTAAACGCATGCAAGTTTAAGTGTGATTAAATATGAAACGCGATAAATATCATTTTCGTCATTTACTACTGTTTCTTTAGAGGTCCTTAGAGAGAGATCTTCAGAGGGAAGTGTTACCGCAAGCCGCCAATTCACCAGATTGCGCCCCCTTCTGGTTATCATCTATTTCGATCTATGCAACAAAGACTTGCAGATCAGCACTTATCAAAAAATCGTATGTATCAAAAAATGGATCGCTTCAAAACATGATAATTATTTTTATGATGTAATCCATTTGTGACCGAAAAATAGCAAAAAGATGTAGCTAGTAATGGAGCATATTTGATTGAAATTAAATTATCTTTTTTTATAATAAAAGACAACAAAAGTATTCAACTATTCCAACTCATTGTTTCTAACTCCTGCTTTACCATAAATCTGTTGTCTGGTTAACTTTGTTGCGGGATCATTACAAATTAGGTTCCCTTAGATTCGCTAAGCTTCAGTGCTCGGCGTCCAATACTGTGCGTGCAGCTGTTGATCCTGGAGTCCAGGAGTTACAGTGGCAGGTGTGTGGTGGAATAGGGACAAAAAAATGCGAGAGTCCAAGTGTCATGCACACCTATGTTTATGATAAGATTGTGATAAAAAAAAATGGGTCCAAGAGACGGTTACAGGTTTTACCCCGGAATAATAGTAGGTTCCTCGAGGATTATGATAAATGAACAACAGTTAAGTTCACGATTCTTATTGCACGCAAGTTTACTTTTTTAAGCACCCTGTTTTTAAGAGGTAGACGGAGTAATTTTGGTACCTCAAGTATTCCACTGTTACAAACAAAAAGCGAAGACAATGACAAAAGGTACATTTGCAAGTTCAATTTATTGGGCAGTACCTACCTACACACCGAGTTGTCCGTAATAGGTACATTTGCAAGTTCAGTTTATCGGGCAGGACACACAGAGTTGTCGGTAATGAGGCACAGCAGGTCATGAGCACTGGACAAATATCGGCAACTAATAACGAAGCGAGCCGCAAAATGTCCACTTGCCGCATGGAGCCGCAACCACAGATATAGAGCTAACTTTATGCCTTCAGAATTTGTCTTCGTGCAAACATCCTTAGCACAACTCGTATCATAAACAGCACACAAGTGCTTTGCTATGAAGGTGAGTGGACAACTCTTTGTTTTCCAATTTCCTCTTTATATTTTATTTCTGATTAACTTTGTTGCGGGATTATGACAAATTAGGTCCCCTTAGATTCGCTGAACTTCTTTGTTCGGCGTCGATACTGTGCGTGCCGTTGTTGATCTTGGAGCACAGGAGTCTAAAAATATGACCGTTAAACGCCTTCTATTACCTACTTAGTACCTACTTCAAATATAGCTGAAAACACACGGGCAAAGATATAGTCGTACACGTCTCTTTAAAAATGGGTGTATGTATGTAATACGCGTTAAAACATTTGTTTCTAACATGCATTTCCAGATGCTATCATGACGTCATAAAAAAATACACGTTCTGTTTCTATATATTTTGATGCATATGAAGTATGCTTCTCTATATCTGTGGTGTCGATATTTGTCAGACCAATTTGACGCTTTGCGTACCACGAAAATGTGAATTTCAACACTGCCTGCCCCTTAACACGCCTCCCGGCAGACTCATGGTACCCGGAACATTGGACAGGTTTAATTTATGAGCCAATTAATTAAATTGAGTAATTTTGGTAAAGGTTTTTGTTTTGATTACTGCTGCGATAGTGTATGTTATTTTCTGGTTAAATATATTGTGGCTTCAATGTTAATGAGGTTTCATAATAATGATAGTTTTGGCCTGCTGTCGCTACATCTTTTTCAAACTAGGATATAACTCTTATTTCACAACGCAATAACGAAACTTTTTGCTTTTAGAAAAAGGTCTTACGTTGTGTCTTCAAATATTTTTAAATTACACAAAAAATTATCTCAATGCGGAGATCATACTAAAGGCCTTTTGCGTCGTGGCCTGATATGAAAAGATAACGTTTGAAATATTTAAATAAAATCCACACAGCGTGTCGACTGCCCAGAAATAATTACGAATATCACTCATCAGAACAAACAAATCAAAACCCCAGGCAATCACAATGAATTATCAAGTACGGTGAAGGAAAACATCTTGATGAAACCTGCACGCCTAAAAGTTCTCAGGAATTTCTTAGGTGTGTAGTCCGCCAATCCGCACTAGGCCAGCGTGGTGGAATAAGGCCTAAACCCTCTCAGTTGTAAAGGGGGTCGTGCCCAGCAGTAGGTTCTATATGGGCTGATGGTGATGATGATGATCACTGACATATCTGAACTAGGAACAAGTTTTACACATTTGTAAAAATTACAGGTGCCTTGGTAAATTTCAATAAGGATTCCGAGAGGTGAACTTCGAAATTGGATGGGCAAACAAATGGAGAGGAGGAGTTTAAGGATGTTATTGGTACAAATATAAGTATATCCAACTAAATGTGTGCGTTTACATTTCATCTCGAATTAATAACGTAGTACTAATAATAATAATAATAAGCCCCTTAGAAACCTAACTTCACGTCCGGCTCGACCACCAGATGCCACGTAAGGGGCGGACATTGGCAGCTTTTAGCTACACACTCACCAATGACCAACGAAGCAATAGTACTAAATTCATAATACATGCGATGCGTCTAAGAAGTAGAATAATACCCCAGGCGGGTACCGAAGCTAACTGCGACGGAGAATCCCGCCCCGGGCCTCAAAACCCGGGCTGCCCTACGTACTCTGGGGAGGGCACCGTATCGCACCAAACTGCCCAGTTTCAAGCTGTTGCAGTTCAACATGACCGATCACAATCATGTTCCTCACCCGCATCATCATTATTTTCATCCATCCCTTCGTCACCACCATCTTACCTAGATAAAAACTTAGATTCACTTTCATCATCACCATCATCATTACATTCCAC
Organism: Hemaris fuciformis; assembly: GCA_907164795.1. Taxonomy (NCBI): domain Eukaryota; kingdom Metazoa; phylum Arthropoda; class Insecta; order Lepidoptera; family Sphingidae; genus Hemaris; species Hemaris fuciformis. The sequence goes on along the minus strand of OU015438.1, from coordinate 16,657,207 downwards.
TCAGGATGTTGTGCAGGAGGCTATTTCAGCCGAAGTTACTGCACCCGCCAGAGAAGGACGGCGTACACGTAAAACGTGGACGAAAGAAATGAATATTTTCATAATGCGCCACTATTTCATCCTCACTAATTTAGAATCTAATACTAAACAGTACCTCACACCACTACACACTCGATTCATTACAGAATTTCCCAATATGCAAGTAGGTAAGCAAAGAGTAGGAGATCAACGACGAGCTATAGTTCAGCGAAAACTGCTACACCAAACAGAGATAAATAATATTAAAGAGGCTGTAAGAAGTTTCCTTCAAAACCAACCTGATGGTAGCTCACAAACAGAACACACTCAATCCCAAAGGATGAGATGGACAGATGAGCTAAACATAGCCATAATGAGAAGCTACTATAAGCTGACGAAATTAGAATCTGATTTAACTTCATACAGACCATTATTACATAAAGACATTATCACTAAATACCCTTCACTCTCACACCTCACCCCACAAAGAATATCCGATCAGCGTCGGTCTATTGTTAATAACCATCTCCTATCGTCAGAGAAATTAAACAATATCCTTGAGGAAGTACGCAAAGAATTAAATACTAATACAACATGTAGTACCATAGAGACAGAGTTAATTCCTCTGGTAAATAAAAATTCATCGCCAAACAACCCAGACCCCACACAAATTACCAATAGTCTTCAGAATCTTCCACAAAGTAACACTACGAATGAGACTCAAAAACTTCCTACAGAATTACAGAAACAATTAGAAGACATATTTTTACAGACTTTTAATAGATTCCGAGACACGTCACCAACATCCCGACCCTCCTTGCCAAAATTGAAACCCTGTAAAAAATTAGCTAATATAGTAAATCACCTCAACTCCGATATAATACCCAGATTCCTTTCTACTGACACCGACTTTAACACAACACAAACTTTTATCTATTGCGGGGCCTATACAGCAGCTAAGTTTATCGGTAGTCGAATTTTAGAGGGAAACAAATCTCGCATTGTTACCCAAGTAAAACCTAGATGGCAAAGACGCCTCGAAGATAGAATTAGTGGCCTCAGAGTTGATATAGGTAGATTGACAGAATACGCCAGGGGAATAAGATCCAAAAAATTAGAAAAATACATTCAGAAAATAATGCAACAGTACAAAAACCATTCAAAACACGAAAGTGAAAACACCGACATTACTCATTACATGGATACGCTTAAACAAAAATTAAATACCCTAGCCAGTAGATTAAGAAGATATAAACAGACAACACTGAGAAAGACCCAAAATAAACTGTTTTGTAGTAACGAAAAACTATTTTATAGGAAACTTACACAACATAACCCACAAATACAGAACACACGACTACCTACCACCGAAGCGCTTCACGAATTCTGGTCCAATATCTGGTCTCGCCCTGTCGAACATAATAAAAATCAGTGGATCGAAAAAGATAAACAGCGCTACAAAAATATACCACAAATGGAATTTGACCATATCTCCATAGATCATTTGACATCTGTTATTCATAAAACACACAACTGGAAAGCTGCAGGTTCAGACCACATACACAACTTTTGGTATAAGAAATTTACATGTACACATCCTTTATTACTAAAACATATAAACGCGTTTATCATCTCACCTGACACGATGCCACATTATATTACACAAGGTATTACCTATATGATACCTAAAGATCCGACGGACACCACAAATCCTGCTAAATTTCGACCCATCACCTGCTTGCAGAATATCTATAAAATTATAACATCTTGTTTAACTCAATCCATATACCACCACATACAAAAATATAAAATTTTAGCCGAAGAACAGAAAGGGTGTTGCAGAAACAGTAAGGGATGTAAAGAACAACTTACAATAGACGCTGTGGCCTCGAGCCAGGCACTTATCCAGAAACGCAATATTCATTCCATGTACATAGACTATAAAAAGGCTTTTGACTCTGTACCACACTCTTGGTTGTTATATATCTTAAAACATTACAATATCCACCCTAAAATCACCTTCTTTCTAGAAAATACAATTGTAAATTGGAGCACAAAATTAAAAATCTGCAACTCCTTTTGTAATACAGAGACAGAACTGATTCCTATAAAAAGGGGTATTTTCCAAGGAGATTCACTCAGCCCGCTATGGTTTTGCTTAGCATTAAATCCACTGTCCAATATGCTCAATGAACAGAGCATTGGTTATAATATAACTTACCTTTCACAACACATAACTCTCTCGCATCTCATGTACATGGATGACATTAAACTCTTCGGAAGTTCTCTCAGCGACCTCCATACTCTTGCCGACGTAACTCAGATTTTTTCAAACGACATTCACATGGAGTTTGGAATTGATAAGTGCAAAATCCAATCCATTGACAGAGGAAAATTTGTACCTACTTCGTATGAGCTAGTAAGCCATAAAATAATAGAACCTATCGACTTAATAGAGGGGTACAAATATCTCGGATTTCACCAGTCACGTCAAATACACCATAAAGAAATAAAAGCGACACTCCAACAAAACTTCAAAACTAGACTCCATAGGATATTACACACCCAACTAAATGCATATAACACCACCAAAGCTATTAACACCTATGCAATACCTGTACTTACCTACTCTTTCGGAATCATTCGTTGGACACAAACAGACCTCAAAGTATTGCAAAGAACAGTTAATACTACAATGACTAAACACCGTAAACACCATCCACGAGCATGCACCGAGAGATTAACGTTACCTAAACACGAAGGCGGCAGAGGTCTGATAGACATAATAAACCTACACAATAAACAAATCGAAAGCCTTAGAACATTTTTCTATAGTCAGTCTCAACAATCCACATTACACAAAGCCATATGCCAAGCCGATACATATACACCACTAAACCTTGCTGATAAAAACAAACAATTCACTATAAATACAGACCACCAAAAAATTGATAGTTGGACTAAGAAATCTCTGCATGGTCGGCACCGTCTCGATTTGACTAGCCCTAATGTCGACAAAATAGCGTCGAACGCATGGCTGCGACGAGGCGAGCTATTCCCCGAAACGGAAGGGTTCATGCTGGCTATCCAGGATCAAGTAATTGATACCAAGAACTATAGGAAATACATAATTCGTAAAAGTAGTCTCAATAGTGATCACTGCCGCCACTGCCATAAACATCCAGAGACCATCCAACACATTACAGGTGCATGTTCATTTATTACACAGACCGACTACAAGCACAGACACGATCAGGTAGCAGCCATAATACACCAGATACTAGCCCATAAACACAATTTAATTAAAGAAAAAATAGCGTACTATAAGTACAAACCACCGATTGTACTTGATTCCCCTAATTATAAACTGTACTGGGATAGAACTATACTGACTGACAAAACTATACACCATAACAGACCTGATATTACACTACACGATAAGTTAAATAGAATAGTTTACCTAATAGATATAGCTATCCCCAATACGCACAACCTCACATCCACACACACCAACAAGTTAACGAAATACACGGACCTATCCATTGAGTTGAAAACCCAATGGAAAGCCGAAACGGTGAAGACTGTCCCTATTATTATATCTGGCACTGGTGTCATCCCTAAAACACTACACGCAAGTCTGAATACTCTACATATCCACCCTCTCACTTACATAGTTTTGCAAAAAGCCGCCATACTTAATACATGCAGAATCGTCAGAAAGTTTCTTTCTTTAGAATAACTCTATTTAAATCAAAGTACCTTGGCCACAAGCCCGGTACTTTGGTAGTTACCCCTATCCTTAGGGAGATATTTTAGAAAAATATAAATAAAAATAATAATAATAATAAAAGCCTTTATTAACAATCCTACATGTTACATTTCATCTTATAACTACTTATGCACTACTAATATTAATCATGGTTGTTTCTGAAAGCAACATAATTAAATGTTATTATTTGTATTAGACACCGGTTTCGTGATTGTCTTGCTCTTTGGCATAGGCCTCCCCAAATGTTCTCCACAACGATCTGTCCCTTGCTATCCTCATCCAGCATGGTCCTGCTATCTCCTTGATATCGTCCTCCCATCTTCGATGCTGCCTGCCTTTACATCTCTTTTTATATCTAGGGCACCATTCCGTCACTTCGTTCGTCCACTTTTCTATCCTACTTCTTGTTAGGTGTCCTGCCCATTTCCATTTCAGTTGTTTGATTTGGTGTTTTATATCTATGATGTTGGTTTGTTTTCTTATTGTTTTTAACTTAATTTTGTCTCTTAATTTTATGTTGAGTATGCTTCTTTCCATTCGGTGTTGGCAAGTTTCTAGTGACTTAATATTTTTCTTTGTACAACTCCATGTTTGACATCCGTATGTCATGCTTGGTAGAATGCATGTATTGAATATTTTCTTCTTCCCATCTATTGGTATAGCCGAGTTTTTCATTACGTCTTTTAGAGCCCAGTATCTCTTCCATCCTAGGTTTATTCTATTTTGAATTTCTTTTGTTGTGATGTCTGTTGGAGATATTATTTGGCCCAAGTATGTGTACTCGTTTACATATTCCAGCTCTCCAGCATTTTCTGGTTTAATGGGGGTTTTAGTGTAATTTGTCATTAACTTAGTTTTACCGGTATTTATTGATAGTCCTACCTTTTCGCTTTCGTTTATCAGTTGTTCAATCATAATCTGTAGAGTGTTTGGATCACCACATATTAATACAAGATCATCTGCAAAGCTTAGATGGTTTAGCAATTTTCCATTAACATTTATAGATATAAATTTTTAATTTATAAATAAATAAATATAAATAAATGTTAACGTAGTACTATAACAGATTAATTCGTAGGAACTAGTTTCAAAAAACATTATTGTACTTTAAAAGAATGAAAAGGTATGAACTTACATATATTTACTTTCAATTATTTAAGTCTACTTAGAAAATTTGCAAATGGAATTAGGGATTTAGCGTACCTTCTGAATAATTCATTAAATAGGACAAAGTGTCTCTTATTTGTCACCTGCTTAGACGTAAGCAAACTTCAGGGCTACATCAATTTTGTTTCGGGTTTTCATCAAAATCGGTTGCCAAATAAAAGGTTCTTCTACTACTGCTTCAATGTTTAAACCATATACATAGAAACCTTATTAGTTTTCCAGGGAAACTTGCTCATTTTTCATAAAAAATAATAATAATAAGCCCAACATGCATGCATATTTTTGACTCAATACTAAAACTACGACTTACTTTACAGACATATAAACATAAGAACAACATAAGAAAAACAAAACTGTAAAAATACATAACATTTGTCTCGGAGTGGAGATTGAACCCAGACTCTCTCGTTTAACCAACTGACGACTAATCAACTCGGCTGTCATATAAGTAACAGAAAATTAAATAATTTAATGAATCTAGTGAAAATTGGCTGATAATGATTTATAATTTGTATTTGTTTAAAAGCTTTGTACAAAAAGATATTTCGTTCCGTAGGTACAACCTAAACATGTTGGAATAATAATATTGTTGAAGCTTTATAGTAAATCAACGAGGGTGAGTAGATTTCCTAACATCGAGAGGAAGTTCCAAACTTTGATCCTGTTCTCAAATTGCTGCGATAGTTAAACAGGAACTTAGAGAGTTTTGTAATGGATAGGCAAATTATTATTATGCCTGTGGCAATCCGGGTCTTCGTCGGCACTCTAGAGGTCTAAACAAATTTAAAGTCCAAAACCTCTGATTTTTCTGGCTTACATTTTTGAGAATATCAAATTTTATCCTATTTAGAACTATTATTGATACAACTTTCAACTTGCCTTATCATGCGCTCGGGTAAATAAAGTACCTTACCAAAAACCTGAATATACGTTTGTCTCAACTATGTTCATCTTAATCTCTTTAATGTCGTATGGTATAATAGAGAGCAAGACTAAACATGAGAGAACTTTTAAACTATTAGAAGCACGTAATTAACTATCGTTAGTGAGCCCATAAGTTTGTAATGAGAAATTATAACTTAAATTAAAAATTGTTCAATTTCTTGATGAAGTTATTTCATTGCTCCTTATCGTACAAGAAATATTTATTTTCAAGGAGTTTTATTATATTTAATTTATGCTACAATTTGAAATAAATGTTTATTCAGAAAATTACCGTCCACTTCTAAACGTAGGCCTTCCGAACAAAAATAATTATGTTTAAATTGTCTGAAGATAAGGTTTATTAATTTTAAATTTCAGGAAAGCGGGATCTAGCGTTGAACGGGATGAAGCGGGGCAGAAAGGAAAAATAATATTAATATTGTTTTATTACTACTTTCTTTCGTAATACATTCAAAGCTTGGAAACAAGCCTATTATGGTATTAGGAGTCTATTAACAATACTTAGGTAATCCTGTAGGTAATACAGCATAAAAGACGTTTAAATAAATTACGAGTGACTCATTTGACGGGTATGTTGTGTTGTTGTGAATGGTTTTTTATTGTTAACGATCTTTAGCAATCAAGGTATTTAGTGAATAAATAAGTAGTGATGGCCTCGAGGTTTAGGCGCGCGGTCGAGAATCTCGGCGGACGCGAGTTCAAACCCCCGACACACACCTCTGACTTTTCGAAGTTATGTGTGTATTCACAATGAATTATCACTTAATTTATCACCCTCTCAGTTGTAGAGGAGGCCCGTGCCCAGCAGTGGGACGACAAAGGGCTGATGATGATGATGATATCACTTAATTTATCGGTGAAGGAAAACATCGTGATGAAACCTGCACACCTAAAAGTTCTTAGGAATTTCTTAGGTGTGTAGTCTGCCAACCCGCACTAGGCCAGCGTGGTGGACTAAGGCCTTAACCCTCTCAATGGTAGAGGAGGCCCGTGCCCAGCAGTGAGACGTATAAGGGCTGATGATGATGATGATGAGTAAATAAATAAAGAGGGATATTTTGATATTACGCATATTATAGTAAAATGAAAAGCTTGGAACATGAGGAAAACATATTGCCAATATTGCTTTGGTTAGTAAATATTTATAATAATTAGCCGAAGAAAAAGATGGGAGTCATTGAGGGTACTTGACATTTTACTTGAAAAAGGCTTACTTCCTCCAGGATTATGTAAAAAACAAACGTCAGGTAAACCCACCGGTTTCATATCTGGACCCAATTGTAAAGTCCACGCAGTCGCGGAAAAGTTGGCGAACAAACAACTTACATATTTTATTCATAAACAGAATTCCGAAGAAAATAAATTAATGTTGATGAAATATCTTCCCTTCCGAATCCACAGGTGGTTTGGATTCCGGGAGATTACTTAGACATTGTTGGAGATTACAATAAAACGGATCGAGTCTTGAGATGAGAGATTAGTGCTACATACATATGTATGCTATTGATGTCACAGTAACGTGGAACGTCGCATGAAACAAGAATTTACTATGACGTATCACCATGGAACATGATAAATAATAATTGTTCCATGTGCATTCCTAGTGTGGCAAAATCTGAGACATGCTGGTTTCCTCGAGATGTTTTCTTTCATCGTCAAAGTGCTTTATAGTTCGTTAGGGTTACACATATATTATAACACAATATACTAACAATGATTAGCAAGTTGTAGTGGCAATGGGCCGGGCACATAGCGCGGAGAACCGATGGCCGATGGGGCCAAAAGGTTCTCCAGTGGAGGCCACGTACCGGAAAGCGCAGCGTAGGACGTCCACCCACAAGATGGTCCGACGACCTGGTAAAGGTCGCGGGTCGTCGCTGGATGCAGGCTGCCTCCAACAGGTTACTATGGAAGTCATTGGGGGAGGCCTATGTTCAGCAGTGGACTTCCTTAGGCTGATAATGATGATGATGATGATACTAACAAATATGTGTGTGAAATGTGTGTTTGTTTCACTGTCAGGTACAGGACATATTATCTGAAGGTTGGAGAGGTTCATTATGCATCTGGTGTGCATTGATAGACTTGACGTACTTTATAATAAATACACCCAATAAACACATACATAGTTCTGACCCCACATGAAGATACAAGTCTTGTGTCGTGGGTATCTGAAACTACGAGAGACTTTTCGGTCTCACAAACACCCAGACCCGAAACAAATACTTATGGATCACACAAAAATTTGTCTCGGTGCGGGGATTGAACCCGCGGCCTCTCGTTTAGCAAGTTGGTCTCTAGCCAACTGCGCCACGGGGCTGTCTAGACTTTAAAATGTTTGATATTATGAAAACGTCTTTGGCATGTAGACTAGTCATTGGAATAACTTTATTAAGTACATGTACGAGGAATACACATATATGAATGGTATACCTTGGTTTCGAACACCTGCTCAGTATATAAGGCTCTTACAATATTGAAGATAATGTGATTCAACCATGACTCATGACAACAATCAAATTTAACTTTATTACAATAGAGGAATGAACGCGGGACCTGCTCATAGTAATTTACTTTAATAAATTCATGAATACATCTAAGATCTATAAACACAGACCCGACCCAAAGTAAAATGTTCTGCTACGAATAGCAGACACCAAGAACAGCTTTAATTTGTGATTAATATAAATATTTGTCGGGATTTAACCTCGCTGTGTTTAGTTTCACAGCTGGGTTGTAACCGACTGTGTTTCTGACGCTGTTCAGACAAGTCATCATGGTCTTATATACATATATTAAAAACGCATATATAATTAAAAAAAAGAATTAAATAATATAAATAAATAGACCCAACAATCACATACATAGTTCTGACCCCACACTAGGATACAAGTCCTGTGTCGTGGATATCAGAAACTACCTTCCATCAATCAATCCATTTAAATACCTTTTATAACAGAATTTATTCGATTCTTGAAATGGTAATTTTCCGTTGGGATTCACTTAATCTCAAAGTAAATGAAATGTTGAGGCAACCCGCATTCTTATATTAAACTGAAACAAATATGGAATCGCAGTTAAATCTTTCTTGGCTGACGCAATATCCGTTCCGGGTTACGCAACAGGATCCCGCTCGCGACACCGCAACAAACTACATCATATCTTCTCGTATCCGCATTTCTGTAGGACTCTCGTCTGCTTTATTAACCATAGGCTTAGATCCCAAGGGGGTACACTATGATTATATCCTTTCATATCTTTGAGAATCACGTGCAATAACCTGGTACTGTATTTCGAGGATAGAATAGTAGTGTAGTCGTCAAACATCTTTGCCTCATTACCACACTTTCCGATTTTGATATTGTAATTTGATATTTAATTATGTAAAGAGTGTTTTTGATCCACTTTTATCAACAAAACTACAAAACTAATTCACAAAAAAATTGCAGAAGGACCTGAATAAATAATAGCATGTGTTGACCTCTCCCGGGCTCCTAGTCTTATTTTCGTATACATGGACCGCTTGCATGACGTCGTCCACCCGTTTCCTATACTCCTTTGGAAATGAGCGATATAGATAGTTTTCTTTTTTCAAATCCACGTAAAGTACACGTGGTAATAGTATCGAGGCGATAGTCCGATCGATCCGCGGGGCTTCGCAAGGTTAAGACGTTTGCAGCCACTAGTGTATTCATTATCTCATTACGACCACCCACCGTCGTTGATAATTCAATCGGAATCAAGGTTGGCCATCGACTGCGTAATTAAGGAGCGGACAGTTTAAATAACGGGCCCACAGGCTTGGGACTTTGTGCACATTGTCACGGAAACATAGCGCAGTGTGTAGCAGTGCGTCGCTCTTCTACCTTGTAACAATTAAACGCTTCTGCTTTTGAATGTATATATAAGAATTTGCGTATGCTTGTTTGACCATCACAGATTAATGTAAATTTATTTATATTTTAGGAGTTAAATAAAAGCGCGAATAATACTGATGTCGATAATTTTCTCTAAATAACATCTATAAGAACGAATTATTACTATGATAGATTTAAAGGGCAAATGATTTCAGGATTTTTCGATTCTATCTGATATATCTACTTTTCATATATTCAATTTAAATATTTAAAACTTAAATAAAAATAAACGTACACTGCGTCTCTAAGCTTTAAAAATTCTTACTTTATCATCAAATTGCACTTTACTCCTAGCTTTTTGTCTAATGTTTAGCTCTACTGGCAAATGACGCGTGAATATAAAGGAAACTGCCGACTCAGCAACTTTTCCGAGAGGTTCTAGACATGTGGCTTCAAGTATTCTCTAGTTCAACGCCGCTCCGGATCAAATTTTACCGAACCGCGAGTTTGTGTACCAAGTGCTAAACTCAGTTACAACTTCTAAATTACTTTGAAGTAAAGGAATACGGCGCAGCCCAAAAGTGGAAGTGATTTCCAGCCTCTAAATGATTTCTATTGTCCAGAAATGTTGCTTTTCATTTTCATAGGGTGGCAAAATCCTGCAATGGTAAGGTGATACAGAGCTCGAAAAGTTTTTGTTTGTTTTAATTGGGTCTACGTTTGGTGTAGTGATAATTGGAGCTGATGAGATGCGCTACATTATTTTAATGAACCCGAAGGCAGTCGACCAATTTGTAATACCAGTAGAAGTCATTAAAATTTTGATTTTACTCCAGGGTTTAATGATAAAAAAATTATTACAAAAATACTGGAGTAACATAGACTGTACAACTAAAATGGTATAACAACTGTAATTCCTGATTCTATGTTCGTAATTTAGTCGTTTCGGAATGTAATTTGTTATAATAAGATCATTTATAAGTACCAGTGGCGGTACTTCCATAGAAGCCCAAAAGCGTTACACGTTAATTGTGTAATGTCTAGTTTATAATTGTTTATAGTGGGTACAGGATATTCAGGAATTCTCAAATCTGAACAGAAAATTAGCTTTTAATGTTCATACCTGTTTGAAGTAATTTCAACCTTTACTGCAAATGCGGTGGTTTGAATTTTTTATTTCAACTCTACAGTTTACTGGCATCGGAAATTGTGTTGAGTCCACGAAACGTTACTATCATTTTTAAACTTTTGTTTAAGACAATGTCTGTAACACAGTTACTACATGATAAATCTCATTTTTAAATATTTATTAGAACCAATGGTTGAAATTGTTTCTCTGAATATGTATTGTGTCTATTTAAAATTAAGCAAGATGAAGATAAGAATCAGCAATTTATTAAAAATATATTTAACCATTACACATAACTCACACCATTAATCATTCATTAATTCAACCAATTTACTCGGAATGCACATTTAAGAGGTTGTGGAGACCAGATTCACAAGTACTAGGTACTTTAAAAGTAATATTATTTTCCGAATTACCGACTGATATAATTGTCTCAAATTCCCGAATGAATAACTTAATTAGCCGACCCGTTTGTGCCAACTTCGATGGTTACTTAATAATCCTATTAATATACAATTTGAATTTCTGTTGATGGTACAAAATGAGTCCGTGTGTGTTAAGGTCGTTATCACCTCTTAGTGCAAATTTTATGCACTATTCCATTCGTTTTAGTACATCTGACGAGTCTAGAACAAGAGAAGTGTACAAGACTGCATTAGCTACCATATCTATCTATCTATGTTGACGTCATAGTTTCATCTAGTAACTTCTAGCCTCACATCATCATTCATCATCATTATCAACCCTCTCGGTAGTAGAGGAGGCCCGTGCCCAGCAGTGGGACGTATATGGGCTGATGATGATGATGATGATGATGATGATGATCAGCCCATATACATCCCACTGCTGGGCACGGGCGTCCTCTACAACTGAGGTCGTTTAGGCCTTAGTCCACCACGCTGGCCTAGTGCGGGTTGGCGGACTACACACCCAAGAAATTCCTAAGAACTTTTAGGTGTGAAGCTTTCATCACGATGTTTTCCTTTATCGTTAAAGTAAGTGATAACTCTTTGTGAATACACACATAACTTCGAAAAGTCAGATGGGTGTGCCTGGGGTTCGAACTTCGAACCCGCAACAGCCGATATTCTCGACCGCGCGCCTAAACCACGAGGCCATCACTACTTGTACTAGCCTCACATCTGTTTTTATATGTATGTTGAGGTCACTACACTACACCTGGTAAGTACGGTGCTGTACATATAAGATATCAATAACCAAGTAGGGTAGTATTTCTTGTCATTCGACACAATTATGTCGGTCTGGTGAGGTGCTTTTTCACGCTACACGGGTTTTTATGTGCAAGCGAGTTTAAGAAGTGTCCCTCAGAGACTCGCCGAGCTCCGTTATTGGATGTAATTTCTGTGCATTGCAAAGTTTAACACATTCGTCTCCTCAAATACACCGTTTGCTCGTATTTTGGTATGTATTTGTTTCTGGAGAAACTTAAATGTGAATAGAACTGACGGCCGGTGGGGCAGAAAGGTTCTCGAGTGGAGGCCGCGTACCGGAAAGCGCAGCGCTGGACGTCCACCCACAAAGTGGACTGAAGATCTATCGAAGATCGCGGGAAGCCGCTGGATGCATGCCGCTTCCGACAGATCACTTTGGAAGTCTTTGGGAGAAGCCTAAAAGCCTATGTTTAGCAGTGGACGTCTTTCGGCTGATGATGATGATGAAAATGTGGCTCTACGTTTGACATAGTAACAGGTAACCACCATTTAGCGTTTCAATTATAAAGAAAAACAATTGATCTATAATTTATGGCTATGCGATATCAAATCGTTTATTACATCTCTGGCAAGTAAACAATTTACAATAACAGTGATTCTACAAATTACGTAGGAATATTTTATCAGAAGAGATAAGATTCCCATGGGAAAGAGATTATTATCTATCTATTGATTTGACAATCTTTATGTACCGTTATCATATCTATATCCAAGAATCGCATTAATCCAAAGCGCTATTTATTTCTCATAAATTTTATATTTCAAAGCCATTTCACAATTTTACCCAACTTCACCGCGATGCCATCTTCCACGCCAGATATTTCGATATATGCAAATTTTTGGTATAGTCCAATTTTAATTCCTTGGTTTTACTATTTTAGGTTTCCGCAAAGGATACAAATAGGCATGTTTTTTTAACAATTCAGTAGCTTCTTTATGGAATAAAACGTTAATTCCAAAACTCACTTGTTCAAAATGGATATCATCATCAGCCCATATACATACGTCCCACTGCTGGGCACGGGCCTCCTCTCCAGCTGAGAGGGTTTTAGGCCTTAGTCCACCACGCTGGCCTAGTGCGGGTTGGCGGACTACACACCTAAGAAATTCCTAAGAACTTTAAGGTGTTTTCCTTCACGGTTAAAGTACGTGATAATTCTTTGTGAATACACACATAACTTTGAAAAGTCAGAGGTGTGTGCCTGGGGTTTGAATCCGCGACTGTCGAGATTCTCGACCGCGTGCCTAAACCTCGAGGCCATCAAGACTTATATATCAAAATGGATATCGTATCCAAAAATATGAAAAAAAATACTTTGGTATTGTAACATGTTTGAATGTAGAACCCATTTCTATCCCCACCAGGCTTTTTTTATTCAAATCACTTAATATTTATTCATAACGTGGACATAATGTACACCGGACATATCTGCGATTCGGGAGCGAACTCGTTTCGGGTTCCGATACAATACAATGGCGCGACGTGAACGGCCTACATACAGGGACTGCGCGTCCCCGCACATTACACGAGGCTTTAAACTCGCAAACTATTACAATTTCGGTCGGTAAACGAATTTTAGTCGGTTTGGAATCTGCAACTTTTCCCGGCTTAGGACACAAAGCAATTAAAAAAACGTATGTACGCACTATATGTTCACGCCTGTAGCCCCGAAGAGGTGTCTTTATGCTACCACTTTTTAGTAAATGAGTTTTAAGTCTCACTTAGATGGTAGAGAGCCTTTGACAGCCCCGTGGCGCAGTTGGCTAAACACCAGCTTGCGAAACGAGAGGCCGCGGGTTCGATCCCCGCACCTAGACAAATGTTTGTGTGATCCACAAATACCGAAAAGTCTCTCGTAGTTTCTGATACTCACGACACAGGACTTGTATCCTAGTGTGAGGTCAGAACTATGTATGTGACTGTTGGGTGTTTTTTTTTTTTTTTTTTTTTGCTGACTCGATACTGCTACTTAGAACTTCCGAATGGAAAAACCACTGGGTTTTTAGGTTACTGAACCCTTAGGTTAATCTGGGGATTGAACCCGGAACCTCTGGATCGCATGACATTAAATTATTTAGCGGGATTAAAAAAGGTCCCAATGCAATTTAATTAGCCTATCAAATAACCAATGTTTTTTGAAGTTGAGAACTATTTGCGTTGAAATGAACTAATAAGAAAAAGTAGTCAAAGAAATCCGTCTTCAAATGTCCAACACATGTTATTTATTTTTAAGAGGATTTTGAAGTAGCTACTTATGTCCATAACAATGTTACTTAGCAATCTCGCTCTCAGAACGGCTGATAAAGGCTTCTTAAGCAGATGATAACCAGATGAAATTAACCGTAAAATTGACTTTTGTACGAAAATTTTATTTTTAGTAACGTCGTATATTGTTGGGGCTGTGGTCTTGTTTAATGGCATTTGTACTTTTAAAAATGTTTTTGCAACGACATATGTTTCTCCACCCATGTTTCGACAATATGTCGCATGTATTAGGGTTGTAATATAACTAAAAAATCTAATATTAAGCGTTTGTTTATTTGCTTGAACGCGTTAATCTAAGAAACTCGTGGCCCGATTTTAAAAAGTCTTTCAGTGGTACCCATTTATCGAGGAAGGCTATATATCATCACGCTTCGACTAATAGAAACGGAACAGCAATGGAAAAGGGGCAAAACAGGGAAAGAATATTCCTTTTGAAGTCTAATGTTCCACATACGGACTTGCGGTCAATAACTACTATGTTATAATTGTTTTATACCTATTAAAAATGTTGGAACCAAACCATAGTAAGTATGTTATAGTCTGAATTACTATTGTTTCACTCTGGCATCGGGGTGGCTTTATAAGACCATCTCTCTCTTACCGTGATCCTTCTTATTATCAATCCGACTTAAATACTTAAAAAAGGTGTATAAAGATGTGAGCGACGACCACTGACTATAAAATATATATTATGTTGATTGTACCACCCCTATAATAATTTAATACTATTGATGTATACCTACTGCCACTTCGATCACTGCTCCTTATTTTTATACGCAGAAAGGTTTGTAAAATCATTGTGTACCAGCAACAAACCTTACAATATTGTTACCGTTCGAAATTGTTACCAAAAATATAATGTAAATATTTAATTGGTCCGCTCCGCGTTCAGTTTGCTTTGAGTTGAAATTCTGCTTTTTGTTACGCACCAGTGTTTGTACGAAAGCCAATTTATTCTTTTCATATTAAAATGTTGCTTGTTTATTTGGAGGCGCGTTCGGTTATATCGAAATTTGTAAAAGTGGATTGCGGAATTGCAAAGGTAAACGCAGCACTGCGGAAAATACAGTGTTAAATTTGTGAGATGATTTGGTTGTATCGTTATCAGTTATTATTTCGTATTTGGAAGTATTGTTACTGAAATTAAATTGTGCTTTCTGATGATGGGTTCTCTACTGTAACTGTAAGTATAAGTATAAGCCGAAAATTAATTAATTTTGTAGAGTTATTTACGTTTTTTTTTATTAAAGTGATTTATAAATGATACGGGGAAATCTTTTGTATATATTTAATAAAAATAAATGATGAATGAATAAATGATATTTCATAGTGAATAATGTAGGGATGAAATGGAGATGATAACACTCATAAAATAAAATTTCAGAGCAACGCTACTCAGTAATGGATTATTATTTTACGACATACTAAGTCCAAGTATAAAGATATTAGAAGAGCGCCAAGATAAACCAAGCTACAGATAATGCTTACGAAGTTTCTGGAAGTTCTTGAGCACGGCCGTCACAGTCCGCCTCATGGTTTAAAACAGCTGGTCTACTGGGTATTACGGTATCATCACAGGGCAGTGAAGTAGTAGTCGATGACGTGGGCCACGTAGAACAGCAGGCAGGTGGCGATGTACATGAACACGAGTATCTGGACGAGCATGGTGGCGGCGCGGGCGCTCGGCTGAGACTGGCTGAGCGAAGCCCCGCGACCAAGGTGAATGTTAATAGTGTTTACTTGCAGATCAACCTATTATGTAATGTTAAACCGAAGGCTTATGTGTATCACTAATTAGTTTTGCCAGAAACATAACTAAAAAGGGACTTGGTACGTCACTTTGAGGAGATTTTGTTTTTATTTTACTGGTACACCTAATGACCATGATACAGTGCGGTCTATATTAGTGCCAGTTAGCCGGAAACAGTTATAATTATCTCCCGGCGGTCAATATACTGTCGACATGATGCTAGAACGGAATCGGAACGCGACCCATTTTCGTTTGTTACTATGACGAGTTAGACACTTGATGTACGGTGATCACCATCCAGTGCGATCCAAATATACCACCAGAACATGGTGCCCTAGCCAATCTCACCCACGGGACGAGGCGAAAGTGTTGCTTCACTTTGAATGTCCGTGAGATAGTGGTACCAATCCGCATGTCGCAGTCCAAACTGACTACGGCGTAGCGTTCGACTTTCGTAGACGGTGTATGTATTTTTAAAGTACTTGGTACCTACATTGAAATTTAAGGTAGTAAAATGAAATAATTAAAAAAAACTTAGTCTTGACAACCAAAATAAAGTAACATACCAAAATTTTCCAGATCTCAAACATATTTGACAAAGGTCTAGAAAACCATAAAGGGTTTTTAATAAACGTTGTGGCAATCTGTCATAACAATATCATAATTTGTCTCGATTCCTCCGACTTTGTAACTCATAGCAAAAAAAACATCGCATAGAGCTATTGTATTGTAGCCATAGTTAAAGGCTATTCGGCGGAAAATATATCTGTCACCAGTATATCAACCTGCCAATAAAATATTGTATATTTGGGCCTTTAATGACACTCGCTGACGAGATCTGCCGTACCCCTATTGAGCCGTGAAGAAATATGGATTTCGTGACGTATCGATGAGGTGTAAATCATTTATATAAACGATGCCGAGTGATCCACCATTGTTCATAAATCGCGCAAAAAATTGGAAATAAACTTTTATATTCTTCAGAGATTTTAAACTGTAAAGTTTTATGAGACTACAGTTTTTAATGGTATATTTTCCAATCAAATATTAAAATTTAATTTCTCCTCTAGTTATATTATTACATTATATTTTTATTTTCTAATATTATAAATTTAATAAGGAGTTTTTTTCTCTGAATTGCTCTGAAGCCTAAAAAACGAACCAATTTAGTTAGTTGTTGGTACAGAGAACATTATAGGACACTTTTCCTTGAAAAATAATTAATCAGATCCTCAAGGCAAAATTCATTAGAAACAAAAAATATCCTAATTATATTATCTGTATACTTTAAAGAACTTGTTTAAAAATAAAAAGTTCCTTGTCAGAAGTGGGATTCGAACCCACGCCCACAGAAGTGGACTGCGACCTGAACGCAGCGCCTTAGACCGCTCGGCCATCCTGACTATATACTTGCTTGTTCCAAACAATTTGCCACTTACAACAACTCACGTTTCATGTGTTACCAAATTGGTTACGACTTAATAAAAGATCGACTAGTGAAAAAATATTTAGGGCCTTAATTAATTTAACTTATTTAATAATGCCTCGTCTCGTTTACCCCAACGTCACATGTCAATCAATAGAACAGGTCAAAGCATGTTTAAGCAGTAGTTGAATTAACCAGCGTTTATAACTCAGGCCGACAGTTTCAAACAAAACTATAAACACCCTCACAAAATTGCGTCGAAATTATTTTCCAAAAATATTTTTCTGAAGAAATTTCAGGCATGCTCATGATGTTCCTTGTACAGTTCAATGAACTTTTCGAGCCCTTGAGTATCGGTTTATAAGTCCAGACCTCATTTGACATAGATTTTATTTTACTAGAGGCTCACGGATATTTATTTCGATTTAAGTAAGCCTGATTGTTCCATTGCATGGATGAAAACGAAAAGGATGGAGGGTTGCGGAAATAATATCCGGAATTAGTTTAGTTACAACCAAACCATATTTTTTATAACTCGTTTATTTACAACTTTTTATTGACTGCTGACGTCATGCTTACTTTTATGATTTTATCACTTTATATGTGTCATTATGTTTCATTTATCTATGTATGTAGGATAAATAAATATCTAGTGAGTGGCAATCTGTTGACTAGATTATGTCGATAATGACTTGACAGAGATATAAATGGTCTACAATATACACATATATTTTGATCTATATAATGAATGGAATACACAACCTACATTGCACAAAGCACGTAGTAACATCAAAGTAGGATAAAATTCTATAAGAGTAAAGTTCCATAAGCGTATACTTAAGAAACAACTTTACCGGCTATCTCGAGTAAGGTACTTAGTATATTTGGGCGGTAATGCTGAATAAAAGGTTTTCTTTACGTCTAAAATTGGTGGTTAGTCTTCAAGATGTCTGACGCTTGCAATCGAAAATAGCTGGGTTGATTTACCGGGCAAGGCAATATGTATTTAGGCTTGGATATTGGGTGACGAGTGTTAGAAGTATGTAAGTGTCTGCAGCCCAATAAGTCGGGTATACGGGGGGTGTGTGCGCGTATGTATAATTAGAATATTCTCAACAAGTAAAACTCCACTGTTCTGCTACAACTTACAATTTATCGCCGAATATTACATTGTAAATGTTATAAAAAAGAATACGATTTTACTCGTATTACATTACCATACGTAGATTTGATAACAAAAAAGAGATTCTTTAAAAAGTTTTGGCACAAGTCCAGATAACATTACGCGGAAAGAAATATAAAAGATCGTTTTATGAAATTTACGCCAAAAACTTTAATATTTCTTATCATTTTTAAACACCATTTAAGAGCATTGGAGTGACTTAATCATGTGGACCAGTAATATTTTTTACTGTATATCAGTAATATTGTAATTTTAAGTTTTTATTACATGAGGCTGACAAAAAAGTTAAGTAAGCTGCAGATGTAGGGTGCGTAGGAAAAATCTTTTCGTAATTATAACATTTTTTACGGTCGAATATCTTTCGTTTAGTGAGTTTATCCCGAGTTCACTAAAGATGGTCCCGCGACGTAACTCAGAAGTCCCGGGTACAATTCCCGCATTGGGTAGTTTTATTCATTGTTCTCATTAGGAAGCTCTCCGTAAGAGTACTAAGTCGGGATTTGGCCAAAAAACAGCAATAGAACGAACAAATAATATTCACAAATAGTCTTTGATTAGACTAGACTTTTGATATTAAATGTGACAGCAAGAGTAGTATTTTACTTTTTTTTAAATAAAAAAGAAGCGAACGAGCCACCTGATGTTAAGTGGTACCAGAGGAATCATCGGTGTGTTGTCGATCTGAGGAAAATATAGGATCTTTTCTTGAAGGCCCGCAAGTCGTATCTATTTGGAAATACCGCCGAGGCATGCTGATTCCACAAAGATGTTGTGCGAGGAAGGAAACACCGTTTGAACCGCACTGTTGAGGAACGTCATTCATCCAAATGGGTGGGGATGAAACAATTTATTTTACGTAAATATAAAAGCTACACATCATTGCTATACTTACGTTTCCTGCGTCCATGGATGACGGTAGTCTCGGGGACCGTCAAGTCACCATTATCACTGATCTGGTGGAGGGGCAGATCGACAGTGTCGGGCGAGCCTCCGGGCCACGCCATCGTGTGTCCATCACTGACTCATCACTACACTACGCACCACACGTTGCACTGATATGCTTATTGAACACTTTGTTACACGCACCAGTTATGGACAGTCTTTTCGTTATATGTTAAGTGTATACGTAAAGCTAGAAATAAATTCAAATTACATATAAATATGTCTGTGGTATGTTACATCTGTAATACTCAAGTTATCAATATTGTAAACTATCTCTTGTATGGAAAAGAGCAACACTAGAGTTTCTTGTCCGTTCTTCTCTAGTGATGACTGCCTTCCGAAAAGGGTGTAAATTTTGAAATGATTGAATCTAAGTGATGTACCTGACATTTTATAGATTCAATAAATATTATTTCATTTCATTTCGAAGTAAGATTTAGGGATTTGTCTTTTCGAGCATGATAATTTGACATACATTTTAATTAAAAGGGGTTAATTTCAATTATTATTTACGGATTATTTTGAACATGCCACAACTATAATAAAATTTACATAACCAAAAAATTACACGAGGCACAGAAACATTTTTACTAACCGTATTTACAACATCTTTACCGTAAAGGTGTGGATTACACTAAAGTGTTTGTGTAAGGGCGCGCCTTGTTAAATAATAAACGTCGCTCTCCAGCGCCCAAGCTCCCTTTGAGCAGCATCCAACGCTAAGCCTTTGGGCATTTCGCTTTATGTTCCAAAGAAACAATGGCACAATCATTGTACGTACTCTTGAAACCCTTAAGATACCCACTAGAGCATAAAGAGTCTTAGAAATGTAGGCAATGGAAAGAATACACGTTTTTAGTATCATCATGCTTAGAGACTCGTTGGTCCCAAATGTGTGCCATTTACTCTGGAGGTCTTGGATTTGATTTCAGGGTCGGGATAAGCTTTATTGGGTTTTTCTGTCAGGAAAGTCTGAGCTGCAGCGCGGAGTCTGGACAGGTTTCCGATAAATGCTCGCCCCCTTTTACGCGAAACGTTGAAAAACCAGCTGCAGGTGCGGAATTACAACTAAGCGTAACTTTCCCTTACACTTCGCATAATCTGAATACTATTATTATGAAGAGGAAAGGTTTTTATTTTTGTATGTTTGTTATGAATAGACTCAAAAACCATTGAAGCGATTTGAATGATTTTTGATATGGAGACTGATGCAACCCACCGCAGTGACATAGGCTACTTTTTATCCCGGAAAAATGAGATGTTCCCGTGGAAATAGGTATATATTTTATAAATGTTAGAGCAACTCACATAAAAGGGACTCTGTGAAGAAACATAATCTACATTTTATCCCGGGAAAATGTAATGTTCCCGTGGGATGAGCATATACTATTAATGCGAAAGTAACTCTGTCAGTGTTATTCTTTCACGCCTAAACCATTTCACCGATTTGGATGATGTTTTCTTATGGACAAAAACGAAACCTTAAAGAAGGACATAGGCTACTTGTCTTGAATTCAGTAATATGCAAAAAAAAACACTTTATTAGTGTAATTTCGACATTATACACTATATAATATAAATGTAATCATCATCAGGCCATATACGTCCCACTGCTGGGCACGGGCCTCCTCTACAACTGAGAGGGTTTAGGGCTTAGTCCGCCACGCTGGCCTAGTGCGGGTTGTTGGACTACACGCCTAAGAAATTCCTAGAAACTTTTAGGTGTGGAGGTTTCATCACGATGTTTTCCTTCACCGTTAAAGTACGTGATAATTTATTGTGAACACACACATAACTTCGAAAAGTCAGAGGTGTGTGCCTGGGGTTTGAACCCGCGACCGTTGAGATTCTCGACCGCATGTCTAAGCCTCGAGGCCATCACGACTATAAATCAAATTTCTGTTTTTAATTATATCCTATTTTCTCTTCTTGTTTTATCACAACAAAACCAATGCTTTATTTAAATTTTCACTAAATACTTTACTGTATGAGCGGACTCCAAGTTAAACTAATAAACAAAACCTAAGAGCAGAAAATATAAGGGGCAAACTTAACGGTTCCGAGGCAGGAATTAAATTGTTCAGCTTGAAGTTGGTGGCCTACGAGTTGTCTCCGTAATGTAACTTAGTTTCATGTAGTTTACGTTTTGAGGACGCACTCTTTCACCCGCAATAAACTGTGCTCGTACTCATTGCGAGATCGCACCAAACATTCATGATGTGAGAGAGCCATGCCGCTGGCAGATTTAAATACGAATCCATTGGGTGGTGTTTTGTATCAAAGAAGATCACTGTGAAAATGCTGTTGCGTTCGTTCGTTAAGTGATATTGCTGAATGCTCAATGTTGTGGTGATCAACCGCTTAACATTATAACATAGGTGGATATATCAGCTAGACCTATGTATAGTACATCCATATACCTACGAACATAAGCTCGCGATTGTATTCCCCGAAGGGATAGGCAAAGGTGCATTTTTGCACCCACATTTCGCCAAGTATGTATCAATTACATGTCATAGGGGGCGAGCCGTTTTTCGGACACATTTACAGACTCCGTGCTGCTGCAATAACGCAATAACATTTGCCCAATCCGGGAATCGAAGCCGGGATCTCGGGAAGATCGCACAGCACATATTTATGAAGCGAGACCACGAGGCAGTAATCCTGTTTAGTAAATAAGATTTCATATTAAAATAGCCTATGGAAATTTAGTTTTAAAGGTTCAACTAAGTAAAATAGGTAAAAACGCGTTGATTCGACATTTTTTAAGTTGTAGCTGGAATTCCCGTTCAGTGTTTTCAATTAAAAGTAAGTAACAAGAATAAAACTTTATGCTATATATAGCCTATTTTTTGCCTTCAAGTATAACCCACATAACGTAACGCTATGGGCCTTTAGAATGAGAACAGTTACCATAAAATAAGAAGCGACGGGTAGGTTTTGAATAACTCTGGAAAAGAAAAGCACGAAACATGATTGCCCTTAAAGTATTAATAATCTAAAAAAAGACAATATAATTCGTCGTTTGTTGGTTTTTTTATATTTGTGGCGCGGTTGGTTGGACATTGTATTGTGAAATGAGAAGCTGCGGGTTCGGTTTCCGCACCAAGAAAAATGTTTGTGTCATGTCACATTTATTTCGGGTTTGTTTATTTAAACCTCAAAAGGTCTCTCAAAGTTTTTTCCACGACACAAGATTTGTCTCGTAGTTTGTAAGCAAACGTGAATATGTGACAGTTTATTGTTTCTTTGCATTGGTATATTTTTTTTAGAATATTTGTGTTAAAAGTAGAATTCTTTGCAGAAATTTCACATTCCATGCCAATACAAGCACTGTTGAGCTGATAAGTAAGTAGGCCTCTTATCGTGAAACACTTTCTCCGAAGTACTTGAGATAAGCTCAATGAACTGTAGGGAGGTATAGCTCCGTATTTCATAATATGACCTAATCTGAAATAAGGATATCCGTAGAACGCAGTTGCCAATAGTATTACATAATTGTAACGCGTCCTGAACTTGGGTGTGTGTTAAGGCTCACTTATAGACTGGAATTATTATGTCGTGTTCAGTATAAATAAATAAATACACCCAACAGTCACATACATAGTTCTGACCCCACATTAAGATACGAGTGTTGTGTCGTGGGTATCAGAAACTACGAAAGACTTTTCGGTCTCACAAACACCCAGACCCGAAACAAATATTTGTGGATCACACAAAC
Organism: Hemaris fuciformis; assembly: GCA_907164795.1. Taxonomy (NCBI): domain Eukaryota; kingdom Metazoa; phylum Arthropoda; class Insecta; order Lepidoptera; family Sphingidae; genus Hemaris; species Hemaris fuciformis. Next base: position 16,633,802 of record OU015438.1, on the reverse strand, counting down.
ATTTGTCTCGGTGCGGGGATCGAACCCGCGACCTCTCGTTTCGCAAGCTGGTGTCTAGACAACTGCGCCACGGGGCTGTCAATGTATGTAATATATTGTCGCTAGCCGATATTCTATGTGGACTACACTGTACTAACTATGAGGTCCTAGTGTTCTATTATGTACTGGCACGACTAAATGACAAACTCTGTGCCAGCATAAAGAAACTAATCAAAGCGACAGCAAAGTCATAAAGTCGTTGGAAATAGTTGCATTCAAGCCGTTCTCTAAAGGTGTCACTGGAAATCGAGAGAGCGTTAAGAACTGCAGCGGCTGTCATTTCATGAGATATTGCACAGAAGCAGTTGTATACTGTTAAGAATTATTAATAATTATCGATTATTGAAAGTGACATATCTATTCTCCCTTTTCGAGCCTGATTGAAAGTCTAGAGACATCTGTACTCAGGTTTTCATTTTATTTTTATTTATTCGTCTGCACGCTATTTGAGTCTGGAAATGTGGCTGAGAACGGCTATACGCTTGCCTCTTATTTCGTGGGACTTATAACACAGTTATCGAAATATGAGTAAAATGAACACATATTAAAACAATATTTATTGAATTTATAAAATGTCAAATCATCATCAGCGCATATACATCCCACTGTTGGGCACGGGCCTCCTCTACAACTGAGAGGGTTTAGGCCTTAGTAGGTACACCACGCTGGCCTAGTGCGGGTTGGCGGACTACACACCTTAGAAATTCCTAAGACCTTTTTAGGTGTGCATGTTTCCTCACGATGTTTTCCTTCACCGTTAAAGTAGGTAAGTGATAATTCATTGTTAATACACACATAATTTCGAAAAGTCAGAGGTGTGTGCCTGGGGTTTGAACTCGCGACTGCCGAGATTCTCGGCCGCGCGCCTAAACCTCGAGGCCATCACTTGGTCATCACACAACCTCTCAATGACTTAGTGACTGACGTAGTGAAACAATTGACACAAATACGAGTAAACTGACAAATTGATCAATGTATTTTTAAAATGACATTGAATTGTGTTTGATTTATAAAATACTATTTTCTTGTAAATTTTATTTTTAACTTACTGTCTCGTGGTCTCGCGGCACAAGTATGTGCCGTGCGATCTAGAGGTCCCGGGTTCGATTCCCAGGTCGGGCAAAGTGTTATTAGGTTTTTCCATTAGGAAATTCTCAGTAACAGCCCGGAGTCTGGAAATGTGCTCGGAAAGCGGCAATAGGCTCGCTCCCTATTACGTGGGACTGATACATACTGGCGAAATGTGGGTGCAGAAATGCACCTCTGCCTACCCCTTCGGGGAATACAGGCGTGATTTTATGTATGTATGTATGTTTTATTTTTAAATTAATAAAATATAGGAAGGTCCTAGTTTCTTTGTTTTAATGAAAATTTAATAAACCACAAGCGATCGCATTTTGTAAAATATTATTGATATCATTTCGAAATATTTATTGAAGAATGCTTACCCTTTTATTATTAAAAATGTGAGATATTCGGATATTTTTGCCGTTACTTATTTTTGATTATAACTGAGAACTGTATCATAAGCTCACATCATAATTGGCCGAATTTAAATCAATAACTTTCACTTTCTACTTGAATTACATTAACAGTACTCGTGGGAAAATTGATAAAATTCGTAAAAGCGGCGCGCTCGCCTTGGACGCGGATAAACACTGAAGATGCAACGTGATAACGACCATCACAACTCAACTGATAAGATATGTCAGTCCCCACTACAAACACTGCGACACTAAGGTTCGCATGGGCGTAGAGGAGGAGGAGGTCAACTATTGCTTGTTAGTAGAATTTAGATATAGCTGATACGGTAGTGACCACACCGCACATGACGGCTTCGGATTAATTGTGGACGTCTCTAATACACACAACATAGTCGCCCTGCTCAACGCGAAGATGGTCACCAAAAAAAAAAGTCAACAAACATGCATATATGCTGATACGATAAAATGCACTATTGCGAAGCGGATCCTAGAACGTAATACTTTGGTTTGTGTCTGGTTTTACACTTCGCGACGATGGTCGGGTGAATACGAAAATCTTACCTCCAGAAAGCAGGACTTGCAAAATGCAAAATTGCTCCCTCACATCGATTTCTCCGCTTATTGAAAATTACGAGAACGAAGTGGGAAATTTGTGCTTGTACTTTTTCTAATATAATCACAAGAAAATCAACTACGCTGAGCGTTATTGTTGTTTTCATCAAGACAAAGCACTATGTAACCAGAGACGACTATTTTGGACCAATCAACGTCTTTGTTCCAGTCTGCTAAAAAAACATGGCTTGAAGAATCCGTGAAGCCAGAATAATTGTTTAGAGAAACAGCCCTTATCAGTTTAGAGTAGTATCTTGGTCATGGTCATAGCAAAAAAAGAACCATCAATCTTCACTCCAAAAACCCTTTTTTTTTTTTTTTTTTTTTTTTTTTTTTTTTACGAGAGGAAAGCGCTTTAAGCTCCCCTGTTCGGTACCTCGGGGGAGGCCGAAAAGGGGTATGTCGGGGTCTCTGGCCTTCCAACTCGGCGCGCAGAATAATAATTGTCCGCTTAGCTGAGTTGGGTCCCTAACCAAAATCCTACGCCAGCATACCGACTAAAACCTCTCGGTGACCATCTCGCGCATTTAGGGCGGTTTTGCGGCATCTCAGGGCGAGAAGCGCCCCAAATGGTCCGCCTCCGCCTAGCGCACCGTCCAAATATGGACTCCTCCAAATTGGGAGGGCTTGAGGTGCCCTCCACTTACGCTTTTTTGGACGTTCACCTCTTGTGAACGTCCGCGACAGTCAAGCGGTCACGCCCTCTGCCGCAAATCTCAGGGTTGCTGCCACCATTGTGTACCGCCCCCGCAGTACACCCAGCCTCCCCAGTGGCCCCTGTTAGTCGCCTCTTACGACAGGTAGGGGGGTACCGTGGCGGAATTCTTACGCCCCCGATCCACAGGGCGGTCAATCTTCACTCCAAAAACCCTGAATAAATTAGGAGTAAAAAACCGTGGGGTGGGAACTTATTTCAGTATTTTTTTTTGTTCGGGGAATGGTATAATGAATATGCATAATTTAATTGAGATTAGTGTCCGCAATCGTGTGAAGCAGTTGTGCTAGACAGTGTGCTGAGCACATCTGATGAACTTTTTAAGACACTTTTTATGGCGGACAAGGGTTACCGTGGCGGAACTTTTAGTAATTATTATGAGGTATGTGTACAAAGTCAAAGTCAAAGTCAAAATATCTTTATTCAAATAGACTTTTACAAGTTCTTTTGAATCGTCAATTTTACACATCTTAATTTTTTAAACTATTGCCGCTTCGAAACGTGTTATAGCTGTGGAGAAGAAACGGCTAGAAACTCCCTCAGCAACACGACATGTAATTTTTTTCTTTAAAAAACAGCAATATATGTCTTTTTTTCATTACATTATTTAAATTTTACATTATTATACAGGTTCAGGAATACATAAAAAAGTTGTTATTAAGGCAAAAATTCGTATAAAAATGTATGTTTGTAGTATTATTCATGTTTCATTGATTATAATCTGTTATTTATAGATGTTTTGTAGAATGTTATTTATAGATAAAAAAATTGCTTAGGGCATTTGTAGTTTCACCTTGAGTCCGTCCACTGGTGCATACTTCTTATAATTAATCATTCAAGTCATTGGAATCAAATTAAGACGCGTTAATATTCCATCAAACCAATGAGTTATACAATTAATTTGATCGGTGATTAGGTATAGGGTTAATTAAAATATTCATGCGTCACTTACTTGTCGTTGTAAGCAGTAAACAGGGCCTTATTCAAAAACGTATAAATCTAAACTAATATATAAAGCGTTAATTTCAGAAACTACTGGTTCTTATTCGAAAGTTTTTTTTTGTTTTAAATAGTCCATTTATCGAGGAAGGCCTTCGGATATATATTACCATGCTATGAACAATAGTCGTGATGGCCTCGAGGTTTAGGCACGCGGTCGAGAATCTTGACGGTCTCGGGTTCAAACCCCAGGCACACACCTCTGACTTTTCGAAGTTATGTGTGTATTCACAATAAATTATCACGTACTTTAACGGTGAAGGAAAACATCGTGATGAAACCTGCACACCTAAAAGCTTTAGGAATTTCTTAGATGTGTAGTCCGCCGACCCTCACTAGGCCAGCGTGGTGGACTAAGGCCTACACCCTCTCAATGGTAGAGGAGGCTCGTGCCCAGTAGTGGGACGTATATGTGCTGATGATGATGAACAATAGGAGCGGATCGGTACAAGTATTTTTTTGAATTCTAAATTTTTGCAGACAGATTTGCGGACAACAGCTAGTAAGTCATAAAATGTAGGGAGACATAATATAATGATGACCTAGGTACTCATATATGATGATGAAATGAATATTTTTTTTTTTTGTTTATAACAAACAGTAATAAACGGAGGCCAGTTATTGAAAAGTCTTGAATATTTTCATATCGTAAGAGCAAAGAAAAATATTATTATTATGTCTGCGAAGCAGCTACAGGTTCTATTGAATATTCATACATATGAACTGTTTCATGTTAATTTCGAGTATTCCTTATTTACTCAGAATTTATTGTACGCACAAGAGAATGAAGAATATTAACAAAATTTAAAATATACAGTTTCATATTAGGTAATTATTATTATTTTTGGGAACTCTAGAGTCTCTTTATTTATGTTTTACGTGTCAACAAAGTAGGTAATTTGCGGAATCACAGGCAACGAAAGGAATGTGGCATAATTTTATAAGTAGACAAAATTACACGAAACACGGTGTATCGATGTATATTGAGCAAATTGTATGCAGACTAAGCAGGAGGTCGCAATCAGGCCACCATTGTATCTTCCTTTTGACGTAAAGTGGTTAAAAAATCTTTTCTCCAAAATTCTACTTTAGGAATAAATTACCTTATTTTTTTCTTCTTCATTAGATAAACCCAAAAACAACTTAAACGATTTAGCAAACAAAATTTACTTTGGAAAGCTATAGTATGGTTGAACAACAAACGATACAATTTATTGCGGGTGTGGCGTACCTAATATTTAATTTATTTATTAAATATTTTTATTTATTAACATATTTAATACTAGCTTTTGCCCGCGACTCCGTCCGCATAGACTTCAGGGTTGGGTGCAGAAAGATGATAAGTAAATCTATTATTCGTCTCCCAAGTACCCAAAATGACACTTAATGAATTAAAAAAAAGTAACCGATGTCCCTTTTTATGTTTCCGTTTTTATCCATAACAAAAATCATCCAAATAAATGAAATATTTTAAAGTGAAATTAAAACACAGTAGTGTTATTTTCGCATTGATAATATATGCTAAAATCAAAGGGTACATCCGTTGGGATCAGTGAAATCATTATTTAGATTACGAAGCGTGATGACTACCGAGCCTGCATTCGTTTGTAAATTTTAAACCAGATACAACCAAGGAGTTTAAAAATAAATTTATGAACGCTCGCATACATTTTTGACAACCAATAAATATGTCACTCATTTTTCATTACTGATTATTCTACATTTTAAAATGTAAAATGCGCAATTGTTCGAATATTGTGGATATATGTTGTCGATTAAAAACTTTTATTTAAATACGTTCATTAATATGAGGGGACCATTAACCGTATTGGCGGGATAAACATAAAATGTTTGACGTACGTGACGCGTACGCCAAAATAGCCCGCAGATAGCAGATTTTTCCCGACTTACTTGACAATTATCGTTATATTTTGGACAATTCACACACTATCTTTAAAAAGTATAGCCTATGTGTTATTCTGATGTATAAGCTATATTATTGTAAACGTTCATTACAATCCATTCGGTAGTTTTTGCGTGAAAGAGCAACAAATATCCAGACATCCATACATTATTACAAACTTTCGCGTTTATAATATTAGTAAGATTATGTATATTTATCCACAGTTACACTCACACGCATTACACAACACATATACATTACAATACATTACACTAACAGAACCCAATATATTAAATGTGGAGTACATTGGAGACACTTCATACCACGGGTCGGGCGTAAACCTGTTTTGCGTGGCGACAGAGATAAGCGACGGCGCGCATCGCTTCAACTCACGCGCCGGCCGGCGGTTGAGCAGAACCGATTGCTTTTCAACAAATTAGGAGTACGCCTGTTAACCGCTAGTAATTAAAAATGGACAATTTTGATAGAAATAGTTCTAAAAGAGGCAGTGACAACGTTGCACCGGATGCTAAAAACTCTTCAGACTTAACTAACCATCAAGTTATTGAAGATACACACACAATCATGCCTTCTGTAGTTCTCCACGCTTACGTCATATGTACTAAAGCTTATATAAAAATACCCACTAAACAAAAACAACTCGCACTAGGCCATCGTGGCGGACTAAGGCCTAAATCAACCATAGACTATCATTATCGAAATAAATTACAGACAGAATGTTATTTCATACTAAGTGAGATTAAGTGGGACGTATATGGGCTGATGATGATGATGAAAAAAAAGCCTTAAAGTATAGCAAAATTATTTACCTATTCAAGCCTTAAAAACTAATGTGACCCAAAAATCAGATGACAGTAGTGTGCAACCATTACTAATATTAGAGTAATAGGAGGCGCGGTGAGGGCGCGGCAGTCTGCTCGCGTGCGTCCCACTATGGGCCGAGAATGCGCGCCCTGGTGTAGGAACCACTGTCTATATGTTATAGGACTGTATATCCGCATTGAAGATTACGATTAATGATATTGGCTTGATTGTCGATGCTCGTGAAATTCAGTTCAAGGCTGCCTGAAGCAATAGGGTTGGGTGGGCCTTTCGTTGATAACACTAAGAGTATTGACTGATAGAAGTCATTGATAGCTGTGTATGGAATAACACAAATGCTTTCAAATATAGAGTAAGCTGTGAATATAGAGGGTAATAGGATAGCTTAATGTTTTCTACGACAAACCTTTTCAACTGGTTGGAATATTTGAGTGCGTGGTATTGCGCAAAGTACGAGTATCTATAAATCTAATGTATAGTGTATGTAGTGGAAGTCATACTGCAGGAGCAGTATGATAGGCCGAAAATTTGGTAAAGGCTTCTGAAGATTACGATGGTTAGCGTTTTGTTTAAGAGGTCTACATTCGGCAATAAACAAAGACAATATAAGCTTTATTAAATTTAATAATATAACAAGATTTTGTTACTTTATGTTTCATTACCACCAAGCCCGCCTACCTACTAATTATGAAAAAGCATAGAATGTAAACACAGATATTATGATCGCAGCACTATGCAAATACTTCAGACTCCATCAATACTTGAATGTGGATAAGGGGCGGAAAAACATTTGTGTATTTTAAAAACATGAGTTCTGCAATTTCATACACAAGCGCTTCGTGAAAGCATAATATATGAAATAGCAACATAAAACTGCTCCAGCAAAGAAGTTTTTAAAATATATTTTACGATTTTCATGTTCTCTTGGTATAAGAGAGATGCAACGACACGGTGGCTCGTGACGAGGACTCGCGAGGACTATAATAATTACAAATTATGATCGTAAAGTGAAACTTTGGGCTTGTTTGTAATACTTTTAGCTTGATCCAACGCGGCCCAGCGGCAGTCGGAACCACATCAAAAAAACTTTAGAAATAATTCAACAGATGAATATTAAAATTTTACACACACACTTCTGACAGGGAAAAAACATACAGTCTGAAAGTGCTCCCCACTAAGTTATCGTGATGCGTCATGGACTAACCCTGTTTAATAGTAGAGAAGACCTGTGCCCATTACTGACAATATAAGAGCTTTTAATTAGTTTATAAGGTAAATTGAAATTATTATCCAAATATTATTTTCTCGGCAAACAGTAATTTTGAACACAACCTAATAAATTTAGTTAACTATTCACGCACTGGTCCAAACTTTTTCCCTAATTGATTCAGCTCATGCGGTAGATAAGAATCGACTCGGCGGTCACTCCCTTACGACTCCGTCTCGATTTAATTCAGTGAAGCTAATAGTGGGGTTTATGTGACACGTAATGAGTTCCTGTCTATCCGTACCTGTGGGCTCGGCTCCGGCCTCCAACGGGTTTATCGCTTATTTATTGACCCCAGATACGAATTCCCTGATGTTATTGCAGTATCGACGGACTTCTTATAATCAAAGGGATAATAGGATATAGGGATCGTGATAGTAATCGTGACAGATTTTGTTATCGAATTATTCTACAGTTGCATAAAGGTAAATACATACATACATAAACTCACGCCTGTTTTCCCCGAAGGGGTAGGCAGAGGTGCATTACTGCACCCACATTTCGCCAGGTATGTATCAGTCCCACGTAATAGGGGGCGAGCCTATTGCCGTTTTTCGGGCACATTTCCAGACTCCGTGCTGTTACTGAGAATTTCCTAATGGAAAAACCCAATAACACTTTGCCCGACCCGGGAATCGAACCCAGGACCTCTCGATCGCACGGCACATACTTGTACCGCGAGACCACGAGGCAGTCTAAAGGTAAATAGTAAAAATAATCACCTAGATTAACTTTTGCTGAAAGTCTAGGTACAAGTGAATTTTTAAATCCAAGTACCGTTAGCTGTGTTTCAATTTTAAGGTTAAATGATGAAGTCTGTAATCGTTTTCGGTCACATTTTCTTATGGACAAAAATTATTTCTCTGTCTCGAGATTAAATATGGAGTCTCTGGACCGAACGCCTCAGGACAAGTAAAGCAGTCGAAATATTAATGCAACGGATAATTTGGAGAATAGAATAAACCTTGGAATTGAATCAAAAGTTGAGCAACTATTGAAGCAACAGAAATGGATTGGGTGAGCGGAAACGACACTGTTAATTTCCGGCAATATTCTGCGCCAGTCAGGAGTCACGCTGAGCGGGGGAATCTCTAATAATATTTCCATTACAGCTTGTTCTTGAAAGGCAAACTTTGTTAACAATAAAATCAACACGATGTATTCGCAATTTTCAATATTGTCGGCCATATAACATCCGATTAGATTTAAGTCCACAACGCTGATCTAGTGAGAGTTCGCGGATTCCAAGTGCCTAAGAAATACTGCTTCGTTATTGGCCTCTATATAATAAGAAATTGTCTGCATGGAACTTTATTATGTCGATTTGGGGCTCAGGATGAGGGCGTTATGATTCCCCCACGATATGGAGACGAGAGTTTAAGCTCAAAAAAGTTTCAAGTACTACAAGTTAACTTATGGTTCACAGCGATTTACATACTGAATGCTTATGATACTTATGTCAGACTTGTAAAATTTGGGATTTATCTCGAGGTTTTCGAGACCGCACGCTTTACTAACTTACAGAGAAGGAATATTCCGATCATAATTTAAGAAGCAGTTTTAAAAGTACCAAAAATATGATGTCAAATTTCTATTACATTTTACTTGCAAATTGCCGGATACTCGAACAGCAGTCATAATATCATGGAAGTCGTGATGGCCTCGAGGTTTGGGTACTCGGTCGAGAATCTCAACGGTCGCGGGTTCAAACCCCAGGCACACACCTCTGACTTTTCGAAGTTATGTGTGTATTCACAATGAATAATCACGTACTTTAACGGTGAAGGAAAACATCGTGATGAAACCTGCACACCTAAAAGCTTTAGGAATTTCTTAGATGTGTAGTCCGCCAACCCTCACTAGGCCAGCGTGGTGGACTAAGGCCTACACCCTCTCAATGGTAGAGGAGGCCCGTGCCCAGCAGTGGGACGTATATGGGCTGATGATGATGATGAGTCATAATATCGCCATTTATGCGAAGCTAAGAGAGTTTTACCAATTTTTAAAAATAAAAAACCTTATAAATAAACATTAAATATTGATTAAAGCAAGTAAAAATCTTTATATACTCAACTTTTGAAGCTCACTATAATTTCGTAAATTTCAGTGCGATTTCTTGTTTGGTCTTTGTTGACTCAATAAACGGTCTTGTCATTTTATTTAAATGTAAGACATCCGTACTATATCCGTATAAACGATTAAAAGCCGCTACTGAGACTGCTTAACAGTATTCAGTAATCTAGAAAGCTCTTTGCCAGGTGTTAGTTACTCCCGAAGGTGGTCTTTACTATGTAAATTAATATAATTATACTAATTATAACATTAAATTGCTCGTCTGGCTGTTTGTCTCGTGACAAAAAATTGTGCCGCATGATCGAGAATTCCGAGTTTGAAACCTGAGGCTGGAGGTTATATTGGATTAGCAATTAGGAAATTCTCAGCTGAAACACGGAGTCTGGAAATGTGACTAAAACAAAGGATACTAAGAAATGTATTCCTGTCTACCCCTCTGGGGGAACAAGCTCGAGTTTCTGTAATGTTTAAATTTTATATAAACACATTTGTTTACACAGTCAGAATTTAGTTTGTGTTGCAGTAAGCCTGCGGGTTACCGTTTGGACCAAAGTTCTACAAATGTTTGCCGAAGTCTAGACATTTGCAAGTTAAGTTTGACTTGTTGGAGAATACTGTAAATATCTAGTATAACGTTAAAAATATCAAAAAAAGTTATTTTCATTCGCAGACAAAGGAGTTTTGAAAATTCATTATTATTTTTAGTACACAATTTAAGCCAACCGTTTTAAGATAATGCTTCCGTTTTTTTTAATTTTTTTTTATTCTCGCACGGCAAAGTGACTCCACTGTACCTGACGGTAAGCACAGTTGTTGTTGGTGAATAACAGAAATAACAGTTAACTACCCTTCATTTTACCGACTACGTAAAATTCGTGTTGCATTCAGTGTTCAAATCAAGGTTCTAATAGAATAGTAGTTTATTTTCCATTTGACAGCCGCGTGGCGCAGTTGGCTAAACACCAGCTTGCGAAACGAGAGGCCGCGGGTTCGATCCCCGCACCGAGACATATGTTTGTGTGATCCACAAATATTTGTTTCGGGTCTGGGTGTTTGTGAGACCGAAAAGTCTCTCGTAGTTTCTGATACCCACGACAAAAGACTCGTATCTTAATGTGGGGTCGGAACTATGTATGTGACTGTTGGGTGTATTTATTTATTTTATTTATTTATGCAAAAAATACAAACAGGTGTAGTGTATCACTTCAGTACGACGGTATAATTTTTTTTCTATAGACCGAAGCTGGGTGACACGGAGATAATTAGGCCGCCAGAGTACGTCTAATGCATAGATCCTCTACCGAACTTTGTAGTTCTAATAAATTTTCGTGGATTTTGTCTTAGGAACAGATTGCTACTGGAAACCAAACTTTTTACGAAAATGTATGGAGCGCTGTAGATACGGGGCAGAAAAAGTCCGGGCTATTGATTCTGCATACTTTATGCTCGACTTTTCCCTATTGAGATATTATGAATAGATGCATTGTATTTGTAGCAGTTTTATCTATAAATTTTACTTAACAAACGTGTTTCGTCTCTTCTATCTCTTTTTCTGATTGTATTAAGAATAATATTATTCGTGATTGATTAAACGGTAATTCTTGCAGACTTGGTTTCATTTAGTAGATCGATTTTTTATATCTACAACATAAACTCACGCTTGTATTTCTGAAACGGAAGGTGGTGAGAGGCAAATTTCCAGATTCTATCTGCTACTGAGACTATCCTGGTGGAAAAACCCAATGGCACTTCTCACGACCTGGGACTTCTAGACTTGCGCACCGAACACTTACGCAGCGTGACGAACGTGGGTTGTCGCTTAATTGTATGTAATGTAACAGACATTTTAACTTAGCCTGAAAGGGGATTGGATGGATCAAATCTATACTAGCACATTAATAGATACAAAATATAGCCCCTGAACTATCATCATCATCATCATCAGCCCATATACGTCCCACTGCTGGGCACGGGCCTCCTCTACCATTGAGAGGGTTTAAGCCTTAGTCCACCACGCTGGCCTAGTGCGGGTTGGCAGACTACACACCTAATAAATTTCTAAGAACTTTTAGGTGTGCAGGTTTCATCACGATGTTTTCCTTCACCGTTAAAGTACGTGATAATTCATTGTGAATACACACATAACTTCTAAAAGTCAGAGGTGTGTGCCTGGGATTTGAATCCGCGACCGTCGAGATTCTCGACCGCGCGCCCAAACCTCGAGGCCATCACGACTATACGTACTAACAAATAGCATGCAATGCAACACAACAAAACTATTCATTAGCTCCATACTAATACGAAACAATGCCGTTCATTCTAAACGCTAACTGAATGAGAGCTCCCCCATCCCGACACGGCGGCGGGACGCGCCGACACGGCCCTCGGGATACTGACCAAGCCACGGGCGATGCCAACATAATTAACTGAATATGTTGCAATTATTATAATTTCACCATCAATTGTGAGTATTGTTTAATCGTGTGATAATTACATCCCATAAAAAACAAAACTTGTAAAAACTCCAAGTCTCGCAACTCAGTTCTTTTGCCGTAAAAAGTTGTGAGATCTATATGATACCAAGTCGATGAATTTATTCAGTCCCCGTTTAAGGGAACTTCATCGACTAAACCGAGACCGTAAAAAGTTGTGAGATCTATATGATACCAAGTCGATGAATTTATTCAGTCCCCGTTTAAGGGAACTTCATCGACTTGGTATCATATAGATCTCACAACTTTTTACGGCAAAAGAACTGAGTTGCGAGACTTGGGGTTTTTACAAGTTTTGTTTTTTATGGGATCTCATTTCTTTTGTAGATAGTCCTACTTTTTTCTTTTCGGTATCTTCTACTTCTTGAGTACTAACAACGGATTTTCTTAAAGCCCACTCTCTGCCTTATGAGCTTTGCTTACTTTTGTAGGTAGTCTTCCTTCTCTACATACGAGACGAGAGCGGCCGCGTCGTGATCTTCATTTTAAAATAATAATTATTTTTTGCGTTAGTTAGAAATATTTAGGGCCGCACGCGTCATACGTCAGTTGGAGTTAATCCTATTTTAAAGTTTTTATCTCTCTTTCAATATAAATTGGTACTGTCAATGTACCTAACAGAAATTTACAACATAAAGCTTATTAGAGGTATAACTTGAACTAATTTACGGCATTAACTGCCGCACTCAGTTTTTTTGAAATGAATAAATTACTTGACCCTATTATTAAGATTTCCTCACGATATTTTCCTTCCCCGTTAAAGTACGCGATAATTCATTGCTACATACATACATAAACTCACGCCTATATTCCCTGATGGGGTAGGCAGAGGTGCATTTCTGCACCCACATTTCGCCAGGTATGTTGATACATACCTGTCAGTCCCACGTAATAGGGGGCGAGCCTATTGCCGTTTTTCGGGCACATTTCCAGACTCCCTGCTGCTATTGAGAATTTCCTAATGGAAAAACCCAATAACACGTTGCCCGACCCGGGAATCGAATCCAGGACCTCTAGATCGCACGGCACATACATGTAACGCAAGACCACGAGGCAGTCCTTAATTTAAAGACCTTACTTCATAAATAATAAATAAATACATCCAACAGTCACATACATAGTTCTGATCCCACACTAAGATACAAGTCTTGTGTCGTGGGTATCAGAAACTACGAGAGACTTTTCGGTCTCACATACACCCAGACCCGAAACAAATATTTGTGTATCACACAAACATTTGTCTCGGTGCGAGGATCGAACCCACGGCCTCTCGTTTCGCAAGCTAGTGTCTAGCCAACTGCGCCACGGGTTATTTCTATAGTAAGCTCTTCCCGAATAATAATTCATTGCTAATACACACATAACTTCGAAAAGTCAGATAAGTGTGCCTAGGTTGTGTACCCGCGACCGCCGGGATTCTCGACCTCACGCCTAAATCTCAATACCATCCCTACTTATCTAGCTACACCTATTATTCCATTATTTTATACTATACAGGTACACTAATTTATTTACTGCAAATGTATCTTTGTAATCCTATATATTTATATGAGATTACAAAGTTATTTATGCAGTTTGTGAATCTAGAAAAGTAGACCAAAATTGCAAGATATTTTAATTTTTCCTTAAGTTATACACTAAACACTAATTGTGTTCCAAATTTGAAGCTTCTATGTCGGCTAGAAGTGCCTTAGAGTTTTGATGATCGGTCAGTGAGTGACCAAAACCGCGAAGTTTGACTAGTTATAATTCTAAAACTACTAGTTCAAATTGAATGAAATTTGAAATTTACAAAGTTTATACTATGCTTGCTTGGTGACAGAAAATTCAGGTTTCTAGGTTTATCCACAACGAAGTTATAGGGTGTCGAAAATGGCCTGAGTTGCTTCGAGAAAAGTATAGTACGGCCGTGCCGCTTTTTCGCTCGACTTGGCGGGGGCACTGCCGTGCCCCCAGATTCGCATTTTGACGGAAACATACGATTGTTATTCACATACATAGTTGGAAGGATTATCTTATTTTATACCTTAGAAAATTGTGTCCGAAAACATCATCATCATCAGCCCATATTCGGGGCATGCCCCATGGGCTTCCTCTACAACTGAGGGGGTGTAGGCCTTAGTCTACTACGCTGGTCTAGTGCGGGTTGGCGGACTACACACCTAAGAAGTTCCTAAGAACATATTTAGGTGTGCAGGTTTTCACGATGTTTTCCTTCACCGTTAAAGTCCAAAAATATTTCCTCTTTATAATATTAGTTTACATAACATACATTAACGTATTGCACGCAACTTTATCAGTGCAAAAGTATTAGCTTAATTCTTGTGTATTAGTTTTCATTTTGTTCATGTCCGTAGAAGCACTTTCTTGTTCCACAGTATCCTCATCGCTGCTGCTCTTAAGTACCCCATTTACTTTAATGTTGAATTATTAAGACGCTATTATAATGCTACGTGATAGTCTAGTTGTTAGACGCACTGCGTCTGCTGTGAGGGCAGCCACGAATTGCGAGTTTTTACTTTACTCCATTCTCACTCTAAAATTGTATATCGTTCATCTTCTATATACAGGGCTGGGCAAAATACATGCTTTGCTTTAATTGAAATACAAATTACAAAATACTGTAACGCAAGTAATTAAAATACGAAATACAAAATACATTTAAGTAAGGTATTTGAAATACAAAATACAGTATTTTAGCTATTTTTAATTGAAATACAAAATACAAAATAATGAATATTTATTTGTTTTGGAATAGTTTTTTTTTGAAGGCGGTTTTTGTTTTGTTATTGCAGGTCCTGATGAGCACAAACTTAATACTGAAGGCTAAATGTATTTTAATAAATGAATTTGCAAGCCTCGAGTATTTGAAATACTAATTACAAAATACTTCGGCTTCACGTATTTGAAATACAAATTACAAATTACATTTTAAGAAAGTAATTAGAATACAAATACAAAATACGTATTTGTATTTCAATTACGTATTTCAATTACAAGTAATTCAAATACTGCCCAACCCTGTCTATATACTCGTATATGCGCCACTTTTGAACACAAGCTCATATTTTATTCAGAGAGTTCAGACAGTACATCGCGCTAGCCTAGTTCGGGTTTGTAGAATTCAAATACTTAAAGCAAAGCTAAGGAACGCTGTCTTTATGTGTAAAGATGATGATTTCTTCCTGATGTTTTCTTTTACCTTTAACATGCACTTGTAAGCCTAGAATATCAAGATGTTCCTCTTATTTAACGACACTAACAAAAGAATACTAGCTAACATTTACCCATTTTATTTCCAAAGTATCATAAAGGTTTTTTATAGGATAGTGTGTTCGTAAGTGCATTTGTGGTCTCATATCTCTGTTACTAAGCGTCAGTTCTTGGAGTCATAAAGAGCAGGCTGCAGTGACCACGTACTTTTTAATGGGAAGCAATTGCGAGAAGTTTAATAGGGATGTGGCTCTTCTAATTACAGAAAATTGATCTTTGTATGTAAAGTAAATTGTTAGCACAGTTCCATGGTAGTATTCTACACATATAGTTGGGTACCTTAGATATTCATATATTGTTTCTATAATTTCACGTTCTTTTCTTTTTTTATGTGGAACTATTATTAAATGTAGTGAATAAGATAGATTAACTGATAATTCATTTAATTCAGTCCATGCATTTAGAACAATAATCAAATGAAATATAAATAATATTATAATGTTTTTTTAGTAAGATTATTTATGTTTAAGATAATATTAAGTTGAGTATTGCGAGTAATTTAAAAAAATAAAATTAATAGCTTATACTCTCATTGCATGCACCTCTTGGCACGTAATAGCGATACTAGAACACAGGAGTAAAGTTAAAGCGAGCGAAAATGAAAACTACAAGTAATATTTAAAAACCAAGAAATTGAGGTTACTTTTAGCAATCATAATAAATTATCACATACATACATGTACCTACATAAACTCACGCCTGTATTCCCCGAAGGGGTAGTAAGTAAGTAAGTAGTAATAGTAGTAGTAAGTAGGCAGAGGTGCATTTCTGCACCACATTTCGCCAGGTATGTATCAGTCCCACGTAATAGGGGGCGAGCCTATTGCCGTTTTTCGGGCACATTTCCAGACTCCGTGCTGTTACTGAGAATTTCCTAATGGAAAAACCCAATAACACTTTGCCCGACCCGGGAATCGAACCGAGGACCTCTAGATCGCACGGCACATACTTGTACCGCGAGACCACGAGGCAGCCATAAATTATTTATCATTCACTTCGATTTATAGTTTATTTTGATTGATTACATAAAGCGTACAAGAAAAAGAATTTGTCCGGAAATGTACATAGATGATATCGTGTAAATTGAATTTGCTTGTTATTTTACGACATTGCATGTATGGGAAGCTGGGCCTGGCTGCTAGTAACACGATAAGTGCAACAATAACTTTGTGTATAAAGTTTACAAGCTAACCCAGTGAAGTGATGTAAATTGATTTCAGTATAACGATGAACGGAACTCAATAGCAGGACATCGGGATATTTTTATAGCGCTCTAGTTAGGTTTATCCGGGTCTCTAGTAAACTGTAAAACATATTTTATTTATTTATTAAACTGAAGAGTTTGCTTGTTTGGTTGACCCGCTAATTTCAGGAATTACTGCTTCGAATTTAAAAAATATTTTTGTGTTAAATAGCCCATTCGTATCATCATATAAATTATCACGTAGTTTAACGGTGAAGGAAAACACGTGATGAAACCTGCACACCTAAAAGTTCTTAGGAATTTCTTAGGTGTGTAGTCCGCCAATCCGCACTATGCCAGCGTGGTGGACTAAGGCCTAAAGCCTCTCAGTTGTAGGGGAGGCCCCTGCCCAGCAGTGGGACGTATATCTTAAATCAACGGTATAAATACTTTGCCAAGAATTTTAATAGTTTAAATACTAAATACACCCAACAGTCACACACATAGTTCTGATCCCACACTAAGATACAAGTCTTGTGTCGTGGGTATCAGAAACTACGAGAGACTTTTTTGGTCTCACATACACCCAGACCCGAAACAAATATTTGTGGATTACACAAACATTTGTCTCGGTGCGGGGATCGAACCCGCGGCGTCTCGTTTCGCAAGCTGGTGTCTAGCCATCTGCGCCATGGGGCTGTCGATATGGGCTGATGATCATCATATATCATCATGCTACGACCAAATAGAGCGCTACAGCAATGAAAAATGTAAAATCGGGAAAAAAAAAAAACATTTTGCAGTGCAAGTTTCGTATACGGAGTTGCGGGTAACTGCCAGTTAACTATATATGCTATACGAACTATATCAAGTTTCTATTACATCTTAAGAGTCAGTCATTATCATCCCAGTCGTGACTTCGCCAAGACCAAGTCTAAATGTATGTAATTTGCTTGCAAATGCAGTTATTAAATGCATACGACGTTTGTACGCGAATTGGTTTACGTGCCGCGTCAGGATTACGCTTCGATCGCCGACACCCAGAGCGTCTGTGCTGGAATATGTCAGTTCAAATCGTGTTACATTCTCGAAGGCTGTAAGAAGCGCAGGAAAGACGTATGGGGGGGGGGGGGGTTGGACGTGGGAGGTTTGGAGAACGAGGGAGGTGTGAAGGACGAGGGGTTGCGGTCAAAATAGAGTGCCGAATGGCAAGTTGTTAGTTATGGATGTACTCAAACTTTTCCCGGAATGCAACCCACTTGTAAACACTACTGACACAATAATCTCTACCAGGTTGAATATCTTATTCAAATAACACTGTGGCTTATGTTGGTATTATCTACAAATATTTGTTTTTAATAACCACGAAACAAGACTTTTATTTTAGTGTCATCATCATCAGCCCAAATACGTCCCACTGCTGGGCACGGGCCTCCTCTACAACTCAAGAAAGTCCTAAGTACTTTTTAGGTGTGCAGGTTTTATCACGATGTTTTCCTTCACCGTTAAAGCAAGTGATAATTCATTGTGAATACACACATAACTTCGAAAAGTCAGAGGTGTGTGCCTGGGGTTTGAACCTGCGACCGTCGAAATTCTCGACCGCGTGCCTAAACCTCGAGGCCATCACTGCTTATTAGTTATTTTAGTGTTGGGCTAAAAATAAGATTGCGTATAATAATAATCGAGACTGTATTTAAGTCACTTTTGTTTTGACGTAAATGTTGAATAACTATTAAAAATAATTACGTGTACACGGAACGTTATCTATTAGCGCAATGCTAGTAAGAAGACAGATTTCAGTGCCTTAAAACACTTTGGGTGGCAGTTAATATTGTTATTTAAGTTTCCACAAGAGATAAGCTTATTAATGATTAAAAGTTCCTACTGTCTTAATAAACTACATATTTAATAGAATCTTTAGTATAAGTCACTTAGACTTTAGGTCACGCGGTTTATGCTATTCTATCTAGAGGTCCTGGAGTTGATTCCCGGGCCAGGGAAAGTGTTATTGGGTTTTCCATGAGGAAAATTTCAGTAGCAGCACGGAGTTTGGAATTTTGCCCGAGAAACAGCAATAGGCTCGCCCACTATTACGTGGGACGAAAACACAATTGGCGAAATGTGGGTGCAGAAATGCACCTTTGCCTACCTCTTCAGGGAATAGAGGCTTTAGAATATGTATGTAGAAAATGCATTGGTTTTTTTTTTGACGAAATATCTTAAAAACTACTTCACCGATTTGGATTTTTTTTAAATATTATTTGTATGTGCAGAAAATGATATCGCCATAGAACAACAACAGCATAAACAGATACCATAGAACTAACATAAAAAAATAAACTTGAAACCCACCTGGCGATCCCTTACACAAACAAAAACATTCCAAACAGACCCCGGACGCTGACAAAAAAAATATACCCTTGATAAAAATAACATACGAGCAGTGGCGGTACTTCCACACAAGCCCAAAAGCGTTACACGTTAGTTGTATAATGTCTTGTTTACTGTGGGGTCAGTATACTGTCATTAATGCGTCAAATTGCTTTTGTTAAATAAAGATTTAAAGCTTAAAAATTATTCTTTTTTATTTTGTGAGGCAAGCTGGGCTTTTGGGCTACATAAATATAAACTCACTTAAGAGTATTCCTGAAACACGTGGGCACAGGTTTATTTCCGCACCCGCTTTTTCTCTAGATCTTTATTTTTACGTCTTAAGGGGCAAACTTATTACGCAAATTTATTAATTTAGTGTTGCTCGGAATTCCCGGCTAAGAATTTGATGATCCCCATAACGATATTAACCGCCTCCAAAGCGCTGTTTGTTAGAACAGCCGTTAAACGAGATGGATGAGGTTCCATTACCTATCTGACACAAACATTCCGATTTTGTAAAATTGACTTTACCAAATAAGATAATTTAAATAGAAGCTTAAACAGAATAAAATATTTTGTTTTAGGAACAACTTTACAATTAATGTCATAAGTAATTTAAGTGATGATAAAATTTAGGCTGATCATCATCATCATCATAATCAGCCCATATACATCCCACTGCTGGGCACGGGCCTCCTCTACAACTGAGAGGGTTTAGGCCTTAGTCCACCACGCTGGCCTAGTGCGGGTTGGCGGACTACACACCTAAGAAATTCCTAAGAACTTTTAGAAAATTTAGGCTGGCTAATAATAAAATATCACTGCTGATTACATTATTCCATTGTCGTATCATCTCGTCCATTGGGTTATTTGCACATATTGGCGATATTTTCCTGTAGGTACCGAAAATAAATTATAAAAACAACGTAGCTTCAAAAACATTTGACGTGTAAGC
The DNA here is from genome assembly GCA_907164795.1 of Hemaris fuciformis. Taxonomy (NCBI): domain Eukaryota; kingdom Metazoa; phylum Arthropoda; class Insecta; order Lepidoptera; family Sphingidae; genus Hemaris; species Hemaris fuciformis. The sequence continues at coordinate 16,613,588 of OU015438.1, read as the reverse complement.
GTAGAGTTCGAACCGAACATAGTCTTGGCAATCATCCATCTAACCTCTCACAATGGTCTCGCTCTTTTTAATATTCTACACATGACATCGGTCAGGATCGAATCTAGAAACGCAGCTATGGTACTAAACCCCACTATCAATCCTTCCTACTTCTCAATTCCTCAAAATATGGGTTCAATCCCTGATGGGTCTTACAATAACCTTTAAATAATCTTACTTTTTAATAGTATCCCTCAAACAGTGAAAGTTCGTTTCCCTATATTACTTTTTCGGTATAAAGTTTTTAATATAAAAATAAATCTGAGTTGAATTTATCGCCTTTCCTCAAAAATCTAAATCTTCTGAACAGAGGTTTAAACCTTCTCACTTGTAGAAGAGGCCTGTGTCTAACAATGCCATGTATGTATATGGGCTAATACAGATTTTGTATGTTTATACTGTGATAATATTATTATGTTTGTTCATTTACAAGACTGATCGCAGTGAGTGATTTGGAGACGCATGCGGAGGTTTTCTTTCGTTTTAAGTGTTTGTTTCTTGGAGTACAATTTGGTTATTGGGGCGGGAATCGCGAACGCGTGTCGTTTGTTTGTTTAAATTATTTACTTATATTCATATATCTAACAATTTTTAGTGGATTTTTCGAGTAAATAGTAAGTTTTAGATGGTTTAAACAATAGTCTGAATAAAGTAGAAGAAACACTTATTAAAAAAATCTGCTTCACCAACTGTCTATTTGATATCAAAAGAAAAGTGGCAGCATGGTTTAACATAAGAATTGCTAATACTTGACATTAGACAGATATACATATATTTGTAAATAATATTAACGCCCACAAGTTCCTAACAGCTGTGTTGGCATTTTCCTGTAAATATCACAGCTAACTTTTGTTAAAAAGGTCGCTAAACGTGTGATGTAAGACTGGTGCCTTGATAAAGCACTTTGTAACACGTATTACTGTAGCTGCGCTTACCGCTGCTTAGTGGTCGCTCCGGCCGCGCTTTCGAGATGTCACTCCCATAAAACGAAATGAAAACCATTTTTACTTAAAGTACGTTTTTGTTAGATTTTAAGCGATTAAAATAAAATACGAGTAGGTATCTGCCTGACTGCCTCGTGATTTCGCGGCACAAGTTAGTGTCGTGCGATCTAGAGGTCCTGGGTTCGATTCCCCGGTCGGGCAGTGTTATTGGGTTTTTGCATTAGGAAATTCTCAGTAGCAGAACGGAGTCAGGAATTGTGTCCGAAAAACGGCAATAGGCTCGCCCCCTATTACGTGGGACTGCTACATATCTGGCGTAATGTGGGTGCAGAAATGCACCTCTGCCTATCCCTTCGGGGAACACAGGCATGAGGTTATGTATGTATGTATGTTACTAAAACATAAATTTTCGACTTTACGGAGGAAGTGTAGTTTAGGGCTATTTAGTTACGACATCAAATGAGACCTGTATGTTCTTAACACACCTAAGAAATGTCTGACATATTAGGCACCTGCACTAGTGGCTTGATTTCCTCCATTGTCACACTAAAGTTTCATAACCCTTGACAAAATTCAGGCTCTTCCTCGCATACTTATTATTTCAAAACGTATATCTTTTATGGATTGTGCAGCAGTCATTGCTGAAACGGACTACGCTTCATAAGGCGATCGGTTATTTTAATTAAATTTATATTTTAAAAATTCGTGATGGCTTTACATTATGTATATGGAGGAATGAAATAATAAAATAAAGAAGGGAAGATGAAAAGAACAATAATGACAAATATTAATGCCATTTTCTTGGCTCATAATTGTTTATAATGTCTGCATGATTAACAATGGAGATGGCCATAAAATGATTAGAATTAAATACGATGCGTGTTAGTTTTTCATACCGAAGACGTAGGAGGAGAATTCTTTGTGTTCGTAGATATTTGTGCAACTCTGAGTGAATTTATTTTTGTTATGAATCGCGCGCGAAACTAAAGAAATGTATTCCGATGAAAATTCAATAGGTAGCAAGATTTTAATCTGAAAAAATACGTCATACGTAAAATGGAGCTTATTATGGTATATACAGAGAAGTCGCATGTAAAAGTTATTTAGGACATAAATTTAGAATTAAAACTATTCCCACGCCAATTGTTACCTACACTGCAATATCGATCAGTTCAATGTCTGGGAAATAAACACTACATGAATCATAGTCGCCCCCGCTACGTGATTCTACGTAAAATTGTATTTATTAACATTCATATTTTAGTAGTATGTGATGGCGCAGAGGAGTATGCACGCGGGGTGTCGCCACTACATCTCAGCAGTCGAGGAATCAAATCCCAGGCGCACACTACTTATTACTCCAAGTTGTTTGTGAACTTTCAAAGCTTTCTACGTGTTTATTTTGTTCATAAATTCTCTAGTGTGTTCAGACTCTATACAACTTCTTCCAAACCAAACATAGCAAGCGTTATGACTAATATGCTATCACTTCATATAGGTAGTAGAAAAAGCTATCGATTACACTGGTCAACAAAAAAATTTTTTTTTGCCGCGGTTGAAACTTGTATTTTTCCGTACCTTACCATGAGATTAGTTGAAATACGTCCATAAAAAAAATTTGAAACACCCACTTTCTGAGAAAAACATGTTTATTTGAAATTTATTTGTAGGCTGCGGTGGTGGGCTGACTTCAGTATAAGGAATCGGTTTAGTTACAGATTCCACATCAGGATAATGTAATATAATGTAATTTTACTTCTTGTTTTATAAGAATATCCCTTCAGTTTCGTTAAACAAAAAAACAATCATTCTCATGATCTTTTTTTCCCTCCAAATTACAGGTTTAGAAAAAGGCATTGATCGGAGGGTACCATTAAACCACCCTTTCAAATAACGTACACATCTTAAACAAAAAAAAACTTGGTGTCCAAGGTTGATTAATACTCTCAGAAATCATGAAACCAAAATACAAATTGTAAATGTTATATAGTAGGTAACGGGGTAGGACGTTCTCGATTGGAACTTGAATTAAACTCCCCACAAACAAAAGAGAAGAGATCCGATGAATTGAAACACTTTCGATTCATAATGCAAACTATATAGGTACATATGTACTTACTATTTAGTACACTTCTTCAAAACCGAAACTTATTCAAATTGACAAAAAGACTTCACAATTTAAACAACAACACTTTGGAATAGAGACTGCACGTTGTCGTAGCAATATTACGTAATGGCACGTGTTAAAGTTTTTTTTTTTTACATCAATGAACGAACAATAACGAGTTGAAAATATACAGGTTTAAGGATATATGTGTACTACCAACAACAATATTGTATTTCTAAGTAAGATCAGCTGTTGCAATACTCTTTTTCGATATAGCCTCACAAAATTAAGCCAAGTATATCGTACATATAGGTATGTATTTGTACATATTTAGATATTTCGATGTAATAGTTTTTTTTTTTTCCGTTAATATTTATACATAAAAGATACTGAAAAAGTACAATTGGATTAACTGCAAAAAGTCATGTTGACCAGTGTTATTAGTGTTACAAATATGGGATATGCATATCTGTGAGTACATACACATACAATATAACTATGCCTAAACCTCTGTAGGTTTAGGCACGCGGTCGAGAATCTCAACGGTCGCGGGTTCAAACTCCAGGCACACACCTCTGACTTTTCGAAGTTATGTGTGTATTCACAATTAATTATCATTTATATCGTACTTTAACGGTGAAGGAAAACATAGATATGAAACCTGCACACCTAAAAGTTCTTAGGAATTTCTTAGGTGTGTAGTCCGCCAACCCGCACAAGGCCAGCGTGGTGGACTAAGGCCTAAACACTCTCAGTTGTAGAGGAGGCCCGTGCCCAGCAGTGGGACAACAAGCAAAAAACAACAGTGTTCTTTCTTATTTCTTTGAGACAGTGGTTCTAGTCTGGAGACTTTAGTTGGTTACTGTCGCAGTCTTATCTGACTATTGCATGGCTCTACTATTTAAGTCTCGTGGACTAGGTACACAATTGTACATTAATTTTTGGTATGTCGACGTTGATCTTAATTCTCAAGTAACCGTGTAATGTAGTCACCTGGGTATCGGATGCTCAAATTAGTATCACGAACACATATTAAGCAATACTCAATAGTGTTTGGTCATGACAATTCTCCGATGCCCTCGGGGATGGAAACAATTGATACCAAGCGAGTTGGAACGCTCATTCGCTTCACAATGTTTACTAATTGAAAGTTAATTAAAGAATGGCGGGAATAAAATATTCATTATTTCGAAAAGGTTTCATTGTGAATATGAAATGGCGTATATTTATTAAGTTAGTACTCTTGAATAATTAAATTCGGAGCTTGTAGATCAGTTGGAGGGTTTTTCAGCCAACAAAATTCATTTCGAAAACTAAATAGATTCGGCTGGGATTCAAAATATTTACAACCCATTTAAATATAATTTGATATACATACACAGTCTTACAATGAAGAGGAAAGCCACTAAAGGTGATTTGAAACTCCTGCACTACGTTGTTCACAGACAAATAAGACACTTTTTCAAACATGTCCTGCCCGCAATTAAGTGGTTCTCGTTACTGCAACTTTACTGGCTGAAACTTTTTACATTTAACTTAGAAGACTTGCTGTGAACGTCGTTTGGTAGCCACTGTACCAATAAATTGTGCTATTTAACAATATGTTTATTATTACTTTAACACGTACATAAAACGGTCGCGTTGTATTTACTTACTTTCATGTATAACTAAGCGTTCATTCAGTAATATGTCTAGTGTTGGATATGTTTGGTGAACCCGTCGCGTCGCGATTGCTAGTTGTCGGCGCGGTGTCGGCGCGGGCGGGCGGACGAGCGCACGGGTCGCGCGGCCGGCGAGCACTGCGCCCCGGCGCGCCGCGAGCTTTCAGCTTTTATCTCGACGCCTCCCTGATAGCCGCCTTATGTTTTATTCACGCAAATATACCAGCTTTGTTACGGCAACTTTCTTATTGTTTCCATGCTAATTTGTACAAGAAACGCCGTCGTGAACTGTGACACATTGAGTCAGTTAAATAAAATCTTATTTCAAATAAATTTAATTGTATTAATCACTCGGCCTATTTGATTGTGCGATAACATAATTGAGTCGGATTTGATTGCATAGACCGTACGTACGAATTCGATTCTGATTTATGCAATATGTAAATGTAGGTGTACGTGTGGTGAATTGACACTTGGACAGACAGGAAAAGCCTCGGGTGGAATTCCGCAGTTTGACGCAAAAATTCAACGGTATCCGAAGCCTGCGAAACCGCATTGGGGCAGCATGGTTGACTTAAGTCTTACGCCTCATCATCATCATCGTCCCAAATGCGTCCCACTGCTGGGCACGGGTCTCCTGTACAACTGAGAGGGTTTAGGTCTTAGTCCACCACACTGGCCTAGTGCGGGTTGGCGGAAATTTCTTAGGTGTGTAACCTAAGAAATTTCTAAGAACTTTTAGGTGTGCAGGTTTTATCACGATGTTTTCCTTCACCATTAAAAGTTAGAGGTGTGTGCCTGGGGTTTGAACCCGCGTCCGCCGAAATTCTCGACCGCGCGCCTAAACCTCGAGGCCATCACTGCTTTTATACCTCAAACCCTTCGATCAAATATCATTTGATAGAAGTTCAAACCATAATCAATTCTGGTGTTTCACAATGGGGTGTAGAAATATGGAATGTAGAAAATTACTAAGCCTGAAACAAAATTTAGTTTTACGTATGTTTTTCATAATCTGTCCAATATCTAAGAATCTTCTTTCCATTTTAGTGTCTCAATAATCTCGTATTAGGCCAATGTATAAAACAAATCTAGAGGCCGTCAAATAAATTATTTCTAAACACCACGACGAGGAAAATTCCTTGAATTAAATGGATGAGAAAATTTCACACCTGAGATAATATAACTGCATTACGTGAAAGATTCGCAGGGGGAAGGTGTAGGCGAAGGAGAAGACAGAGGTTTATACTTTATTAGTTCTATTTCCGTGTGAAATATAATATGTGTGGATTTTATTTCTATGTGAATACATACATACATAAACCCACGCCTGTATTTCCCGAAGGGGTAGGCAGAGGTGCATTTCTGCACCCACATTTCGCCAAGTATGTATCAGTCCCACGTAATAGGGGGCGACCCTATTGCCGTTTTTCGGGCACATTACCAGACTCCGTGCTGTTACTGAGAATTTCCTAATGGAAAAACCCAATAACACTTTTCCCGACCCGGGAATCGAACCTAGGACCTCTAGATCGCACGGCACATACTTGTACCGCGAGACCACGATATGTTCTATGTTAATCTTTTATTATATTTGTAATTTTATACACAGTGCAAACTAAATACAGATACGTCTTGTATTTTTTGAAAATCTATTAGTACTAGAATTTCTCACGATAGCCCCGAGGCGCAGTTGGCTAGATACCAGCTTGCGAAACGAGAGGCTGCGGGTTCGATCCCCCCACCGAGACAAATGTTTGTGTGATCCACAAATATTTGTTTCGGGTTTGGGTATTTGTGATACCGAAAAGTTTCTCGTGGTTTCTGATATCCACGACACAGGACTTGTATCCGAGTGTGGGGTCAGAACTATGTATGTGACTGTTGGGTGTATTTATTTATTTAATCTATTATGTTGTTTTCTTTCTATTAGCATTCCATGAGTATTTAAATAAACAAGTATTTGTGCGCTTAATTCCATTGAAATCCGTTCAGTCTTTGGCGCGTGATTCAATGTGGTGTTAAAATCCAAACACACAAAACTTTTTCATTTAATATATTAGTAACAACACGTACGACACTAAAATGTATAGAAGTGTGGTATAAGTGTAAGTAGAACTGTAAACAGAGGATTAGACACAGGTTCATTCCGTTCCGTTCAACCCTGTGGGTCTGAATCAGCTCAAACATTGCGACAAACATTTATTATAGAATAAAGCTTTAGTGATTGCATCTGTTTGTACTCTTCCAGCATTGATTAACATTGATCACTATTTTTTTTTATATTCCTGCATGAAAACATTTGTCTTTAATCTTATTTAAGCCAGCAATGTATCCAGAGCAAAACACTTATCAAACTATCTAGTAGGATGACTCCAAGTTATGTTTAGCGTTATTACATGCATACATACATAACCTCACGCCTGTATTCCCCGAAGGGGTAGGCAGACGTGCATTTCTGCACCCACATTTCGCTAGGTATGTATCAGTCGCACGTAATAGGGGGCGAGCCTATTGCCGCTTCCGGGCACATTTCCAGACTTCGGGCTGTTCTTGAGAATTTCCTAATGGAAAAAACCTAGTACCACTTTTCCCGACCAGGGAATCGAACCCGGGACCTCTAGATCGCACGTCACATACCTGAGCTGCGAGACCACGAGGCAGTCGTTATTACGCCAATACAATATTTCTACAAGCCCATTGTAACTCTAGAACCGCAAATAATTAACGATGCTATGTTTACCCAATACTTCCGCATGTCTAGATATTTGTTTACCTGCCAATCCATCCCAATTAACTCCAAACAATGGCTTGCGTTCCAAATAATTTGTGTTGGAATTGACGTTACAAAGAATAAAAGTTTACAAAAGGTTATTTTTGAAAATTTATATTGCAGAATTGCTAACAATCTGCTCTTAAAAGCGACTATGTCGTTGCTTTCAGCCAGGAAAGGGGCAGCGTACAACTTAGAGGTTCTGGGTTGGATTGCTTACAAACTTACGTACGTACTTACTTACGTAAAACATATTTATTTGATATAGGGATTTTTTTTTAATTACACGTTATATAGCTGAGTCTAGTTTCTTCAAAAACTGATAAACCCAATAACACTGCCTAATCTGAGACTGAAACCCACTCCGCCCAATTATTTCGCGTGACTAACGAGGCAGTGGAGTCCCTATGGCGCCCAAATTATGAAAGCATCTTGCGTCAATGTGAGCACGATTATAGGCTTGTGTAAGTATAGTAGGGCGGGTTGCGAAACGTCACCCGTCCGCGCGCGTTTTATATACCATTTCATCTTTACAGCACTTTTTGCGACTGTTTTCACATGTATGTAAGTCGTGATGGCCTCGAGGTTTAGGCGCGCGGTCGGGAATTTCGGCGGTCGCAGGTTCAAACCCCAGGCACACACCTCTGACTTTTCGAAGTTATGTGTGTATTCACAATGAATTATCACTTGCTTTAACGGTGAAGGAAAACATCGTGATAAAACCTGCACACCTAAAAGTTCTTAGGACTTTCTTAGGTGTGTAGTCCGCCAACCCGCACTAGGCCAGCGTGGTGGACTAAGGCCTAAACCCTCTCAGTTGTAGAGGAGGCCCGTGCTCAGCAGTGGGACGTATTTGGGCTGATGATGACGAAAATGTTTGTCGGTAGTTTGAGATAGTGTTGTCACGATTGGAATGTTATGGTGGAGTGGTCTCTATAAGCACGTTCAGTGCTAGCAGGAGTGGATTGTCGTATCACGTCTTCAGTTGAATAGACCTAGATTATGTACCAGAGTGTTATTGTATATATTATATTGTGTGACTTGTAATAGTTGTGTACATATTGTGTTATTTTACGAATATAAAGAGGTTGATATAACAGAAGTAACTTATTTGTATTTGACCTAGCGAAACGTGAATGCAGAAATGAACCTTTGCCTACTCCTTCGGGGAATATGGGTTTAAGGTTAGATATGTTTGTATCTACTAGTATTTGATGGGGGGTACAGTGCAGTTCATATAGAGTGGGGGGATACACTTTTGCCGGTCTTTTGAATGAACACTGACTTATCTTGGAACGTAACGCACCTGTTTATGTCTATACAATCCAATAAAACCAATTACAAGACCTAAAATTATAAAATTTGACAATTTTGAATCTTAACTAACTTAGTGATTAGTTGGAAATAATCAAAGAAAAACTGTGTTATGTGAAGCACCTTGAGCTTTACGTTCCGGAAAATAGGCAACTTAGATTGGCAGAGAAATTTAACTTAATTGCTTTTTAGGTATTAATAAGATATCTATAAAATACTACTCAAACCGTACAAATATGTATCTACGTAGGTATATAGAAAAACTATCGATAAATGCTTTAATATCAGTAACCTTAACAAAGGCCTAGTTTTTTTTCACTGTATGTCTATTACCGAAATTAAAACGTCGCTGTATCGGCCTAGAAAGGTCCAAAGCTAATTCATCTCATAGAGAAGACGCGTCGCTTATCGTGTACTGAAGTATCGCCGCTCGATGCCAATGCAGCGTGCACTCATATATTACCATAAAATATGTTCATTCTTGCAAATATGCCTTTACAATATTCAGCATACAGTTTCGCTCTTTTGATATTCAATTTCTTTATGATAGGTCGCGTTCTTCGCTTGATAAAGCTGAATTGGTGGATGAAATTGGCAGCTATTCATCGAGCAATTTTTTTGACGTCATGCTGCCATTGAGAATTTCAGTACACTTCTAAACCCAGTACCTTCGTGGTTTTAATAATTATGACAAGACCAGCGAAAAAGACTGTAAAAATATTTGTTTCATGTAGATAAAAATAATCATTACGTAAGCTGAATATATCGCACCGTTAAAGGTCAAAGGTCATCCCTCTTCGATCATAAATTCATTATCCACAAAAAGGGAAAGAAAATCATGATTATTTTAAAACGTTACATGAATATAGTAATACGTACATTGTTTGAAGTCATTATAATGACTTCAATAAAACTTAAAAAATAATTATTTTCAAATATAGGTATTACCGGACTTAGTCATACATACATACACACATACATAAGTCACGCCTGTAGGTATCTCCGACGAGTTAGGCAGAGGTGCATTTAAATCGTGTTTTTATTCCCCGCAGTATGTGGCGAACAAATTGCCGTTTTTGGGCTCATGTCCAAACTCCGTGCTGCTCTTAACAGCTCCTAAGAATTTCCTGATAAAAAACCAAGTAAAATGTTGCCGGACCTAGGAGTCAGGGTAAATATTATCGGACCATACATTATATTATGTTAGTTTCTTTGATGGAATGGATTGTTGAAAAGTATACTAACGCGGACATATTGATTAAGAAAACATGAACCGTCGCACAAGATTCTATATACCATATACTTATTGCTATGTTCTCAAATACACATCGGTTGTACATATAATATTCAGCACTTTAACATACGAACTAGGAATGCCGTATTACCGTCCACACCACACATTTGTCGCAACTAAAACGCTGAGATTCTCGCGGCTTTGTGATGCCGCTAAGTGTCCTTTGTGGTGTGCAGTATTCTTGAAACGGTGTCGACTGGCGAAAATCGTTTCACTCGCCAGTAGTCAAAATTGTATTGTCTTTTTAGCCACTACGGCAGGATTTGCCTCGTATTTACTATGAAAGGTTATCATCCGGTCGAATATGAATATCCTATAAATAAAAAGATATATATGCGTTATTACTCCATTTGAGACACTCCGGGCTTTGTCGTATCTTACAGCAGTGACTGTACCACTCAACGAACATCAATACCATATTTTTATAAAGAATAGCTGACCCGGCGAACTTCGTTCCGCCTAACAGTCGATTTTTTTTAGCCTAAGTTACTCCTTATTACATCAGCTATCTGCCAGTGAAAGTCCCGTTAAAATTGGTCCACCCGTTTCAGAAATTAGCCGGAACAAACAAACAAACAGACAGACAAACAAGAATGAAGATGCGTGAAGAAGCATTTGTGCGGGCCGGCATGATTGTGTCGACCAGCGGGTGACCATCGTTTCTCGCTGGTTGGTATTATTTTTCTGGACTCCACTGTGCTTACCATCAGGTACAGTGGAGTCACTTTGCCGTGCCAGAATAAAAAAATAAAAAAAAAAAAAAAAAAAAAATTGCAAAAACTTTATTTTGGTATATGTACCGTGTATACATCCATATGCATTTATTAAAAAGCGGTTATTTAAATATTACAAACAGACACTCCAATTTTATTTATTTGTATAGATGTATAGATATCGTATATCGCAAAAAATTAATACCTACATTAAAGGTTTTAGAAAACTAATTTAACTTTGTTAACTGCTGAGTTTGATTTAAACTATAACACCAAGGGACCCGACTGAACTCCACTCCTAAGGAACTTGGCAAAAGTTGCATCTGCCATATTGATCTTAGAATATACAAGATTCCTGAGTTTATCTGCCATCTTTGTCAATGGGAATATCAAAGTTAGATAAAAGTAAGTTCTACTAAATTATTGTAGCGATGATTAGTTTCATTATCTGATTCGATGCAGTTTTAACCGAAAGCAGCAGTTTTAAACTTTGTACATAATCCATTTTAATTGACACTACTCAAAAATCTTATGAAACTGGTTATTGATGATTAATTGTTCATTAATCATCGTCATCATCAAGGTTTAGTTTCTGAAGTACATACCTATACGTCTATAAATTAAAATTGGTGAGACGAGGGCGTGAAATGTTGATATCAATATTTTACTTTGTACATCAACGGTACGAAAACACAAAATTACACAAAGTTAATATTTGTTTTACATTATGTCCTGCCAGACGTATCCGTCTTCGGTGACACCAATAATGTCCTGGTCTGAGCCCTTTATTTTAGCCCATCGCAGTAGATGGGGCCCGTGCCCAGCTAGGCAACGTATATATAGGTATATATATATGCTGATGATGATAATGATGATGAGTTTTTATATAATGACCACGAATATGGCTAGCAAAACCACATTTAGTCTGAAAAATTCTGTTGCACAAAGCACAGCAGAAAACTTTACCCGGAATAAGTAAGTTATAAAGAGCTTTACCACGTACCGTGAAATTTCTGTTTAAAAGTGTAAAAAAAATAATGAAAATAAGTTTCAATAACACGATTTCAGACTGACTGCCTCGTGGTCTCGCGGCACATAGCCGTGCGATCTAGAGGTCCTGGGTTCGATTGCCGGGTCGGGTAGTGTTATTGGGTTTTTCCATTAGGAAATTCTCAGTAGCAGCACGGAGTCTGGAATTGTGGCCGAAAAACGGGACTGATACATACCTGGCGAAATGTGGGTGCAGAAATGCACCTCTGCCTACCTTTTCGGGGAATACAGGCGCGAGGTTATATATGTATGTATGTATTTACTCGTATGTATGATTTCAGACTGCAGCTATAATATGTAATGATAATCCGGAAAAAAGGCAAAAAAGCAGCACTTTTTGAAATAATTCTAATTTAAAACTTAAATATTAAAAGACAGCTTTGAGCACAGTTAATTTTCTTGTGAAATTTTGAATAACGCATCTCTACTACAGAGAGTATTTTTTAAGCTTTATCGTACAAAGGGTCGGCGAAACGTCAGTCCCCCAACCCCGGCTTTAACTTTTCATCTCAGTCTTAAAGATATTATTTCATGAAAACCAGCGTCGTTCTGTCAAAATAATAAACAAAGGTGAGCCACGCTGTATCCAGATTGGACTGTGGTATGAATGGGTCAGGTCGACCGGAATGGTACAACTTTTTCACGGAAAACGTTAATCTATTCTGTTGTGTTTTCTTCGGTTAGAAGTAGGGTTTGCAATCCCGCAGTAAAATTTAAAAATGCAAAAATATGCATATAATATTGCTTTATTACCTGTAGTTTAGTTACACTATATAAAAAAATAATAATAATAGAAACATTCATACAATATCTAAGAGAAAAAGTGCTTTTTCATAGTTCTTATGAGGTTAGGTAGGGGGTTTGCAATCAATAGGGTTTCCTGCGTGTTAATATGGACTTATCTTTATTACTTATCTAAACAAACAAATAAACCAATTTTAATCCTTTACTTCGCTCGATCGGTTGATCGATCTGACTGACGCGCCCGCGCTGTTGTGATGGAGCAATAGGCCTTCAGTTAAAGCTGAATTACCTTGCCGAGTCAAAAAAATGCGGGAATGCGGGAACGCGGAATTGCAAACTCTAGTTAGAAGCCTCGTTTGCTGGTGGCGGGATATTTCTGTTCATTCATATAGCAACAACTCATGATAGAGTTTCAATCCGCTTTAGTGACCTCTGCAATTGAACGGCGTTTTGGGGTCGACCTACGAACCTAAATATGAGATATTAAAAAGGCCCCCATAATTATGTCAACTGGTGATAGTTGCAATCGTTTCTTATTAAACGGCACTGTTTAAACTGCTTTGCGGTTACGCTCAAGTGCGCTCACAATGTAGTTTCAGTACAAAAAATCAAATTTCTAAGTTCTTCCTTTACGATAGTTGAGAATACAAATAGAAAGAACGGCTTCATTACGCAGTTACATATATTAATTAATAATTAACGAGATCGTTCAGGTGAGGGAAAACACGAGGAAACAAGCACGCGTAAGGTTAATTGGATCGTAGTAAATAATTTATCAGAGCTCTGTGGAGCGGACGCCGGATTCCAATAAACACGTCAATGGTGCAAGGTCACGGTGCGCCCTCCATTTAAAACAATCGATAGTATCAAACGCGTATTTATTCAGTAGGTACTTCGGACGAAGAGCCTACGGGAAATTTGTATGCCTCATTTGAAATTGCCTGAAAAACGGGAATATATAGGACCTTTCACGTGTGACTCTCAGTTAGCGTAACGTGGGAGTTGAATTACCGCTAGGGCACAGCCGTCTTGGTATACATACATAATTTTTTTTTTTATTATAAATCTAGTGCAGGCATTTCCACCACGACCACGATCTCACCTGGTGTTAAGCGACGATGCGGTCGACGATGGAGCATGCCTGCCTAGTAGCAGCCTATTCACATTGAAAAGTTTATTATAAAACGCCAAGCTAAAAAGCAGTGATGGCCTCGAGGTTTAGGCGCGAATCTCGACGGTCGCGGGTTCGAACCCCAGGCACACACCTCTGACTTTTCGAAGTTATGTGTGTATTCACAATGATTTATAACTTGCTTTAACGGTGAAGGAAAACATCGTGATAAAACCTGCACACCTAAAAGTTCTAAGGAATTTCTTAGGTGTGTAGACCTGCACTAGGCCAGCGTGGTGGGCTAAGGCCTTTTCAGTTGTAAAGGAGGCCCGTGCCGAGCAGTGGGACGTATATGGGCTGATGATGATGATATATGGTTTAAAGTATTAAGTTAAAGACACGTGTCGTAGATGTCATATTTTTTTTGTTTTTGTAACCTACAAATACTTCAGGTCTGGTAATTATTTGTGTGCGTGTGGGATTAGATAGATGTGCGTAAATTAAAAAAAAAAATATGTAAAACAAAAGAAAAACAATATAACTAGGTATATTCTTTTTAAAAAGTTCAACCACGTTAAATAGATTAAAATGCGCATTTTCTCCATATTTAAGATGCTATCTGGAATTCTCGTTCAGTGTTTCCAATTGAATGTAAAAAGAAAAAGTGTGAAACTTTACCTCCAATGCTGTGAGCACGCCAATAATGTGATAGCAAATAACACTGCGCAACACCAACTTTACTTATTAAAGTTTAAGCTGAAAAACTTCTGAGAAATCAAGTTAAAATTCATACACAATTTTAATATGGGATCAGAACAAGGTTGTCACTGTTAGTTTTATTAATTTACTAGCTGTGGGGCCCGGCGCCGCCCGGGAACAATTTTGAATCCCAATATCAACCCATGGGAACACTATTACAAAAATACTATTCTTTCTTTTTGACTGCCTCGTGGTCTCGCGGTACAAGTATGTGCCGTGCGATCTTGAGGTCCTGGGTTTGATTCCCGGGTCGGGCAAAGTATTATTGGGTTTTTCCATTAGGAAATTCTCAGTAACAGCACGGAGTTTGGGAATGTGCCCGAAAAACGACAAAAGGCTCGCCCCCTATTACATGGGACTGATACATACCTGGCTAAATGTGGGTGCCGAAATGCACCTCTGCCTACCCCTTCGGGGAATACAGGCGTGAGTGTATTTATGTATGTGTACTAACCTTTCCTCATTATAATATACGTATAATCCTAGAACGCCTGTCATAAGTTTCTGAGCAATATGTTTCGGGAATATGTTTTATATTGTATCGGCCCCGCCTGGGCGCAATTTGTAAGATATAAATATAAACACCCTACAAACACATACATCGTTTTGAACCTACATTAAGATACAAGTCTTGTGTCGTGGGTACCAGAAACTACCAGACTTTTCGGTCTCGAAAACATCCAGACCCGAAACAAATAAGTACTTGTGGATCACACAAACATTTGTCTTGGTGCGTGGATCGAATCCACGGCCTCTCGTTTCGCAAGCCGGTATCTAGCCTTCTGCACCACGGGGCTGTCAAATCAAACCTTTGTCCTTTTCCGAGGTCTTATCTATCTGCATACCATGCAAATCAGTCTAGCGGTTTATTCGCGAGAGGGTAACAAACAGACAGGCAGATTCGATTCGATTACTTTCGCATTTATAATATTGACGTGGTGAATAAAGAGCAACTCCCTCAGACAAGAGTTTTATACTCTTGAAAAAGGAAAAGGAGGTCCGTGCCTGATAAAATATAACTATGTATTGGCATGATGTAAATGTTAGTTAAATGTAGTAATCTTTTGTCACACGTCACAATATCACACAAAAAGACGCCAACAATCAATGACCTTTCTGATATTTCGTTTCGTTCGTTGTCCACCTCATTTTCTTTACATTTATCCGGCTTTATGTCACAGATATATTAGAAATTTGTTTAGAAACTCTCAAGTATCCTCGCGTTGTTTTCCTTCATCAGTAATTCGAGCAAAATCATTATACACGTTAGAAAAGACTGATTCGTCTGTTTCAGACTAAAATCTGGAATCCTTGGTTTGATAGTAAGACTATGAAAACTATTTTTACATAATACGCTGCAAATTTTATCCAAACTGCGATGTAAAATTATTAGGGGAGCAGCAGCCGTGAAACCACGTGCAAAATGGTTTGACCCCGGGAATACAAGTTCACGTTGCCCGCGGGAAAATTCTACGTACAAATATGAATTAATAACATTTTCATAGTTTATTAAATTACATAACTTTAACAGTGACCGGAGGCATAAATAATTAATTTATTTTCAAGGCACATGGGTGGCAAAACAGGGATTTTATTTCGCCAAACGAACAAGTCGTTCATTTAATTAATGAGTACGTTTAAAACTAAAAAAAATGGGCAAGTGCGTTAAACCTGTGTGGGCAGGGTTTCCTACCAATTTATGTTTTCTATTTAGTTACCGTGTTTACTTAAGTCTCTCTTATCACAGACAGGTACACGAATGATCCTGTAAGAACCCAAAAAGTGTAGTTATAGCACTGAAATTAATTAAAAAGTAAAGCAACAGTTAACGCTCGAAACAATTGTGACTGAGTGAATTTAAAAACATCTTGGATTTTTTTTGTACGAGCGCAGTTTCGTACCGGTGACGTCAATGTTCTGTCGCATTTTTAAACTGCTTATGGGTCGTCCCTGTCACCAGATTTAAAACATATTTAACTTATTCCTCTCTGAAGAGATTTGGAAAATTTATTGTCTTAAGATTAAAGGCAAGATAACGTTTTAAAACAAATAATGGTCTTATTGTCACATGATTCATGTAAATAAAATCTAAAAGAGGTTACGAAATATTCAAAATTTAGTCCAACACTTTTACAACAATATTTTGAATAAATTTATAAAATAGCGAGCCGCAAACATTATTAAAATATAAAGTAGTTATGATGATTCTGTGAAAAAATAATAATGTAACAATGACACTAAAATTATGAATTTGAATGTACCCGGCGCGCGGAACGGTCAGAATTCTGGTGGACGAATGCATTGCCAAATAACGTATGTATATCACCACAAAGCTTTGTGCCGCTCCCATTTAGCTCGACTAATTCAAATTTGTATGTGAGGAATATTTGAAAACGAATTCGCTGCATTTAATTACATGGCCAGTGCGACGCAATTATACCGCAACGGAAACTGAGGCCACAGAAGTTAGAAAGAAATTGTGACATTTCTGTAAATAAAATCATTTGTTGATACTCTCCCTCGTATTATGTGAGATTGGGAGTGCCTCCTGATGCAGGAAGCTAATTTGGTGCTCAAATAATAAATTTAGTGCTAGAGGTGTCAAGTCGACCGTATTTTACCTCAACCGCTGCAACTCTGTGATTGAATCAGAATGTTTACGCATGGAGGGAAGTCATGCAATTGCATGAGTGGCTTGGTATTTGGGAAATTTAGTCGTCGGCTGCTCTACAAAATTATGTATAATGGTGTTATTCTAAGTTTGATTATTTGTAAAATTTGCGTAAAAGTTTAGATGTAAAATATTGAGATAGAGAATTAGATTTTGGAAAAAAAGTTATCGTATGTCTTATATAAATATAAGAAAACAAAAAAAATACACTATAATATAAATATATAGGGTTGAAGGCCGAGCTCGCACATTGAATACAAGAGTGAGAAGGCGCGCGGTACTGCGGCACCGCTATCTGCTTACCAAATCAATACATATTTGAAAACTTTTATTTTCACCGCACTTATAACATAAATGTTGTAGTTACCAAGCTCTCCTCGCCTTCATAAAATTCACTGTATGTTTTACACATGTTTAGAAGACAAGAACACTTCAATAATAAAGTTTTGTTCGAGTTCTCAGCTTTTGTTAACATCCTAGTGCGTTGCCTGCGTCTAAAAAAGGGTGAGGAAAAGGAGAGTACTTTTTTCATAGGTATAGGCCGTCAATCCTAACCTATCCTATCACCTATCCGCTAAGCCAGGATGGCGTCTAAGACCCTCCCAATTGTAAAGGATGCCCATGCCATAGAACGTACATATAAGCGTTGATATAGATAGATGGAATTAAAAAAGAAAGTGCCGAGTTAAATTATTTCAAGTTATAATAGCATTTGATTGGAGGTGCAATATGTTCAGTATATTTATTATTTTGTCGTTCAATTATGGAAACTATGCAATGTACTTAATCACGAAACACTGTTATAAACTAATGTTGAAGCCAATTCATTTTGTTAAGGGCAAATAAAAATATTCCCCGGGACAAGCGATCCCCGCGTAGGGCGGGTGATAACAGCTCGTTAGGAATATAAACTAGCTCACAAGAAACCCATAATTTAAACTCCTTAGTATGATTTGTTATGGCGGATTATCACCGCGTAACAACAATAAATAATGATATCATTATATCGCTTCGCTTTAAAATCTTATATCTTTAAATGAGCAATTCTTGTATATATAATTGGAATCTCGGAATCGGCTCCAACGATTTTCATAAAAATTAGTATATAGGGGGTTTCGGGGGCGATAAATCGATCTAGCTAGGAATCATTTTTAGAAAATGTCATTTGGAAGAAAAATAACAAAAAGGAGGCGTTTGAGTAGACTCTTCCTGACATCTATTGGCGAATTGGCGAATAATAATACTATTTTTTGTGAGCAACTAATTGCTTTAACGACACAACAGCAGATGGCGCTGTTAAGTAACATTATTCATATTTCATCATTTTATTAGTAATTCGTACTTAAATATAATTTCCAAAAAACACAATAAAAAAAAAACTGAGCAAAGCTCGGTCATCCAGGTACTATATATATTAAAGAGTGAATAATACTTGGCCGACCGTGGTTCGACATCTGGAAGTTGGGAACTTTTATACTTGATCTGCGGATGAGCTCGATGTAGTATCATTCAAAATGCTACACGTACGTACCAGTGGCGGTACTTCCATAGAAGCCCAAAAGCGTTAAACGTTAATTGTGTAATGTCTAGTTTATAATTGTTTATTGTGGGGTCATGATATTCTCATTTATATTTCAAATTGTTTTTTTAAATAAAAATTTAAATCTTAAAGATTATTATTATTCGGCATTTTGTAAGGCTAGCTTGGCTTTTGGGGTTGTATGGAAGTACCGCCACTGGTACCTACGAACATATTTTCAGGAGCTTTTACTACGACCACGGAAATGTACGGACTCGTGCGTTCGTTGCCATACACATTAAGTGCCTGTTTAATCTCTTTTTAATACCAGTCGCAAGTTACAGGAATGGACTTAGTATTGCTATTTTGTCTTGATTGTAATCGACTAATTCGTTGGTCCCGTGGCATAGCCTTTGGTGTGACCAGTAGGTTAACTCAATTCCCGGTAAACAAAATGGACCCGTCCTTTTCAGAGCTGGCAAAAATTTAAAACTGAAAGTAGAATAATTAGATTGTGATGACACACGTATGGCACGCGTTTATTATTATTTCTACATATTTTTCTTAGTTTTTAACGTTACAGGTGTCCTCATGGTTTTTTCTTTTACCGGCAAAGCAATTTAATATATTATATAGGTATTAGTTTGATAATGTTGCCAATTCAGTACTATGAAAACTACGTCTACTATAATTATTTGTAAATGACTATCAGGGATAAATATTATAATGAGCAATAATTTAAATAATAAAATAACACAGATTGTATATATTTGTTGATATTTAATAAAACACAAACAGTTTCATTACCATCAAATTAGCAATAACAAACCCTGGAATCGCATACATTATCTTCAATCGTTTCAGTTGATAAAACGTTTTACATTATTGGGAAATGATATTGTTTAGCAGTTTATTACTAACAATGCAGGGTAATATTTAGTGACGAGGACAGAAATTAAGCTAAATCCTGGTGATTGGATAGTCGTATAGATAGAAGCAACTACAGGGGTAAATCTGCCACACTGGGCCACAAATAGGCATCGACAGTTCAGTGTGTTTTCCGATTGGAACAAGCCGGCAATTTTTTTCGTCCGAGTTATTGTAAAGGTTTTTACTTGGATAGTGCCCATAAAGTCAAAATCGGAAAGCCAGAAGTTATATTTTTGTTTGCTTAAATTGACACACGAATAAATGCTCAGCCTGTTATGATCACGGTGACTTTTGGGCGGAGGTACAAAAAAATCTGCTGTTTACACATATTAAATCCCAAGGCAAAAGATTGGTGTAGCGACGATTATTCTGTACCTGTTGGTGTTCTACATTATCAAGTGGGACTACTCTTTGTGTATGCTATGAAAAACCTCCACTTGACAGTAAGTCCTAAGGACCCATACAATTAACTGAACAAATACAACGATCTCTGAAGGTGTCTGGCAAATTATTTTAGGACATTTTTCTTTTTTTTACACGTAAATGTTACGTTCTAATAATGTTAAAAATATACTTTTACGACTTAATATATTGATATTAAGTCGTAAAAATATATTTTTAACAAATTGTTGTTATTTAATTATCAATTCGTCAATTATGATTTATTGCAAATTCATTAACGCAGTTTATGTATTCACAACACAACAATATAGATGATCTCATTCATGAATATTGTAGAATCTACCCGTTTTCAATTATCATTGTTATTGTATGCGATACTGTAGGTAAGTTTACAATGATCGTCGGTTCTCACGAAAGGGAAGATGTTCCATGGGGCGGCACGGGCACGCCTTACCGACACCGGCACTCACCAACAATCGATTTGGGCATTGTGTATTTACGAATCGTTGTGTAAAATTTAAGAGCACAATTACGTCTTAAAAATTTGAAGACCTTTGACGAATGTAAGTAAAATACCTTGATTAATACTGCATTCAGTGATGGCCTCGAGGTTTAGGCGCGCGGTCGAGAATTTCGACGGTCGCAGGTTCAAACCCCAGGCACACACCTCTGACTTTTCGAAGTTATGTGTGTATTCACAATGAATTATCACTTGCTTTAACGGTGAAGGAAAACATCGTCATAAAACCTGCACACCTAAAAGTTCTTAGGAATTTCTTAGGTGTGTAGTCCGCCAACCCGCACTAGGCCAGCGTGGTGGATTAAGGCCTAAACCCTCTCAGTTGTAGAGGAGGCCCGTGCCCAGCAGTGGGACGTATTTGGGCTGATGATGATGATGATGAATACTGCATTCATATAACGTTTTTTTTAAATGTTTAGTCATCAGGTAAATATTTTATTTTTCTAGGTAACCTTTTGAAGTACGTTGCTTGTATTAAGAAGGTGTCATTGACATTTCTGCATATGCAGCAGAAATATGGCGCCACGCACTTTAAAATAAACCATATGACATCAGTTGCAGATACAACATCGTGTCATTTTTATAATTTATAGCTGACCCGGCAAACGTTGTTTTGCCATATATATAAAATTCTCGTGTCGCGGTGTTTTTTGGGAAACTCCTCCGAAACGGCTCGACTGATTTTTATGAAACATTGTGTATATAATCGGTCAACATTTAAGGGTTTAACATTTAGGGGTATGTTTTTTTTCTATTGACTTTATTTTCTTTATTTTTTATGATTCAGCATTGATAAATTATTATAATCATAAATTTTCACCCTTCTACGATCAACCTCTATCTTATACTGACCATTTTAATTTGATTTTTTTTTATTAAAATGTAATATAAATGATAATAGCACTGAAAAATTATAATAATACGTATAACAGTCATTGCTTTGATCGATATACAAATTAAACAAAAATATATGGTCAAAATTGTATAGAGTGAGATATACATATACATATACATCTATATATATATAAAATTGTGTCACAGTTCGAAACAGCCTCCGAAACGGCTCGACCGATTTTGATGAAATTTTATATGCATATTCAGTAAGTCTGAGAATAGTTTATCTATTTTTTATACCCCTAGGGTGGTCCAACCCGAAAAGTTTTTTTTTAATTTTGTGGACATTTTTTGTTTTTATTTTTTTATGATTCAGCATTGAAAAATACATATAACTCCAAATTTTCACCCTTCTACGAACAACACCTGTTTTGTAATCGCAATTTTTATATTTTTATAGCTTTTGCCCGCGACTCCGTCCGCGTAGACTTCAGGGTTGGGCGCAGAAAGATAATAAGTGAATCTATAAATCGTCCCTCAAGTGCCCAAAATGGCACTTACTGAATTTAAAAAAAGGTCAAATCAATTTAAATGGTTGAGGCGTAAAAGTAAAACTCGGACAGTTATTTTCGTATTTTTAATAATATGTTTATCCCAATGGGCACATTACATTTTCCCGGGATAAAACATAGCCTATGTTACTTCACAGGGTCTCATTTATGGTCATACCAAAATTTTTGTTTTTGCGTGAAAGCGTAACAAACATCCCTACATTCACATTAATTTAATAGTAAGGATAACCATTCCCACCTATTTTACTTCGGTGGGTCCCACCTATCTGCATACCAAAAGTCATTCAAATCATTTTTCAATTCTTTTATCCTCCGTATTTTTTTGTTAATAAGAAGAATCCTATGTCCTTTTTTATATCTCGAAGACTATGTGTACAAATTTTCATGATAATCGGTTAAGTAGTTTTGGCGTGAAAGCGTAACAAACAAAACATTAACATTTATAATAGCTGACCCGGAAAACTTCGTATCCCCTAACAGTCATTGAATGTTACATATTTACATATTACCTGAATTTTATTTTTGATTGTATGGAAATAAATATTAAGTTCAGCACTTTATTGAGATAAAAATACAGAAATAAATAAGTACGAAAATTAAATGCATCAATCGTGTCTCCGCAAGTCATGATTTAATTAAACATGTACATATGGGATGGGATGCAGTCGGTTTCAATTCTCTTCATTGAAGCATCAGTGTGGTGGACTGAAGCCTAAACCCTCTCAGTTGCAGAGAAGGCCTATGCCAAGCAGTGGGACGTACATATGTGGGCTGATGATGATGATGCACCTTGTAATATATACATTTTTAATATATTTTTTAATTGTCTAAAAGATCACAAACATCTTTTGTTAATCGTCATTGCGAAGGCATGACGAATCGGGAACTGAATTCGTTTGAACTCAATGGTCATACCCCTTAGGATCAATGAAATCTTAGATCAATCTAATTGATGAATTCTCAAGCACCAATTCATCTCTAAGTTGTCTTTTCAGTATCGTCACGTGAATAACATTACTCAACAATTTTCTTAACACCAAGCGCATTCCATTGCATAGTTGTGGGTGTTTTAGATTTCAAAGCGTGATGACTACCGAACCTGCCTTCGTTTGTAAATCAGGTACAACCAAGGAGTTTAAAAATACATTTCTGAACGCACGCATAAATATTTGACAACCAATAAATATGTCAATCCCTTTTTATTACTGACATTATTCTACATTTTAAAAATCTAAAATACGCAATTATTCGAATATTCTGGATATATGTTGTCGATTCAAAACCTTTATTTAAATACGTTCTTTAATTTGAGGGGACCATTAACCATATTGACGGGATAAACATAAAATGTTTGACAGAATATTAGGTAGAACAGTTTATATGAGAAAATTAAATTGTTGTTTTTACCATATTCCTCGCAATTTTCTTAACTTTTTCTTTCATAAGAACCTTCTCCTAACAATAGCAAACACAACAAAAAAAGAATTAGCGAAATCGGTCCAGGCGTTGTTGAGTTATGCGCTTACCAACACATTTTGCGATTCATTTTTATATATAAGATAACCAATTGCAGCCAAAATATGCCTTACGCAGAATTCCAGAGCAAAGTGGAAGCATCTAGCATTAACTGACTTCCTTAGATCGTTGTGAAGTTGTCAATTTACTTTACGAATGGATTTCAAATGCTGATTATTCCGATGAAAATAATCTGTAAAATTATTCATAATTTGAGTGTGAAATGGACTTGAGTAATTGGACAGTCATGTCCAATAACGAATAAAATTACTCAAGTACCTAACTTAGCTGTTGGCCGTCAGGGTTATACAATACAACAATCGGTTATACAAATAAAATAATTTACTACGATTAGTGACACTTATTGAGTGAACATGCTTCGATATTACCACGTAAAAATAAAATTCAATAAATTTTATGACACAAGACCGCAGTAAACTGTTCCAGCGTTGTGTGCTAAGACCTACTGCTTCTTAACCATAAAGGAGCGCTTGTCACCAACACTGTGATTGACGTCAATATAATAAATAAATATAATAAATAAATACACCCAACAGTCACATACATAGTTCTGATCCCACACTAAGATACAAGTCTTGTGTCGTGGGTATCAGAAACTACGAGAGACTTTTCGGTCTCACATACACCCAGACCCGAAACAAATATTTGAGGATCACACAAACACTTGTCTCGGTGCGGGGATCGAACCCGCGGCCTCTCGTTATTATATGACTTTACAAATACTCTCTCACGTCTAAATCGCTTATAGGGTAGGCAGAGGTATACCTCTGCATCCATATTTCGTCTTGTAGTAGGTGCCACAAAAGGGCTGATAGCTTACAATTCAAATACGAACCAGACTTCTGTTTCAAATATATCAAGGTTACTGACAGAGATTAATCCAGATTGAACTAGCCCATGAGGTACACGCCCATGTATATTTTCGTCTAATCGCTGAAAGGGTGTGACGTATACGGTATTGTGACATGACAGGGTGGTTCCCGGCGGAAGTGGGCGCGGGCTGCCAACCGTCCGGCAGCCGCTTCCGGCCCGCTAGTGAAACCCGCCTTGCCACTATTTTTGTTATATGATAATTAATGGACACAGACAGATCGCTGTCTAGGTCTATCAGTCTTGTTGTATTGCATAAACTTACAATCTAATCTTCAGAAAATCGTAATAGCAACTTTATGCTGATTATAATATTTTTAAATTTAATATTTTCACTATATTACGTAAGGGAGAAGTAGGTACCTAATGCCTAGTTCGCATTAGGCTAGTATTTTAGTCGAGTAAAGAGTAATTTAGTGGCTAAATGTGTCTGAACACCAAAAATTTAGTCGAGTAGGTTAGTAAATAGTTTAGTCGAATCAATCCATTTTGTTCTATTTTAACGGTCGAGTAGCGCCCCCCCACCACACCTCCGTGTCACTGGTTTACCGGCTAAACAAGTCCGAACAGGTTTGATTAGTCGAGTTCATTAGTGGCGGCAAAAATCGGCGTTAAGTATTCTTTGGGATCTTCCAATGCTAATTCCTTCAGAAGACAATTTGTAGCTCCTAGTTTATCTCTTCTACAGATCCATTTTCGTACCCATACCTTCTTTTTTTTAATCACACAAATTTCTTCATCCACCTCTTCTAAAATAGCCATTACGATTAGCTTAATGAGTTTATTCAGTCTATTGCATTGGAGCTCGTTCATCTTGCAAAACACCAGTCACTTGTGTACTGTACTGGACCGTAATGTGAACGATTTCTGGGCAGTAGCGAGTAGTTTAGCCACTAAATTAATCTCTACTCGACTAAAATACTAGCCCAATGCGAACTAGGCATAAGTTACTAAGAAAGAATTTTTGAAAAAATATTAAAAATGGTGGTCAAAGGTTTGTAGGGAGAAAAGTTGACAATACCTATATTAACGCGAGCGAAGCTGCGTGTTATAAATAAATAACAATTTGGTAGGATTGCCGGATAGGCTTATGAAAACATGATGAGCTGAAAAAAATCGCAGCGAAAATAGAACTAGACCTTTATATGACATTTCGCAATCACGCTGTTAACACGCGAGGCAGTCGCAAACCGTCGCAGAGGGTGTGCCGCCATTACAGATATGAGGGTAGTTTTAAAATGTTTCGCGGAATGCTTGTTTGTCATTACATTTATTTAATTACCACTATATTAACGCTGAGGATAATGACTACGTTCTATTGTAACATTTACTATCCTATTAGAGGCCCAGCCTAGATATGTTAGGTAATTTTAGTTTTTACATTGATTATGATGATGGCATAGATGGTAACTGAAATTTTGACATCGAGATTAAATGGAGATTGTGTGTTGTATTTTACACGACTAGCGATGGGCCCCAGCTCAGCCCCGGAATTTTGAATCCCGTGCTCAACACGCTAAAACAAAACGCCTATCATAACTTTCTGAGCAGTATATTTTGTGAATGTTTTTCATATCTGATTAGGGAGTAAGTTTATATTAAATATAGCATAATTTACTTCGGAAGTTCCCATCCATATTCATAGCAAATATCGTGTTTATTCGTAACAAACATACAAAAAAACACAAAAACATGAACCTTTCCTCTTTATAATATTTGTATAGATTGATTATAACGTAATGATGTAAATAAAAATTTTCAGACAAAAAAAAAACTCTTTCCATTTGTCCCCCTTTAAGGTAGAGGTGTAACAAGCATGTTGTAGGGTCCAAGCAATTGCTCTTTACCGGGCACATTCTCCAAACGGCTTGAATTTTATTCATAATAGATATATTTTCGTAAAATTCTGAGACTCAAAGCGTAATATGCTTGAAATTCTTAGCGGATGACTTCACCCAATAAGGAACTTTGGCGTACATTTTCAAAGTAGGCTTTACTGCCGATATTAATGATTTATTGAGTAGTGTTGTGAAACTTTAGTTCAGTGATATACAACGTAAAAGCAACGTAGGAGGACAAAATTAAATTAATCAGTGCCTTAAAACGAAGAAATTGCTGTAGTGGCACATTTTAGGTAGCATGGTCTAATGAGGTGCTTGTGGCATACTAAAACCCATCATCATAAGTCGACTGCTGGGCACCGGCCTCTTCTGCACCTGAGAGGGGTTAGGCCTTAGTCCACCTCCCGGGCCTGGTGCGGGTTGGCGGACTACACACCTATAAAATTCATAAGAACTTTTAGGTGAGCAGGTTTCATCACGATGTTTTCTTCACCGTTAAAGTAGGTACGTGATAATTAATTGTGAATACACACATAACTTCGAAAAGTCGGAGGTGTGTGCCTGTGGTTTCAACCCACGCCTCTAAAGATTCTCGACCGCGTGCCTATACCTCGAGACCATCACGACTTACATACTTTGACTGGCAGATAATTATAGATGGCATTTAACACACGATTAGAATTTATGAGAGTTCAATATCGGCGCGACCAGGAGTGAGTGTGACATCTCATTGACTGTGAATTTCATGTAGATTAAGTACGAAATAATGATTTAGACCCATGGCACATACGAGCGTGTCAAGTGTGCCTGACATTTCAACCCGCAACCGCCGAGATTGGACTCGACCGCGTGCCTAAACCGCATACTTTTACTACTTACACTAAAACTGATGTCATTATATTATACATTTTTAATTTGTTTGTTATAACCAATTCCAAGAAGCAAGAAGCAGTGATGGCCTCGAGGTTTAGGCGCGCGGTCGAGAATTTCAGCGGTCGCAGGTTCAAACCCCAGGCACACACCTCTGACTTCGAAGTTATGTGTGTATTCACAATGAATTATCACTTGCTTTAACGGTGAAGGAAAACATCGTGATAAAACCTGCACACCTAAAAAGTTCTTAGGAATTGCTTAGGTGTGTAGTCCGCCAACCCGCACAAGGCCAGCGTGATGGACTAAGGCCTAAACCCTCTCAGTTTTAGAGGTGGCCCGTGCCCAGCAGTGGGACGTATTTGGGCTGATGATGTAATGAAGCAATTCCAACAATTTTAACGGTAAAGGAAATAAATCGTTACAAAATATACTAGGTTCATAATATTTATGCCTAAATATTCCTTAATACAAAACTAGGCGAAGCTGTTTACTGAAAGGCAACAACAGAAAGAATAATTTATAAATAGCAAAGGACTCCGCAAGCTGTTCGTACCAATGTTTGTGCTCCGTGCAGTGTTGATAGTTTATTTCCAATTGAAAATTTGTTGGCTTCCACTCAAATCTTTGATTTTTGACTAATAACCCTCAAACTCCGAACATTTTTTTCCCGAAAAAGGGATTTTTAACTAGGAGTATCATGCATTATTTCAGACTGGCAGGTTACAGACAGCGAAAAATTATTACCCCAAATTGTTAAAACGTCCAAAGATTTAAGATAAAGATTAGTTTAATTAATAATACACCTGGGATGCCTGAAATCCAAAACAAAGAATTTATATGCCTCCACTAGCAAACACACGTGGCATTATAAAATTCAAAAGAGGGGATAAGGTTAGGAAATCCTGCAGAGTATTAGCCTAGACACATCCGGCAGGTAAGCTCCCTAAGTTAAACAATTTCCATGAACGACTGTAGCAGCGCTAAGAAAATAGTCACGTTTGCATTATTCACAATGCAGATGATTCCCCATGAGTCTACGCTGTGAAAATATCTTATAAAGGACGTGGGTAGTGATAAATCAATACAAACTAATCTTTAATTGCGAATTGAAATGTTAATGTTATCGTTTCACGCATTAAATAATTTTAGTGATCCTACTATAGAAATATTTTAGTATTATAAAATAGTTTTAAAGGAATTTCTTTGGATATAATCGACTAAGGTCAGTTGAATATCATACAAATTATAAAACAAAGTCGCTATCGCTGTCTGTCCGTCCCTATGTATGCTTAAATCTTTAAAACTACGCAACGGATTTTGAAGCGGGTTTTAATAGATAGGGTGATTCAAGAGGAAGGTTTATATGTATATAATACATGCATAATATTGTAGAGAAACATTGATAAATTTAAAGGTTTCTAATGTGATGTCGTAAATAAAATAATTTTATGCGCTTACATTGCAAACGTTGGCTGAATCCCACGAGATAAATCGAAATCAAAATAATCTACTATAGTATTGTACACCTTAAAAAGGTCAAACAAAAAGTCCGCGATATGTCTATCTCTTAAGGATAACTCACAATAACCATTTTTTATCCTTTACATTTTACGGGAAAAAATGGCTTATTTAAAAAGAGATTTTAAGCAATACAGTATTAACCCTTATCCAATTAAGTACCTTAAATACATTGTCCATTTAATATAGATCAATATGGCCCTTTACAGGATGCAATTTAAATGGATATTTCCGAAGATATTTCAGATTTAATCTCAATATTTAAAAAAAATACGTTATGGGTAGCTACCTAAAAAAATATTTCCTGGAAATAATGCATTATGGCAAAACAACGTTTACCGGGTCAGCTAGTAGGTAGTGAATAATGTTTTTTTATTGCTTGAGATGTATTTACTCGTATGACTGAACACGTTGCCAAAAATCACAGGACGATGAAGGTTTACGCATGAAAAAAATTAAAATATAGGTACACTGGGGAATATTTTTAACATAGTTCAAAAGTAATTTGAAAGTTAAACCAGGCATCTCTAGTTGCGTGCCTCCAATCGTAAACTTTACGATTGTCTAATCTAATACAATAATACTCTTCATTATCATTGTGCCGTGCTTACACTGAAATTAATTAGGCACGGCCGCGCCTATGGTTAATATTCAGTATAATATTACTTAAATTACATTAATAATTTTGAGTTTTACATAGAACGCTCGACGGTCGAATATGAAATAAAATAAAATAAATAAAATACACCCAACAGTCACATACATAGTTCTGATCCCACACTAAGATACAAGTCTTGTGTCGTGGGTATCAGACACTACGAGAGACTTTTTGGTCTCACATACACCCAGACCCGAAACAAATATTTGTGGATCACACAAACATTTGTCTCGGTGCGGGGATCGAACCCGCGGCCTCTCGTTTCGCGAGCTGGTGTCTAGCCAACTGCGCCACGGGGCTGAAATTATTTAGTTAATAAAATAAATATATATATTTTTTTATTACATCTCAGCCGCCAAATAAAAAAAGACTCTCCTACGAGGTAAAACGTAAACGTGACTTTAAAAATACTATAATTCGCCGACTTGTATGTATGTTGATATGATCAAAGAAACTCCTCCAAGAACTTTGTACCTTTAGCATTATTCCTATGTCGCTGTTTTATTAAACAGGCTAGTTCCTGTATTTTACAACGTGCCTAGATAATGAGTAAATCTTATTATACCATGCCGGAGGTGTAATGTGAACGAGCTGGTTCGCCACGTTCAATATTACGTTCCATGGTGGAATAAGCATCGGTGCGAAAAGCTAAAATATACTTATTTATATTACGCCCTGCCGAAGAGTGCAAATAGAGAGAGGGTAATTTTATTTTATGTATACGTCGATTGCTTGTTTTATCAGAGAAAATAGCAGGCACAGCTTTAATTAATGGGCATCTTGCAACGATGTTACCGTGCCATCGACTATTACAGGCTAGTCACTTGATAAATAAATAGTAAAATCTAATCGAATTCATGGAATAAAAGGCGTTACTTAAAATGATTTAAAAATATAAAAGGCTCCTTTGTTGCATTTCAAAGCTGCTTCTAAGAAAACTAATGTGTTTATACTCTGGCACTGAAAAGTGGTAAGAACCTCAACAGAGCATGTGGCGAACGATTTCTAGCTCTGGTGCTTGCTGAGCTGCTTTACAATACGCTTAAAGAACTCAGAATAGAAGGAAGGAGTTAACACATAGAGAGATGTGACAGCTAAAAATAAAGACCTGCAATGTAAAATTTACAGCCTACATGAGCTCCAAATATGAGAAATTTTCATTTTAGTATTAAAAAATAAACATTTTAACAGGAACCCGCAGTAAATACATTATTCGCGCATTTAAACGTAGCTATATACCAAATTATCACTTAGGCCGACCTTAGAAAGTTGTCATGATAGTAGACAAAGACGTTTTGTGTTCAATAAAACATGGATTCGCTTCCTATTTGTCAAAATGTCAGTGAATATCAAGGGCGGGCGGTATTGGCGCCCACCGTGGTGCTCACGTTTTTACAATAAAGCCAAAGGTCAGCCGACGACCTACCACTTTTATAACATGCCACGGTTAATATATTTATTTCCCTTCTAATGGAATTAAATTCTATCGTGTTTATAGATGCGTTTTAAATTGTACTAAACCTTTTTATGGGTTGTTACTGACGTCATGATGAATTGTGTTTTAAGTGACCTTTTATCATGCAACATGTTATTACTCTTGATACAGATGTCTAACTTTTTCATTCACATATTTTTAATCACCATTAATATAGAACTTAAATTTAGTAAATTAATGCATCCGTAAGCATAACATCTTATTGTTTTGATAACCTACAAAGACAAAGTTGTTTTACTTGACCAGATGACTTAGATTTAAGGTTTTTATGTAAGTCAAGGTTATAGGATCCTTTAGTTTCAGGCGGAATTTTTTTTAGGCACGCGTAGATCTGCTAATGTACGGGGATTGCGATATGGTCGAATTATTGCTGATGGTATGATGATCTCCGTCCATATAGTATTAGTGACCTCCGTACATGTGTAAAACCTGTCATAGTTAAAATTATGGGAATACAACTGTTAATTTTAAAAAAATAAATGAAAATACATAGTTTTAAGAAATATAAAACATATTGAACAGTGTATTTTACGCCAGTTAAGTATATCTCAATATTTATTTTTAAAATATGTACATACATACATACATAAACTCACGCCTGTATTCCCCGAAGGGGTAGGCAGAGGTGCATTTCTGCACCCACATTTCGCCAGGTATGTATCAGTCCCACGTAATAGGGGGCGAGCCTAATGCCGTTTTTCGGGCACATTTCCAGACTCCGTGCTGTTACTGAGAATTTCCTAATGGAAAAACCCAATAACACTTTGCCCGACCCGGGAATCGAACCCAGGACCTCTAGATCGCACGGCACATACTTGTACCGCGAGACCACGAGGCAGTCTAAAGGTAAATAGTAAAAATAATCACCTAGATTAACTTTTGCTGAAAGTGTAGGTACAGGTGAATTTTTAAATCCAAGTACCGTTAGCTGTGAATTAGCGGTGAATTTTTAAATATGTACTGACTGTAATAAGTGCTATACTACTGCCTACATGATAAATAAGGAATCAATTCATTTCATAAAATTCCCAATTTACGTAGATTGGGACCCTAGAAACAAGCTTCCATTAATATCATCCATTGACAGTCATATTAAGGCAAGAGAAGTCGCGGGCATACTGTGTGTCAATTACTCAATTCTATAATTCCATAAATCCCCTGGGTATTTCATGTTAACTGCAGTTTTATCTGCCGTCACAGTTTACAGGGCTGTCGATGTTAGATTACGGTGTGCTCGCGGCCGTCAGCGCTCACATCCGGACAGCCGGACACACGGACACTCGGACAACAGGAAGCTTTTAGCACCGCTCGGTGAAATATTTGGACGTAATCCACTTTTATTTATGGCTGCAACTGTCAGTACAATTACATACGTATACTTTTATGCTTGTATTGTTGATGTCGGAAACAAAAAATATTTTTATTCTGATATTTATTGATTGAATTACATCTATTATCATCATCATCATCATCATCATCAGCCCATATACGTCCCACTGCTGGGCACGGGCCTCCTCTACCATTGAGAGGGTTTAGGCCTTAGTCCACCACGCTGGCCTAGTGCGGGTTGGCAGACTACACACCTAATAAATTTCTAAGAACTTTTAGGTGTGCAGGTTTCATCACGTTTTCCTTCACCGTTAAAGTACGTGATAATTCATTGTGAATACACACATAACTTCGAAAAGTCAGAGGTGTGTGCCTGGGGTTTGAACCCGCAGACGTCGAGAATCTCGACCGCGTGCCCAAACCTCGAGGCCATCACGACTTTTTTTTACATTACATCTATGACATCTATTATAGGATCCTGAATGAGTAACATAGTTTGGTCACGTTATAAGCTTTATATCATAAAGATATGATTGCGTTAACTGCAAAACCTGAAATTATTATGCCATCAGCCAGGAGGAATTAGGAGAATGTCGCTCACCAATATTATTATATAATAAACACTCAACAGTCACATACATAATGCTGATGATCCTGATCCTCACACTATGATATAAGTCTCGCGTCGTGGTTATCAGAAACTACGAGAGACTTTCAAAGCAAATATTTGCGGACCACACAAACATTTGTGCTGGGATCGAACCCGCGGCCTCTCATTCCATAAGCTGGTGTCTCACCAACACCACGCAAGTACGCAGGGTTATATGCTTTAAGCACATGCAACACTTTCTTACTTTTTATAACTAGCGCGAGATCATTGTTCTGTTACCCTTCTAAACTAGAAGGAAGACATGAAAATAGACAAAGAATGAACAAAAGATATGTGGTGTGACAACATAACCTTGCATCTGATAGTAATCTCTAATCGCAGATCGATCTAAAGCCTGCCTGTTGAGAAAGACATAAGATCGAAAGAAGTAGTCAATTCAATTATGTGGGT
The DNA here is from genome assembly GCA_907164795.1 of Hemaris fuciformis. Taxonomy (NCBI): domain Eukaryota; kingdom Metazoa; phylum Arthropoda; class Insecta; order Lepidoptera; family Sphingidae; genus Hemaris; species Hemaris fuciformis. The sequence continues at coordinate 16,580,451 of OU015438.1, read as the reverse complement.
CTTTATTTAGCCGGGTAAGCCTTTTAAACAATCTACATCTGATAAGATTCCCAAGACCTAAGCATCAAGGGCCGACCTACTAATAAAACGAAATGCCATTCCATACACAATTAATGCGTTTCAGTAACCCAGATCCGATGAAAAATGAAATTGTCAGTGGTATTTGCAGGGAATTACTGTGTAAAATTGTCTGAACATCGCTGTTTGATTAATAACTCAGCGCTGACAGGCCATAGGGCTCTCGTGTTAATACCAGCTATACACCGAACAGCTACGTATAACGCTTAATTAAATATTACCTACGTATAAAATTTATTCGTGTTTCAATTTCATGATGAAAATTGACAACAGACAAAACGTTTTCAGTTTGTTCGTTGGATTTTTGTGCGCACGTATTGAAATTGTTTTATGATAGCAATAAATTGTTTGTTTACATTTGTGTTAATATAAATTTAACGTTTTTTACAGCGTTAATCTTCCAACAATAAATTTAATTGCGATTATTATGTTCTTGAAAAATGGAAAATGTTATGTCATGGACTAAAAAAACAAAAAAAAACTGCATTTTAGGGTCGGCCAGAATACATTTGAATTTGAACAGGAAAGACAAAGAAATGGTCATATCTGCCAGAATATATTATATATTAAGAAAGAAATATGCGAAATTTGCTTTGCATGTCAATAATGCAAAGTTTAAATGAAAAAAGTTGTTTTAGAGAAACACGGATCGATAAAAAGTATTAGTTTGGTAGAATGAAAGGGTACTTACATAGGCTTTCCCAGGGTTTGACATGATGCTGAAAGTAGCCTACGAGGCGCTGCATCCATCGAAACACTGGACTGGTGAAGGATCGCACACGCCGCCCATATTCAAACACTCTACATTCTGAAAGGAGGCAAAACAGATATCCCGTAATGAAAAATTGTATTATATACAGTCAAAGTAAAATATTCATGTTTCAAGTATGAAATATATTAAAGACCTATGGACGTAAAAATAGTAGGTAAGTATATAATTAGTACCTATAACAATTTACTTTTATTTCGATAGGCGACAAGGCTAGTACCTAGGTATCAAAAGGAAAAAAATTGTAGCTCTGAATTGCCGCCAGCTACAAGAATTTGTCATTTCGAGGTAATGTATGATGATTCGTAGATTAAAATTGAGAAGATAAAGGTCAGCGTCGAAGAATAAGAACCCGTTCAAACGCTATGGAGGTATGAGTCTTACACTTTTAATAAACTATTATTTCTTTAAATTTCCGTAAATGTTACAGAAATGATAGATTTTATCTATCGTTGTCCCAAATGACTTGGACCCATATGTCTCGTCTAGGTTACATTTTCTTAATACTCAAAATATGTTTTGTAGATTTTCTCCTTTTCAAAATACTCGGTTGTAGAAGTATATGAAATCAATGGTATTACGCATAGTTGTTTATAAAATGAAAATTTACAGCGACACCCTCTCTGGATCGATCGCACCGTATCAATTTGCGACTGAAAAATTATGTTTATTATCTTAAAGTTAATGGTTTTCTTCTAGTTTGTGATAGGTCCCCACCGCGGAAATGTTAACTGAGGTTTGGGTTAGTTCAACATATTACTAAGTTTTTTTTTTGTGTAAATACACTATACTGCACAATGCTTACTTTTAACCGGCTCATTTCATTTGTAAATTGGTGATATAACGTGTTTTTCCTATCGGTTTCTAGTTTATTTGGAAACCACTCAATGATCATTCCACCATCGGATGCAATGACGATATAAAAAAGTATTATCAAAAAATTAAACAACAATTTAAGTAGAATTAATGTCATGATGAGTCGAAACTTGGAGAATAACGCCCCGTTCGCACGGGAGTTAAAAAAGCGTTGCGTTAAAACCCGGCGTCGGCGCTTTTTTAACGCCTTAAATTTGAGTGTTCATGCGAGCGCTTTTTAATCACTCTTGTCTCGCCTCGCGCTTTAGTAAGACGTGAGAATGGTTAGCGCTAATTGACTAGCAATAGCGGTTTCTGTCGCTAAAAGGCGAAAAAGAAAATAGAACGCATTCTGGGTACATCCTCTTAATAAGCCAAGATACGTAAAAGGGCAGTTTTTTGACACTTTTTTTAATTATTTTCGAATGTCTATAGCAGGGTTTCTCAAACTTGTGGTTCACGAATCCCTGTTACTGTTTCAAGGTGACAGTGAACCCCTTAAGCCTTAAGTAACTAATCCCCCACCCCCCAAAAGAAAGTCATAAAACTGTCTGCTGAAGAAAATAAAGATTTACCTATTTCAATAAAAGATAAAGTGCCAAAAGAAATATCTTTTCTTGCCTGTTTCTTGTCGCAAATGGTGTTTATTTTAGGACAATTTTAACTTTAATTCTAACTTGGTATCAAGTCGATTTAGTTTTTATCATGACCAGGTGAGAAAATCCAGTCTCACATATGTATGTTGTAGCCAATATGTTTGCCGCTCGTTCCTGCTAAGCGTCAAGTCGCCATTACATATATCTTGTCGCGAACCCCCTGCCGTCGAATGGCGAACCCCACTTTGAGAAACCCTGGTATATAGCAACATTTGACATATTGTTGAAAATGGTTGGCCCTCAGATAAAACTTCAAGGTACCATCTGTACAACAGCTGGTTGTTACACTGAGATAAGTAAAACAATATTTAAAAAAAATACAATTATATTTATTAAAACGAAAGTAATCATAACGACATCATTGACAAACGCAGATAAACAAGACACGTCCGCTCACGAGAACAGCGCGCTGCGCACTGACTGCAGCGCCGTCGCTTTTTTACCGCTCGTGTGAACAATAGTATGAAGTTGCATAATATGTTCTATTTCCAACGCCCAAAATCGAAAATGCAACACTGCGCGATAAAAAAGCGTCGCGTTATAAAAACGCCGTCGTGTGAACAGATACTTGGGAATGCATTTGTTGCATTTGAACGCATTTTTAACGCGCGTTAAAAAAACTCCCGTGCAAATGGGGCCTAAACGAATTAGGACATGTTTTCTTACTACAGCGCCATCTTTTATCAAACAACATCAAAGACAATCTAATGACGAGTAATTTATTTACTAGATGCTACTTAGTAAATTAATCTTATCATTCGTGTATCGACGTGATCGTCTATCAAAGTATCAACTACTCGTTACGTGAACTCTATGTTATACACTATCGTCATACATTTGGTATTGCTATTGATAACAGTATCCCAATATGAGATGTCGTGAATTTGTAGTAATGTCACGTTACCGGTGGTTTGAGATTGATATTCTTGATAAAACGAAATTCTTAAAATTGTAATACGCAATTTTTAATTTTAAAACTATTTTGATTAGTGAATATTTCTGTCTTGTGATTTGACTAATAGGTATTATCTAAATTTGTTAAAAGTAAGCTCAATTATCGCCTGTCTGACGAAATATTTTTCTGTGACATTGGAATACTTATCTACCTACTAAGTATGCAGTAAGTTTGCTGTGAAATAAGTGTGTAAATGATGGTTTATATAAAACGATGCAATGCTTTGATTTCCTTAATGTCACCTTCGTGGCAAGGTCTCGAGAAAAGAGGAAGTAGTATGGCCTCGTTCTTACACACAAGCGTATACTTACCTACTATACCTACACGATAATAAAAACTTCCAGAGGGGTAAAAGAATCAGGTAGGTAGGATCGTTAGCAATTTTCAACAATACCGCATTTTAAAACTAATGAGTCCATGAGTCATTATATATCTTACTAAAACTGCATTTGAATTAAAACAAAGAATAAACCATAAAAAATCCATTACATTTATAAAAATGTATGTAAATGATGACACCAATGGAATCGGATAGTCGAACTCCCGACAGACGTCAACAAACAGATAAACCCTACTATCTCATTTGCCTACACACTCAAATCGTGACTGTTATCACGAAAAACGCGTTCTCAACGGATATTAACATTTACTTTTTACTACATACCTGTATTTTCTATGTCCTCGTAGCCACTCCGCGGGAACAGTTGTCTCATGGGGACCATCACGTATTTTTTTATTTCACTTCACTTTGCCGCGAACACCACAGTTAGTAAACAAAAGTTGACATTTACGTGCGCGGCGCGCCGCGGGAAGTGAAATCAACGAGGTTACTGATGCGTTCAGTGTAAATATACTTCGAAATGTCAAGCAATTACTTAGATAGGTATGTTCGAGAAGTTTATTCGTATACTTTTGCTCTTTATTTTTATCAAACCTACCAAAACCGTTGAATAAACCTAATAATGGACTGAGATCAAGTAAAATAATAGAAATAAAAACAAAATGCACTTTTAAATCAGATTTATTAGAAGTCAATGGACCGTTAATTTAAATTTATTCGAAAACATTTTGTAACGCCAGAGAACAACTCGAAAAACTTTCTAGGCGGGTAATATCTGTATAAAGTATTAACATGAATAGTTATATAAAATTGAATTACTGAAAACCTTAATTTATTATATTGCATTTTAGACTTTATAATAAATAGATTAAGATAACAATTTTTTAACAGCACATTGTTCTGTACGGTACTAAGCTTATTTATGTTGTAACATAGAAACACAACTCTTCAGTACATAATTATTAAGTAAGTAAACTTTTAAACAGTATTTTTATTTCATACTCTATTACATTTACTGCAGTTTACAAATACGAATAAAAAATGACGTCAATTTACTGAATCACAGGACATAAAAAAATGTGTAAGATAAAAAAAATTGCACATTATATTATGATGTTCTTTACATGATGTTCAAATTTCGTAATTTATTAACTAACATTGTTGTTGAGTAGAGGCACTAAGTCTTCAGCGTCCGATTTCTCGCTCTCACTCGAGGCTGTAAGAAAAAAAAGAGTATATTGAACATGTACGACACATATTGCAAGGACCACAAATGGACAAAATTCTGAACAAAGCCGAAAATAAGAAACAATATGTTTAAACGCCTAAACCACGTACTTATTTAAGATTATAACATAGAGTTTAAAAAAAAGTAACAAAAAATAGTTTCATGCAGTTAACAGTCATCATTAGCACAAAAGCGAATAGCGAGATTACAGTAGCGAAGCAACATGCATTGAAAAATCGAGTTCGAACTAAATTCTCGTAATTGTTTGAAGAAAAAAAATCCGGTTTATGAGCTAATCATTTTTTAACATTGTATTATGGAGTTAAAAGTTTACTTAACCAAGAATAAATATATTGTAAAAAAAAAATCTTTAAAAATCAAAATGGCATCCAAGACATATTTACAAAAACGAACAAGCTGACAAAAGCTCCACTGACCTGAGCGTCTTCTAATTTATTAATTTGTAGAATACATCCAGTGCTGAACACACAAAAATAATAATGTAGCATACTCTCGTGCTTGGCAAGTGACATAACATTTACACTCAATTTTTGTAAAATCTTGAATTTTCACTGGCTACAGGGGTGATACAATATCTTTACAAAGGTGTTGACAATAAAACAAGCATATCGAAAATGTTCATACGCTTATATTTCACATAAAAAATACAACGGTCACATTATGATACAGCCAGCCTGCGTCCAGCACATTGTATTGTATTCACATGTATATTTACATCACTTAGCACTAGGGTTGTATGCTACTGTGTTCAAAAGTTAAGAGTTATTGAGCCGTATCTTTCAACCTAGCGTATTTCAATTCGACAGCATCGTCACATTTTAATACGAAGACTAGAAAAGCAAAGATATCGTTAGACAAAAGGTAAAGGTTATTCTGAATTTTCTTATTATTAAAAAGACTCGTCTCTTTTTTTATTTTCCTTATGATTCAGAAACCCCTTTGCCAAGAATACGTGACATTGGCATTAGCGTTTCTAGCACTTAAACTAAAATCTATTATAATAAAGTCCGAAAGGTATTTCTAGCCGTAGACAGTTGGTTAGTAGCAGCCCACACCAAGGTAATTTAATGTGAACCTCAAAGCATAAGAGCAGAAAGTAGACTGAATGTTAGTGGAAGAATTTGCAGTGGTGCACCATGTTGATATTTACTTGATTTGCGGGCGGCATTGGCGCAATATGTGTGTAGTACCTAATTCGAGTTACTACAGTAGCAGCGGCAACTATATTGTTGCAACGACAAATTTAGCTTTTATACTTTATGCAACTATCCACACACGCCGAAGCGACGTTGACACGATACATTTGCTAATACTTTGTATTTTTTTATTAAAAAGTTTTTTTTGAACCAATTATAGACAATCAAGTTATGTATCGTGAAAACTGACGGTAGCCACCTTTAGCAAATTTATCAAAAAGCGACATCTGTTATTCTTGTCCCAAATGACGTCTGTTTTTGAACATCCAACATTTTGTATCTACAAAACGACAGCCTGCAACGAAACAAATAGGGAAACCGACACGAATATTTGCAAAAGCAGCTCCCACACAAACTCCCGAAAGAATGGAGGAGAGCGCCCGTGACGTACACCACTCAAAACAAATTGAAAACTGTGAGACCAGACATCCGTCACCAGTCACCACTTACTGCTCGCAGGCGCCTATGTGTATACGACAACTATCTGCTAACCGACGCTCATCTACAACAATAATAACGCTATTTAGTATTTACAGTACCCAGCCACCGCGTCACCAACACAAGCGTAGTAATACTAAACATTACCCACATTTTATTCACAAATTTAATGCCCATTTTTTAAATTATTGTTAGCACTTTAACTCAAATGTATGATTACAATATTTAATTCATAATACCAACGAAAGCTATAATCAGCTTTGTTACATTTTATATAATGGATTGATGTGGGAAAAAAATTACATATAGAAGTTTTATACAAAGAAATTAATTTTAGGTTTAAAACATTATTTAATCACACATCTCATACTTGACAACATCTCTGCAAAATCAAGACAGGCAAAGAAGTATGGATTACATTATGGATGTCAATGTTAATATTACTACACTTGCAAAGACTTGCAACATCAGACATTGAAATTTTAAACATAGCAACACACATTATTTTTAATAGCAATATTAACAGTTTCAAATAATATAATGGCTAAAGTTTGTGCAACTATTGCAATAATTAGAATGAAATAGTCATCCATTGCAAGTCTCCGTACACTCTACTATCTCTATATTTGTCATAGGGCTAGAATCGAAGGCGGGCCTCTGTACGCAGCGGTCGTACCCGAATGTACAGCTCTGCACCTAACACCTGCGAATTTCACCACTTTATATTCACTGCCAATCACTATGATTCTAAACAACCACAAAGTTGAATTTGTCAAAGGGCATATTAATATAGAAGTTTCTTCAAATTACTCAATATTTTTAACCTAAATCAAATACATAGCATGGACATTTTATACTGGTTTACAAATAAATATTTGGGTTATTCATAATATTGCCATTAGTAGTTTTTTTACTGCAGATTTTGGCATATTTGCATTGAATTTTTGACTTCTGAATCTTATTTTAATTTCACCAACTACAAAGGCGCATAAACAAGGAGATTGTTTTTTCTAAAAGTTTAGCATTTCTATACTTCTTTTAAATGTACGCCTCTATACTGTTATCTTCCGCATCAATTTCCAAGCACAAGCCGAATATTTAAGTTAATCTTTTGAGATATTTTTATTAATTACAAATATTTTGGACGTTTTAGAGGCAGTCAATGTCACTGCTGCAACTCGAGGTTGCACAAATTTCCCTAATTATATATTATTCCTTCTAAATTATACACCATGACACATTACAACTCCGACAAAATCTTTATACCTACATTTTTGAATTATTTATAACATATTTGGAAATCCACTAATCAATACAACATATCAAATATCTAAAACAGAAGGAAATTCAACAACCCATAATACCCTAATAACTACTTTTTACAATTTGTCAATTCATATCTAACCACTAATAATAACCAAATATGTATATAAATGAAGCATACAATTATTGTTTAAGTTTGAGTAACAATATTTAACAATAAATTACATATCTTACGTCAACATTAACTAGTGCATTGTGTTGCAACATTAAAACTAATAACTTTGTGTATACACCACAAATTACATCATTTGACACATCTTTAACGGAAGTGGAGAGACAATGACATATAGAGGAGCATTCAGGTATATATATGGTCTGAATTGAATCCTCAACTTCTATTCAATAATGTACTCTGTTCAATCTCCCTATGTAAAAGTTGTGTAAGATATCTTCCTTAATGTATAAAAGCCCCAAAGATTTTTATATGACTAAGTTTTACTTCTATCACAAAATAAAAATTCCTTTCAAATTTGTAGTTTGTATGGTCATAAGTACAAGAAAATAATGACCAATAAAAATATAGACACAATTGCTATAAGTTCCTTTAACAAAGTAATTTAATGACTTTACACGATACAAGAAAGCTCTCTAAGTCACAAGCGGATGTGTTAAGACATATAAATATGTGATAAATCATTTGTGCGTTAATATATTGTTTATATATTTATGGGCTTTTCAACATGGCTATTACATATATAAATATAACTTATAATAGCATTCACAAATAAGCATATTGTAAGTCTCATTTAAATAAAAACTAACTCACCATACTGTGACCGACACCACACAATAACATATAAATACATAAATAAAGATTGTAGTCATATTTGGGTATTTCTGGTAACAAATTTTACTGTGGCTCAATAGAATGCAACAGAATGAGAGCAATACCAAAGGAAAACACATAAAAATGGAATTCATTGGTTGGGATTTCAAAGCCTTTTCTGGTTTTAAGCTTTTAACAAATATACCCAGACTTGGAGTCACATAACAAGGTAATGAATCTACCACCAAGCAAATACATAATGACTGCAAATTATACCAATGAATATGAGGAGTTTTTACATAACATATAAATAATTTCACTTGTAAATCACAAATACAACCCTTACATGAATAATAATCTGTATAATTAAGATTGATAGAGCAACGGACACAGATAAATTATTTGAAAGCCAATTTAACTGCAAAAAAACCCTTTATATTGATTCTATATATTTCCCTTAACTAGCTCCGGGAGGAAATTGGGCAAGATTGGCCCTAACCGCAACAGTACTATAATATTTAAACTTGAAAGCAATTTGATGACTTTTGGAGTATTATCCTGGGTGAGTTGGGGCCAAATGGCACCACATAGGAATTATATGTTTGATGTGCCCTGGTATCAAGTAACCAGGCCATAGCCTGCCCCTGGCGGCGGGGCACGTTGGTGTCTAGTTGAGCGAGGCCTGTCGCTTGGCGTGGCGGGCGGCGTGTCTCCGCGCATGCGTACCGTTTCTGTCGGGCGCGGGCTTGTTGCCTGCGGCTGTGAGGGGCTGCGACACCAGACTGATGCGGAACAGCTGGATCTTCAGGTGCTCGCAGATCTCCAGGCAAATCTGCCCGCAGTACCGCACCAGGTCCACGCACACCCATATCTGGTGATTAGTGGGGTGAATGTCTTTGTTAATGGAAACAATTTGTACTTCATTATCGATAAGATGCTGTTTATGATGATATGTTACGATTGTACTGGGTTTATTTAATATGGATATGCTACAGAGCAAACCTTATTCGAGTAAATTTTACATATAATAAAAATAATAGAAAGCCTTGCCATCCGTTGATTTCGAAGTAATTTATTTAATATTAATATGATAAAAACAAATACTTATAGAATACTTACAGTGCACATCCACAATACCCAGTACTCTGGCAGAGCATTGTTAAAGTATTGGTTGAGGAAGAGCATCGCCGGCCCCAACAGTGACCAGTCGTAATACTCCATCTCACTTTTGGTCATGTGAGCCACCTGAAATAACACACATACGCTTTATGTTAATAAATATAAAGTTGACGTCGATTTAATTCCAATATACAGAATGATGTGTACAAAAATAATCTAATGATTCTTCCGTCCTTGCTTATTGCATCATTTCCTTCTGATGAAGATGATACTAATGTTATATTAAAAGAATTGCGTCTATCAAAATACATAGACACATGGCCCTTATATCTATTAGTAAAATTAATAACAGAAATTTTGATTTGAGTTTTTAATCGACACCTATTTTCAAAGACATTTGCTAAAGAATTTTCCTTCGAGTTTTTACTGTCAAATTACTCGGACTTTTAGAGTTCTAATATAAATCTTGAAATAAAGGGTACGATTAGTAAATAGTACAAAATGTAATTAAACCAACTTACCACTAATCTGTTAGTGACTTTGGCGGCGACCATTCCAAACGCCATGATGTACAGTGATGGGTGGTTCTCGTACACTTGCGATTCACTTTTTTGGAATATGATGAATGCTGGTACCACCACCAGCGAGAACGGGATCACTGGCGACAGGATGCTAGTACCCTGGAAACACAGTCGTGGATGTACCAGGTTCTTCGTGCGACGGGATAATGTAAAACATGCAAGGGATTGAGGTTACATGTTTGTAAATTCTAGAGCGGACTAAATCACACTTTAATTGTTGTTTAAATAAATCTAAATTATATTAATCCATCATTAAAAGTGTTTTTGAAAAAATAATTATACATTACAATTAATTTGTATTAGAATCAGATTGATCAGTCATATTTAGTTAACAATAGACTTTTAATTTGATAAAAAAAAACATGCAAACTAAATTATTACTAAAGCTTAAAAAACTAGACATTTTCATCATGCGGTTTAACAAATCATGCAAACATGCGAACTTCACGATGCACATGCTCGATGCAACACTAACGTAATGAATGATGGATGCCATTCGAGTTAATGATGTAACGAATATCATTCTTATCGACAAAGCTATAGGTAACATACAGTACTGATTTATCCGAACAGGGGCTTAAGAGACGTGATATGAACGCAAATTCGTTGCATCAATAAATAATGAGAAGAGCAATGAACACAGCACAACACTACAGAACAAACGTGGTACACGGGCAACGGGCCCCTAGCCTGATCCTCGAGGCATTACGAGGCGTGACATAGCTCACTGCGGCACTCGTCAAATTAGTACTGTACATATATGTGCAGCTGTTACAAGTTATGTGTTAACGGCACAATACTTATAAATGAAAGTCTTACTGCGACGGTGGAGCCGTTTTTCCCCACTCCACCCTTCATTATAACGTTAATGTACCCGGCCACTAGGTACAGCGTGAGCAACACGATTGCGTAGTTGGAAATCAGACTGATACTGATGTTTATCGTCGGCAACTGTAGTGTTAGGTCGTGAATGATGATGGCGGGTGATGGACGGTGATCGTCATGCGGTTAAGGCACCGCGGCGGCACGGCACGACGGATCGCGGCGCCGGACCCGCCAGTAACAGAAAAAAAAGAAACACCAACATGCAATTAATATCCATGAACATATTATAAACAAATGGTGAGGCTCGCGTGTGCCGTCTTCACTCATTGTGTTACACACTCTGTATTACTGTTGGCGATGGAAACGAGGCTCTTGTTAAAATTACTAATCGCAGAGCTGTTACAGTGTTCATTGGGTAAACAGAAAACACGATAAGGGATGGAAACAGAAGGTGACTTAAAATTTGGAAAAATAAAAATTGTATTACTGTATTACAAATTCTGTTTGTATTGTAAGTACCAATTACCGACTGTTAACAAAATAAAAGAAACCACAATAAAACCCGTTGAAAGTACCCCAAGGAACAAAATCAGTGGCAAACTCGTGACAATTCCCAATTTAAAATTCCGTAATATTACTGTGTCGAGTGCAAATATTTTACAAAATGAAAAGCCTATCATGCAAACTGAAAGGTTACGTGAACGGGACGAATCAGTCACACACCTTGAATCATTCCAAATAATGGGTCTGTCGAATGATTTTGATAAGGGGATATTTTTTAGTTAAAGCCAACACTCAAGTCAAAAAAGGTAACAATTTTGATAAAATAGATATGAGATAGACTTTTATGAACATAATAAGGCCTAAATTTTCTATGACTGAAACGTCATTACAACCCACAACGCCCCGCTGTTAAACATATGATTACACGTGTAAACACATTGATCTTTATGAACCGCTTACAGCGATAGTGGATCCATTTTTGCCACAACCCCTCACTCGAAAGGTGGCGGCGAAGTTGATGACAAAACATATCTGTGCGGTGTTGCACATCGCACTCACTTGTAGGCTCAACGGTACGCCGACCACCGGGATCTGTCGCACCCACACTTCGTCATAACATCAGAAAAACAACAATATGCCAAATCAGTAACTGAGGTCAACCAAAAATCTTTCAAGATGACCTTGTGTTACTCAACTTGCATGAACTGACCCTTAAATATTATAATATGACGGTATATGCGTCTTTCTTAAGAAGCTTCGTAAATAATATTTGAGTAGTTATAGTGAATTTGATGTTCTATGCAATTAACGTTGAAATATCCACATGAATGATAACCTTGATTGCCAACTTATCAATTTGCAATTGTTGGAGTCGTACTATCTAATCCGATAGATAACTGATAAAATTATTGTTATAAAGTGAATCAGCACTCTACTACTGACCAATATATTAAATTTATAATTCGTAATAACTAATAATACATTAAGTCTACTACTTTTATTACAGCAAAACCTCACATACTTTCGATGAAATAGAATTGCAAGTATATTACTTTAAAATACATTGCTGTACTTGATAAATATCTAGAATACTCTAGTGCAGCAGCTGGTCGTCAAATATTTACTTTCATATCGTTCCTCGTGAACTTCTTTAATGACTTTTATAACAATGAGTGAAGACACACAAACAATCAAATTAAATACAGACGCACCAGCCACATTAATAACAACAATAATTTTAAACATATGAGTACCAAAGCCTATACAGTGACAACCGTATCAAATAATACCTATAGATCATGCTCCTGTACGGATAGTAAATGAAAATAAAACAGTGAGCATAACCTAACATCGACATAGAACTTGTGTACTAAGACATGCCATTAAAAAAACCCACATGATAATAAGCGATGAAATCAACACGTTAACATTCAAATTGGAAGCTTTAAACAAAACTCCTGCACGGTCCTCACACAACACGGTCCAAATAATTTTTTGCGTTACATCGACGCGTGTGTGCGGACTCTCATAGTTGATACTATTACAAATGCCAATCGAGATTAAACTATGTTACAGAACTGACATTACATTGCGAATGTACCCAACTCTCATAAGCCGAATTTCGGGTGCTGGTGTGGGAGATAACGCCGATATAAAGCCGAAAATTCAATTTATTAAAATTAAACAATTGTTTACAGTTATCGTCGCCAAAATAAGCACACCAAACTTAATATTAATAGCGTTGGTAGCTGTTTATCCAATAATTACGTCAGAGTAATATCGCGTCGCATTTAAATCTACTATCCCTACAAAATGATTAGATGGTTTACAAAACGATTTCTGCCATTTCCGATCACGTAATCACCACCGCTCAATTACATTTACCAGCGTCATTTAAAATCATGATAGAATGTCTAGAAATGAAAATGAAGTTGATAATGATAGGAAATATAGACTTTGTTGCATTAATATAGGTGTATCTCCCAAACCACCACCATCCGAAGTACCAGGCTATCATAAACGATCAGTATGTCTCACAGCGACGGTGGAGCCGTTCTTGCCGACGCCGCCGCTTATGATGGCAGCGGTGAGCGAGGCTACGGTGAGGAAAGCGCCCGCGATAGCCACCAGGGCGAGCGAGTACCGGACTTCCAGTCCACCACCCACCTACATGACGTTTGTTCAAACATCTTACAATCGGACATCACATTCCTATCACAAAGCTAAGTCTTCACGCTTCGTTGCTATCTGGCTGTATCGACCAGTTTTACGAACAATACACTTGAACAATTCAAGCTCATGTGGGTATTTTTAAACTATTCTTATGGCTTGTTGTTTGACGACTATGTGTTTTCACAATAACAAATTGTGCGACACACTTACAACACATTGAATTATTGCTTATTGTGAATAAATTATTGGAGTCGATTTAGCCTCTTTTTGAACAACACAATTTCCATTGCAATATCATAAATCATCCACGACGTAGCCAGTTAAATATAGGGACTTCAGTAAATCCCACGCGCGGTAATCACGAAGGACATTCTCCTCGGGTAATCAGTTTCAACTGTGACTCGACAAGAAGCTAAATTGACCTACATGTCACAGCATCATCAAAGAATTGAAGACTTTAGTCGTGGATTATTCATCATATTTTCCTATGTAACGAAGAAACTGTGACATCTAAAAGACTCAAAGTGCGTAACATTGAAGAATGTGCACATTACCTGAGTGGCCCAGAAACTGGGTCCTAATATGGCGGACACGAGGTGTATGCCTATGATAGAGTACTGCGCTTCCGTCACGTCTATACGGCCCATCTTGAGCGTGCCCGTGACGTAGGCTTGCCAGTGTGCGCAGTAAAACAACGTCATCGCACAGAAACACTGAAAAAATAAAATAATACAAACATTAAAATTATTAAACGACTGGTGACCATGAAATGATGATTGGGGGAGATTGAAGTAGATATTCCTAACAATACTACCGCTTTGAGTTCTTGTTAATATTGTAGCAAAAAGATTGGTTCTGCCTTAATGAAAAAAATGGAGCCGCATTTGTATTATAAATAAATAAATACACCCAACAGTCACATACATAGTTCTGACCCCACACTAGGATACAAGTCCTGTGTCGTGGGTATCAGAAACTACGAGAGACTTTTCGGTCTCACAAACACCCAGACCCGAAACAAATATTTGTGGATCACACAAACATTTGTCTCGGTGCGGGGATCGAACCCGCAGCCTCTCGTTTCGCAAGCTGGTGTCTAGCCAACTGCGCCACGGGGCTGTCATTATGACGGAACTTCTCTATGTACCTCTATGTAGCTATGACGATCGAGAGGTCCCGCATAGGGAATTATAGAGTTTTACTCCTTAGAATATTATTAGCAGGACCGAATCTGAAAACGTGCCGAATTACAGGTGTAAGTATATAACATGGAAGTAAATCCGTATTACTATTAGTATCTCAACACATTATAATATATTAAGCATAAAAAATATATTATATTTTAATTTATTTGATATGATTTATATGAAATTGCTGCTTTAATTTCCCAAAAATATATTGCTTTGGGAATGTATGATTATAACTCATTTCATTTGCCCACCTATGTATCATCTCTGCATCAGCCTAGGTTTGACTGGCAGAGATTGACTTAGGCATTAAATCCACCTTTACAATCATGTGTGTAGTCCGCCAACCCGCACTAGGCCAGCGTGGTGGACTAAGACCTAAACCCTTTCAGTTGTAGAGGAGGCCCGTGCCCAGCAGTGGGACGTATATGTGCTGATGATGTTACAATCATTGTATAAGGTAAATAAATAAGTGAAAACGCATGACCGTTCAACATAATTTGTTTTTGTTTACTGTAGACGGTATCCCGACAATAATGAACTGCGGTTGGCTAGCTAATTGTCTGGAACGTATATAAATCATGCCAATGGGTCACGGACATACATACATACATGCCACATGGGAGAGCGATCGAACATCTTATGCTGAGCTTGCCCCATTTTTATATTTTTGTAGTTTAGAATGAAAAGAACATAACAGCCGTATACGTTATCTATTCATTCGTTTCACAACCGATTTGAATATAAACTATTGGTATTTAACCTACCTTGGGTTTGAACCCGTGACCGTCGAGATTTATTTTCTCTAAACCTCGAGGCCATTACGTCTTTTTGTGTTATCAGTATGATAGGAATGAATCAAGTTTCTAGCAGTCATACAAGCTGTCTTTTGGAATGTATATAATTTAACTGATAAATGAAATATATTACTACGATGTGTGTATAGTAATACTATTCATTCAGAAGCTAAGTCCTAATCATTTATATTATGAAGTTAATAGCTCTTCAGAATTCCGTTGATATCGGAACTACTAACTACAATATATACAAATCAAACAGTGTTCCCAACTTGGGGGTTTTCCCCCTAAATTTGGGGGGGGGGGGATGTTGACTGGGTTTTTTTTAGGGGCTTTATATTTTTAGGGGTATTTTTAGGGATTAATCCATCCCATAAAATGCTAAGTTAATTAATGTCAACATCTATGATTTTAAAAAGTCAGAACCAGAAGGTAATGAAATTATATTTGACGTATTGAATAATTTATAAATAAAGACTATGAAATAATATTACAGAATATTATTTATTGGTAACTAATTATTTTTTTACAAAATGTTATTTAGACAATAAGAAAATTACAAACAGTCGAAAAATTACGACATGAGTGGGATTCGAACCTACGACCTCGGCTTTACGCGCCACGCTCACATCCAATTTTTTAAATTCGTAATGTTAATTTATTAGATAGGTCATTACCTAGCTAATAAATTATAATTGGAATGCCTAACATGAATGTGTGGTGTAAAAATAGATTAGTTTTGTTTTAGGGGTTTTCAAATAATTGAGGCGATTTTAGGGGTTTTTGGCTTTACCTTTAGGGATAAATATTTTTGGGAGTTGGTAACACTGAAATCAAAAGTGTCCGGCACCTGTTATGTCTAATCAAAATAGTTCAAGGCGACACGGAATTATTTAAATGGAAATTGGAATGCATCAACGAGTATACCGATTTAATTTATATTTGAATAATTTGGCGAATTTTCTGGATTCTTTAATATGCTGATGTTGCGAGAGAGCAGTTCTTAATAAAACTTCAGGGTGAAATCATGTTAAATTTACAGTTTTTGCCAATCATGTTAGAAACGTAAGTGGTGACATGATAATTCCAACAGAACAGCAACGAATTAAAGCTATATAATTTCGCGGTATACTTTCTATGAAGAGGGAAAGTAGATACAGTCAGAATAACGCTATGTTTTTTTGGACACAGATTGCGCTAGTGATGGACATAAAAAACAACAAACTTACGGTACGGTTAAAAAAAAATGATGATATTTTTGAAGAGATACAAGCTTAACAGTTTTACTTGTCTTAAAATTAACTCGTAATTGTTGTCTCGCAAGCAGCACTTTAATCCTCAGACATTATTCAAAATGACCACATCCAAGTTTATTAAATTGCCTGTTCTTTTATCGTACAACGGGCAGGAGGAAGTTTTACCCGATTTTTTTTCTATGCTAAGTGAAGATAATTCTAATAGGGAGAAACAGGAAATATAATAAATTGTTACGTAAACGCATATAATCTCAAGTTCGCAACGCCCTGACCTCGAGATGTACCACAAAAAGAGATTACATTAATTACACCAACATTTATGGCTTTATAAATGTTGGCGGTGTGCCATCACTTCAGCGCTTGGAGACGCAGCAAGGTCAACGTTCTAACAACAATAGTGTGTTGAAAATTTATTGTTATATTCTTCAAGATAACTTTTTAAATATTTAATATTATATATATATAATATTTTATCATTCAATAACCACACTTGCAACCTTATGATAAGTGCAGTAAAAATACTGTTAACTGGGAATGCAAATGGAAAGAACACCACTATCTCTATCATCATTATCAGCCCAAAGACGTCCACTGCTGAACGTAGGCCACCCCTAATGATTTCCACAGTGACCTGTTGGAGGCAGCCTGCATCCAGCGACCTTAACCAGGTCATCGGACCATCTTGTTGGTGGACGTCCTACGCTGCGCTTCCCGCTACGTGGCCTCTATTCGAGAACTTTTTGTTTTATTCTATCTCTATGCTCTCTGCTATTTATGACAATAATATCGGCAGTTACAACATCGCACCACGTAAGTACGGTGTCCAGACACAACATCAACTAGTACTCTCGTCTCTCGTCACTCGACACACTCACGCCGTCCTGTAAAATTCCCCGGCAACGTATGAAGATATGACCTATTTAAAATGTGCGAATTGGCTCGATCGAATTAGGTAAAATGTACAACGGTAGCGGTAGAGATTCAGGCAAATTGGCGTCGCTCCAGCAGCGTTCAGTATCCTAGCACTTTCTGGCAACGAGCCCAGATCACAATATTACTATAACAATACACATTTCAAATACGCTTTTCAGCTATGCGTGTGAATAATGTTGAATTTTCACTACCATGGCGACCTTCAATGTGGACTCAGAGTCGTAATGGCAATGCTTATTTTTAATGATATAGAAAACCCACAAATAAACTTTACTGAAGAAACTAAAATATGAAGAAGGTTGCTAAAGCAGTATTTACTTCACATTTGTTCCTGTGAATTATCAATTGAACTCGGCTGTTTATCAAATTAAATTCCATTAGGAAATTCTCAGTAACAGCTCGGAGTCTGGAAATGTGCCCGGAAAGCGGCAATAGGCTCGCCCTCTATTACGTGGTACTGATACATACTGGCGTAATGTGGGTGCAGGAATGCACCTCTGCATACCCCTTCGGGGAATACTGGCATGAGTTTATGTATGTGTGTAAATTCAAAAGTTATACAATCATGTTTCCCAGGTTCGTTTACGACAGATAAACCAATTTCAAAACAATTATTAAATTTAACATTACAACTCATCAAGCCCATGCGACAGATAAACCTCTCGTTATTTTTGCAACAATATAACGCTTATCATTTTATGCGGGATGATGCCCATTTAATATATTATTTGTGTTACTGTTTACAATGTTATATTTATTATTAGTTACTCTAGAAACTCGAGTTACATGACACATAAAGAATTCTATATCAGCAATGTAACTATGGGATGCAGCATGACCCGGGCGCGATCTTGAATACCTACCTCACTCAGACCACGGGAACAAATTTTCCCGGGATAAAAAATATGTTACTTCTTAGGGTCCCATTTATGTCCATAACAAAAATCATTCAAATAGGCGGAATACTTTTAAGTTAAATTGTAACAATCAAATAATATCAAATGAAGATGAGCAAAGCATATGTGAGACATGAAAACTGACATAGTTTATACTTGTGTGACAAGAAAACTGCAATAGTACTTGACGGTCAAGGCAGTACGCTCCAAATAAAGTGTCGACGTGCGAGAAACTATTTGCAATACTTCCCGCCTGTCACTTAGACCAGTCATTACAATCTATTGGTTTTGTTATATACATGTTCTGATGATCTTGGAACGCACCACACCTTCATTAATGCGGTTTTTTAGCCTAGTTGTCGCAACCCGGCCGCTAAGAAAAATCTACCAGCAGCACATCGGATCTTGAACAGCTCATTCTAATTATTATTCAAAATAACCGACATTGACAGCCCCGTGGCGCAGTTGGCTAGAAACCAGCTTGCGAAACGAGTGGCTGCGGGTTCGATCCCCGCACCGAGACAAATGTTTGTGTGATCCACAAATATTTGTTTCGGGTCTGGGTGTTTGTGAGACCGAAAAGTCTCTCGTAGTTTCTGATACCCACGACACAGGACTTGTATCCTAGTGTGGGGTCAGAACTATGTATGTGACTGTTGGGTGTATTTATTTATTTATTTATTTATTCTAATAAGACTCATCCCAGTATTGGCCAGTATGCGTTTTCCATCTAAGTCCTCTGCCCGTACTTTTATATCTTATCTGAACAAGGGCATCAGCGTAATAAAGTCACAATCTTCCGCATATCGACACAGTTGGTTACACATCAGGTGATAATTGAATTAGAGCCCCGGAGAGGTGATAACACGTTGGCCAAAAACTTATAATAAAACTATATCGGAAATGTTATGATAACAAGTAAGGTCAACAATTTGATCACGTAATATTTATATATTATATTTAACAATGTATTTCATGAATTTGTTTTATCATCATCATGATCAGCCCAAATACGTCCCACTGCTGGGCACGGGCCTCCTCTACAACTGAGAGGGTTTAGGCCTTAGTCTACCACGCTGGCCTAGTGCGGGTTGGCGGACCACACACCTAAGAAATTTCTAAGAACTTTTAAGGTGTGCAGGTTTTATCACGATGTTTTCCTTCACCGTTAAAGTACGTGATAATTATTTGTGAATACACACATAACTTCGAATTTAACTGTTTTTTTTTTTGTAAATATAAATATAAAAAACTATACTACCATAAAATATGATTTGAAAATTGCCTCTTTGTTAAAAGCTTCACGGGACACATTCCGTAAACAGATTAGGTACTCCTCCCGATTTGAAGAAGAGATTTAGATATTAGATATTCACATAGCCCTATTCAAAGCTAGGCTGTATAATATACCCTAGAAATTGTTAATTAGAAAATCTAAGATAATACGTCTTCGTTTGTCGTGTGTCATAAATAAGTGCACATGCAGTCGAGATTTTATTTATTTATTTATATAGGTACTTTATAAAATGTTATGTAGATATTATTAGCAGCATCGTGACAATTTCATACAAATTAAAATAACTATAGTGCATTTGGAAATTCATTTTTATCTGTCCTATCAGAAATACAAGGGACAAGTCAACCGCTAGGTCTCAAAAGACCAACGTAATTGGTAGGTGCAGATTGAGTAATTTTTTCATTGGATCAAAACGATTTTAAGACTTTGAACATGAGGTATCATGTTTTACGGTAGTAAAACTGAAAAGCGATTGTAGTCAATATAAAAATCATGAGTCGTATTGCAACGAGATTAAGTGAAAGTTTAGCCAGTGATTGTTAACACTAAAATTTTAGATTGCAGCGCCGTTGCGTCATAGCAAGTTTCTTAAACTGTAGATTTAAATGTTTTACAACGATATAGGTATAATTGCGCACTCATAATTAAGCATAAAATTAAACAAAGCATCCATTAAAATGCTAATTTTGTGTCGTTATCCGTTTTAACATGCTTTTGTTTTTAAAAAATACAGATAATTTCCGTTCCAGTGATATTCGTACTGTATAATTTAACAACCTCTATGATAATATAATTATGAATGCGAAAATTACTTTTTCTGTCTGTTACGCTTCGACGCCTGAACCGCTATACCAATTGAAGAAGATATATGGAACCATGGGTAAGAACCAAAGCATACTTTAACATAATATTGCAAAGTTAACTCCGCAGTATACACAATAGTTAAGTGGCTATAACGTATGTCGTATTCGGGGATAAATCAGCGTATAAGAGAAATATAAACATTATTATTTGGAATGGTCAGAAACATTGTTGGACCATGTAGAAAGCTTTGCATTGTCCATCGAGTTCACTGCTGGTCATCAACAACTAACATCTTCAAAGCTCTTAGAAAATAGGCAATAGAAATATGTTGCTTTAATTAACAAACGACGAGAATTTTATGTATGGATGATAGCGCATTGTTATTTATTTACTGTTTATAATCACGATTATTGAGACATTACGCATTTTAATGACAACATAAGTTAACGTAATAAATTAAAACGATATGTGATAAAATAATAACTAGTAACGAAAAGTTCGTTTTTAACGAAAATCGAATTACGTGCAATAAATATTATGGAATTGAATAATTTCCCGCCAGTCTATATTCTATTTATTATTCTTTGGACAATTTTACGTACGCGTAAAAAAATAATTAGGCATTTCGACTGCTGGGCACAAGCAAATATCGGCCTAGTAAGGATTGAATAAATTAATATACTCGAAAATTTCCTTGTGGATAACTCTTAGGTACTTTGGTTCCTTCACGATATTTTCTCCATCGTTAAAGAATAAAAAGAAATGGATAGAACATAGAGGATAAACATAGATTAGTTTTTATAGAAATTCTTTAAAACTAACCAATTTGGAAGCGATATTTTCATTTTATACGCAGACTGCAGGTGCCCATATACAGTGTTGGATGGCGCTGTGCGTTCGAGAGGTCCCGGATTTTAGAGCGGGTCGTGCAAACTTCCATTGGGTTTCCGATTAGTATATTCTCAATAACAGAACTGAATTTTAAAATGTGTCCGGTACACAATAGGCTCGCTCCCAATTGCGTGGATCAAAATAGCTGGCAAACATCGATGAGAAAATATACCTTTTTAAAACGCGAGGAAAACTCCGATCTCCGTTCAGTACCTACCTCAATACCTGCAATTCCGCGTGGAACACCTCTGCCCACTTTTCGGAGATACAGGCGTGAGAAACCATACATGTGTAGAATACCAGCATTCCGCGCAGCTCTCGTGTCGTTGACCGTTAAGACTATTATGATATTTTTGCAACAATTACGCATTTTATGAACATCTTAATTATAATAAATTGTACTCATGTTATAGTAAAACAACATTGTGAGAACAAAACCATTACAAGTGGAATAAAATTACTAAAATTATAGGATTAGATCTTTACTGGACGTACTTATCGTAGATAACAATTTTTAATTTCGCTGATTTTCGATCCATTCTGGTTATTTAAACGTAAGTCTCGTTTATTAACATAAGTTCGGAAATAAGCTATAATAAACAAATCAAACAAACCGCATACTTCAATATCAAGTTAAAATGCGAAACGCAAAACCAAACCCGTGTGTCCAATAAAAATTGTCCGTATTAAATGCCAGCAATTAGAAATCGTTATAAGTCAATGGAAACTATTGAACGCGCTCCTGCAGAGACAAATGTTTCGTAAATATGTCGATGGATTCATAGTACTCGAACAATGTGGGTTTCCATTAATGGTATTGATGGCGAATTGCTTTGAACACTTGCGTTCATTTCTGGAAGTGTTGACATTCGTTTTGAACCTTATTGTTCTCATCATCAGCCCATATACGTCCCACTGCTGGGCACGGGACACCTCTACAACTCAGAGAAACAAATTCATAAGAACATTTAGGCGTGCAAGTTTCACCACGATATTTTCCTTCACCGTTAAAGTACGTGATAATTCATTGTGAATACACACATAACTTCGAAAAGTCAGAGGTATGTGCCTGGGGTTTGAACCAGCGGCCGTCGAGATTCTCGACCGCGTGCCTAAACCTCGAGGCCATCACGACTTGTTCTACCCCTAGAATTGTTGTTATTGTTCTACCAATAAAAAACTTTCCTAAACTGTTCTAGGGAGTTTTTGGCGCCGGTTTTTCTTCGGAACGATAACATATAAACGACAATTCATAAGGTCTTGTCAAAGATTACATAATTAAAATAAAATAACTTCGACTTAAACGCTAGTATTTTTTGCGATTATATTGCAGTGGTTAAAAGAACATTAGCAACTTATGCCCATAGCTCACAGGGTTACAAGCCAAATGTTTAAAGCATGTTGGTTCAATATCTACACAGGCATAAGTTGTCTAGAAAATATATTTCCTTCCATCCTATGCTGAGAAGTGTCATAATTGCAAATAATCATGACACATGACATGCATTATAATAGGGCAGACAGTTCAACGCACAATTTTTTTTTTTTATATCCGTTACTAAGTTAAGCCTGTTCTATTTCATGTAAGTTAATTCAAAATAATCTTTAATTAATTTTGCATGTGCTTAGTTCTTCAAATTAGCAGAGTCAGAGGTTACGATGAATCTTTCCATACATTAACATTCACAAAACAAGTTCCAGCATTATATAACTTTAGTATTGAGTAACAAAATTCGTTTATAAATAATTCATCGAAATGATCATTGTGTGTTGTGGGTTTGCTTTGAATAGTTCAATCCATCATCACAAGTTATTCAGAAGTCTAAATTATTTCTTTTTTTGCATTAATGTACAAAAATTTATTGCTCTTGATCTCAAAAACAGTCGAAACACAAGAAACAGCTGGTTTTAAATACCCTATTTAATAAAGTGTTAAACACGACAAACACAAAGATAGATACTAAAAACAGCTGTGAAAAACGAGGACATGAAACCATCATTATTAATTATGTAAATGAAAAGACAATGTAATATAAATTATGAATAAATGAAAAGTTATGAATAATGAGTTATATTTTATATTTATAATCTATTGTAATAGAAAAAAAAAATAGGCTTGTTCAATAATTTTATAGCACTGAATTGCTATGGTTATATTCTCTATTACTTTCATTTATTTCCAAAACAGGCAAAAGCATTCCGGCTAATTTTTTTATACCTTGATGTAACATTTAGTAAAATCAATGTGCAATAAACATTATTTGAGCCTGTACTCCAAATGGTAGAAGAAATTTTAGAACACCAAATGTTACAGTCAACACTTCGTTTACCACCTTAATTTAGGTTAACCTACAATTGATTTTGAAATTTATTTTCATATTTGTCCTTTCTTCAACAAATCATGAATTTCATTAACATTGGTATCAAGTAACAGACATGTGCAATAATTTATTTCAGCATGATTTTAAATTTAAATGTTTTTATGAGCTTACCTGGAAGAACATCCATGTGGGATACTCGCCAAGTTTCACAGCAATACATGCACCAAGTGCAATGAACACTGTTGATATGCTATCACATCCATGGTCGAATAGCTCTCCAAGTGGGGACTGGCTGCCCGTCCGTCGTGCCTGTTTGCCGTCTATGGCATCCAGGCTCTGATATATGAATACTCCTAGTGCACATAATGCGCATGCCCATCGTGGCGGATCCTGCCGCGCGTCTGGGCTATACCTGCAAAACAAATGACAATTATATGTTCTGAAAATCTAATATTGTTTTGATTCTTGCCTATGTACATGGTTGATGCTTGTCACCCTTAGTTGATCTAATATATGATAAAAAAAATGAACATTCTATAGTGTGGATTCTTTGACAACCTTAAGAATTAAGCAATATGTTGGCTAGATGTTGGTGCAAATCTCAGACGAACTATATGTATAGTTATTCATTTTCTGTATAGTGGGACATGATTACAGCTATTAAATTATAATGTTTGCCAACAATTTTAAGCATGTATGTATAAGCTGCCAATTTTAAATATATGTATAAATTAATAAAATAGAATTTACTCAAAAAAAAAGAATTTGTACTGTTTTATATTAAAAATAAAAAAATATCAATTTTAATGGTTTTATATGTCATCCGCTTATAAAACCAACCATTGTTACTTTGGAGTTCTTATAGAGTGGTTCTTAAAACTAATTTAAATGTTATAGGTACTGTTAAATTCACAGTAGATTTATCACCATCATCAGCCCATATACATTCCACTGCTGGGCATGGGCCTCCTCTACAACTGAGAGGGTTTAGGCCAGAAATTCCTAATTTTGTATACTAATAGTAAATGGTAATAAAAAGTATGAATCAAATGGAAACAAAGTCATCAATTTTAAGAAAGATAATCTTATTCACAAATGTTTACATCTTTATGTAGTACAACCAGTTTTTATTCTGTTAAAATCACAGAATCAGTATGAATGTATTTCATTGAATTTACTAAATTTTTTTATTTATTTATACTGTTGTATCTTAATATGGTGGCATGAATATGTGTGTATCTTCACAAACACAATAATAAAATAATTTTATTTTCCTCCTTCATAAGCTTAACTAAGCTCTTGCTAAAAGGCTGAATGTAATAATTTATAGGATTTGTAAGATAGGTACTATTAAAATCATTTATTTGGATATTCTAAAATTTTATTGAATTTCTGCTTATAAAAATGCTGCTTAACACATATCATGGGGAAGTTCACTTATACATAAGTATTGACACAATGAGATGAAACGAAATATTAAATATCATGTCACATATCAAGTACATAGGACATCAATGCCACATTTGATTGAATATCACTTCCTTTAGTTGAGACAATGAGCAATTGTTCAGTTATTCCTTTGAGTAATTGTGAAATTCACAGAGGAACAATTGGGTGGGCCTTCTTATAATGATTGTTAATAAAACAATGATTTTATAAAAACTATTATAGTATGAAATATTGAAAAGAGATAAAGAACATAAAGTGCTTCTTTCAATGTGAATTAACTTATTTTTTACAATATATTAATGACTTAAAGTAAGTAAAATATTAAAATCATCCTGATAATAATGTGACATAATCACCCAGGGCAAGGACCAGTGGTCATTAAGATAACAAGGAATTGTGGAATGATGTTAGTTCTCCTAATTTTTCTTTAAGATGATGAATGGAGCATATCCATTAGCCACATTGCAAACTGTTATCTAATCAAATACTATGAGGAACTAATCAGATTATGCACGAGTAAAGTTATTAGAGCGGTTCGGCACGAGATAATGTGTCAATCAGACACGCAGCGGGTTTATTTTTTACGTGTATGTTATCAGTGGCGCGACAATCCTCCGCCAATCAGAGCAATCGCACGCACAAACGACAGACCATGTAAACATAAGTTTGTAGAAATATTGAATGAAACATAGCATGATGTTAGAAAGTATCCCCTGTTACCACACAATAACGAAACCGCTACGCGCGATCGCTTCTGACACAATTTGCCACTTACCATACTAATATAAGTGTGGTGACTATATTTACAATTAGACCTAATATTGTGATGAGATTCGGTGCGAGCCACAAGGGCGTCTTTGAAACCAGCCAGCACCACCAGGGCTGAAGCCATGCATCCAGTATACTGGCACTTGTACAAGAGTATTTGTGTTCACTAAGTCTTTTTAACTGCGCCGCGTTGAGTATTCTCTCCTTATAAAACTGCATTTTTATCACTGTCACGTCATTACACTACACTAAAAAATTATGTTATTCACTATTTTTTCGGAGAAAATTCGCAATAACCACTACACTCACATCACACCTCCATATGTGCCATAAACAATTTGTAACTTTTTAATGTCAAGATGTCATAACGCAACGACAGTTAACATTCAGCCACGAGTACAATAATCATAGACTAGGAAATTGACATCTGACAGTGTGTTTCTTATCAACAAAAATGTTGCAGCTTCATAAATTTTAAGCATACAAAAAAAATGTACTCTACTTGGCGCAAAAATGAGAAAAATGATATGGCAGTATGATATATAAAAAAATAAAAATAAAAAATAAAATTTCTAGAAATTCTAGCTAACAGCACGGAGTCTGTGGAAATGTGCCCGAAAAACGGCAATAGGCTCGCCCCCTATTAGGTACGTGGGACTGATACATACCTAGCGAAAATGAAATGCACCTCTGCCTACCCTTTTGGGGAATACAGGCGTGCGTTTATGTATGTATGGTAATTATGGTATGTTCAAGTGAACATAGGATGGTACACGCACATATATGCGGCGTTGGATGTGAAACTTTAAGCGCCTGGATCGTACACGTGATCTAAGATCGTGATATTTATGAGTAGTAATATAGCTTGAGGTGGTTAGGTCACGTGCCTCAAAACCACAGAAACACAAAGACACTGCATGCTTCTGCCTAGGTCTCGAGATCCGCTTAAAAATTGCTGTTAAGATATTATTGGAAAGACGAAGATCAGGCAAATTAGAGATTATTTTGGAAGATGGCAACTAGCACAATACACATTTAACTTTTATTTACAGTTATACACAGTTCAGCATTAACAGAAAAACAAATGGTAAATATAAATTCTATCTCTTATCCTAGTGTTATATTTCTTTAGAAAATCCATACGTTAATTTAGTCGGTTTCTTATATTACAAACTTTATTCTTTAACCTTTTCCAAGAATCCGTCACTTTGGTAAGTACCAAAATAAACGCAAGTGCGTTTACGGACTTCGCTCCGATGATTTTTTTATCCAACGTCAGTTGCTATTCACCCGTTTTAAATTACAAGGGACTAACAAACTAAAGTGATGTTCCTTTGTGGCAGAAAATGACCTACGAGGCAAATAGCGATTCGAAACGAAATATCCACAGCATTCAAATATTAACTTATAATTTCGTTTCCAAGGTCAAATAACAAAATATTTTAGTTTGGCCTGCGACCTCCGATCGTAGTGCAGAAGTTAAACAATGGCGTGTCTGGCGCTTACTTAATTCGCTTCCCGGGTAGAACAAATTTTACTTTTAAAGAAGCAAAGTTATATTTGTAGCACATAGTTTGAAAATTGTGCAGGAAAGAGCATATCGTCTACGTAGATACTGTTTAAGTGCAAGCAGGGCCGCCGCAAGCAGGCGTGCAAAGCGTGCGCCTCACGCGGGCGACACTTCCAGAGAGGCGGCAAATTTGTTTAGGTGACCTTTTTTTTCTTTAGACAAAACTCAGAGTAAGTAGTTGTAGGGCGGTATAATGGGGATTGCACGCGGGCGGCGAAATAGCCAGCTGCAGGCCCGAGTGCAAGTGATGCATCCACGATTTTAAAATATCACGGGCAGTAAATGAGAACAAATCAATACAACACAAGCTTTATTTCAACAATAATTACATTATTCTTACAAGACTGTAATACTTTAAGTCGCTAACTAGTATCGAAGGAGATTACAGACATAATTTTGAATAATACAAATTATACTGACAAATAAAATAACATGAATTCCATTTGTTACAACTGAACAACTTATCTACATAATATTATCGTTAGATTTACTATTTAATACATTACTGTAAAACATAATTTAAACCTAAAATATATTTTGATACACATTCAATTTGTTAGAAATGCCGAATAGACTTTTCGATAAACATAGTTATATTTTACGATCCACATAACAAAAGTTGTCGATTGTTCCTTATGTATTAACATGACTTACTTTTATTCGAATATAAATAATGATACCTTTATGATGACAAAAGTGCGTTTCAAATTAGTTCAGTTTGTACTTCGTTTAAATTAAATCTATGGCTAACATTATTGTATGTTCCTGTAGATTTAAATTACACTGGAGCTGCTACCTCGTCTTGGCATGATTTTTCCTGGATTCGATTCTCTTCTGTAAGGTGGTGAGTAGGGCGCCGAGGACGTTGTGTCCCGGTAATCGTTTGCCGAACAGCAACCGCTTGACAGAGTCGTCGTAGGTGAGCAAGGCCACCATGTTTTGAAGAAGGAAGCCTTGACAGTATTCTAATAGTTGAGTAGCACCGTAAACCTGTAACAAGTGCATATATATGGATATTTTGTACTCGTAAGTCAATTAGAAGAGATGGTCAACAACTTTCTACATGTTTTATTCACAAGACAAATGAATGCTCTCCTAACTTTAGCTCCCTCTTGTACCTTTGATTTTTTTAACCATGATTTTCTAGACTGAAGTCGTGAATGGACTGGACTAATTGCCGGATACATTACTGTTGAAAGGTATACTTAACGATGAAAGCAAATTGCAAGATAAAGTCTTGTTATTACACTTGGTTACTACCAAGTTAACAAATTTCTTTTCAAAACATCAAAAACAGTCTTACCTTGGCATGAATATATACTGAGACGAGATTGTGCAAGTCCACGGACTTGGCTGCCCTCGCTTCGCAGTGTCTCTGCAGCGGCAGCAGCTGGAAGAACGACGCAGCAGCCAGCACCTCCAGCACGTCCGTCTCCGGAATGTCCAGGCCCGAGCACCCGCCGGAATATAGGTACTTCATCACTTGCTGCACAGACAACAATGTAAGTATGTGCGAATAGATATTTTACACATTTGTATGTTCACCAAGAAGAGTGTGTAAGTGTACTAAATCAATCACTGCTGTTCACGAGACTCCCCTACTGCTGAGATGGATAAGTTTTTGTTTCTTTATTTAAAGAGCTTAATCTAGCTTAAGACTATGTCGCTCTATACAACTTCAAACATACTAACTTCTACGTCTTAATCCTACTTTAGCTAATTTAATAAGAATCTTAATTTCTTTAGATAAGGGGCATGCCAAGATGCTATTACATCCGCCAATGCCCTCCAAAATTATGGATAAGTTCTACCACTCAAATGTTTAAATCATGTGTCATGGTTATGGGAAAAATGTAGATTGAGTGGCCCTTCTCGTCGTGAATAGTGAAACCGTTCTTATTAAGCGACACTAAATTGCTATTTACATACATACATACAAACATAACCTCACGCCTCTATTCCCCGAAGGGGTAGGCAGAGGTGCATTTATGCACCCACATTTCGCCAGGTATGTATCAGTCCCACGTAATAGGGGGCGAGCCTATTGCCGTTTTTCTGGCACAATTCCTGACTCCGTGCTGCTACTGAGAATTTCCTAATGGAAAAATCCAATAATACTTTGCCCGACGCGGGAATCGAACCCAGGACCTCTAGATCACACGGTACATACTTGTGCCGCGAGACCACGAGGCGGTCATTGCATTACTTTGGGTCAGTATGTATGCCAGGGGACCTATCACCCATTTCTTTTATCCATGATGGTATATTCTTTCAAAGTCTTTAGGACTTAAGGTTTTACGGATCTTCAGAAGTTGTAGGTACTCAAGTTGTAACCAGTAAATACCTCAAATATGTGGTATCTGATGTCGTTGATCTGCACAAGCGGTGGCGTGGTGTTGGTTGGAGGCAAGCCCTCATTGGAACTTCTAGGTGGGGCCAACATGGCGCGCAGTCTCGGTGACTCCGACACTAACACTATCTTATGGCCGTAGAACAGGCGACCTTCCACCCTGTATGAAAAAATACCAAGTTACATACTGTAATGTAAAACCTTGTGATTTTCTAACCCATTCAATTTGTCGTGGTGCCTACCTGTGTTTTTTTTGGGGAATTACTGAAGTAAATCATTAGTACCAGTAAAATGACTCGTCTACTGAACATCTTTATACACATTAGTATTATTTACTTCATTAGTACAACTGATCTGGGTTTTTTTGGCATCACGAAAAAGTGACAACGTCGTAAGCATGATCCAAATAAAGTCATCATCATCAGCCCATATACGTCCCACTGCTGGGCACGGGCCTCCTCTACCATTGAGAGGGTTTAGGCCTTAATCCACCACGCTGGCCTAGTGCGGTTTGGCGGACTATACACCTAAGAAATTCCTACGAACTTTTAGGTTTGCAGGTAACATCACGATGTTTTCCTTCGCCGTTAAAGTACGTGATAATTCATTGTGAATATACACAGAACTTCGAAAAGTCAGAGGTTGGGGTTTGAACCCGCGACCGTTGAGATTCTTGACCGCGCGCCTAAACTTCGAGGCCATCATGACTTTAACCAAATAAAGTATCCAGTGTTTATCGCATTCAGTACTGGACAGTAAAATTCTATTCGTGATTGAAAGGCCAACTGTGTACCTGAAGGTGACGTCAGCGAGCGAGGGGTTGTTGACGTAGGAGGGGTCGACGCGGGCGGGCGCGGGGGCGGCGGGCGGGGGCTGCGCCACGGGCGGCACGGGCTCGCGCCCGTAGCACGCGCACAGGATGTCGGCCAGCAGCAGCACCGTGCCCTCCTTCTGCCACACACACTTCGTTCGTCAAACGGAACGAGGACAACTTCAATCAAAACACTCGTATGCTGAAGTGTTCGGAATGGAGGGCGCGTTTTTTGTTTTTCTCACATATATTTTTTATTTTTTTCTTGATAGTGGTGAACAGGGGATTAAGTGTTGCTTGTCGATGTTGTGTGTGGTGTGTTTGATTTAGTTTTCCCTTTTTTCTTCCCTGTCGCGCTGTATCTGGTGAGTCTTGTCTTTTCTGGTGATTGTTGGCGAGAGGAATAGAGGATGGAGGAGCCTCCTGATCCAGGTGGGACGGTCCCACCGATGCGGTAGGACGGGGAGGGGGGAGGCGAGGGCTGAATCGGATGCGATGTGTGCAATATCGACGAGTGGTGCTTGATTAAGTGTTGTATGTGGGAGGGACGGGGGGCGCGCCTCCAGTTTGGGAATTTCCCGCCCTTTTTCTTTCATCATTCATCATAATCATCATTCATAATTCATACTTATTTATGTTAAACTTATGACTAACTATGACGAGGCTGTATGGGCTAGAACCCTTTGCCTTCCCAAAAAAAATATATGGGAGAATTGGAAAAAAAAAAACTCGTATGTTCCATTACCTTGCTGTATCGTAGTATGTTGAACAGCAGAGGAAGACACTCGTAAATGAACTGTTTGCTGTAGTGGCTGTCATCTGATGGGCACACCTGTGTAACACATCAAGTGTAGATAAAAACAGATATCTAACAAAAACAAGTATTCTTCTGCATTAGTGAGGCACAGCAAACACACCGTCCCTTATTAATGACTAATTTTGTATAAATATTGGTATCGATTAGCAAATGACGCATGACCTACTAAAATACATCTTGCGTTTACGCTTAAAGGACCCAAAAAGTGCTTTACCGATTGATGGTTCAGTAAAAAGTATATTTTCTTTCAATTCATATGTTGATACCATAGAACGCAAATAGAAGTCAACACTGCTATACACGCACAAATTTTGGTAATTGGTATTACGTTACGCTCAAAACACATTATAACTTCAGTAGTTAGCCCTGGTTACTTCGAATGTAGAGGAAGTACCTGTAAGAAATCCTGGAGCAGCTGGTCGATTACATGGTCAAGTGCGGCGTCGGCGGCGGCCGCTAGTGACAGAGTCCATGCATGCAGCGACCACGGCACGCCCAGCGCTCGCAGTTCCAACGTTATATCTGCGAAATTTGTAAAAATATCCATAGAATACCAATAATAATATACCATATTATTTTGGCACATAATAAAGTAGCAAATTAAAAATTAAAATAAAAACAGAAAAACCACTGGCTTGAGAAATTATACAACTAAAAATACAACACGAAATCTTACAAAATATTGAAATTTTCCAAAAAAAAATTTGAGGATCAGGCAAAATGGAGTAAAATGAGTAGGGATTCGAACACTTGCTAACGAATAGAAAGAGGATAAGTCTTCAATCTAGATGACGATAAGTGTTTCAATCTACCCTCTATTAGTATGTATAATCAGGTGTCTCACCTAAGTGATCTGTTTCAGCGGCACAATACATAGCATCCTGCAGCGATCTTTGTTGTTGTTTGGTGAACGTTGGAGGTCGACCTCCTGTAGACGGTCCTGCTGAGGGCGGCCCACTTGCTGCTCCCTCAGCCAGCACCTCCTCTAGGGAGAGAACAGCCCCAGCCCCTGAACCTCGTGCCCCTCCTCGTACGGCTGCTCGCAGACACGTGCGGCGACCGTGGGTGCAGCATACCGCTACAGCACTGAAATATGGTGCAGTTATGATGGTCACTATTATTAATGGTTCAGAGGATAGGAAGACCTAAAAAATAGTAATCTGAAGAGAACATTGAAATTCGTTGTTGTTGGTAATTCTATATTGATTGAGAGTTTTAGTATTATATAGATGTAATCGAAGCCTTGTTTTTTTTAATAACTTATTAATTCTGAATAGGCTTCTTTCAAGGTCCAAAGATTTTAATCTTTGAATGTCACAATATGGAAAGATTACGGTTTTATAAAAAGTAGAAAGAAACAATTATTCAAAATAAGAACACCAATTATTCGAATACTTAAAAATATTACCTATAACAACCGTATTGAGCGGCTGCTGAATAGCACAACGCGTCGTTGAGCTGCGTCGACAGGAACGGGTCAGCGCCGTGGGATAGCAGAAGTTGCACCAGCTCGAGATTACCAACACCACATGCCACCTACGAAGTGACAAGTCAACAGTCAACAACAGTAACACTCAGTTCAAATTTTGGATCGTGTGGTTCCTCAGTGCATCGTAGTACCTGTAGCGGCGTGAGTGTGCAGACGTCGTCTCCCCTGGCGGGCGCGCCATCGACCCTGGCTCCCGCAGCCAGCAGGCGACGAGCGCACTCCACCGCCCCCGCCCCGCCACCACCCACCGCGCCCCCCGCGCCCCCCGCACCAGTCACGCCGCCGCCCGCCGCACTGCACGCGTACACTAACGCCGTCCAACCTGTAATACCATCAGATGGGTTCATTTTATTAGTAATGTTTTTAATTAAAATTAATAAGAAACGGAAACCTGGCTATAGCCTCTATAGGCTACAATCAAAAGTAATTAGAGGATACCATCATGTTTATTGCTGTGGATTCTGAAAAAAAAAAAATGCATTAATACTTCAAGTCACACAACTTTTGTCAGAAGTAAAGTGACACTGTCTCCTAAATCTTCTTGCTTTGCCGATCCGAGTTCTTTCCTAACTTTTTCCTAACTTTGACTAAACAGACAGAATTGGCCTCACACATACGTTCCACAAGTAGGTAAAACATGCATATTTGTCAATGGACGTCGATGAACACTAAGTTAGCGATGAAGACAAATCTAACCGGCAGTTGGCGGTGTGTACGCGGTAGTTGCTTGCTGCGTGGGCGGGGAGCGAGGAGACAGGGGCATCGCGCAGTGAGCACCAGCTGCGCCGCATGTCTCCACGTTTGGATCAGCTCCCGCTTCTAGTAGCATCTGTAAAATTGCATTTAGAATGTTAGAATAGTTCTCATATTGACAGCCCCGTGGCGCAGATGGCTAGACACCAGCTTGCGAAACGAGAGGCCGCGGGTTCGATCCCCGCACCGAGACAAATGTTTGTGTGATCCACAAATATTTGTTTCGGGTCTGGGTGTTTGTGAGACCGAAAAGTCTCTCGTAGTCTCTGATACCCACGACACAGGATTTTCATCCTAGTGTGGGGTCAGAACTATGTATGTGACTGTTGGGTGTATTAATTTTAATTTTTTTTTATATCACAATTAAATATAAGTACATCTTGAGTCAACAACTAGTAAGGCGTTTCGCTTTACATCTTGTTATGTGAGTCATTGCACTACTGAGGCGAGAACTATTTTTAAATACCAGATTGATTATAACGGTTAGATTGATAGGATATAAGATTATCTTGGAATAGATTAGCAAGTATATAATACTGAATGTCAATGTGTCTCAATTCTAGTTTTCCGTGGATAAATAAAAGGCCTAATTAAAACTATTAGAACTCACAGCAACAATCTGTTCATCTCCAGCCAGCGCAGCTTTCATGAGCACCGTGAGACCTGATGCATCCGTCGCGTCCAGTCCTCCCTGTGGTAACAGCGCTCGCACTCCTCCCACCAGCTCCGGCCTTCCACTTAGCAGGGCACGTTGGGCCAGTCCCAGGGCTGCTCTGTTCAGCTCGTCAGGAGTACGTGTGCACCGGGACCACACTGGTTCCACTGCTTCTTCCAAACTGTAATATAAAAGTTGAAGACATTCCTCAATACTGATCTTGTTGATCTAGGTGAGAAATACTTGAAATAATAAGAGTTTTAAGAAACCAAGTTTAATTGTACCAACAAAGGTATACTAAATAGTTGACGGTCTTTAAGGTGGTAAATGATTATAATCCACGCCCATAGCTTGAATAATGACAGGTGCGAAGTCCAATTCCCGTGTATTTGTTAGGACAAGTGAAAAAAGTCGATTTAAGTATTGAAATTCCGCAAAGGATACTATAAGTTAATGTCAACATCCAATTACTTCTGTTAAAGACTTGCTTGACCGTATAATATTTTTGATAGGACAGGACGTTTGCTGTCCTTTAACGATTATATTCTTGGTCTCGTGGTATAAGTATGTGCCGTGCGATCTAGAGGTCCTGGGTTCGATTCCCGGGTCGGGCAAAGTGTTATTGGGTTTTTCCATCAGGAAATTCTCGGTAACAGCACGGAGTCTGGAAATGTGCCCGAAAAACCGCAATAGGCTCGCCCCCTATTACGTGGGACTGATACATACTTGGCGAAATGTGTGTGCAGAAATGCACCTCTGCCTACCCCTTCGGAGAATACAGGCGTGAGTTTAAGTATGTATGTAACGATTATATTAGGTAATTATTAGTGTGTCGTGTTATATTGGTAAAAAAGTAATGAGTATTAAAGTCGAAGGATGGACAAACAGAGGAAGGCCAAAGAAAATATGGATGGAGTGCGTGAGAGAAGATATGAAAGAAAAAGGGGTGACTGAAGACATGACGGCTGATAGGGATGTTTGGAAGGATAAAACATACTGCGCCGACCCCGAATAAAATTGGGAACAGGGCAAGAGAATGATGATGATATCAGTGTGTCGTACGTGAGCGGCCTGGGCGGGCAGTCGGCGTGCGGCAGCAGCAGGCGCGCGGCCTGCAGCACGTCGTCGGCGTCGGGCACGGCGGGCGGCGGGCGCAGCGCCGCGTGCGCGCGCACCACCCGCGCCCACTCGCCCAGCGGCGGCAGCGCGCCCGCGCCGCGCTCGCCCCACAGCCCCGCGCCGCCGCAACCACCTGCACACCATGCACACGGGCGCTAACTAATAAATAATCATTATATTGTTACATAAATATTTAAATAGCTAAGTATTTGTGATCACAAAACTGACAATTTAAATACTTTAAAAATTATCAGACACTGTATTGACTGCTTATCTGTTTTAAAAACATGAGATATTTAATTTAATGTTTAATTATTTCTATTACTCCAGAAACTTTCAAAGTAAAATCAATAACAATTAAATAACATTATTCTGATACTTATTTTTATGTTTTATGTAATAAATAACATGTGATTATATTTACATATTGTTAATAGCGCCATTTGTAAAGTAGTGTTTGATTATTAAAATAAATTTGTAATATGTGTAAAATAAATTATTTGGATTTATGTAAAATTCATTATATTACTGTTGATTTTTGAACCATATTTCATAATTAATTGTACAATAATTTCAATTACATGTTGTAAAGGAAGTTGCAGTTGTTAAACGTTAAGTGACAGTTGGTTTTATATAAAACGGCCATTGCAGCTCACATTGAGTTCAGTTCTATACTAGAAATTGTCTGAAAATAAACCAAGCTATATTGTGTGTGTGTTTCTGTTATTATGGAGTCTGGACACGATAATTCTGGCGTATCGCCGACATGCACATTGCCATTCATTTTGAACTTTCAACTATTATTCAACTTCATTTCGTATTATGAACGAAATGAAATTAAATAATAATAATTGAATCTATAGAATGTCAAATACATCACTTACATTCAAAATTTAGTTTACCACCATGATCGAAGGCAGTCATATCTAGAGAAGAATGGGCAAGAAACTCTAGTGTTGCTTTTTTCTAATCAAGCAATAGTTTACAAATATAAAGATTAAATTTTCCGAATTAGAGCTATTAAACTATTTTATACAACCGTTTATGCAACGTAGGCTCCTATTTCTAAAAGGAATAGAGTCATGACGAAGTCTACAATACTATTTTGATACAATTATGCTATATTTGTACTACGACGATAAATGTATAAATCCATCATAATGAACTATGAAAATCAACTTACATATTATGTTGTTTCAAACAAGCCAGCGTGATTCGTTTTTCTCATTTCTATTAGGTCTACTATAAAATATTCACAAGGGCCTACTGCGGGATAATGGGACGTGTCTCAATACCGATTTTTTTTAAATAACCCTGTTTCATGTCTAAGGTTTATATAATAATAATAATAAATTCTCTATTTCGGATCCTTTACATCCATACCTTAAAACCAAACAAAACTTAACCTAACTTAAAGCTATTTAAGGTATGTATAGGATATCCTGTGAGAGGCCATCCAGTGCCATACCAATGCACTATCACATTTTTGTCCGACAACAGACACAATAAGGGTAATTCGAAACATAAGGTATCCGAACCTCCGGCAGTGGCGCTGTGTTCGAGCTGGGAGCACCGCATGAAGTAGTAGAGCGCGCGCTCGGCGGGCGGCGCGAGCGGCGGCAGGCGCGGGTGCACGCGGCGCAGCACGGCGCGCAGCTCCGCCGCCGAGCCCGCGCACGTCGTCAGCAGCACCGACGCGCCCGACCCGCCCGAGCTGCTGTTCGAGCCGGCGGACGTACCCGACCCGCCTGAGGAACAATAATAATACACCCAACAGTCACATACATAGTTCTGACCCCACACTAGGATACAGGTCCTGTGTCGTGGGTATCAGAAACTACGAGAGACTTTTCGGTCTCACAAACACCCAGACCCGAAACAAATATTTGTGGATCACACAAACATTTGTCTCGATGCGGGGATCGAACCCGCGGCCTCTCGTTTCGCAAACTGGTGTCTAGCCAACTGCGCCACGGGGCTGTATAAATTCATTCTCACTAACATAACTTTGATACCACAATTCACAAGTCTTGGTCCGCTCGGAATCTTGGACTGGTATAGTAGTATTACTGGGAGTAATGTAAATTGATCGGAGTTTTGTTTTGTTGCTATAATTTGTATCGTTATGACATTTAAAATGTAAAATTTAAATAATGTAATTAAAAAAACACATTTATTGCTAATTAAAAAAACGACATGTGTTGCTGAGGGAGTTTCTTGCCGTTTCTTCTCCACAGCGATAACACGTTTCGAAGCGGCAATAGTTTAAAAAATATTAAAAAGTGTAAAATTGACAATTCAAAAGAACTTGTAGTAGTCTATTTGAATAAAGATAATTTGGCTTTGACTTTGACTATAATTGTGGTTATGAATGACCGCGCTCGTTTCCTGCCAGTCCCAACACTTGGCTGTGCCAGGATAAAAATAACACCGTTTACAAACCCAATAATAAGCGATTATTATGCATGATATAGTAATTAATTTAATTTCTAAAATTATTGTGGCGAATTGAGGGATAAAAAAATTCTTAAATACATGTAATTAAATATTTTGTTGTATTTTTTAAAAATTTAATTAGGTTAACATGGAAGCTGTTATCTCAGCTTTCCCATAAAGCATTCTATACTATTAACATATTAAGTATTATTTTTAGTTCTATAACAGAGTGAAAGTTGCCAACCTGAACCGTTAGTAGTGATGCCTGAATCGTGACTGAGCCCCAACTGTCGATGCTCCGGTCGAGATACACCTGATGAAGAACCAGATCCTAATGAAGTCATCGACTCCCACCGGGATAGTGATAAAGCGCCTGGAACACAAGCGATTTTAAAGGAGACTCAAAGTCAAGAAAGATTAATCGTAATTGTATTCTTTTGTATAATTGTCTTAATTTTCGGCAGATCTCAGATCTTTTTACTACGCCGAAATCTTTCTTACAAGTCAAGAACAACTTTATAGTACTTGTAAAATAATGTTCTGCCTATTGCTTAATAAAAAACTTTAGGGACGAGATGTAGAAATAATACGGTTAAATAACAATCAACCGTGAAGGAAAACATCGTGAGGAAACTTGAACACCTAAGAGTTCTTAGGAATTTTTTAGCTGTGTAGTCCGCAAACCCGCACTAGGCCAGCGTGGTGGACTAAGGCCAAAACCCTCTTAGTTATAGAGGAGGACCGTACCCAGCAGTGGGAGGTATCAGCGGGCGCTCTCGGTCGCCTGCTGCCCAACATTAATGGTCCTGGCTTCCCTTGCCGAAGCCTTTATGCTGGAGTCGTGCGGTCCATGGCCCTGTACGGGTGTCCCGTGTGGGCCAATTCCCTCGGCGCTCGCTGTGTCCGCTTGTTGCATCGTCCGCAACGTATGGTGGCGCAGCGAATCGTTAGAGGGTACCGCACGATTTCGCACGAGGCGGCCTGCGTTTTGGCGGGTACTCTGCCCTGGGAGCTGGACGCCAAGTCCCTCTCGTCAGTGTTCTTCTGGCGGGAGGAGGCGTACGGGCGATCCGGACAGAGACCGGCCCCAAGAGAGGTCGAGGCCATGCTGGCCTCCCTCCGCAGCGCCGCCGTGGAGGAGTGGCGTTCCAGGCTGGAGAGTCCAAGTGCTGGCGTGGCGACCGTCGCGGCAGTGCGTCCTGTCCTCCAGCAGTGGATGGACAGGCGCCACGGTGCGCCGACCTTCCGGCTGACGCAGGTGCTCACCGGGCACGGCAGCTTCGGTGCGTACCTGTGTCGCATCGTCGGAGTGGAGGGGACCGCCGTGTGCCACCATTGTGGCAACTGCCGTGAGGACACGGCCCAGCACACGCTTGAGGAGTGCCCAGCCTGGGACGAGGAGCGCAGCGCTCTCGTAGCGGTCGTGGGGAGAGACCTCTCGCTGCCGACTGTGGTCGCCGCCATGGTCGGCAGCCGGAGGTCGTGGAAAGCTATGCTCTCCTTCTGCGAACGTGTCATTTCGCAGAAGGAGAGCGCGGAGCGGGATCGGGAGCAGACCGATCCCGCTCGTCGCAACAGGCGACGTAGGAGGCGCCGGGTGAACATCTAGCCCGGCGCCCAGAGGCCACACGGGGCCGCCGTCCCTACCTTGGCGGCCCCCGAGGGGTAACAATTGTTTCGGTGTGCCTTTTGGCACCGCGCAGAGGCGGTCCCGGGTCAATCCATAGCTCTGGCTTCAGGGTAGTCCGGGGCCGTCTCGTTGAATGCGCTGATGGTGGCCGTCGCGGGGTTTTTAGTCGGTATTACGGTGCATTGATATTTGGTAGAGACCCGGCCCAGCGGCCGCCCGACAACGGGCGGTAACATCCATGCTGGGTCGGAAGGCGCCGGTGAGTCCGACACACCGTCCGTAAATAGGATTTTCCCCGTGGGAAAAAAAAAAAAAAAAAAGCAGTGGGAGGTATATGGGCTGATGATATAGAAATATAATGGTATTGTTACCTGATGCTATTCTGCCCGCGTTGAGATGACTGTATGGCTGCAGAAGACCCCAGAGGTCTGCGCAGTTGGCGACGGCATGATCGACTGCGGCAGGCGTCACGGGAGCACTGCCGGCACTGGCACCCGCTATCAACGCGATCTCTTCCAACAGAGTCTCCATACCGGCACACAGATATATTGCTGCATATCTGAAAATAACATACATACATATATAAACTCACGCCTGTATTCCCCGAAGGGGTAGGCAGAGGTGCATTTCTGCACCCGCACTTCGCCGAGTATGTATCAGTCCCACGTAATAGGGGGCGAGCCCATTGCCGTTTCTCGGGCACATTTCCAGACTCCGCGCTGTTACCGAGAATTTCCTAATGGAAAAACCCAATAACACTTTGCCCGACCCGGAAATCGAACCCAGGACCTCCAGATCGCACGGCACATACTTGTACCGCGAGACCACGAGGCAGTCTGAAATATATCTGAAAATAATTGTAAAGAATATAACTTCAATCAATAATCAAATTTTCTTTCACAACTATGAAAAAGGTGCTACAAAATTAGCTGCAAATTCTACATTTCATTCACAAGATAGAAAGTTAAAAATATACTGTTATATACGAGTATGTCCCACTGCTCGGCACGGGCCTCTACGTCTTAAAGTGGTTAGTAAAAATGACCCTATTATGTCAAAATTAGACATTCTCATAAAATATTATGAAAATATATTGATGATGACATTCAACGTATTCTAATGAAAGAACTATGTTTACCTTTACTTGAATCCTTGTATAGCATGAAAACATACACAAATTAATTATTAAAATTCATCAAAATAATATAAGAATTATTATAATAGGGCATACTCATGTACAAATGATGCGACGCGCATGTCCAGCATCCATCTCTGGAACCGTCCTGGAGCGAGGCTGGTGCGGGCTCGCGCCGCTGAGCCAAGTCTTCGGGCTGCACTTCCAGACGTCGCGTACATTGTCGCTGCTCGTTGGCAACCCTAAAGAAAGAAGAAGAAAGATATACATTAATGAGTGTGAAAGAATCCTTTCCAATCGGTATCATGACAGCCCCGTGGCGCAGTTGGCTAAAACCAGCTTGCGAAACGAGAGGCCGCGGGTTCGATCCCCGCACCGAGACAAATGTTTGTGTGATCCACAAGTATTTGTTTCGGGTCTGGGTGTTTGTGAGACCGAAAAGTCTCTCGTAGTTTCTGATACCCACGACACAGGACTTGTATCTTAGTGTGGGGTCAGAACTATGTGTGTGACTGTTGGGTGTATTTATTTATTATTTATTTATTTATCATATTCGAAGAGGGAAAATTTCAGCGATTATAAAAAATAACTTAGCTAATCAGGTAAAAACGTTTAAAAAAGCCTACCTTTATACAAGAATCTGCTAGCGCGGTGCTGAGTACAATTCTGAACGCCCCAGCTACTTCATGTTTGGAGCAAAATCCGAAATTCTGCGATAGTCGTTGGGCTTCTCGGGATATACGGACTAGAGCTCTGGAAAATATACGGAAAAAATATGAATTAAGCAAATATTACCAACAGTGATGGCCTCAGTTAAGCAGTGATGGCCTCGAGGTTTAGGCGCGCGGTCGAGAATTTCGGCGGTCGCAGGTTCAAACCCCAGGCACACACCTCTGACTTTTCGAAGTTATGTGTGTCAGAGTTGGGCATTAATCAATTAACTTTTAATTGAACTAATCAATTGACTAAAAAATTAATTGCAATTAAATTAATTGCAATTGAATTAATTGCAATTAACCATTTAATCGCGTGTTACAATTAAATTATTTAAATTAATGCACATCAATTGTAACTCGCAATTAAAATAATTGCAATTAATATTTTTAATTGTTTAATGAAACAATTAAAACTAACAATTAATTATTTGGAAAGTTTTGTTCATAAGGGCCGGGTGGTCCGAAAACGTTGTCGAATTTTAACGTTAATCTTTATCTTTATATACATATTTCTTCTGTACGTGTGTTGTTCCCATACTCCTAAACGGCTGGACCATTTTGAATGTTTTTTTTTGTGTGTGTTCAAGGTGGTACTGTGATCGAGTTCTGGGATTTTTTATTTTTAACGGCTGGGCCGATTTTAATGATATATTTTGTGTATCTTCAGATAGATTGGAGAATGGTTTAGATTTGAAATTGGACCCGGTAGGTGGCGCTGTGATCGAGTTCTGGGATTTTAATTTTAATGGCTGGACCAATTTTAATTATATTTTCTGTGTATCTTCAGGTGGATTGGAGAATGATTTATAATGAAAAAAAATTGGAATTTTTGAATGGATTTATTATGTATAGGACAACGTCTGTCGGGTCCACTAGTTGTCTCATATACCCTTTATAACTAGGTAGGGACACTAAACTTCATCATCATCATCAGCCCATATACGTCCCACTGCTGGGCACGGGTCTCCTCTACAACTGAGAGGGTTTTAGGCCTTAGTCCACCATGCTGGCCTGGTGCGGGTTGGCAGACTACACACCTAAGAAATTCTTATGAACTTTTAGGTGTGCAGGTTTTATCACGATGTTTTCCTTCGCCGTTAAAGTACGTGATAATTCATTGTGAATACACACATAACTTGGAAAAATCAGAGGTGTGTGCCTGGGGTTTGAACCTGCGACTGTCGAGATTCTCGACGTGTGCTTCACACTAAACTTACAAGGTGACCTTTACGACGTGTGGGTCGGGGATTTCCATGATTTTTGGTGGGGTGGTAGAGGGGCCCGAGGGTATCACAACTATATTAGGGTCAACTGGGCCCTCATTAAAAAGATATTAAGGGTCAAAGTTGGATGGGTAATTTATGTAATAGATAATTTTGACTTTATTCGCTAACGATGGTAGTCCCGCGGTAACGTACCCGCCCGCGAAAACTGTGGTGTCAGGTTCGAGACCCAGCAAGTTCTTTAAATTTTTACAATATTGTGTAAACTATGTTTCTTTTTTCATAATTTTACGCAGAATTTACATTATTTTGCTTTTTTACAATGGAAACGATCGAACTATAAAGAGCGAAAAAAACGAGATCCTGAAAAATCAAAATAATTTATAATTCTGCGTAAAATTATGAAACAAAAAAATTACATAATATTGTGATAATAAAAAATAATAAATTTGACGAGTCTCGAACCCGAGACCCTAGTTTCCGCAGGCGACTACGTTACCGCGAGGCTGCCGCCAGTTAGCACGATGCGTCAAAATTATCTACTAAATAAATTTCCCATCCAACTTCCAACTTTGACTCGTCATAACGGGAGACTTTTCGGTATACTATCGGTGCGGAATCGAACCCGCGGCTTCTAGTTTCGCAACTGATGTCTAGCTAAATGTCAATGTATAATTAGATATTAGCTATTACATTTTTGACGCGCTCGATTTCGTCAATCCGCGGGCTCCGCGGCGCTCACAGCGATACCGGCGATACCCCGCCGCACGCGCACACACCACCACACTGCGCCGTGGCCGCACGCACACATTCACATTCAATTCACCGCGGTGTCGCCTTCGTGTTCGCCTTACCGTGCGCGCGGAAATACTATACGTACTATTCGTTTATTTGTATTTATATAATTGACAATATATTTTTATGTATATTTGTATATGTATAAATTAAGATGTGTATGCGTAAAAATATAAATCATAGTGTATAAATTAATACATAACAATATATCTATTTATACATTGACATTTAGCTAGACATCAGTTGCGAAACTAGAAGCCGCGGGTTCGATTCCGCACCGATAGTATACCGAAAAGTCTCCCGTAGTTTATGATACTCACGATAAAATACTCATATCTTACAATTAGTATGGGGTTAGAACTTTGTATGTCCCTCGTGGGTGTATTTAATTATTTAGGAATATTAATTTGAGAAAATATCATAATCTAAACTAATATTATAACGCTGAATAGTTTGTTTGGTTGAACGCGCTAATCTCAGGAAGTAAGGTACTGGTCCAATTTGAAAAATGATTTCAGTGTTAGATAGCTCATTTATTGAGAGAGGCTATAGGCTATATAACATCACGCTAAGACCATTACGAACGGAACACCAAAAATTAATGTTTTAAGATCGGGGTTTTTCTCCCTTTTGAGCGCTTCCGCTGAATGCGCTGCGGAAGCGGTTAAAGTTTCGCTAAAACAATGTGTGACAGAATATATAATGTTCCCCTTTAAAAGTTCTAAAAAAAAGTTCCCGACAGCATATGACTATCTTTTAAGCTTGGCTCACTATAACCTTTTTTATGCTTACCAAATTTATTCTAAAATAAAGCATTTTTTGTGAAGGTGTTTTTATAAAGATGATATTAATCCTTATCCAGATAAATACGTTATTCATTATAAGTATTTAATGTAAAAGAAATTTTCCTTTTACATCATTTGATTTCAATGAGTATCTTAGAAGATATCGCAGTTTTAATATAACATCGCAGCGAAAAAATGATCAAGCGCGCAATAGGGATGTTGACAAAAATTTGGAACTGTTTTCATTTTATAGATAAGAACGTAAATATTACGAAA
Organism: Hemaris fuciformis; assembly: GCA_907164795.1. NCBI lineage: Eukaryota > Metazoa > Arthropoda > Insecta > Lepidoptera > Sphingidae > Hemaris > Hemaris fuciformis. Next base: position 16,535,466 of record OU015438.1, on the reverse strand, counting down.
AAATATACTTAATTTTTTTATTCATAAATTTTAAATAAAAAAACGACTTTAATTAGTTTAGTGTTTAAATTTCCCGCCTAAACGCTCCAAGCTATCACCTGGGCTTGATGACGTAACAGTGTATTAAATACAACAAACTGCTGTTAAACTAGGGATGAAACAATACCATTAAAGTATCGATACTTCTACTCAATACCGTATCGGTCGTCAAGTATCGATACTTACTCGGTATCGGTCGGCAAACATCGATACTTACTCGTATCAAATCGTTTTTGGAAAATTTAGAATAAAAATCTTAAAATATAATAGTATTTTTTATCAATAAGTACAAAATTATAGGATTTTCAGCCCCGTGGCGCAGTTGGCTAAACACTAGCTTGCGAAACGAGAAGCCGCGGGTTCGATCCCCGCACCGAGACAAATGTTTGTGTGATTCGCAAATATTTGATTCGGGTCGGGTTGTTTGGGAGACCGAAAAGTCTCTCGTAGTTTCTTATACCCACGACACAAATCGGTTAAAAATATCTGCTACTTCAAAATTAAGTTGCAAGATTTCATCCAAACAAACATACATACATACATACATTGCAAGTTAAATAAAAGCTTGTAAAAAGTACTTGTAAAAAGTGTAAAGTTCCGATTTATCGAATCGAAAAAAACATCGATGTTTTTTCAAAGTGGACAGTGGACACCCCTAGGTTAGACAACTTGTCTGTGATTCTTCATACATTGTGACGTAACGCGCTCCGATTGGCGTTTGCAGTCACGTGATATTTGGAATTATTTTAAACATTTTTAATTATTTTTAATTAATTTATTACTCATTAGACAGCCCCGTGGCGCAGTTGGCTAGTAACCAGCTTGCGAAACGAGAGGCCGCGGGTTCGATCCCCGCACCGAGACAAATGTTTGTGTGATCCACAAATATTTGTTTCGGGTCTGGGTGTTTGTGAGACCGAAAAGTCTCACGTAGTTTCTGATACCCACGACACAAGACTCGTATCTTAGTGTGGGGTCAGAACTATGTATGTGATTGTTGGGTGTATTATTATTATTATATTTACATTTACAAAATATGATTTTCAGCATTCTAATATTCCCTGCTATGGCAAAAAAATAACTTTTCATACATTCGCTATTTATGTCAACTTTCCATATTATGATGTACAAGGCGCCGCGCCGCGCCGCGCCGGCCGGTCGCGTCGGTGCGCCTACATCATACATACATAATCTCACGCCTGTATTCCCCGAAAGGGTAGGCAGAGGTGCATTTCTGCACCCACATTTCGCCAGGTATGTATCAGTCCCACGTAATAGGCGTCGAGCCTATTGCCGTTTTTAGGGCACATTTTCAGACTCCGTGCTGTTACTGAGAATTTCCTAATGGAAAAACCCAATAACACTTTGACCGACCCGGGAATCGAACCCAGGACCTCTAGATCGCACGGCACATACTTGTACCGCGAGACCACGAGGCAGTCACCGCGTCGGTGCGCGGCGGCACAAAATCTAAACCATTTGACTGATTTGAATGATTTTTGGTATGAACATAAATGGGACTCTGTGGAGTAAAATAGACTTCAACTTATTTTCTTTCTGAACCCAACCCTGTAGTCTACGCGGACGGAGTCGCGAGCAAAAGCTAGTATATATATATATATAGTTGTGATACCCTCGGGCACCTCTACCACGCTCACCAAAAATCATGGAAATCCCCGACCCACGTGTCGTAGGGTCTCCTTGTTAGTAAATAAAATCTCTCAAAATCTGCTAAAAAATAATTTATATTTTCTTAATAAATATTCCTTGATAAAAAAAATTATGTCATCTACTTGGTCGAAGAAAATATATATGGTATCGTAAATGTAGTAAATGGCTTAATCCGCACACGCACGTTCTCAACATTAAAACAAATACTTGATAAAAAAATAATTAATTGTTAATTATTTTTTCGTAAAACAACTAACAATTGATCAATTGTTAATCATATAAAACCATGATTAACAATTAATTAATTGTTAATTGTCATTTTCACAATTACAATTGATCAATTGTTAATTGTGAAAATGACAATTAACAATTAAATCAATTGTAATTGTGAAAATGACAATTAACAATTAATTAATTGTTAATTTTTAATTGTTAGTTCAATTAAATTTTGCCCAACACTGATGTGTGTATTCACAATGAATTATCACTTGCTTTAGCGGTGAAGGAAAACATCGTGATAAAACCTGCACACCTAAAAGCTCTTAGGAATTTCTTAGGTGTGTAGTCCGCCAACCCGCACTAGGCCAGCGTGGTGGACTAAGGTCTAAGCCCTCTCAGTTGTAGAAGAGGCCCGTGCCCAGCCGTGGGACGTATATGAGCTGATGATGATGATGATGATGAAATATTACCAACAAACTAGTATTAATGAGTTTTCTAAACCACCTTTGTAATAAATAGGCGAGTCTCGGTGGAGTGTCGGGAGCCATCCTAGGCGCTATGTCGCGACACCGACCCGTCTGCAAGGCGCGACTCACTTCGCTAGCCGTCCACGGAACGCAGCGAAGTTCTACCAGTCTGTAAGAACATTAGAAATCTTTTAATAAACCACAGGAATCATATATCATACGGGTATAGTATACTATAAGGAACATCTGGTGTCATAGACAAAGAATCATAAAAATCAGACAATAGTGCTGGACGGAGGGCGATGTTGTTTAAACAAGCATCTAGCTTACAGTATTGCGTCTAATTAAAAGTACCTGGATGACCGAGCTTTGCTCGGATATTTTTTTTTTTAATTGTGTTTTTTGGAAATTATATTTAAGTACGAATTACTAATAAAATGATGAAATATGAATAATGTTACTTAACAGCGCCATCTGCTGTTGTGTCGTTAAAGCAATTGGTTGCTCACAAAAAATAGTATTATTATTCGCCAATTCGCCAATAGATGTCAGGAAGAGTCTACTCAAACGCCTCCTTTTTGTTATTTTTCTTCCAAATGACATTTTCTAAAAATGATTCCTACCTAGATCGATTTATCGCCCCCGAAACCCCCTATATACTAAATTTTATGAAAATCGTTGGAGCCGATTCCGAGATTCCAATTATATATATACAAGAATTGCTCATTTAAAGATATTTGCGTCTAATTAAAATTAACACGAACATTTTTTTACAATGGGTCTACTGACAATACTTGTACCTAACAAAAAAATCATTGATGAGCAAGCGTAAGCCGTCTGCTAGGTTTGAAGTTGAATGTGTACAGATGGACCCAAGAATGCAAGTGTGGGCTATGGTGGCGCATTTCACAATTTAGATGGCTGATACGAACTGCATTTCATAATAAAAGCCTAAACTAGTAAAGGAATATATATGGAGATGGAAGTCAAAAGAATAACAAACCGATTATGTGAATCCACCCACACGAATTCGTCAGCGCTCGTGACATTGGTACACACTGTGTCGAGAGACGGCTGACGCACGAGGGGTGCTCGTCTCCGGCGGGCTTCGGCTGCACTGCCGCTTTCTGGAAATATATGACCAGTCACTTTATCTATTTGTCGCCACACTCCTTTTATCCTAACAAAAATATTATAAAACAAAATAAGCATAACTTGGAAGGGTTACTATCATAAATTCAGAGAATACTTAATATTCATAATCTGTTAAATTTTCTTTACTCAGAGTCTACCTGTAATCGGTTATAGAAAAGTCTTTCATTGCGATTGGGAGGGGTCTAATCATGGTCTAACAAGACCTTAATGCATTCGAATAGCCTAGTGGGCAGAATTCTATTCATTGTGCTTCGGATATCATGGTGCGATGTCAAATGTATCCCAAAGAGCAAAAACCCGGTAAAGATTAGACTAATATTATACCTGGTGCTCCGTTGTTGCTCCCGCCACCAGCACTGGAGGCGCCGCTGGTGGCGGTGCTGCTGCTGTCACGAGAGCGGAGTGTCAGCTGCTTGATTGCGGACCTGATGTCCTCCAAGCCACCGCCCCCCGGCCATGGCGACTGTAGCTAAAATGTTGTCACTCTTCATGTCAAAATTATCGTTTAAATATGTATACTTTCTTTTGTTTCAACTTCTTATAAATGTAATATAACTTCGCTGGATTTCCAAGGCTTTAAGGTTATAGAAATATCAATCATGAAACACTGCATTGATTTATTATGGATCTTGTATCTGTTTTATTTTATTATCATGAACGTTTGCATTGAGGTGATTTGTTTTTGTTCGGATGTCTGGTGAAGTCTGATGGGGTGCCGTTAATCACTAAGAGTGACCAACGAAAATTTTCCCAGTAATGCAATAATAATTATCAGTTTAGTTTTCGAAGAAGCAGATATAATACACTTTACTACAAGACTATCTTACACCTGCACCCTAGCATTAAATATGAAACTATGTCTAACATCATCAACGTAGAGTTTTATATGACGAACTATAATTATTATTGTTAAAACGAAGTACCTATGTTCTTTAACCTTATCGGGTTTCGAAAGAAGAAAGTGTTATTTTCTACATCCCTTTCTATAAGGATTTCGAGGATTTGTTCTCAAAATGCTCATTTACCTTGTTGTGTGGTCGGTGCTTAGTCCTGCCATGCGGAGGCTGTCGGTTGCGCCTCGGTTCGTCGCGGCCCGCCTCGCCACCGCCGCCGCTGTCCGACATGGATGCGTGCCCGGACGAACGGTTCTCGTCCGAGCTGCTGTTACATTCGCGGACGCCATTCTAGCAATATAAACAAGAACATTGATAAATTCAATCTATTGTAATAAATAAGTACAACGATCAGTGACACATTGTCGAACTGTGAAGAATTCATAATCATCTCTTAGAACCATATATTATGCAACATTACCATCTTTAGGACATCAATATTTTTTTTCATAACATCGTAAAATTCAAAACAGTTTTGTATTAAATTAATTACCATAATTCATAATCTTCGATTAATTATACATAAAGTCATAATAGTTAATAATTTTACCTACATACTAATTTCTTAACATGGTATATTCCGTGAATAATTGTTCAGAACACCTTTATCTGGGCGTCTCGAACAAGACTGACGCTATCAGAGATTTCAAAGTATAAAGTTAAATGATTGAACGAATGAGCGACGAGTAGAATAATCAATTGAGTAAGCATTGAGAATTATAAATATGTACTTTAAAGGTTGACGCGGGTAGCAGTCGTCCCTGTGGAAGTCATTAGGAGAGGCCTATGTCCAGTAGTGGACTTCCATTGGCTGATGGATGGATGATCGATGACTTTAAAGGTTGCTGCTGCAACCATGGTTTCGACTTTGATACGACGTTTTTTAAAGATGTTATTAATAGTATAAAAATCCACGTCTTGTTCGCATGTTTACAACTGGCGAAGAACTGCATAATTACTAAAACCGTTCTCATCCATACATACATACATAAACTCACGCCTGTATTCCCCGAAGGGGTAGGCAGAGGCGCATTTCTGCACCCACATTTCGCCAAGTATGTATCAGTCCCACGTAATAGGGGGCGAGCCTATTGCCGTTTTTCGGGCACATTTCCAGACTCCGTGCTGTTACCGAGAATTTCCTAATGGAAAAACCCAATAATACTTTGCCCGACCCGGGAATCGAACCCAGGACCTCTAGATCGCTCGGCACATACTCGTACCGCGAGACCACGAGGCAGTCAACAGTAAAACCGTTCTCATAAATTAAGATTTTCAATGCTAAGCTTCCGATTACGAACTTTACGCACGGAAGGTAAATGTTAAACTTTCTAATTGAAATTACGTAATTTGCGAAAGTTTTAAAGGGTAAAGAAATTTATAATGGTTAGCTTAATAAAAGGAGTTTTTGAACTAAACTATATCAGTTTGAATAGTGGTAGTGCCACGCATAAGATATATTGGATAACGATACGAATTGGCGCGCTAGACTGACTCTTGCAGCTGGAGCAGGAATGATCTGGATACAGTAGGTAGAGCAATGATCTTTGTAGAGAGGTTGGATACGAGAATACACCCAACAGTCATATACCTACATAGTTCTGATTCCACCTAAGATACAAGTCATGCGTATCAGATACTACGAGAGACTTTTCGGTCTCATAAACACCCAGACCTAAAAACAAATATTTGTGAGTCACACAAACATTTGTCTCGGTGCGGGGATCGAACCCGTGGCTCTCGTTTCACAAGCAGGTGTCTGGCGAACTGCGCCACGGGGCTTTCATGAGAAGCCGAGGAGCATGAACGTGAGAGTCCTATGTCCAGCATTACACCATTACAGTGTAAATGATGATTTTTGCATGACACAACATGAATGTGTAGGAAGCATTGATTTTTTTCAATTATGATGAAAAGCTATTGCGTCCCGAACCGTCCACTTCCGTAATTATAATTTATTTAAGAACGTTTCCGAATATTTTACATTGCTTTTTGCTGTTACGTTCTATTTGAATTTCCTAATTGCGGTAGAAATTTGAATATAAATAACACGGAATGAAAGTGCCAATGGTGAGTAACTAATTATATCAAATGTTCACGTTATGGTTTTTATCCTACTGGTCAGGACTCTGGAAGCATTTAAAAGAGTACTTTGATGATTTTTCTCGCATACACGTTTTTTAATACAACTTCAAAAATCTGCTTTGCACATAGTTCTCAAACATTCGTAGGTGCTGTTAACCAAGAGAAGGTAAAAGCCAAGCCATAACAATGTATGTCTTTTGATCTGCCTGGTTTATTACATAACAGTAACATTATTGGTTTCGTGGTAATCAACAAAGACATTCGGACTGACGTCTGTTTGCCATAATAAACTTTTTTTTATCCTGAAATAGATCCACGTCGTTGAAACCGTTTATATGTAAACCGAGAAATGCCATGTTTTAACTTTTCTTATTGTTTGATAATTCAAAAGCATGGGTCCTCTTGACGAGTTTACTTTTAAAATTTACAGAGATCATGTGCAAGTCAGATTTAGAGTTATGATGTTTTGTAGTGTACTACCTGTTAGCAGCGGTCTGCATCCAGGAACGTCCAACCGACTTTATGAGAATAACGTATAATTTGTTCACGATTTTGGTAAAAGGAGCATATTTTTATTTATTTTATTATCTTTGGGAAACATACAATACAATTTCTCTTAAAAGACTAAATTTTAAAATAAATACATAGATCAAATTAGTTTCCACTTATAAAATAGAACTTACATGCAACGGAAACACTAAAAGTAACTAATTAACATTTACATATAATTTAAAGGAAGATTAATTTGCATTTTTTTTAAATATTACTAATGATTGTTTTGGAAGCAAATAATAATAATAATTAAAAAATAAATAATACAATTACTACGCTTATAATAAGTTCCTAAGTAAGTATCTTTCTGTAAGTATTATATTTTTCATTAAAAATATCTATATCCTGAATCCTATAAAAATCTATATCCTTTTCTCCTTTTATTTTTAGCACGGTAAATTGACTACACCGGGAAGTTATGATTTTCTGATATATAGGGAGCCTATGCTCAAGAACTATGTAAGTTGTATATGGTAGTCATGAGGTTTATGATGACGAAGAAAAAGAAGCAAAAATACAACGCAAGTATTTCTTTCAAAAATATTAAAATATCTCAAACAAAATAAAATTTATTGCATACCTAAAAAAAATACGTAATTTTTAAATGGCCGCCATTTCTAACAGAAAACAAGATGGCGGCCATTGTCACGGGAGATTTCGCTCTCAACTGTCAACTTTGGACGCTTCCCACAGATTACACTTTTCCCTATCACAAGATCGTGGGATTCTGTTAAAGAATAGTATTTTTTGTAACTTGCACTTTCGCTTCGTAACTCGTTTGGTTAATTATTGTAATAGTGAAATGACGCGACAGTGATAATTGTTGGAGATTGCGCGAGGAAAACAATAAATGATATAATTTTTGTATTTCTAAGCGTTAACAAGATTGCGTAATCTTCAAAATATCATTATAGATACCTGTTTTAATTCATATATACATGATTTACTCCTAAACTCTCAACCTCTATAGGACCAAGCAAAGGTGAATTTTTATACAATTTGTCAAATAAATAAACAATATACCTCCTCGATACAGGCTTGCCTAGCGAGGGGACCATGTTAGACTGTTACTTGTGGGACAATAATTGATTGCATACGTTATCATTGTATACTTTTTACTACTTGTATGTCCTGTACGTATGTAATTGTATTAAATAAAAAATAAGATTCATCAAAAAAACTAGATGAAATAATATCCGGTAATAATTTCCTTAGAATGAGTTTCGAAGTTTAAGTCACTTAGTTAATTAGTTTTCTAGCTCTCGATTTCACTGCAAGTGGAAAATTGCATTCATTTATCTAGAAAGTTTGAGGTTTGCACAGTGAAATAGCTCATGATAATTGTAAGCTATGGTTACTTTAGTTAAAATCATACAAAAAGCAATAAAAATATTTAAAACTATCTTATAACAAGTTATGTTACGGATTCGATAACTCTTGCACGAATTTAGATTAAATCAATTTTATTTTGGTAATAGGTATATTTCATATGGCTATACAGAGGAGTAAAAATTCGCTTGTTTACCACTTCGAGGATACTAGCGAATCAATCCACATTATGTATATTAGCACGAGTGAGCGTCATGCCATTTCCCATCACGACACACGATTTATCTGTTAAGGCGCCAATAGATGTTTCCTATCAATAAAAAGTATTTATCGTCCCTCGAACTCAAAAAAAGTAGAAATATTGCTTTCACCGTGTCGGGACGGGTTGAATTTGAATAAGCCGCAAGTTATTGCGCGGCGGGCTCGTCGCTAATAGGATTAGGCTGGGTCGCCGTCCGCGGGCTACCGTCTTACACCACGTATTGACACTTTGAGCCACCCGTTGAAATGTTGAGTACACTTTACATTCAATTTGTATGTTTAGCCAAACGTAATGTGGTAAATCTGGAGTTATGTACCTGACTATTTCAATTTAGAAAACGGTAAATTGTTTTGGAATAGGTATATATGAAAATAATGTTCATGTTTAGAATGAAATATTCTTCATTACTGCTTTTATCAGTCTATAAAACTTTGTTTTAATTTCAAAGGAAGAAATAATTTAGGAAGCAATTGATTAATAAAGGAAGAATATTGGACCACAGCGCCAAAACGTTGGTCACTAGTTTGAGCCAGTAAATACATGCATATATCCTATCACTGATATTGAGTAAGCGCGAGTAAATGCTCTCTAATCCCGCGCGAAGTCAGACATGTATTTTCAGACATGCATTTTTCAAGTGATTGTAATATCCGTCACGCTCTATCTACCTATCGTCATATAAATATTATTTAAATAATAAAAACAATTATCAAAAACTGTGGATGTCTGCAGGTCTAAAAACTTTTATTAGTAATTTTCATAGAGTTTTGAATTCCATCAACTTCAATTTCTGTATCTAAGGCATCGCGGTAGAATGTTCCAAAAACGTATAAGTGATGTAAGTGTGAATATCAGTGGAAAAACTTCCATTTATCTAAATTATCCTATACACGACTATCTGTTGCTTGAAAGCTTTGCTCCGATTGAGATGAATTAGGCGTTTGTCCACTATACATATATTTTGATAAACTGCGTGTGGGTGAAACCCCTTGTGGAAAATTCTAAGTAACGCAAGTTTTCTTATGATGTTTTCACAGAATCCAGAAGCCATCGAGGAAATACATATAATGAAAAATAATTTAATGAATCCATGCCTTCTTTGTACACTAAAATTAAAACCATCTCAGTGATGACTGAAATGAGAGCAAGTCGTTAAACCTCTTTTAAAAAGCCCTAGCTGGCTGGTAAAGTATTAAAAAAGTAAATAAAAACAACATGCAATCAATGAGAATATGCTCTTAAAGCTTCTAAAACACATGGTTAATTGTACATGCTTATCTGCTAAGAGCTGTTTAATGCATCCGTTTATGTATAAATTTTTGTTTCAGCCACGCAAATCTTATTGCAATGACAAATGACAAAAGTTTGCTTTCGCATCACAATATTCAACTCTATAATGTTGTATGCAAACGAAACCAGTCACATAACATATCGATGCTAATAGACGACAATACGAATTATTTCCAAAATCGATTCCGCGAATAAAACAAAAAATAACAAACCGAATCGTCGGATGAGTCGTTCGCCATCCCAATCAGGAGTTTATTCCGTGATTGGAACCATAAAACTCACGAGCGAAGCACAAACCAGCACCAATTTAGTTTCGACTATAATCAAATCGATTTTTTAATAAAATGGGCTAGTTTACCGACCACTACGTAACAAATGTTCCTCGTATCTGAACGCTTTGAAATCCCGTAACTGTGATATAAAATTCGCGTGCGCACGCGCAGTTACCGAATCTCGTCTACATCGATTCGCGATGACCTGATGACATCAATTGTATTTTGTTGGAAATTAATTTTTATATTTTTTCAAATTGTAAAACATTTGACGCTTCACGTTTGTTATCCTTATTTTTATCGATAATTGGAATCGATTTCTGGTTTGGCTGATTGATATCGAGAATTGGAATAAAGTAATAAATTGCTCTGATGGCAAAAATTTCAGGATTGTTATCCCGTTCAACTTTAGACTGTGCAAATTTAAACTATTTGACTATTGACATTTGGAAATACTTAAAAGCTTTAGAGTTGAAAACTTAACAGGAAAAGTGGCAATAGACCATCATCTATTCGCCCTGACTTGATCTTTTGAATTGTAATGTACAGTATTACAATTTTTTATCAATCTTCTAAGGGTAAATATAAACATTGTTGTTGCCAGGTATAAAAGCGTGAATGTGTGTATTTGTAGCCTCATGAGGTTTTAATATAAAATCAGTAAAAGATTTTACAAGGCGATAAACCCGACGCAGACGTGACCGGACCACTTCACACAAAGACCGATAAATAACCGAGAAGCCGCTATGCGCTGCCAAACACGTTAATCGATTCGAAAATCAGCTAATAAATTGTGTGATGGCCCACACGGGAATGGAAATTACGCGGGAAGACTTCCGAAACGGTAAAAGTACAATATACCTATATATCGTGTATGTAAATTTGTACAATAGTAGTAATTTTAGTTATTTCTCGTCAGTCTATTTAGCCCGTACAGCAGTAACGCTCATCATCGTCACATCTTAGGTCGCTCCATCGCAGAGATGTCCACATTTGGACAGAGCGCCAGCAGCGGCAGCGAGGCACTATTAAGGGCGCCTATTGCCATTTATATTTCGTTACGCTCAAAATGCGCAAGACGGCAATCGGTATGCCGGCGTAGGATTTTTGGTCAGGGACCCAACTCAGCCAAGCGAAGAACAGTTTCGCGCGCTGAGTTGGAAGGCCGGAGACCCCGACATACCCTTTTCGGCCTTCACTGAAGTACTGACCGGTGAGCTTAAGGCGTTTTCCTCACGTTAAAAAAAGGGGTACCACACTGCGGGGATAACTATCCTACTGTGCTCTAATAACGTTTTAGATATTACACACACACACAGCCCCGTGGCGCAGTTGGCTAGACACCAGCTTGCGAAACGAGAGGCCGCGGGTTCGATCCCCGCACCGAGACAAATGTTTGTGTGATCCACAAATATTTGTTTCGGGTCTGGGTGTTTGTGAGACCGAAAAGTCTCTCGTAGTTTCTGATATTCACGACACAGGACTCGTATCCTAGTGAGGGGTCAGAACTATGTATGTGACTGTTGGGTGTATTATATTATATTATATTATATATATTATATTATATTTTTCACGATGTCGCCATATTTAATGACACTAATAATATTAATAATGGTATGCTGCCTCGATACAAGTATACTTGCGCAACTCGATACTTACTAATAGCTTCAATCAAGGTTACCTTTAAAAACCTCTAATTAAATCCAATTACATAGACACGAATTGAGAGTGTTTTGTTTTGATATAAATAAATTATAATATATACATATACTTCTGTGCTTATACTGCACCTAATAAAAGGTGGAGCCCAGCTTCATTCAGACATTCGCATTTATAATATTAGTAGGAAAGTAGGGATTTGTCGGCGGAGCGCATCTTCGACTGCGGCATTTTTTTTTATTAAATAAGGAGCCTATGTTATATACTAAGGCTTCCTTCTAACGCCATATCAAAATTAATGCAAGTTGGTGGAAATCGTAAGTGACTTTCGCATTTACACTAGTATGGATTAGGAACTTAGAATTCATTGAGGAACACCACAAACAAGCCAACAGTACTTAGTTTAAAATAGTCTACACTCAGGTTATCTTTAAAATCCATGGAAATGTAACAAAATAGCTATTTACCTTTGCCTTGATGGCTTTAAGCGTTCCTTTCATAATTTTACTGCCACTTTAAGTACATTTTTAGTTCACAAAATCACTATTTACTTCCACAAATAGCAAGACATTATTATTATTAAAGCGTGTCATTCACATACTATGATCGTTGACAATGAATTAACCAAACTGTAAATTTATATCAAACAAAAGTGACCGCAAGAGGCGCAATTGTTGGTAATCTTCACTCGATCGATCAAGGCAACGGTTAACTAGACTTAACCGCAAACACGTGCGGTTATCAATCTACCCAGTGCCGGCTAGAAATATAGGACATCTATTCACTATAGACATCAAATTTCATATTTATGTTAAAAATAACTATGATAAAGAAACTGCCTCGTGGTCTCGCGGTACAAGTATGTGCCGTGCGATCTAGAGGTCCTGTGTTCGATTCCCGGGTCGGGCAAAGTGTTATTGGGTTTTTCTATTAGGAAATTCTCGGTAACAGCACGGAGTCTGGAAATGTGCCCGAAAAACGGCAATAGGCTCGCACCCTATTACGTGGGACTGATACATACCTGGCGAAATGTGGGTGCAGAAATGCACCTCTGCCTACCCCTTCGGGGAATACAGGCGTGAGTTTATGTATGTATGTATGATAAAGAAACAAAGCAAGTGTTGGATCCAAAGTTGTGTGAAATATTTAAAATTGTCCACATTTTGTTACTAAGTTCCTCAACGTTCAATAAATGTGTTCAAACTTTGACCATCTTCAATCAAATCCAATAATATGGTTCCTTATATTAATATTGATGAAGAGAGAGTACACTCTAAAATACAAGCCTGGTGTTGTGAGTATCAGAATTAACGGATTTCACCAGCAAAAGAAAATTGTGTAGTTGACTTAATGACTAGGGTCGTCTTATAGAACTAGAGTTTGAAAAAAAAACATAATATTGGTCTTCGAAAAAATACATTTTAAATTCGCCGAAATTCCAGTCACAAAATTAATTGTAACTTGATAATGCGGTCTGCTAATGATCTTGACGTGTCTAGAAAGTTATGTGTACACGCCAGACTCGAGCTACCATTTGCTTTGGACAAAACTACAGCGTATTTATTATATTGTCAGCGCAATTTAAACTGTAGTTAATAAGCAAAAAAATTACCGGTCACTTTTAAAAATAAAGACAGAGTTATTAAACTGATTCATCTATTTATTTTCGCAAAAACTCCTTTCAACTTGTAGAGGAAATCTTTGCTCAGCAGTAAAACAATGCAAATATGGGCTGTCGTAGACATAAATAAAAACATATTTAATGCATCTATTGTCTTGTTTCTTTGGGTTTCATAGAAGTCCCGTTATCGAAACTGTCGATAAATAATACGCTAGGCTTTGATTGGTTTTCTTTAGCTGATCTTGGCGTAACAGTGATGTCTGTTACGTACGGTAAATATTACACGTTGGGTACATGTACGTACTGTAGAGGGGGGGTTCGATCGTAGTACAATAGCTATTGCGGATTGAATGACAAAAGAAATATATTGCGCTGAAAACCACTACTCTAAAAGTCCTCTATAAGGTGAATTTTATGACAGGCAGGGGATAATTATATACTATAGAAGAGGACGTGTCCACACATGTACATACATATATATGATGATATCATCATCATCAGCCAAAAGACATTTGTACTGGACATAAACCTTCCCCTTAAGGTTTCCAGAGCGTTTGACGTGGTCTGCATCAGGCAATATCCAGCAGCCTTTATAAAATCGTCAGTCCACCTGGAATGGACTTCCAATACTCCACTTACTCAAACGTGGCAACTCTAGAACCTTTCTGCCCCATTAGTGTGACGTATCATGATGTCCTCAATGTCGTGATGGCCTCGAGATTTAGACACGCGGTCGAAAATCTCGACGGTCGGGGGTTCAAACCCCACGCACACACCTCTGACTTTTCGGAGTTATGTGTGTATTCACAAAGAATTATCACGTACTTTAACGGTGAAGGAAAACATCGTGATGAAACCTGCACACCAAAATGTTCTTAGGAATTTCTTAGGTGTGTAGTCCGCCAACCCGCACTAGGCCAGCGTGGTGGACTAAGGCCTAAACCCTCTCAGTTGTAGAGGAGGCCCGTGCCCAGCAGTGAGACGTATATGGGCTGATTATGATTATAATCATGATGATGTACCTGCACAGGCGGCGCGTGGTGGTGGTCGTGCCTCGGCTGTTGGTGCGTGCGCCTCTCTAGCGCGTAGCTGCTCTGTGGCGGGGCGCTGCGGACGGGGGAACTGGCCACCGTCAGCTGGGACACCGCGCTCACTGGCTTCAGCTGAGCACCTGACGGCTCCGTACAGACTGGGACCGTTTCTTCTTGAGCTGTAGGACAAACATATATCATCATACAACTGTGTCCTCGTGAGCTGTGGGACACACATAAATCATTGCTGAATGGTCTCGCGGGACAAGTCTGATCTAGGGGTCCGGGGTCGACTCATCAAAGTGTTGGGTTTTTCTATTACGAAATCTTCACTAGGCAAAACGTTAGTTCCGAAATGCACCTCTCCCTACCTATGTAAGTAAATACGTAAATCATATTATCTTTGCATCGTCGAAAGGGTAATAGGTACCCCTATTTAAGGGGCGAGTTGTATCACGACACTCATGGTAGGCGGGAGGTACCAGAAATGATAATTGTGTTGACTGGTGAGGGCACTAACCTAGACGTTTCCTGCCATTCAGGCTATTTGGACTATCAGGAGCAGTGTTGCCACTCGTGCTAGTTAAAAAACTCGCATGCCACCAGCTAAATTATTAATTTCATCAAATATTATAATATGAAGACTTAATTTACTGCTTTGTTTACTGGACCCATTTATGAAAAATAACATTTTCCAGATACACAAATAGAAGCCGTGACTTTTCGAACGAGAGAAATACGTTTTATACTACTAAGTATTTAATACGTATATGTATGAATGTGGAATTGATGATTTGGATGTGCATTTTAATGTTTGGTTAAAATTTCCTAGTAAAATAACTATTGAATTAATGTAATGTCTTTCAATGTTTGCCAAGGGAGGAAAGAGGGGTGAAACTATTAAGTTGGACGTAATATAATTTATAACAAAATTAATTTTATAATTTATTACAACCAAATAGCTTTTTAGAAGGAATGTGAATCACGTACCAAGTTGCATAAGCTGCACCGTCTTAATATCTAATATTCACTACTATTATAGCTCGTAAATACTAATAATAGTTTAAAATGTCTTAGGGTTGTTATACTGAATTGAAGCCTCATATTGATTAGTTTATAGCCTATTAGGGCATGGCTTTAATTATTCTAGTATAAATCATATTTTAATAGATTTATTGGAGTTTAATAATTACTAATATAGGCTTTAATTAAATCTCTAGAGTATGTATATACATTGACATTAGCGTATCAGCTTGAATGCACTGTAGAGTTAACATTGCGACAGTGCTTCTTGCCCTTGGGTTAGGTGGGACCGTCGTAAAATGAGTTTCAACCTTATATCACATATCTTGTATAGGTATACATACATATGTACGTATATACGAAAACCTAATCTATCCAAAAAATCATGATGTTCCCCTTGATACATACCTGCCAATATGCAACTCTGACATAGCTGTTTTGTCTAACGTTTGGTGGAATAAAACAGACCAGCAGAGTTGGTGACTCTCTATCATCATCATCACCATCAGCCCATATACGTCCCACTGCTGGACACGGGCCTCCTCTACACTTGAGAGGGTTTAGGCCTTAGTCCACCACGATGTCCTAGTGCGGGTTGGCGGACTACACACCTAAGAAATTTCTAAGAACGTTTAGGTGTACAGGTTTCATCACGATGTTTTGTGACTCTCTATACGGTTGGTGTACGATACTTACGTTTGGTGGGTTCTGCAGGCGCGGGCGGCGTGGTGGCTCGGTGCGCATGCGGCGGCGGCGACAGGCGGCGGGCCAGCGGCGCGGGCGCAGCGGCCGCGTGGGACACCC
The DNA here is from genome assembly GCA_907164795.1 of Hemaris fuciformis. Lineage (NCBI taxonomy): Eukaryota > Metazoa > Arthropoda > Insecta > Lepidoptera > Sphingidae > Hemaris > Hemaris fuciformis. The sequence goes on along the minus strand of OU015438.1, from coordinate 16,519,094 downwards.
GCACGCGCAGCGCCCGCGCACCGCCCGCGCCCGCGCCGCCACTCGCTCCGCACCACGCGCCCTCCTCGCCCGGCCGACACCCGCTTGAAGGTCTGCACACAATTATTTACAATTAATCTAAGTTATATAGCAACCATACAGCATACTAGCAGTCCGGCACAGCGTGCTCCTAACTACGATCTTACACAACTTTACTAATGTTAAAAATATTATTTTCAGTGGAGTGTTATATGTATTGTATTCATTTTCCTTATTAATTTTGTTGCGGATTGGAGGCGAGCTAGAATCACGTAGACTTTCGTTGAGCTCCATATCTAGATGAAATTTATCGACTTGCTGCTGTCGATCCTAGACTACAAGAGGTGCAGTGGGGGTACTATCGTGGGATCATGTCTCTCTGAAAAAAATCCTACAGATTCGCCTTTGCAGAGCGGTCTCTTTCAATTGTATTTTTTGGCGTCCACGGCAATCGGTGGAACGCAATTTTAATTTCAAAACCTAAATTCCTATCCTCAACCAACGATATAAACAAGGAATTGTTGAATATGAAATTATGAATGTACTCCGCCCACTGTTAATTATTAGAAAAACTGTAGTCAGCACCGCATACACAACAGTTTCCACACGATCCCTTTCACTACACGTAAATACCTGCGGCGGACTGCGGACTTAATGACTATCAAAATTACAACACACGTTGGAACGTGCCGATCACAATCACATATGAGAGCCTAACAGAAATCAACGAGAACATAGATGTAAATAAATAAGGATATGCTTTTTTGTTTAGTTAAAACGCAAATTGGATGAATGGATAGAAAACAACGGGTGGCACTCCGGGAGTGTCGGCAGAAGTGAAAACTTCAACATTAACGTTGTGCATTTTTGAATAGTTCCTTTATTTATCAGTATAAAAGTACTATCATTTCCGTGGTAAAATACAATATTTATTGCGCTATCGTACACAAACATGACAATTTATATTACAATAATGCGTCTTACGCATTTTCGATCAGGGTCACGTGATCTCACGCGAGTTCAACATTTTTTACCTATCTCAAAAAGATCTTAATTCAAAAACTGAGTACAATATATGAGATCAGGGTTGAGACCATCTTATAAGTGTTAACTACTTTTGCCAAAAGACCTCTCTCTTTCATATCAAACATACTTCTTGGCTATTCTAATAATTCGAGCAGAAAGATGCTCCGCGCGATGAGCTGTAAGGCCCACCTAGCATACACAATCCGGCCTCTCAAAAGCTCCGGAAGGGAAGATTAAAGGTTTTTCCATTTGTCAATGGACATCAAAACAATTCTTAATATAAACCTTATGGAAAATTAACCTGCTGTACGACTGAGCTGCTTCGAAAGAGATGATGATGATGATGATCATAATCATCAGCCCATATACGTCTAACTGCTGGGCTAGGGCCTCTTCTACAACAGAGAGGGTTTAGGCCTTAGTCCACCACGCTGGCCTAGTGCGGATTGGTAGACTACACACCTAAGAAATCCCTGAGAACTGTTTTCGGTGTGCAGGTTTCCTCACGATGTTTCCCTTCACCGTTAAAGTACGTGATAATTCATTATGAATACACACATAACTTTGAGGTGTGTGCCTGGGGCTTGAACCCGCAACCGCCGAGATTATCGACCGCGCGCCTAAACCTCGAGGTCATCACTAATGAAGTGATACCAGTTTTTAATTCAAAGCAAGCTGGATTAATTAATACTTAATTAATCGCTTTGATGTTTTTTTTTATATATATACTGGCACGGCAAAGTGACTCCACTGTACCTGATGGTAAGCATATTATATTCATATTCCGTGGCATATCCAAAAAAATGTCTTTAACATAAATAATTATGTTTTCTAGAAATTTGTTACCTACATAGAAGAATACCGTGTATTTTACTGAATTTACAAACTATAATTTAACAACGGCTGTTAACCACAATGTCCAATATTTAGGTGACAGGACACACTTGCGGTTTACGATACAAGCTTGCCACTTCAACGAGCCTAATTTATGTGAGTATTCTTAATAAATAATATCTTTATATAAAATTATATAAATAATCACTTTAACATCCAACAAAACATTTTTATAAAAAGTGTTCCACACAAGCGATTTCCTATTTATATTTCGCCCATCGAATCGCACCTATCATGTCACCCTTTAGGATTTATCCAACCCCTTAACCCGTAGTTTCTAGCCTGAGTTAGGACGTATCAGAGCTGGTGGTAATGACTTTGCCAAGACTCTTCCCCAGCGTCCAACGGCCTGAAGTAACCCTCACGCACCTGTTCCACTCCACTTGGCATTAACCCACAACCACAGTGGATAACGGACCAGCATTCGCTCCAACAGCGTGTCTAACCCAGGAGCGTGTCTCTCGGACAGCCATGTCCAATGCGCGAACCAGCTGAGCTTTATGCAACCGTACTGTGTGACACTTGCAAACTATTAAGATCACACAGAGGTTTGTGGGGCTAGGCGATTGAGGACGCGTTTCGTACCAACATTAACGTGATGGACAGTTCAGACAGACAGTTCTTGGGATTGCGTGTGTTTGTTTTCGTAGCAGCTGTTGGAAAAAATAATGCTTTATTTCGCTTGGCATATCTGAGATATTTTAAAATAACATTTATTTATTTCCTTTCTATTTTCTTAAAATATACACTGATTTAATTGTTTTATTCAACTTAGCAATTAGCTGCAAACTATGGTTCTTCCAACAAACCTAAGTTTTTTTTTTATTGTATATCTGGCGATCTGTGTTGACACAATAAGCCAATCAATTGTTATTAAATTGCATTTGCATTGCAATCAGCGTTCTTTAATCAAATCTAGCAACCAGCGTAGGGACATCATGTCACAAACCTAAGTGAATGAAATGGAATTGTCAAGTCAGGTACCAAAGGATCAAAAACTACGGCCGAAACGACTCGGCATATTTTAATTTTGAAAATGTAGTGATTAAAACTTGAGTGTTAATTTTATTGTGGGTCCTATGATATCTGACTAGGTTCACAAGGTAAAAATAAAAATAATTATAAAACGTATTATTTCCTCAAAAGCAGATTTCGCACCAAAACCGATCTGAGTAGATACAATGACAAGATGGCCGTGGACACAGTTATAAAAAATAAATAACTTTTGAATTGAACCATCAATATTTAACTCGCGAACTGTGATTAATTCTAAAATGTAGCAAGATCTGTGTAAATCGATTAAAGTTGTTGCAACTGCGAAAAAATGTGCTCAGATTTTGCGATGGTTGTATTGACCTGCCGACCCCTTTTTGTAAGACTTGTTAGCTTGTTGCAGCCATTCCTACATCAAACAGTTTTATGTAACACGTTATGTTTCTACATAGGTCATCAGCCTCCGCGCATCGTGTTTGTAACGATCTAGAGTTTCTTACAATAAAAACAATTCCACTTATTTTACTCAATATTCATTGATTATAGTTTACATCAACGCTTGTATTTAATGTTTATTTATTTATACTTTTTAGTACACTTTACAATAATTTATACTACATGATTGAAAACAATGAAGACAATAAGTATAGGCACAATGTTGTAATTAGTAAAAGACTAGACTGCGAAGAGATAGAAAGAAATTTAATTCGTGGATGCCCAAAGATCATGATCAGTGAGAAAAATAATAGTGTGGTCTGCGGTCTGAGTGTTTGTGGAACCTAAGATATTTTTTAGTTTTTGATTTACAATATTTTTTATAGTATGAAGTCTAACGCCTCACTGCTAGTCAAAGGTCTGGAAAGAGAGCATTGCTAAGTTAAAGAACCTGATTTAAGCGTTGTATAATCAAAAAATCTGTTCATCATCATCCCATATACGTCCCACTGCTGGCCACGGGCATCCTCTACCATTGAGAGGGTTTAGGCCTTAGTCCACCACGCTGGCCTAGTGCGGGTTGGCGGACTACACACCTAAGAAATTTCTAAGAACATTTTTTAGGTGTGCAGGTTTCATCACGATGTTTTCCTTCACCGTTAAAGTACGCGATAATTCATTGTGAATACACACATAACTTCGAAATGTCAGAGGTGTGTGCCTGGGGTTTGAACCCGCGACCGTCGAGATTCTCGACCGCGTGCCTAAACCTCGAGGCCATCACGACTTCCAACAAAAAATCTGTGCAATAGGTTAATTTACAGTACGACCAGTTATATAATAAATTTGCTAGCCTAAAAATATTGTCACCACAGCCTACGCAATTACAGACAGCTTATTGTGATTTACCACACATTTTATTTTTTCTAATACTGACTGCGACAATTATTATAAAGACATCAACAAAGGCAATTGCTTTATATAAACGCTATTATATATAAACACTGCAATCAAAACATCAGGCTATTGATCTTAAAAGCTGACAGATTGAAGATCAAATAAAGAGACGTGACCGCGACCGCACGCCGATTGTAATCGCATTCAGTGACAGCGGACAGGTGTCTACTAGCTTTTTGTCACAAGTAAAAAACTAGTTGACTTGAATCACGGCACAGGCTTGTTACGAGTAGAAACTACTACACGGCTAGGCTAGCGGAGGAAATGAGCGATAAACGTTATGATCTAAATCTAGATGTAATTTTATAATCATTTGTAACTGAGAACGTAGTATGCTAATTAATTATTGCGAAAGTGGGTTTGTAGGTGTATCCTTCTTTTCAGATAGATAATTTAGGAAAAAAAGGTTAAATTCGGCTATAAAGAATGGGATAAAATAATGTTATTTAAATCTAAAACTTATTCCAGAGTCTGGCATATGCTAAATTTCTCATCACATAACATGCATATAGGTTTAAACATACGATGATTTGACATTAAATCTGATTAATAATTGTTGATGACCATAGAAAAAAGTTATTAAAGAGTTTACATACATACATAAACTCACGCCTGTATTCCCCGAAGGGGTAGGCAGAGGCGCATTTCTGCACCCACATTTCGCCAAGTATGTATCAGTCCCACGTAATAGGGGGCGAGCCTATTGCCGTTTTTCGAGCACATTTCCAGACTCCGTGCTGTTACCGAGAATTTCCTAATGGAAAAACCCAATAACACTTTGCCCGACCCGGGAATCGAACCCAGGACCTCTAGATCGCTCGGCACATACTTGTACCGCGAGACCACGAGGCAGTTAAAGAGTTTATTAAAAAAAAATGAAATTAATCTTTATTTTCCCAAAAGTTATCGATTCAAATTACAAACTTAGAGTAAAATATTTCGTTAATGATTGTAAGTTACGAGCTATAAGGATAACAGATTAATTTTCAATGTAAAACTTGTTTATGTAACCAAAGATTCCTCTGGTTAAAATAAGTAAATTCCGACGAAAATGCTAAAGTCTGATGAATATTTTATGTGCATAATATTGGCCAGTTTGTTGACCTTATTCAAACTTACTTAAGAAAATTGTTTGATTCATTTGAATTATCTTTCTTGAGCATCTAAACGTTTCATCTTTTTGTTTATGCTTATATAACTTAGTAACGAGTAATCTTTTAAGGCATTGTTCTTGGATATTTAGAAATTACGTAAAGATTAATATTTAAATGTATTAAAGTTAGTACAACGCAGTCTGTGACAAAAATAATCGCATTACCGAAGAAAGAAAGACAGGTAGAACATAAGGAAGTTGCACTACATAACATCCTTCTGGTGCTGAACTCATATGAAGAGAAAGCATCCGTGAATACACAGCAAAAACAATCTTATCGTGTGGTAATAAGGAACACAACGATCGGAACGATGCGGTAGCGACTAATAGGAAATGACGAAGAAACATAAAAGTGTGGGAATTGATGCATACGCAGCTGCTATCAACGAGGATATTAAAACGTAACCACTAGTGCCACAGATTTTTATATTATAACATTCACTTGACGGTTGTTTTTACTTTCCTTTGATAAGATACAAAATTCCAGCAAAGACTTTTTAATACAAATTCGAGACCCGTCTCATAAGTAAGCATCTCTATAAACCTAAAGGCATTTTTGAAGTAAACTTTTAAGTATCAATTAATGGATTGAAACATTTAAAGATTATCTTAAAATGTCCAGACAATGAGTAAAAGTGCTGTTAGTGACAAAGAAACAACAAATATTTACCTACTAATTCATTGTGATCACTTCATCTGGAAGCTAAGTGATTTTTGAGAGTAATTTTTGTGTTAGGAATCCACAGTGCAACAAAACGGTATTGAACGATTCTCTTTAAGTTGCTGATTTTGTTAACACCATTATATCCACGATATATGTATAGCGTGGAAGCATAAGGTTTATATGGTTAACACTTAATAATCCTTTTCTGTGTTGAATTGCTAATAAAAATATAATTTTAAACTTAACATATCACAACATTTTAGCATTAGTCTCTTGCAAGTATGTTACTTGCGTTAATCATTATGTTCATTTTATCAATATTCAAATATGCATTTATAAAATTACGTTTCTCATTTCCATTATTTACCTAATTATTTTTTATTGCTCTTTCTTAATTCAATTGCAGAATAAACATTTCTTAATAATCTATTGTGCCACATACAGTAACTTGGATAGACGTAATTGCAGTCTTTCCTTGCCACATATAATTAATTCAAATCAAGTAGGCCTTTGTTGCAAATATAGTTTAGTCTCCAGGGAGCAAGGATTACTATCAGGATTATTAAAATGACGAGTTCAAGAACCGGGATGGTATTGGAACATAAGCTTTCATAACTTGCTTTCAACTTTCGCAACACTGTCGCAAATATCCAAGAAAAACGTGATGTTTTCTTCTATGTGTTAACGTTGAATGTAGAACGAAAGTAGCACAATAAAATCACTATCATAACAAGTACTCGTGTTAGCACTAGTCGACTCTTGTCCGTCAAGCTATACGCCAATTAATTTCCAGTTTAAGGCTTAATCGTTATGTTCACTGCCTGTGTGTAACATCATTACACAGTAAATTCATGCAAAGACGTCCCACGCGGTTGGCGTGAAACATTAAATCTAATCAGCTATTATGAAATGTTACTCCACAGCAACGCCTTTTACCGGCCTTGTCTCGAACGACATTTTTCTCACTTACGCTCTAATTAACTAAGTAAGAATTAAAAATTCTCCGCCTTATAAAATCGTATGCAATCAGACAGGTGGTTGCCGCGGGTTATATCGTAAAAAGTGTCGGTAAACATGCTTGCGTAACCACCATCGAAACAAGCGATGTGTGGTAATTGTCGTCCATGCATGAACACAATGTGATGGGATCGCCGTCCTCAGGTTTTACCACCGTGAAATTTGAGTACACGCGAATTTGGACTTTAATGTCGACGTGGTGCTCACCATATTGCTATTTTGACTTGCAAATGTTTTGCGTTTGGACCTGGCATGGTGTGACAAACATCGTCCTTGCTCATCCTTCACGGACGCTTGGTTTTGTTTTGATACTTCTATATCATATTCATCTTTCTATATCAATTCTTTATCATTTTGTTCCTGATTGATGCGTCGATTTCCAATGTTACTTAAGTGATCATCTTCTCAATTATTTACGGAAAATGCGTGACCAATCCGATGAAGATAGAGCAAAAGAAAGTGATGATAATTAGTAAAGATAACGAGTTACACCGAACTGTTATAAAACTGTAGTCTGTTTAAGTGTTAATTTATAATACCACGTTTTATAATTGATTACGGAGGCTGAACGGTTCGTTGTGAATTCTCAGGGAAGTGAGCGCTCGCAAAAACTCAACCAAGCATTTGTCGGAAACTAAGATGTAACAATCAAAACAATGGACGTTCAGAATAGATTTATATACCAACTTAAAACTTCAATACATTAATTATTGTATCAGTATTGCTTTTCTCAAATAAAAGAGTTGTGGACACATCATAATGACGATAATAATGTTTATTTATTTGTCTTGGATTGTTATAATGAACAGAAGCTCGCACGAGTTCGTTGACCAAGCTCACGCTGATTGTTATCAAGGGAATTGCTAACCAATTAATGTGCATGTCTTCCCGGATGTTAGGGCAGGAATCAGAGAAATAACCCAACTATTTATAAATTCAACTGTTATTAAGCTAATGATAAGTGGTGAATTCCAAACAAGCAACTTCTAAATGTAGGCATAATATTTAATTCAAATATTTAGCTCAGTAAATAAAATTCCTTCTCCATTAATGGCATCGATGCCATGTACCTACAGTCACAAATATGGCAACATTTCAATTCCTTCGTTATGCAAATAATAATTTGAAGTTGACGTAATAATATAGTATTAGAAACGCCAGCGAAACCTTTAAAATTTTATATAATTTTTGACATAAACAAACAGATCTGGAGCATGATAATTTTCCTTCCTCAATATACAATTGACAATAAAAGATCCCAGGTCACGTTGAATAACGATCTTATAACAATGCGGATGGGATCGAGGTCGCGCAGTCTAGACCTAACATAACTGCTTCGACTCACCGTTTCCTCCAGTCTTGTATGAAGCTCCAGTCTTCGTTTTCGTCTTCATCAAGCACATTTGCTTCGTGATGATCAGCAGTGGGTCCTCCATGTACTAGTTCTACAAGCTGTCGGGCCCTTTCGAAATTTCCTTCAAATTCCACCACCAGAAAGCCATCGGAACCTATTGTTCCAAACACTTCTTTCTTGTACGTTGCGTCGTTGATGGTTACCACTTCAGTGGTATCTTCGTATTTAATTTCAGAATAAATTCCTTCAGATATTTGAACTTCGGAAACCATAGTTGGTCCTCCACCTTTATCAACTTCTCTATTAAGTTCTGAGTTATCATTGTTTTCCAAATGACCGTTAGCGTATACCACTTCCTCTTTTTGCAATTCCTTTCTTGCTTCTTCTTTCTTCTGTTCGTTGTGTTTACGTATAATCGAATCGCCAAAATAAATTACAACTTTGTTATTGTTTTGAGTAATTTTATTCGCCAATCCATTTTCAGTAAGTGGTAAATTGGCCTTTTTATTCTTATCTTGATTTATCCTTTGCGCCAATTCTTCGTAACATGGAAGTCGATTACTGTAAGTTTTTTTCTCAGAGACCGAACCTTTGTGTTCATCTTTCTTCTTTTCAACGCTTTGGTAAACAGGTGGCCGACAACATTCATCAATTTGAGGCTGAGAGCTCCACGGTTTAGGGTCGTTATACGCATGGTCCTTGGTTGTCGTAGTCTGTGGAAGAGGAATGTATTTTTCATGAATATTTTTTGAATTTGAAGTTTCATTTTTTCTAAAATTTAGAACACTGCGACGCACTTTGCCTTCTGGGACATCACAAGTGTTGCCTTTTTTTTGGCGCGAATTTCCTAAGATCTTAAAAAGTGGCTTGTGTTCTGATTGGGGTTTCACTCGATCCGTGCTAGGTGCCCTCCGCATCGCGAATGAAGCCGTCTCGTCCTCCGACATGTGTGGATATAGTTGTTCACAACTGGTCGACTTGTGTGTGGTTGTCCTCGTCTTGGCAGACGTTAGCGGTTCCCGGCTCTGCCAGTGTCTGACTGAAAGTCTGGCGGCGCCGCGGATAAATTTCATAGGCTCCCATGCGTCTGCCTTCTTGAGTATGAAGTTGTCGCACATGTTATGTTTAGCAGGGGCTTTCCTCGCGTCGGCGGCTCGGCAGGACTGCAGCTCCCGGCATAGGAAGCACGAACAACGCGCGGGGCACAGCATGTCGGCGCGGGCGTGCCCGGCGCACTGCCGCCGCCGGCGCTGCTGGTCGCTGCCGCCCCGCCGCGGTCGCCGCGCGCCCTCCAACACCCATTGTTACTGTCGCCGCCCCGCTACGCAGCCGAGCAATTGCCCGCACGCGAGTTTTCCACGGATTAATGTTACCGTTTGTGTGAAACTTAACTTTTTTGATCGACAACCAAGAAAGGTCGCCCGTATTCAGAAAGTTGAAAGACAACATCAGATAAGCAGGGAAATGTCGAATGAGTGTTGTCGCTTTCAGATAAATTAGCCGAATCCTAACTACTGTATTATTAACCTCTTATCTCGTTTCACATGATTTAGCCGATGGACATGAATATAAGTTACTGAGGTGTATACACTTACTATACAAATGTATGCATATTATTAATGCTTGCATCCAGTCCAACTGCGTTATCTATCATTAGTTTCAAGATTCACATTAAAAGTAGCCGTAAAGGTTTCATCTATGCACCCCGGCGCGGTCGGAAAGGTCACGTCGTAAAATCGTCTCCACGCCTTTTAGTATTAATATGATTTTTTTAACAGCGTGCGCGCATTATCAACGGGACGGGCGGGCAGTTAACTGTAACGTGCATCGTAAAACGCTAATACCGATTCACTTGTACATGAAACTCGTCTACACGCCGAGGTGAACGAAACCATAAGTCGAACGCTAAATATAGAGCACCTCTGACTGGCGGTATTATTGTATCACTCGTAATGACACGCTGCGCAAGTCGAACGCCGTGCACCGCACGACATATTTATTGAGAATTGTAATTCGCATGAATAAAAATGCAATACAATTTTGTCGGTGCGTAATTTAAAATTTGTTGCAGATGTCGGCAGATTTTCGCGCCGGCTCCAACAAATAAGGTTGCGGCGAGCTCGGGGAATTTCGTGCGTTTCCGCGTGAGGTGGTAGCGGGTTAGGGTGACATTTTATCAAGGCATTCCGATCTTGAGTTTTTGTAAGCAACCTCTTAAAATGTTCGATCTTTGTCTCACTGCGATCGATTTTATCCTCACCAAATTGGTGATTAATGCAGAGATTCACATCAATAAAATAATAAATTTATGTTTTGCAAAACCAAAGTTATTTACGTGTGGTGCTGTTAAATGTTTTGAAATTACTACTTCATTGCTTTATTATCTTGCATGTAATTGATTAATGGTATTGTTAGGGCTCAATAATATCTCCCTTTCAACATATCATTGGTAATTTAAGTGCGTTGTAACTAAGAATAAGTGAAATACGCAAAGTGCGTAGTTGTGATTTACTGACTAACTCTTGAATGACTTAACTATTTATAGCTTGGATGTATTTCTTAACCAGTTTTAATAGTATATTGAAAATAGTTTTAAAATATTATCACCAAAAGGTGCGTCAATTAACTTTGCCACACCACGAACCTATGGAATAGATATCCAGCCCACTTGCTCCCTCCTTCCTGTAGCTCTGGGTCCTTTCAGCGTAACATGATCATATCGTAACGCATCTTAGTTAGTAGACTGATACATACCTGGCGAAATGTGGGTGCAGAAATGCACCTATGCCTACCCCTTGGGGGAACACAGGCGTGAGGTTATGTATGTATGTACAATTATAAAGCTTATACTGTTAGACACAGGACTCAAGTAAAGTGTACCTGTTGAAAGCAGTCATCATTCAAAGACGACTTGCGATGAAACGTTGTCTTCCCACAGTTTTACGCCGCCGCAGTGTAATCTCAGAATAAATTAGTATATATAAAATAACACATGATTAATTACTTTCATGAATGCAAATATTTGCGAATGCCACACAATTTTTTTTCTCCTTAAAACTTTTTCAATAGAACGCATGTTTATGCAAAATAGAACAGAGATTACAGATATTGAATTTTAACTTGTTTCGGGGGAGTAATTTGTCGCGACTCGTTGTAAGATTCTGGGTTCAATTCTCAGTTCTTGCTATAAATTATTGAGTTTCTTTTTATGGAACTCTCCGTAGTCTCAGAGAAATTAAAAATGGCAGCAAAACATTAGAAATACAATTCTGCTCACCTCATAATAAATTTTATTACGGGGGTGCTTTGAAAGAGACCAAATGCTAAGCTAATATTATTGACTAGCTGTGCCCGCGACTTCGTCCGCGCAGAAAATTAATTTTTAATAAGAAAATTTATAATCTAAAAGTAGCCTAAACTACACCTTATTACATCAGCTACCTGCCAGTAAAAGTCCCGTCAAAATCCATTTCAGAGATTAGCCGAAACAAACAGACAAAAATTGTAAAAAAAATGTTATTTTGTTGTCTGTGCCATATATAGTATATACATATATATATGCATGTAGTAAAAAACGGTTATTTCAATATTAAAAACAGACACTCCAATAATTTTTATATGTACGTAGCCTAAGTTATTCCTTATTACATCAGCTATACATACATATACATACATAAACTCACGCCTGTCTCCCGTTAGGGTAGGCAGAGACTATAGAGCGTCAAATGCCACGGTCCAAACACACCACTTTCGCTTCCTCCGCTGACATTATCCTCTTCATGCATGCACGTCGGTTTCGAGGACCCGTTGAAATCGGTCCACCCGTTTCAGAGATTAGCGGGAACAAACAGACAGACAGACAGACAGACAGAAAGACAGACAAAAATTGTAAAAAATCGTTATTTTGGTATATGTACCGTGTATACATCCATATACATTTATTAAAAAGCGGTTATTTCAATATCACAAACAGACACTCCAATTTTATTTATTTGTATAGATATGAGCAAGATAATAAAGTAAGTTGCCAATGCAACTTAAGGAATTACGACAATTGTTGATAGATTGAAGGGAATAAAATACAAAACAAAAAACAAAACGAAGAATTGTGTGACGGATGGCGCAGTAGCGACCAAGTTAATATGACTGAATGTATAGATCGGAAAGAAAAATGACCCTTCAGATTAACAAATAGCCAGCGTTGAATATTAATGGGTCCCCTGTTGTTGGTTTGATGAGATAACTTTATAGAAAATGGATGGGAAAGTCTTTTTTCTGTAAGTCTTACAATCTGTCATAAGTCCGAATTTATAATTATGCGTCTAATTTTTCCGCCCATATCTTCTCTTTTTAAGGAATGATTTTGTATGGTGGACCAAAACCTAACGCCTCTCCGTTGTAGGACGCTCGTCCTCAGCAGCGGCGTAGGACGCACACGTAGGCTAACATTGATATAGATAGTACATATATACCAGTGCCGGTACTTCCATAGAAGCCCAAAAGCCCTGTTTGCCTTACAAAATTTCGAATAATACTTTTTAAGGTTTAAAAAGTTATTTAATAAAAGCAATTTGACATATAAATGAGAATATACTGACCCCAAAATAAACAATTATAAACTAGACAATACACAATTAAGGTGCCACGCTTTTGGGCTTCTATGGAAGTACCGCCACTGATACATACATACATAACTTCACGCCTGTATAAAGGAGTAGGCAGAGATGCATTTCTGCATCAAAATTCGCCAGGCATGTATTAGTCCCACTTAATAGGGGACGAGACGCTTATTGCCGTTTTCGGACACATTTCCAGACTCCGTGCTGTTACTGAGAATTTCCTATTAGTAAAACCCAATAACACTCTGCCCAACTCGGGAATTCAACCCGGGGCCTCTAGATTCCACGGCAAATACCTAAGTTGCGAGACCACGAATGAATTATAACTTTCATCACTGTCAAAGCAACCAAAATGTCCATTTTTTTAATTTTTTTTTTACATCTGATTTGGATCTATCTTATATCTATAGTGAGAGAAATAATATTTTTTATAACAATTTACCGACGCATTAAGATCTGTTATAACAAAAAAAAGCGAATAAAAGTTTTTTTTAAAATGTTAGAGAAAATGTCGATAGATGATTGAATAGTGTCCGGCGGCGCGCGGCGTGCTCGGTGCGCCTATCATTACTTACTCTGTATGCGTTTCCGTTATGATATCTGCTAGTTTTGAGTGCCATTTATACATTTTATGTTCCGAATTAGATAAATTGTAAATTTACCAACTGATGAACTTTGAAATGTCACTTAATTGCACCTATATTTCTAGCACGGTAAAGGTTTTTTTCTAGGTACATCGGAGCTCAAAGAAAATATAGGTGAACTGGAGGTTCTAGTTTCTGGCTTGGAATAATACTAAATCCTTCTAAATTGTTTCTCTAACCTTTGCTCTAACCTTTCCTACTTCACGTATTTCCTGTCGTATAATGTTATTTTTACATTATTTGAAAACATTAGAACGATTGATAAATCTTATTTCGACAGATACGCTATTAATGCAGAATTTATAAAGAAGACACCCTTAAAGAATAGGCAAGAAAGGTGCATTTCTGCACACACATTTCATTGGGTATGTATCAGTCCACGTAATAGGGGGCTACTGGGAATTTCTTAAAGGAAGAACCCTATAACACATACATGCGTATATAATATATACATTGCCCGAATTGGAAACCGAACCCGGGACCTCTATATTGCACGGCACGTACTTGAGCCGCGTGACCACAAGGGATTTAGTACTAAAGTAGATTTACTCAATTTTAAAATTGATGAGAACAGACGGAAAAGCTAGGCTCCCATAGATACTAATTAATTTTTTCTGCTTTGTGAAATTTCTGTGATCGCAATTGAAAAACATCTTATCAATGTATATAATTAAGGTTAATTCAAAAAACATTAACAAAAAATTAAAACGCTGAAAATATCTTTCAAGCGTTTTGTTCTTGCGAAACAGATCCGCTGAAAAATAATATGCACTGCCAATCGTGTTGCTGTTCCATTAGCGATAAAAGTGAAAATGCATTCAGGGTTTTGTGGATGCACCGGAGGCTGCCACTTCAGATATCATGAGGAACAACAGATGCGCACTTGTGCCGTCAAAACGAGTAAATCAGGACGACCTCCATACAATCCTACATTTATGTTCACCACATACACTATCCATCGTCATACGCTTAATGATGATTTAGAGTGAAGATCTACGTTGTACATATATTATATACCTACATTACATCGTGCCTGCCTCGTGGTCTCGCGGTACAAGTATGTGCCGTGGGATCTAGAGGTCCTGGGTTCGATTCCCGGGTCGGGCAAAGTGTTATTGGGTTTTTCCATTAGGAAATTCTCAGTAACAGCCCGGAGTCTGGAAATGTGCCCGAAAAACGGCAATAGGCTTGGCCCCTATTACGTGGGACTGATACACACCTCGCGAAATGTGGGTGCAGAAATGCACCTCTGCCTACCCCTTCGGGGAATACAGGCGTGAGTTTATGTATGTACATTACATATCCCTCTTATACGTAATCTGTGCTTTCGTCTATGTTTTAAATACCATTTTATATGGACAAGTATATTGGTTAACCTGATAAAAAAAATATTCTACGTTGCTTGATCCGAGTATCGAACTACATATAGACGATACGTCCCAATCTATATGGGGCGATCAACGAGATGACCGAGTACCACTAAAATGCGTATTGAAGTTTATGAAGTACGTACTGATCAAGAAGACCTTAAAGCAACAAGAACGCAGACCCATTAATTCATCTATGTGTAGGATACAATTAAAAATTTAATAGATTGGTATTAACCTATAAGAGGATATAATAAGGATGGATAAAGGAAAATGGGGTGAATTAAGATTTGACGGTTGATAGACGTTTTTTGAAGCAGTGATGGCCTTGAGGTTTAGGCGCGCGGTCGAGATTTTCGGCGGTCGCAGGTTCAAACGGTTCAAAGGTTAATAAGGGCTTATAGTGCCGCAATGAACCGAATATGTAACAATTTTCCACCTACAAATTAATCTATTATTGTTTTTAGGATTCCATATTTTTACTGAAATTCGTCAAAATCGTAAAATACGTATCAGCGAGAAAGCGTTACAAACGAACTAACAAGCTTTCATTAATAGTATCAAAGACAATACCACACATAACAACAACAATACATTTCTATTACTAGAAACTTCTAAACTAATTGTAAGACATGCCAACATGAACGCAATAAAATTAAATAACGCATCAATTAACCAAAATTATAAAAGAAATGTTGAATGAAATGATGAAATAAAGACAATGGGTAAGTAGAAATTACTATTGTTGCATAAACCACGCTCCATCATATTCTCCCCGCGCCCCTGAGCCCGGGAGAGGAGGGGGAGGTGCAGTTGGAGACAATAAGATGGCTCCCAGACGAGCATAGAAGCCGTGGGAGCTGTGGGAACCGGTGAAAGTATTCTTATTAACTCTATACTTTATTTTACTATTGTTTTATCACACTCTCTCGTGGAAAACGACAGGGTTGACGTCATTGACTTAATGAACTTTAGACATGCCTCAATTCTCAACATATCTCATCATAATGTAGTAAACTACATACATTTTTTTTAATAATATTAGAATGAATGCCTTGGCGCTTTTACCATATGGGGAGATCCGTTAACATTTTTTAGTTTATAAGGTAAAAATATGTATTCCAATCCCTTCTACAACATTGTTGTGTCTTTGTTGTGAGAGCTTTTGACAAGTGCAACAGAGGTGCGGTGTGCGTAGGGTTGCCACCTTTTTTTTCGCATTTAAAGTACATTGGTTGGTATAGATAAGGAAAAAAGTACATGGTATCAAAATAAAGTACAATTTATTTTTATTTATATTTAAAAAAATGTTGCTTTTTGCAGTAAGTATTAAATTAGTATCTCTACTGAACAATTGCACAGCATCTTTACAGTCTACATTTAAATTAAAGTAAATAAGTTTTTTTTTTAAATTTTTTATTCAAATTCAGAGGGGCTTTGTTTGTGTCGTCTCGTCATTTGCTATTTATCACAGGAAAAACTCTTTCTGTGAATGCTGATGTGGCGGCAATTGATAATACAAGTGAAATTACTTTCATTGATGGTTAGGTTGCGTTTAGAAATAGTTAAAAACGACTGCTTATGTGTTGTGGCGCTGGCAAATATCGAGTGGTGACCGATTCAGCACTAATTGATTGTTTAAGGGAAAAATACTTCCAACTAAACATTTTAAAATCAAATCATGTGAAATAAAGTATTTTCGCGTACTTTATTGTTCTCATAAAGTAAAGAGTACAATTACCTGAAATAACGTACAATACTTTATTATAAAGTACGGGTGGCAACCCTAAGTGTGCGTCACATTGCGCTTCTACACTATGCTATTACCTATTATATTTATGTAATACATTAGTTTTATTACATTAGCATTACGCTTTCGATATTAAAAACCTTAATTCTTAATCTTAACTCACGATGTCTTTCACCGTTAAAGTAAGTGATCATTCATTGTTACTACACACATACCTCCGAACCCAGGTTTGAACCCGCTATGCCGAGATCCTCCACCGCGTGCCTAAACCTCGAGGTCATCACTATCATTACACTAACACAAATTAAATTCAAATATTTATCTTCTCAATAAAAAAATTACTGACTGATGATGATAAACTGCCTCGTGGTCTCGCGGCACAAGTATGTGCAGTGCGATCTAGAGGTCCAAGGTTCGGTTCGGGCAGCGTCGGTCGGGCAGTGTTATTCGGTTTTTCCATTGGGAATTTCTCAGTAGCAGCACGGAATCTGGAATTGTGCCCGAAAAACGGCAATAGGCTCGCTTCCTATTACGTGGGACTGATACACACCTGGCGAAATGTGCGTGCAGAAATGCACCTCTGCCTACCCCTTCGGGGAATACAGGCGTGAGGTTATGTATGTATTTATGTAAAAAATATGAATAGTACGGTTTTGGACCCCTCGAATCCTTTACTGGCCGTATAAATATCCAGCAAATCTATCAGTTATATGAATTTAAACTGAAATGGTACTTATCTGCATAAGATTACCAACTATAGAGGTACTTAAATTTACTGGCAAGACGTAACCACAGAGTAGTAAACTCACATTAGTAGTTAAGTGAGTTGAGTGAAGTTGAGTAGTAAAGTGAACATCTTATGCAACATTCACTTGAAAACATAGTCTCATTGTTAAGTGAAATTGGTTTGGAACTATCTGCAACAAAATCCAAATACTGCATTTTTAGTAGAGGACGGAAAAGGCTTATATGCAACCTTAAAATAAATGAGCAGTATCTAGAATATTCAGATTGTATTAAATACCTGGGAATGTGGCTTGATAAAAATCTTAGATGGAGTACACACATTAATAAAGTTGCTGATAAATGTTTAAGATTCCTTAACATTATAAAAATTCTTTCTGGTAGCTCATGGGGAGTGCATATGAAACACATGAGACAATTATATATCTCTTTAATTAGAAGTAGAATGGATTATGGTTGTTTCCTCTTTGACTGCAGTGCTAAAACTCATGTGTCAAAACTGGATAAACTTCAAAATATAGCACTTAGATTAATAGGTGGTTTTATGAGGAGTTCTCCAATCCACGTTATGGAGAGTGAATTAAATATAGAACCTTTATTTTTGAGGAGATCATACCTATCATATAAATATGTTTCAAAAATGTTTTCTTTGAAAAACAATCCTTCTTTAGATCTTATTAATCAACTTAGTTCCTTTTGTAGCATGAGTTATTGGAAAAAAAAGAATATACCATTACTGGTCAAATCTTATCATGATATTAAAGACACAGATATTAAATCTCATAAGCTAGCTTGTATGTTCTCTTTAGATACGTGGACTTCATCTTTAGATGTAAATAAGTTTATAGGATTTGACCTGGAATGTGTAAAAGTTCCTAAAAGTACTATAGATACTAATATTCTATGTATATATACCAAAGCAGAAATCAACTACACATACAATGGTTGGCACAAAATCTATACAGATGGATCCAAAGGTCCTCATGGTTTAGGAGCTGGAATATACGACTCAATTTTAAATTATAGAGTGGGTTTCAGAATTAACCGTGATATATCCATAATGTCGCTGGAACTCATTGCAATTAAGCAAGCTCTCATCTATGCTGACAAACAAAATTTTACAAAAACTGTGATTTTCTCTGACAGTAAGAGTGCTCTGCAACACGTCGCTCGATGTGCCTCTGGTTGCAGAGGTGCATCGATAGCGTTTGAAATTCTTAAGTTTATCATCTCTTCGATGAAAACAGGTAGAAGAATAAAATTGCAATGGGTTCCAGCGCATTGTGGACTCAGGGGAAATGAAGAAGCGGATCAAATAGCAAAATTAGGGGCTTTAAATGGCACATCAATAAATTATTTACCGGACCATTATGAAATTTTACCAAAATTTAAATTGGTGTGCTATGAAAAATGGAAACAACATTTCATAGAATTATCTAAAACTAAAGGCGTTTGGTACAGAGCTATTCAGAATGCGCCCCCAAAAAAAACATGGTTTGACAGTAACCTTAACAGAAACTATGTTAAGTTAGCGTTTAGACTCCGTTCTGGGCATTTTCCAACAGCAAAGTATGCCTACATGATTAAAAAGGTAAACTCTCCAATCTGCTTAACGTGTAATATAATAGAAGATATCCAACATATACTATTAGAATGTAAAATAAATAAAAAAGAACGTGAATTATTGTTTGCTGAATTTAATATAAATATTTTAGATGTAGGTTTAATACAAAGCATTTTATGTAATCCTAGTTCAAATTTATCAAAAAAAATTTGTCACTTAGTTAATTTAAGATAGTTTAAGTATTTATAATAGTTGATGTAGTAGATTAAGGTACAAGGTATGATGGGGTTGACATATCCTTGCTGGGTAAAAACCCCTAAATAAATAAAGATTAAAAAAAAAAAAAATAAACTCACATTCTGGGCTAATCGTAGAAATAACACATTTATTGCATCTGCACGTAAATTTTATATGCGGGTCGTTTTTATACGAATACACCGCTCGCCAACGCCTACATTTTACATTGTAAAATACATAGTACGCCATGTTCTAACTTATAATTTTTAATGGTTCAACGCACCGCTTTAGATTTTGTGTCGGCAAAGCAGTATAACTTCTGTTTTTTAAAGATATTTTTAGTAAACTGGTAGAAAATATGACTAAGAATAATTTTAGAGACTAGTATATTAAGTAGTAAGAGAATAAATAGTATTGTAGAGTATTGAATAGTTTTTGGTTTTCCTTCTTATGCAAAACATGAACAAAAAAAAACTATAAGTAATTGTTTATACGTAAAATGTAATGAATAGTGTGTAGAACGCTACATTAAAGTTGAAAGCGCTGTTGTTTTCCCACAGAACAACTTCAATGAAAACGTTAGCGCGAAATAAAGAACGAAAGTTACATCCATTGATATAACAAGATAAAAACGTGGCGTGAACACACACCATTATTAACGCGATCTCATGAAATATTACTCATAAACTTTGCGCATTTTCAAACCATTCGCGGATGTCGTCGAACTGTACAATCAAAGGGTGAACTCTAATGACCTTTTGCAAAAAACACACGAAATATCCCATTAAAGCGGTAAAAAACGGAATGAATCCCGCGTGGGTCTGTCGGGACGCATTATATAGTCATTTGGGAGCTGCGGGCCGGCTACCGAAATGGCGGGGGCGAATAAAAAATGAACTATCAGACGCGGTGGTGCTTAAAACTGGATTTATCAGAGGCGCGGAATGCCATCGAGTCCGGAGCGGGGCTCGCGTACAGACTATCTGCGAGAGAGGTATCGATGCTTTATCGCGTCGCGGAGACAAATTTCCGCTAATTGGTATGTTCCGTACGAGACGCCAAATGCCAAGTTTCAGTCGGCGAGAACTGAGCCTCTTGGATTATATCGTAAATGCATTTTAACGGTATAACATCTTATTGGTCTCGCAAATTAGTGTGTCGCCGTGCCAAGATGTCCCGGGTTCAACTTGAAAAGCAACGAAAATACGCGAAAGTTGTTCATTAATTTTTAATTTTTACGGACTAGACGGTTACAGGTACAGGTACAGAAAATTACACAATAAAATTCGCTGCATGACTTTTTGTTATTATTATAATAATAAAGCCTTTTTATTGCCATAAAATTACATTGAGATTATAATCATACTACTACAATACTACATGGCTCCTCTAAGGATATAGGCCTCCTCCAACTGTTTCCATAGTTTCCTGTTTGCCGCCTTCGTCATCCAGTCCTTGCCTGCTGTGTTTTTTATTTCGAAATTTGTTATTATTACATTTCCCATTATTCAAGTTTAAGTTAACTAAACCAATTGAAAAAAAGTTAATAAAATTCAAAAACATCCTGTTTAGATAACATTTTAATGTATTGCTTCGATTTTATTAAGTTATAACATTAGGTTAAAGTTTTATAACTAAAAATGAAAAAAAAAAACGGACCTTTTACAGGATCACTTGTATTTCTGTCTATGAGACAATTTACTCCGAATCTACTTGACCGGTTGCTTTATATTCGTCTATCTTTCACAGGAACTTCAACCTCTTCACTCCAGTGTTGATTTACGGTGTTCCCCATCACAATACTAGAGCATCAACAGTTTCTCACATTATTTACACCGTGGAAGTGGATAAACAAATAGGAACAGTGTAATTGGTTTGCCGGCACAATTAGATGGTTTTTGGAATGGTTAACACTATTTTGAACTTCCTGTCAGTGATACGCTTCAAAATTGCTTTGTTTTCTTGCAAACATTTTTTTGTCATAGGCACTCATCTTTCTCATAGGCACTTTGTATGAACAATTTGGTGTATTGTTTGGGAAGAAGTGTTTCCGTCAAGAGCTGATAAGTTCATCAAAACATAATAAGGTACTACGAATTGACTTTGAGCATAGTAGTCTAGCGATAGGAAATTACTTGGCTAGAAATCTTTTCTTGATGTTGCTAAGCTTAAATTGCGGAAAGATACAGAATAAAAAAAAACATTGGCCTATTTCGCAGTGTCATGAAAAATGGACAATGATTAGACAGACATGACAGATCTTTGTTTGTACTGCCCACACAGGCTAGCCACTTTTTCTTTTTCTTTTTTGACAGCCCCGTGGCGCAGTTGGCTAGACCCTAGCTTGCGAAACGAGAGGCCGCGGTTTCTTCTTCTTTATGTCTAACAGTCTTTGTTATGCAAAGAGACCAGAAACAATTTATACAAACTACAACTCGATACAAGCAGCTTGTCTAATAAACATGCGCTAGAAATACAAACGCATTGCCGGAGGGCACTGAGTAACTCCGTGTCGCGGTAGCACGTAAGTAGTAGGCGCAGATACTAGCTTAAGAGAATTTGTGTGGTTGAATATATTGACTGTATACGCGCTTGCTAGGAGTCTTGGGCTTGAGTCCTGGATTGGAGTGTTATTAGATTATGAAGGAGAGAGCCTTTTGATATATTTTATTTAAATAAATATTTCTATGTTCTGAGCAAATGATTTACTTGTTAATTATCAGAAGCTTTACCAAATCTTGAGTAGATTTGTTATATAATTGGCTTTTCATGAAAAGTATATTATGCGTTAATGTAATAAACTAAATGGTTTACCGTGAAACCGTCAGCGGTCGCCGTTTTCTGTGCCAAATAGACCCACTATTGCGAAGTTATGCGTGCATTTTCATTATTACACAATTTATTGATGAAGGAAATTCTTAGCACTAGCAAAGTTTACGTGAAATTGCTATCTACGCCAAATTTCATTCAAAACCACTGGGTTCTGTTTTTCCCGATTACATAACAAACCTCGAAATTCCCACATTTCTATCATAAGTAAGATATGTATATCGCGGACTCTGTTAATCGGCAGACGATATAGAAGAAATCTGAAGCCGCATTTACGAGGTATACTGTCACCATTTGCATCATCATCATCAGCCCAAAGACGTCCCACTGTTGGGCACGGGCCTACTCTACATCTGAGAAGGTTTAGGTCTTAGTCCACCACGCTGGCCTAGTGCGGGTTGGCGGACTACACACCTAAGAAATTCCTAAGTTTTAGGAGGTGTGCAGGTTTTATCACGATGTTTTCCTTCACCGTTAAAGCAAGTGACAATTCATTGTGAATACACACATAACTTCGAAAAGTCAGAGGTGTGTGCCTGGGGTTTGAACCTGCGACCGTCGAAATTCTCGACCGCGCGCCTAAACCTCGAGGCCATCACAGCTTACATTGCCATTTGCATAAATAAGAATAATGTTGAAAAGTGCTGTTAAATCTCCACTATGAATAATAATGACAAAGCTACGCCCATTTTATGTTCACAATAATTTATTTATGACATCATAAATTAACGCCTGCCTTCATCGATTCAAATTGAAATCACATAACATTTTGTTATATTTATGGGCAATCTGCTGGTATCTCTCCGCTCTTTTATAATATTTAACATATATGTTTATATATATATATTATGTGCCGTGCGATCTAGAGGTCCTGGGTTCGATTCCCGGGTCGGGCAGTGTTATTGGGTTTTTCCATTAGGAAATTCTCGGTAACAGCACGGAGTCTGGAAATGTGCCCGAAAAACGGCAATAGGCTCGCCCCTATTACGTGGGACTGATACATACTTGGCGAAATGTGGGTACAGAAATGCACGTCTGCCTACCCCTTCGGGGAATACAGGCGTGAGTTTATGTATGTATGTATGTGTATCTATAATTAAAATGGCTGCTCATCCATGACACGTTATTGATCATTTTGTCAATAATTAATTAATTATTCTAATGAAATGCTAATTCGCTAAGCTTTATACACCGTTAGTCCGGGTCCTAACATCTTTGCAGCCATGGTCGCGACATGGCAGAGGTAACGGGCCGGTCCCAACTTACGACCCGGCACACACGCGCCTTGTAAAATATTCTTGTCACACTTTAACGTGACTTTACGATGCACATTTTGTGATTATAAACCTTGTTAAAATGTGGTTTTGAGGCCTTTGTCAAACGTGTTGCGGTATACGTGCCGGGGAATTATTAATGGCCGATTGTAAAAAGGTTTTGAACACATGCCTTGGAAATATTGATGAAAATTATGTTTTTGCGGAAACGTTTATAACAATATGCACACTCGTGCGCTGGCTTCGTTCTTTTATTTTGCTTCTTTTAGATTAAATAATTCGTTGGCTAACTTGCGTAAGATTTCGCAGAATTACAAAAAAAAAAAAAAACACCGAACAGTCACATACATAGTTCTGACCTCACACTAGGATACAAGTCCTGTGTCGTGGATATCAGAAACTAGGAGAGACTTTTCGGTCTCGTAAACAAGCAGAACCGAAACAAATATTTGTGGATCACACAAACATTTGTCTCGATGCGGGGATCAAACTCGCGACCTCTCGTTTCGCAAGCTGGTATCTAGCCAACTGCGCCACGGGACTGTCCGCAGTCAGATTAGATTAGGTAGAACTCCTATACGATTGGACTTGCCGGGTAAAGATATACAAAATATTATGAATATTGGTTCGGTTGTACACTTGTACCTATACTCGTGAAAGCTTAAGAGTCAGACAACGTCATTTTTAACGGTTCTACGATTGATTATGTAGAGCTACATATTTTCAGATGAAAAGGTAGAAATTAATGTTTGAATGCTAGTTACCTCCTAGGTTTAGGCCTGAGTATCTCGTGAGGCGCTGGTTTGTGTCGCGGGGTCCACGCGGCGCATGCGCAGGCGCGCTCCCGCGGTTCTCCGACGCTGGTGGTGTTGCTGGCACCGACACCGCCCCCGGTGGCGCCGCCCGCGCTCAGCGGCGTCCCCTCCGCGCGCGGCGTGCACGCATCCTCACTTCAACAAACGTACTTGTCTTACTTCACAACTCAATGTAATACACTACTGGGTCATTTGTTCACCTGACGAGGAAGTCGTTTCGCTCTAAAATTTAATCATTTTCAAAGTGTAATACCTACTGTAGAGAAACTCTAAATACAGCAGATGAATATAATATTATCATTCAACCATTCCTATCTGTTCAAAGCGTTTAAGCCCTTAATACCGTTATTAAGCCGGATATTCGAGTCATGTTCGTAAGGGGAAATATAGCGAGTAAATTGAGTGCAGGTTCTCTCCCGGGGGAGGGACAAAGCGCGCTCTGTGCCTGCACAAGTGGGCTGTGTATGTGCGCACAGAGACCACTGTCTTTTTACGATACTTATCATTATATCAAACTGTTATGAATTAATATTCATCACAGATCTTTGAGCGGTACTCGAAATAGTTTTGAGATGTGCCGATAGATGTCGTTGTATCACACTTAACACACTATTATTATAAAAGCAAAGTTGGCGAGAGTTAAAACATGTTTTTACGAGTATGTTCGTTGACTGGACTACTTTTTATCCAGATATATTTAACGTAAAGCGGGTGTAATCCCGGAGTACAACTAGCGAGACAAAAATAAATTGGGTCTCTACAAACAGGTGTACTATAAAACGCTCTCCATTCTATTTACTTTAAAAGCACTAAATACGCCAGTAGTACCAATTTTTATAAGATATCCTTCTAGTAGTCCCAACTAATACCCACATTAAAAAGTCAAAACGGCTTCACAAACAAATGTAATCGACCTTTAATGACAAAAGCATAATTCACTAGCAATGCATCATTACGCGCTGAGGTCCAATGGAGTCGTGGGGTCCGGGCTCCTAGCTCATTGTTTCATGTCACGGACCATCAGGCAACTGGGCGCGGCTTCCTTACACGCCCTGTTTGCTTCACACCGGTTTTACAAACGAAAGTATTGTAGCTTGTTTTAAACTGGATACATTTGTCTCACTAGTTAAACTCTGCTTGATAATATTGAGTTATTGTAATCAGCTTTTTCATTTATTAGGTCTATGTTAACACAGCAACATACAGTCATATTAGTATTGCCTGATAAGGTCTGTTGGTGAAGGCTGAACTTATCTGGATTAAATTTAGTACATAGACAGACCAGTGGCGGTACTTCCATAGAAGCCCAAAAGCGTTACACGTTAATTTTGTAATTTCTAGTTTATAATTGTTTATTGTGGGTTATTTTCATTTATATGTCGCATTTGTTAAATAAAGATTTAAGGCTTAAAGATTATTATTTGCAATTTTGAAAGGTAAAGTGAGGCTTTTGAGCTTTTATGGAAGTTCCGCCACTGTGACAGACAATAGTATTGAATAACAATAGTACTGAATATCGGAACATCAAATTTAACTTAGAAAAAGGGCACAGCTTAAATTTATATTGTAATTAAAGACGAAATGTCTCAAGGAAAGAATTACTTAGGTAACCAAACTCTAGGAACTCAAGAGTGTCTAGTTCGTTACAAAACTAACAGCAATTAGTAACCGATAAACAAACAATCGATAATGCCGAAGCCGTAAAAGGGAACTAGTTCCGTAACCGGCACTCGATTCAATTCCAGTAATTATCAACAGAAATAAAACAAACGAACGAAATAGGACAGCTGATTGATTTATTTTTATCAAGACTAGACTTAGGTAGTAAATTGGCAAGAATTAAGAATATGTTTCGTGTTTTAAGACTCAAAGCATTTACTAGAGATACTAGTTTGAAGTTTGGATGTCCATCTGCCATAGAGGTAATAATAATAATAATAAATTTTATTTGCTATAAAACGTTTAACAATGTGTTCAAACATAAAGGAATTACAAAGAACTTTTTATGTAAGTCAGCCCCGTGGCGCAGTTGACTAGACACCAGCTTGCGAAACGAGAGGCCGCGGGTTCGATCCCCGCACCGAGACAAATGTTTGTGTGATCCTCAAATATTTGTTTCGGGTCTGGGTGTTTGTGAGACCAAAAAGTCTCTCGTAGTCCTTGATACCCACGACACAGGACTTGTATCCTAGTGTGGGGTCAGAACTATGTATGTGACTGTTGGGTGTTGGGTGTATAATTAATGTACTGGCGGTTTCTGCACTAGGCTCTAGGCCTGTATCGCAGTTGTATCTTTTAAGCGATAAATGATATATAAGGTATTTGATGTTCTCCGAACCTTTCATCATCATCAGCCTATATAACCACTGCTGAGCACGGGCCTCCCCTACAACTGAGAGGGTTTAGGCCTTAGTCCACCACGCTGGCCTAGTGCGGGTTGGCGGACTACACACCTAAGAAATTCCTAAGAACTTTGATGTGTGTAAGTTTCATCAAGATGTTTTCCTTCACCGTTAAAGTACGTGATAATTAATTGAGCCTTTATAAAACATCAAATAATAAAAATAAATAAAGTTGAAAAAAAAGCACTCGGTATAATAAAATGTGTCTAATATAGCGTCTTTTGCTTCACGTAAATAAAAGCACTCTTAATTTTAATAATACGTCGTCACGTTTTTATACGTAAGGGCATGAAACGCTATGCGCGATTTGCAATTATACTTTGCTCGTTCCAGTAGCAAAACTGTTTGTTGTCAAACTATTGCCTGTGTTCTTTTTTAGGAATCAAATAAGCAAATACTTCTCGACAAAATAAACACGTTAAGACAGTCTCTAACAAAACCAGCCTTATTTTTTTACAGACAATAAACTTGTTACATACATAAGTGTACTTTTTTATCTGCTCTCTAATCTGTCGACTTTACTTTTATACCAGCCAATTCGTTTCCGAACACATAGAAGTGAATCAACATCGTAGGAGTAAATAGTCCAAGATTGTCTTTTAATCGTAAAAAGTCCCCTAACAGGGTATTTGATTCCGCCCACATGATGGCCTGAACATAATTGCAGGAAGTCATTGGATGTTGACTGCTTCTTACCTTAAATACTACCTGCAATAAAAACCTTGGAACCTATGCCCCGACAGTTGATTTCTTATGACTAAGAATGATAGCATTAAGGTACTGTTAGTCTTACTAAAACTGCAATAAAACATTAAATGCCTTTAATAATTTATTTTATTCGTGTAATTGAAACGACTACAGCATTTAACGTTCTATTACTCTGCCGGCTTCATTTACACGGTTAAATGAAATATAAATGACATAATTTAAGGGACTTAAACTCTGATTTAAATCAACTATATACTAGGTTCATGGTTTGTGTAATGTTAACTGTGCAAGCAATGCAAAGCGATTAGAACATCAAGAAAACCTATATCTAAATTTATTTTAAAAAAGAAAACCAGTGACACAATAGTACCAGTTTATATTCCTTTTGTCGGGGCAGGCAGTAATTATAAATAAAATAATTACTCTTAACTATCGAATACAAAGCAGTGATGGCCTCGAGGTTTAGGCGCGCGGTCGAGAATTTCGGCGGTGGCAGGTTCAAACCAGGCACACACTCTGACTTTTCGAAGTTATGTGTGTATTTACAATGAATTATAGCTTGCTTTAACGGTGAAGGAAAATATCGTGATAAAACCTGCACACCTAAAAGTTCTTAGGAATTTCTTAGGTGTGTAGTCCGCCAACCCGCACTAGGCCAGCGTGGTGGCCTAAACCCTCTCAGTTGTAGAGGAAGCCCGTGCCCAACAGTGGGACGTATTTGGGCTGATGATGATGATGATGATGATCGAATACATATTTTTGAGCTATTACTAAGTGACAATTTTTGTCGTATGTAGGTATCAGAAAATTGTCATTCTCACAAACAGTTTATTGTATATAGTTAAAATCATAAAAAAATATTTAACATACCAAACCCTTTCTGCATATTCAAAGTAGGTAGAATAAATTTCCATCAACTGGATCTTCATAGATCTGGTATAAGTAGCCCAATTGGCCGATATGTCAATGCAAGTTTCAATCCTATGCATTGCAAAGGTTAATAAACTGCAGAACAAAACACGACAAAAACTGACAGAACGCTTCTAAGTAGTGTTTAAAACGAGGCCATGTTCCCGGCCGTTTCGGACGCACAATCCCTAATTTCGGCAAATTACCCCACAATTACCGACAAAATATTTTTAATTTAATAACACGATGTACACGAGTTGAGCTGGAGCAAACAACGTGTACATTTATAATACGGTACAAAAAATGTCGGAAATTTCGTCAAGGAAGGCACATTTGGAGGGACTGGGTTGGTTTGTATCTTTTGGAGAGGTATGCTATTAGCATTTTGGACAGACTCAGTTGTTTCTTAGCGAGTGCAATCGGTCCTTAGTTCGATTCTCCTAATCGGGAAAAATGGTACTGTTTTTCCGTTGAAAAATATTCCTGGGTCTGGCAGCAATGTATCGTTAAGTTTTCCTTTAGGGATAGTTCTAAGAAATAGCACGTATTCTGGAAATTTACTCTTGCCCTGTATTATAAAAAATTTAATGGATGTAAAAGGAAACATAGCCTTCAATTAACTATTGATATATCGATATCTCGTAGAATCTCGATGCTAAAAACATTAAGGTAGTTAAATCTCTAACGAACTAATTCACCTTGAAGTTACGTTTTTTTTTAATTTTAAAAGGGTTTTGTTGGTATTGTGTAGCTCCTTTCAATGCTATTTTGAAGACAAGATTTGTTCAACTTATTTGTTAAATGTACATAATATGTTTGTGTGTTAATTGTTAGAGAATATTGTATTGTTAGGTTATGGGAAGATACCAGGTACGCAGTTTCATCTTCGTAGACTGCAGAATTGGATTCAGAAGAAAACTAAAAATATTATTATTAAAACCAGTTGATTGTAACTCTTAGGATCTTGATCTATTTATGATAAAAAATATCCGATGTATTAATTTAGCCCTTTATGTACCTAATGAACGGTTTATATTATGCTAAATTTTATACATTTGTATGTATTCATGGCAAATTTATAAAAGTAGTAGCCGTTACCCGCGGTTTCACTCGTGTCTTATTGATTTTATCCGTTGTTTTTTTTTCTGTTATAAAAACTATCCTATTGTCTAACACGTTCTCTAATCTATCCATGTGGCAAATTTTACATTTGTGTCTTTTAACGTAATAGAGCATCAAACATCCGAATATAAAACGCACTTTTAAGCAATATTAGTAGAAACATATTCTGTAAATATTTCCAACAAAACCAACAGAAAAAAAATGTTTAAAAATATGGTTATTGAAAAAGGAATACATCCGATTGTTTATGGTTTAAAGTTTTAATGAACAAATATTTATCTCTAAACCAAACATCGGTTATATCCCCGGTAGCCCCTGACATCAATCACGAAGCTCACACGCCCAGCCCGGGGGCAGCCTCCGGACGGACCCTCCCTCATTATCTCAAAAATGTATCCACAAAACCATTAGTCCTTTGTTTTGTGTATTTTCAAAAGGATCGGTAAAGTTTAATAGATCATTGGAAAAAATATAAATTTTCGGAATGTGGTTAAAGTTTTTTTTTTTTTGTGAGTACAAATACCAGGCTATTTATAGCAGTCCTTGTATGCACTAATGTTAATTTTAGTTCGGGTTGAATTTCCGGGTCGAGCATCTTTGTTGGTTTTCTTTTTGGGAAAATCTCTACTTGTAATTTCGAAGCAATTCGTTTTTGGAAGCACATCATCAATTGACACACGAAGTCATCGCACTCCTACAAAGAGTGTATCAATAATAAAAAAGATTAAAACTTTAGAAGAAATCTTGTTACTGGATTATAGGATTAAATATTGCGTAATATGTATATTGATAGCGCAATACTTTGTAATAAATTACTTAACGTCCCAGCAACAGGCATTTATGTTGTACACGACAAATTATATTCTGGATTACATCTATTAATATTTTATATTACAAATAGTCTATATAATTTTGTTTGCCATGGGCTTATGAGCTGTGTCTTACAAGTTATAATAAGTTGAAAAGTGGTATTTTAATATTGATGTGTTTGGATACAGCAAATTAACCTCACCGACAAAGTGACAGTCAACATAAAGCCAACTTGCCTGAAACATCATGTTACAGAATCATCCCACACGAAACACACTTGGTGTGACAAATATTACACTTAATATAAGGTCAGCCGTCTTTTTCTTTTTTTTTTTTTTTTTTTTTACGAGAGGAAAGCGCCTTAAGCTCCCTGTTCGGTACCTCGGGGGAGGCCCAAAAAGGGTATGTCGGGGTCACCGGCCTTCCAACCCAACGCGTGGAACTATTGTTCGCTTGGTTGAGTTGGGTCCCTAACCAATATCCTACGCCGGCATACCGACTAAAACCTCTCGATGGCCGTCTTGCGCATTTTGGGCGGTACGGTAAATACAGGGCGAACGTTCCCTTAATTGTTTCCCGTTGCCGCCCAGCGCTCTGTCCAGATGTGGACTCCTCTGCGATAGGGGGATTTCAGATATCCCCCACTTGGCCTTATTTTGGACGCTCACATGATGTGAGCGTCCGCGACATTCACGAGGCCATGCACTCTGCCGCACATCTCGGAGTTGTGCAACTCTTGTAAGGGCGTACCTCCCCCGTAGTACGCCTAACAACCCCGATAACCCCTATTAGTCGCCTTTTACGACAGGTAGGGGATGCCGTGGCGGTATTCTTACGCCCCAACCACAGGGCGGAAGGTCAGCCGTCTAACTACTGTCAAAGAGAACTTTTGAAGAGGAAACCTATGTACTGTGTTTCCCTTCCTTTGGATTAGGGGCATAAAAAACGTCATACGCTACATATTGTGATGGGTGACAAACTATAGTACGAGTAGATAGGTGAGTGCACTGGAGAGGAGGTGATCGTTCTTATGTGTGATCCTGTCAAGCGCGTGGCCTCGTGCCTGTCGATGAAGTTCACACTGAGAGCGTTTAAAATAGTGTCTGATGGGATGTTTCAACTCCTTACAATTTTGCGATATCAATACCTTGATTTTGCGCACCGCACTGGTTAGGCGCCGACTCAACTTATACAATTGGAACTGGCGATTTGTCCTTTGGCTAGAGGACATTAGAATGAAGCTATCAGGGATGCAATCTAAGCCCTCCCCCCCCCCCCCCCCCCCCCTCGCTCTCTTATAAATCTGAGAGTGGTCGTGGTCGGCCACAGAGAATCACTGGGCTTATGCCCGCATAGAATTGCGGCTAATTCCACAACTCAGCCAAGCTGAATGTAATTCCACTGATTGGGAAGCCCAGAGAGTCCTACATACTTAAGTAACGGGAGCTTCTGGAAGTGGTGTAGTGGTATTTTATGGGCAATTTTTTTTTTTTATTCTGGCACGGCAAAGTGACTCCACTGTACCTGATGGTATTACAGTGGCGTGCCTAGGGTCTCTAGCTAGGGCAAGCCCAAATTTTTATTACGGTTTTTATAGTGTATTTTTTTGGTCCAGAAAGTCAGAGAACTAATAAATAATATACCTACCGCAAATTATTTACATTCAAATATTTTGACATATTGTTGTAGGTATATTACAGTACTGGCCTAACAAAGAAATAATTATTTGTCGCTAGTGATAGTTAGTACCAATAACCATAAAATGTCGGCGAAAATTATTAGAACAATAATATGTCCAAATTGTGCACAAACGTCGTGTCTCTCTAAATTTGATTGCGAGATGTTATAACATAGACACGGAATATATCATATTGAATTTTATTAGACAAATAACTCGACTCGAATTGGTTTCAAACTACATAATTAAAAAGTAAACAGTCAAATTCTAAAAAATTACCTATACTCGTAAGTTAATTTTCATGTCGTGACCTTGAATGCAAGTTTTTTTGTTGAACAAAATGATAAACAATATGTAATATGTTAATCTTAGAAATAATACGATGATGATCAACGCGAGAGTTTTGAAATTTCGTGACATAATTAACGAGAAATGAATACTTCAATGCGTTGTTTACAATATTTATAAAAAGATATCAAAGTATGTGGTGTTGTAAATTTTAATGCATTCTACAAGAACCAGATAAATTATTTAAATCATTACAACAAGAATTCCACACATTTTAAACATTATATAAAATATGCAACACAAACATAATAATATAACCTTTTCGTATGGGAACATTCAACTATTCAATTAGTTATGTACTTACTAATCGGATCTAGGTATTAAGCGTCCTCATATTTTTTTAACAATTAGAGAAATACTCGAGTCTGGCATACCTATGTAGGTTTTGGACAAGTTACGAGCCGTTTTTTCACAGTATAATTTAATGAACTTACCTTATCTTCGAAGAGCAAAACATGCACACACTTTAAGTCGCCACGAGGATTAACAATAAACATCACCAATTTTTTATAATCACTGTAGTAATATTCTAAATAGTAAATACCACAACAAATTCTATTTAATTTGGTAATTGGTTCTTTCACTCATTTTTTTTTCTTTGTTCCGCAAGGAACCGGCTAAGGTCGAAGACCATGCTGCCAAGTCTTCAGTAATTTAATTTCATGTATAATGAATGATGATGATGATGAATGATGAAAGAAAAAGGGCAGGAAATTCCCAAACTGAAAGGCGCGCCCCCCGTCCCTCCCACAAACAACCCTTAATCCATTCACTACAATAGTGAACAGGGAATCAAGCACCACTCGTCGATATTGCACAAAGCGTATCCAATTCACCCCTCACCTCCCCCTTCTCCGTCCCTCCGCATCGGTGGGACCGTCCCTCCTGGATCAGGAGGCTCCTCCATCCTCTCGCCAACAATCACCAGAAAAGACTTACCAGATACAGCGAGACAGGGAAGAAAAAAAGGGAAAACTAAATTAAACACATCACACACAACACCGACAAGCAACACTTAATCCCCCGTTCACCATTATCAAGAAAAAAATAAAAATTATATGTGAGAAGAACAAAAAACGCGCCCCCCAATCCGAACACTTCCCGCCCTTTTTATCTTCTTTCACTCAGTAAACGTAAACAATTAACAACGTGTGACCTTGACAAAGTGTGCTTCACTGCACTCCAGGGTTGCCATTAAATAAAAATATATTGCCGTGTTTTGGATTTCGAATTGCCGTGTTTTGTAGAAAAATTGAGAAATTGCCGTTTCTTTTTTTTTTCAAATTACATCAAATTCTTATCATATAATTGCCGTGTTTAATGACACAGCAATGAAATTCTGCCGTGTACCGTGTTTTTTTTGTTTTTTTTCCAACTGACCCCAATTACCTTATAACACGGCAATTGCCGTGTCAACGTCAATGGCAACCCTGCTGCACTCCCGATTGCACGCACTTCAGAGCGAAAGCGGGATTCTTATCTTATGTCCATACTAATTGATATACAGGGTGTCCCAGCAGTCGACGATAACCCGGAAACGGGGAATAGCTCAAGTCGTAATAGTTATCACAAAAATATTTAAAAAAATATAAGTTATGTATTTAGAAAAATATAGGGATTTCAAAAAAATCTAGAAAATCTACACCCTGTGACGGTTTTTTCACTACTGTTGCTGCAAATCTCTACTTTTTTAAATTATTATTTTTGCTATGTAATCCTGAATAATGCCTCTGCAAACTGTTATCCAACATTTAGAGCCACCTTGCTATACTTCGGAAGAAAATGACATTGTTTACCAAACCACATATTTAAAATTTATCATACGCCCAAATTTAACTGACCGTCCTGAAAAAAAAATGTACTACGCGAGTTTGGCAAGTAGCTTTAAAAGTTGGCGCATTTAATAAGGAATCCAAAATGGTATAACACTTGCTACATTATTTTTTAAATGTGGCACAATATTTTTTATTTTGCGAAGCAACCCATTTGACAAATTTTCTTATTAACTAAAGATGTTTCTATTCGGCTCTTCGAGACAGCAATTTTAAGATACTATTTGAGTGAGATGGAGAGAATCATTTTACGATGTGTGAGCGAGACAGAGAGTGACGCTAGTTCAGTTAGAGAATATTTCGATTAGGAATACCGGAGTAGATGGATAGGACGAGCTGGCACAATCCAATGGCCAGCCCGTTCACCTGACTTAAATCCTTTAGGCTATTTTTTACTGGGGAACGGTGAAAGAAATTTTTTGTTTAAAGCCAATTGAAAATTTACCTGAGCTACGGCAAAAAATAAGTCAAAGTCAAAGTCAAATTATCTTTATTCAAATAGACTTCTACAAGGTTTCTTTTGAATCGTCAATTTTACACTTTTTAATATTTTTTAAACTATTGCCGCTTCGATGTGAAGTATTCGAATGGAAGTAGCTGAATTTGTTAGGAATAGAAGATTTTCGCCCCTGATACCCCGATCTTTTTTAAGAAGATGACGAGCGTGTATTGCGGCTGAAGGAAGGCAGTTTGAACATGTATTGTAAATTTTACTAAAGAAATATATGATGTTAAGCAATTACTTAATAAATCTAAGATATCCAAATAAAAAAAGCCTAAATTTAAAAAAGTGATCATTGCTCCTATGCGTGGTGCCCATGGACTACCTGACAATGGAGTATCTGTCTCAGTCACACATCGTAAAACAATTCTCTACATCTCACTTATCAGTTCATCATCATATCATCTTTAGTTAATAAGAAAATTTGATCAAATGGGTTTCTTCGCAAAATAAAAAATATTGTGCCACATTTAAAAAATAATGTAGCAATTGTTATACCATTTTAGATTCCTTATTAAATGCGCCAACTTTTTAAGTTACTTGCCAAACTCGCGTAGTACATTTTTTTTTCAGGACAGTCAGTTAAATTTGGGCGTATGATAAATTTTAAATATGCGGTTTGGTAAACAATGTCATTTTCTTCCGAAGTATAGCAAGGTGGCTCTAAATGTTGGATAACAGTTTGCAGAGGCATTATTCAGGATTACATAACAAAAATAATAATTTAAAAAAGTAGAGATTTGCAGCAACAGTAGTGAAAAAACCGTCACAGGGTGTAGATTTTCTAGATTTTTTTGAAATCCCTATATTTTTCTAAATACATAACTTATATTTTTTTAAATATTTTTCTGATAACTATTACGACTTGGGCTATTCCCAGTTTCCGGGTTATCGTCGACTGCTGGGACACCCTGTATAAACGGTATTTTGGTTATATCTATGTTTTAAAATACAATGGGAATTTCGACGTAGTGCGAAAGAGATAGAACTAGTATAGTAAAGTGAAGCCAGGCTTAAAGCCCACGAGATAGAGGGAGATAGATATTATTATTATGTTCAATATTGATGTTTACTCTAAACTATTACCGTTCGTGCGCCCGCGTTTCGTTTTTTGGAAATTATATGGGCAGGGATTTGGCGCGCGGCGGCGTGGCTGTATGGCTGACGGCGGCGCGGCAAAAATACGTAAATTTCTGTTTTTGGATAAATATTTTGTTGTTTGTATTGAATTATAGAATACTTATCTAGTTTATGTTTCTTATTCGGAATTACGTAACGCAAGCTGGGCTTTTGGGCTTCTATGGTAAGCACGGTGGTGTCCAAAAAAATAATACCGACCGGCGAGAAACGATATGGTCACCCGCCGGTCGATACAATGCCTGCCTGCACAAATGCTTCTTCGCGCTTCACTTAAAGGATCCAGGATCATAGGAAGGAGGGAACACGTGAGCCGGCAAACCATTCCACAGCTTGATGGTGCGGCAAAAGTATGAGTTGGCGAACTTTTTAATTCGAGCCGCGGTAATTAAACTTAAAGATGGTATCCAGGCATAGAAACGTGTCAAAAGGATAGGTATATACTTAGAATTATTTCTTAATTTTATTGACTAAGTGATTAAGTTTAATCTAACAAGATGGAATG
The DNA here is from genome assembly GCA_907164795.1 of Hemaris fuciformis. NCBI lineage: Eukaryota > Metazoa > Arthropoda > Insecta > Lepidoptera > Sphingidae > Hemaris > Hemaris fuciformis. The sequence continues at coordinate 16,482,787 of OU015438.1, read as the reverse complement.
TAAGCAATTAGTTAACTGTCGCACTAAGTTTAGACTTTGAATAATTTGTAGTGCTGACAGGTACCACCGACAACTTTACGAGACAAGTAATTAGGAGTAGTGGCTTACAAGACCATTTTTTTCGCAATATCTATGAACTAGTCTAGACTAGACTTATCTTGCTTGAACATTCATGTTTAGTCTATAGTGACTGGAGTGATAAAAATATATTAATTATTTTTATCATCAGCCCATATACGTCCCACTGCTGGGCACAGCCTCCTCTGCAACTGAGAGGGTTTAGGCTTTAGTCCACCACGCTGGCCTAGTGCGGATTGGCGCATTTATTTAGTGCAGTTATTTATTTACGACTGCCGTGCGATCTAGAGGTCCTGGCTTCGATCCCGGCACGGGCAAAGTATTATTGTTTCGATTAGAAAATTGCCAGTAGCAGTACGGAGTCTTAAATTGTACCCGTAAAACGGCAATAGGCTCGCTCCGTATTACGTGGGACGAAAACACAATTGGCGAAATGTGGGTGCTGGAATGCACCTCTGCCTACCTCTTCGAGGAATAAGGCGTGAGGTTATGTATGTATGTATGTACAGTTATTAAGTCGTTAGTATAGTGATTGTTACAGATTATATTTATCATTCAATGAATTTATGTAAAACATTCTGAATAATCGACCAATAGGTAATGATACCACCTTTTTAGATTATTATTTACATACATACATAAACTCACGCCTGTATTCCCTTAAGGGGTAGGCAGAGGTGCATTTCTGCACCCACATTTCGCCAAGTATGTATCAGTCCCACGTAATAGGTGGCGAGCCTATTGCCGTTTTTCGGGCACATTTCCAGACTCCGTGCTGTTACCGAGAATTTCCTAATGGAAAAACCCAATAACACTTTGCCCGACCCGGGAATCGAACCCAGGACCTCTAGATCGCACGGCACATAGTTGTACCGCGAGACCACGAGGCAATTATTATTTATGGGGAGTTATATATACTTTTTGATATTCTTAACTCAATTGCCGCTACGGAATATATTAAAGGTACGAGTAAGAATTAATTGCTAGAAAACTTTGTGAATTTAAGGCCAGAACTCAATATGGAATATGGATGTTTTTAAGAAATATTTCGTAGAATAGCATAAAATGTGTACATTGTATACAAACTGGTTGCATGTTAAAAGAGTCGATTAAAAAAAGGATTTACTTAATATCCTCAAGATATGAAAAATTAATTTGTTTTTTTTATTTATTTAAAAAACCGTTGACCCTGTCAAGAAACATCCATCTATTTATTTATATGCATACTCGTATTATAAGCAAAGCATGGTTCATCGCCTCCTCCGAAACATCCAGAATAACTTTTATGGCCTTCATGTGATGAAGACAATCATAAAACAAATATCCGTTGGTACCAACTTACAAATAGATTCGTATACAACTTTATTTAATACTTGTTTGATAAAGAACACGTTGTAATTACATTTATCCGGGTTCAAATGATAGATTTAATATTACAGTAACTTGACGATGCAGATAAATCTTAGAGTTAAGGCATAATCAGTACCTAAGTTGAGTTAGAGTGAAATCTAGGAAATTGTATTTAATCAATAAAAGCCCTCGTTAGCGATAAAATAATTTCCAATTCCAATGTGTTAAACCAACGCCCTGACCCAAATTCTTAAGTATTCTAGATTCTATTCGAATGTTAAAAATATCATATTTCAGTAGCTTAGTCTAGCCTTCTGAGTACTGATGTCCTTAATTTAGAACATCTAACAAAAAAAAATCTGTGACAGATAATAAGAGATCAATCCATTTTTTTTTCTCCATGAAACAAAACATACCTATATAAGGGTTTAAAAAAATAATACTCCTCAATTGTGTATCATATCTAGAAGTACTTAGCCGAAAATCAAAAGAAAATCCAGAAAAATTGTACTCTGGAATTCAGGAGGCTAGAGAATGTGGCATTCATAAATAATTATAATTTTTCACAGGTGATGTTGCGGACACACATAATTTCGAAAAGTCAGAGGTGTGTGCCTACCCTAGGGATTGAATCTCGGCGAGATTCTCGACTGCGCACCTAAACTTCGAGGCCATCACGACTTCGACTTATTTTCGCAATTAATTATCACGTACTTTAACGATGAAGGAAAACATCGTGAGGAAACTTGCACATCTAAAAGTTCTTAGGAATTTCTTAGGTATGTAGTCCGCCAAATCGCACTAGGCCAGCGTGGTGGACTAAGGCCTAAACCCTCTCAGTTGTAGAGGAGGCCCGTGCCCAGCAGTGGGACGTATATGAGCTGATGATGATGATGAAAGTGATTTTAGTTTGGAGCATTACAGTTTAAACTTATTTTTTTTTACAAACTTTTTTTTATAAATCTGATTATTAATGTTTCGACAAATAATACTTAAAGAGCAAAATAAAACGATCCTTTCAATTTGCCATAATAGTACGAGTACTTTTGATAATGCAAGAAATACGTTCATAGTTTTCATTAAGTTCACGGAACCAATTGAAGGAAGTTCATAGATTTACATATACAATTACGCTTATAAAAGATATATATAACGGAGATTCTTGGGCGTTATTGATTTTAAATCAAACAGTCAAACTTTTGGAGGTAGTTACAAATTTAATCGGAAACAATCGTAATACAGAGCTCCGTTCGGTCCGGCGTTCCGAGCGAGAGTGAATCACCTTGATCGGGCGGCTTTATTTATACCCTACGTTGGGCGCACAGTCCCCACTGTGCGCATCCCCATGCGACGACTCTTCGACACGGCCGTCCTGATGACCACACGTCCTCGTGTGGAGTAACTGGAATGAAAGAAAATTCTCGAGCAGTACTCATTCCAGTCGCTCGGCCATTCCTGGCCCAAATGGGTGGGAATAAAAGGCACTCTGATCAAAATCATTACTGGTTCCAATGAAAATCATAACAAACTCTTTTTCTCAAAGCTGACATGTTGAACAACAACCATACTCATTCAAATAATAGGAAACTCATTAAAATATCACAGTGCTCATATCTCTGACCTCCATCCGGCTACAAACATCAAACCAAACGACCTCTATCCGGTCTTCAACACGTAACCTCTATCCGGTTACAAACACAATACCATCTGGATAATCATTTCGAGCCTTAATCAAAATAGTCTTCAAGTAGGTTTGTTCAACACGTTACTTTATTTTTCACTATTCCGGTCATAGTCGCAGTCTCATCAATACGCTTTCCTTTAATTTTACAGACTACAGATTTTTTAATTAGAGAACACTCAGCACCAGAGTCGTAATGAAATGAAAATTGCTCACCAGAGTGACGTTCCAATAAACGCATCCATTTTTTTTCATCGCTAGCGTCTTCATTTTGAACACGTGGGTCGTCGTGGTCCATCCCAATTCTGATAACGGAGATTCTTGGGCGTTATTGATTTTAAATCAAACAGTCAAACTTTTGGAGGTAGTTACAAATTTAATCGGAAACAATCGTAATACAGAGCTCCGTTCGGTCCGGCGTTCCGAGCGAGAGTGAATCACCTTGATCGGGCGGCTTTATTTATACCCTACGTTGGGCGCACAGTCCCCACTGTGCGCATCCCCATGCGACGACTCTTCGACATATAGATTACAGATAGGCAAATTGTTTGTCCTTCCCGCAGGCGCACGCAGCGGTGGCACCTGCTCCTGTCACATAATTAAATAAACCCAGCCAGGACATTTATTTTCATTAGATTAGAAAGTATAAATAACGGCAATAATCTGAACCATTGGATACAAGCTACCGGCTAGTGGCTAGCTATGATTAATAATGTCTAGCCTTTATAAGCGTATTTGGAATAGAATAACACTCCATGAACTATATACAGGGTGTATTCAGACCGTGATCGGAAACTAAGGCAGGTAATAGCTAAGGTGATTACAAACCCCTTGACGTCAAAGAAAATTCTGACAAAAAATAAAAATTTTGACTTTTTCCATACAACCATCGGTATTAAATGTATGCGGTTTGTATGGAAAACGTAAAAAAAAATATTTTTTGTCAGAATTTTCTTTAACGCCAGGGGGTTTGTAATCACCGTAGCTATTACCTGTCTTCGTTTCCGATCACGGTCTGAATACACCCTGTATAATAATAACCTATTTGGAATGAAATTCTCTTACAATAAAATGCGAGTGTAGCTTTAGCGTGTTTATACCGTATAAAAACGATTACCAATTATAAAATTATTACATTGATGCTGTATAAAACAATACCTAAAATTTGACGGGCAATAATGCTTCCAAAGTTGAGAATTGGAAACCGATGCTGATGACTCATCGTAAAAAATCGTCGAAGAAAAAACATTAAGTTGACAATCACTTATCATCAGGTATCGAAAAGTCCGTCAACGCATGTCAAACCCGGTCCTTACCTGACAAAGGTATCCAAAAAGGTACACAACTCGAAACGAATTTAAGCGGTGCCATATTGCCGGCATTTCACAAGCCTGCGACGTTTCTACGGACCGCTCAGGATTACAGACGATTTTTTGTATTACGACACTTACAAATTAAAAATTTATCACTTGGGTGCGCTTGTCATGAGTGTATTAAAATCATAAACTCATTTTCGGACATCATAAAATCTACAAAAAATGTTTCGCAGATTATCTCAAACCGCCCAGCGTCATAAGGTGATGTACTGTGTCCCCATGTTATTTTTTATCTTTATCAAAAAAATCATTTTTAAAGACATTTTTCTTCTACTCCAAAGACTTCCAAAGCCACCATCAATTAGTCTTTGTTATGGATTGATGCCATTTTTAGTAAACCCTCAATTTGAAAACTATTTTGCCCTTCAATTTTGAGAGATTTATAATATTCTCAGTGTCACTTCAGCTTGCTAGTCCACTAACCTAATGGGCTATGTTAGTTAATACTCTGAGCCTATTTACATCTTGTCGGTTACAACTAAAGCATTATAAAACTAATAGTGTTGTATCTTTGCCATATACTACCTGGTTGTAATATTTACGTCTGTAAAACGTATAACTATGATTTCGACCGATAATAATACATTAGTTTGAATGTAAGACTAGTAATCAAGTTGTTTTTCTTATCTATCTGTTATCAGTTCTGTCAGTATTACATTCAAATAAGACCTCAGAATACTTAAATAGTACCTAAGTATTGGGAAATCTTTTCTAATTAACAGCTCTTTGATTATTCGAAGTTATTTATTTTATACAAATAGTTATTTCAAATAACAACGTCAACGTTCGTTTTATATTTCATACTTATGCATTTTATTTTTGTTTTAAAGAATTTAATGCGTATAAAAATGTTCATAGACGAATAAAACAACAAAATTCTCTAACAGAAAAATACGATATGTTGTTTTTTACCATTGAAAAGATCTTCAAATAAATCAGATTTATATCTCCTAATTTTCCCTTACGATATTTGTAAATTAAGCGTTAACCAATATGCCTATACACTGCTAACGCTCAACAATATTTTGTACTTCTTGCATCGATTAAAACCAGTTCCATCTCTCGGCCATTCCCGCACATTTCAAACTTTTGATTTGCACAGCGGTCGTGATTACTTTGTCATATCACAGCAGAATGCAGATGCATTAACATTTAAGTGCATTCTGAAGTTTTTAATTTCCATAAGCCACGTCGAGAGGCATGTAGCGGTATTTAGCACGTCGCGTAAAAACGTGTACACTTCTGTCCGTTCGTTTAAATAACATTTTATGAACGCAGGGGCGGCCGTGCAGTAATATTTTTGATATTGTTTTCAATTTTTGCTAGATATTGGTTATTATGTAGCAGCTTTTTGCTAAAGACTAAGGTTTTGATATTATTCTACTACATGTAATCGATGCGTTAAATTGAGTTATGAAATCATATTATTTTGTGTTTTAGGTAAGAACTACCCAAATACATTTTGCCCAAAAATTTAACGCGGTGATAAAATAAAGCATTAAAATTTCATGTATTTTTACGCAACATTAGGTGTCTAGTAGTAGCACCAATTCAATCATCATCAATCAACATTAGTAGTCTTGTCTTGTCTTAGGTTTTATTATTATTATTTTTAAACATTTAATCCTGTAACCTAACGTCGTAGGAATAGCCTATTGTGGAAGTTGTCAATCATTAACTATATACCTTAAATCTGTATTAAGTTATTAAAAATTTAAAAAACACAGGCAGCCCTAATCGTCCAGTAAAGCTCGCGGCGTGCGCGTGCGCAGCTCACGGCACGCAAGGGCGGGAAGCGTCAGTCAACTGTCAGTTAGGGTTACCTCTGCCGGTTAAGCGCATTTGATGTTCTCACTGATATACTACCAAACAGCTGATTGGCTCGTAAGTGGATTTATAGGTTATCTCTAAATAATAATGGAAATTTTTATACTTTAACCTATTTTTGTAATTACTGCTAATATTAAAGAATAAATGCGAAAGTAGTTATATCGATCTGCCTTTTTTGTCCGTGGCAAAGTGGCTCTAGCTAGGAGGAGCTGGGTCCGTTCGCTTCGCAAGCTAAGCATAATTTCAAGCTTAGCAATGAGCCCATGCATTTTAAAAACGTAATTAGTAATTTATGCGAGCTATTCAAGGCTTGAGTATAGAAATTTAAAAGCAGAATTAAAAACGATTAAAATGTTTCCAGTCAGCTGTGAAATATGGCACAAATTATGGGTATGCGCCATACCACATATATGCAGATACAATTAAAAGCTCAGGCACGCGGTATAATAAAAATGCCGGCTCATTCCCGGTGTTCATAGAGAAGGTGACGTCACCGCATTCGCAACGTTTTTTTATACCCTTTGGATAAACTCGATAAAGCAGTTTGCACTTTGTAGGAACATGTAAGGTAGTTAACAACAATGTTAGTAGAAAAACTGATCACGATGGAGTTAATTGTAAATGAGATGGTTTCATACAGTAAGCTGTCTTAAGCACTCAATTATATCTGCTTTTAAAAGAGCTCCAGTTAATAACTTAGTTGCAAAAACTGCGGAGTAATTAGCACTAGATTTCTGAATGGGCTAGCTTTAAGATCTATGTTATAGAGGAAAATGATGTCGCAATTGGCTATATAGGGTAAACCCATCATGACATTTTTAATAATACCCTGTATTCGTGATGGCTTTAACAATGTACAAAATTTGAACAAAAACCGATGGGTAGTTTTGCCAAAAATCGCCATTAAAGATCTTAATATTGTTGCTTTAAATTTTACTCTAGTGTATTAATCATTGGAATTTTAGGACCTCCGTGGCGTTATTAATTAAAAACCCAGGGATTTGTGAGCTCTAACACTCTTACTATCCAAAAAGCAGGATTAAGTAAATGTTAAAAGAAATTGACTGCCTCGTGGTCTCGCGGTACAAGTATGTGCCGAGCGATCTAGAGGTCCTGGGTTCGATTCCCGGGTCGGGCAAAGTGTTATTGGGGTTTTCCATTAGGAAATTCTCGCTAGGCTCGCCCCCTATTACGTGGGACTGATACATACCTGGCGAAATGTGGGTGCAGAAATGCACCTCTGCCTACCCCTTCGGGGAATACAGGCGTGAGTTTATGTATGTATGTATGTATGTATGTTAAAAGAAATTGTATTCATTTTTTATTTCCATTTATGGCTACCGTTTTTTCAACGCTCTAAGCTACGTTCGAATATAGAGGCGTGTCTTTAAATCCATCTACTAAGACAACTTTGGAAATATTACTTACAGTTACTAATATAAAAAGGGAATACAAATAGCATTTTTTATTAATGACCACTTTAATCCTTTTGTACTTTTATACCGACTCATTAAAATTTGTATATATACAGTGCATTGCACAACGCGTTTAGCTTTGATATGTCAGTTTTAATAGCCTTTATTAATGTCTTAACCATGATTAAATATATTGCATTAATAAATCATTGATATTTGACTCGCGGTATAAGCATGCGCTGTGCGATCTACAGATGTTTGGTTCGATTCCCGGGTCGGGCAGTGTTATTGGGTTTTTCCTTAAGGAAATTCTCAGTAGCAGCACGGAGTTGTGCCCGAAAACGGCAATAATTTCACCCCCCATTTAGTGGGACGAAAAAGCAATTGGCGAAATACTATTTAGTATTTTGAATGCCAATTTTAAAGTTATATGAAGACTATTCACATATACAACTAATATTAAAATTGCAAAGTGCCGACACAGCTAGCTTAGCTGCAAAGTTTAGTATACTTTATTAGTAAGAGAGCTTGTATTAGATTTGCAACGAATTAATCAATTAATTCATTCAACAATGAGAAAGAAAACGATTGAGAGAAGTTGGAAACAATTATATTAATGTCCACTCTACTCTATATTCATATCAACAATAATTTTACTATGAGATAGTCATTTATATACAATTGATAAACATACATACATAAACTCACGCCTGTATTCCTCGAAGGGGTAGGCAGAGGTGCATTACTGCACCCACATTTCGCCAGGTATGTATCAGTCCCACGTAATAGGGGGCGAGCCTATTGCCGTTTTTCGGGCACATTTCCAGACTCCGTGCTATTACTGAGAATTTCCTAATGGAAAAACCCAATAACACTTTGCCCGACCCGGGAATCGAACCCAGGACCTCTAGATCGCACGGCACATACTTGTACCGCGAGACCACGAGGCAGTCATGATAAACTAAACACATATACACATGTCATCATCATTATCATCATTATCATCAGCCCATATACGTCCCACTGCTGGGCACGGGCCTCCTCTATAACTGAGAGGGTTTAGACCTTAGTCCACCACGCTGGCCTAGTGCGGGTTGGCGGACTACACACCTAAGAAATTCCTAAGATTTTTTAGGTGTGCTGCTTTCATCACGGTGTTTTCCTTCACCGTTAAAGTACGTGATAATTCATTGTGAATACACACATAGCTTCGAAAAGTCAGAGGTGTGTGCCTGAGGTTTGAACCCGCGACCGCCGAGATTCTCGACCGCTTGCCTAAACCTCGAGGCCATCACGACTTATATTTGTGTGCTGACCAAAAAAGGCCCGCGGGCATATCGTAGTAGTATGACCGCTTCACAAGCTTACAAAGAAATCCTTTGAATTCTAATGTCATTGTACAAAACCTAAGCAGGACTATTGTATTATAATTGTATCGTTAACCAATCATTTCATTCTTTAGTCCGTAGGGTACATTAATTTAGAAGTAATCAAAACAAATACAGATTTTATCTGATTGATCGGCCATCAATTAGTATTGTCAGTTTGCTTAAAGAATGTCTATTTATTGGATTGTGTAAGGACTTGTTATACTCGTATAGAGCCGAGTTGATACTCATTACAAAGCAATTAAATTAAATGCTAAAGCGTCATATGCGAGAGTAAATCACTCATATTATTCATTATGAAATACTACAGAACGTGCTTAAGTAACATGTCATGTAGATCTTTTCCTCTTTAAAGTATCTCTTGACATTTACTTACGCACAATCCGCATTTTTAACAGTTTTTAAAAGACAGGACAGTATGTGACTATCCCTACTTCACAGTCGCCACTGCAACACCTCGACCAGAATTCAAAATATCATTCACAAAAACTGTATCTTATAGCGAAACTCATTGTTTCTATAGAGCACTTACTTATATTCAATCCCCGACAAAATCATATAAGAACCAAAACAGATAAAAATAATTGGAAAGAAATAGCTCGCAATTCTTGTTTTTTCAGAAATGCTTCATATTAATAGAAAAAATATAGCAAAATGACTACAAGATCTAATTGTTCTTTTATGATTTAGAATGTAGAAAAGCCTTCTCCCACACAAAATTGGGGTCATAGAATCAGCGTGCTGCTACTTGTACCACCTTCGTAACGTGTCCTGCCCTCATTTATAAAGCTGCATACAATCACGTCCTAATCCTCGGAGGGATAGGCGTTCCAAAAAAGGTCCACTTCCAAAAGGTTCCACTTCAACGGTAGTTTAATTCCCTAGGTACGTGTTGCGTCTATACCTAAGTGACACAAAAGACCAGGAAGCCTAGAAATAAACTTCTGGTTTTATAAAGTAAAAATTTTTTCAGGACCAATTCAGGGTAAACGGTCTAATATAGTCATTTAAGAGATTCATCATCATCATCATCATCAGCCCAAATGCTGGGCACGGGCCTCCTCTACAACTGAGAGGGTTTTTTAAGAGATTACCACAAATAAATCTTATAAAAACCTAGGCATCTACGTACATCTAAATTATAAATGCGTTTTCATGCTGGAGAGCTGATTTAGGATTTTTTTTAATGTAAAAGTTAGTGCAAACGATTAGAATAGAGTATTTCATGGTTCAGATACGTTTAGCTCTGAGGGACCATAATACAAAGCTGACGGAAAGTTTTCGAAATCCATTTCAATAAATAAATTAAAAAAACATTTTTTGATGGTCTAGTTGATATTTTTTGTCTTTTTTAATGCAATACTCAATATTTTACGTTTTTCTTACAATAGTTATTGTACATAACTCTGCGTTACAATATTACAATATAAATACACAGTACGTGCTGCACAAATCGTTGCCGTATGTAGCCTTGTGGCATAACAAAAGGCAAACTTTAGACAAGCTTTAATCGCTTATAGTAATTTGCAGCAAAAACTCTCTATTGTTATATGAATGGAGTTAAATTTAATTTGAACGTTACATTACGGCATGATACTCGTATAATTAATGGATTAAATACTTGTCTGTCATTCGTATTGTGTTATCATGAATAGTTCATGCTAGTGAAGCAGTCGCCTTTGGCGAATAACTAAGGATAGTACAAATACAAGTACGGCTACACGTCTGTTATTGCTTAGAGATATTTTCATAAAAGTATTTCAACCGTAAGGTTTCATTTGTAAAGTTTATTCTTTTGTGTAAATATTAATATGTCGACGCCTATTATATATTTGTAGAGTGGCAACCCGGCTACGTCCCTTCCACTCTGACGCAACACCGGATGCTGGTAGAGGAAATTGTCGGTCAACGGCGGCATTACGTTTAAATCCGTCGTGATCGAAGGACTGTGCCACGTGTTCGGTGGAGTGTCGTGCTCGTGTGATATTAAATAGCTAGATTATTACGGACTTACTAGTAATATTATCTCGATTCATTATAAGTTTTAAGATAAAGTGAAAAGTGCGTTTTATTCTCTTCGCCCGATTACTCACGCCTGCCGCATGTTTTCCTTAATTCACGATGAAGCCTGCGCGTAATGATTTTGCAGTTCCTTCATCAGAAGCGGGATTCGAAGGGCCTCAACTCGAAGAGAATATTAACGAAAACCAGACAAATGATTCGACACCGGCGCCGGTACCAGATTTACTGCGTAACATGGAAATGCAGTTATCGCGTTTATTGGGCGCGTCGCAACCACAACCAGCTATCATAAGCGTGTCACCGAAGCAGTTTGTGCGCTTTGATCTTGACGAAATTGTTGCAGACGTTGAAGGTTGGTGTAAAATTATGGATATTGTCATCAACGGGCGCAATATACAAGGCACGGAATTGTTATTAGCGCTTACACATGCACTAAGAGGTCGCGCAGCTACCCGCCTTATTAGATTGTTCGATTCTCAGCTAAAATGACCGCATATAAAAGAAATATTAATTGCTTAATTTGCTAAGCCCATGCTGCCACAAGATTATTTCGACGAAATAGAGAAAGATGCAGTTATACGAAGAGAGCTTCATTCCCACAACGTAGCGACAAAGGCCCAGCTACTCCGCATTCTCAGCGGAATTTCACTAAAACGAAGATATGACAACAGCGATGGCCATGATGCCGATAGCAATAGACTTGTGCAGAACGCAAGGAAGGTGGAGGTGCTCCAGCGGTGGTCAAAGAGGTTCACGTCTGCGAGCGCAAGCCTACGAGGGGCAACCTGACCACATCATCCGGTGAGCTCGTTTCTTTTCTATTTGACAGTGGGTCTGCTTGCTCGCTAGTAACGAGTAGCTTCACCTATAAGTTTCTGAGTGCGTTGATCCAGGGGACTGGGTTATAAAGGCCCATGTTCCGATAGAAGACGTGAGTACTCGATCGAGAAACTGGCTTAAAATGGCCGACGTTTCTGATTGAAAAGTGCACACCGTGTTTCATTTGTGTGACCTATGAGAGGTCGGTTGAGATGTGCTGTATGGTTGTCCGGTCCATGTCATCATAGGAGATGATGGCTGGTCGAAGGGACGCCTCACTGATCGGAGGGACGCTAAAGGGTTGCCCGGTCCATGGCATCACAGTTGGGGATGGCTGGTCGTGGCAACGCCTGTGTTAGTTGTCCGGGTCAGTTCGTGAATTTGAGAAACGAGCAGGAGTAGAGCAATAGGCTGCTAAGATGAAATACTATTTACGGACCACTAAAGCTATGTGTGCATGTGTGTGTAGAAGAGAGTGTGTGTCAGTGATGGACGAGCGTCGATAAATTGTAATCTGCAAATAGTATGTCTTTGTCTTTACAGGGGGAACAGCGGAGTAAGGTCTACGCACGAGGGCGTGCGATAGTCAGTCTGGCCGTGTCGACGCCTATTATATATTTGTAGAGTGGCAACCCGGCTACGTCCCTTCCACTCTGACGCAACACCGGATGCTGGTAGAGGAAATTGTCGGTCAACGGCGGCATTACGTTTAAATCCGTCGTGATCGAAGGACTGTGCCACGTGTTCGGTGGAGTGTCGTGCTCGTGTGATATTAAATAGCTAGATTATTACGGACTTACTAGTAATATTATCTCGATTCATTATAAGTTTTAAGATAAAGTGAAAAGTGCGTTTTATTCTCTTCGCCCGATTACTCACGCCTGCCGCATGTTTTCCTTAATTCACGATGAAGCCTGCGCGTAATGATTTTGCAGTTCCTTCAAATAGAATGTGGGTAAATAATAATTTGAAAATAAGAATAAAAATGGGGTTATGGATTTTAATGTGGGGGATTGGTCTTGGTGGAAGGAGGCTATAAATACTGGCGACACTGACAGATTGATTCATATTCGGTACCGGACGTGGATGGTGTTTCTTACACAACATTTATTTATTTATTTATTTACATATTTACACTTCATACAATGTTTGTATAGGTGGACTTAATGCCTATGGCATTCTCTACAACTCGAATGTAAGGTGATGCAGAGATGAGATGAGGCGGGTTTTCAAAGAATACTCTTTTTAATGGAAAACAAACCGCTTTGCCTGACCCGGGATTCCAACCAGGGATCTCTAAACCGCACAGCGCACTCTTGTGTTGAAGGATCTCAAGGCAGTCATCATGATAAGTCTCATGGCAAAAATAATTGTTCGAGAATTAATCTCCAATTCGTATTTATATGATTTCTATATGTCGGAGGGTCTTGAGCGTTATTGTTTTTTTTTAAATAGTGACAGTAAAACTTCTGGGGGTAATTTCAAAAACTTAGTACAGAGCTCCGGTCGGTCCGGCGTTCCGAGCGAGAATGAATCATTCTCGATCGAACGGCTGTATTTATACCCTACGTTCGACGCACAGTGGGGATGCGCCGACGCTTCGACACAGTGTTTCCAGATGCACTGTAATTACAGTAGTTTTACTGTAATTCCACTCTATTTACTGTATACTGTAACATGCCGAATACAGTGTATGAAATCACTGTATTTTTTGTTGATACAAAATTTCTGATAAATCGTAATTCTAATACTTGATCTAAAGAAATATAAAGATAGTATAAATAAAAATAGTTATTACGCGGCGTCAAATAGTATAAGATTCGAGATTCCGTGTGGACTTTAATTTGAGACGTTTACATTTAGCATGATTTTGTGTCTATTATTCGTTGTTCGTTGGATATAAATATTGTTTGCTCGGTTTTATTGGACTCGACTGATTATCTGATTAAAAAATTTAAATATGCCGAAAATTAGTTCGGAAAGTAATGAAGCTGGACCGTCAACTCCAAAAAAAAAAAACAAAGAAGCGAAAAGTTTAGAGATGAGTGGTTAGTAGACAATGAACTAAAAAAATGGCTAAAACGTTATCCCAAGGATAATTATAGTGCAATTTGTGGGTTGGGAAATGCGTCAATACTGGCTGATAAGGGAGCGATTAAAAGACATGGGAAGCTTGCAAGCACTTATACAGGACAAAAACTACTTCGCAAAAGTCAATTGCCACTTTGTTTCAAACAAAACCGGCTAAAGTGACAGCGAATAAATAAAAACGTCTAAAAATGTGATTATTATTTACTGTATATTTTGATAGGAAAACACTGTAATTTTAACAAAAATATTGTAATTTCAAATAGCCTACACTGTAATTTCGATTTTTCAATCTGGAAACACTGCTTCGACATATAAAATCTAACAGCTGATTTAGTGTCTCTGTTGTACTCGCGGAGAGGTCACGCTTTATTGTAAATAATTGACATTTGCACGATGACACCGCGAACGTGATTGTCTCGATATATTTAAGCATGTTTCGTGGCTTTTTACACCTATGGAGTTCCTATGTACCTCGTAGAGGGAAGATTCTTTCTTTACGTGTATTTATTTATGTTTAAATGCATTACATTTACAATTATATAGGTAGGCTTTATTTTAATGCACATTTGCCTAAACTTTCGGGGAATACAGGCGTAAGGTTATGTACCTGTATAGTGTATGTATGTACATTTACAACTTCTGTATATTTAAACTTTAAGTCTTAGGCGTTCAAACTAAATTCTCAACCACACTAGCACAGCACCGTAAGTAAATTAAGTACTGTTAAAATAGAGTACAAACTAGCATAAATAAATAAATCTCTCTTGTTTATTATGGCGAGGGCTATGTTGGGGTTTTCTCTGAAAGATAGGATCAGAAATGATCCTATCCGTCAAAGGACCGAAGTAATAGACATAGCCCAAAGGATTAGCGAGCTGAAGTGGCAGTGGGCAGGTCACATCTGTCGCAGAACCGACAAACGTTGGGGGAAACGAGTTCTGGAATGGAGACCGCGACTCGGCAAACGTAGTGTAGGGCGCCCTCTGGCTAGGCGAGGTGACGATATTCGCAGGGTGGCTGGCAGCGGTTGGATGAGGAAGGCCGAAGATCGAGCCCAGTGGCGTGCCATAGGAGAGGCCTATGTCCACCAGTGGACGTAAGAAAGGCTGCTGATGAAATAAATCTCTCTCATTAAAACTCATACTCTCAACTAACATACTTCGCACTGTCACAAAACGCATGTCCAAATAGTGCAATTAATTAGAGCGCGCCGAATAAATAGCCAGATACAAGTGGAACGCGTACTACTGACGCAAATTGCCGCTAAATTCCAATACAATCGCACTGCTGATCTACGTGAAGTAAATCGAGTGAGGTGACTCCGCTTTGTGGGTTGAAAGGGAGAGATGAAGACGGCCTGCGAAATAATTAAGTGAAGTATGCAGTTTTGGGTTCCTGAAGGGTAAAACAGAGTTGTATTTCTATAAATACTTTATGGCAAAAATGTGTTATAAGTCCTACGTAATAATAAAAATCGTATTGCCGTGTTCCGGTCACATTTTAGATTCCGTAGCGTCTCTGAGATTCTTCTAATGGAAAGACTCAATATTACTTCGTCCGCCCCGGGAATTGAAGCTGGGTTCTCTCGATCACAACCCGCATCACGTATAGAACCGAGCCAAGGATGCAGCTAAATAGGGCCGGTCTGTTCATATCCTTTTAATAACGATAAAATTTAAAAGGTTAAGGTTTTAAATTTTCTTGTTATACCCAATTATCTTTACTTGGTAAGTATTAAGTAATTGTAGGGTGTATAAAGTTAACGTATTTTTATTTTTTTCTACAAAAAACTGTTTTTAGTATCAAAAATAAAAAAGACTAGTGAATAAAAAATTAAAGCATTTTATGAAAAAACTGAGGGTTTCAGAAGGGGTTTTTATTATAGTCATTGAAACGACATCCGGTAGGAATATTTGTGGATAATAATAATAATAATTTGTGGAATTGGGAATATGCATTTCTTTGAGAAAAAAATATGAAACTTTATTACGCAATACCTTCTTTGAATCGTCTAGTAAGCAAAATCATTATGTTAAAAGTCAGTGTATATTGAAATAGAACCCACTTTGGAAGAGAAAATCCCTCGACAAAATACGGACCTTAATTAGCAATATAACTACGTACTTAAATTTAATATTAGACATAAATATATCAGTAAACGTTTAATACCTAAAGTTAATGTCTATAAGACTGCATTAGATATAACTTTCCATTTCACAGGATCACTTCTAAACCCAGTGGCTTAATTATGCAAGTTTCAAGAAGCTAGTTATCCGCGTGCGACGTTAATAAGGCTTTTAGTACCGAGCACCGTGTCTGTTGAAGACTTGTATCTTGTAGAGTTTACTGGCTTGTAAAATTGAGAGTGAACATCGAAGTTTATAAGCACGAGCCCTTAGCCAGCCATTTATTGAACTTTTACTGTAAAAGTAAAAATTAAGAGTCAATTTAAGCTCATTTGTTTGGGTATAGGAAAAAAGTGCAAATCAAAATTTTCAGCTCTTTTTCTCAACATGATTTTTCTTCTTTTTTATGGCAAAGGAGGCAAATGAGCAAGTAAGTCACCTGATGTTATGTGGTCAACACCGCCATATTTCTATAAAAAGTTTCTTGTGCAAGTCAAGTTATAAAACAAAGAATTCAATGTCTATTTAATAATTTTATAGTTTTACTTGTTAAAGCGACACTTGATATGATTAGCTTCATAGATTTTACACCGCTTGTAAAAATACAAAGAGTACAGAAATCAGAGACTGTAATAAAGGGCTATAGGAACCCCATGGGGTGGGCATAAGTGAGACCAAACGACCTATTTCTACCACAACACCAACCACATATCACATTAATATAACCAGTTTTCACAAAGCTTACGCATATTCTGCGCAAAAGTATAATGTTTACGCACAGACTGAACAACTCTGCGTCTACCTAATGACCTATAATTATCATTCCAGCCCGATTACAAAGTAGGAATGCCTGGCCGCCGGCTCATTATTTGCCACGTTAACAGCTGTCAAGAAGCGGACCAATGCCTTATCAACACTATAATCCCGCGTGATATAATTTATGAACCCGCAATGTTTTCTAAACAGGGCTTAGTATTTAAATTGCCGCATTCTCGCAACAGTGGCGCGAGTTCCGCCATAGTTCGTTGTTTATTATACAGCGTACTGTCGTGGAATTCGCTTTGTAATTAGGATTAGTATAAAATATTGGGCTGTGCCAGTTGTTACATTATGGAACTTTTTGAATGTATCAGGTTTTCTGAGCAGGTTCTTTGAATAGAACGAAGTGCGCAACAATAGTGGAAGTTTAACCGACTACAGAAAAACTGATTTCAATTCAACACACAAAACACGCCGCTAGGGAGAGCGGAGGAGTGAGTCTGTTGCCGTTTTTCGGACACATGTCCGGCCTTTGTGCTGCTGCTACAAGTACATGCAATGTAACAAGGAAATAACCAGATTATAAATTAAGTTGTTGTCAAAATAAATTACCAACTACACAGTGAAGATTATCTTTCGCTCCTCGACACAATTGTGACATTCCGCCAACTTTAATCGATATTATTTATCACTTCAACTGGAATTGCTTACAAATCAATTAAAATAATATCGAATGTTGTCACGAACGATTATTCATGAATATAAATCATTTACAAGCGACGTAAACAGAACTGGTGTAATGTTATGCCACCTAATAAATTAAGGACTATATTTCCCCCACACTTGTAAGTCAAGAGTCCAATACTGCAAGCGACCAGTGACACACAGTGACACACAGTGAAATATTGAATAGATTTTCACAAAAACGAACAACAAAATCACAGGATATTACGTCCAGCGTCGACTTCTTTAATATCGTATTATTGACGGCCCCGTGGCTAAATACCAGCTTGCGAAACGAGAGGTCGCAGGTTCGATCCCCGCACCGAGACAAATGTTTGTGTGATCCACAAATATTTGTTTCGGGTCTGGGTGTTTGTGAGACCGAAAAGTCACTCGTAGTTTCTGATACCCACGATAAAAGACTTGCATCCTAGTGTGGGGTCAGAACTATGTACCTATGTGACTGTTGGGTGTATTGTTATTATTTATTTCTTTATAGAAATGGCGAATAAATTACGAGCTGCATTTTTTTTATTTATCATGGCAGTCAAAAGAAAAGGAGTGAAATGAAAAAAAAACAAGACACTGGCTAATCTTTCTGCAATGCATCCAATATGAGACAATACACTATGAGGATTCTTGTGTAGCTAAACATGTTATTAATTGGCATTATTAGTTCAGCATTGTTTGGTCATTAGTGGCTATAGTCTCTTCGCCTTGCTTATACTCGTATAATATTCTCCGTTTTCCTTTTATTCTGAAGTATAGTTATCATTGAACCTACTTTTCATATACAGTTACACGAAGTTTCAATAGCGTAAAATATTCCAATAGATTAACCGCAGGAATCAATCGCCGCCTTAAAAGGCTCGACTTTACACTGGTGCTGATAAATAGCCGAGCGCTTATTCAAACTTATTCTAATGTATACGGACACAAAATGCTTTTATCCGCGCCGTTATGTGAGATTATGAATCACGATGCTACCGGTTCGGCCGGCAGAGCGACGCTGCTCCAGCGTGCGCACACAATCTTCGCATTTTTTTGAATATCACATCTCGTTGGTGAAATTGCTAAAATGCAGCAATTTTTTATACAACCTATGTTTTTTTTTTTACCAATGGTCTGGCTTCATATATTTCCTACTACAGACAATATACCCGTCTTTTGACACGCTCTGTTAGACCATATAATCACGCTTCGCTATATGTTCTCCGTTTTGTACTTACATATTTTTAGAACATATTAAATCTCATTTTCCTCTCTTTTCTCTCTTTACCCAAGGACTTTAATAGACTGAAGTCTCATCCGTGTCAATCATAGTGGAATTTCGTACCTTATACTACTAGTAGCTACATTAAACTGTGAGGATTACACATTGTGTAGGTATCCCCGTCATAATGTAACTTTACCCACTTTTTATACCATACAAAAGAATGGGTTACGTCTTTAGTTGCGTCATATAATGTTTTACTGAGTCATGGTGAAATAAGGTAATAATGAAATCACTACTAATTGCGAGATTTAATTATTTACTGCCTCGTGGTCTTACGGCGCGAGGATGTTTGCTGAGACCTAGAGGATTTGGATTTCGAAGTCCAGGTTGGGCTAAGCGTTGCTATACTTCTCCATCAAAAATTCTAAGTAGCTAAATCAAGTTCTAAATATGCCCAAATAGCGGCAATAGGCTCGTCCTTTAGTACCTACGTGGTACATAAAAAAATGTGGAAAAAGCTATACAGGAGTAGGTACTTTTGCCTATCTTTTCGGAGATATATACCTACACGTGAGCGTAAATCTATGTAAAGTTTTTTTATAACTATTTTTTACTATTTTTTTTTGCAATCTTTTTATAAATAAATGTTGAAAAATCTTAGCAATAGTCCGGTCATTTTAGACAATTGAAATAAAGAAAATTCCGACAGAGCCAAATCTTCGTAGAGACCTTAGGTTTACCACAAGGAATAAAGTGTCAAAAGTCCCCATCAGTCCCATGTGAGCTTAGGGACTTATTCGGGGCCCAAGGTCAAAATTTTAGGTTTTTTGGATTTTTCTCGAAAACGGTAAGTTTTATCGAAAAAGTACCTTAGAGCAAAGTTGTAGATCTTAAAATTCTCTATAAAAATGATCTCTATGATTTTTTTTCTCTAAGACCCACTATTTCCCAGATATTGCGCTTGTAAGAATCATGTTCTACATAGTATGCACAGATATGCCACGTATATACATATTTAGGTACTCAAGCAAGCAAAAATGCCTACTCGTGTCTCTTTTATGTATACATTATTCTATTCTAAGAAAATTTACTCTAAAATGACCGCCAGTCACTTACCGAATCCCCTCTACTTGAATAACATCGGGCCTTGAAAAACATCTGCCTATTCTTTTGTCCATGTGGTGTCGTTCACGTATACCTGCTTCTTTTAGTGTTGAACGAGCAGTTCGAGTGACTATACGTATTTATTACAAGCGTCTACTATTGTAGTTAGTACTGATTAATATTTAAAAAAAATGTCACAATTTTGCTTTATTTGTAATAAACTTTTGACTGAAGATGAAACTGTTGTGGTCAGTCGTGGAATGCCAACTTTAATCGATGCAAGTGTCGCGAGAAGTGATGAGTTTGCTGATTATTTAAGAAGCCAAAAGTCCGTTACAATTCACGTGGATTGCAGAAAATCATACACCCGGAAAACTTCAATCTCTGCATCAAAAAGACAACGTGAGGAAGAACAGGCCAGTACTTTGGAACCGATTCGAACTTTACTGCCCCCTGCTCCAGAAAAACTTCTTAACACTATTTTTTGCAATTGCAAGAAAGGTTGTAGTGCCAAATGTGGCTGTAAAAAAGTAGGGTTGCAGTGTTATCCAGCGTGTAACAATTGCCAAGGTGTCTCTTGCTCAAATGTTCAATTAAATACAAGAGAGAAAAATTCATGTGATTTTGATGAAGAGACAACTGATTCATCTTCATTTGAACAATTTCTAAGCGTTCATCAACAGGAAGGAGAAGAAGAAGAACAAGAAGAAATTGAAGAAAACATGATTGTTGAAGTTGAATATGAAGAGTATGAGTCAGATTAAAGTAATAAAAAAAAGTTAGAACGACAGTTAAACTCTGTAACCCATATCAATAATCTTCATACTATTAAATAATTATTGTTCCTGAAAATAACGTCATAAAGGTTCGTGGAATAGGCCTACCGGGGATACCACGTTAAAAAAAACGCGTCGAGTATACTACCTCAGAGGTGGTGTGGAAATGTGTGCATATTATGTAGAACGTGATTCTTACAAGCGCAATATCTGGGAAATAGTGGGTCTTAGAGAAAAAATCATAGGGACCATTTTTATAGAGAATTTTAAGATCTACAACTTTGCTCTGAGGTACTTTTTCGATAAAACTTACCGTTTTCGAGAAAAATCCAAAAAACCTAGAATTTTGACCTTGGGCCCCGAATAAGTCCCTAAGCTCACATGGGACTGATGGGGACTTTTGACACTTTATTCCTTGTGGTAAACCTAAGGTCTCTACGAAGATTTGGCTTTGTCGGAATTTTCTTTATTTGATCGCTATTTTTATGTCTAAAATGACCGGACTACAAAGATTCCATAATAAATCTAATGCACATACTATTTAATGATTCTTTCTCTTATATGTCTTACATCTCAACAAATAAATTAAATAACACTTCACATTCATATCTCCTATGAATAGACAGTACAAGTGATAAAAACCGCGGCCGGTCACCGACCCGAGTAGGTACCTAATGGTAATTTGAACGTTTGTTAATGAACTTAACGAAATACTAATTAGTTTACAAGTTTTCACTGTTATCCCCATTATACTTGCTATACGATCTGTATATACCATAGCATTATAGAGCTTGATGGTTTAGATAGCGGAGTGGACAACTGTCATTAGGGTTTTAAGTTCGAGTTGTTTTTTTTTGTGTTTTACATCTTTACACTCAAGTCTGTATTTTATGGTAAGCATAGGTGTATTTCTACAACCACGTTTTTCTATCAGTTTTAAGTTATAGAGGACGATGTTGTCATTTCATCATCATCAACATCAGCCCATATACAGCCCACTGCTGGGCTCGGGCCTCCTCTACAACTGAGAGGATTTAGACCTTAGTCCACCACGCTAGCGTAGTGCGGGTTGGCGGACTACACACCTAAGAAATTCCTAAAAACTTTTAGGTGTGCAGGTTTCATCACGATGTTTTCCTTCACCGTTAAAGTACGTGATAATTCTTTGTGAATACACACATAACTCCGAAAAGTCAGAGGTGTGTGCCTGGGGTTTGAACCCCCGACCGTCGAGATTTTCGACCGCGTGCCTAAACCTCGAGGCCATCACAACTTTTTCTTGTCATTTATCGGGCACCTTTCCTGACTGAGCTGCTACAGATCATCTTTTCAATTGAATTAAAACTCTCGACCGCTCACCCCTGATTTATGAAAATAAAAACAGGCATATTTAGAATGAATCATCCAACACATTAGATGAAAAAAATACTTGTATACTTAATTCTTTACAAATCTCAAAAGACTTAGGTAGGTACTATAGATAAACTTCACTCAATCGACAATAAAATACAAGCCGTGTACAGCCTTATACATAGCTAATATTATTACAATTCATTTGAATGGTATTTCCCATTATGTACCGGGACATTCCAACCACATGGCAAGTAATAAAATCCACCCATTCCATGTATTCATACACTACTTGAGGAATTGTATTTCCGTCGTCTGCCTAGGAACATGAGAGAAGCAAGTAAAGCAGGTAAAACTCGAGGTGATCAAACAACAAATAAATTTTACGTTTATTGTTATTATTTTGTTTAATTAAGTTTATTTTCTAGTCAAGCACGCATTAAGCAAGCATAAGCTATAAAGTATTTCGTCACACGTACCCTTGCAACAGACTTAACCAGAAAGAAAATAAAAAAAATGCCGAGAAACATGTGTAATTTAGTATTTATACTGAAATGACTAGCCTATAGAAACTAAAGAGAATTAACAACGAACCTCGCCCCACCTTACAACTAATACTAAAAGAACCTTACTTAATAACGTAGCCAAGTCATTAGCTACAAAAGTCAGGCACACTCGTTCGCAATATGTAATCACCTACCATTCATTTAGAACCGGTGTAGCGACACTAAGGAACGCCGCATGCCATCCACTCGCTAAAATCTTAAATCAAACATGAGATATCGCAGATAATCCTACTAACATTATAAATAATATTATAGTTTGGATGTTCTTTTCTCCAAGCTATAATGGCGTGAGGAATTTGAATGGAATTTGGCTAACAGAAAACTAATAGTCACATACAAACTTCTGACCTCATACTAAGATACAAGTCTTGTGTCATGGGTATTAGAAACCAGGAGAGACTTATCGGTCTCACACCGAAACTAGAACCAAAACTTGTCGATCCCACGGCTCTAGTTTCACAAGCACAAGCACACTACGCAACAAGGGATTTCAGTAATGACTAAGAAGGCAAAACATGCGAACGGATGATTTTCTGCATGGATACTTATGAAAGCTTGATACATCAGCGCGTTAAATGAAGCATTTATAGAAGTACAGTCGTCATGACCTTCACCTTTTGTGATGGCATCTGTAGACGTGCCGTAAGCTTACTTATGACGCAATTTTTACCATATTTTTATGATTACTCAATAAAAATTTACATTATAGACACTGCAAGGTGTCCACTTTCTGTCTGTATATTAAGAGCAGTAAGTGTCGACACAAATATGCCAGTTTATTCACCGAGCTTACGAGACTTATCCCAGAACAGGCCATTATTGTTCGGATCATTCTGGCGAGGTATACACCTTATGTACGTCTTACGCCATCCGTTCGGGAATGACTGGTTAAAAGATTAAATTAAGGTTAAATTTCCATTTCATCCATACTAATACTATAAAGAGGTAAAGTCTGTGAGCTTGTAGGGGGTAATCTCTGGATGTATTGAACAGAGTTTTAAAATTATTTTTGAGTTGAATAGACCATTTAACGAGGAAGGCTATATACCTATACTCGTATAATCACACTACGACTAATTGGAGCAGAGCAGCAATGACAAATGTAAAGTAAAGTTACGGGTGGGCAACAGCTAATTTCTTGTATATAACCTATACCAGTATAAGAAAAGACAATTGACGGACCAAAAAATATCAGCTCTCTATACCCTGTTAATTTTGTGCGCATTACTTGCCATTAAAATGCAAAGGTAAAGAATTAAAGAAGGACATGCTGACTGTTCTTTTTATGTAGGTATATCATAGATAACGAAAAATTACTAGACAGACCACCATCATAGAAAAATTTATAAGGTGCCTTCTAGACGCTAGATTATCATTTATAAGGGATAATTGTGTGAGTTATGAAAGTTGGTATATTTGTAAACATTACCCAGTGACTAACGATTAATGTAACAAATATTATTTTGGCTTTAAATATATATTAGTAGTTTAGGACGCGGAAAAATCTTACACTTCTATCTACTTAGATCAGCAGTGATGGCCTCGAGGTTTAGGCGCGTGGTCGAGAATTTCGGCGGTCGCAGGTTCAAACCCCAGGCACACACCTCTGACTTTTCGAAGTTATGTGTGTATTCACAATGAATCATCACTTGCTTTAACTGAAGGAAAACATCAAACATCAACATTTTCTTTGGTGAAGGAAAACATCGTGATAAAACCTGCACACCTAAAAGTTCTTAGGAATTTCTTTGGTGTGTAGTCCGCCAACCCGCACTAGGCCAGCGTGGTGGACTAAGGCCTAAACCCTCTCAGTTGTAGAGGAGGCCCGTGCCCAGCAGTGGGACGTATATGGGCTGATGATGATTAATAATAATGATCTACTTAGATAGAATACTTACAGTATTAGAACTAAGTGAGCGCCAGTTGCTTGTTTTTATTTATTAGTTATTGCCGTAGTCGTTGATGGTCAATATAAACATGGCGTTACAAAAACTAGCTACAGATCATTAGAAGTGTAAATGGATGTTGAACATTAAATGGTTTTATGGCCAATGCATTATACAAGGTTGTAAATATCGATGTAATAAGGAACTTAAGGTAAGAGCAAGATAAATTAACCGAGGAAAGTAAATCTGAAATGCTTTCAAACAGCTTAAAGATATTATTTAATGTAATAATAATAATAATGGTGTACGTGTGTAAAACATGTTCAAATGCAAGGTATTGGAATGGTTTAGGCCTTAGTCCAAGAGGCGCGCCTAGTGAGGGTTGATGGAATTCAAATGCTCCCGGTAAAGAGCCTGATAATTCTTGAAAATAATACACATGACTTTAAGTCATTGATGTGTTAGATTTGAACCTTCGACGGTAGAGATAGCATCTCGCTAGACCACATGCCTAATATTTGAGGCTAATATATTGGTGGAAGCAGTGATGGCCTCGAGGTTTAGGCGCGCGGTCGAGAATTTCGTCGGTCGCAGGTTCAAACCCCAGGCACACACCTCTGACTTTTCGAAGTTATGTGTGTATTCACAATGAATTATCACTTGCTTTAACGGTGAAGGAAAACATCGTGATAAAACCTGCACACCTAAAAGGTCTTAGGAATTTCTTAGGTGTGTAGTCCGCCAACCCGCACTAGGCCAGCGTGGTGGACTAAGGCCTAAACCCTCCCAGTTGTAGAGGAGGCCCGTGCCCAGCATTGGGACGTATATGGGCTGATGATGATATTGGTATATCTATGTTAAAATTGTCATAGACACTTTATTGTCGTCATAATTTATAGATATTTAATAAATACTTAAAAAAATGATAAACACCTTAAATAAAGAAAGTGAAAAAGTAGGTCTCAAAATGAACGAGTACAAAACTAAAATAATGACTAACAGCTATTCGAACGTCATAAACCTGGATGGTAGCCCGCTTGAATATGTGAACAGCTACATTTATCTAGGGAAACAGGTATCTTTCGAAGATAGAAATGAAGAACAAGAAGTCGAACGACGAATCAACAAAAGCTGGAAAAAGTTTTGGTCCCTGAAAGAAATCTTAAAAGGAGAATTTCCTCTTCACCTTAAGAAAGTTGTCCTAGATACGTGTATCTTGCCTACACTCACATACGGATGCCAAACATGGACATACAACACTAAAATAAAAAGTAAATTAGCAGCATGCCAGAAAGCAATGGAGAGGAGTATACTAAAAATAAGACGAGTACAGAGAGTGAGAAGCGTACGGATAAGACGCAAAACAAAAGTTATCGATGTCCTACAGTACGCCCTAAAGCAGAAGTGGAGGTGGGCAGGACACATTGCAAGGTACATTGACGGAAGATGGACCCTAAAGATCACGACATGGGAAGGACCAACAGGAAAAAGGAAAAGAGGGCGTCCGAGAAAAAGATGGATAGAAGATATTAAATCGATTGCGGGAAAGGAATGGATAAGGAAAGCCAAGGACAGAGGAGTCTGGAATAAGCTGGAGGAGGCCTTTACCCAATTTGGGGTTCCAATCACTGATGATGAAGACTGCAACGGCGACACTTAATTCATATTATTTATATATTATTATAAAAATTTAGAAAAACACATTTCTATATATACATACATAAACACATAGTATATACATAAACAAAACATATATATTAGATGTAAGGATTTTTTGTATTTTGTAATTTTTTTTTTTTGATTGGAAATAAACGGGCTTTATTATTATTATTAATAAATACTTATTCGAAAAAAAATTGTTAAATAATTTAAAACTTGATAGCACCTCTCCAGCATTCTTGTCAGACTACTCGGTAAATCGAAACATGCATACTAATTTTATTTTTGTCAATGCTATTTCACTCTTTAGTGAAGTTTAAAATCGTGGTCTCGCGGTACAAGTATGTGCCGAGTGATATAGAGGTCCTGCGATATAATGTGCCCGAAAAACGGCAATAGGCTCGCCCCCTATTACGTGGGACTGATACATACATACCTGGCGAAATGTGGGTGCAGAAATGCACCTCTGCCTACCCCTTCGGGGAATACAGGCGTGAGTTTATGTGTATGTATGTAAAAATCATCAAATAGGTGATTTTAGTCAGTTCTACAATATTTGCTCTCCTCATTAAATTTTGTAATTAAAATATCAGAGCATAAGTAATTTAAATAATAAAAAAAAAGTTTAAAACGAATTTCCGCTACGTATAGATAATAGTAATGAGTAGTAGTAATAAATTTTGGTTGTATGTATTATTGTTTATTCAAAAGCTATAGATACAAACAATTATAATGTTTTTTGGGATGGAGGCAGGAGGTAGATGGGACCTTAGAAAAGACTCCATTTTAAATACTAACACCCAAATAAGCGGGGCTCGGCCGTTATTAATAAAATGACAGTCATTATAATATTAATAAATCTGCTAAAATCTCGAATAATTGATTTCTGCATTAGTAAATTCATATGAGTAAATTATCTTCGTCCGCATAGGGACACTCCCCAAATTCATTCTCTATTGACAGTCAGTCTACGAGGAATGTTACAAATATGGATTAATGTTTATCTACAAATTAGACATTAAATCAGTTTTTTAAGTATAACTTTCACAGCTTAATTCCAACAGGTGTATATATACTAGAAGTTGTAACTACCATCCTACGGACTATCGGCGTGTCTGCATGAAATCTGACTTTTAGACCAGTTCCATTGCATTGTTGCGCGTGTTACTACAGCCTTCGAGCCTCCGCGATCTTATAGTATGCATATGTGTGTAAGTTTGTGGCATATTGCTATAAAACGTCTCTAGATAGAGAAATTAAATTCGTAAATAACACAACCTCGCTACTTTGTAACCTGGCGATATTTCAAATGCTTCGTACATGTTTCGGAAAATAAAATGAAATTTCGATTTATACAAGTGTTTTGCAAGTTACTTTAGAAACATTACACCTGTCACAAGAGGATGGGCATATTGCAACGATTGCTCGTTTGACTAGTGACCAGCGTTTGAATATAAGTAAAACTATAGATGGGATTATAGTATAGCTGGTAATATTCTAGGCAATTTAAGTTCTGTCATTAAAACATTAATTTTCAAAGCATGATAAATTGGTTTTAATCTCATACGAATTGCTTATGATATATAAGGACAGAGTTAAATTATATGTTGTTTCTTTAATAAATTGATAGCGATATAAAAAAATAACTTAAATATCGCGTAAATTACTTGTTTTACATTTTTTGAAATTAACATTAAAACTACGCAAGTCAAAGCTTTTAAAACCACATTAAAAATTTCAAGGTATGCAGTAAAAATATTTGATCATCATCAAGTAAGTACACAAACAGCAACACAGCTTAAAACTCAGATCGGAAGACCAAAACACAACAAAATCATCAGCGTCCTACACTGGTGAGACGCTGAAACATCGCTAATTGAATTAGGACAAGCGTTTACACGTGAACAATAGTGCGTTCGTGTGAACTGTATTACCTAGCCATCCATTCCAATGAGTCGTCAGTCGCACTACACTAATGCACAGAATTGCACCGAGACTGCACCGGCCGGCCGGCTATGGCGCGAGCGCATTCGACGCGCGGGGTACACTGCGTCGGCCGAGCTACCACTCACTTATAAATTCTTTACAAGACTCGTGCCAGTGGCTGGCCCTGTACAGTCGGGCGCAATGGCGCCGGGCCCTTGGGACTGCCATGAGCCTCTCATTTTGGGTTAAGCTTTTTTTACAAACGCCCGTTGCGTTTTTCTGCTCATTGTTTAATGGGTGCCGTTTTTGTGGCAAAAAATAATTGGTGTTTTGTTTTTAAGTCGGAAGATTTACCGTGTAAAAATAGAATTATCTAGATCAATTATTATTTCGAGTTACAGAAGCGGATACAGAAAAACTTAAGGCAGTGAAAGTAATAGAAAGCTAATTTTGCAATTGTTTTGGAAACTATTGATTATTTTTCAATAATTTTATTTTTTTACGATACTAAAGAATAATGACCGCTGTCAAATCATCTCATACGTTTCTCTTCACCTTTCTACTTTCATTGCAAGCAGTTTTACAATAGCAAGTAAACACAAACGGGTTACATTACATACTTGAAGTTAATGCGCCAGTAATGCGCGTAAATAGCTTCGAGTACACATTAAAAAGTGAATTTTCGGCGTAAAGATACAATCTTGGGCCACGTGGGCCATAATTGCAGAATTTAGCGCAGGATTGTACATGGAACCGGCGTGTGCGCAGCCTCCGGTCGTCGTTCGAATAACCAGTTGAGCAGCATGCTCCCCCGCCGCCCCCGGCCCGCGCCGCCGCGCGCGCTTCTGTCCCAAACTTTACAAATCACATGCTAATTTACGTCCTATTCCAACACGATACAGCCCAAATTACACATGAAATTATTGTCGCTTACCCCTTTTCTAAGATGATCTAAATTACAGCAGTTATTTCGTATAAGACATGCCTTGCAGGGTTCTCTACATATTTGTCCCTCTTTATTCCATTTTGGACTGTAAGGGATGGGCATAGAAAAGGTTTTGGAAAGCCCTTACTCGAGTAAAACACACCTGCCACGGGCTACTTGCAACTGAATGATTGCTGTAATATTATTTACTGAATTTCAGAAATGCATCCGAAATTATGAAATTGAATATTGTGCTGCATAATTATCGTAAATGGTACAATTAGATGTCGAAACAGCGGACATATTCATCGAACTTTAATTTATAAATTAAGGCTTGTGGTTTCAAAGTCCCAATTTACTGATTTATGCCAATTTAACATGTTATTCGGGTTATATCGAGTGCAGGGAATAAAGATGGTGCAGACATCAAATGGCAATGAAACTCTGTGAAAAGATTTCAGCCGTGACCCGAGATCAGCCAGAGCTAAGCACTTTCATTTCACCCCACGACGACACAACTTGCTGTTCGACATCACATTACTTCTCGTGGGGAATTTACTTAATTTGCGCTCTCCTCGCGAACTATATAACTTAATCACCTCAACCAACTTCGGAGTTATTTACGTCAACATGCTATGATTGAAAGATTTTTGATATAAAGAGTGTTAAAACGATATTCACGCGTATTGTCTTCTTGTATAACGCCAACTGGTTGATTTGACTTCAATCAGCAGACATTGCTGTTGTAATAATAAACTTTATGAATAGTTGTAGTTGTAGGGAGAGTAATCTTCCTCTTGAAAAATAATATTCCTATTGAAATCTAAATTCCGCATACGGGTTTGCAGACCACACTTAGTGGTTTAAATGGACATGAAAGTGCGCAAAGGTTTTAAAATTACGGTGCTTACAACTTAGGTACATAAAACATTGATTACGTCTTTCTCAACTAAGAATTATTTTGTACTGCTTTGTAAGGAAAAAACTGTTAAGTGAATGTGTAAACAGCGTTAATAAGTACAACCACATTTGTACACCTTACATGAGGGAAATGATTTATTACTACGATTAATGGTTAATTAAATAAGCCATATAGGAAATAATGGGGTAGTCTCGGGAAAATTGTTTTTTTTTTTAAATGAGCCAGGCTGGGAATCGAACCCATGTATTCACGGTGCATGGCTTACGTATTGCCGATAGAATAATTATATAATGACGATGAATATAACTCATACACTCGCAAACACTCCTGTTTGTTTTCAAAAAGGCGAAATTAAAAGGTCGAGAAATTGTAAGTTTGATTCCCGAGCGAATTCTAATTGATTTTTTAAAAGCGTCGCGGACTCCGCAAACATGCCCTTTAATCGGCACAAAACTTATCATGGACGCATAAAATTGCTGGCTTAATTTGAATAATAAATAAATACACCCAACAGTCACATAGGTACATAGTTATGACCCCACATTAAGATACGAGTCTTGTGTCGCGAGTATCAGGAAATACGAGAGACTTTTCTGTCTCACAAACACCCAGACCCGAAACAAATATTTGTTGATTACACAAACAATTGTCGCGGTGCGGGGATCGAACCCGCGGCCTCTCGTTTCGCAAGCTGGTGTTTAACCAACTGCGCCACGGGGCTGTCGGGCATAATTGCTGGCCTAATTTAAATATACTCGTACTATTTCAGCCAGAGTTGGGCAAAAGTTAATTGCAATTAATTTAATTGTTAATTGCTGCCACTGCAATTAACAATTGATCAATTGCTATTGTGAAAATGACAAGGAACAATTAATTAATTGTTAATTGCAGTGGCAAAAATTAACAATTAATTAATTGTTAATTGTTAGTTCAATTAACTTTTGCCCAACACTGATTTCAGCCTGCCTTTACTCAGTTCTATATACCTATATAGAACTCACGCCCCCTTACCACTAAGGGAGACATACTTACTTATAGGTACTATGTAGCACCACAAACAGCGATCCTTAGATTATCCTTATTCTGCCCCTTCAGCATTCATACATACGTGTTTTAATAGATTTTCATTTATTAAGGGCACTCGCTAACACTCCCTTAATGGATAATACTAATAATGTAACTATATATTATAACAGTTGTAGAGGAGGCCCGTGCCCAGCAGTGGGACGTATTTGGGCTGATGATGATGATGAACTATATACTGTAAGTTATACCTACAATATAGTGGTAGATTAATTTCATTTCTTGTGCCCTTCGATTACTGAGGTTCGAAAAATGTGCTATTACACGAAATGACTCAAGATTCTAATGCCATGGTTAATCATCATAATTATTGCAAAGAGATATTCGTATTCCATCGCATAAGTTATGTGGTATTGAGATTTTAGTTATAACCATCAAACGTGACGTCCGCCTTCCGTTGATCGTAACCATAATATCTTGGCGTAATTGATAACTTGATCGTAAGGTCAAGCTGCAAATAAGAGAGAAGACTTAGATAAAGACCCTTAGGCAAATAATTTACGCTACAGTTAAACTGGACTTATACGACAAAGAAATGTATGTTAAGAAAATTACAAAATTTTAATTTTTTGACACTGGTACAACGCAGTGCCGTACAACCAATAGGTATCAATACAATTATGCCGGCCTTGGAACCGCAGGCTAATCCTGGAACACATTTGTGTGTGTTCATTCCCAAATACGAAAATATACAATTTGAAAAAAAAAAACTAACTAGCATGACTGAAACATGCATTACTTACGGGTTTGAAATAAAATGAAATTATATATATTTATTGAATCCATAAAATGTCAAATACCTACATCACTTAGATTCAGTCATTTCAAAATTTGGTGTACCACCCTGTTCGGAAAGCAGTCATCACTAGAGAAGAACGGGCAAGAAACTCTAATGTTACTCTTTTCCAATCAAGAGATAGTTTACAATATTGATACAAGGAATGAATTTCCAAATTAGAGCAGTTCATTAATACAATTTCAGACTGTTGTATTGAATATGAGAACAACATAGTCATCTTGAATGGAGAAACTGACATTTAACAAGGTTAAATTATAAATAGCTTGATAAAGGTATTAACAACACTACTACTACCTAGTTTGTATGAAGTAATAGATAATTTAGTAGTGGACTATAGAAGGGCCAGGATTACAAGGCAGTGGTATCACTGTGACGTGAAAGTTTGTATGCTTAGAAGCGTTTCTTGGGCCGACTTA
Source organism: Hemaris fuciformis (assembly GCA_907164795.1). Taxonomy (NCBI): domain Eukaryota; kingdom Metazoa; phylum Arthropoda; class Insecta; order Lepidoptera; family Sphingidae; genus Hemaris; species Hemaris fuciformis. Next base: position 16,450,501 of record OU015438.1, on the reverse strand, counting down.
TCAATATAATTAAATTTCCCTATCACATAAATATTATATTTCTAAAAGAACCAGTTCTGAAGTCAGCGTAGATAAAGGCATTTGCAGAAGTTATTCTTCTTTTTCTTCCTAGTTGTTTCCTCATTACTGAGGGTCGTGACCACCATGCGTGTGGCTCTCCTGTACACTTCGCACCACCTTCCTCCAGGCATTCCTATTCTGTGCCATTCGTAGGCAAGCCTGGGCACTGGCTCCAGTATACGCCTTTACTGTGTCTATCCACCGGGACGGCGCTCTTCCTCTACTTCTCTTCCCCTCCAGAAGGTTATTAAAAGTCAAGAAAATAATCAACTAAAATGAAACAGCACTTAACAAATGCGTAAATTATCTAACATTGGTCTGATGTACCTACATATGCAAAGACAGTGAGTGCACGACCAAGACTTCTTCGGTGCATACATGCAAGGTTCCCGATTGAAGAACATTTTTATATTATTACTATAAACAATTATTTTTTATAAACAGATTAATTACCTAATACTAGTATTGTATCTAAGAGACAAGAACAAATTACAGTCTTTGTGTGTCCCATTAGGGACGATTGAAAAAGGACTTACATATTATGAAAAGATAAATATGAAATTGAACATAGCTAACCTTTCAATTTATCATGAATATATAATTAATTATTTATATGGAAATGAAAAAAAAGTGATACAACAGAGAACGCTTCAAATTCTTTCGAGCCATAGTAATATCAAGTAATCAATTGATCAAATTAAAATAGAGGTATCATGTAAGTAATTATTAGGTTTACTCAAACAACAAAGTTATTAAATCGATTCTAGAAATTATAAAGGCTGCAGCAATGATCATTTGTAGCTCACGATGTTAATGATATTATCGTTTACAGTTTATTGTGCTCTGATCAATAACCGGACAATTAGTGTTCCTCTCTATAGGTATGAATGAAAGCATTCCACACTTATTACTGGAACTAGTAAAGGGTAAAAACTTGTCGATAACCTGCAGCCAGTTGGCCACGACGCCGCTGTTCATCGTCTAACAAAAAGCTTTAATTAAACCTGCCGATGTAATATAAAAAATGTGTAATTATAGGGTCCTGTGACAATATTGACAGACCATCCTTCAATTAGCTGTCAGGCTTTTAATGACACATAATGATCAAATGGAACTATAAAAAGGTAACACGGAGGATGAACTACTAGTAAATACTTGTGTTTTCCCTGTCATATTACAGGAATTACAAACATGCCACTTCCCTTGGCCGCATTCTTCAATACGCCGATTCATTCTTAAGGTATTTGCTTCTTGCACTTTCCTCGTATCGAGAGCTCGGGTACAGGATCAATTACATTGTAAGTTTTTTTTGTTATTTAATCATTTTGCTAATCATATTCTCACTTGTTGAGTTGTATTCTCACATGCTTAAACACTGAAATTCATTATTCTAAGTATATGTTTTCCGATTAAATGAAAGAGATACCTATAGTCTTTCGTAGTTTCCAATATCCGAGAAATAAGGATTATTTTACATAATATATTTTCCTACGATTGAAAAAAAAACTTCGGTTCATAACATTTTAAATAAGATATTCACATTTTAACGCGAAAATTGGCAAACCAGAAAAGGACGAATACTTAGTAATGAAACAGTATGGATATGGAACAAGAAACGCACGAGGTCAAAGACTTATTGACTTTGCCATGGAGAACAAGCTAGCAATCATCAACACCTTTTACAAGAAAAAAGAGAAAAGAAAATGGACATGGCAATCACCGAATGGCCAATATAAAAATGAAATAGATTTCATACTGTCCAACAACCCTCAATCATTTCAGGACATAGAAACACTAAGCATAAACTTTACATCAGATCACAGACCACTCAGAGTCAAGATATCACTTAATAAACCAGTGAAAACAAGAACCAAGTTTGTAAATAAGCAAAATAGTACACTTAAAAGAGAGGAAGAAATAAAAATATTTAAGGAAAATTTAAAAACTCAAATATCTCTAATCGACGATGAACAAATAGTAACATCGCAAGACTTTTATGACAAAATAGTAACTTAATCACAGACAGCTTACAAGTCGCACGAAATTCACATTTAACAAAAAAAAGGGTACTCACAGAAAATACAGAAAAACTTCTAAAACAAAGACAAGAGCTACAAAGGACCAAAAATAAAACACGATCAATGAAAAACCAATTAAAAGCATTATACAAACTGACAAGCAAATATATTAAAAAAGATTATAAAAACCATAGAATAAATACTCTTCAAAAACATGTAGAACAAAGCGGAAGTTTGAAAAAGGGATACAAAGAATTACGGACAAATAAAACATGGATTGAAAGCTTGAAAGAGATAGGAGGTAGAGATACTGCTTATAACCGAAAAGATATAATTAACATCGCTACGAACTTTTAAAAAAAATTATATAGCGCGCCAGATTTAAACAGAGATCCCAACAATACCGAAAATGTTTATAACGATACGGAAACGTCACAATCCCATTTAGAACCTATAGATTATAAAGAAGTTATAGAGACAATAAAACGACTAAAACCTGAGAAAAGCCCAGGATCAGATAACATCACTAACGACGCCTTAAAATTCGCCTGCTTTATACTAGCTGCCCCACTAACAAAATTATTTAATTTGATACTTGAAACTGGTATCACTCCATCACAATGGTCTGAATCAGACATTATATTACTATATAAAAAAGGGGATCCAAGAGACATAGGCAACTACCGACCAATAAGTCTTTTACCAAGTATATATAAAGCTTTCTCTTCAATAATCAATAAAAGAATCAGCGCAACATTGGAGAGTAATCAGCCTATCGAACAAGCAGGATTTAGAAAAAATTACTCTACCATAGACCATATTCACACATTAGAACTCATAATTGAAAAATATCAAGAACAACAGAGGCCGCTTTATATTATATTTATTGATTATCAAAAAGCGTTTGATACAATTTTTCATGAAAGTATATGGGCCAGTTTAAAAGCTCAGAACCTAGAGAAAAAATACATAAACATACTCAAATACCTTTATGCTAACTGCTCAAGTAGAGTAAAATTGGAAACAACGGGTCCTAGGTTTCCAGTCAGGAGAGGAGTCAGACAAGGAGACCCCATATCGCCAAAAATTTTTATAGCGGTATTAGAATCCATCATAAGCAAAGTAGAGTGGAAGAACTGTGGCTTATACATCCAGGGCAGATATCTAAGTCACTTACGATTTGCGGACGACTTGGTTTTACTATCAGAATCGAGTCTACAATTACAGTATATGGTAGACACTCTACATATAGCAAGTAGACAAGTAGGTTTAGAAATGAACATCTCAAAGACCAAAGTCATGACTAACTTCAAAAAATCTAAAATAAAAATTCAAGATGACCAATTAGATTATGTGGATCAATATATATACTTGGGTAAACAAATCGGATTCAACAGAGACTGTAATGTACTAGAAGTGGAGAGAAGAGTTAAGCATACTTGGAACAAGTATTGGAGTTGCAAGGAAATATTTAAAAGTGAAATGCCTATCAAAGTAAAGAAAACAGTTATGGACTCTTGTCTCATTCCTTGTCTGACATACGCATGTCAAACATGGAAATTTACCAACAAAATAAAAAATAAAATAATCACATGTCAACGAGGAATGGAACGTAGCATGTTAAATATCAAGAGAGTACAGAAAATAAAACACACCAATATAAGGTCTAAAACAAAAGCAATAGATGCACTCAGCTACAGCCAAAAATTGAAATGGAAATGGGCCGGCCACATAATGCGTCTTAAAGATCACAGATGGACAAACACAGTTACATTATGGAAGGGCCCATTAGGCAAGCGAAGTAGAGGTAGGCCATACGCAAGATGGGACGATGACATAAAAAAGATAGCTGGCCCACAATGGCAACAAGTAGCCCAAGATCGTGAAAAATGGAAGGCTTTGGAGGAGGCCTTTACCTGATAGGGGGGTTCCAGTAGATAAATAAAAAATAAACTACTATTACATAGATACTAAAATACATTGTTAAAATAAATAGGATTAAGTACATATATTTAAAAATAATTTAGATTACGTAGAAACTAAGGTCACTACTTTACTTTTCTTTTTAAATTTTAATTTGTTTTCCTCATATTGTTAGCTAGATATTAAGATAGATATAAGTTATATTGTACTATAGTCTACTGGAAATAAAAGGCTTTTTTATTTTTATTTTTATTTTTTTTATTTTATTTTATTATTCACGTTTAATCTATATCCTTTGCGTGTATCATCATCAGCCCAAATACGTCCCACTGTTGGGCACGGGCCTCCTCTACTAAGATATTTCCTAAGAACTTTTAGATGTGCAGGTTTCATCACGATGTTTTCGAAGTGATAATTCATCATGAATACACACATAACTTCGAAAAATCAGAGGTGTGCCTGGGGTTTGAAGCCGCGACCGCCAAGATTCTCGAACACGCGCCTAAACCTCGAGGCCATCACTACTTTGTGTGTATAATGATAGAAATATCTTACTGCAAGAATGAATCGATTTATACCTTCCTTTTTATTCTAACTACTATCGGCACCTAATGGAGAGTACACAGCAATCTAAGCAATTCCTTCAATTCCTCGCTGAACGAGACACATAGAATTGTAGCTGGATACCTATACAAGGGCTGATCTCGAAAGCCACGCATTTGGGGAGCCAAATTGGGTATATATACATACTCGTTTAGGCGTAGAACCCCTCTACAGCTAGCCATTTATGTGGATAGTAGTTAATTCCGCCGTGGCTATACTACTCAAAAAACTTTCATACGTGACATGTACTCAGATTCACGTCTGTATCTGTGAGAGTACCTATACCTAAGCATAATAAGTGGGTGTAATTGTTCACCCTAGTTTCGCCAGCTGTGATTTTGAGTCTCTTGTAAAAAGGGACGAGCCTATTGCCTATTCCAGGGCGCTGCCGGACTCTGGGCTGCTATGGAAAATTAAGTTAAGTTGTAATTATAAACACTGGATTTCCTAGCATCAGTAGCTGCCCTCAACAATACTGCCACTGCAAATTTATAAATTAGACCAATACAAAGATAAACAAACCTCTTTTAAATCGCATCCTATGCTAGAATTAGTTACTCTAACGATCTATGACACATAATGTCATCAAAGTAAACAGTCATTATGAATGTACATAACAGTTTTTATCCCAACAATTAATTTAATTTGATATTTTAGCATGTCGATAGCATGGGTCCAAAACCAGCACCTCCCCCGCGACCCCCGGCCCGTCCTGGCGCACGAGGTAAGACAAAATGCTATGAAATTAATTCTTTGTTCTTAAAATGTCTTCAACAGTTAGAAGAGCTGAAACCTACCATCTAAAGGGATAGGAAAAACCGAGTGATACCGAGTCCCGTACAATGAATATCCGAAATTAGGTGATTTGAGTGTCAGATACGTTAGAAACTAATGATCTCACTCGATCTCAGCGTAGTTCCTGTCGGAAACATTTGTAAATTTATAGATCTATAGGTGGGTTTGTATATTACACATTAAGGCAAACATTTGTCTCGGAATTGGCTCCAATGATTAGTTTTACAGTAGTGTTTAGTTTGGAGAGTGATTCTGCCGGAGGCCAATTTATTCTTACCTCTTCCCCCCTTTTTTCTTCTTTCGCACACGGTGAATGAGAGTTTGTATATAATGAGCGGCGTTGAAAACTTACCGTTACTTCCCAAGCATCGAAAACATTGGATTTTTTTGACGAAATGTATAAATTAAGTTTTTAATAGGTACATTAAGAAAAAATGAAATGAGAAAAAATATTTACCTTAGTAAATTTTTTTCGCGATATATTAACTCGGATCATAATGCTCTTCCTTAGTCGACAAAAATGACCAATTTGAAAAAAAAAACATTAAAATCACCTTACAGCGAAAAATAATATTAGAAAAATAGTGTGTAATTACGAATTTCATCTGAAACAATAAAAATAAGAGCCCAAACAACTAAAAACAAATGTTGAATATATTGTCATAAAAATAGGACAGTGGGGAGGAATGGGTTAACAACTTGCATGTTTGTTGGACTTCAAACCAATGGCTTATATCATCACAAAGATTGATAAAACCAAATTATTGGTAAAACCACGCTGACACATTTTGCTATGAGGTAAGAATGATTTGGCTCGACCGTGATGACTTCGTAGTGTTAATTCCAATTTACACTATTTCAGAAACCTAATATCACTGCTTCTGTAATTTTATTCCGATATCCTATATATTGACAGCCCCGTGGCGCAGTTGGCTAGACACCAGCTTGCGAAACGAGAGGCTGCGGGTTCGATCCCCGCGTCTGGGTGTTTGTGAGACCGAAAAGTCTCTCGTAGTTTCTGATACCCACGACACAGGACTTGTATCCTAGTGTGGGGTCAGAACTATGTATGTGACTGTTGGGTGTATTTATTTATTATTTATTTATTACAGGAGCCGCAGCTGATGGCGGCGGGAAATCCTGGCTAACGATAATCGGAGGCTTCGCCATCTTGGCCGGTGTGCTCGGCTTGATCTACAAACTGTACATTGATCAGTTGAACTGCCACAGAAAGTCGTGTCCAAAGATAGACCCTAAGGTACGGAAGTGGCCAATTGACGACAAGTCTTGGATACCGTGGTCGAAGATCAAAAACGTCTGGTCGAGTATAATGAAGCACATCAAAAATGATAAACCTTGTCCTTTGAAGAAATGACTTGTACTTTTATCAAGTATTAAACTCTGTTAACCATTGCTACTAGGTCTTATTTTTTTTGGTGTGGTATTGCTGGTGGTAGGATATTTGTATCCACCCGGATAGCGACCACCGTACACAGGGCGTAAAACCCGCCATAGTGGCACATGCAAGTGTGCCGCGTTCCGGGATCAGCCAGTGTATATCCGGTTTTCGGGGGGGCTTCAATCATGGTGAAAGGATGACCGTGCCGGCATTTTTTGGCCGGTTTGTCGCGGTCGGTCCTTTGATCACCATGATTGATAGTCCCCCAAACTTCTTCACAATAAGGTGAAGAGGTATTCGGCCGGCATGATTGTGTCGACCAACGGGAGACCATCATCTCTCGCTGGTCGGCACTTTTTCTGGACTCCATTGCGCTTACCATCAGGTGCAATGGGGTCACTTTGCCGTGCCAGAATAAAAAAAAAAAAAAAAAGGTATTACAAATGTATATGTCACCGTAAAATTGTAAACACCGTTAGATTATAATCTATCTAGCGAGATTGTAATCTGTCGAAAGATTGTGAACTGCTTACAATGTAACGTGTTATTATTCGAAGGCTGTCCCTGATTGGTCGGCCTTACAGTAGACCATTCTATATCCATAGAGTTAGGTTACGTTAGGTTAGTATTCAACCAATCAGCGCACGAGGTGCGTTTATATCCATTACGGTTCACAATCTTTCGACAGTTTATAATCTCGCTAGATAGATTATAATCTAACGGTGTTTACAATGTTACGGTGACATATACACGCAGCAGTCGTATACTTCACACTATGATACAAGCCATATGTCGTGGGTCCTAAAATTAGAACTACACCCGTAACACAATACGTCAGTCGATCACTATCATTATATATCTATTGAACCTACGGTCTCTCGCGACACAAGTATCTGATCATCAGCACAACTCAAGTTCTAAAAAAACATTGTATAAAAGAAATAAGTGAATCTAATCACTAAAAAATTTGTCTCGGTGCGAGAGTCGAACCTACGGTCTCTCGTGACACTAGTATCTGATCATCAGCACCACTGAAGTTCTAAAAAAACGCTGTCATAAAAGAAAAGTATATCTAAGAAAATAAACAATGAAAATGAAAGTTGGTTTAATACATGATAATGTATTTGAAACAGTTTGTCTCCTTACAGCAATATAATATAAATAGCTCGGTGAACTTCACAGTTACAAAATATATAATAATTATAACTTATGATATAAGCCCGCACGCACACTACACCGCATGTCTTGGTGGTTGTAACTTGTACCGGACCGGCCGCCGCCAAACCTTAAATACTGCTACATTTATACAATTCTTCTGATAAATATTAAATACAATACATTTGGAATAACTTCACATTGGACAGATACACAATTCTTAGACAAATGGAAGGGGTAATTTGCTACATAGATTTTTAGGTTAGAAAACAATGGCAGTGATACCAACAAAAATTATCTCCAAAAAATGAGCGATTTTGATTTTGAATTGTTCTAAATGTCTGCGTATTTTGTGCGAAAATATTGGGGTCGATTAACAATTTCAATATAAATAAATATATTTTTGCAATAATTATATTTCATAGATTTATATTTTTAAATTTATTAAAATGTAGAGATTAACGATTATAATGACTCATTTTAATCATATTATTCAACATATATTTATTGTTATATATACATCAATATAATTAATCGATTATACATAATATATTCATTCCATTTGAAATAAGATAAAACTGACCCGGGGATCAAACTCAGATTTTTGTGAATCTGTTTTAATCTTAAGCTTACAGACATTTTAACACCAATTCCTAAAGATAATTTACAATCACACTGTTCTTGATCATCATTCGCTAGTAAACCATGACTGTAGAGGTAGACCGAGGTGTGAGTGGGTTTGTTTGTGTGTGTGAATGTTTACATATTTGTGTGTGTTTGTGTGTGTGTGTGTGCAGGCGGCGACGGCGCTAAGTACTAAAACTAATGGCGTTACAGACGACTATCTTATTATCTTTGTCCCTCTCACACTCGTTCAGTTCGTGCCCATCCCAGTTTTGCGGTCCTTTTCAAACATAGCCTGTAAACAATTATAGGAAAAAATTACGTATTATTTAACTGTAATAATTAGGATTAAATAACTTGTGATCGCCTACGCTTAGACAGCGACTATCATATACATAAAAAATGTGTAACTCAAAAGAATTTTACAAAGAACGTAAGTCGCCAACCGGATAATTAACAATGGGGTCTATTCCTCTTAATACTCAATAATCTTACTTCCAAGATCACATTTTTTTCCTAAACTTACTAATAATATCCGCCTTCATTTTAATAATAGAAAGAGTATGTATTTCAAATGCGTACCTTATATCTGATGCTATTTCCTAGCCTGCAGCGCATTGGAGAGCCAGTCCATGGCCTGGTCCAGTCCTTCGCCGCGCACGGCCGAAGTCTTGAAGATCTGGAAGGTTCTGTCGCGCAGGGCGTCCAGGCCTAGCGCTTGGTGCACCTCGGCCACCGTGAGGCAGCCGGCCATGTCCTGCTTATTAGCCAGGACTACTAGGATTGCATTGGATAGTTCTTCCTCCTGGAAATTGAAAAAGCGGTATATGTAAAAAACTGCAGTAATCTTCATCATCAGCCCATCTACGTCTTACTGCTGCAACTGAGAGGGTTTAGGCCTTAGCCCACCACGCTGGGCTATTGCGGGTTGGTGGACAACTAAGAAATTCCTAAGAACTTTCTTGGGTGTACGAGTTTCCTCATGATGTTTTCCTTCACAGCAGTAATCCTACAGATTATTAAGTTGTTAATGTAAGTTGTACAATTTGTTATAGGGAACAAACTTGGGCGTAAAAAAAGTGCAAAGAATATTTGTACTAAGAGAAACGAGGAACATGTCTTGTTCTACTCTAGTGTTTTTGAAGTGAACTTTAAGTTAGTTAAGCTTTCTTCTTTGATTGTTCACACTATTTAATATTACAACAATGAATTTCATCAAAGATCAACATTATGAAGAATCATCAACAGCATTAAACAGAAATTACATTTTCCTATGAAATAAACAATACTAGCCATGTTTTTAATTTTTTTAAATGTTCGAAATATACTTATAATGGTAATATGCCTTATAATGAAATAAAGACGATATTTGCGTTTTCTGAATTAACAAAAAACAACATTTAAAGCCTTCTTTTTCCTAACTGCCCCTTTCCATAGATAATACAAAGTCATAGATAATAAAAAGTAATAGATAATAAAAAGTAACAGATAATAAATCCATAAAGAATATCACTATACTAGTGTAGTGATATTCTTTACATCTCCCACCCTCGGAGAGAACAAATCAAATTGATTGTTCGATCAGAGCCAATCTTCACTGGAGATAACTTTGTAACATGGTAGAAGTTTGACTCCGCCTTCTTATGTCCAGCATCAACTTCATAGATTGAATTTGAAATCTTTCTTAGGATTTTGTATGGTCCAATCCTTAATTCATCCATTTTCTTCCTATTTAGTCGGTTTCCGTTTTCTACATATACTCTATCACCTACTTCGAATTTATATTCTTCTCTATGAAGATCATATTTTTTTTATTATAGTTGTGAGATTTTATTGAATTCTCAAATGCTAGTTCTCTGTCTCTTTTGAGATCTTCTATTGTGCATCTTGATTTCAATTCCTGTGGCAAAATATCCATTTTTTCTCCTTCCAACAGATATTTTGGAGTAAACTTTGTGACTGTATGTTCTGTTTCGTTATATTTTTCTACACATTTTGTGCTATAGTTGTCCATGCTGCTTTCTTTCCCCCTTCGTTTATTTTGCACCTTATCCTATTAACTAAAGTTTGGTTTAGTCTTTCATTAAGTCCATTTGAAAATGGTGCGTCAACAGCAGTGAAAACCAGTGTTATATTTTTCTTTTTCAGGAAGTCTTTAAATTCTTTGGAATTTATGCCAGGGTATTGGTCTGTTAATACCATATCAATGTTGTTGCTTTGCGTCACATTTTTTATCAACTTGATAAAATCATTGGAATTATGTTTTTTTGACGTCAAAATATAAGCATATCGTGTGAAATGATCGACCAGGAGATGTAAGTATTTTTTTGTAGACCGAGATCCTCCAAACCTTCCAATTGTATCAATAGATATAATTTCAAATGGGCGTGTTGCTGGGCCTAAATGTGACATTAAACCAAATTTTGGATTCCTTCTTGATTTATTTTTTATACAAATGTCACATTCATCACAAAATTTCTCAATATTTTTGATGATATTCTTTGCTGTATAGAAAGGGTTATTTTATTTATCATCTGGGTTCTCCCAATATGGCAGTAAGTATTGTGGACATCTCTAATTAATGTTTTGCTAAATTCTTCTGATAGTATAATTTTTTTCTTCTTTTATTTGTTTTGTAATAAATGTTATTCTCCAGTATAAACTTTGATTTTCCATCCTGTAAGTTTAGATTTAAGTCTTGGTCCTTTTTTATATCTTCTATATTTATTAAGTTTACAATTTTTAAAAAATCTTCAGTATTGTCATGAGGTTCTAAGACTGGATTTCTGCTTAAGCAGTCTGCTTCTTGATTTGACTGTCCCGGGTTATATTTTACCTTAAAATTGTATTGGGATAAATAGTATGTCAAATCACCTAGTTCCTCATCAGTTCTAGACTTGATATTTAAATTCTCCAATGGTTTATGATCTGAGTATACTATAAACTCTTTATTCATAAGCCAGTGTTGCCAATATTTTACAGCTTCCTTAATTGCCAGACATTCCAAATATATTGCTTTCTTTTTCTTTTGAGTGTCTGTCAATTTTTTTGAAAAGTAAAATACAGGTTTATTTTCTCCGTTTTTATCTTCCTGTTATATTCCAGTGTAAATTTTTATTGGTTGTTCTGGGTCAAATATTTTTAGAATTGGTTTCGAGCATAGTAATTTCTTTATTTTATCAAATGACTTCTGGCATTCTTTGGTCCATATAAATTTTACATCTTTCCGTAATAAATTGTGTAGTGGTTCAAGGATAATTGCATTGTGTGGTACAAATTTATGATAAAAATTTACTTTCCCAAGGAACTGGCGTATATTTTTCCTTGTTTCTGGAATGGGGAAGTTCCTGACGGCTATTAAATAATCTTTGAGAGGTCTAACTGAATTATTTTCTATTATGTGTCCCAAATACTTGGCATGATTGTTTGCAAAAGTGCATTTCGAGAATTTCAGTCTAAATCCTTCTGTTTGTATTGCCTCAAGTAGTTTTGATATATGTATTATGTGTTCCTCGAAACTTTTTGAGAACACTAAGATATCATCGATGAAATTCACTGCAAAATCAGATAGTTTATATTTTCTTATTATATTTCTCAGTATTCTTTGGAAAATAGCCGGAGCTGTCTTTAAACCAAATGGAAGGCATGTCCACTGGAAATGGCCTTCTTGCGTGACAAATGCCGTCTTATATCTATCTTGAATTTTCAACGGAATGGCCCAAAACGCTGAATTTATATCAAAAGTGGAATAATACTTACAGTTTACAGTCTTTACCATCAAGTCTTCAATCAAGGGGAATGGCTGTGATTGAGGTATAACATACATACATACATACATAAACTCACGCCTGTCTCCCGTTAGGGTAGGCAGAGACTATAGAGCGCCAAATGCCACGATCCAAACACACCACTTTCGCTTCCTCCACTGACATTATCCTCTTCATGCATGCACGTCGGTTTCGAGGACTCTTTATATTACCCTTTTTTAGTAAGTTTCCTATGTGATCTTTATAGGTGCACCTGGGCCGTCCTCGACCGACTTCACCGAGGTATAACAATTTTGTTCAATTCCCGGAAATCTATACAGTCTTGATCTTTTTCCATCTTCTTTCTTATACGCCAAGGTAACCGGAGCAGCAAAAGGGCTATATGATTCCTCAATTAAGTTGTTCTTCAATAATTTTGATATTTGATTTTCAATTTCTTTTCTATCATCGGCTGTGCATCTGTATGGGCGCCTGCAGCAATATTTATCTACCATCAAGACTATGTGGGCTTCATAATCTCGTACCGTGCCAACGTCGTATTTGTCCTTAGCAAAGACTGGTTTGTATTTTTTTATTAATTTATCAATTTCTGTTTGTTTAAATAAATCTAGGTGATTCACTGAAATTTCAAATTCACTGAAGTCAATATGTTCATTGAAATTTACTTCACATCTGTTTATATGATTTATTTCTTGTTCCCATACCTCAGGGTATAGAGAAACATCTTGTTCATTTTTGTTACCTAGTACATCAGGAATTTCGACATTAATTAATTCTTTAATAAAGTTTTTATTTTTGTTATCCTCTTCATTGTCAACTTTATTCTCTTTTTGTGGATTATTACATTGTATTATATTCAACTCTTCATTTTGTGTTGATTTAATTTTTTTTATACAATCCAAACCAATGAGAAAATCATAGTGAAAATTCTCATTATCTATAACAAAAATATTCATTTCTCTTTCAATGTTGTATATTTTTATTTTCAATGTTACCATACCTTTTGTTTTCTTTTCACCATTAATAGTTTTCAAGTTAGCTGTTTGTTTATTGTGTGTCTTCTTTTTTTTCATGTATTTTCAATAATTTTGCATTAATTAACTACACATTCGAACCAGAATCATAAATTGCGGTAACTTTTAATGTGTCATTTAATAATAACTTTACTTTTATTAATGGTGGTACTTCTGGTTTTTTGGATTCTCCTTATTTAATTCAATTTCTAATTCAGAGTTATTCACACTTTTCATAACTGATTTCTGATTTTTCCCATTAAACCAGCAGGTTTCCTCAGGATGAAAACGTTTCCCTTTTTTCTCAGTGATACAAATTTGGCATGGTTTTTTTTCTTCATTTTTTTTTCGTTTTTATGTCAGAGTATGTGTAGTTCTTTTTTTCATATTTGTTCCTCCCAACAAGATGTTCTAATTTTCCTATCTCATTATAGAGATCTTCGGTTTCTTGTAATGTCTCTCGGTCAATTTTATCACTTAGATAGTTAGGCAGGCCTGCGGCTATAAGATCTATAAGAGTACCAGTATCAATCGTCTTTCTCACCTCTAATAACAATTTTTCTTTTTTCAAAGCATATTCAAGCAAAGAACCTGTTTGATATTTAAAACCAAGAGCATATCTGATTGGCGACCAACCTTTGTTTCCAAACGTTTCACAGAAGTTTTTTTCCCATTGAATCCACTCTGATTCTACTGTAAATTTCATTAACATACAACTGTACCAATTCACACTTGAATATTCTAAAAATTGTTTTAATATTTCAATTTTTTTTCTGTCTTCATCAATATGGAAACGTTCACATTCTTTGTTGAATTCTTTTATCCATTGGTGTGCATTTACATTTCTACCAGTAAATTTTTCAATCACAAAGTCTTTTGAAATTTTCCCCAAATTATGAGTTTCAGATTTTTTTTGTTTTTCTTCGAGTAATTTCTCTAATAATTTCTCCAATGTTTCATTTAAGCTTGTAGGTATAGATTTTTGATCCTTTATGTTTTCCATAATCTCTTCAAGGTAAAAATCATTAAACTGTATATTTTGTTCTCCGTCTAAATATGTCTTTGATATTTCATCAGTTAAAGTTATCCATATTTTCCTTGTTTGATGTCTTTTATTCAATGTTTTTCTTATCTTGGCATAGTTAGATGTATTTGTTATTAATTGATGTAAACTTGCAGGTTGATATTCAGCCGGTATGGCAAAAGTTTGGCCATCAGGTGTTCCAATTGAGGTTATGCAAATAATGTTTGATTTTCCATCTGATGCTGTTTTCACACAGAAATCAAATCTTAACTTCTCCATACTTCATTAAATATTTGCAGAAAATGTTGTTTTATAATGGTAATATGCCTTATAATGAAATAAAGACGATATTTGCGTTTTCTGAATTAACAAAAAACAACATTTAAAGCCTTCTTTTTCCTAACTGCCCCTTTCCATAGATAATACAAAGTCATAGATAATAAAAAGTAATAGATAATAAAAAGTAACAGATAATAAATCCATAAAGAATATCACTACACTAGTGTAGTGATATTCTTTACATACTTACTCTTAACATGTGAACAAGTTCATCTTTAGATATTCCTATTCGATCTCTGTCTGCAGAATCCACGACATATATAATTGCATCCGTATTCCCGTAGTAACATCGCCAGTATGGCCTGAAAATAAAAAAAAAGCACCTTATATATCTTTGCAATTTTAGACATTGACTTATTCTTTAAACTGGCTTGGAAGCGATTGAATTTCAAATATGTAATGCAAAATATAAAACAGCCTTATTGTTCCATAGAAAAAAATTACATTTTATCAAGAGATCCCTGATAATTAATATTTCTAAATGAGGCATTTTTCTTAGGGTTTTCCATGGCCAAAAGACATATACGCCAATGTCCCAGATGGGATGTATTTCTACACCCAGGAACGCCAGATATTTTGATTTCTATGTTATGGCTGGCACATATTGCAGGAAAGCTTGGTTAGTTTTATTGAAAATCCTCAATAGCAGCAAGGGTCTAGAAATGTGCGTTAAAAACGAAAATTGGGCTCGCCAGTATGCACAAACACACACATCTCTGCTAACGCTTATGAGGATACATCATCATCATCATCAGCCCATATACGTCCCACTGCTGGGCACGGGCCTCCTCTACAACTTAGAGGGTTTAGGCCTTAGTCCACCACGCTGGCCTAATGCGGGTTGGCGGACTACACACCTAAGAAATTCCTAAGAACTTTTTAGGTGTGCAGATTTCATCACGATGTTTTTCCTTCACCGTTAAAGTATGTGATAATTCATTGTGAATACACACATAACTTCGAAAAGTCAGAGGTGTGTGCCTGGCGTTTGAACCCGCGACCGTCTAGATTCTCGACCGCGTGCCCAAACCTCGAGGCCATCACGACTTACAGGATACAGGCATGAGTTTATATTTGAAATTAATAAACCAAAATCCATTAACTGGCAAGGTCAACAATCTCATGTACAGACAAGGCCACTGTAGTGTTTTGAAAAACTTCATTTTAGAAAGGAATACAAAGATTTACTGTAATTGAAAAATATATGTTATTTTAAAACTAAAAATTTGTTTCGAAAAACAATTATTTTCAGCAAGTATTCAGAAAATCTGATGTTTATTTATTAATTTTAATAGAACACCCATACTGGAAATTTCTGCTTCAATTTCAAGTATCTGGATAACACAAAAAGGTACATCTGATTTGCCTTTGCCTACTTCAATAAACACACTACATTGTTAATTGCAGTTAACTGGCCAAGATTTTCCAACTGTATAAATATAAATACACCCAACAGTCACATATTATGTGATTGTTAGTACATATATACTTTTGCATTACATAATATTAAGTAAAATAGTAAGTGGGGCAGGTAGAGAATGCACTGGAGAGAAAGCCTAAAAGGAGGAGGAGTGGTGTAACTTGGCGAAAGAGAGAGAGGAGTGGAAGAAGAAGAGGAAGGTCTTTGCCCAGCAGTGAGATCTGTTATAGGCTATAAGAAAAAAACATTATATTAATACTTTTCCTCACAGCTTTGCTAACATTTTTCTAGGATAAAAATAAATCATCAATTATTAGCCTATTTGATGTCTGTACCTGTCTCTTGAGACTCAGTTAATAAGCAATTTAGGTGTTAACATATAAAAAAAAATCTTTTTGCATTAATAATATAAGTAATTTTAATACTATTGAATTTGAAATATTACAAGTATGGTTGATGTATCATACTTATTATTTTATAGTATTAATTTCAACAGATAAGAGATTAAAAACTCCAGTTAAATAACTCCAATTCATGTGACTGAGTAACATCACCAGTACAAAACAATTAGATTGTGACATGTTGTTACTAAGATAAAATAAAAACAGTTTTTTAATTGAAAATATATGTATCCATTATGCTTATCAGAACATGTAATTTGAAATTTGATAACAAACACACTCACTACACAGGTAACAAATAATTAATTGAGTTTTATGATTCTAATGTTTTATGACAGATGTGACTCAGTTAGCAAGACTCCAGCTTGTTAAATAAGGGGTTGTGGCTTCATAAAAAAAATTGTTGTGGGTCTGTGACACTAATGGCTCTTAGTTTCTTTTACCTATGGCACAACTCTTACAGTATATATATATTTTTAATTGAACTTTGTGCACTTACAACTACCTTTCATTTCTCTTCGTATATTTCCATCCCTGGCTGGTAAGAGATTGCCTTGTGCAATAAGACTGCCCTTTGTTATAATTTAGTCTACTGTAGTCCATAGTTTTAGGGGCTGTCTATTAGTCATGTGATGGTTTTTTTTAGCATTTCAACTGCCCCGGTCCACTTTGGTGATATGTGGTGAGGTTTAAGACTAACCCCCCTCCCCCACCCCAAATCACATGTATTTTTTAGTATCTACAAATAATCTTAAAAGTTTTAGAATATTATCTTTATACAGGCATAAAGTTTTATTTTATTTTATTCTAAAATTAAGGATCATGATAAAAATGTCTAGACAGAAAGGTTGAAGGTTGTTGACTGGCTTTTCGGTTTAGAAATTGAGCTTTTGATGAAAAATAAAAACACATAACTTACTACAACATAAGGCATATAAATAAATAAATATGTAAAATAAATGCATAAAGGAAACAATTTTTTTATGTCAGTTATAATTTATCAAAATATTAGGAAGTGACTCATGGTTGATGGATGATTGTGTAATATTGGGTTGGTAATAGCAATAGCTTCATAGCTTTATCATCATCATCAGAAATGACTCTTCCTAAAATCCACTGTTGAGCGTATATTTAAGTCTAAATAGGAGTTACTAATTCATCTCTTAACAAAACATCTAAAAACACATAAGTAGTGTTACTGTGTGTACTCGTAACATTATTATCAATACCAATATGTCATAATAACTAAGTACATTATTTGTTCATATTTAGGTATAATCTCAGGTGTATGTAAAAAATTAAACTTTAAAATATTCAAGATATACCTTGAATGCTATTCAAAAGTTGGTCAAATTTGCAGTTCAAAACATAACTAATATAAGTCGCTCATTGTAATTGTAATTTGTTTGTTGTACACAATATCCGTGACTGATTCGTTCCTAACCTACAAACGTTCAAGCTAGTGTACACACCTGATGCTGGTCTGTCCGCCTAGATCCCACACTTGGAACTTGAGGTTTTTGTATGTCACTTGTTCTACATTGAATCCGATGGTGGGTATAGTTGTCACCACCTCGCCGACTTGTAATTTGTAAAGGATAGTTGTCTTCCCGGCGCCGTCTAAGCCAAGGATCAAAATCCTCATTTCCCGCGCGCCGAGCAAACCTCTAAAGTAACTAAATAGACCACCTGCACAACAAACCATAAACACGTACAATTTAACACTGTTTACGCGTATAAATTAATTTTTATGATGAAAATATTACGTACCCATTTCTGATAAGCTTAAGCTATTCTAAAACATTAGTCGCTATTTCTAAGGAATGTTTACGTAAGCCGTTTGCACATTAAATAACTCTAATTGTTGTGTAGTCAATATTTACACTATCAAGATAATTAATTTATTGTTTTTAGCGATAAATAGCGAACATTTTATTGAAAATTATAGTCAAACCTTTTGACGTGTAAGCAAGCAAATCATACATTGTTGCCACTAATAAAAAATCTGACTCTGATGGTAGGAAAAACGTTACCTACATTATTATATTAGTAATGTCTTCAGTATTGGACAGTTTTTTTTTATAAATAGGTAGGTATACTTGAGATTTGAATTAATAAGTTATAATGAATTAATATATTAAAGAATATAAAGGATTTACATTATAATGTTCCAGTGTAGGTAAAATAGAAATCATTATAATTAAAAAAAAATATCTTAGACTGATCCAGCAATGGAAATGTTTTGAGTAATATTTTATTAGCATCTGAAAACCACCTATTGTTAAAAAAGACTAAAAATATTAAAAGCTGTATTTCTATACAGCGTAAGTATTTATATGAACGATAGCTCAGCATTTGCAGGTTCATAATATTATCAGCCACGACCTCTGGCTCCCGGCCATGGAAAGAGTCAAGGCTAAATTTGAGAGGTCTACACGGCTGTCAGTACTACAGTGGACTTCACAAGATAGTCATAAGACACTTCAAAAGGGATTCCCTATTGTGTTTTATCCTCCTCCTATACGCCTGTAATTTCTTTAGAGCAATAAGTATATGCAGTAAAAATATTTAGTCACAGTTATTGCAAAGGCGTTAAGTTTATTCCCTGTTTAAATTGTTATGTATTCTTGTATCCAACTTAAATTTGCGACCTGCATCAAACAAAAATTAGGCTTCGAAGCTATTTATTGCGTCACGAGTTTAAACTATAAAATAAATAAAAATAAAGATAGAAGAAGAAGATTTCCGGCTCGCAACGAAGCGTGTAAATAACTATGACCATTCATAAAAAGTAATAGGCACAGAATTTTTCTGCACCAACATTTCGCCAGGAATGTAATAGGGATTGAGTCTATTGCCGTTTTTCGTGCACATTTCCAGACTCCGTGCTACTGTTGAGAATTTCCTAACCTCTAGATCGCGCTAATAAATAATATCGAACTTGAATGTAACAGATTATTATAGCACTTTTCTATCAAATATTTGTCAACATAGTAAAGTAAGAGAAAGAGAGTTAAGTCCCCGGAAGCGGGTTGCAGTGCGCCCTCTTTTACGTGAGTGTTAAACGTAGCTGTGAAACCGCAAAACTGCTCGATCCCTTCGAAGATATACGTGTATGTATGCATGTAGTATGTATATAATTAGCTAATCTTTTATGCTTGCGTACTTATCAATATTTGTGCACGGTGCAGAGGAAATTTTACAGGTGGCGCGATTATCGTGCTCTGACGACACGCGTGACGAACGCCGCGTCACGGCCCCACCTCCACGCCGCGCCGTGTACAGAATAACAGTACGATAGTCTTATTTGCATTTTTTTACTCCACTAATCATATAAACTTTATCCCTTTTTTATTAAGAGTAAAACTATTATAGTATTGTATATCAGGACTACAGGACTGACTAAAAGGTGTGAGTCGAATTCTTTGTACCTCCAGATCAACGGGTAAATTAAAACTGCAACTCTAATTGTTTATTTATATAATTCTTGTACATAGGTCTGCTAAGACACTAATACACTTTAATAATGTGATGTGGCGTAAATAACGACTGGTCAGAGAAGAAGCAAGTCTTTTCTGTCAATGTATAATTTTTGTGTTTGATGTAGGTACACAGGTACCTTCAAGAGAAGATGCTATATTTTCCTCAAAGGCCGGCCACGCACCGATGATTCCTCTGGTATTGTGGGTGTTCATGGGCGGTGTTGACCACTTAACATCATGTGGCTCACTTGCTCGTTTACCTCCTTACATAATAAAAAAGTAGACAATGCATACATTCAAATGCAGATTTATATTTATTACCAATTAAAGATTTCTGGGGTATTTCTTACAAGATTGGTTGACAAAAGCTTTGCAAACGCGATCAAAACCTCGGAAAAATCCCGGTAAAAATAAATTAATAAAGGTAAGCTACCGATGATAAAGCATAATAATTATTTCTAGACGTAAGCACCAACAGTCTAGTTGACTTACTGAACACTCGCAGACGCCTCGTCGCCTCAGCCCGCGACCAATCAGCGCGAGACGAGTGCGGGCGTGAAGATTGATGCGTCTCGCAAGGTCGCTCTCCGCAAATATTGTCACTGATAACGCTTCTAAGGAAATCTACGTCCGGATGTCTTCCGATACCTATTAATAACCGTCTCGAGATCATGCACTTTCCATCGAGCCGCAATGGACTCGAAATTTAAAATTCATTCACTTATAATGTTACATGGTAACGATACATGGCGATGAGTGGCTATAGAAATACTTTACTCTCTATCCCTTATACAACTCGGGCGTGATGTAGGTATGAATGAACAATAAAATATTGCTGAATATAATTTCTAAATATATTTCATATCTAAGCTTACCACCAGTCGTAAGATCATTAAAGGTCATTTGTTTATAAGGCAAGGTCAAAAATGGCCGGGCCAATGCCTCGACTTAGGCCCGAAAATAGTTTTTACAAAGTTGCAGAAAACATGTGGTTAATGGTCACAAGGGACCGAAGATTACACGGAGAGAACAGATTTATCAAGGAAAGCTAGCTGGTACCAGTTTTAATAACACTTGAAAAAGAAGGCACAGAACAAAAAGAAATGAATATTCTTGCTCATTTGCCTTGGATGCATAACATTGAATTTTCTTGAATACCAGCGTCGGGTCCAGAATAACCCAATAAGTTTATAAAATTAAGCCGTCTTATTAGCCTTTGCCGCTAGGTTTATCTTCATATACTCGTATATCGCCAATAGGCTATTCGAGTAGGTTAGACGTGAAAACTTAACAAACAGATAGAGTAACTTTTGCATTTATGTATACAATGTTGTCAGTGTAGCGGATTGTTAAGCGTGACCAATCGCTTTACAGCCAGCGTTACGTTCTGCAATATAGTACACCATCATCCGATTAAAAAGCAGATAAAATAATTCCTTTGTTTGTTTAATCTGTACAATATATTCGCGAAATAAGTATTTTTGAATTCAATATTTATATTTTATTATAGATACAATTTTTGATTCACAAAATTTTGTCATTGAGTATTAAAGATGCTGGTTTCCGGCCGGATAGCGATCACATAATGTGTAAACTCGTCGTAATGATTCACCCGAGTGTTTCACGTTCCGGGATCAAGATTCTAAATGATGATCTGATTGGTCAGGTGTGGGTGCGGTCGCTCAATCGCAGTACTATAAAAATTAGGGCCCACTGCTTGGCACGGGCCTCCTCTACAAATGAGAAGGCTTAGGCCTTAGTCCACCTCTGTAGCCTATTGCGGGTTGCCAGACTACACACCTAAGAAATTCCTAAGAACTTTTAAGTGTGCAAGTTTCCTGATGATTTTTTTTTCACCGTTAAAGTACGTGATAATTCATTATGAACACTTCGCAAATTCAGAGGTGTGTGCCTGGGGTTTGAGCCCGTGACTGACGAGATTCTCGATCGTTCGCCTAAACTTCGAGGTCATTACTACTTGCGATACATTTACTTAGTTTTGGACATATAGCATGCTTTTTGGGTATAAGAGAACTACATATATCAACTTCAAAGTACCACTGAGTCTCCAAAGATCCATAAAAGTTGGCGCGAACGTCCCGCTTGTAACATCATCACCAACATAACTCGATTACATCATAACCTCACCGTAACACTGTTCGTATAAATAACGTCATAATAAAAGTAGATGAAGTAAATTCCTGAAGCAGTCGTCACGTTTCCACACATCACTAAATATTTCACAGAATTCCTGATCGAGTGCGTCACCATCCCGGTATCCCACATGTGGCGCGCCCTGTCCAATAATGTACGCGGATGGAGTAATGGCCGCAGAACACTCATAATTTAGCTGGAAATGTTGCAGGCGAATTGTACTGTCACGGCTCGAGATTCCTCCACCGGCTTTGGACGCAGTTGGGTAAATCATTTGGAACTCAACAATACTGCAATAATAGTAAGCATACTGTTCTTATTGTGTTGATTGTAATTTATCGAAATGAAGACACATTTACGAGTACCTACATTACTGATGTCCATTGCTGTGCTAAGTTATAAAGATGAAAAAGAGGGAGATAAGGTATTAGTCCACTCTACTTTTGATGATTCTATAATATTTTCTTTATAGGTAATTTGGAAAGAAATAATGAAAAATACATTTTAGCGTTTAATTGTACATTTTTCTTGAGAAACTTAGGTACGTATATTATTATATTAGTAGCATTTTTTTAAGTTCAATGGTCTTATTAGTTAGTGACGAAACGGCTCATTTAATCGTTATTAACAATGCATTACCGGCGTTTACGAAAATGCACATATCGTTATTTGTAGTCGCCCTTATATATAATATGTATTGAAAGTAGAAGAGAAAGGAGGAAAATATATAAGTATTGAGTTTATGCACCAAACGAAAGGCGACGGAATTCCTTCACGTTGTTTTTTATTGTTACGGTTTAAATATGGATAATGGGTAATAGATAAATCGCACGGCTTATACAGACACCACTTCGGCGGTCGCGGGTTGAAATGCAGGCGGACATTGCTGATTTTTCCAAGCCATATGTGTGTTTAATGGTACTTTTATGATGATGGTAAACAAGGAATTTCTTAGATATTGGTCCATCGACTTCACTAGATAAAAGGATCACCTCCACTTTGGGTCAGGGCATGTTCTGGTATAGTCGTAACCGTCTTCGGTAGTCGAGGTGATCCGTCCGCACTACAGGCTACAGGCATGAAAGATTACAGTAAACAATAACAATCTTTACATTTCTCAAGGAACAAAAAAGAGATCGAAAAGTAAAAGTAGAAATGCAACTCTGCTTACCCCTTCGTGGATACAGACGTAAGTGTATGTTATACATTTTTCCCAAATACAGAAAATACAGGTTTTATCGAGTTCGGCAAACAAATGGTCTATATTTATTTAAAAAAATGTTTAGCCTATTTATACATAAAAATCATTTGTAAAACGTTTTTTACTAAATAAAATATTTATTATAATTATTAAATCTGAGTACGAATATCACACCATGAGCAATTAGGCTCAGTTAATAGTTTCAATAAAACATGGTAAAATCTGTTGAATATGTAGGTAGGTACTGTAGTTTCGTCAGCAGTCTAAAATACTAAGAGCGAAATCGCTTTTACGTAAATGAATCACGTTTTCATCGATTTTAAACTAGAGTTTTATTGAGATGTTCACAAGAAAGTAGGTGTATAAAATCGGCAGCCGGCGCGGCGTCCATCCACGCACCACTACTTTTAAACATTATTTTACACTTTAGCTATTTATGTGCCGTTTCAAAACAAATTTATCATCGCGGAATCCATTGTGTTGGCACTTCTACTGTGCATGTGAATTTTAATTGGTTCGGCTGTTTGTTGCGTGTGGCACAAAACGCCTGAAAGGATTAAGACGATTTTAATGCGCAGATAGTTGAAAATCAGGATTAAAACAGAATATTTAATGAAGAAAAGAAATAATATGATATTTTTGTAGATGTCATAAGGGCGAGACTATGAATAACAAGAAAATTTCTAAAATCGGCGCTGCTACTGAGAATTTTTAATAGGAAAACCTTAATTAAGTGATTTCTGAGAGACCTAAAGCTTGATCGCTGAAGCCTACGACCTGATCTGAGATTCGAGGTTCGAAGACTTATCAACCGCATACCGAAAAGCATGCGGAGGGGCCAAAAGCTCACACTCAGCTGAGTGTGACCATTACGTACATAAGTGTGTCTGATGAGTCAATTTGTTACATGTTTTACGATTACTTAAATAAATTTTCGACAAGTAGTTGATAACAATAAATCAATCCCTAAACGTATCTGGAAATCGATCCCAATAATGACCAATTAAAAGTAAGTGACGCTCTCATAAAAACAATTTCACTAGTTTTTTTTTGCCAATACACGAAAGGGATCAGGACTGTATAAGGAAATTCACTGTAAACCTTTTTTTAAAGTTCAAGCAGACAGAATTACGAAGTAAACTATTAAAATATTTTTAGAAAAAAAAAACTTTGTGTTTGTGTGTTCACGATCACGAGTGTGTTGATTTACCGCGCTTTCTGACTCCGCGTGTGGTACGCGTAACATTTATTTGTAGTAACAATAAATTAATTCTATTTTGACAAAAGCATTAAATGGGAAAATATTTTCGGACGTAGGACTATACGTAGAACTTTCTAATGTATGTAATTCCTGTTCGCTTCGTCAATATACAATTCGTAGTAGATGATCAATATCCATGGCCTGTACGACCAAGAAAATAAATGATGAACTGCGTACTTCTTAGTAGCTAGATTAAAAAACTAAGAGACAGATTATAGATTAGTGTCGACTACGGCTTGCGGCTAAGCTAGACACATTACCTGTTGAATGTCAGACCTGTTGGACGCCAGCTCCTCCCAACGCCTTAGTTTAATGCGGCGAGCTTTAAATAAACCCAATATATGGCGTCGTACTACCGGTAAGGGACACTTTCTACAATTCATAGGTCATAGTTTCCCAATCTAGCGTCTTAGACTTCAAATAATGACGAAAAATCACGGTCTGAATACACCCTGTGTTATTTCATATTGATTTCTTCCTAAATCTTATCATTTATTTTTCTTAAGGGAACAAAACAATTTTAAAGGTTAAAATTTATGTATGGGGGGGGGGGGGGGGCATAAAGAAATTTAAATGTTAAGGTGGGGCATAGCTTAAAAAAGGTTGGGAAACACTGGTCTAACCCATGGGTTGCCATGCACCATGGAGCACGTGGGCATAATATGATATATTCGAACCAATTATAAATTCAAAAATCAAAAGGTAAAAAAAGAATGTGGATACATAAAAAGATATGCCGCATTCATTAGGAATGCAAGAAATGCAAAAAAAAAAACATGAGCGCTTTATTTGCATTGCGCTCTTAGAATTGTTTTAGTTTATTCTCAAACATTTCAACAGTAAAATAAACTAGCACGAGTTAGTTAATTTCAGGAATAATACTTCTTTGCAGTGAATCATTATTTTCATTTGGATATAACTATTACCAGTGTTTTTTAAGGAGTCGTTGCTAGGAAAGAAAATGACGAAATCAGGATTTTGTTAAGGCTTCGGGCAACTACGCTGTGAATTAATAAAACAAACAATTATAAAATCATAGTTACTATGTGATAAAATGATACTGTCGCCAAAGTCATGACAGCATATGCTAAGACCACTCCTATCTATTTGAAAACTTTGACAGTAAAATTAATTATTATGCCGTGACAGTAGGCGACACTTTTTATGATTTTTTACGCTACCGCTATCTATGAACTCTCCTTTGCTATAAGACTACCGAAATGATTAAACGATACTTGGTGCCTATCGTTATGAGATGAGCATGTAGGAAACTAGTTGCTTTCCTACATGCTCATCTCATAACGATAGGCACCAAGTATCGTTTAATCATTGCCTCCCATCGTGATAATTTGTCCCTGGATTCATCATCATCAGCCCAAATACGTCCCACTGCTGGGCACGGGCCTCCTCTACAACTGAGAGGGTTTAGGCCTTAGTCCACCACGCTGGCCTAGTGCGGGTTGGCGGACTACACACCTAAGAAATTCCTAAGAACTTTTAGGTGTGCAGGTTTTATCACGATGTTTTCCTTCACCGTTAAAGCAAGTGATAATTCATTATCACTGTGGATTATGAAGCCCCATTGCCGATAGATCTTCAATTGCAGATGAACCGAGACAGTCTTACCATGTCGTCTATATTAGAAGTATAGATCACGACAATGTATGTATTGGCTATTGAGAGGTCCTAGTTTTTAAAGCAGCGTCAGATTTGCCGCCAAACTGCACCTTTGCAGGCCTGGCTGGAAAGCCATAGACATAACATGGTAGTGAACAATGATCTTTAAATGAGATAAAAGCCTGTAGCAAGGAAAAGACCAATATTTTTAGAAAATATTTGTTCTTTATATAATAACAATATTTTGAAATTTCTGTACATTTATAGGAATATAATATGATTTCTTAAGCATACTAATTACTAAACAAGGCAATTTTTCAATTACACAATCAGTATCTTGGTAGTCTAGTAATACTTCCTAAGAAGTGCAAAATTGTACAACAGAATAAATTCGCTCGCATTTATCTAATTGAGAAGGTCTTTAACTTTAATATGAGCTATTAAGTACTCATTGAAGTAATAATTTACCTTGTTTTGTTTTTCCTTTTAAACAAAAATTAACAAATGACTCATCATCAGCCCATACACGTCCCACTGCTGGGCACGGGCCTCCTCTACAACTGAGAGGGTTTTTAGGCCTTAGTCCACCACGCTGGCCTAGTGCGGGTTGGCGGACTACACACCTAAGAAATTCCTACGAACTTTTAGGTATGCAGGTTTTATCACGATGTTTTCCTTCACCGTTAAAGCAAGTGATGATTCATTGTGAATACACACATAACTTCGAAAAGTCAGAGGTGTGTGCCTGGGGTTTGAACCTGCGACCGCCGAAATTCTCGACCGCGCGCCTAAACCTCGAGGCCATCACTGCTTTGACAAATGACTCGTCTAGTGTTAAATAATCTTCTCTAGCTATGAACACAAGAGCCGATAGAGTTTAACTTTTACTCGCATAATCTTTAGGCATCAGATGTTATCTGTTAATTTTTTTTGAAGAATGCTTACGATCATCTAATTCTAGTTAGGTAAACCAATCATCAACAGCCTATTATAGGTACGTCACACTGTTGGGCACGGGCCTCCTCTTCAACTGAGAGGGTTTAGACCTTAGTCCACCACGCTGGGCTAGTGCGAGTTGGCGGATAAACCAACATCAGTACTTATAGGCCGGCATGAGTTTCAGCAGGCCAGCAAGAGGTTATCGAATGAAAAGAAATTGGAGTTTCGCCATTTTATGCTTTATTTGGGCAGCAACGTGCTAGTACCAGTCGCAGTGTTGTCACTGCCTGTAAAAGAACGTCATTACTTAATGGGATATATACAGGCGTTTTCTGGAAAATTCACAGGTTATAATGTACCAATAATAAACATCCAAAACTTGCGGGTGTCTAAACATATCTGTGATCGTCATAACAGAATGACTAACAATGGTAATTATAAACAAGTCAATTTATTTTTGAATTCATTAACTGGCCGGCGAATTCCACAGTTGCAATAAAAACCTGTGTGTGTGCGTATAATAAAATGATAATTATAAACGTGATTATAGCGTTGATTTCTGTGTTACTAATAAGGCAAAGACTCTGGTTCAGTGAACGAAAAGCTGAGTTTGCTTCTAAAGGTATATAGTTCGATTTTGAAGTCGAAAATGTTATCAGATGATTTACGAGGATGGGATTTGGTAGCTTTTAATACCAAAAGACTGGATATACCCTGAAATTAGGTCGGTTACAACTCGCTTGGCATTTAAAATGAAAGTTCGGCAGCTGTTTTGTAATGAACTAAACAATACGTGTGATGTTTGATTATTTTTTCCCCTCTTTTTATGTATTTATGTATGTATGTATTTATTATATATTGCATATATATTTTTATGTATTGTATGTGTATCTGTAATTACCTATAATTATTTACTTATCTGTGTACTTATGTTAATATATATAGTTGTTCCATTTATTATAATTGTTGTATATTATTTTACCTTTTTACTGTTTATGCACCTACCTTTTATCTCTGTATCACCCAAAGGTTGACTGTTAGAGAATGCCTTAGGCATTAAGTCCGCCTTTATACGCAATGTGTAAAAAGCATAAATAAATAAATATACTTTTTAGCTCTTTTACCATCATATATAACAAAATAACTTGTTAAAAAACCTGTTCCCGTGTTTGTACCACTTTAGCACCCTCTTTATTTATTACAACATTCGCTGTCCCAGATTTTTTTTATCAAGGAGGATTTTTGGATGTCAAATTATTGCGTTTCATGTTGAACTTTAATGTCTTGTAAGTTTTTATTTAATACTTTTTTCCCTGTTACCAATTTAGCTATTATAATACTTTGCCTATTTATTTGTATAGAATTCAATTTTGTTAACTCCAAAGTAATTAGAAAACTGCCGCAATGACCTACCTTTAAAAGACCATTTACCTAAATACCAGGATATTTTCAAGTGCATTAATCGACTATTAAGCTATCGTTATCCAGCTTTCATCATGTATTCATAATGATAAATGCTTTAAAGACCAAACGCAAAACACAATACAAGCGAAGTGTCATTGTAACGGATGCACAGACGGATTTGATACTCGACCGGGCATCAAACGAGGCGTGCAGCACCCACTATCTCGGCGCGGATCAGCCGACGCACACGTCGGGGAAATACGTCCCACACAAAACCTATGCCGGCATGAAACGTGGGAAAATACCATAGGAAATTATAGAGATACGTCATTTAATTCAATATTAATGCGAAAGTAATTGTGTCCGTTACTTTTTTGCGCTTGAGTTGGGATTTCGGAGAAGGATGTGGGTTAGTATTTTGGTTAAATAGCGGAAGGGTCCATGGGGAACTATGTAAGACGCTTAAGGGCCTGCATTAATCACGTGAGGCTCGAAAGGGGGGGAGGGGTTGGCAAATATCACGAAATATAACAAGGGGAAGGGGGGGGGGGGTAGTAAGATATCACGTGTATTTTTTTCGTCAAACGCACGATTTCTAAACCGAAAAGCCAGTCAAAAACAAGCTGCAACCCTTCTGTCTAGACATTTAATTTCAGAATAAAATAAAATTAAACTTTATACCTGTATTTAAAGATAATATTCTAAAACTTTTCAGATTCTTTGTAGATACTAAAAAATATACTTGATTTTGGGTGGGGGAGGGGAGTTAGTCTTAAACCTTACCACGTATCACCAAGGGGGACGGAGGGGTTAAAAAAACTAAAAAAAACATCACATGATTAATAGACGGCCTCTTATGACGTTACAATCAAAGACAA
The DNA here is from genome assembly GCA_907164795.1 of Hemaris fuciformis. Lineage (NCBI taxonomy): Eukaryota > Metazoa > Arthropoda > Insecta > Lepidoptera > Sphingidae > Hemaris > Hemaris fuciformis. The sequence continues at coordinate 16,421,024 of OU015438.1, read as the reverse complement.
ACATGTCAGAATGAACTCTTGATGCTCAAATGAGAGCCCTCTGGCATCTGATGCTTAGTGCAATGAGTTACAAATAGGCGTTTGAGTGAATGAAAAATAAGTAACATTATACTTAGTAGGAAGCCAAAACTGACACGTTGATTTTAAAACGTGATATATCGAGAGTCACTATAGATGAATTGAAAATCAGTGATTGTAATAATTTATATTAAAAAACATTCGTAACGGCAATGTAATAGTTAATTTTTCAAACGAAATAAACTTCAGGGAAAAAAATAAGCGGCTTATACGTAGTACGGCAGTTAACAATCTGTAGATTTCATATGAGATTAATAAAAATATTGTGATATTGTTGATTAATTTTTGCATTTCTTAGAATTATTGATTAACACGTGTGTATAATCGATACTTAGGAGGATATTCATTGATGAGGAATGCGATATGCATCTTGGTTTGTTACCTGGGTGGGAAAGGTGTATTTTTAATTATATTTCTCTAGCATTTGATTAGTCCTACGTAATATCGAGCTCACTACCGTTAACCGGGCAGTTTTCAGACTTCATTATTCAAACAAGAAACTCCAATTTTACTTTCCCTGAATCGAGAATCTCAACCGGGACCTAGATCATTTAACCAGATTTTTTAACCACAGAGTTCCTTGTCTTCAATATGTTACTAAGGCGAAAAAAATCACTAATGCACAACATTTGAAAATAGCTTTAAATCGGCATTGCTTGTTAAAAGAGAACATGGTATGGCGAGGAGGCATTAACGTTAGCTTGACACGCAAGCTAACTAAGACTAAGATAACACACACACACACACACACCACAGCACACCACAAAGAATTTAGTATAGAAGTTAATAATGACATTGTTTCAAAAGACACTGAAGTGGCCGCTGAATTTGAAAGATTTTTTGGCAATATTCCAATAGTAACTACTCAACATCTTCAGTCGTCTTCTAGGTCTGCTTTGTTACTTCTTGAAGATAATGTTCCTCAATGTGATGCATCGTTTGAATTTACAGCAATTAGTCATTATGATATTTTAAAGGCCTTTAAAGAAATTAATAAAAAAAAGACTAAAGATTTGTGGGGAATGTCAGTGGTTACTATATCCTCTATAATTGATATTATAGCACCTCACATGGCAGCTGTGTTCAATCGTTGCGTCGCATCTGGAGTGTTTCCTGACCTGATGAAGCTTAGTAAGGTAATACCACTTTTTAAATCTGGTGATACCACAGACCCTTCAAATTTTCGACCTGTTTCTGTTTTACCAACTCTTAGTAAGTTATTTGAAAAAATTATACTTAATCAATTATTGAACTTTTTCAATAAAAATAACTTACTTCATCGGAAACAGTTCGGATTTACTAAGGGTAGATCAACTATCGATGCAGGGGTTGAACTTTTAAAAACTGTGTTCAGGGCATGGGAAGAGTCGCGAGATGCTATTGGCATTTTCTGCGACTTGTCCAAAGCCTTTGACTGTGTCAAACATGACATTCTCGTCAGGAAACTTAACCATTATGGCATTAGAAACGGAGCTCTCAATCTTCTGACTTCGTATTTGAATAACAGAGTTCAGAGGGTTGACGTTAATGGAGAACTTTCTCCAGGATCGTCGGTTACCATGGGAGTCCCACAGGGTTCAATTCTTGGGCCGTTTCTGTTTCTTGTGTACATTAATGACTTGCCTTACTACGTAGGGGATAAAAACGATATAGTGCTGTTTGCGGATGATACATCTCTTATATTTAACGTAAAAAGACGTCTCGATAATTTTGACGAAGTAAACAATGCACTTCGTAAAGTTGTTCAGTGGTTTGATAATAATAATTTACTTTTAAATGCGAAAAAAACTAAATGTGTTAAATTCACAATGCCCAATGTTAAGCAATTAAAAACCACTGTACAAATTAACGGTGAAGAACTGGATCCTGTTGCGTCTACTACATTTCTGGGAATTACGGTAGACGCAAAACTCCAGTGGGGACCGCACATTCAACAATTGGCAAGCAAATTAAGTTCAGCGGCATATGCAGTGAAAAAGATCAGACGTCTGACTGACGAGGAAACGGCAAGAATGGTTTATTTCAGCTATTTCCATAGCCTTATGTCATATGGTATTCTTTTGTGGGGAGCCGCTGCGGATATTAACACTATTTTTGTTTTGCAAAAAAGAGCCATTAGGGCTATTTATAATTTAGGTCCCAGGGCTTCACTTAGAGAAAAATTTAAGGAAATAAATATTCTTACCCTCACTTGTCAGTTTATATACGAAAACTTAATGTACGTCCAAAATAATCTTGATAAATTTAATAAAATTTGTAATGTACACAATAAAAATACTAGGAACAAATGTAATCTCGTTCAACACGTAACTCGTCTCCGGAAAGTTAATAACTCTTTTATGGGGCAATGTATACGCTTCTATAACAAACTTCCGAAGGCTATTAGAGAGCTTCCCTTGACAATGTTTAAGAAATCAATTAAAGATAAGCTTTACAAAAAAGCATACTATAAAGTTTCAGATTTTATTGAAGATAATAAGCCCTGGGAGTAAGTAAATTGATCGGAGTTTTGTTTTGTTGCTACAGTTTGTATGGTTATGACATTTATAATGTAAAATTTAAATAATGTAATGAAAAAAAGACATAATTATATTGCTGTTTTTTTAAAGAAAAAATGACATGTCGTGTTGCTGAGGGAGTTTCTTGCCGTTTCTTCTCCACAGCTATAACACGTTTCGAAGCGGCAATAGTTTAAAAAATTAAGATGTGTAAAATTGACGATTCAAAAGAACTTGTAAAAGTCTATTTGAATAAAGATATTTTGACTTTGACTTTTGACTTTGACTTATAACAAAGATCTATTGGAGGCTCCCGGTCGAGAAGAGCTACGGATTATACTTCTAGACGAAACAAACTTCTTAAAGTAAAATCTTTCTAAAAGTAAATAAATAAATAAATAAATACACCCAACAGTCACATACATAGTTCTGATCCCACACTAAGATACAAGTCTTGTGTCGTGGGTATCAGAAACTACGAGAGACTCTTCGGTCTCACAAACACCCAGACCCGAAACAAATATTTGTGGATCACACAAACATTTGTCTCGGTGCGGGGATCGAACCCGCGGCCTCTCGTTTCGCAAGCTGGTGTCTAACCATCTGCGCCACGGGGCTGGCAAATGTATCAAATTGATAAAAAGGTCCGTGATTTTGCGATTTCTCAAATTGAATCCGATAATTATATTTTAGTTTATGGTATGATTTTGCCCGTTGAATTTTACTTTGTGAAACTCCTCAGTATGCCTTCTGTTTTTTTTCTTGGTGTTTCTCACTACCCTTGGTATGACAAATTATGACTTTTAATAATTAAAAAACATAATATGATCAATAACGGCTTTTTAATGATTACAAGAATAGGCTCATTACTTAAAATCTGTATATCCTTAATGTTATGCGTGATTGGTTTTAATATTAGGCCTAGTGTATAAACTCTAGGCCTAAGACGTGTGAGAGACCCCAACCCGCACTCGGTTCACTTGACTAAAGTGTAACTATTCATTGTTATAGAGTAGGTCCATGCCTAACAGCACGATACACAATGTCCGATATAGATAAATGTTGAATTGTGCTTTATGCCTGTAGAAGTTTAGCGTTCGCTCCTAATTTGGTATTACGGAATGTTCACAATAAATACTTGCAACTAAACAAGAAACATTTCCCTGGAACTATTTCGTATTAAGCCTAATATTAGCTGCGTGATACAATCGTACAGTTGCCTCCAGAATTAACTGCGTCCATTCTTGGAAACTTCGACTTTCGCACCCCGAAATAGGGATCATTTCTTGTAATCACACGATGTTAGTACTAAATAATATTTAGTTTAGTTTGTTCGTTGGTCATATGACTTGCATGCGTGTTCGTGCGACCCACACGGAGGGGTGTGAGGGGGTGTGAGGGGGTCAGGGCAAGGCCGTCATGACGTCATAAAACGTGCTCATTACGTAGGAGGTTTGTTAATGTTGTGCGGTACACAAGCATTTAAATTAATACTGCCGGATACATTCTTTGGCTCAAAGAATATAAACTATTATACGTAAGGGAAGGGACAATAATATTTTGAAGTTAAAATCATAAGATGAATCATTTCAAGCCTAATACGGCAGAAAATTTGCGTTACTTATAAATCTAAATATTATATTATATAAAATGCTTATGTTCGTACTTGTGTCCACGGTTTTCTTTATCATCCGCAACTTCGTTCAACTTCCCGTTGGGATGGCAAATACCCCTTGGTCTCCTGGTGTGCATAAGGGAATTTAGTCGGGGTGGGTGGAAGTGGGTGGTTGTGGGTGGCGAAAATGAGAAATAATATATATCTGTCCTTCTCTAACTAATGTAAACTTCTGAAAAATTCAGAATATCTCGGGAATGATCTAAAAAGTTCCAGAATGTGTGCAACTGATGTAATCACTGTAGAAAGTTCTAAAACTTTCTGGAATGATCTAGAAAGTTCCAAAAAGCCGTGCAATTATTGTAATCGATCTAGAATGTTTCAGAAAGCTTCTGGAATGATCTAGAAAGTTCCAAAATGTGTGCAGTTGTAATCGAACTAGAATGTAGTAGAAAGTTTCTGAAATGATAGAAAATTCTAAAAATTTCTGGAATGATCTAGAAAGTTCCAAAATGTGGTCAACTGAAAAAATTGATCCGATATGGTCTAAAAAATTCTGAAATGATCTACAAAGTTTTAAAATGGTTAAATATTTCTTATACAATTCAACATGCGATGTATTTTAACCCGAGAAACGCCGGGTTTCGCTGCTAGTATTAATATATATTTTTAGGGAGTGCCATTTAATTTGCGAAAAAGATAGGACACACAGACAGAATTCTAGGCTATAACATACTTCTACGACTTTATTTCAATAACGTAACTTTTACGTCCTATAAAAATATGCAATCTAAATAATTCTATAGTAGAACAAACTCACTTTCGCATTCATAATGTTAGCATATCTACAAATTCTTTGAAAATGACAACATTAGTCATTAGCAGTTGCTGATAATATGGCGCCTTGTAGCAAGGAAATTCACCTCGTGACTGCTTTGTAGATCAGATTTTTGCAATTGTTCGTTGGTATTCGACAATTAATCATTATTTACCACTGAATACCGGGTATTTGACGCAAGTAAATTAATCTTTAGATAATGTTGATATTTCATAAAACTGCACACATACCTAGATCCATTCACACTTTGATGCTAGTATTACTAATTGTCGTGTTTTTCATAGGGTTCACTATGCCCGTGGGCCCGTGCCCAGCAGTGGGACGTATTTGGGCTGATGATGACTATGAAAACTCGACTGCCTCGTGGTCTCGCGCCACGGGTATGTGCTGTGCGATCTAGAGGTCCTGGGTTCGATTCCCCGGTCGGGCAAAGTGTTATTGGGTTTTTTCATTACGAAATTCTCAGTAGCAGCACGGTGTCTGGAAATGTGCCCGAAAAACGGCAATAGGTTCGCCCCCTATTACGTGGGAATATAGGCGTGAGGTATGTATGTATGTATGTATGTATGACTATGAAAAATATCTCAATACCACAAAACTTCAAGCATTCATGAACCACAGAAATACAATCGATACGGACCATGACATCTGATCTTTCGTCTCGCAGATTGCCAACCTATGGATTTATTCATCATCATCAGCATGGGCTGATGAAGGAAATGTATATGGATACATCCCACTGCTGGGCACGGGCTTCCTCTACAACTGAGAGAATTTAGGCATTAGTCCACCACGCTGGCCTAGTGCGAGTTGGCGGACTACACACCTAAGAAATTCCTAAGAACTTTAGGTGTGCAGGTTTCATCACGATCTTTTCCTTCGCCGTTAAAATAAGTAATAATTCATTGTGAATGCATATATCTTCGAAAAGTCAGAGGTGTGTGCCTGATGTTTGAAACCGCGACCGTCGAGATTCTCGACCGCGCGCCTAAACCTCGAGGCCATCACTACGAATAACTTTACGAATAGTTTTTTTTTTTATGTAGATAATTTGGATATGGGATGCCATTGTACAGAAGTAGACGCGTTTCGGCTGATGATGACGATGATGATAAATTTGGATATCCAAATATTCGGATCGCATGCCCTAACCGCAAACTAAGGTTGGGATCGTAGCGAAGAATTACTCAAGACAGTATCCAATTCTATTACGTTGTAGTTAATTATAAATATTGCTGTTATTACTAATTAATCGTTACATATCTAATTCATAAAAAAGGGGGATCCCTGGATTATTGTGAAATTCAATTACAGTAATAAGCAATTATTTATATTAAAGAATTTATTTAATCCCCTTATCTTTTAAAACACCGACATAGATTACGACCAAATATGATTATCATGTTGCTGGCACTATATATCCATTTTAATTCATCCTAACTAGATTTATAAATGTGTGATTTACATGCTAGGTTCCTGACATGAAAAACTGACTGCACCTGAGGTTAGGGCGACCCAATAATCTTCATGAATAATCAATACAGTCTTGCAGGCCAACACACAATGAGGGATTGAATAACCAGGCCAGTTCCAGAACGCAACACACTAGTTTTAACGCAAAGATTTTCTTAGAAGAATTCTTATAAGATTTTTTAAATGATTATTATATAAATAATTATATCAATGATTATATTATATTGTTAACTCGTTGATATGATTCAAGATAAAGGGATCGAGCCTTGACTTCTGAATTCAAATGAAGTCATGTCCTCGGCCTTGAAGAGTACTGCTTTGTTGGTACCGCGACCAATGTGTGCGACGAGTAAATAAGAGACCCCGGGTTAGATTTCTGGGTCGCGTAAAAATGAGGTAAAAATTAGATTTTCTTGCTAGAAAATTCTCAATCGCAGTGCAGAGTACGAAAGTGTAAACAGCAATAAGCTCAGTGTAGTTTTTAACTCTTTCTTAAAACTCGACTAAGTAAGACTAAGTACCGTTCCGGCTAACTATCCTAAGGAACGAAAAAAATTCCATCATGAGTCATCATCGTCATAAGATAATTTATATATTCAATTTTCAAGTTCAAAGATCGAAGATAAATGTATAAAAATACGACGGATTTGATAACGGTTCCTACCCGATTCAGTTACCATGGAGACAATTTCTTAGTCGATTGCCGCGACAAAATAAAAATAAAACTTGTTACGACAAGCATAAAAAAAGACAATTTTCACGCGATGCTTCGATAAAATTCTTATCTTTAAAAATACCTCTATATTCAAGTAGTTATAATAGTATTATATTCCTCAAAGTGACACATCATCATCATCAGCCAATATACGTCCCACTGCTGGGAACGTGCCTCCTAAAGTAACACACTGTTTTTTTTTTCGACAACGTAGGTAAAAAAAAATCATGACTGAATGACACCAAAAATGTTTTGACCTGCGCCATGTCTGCTCGTTATTTAAGCATCAGGTAACTGGCTTATCTCAATTGTATAAATGACAATTAATATGTGTTACTTTAACCTTTCTACATATCTTACAAATTGTCCGCCACAAAATAAAAGACAAATGCACTTTATCGATGATTTAAATACATTTTTAGAAACGGGGGCTAAATTTAATCAATTATAAAATTTAGCCAAGTAGGCGGAAGAAGTGTTGCACTCAAGGAAAAGCCCACAATTGAGATAATATTTCGTAATTTGATTGTAAGTCACGCGTATGCGAGTTCGGCAGGTCAAGACTCACGCTCGACACACTATCAGAAGAGATAACGCATTAAAATCACTGGGCCTTCAAAAGTTAAGTGTGGTGATATCAATGACAAATTATTTTGAAATATACCTATTATAGGTCGTGATGGCCTAGAGGTTTAGGCACGCGGTAGAGAATCTCGACGGTCGCCAGTTCAAACCCCAGGCACCACCTCTGACTTTTCGAAGTTATGTGTGTATTCACAATAAATTATCACGTACTTTAACGGTGAAGGAAAACATCATGAGGAAACCTGCACACCTAAAAATTCTTAGGAATTTCTAAGGTGTGTAGTCCGCCAACCCGCACTAGGACAGCGTGGTGGACTGAGGCTTAAACCCTCTCAGTTGTGGAGGAAGCTCGTGTCCAGCAGGAGGACGTATATGAGCTTAACTTGATGTTGATACCTATTATATTACCGGTATAACGCAAGGACTCGGCTTGAAGTAAGACAGATTTGATGGGATTTTCCGTTAAAAAGTTCTTTATTTTAGAAATGTTTTAAATGGCAAAGGGGATAAGTCTATTACCCCTATAGGCGATCGCCTATTTTCATATTGCGAGATAAGATTATTGGAGAAATCGAACAGTGGCTACTGTTACCTATGGTTTAAAACCTTCTATATGTGCGCCATTTAATGAGACTGTACTTTTGATCTTGACGTTCATAAACTTTGAGGGTAGGATTGGGGAGTATTTCAAAGATATCAGTGTCGAGAATTAAACGTAGTGGACATGGAGAAAGTAACACAAGGTTACGAAAAAGATACTATTGAAAAAGGTGAGTGGTATGTGATAAATTGAACTAATAGGAAGGGCCAAAAAATCATCGAAATTGCATCAATTTAGACGTGGAAGCTCCACTAACAAATTCACTATATATTAGTAAAGAACAAATATTTTTAAGGTGTTTCTTGGTTATCAGGCTTACTCAGACTTTTTTGGGCAAAGTTCAGTGAGATAAAATTCACTCGTGGAATATTCTTATGACGCACACAGATATGGAACTAAGATAATTGTTTGCCTAATTATTTTGCTTATTATCATTGAATTAAATGAGTTCAGGTTAACGAAGGTTGGTTCGTTACTTTTGATTGTGGCTATTGACCGTTCTGGCAGCTAGTGTTCCTCTCACCAGTTGCTACAGTTATGCCGGCCTTTGCAAATTGTTTTATAACCACCTGAACTGAAAGTGGACAACTCTTTGTTTTCCAACTCCTCCTTTATTTGTCTTTCTGATTAACTTCGTTGCGGGATTATGACAAAAGGTCCCCTTAGATTCGCTGAGCTTTATTGCCCAGCGTTAATACTGTGCGTGCCGCTGTTGATCCTGGAGCAAAGGAGATACAGTGGCGGGTATGTGGTGGGATAGGACCAAAAAAAACACCTGAACTCGGGCCCTATGTTGTATGTGATCAAGGTTATCACGACTATATTCGATGTTTTTCTTAACTTTACAGTTTTGATCCAGTGGCGTACTTCCATGGAAGCCCAAAAGCCCAGCTTGCCTTACAAAATTCCGAATAATAATCTTTAGCGTTTAATCATTATCCAACAAAAGCAATTTGACATATAAATGAGAATATCCTGACCCCACAGTAAACAATTACAAAGTAGACATTACACAATTAACCTGGAACGCTTTTGGGCTTCTATAGAAGTACCGCCACTGGTTTTAACGTACACTAAGATAGGCAGAAATTTATTTATATCAACGGGACAGTAACTATGATATAGGCCTGGTTTTATACGTTACAGAAAATACGCGAGACTTCCAAATTTTCGTGACAATACAAAAATAAAACCTGATTATTTGAAAGTGACATAAACGCCAAAACATGTAGATACAGTAGTTTGACTCATTGATAAAGCTATTCGTACTCTACATGCTGTGTCGCACGTAAAGATACGTAGAGACATGTAGAGTCACGCCTGTCAAGTATCAGTTGCTACGTGTGTGAGCAGTCCACGCGCCATACATAATGCATGAAGGTAGAGTTATGTAGACCGGCGGCATGATAGAGATCATGAAGTCATTGGATTTAACATGTTGTAGGTTATGTTAGGTAAGACACATACATACATACATACATACGTACATAACCTCACGCCTATATTCCCCGAAGGGGTAGGCAGAGGTGCATTTCTTTCTGCATTTCGCCAGTATCAGTCCCACGTCATAGAGGCCGAGCATATTGCCGCTTTCAGGGCACATTTCCAGACTCCCGGCTGTTACTGAGAATTTTCTAATGGAAAAACCCAGATAACACTTTGCCCGACCCGGGAATCGAACCCAGGACCTCTAGATCGCACGGCACATACTTGTACCGCGAGACCACGAGGCAGTCAAAGATAATAAATAAAATAATAAATATCGCAAGACAATTAAATTTGTGGCAACAATAAAAACAATAGTTGGCGTAGTAAATTGAATAGCTCCTATGTGCTTTTGAATTCCACAAGAACCTTCGTAACCTACCTGAATTAATTGAAGATAATATAATTAACATAGTGCTGAATTATTCCTTGTAGGTAATATATACATATGATTCAGCACGATATAATTTTTATACTAAAATTATGCAGACATGTATAAGTAATTTGCATGTATAATAATGCGCTCATTTAAACAGGTGTTATGCTTTTTAACGAACATTATTTGACCTTTAAGATTTTCCTCGTAGTCGTTTTCCTTAAAAATTACTAACATTATGCAATGCTTGTGTATTTGTTAGTTAATATTTTTAATTCCTTATCCTAAGAATACTTAATTTCCTCCTTTAAACAAAAAAGCACCCTTCCGCCTTAAAAAAGAGTTTTCTATCTATCTATATGAGTCCGTATAGCAATCAAATAAATTTAATAAAATCTTTATTTACCGCAAAATACAATTTTTTTTTACATCTATTACTTTACAGATTTACTTGTATTATACGTATAGAAATTTGCTTTAATCAATGTTTGCCAGAGGGCCCTAAACTAAGCTAAGCCTATATATTGGGGACCACCAGGAAATTACTTTATATAATTCGTCGTTATATGTTAAACTTACTAACTATTAACAATCTAATATACAAGTCCCAATGCTGAATACAGAGCTGAGTACTAGACTGAGAGGGAGGAGCGCGTATTGATCTGACAAAATAAGAAAGTGAAATATTACCATCACGTTTTATTCGTTAATTCAACCTTCCTTCAAGGTTGGTAGAATTTTTATCAATCCAGGTAATATTAATAACAAACACACGTTAGTAACAAGCAATAACTTATGTGCCACAGACCGACTAGCATGAATACGCCATTTGTCACTCAGGTTGACATAGAACTCAAGCGTGGACATGAAAAAAAGTGTTATCCTCAAATAAAGTTGATTTATAAAATCAAGGCGATTTAATAACAGGTCAATACCCTCGTCAGATATTATCTGATACCATTTTGGTCGTAGTGGTGCAGCTCTTTCAAAGAAAATAGATTTGATAAAATTTATTTAATAAGGTACCTGGGTCTAATAAATGTTGAGCCTACCCATCTTCAACAATCTTCCTTATCCCCACATTGACAGTCCCGTGGCGCAGTTGGCTAGACACCAGCTTGGGAAACGAGAGGCCGTCGGTTCGATCCCCGCACCGAGACAAATGTGGTCCAGATTTCTTTCGGGTCTGGGTGTTTGTGAGACCAAAAAGTCTTCCGTGTATGGATGTCTTGGGTGTATTATTAATTATTATTATTTCTCTTAGACATGTATATTGTATATCCTTGAATTGTTATTTTAATATCCACCAGGTAAGTTCTTGATCGATTCAGAATATATCGTACACACAAAACAAGGTAACAACCTGTGACATTTCGGATCTCTAGAAACGCGTGGAGGTAACGGCATTAAATATAATGCATTTCTCTATCTAAAGACAGAAGTAGCACTATGTAGTATGTGGTAAGTAGTGATGGTCTGGAGGTTTAGCCACGCTGTACAGAATCTCGGCGGTCGCGGGTTCAACCCAGGCCCACACCTCTAACATTTCGAAGTTATGCGTAACATAATTATCACATACTTTAACGGTGAAGGAAAACATCGTGAGGGAACCTGTATAGGCGCGCGGTCGAGAATCTCGGCGGTGGCAGGTTCAAAACACAGGCACACATCACTGACTATTCACAATGAATTTTCGCTTACTTTAACAGTGAAAGGAAACATCGTGACTGTAAAAATTCTTAGGAATTTCTTAGGTGTGTAGTCCGCCAACCCGTACTAGGCCAACGTGGCGGGCTAAGGCCTAAACCCTCTCAGATGTAGAGGAGGCCCGTGACGAGCAGTAGGATGATGAATGAATAATGTCAACTAGATTAAGCTTGGTTTATTCTTACCGACGTGAACACTTGCGGCGTGTGGCTACTACTAAGTCTAATACTCACAATCATACGTTTAAAGCATATTATGTTCATTCACTGAAAGTGGTATGACTCATGTGACGTCATGACAACTGTAAAATGAGTAATTATTCACATTTATGCCTAAAATATAATCGCACAGGTGTTAGCGGGTAGCTAGCAATTAAAGATTAAAATACGTACTGTGATTTCTGATAACATTAAAAAATATTTTTACAACTTTCCAGAACGTGAAATTCTTAACTTAAAATACAATGGTTCTTTATACAATTCATTCCTTACCGATTTCCATGAAGGCGACCCTAAATACAATTAACGATAATACAATATAATTTGGCTTACTAAGCCGAAATTTATTAAAATTACCTCGCCACACGTAGAATTATAAAGTGGGTCTTGGGATTATAAATGTATGAATAACATTGATTTCAATTTTCATGCTGTGCGTTTTTCCTCTTATGCTGCCAAACGAACATACTCTAAAAGTTGAATATTGAAAGGCAAAGCATTTTTATAGATTTAAAATCTAAGTTTCATTAGAATGAATATTGGACATTATGTAAGCTGCCACAGGGCAAGGGAGCGTTAGAATCCCACCACGGTATCCCCTGCCTGTCGTAAAAGACGACTCAAAGGGGCCCTTGGAGTCGCTGGGCGCGCTGCGGGGGCGGCGCGTCCTCACTGAAAGTGACCCCGAGAGGGGCGGCGGCACTGTGGCCTGTGTATGTCGCGGGCGCCCATCCACAACCGGGGCGCCCGAACCAAGCTAGTGGGGGTGCAACTGCGCCCCCTACAACTCCGAGACGGCCGGGACGTTTACGTCTCGGAGGCGCACCGGGCGGCTGCGGCATTACGGTGGGCGCTTCTCGCTCACGTACCGTGGTCGCCCCACTCGGCGCGGAGATGGCCACCGGGGGGTTTTGGTCGGTATACCGGATTAGGGATTTTTGTTAGGGACCCAGCCCGGCACTAACATCTGCGCGATCATGACGTCGCCGCGCGCCGGGCTGGAAGACCGGTGACCCCGACATACGCTTCCCCCCCTCCCCCCTCCCCCGGGGCTGGCGTGAAGTAGAACCATAAACAGTTTTCCCCTCGAGAACAAAAAAAAAATTATGTAAGATAAAGTAATTGTGTGTACGTGACTACGTACGTGAAAATGTCCGTAATATTTCGTCAGCTTTTTGACGCCCATCGCTCGTTTGTTTGAGCATCCATGTCATCACATACCAAGGCCCGGGCGTTCACGATACCGTGAGTATTATATTAATACCGTTTTGGACGTATTCATTGAAATCACATAAGCACACACGGTCTAGGAACATGACCTTAGTGTCTCATAGTTTTCTTAACACATTCCAAATGAGTAATTCGGTGAGGAAATAAAATTTTATGTCGGATTTTTTGTCATTACTTCCTTACTAATTTTATTAATGAGAAAGTGAGTTTGCTACGCTTTCACGCTTAAACCGATTAACGATATTAGGCCGTGAGGTAAACACGTTTAACTCGTCATTTGCCACACTAACCCTACTTTGTCGTTTACTTGCCTCGTGTGCCTCGTGGTCTCGCGGCACAAGTATGTGCCGTGCGATCTAGAGGTCCTGGGTTCGATTCCCGGGTCGAGCAAAATGTTATTGGGTTTCTTCATTAAGAAATTCTCAGTAGCAGCACGGAGTCTGGAATTGTGCCTGAAAAACGGCAATAGGCTCGCCCCTATTACGTGGGACTGATACATACCTGGCGAAATGTCGGTGCAGAAATGCACCTCTGCCTACCCCTTCTGGTATTACAGGCGTGAGGTTATGTGTATCAAATGACTTCAATATTTTAATAGGCTACATTTCGAATGAAATAATATGGTGAAACCAAGACTAAGACTTATGAAATAATTTCACGTGCGTATCATTGAATGTCAAATGTTGTTATTGGAAGTCGACTGTGACAAGATCACGTAACGCTAGTAACCTGTCAAATACTTGAAATACCTCGGACATTACTATTGTAATCTATGCGTCATTTAACCTATGATATTTTGGGAAATTTCACAATTGGAAATTGTGGAAACTGAATACGAATTAAAGATAGAAATCAAACGGAAAGGTAAAAAAATATATAATAATATTATAAAAACACATTTTCTACGTATTAAAAGTTTATAAATAGGAGTAAGGTAAATATTTAAAATGCTTTTAACTTTTAACATAGTCCCTTCAGGCAAATCTGTATCGAGAAGTCTAAAAGTATCACAAAAAAGCACAGAAATCAAATAACACACGAGGATAATATCAACTTAGGTATTAGAGACAATTGAAACAAACTATTTTTTACGGTTATACCACTCAGTTAACGTACAACGAGGTCAAAAAGACTTTAGCGTATCTATTATCGAAGGTTTCCGTGACTGTACAGGCAAAAATCAAGCTATCAAACATCTTCGCTAACTGTACTATATGTCATAAAGATCTATTCAGCAGTTTTGGCACAAACGCTTCCGCTTAGTGACAGTCGTAAAGGCGATTCTATAAAGTCTTTGGGATCGTTGGACGCACTACCGTGGTGAGGCGATCTTACCGAAATGGTGTCTTGTTTCTGTCGTAGAAGCATCAGACTGCACCATCCTAATAAAATGAATTATCACAGAAACACAAGTGGGTGGACGCGGGGTTATTATGGACCGACGCGCCCCTAATGCATGTGAAGGACATTGGAAGGTTTTAGACGGCGTAGCATTTCAGTTAGGCTCCAGCACTGGTAAGGCAACATTAAAACTTTCCTTTCGATAAAAAAATACCGTAACATAAAAACACTTCACCATTATTAATACAAAGAATATCGGGAAATAAGATAGCAAAAGGTCCTTATCCTTAGTCCTTATCCGGTACCTTTTCTCCAAACCCATCTAGCTACGTCACAGCAATCAGGCCGTGCGTTATAGAAAAAGCCCCTTTCATGCAACTAACTGTGCCTTTACCGACAGCCTTGCACATTACGTTGTTACCTTCCGAGAACTCGGCACGGCAAGATTTTTTCAATGACGCAATTCTATTCTGCAATCAATTTGTTACTTTGAATACTGCACTTTATATCCTGTCATTAAAGATAACATTCGCTTAAACTGTTTCCAGTGACATAAGTCCGGATAACTTACGGTTTTGCCGAAACCAATCTTGTATTTTACAACTCCTATCAATGTACTGAGAAAACTACGTCAATTTAAAAAGGCTTGTCATGCCGTGACGTTGAGTGCAGGGTAAAGAACCCCGGACACATCACGATCTTTAGTTTACTGCTCGGGTTTCATCTAAAGGGTATTATTATTTATTTATTTATATACTTTTTAGTACACTATACAATAATTTATACTACATGATTGAAAACAATGAAGACAATAAGTATAGGCACAATAGGCCTTAACTTACTTACCTTAATTTACTTAACTGGCAAGTTTAACACGTCGATACTAATAAATAAATGCTGAAGTAAATGAAGATGATGAATACGGCAAAGAAACAAATTTATCCAATCTGCATTCAGGGGTAATACAATGATTGTTTTTCAGACGGATACAAATATTCTATCATCAATATAATCAAATCTTAGATGATCTCACTTTTCAACTGGAACACAAGACACATCACAGGTTGTTTTAAAGAAGTTGTTCGACCTTTTTTTTTTTTTTTTTTTTTTCTCGAGGGGAAAGCTGTTTATGGCTCTACTTCCCGCCAGCCCCGGGGGAGGGGGGGGGGGGGAAGCGTATGTCGGGGTCGCCGGTCTTCCAGCCCGGCGCGCGGCGACGTCATGTCCGCGCAGGTGTTAGTGCCGGGCTGGGTCCCTAACAAAATTCCCTAAACCGGCATACCGACCAAAACCCCCCGGTGGCCATCTCCGCGCCGAGTGGGGCGACCACGGTACGTGAGCGAGAAGCGCCCACCGTAATGCCGCAGCCGCCCGGTGCGCCTCCGAGACGTTATTGTCTCGGCCGTCTCGGAGTTGTAGGGGGCGCAGTTGCACCCCCACTAGCTTGGTTCGGGCGCCCCGGTTGTGGATGGGCGCCCGCGACGTACACAGGCCACAGTGCCGCCGCCCCGCTCGGGGTCACTTTCAGTGAGGACGCGCCGCCCCCGCAGCGCGCCCAGCGACCCCAAGGGCCCCTTTGAGTCGCCTTTTACGACAGGCAGGGGATACCGTGGTGGGATTCTAACGCCCCCTTGCCACAGGGCAGAAGTTGTTCGACCTGCCCTTATTCTACAGGGTGTATTCAGAATGTGATCGGAAACTATGGCAGGTTAGTTTCCGATCACGGTTTGAATACAGCCTGTATATGTCGGAACTGTAACTATTTAATTTTGACCCCTCCCTACTCTTTTTGCGGCATAGTGGGTGCACGTGTTCAAAAGTAAGTGACCTATTTCAAGAACCTAATTACTACAAATAAGATATCGCGTAGAAGTGTGCTAAGAGTTGTTATCGGCATAAACGGTACAGTTCCGAGAAACGCTTTCACCATCTGATGCAATTCGTGCCGCGGCCCGCTCAGTAGACTGGTGACAGACAATCGAACAGCTCGACATTTTTGGATACACAATACCATAAATAAAAACGAATAGGTCTCGCGGCATAAGTATGTGCTGTGCGATCTAGAAGTTCCGGATTCGATTCCCGGGTCTGGCGAAGAGTTATAGGGTTTCCATTAGGAAATTCTCAGTAGTAGCACGGTATCTTATTTTTTTTAAATAAATACACTCAACAGTCACATGCATAGTTCTGACTCCACTCTAACTCGTGGGTATCAGAGAATACGAAGGCATTTTTCGGTCTCACAAACACCCAGACCCGAAACAAATATTTGTGGATCAAACAAACATTTTCTCTGTGCGGGGATCGAACCTGCGGCCTTTCGTTTCGCAAGCTGGTGTCTAACCAACTGCGCCACGGGGCTGTTTGTCAAATAATGTGCCCGAAAAACGGCAAAAGAATCGCCCCCTATTACGTGGGACATTATACATACCTGTCGAAATGTGGGTGCAGAAATTCACTTCTATCTACCCCTTCGGGGAACACAGGAGTGAGTTTATGTATGCATGACTATGAATAGTTAATATCTTAGACATCAAATATATCTAAATACTAGAACAGAATGACCACGTATGCTTTTATGGAAAAATAAATGAACGTATTTTAAGTGATAAGACCTTCGATCAAATATACACTAGATTGAGGATCGCGAACAAAATCACTTGTCTTAAGTGGCCGAGGTTGCTTATACTTACACATTTGTGTTTCGAACTACGATATGTACAAAAAAGTATTAAAATATAAACAACTCCAGGAAACAATAAACCTTATTTCTTTATAATAAGATTTAACAAAGCTTATAATATATTTATATTTAAGACGTTATGTCATTGAAAACTAGGAAATAAAAATGCCATTTTAAAAGAAAGTCTTTAATAAATGAGTACAAATATTCTAAAATAAAACGACACTGTTAGGCAATAAGATTGAAAATAATTTGTTGACATTCGGCGCTCACGCTGTTTTAGAACTAAATAGTTTTTGAAGCGTCCACTTCGAACAGAGTCATTATAGAAAGACATAGAGTGGCTGTTTTTTGTTATGTTTAGGCTTACTTCGTAAGTGTATTATATTCGGTTATATTTGGTAGCAAAAGTAGAAATCGTTGTTGATCACGCCACAGGTTTTGGTATCGAGAAATAATAATTAAAATTAAAACTGCAATTAAAAAACTTAAAAGATTTCTTTTTAATACACCCAACAGTCACATACATAGTTCTGATCCCACACTAAGATACAAGTCTATTGTCGTGGGTATCAGAAACTACGAGAGATTTTTCGGTCTCACATACACCCAGACCAGAAACAAATATTTGTGGGTCACACAAACATTTGTCTCGGTGCGGGGATCGAACCCGCGGCCTCTCGTTTCGCAAGCTGGTGTCTAGCCAACTGCGCCACGGGGCTGTCTAATATTATAATTGAAATCATTATGCTCAGACATTTAGGTACGCACACACACTAAGTTATCCTTTTAATTACCATGAAATAAATTAAAGTAAAATAAATTTCTAAGACGCTTATTCACTTTTTGTTAATTATGTTTTTTTTTCGAATTCCCCGAGTATAATTTTGCGGCACGTTGTCAATTGTTGTTTTACGAATTATTTTCTTGGTGTGTCACATAAAGATGTCACATCTGATACAAAAGCTTCAAGAGTTTTGAAAGAAACTACATCATTCTGAGGAATACCGCGTATTCCTGCAGAGTCCACATAAGTAGTTTTTGTGGGTGTGGCCTGTAAAAACGAACTAGTTATGGGAAGGTTGATAAACTTAATAAAAAAAAAATACATAACAATAATAATTTTATATTACCTGATTTCATAATTCATTTGTCAGGTTGGAACAATCAGGTAAGTACTTGCACTTTATTTGCAAACTCATGAACCTACTATACCTACCTATGAAATAATTTATTTATTTACCCTTCATACAATACATGTAAAGGTGGACTTAATGCCTGACATTCTCTGACAGTCGAACTTTAGGTGGTGCAGAGATGATAGGCGATAATAATATAAAACCTATACAGAAGACATAAACGTTGCATAGTATTTTAAATACTTTGTTGTATTTACCTGCAATTTAGGCATCGCTGTTTTTAGTAACCTACGCCTTTGCGTACATACATACATACATAACCTCACGCCTGTATTCCCCAAAGGAGTAGGCAGAGGTGCATTTCTGCACCCACATTTCGCCTAGAGCCTATTGCCGTTTTTCGGGCAGAATTTCCTAATGGAAAAACCCAATAACACTTTGCCCGACCCGGGAATCTAACCCAGGACCCCTAGATCGCACGGCACAAACATGTGCCGCGAGACCACGAGGCAGTCGCGCCTTTGCGTATTGCCCGTTATATCCATTTTATCAAAATGCAAAGAGCATATTGTTGATTTTTTACAAGGCTTGTAAAATTCTTCTCCTCATTCTCTTGCAACTATTGATACCCATTCTGCAGAGCGAAATGGATTGCTAGGGAAATTAAAAAAAAGGCTAGTTCTACTCAACTCCATTCTTGTTCTACTATAACCAATTTTGGACATAGGTTGGCGCATTGTACCAAACATTGGTGAAACAATAATATTATTTGTCAATTTGCTCATAATTATGTCTAATTCTCTATTTATATTTTAAAAATAAATATTTATTGACATAAACTTGCCGAAAAAAAGATATTCCCTCCGATTTTTTTGTATTTCGATGATTATTTTCACAACTTTTAAACGCGCACTGCGGCATGTTGACGTGTTAGCGTTGGCGACGATTGGACTATACTGATTTGAAATAAGACCACATTTTTTGTTGTGCTCTTATTTTTCGGGCCGTTTTTGAAGCGCTCATCGGAAATCTAGTATATATTTGATCGAAGGATAAGACCATGCTGTAGTCATACGAGATTGCGCTTTGAAAAGGGGGGCTCGATCGTTTTAATACCACGGTGTCATAGAAAGCCATGCATGGACCCTTTTTGTGTTACATTTGGCTATTGCTTGACGCACTATTTGCCGTCGCAATTTGGTAAAAAGGTAAAAACCACCCCACATCCCTAAAACCCGACGTAGTGACTTACGCGAGTGTTTCGCCATATTAACCCGATATATACGATAGCGCCACTATTTTCAGTCACTTTGCCAATAAAAACAACATGTTGCGACATGTCCATGACCACACACAAAATCCTACATTGTGTCTGTCATAAATGAGGACTTTGTCCCCACAACGTACACAAATATTTGCGTTTCCCATTATGGGCATCGAACTCGCGACCTAACCGTCGTGAACGGCTCAGATGGCAGGTCGTTAAACCAACATTTCACTGATAACTCGGCAACAGCAAAAATGTATGGCTCTTGGCATTACAAGGCCATTTGTTGTATCCGGTCGGCCCGTTACACGCGACAACACTCACGAACTAACCACGTGCTCAACTACTACGCCTTTCTCGCTATCACAAAGCTTTATATTACAGACATTTGCAACCGAATTTCAACTTTGTTTTCTTACAATAGAATTGAAAGTTTGAAATTATTGCTAGATGAACTTGTTACTGTTTGTCTTTGCTCACACGTATGCCAATTCAAAACTGACTCAGATACGAAACGTATTATCTTTCACATAATTTTAATATAAGTAATTTTGAGTCTTATACGGATTGAATAAGATTTATATTCTTATATATTCTTTGGAGAGAGCTATAATGTTCTGCTATTTGATTATGAACTCTGATATCAGCATCTAAGGTCGGAATTTCTTTGAGCATTCTTATTATTGCAGTTATAAAAGCGGAATCCATTCATAAAGTATTGTGGTTTCATCAATGAATGACTCGAATTGCTGTTTCAATAGAAGTTAATTAACAAAATGGAGCTCTATTTAAAGAACATTGATAGCCGAACCATCCAGTCCGGCAAACGACCGATGAGTTGAATAAGTTGCCAGTCGTGATCGTTATGCCTGCTTTGACTGATAAGATAAAATCATTCGTAGCGTGAACGCAGAATAAATGACGAATTAATTATTTACTGCCTCGTGGTCTCGCGGTACAAGTATGTGCCGTGGGATCGAGAGGTCCTGGGTTCGATTCCCGGGTCGGGCAAAAAGTGTTATTGGGTTTTTCCATTAGGAAATTCTCAGTAACAGCACGGAGTCTGGAAATGTGCCCGAAAAACGGCAATAGGCTCGCCCTCTATTACGTGGGATTGATACATACTTGACGAAATGTGGGTGCAGAAATGCACCTCTGCCTACCCCTTCGGGGAATACAGGTGTGAGGTTATGTATGTATGGATTAAATATGTAATTTTCCTTATAAGATAATTTGGTTAAGTTTCGCATATTTGATGTCTCGTTGGTTGATTGCATTGGTGTGCGGCGTACAATCAAAAGGTCTCGTATTTGTTTCCCAGGTCAAGCAAAGGGTGCTTGTATTTTTCCACTAAGAAAACGGCAATAAACTCGTCTCCTATTATATGGGCACTAAAACAACTGACGAAACGTGGGTGAATAAAAGAAAAAGTTTTTTTAAACAAGCCTTTTTTTTTTTTTTGCAGTTGCTGCAAGAATTACTTTGGTGTGGCCGCCATTTACGCTACGTGGGTCTATCGCAGCTCTTGATATGGGTGGATAGAAATATTCTGCCAGTAAATTGAGCCTCGGTCGCGGGTTCGAATCCCACGCACACCTCTGACTTTTCGAAGTTGAGTTGTTGTTGTAGTTGAAGTTGAGTATTCACAATGAATTATTATCACTTGCTTTTACGGTGAAGGAAAACATCGAAGACAAACATGCACATCTAAAAGTTATTAGGAATTTCTTAGTTATGTAGTAAGCCAACCCGCACTGGGCCAGCGTGGTGGAGTAAGGCCTAAACCCTTTTAGTTGTAGAGGAGGCCCGTGCCCAGCAGTGGGACGTATTTGGGCTGATGATGAAATTGAGCCTACGTTAATCTCTAGTACCAACCGAAACAGATTAGATTGTTAAGTCTTATCACCCAGTTAGAGTCAGCAGAATAGGAGTACCTCTTAAAAACTTTGTGAGTGACACCCAACGTAAGTTTCGGAGCGGGAATCAAACATGCAATGCCTTGAATAACAGACTGACTTATTTAAGGCACCGTGGTCACTGACAGTTTTCCTTCTAATATTTTAGTTCTTATAAACGATATCCATATATTTTAAAGGCCTTATAGTATAGTTTTCCTTAAAATTTACATATTTTTATCTAATTTATGTGCATTTTAATTTTGTTGGACTCGATACAAATAAACAGGCAAACGAAGCTAAATATTTCAGCTAAGTACTAACAAATACTAAAAAAGTAGTGATGGCCTCGAGGTTTAGGCGCGTGGTCGAGAATCTCGGCGGTCGCGGGTTCAAACCCAGGCACACACCTCTGACTTTTCGAAGTTATGTGTGTATTCATAATGAATTATCAATTACTTTAACGGTGAAGGAAAATATCGTGATGAAACCTGCACACCTAAAAGTCCATAAAAAATTCTTAGGTGTGTAGTCCGCCAACCCGCACTAGGCCAGCGTGGTGGACTAAGGCCTAAACCCTCTCAATGGTAGAGGAGGCCCGTGCCCAGCAGTGGGACGTTAAAGGGGTGATGATAATAATACTAACAAATAAATGTATCAAGATCCATTATTTTCTAAAATGGTCCTGAAGAGGCTCGATAGTATAAATATGAAGTCAGATAGAGGTTTTTGGCATCTTTGTCACACCTATAATATACATACATATATATATGTACTTTTGGGGATGTCTAAAAATACGTTAAAATCTCGATATATAAACATCTTATCCAGCGGCAAAAGTGGATCCTTTGCGATCTAGAGATTCTTGGGTTGATTCCGGGTTACGACAGTTATCGAGATTTTCTAATAGAAAAATGTCTATAAGTGTATGTACCTACTACGCCTCGGAAAACGGCTGAAAAACGGCAATAGATTAGCTCTATTGTGTTTGCCTACACGTGCATATACATACGTCTTCGTTTATGTATGTATATCTACATTGAAATTAATATAATATATGCACCTAAAGATCAATGTGATTAAAAATCAATCACCTCCAAAGACAAGAGCGACTTCAACAATAAGTTATCTGTCATCGTTTAAAATGTAATTTGTTTAGAAATATCACTGCGATTGATCAAATCAATCATTTGATATAAGACCAAAACCAAATCTAGGTATAATGAATTGCCAATCAATGTACAGATAAAGGTAAATCTAGTGCACCGAAACGTGACATTGCCCAATATCGTCCGATGTATTAATGCATGAGTTTTCTTAGGAATGATGTTTTTTTTTTTTTTTTTTATTCTCGCACGGCAAAGTGACTCCACTGTACCTGATGGTAAGCACAGTGGAGTCCAGAAAAATAATACCGACCAGCGAGAAACGATGGTCACCCGCTGGTCGACACAATCATGCCGGCCCGCACAAATGCTTCTTCACGCTTCGCTTAAAGGATCCAGGATCATAGGAAGGAGGGAACACGTGAGCCGGCAAACTATAAAAATGTGTATCTACCTGCTATAAACTAGATGTAAAAGCTGCTATCGCGACTTCACGTACCAGGATCAATCTATCTTCACTTGAATCCAATTTATTTTAACCAATTAGACTTATACAAAATTATCAGGCTTATTATTTGTCGACATAACAGGGATCGTTTCTGGATAATTGACTTAATTACATAAAACTTTTAACTCAGATTGGATCTGTGTTAAAACTCATTTCATCGTCTTCACTACGTCTAATTTTCTATTCTTTTTGCTTATTTTTCAATATAAATTTATCTGCTCTGACTGCCTCGTGGTCCCGCGGTACTAGTATGTCCCGTGCGATCTAGAGGTCCTGGGTTCGATTCCCGGGTCGGGCAAAGTGTTATTGAGTTTTTCCATTAGGAAATTCTCAGTAGCAGCCCGGAGTCTAGAAATGTGCCCGAGAAACGACAATAGGCTCGCCCCCTATTACGTGGGACTGATACATACTAGGCGAAATGTGGGTGCAGTAATGCACCTCTGCCTACCCTTTCGGGGAATACAGGCGTGAGATTATGTATGTATGTAGAAATTTATCAATTTTAAATGTCATTCTTATTAAGTAACCTGACATCCTCTGCTTATTTCACAAATGTCTGCTCATTAGTAATCATTGTCATCAGCCAAAAGACAATCACTGCTGGATGTTAGCGAAAAAGAAACAGGAATGGATGAATTAAAAAGCCCCGACAGCCCCGTGGCGCAGATGGCTAGACACCAGCTGGCGAAACGAGAGGCCGCGGGTTCGATCCCCGCACCGAGACAAATGTTTGTGTGATCCACAAATATTTGTTTCGGGTCTGGATCCTATGTGAGACCGAAAAGTCTCTCGTAGTTTGTGATACCCACGACACAAGACTTGTATCTTAGTGTGGGATCAGAACTATGTATGTGACTGTTGGGTGTATTTATTATTATTATTATTTATTATTAAAAAATGCACTGTTTACTTAAACCATATCCAACGAATCGAAGGTTAGTAAAGAAGTTAACCTCAAACCGATTGTAATTCCACGCAGTTTTTAACTAGTAGGTAGATCCGTATTGTAACCTTGGCCGACTGTATGTTATGCGGAACGTTGGTATGTTCTTAGAAACACCGTTAGTACAGTTAGGAGAAAGTATTGTCGACAAGGTGGAATGATTCAATATTACGCAACATTTGCGTGTGGTTACTAATACGAGGAAAGTTTTTAAACTATTTAGTGCTAGTAACATTAAGTTCACTTGTATGTAACCTGCATTAGGATGATTTCCTATTTCCTGAGTCGAAATTCTCGCAATTTAGTTCAGTTCCCACCTAAGTCTAGTCACAGTGTTGTGAGTTTTAGAAACTAAGATAGACATATCTATTTTATAACACACAGACAACTATTTTAGGATCACGAAACAAGTTGGGGTCTAACCAAATGCGCCACAAATGTGCGATAGGTCATATTATCATCATCATTCTCTTGCCCTGTTCCCAATTTTATTTGGGGTCGGCGCGTATGTTTTATTCTTCCAAACATCCCGATCAGCCGTCATGTCTTCAGTCACCCTTTTCCTTTCATATCTTCTCTCACGCACTCCATCCATCTTTTCTTTGTGCGAAAGGTCATATAGAAGTAATTAAAAAAAAACAGTTATCGCGCGTGATATGATTGGTATTACATACAAATTATTGCACCATTTCATGAAATTGACGGCCCAAAAATTTACTTTTACATGTGTGATATACTTAGAGTTATTACAGGTTGATATACGGTCATCAAAGGAAAACAGCGTGACAAAACTTGACATGAAATTAAAATTGTCTGCTCTAGATAGTGGCAGGTTTGTTTAACCTATCAACGCGTGCTAAGCGTATATAGCGTAGGTATCTAATTATTTTGTTGACTCGCAATGTGTTTCAACGGTTGCGTGAAACATTTTACGGTTAAAACTTTTTCCTCCATTAGCTTACCTATTCACATAACATACATAATAATAACATAAACTCACGCCTGTATTCCCCGAAGGGGTAGGCAGAGGTGCATTTCTGCACCCACATTTCGCCAAGTATGTATCAGTCCCACGTAATAGGTGGCGAGCCTATTGCCGTTT
Organism: Hemaris fuciformis; assembly: GCA_907164795.1. Lineage (NCBI taxonomy): Eukaryota > Metazoa > Arthropoda > Insecta > Lepidoptera > Sphingidae > Hemaris > Hemaris fuciformis. Next base: position 16,395,621 of record OU015438.1, on the reverse strand, counting down.
ACCTATTCACAATCAATTAAATCCAGAACTCTCCTACCGTAAAAGCCTTCAATCCCTCATCGTCTTGACTTTAGTGGTTTCGTGGCGTGGTTTTAAATTCTTGTAGAAATATTTTCTCTATAATCCCGTTTTTTTTTTACTGCCTCGAGTGTGCCGACCGAGGTGTGCCGTCGAACAGAGGTGTGCCGTGCGATCTAGAGATACTGGGTTCGATTCCCGGGTCGGGCAACGTGTTATTGGGTTTTTGTATTAGGAAATTCTCAGTAGCAGTACGGAGTCTGGCAATGTGGGTGCATAAATGCATCTCTGTCTACCCCTTCGAGTAATACAGGCGTGACGTTATGTATGTATGTATGTGCCGTTTTTTTTTATAATACCGTTAAAAGGAAAATGTACAACAAGAAACGTACATCGAAATAAAGTTGCTACGCCAGTAACTTTGTCTACCACGGTTACCTACAGCTTATCTATCAAGTCATTGTGACTTGGCCTTTACGGTTGTCATAAAGGCCAGTGCCGAATTGTTGAAAATATCTAAGCTACGAGTATATTCACCAAAAAATGTCAAATCATGCAAGAAATTTCGTATTCTATAAATTATCCGTTTATTTGCGATGATGATGCGCTAACTGCCGATAGTAAAATAAGAGCATTCCCATGAGTCAGCCTGCACGATGACATAACGTTTTGGTAAAACCAATTTGTCAAATAAGCGTTAATTTTCATACCTTTCACAATGTAGTTATGATTGACGTCAAAGTTGTGCCTATGTGAGTTTTAATAGGTTTGACGTGAATAAATGCCATGTAAGTTTATTACATATGTACCTTTGTCTAGCAAAAAAATAAAATAAAATAATTTTAAATCTCTCAAGAGTTTCAAGGGCCAGGAAACGGAAATAGTGGAAGGGATAAAAAAGATAAATATAATTGTGAGCCTAAAAGCACACATTGTGAGAATCGTTGTGAAGACAAGATCCTGAATATTAACTAGACTATGGTCTAACTCTTGTGTCATTGATATCGGAAAATATAACAAACCTTACTGTCTTTCAAATACTCAGACTCAAACAACTCGTTCGTCTCAGTGCGAGAATTATAAATAAAATATATAATAAAATAGCAGTGATGGCCTCGAGGTTTAGGAGCAGTGATGGCCTCGAGGTTTAGGCGCGCGGTCGAGAATTTCGGCGGTCGCAGGTTCAAACCCCAGCCACACACCTCTGACTTTTCGAAGTTATGTGTGTATTCACAATGAATTATCACTTGCTTTAACGGTGAAGGAAAACATCGTGATAAAACCTGCACACCTAAAAGTTCTTAGGTGTGTAGTCCGCCAACCCGCACTAGGCCAGCGTGGTGGACTAAGGCCTAAACCCTCTCAGTTGTCGAGGAGGCCCGTGCCCATCAGTGGGACGTATTTGGGCTGATGATGATATAATAAAATATACATTTAAAAGATTTAGTATTGAGATAAAGAACATCTTAGAGATGGTTACCCTGTCCTGATTAGAAATTAATTTACGATTTTATATTAGTATGGTTTGGTATATTGTGATCTTCAACTGTTGTTGGCCGGTTAAGAATCATAAATTTATAATTTACAATGGAATAAAACACTTGTCGGTCAAAAATTGAAATCTTGTGACGTGAAAGTGGATATTCTTATTTATGAGCATATCACCTTTGTGAAATTCTTTGTTTATCAAACAATCGTGATCGGTAAAAAATACGTTTCATTGATTAGATACAATCGGTTCTAGCCGGTAGCGCCGTTTCGTCATGTTTTATTTTTATGTTCACGTCATTATGGAAATTTGATGTAAGTACAGTATATACTAAGAAAAAGTCTTTTATCTATAGAAAGAAGGCAAAAAAATCTTTTGAAAGTATAGCAAGAATCGCTTTTCATCGATACGTGACGTCCGTGAGATTCTACATTATGGGTTTAAGGAAATCTCATACAATGTACTCTAATTCATGATTCTTTAAAATCAATGTCTGTATGATGGCATGGTAAGGTACGATGCTGAACTATGGTTAGAAAGAGAAATATGGTTTTCTTGACGCTCGGCACACTCTTGTCGGTCTCATTCATTCATTCATTCATCATCAGCCCAAATACGTCCCACTGCTGGGCACGGGCCACCTCTACAACTGAGAGGGTTTAGGCCTTAGTCCACCACGCTGGCCTAGTGCGGGTTGGCAGTCTACACACCTAAGAACTTTTAGGTGTGCAGGTTTCATCACGATGTTTTCCTTCACCGTTAAAGTACGTGATAATTCATAGTGAATACACACAGAACTCCGAAAAGTCAGAGGTGTGTGCGTGGGGTTTGAACCCCCGACCGTCGAGATTCTCGACCGCGTGCCTAAACCTCGAGGCCATCACGACTTGCTGAGATGCTTCTCCAGGTAACTCCTTCTGACAAGATAATAGGAAGGAAGAAATACAGGGATTGGCAGAGTATTCCACAGCTTGATGCCATATTACAATCACCACCTTTTTCGGAAGCTTTTGGTTCAAGCTGAGGCGGTAGTGATCATGACATTCTGATCACAAGCTGTTGTGGATAGGCTATAGTTAACCAACTCTTTAAAGCATATCCCATGTTACGTAATGCAAACATCTTCGTCATATACATCCCACTGCTGGGCATGGGCCTAGTGCGGGTTGGCGGACAATTCAAATTCAAACAACTTCGAAAAAATTTAGGTGTTTGTCTATAATTTCAGGCCGCGACTGGTTAGTTGCGTGCTTTATATACGTGGCTACCAATACTTTGCTGTAAAATTGGTAAATTTTATGCATGGACTTTGGCTCACCGATTATTATTTAACGTGTCGACGACATTTTTGATGTTGGATCCGCGTTTTACGATTTATACACTGGCTAATATCGATATCCAAGGTTGTATACCTTATGTTAACCCTCGTAATTATATAGGAGGCCTGTGCCCAGCAGTGGGAGGTATATGGGCTGACGATGATGATGATGATGATGTATACCTTATGTACATTTGAGTAGATTCGATATCCAAAAACAGCAAAAAGTGTTAACGAGGGCGATAACCTTTACAAGGAAAATAAATATTCAGTAGTCTTACACATTATATGGATGTTGATAATGTTAACTGTAAGTATATTAATACATCTTGCACGTGCACAGTTTATTTTTCCTCTCCAGATATTATCTCGCTTTGCCTCGAAAACGATCCGAAACAAAGGTTTGTTGCAAATTTTTACCTATGCTACACCTTTATGCGAGGAAAAAGTTTGGGTATTATGCTAGTAAATCTTTAGTCCTTTGCACCCACTACGGCGAAAATATTCTGTGGAGGAATGGAAGGTAGGGTTGTATTCAGTGACTTGATATATCGTCAGAATTTAAAAACAGTCAACTCGTTGGGCCAGACAAAAAGAAAAAAAAATGACCCGGCTTTGACTATTATTTGACGATAAATAACGAAAAAATGCCTATTGCCTGAGAAGCTTTGAAAATAGATAACTGTTTACTATTCCGTCTGGGCTCAAACTTGCGGGTTCACTATTTATTTGATTTCAGAGATTTGAATCGTAATCTTGGTGCTTATCAATGAGTTAACAATAATAATTTTTATTGATGGTTATTTTTATAATCATCAAAAAGGTGTTCGTAGAAGTAATTTGAGAGGCACGGGTCAGTTATAAACAGCCTCTGAGAGCACTTTTATCTTTGGAAGGGTATTAAGGCAAACGTTTGCTTTTAGAATATTCTAATTTAAACTTTGGTAGTTTTTTTTATTGAGAACGAGTTGGTTCCTTTTAGCTTGCTTTAAGTCTAAAGCAGTAATTCCCAAAGTGGTCCAGGTGTCCACGGGAGACTCGTCGGGGTCTACGTTGAGCGTGACAAATAATGGGTGTCCACAATCGTAAGCGGGGGTCCATGAAAATTAATTTGGTTTCGAACTAAAATGTTGGCTTGACTTCTCCTGTCAATATAGGCAGATAATATTTCACAATGAATACACACATAACTTCGAAAAGTCAGAGGTGTGTGCCTGGGGTTTGAACCTGCGACCGCCGAAATTCTCGACCGCGCGCCTAAACGTCGAGGCCATCACTGCTTCTCCGAAAAGTCGAACCGAAAAGTCTCTCGTAGTTTTTGATACCCACGACACAAGACCTGTATCTTGGTGTGGCATCAGAGCTATGTATGTGACTGTTGGGTGTATTTATTTATTTATTGTATATCCACTTATGATTAGGACGTCATTATTGTGCCAATGATGAAACATTTCGTTTATCTCTTTGAATCTGTTTGGATATCAACTTAAGTTCCATTGCAACGCCTGTACCAATATAAAAAAAAAACAGTCATATAAAGTTTTATTAGCAGAGATTAATATCGTTGATGAGTCAGCAAGCACTCTAGTGCGGAGTGGCGTCAAGTAAACGATTTTCAGCCACCTTCAGTGAGTCAAGCCGGCGCTATCGGCGGCAATCTCACCTGCGCTTTGTAAGTACAAAGTAAAGTTACTTTCTACGAATTTGACTCATAGTAAATCATAGATTAAATAATGTATAGAGGGGTGATCGCATTTCGATCAGTTTATCGTTAGCGTTCAACGCGTGCAGGTTTTTTTTGGATAAAGCAGAATGCTATGAGGTGCAAATAGTATTTGAAACAGGTCGATTTTAGCTTTCAGGTCTGCGTAAATTTCATTACATATTATAGAGAATGAAACGTGAGAGTAGAAATTTACTTGTGCTTATCGCCTCGGGAGTACAGGTGTGAGTTAGTGTATGTGTTTCGGCACTCACTTATGCCGGGAGACCAAGAGGCAGTCGACCTCAATAGTTTAAACATTCAAAAAGTCGTGATAGCCTCGAGGTTTAGGCGCGTGGTCGAGAACCTCAACGGTCGCGGGTTCAATCCCCAGGCACACACCTCTGACTTTTCGAAGTTATGTGTGTATTCACAATGAATTGTCACGTACTTTAACGGTGAAGGAAAACATCGTGATGAAACCTGCACACCTAAAGTTATTACGAATTTCTTAGGTGTGTGGTCCGCCAAACCGCACTAGGCCAGCGTGGTGGACTAAGGCCTAAACCCTCTCAGTTGCAGAGAAGGCCCGTGCTCTGCAGTGGGACGTATATGGGCTGATGATGATGAAACATTCATGTAGCTTATTATTATAGTATGAAGTATTATGCGTAAGCATCATAAAATAGGTCACTGTCAAGAATCTTTCTTGAAGCTGTTGCTGAGGACGAAATCAACTGCAAAATTATTTTTCCTTAATAGTATGTACAAATGCAAATTAAATTATTTAAATTATTTTCCTCCAAGCAACCACAAAATTTGGAATGTCGAATAATTTATGGCAGTTATATAACTGGTCATTAAGTGACTAAAAAACTTGCACATTCATTATAATCCAATAACTCGTTTTTTTTTCTCACGCCTATGAATATATTTTGCTGATTAATATTATAAAAAATTCTTAGAACAAGTCACTTTTAGGGAAAAAGTCTAATTACTGTGTCACCTTCACTATCGATAGCCGAACCAAGCTTCATCGTAACTCACTTTTTCCTGCCATCTTATATTCTGGTTACTTTACACGTAGCTTGAAGAAGAATCTTAGCATGTCGACGTGAGGGTATATTGTTAGCTCGCCTCACTATCTGGTGCACTGTTGTCACTTTATCGTCACAATAAAAAAGAAAAAAAAATGTATTGATTTCTTTGCAAAAGCTTATCACGTCAGATAAACAGACTTACTTTCGCATTTATAGTATAACCGTGTTTTATTAAGTAATGATGTGGCGAGTCCGCAAAGAAGGAAGAAATTTACATATTATATCATTATTGACAGTTCAGATAACTAAGCAAGTTTCTCAATCAATGATAAATTAAACTTTTTCATGGAATTGATGACACGATGACATTCGGCTGTAGTCGATTGTTAGTAAGCGAGTTCTTCAAAAGAATATTACCACCTAAATGGAGTCCACTCACACGCAAATGCTAAAGGCTGATCAAGAATTATAATAATAATTTTACCTCGCTACACGATTTTCTACTTAGACATCTCCTTCAAGGTCGATCCTAGTATTGTCCAGACATACGAAAAAATAGGTATAGACTGGAATCTATTCTTTCTATACCTTCTAATCTGTGTATGTGCCTAGTCTAGCATAGACCATGCGATGTATCTTGCAAGGGATTTCCAGTTTTTTCAACAGGATGTCCAACCCACCTTCGGGCGAATCGTTTTACAATTATAATTGATGACATGACTCATATTATAGGTATGGTGTATGCAGTTCGGTGATCCCGGAATTGGAACCTAAGTTAGCTAGCTAGCTTTTGATTATGACGAGATCTTTGATAACCCAAAATTGTCAGCCTTTCTTTTTTTCCTAATTTTTTAAAATTAACTATGGATCCAACATTTACATATATATGCACATACAGTACTAATCCAACTTCAACGTAAAAAAAAAAGAATTTATGTAAAAGAAACTATGAAAGACTTTGTGGATTCACAATCCAATCCAATCCAATCCATCAGCCAATCGAAGTCCACTGCTGGACATAGGCCTCTCCCAATGACTTCCACAGGGACCTGTTGGAAGCAGCCTGCATCCAGCGACGTCCCGCGACCTTCACCAGGTCGTCTGACCATCTTGTCGGAGGACGTCCCACGCTGCGCTTTCCGGTACGTGGCCTCCACTCGAGAACTTTTTGGCCCCATCGGCCATCAGTTCTCCGCGCTATGTGCCCGGCCCATTGCCACTTCAACTTGCTAATCCGCTGGGCTATGTCGGTTACTTTAGTTCTCCTACGGATCTCCTCATTTCTGATTCGATCTCGTAGGGAAACCCCGAGCATAGCCCTCTCCATAGCTCGTTGAGTGACTCTGAGCCGTCTAATGAGGCCCATAGTGAGAGGCCACGTCTCAGTGCCGTATGTCATCACTGGTAACACACAACTATCGAAGACTTTCGTCTTCAGGCACTGAGGTATTTTGGACGAGAAGACGTCGCGTAGTTTCCCGAACGCTGCCCAACCGAGTTGGATTCGACGATTGACCTCTTTCTCGAAGTTGGACCTGCCTAACCGGACCACTTGTCCCAAATAGACATATTCGTCTACAACTTCGAGAGTCGAGCCCCCAACTGCGATCGGGGTGGGCACAACATGGACATTCGACATGATCTTCGTCTTGTCCATGTTCATTTTAAGACCCACCTGTTGAGAGACTCGATTGAGGTCTTCGAGCATAGTGCTAAGGTCTTCCAGCGATTCTGCCAAGACGACAATATCGTCGGCAAACCGAAGGTGTGTGATATACTCGCCGTTGATGTTGATGCCGAATCCTTTCCACTGCAAGAGCTTGAAGGCGTTTTCCAGCGCGGCAGTGAACAGTTTCGGAGATATGACATCTCCCTGTCTCACGCCTCTCTGTAGTGGAATAGCCTTCGTGCTCTGATCTTGTACTCGGACCGACATGGTGGCGTTGCTGTATATGCTTTTCAACACCTCGATGTACCGACAGTCAATGTGGCACCGCTGGAGAGACTCTAGCACAGCCCAGGTCTCGATCGAATCAAAGGCTTTCTCATAGTCCACAAACGCTAAACAAAGCGGCAAGTTATATTCCTCGGTTTTTTGTATAACTTGCCGAAGCGTATGGATGTGGTCTATGGTGCTAAAGCCTTTTCGGAAACCGGCTTGTTCGGGAGGCTGGAAGTCATCAAACCTGCGTTCGAGACGATTTGTGATGACCCTCGAAAACAACTTATAGACATGGCTCAGGAGCGAGATGGGCCTGTAATTCTTCAGCAAAGTGTTATCACCTTTTTTGAAGAACAGTACCACCACGCTCCTGCTCCATGCCTCTGGCGTTGAGCCCTCGAGGAGAACGGAATTGAAGAGCCTCTGAAGGACTTTAAGTACCGGCGTTCCGCCCGCTTTCAGAAGCTCTGAAGTGATTCCGTCCTCGCCCGGCGCCTTGTTGTTCTTAAGTTGCTTCAGAGCCATCTCAATCTCACATAGGCTGATGTCCGGGATATCATCACTGAAGTGGCGGATCAACTCGGCTCTCGGGTCTTCGGCCGAGCTAACAGTCGGTTCGGCAACCGAGGTGTAAAGCTGTCCGTAGAACCTCTCGATCTCCCTTAACACCTCTGCCCTCGTCGACACTACGCTGCCGCCCTCCGTCTTCAGCCTAGACAACTGTCTTTGCCCAATAGACAAGTCTCTTGCAAACACTTTGGAGCCTCCGTTCCGCTCAATTGTCTCTTTAATGCTCACAGTATTGTGAGCCCGGACATCGTGTCGCAAGGACTTCCAGATCCGTCTATTGAGCTGACGATATGCTTCGGCGTCCTCGGAAGACTGCAGCGCCATAGATCGACGTTCGGCCATAAGGTCAAGAGTGTGGATCGAGAGTTTTTGAGGTCTATCTCTACGGCGAGGTCTAAAATGCTTAGATCCCACCGTATGGACAGCTTCTACCAAACCGCTGTTTAACTCGTCCACTGCAAGGTTTTCTTCTAGGCAATCAAAGCGATTTCGAAGCTCGAGTTGAAAGCTCTCGGGGTTTTGGATATGGGCGCGAGTAGGTCGGAGCGTAGACTTCATCATGCGACGCCTTTCTAGCTGGACGTTGATATTCAATGAGCCTCTAACCATTCGGTGATCACTGCCGGTTTTCACCCTGTTGATCACAGAGACATCACTGAATATCCGTCTATTCGTCGTCAAGATGAAATCTATCTCATTTCTCGTAGAACCGTCAGGACTCAGCCAGGTCCATTTCCTGTGAGGCGGCTTCTGGAAAAAAGAGTTCATCGCGAAGAGTCCCTCTTTCTCCAGAAAGTCGGCCAGCCTCTGACCCCTGAGGTTCCGTTGCCCATGTCCAAATTGCCCCACTTTCAACTCTGCATCACTTCTCTTGCCCAACTTTGCGTTGAAGTCTCCCATAACAACATTGAAGTAGGTTTTGGAAGTATGTATGGCCCGACTTATGTCCTCATACATCTCCTCTACTTCTTCATCTGGGTGTGTCGAGGTCGGCGCGTATACCTGTATGACCTTCAACGAATATCTTTTCGATATTCTGAGTATAAGGTACACTACCCTGCTCGACACACTTTCGATGGATACGATGTTGTTGATGAGAGACCTGTGGACGAGAAATCCGACACCTCCTCGGGACTGTTGGTCGTCCCCCCGGTAGAAGAGCAGGTTACCGGACTTCAGGGTTATCGTGTCCTCCCCGATTCTTCGGACTTCCGACAACCCCAGAATGTCCCAGTGTAACCCGCTCAATTCTTCTTCCAGTTCGACAATCTTCTCGTCTGTCCTCAACGTGCGTATGTTGTGTGTTGTGGATTCACAAACACCTAGTTATTTCGGATGACAGAGTACGAAGGCAAACTTGGATCACACAAACATTTTGAGTATGGTTGATACAAAACATAATGATGACAATAATCACTAATGCATCCATGGAAATAATTTGCTTATTTGGACTAAGACAACTAGTGATATTAGAATTATTAACAATCATTAGATTAGACAGCCCCGTGGCGCAGATGGCTAGACACCAGCTTGCGAAACGAGAGGCCGCGGGTTCGATCCCCGCACCGAGACAAATGTTTGTGTGATCCACAAACATTTGTTTCGGGTCTGGGTGTTTGTGAGACCGAAAAGTCTCTCGTAGTGTCTGATACCCACGACACAGGACTTGTATCCTAGTGTGGGGTCAGAACTATGTATGTGACTGTTGGGTGTATTTATTTATTATTATTATTATTAATGTTAAAGTTGAGCGCATCAGGTATCAACCGTTTGACGGCGTTTGTCCATTATGATAGCGCGAACAACAAAGCGTCTGTTTTTATTAGCTACCAAACTGACAGTGGAATGTACATTGCAGTACAATTAACCGTTGCTATGGACTGACCCACTTTTTGTCCTTATTTACGCACGCACTTCTTGTCCAACAGCAACTTAACCGGGTTGTGCTAATTGTTATGTCTATATTTAGAACGAGTACTTATTAAAATTATGAAACTTTAACGATAGCAAGCGATAACCTCTGACGTACTAGTAATTGTTTGTTATAGCCTCGTAAGAAACGGAATTGCCAAACATAGCTTTAGTCGTCGAAGAAGACGTATTTTTGTGTAAGATAATAATAGTATAGACTGCCTCGTGGTCTCGCGGTACAAGGATGTGCCGTGCGATCTAGAGGTCCTGGGTTCGATTCCCGGGTCGGGCAAAGTGTCACTGGGTTTTTCCATTAGGAAATTCTCAGTAACAGCACGGAGTCTAGAAATGTGCCCGAAAAACGGCAATAGGCTCGCCACCTATTACGTGGGACCGATACGTACTTGGCGAAATGTGGGTGCAGAAATGCACCTCTGCCTACCCGTTCGGGGAATACAGGCGTGAGTTTATGTATGTATGTATAATAATAGTATTTTCTTGAGTCATCAGAAGATTTATATCTTCAAAATATTCCCTAGATATTCGTGATTTTTATAAAATGTATTAATCTAACGACCTAGAAAATCTTCTTGTGTAATTTCTAGTATATCTGCTAACCATTAACAAAGAGACTGTTGATCTTTAACACATGTTTTTTGTAACTAATATAATCTGTCAAAAAGCTCTAAAATGGTACTAATAAACACACTGCAGCTCTGTATTGGCCCTCACAACCAATTCAACCTTCAAATATTTTTTAGAATATATATTATCCTCAACAAAGTTAACCTAAAAGAAAAACAAATGTTTATTTACTCATATCTAAAGATGAAATATTAATAAGCTTTTTAAGTAATGAAGGTTATTACATTTAGCATCTGATGGTTAAAAATTCTTGTAAGCCGGGAATGCACCGGCCATTTGCGATGCAGTCATTATTTACTCTATGTGGGGATCTCAGAAATTCCAATCGAACCGTACCCGGACTTGAAGCAAATATTTGTTAATTATACAAATATTTGTGCCTCTAACATTCACTTGTACTTACATTATTTTATTAAAAAAATAAAAGGCCTACAAGCCTTTTGATTTTTGATTTAGCACACCTTTTTTAAAACCTCCATAAACTGAGTACTCGTCATAAAAATAAATAAGTTCGACGTATCTTTTTTCCTGTATTAAAATAATTCTTGAAAAATAGCAATGAGAAGCATAAATGACGGCTTCGTTGCTCACCCACAATTACTCGGCGTGCGACAGAGCAGTTCCAGACTTCATTATGTTAGTAGCTGACATCTAGTATACAACGTGTAGTATAGCAATAAGCTCGCTCCTCAGCGTGACATAATGAGCGAGGGACAAGAAGAAATGCACCTGTAGCTAACTACACTAAAATATAAAGGTACATACATACATAAACTCACGCCGCATTCCCCGAAGGGGTAGGCAGAGGTGCATTTCCGCACCCACATTTCGCCAAGTACGTATCGGTCCCACGTAATAGGTGGCGAGTCTATTGCCGTTTTTCGGGCACATTGCAGACTCCGTGCTGTTACTGAGAATTTCCTAATGGAAAAACCCAATAACACTTTGCCCGACCCGGAAATCGAACCCAGGACCCCTAGATCGCACGGCACATACTTGTACCGCGAGACCACGAGGCAGTCTATGTAAATATAATGTAAATATAAATGTATTTATAAGCATATCATATAAAAATATGGAATGACATAGTTTTGAAACTCATTGAAGGTAACATCATCTACATTTATTATGGCAGAATTATGAGGCTAAAAAGACAATCCTAAATTGTCGAGTTACGGTAAAAACCGCTTCTTAAGAGGATTTCGTAAGGTAAAATAAGTAGGTAGAGAGCCTAGACTCATTCACAGCTAGAATGTTAATCCAAAGCGCCACTGCTTTGATAGCAGTGCGTACAATCCCATTGTTTAGTCAGACTAATATTCGGTAACGCTGACGTCGGCCTCGTGACAGACTAACGTCACGTCCTATCAGATAATAGGATTCAGATATGTATATTGTAACGAGGAAAAACCTGTGATTCAACTGTACTTTGCAGACGGGCTAAGACGATAAGATTTTGGGCAAGACGGTCAATAGTACGACCAATAGCAATAATGCTGAATTATCGAATTAAAGACATCAGTCTAATAAAACTAATTGTAACAAACATGTCATAAACCCCGTTACTTGAGTCAGCTAGGACGCTTATCATTCGTAGAATGGCTGTGAAATGAAGATATATGTGGTGAGAAATTTGATATTTCCCTTTAAAATTATATAATTACACACGATTATCGAAAAATAACTAGTTTCTTCAACCAGAAGCCAGGTAAATAAACGAAAAGGCATACTACAAAGTTGAGCCTAATCTATTTTAAAACCACTTTCTTAGCGAGTCATCGTAACATGTTTAATTGGAGATGACTCTGTGAGGCGAAAGGTCACACGATCTCTGCACTGAAACTAGCCTGTGTACAAATCTCGGATTTCGCATCTGACCGTCTTGGAGACCGAAAAGGCACGTACAACTATGCCTGTTTTCTGCTGTTGGGTGTATTTATGTATTATTTAGGGAATATTGACTTATTATTAACCGGATAACAAATTATTTTTAAAAATTTCCTGCACGTAGTCAATTCATTTCTATTTCACCTATTATATAATAATACAACATACATACATACATAAACTCACGCCTGTCTCCCGTTAGGGTAGGCAGAGACTATAGAGCGCCAAATGCCACGGTCCAAACACACCACTTTCGCTTCCTCCACTGACATTATCCTCTTCATGCATGCACGTCGGTTTCGAGGACTAGACTTGCCATCCGTCACGTTTTGTCTCCCTGAAAGGCAAAAAGCGGGCTATGGAGTGCTTATAATACAACATATGAAGTCATATTATCATTAAATGACAAACATTAACCGCAAGGAATTTACATGACGAAAAAACTATCACAAAAAGTAAGAATACATGGCCATTGTTAGTCACATGAAAACCTTGACCTCGCCAACAGTTGGGTATCGAACAAGTGTCGTGACTCATTCAATATACGATAGGGAATCTTCCAACAATTACTAAGCACTGATAGCTTTAGTATGCCGCATATTTCAATCCAAAAACTGAAATACCAACACGTAAGTTTGTAATAGCAAGTGTTAGCAGCCGTGGGTTCAATTCCCAGGCACTTGACTTTTGGAACTTATGCAAGCGAAGGAGTGAAGTCGTCCACAATGATATTTTAATGTATTTGAACCCGAACAAAGCCAGGTCGTGGAATAATGTCCGATCCCTCTCATCCCCAAAGAAGGCCCCCGCCTAAACGTATCTATATAATTGCAGTTTTTTTTATCGTTTTGTGACTAGCATTATTCTGTCGGCATATAAAGCATAGTCAAATTTGTTACAAAGTTCAATCAACATGCTTTCCAGAGCTCTGCACTAATCATCAGATCAGCGCGTTTAGTTTAGCCTTTCAGTCTACAAAAGTTTTTGTACTCGCACAGACAAACCAATCACATTATAACAATTTTTACTAAATGCGTGTAGATGAATACTTCACTGAAACAATATGATGCAGACTAAAACACCATTGGTGATAAAATATAAATGATCAATAGAATACTCATATTTTCAGCAACTGTAAAATCATCTTTAGGATCTAGTCCGAAGGGTCAAACATTCAATCTCAAAACTATTATTTACAGTTCAATAAACGCCTTGCGTGCTAACCTACATGCTGTTGTAATAAAATTTAAAACAACTAAAATAGAAATCTTTAATTAGAACACCGCTACATACCAGCCACATTCAGTCACGATGACTCCATAAACAAAACAAAAATAAACACATCTACTAGTCTCGCTGAACTCATTAAATAACGCCATTGATCTGTTTTTGTAAGCACACCACATCGATTCTAAAACACCTTTAAAAGCAACTAGAGAAGCACGCAAGTTTATAAACATGCATATTTACACTTGTATCCTCAAAGGAGTAAGCAAAGGTATATGTGTAAGTACACAACAATTCACCCAATTTTATAATTTCTACATCGGGCCGTGCCTATTGCCGTTTTTCTGCCTATCCTTCGGGAAAAAGAGGCAAGTGCCATCATGTATATACATTTTTAACTTAAATTCGCCAGGGATTGAAGTACATCTTCAGTAAAATTTGGAATGTGTGAAGATGAACGCGAGTTAATTACTTTACTGCATTTTAATGGGTACATAGCGTTGAAAGAGCGTGGGAATTTCTATGGAAAGATAAATCTGCGGCGCAGAGCTATGCCGGCCATCCAAAACATTACTCACGCTACATAAGAGAACATTATTCATTGTTGATGTACTGAAAACTGCTTTTCCTGACACGATGATGTTAGAGCAATGTTTATACGATGGATAATTACCACGCGATCGAATATTGGCGAAATGTATGAGTCACATTTCGAACTGAAATTCAATAATTTTTTTGGCTTTGTTCGGACGCGTTTTTGAATGCAGACTACACATCTCTGACTTTTAGGAGTTAGTGATTTTGAATTTTAAATAACACTTATAGTGAACGAGGATAAGGAAATTTTTATACCTTACATATTGGAAAATAATTAAAATGTAAGAAAGTATAAAAGTTAAGTATGAAAGCCGAAGAATGGACAAGCAGTAGAAGTTTAAAGAAAAGATGGATGGAGTGCATGAGACAAGATATGGAAGAAAATGCGTGAATGAACCCATGACGGCTGATAGGCATGTTTGGAAGGAAAATACATACTGCGCCAACCCCAAATAAAAATTGGGGACAGGGTAAAGGAATGATGATGATTGGAAAATTATTAAAAGGACAGTATAAGTATGTAGTTATGTTCGACACGGTAGTATGTTTATTATAAAATGCAGTGTAATCGCTGACAATATAAAAAAAAAACAAATCTGACGTAATTGTAAAGACGTCATTAATTACCGATAAAGGAGTTGTAAATTCTCGATTAATGATTAATAAGAAATACAGATTGAAACTCAGATATGAAAGAATAGTCATGAATATCATGACTGAATATCATGACATTCACTCGACAAACTCATGCCGACCTGCTGAGGTGCTTCTACACTATGCATAAATAATATAAGAAGATATAAGAATGCCTCGTGGTCTCGCGGTACAAGTATGTGCCGAGCGATCTAGAGGTCCTGGGTTCGATTCCCGGGTCGGGCAAAGTGTTATTGCGTTTTTCCATTAGGAAATTCTCAGTAGCAGCACGGAGTCTGGAATTGTGCCCGAAAAACGGCAATAGGCTCGCCCCCTATTACGTGGGACTAATACATACCTGGCGAACTGTGGGTGCAGAAATGCACCTCTGCCTACCCCTTCGGGGAATGCAGGCGTGAGTTTATGTATGTATGTAGATATAAGAATATAAGAAGAAGGGTACAAGTGGACTGGCAACTATTTCACAATTTTGTCACCATCATCATCTTAATGCTGATGATGATATCAGCCCATATACGTCCCACTGCTGGGCACGCGCCTCCTCTACTACTGAGAGGATTTAGGCCTTAACCCACTTCGCTGGCCTAGTGCGGGTTGGCCGACATCTTCATGATGTTCAAGTTAATGGTACAGCAAAGGGGCATGTGACAATGTGGTACCGCAAGTTTTAGTTTTATACGTACATTATGGTAAGAGCACGGGACTTCTTTTTTTTTTGTTTTAATGAAAATTTTTATGGATGCAATAAACTATTTTCATTTATTTTCTTTTTCATTTCACAGTTCGTCCCATGATAAGCGGGATTGATATCTGTCATGGAGTTCCCACCGAATATTGAGCCAAAAAAAGAGCAAGAACAGCCGTCGCGAACGTTCATCTCTGTGTAAGTAGAATTTCTCAGTTTCTGTAGCTCAGGTTAGAGTCAAAACATAAGCACGGATTTGATTCCACTGGTATAAAAGAGTTTGAGATCAAAAATTATTTTGTGAGGATGTTTGATTATTTTCATTTAAAAATTATAAAAAATACCAAAACGAAGTAAAAATTTTTTAGCTAGATACATTTAGCTAGCCAGACACGTCTCTACAATCTAACCAATCAAATCATTTCCTATTCGAAATTAACAAGGAGCATTATTAAAAAATCGTTTTCGTAATCGTTTTCGTTTCGTAATAATTTTAGTTATCTGCAGATGATTAAGAAAGCAGGAACGTCCGTTAAAGCTTATCACCAGCCAATAAGTGATATCGATAGAATATTTTCTTTAACTGATTTAATTAAGATCTATTTTTGTCGCTGCATTTTTCATTTTCATTAAAATAATATATACATGTTAATTTTTTCCTAATAACTTCAGATAGAACATATCAAGCTAAGTTTAATAGGAAGAATAGTGAATGAAATAGAAAAAAATGCAATGACTTACTTCTTTACCGTTTTAAAATAAAAAAGGAAGACTTAGCCATTTATATCTTAAAAATATTTTTTATCTTCCTCACAAAAAGCAAAATCTGTTTTTTCCCTCAAGTTATCTTATCTTGGACTATTTTATATTCACTATAATTAATTAAAAGCCTATCTTGGTTTTTCCCACACTAAGCCGCGCATCCGTTACTGACCTAGCATAACCTAAATAATTATAGTATACCACGACTTGTTCTAGGAAAATGTGAGCGATAATCTAGTTATTGCAAACCAGATTAAGGATCTGTCGTTCTTTTGGCTTTTCAAAGTACTCCTTCGCCTTGACGATAAACAACAACATCTTCAAAACACCCTGCTACCCAACCCTATAGTTAAAAAAAAATAAAAATTAAGTAGGTATAGCAAGTTTAATTAATACGAGCAAAGCGGTGGAATAATTTATTTTTCGATGGATGATGTGATTGGGTCTACATGAAATCTGGCCATCTCACTCTCCGCATGTTAGCGGATAATTTGCGAAATAGCTGTTCCAGCATTTAAGCCACATTTTCCCCCACGCACAAAGATATGTGTAATGTTCCGAACATCGTGTTCATCGGGTACGGGATTTATAGAGTTGAGGTTTACTGGTATTCCATTACGTTTACCTTGTTTCGTTTCGATAAAGGGTTATCCTTAGGGATTAAGGTAAAACAAATAAACAAAAACCCGTGGCGTGATTGTGAATCCTAACAAATGCCAGGCCATCATTGTAGGCAGCCAACGACAAATGAGAAATTTAAATAATGTAGTTGTCCCACCAATTGTTTACAATGGCACCGTTATCGCGCTTTGTTCCACTGTGAAGAACCTTGGACTTCATATTGACTCCAACCTGACCTGGCAAGCTCAAG
Organism: Hemaris fuciformis; assembly: GCA_907164795.1. Classification (NCBI taxonomy): domain Eukaryota; kingdom Metazoa; phylum Arthropoda; class Insecta; order Lepidoptera; family Sphingidae; genus Hemaris; species Hemaris fuciformis. The sequence continues at coordinate 16,378,303 of OU015438.1, read as the reverse complement.
TGGCTTATGTTAGCCAAAAAGTCACGGGTATACTTCGAGCTCTTTACCGTCTCAAAAACTTTCTACCGTCGCGGACTAAGGCTATGCTTGTACAAACTTTGATAGTCCCTATTATCGACTATGGTGATGTGTGCTATTTTGACCTGAATGCAGACCAGCTCAATAAACTTGGCCGACTTCTTAATAACTGCATTCGATTCATATACAATCTCTGCAAGTATGAACATGTGTCTTCCTTCCGTTCTCAACTCAAATGGTTGCCCATTCGTCAGCGTCGAAATCTTCGCGCGCTCACTACACTATATTCTTTCCTAACTTCTCCTAATGCCCCTTCCTACATTACCCCCTATTTTCAATTTTTACATGCCAACCATGAGAGAAATCTACGATCTTCCAATAACCTTCTTCTTCTTTGCCCATCTCACACCTCCGAATTCATTCATTCTTCTTTTCCTGTGCAGTCTATACTCCTCTGGAATGCACTTCCCTTGGAAATCAGGACGTGTACGAGTCGTTACTCATTCAAGTTGAAAGTACGGAAGTTGTTGACATCCAGAATGGCAGATGCTTCAGAACAATAGTTTGTTTATATAAATTTATAAATGTATTTATTTATGTATGTAATATGTATATCTGTAATATATTAGTACCTATATATTTACTTAAGATATTTATGTTTTATATATCGTATGTATGTATGTATTTTGTTTAATGTCTTGTGTAGTATATCATAAATCAATTTACGCACCTACGCTTTTCATCTCTGCACCACCTAAGGTTTGACTGGTAGAGAATGCCTCAGGCATTAAGTCCACCTTTAAAATGTTATGTATAAAGCGTAAATAAATAAAAACCCGATGTCCTCGATTCCCAGGCATCGGAATTTATTGGTGTTTTCCTAGTATTTACAACAGGAATATTCAATCATTTATTGCGTGGTATTATAGTGCCTATGACGTATATTATATAATTGGTACCTGTTTTTTGATCTTGTGAGATAGGTTTATATGCTTTCGAGAGGTCTTGATTCAAATTTTAAATGTGATATTGTATTTTAACGATAGAAATAACTTTCGAATAACACAGAGTACCAAGGGAGGGAGGCAACAGACTCACCATTTACTACTATGAATATAAAACAGAGATCTTTTTTTTTTTTAAACTGGCACGGCAAAGTGACTCCACTGTACCTGATGGTAAGCACAGTGGAGTCCAAAAAATTAATACCGACCAGCGAGAAACGAAGGTCACCCGCTGGTCGACACAATCATGCCGGCCTGCACAAATGCTTCTTCACGCTTCGCAATGAGATAGCAAACCGAGGATGTAAAAAAACATCTTTCTCTTCCTTTTCAGGGCGACAGATGAGAGATTTATTCAGAATACAAATACTACAATTACATCATCATTACGTTGGGAATTTCTGATTTTATGGGTGTATTATTTAATTCTCGTAACTGGTAACCTACAGAGGTAATTTGCCGCATTCCTCTTATTTAGGTATTGAAGACTTGACAGTTGGCAGGCATGTTCATGAGAGTTTTTTATAGGGACTACGCCATTACATATCCATTAATGTAAATCCGGTAATCCATAATGATAAGGCTGTCACAGAAATGACACTTAAAAGACAAGCTCAGTTAATCCCTTTAAATCATGCTTTCAAAACCAAATGAATTATATACGTGAAACATTTTCTAACCGCTTATTTTTGCTGAAAGTTTGTCCGTGGTAATATAGATTTTTTTTACCAATATTTTTAAAAGTGGAACCTCAAAAACCTAACATTATTAAAGAAGTTAAATAGTTTCAACAAGAACAGTAGTCTATAACCATTTTTAGATTGCTCAGGTTCCCTTCTTCTTCTGAGCGTGAATAATAGATAAATGAAGCTCCTGTAAGTAGGTACTTAGAGCGTAGTCTTGTTTTAACTCCAATTTCCTCCGCTCTCCATATCAAAAATAATCTAAATTGTACGTACGTATGGACGATGGTTCAGACAGTCAGAGTTACTTGAACATTTGTAAACATTGTAGGTTTATCGTTATAGAAGTATAGGGACTATTATATCGAATCATAATAATCGACCATTATAAAAATGGTGCAATAGTAATTGCATCAGAAAAAGTAGGGAAATTTTATTTTAGTACTTCATCGGATTAGATGTACGAGTGATAATTGTGATTGCAATCAAATATTGCATAACATTATATAAAGGCTTTACGTTGGTAACTTAATAAATGAATACGTCCATACATACATAAACTCACGCTTGTATTCCCCGAAGGGGTAGGCAGAGGTGCATTCCTGCACCCACATTTCGCCAGGTATGTATCAGTCCCACGTAATAGGGGGCAAGCCTATTGCCGTTTTTCGGGCACATTTCCAGAGTCCGTGCTGTTACTGAGAATTTCCTAATGGAAAAACCCAATAACACTCTGCCTGACCCGGGAATCGAACCCAGGACCTCTAGATCGCACGGCACATACTGGTACCGCGAGACTACGAGGCAGTCGAATAAATGAATAATTAGAATAAAAATGGATAAAAGCATAGAGACAATCAGATTTGTAGGAAACGATTTGTAAAACGTTTGGGATTAAAGTAATTTAAAGCTTTGCGCATTGCAATTGTAGTTACGCTGTCTTAATAATGTTTTGTATTAAAAGTTTTTAAAGATTTTGCTTACAGTGACGTTTAACATTTGAAGGTACGTTTTACGGCGCCATGTAATTTTTTTCACATGATTTGACCAGTTGTGTATTTGACTGAATAAATAATTGTTAAATTATCTGTGTAATGACCCCTCGATATTAAATTAAGCTATATACTTATTTTTTACTCCTTTATACAGACAACTACATACATACATACATAAACTCACGCCTGTATTCCCCGAAGGGGTAGGCAGAGGCGCATTTCTGCACCCACATTTCGCCAGGTATGTACCAGTCCAACGTAATAGGGGGCGAGCCTATTGCCGTTTTTCGGGCACATTTCCAGACTCCGTGCTGTTATTGAGAATTTTCTAATGGAAAAACCCAATAACACTTTGCCCGACCCGGGAATCGAACCCAGGGCCTCTAGATCGCACGGCACATACTTGTACCGCGAGACCACGAGGCAGACACACTTCACAGACAACTAGTTTAGTAAATTTACTATCAGGTTGTCTACAGATTCATATTTCATGTGTAGCTCTATGAACCATCCTTTCTTAAAGCCTCCACCATTTTTATGGCGTCATAATTTACTGAAACACGGGAATTACAGTCTGTTTAATGCCTTACCTAAAATAAAATAATGTAATAAATAACAATGAATATCCCTGCTGATGCCTAATAATGTTGGAAACACCGCTGAGGAAAGTTTATTCAAAAAGCGAGAGACAAAATTCCTACATTCGTGGTAATTCTGTATCTATAGGTAATATATCATATTATATCATTTTTGTTTTAATGGGGTTTTACATAAGGAAATATTTATTGATTCTGACTATACCGACACCTGAAAAGTGCTTGAAAAAAACACTCGGCCCTATCGCCTTTTGCGAGGTATTAAACCTACCAGGGCCAAAAAGTTCTCGAGTGGAGGCCACGCACCGGAAAGCGCAGCGTAGGATGTCCACCCACAAGGTGGTCTGACGACCTGGTGAAGGTCGCGGGTCGTCGCTGGATGCAGGCTGCCTCCAACAGGTCACAATGGAAGTCATTCGGGGAGGCCTATGTTCAGCAGTGGACTTCCTTAGGCTGATTGATTGGATTAGAAACCTACCAGTATCCTACATACCACCATGTTTTCCTACATCTTTACATAGATTACGCCGACTATTTATTATGAAAAGACACATAACACGGAAATTTTGGAGGTACTGAAATGGTGATTCGGTGTGCAGAGCCTTATCTTCGAAGCCATCAAGAACGTACAATTGCGTTTTAAATTTTGGGGGCAAAAATATTGCATTGCAAAACGTCTTATCTTATTATCCGTACTTAATAGACAAAATCTACTATTAGTAGTAAGAAATAAAGCTTAAAACGTATAAATACAAGATAGTCACAATCCTCCACTCGAGACTGCCTCGTGGTCTCGCGGTACAAGTATGTGCCGAGCGATCTAGAGGTCCCGGGTTCGATTCCCGGGTCGGGCAAAGCGTTATTGGGTTTTTCCACTAGGAAATTCTTAGTAGCAGCACGGAGTCTGGAATTGTGCCCGAAACACGGCAATAGGCTCGCCCCCTATTATGTGGGACTGAGACATACCTGGCGAAATGTGGGTGCAGAAATGCACCTCTGCCTACCCCTTCGGGGAATACAGGCGTGAGTTTATGTGTATGTATGTAATCACAATCACATTATGAAGTCATCAAAATGATTGGATACTCGGTCATTTGCACGGCGCGTGCACTGATTACCGCCTGGTTACAAGATACACGCCCACATACAAACAATGATCTTGTCACGGCACGTTCGGCGTATTACCTTGTTTCCAGTACTTTCCGTAGATCGGCAGTATCGACGAATAATCGTAAATACTGATTGAAATATTGATTGTAGGATTTTTTGCGTGGAATAATCTAATAACAAAAGGCAAGTTTATTTTCAGACACACATAATATTCATATATATTCATTTCTGCGGTCGCAGGTTCAAACCCCAGGCACACACCTCTGGCTTTCGAAGTTATGTGTGTGTTGACAATGAATTATCACTTGCTTTAACGGTGAAGGAAAACATCGTGATAAAACCTGCACACCTAAAAAGTTCTTAGGAATTTCTTAGATGTGTAGTCCGCCAACCCGCACTAGGCCAGCGTGGTGGACTAAGGCCTAAGCCCTCTCAGTTGTAGAGGAGGCCCGTGCCCAGCAGTGGGACGTATTTGGGCTGATGATGATGATGATGATATATATTTAGACAGCAGGGTTATATAGCAATTCAAGGAAGTAATAATTATTAGTAAGTGGGAAAAATTTCGTATAATCTTCTTACTTCTTCTTACTTCTTACAAGGTAGTCAGTTTCCTCCTCAACTAGATCGATCCCGAGATGGGTGGTAGAGTGAATCTTAATCTTAGTTCTCTTAGCTGTCGTCTAAAATAAACTCAAGTGGGGGGATCACAAGCCCCGCAGATTGAGTTAGGAAACTTCTTCAGACATTGGCATCGGGCGAAAGCGGATACCATTCAGGGCGTTTCTCACCTTGTGGTATATTAATATACGTGTAAATATAGTTAAAATATAATTACAAATCAAAAACTAATATGCTAAAAGCAATTTTTAGTTTATTACTCATTATATGTTGGCCAGGTAATGATATTTTCCTACGTATCTGAAGTACATTGAAAAAAAGAATGACGCACGTGACGTTCTGGATATTTGACCAAGCAACGTCATAATCTACGTTTTGTTTTCTACTTACCCTAATGCGTCATAGGTACACATCCTGTAGGTGCCAGAGTTAAGTATAATCAAATATTTTGCTTACACGTCGTAAAATGTGATGTTTGCGATATTACTAATCGCATTTTATATTTTTGTACTGCCGCGGCTACGCCAGCAAGCGCAATGCGGATCAAAGCCAGCGTCTCCTATTAGTTTTATATAGGTAATTGTTACGTTCTGTTCAGAATCGGATGCAAAGACTATATCCAGACCGATTTTCCACGTTATGCACGGTGATCAAATTGAAGGCATATTTTGTGAATCTTACTCATCAAAGAAAAGTCAATAGAGTTTCTTTATGTCAATGTGAGGTCATGGTCGCCGGCCCATTCATACCACGGTGTCAACTTCAGCGCTCTCTCCTTACAAAAATGAATTGGAGCCCACAACATTGGATGAGAAAACATCGAGAAATTTTAATCTATGTCAGGCAGTAGCTTGACAAAAAGAGTTAATGAAGTCTCTTACTGTTTTTCTTCTTTGTCAATGATTTGTATTACGAATGACCTGTGGAGTGCTAGAAATTTCTGTATAACATCATAAAATGCTACGAAAATCTTATCGATGGAATCTCTAAATCGATGTAGTTGAGTCATTCTCATACCTTTGTCGCGTGCGGCCATTACACTTGTAAGTTCTGTCACAGAACTGTTAGCTTAAAGTTGAATAAGTGTGACGTCAGCACATAACGATAGGAATGTTGTGCAATTGTTTCAAAATATGACGAAGCAAGAAAAAAAATTAATACTTTTTTCAGTGATAATAAATTGCGTTGTCATGTATAAGTAACTACAATTCGTCCCAAATAGGCATCGACTGTTGACTAATTATGTCCCACAGATTTTCACAATCATACCTATCTAATAAAATATAGCTGATTGATCCCAGAGTGACAGAGACAAATACTTCATCATCATCAGCAGCCTTTCTTACTTCCACTGCTGGACATAGGCCTCTCCTATGGCACGCCACTGGGCTCGATCTTCGGCCCTTAATCCAACCGTTTACGTTGAATACTTACGTTGGTCATAATATAGTTTTATCGGACAGTTTTATAAGGTTTTTGCAACTGGACGGAGGGATACGGACATTCTATCATTACTCAATATCGATTATACATATATATAAACGTGCACATCTGATAAAGCAAAGAAATTCGCTGACGAGCTATTATTGTAATCAATTATATTCGGCTGCACGTCGACCCTACGAACTGGTGCAAACCAGTTCCAGTTTTATCTCTTATGATAAATAGGATCATGATATATCTCGTAAACGTGAATGGAAAAATTGAAAACCAGTTTCGACGTTGGATTTTATCATAGATTGAACGATAATATCGTCCGGTGTATGCTAATAATGGTAGTGATAAAATAAATAGTGATTGTTATTCATGATAGTTGAGCTACCTCGTTGATCCCGGAATTTTACTATCAAGCGACCCCTAGTTGGATTCTCAGGTCGGGCAAAATGTTAATGGGTTTTATCAGTAACTTTTTTGTAGTAGGACGTAATAATTTGGAAATGTGCCCGAAAATGTAAAATCGACCCCCATTAAGTGGGATTTACAGCTCAGCTATCGAAACGTGGATTTAGAAAAACACTAAATAGAAAATTTATGTTGCAGTTGTTCATTGAGCAACTACCAACTAAACTAGCAGCAATAGACTGTCTTGTTGTACCCGTGGTATACAATTTCGCTGGCTTACTAATAGTGGCGGTACTTCCATACAAGCCCTAAAACGGTACACGTTAATTGTGTAATATCTAGCTTTTTATTGTTTATTGTGGGGTCAGAATATTCTCATTTATATGTCAAACTGCTTTTGTTAAATAAAGATTTAGAGATTACTATTCGGAATTTTGTAAGGCAAGGTGGGCATTTGGGCTTCTATGGAAGTACAGCCACTGTTAACTAATCGGGTCAAACGTTGTAATAGAGACAGTAGGGAGACTGGAAACATGCTTGGCAATTAGCTATAGCTTCGCCTCACGTTACATACATAGTACTCGAAACATTATGCCAAAGTGACTTTTGTATAAAATTTAAAAGATTATAGCCTAGCGTATTAATATTCATGTAACCAAAATTAGGTCAAACATTTGCTCTATAGTTTGTTGGGAGTTTTTAAAATTTCGTCCAAACAAATTATTTTATCGATAACCTAAAGCCAAACTGTGTCATAGTTCGTGAATTGCCGTTTCGTGCGTAAGGATTAAGGACTGACTCGAGATGCAAGCGACAGCGATTTAATGAATTAATCATATTATTTATATCTTTTATTTTATTTTCATTAAAAATATAATCAAATTATGAAAGACATTATTATTTTACGTTTGAAATATGTTATGTATGTCAGACTCTCCGATGCATATATTCGTTATTCAATGAGAGATTTATTTTATTCTCGAATTACAATAAATTAACTGACTGATTAAATGAACTTTCAATCGTTATCGCTGTAACATTTAAGTGACATACAAAAATAATAATAAATAAATAAAGACACCCAACAGTCACATACATAGTTCTGACCCCACACTAGGATACAACTCCTGTGTCGTGGGTATCAGAAACTAAGAGAGACTTTTCAGTCTCACAAACTCCCAGACTCGAAACAAATATTTGTGGATCACACAAACATTTGTCTCGGTGCGGGGATTGAACCCGCGGCCTCTCGTTTCGCAAGCTGGTATCTAGCCAACTGCGCCACGGGGCTGTCAAAATAATAAATAAATTCTAACGTTTTGATATCCTGGTGCATTATATAATTTTTACTCGGAATTCTTACATTAAGCCGTAGATATAAAGTAAATGCAAGCAACGTGATACTTTTATTGGTTACATTAAGACTGATGGACTGTAACTGTTTAGGAAAATATAAAACCAAATGTTTACTACGAAATATTTGGCACTGTAGCCAGAGAATAGCTCATTGATGAGACATTTGACACACCTGTTACGTCATTTTTGGCAAAGCGTCAAACGCAAGTGCTCCCTTACGCGGCGGTCATCTGATGTTCATCGTTAATGGTGACGAATCGTATTATGCAAAGATTATGCTAAGTACAATATATATGCACCTCTTGTTCGTTCTATATGTTTTCGAGAAACAATTGTCCGTTTTGGAATCCGTGTAATGTGTAGTTTCATTAGAATCGCCTGACACCTTCTTGAATAAATAATATTAAATTTCTTCAAAACTAGGCATTGAATTCAGACTGGCAGATTACATGGTAATATTACGATCCGTCAACATCTTGTTGGAAATTTTAGGCAATATATGAATTGTTAAAACAAGAATCTCAGCATCTTAACACGCTGACCGTTAATTTATTTAATGACGAAAGATAAGATTCCCACCTCTTGACGTTCTATTTAGTATATAGGAAAAAATTGGAAACGCAGCTTATACTCGTTGAATCTAAAACACCTGTACAAATTCAATTAATTTGTTGTCATAAAAGAAACCTTATGGGAATTTTTTCTCTGCTTAATAATTAAGAATTTTTTTATTACAAGTTAATTTAACCACCTATTTCACATTGGAATTCTGTCAAAAATCAAAACTTATTTTTGCTAATACATAAACTGTATTGATTAAATCACAAATGTTATTTGTGTTTTTATTTGTCGGATAACCAGTATTTTCTGGTAGTTTTACATTGACATTTTGCTTTATTCGTGATAAGCGTTTGACGATTTCCAGATATTACTTGTTCTATCTGACAAACAATATTGATCGCAGAAAGTATTGAGTGAAAGATATTTTTTGTGTATAAGTGTGTTGTAATTTGATGTCATAGACGAAGTTCTGAAGTTTTTTTACTATTATTTTAAGATACATTTTACAACAAGTAGTTCAAACTGAGAATCTAGCTGACAACTTATAAACTATGTGCATACGTAGTCATACTATATGTGGGTTTGTTTCTGCCATTCAAAGCTTGTCTAGAAAAGAGCGCTATAAGTTACATCTACCGTTACATGAATGAGTTTCTTGTTATCGATATTGTGATGATCAGAATATAATTACATACATACATAACATACATAAACTCACGCCTGTATTCCCCGAAGGGGTAGGCAGAGGTGCATTTCTGCACCTACATTTCGCCAGGTATGTATCAGTCCCACGTAATAGGGGGCGAGCCTATTGCCGTTTTTCGGACACATTTCCAGACTCCGTGCTGTTACTGAGAATTTCCTAATGGAAAAACCCAATAACACTTTGCCCGACCCGGGAATCGAACCCAGGACCGCTAGATCGCTCGGTACATACTTGTACCGCGAGACCAACGCGGTAACGTTTATTGATCGCACAAACATTTGTCTCCATTAGAAGTATATCACACATAATGCATTACTTCAAGGTATTCAGTCTACCATCCACACTAAATTACCTTCTATCTGTAATCAAATATAATAAAATAATTTAGCACAGACATGAAGGTGTAATCGGTGACGCAATGCCGATAAGTGCAAAACAAGTAAGCGATGTAGAAACGTAACGATGATAGCGGCTGACTGCATAAAAAGATAACGCATTATACATGAAACAGCAACCGCTTTTTTCAATGATATCCGGATGTACTGCGCCAAATACCTCAAGTAATTTTGATTTGTATATATCATTGTGGGTTCTTTATCGTTTAATACATTTAAATGGCACTGAATAGTATATTTTCATCATTCTCCGATCCAATAACTACCTGATTAGATAACGTTCGACTTGGGTGTTCAACTGATGCGAAAAGACAAGTAGTAATCCGAAAGCGCCTTACTTCCTATTAGTTTAGGTCAAGGTTGAACCGTGGTGTTACATCCGCGCTGAAAACATTTTGTTACATACATACATACATAAACTCACGCCTTTTTTATATCCCCGAAAGGGTAGGCAGAGGTGCATTTCTGCACCCACATTTCGCCAGGTATGTATCAGTCCCACGTAATAGGGGGCGAGCCTATTGCCGTTTTTCGGGCACAATTCCAGACTCCGTGCTGCTACTGAGAATTTCCTAATTCAAAAACCCAATAACACTTTGCCCGACCCGGGAATCGAACCCAGGACCTCTAGATCGCACGGCACATACTTGTGCCGCGCGACCACGAGGCAGTCAAACATTTTGTTTTGTTTAATTATAATTTATGTAACTGAATTTACCGAAATCTCACTGAAGTTATCCCCTTCATCATCAGGTAAGTAGGACTTCTAATATCAAGCAATGAGTTACATTGTCAGGGTTACAAGCAAACACACTTCGACATTACAATTAGGCATGACGCCAAATTGATTAATGAAAGTGTAATAGGTTATAATTAGCCAATTATAATCTATACTACACAACAAATGTAATATGTATAATGTGCTGTAATTGACCAGAGCAAAACGGCTGATGCAATGCCCAGTAAGTTTCTCTTTGGCCCATGAATTCTGAATGTAAATATTTTCACAATTGTATAATTAGTGACCGGTGTTTTTTTATGACATCCAGTTTCATGACTTGGTGTTTTAATTTAATGACGCAAGCTATTGCAGCAAAACTATGTGCAAAATCAATCAATATATTTCCCATAACAAGGCTCGGGCTCCAATTTCAGTACAGATGGGATCCTAAAGGCAAATATTGTAAAATATAATGTACCTATATCAAAGCGAGGGAAGCTGCCAGCAAAATCTAATCTGCAATAAATAATTCAGAAAATAATCATCACTTAATAACATTATTTGCTTTATCATATTATAAATATTTTACTTTGTGTACCTACGCGAATTTAAAAAAAAATAGCAATGAAATAATACTTACCAACTTTCTCTATATTTGTATTATATCTCCGCTTAAGCGTTGGACCAAACGTAAAAGCGCAGGCGTTAAAACTGAAATTCAATAACGGAACTGTGGCGGGGGTTTGGCCCACCACTTCACAAGTCATGATGACATCACCGCCTGTAAACTATGACGCGGGCCTCTACTTCCTAGAACTTCAGTGGATACGGCCTTCACTCAGTACAAGTTAATAGTATTTTTTCAGAAACGCTTAAAGAATATAAGGTTAATCGGTAGGTATGATGGTTAAACGTAAAACACCTACACACGTTTAGTAATCATTTTCTTGAAAGAGGAACTAACCCATTGATATAGAGGACTAACAAATTAACACGGACTCTTGCGAAAGTCTAATTTTCCCCGGCTAAAACCAAAAAGTGTATCTTTTGCCCTACCATCGAGATGTGTTTAATTTGCCGGCCTACGCGGATCTTTTAATGTTACAAAAGCGTCCAAACGTAGTGAAGAAGTATCTCACGAGGCCAACTTGAGGGTCAAGAGATGGAAATCTCTCGCTACCCGCTACTTTATCAGGATAACACCGTAGTTAGCATTAGTGCGGTGGCAATATATTTAAATGAATAATTATTATTAATACTAGTGAGGGACTATTGTAATCGTTTCTTGCCAATCTTCACTCTATTTGAGCGAAGCTGCAGCCACCATCACAGCTTTAACTTCTGAACATATATTATGTTAATTATAGCACATAATAAATAATTATTTAGATATCTGTTGCTATTGCGTTTATATAGTAACAATTAATTGAGACTGCCTCGTGGTCTCGCGGTACATGTATGTGCCGTGCGATCTAGAGGCCCTGGGTTCGATTCCCGGGTCGGGCAAAGTGTTATTGGGTTTTTCCATTAGGAAATTCTCTGTAGCAGCACGGAGTCTGGAAATGTGCCCGAGCAACGGCAATAGGCTCGCCCCCTATTACGTGGGACTGATACATACTTGGCGAAATGTGGGTGCAGAAATGCACCTCTGCCTACCCCTTCGGCGAATACAGACGTGAGTTTATGTATGTATGTAATTAATTGAGAATTTCCTAACGAAAAATTCCTATAGCACTGAACGAGCACACATCTTATAGTAAAAGGTACATTGAGTTATGATTTAAAATATATTACGTCTAAATGATTTAATTGGCTGTATTATCCTTTTGATGAATTATAGGTCTATAGAAATTCCATTCAGTATTACAGTCGCACGTCACATGTTTTAACAAAGAATTAATTATTCAACATTGAATAAATGTTGATAAAAACAATCATTACCCCGTTCAAGACGAAATGTAATTATTCGTAACCTTATCTTATGTTTAAATAATTAAGTAAAAAATCTCAATGCTCGATGTTGATATTTTTCTTTCTATAAATACACGCTCTGTTTGATTTAAGCTTTTAATTATGCCTGACGTGACGTTTGTGGCATTTAAATAGTGTAGTGTAAAAATAATTGTCATGTTATTTTGTGATGTCTGTAGACATTCTAATGCAGAACATGGAAATCGGGAAAAAATATCCAGTATTCAAATATAATGTTAAACAAACTTCATACCGGGGTTCGAACCCACGGCCTCTCATCTCATTCGCCCACTATACCGCGTAGACTGACAAAATTATTTTTAATTTGTCTATTTTACATTGCCCGTTTATCCAAATTATATCCCACATAATTAAGAAAGTATTTCATAAAAATATACATTGTAGTCATCGCTAATAAGAACGGGATGCTTGCTTTAAATAGATGCAGTCTTTGTACTTCTATTAACCTATAAGGCGTGCGCGAGCAAGATCTAAAATTGTGGTACATAAGCTCTTTCTACCATTAAGCACTCTTATGTAAACATTGCCACAAGTTACACCTTGCTATTTCTATAGAATATTGTGACATCATGTGAAATAACGTTGCATTTAGTATATTTTTGGAAATATAATTCACATAATATAAGGAAATATTTGCGAAAATCAAATATCAATGGATTTCCCAGCGCTGGCCGATATAATATTTGGTGATATCATGAAATCCTGAAGCGATTTAATATCCCGCACTTTCCTGTACAAGTTTTCGGAGCAGGATTCAATGAACTTTTTCGCGGTATCAAGTCTCAGGTTCTGTGAATGGCCGGTGGGGGGAGCCGACGGCCATGACGTATCTTCAGCTGTACAAACTCGCTACGTAAAGCGTGACGCAACGGTATGGTCGTGCCCACGGCGCGCGAGCCCTCGTGTGACTCAGAGCCGGCTTTATAATGGAGAATCCGTGCGGCAGCCGACACATTTCAACAGAACGCCGCACTAGTAGCACGTGTGAGAGACAAGAGCAAAAAGCGAGACAGTGACGAGTGTCGTGAAGTGATAGTGATCAAAAATATGGCCAGATTTATGCTATGTGTTGTGCTTATCGCCGTGGTGTCTGCTTCGGCACACAAACACCACCCCAAGTTTCCCAAAGGACCCGAAGACTCCGGGATACGGGATTACGGGTCGTCTAGAAAAGGTGAGTTCTGCAGATAAGATATGATAACTGAAAAAATACTGATGCAATTCATGACCCAGTTAAGTGATTTCAAGTTTGAACCGTCTAATTTAAGGTCGCTGTTGTGTTTCGTGGTATATTTATAATGACTTTAATTTAGAAAGTGGTGGAATGATCGTTTGCGTGGGTGGCTACCTTAATTAATTGACACTTGCCAATAATACAAATGCCAATTCTTACATTCCATTCCCTGATGGCAGAGTGATGATTTCAGTCAATGTTGTTCATTCATCACCATAAACATTAGATTGCAACATCCACAGCCCTTATAAGGATTAAATTTGTCCCGGTGGACAAACCTAATGATCCTAGCGCCACAATCAAATTTAAATTTAAAAACTCAAATTAGGAATGAACAGTTAAATTTGAAATGTATTCGATATCTAAATGAGTGTCTTCTGTTTGTAGTTGCTTGCACCGCTGACAACTCCAGAGAACGTGACAGCATTATAGAGCAATCTAAATGCGGGGAACCTAAAGATGTTTTCGTTTATTTAGACCTCAAAGCTCCTCATGAAACGGTAATCATTACTTTTATTAAATTCCTAGATCAAACTGTATTTCTAACTGAAGCTATAACTTAACGCAAAGATTCTTCTTCATTCATCCCTTATTTGTCATTCTTTTTTAGTTGATCCTTACCAATACAAGATTTTATGTGCAATGAAGTCTTTGTGTTAAGTTTTAAATTTTTCTACGCAATTCCTTGCTAATTATATTCATAATTAATAAGTCTGATCAATAGTAATAGTTAATTTCAAAGTTGCTCAATGTGATTATTTAACACAAATGATCTAATATAATTAAATAATAGTGTTCGATCAGCGATTTAACACGTGTTGTCAAATCGACACATTTTATCAAATCCTGTGTTACTCACAGCACGAGTCATAGTAATATCCAAAATTTAAAGCGTTTTCCATTGCTACGTCACGCATAATAATTGAAAGATCATTGTTGCCTAATTTGTATGGGGCGATACGAACGGGTCCTCCATTTATCATGTCTGATACTTATATATGTAGATCTTGTCCAAATAAGGACCGCAAATTATATCGACCTCGATCCCTTAAAATAGCTGTAAACGTAAAACGCGTCAAGATTTGCTGTGGGCGAAATTTCACCAATACTCACAACTAGCTCTTCTCAATAAGACATTTATAATATTTATGAGAATTTCACAACATTAAAAAACTTTTCGATCATTGGAAAGACGATAATGATGAATAAATATTGGTTCAGTGATAACGGATGGTGTGCCGATGTCGTGACGTGTGCCGCATATCTATAGAATCTAATCAATTGATATTTTTATTACATTAAACAGTTGCGTATCACAGTTGTTTTATCGAGAATTTATTGTTTGATAAGGTCATGTTATAGTAAAAGTAGGTATGTGTAAAAATCAATAAAATAAAAAGTAATAGAGTTTTTACAAGTCATCATTAAGTCATTATAGTGTTATCGCAATCTCGCATTCCTTATTAACTATTAAAATTGTCGCAACAACGGATATATATATGTAATTTCTCATTGAATGTTAAATTAATCATTTGTGCTGACGCAACAATTTTTTTCGTAGGTGAGCCCGGCAGCAGTTTGGGTGAAAAGATGCGTGGGATTGTGCGAATACGACGTCGCGGGGTCATGCGTCGCAGACGAGACGGAGATCAGACATATACCGGTAAGAATCCCTTGAAAATTTGAAGCAAAAGGATATCATCGTCTGGTATATTAAACTTTTACAAACATACCAAAATACTGTACAAAAATATGCCCTAAGTTGCCTTAGAACAAGGTAATTCCTGATCTTAAAATAGAAAAGGGTCAAAAGACGAGACAGAGCACGCTATGCTTTTATCTCAAAGAATCAATTTGAAAATTTATAATTATAAATAAATAAATAAATAAATACACCCAACAGTCACATACATAGTTCTGATCCCACACTAAGATTCCAGTCTTGTGTCGTGGGTATCAGAAACTACGAGAGACTTTTCGGTCTCACATACACCCAGACCCGAAACAAATATTTGTGGATCACACAAACATTTGTCTCGGTGCGGGGATCGAACCCGCGGCCTCTCGTTTCGCAAGCTGGTGTCTAGCCAACTGCGCCACGGGGCTGTCAAAATTAATAATGAATTCATGCATAGTTAATTATAGAGGAATGTGGTTTAACATTCGTTTTACGCTGATAACAAACAGCATGTCATTATTTAATAACATTATAATTGTAAGTGATTAAACCATTTCACTTAACGTGACGAAGGAATGATGCCGTCATGACATGTGTTGGAAATTCAAGTTAAACAACCAAAAAAGCTTAAATGTACATATTTTAAATCTTCAAATAGAGCACTGTTATATCATTTGATTTAATAACTAATGTAACAGGCTAGCTTCCTTATAAGTCATCATCATCATCAGCCCATATACGTCCCACTGCTGGGCACGGGCCTCTGCTACAACTGAGAGGGTATAGGCCATTCCTTGTAAGTGCGTAGAACAATGATTAAAAACAAAATGGCTTTAAATATAAAATGGATTATACTCTGTGAATTTGCATGGACGGGTGATAAGAAAGATTAACTAAAGTTTGAATCATCGTAATTACCCTGGTTTTAGTTATAAATTATTTCAAGTACTATTATATGTGGATGTTAATCATTTTTCAATATTAATTTCTATTACTCACATATCTATTTCAGTACATCATTATCTATCACGCGTACGAATAGTAAAGGTCTTGTGAACTTAGTAATTCTGTCGATCAGCGCGATGTTATCTGTTTATCTGTCGGCTGCTAATTCGAGTGCATCCTTGACATAGTTTCCCATAGCGTGACAAATTACCGAAGGCCTGTGGTATTACTCAGGAGTTTAGCGTTGGCGGGTCATCTGATAGTTGTCGGTTATTTGTTTGAGAGAAGCACAGGCACGTTGCGCCATTGCCCTTTAAGATAATAATGACATAACCCGACTATTCAACAAGTGTAATCAATGACTAACGGCATTGTTAAGAGCTATGTTTTGGTATCGACACCTGATAATATCAACCATAGTCACGTGTCTATAGCAACGAGTGTTAGAATATCACTGTTTAAAAACAAACGTTTTAAACTAAATCGTATCCTGTTTAACAAAAAAGAATAGTTAATATTCCGTGATAATTACGACATTATTTAATCCACGATGAACGCTAACAATGTTGGTGGTTTTCCCCGCAATTTCATTAACTGTTAATATCTGGTGTATCCGGATCATGGTCTAGCCGTTAACGTTCCGCTTGAATCTGATCAACGACCTTAATTTATTCATAAGCGGATCATTTTTTTCATATTCATATCTTTGAGTTTATATCTCCTGATTAACATGAAGTAGTGATGGCCTCGAGGTTTAAGCACGCGGTCGAGAATCTCGGCAGTCGCGGGTTAAAACCCCAGGCACACACCACTGACTTTTCGAAGTTATGTGTGTATTCATTATGAGTTATCACTTACTTTAACGGTGAAGGAAAACATCGTGATGAAAACTGCACACCTAAAAGTTCTTATAAATTTCTTAAGTGTGTAGTCCGCCAATCCGCACTAGACCACTAAGGCCTAAACCCTCTCAGTTGAAGAGGAGGCTCGTGCCCACCAGTGGGACGTATATGGGCTGATGATGATTAACATTCTATTAATTTTCAATTTCTTAAGCAACCTGTTCAGGGATTTAATACAACCTGCCCCAACTTCCAAATATTAACTATCAAACACAAATAATAAATATCAATTATATTGTCAACAGATACGAATATACAATGAGAAAACCAACAAGGAGACATGCGCCACGTATCCCATCAAGGTGCACAAGAGCTGCCGCTGCTGCCCAGTGTCGGAAGACCGCTGCACTGCCCCCCAGATATTCAATCCTCGTAAGTGCAGCTGTCAATGTCCCGACATGAAGGAGAGGAGGAACTGCCTCAGAAAGGTTCGTGAGATGATGGATGTCGTTCGTACCACTAACAGAGCACACGCAGAGCGTCGGAATTTTTTTATTTTTATTTTCCGCTAACATTTGCTTTTTCACTTACCGCTATATGTTTGCATGATACACATATTAGTATACAGTATACCATTAGATGTAGTGGTTGACTGACGCCTCCACGAGCTTCTATAGCGTGCTGCTGACATCCATTGTCTTAGAACTTAATGCTTTTGTGTTCACCCATGTTTTATTTGCCGTGAGTTTAATAGTTTTAATATTTAAGCACTGTTTTCGAATCTAGTTCTAAATATAAATGTAATTGATATTGATACTAGTTGAAGAGATATGTAATGTCATAGGTTACATTTCTGCAACGTACAAATATTTGTTTGATATGTAAATATTTGTTCCGGATGTAGGTGCGGAACCAAATGTTCGTCATTTATAAGATTCTTTAGATAATTCTGCCGTCACCATAATCATTTAGTTTTATATAATGATTTCATTTGTATTAAAAAGATAAATGACTATTTGGACCGCACTGTCACATCTAGTAAAAGAAATAAAACTCCTCTTCAAGTAGAATTAATTAGAATAGATAAAGCAATTTTAGTTTCTTTTGTTACAGCCGAACCCGAATATGAGGTGGAATCGATCTAAATGCAAGTGCGAAGAGAGAAGAAGGATGCCTTAAAGTGACTGTACTTAAACAAAACTTCGCTCTGGTTCAAAACCAGCACAGTGATGTGAACTTAGACTTTATTGTGACAGTATACGTAACGCATGACTGAATCAAGTGTCTTATAGTGTTAAGGAAACAAGAATCTAACAGTATTATAGTTTTAAGATATTTATTTGCTTAGTTATAAGAAAAAAATGGGGCCAAAAGGTGCTGTGAGTGTACCCTGTAACATATTCCATGACTTTTTGGTTTTGTAACTTTCGTACTTATCGAATTTTGATGTATATATCTGTAAATATGTGATTAATTTAACGACATCACTTATCAGTATTTTAAATTTAGTTAAGCGTGAATATGATTTACGCAATTCCTAAAATGTGATATAATGATTCCATTTTCGGTAGGTTTACTGTTTAGGAATAAATAGCATTTATATCTGTATATTGGTATTCGTGTCTAGTCAAGAGACGTAATTTATTATTTTTTATTTGTGTTTGTACATATATTTTAATATGTTTGTAATCGCATTCAGCTCTCTTTTAAACATTGTACTTAATAGTTTGTACTAAATGCCTCCGTTAAGTGACCTAGTCCGCGTTTGTGCCAAAGGCATGCGAATCTCAACAGTTCACTTATTATTTATGTTAGTATTTAATTTTGGAGGTATTGAAGCTTTAAATATTAAATTATGAACAATATTTAATGTAATTTTTGTACTATTAGTTTTTAAGTATGAAAATATAATAGTATTTTTTTTACAAAACATTTCTTTGGTTTCCTTTTTTATTATTTTAAAATACCTACATTCTACTTTATTTTTCAATGTAAGTGATACTCACAAGACTACAACAAGAAGGAAAATATGTCTTAAAAATATATTATTTACATATTATGCTCTAACTTTGGACAAAATATTCACTGCATATCGTGATATTAAAGTAATTGCTATTAATAAACTGTTTCTTCTTATGTATCAGAGATGAGATATTGACTCCTTTTCTTTACATCACCTCTACACAATATCAGATTTACTGGGACTGGTTCTACCATGGTTGTGCCGTTGAGATTTCTAAACAAATATGCTTCAGGCATTAGAGGTGAATATTTCTACACTGGGCTATCACGTACCCAACTGAGTCGGCCATAGTAGGTCTTTGCATTTATATTATTTATACCAGCACAGATTTTTAATAGCAACTCAGCCTGACTTTAACAATGACGAACTAAAAAGCTGGGCACAGCCATATAACGTAACTCTAACTAGTATTTTTTATAATATTTGAAAGAGACCTCTTCAAAACAACTATGCCCACAGAAAAAAAGAGAAGATGTGTACTATTGAGTTTTAATTCGTACGATTAACGCACCTTCAGGATTTGTATGAATGGATATTGGAATAGCTATGCTGTCGTAGGGGTCGGTATTGAGATGTAAAAAAAGGGTTGTGAACCGTATCCTAAATGATATTGTCACCTTACGTACAATTCCCGGCCCTCAGAAATAAGAGAGATTGTAAAATATTTTATTCCACCTCTAAGTAACTAAACATTTTTAATACAAAAAACATTCATCATCAGCCCATATACGTTCCACTGCTGGGCACGGGCCTCCTCTACCATTGAGAGAGTTTAGGCCTTAGTCTACCACGCTGGCCTAGTGCGAGTTGGCGGACTACACACCTAAGAAATTCCTAAGAACTTTTAGGTTTGCAGGTTTCATCACGATGTTTTCCTTTACCGTTAAAGTAAGTGATAATTCATTGTGAATACACACATAACTTTGAAAAGTCAGAGGTGTGAACCCGCGACCGCCGAGATTCTCGACCGCGCACCTAAACCTCGAGGCCATCACTACTTTTACAAATTATTATATTTATTTTTATGAAAAACATTACCTATAACGATCCCCAAGGTCCTGTCTGTCTCTGTAATATGATCAATCGAAATTTGTTCAGCGGTTTAGGCAGGAAAACGTAGCAAATAAAGAAATTAACG
This sequence comes from Hemaris fuciformis, assembly GCA_907164795.1. Lineage (NCBI taxonomy): Eukaryota > Metazoa > Arthropoda > Insecta > Lepidoptera > Sphingidae > Hemaris > Hemaris fuciformis. The sequence continues at coordinate 16,357,843 of OU015438.1, read as the reverse complement.
TTCGCATTTATAATACATACATACATACATAAACTCACGCCTGTATTCCCCGAAGGGGTAGGCAGAGGTGCATTTCTGCACCCACATTTCGCCAGGTATGTATCAGTCCCACGTAATAGGGGGCGAGCCTATTGCCGTTTTTCGGGCACATTTCCAGACTCCGTGCTGTTACTGAGAATTTCCTAATGGAAAAACCCAATAACACTTTGCCCGACCCGGGAATCGAACCCAGCACCTCTAGATCCCACGGCACATACTTGTACCGCGAGACCACGAGGCAGTCATTTATAATATTACTTATATACTATATATAAAAAAAACCGTAAATATTTTTGTACAAATTATATAAAATGAACCATAGTTAAATTATAATGTAATAATAAAAGATTTTTCTTTTCAGTATTGACTTGTCATAAGTGCTATTTGATCGCCTACGTGACCAAATAAAGCAATTTCATTTCAAAGCAATTTCATTTCATTTCATTTCATTTCACTTTGTAAAAGTCATATACAATTACAACATCATATTTAATGCTTTAATAAAATCTCAATAGGTAGTGTTACTTTCGAATTTATGAATATTTTTATAGATGTGTATATTTAATAATAATAAAAAAGAGCTTGAGTATTCATTGAGGACGTTAGTGATGTTTTTTTATTAACTTTACTAATTTTGATATTTTATTATAAAACATACTACTCACGGACAATTTATTACACATTTTCTCTGTTAATCTCTATACATATGAAACTACAATATAGTAGAGTTTAAACACATTCCGATAACCTAACAATAATTATTAATTAAATACAACTCCTCAAGATTAAACTTTGTACGTTCTGACCTCTCCCAGTTCGTTGGAAAACCGTCAAGTTCGCCCTGGTTAAATCCGCACACATTTCTCAGTAGTCGCACCTACGACATTTAATGATGCATGAGACCATTTTCCTGGTCTGCCATATTGAACGGTTCCTTGACCTTACAGATGTTCCGAGAAATTATACAAGTGCACTACGTGACATTGTGTGCGTTTTTATACTCTTGAAAATGAATTTTAGATTATTTCTCGAATTTAGAGAAGCAGGTTGGCATAATGGTAAAGTATAAAATTGGGACTCTTATAATACCTTACAGCTTAGTCTATCACTTTTTTATTTTGAAAGATAACTTTTAATTTAAGTTTTGGCCTCGAGGTTTAGGCGCGCGGTCGAGAACCTCGGCGGTCGCGGGTTAACAGTAACTATCACTTACTTTAACGGTGAAGGAAAACATCGTGAAGAAATCTGCACACCTTAAAGTTCTTAGGAGTGGGAGATATGTATATGGTCTGATAATGATGATGATGAAAAGATGACATTAATAAAATAAGGCGATATTTATTAACAGTTAGTAAAAATCATTATCGCTTTTCATCAGTCAATAATTTCTTTTTTCAACTTAAAGTTAAGCCGAAGTAAAATATTTTCCTACAAAAAAATTGAGTCGTCATATAAATTTTACTGTGTTACGGTCCGCCTGACGGCGGGAACAAATAAGTACACAATTCAATTTTACAACCGATTTATTAAAAAAAAAAAAAAAAAAACTATATTTATGACTACACCCAGGGTGTGGATTCTTGGCACAGGAAAGTTTTTGGTCTTAATAAACCCTATGTGCACTGGGGACTTAACTTTGGTCTTTCGATCCCGTGACGCGTCGGTGATACTTCATAAAGCCCTCAGCCGTAGAGGCCAGCGGGAGTCGATGGGCAGAAGCGTTGCCTGATCTCCCCTACGGTGGACGTGCAGCTCGTGGTTTTCAATCCGAGCGGTGGACGTGCAGCTCGTTGTTCTCAAGCCGAACGGTGGACCCCCAGTTTCCTGGAACGCGTCGAAACAACACTTGTAGCGCGAAAGATCCGACACCCAGGCACTAGACGAGACCAGGAATGGGCGTCGGCATCTTTCGCGAAACAATTAAAAAATAATTGCGAAATGGAATGGCGACATATAGATCCAGTTAAAAAAATATTTAAAATTCAAATATAATTAATAATTATTATTTCAATTATTTAATTAAAATAATACCAATTACCCAACCCAGGATCAAACCCCAACTGATTATATTGCCGAACGATCACCATTCCATGACGCGATGAGTACAAAAGAAATAATTACACTTAAACTTCTACACAAGTACAGGTAGTTACATACGATTACAACGAGCGAAGCAATGACCTTTGGAATTTATTTCGCCGGTACATCGAGAAATTTCTCTTATCTTAACATCACGCTAATCTTGAAATAAATCTCACAGCTAGGTGTTTGTATTACATTATATGAACTACTAACGTTACAACAATTATAAAAATTAACTGGCTTTAAAATCTAAACATACTAATACAAATTTTCGGTGGCACTTTTTAATAGAATACTGATATTATTTACAAGTATGTATTTAAATTTAGAATTTTACGAACAAAAAATATATTTTAGGATATAAATATCTTATTAAGATAACACACAAGCCACCGATATTAACAACATACGCGTGGAATACACAGTGGGAATTAATTATCGCGGCCATATTGATTTGGACTAAATTAATATTAGGTATAATAGAATGTTAATGAAGAAAAATACCGCGGCGAAACATATTTCAAACTTATCGGAAAGATTAAATAGATAAAGTTATATTTTACCAATTTTAAGATACTCGCTGTCACATTTCGTTACGTTGTTAAACCACTATCAAGAAATATACACAGCCATAGCAATTTTTACACTATTAAAAGGTTGAAGAAATCACTTGTTGGATAGTAATCAAATTAATCCAGACACGAAAAATCAGTTAACAGCAACCAAGCCAATATTGGATTTAATTATATTAAACTTACCAAGGGGGTTGAAAATGATGCGATCCGCTTTTAATTTCTTTTTTTATATTTTAGTATAGCACTGGTTTTACTACTTTTCAAATATGCGAACAATTAATCACAAATACGAATCACATATAGTTGTCGTGGGGACTCTCTGGCGTCGAAATTTCTGATTCTCTCTCCGCGAATTCGTTCTTATATACCTAGGTACTTGTTCGACCCGGTGGTCGGCCTATTTCCTTCCGGAGGCGACAATGCGTACTGCCAGATTCATGAGATTCATGAGACAGAGATATGAAAGGAACGGTATAACCGAAGCAAGTCACGTCACAACTACCCTCTATACTTTTGTAAATCCCTGTGGGACCGAGATAGTAATTATAGAAACGAGCGAGATGGAATCATTCGCAGGAAGTTGAACCGTCGATCGCTATTGTATTATTTCTCGAAATTTCTGACTGTGGCGTTTGCTATCCGATGTTCTAGAAATAATTTGATTTCCGGCACCAACGAATACCTTATATGGTCGTTATGCTGCTATCGCTAGTTAAAGCGCGCGGTTTCCATTCAATTGTAACAACTGGCTATTTGTTTGTTTGTATGTAGTTATTATTTGTATTTATTTTATGTTTTTAAACTTGTTACAACGTAACAACTGTCTGTCGGTAACGTGTTATCAACTGCGATAGAAATTCTAGAACTCAAAAGTTAATACATTTCTCATATATATTTATATTTCATATATTCCTTAGTTTATATATTCCCTTCACACCCACAGATTTCGAATGGTACGTGATATCACTCACCATACTAGGAGACCTCATAGGAGGTCAAGTTCACTTTAAGTTCAAGTACACTACCATCGTTGAAGATTTTTTTCCAATAACAAAGCGTTCGAAAATCATAAGGTTATGTAAATATTTTTGAAGTTATACTTCTTAAGGCGCATTATGAAAAAATGATGAGAGTAAAATTTTATGATGCGCGCATCACTGTAACACAAAAGTAAGACGTCGAAGCTGCCTATGTGCTCCAATATAATTGACAGATTGAAGCTGCCTATGTTAAATGTAAGTGTCAAATGGATCAGAAAGGTTTTAATATGTTTCGGATCGAATATTTTTCACATATCGCATAAATAATACAATAGTGATGTAACTCAGAATAATATGTCGAATGTGAAATAACTTGATTAACTGTTTTATTGAAGTTATACTTCTTTTGGCGCGTTAGAGAAAAATGATGAGAGTAAATTTTCCGATACGCGCGCACACCGTGACGAAAAAGTTATTCAAAAAAGTTTATATGTTTTAGATTTTAAAAATTTAGTATAGTGACAGTAATAAAAAAGGATTGAAATATTTATCAGTGCGTTCAGAAATGTAATATGTTGTGTAAACTAAGAACTATGTATGTGACTGTTTCACTTGAGTCGTGTGGTATAACTTCTAACGCGTGTACATAAGTACACACACACTTTTACTATACACTTAAACCCAAAAGCAACACCTGATATTTAAGTTGCGCAAATTCAGTGTATAGTAATGCCTTTTTAATCGAGAGACATTTAAACAATTAAATAATTACTAATATTTAACGAGTTGGAAGTAACATTTTATTAATCCCATTATTATTATAAATCAATCTTCCGTTTAATAAAATTAGGCGTGAATATTGACTTCCATGCGAATAGCAACTTAAAGGTCGAAAATTCAGATTACAAATTTATTTAAATTATTTATTTTTTAAATATACCGAAAACCTGATGATCGAAATCGTTTTTACCACCCGATATTTCTTTAAGCCGAAATTCGAATACCGTCAGGTACTTAAGTTAGCAAACTAAATACATTAAAAAAAATGTAACAAAGTAAATAAAATATCAAATCTCCAACAACGTTGTGTCCGAAAGAAAGTGCGTAGCAACGTGCTACGTATTACTACGAGTCGTAGCGCGCTACGGTGCCCGATCCCGATGTGATTACGATAGGGAAACGATACCGCACACAGTTCCTTGTAAAGCAGTTACAATTAAGTTATTATACCTAACCGCACATGTTAACGTCACTAGTTAACTTGACTGTTAAGTTACGTAAGCGAGCGAGAGCTGTGTTATTCCCCGACCGAGCGTCTTATTAAAAAAGTCGATCACAGCGCGTACTCAGAATTCTATTCATAATGCAGTTATAATATGTATCATTATTTCCTTGTAAGATCTATATTAAGCATTTATGACAGACAGTTCCTATTAATAATTGTTGGTACGTGAATTCACTCTAGTAGGTTAATCAGCCTGGATATGTTACTGTTTGCCATGGGTGTGCTTTGTATTAGAAAAGGGATTACCTTAGCTACGCTGTAATACTGTGGTCTGGTGAAATTTTATCTTAGAAATTATCATATGTGACTTTTAGCCATACAGGTTGTCTCAATTTGTTTTCTTTTGCAGTTTTAATAACAAGTCAATGTGTCCAATGTAATAAAATAAATCAAAAACCGGATTTAGGGTCCCATTAGGTGAAAATTTTATAACTGAATCTGTGTCGAGGCCAAAAAGTTAGCTTTTGACACAAAAGTTGTGGGTTCGGCCCCCTAAGGTAACAATTTTTAAGGTAAATGGTCTCAAAAGGCAATTCTGTTACTACATGAGGGTACCCATAACTATTATTATTACGTGTCTTGGATATTAATTACGAACATTTTAAAACAGCGACAAAAACCATAGCAGTGTCAACTGGTAAAAGATACTCTGAATAATTTTTAGCTCTTACTCTATGTATGCAGCACAGCAAAGCCTTGACTCATGACCACTTTGATATAAAAAGTACCACCAAATCCACGTGCGAAACGTTTCGGTACCGTAATTGCGTGACAACAACAAAGCGGATTCACTTGCAACAAAAAGTGTTAGTTTTTGCTGTGATTTGACGCCAGTTCACGGATATCTGCGTTAGTGGGTTATCCCTAAGTTGGGCAATCAGCGTGGCTAATTTATGTAATTGTTTGTATCCGCACATTACAAAGCATTATACGCGTGTGAGCTGTTATGTCTTACACTAGCCGTTTTTCAATATATAATATTTACAGTGTAATATTTTTCAACTTATAAAAATAGGTACAATGTTTTCGATTATAATTTATTGTATACACTTTTCGCACTAGAAAGTGATCTACCCCTGATTTTGAAAAAGCTTAATTTAACTCCTTTTCGAGGGAGAAAGCAGATAAAGACTGTTCTCCGCTTAAAATATAAATGAGAACAGGAAGGATAAGACGAGGCTAGTGCATAGATATGTCTCATCCGTGAAGCTGAAGTAGACGAAGAAATCTAGAACCGAACTCCCAACCTCTATATTCAGTTCGATTTGCTACTAACTGAGCTATCGCCCACCATATAAAGCCAAAGGGCCTGAAATCGGAAGCTATCAATAACATGTCCGCGTTGTTTTTATCACAACTTATCGCCGCTTGGCCTTGTGTTTTTGTGGCAACTATTAATGCAAGTCATTGTTGTACTGTGAACGTTGTGGCTAACTGAATGGGAATCTGTAGTTCCGTTCTGTTCTTAATTAATCTTCATTAGTTGACTTAGTTCTTGGTTAGCCTACTGCATTTTATAGGAGAAATAAAGCTATTAATTAACATTTTGTCTGTGATCGTTTTTTTGATATAAATAAATGAGTACGTACGCTCACTGCGGTAGCTAAATGGAAACTTGACCGATAGATAACAAAAGGGTCCTTGTATATTAAGTAGGAGTTCTTGATAAAACATTATACACCTCAGTATACCATTTTGGAAAAACAGGTATGAATATATGGGTATGTAAATCAAACTTCTGACGTTCCTCTTTTTCCCTCATGGTTATTTTTAACTATGAACAAATGTACCTTGTGTCGTGGGGATCAGAAAAACGGTACTTTTTCTCATACCCATCCCAAACCAAACATTACTATTTAAATCACATAAACATATTATGTATATCGGTGCATGGATTGAACCTGGACCCTCTCATTTCACAATGTGATCTCGCAATGAGTGAGCGTCCAAAATAGGGTGGGTGAGCAGCGGGGTACAATTCAGGGCGCTTCTCATCCTGAGATGCCGGGGCAAATGCCAAATGCGAGTGACGGCCACTGAGTGGTTGTAGTCGGCATTTGAGTAGGTAGGATTTTCGGTAGTATTTCGGTTAGAGGCCCAACCCACGTAAACGGATAATTGTTCCTCGCGCCGAGTTGGAAGGCTAAAGACCCCGACTTACCCCTTTCAGCCTCCCCCGGGCCAAGGTACAAAAAGGGGAGCTTAAGGCGCTTTCCTCTCGTAAAAAAAGATATAAATTACGTCACCGCGGCTGCTAAACATACTCGATGAACGGAAATTATAAATAGACGGTAAATTACTGTGTACTAGTCACAATAACCGAATCAGGTGATACATGATAATTATAGCCATAAGGGGCGTGATGTTCTTGTAACAGTGATGTATTTCAATGTACATATATCATACATTGTTGTTATCATATACACATACATTCAAAGTACATATATATATTCACATTGTTTTCCCCGGTAGATAAGAGAAAGGTATATTTCTACAACCACATTTTCCAAATGTCTTTTTTGTTAGTTAAGCCTTTTGCCGATTTTCCAGATTCCGTGTTGCTACTGAAAATTTCTTAATGAAAAATCAAATAACAGTTATCCCGACTCGAGGATCGAACGAAGCGTGTGAAAAAGTAACAAGCAAAATAAGAGATATTCCCATCCTACCGGATTACGGCTAACATTCATATTATTTACTACATCCAGCCTATGGCTCCACGCAAGAGGAAACGTGCGAAAAGAGCCTAAAGCTCTCCGTTCAGCACCTTGGGGGACGTCGGACGCCGGGTATGTCACGTGTCTCTGGCCTACCCGCACGGCCAGTTTTTCTTTTATAACTTGTCCACTTACTGCTTAAATTCAATTTGTTTTACTCTTACACAATATGATTATTGTAAGAGTAGATCCCGTTTCCGTGCCTAAGATCGCCCAGGTAACTGATACTACGCATTTAGTATTTACACATAAAGATGAAGAAAAAATATAACTACTTAAATAGAAAAAGAATTTATTCGTCCTAAGGAATACTAATGTTATGTGTGAGTAATGATTTTTATTTATTTATATCGCACGCGACACAAGCGTTATCTAAAACTGCTTTATTGGATAAAATAATCTCGGATTTTACACCACTTGCAAACAACGTGCAGCGCCATCTATTATCAACTGCAAGAAACTTTTCAAATCGTATAAGAGCGCTTGTAGACGTCCGTTTTTTTCACCGGATAATGGACCGTCAAAAAACGGCTATCCTTGTATACATATTTTTTTTACCGGATGGATGGACTGCCGTCTATATGCGTAAGAACGCAGGTAGACGGCACTCAATTAACAGAAAACAGGCAATACGTCCGGCGGCGTCAACACGCACCAATACACTGGCGTGGATGACCGCCCTTTCTTACACCGGACCGGTGTCCGTCGCGCCGAGGGGAAGCGGTGGTGCACCCGGCGTAAATTGTTCGCCGGACCGATGTCCGGTGCATGTACACACATTCATTATAATTCATACACCACCGCGAATCCGGCAAAAAACACGGTCCGTTATCCGGTGAAAAAAAACGCACGTCTACAAGCGCCCTCAATGTTTTACTTGATGTTCTACACTGCGCAAATTATCACCTCCATATAAGGTCGTTATAAAATCAGTGGTAACTGGGCCGTCAAAAGTTACCTACGTAAGAATAAAAGCAAGCGATGAATCAATGTTTGCGCTGTAGTTTTTTAATCCAGTTTAATGTATAAACATCGGATCGTCACGCATTTTTGTTGACTTACTGTTAAAATGGCGCATCATTATCTTACGCCGTGAGTGACGTCAAGTGAAGTAATTTCTGGGACAAAATATTTACATAATGCAATAGACTAGGAGTAGTGATGGCCTCGAGGCTGCGCGCGGTCGAGAATCTCGACGGTTGCAGGTACAAACCCCAAGCACAAACCTCTGACGAAGTTATGTGTGTATTTACAATGAATCATTGCGTACTTTAACCTGCACACCTAAAAGTTCTTAGGAATTTCTTAGGTGTGTAGTCCGGCAACCTGCACTAGGCGAGCGTGGTGTCCAGGCCTAAACCCTTTCACTTTTAAAGGAGGCCCGTACCCAGCAGTGGGACGTATAAGGGCTGATGATGAATAGACTAAGAGTCAATGTGATAACAAGCTTCCTTTTTTTATTCATAATATCTACATTGTCAAGAGGACACTGCCTCTGGCGTCGCGGTATTAAATGGCGTGTACGATGTTCAGGTTCCGATTCCCGTGTGGAAGAAAGTGTTAGTTTTTTTTAAAGATATTATCAGCACGAAGTCTCCTACTATCACATGAATCCCAAAACAATTAAAAACATTTGGAGTAGAAGCACCCCCCTATCTATTTCTTTCCCTATCTTTCTATGAGATTCGACACTCCAACTGATGGGAAATTCAAAGTATTTTAGCGCTTGGCTACAGATAACCATCGCCCTTAACACAATGGCGGCCTATTCATTTCTTCACACTTTAAAGTTTAAGGGTGTTAACGAGTACAGTCGGACACGGATAAATAGTTTGACATCCCCGTGGCGCAGTGGGATAGATACCAGCTTGCGAAACGAGGCCGCGGGTTCGATCCCCGCACCGAGACAAATGTTTGTGTGATCCACAAGTATTTGTTTCGGGTCTGGATGTTTGTGACACCGAAAAGTCTCTCGTAGTTTCTGATACCCACGACACAAGACTTGTATCTTAATGTGGGGTCAGAACTATGTATGTGACTGTTGGGTGTATTTCTTTTTTTATAAATAGTGGCCGCGGGCTACGTGAGATTATTTCTGTATTGCGGCATCAGATTTAGTGAAACACACCGTTATGGCCGCTATTAGTGTAAACATGGCGCTGTAATTAGGTACGGTTGAACAGTTACGCATAAGCGTGGGCCCGCGTGGCAAATCACGCCCGCCTGACGCCTTATACTTTACCGTTTTACCGCCAAAACTGACATGTTTATTTTCCAATCTTCGATTTACTGCAAATTATCTCACGCCGCTGATAGACGGGTGATTTGAAGCGCTCTCAGGGTGCGGCGTCTCCCCGAGGTGATTCGGAGATTGCACCCGCTTCACTTATTATTGAACTTTGCGTTATTTTTATCCGCACGTTTAAATAGAAAGCAGACGTGCTAAATTTAAATATTTTGTACGAAACGGTAACTTACCTGCATTCCGACGTGTCTGAATTTAAAAATATATATTTTTGTTCTCAATCAATGTTTGAACGAACTGTTCGTGTGTATTTTCGGATGCATTGAAATAGCCCGCGTGTTTCATCCTTATAAAGGCATGAGAATCTTACAATATACACACAAGATAGGCTTCATGGGCATAAATTAACACTTATAAAATGCCGGCAATAAGCTCGCTCCATATTACGGAGGACTGATACACACCTTCCGAAATGTGGGTGCAGAAATGCACCTTTACCTGACTCTTCGGGGAATTTGGGCTTGAGGTTATGTATGTATGTGTACATATAACACATACCTACATATTGGATTCATAGAAATAAGAGTAACAATGGCGTAAATATTTTAGAGCATACAATTATATTTTTAAGCAGTGATGGCCTCGAGGTTTAGGCGCGCGGTCGAGAATTTCGGCGGTCGCAGGTTCAAACCCCAGGCACACACCTCTGACTTTTCGAAGTTATGTGTGTATTCACAATGAATTATCACTTGCTTTAACGGTGAATAAAAAACATCGTGATAAAACCTGCACACCTAAAAAGTTCTTAGGAATTTCTTAGGTGTGTAGTCCGCCAACCCACACTAGGCCAGCTTGTTGGACTAAGGCCTAAAACCCTTTTAGTTGTAGAGGAGGCCCGTGCTCAGCAGTGGGACGTATTTGGGCTGATGATGATGATGATGATGAATTATATTTTTGCTATGGTAGACCTTTAAGAACCTTACAGGGATCTCGTCCCGGCGCAACTGAGACTACGTAGATTATTAGTCAGGTGCTCTGCTCGTCTGTGTAGACCTCTTCTCATTAATGGCTAAAATCGCGTTAATTGAATAATTAACACTGTCAAGGCACCTATTAACATTATCTCCACGATAGATAGGCGATATGCCTTCATTCATAAAGCTAACTTATTTCGATTTGAATAATGATGTCTACGTATTCAAGTACCAGGTTAAAGAGTAATATTAACCTCACTGTTTCTATCAGTAAGGAGATGCATAGAATTGATAACTTGTCTCATTCTCGTATCTAATAGTATCTTAATCAAAATGACCATAACTAGTAATATAATTTTGGTCTTCGCCCACGTTACACCGAGCTATTTTCGTTGATTTCTGACGCGCTCTGGTTCTATTTGTATATTTCGCTAACGTTCCAGTAAGGGAATCCTCCTGTGACTCACCATTTTAAATTTCGCTTGTTTGATCACTTAAGCACGTTTCAAGGTTGTATTAAGCAGTTTTATCCTTTCAGATATATATATGTATATGACTGCCTGGTGATCTCGCGGCACAAGTATGTGCCTTGCGATCTAGAGGTCACAGGTTCGATTCTCGGGTCGGGCAAAGTGTTATAAGGTTTTTCCATTAGGAAATTCTCAGTAATAGCTCGGAGACTGGAAACGTGCCCGAAAAGCGGCAATAGGCTCGCCCCCTATTACTTGGGACTGATACATACAAGCGAAATGTGGGTGCAGAAATGCACCTGTGCCTACACCTTCGCGGAATACAAGTGTGAGGATATGTATATATGTAGGTATATCCTGTGTTACAAATTAAATATTCAGTAAAGATTCGACGTTTTGTCTAAATTTTAAAATAAACTTATACTTTCTTCCATACTAGGTGACAGATACAGTAGATCCCTTAGGAAGTAATACAACATAGGAATAAATCTAGCAACCATTTAACGAGTTTTTGAAATATCCATGCTAATTGATACTCCATCCCGACAGCTCCGTATTTGCCTTCAGGCGCGGTTTCGTCATTGTCATGTCAGTGTAAAAAGTAACTACCTATTACAAAAGCAAAATCCTTACTAATATTATAAATGCGATTGTAACTCTGTCTGTCTCGTCTGTCAGTCTGTCTCGCTTTCCTGCTAAAACTACTGAACCGATTTAAATGAAATTTAGTACACAAATAGTTTGGAGCCTGAGAAAGAACGTAGGCTACTTTTTATTGCGGAAAAGGGGTTTTAAGGGGTTGAAAGGGGACATGAAAGGTTGTATGGAAGTATTGTCATTTTTAAAGCTAGAAACTTGAAACTTATTTTTTAGGCTGTTGATTAGATATAAATAAATGTGATATTCAAAGTATGTAAACTGACTGTTACGCTTGTAAGGCGTGAGCCTTAATCATTTGACCGATGTGAACGATTTTTGGTATGCACATAAATGGGACTCTGTGGAATAAAATAGACTACAACTTATTTTCTTTCTGAACTCAACCCTGTAGTCTACGCGGACGGAGTCGCGGGCAAAAGCTAGTGGAAATATAAAGCAACAAAAAACAAACGCATTATATTTCTCAAAGCAACTTAAATTATTCCTTATCGATTTCACATACTCTACTTGTGTTTTGTTTATAAACTTCGTTACATCTTCTAGTTAAAATCTAGGGCTCGTTTATGTTTCTCTAATTATGTAAATTCTTAGTACGTCTTACAAGCTTTTAATCGATATGCTAAGTAATCAAATTATTACCTGTCTCTTCTCCGTCACTTGTTTGATCGCCTGCTTGGATTACGACGCCGTCTAAAACTGGGCGGTATCCACGCACCATCGTACGGAAAATTCCCTTCAGGAAACTTTGCACACGCGGCCACAGTATACTAAATACTTTTGTTATTACTCAGTACACCAGAAGCGGATTCCATCAGGTGAAATGTAAATACACATATTAATTTTATCCCGCGCCCACGTGGAGTGTCCATGCCGTTGCCGTTTTTTAATCAAAACACGCTATTTTCTTTGTGAGTTTTAAAAATAAATTGTATTTTAATCTCTGATCACGAGAATTGGATTAATGGAACTGTAAAACATAATAAAAACAACTGTAAAGTTTTCAGTGAATTGGCGCGCAGGCAACGGACACACATTCGTACAGCCTAGATGCAGATATAGTAAAATTATTTCATTATAAATGCGTTTAACAAATGGCTTTTATTAGATCTATAACATCTTGCATCAAACAATAATTTAAGAATTAAAAATATGTTTTAATGTTTTTAAGCATAAGGTTCAACTTTACCCATATCTACTAATAGTGTACGTAAACTACACACTATTAATTATATTATAAGATCCTATTATCCATATTTAAGATATTAACGACGATAGTACGCAGATTATGTTTAAAATAAATTCTAGCAGTCATGAATAACGCCGAGAAACCTAGATCTACAAATCGTTCCATTAAGAATGTTGCAAAGGCAAGTGTAACAAAAATATAAAAAATAAACTTATTTCTAAATTTTGTGCAGGTTTGCGTACTGGATTTTATCTAGGTGACACGAAAACCCCGATTTTAAAATATACTTTTGAGTCAATCATGTATACCTAACGACTGACGGTTGAAGTAAGTTCCCGAAACATAAAACAGGCCGTGGGATGAAGCTGAAATGTGTTTGGCAAGACTAGATAAACTTACTGTTTGGTTACACCTACTGGTTTTATTATTGACTGCTTAAAAAAACTAACAAAATCTATCTCCGGTATTATGAAAATAAATCATACATTCTTGTCTCAATCTCTTTATTGTCAGTACATTAAGACGGCAGAGAAAGTAAAGAAAGACAGTAGAGAAAGTAAAGACAGTAAAGAACTGTTTATTTACATACATAACCTCACGCCTGTATTCCCCGAAGGGGTAGACAGAGGTGCATATTTCTGTACCCACATTTCGCCAGGTATGTATCAGTTCCACGTAATAGGGGGCGAGCCTATTGCCGTTTTTCGGGCACAATTCCAGACTCCGTGCTGCTACCGAGAATTTCCTAATGGAAAAACCCAATAACACTTTGCCCGACCCGGGAATCGAACTCAGGATCTCTAGATCGCACGGCACATACTTGTGCCGCGACACCACGAGGCATCTATTTGTTTTATTTGTATGTGAAAAAGAGAAGAATAGGCGTTTAAGATAGAGAACTGGAGAAACCCATCGATAAAAAGAACGTTTATGAACTTCCAGTCAAACAAAAGAAACGGCTAAGTTTAGAACGCAATTTTGTATAATTCTTTTGTGTGTCGCATAAAGAGCCCAGCTTGTATAATCAGATCAAAAAATCTCCTAGGTTAACTTGGGTCGAGCTAAACTAAGCAGACGTTACAGCTCCCAAATTATCATTCACCAGTTAAAAAAATTTCGATATTTTATATCACGCAATCACGTACTGTGTCGCTTAACAAAAACCAACATATTATACAAAGTGACACAAAAGTTACGGACTATCAGTCAAACGAAGGTGCGAAGGGACTAGCCTATTTTAAAGGGAGATTCAGTAGGTCGAAACGAGGTTATGGCGCTTTTAATTTGGCACTCCTTCCCACATAGTCAAAAGTCAATAACAAGTTTGTGGTTAAGGATCCGTCGGTTACATCTATCCCGTGATGACTTTCCGCAGTAAATTTATATTATATTTATAAAGACTTATTAGTTGATTTTAACGACAAACACAATGGTAGGATCATAGCCTTCTTCGTGTATTCCGAACCCGTGGGAATTTACTGGTCAGCATTGACCAATATTAAATCATCATCATCAGCCCATATATGTACTTCCCACTGTTGGGCATGGGCTTCCTCTACAACTGAGAAGGTTTAGGCCTTAGCCTATTACGCTGGCCTAGGGCGGGTTGGCGGACTTCAAACCAAAGAAATTCCTAAGAACTTTTAGATGTGCAGGTTTTCTCACGATATTTTCCTTATATGTTAAGTTTGTGATAATTAATTGTGAATACACTCATAACTACAAAAACTCAGAGGGGTTTGAAAGCCTGAAGGGTTTTAAGCCTCGAGGCCATCACTACTGCTATAAACAATCTTAAAACTGAAGTCAAAGACGAACTTGTAATAATTTTAGTCATTGACGATAATGTCATATGAAGACACATACCAGATTAAGTACTTCATAGTGAATTTTATTAGGCTTAATTGAGTTATATTAACGTTTGAAGAAAGTGTACGTCACTCTTTGATCTCGCTTACTCACTGTTATCGTTTAATGTTCGTTTTACGGTTCTAAACATGGGAAATATGTGAAATTGTTGGCTCAATCTCAAACGGAAGTGCTCAGGATTATTCAAATTCTAACAAAACAGATCAGCGGTTACCGGTGGAGATAATATTTATAATAAATTCGTACGGGATTAGTCAATGAATTAATTTCGTCTTGTTTATATGGCGACTTGTTATTTCGTGGATTTCCTAAAACATTCTTTAATTAGATTTACTTTAGCAATTCACAGTAGGTCAAATGCGTTTACCACTTTATAGTTGATCAGAAATTAAATGTAAATGATAAAAATTATAACGCCCTCGGGTCGGCTTTTGGGTGGAAATAGAAAATTTTGGCCATTATTATGCACACTGGAAAAAATACTCGTAAGGAGTAAAATTATAAGCGTTTTTTTACAAAATCACACTTCAATTGCAGCGCACTGTATCAACAAGGCACTAACGCGGTCATTTGCTTTCATAATATTATGCTGCCCGATTGCCGTGCGATCTAGAGGTCCTCGGGTTCGATTCCCGGGTCGGGCAAAGTGTTATTTGGTTTTTCCATTAGAAGCCGGTCATTAAGTACCTCATCGTTACTCGACTTAATACTTTAGGCAGGTTAAACACACTCGCCGAAATATCCCGAGACAAATTGAGACCGAGTATGTACATGGGGCTCTCGTCTCGTCTTCCTCTCTTGTTCTCGTTTCTGTGTCTCGATCGCTTGTTGGTTTTTTGCGCACGAGTCTAAGGGTCTCGTTGGCTCTCGCGAGGAAAGCGAGAGAGAGCATGTAAACACTTGTTCTTTTAGTTACCTGCTGACAGCGTTTGCGAGAAGATTCGTTTCGCTATGTGGTCTTACGAGCGCGAATGAAGAGTTTTTGGAGTGCTATCGTTTGGGTGCGAATAAGTGACCGTCTGTCTAAACGGTTAAAAAAGAAGCGGGAGTCGCTTATGGCTACATGCCTTGGCTATAAAAGAAAGGTGTTGGCATTCATACATTAACATTGCATGGTTCGCGTACGAGTTCATGGACTCATTATTGAATTATATTGTTTAGTGTTGTAAAAGTATATGAATATGAACGAATGTGTACTAATAATACTCTCGACTAGAGCCTACTAGTTGGAGACTCTCGGCGAGAGGCTCTCGTAGTGTGTGTACTGCCGGCAAAGAAATAAATAAAACAAAGCATAACAAAAACTTGCTTTATTTGTTTTATTATAAATAACTTTATATTTAGAAACGCCTGTAAGTAGTATAATTCATCAATAATATCAAAACACTGAGGGAAGAAATTCTGAAGGCACATGCAAATGTAACAATCAACAACACAATCATTATCATGCCTGTTTTCTGTTTTTAATAAATCATTATACACGTAGTCCGGAGTCCCGTCATCATAACCATCGTAAATTAAACCACATAACTATGGAAAACCTAACATATACACTTAACTTTCTGTTATAGAAGAAAAGAAAAAAATGTACGAACTTCTGCATACTTGTGATAAGTATGGAGTAAGTAGTAAAAATGTGAGCCAAGCGTAGCTTCTCTAAGTAATCTATGTCTTCCGTACTACATTCTGCTAGAGGACTACGTCAAACAGTCTTTTACTTTTTTACTAACAGCCATTACCATTGACAAAATGGCATAGAATTTAATGGCAAAATGGCATAGTATGGGTCAGACCGAAGTCTCTCGTATTTTTTGATACCCATGCAATGGCACAAGACTTGTCCCTAGTGTGGGGTCAGAACTGTGTATGTGACTGTTGAGTGTATTTATCTTATATCTTTAAATGAGCAATTCTTGTATATATATATAATTGGAATCTCGGAATCGGCTCCAACGATTTTCATAAAATTTAGTATATAGGGGGTTTCGGGGGCGATAAATCGATCTAGCTAGGAATCATTTTTAGAAAATGTCATTTGGAAGAAAAATAACAAAAATCAACTGAAAAATATGACTCTTCCTGACATCTATTGGCGAATAATAATACTATTTTTTGTGAGCAACCAATTGCTTTAACGACACAACAGCAGATGGCGCTGTTAAGTAACATTATTCATATTTCATCATTTTATTAGTAATTCGTACTTAAATATAATTTCCAAAAAAAACAATTAAAAAAAAATTCCGAACAAAGCTCGGTCATCCAGGTACTTTATTTATTATCTTTCGTGATCTGAACGACGATATTTTCAGTAACTAGAGGTTAACCAAAACAACTTTTTGTAGGACTTTTTTCGGCTGTATTTACCTATATACATAAGTGCGCATAATGGTATCGAAGAGTCATCGTATTCAGGTACACGGTAGACGTTTTCAATTCCTACTATATTTTTTATGTACAAATAATAAGGCCGGCGAGTAAACAACTTTTAAATAAATCGTAAGACCTCCCATATTGGATAGAAGCTAAACTAATAAGACAATTACTTACAAGTTCAACAGAGGTAACGGAGTATGTCAATTACATTGTAACTTGTATATACTATGGGCCTCATTAGACGGCTCAGTCACTCAACGAGCTATGGAGAGGGCTATGCTCGGGGTTTCCCTACGAGATCGAATCAGAAAATAGGATTAGCAAGTTGAAGTGGCAATGGGCCGGGCACATAGCGCGGAGAACTGATGGCCGATGGGGCCAAAAGGTTCTCGAGTGGAGGCCACGTACCGGAAAGCGCAGCGTGGGACGTCCTCCGACAAGATGGTCAGACGACCTGGTGAAGGTCGCGGGACGTCGCTGGGTGCAGGCTGCTTGGCAGCAGTGGACTTCGATTGGCTGATGGATTGGATTGGATTGTATATTATGTCTTATATAAAACAAGCCTGGTCCAGATATCATTGAATGACTTAGAATGTGTGAGGACAAACGAAATCTTATACACGCCTTCAGAATTGATTCCATGCAGCGACGGCATTTAGGTTAGTTTAGTGTTTGTCATTATTATACATATAATTTTAAAGACGGTCAATGATAAATTGCTTGATATAGGTTTAGATTATTTTGTTTATATATCATTTTTATGTGCACCACATACATACATAGGGACAGGCAGAATATGGAACTCGACTTTACTAAGTCCTAGCATCATCTTCGCTTCATACTTTTGCATCAATCATTTCATACATTAACGTTTGTTCAGGGTGGTCTTCATTCATACCTTGTCCATTAAATTTTGTGTCGTTGTGTTCATAATGAATTATCACTTATATAACGGTGAAGGAAAAGCATCGTAAGGAAACCTGCGCACATAAAAAATTGTAGGAATTTCTTAGTCCGCTAACCCGCACTAGGCCAGCGTGGTGGCCTATGGCCTAAACCCTCTCAGTTGCAGAGGAGGCCCGTGCCCAGCAGTGAGACGTATATGGGCTGAAAATAATGAGCAATAAAAATTGCGCTCTAGCAGAAATAGGCCGCTATTTAAAAAAAAAAATGTTATTCAAACCGACACAGAATTATAGAGTGATGTAAATTAACTTTATCTGTAAAGCTCAAGATTGAAATGATCATTATATCCCAACACACGTTCCACATTTACAAAGTAAATAACTATATAAATACATATACAGCTCATTGGCACGTGTTATAAAAATATCAGTCGTACAATAATTATACAAATATCACTAGGTATATTACATATCGATATTATGCTAGTTTTATCGACATTTTGTCGATAGTGCGCTTAACCCGTTACTTTCCAATTAATAAGGCTTAATCTTATGCTATAATTTTCAATGGATTTTGATACCCAAGGCTTTATCGGCATGTTAAGTACTGCTTAAGTTTAGAATAATAGTGTTGGCTTATGTTATCGATAAACCTAATTTATATGGAAATTTAATAGTTATTAGTTAGGTTAGATGTACAGCCAGAATAATTGAATACAATATAATTTGAAGACAATGTGATTTCAACGCTGATATATTAAAAGTGCATATTAAATTAAGCTAATTAGGTTATCATGTTTTTCACATACATATAAACTTTTGCATTCAATAACATTCAGACGGTTCCCTCTAGTTTTCCATTCATAAAATTTTCATAAACAACTTTATAAACTATCTACTACAGTTTCTGTTGTTTTAGAACTTGGTATTGCTTATTTTAAGGCATTTTTAATTACCATGCTATTTCAAGGCTCCTATTTAATGCGTAAAATTCAAACCAATGCATTATTTGCAAAATATAAATATATAAAATTAGAAATTGGACTATCTCTCCTTGGACAACCAAGACCCTACACAATTGAACTAAATTTGGTCCACATATATAACTAAACACTCAAACCGCTGGTATATTGTACAAAGCCGTAAGTCTTTCGAGGAATCCGTGTTCTATACCATCAACTACTTCTGACCTCACTTCTCTTACTATCTCTCTTTCCAGATGTCTGGTATCGCCTAAAATTTGCGTATTTTGAAGAACAGGACCAATCAACTCTTTATTCTTCTCCACTTGGGTGAAAATCTGCATTTTGCCGTCAGTATTCTCTTGCCTAATGTAAATTGGTTTCTCTGTTGCTTCTAAAACATTGTTTCTAAATATTGGTTTGAGTGTAGTGAAATCCCTGTCAGTTTCTTCCTTATAATTGGCTGGTGGGTTCTTGAAGGTGGCTTCTTTGCTGAATTGTGACGTGTTACTGAAAACTTCTTTGAATTTGCTACCTTCTTGCCTGGTATCGTAAACTTCAACATTATTTGTAAATTCTGAATTAATTTTGAACTGTCCGTTATTTTGGCTGACAGTTACGTTCGGCGCACCTTTTTTAACCGTCTTTTTGGCTGGTTTCTGTTTTTTATCGACTTTTAATATGGTTGGCATCTTGGTAGTAGACGCTACTGCTATCTTCTTTACCTTGGATGTTGTTGGTTCTTTGGTGTTTTTATCTGTTTTGACGTCAACAGCTGGTTTCTCTTCTTTGACTTTGGGTTTTACTTCATACCCGTTTCTCGCTTTCTCGTGAGTAAGGATGTGCCTTCTCAGATCGAACCCTACGCGGAAACACTTCCCACACTCTTCGCATTTGTACGGCTTGTCACCTGTGGTAGAGAAATTATTTTGAATTCACAAAAAAAATCTATCGACACAAGTCACACAGCACAATAACCTTTTCTTGACTAGTGAAGATCTACCCACAATCTTTTTACAGTCATCAATTTTTTTTATTTCTGACGTTTAATTTTTTTTCCTCTGTCGAATCTACATAGCATAAGACCTTATTGATAATTCTAATAACTTCCTCACCAACTTTCATAGTAAAGTGTGAGGAGGAGTACTAACCGGTATGCGTCCTCATGTGTATGAGCCTGTAGGAGGAGGCGCGGAAGGTCATGTTGCAGTACTCGCACTTGTAGTTCCGCTCGCCCGTGTGGATGCGGCGGTGCACGTTCAGCGAGTACTTGCGCGCGAACTCTTTGCCGCAGAAGTCGCATTTGAAACGTTTCTGTGCAATATTTTAATACACGTTATTAAATTGTATGGCAGTGCTAGTCTCCAGAGCGGGGTTGGAGACAATAGATAAGATTCTGACTTTTCAAAGATATGTTTGACGAAGAATACAATTTTAACGGAGAGGAAAGTATCGCGAAGAAACCTGCAGAACTAAAAAAGGGCTTAACCTCTCCGAGTTAAAGAAAAGGCCCATGTCCAGCGGTGGAACGCATATTCTCTAATATAATTAAATTGCTACGAAAAGAGACTTTTAGATATGAAAAATTCAACACTTTCATAATGTGACACATTAAACAATTCATAACACTGAAATACTTCGAACTTACGCAGGTTAATTGAATACAATTAGGCGTATTTTTTTTTTAAGAATATTCCAGATAAATCCATTATGATCGATATTACTCTAATCGTTCTCGGTATTGACCACTAATCCTCGAAATTTTCCAGAGCAAGGTAAAATTTTCCATAAAACACGAGAACAACTTTCTGTTACCTCCATAAGCCAATTTGACATTACGAGCTGTCTATGACATTTTCGCAGTTTTCTAAAAATATCTCACTTTGTTGTTTGATCAAGTAATAGACTAGCTATGTAGGTAGTATGTGATATTATTGACGGTAGCTGACCTTACCAACTCGCACAATGCCAGCTAATGACTAAGGTCTAAACCCTCTCAGTTGTAGAGGAGGCCCGTGCCCGTGGGACGTATATGGGCTGATGATAATGATGACGATGATGATGAACTGACCTGACTGGAATGTATGGCCTTGTGGTACGCGAGGTCGCTCCACTGTCGGAAGTCTCTGCCGCATACGTCGCACTTGCACGGACGGTCGCCATTGTGCACGCGACGATGGATCTAAATAACAAACTACCCGCATTAATAATTATCACATATTTGAATCAATCAACAGCCTCCGTGGCTGAGTTAAAGTGGAGGGGATAATATTTTCCAAGCTTGGGAGGTACCACAGGATGCTTTAAAAATGTTTTTTTTTGAGCTATCCAAGATATTCTCATCAGGAAATGAAGCCATTTTGGAATAAAAGGTATTGCACTTGAATTGTTTGAGTCATATTAAAGTAAGAGAATTCTGGGTCTGTTGTTACTATGGACGTATCGGATAATTTAGTGTTAGTATAAATATTGTAAGCTATTTCTTGTTTGGAAAAAAAAACACTAGAGTTTGTTGCCCGTTCTCTAGTGATAACTGCCTTCCGAATAGGCTGGTGCACCAAATTTTGAAATGACTGAATCTAAGTGATGTATTTGACATTTTATAGGTTTAATAAGTATTATTTCATTTCATTTCATTTTAAGTTCCACAGTGTTCGATTCTTGAACTCTTTACTTTTTTTATATACCTTATCTATTGACTTTCCCTATTTTAAAAGGGATGATTGTGATGTAGTGTTTTTTGCTGACGATACCTTTTAAATGTTTTAAGTTAAAGGTCAGAAACCAGCTTGTGGAACTGGAGACCAGGTATTTAATTCCCGCACAGACAAACCTTTATTTACCGCTTTCACACACTTGAAATTCGATGTTCATGTGTCCCCGAGGATTATAACTTCGACTTTATGTTTACGAAACAAACACCTCAGTAGTAACAAGTTCAAATACTAGACATTGACTTAGGAGCTTTTATCATCTTTAACGACGAATGAATAGTTAAGGCATAACCCCACTTCATTGTAAAGGAGGCCCATGATCATCATTGCAAAGGTCATATAGTCCTTGCCCTTACATATGATGGGCAATAAGGTATACCTTGAGTGCCCCAGGAGTAAAGAATCCCTTCCCGCATTCCCTACACACGTGTTGCTTCTCTCCATGGGAGATCACGTGGTAGAACAGGCTGCTGCGGTGCTCGAACTCCTTGCCGCAGTGAGGACACGCCCGCTTCTTCTTCTTCTCGGTCTTCTGAGCGACGGGAGGGTTGGTAGGTTCGGGTAACTCCTCGTTCTCCATCATGTTGTCCATCATCTGGTCGCTGGACACGTCAGACTCTAAGATTCTTTGGATGACTTCCTCTGTGAAAGGATGTTGTATGTTTATATTTTAAATCTATCTATACTAATATATAAAGCTGAAGAGTTTGTTTGTTTGTTTGGTTGAACGCGCTAATCTCTGGAACTACTGGTCCGATTTGATTAATTATTTTAGCGTTAGAAAGCCCATTTATCGAGGAAGGCTATAGGCTATATAACATCACGCTACGACCAATAGGAGCGGAGCATCAATAAAGAATGTTTCAAAATCATGGTTATTTTTTTCCTTTTGAGAACTTCCGCTGCTTGAGCTGCGGAAACGGTTAAAGTTTCGCTAAAATAATGTATGACAGAATTGTTTCCCTTTAAAAGTTCTAAAAAAAGTCCGCGACAGCATATGTCTATCTTTTAAGGTTGGCTCACTATAACCTTTTTTATGCTAACCAAATTTGTTCTAAAATAAAGCATTATTTGTGAAGGTGTTTTTATAAAGATGATATTAATCCTTATCCAAATAAATACGTTATTAATTACAAGTATTTAATTTAAAAGAAATTTGCTCTTTACATCATTTGATTTCAATGAGTATCTTAGAAGATATCACAGTTTTAAAATAACACCGCAGCGAAAAAATGATAAAGCGCGCAATTATGTACAAGACGCCGGCCGGCCGGTGCGCGGCGGCACACGTTTCACGTCTATTAAACCGATTTGAATGATTTTTTGGTATGGACATAAATAGGACTCTATGGAGTAAAATAGACTACTATTTTCTTTCTGAACCCAACCCTGTAGTCTGCGCGGACGGAGTCGCGAGCAAAAGCTAGTTGGATATAAGAACTTAACCTAACAAATGTTAGGGGTGTGCGGATGACCAATCTACGGGAAGCAAATTTGTGAAACTAAGGCATAGTTAGGCTTTTATAAAAGTAAAAGAATAAGCTCTTACCTAGAAATATACTCGTATATTCTAATATAAATATGTAATTAACGCCAGTATTCTCATAATAGTAGGCAAATTAAAAAAAAACATTACTTTCTTATTTCGTAAGCAGTGATGGCCTCGAGGTTTAGGCGCGCGGTTGAGAATTTCGGCGGTCGCAGGTTCAAACCCCAGACACACACCTCTGACTTTTCGAAGTGATGTGTGTATTTACAATGAATTATCACTTGCTTTAACGGTGAAGGAAGACATCGTGATAGAACCTGCACACCTAAAAGTTCTTAGGAATTTCTTAGGTGTGTAGTCCGCCACCCCGCACTAGGCCAGCGTGGTGGACTAAGGACTAAGGCCAGTGGGACGTATTTGGGCTGATGACGATTACTTTCTTAGAAAACTGGAGGCGAGTTATAAATATAAGATCGCTGAAATATGCTTATATTAATGTGAAAAAAGAAAACATAATTAATAACAATACCTTTTAATATCTTCAGGGGTGGTGATGCATGAGAATTCTCTCTTGGCGGGTTCGGCGCGCTTTGGGTGGTGTGTGTCGTGTGGGTGGGGTGTGGTGTATGTGTGGGGTGCGGCACGTGTGTGGGGTGGGATGTGTGTAGAGCATGTGGGAGGTGGCATGGTGTGGTGGGGTGCGTGGGCGGGGGGGGACACACGCCGCAGTACGCGTCGTCAGCGCCACGCATGTACCTGCAACATATAACCGTGCCGCTGTGGATCCTGGAGCGCAGGAGTTACAGTGGCGGGTGTGTGGGGCGATAGGGCCATAGGAAACATATAATGCAACTTTTATGATACGATTTCGAAAAAAAAAAACGTTTTTATTACTAGTATAAATTAATATGATATACTCTGACATTTGTAGTCTTTTAAGGCACAGAATTTCAATCAGATCAGATCAGACCGAACCTCTTATGCAGTAATTCCCAAAGTGGTCCAGGTGGACCCCCAGGACTCCACGGGGGTCTACGTTGGGCGTAACAAAAAATGGGGGTCCACGAAAATTTATTTGGTTTCGACTAAAATGTTGCTTGACTTCTCCTATCAATATACGCAGATATTTTAAGAAGCTCAGCATATAAAAAACAAACAACAAAAAACGCGTGTAGTTGTTTTTTTTTTAGTAGTAATGTAGCTGCAGGGAGTCCACCAGATCCATCAAAATTTACAAAGTGGTCTATGAAACAAAATAGTTTAGGAACCTCTGCTGTAATGCCTTAAACTGCAACTTACAATGAACTTGTAAATACGTTGCCATGGAAGCTGTTACACCTAATTCAAACTACACTTACCAGTGTCTGACATGGTCTTGATGCACTTCTCCATTCTCCACGGTGAGGTGTGGTAGGAGCGCGGGTTCGTACTCAGGGTCTTGGTCGTGGTCGTGGTCTCCGTGGTCTCGGTCCGCGTGGTCCACGTCCACGTCAACAGACACGTGGATGCCCTCCATCAAGTCCTCGGGCTCGCTGAACTCTCCCATGTCTTCAAGCTAGAATAGTTTTTGAATAATGTTTTAGTGAATTGTTAGTACCATTAGTCAGTGGCGGTACTTCCATAGAAGCCCAAAAACGTTACACGTTAATTTTGTAATGTCTAGTTTGTAATTGTTAATCGTGGTGTCAGGATATCTTATATTATTATTATATCTTTAAATGAGCAATTCTTGTATATATACAGGTTGTTAGGTAAAAGACCGTACATACTGAAGGACACGTTAGTCAATGGCTTCAAGTAACCATTATAAATATACGGCACAGTAAACGATACGAAATTATTGTAGCACAAATGCAGAAAATATGGACACCCTACATACATCGAGACTTGAATAAAAAATAATAACTAGGTACCTACCTCTTAGTGTATGCAGCGTCCACAATGGTAGAATATGTAGTATTTATTTACACCGATTCACTTACATTTACTAAGTATTTACATTTACACTATTTACATAAAATTAAACGTATTTTAATAATTGTTCAAAATGATCGCCTCCTCGCGCAACGCAGAGTTCGGCGCGTTTTCGCATATTGTTTTTCACCCGGCACAACACAAACGTATCACTTCGAACCTTATCAAAGGCGGCTAATATTCTAGCCTTTAGTTCATCCCGGTTGGAGTATTCTGTAGCGTACACAAGCCGTTTCACTTCACCCCACAAGTAAAATCTAACGGTGTAAGGTCAGGCGCCGGCCACGGCACGGGCCCACCGCGACCGATCCAGTTATTGCCGAAGTGACAATTTAAAAACTCGTACACTGTCATTAGCTCGGGCATATGCACGAACCATTTCCCAGTATTCTTCGTTTGAAAACGACATTGCACTTGACACAAAACACACTAACAGTTAAAAGAGGTTTCCGCAAATAATCAAATATTGCATCACGGGCGACTCGCGACCTTTGACTGGCGCCCGCGCGTGCCGCGTGCTCTCGGCCGGCGAGGCGACGCACGGGCATGAAAGGGCGAGTGCGGGGAGGGGTGCGGGAACAGAGCGCTGTTTGTAAACAGCTGATCGCCGATGACCGCACTTACGCAATACTTAGAATTTTTTTGGATAAATTATGTAAAAAATTAGGTACCAATTTTTTTACAAATTCGGGGTCAGAATTGAGTGCCTTATATTTGACTTCAGTATGTACGGTCTTTTACCTAACACATTGTATATATATATATATATATGTGGGATAATTAAATAGCTTGATGTGGAACTCTGGATATCACCTTGTTTATTTTTAAACAGCAAATCTTATAAGAAAATCTTTACAAAAAATCATACGTCTTCTCTTCAAATTCTTTTTTGACAACTCATCTGAACGTAACCGACAACGGGGTTGCCAGTTATATGAAAAAATATCTACTAACAAATAAAACTACTAAACAAAACTACTAAATTACTAAAACTACTAAATAACTAAATCTTATCCCACACGGCCGTCCTGCTCTTCGTCCGCCTCGGACGAATCGGACGTACCATCAGCAGCAGACCAGGGCTTCATAAAGTCGGCTGAACTGGAGGTGCTGTTTGGACCTTCCCCATGACCAACTTTCTTCAAGTCATATCGGTCGTTATCTTTTCTTTTTACAACTTGATATGGTCCAAGGTACTTAGGATATAGTTTGTAGCCCTGAACAAATTGTGTTCTTTTAATGGCCACTAGGTCCCCAATGTCATACTGTGTAGCCTTCTTTCTTTTCTTATTGTAGTTCTTTCTATTTTCTTCTTGAATTTTCTGTAGATTTTCTTTTGCTTTCTTTCGGAGTTCTTCTCTCTGTGTATTATAGCTTTGAACATTCTCCTCTTCAATTAGTTTAAAAATTTCATCATCATTATCTCTCATTTTACTCCCAATCAGCAGTTCAAAAGGTGTCATTCCGATGCTTCGTTGGTACGTGTTGTTAATAACTCGTTGAACAGCATTCACTCGCTTGTACCATTTCGTAGGATCATCGGCGCTCAATTTTGCTAAAATATTGATGATTATCTGATGGATTCTCTCTACCTGACCATTCCCTCTTGGCTGCCCAGTAGTTATCGTGTGATGGGTAATGTTCTCTGATTCGCAATAGTCTTTAAAATCGTTAGATGTAAACGAAGCATTTCGATCAGAAATTATACGATTTGGAGATCCGAAAGTCTGTTGTTGAATTCTGAGTTTGTCTAAAACTTCGTTAGTTGATGTAGTCTTCGTCGGATATATCCAGGTAAACTTAGTAAATCCATCCACAATCGTTAAAATGTATCTGTAATTCTTATTAGTAGATGTCAGAGGACCAAGGTGATCAATATGGTAAGTATCAAGTGGCTTCTCTCCCTTATCTATAGTATGCAAATAACCTTCTTTCTTCCCTCTTTTGTGTGAAGTTAGTATACACTCTACGCAATTGTCTAAAACAGATTTAATTTTCTCTTTCAGGTTATCGATGTGGTATTCTCTTACTATTAGTTCTTCAGTTTTCACTACTCCAAAATGTCCTTTTTCATGATTCTTCCTTATTATTTCGTTCTGCATCTTCTTTGGTACTACGAGCAGTTTTCTTCCATCTTTAATCTTCCAGAGGATTCCTTTTCGAGTAAGTAGTCTTCGTAAGTTTCTGTCTCTAATACTTTTTTCATTAACTTTATTTTCAGGTCTTCATCTTGTGCTCTTTTAAGTCGTGCAGCTGTGTCGGTAAGTATGTAAACATTGCTTACAGGTTGTCTACTCAAAGCATCAGCGTGTTTAAGTCTTGTTCCGGGTCGATGTTCAATACTATAATCGTATTCTTCTAGCAGTAATGCCCATCGAGCAACTCGTGGAGGTAAATCTTTTTTCTGAAGGGTCATCGTCAAGGCTGAGCAGTCAGTCACAATCTTAAATTTTATGCCCAGTAAGTATACCCTAAACTTCTTTATAGCTTCAGCTATCGCTAAGATTTCTAGATAGTAGCTGTGATACTTCTTTTCAGCGGCCGTCGTCTTTTTACTCATGTAGTATACTGGATGCATCTGATTATCTTTCAGGCTTCTTTGTAAAAGGACGGCTCCGTAACCTTCGGCGCTGGCGTCAGTATGTAACTCCGTTTCTAGATTTGGATTATAAATTTTCAGGACGGGAGGGTGACATAAGCTTCTTTTCAACTCTTCAAACGCTTTCTCGCACTCCAAATCAAAATCGAAAACTTTTCCCTTTTTAAGCAAGTCAGTAAGAGGTCTTGCTATTAAAGAATAATTCTTTATGAACTTTCGAAAATATCCAGTTAGTCCTAGAAAAGATTGTAGCATTTTGATATTAGTTGGCATTCTGAAGTTCGCTACAGCAGCTGTCTTTTCTTTAGATGGTCTTATTTCTCCTTCTTGTATTATGTAGCCTAAATACTGAATCTCGTCTTTTAGGAACTGACATTTACTCCAGTTCAACTCAATCCCATATTCTTCGGCTCTTTTCAGTATTTTCTTCAATTTGGCTAGTCCTTCTTCTTCAGTGTCCGATGGTATAACTAGATCATCTAAATAAGCCATTGCTGTGCCATCTTGAATAAAGTCGTGGAATACGTCGTTAACAAATCTTTGAAAAATCGATGGCGCCGTGCACAATCCAAAGGGCATCTTAACAAACTCAAATTGGCCTTGTGGCGTCACAAATGAGGTGTATTTCTGACTGTCTGGGTTAACGTTCACGTGTAAAAATCCATTTTTGAGATCCAGAGATGTGAATACCTTAGCATTCTTTGATCGATCTATTTGATCTTCTATAAGGGGTAGCGGAAATCTATCCTTAATTATTTTTTTGTTTAATCTTCTGTAATCGACGCAAAGTCTGTACGTACCATTCTTTTTCTTCGCCAATACTATTGGACTTGCAAAGTCAGATTTGCTCGGTTTTATGATTCCCTTACTAAGCCATTCTGCTGTTTGTTGGTTGACAATGTCAAGTTCTAGTGGTGATAGTCTTCGAGGACTCTGGTGGATCGGTGTCTCATCCGTCAGTAAAATCTTCAGTTCAACACTTGATTCTTTAAAAACATTATTTGGGTTGTAGTCGTCGATCATCTTCCTTATTATATCAGACTGCCTAGCGTCCCCAACATCTAGTACTTTTTCCTCGTTGTCATCCAGTGTAGTTAAATGTAATATTCGCTTTGCAGAAATTCCGTGCGGTGAAAAGTTTACTTCAACTTCATTTAATATTGGATTACCAAGTATTATTCCTACTGGTATAGCGTGATCTGCCACCATGTGAAATTTACCATCAAAATAACAGTCATCAATCTGAATCTTAGCCGTGAATGAACCTTTTGTTTGAATCTCATGTTCAGTTATGCCTGCTAGACATAATGTAGTGTCCGGATCAAAATTCAATGCAACTCCATTGATCTTCTTGAAATTGTTTTCATCAACCAGATTGACATCACTTCCTGTATCAATCAAGGCCTCGGTCTCCACATTATTGATTTTTACTATCCTATAGGGTGTGACGCAGGAGTCGTATCCACTATCTTGAATCTTCAGTGTCTTTTTTGTATTCCCAGGGCATTGATTTGATTTATGGCCAAACTCATTACATTTAAAGCATTTGACACCGTTTGGACAAGTAGGTAATTGGTGCCCTAAGTCACCGCAGTTATAGCATCTCTTAACGTTAGTTGTCTTGCCTGTTGCGATTTTAGAAGATGATGGACTAGGCTGCGATTTCTTGCTGGAGATCTTCTTCCTAAACTCGCTGTATATGTCCAACTTCTTGCGAAAATCCTTTATATCCGTCGCGCCATAAAGTATACTTTTGTTAGTTTCTAAGTCACGAATTCCATCAATAACGTATTCTATCAGCGCAGCATCTTCAACTTTTCCATGTAGTGCTAATTCTTTCATAGAAAGAAAATATTGTTGATATGTTTCTTCGTTTTTCATTTTCCGTGATGCAAGTTTCTTGTGTATAATGGCGCTGTTTATTTTTGGTCCAAATTCTTCTTTTAGAGCCTTCTTCAAAGTTAAATAATCTTTTACTCTTCCCAACGATCGCAGAAATAGTTTAGCAGTACCATCCATAAGTCTTTTTGCATAAATCAACTTCTCGATTTTGGTCCAATTCATTATCTGTGCAGTATCTTCGAATTCATCAAGGAACGTGTCAATAGGGTAGGTGTCATCTCCAGTAAATATCGTCATAGATTTTTCCAAATCTCGAAATGAAATTTGTATTTCTTGGTCTTCATCTTCAACATCATTATCATCTTTCTTCGGTGGCATCGTAAAACTGGTATTTCCTTTGGAGTGTCTTATTATTTTTTTAGAGGCTATGCAAAATGATGGTCTTCTTGAACTCATCAAATAGTTTGGGATATAAAATCTTCAATCTTCAAAGTCTTAAGTCTTCATAAAAATCTCTTCATCCCAAAAACTACTATTTTAGTTCATGTTTCATATCATTACAACATTTTCTACCAATGTCAGTGCTGTCAGACGGAGTTTTAGTAGATCTGTGGTGCGTCAGCTGTCAATGTCAACGCCGCGTCGGTAAAACAGCACCAGTAGATGTCAAAAGTTCGACACCGCGTCGGTAAAGCAGCAAAGATGGCGGCACAAGTAGATGATTGGCGAAATTTGCACTCAACTTGCCTTTTGATTCTTGATCCACTTCAAACTAGCAAATATGTCGGCACCAAGTGGAAGATCGGCGAAATTTGCACTCGACTTGCCTTTTGAATCTTCTTGATCCACTCCAAACTATAGTGGATCCCGGACGAGCCCCCAAGATTTTGTGGGATAATTAAATAGCTTGATGTGGAACTCTGGATATCACCTTGTTTATTTTTAAACAGCAAATCTTATAAGAAAATCTTTACAAAAAATCATACGTCTTCTCTTCAAATTCTTTTTTGACAACTCATCTGAACGTAACCGACAACGGGGTTGCCAGTTATATGAAAAAATATCTACTAACAAATAAAACTACTAAACAAAACTACTAAATTACTAAAACTACTAAATAACTAAATCTTATCCCACATATATATATATTGGAATCTCGGAATCGGCTCCAACGATTTTCATAAAATTTAGTATATAGAGGGTTTCGGGGGCGATAAATCGATCTAGCTAGGAATCATTTTTAGAAAATGTCATTTGGAAGAAAAATAACAAAAATCAACTGAAAAATATGACTCTTCCTGACATCTATTGGCGAATAATAATACTATTTTTTGTGAGCAACTAATTGCTTTAACGACACAACAGCAGATGGCGTTGTTAAGTAACATTATTCATATTTCATCATTTTATTAGTAATTCGTACTTAAATATAATTTCCAAAAAATACAATAAAAAAAACCGAGCAAAGCTCGGTCATCCAGGTACTTCTCATTTATATGTCAAATTGCTTTTCCTAAATAAAGACTTAAAGCTTAATATTGGGAATTTTGTAAGGCAAGCCGGGCTTTTGGGCTTCTATGGAATTACCGCCAATGCCCTTAGTGGGTATTAGACTCACTCGATGAATGAAAATTATTAATCAAATTTCCCAAAGCCATTTTTATTTTTGTGCTAACGTTTCATTCAATTCATCTGTAAAATATATTTATGTGATACATATGGGGGTGATAGCGTTTATTTTTTAATATTAATTACTGTTCGAATAGATTAAAAGCAGCATCAATCAGCAAAGCAGCAGCAATTAGAAATAAATGAAGCTGTAAAACAAATTAAAATAGTAATAAATAGACTGCGACCACGACTGCCTCGTGGTCTCGCGGTACAAGTATGTGCCGTGCGATCTAGAGGCCCTGGGTTCGATTCCCGGGTCGGAAAGTGTTATTGGGTTTTTCTATTAGGAAATTCTCGGTAACAGCACGGAGTCTGGAAATGTGCCCGAAAAACGGCAATAGGCTCGCCCCTATTACGTGGGACTGATACATACTTGGCGAAATGTGGGTGCAGAAATGCACTTCTGCCTACCCCTTCGGGGAATACAGGCGTGAGTTTATGTATGTATGTATGTATGTAAAAAAATAGGTGGGGTGGAAGAGATATTTAGGTTTATCAGGTCTTCTACAATCTTTTCACATTTAAGCGAAACTTTTATTTACCTAATACTACAAATCCTACCTTTGTATTAGAATGAGCTTCCTTTATATGCGCTTCGCATTGCTTCTGTTTCCTAAACAACTTGTTGCACTTCACACAATTGTACAAGTCTAATTTGTCTAGAGTTTCGTACAAGTCCGTTTTCTCTTCTGAAGTATGTACCGGCTCCTTGTCCATGCTCGCCATAGAATATTGCACCTTATTATTAGTGTAGTTGAGCGTCTTATCGCTTGATGTGTAGAGGATGTGTTTGTCTATGCTCTGGTACATTGTCTTTGGTACAGTGTTCTCTAAGGAAAGTTCTACGATGGAGTCCGGAAGCGTCGCCACATTATCCACTATACATGTATTCGTCATCTGTTAAAAAAAACTTCAATTACTATTCCTATTTTAGAGGAGCTTATTTAGAACCGGATGTATTTCGTCTGTTTGCACGGCACATATCAGGACTTAATACTTTGCGTATGATGACCGTTATATTGCCAACTACATTTAACAATGTTACCAACATCAAAATATTCACGAATTTACTCATCAATGTATCATTAGTCTACATAAAGCGGATTGAATTTTATCCGAACGATTTTTAACTATTGTCTTTTTCAAGTTTTGCCAATCCGTAATAGACCTTGATATCGATAGGTATTTTAATAAAAATATTTTAAAACATAAGACGTTCGACAAAACTAATTCATAACTCAGAGCATCTACCAAATACATATATGTCACCGTAAAATTGTAAACACCGTTAGATTATAATCTATCTCGCGAGATTGTAAACTGTCGAGAGATTGTGAACCGTAATAACTGCTTAAAATTTGACGCGTTATTTCTCGGTAGATTATAATCTATCAAAGTGAAACCGTCAAATTGTGAAACGGAACGCACCTCGCGCGCTGATTGGTTGAATACTTTTTTTTTTTTTTTTCACGCGGGGAAAATCCATTTACGGACCATCCCGCCCCGGAGGGGCGAGGGTGTGTCGGACTCACCGGCGCCTTCCGACCCAGCATTGATGTTACCGCCCGTGATGTGCTCGGGCGGCCGCTGGGCCGGGTCCCTACCAAAATAATTGCGCCGTAATACCGACTAAAAACCCCGCGACGGCCACCATCAGCGCATTCAGCGAGACGGCCCCGGAATACCCTGAAGCCAGAGCTATGGATTGACCCGGGACCGCCTCTGCGCCGTGCCAAAAGGCACACCAAAATGTGATGTTAATTACTCCTCGGGGGCCGCCAAGGTAGGGGCGGCGGCCCCGCGTGGCCTCTGGGCGCCGGGCTAGATGTTCACCCGGCGCCTCCTACGTCGCCTGTTGCGACGAGCGGGATCCCGATCCCGCTCGGCGCTCTCCTTCTGCGAAATGACACGTTCGCAGAAGGAGAGCATAGCTTTCCATGACCTCCGGCTGCCGACCATGGCGGCGACCACAGTCGGCAGCGAGAGGTCGCTCCCTACGACCGCTACGAGAGCGCTGCGCTCCTCGTCCCAGGCTGGGCACTCCTCCAGCGTGTGCTGAGCCGTGTCCTCTCGGCAGTTGCCACAATGGTGGCACACGGCGGCCTCCTCCACTCCAACGATGCGACACAGGTACGCACCGAAGCAGCCGTGCCCGGTGAGCACCTGCGTCAATCTGAAGGTCGGCGCACCGTGGCGCCTGTCCATCCACTGCTGGAGGACAGGACGCACTGCCGCGACGGTCGCCACGCCAGCACTTGGGCTCTCCAGCCTGGAACTCCACTCCTCCACGGCGGCGCTGCGGAGGGAGGCCAACATGGCCTCGACCTCTCTGGGGGCTGGTCTCCGCCCGGTTCGCCGGAACGCCTCCTCCCGCCACCAAAACACGGACGAGAGGGCTTGGGCGTCCAGCTGCCAGGGCAGAGTACCCGCCAAAACACAGGCCGCCTCGTGCGAAATCGTGCGGTACCCTCTAACGATTCGCTGCGCCACCATTCGCTGCGGACGATGCAGCAGGCGGACGCAGCGAGCGCCGAGGGAATTGGCCCACACGGGACACCCGTATAGGGCCATGGACCGCACGACTCCAGCATATAGGCTTCGGCAAGGGAAGCCAGGACCATCGATGTTGGGCAGCAGGCGACCGAGAGCGCCTGCTGCGCGGACCAACTTCGGCGACAACATCTCGAAATGCGCACGGAATTCCCACCGACTGTCCAGAATCAGTCCAAGGTACTTCATCTGGGAGCCGATGGGAATCCGCACGCCATCCACCGTCAAGTGGGCCTCCGGCGGTGGCCTAGACTGAGGTCCGTAAAAGCACAGAGCCTCAGTCTTGTGCAGGGCCACCTGGAGGCCGAGTCGCCGAATCCTGCTCACCACCAGTTCGGTCCCGAACCCGGCGAGCAGGGCGGCCCGCTGTGGGGTCCTGGCCGTCGCTGTCACCAACGTGTCGTCCGCGTAGCAGACGACAGCGACGCCCCGAAGGTTGGCACCACGAAGAACCCAGTCGTAACCGATGTTCCACAGGAGCGGCCCGAGAACCGAGCCCTGTGGAACACCGCACGACACCGCCCGACGGTGCCACCCGTCGGCGCCCGGATACACGACGTACCTATTACACAAGTACGCCTGCACCAGACGCCGAAGGTAGGGCGGAACCTCGTGGTACCGCAGTGCCTCATTGATGCAGGCCCAGGGCATGGTGTTGAATGCGTTGGCGATGTCGAGTGACACCGCCACGACGCACTTGCCCCGGGACACTGCATCCTCCGCCAGTGCCCTGACCCGCAGGATAGCGTGTACCGTCGACCGGCCCCTCCGGAACCCGAACTGGCAATCTGCCAAGTCCGGGCCCGTGCTCTCCAGATGCTCGACGAGGCGCGCGTGCAAGATACGCTCAAAGAGCTTGCACACCTCGTCGAGCAGCACGATGGGCCGGTACGCCGACGGTGACTCTGCGGGTCGCCCCTCCTTCCTCAGCAGGACAAGCTTGCCCGTCTTCCACCGCGACGGGAAGCTGCCCTGCTGCAGGCACGCGGAGAACAGGCTGCGGAGCCTCGTACCCAGCGACTCGACGGCGAGCACCCAAACACGTCCGGGCACCCCGTCGAGCCCCGGGGCCGAGTTCTTGCCCCGCAGCCGAAGCACTGCCGCCTCCAGCTCTTCAGGCGACACCTCCGGGATATCCCTTGCCGAATCCAACGACGATGGCGCCGATGGACGTGGCGCCATCGGTGGAGGAGTGAACTCCTCGGTGGCCGGGAACAAGGCCGCGACGACGTCCTCGACGAGGTCTGCCCGGAGACTCTGCGTAAGCGGGGGCGCCCATGGGCGGAGCTTGCTCAACGCCACACGGTATGGACGCCCCCACGGGTCTCTATCGAGAGACCTCCGGGACTCCTCGTAAGCCGCGGCCTTTGCTCGTGCAATGGCCACCCGCAGCGCTCTCTTCGCCCCTCTGTGGAGGCCGTAGAGCAGCCGCTCCTGTTCGTCGTCGCCAGGTTGACGGACCCGACGACGACGGTGCCTGGAGAGTCGGCGTAGCGCAGCCGCGCAAGACGCGCGCAGCTGCGAAAGTTCCGCCGACCACCAGTACACCTGACGCTTCGCCGGGAGGCGGGTGACCCGGGGCATCGACGCGTCGCAGACGCGCGACATCGCCACCCCGAACCATTCCGCCTCCTGCTCGACCCGCACCGGATCGTCTGGTGCGGAGAGCCACGCCTGAACAAGAGCGGCCTCTTCCGCAGCCTCCACATCGAGGCGCTTAGCGGCCCACCGCCGGCCGCCCGTGAATCGGGTAGCGGGACCACCACCGGACATGGTAGGGGCCCGGGAAGCAGAGACGCTATACCGGATATAACGGTGATCGGACAGCGTCTCCTCATCGACCAGGACCTTCCAGCCCCGGACACGGCGGGCAAGAGCCGGGGTGGCGAACGTCACGTCCACCACCGAACCGCCATTATGCCGCACGCACGTGTCCTCCGACCCCCGATTCAGGACGACCAGCCCTATTGAGATCGCCCATTCCTCCAGGGCCCCACCCCGCGCATCCGTCACCGACGAGCCCCAAGCCAAGGACTTGGCGTTGAAGTCGCCGGCGACTAGCACGGGGTGGGACTGGCTGCCTTGCACCACCAGGGCCCCCAGACGGACCAGAAAGCTCTCGAATTCCGCCTGGGACCTGTTGGGAGAGAAGTACACTCCTACGACCCAAATCCCCCCCAACAAGACCGCCACGCATCCCGAGCCCTTCGCTACTTTTTCGAAGGGCGGGGATCCGGCGGCGCCCCGAGTGATGACGGCCACCGAGCCATCCAGGTCCCCAGCCCAGTCATCCCGGGGAGGGACATAGTATGGCTCGGAGACCACAGCCACTTGAATCGACCACTGCGCCAGGCACTGAACAAACAAATCCTGCGCCCCGGCGCAGTGATTGATGTTCGCCTGGAGGAAGTTAAGTGCCATATTAACTATGGGCGATCTCCATCATCTCTGAGGTGGGCGGTTTCGGCCGCGTCACAACCTCAGATCTCGCACCGTGTAAAGGGCGGTGCGGGACGGAGGAGGCGACGCAAGCCTTAGCGCCCACCCTGTGCCCTGCGGGCTTACCCGCGGCTGCACAGATTGTGCAGTGCGGGTCCGCGAGGCAATCGCGGGCCTTGTGGCCCTCTTGACCGCACCGGTAGCAGATCCCGGTGCGGTCACACTCCGCGGTACATTTGACCCTTACGTGCCCCCGGTACAGGCACCGGAAGCACCGTAAGGGCCTCGGCTCCAAGAGCCGGACCCCAGCTGACACCCAGCCCACCAGGATGCGTCCTGCCCTGGTGACCTTAGCCGCCGCTTTCGCCGGGCACCGGAGCCAAACGGCGCCCAGACCCGAGCGCTCGGCCCGAACTTCCCCCACCCGAATGTCTTCGGGCGAGCACTCGCCGAGCCGGGCGACGGCCGCTGCGACTGCCTCGGGGGTGACGGACTCGTCCAGCCCCGAGATGCGCAGCTCCGCAGTCTTGACGGGTCGGGTGACGCGAACGCCCTCCGACCCGGCAAGTACCTCCCTCATCTTGCTGATGAGGGAGTCGGCCTTTGCCTCCGACTCCGGCCCGGGCACCTCAAAGATGTAGGCCCCGGTGGCCCCTCGTCTTGCCTTCATCCCGGCGATGCCCAGGCTAGGGAGGTCCACGTGAGTTTTGACCTCGCTCAGTACCTGGGCATACGTCGTGCCCCGCTCCAACGCCTCCGGCAGCACCGTCAGAGTGACGGCGGCTCTCTGCGGGAGGCGGAGCTGGGGCACCGGCTTGCGCGGCGGCTGTGTCGGCTGGGGTTTAGGGGGGGCGGTGGTGTTTCCCCCCCCAGACTTCTTCTTTTTCTTCCCCCGCTTCACCACCTCGGTCCATGGTGTGTCCATGGACTTTGGTGGCGGGGGGAGAGGACGCGGAGCTGGCGTCGGCGGGCGCGGTTCCGCGCGCTTTCGGTTCCCCCGCTTCCGCGAACGTGGTTGACGGTCGGGAACCGCTGCGGAGGACGTGGCGGCATGCTGAACGGCCGTGGACTGGATGCTGGCGGGAGGGGCGGGTATTGCGCGGTCCCCTCCTCCCCTCTTCTTGTCTGCGGCCAGTGGAGGCCGGAGAATCTGCTCCGGAGGCAGCCTGAGCAATATCGCCTCGAGTTTAGCGTCGAGCATCGACAATCGACGCTCGAATTGCTCGAGGCGACCCTCGTCCACTGGAGGAGCCTCCGGCACAACTATCGGCCGCGACTGCGGTCGAACAACGGCCGACAGGTCCTCCAGGACCTTAGTCTGTGTGGTCAGGGCCACCTCCAGAGCCATCACCTTTTCGCGGAGGCTGGCATTCTCGGCCTCCACGCGGGCCACCTCCGCCGAGGGTGGCTCGTTCGCCAACTCCATCAGCTCCGCAACGCTGACGTTGACGTCCCTCTGTAGCTCCCCTTTCAGGTTTCGGGACGTCTTTGAGACGTTGCGGAGCCGATCCGCCATCCTAGTGAGCGCCTCTTTGCGCGTGGATACTGGCGCTTCTGGGGCCTTCGGCTTGCGGTATGGGCAATCCTTTTTTGCCCTGGCCAGCTCCGCCTCGTCTTCGGCCCTCCTCTTTGCTTCGACGGCGCGCTCTTTTCTGAGCGCCGCCTTATATTTCCGGCTCGTTTCAGCCACAGACTCCTCATCTGTGGCTGAAACCTGAGCATAACTTTGAGGCACCTTGAAGGTGCCAGTCTCAGTAGCGGTGTCTCCACCGCTACGAGGCCGC
Organism: Hemaris fuciformis; assembly: GCA_907164795.1. NCBI lineage: Eukaryota > Metazoa > Arthropoda > Insecta > Lepidoptera > Sphingidae > Hemaris > Hemaris fuciformis. Next base: position 16,319,456 of record OU015438.1, on the reverse strand, counting down.
CTCCTCGAGAGGCGCCTCCTTTTGGCCCGCGAAGAGTCGCAGCTCAGTCCGGACTCGGAATCGATCCGGGCTGGCGCGGTCCTCTCCGCGGACGTCTCCACCATCGACGCAGCGACTACCTCCCCTGGCGCTAAAGCGTCCAGGGAAGGCACCCTGCTCAACACCACTGAGCAATGTTTAGATTTTAAATTTTTGGATTCCATTTTTGTTCCCACGAGTATGGGGGAAATAAACGGTCCACCCAGGCAGTGCCCCCTGTACCTGGGTAAGCCTAGCGTAACCCGCCAGAGGGTCGGCCGGTACTCTGGCGGGGGTCGCACTAGAGACTGAACCTCCCATCAGCCATGCATCCCCTCACGGTGCGCCGCCGCTTGGGATTCGGGGTAACTTTTTATAGAGGTTTTCTCCCTCGCGGCCCGGGCGGTTAAGCCAAGGCCCTCGCGCCGGCCGAACTGCGAGACATGACCACAGCTTCGACCGGATTACGAGTTCGACGGTGGAAATGGGGTTCGCCCATTTCCTGCTCGGAAGCAAGAGATTGCTGTCCGAGCCCGCCGAAGACCCGGGACAGAACCGGGCTGGCCCAGAAATACGGGCCCCTCCGCGGCGCGGTCAACAGGACCGTCCGCCTGGTGTCGGGATTTGGCCGTCGGCGCGGGCCGACGTTGCCCAGGGTGCACCGTCCCCGCCAGTATCCGGACTAGCAGGGCACACTAGGAGGTATCCCGACCTTGCACCCCGATTGGTTGAATACTAACCTAACGTAACCTAACTCTATGGATATAGAACTCTCTATGGATATAGTCTACTGTATGGCCGACCAATCAGGGACAGCCGTCGGACAGTTGACATTTTAAGATTGTAATATGTGTGATGTGTTCACTTCGATCTTTTACAATCTCGCGAGATAGATTATAGTCTAACGGTGTTTACAATTTTACGATGATATATATATATTTATAAACATCGATAAATCTGATGCACAATTCTAAACGGACCATGGAAATATCGATTTTTCAACTAATATGTGAGTCAACTAAGTAATCGATATTTGTTATATCGATGTTACCTTATCGATAGCTAAATCAGGCACAGGATTCTCGATGATGATGGTGGCGTGTGGCTCGTAGTGGTGCTTGAGGTGTTGGTAGAACTTGAGCTGGTCCTCTCCGTAGAACTCCCCGCACAGCTGGCACAGCAGGATGGGCCGGACCTGCTCATCCTCTTAGGTCTTCAACATGCCAACACCATCCATTCACTATCGCCAGTTATCGTGAGGACGATATATGGTGGGTAGTTAAGAAAAACTAATCATTTTGTTTTTTTTTCGCCTTGCCAGTATTGAAGACGTTTGGATGTATCAAACTTTACAGTGTTTATACAGATTAAACGCATGTGTTGGTAAAAGTGAAGAATCGTTTTTTTTATTTATTTTACATTTCTTATTGAGAATCTTGCGGTTGCGGGTTCAACCCCCCCGTTGCATTAACCTCTGACTTTTCGAAGTTATTAAAATTTCTTAGGAATTTCTTGGCTGTATAGTGATGTCTTATTATTTTTATTTCAAAAACCAACATTCGGTCCAATTTCATATGAACTGTAGGCGTTTTGGGGATTCAATGTCTTTATCAGCCAATTCATATTCTTATGTGACTACTTTGTAATATAAAAATATATTCATACCTCATGTGTGATGTGATGTGTGTCTTCTGGCAGTTGATCCTGATGCTGGACTGCACCCACGAAGTTATCTGGCAAAATCTCCTCGTGCTGCACCTCTTCACTGCAATTTATTACTACTATACCCTGGAAAAATATCACCAACATTATTCAAGTCAACCAATCCGGAATTTGACTTCCAGAAGTTCTCGATCGTACGCGTTTAACTGCACAGTAACGACGCAGGTTAATAATAAACATCATCATCATCATCATGGGTTCTCTAATTAGTTACTGTGTTTTACTCTTTCTCCTTCTTTCTTACTTGTGTTGTATTTAGGTTCAGCTTTCATGCTAGACGTGTTTTAGATATATACATATATGCGGAAACATATTATTAGACTTTAAGTAAGTTTTGTATTAGTATAACTAATAAATAATAAATAAATACACCCAACAGTCACATACATAGTTCTGACCCCACATTAAGATACGAGTCTTGTGTCGTGGGTATCAGAAACTACGAGAGACTTTTCGGTCTCACAAACACCCAGACCCGAAACAAATATTTGTGGATCACACAAACATTTGTCTCGATGCGGGGATCGAACACGCGGCCTCTCGTTTCACAAGCTGGTGTCTAGCTAACTGCGCCACGGGGCTGTCAACTAACTAGATAATTAACTAGATATTTAAGTGACTGTTTGTTTTCCTAATAAAATAAAATAAATCATCAGCCCATTGTGTTCCACTGCTGGGCACGGGCCTCCTCTACAAATGAGAGTGTTTAGGCTTTACTCCATCACGCTGGCCTAGTGCGGGTTGGCAGACTACACACCTAAGAAATTCCTAAGAACTTTAAAGTGTGCAGGTTTCCTCACAATGTGCCCCTGCAACATTAAGGTAAGTTTTTTTTTTTTTTTTTTTTTTTTTTATTCTGGCACGGCAAAGTGACCCCATTGCACCTGATGGTAAGCGCAATGGAGTCCAGAAAAAGTGCCGACCAGCGAGAGATGATGGTCTCCCGTTGGTCGACACAATCATACCGGCCGAATACCTCTTCACCTTATTGTGAAGAAGTTTGGGGGACTATCAATCATGGCGATCAAAGGACCGACCGCGACAAACCGGCCAAAAAAAGCCGGCACGGTCATCCTTTCACCATGATTGAAGCCCCCCCGAAAACCGGATATACACTGGCTGATCCCGGAACGCGGCACACTTGCATGTGCCACTATGGCGGGTTTTACGCCCTGTGTACGGTGGTCGCCATCCGGGCGGATACGAATATCCTACCACCAGCGAAATGATAATTCTTTGTGAATACACTCACACAAACACAAACTCACATACGATTCATACATTCAAACACTTTTATATTTAATTAGATCTAATTTTAGAAATTAGTTTGTTACTAGATTTTTATTTTAACTCTTTTTATTGTTTGCAAACTTAATTTTCTTTATTATTGTTTTTCACTTTTAGTATACCTATTTTAAAATTTTTACCTATACTCAACTTGTACAAATGGAAGGTTGCTGGTGCTTAAAGTTCAGGGTTACCTTTTTAAGTACCGGCGCTCAATTTTTTGTCTTTAAGTTAGTTCATAAGATAGCTCATAGTTCATTGTTTTTGTCAGAAATTTTGCTTAAATAAATAAATAAATACACAAAACTCTTAAAAGACAGAGGTATGTGCCTGGGGTTTGAACCCGCGACCGCCGAGATTCTCAACAGCCATCCAAACCTAGAAGCCATCACTACTTTGAGTAGGTAGGTATCTATAGTTTTGACAGAGTGATTACGAGACAACATTTAGGATTAAAGACGTCATAATACTATCCAGTGAGAAGCTCACACTCGCTATGGGCCATGAAAACAGCTAATATTAATTTAAGAACACAGTATACAGTTTTTTTTTTTTTGCGGGTCGTCAAGTGAACAAGACTGCTACTTTGTGCTAGTGATTTTAAAATTCAATAAAACCAGAATTTTGTTTCAAAAACTTTAATGATCGTTTAATAACCATTCGTACTTGCCGGTACCACTGTCTCCTCTAATTAACTCTCAACTACACTTCCATTACACTTCAATATGGAGTCTATGAAGGATACGCTAACGGACATGATGGAGATGTTCAACAAGAGAATGGCCGAGTTTGACGCCGAGCTGCAGAAGAATGTTTCGTGTACTTCATCAACTTTGGTGGCTGACTTCGTAACCTTTCGCTCATTCATTACCAATGCCCTCTCCAATCTTCAACAACAGCTGCAGGTTCTCGCGCGTAATGTTGACCATCTTGAAATGAGAGGGCGTAGAAAGATTCTGCTACTTCACGGCGTAAAGGAGGTTGACAACGAAGACACTGCACTCTCGGTTTCAAACATCATGAAAGATCGCCTTCAGTTTAATGACTTTACGCCTCTTTGTCTTAAAAGATGCCAGAGATTAGGTCGCTCCGCGGATATTCAGAGACCTCGACCAATACTTCTCAAGCTGCATGACGTTGTGCTCCGAGATAAGATATGGTATGCCAAGACGAAGTTAAAGGGTTCTGGCATCACCATGTCAGAGTTTCTGACAAAGTTGCGCCACGACCTCTTCATGGCTGGCAGAGAGAAGTTTGGCATCACCAAGTGCTGGACACAGGAAGGCAATGTCTTTATTATTCGCCCCGATGGCTCCCGTGTTCGCGTAACTACACTGCACGATCTCAACTTCGATGTTGCAGAAAATATAAAAACATCTACGGTGCGGACTAGAACGACGAAATCGAAGCGCACAGCTACTAATAAGAAATGACGCGTAATGCTTATAATCGTAGTTCGCATAATTATGGTTGGGTAATAAACTTGTTTATGTTTCTTTTTTTAAAGTACCGTATATTTTTTTAATATTTCCATGTGTCACTTTGACAGTTTTTAATTTTAATTACAATGTTTCTGTTCCATAGCATCGTGTAACTGAATTTTTAGCTTTCGATTCTGCCATAAACAATAATGGTTGAAAGTTTATTCTTTTTTTATTCTGATCTTAATTATTTGCAAATGTGTTGTTTTATAATGTATGTTCAGATTTGTGTCCTTTTTTGCTTTTGTTTTGTAACATTTAGTGCTGCGACTATTATTTCATTTTTTTTTTTTTTTGAAATTTGATTATTCACATTCAATTATTGTTAATTTTTGTTTTTCTGCTTTGTTACCCACCATTTTTAATACGTTTTTTTTTATTATTATTATTATTTTTCTTAATTTAATTTAATTTTTTTTTTGTTTTTTCACATTTTTTTTTTCGTATATTTTACCTTAATTCTTAATTCTACCTTTATTTGTAGTTATTTTACCTTCTTTTACTCCATTTTATATTGTGTTTTATATTAACCATTGTTGTAATTCTTCAAACAACCGGCAGGTGGAGCTGTGAGTAGGTATATACGTGCAGTTGCACCTTTTGCTTAAACTTATTATTATTTTTATATTTTATTATTTTATATACTTTTGGTATCATGTGTGACAGTAATAGCGATTCCGAAGAGTATTTTTCCGCATGCAGTGATGACACTAGTTTTGCTGGTGTTCCTTCTCTCATTGAAACATTGTCATCCAAATTCTCTGGTGTCACGAAGAACTTTAATGTAGTGCACATAAACGCTCAGAGTATTCCGGCTCATTTCCCTGATATGCTAGTCAGCTTTGACTGTACGAATCTTCATGCCATTCTTGTTTCGGAATCTTGGCTTAAGCCATGTCTCTCTTCTGCCTTTTACTCCTTGCCCGGTTTTCAGCTTGTCAGGAACGACCGTGTTATGGGGGGCGGCGGTGGAGTTGCCATTTACATAAAATCTGGAATGTCATACACTGTTATTGATATGTCGAGTCAACCGCCGCCGTCTAACGCCGGTGAACACCTGTTCCTGGAGGTTGAACTCCACCATTCTAAAATTCTCCTCGGTGTTTATTATTGTCCTTCCCTTCGTGTTAATTATTTCTCTTCTTTTGAACAAATTCTTATAAACCTCACCCCTTCGTACAGTCACACAATAATCATGGGAGACTTTAACACATGTCTTTTGAAGAACGACTACCGATCTTCGGCACTTTGTTCCATTCTAAATTCTTGCAACTTATCACTTCTCCCTCTTAATGCTACTCATCACTTTCCTAATTCTAACCCTTCCTTACTTGACCTTATTATTGTTTCTTCTCCTGATCTTGTCGAGTTTCATGGACAGTGTTCAGCCGACTTGTTCTCATACCACGACCTCGTTTTTGTATCTTATAAAGCACGTCCTCCAAAAATTAAACGTAAGATTAGAATGCAGCGTTGCTTTCAGGGTTTGAATTCCGCAAAACTTATTGAGGATGCTGGTAACATTGACTGGGTTCCACTTCTTACGTCTAACACAATAGATGACAAAATTAAGATATTTACTTCAAACATTATTGCCCTTTATGACGTGCATGCCCCGGTTCGCGCCGTTAAAATAAAGCACTTGCCTGCTCCTTGGCTAACTGATGATCTAAAGAGAGTCATTTCAAAAAAATCTGCAGCTAAAGCTAAATTTAAACGCCGTCCTACTCAACTTAACTGGGAAAAATATGTAGCTATCAGAAATCACTGCAACAAGATGTGTAGGAACGCTCAACGCCGACATGTTCATAATTCTGTACAAAATAGTGATCCAGCTAAGGTTTGGAGATTTCTTCGTTCGATGGGTGTTGGAAAATCTCGTCCAGAATCGAAACCCAGTAACATAAACATTGATAATTTAAATTCTCATTTTACTGCTGTGCCTGATTTTGATAAGGCTATTAAAGATAAAACTTTAAAAAATCTCTCCTTAATCCCACGCCCTAATTATTCTCAATTCGTCTTTAGTCAATTCTCTGTTTGTGATGTTAAGAAGAGCATACTATCAATTACTTCTAACGCAGTTGGCACCGATTGCATCAGTCGCAGCATGGTACTTCCCATTTTAGATGAAATTCTCCCTATCCTTTGCCACATTCTTAATTTTTCTGTCTCTAATTCTGCTTTCCCATCACTGTGGAAAGATGCTGAAGTCATTCCCCTCCCCAAAAAAGGTAACCCAGCATCTCCTTCTGATTATCGTCCTATATCTATTCTTCCCTTCCTCTCCAAAGTCCTTGAGAATCTTATACACCTTCAGCTGAGCTCTTTTCTTACTAATAACCATCTCCTTAATCCATTTCAATCTGGCTTCCGTCCTGGGTACAGTACTACTACTGCGCTGGTGCATATCACAGACGATATCAGAGCTGCTATGGATAACAGTAAAATTACTGTACTTGCTTTACTTGATTTTAGCAATGCGTTTAATACTGTGGACTACGACATTTTGCTAAATACTTTATGCTCTATTAACATATCTCCAAAGGTTATTGACTGGTTTCGTAGTTACTTGATGGGCCGCCGTCAGCGTATACGTATTGAAGACGCAGTTTCTTCTTGGCGTAACACGTCTGCAGGCGTCCCTCAAGGCGGCGTTTTATCTCCTTTACTTTTCGCGCTGTTTATTAACACCATTTCTCACAAATTAACTTCGTCCTACCATCTTTACGCAGATGATTTGCAAATTTACTGTCATGCGCCGTTAGACACAGTAGCTGAGGCGATTGCTACTATAAACAAGGATCTCGTAAGCATTAGTGATTGGAGTGAGTCGCATGGTCTAAAGGTAAACCCCACAAAAACCCAAGTCATTGTTATTGGCAGCCCCAGGATGGTCTCAAAAGTTCAATCTTTACCCAATGTATCCTTTAATGGATGTGTTATCCCATTAAGTGATAAGGTGAAAAATTTAGGTGTTATTTTTGATAAAACTTTATCCTGGGGCCCCCAGTTACAAGAACTCAGTAGAAAATTGTTTGCAGCTGCGGGGTCCTTGAGAAGATTGCGGAATTTCCTACCCATCTGCACGAAAATAACACTTGTGCAATCTATTCTTTTTCCACTCCTTGATTATGCTGATGCTAGCTATCTCGATCTCACCGTAGCCCAATTAGATAAACTTGAGCGTCTCCAGAACTTTTGTATCCGTTTCATATTTGGACTTCGCAAATATGATCATGTTTCTGAATTTCGTAATAAGCTCAAGTGGCTATCAATTCGCTTTCGCCGAAATACTCGTATTCTCTCACTCCTGTATTGTATTCTATTCCACGGCAATACCCCCCATTACCTCAAAGAGCGTTTTCGTTTCCTATGTAGCACACATGCTCGATCACTTAGATCCTCAGAGAATTTGGTTTTGGAAATTCCGAAACATAACAGTTCGTTCCTCAGTAAATCTTTCACTGTTAATGCTGCTCGGTTATGGAATGAACTACCGGAGTCAGTGAGAGAAGCAAAATCACTTCCTATTTTTAAAAAGCTTGTAAAGGAACATTACTTGTCACAGTCATTGTAAATGGTTATTTGTTTTGTGATATATGTATTTATGTATGTACATAGTAGTATATTTCATATGTATTTGTATTGTTGTTTTCTTTTATATTATTCGTATGTAGTTCGTGTTTAGTTTATTCGTATTAAAATTGTACGTCACATATATTATTTTATATATAAGTAGATATTATTATTACCCGCTCTGTTTTTCTTATACTTTCCAGTCCATCCTACGGTTGTCTGGAAGAAATCGCATTCAGCGATAAGACCGCCATTTGTTCCACTCTTTTTCTTACCTATTTTATTACTAATTCATGTTTCTGTATGTGTTGTGGTGTACAATAAAGTGTGATAAATAAATAAAAAATACTTTGGTTAAATTAATAAGAGAAATCATTTATTGCCACATATTTTGATGAAATAATAGTTACCTGCTGCGGTGTGCTACTGCCGTTATTCTTCTTCAGCTTCCTAGATATCCTCTTCTTGTGCGGCAGACTTTTCTTGCTCTGCTGTTTGTGGTGCGCGGGTGACGCTCCCGGGTTCAAGTCCAATACTGGACTCTCGTCCTCCGCAAGGATTGGTGTGTTATCCTGGAACGAACCAAACAATCATGATTAGTAACTTTATAGGAGACACATTAATTACGGCTGCAACTCTGTAGAGGTTGGCACAGACGCAGTTCTGCACCCACATGCAATTTCAATACTACACTTTTCTTACCCTAACCAATTCTACTATAACCGCTTAACATCAGGTGCTCACTTGCTCATTTGCCTCCTTTCCCATAAAAAAATATACATACATAAACTCACGCCTGTATCCCCGATGGGGTAGGCAGAGGTGCCTACACCCACATTTCGCCAGGTATGTATCAGTCCCACGGAATAGGGGGCGAGCCTATTGCCGTTTTTCGGGCTTATTTCCAGACTGCTACTGAGATATAATAAAACTACTTTTTTTCCAAAACTCAACTTATATTATCTCCTTTAAAAACAAAGTTACTCATGCACAGATCTTAAATAAATAAATAAATACACCCTACAGTCACATACACAGTTCTGACCCCACACTAAGATACAAGTCCTGTGTCGTGTAGCCAACTGCGCCACGGGGCTGTCTTATTAGGGATATTCTCTGTTATTTGAGATATATAACGATCAATATCTAACAAACCAACATTTGTAACCAGTTATATAATATGCGCCTTTGAGCTGTGAAAAAAATATTTTACTGATGTTTAACTTACTTTAAGTGTTGGCACACTTTTAGTTTTGTTATTGAACCAGCCTGTTTCCTGGCATCTCTTCATTCCCTGCAACGGTGGCAGTGGGGGCAAGTGGGGCACATGCACGACGATGGGCTCTTGTTGATCCTGAGTAACAAATAGAGTTGTTATTAGAAGTGGCAACAACCAATTACTATTGCCTCTTACAGCCGTCACAATTTAACAGAAAAAACAAGGTTTTACATCTCATGCTTGGTAAGGTGCTGTTGAGAAGGAATCAACTGGGGTAGATGCATGTAATAATTTATTAGTCTCTGCAAAAGCCAGGCCGAACAACTAATGTAGTTATTACAGACTATTGAGTTTGATTCTTTGGTAACTCAGTTATTCCAGGAATTTCTCCATAGATATAATTTTTTAGGTAACTTATTACAGGCAACAGGAATACACTTCTAACTACCTATTTGGAGGTATAAGTATGTAAGTACATATGGATAACACAGCTAAAATATATCATGCAGTATATTACCAAACTCTGTCCATTGAACAGTCGCATGGGTCCATCAAGCATGGCAGCATCTACATCGGGTCTCGTGGCTTTGTGGTGCGGTACATGGTGCGGTGCTCGCGAGTGCTGCGACAGTTGTGCCACGATAGCCGCGATACGACTGTCCGAGTCCAGCAACTCCTCGCTCCAAGGACCATCGCCCACTTGCTCACCCACTGGCCTGCAATGAGAAATATTCTTCACATTCAGATTGATTGCTTCCATTTGACTCTCCATTATATCCATACTATGAATGTCTCTAAAAGATCACCTTGAGCAATAAGATTGTCCATTGTACAATCACAAGGGAAACAGATTTCCCTCTGTGTTTTTTTTTGTTTGTAAAGAAACAATAAATAATTTATAAATAAATTCATAGTCAGTCTAGTGTTTCTGAAATTGGCGAGTTCTTTAGTTCTTTGGTTTAAAGCTGATATAATTGAGCAGGATATACTACTACATACAAAGATACATGGTGGACCCTTGTAACTAAAATATATTTAGGATCAAACAGGAAAAGACAAGAGAGAATTAATGAAATGTAAGCCACTGAATATCATATGAAGTGATATTAACACTGTTTACCAATATTACCTGCATATTTGCGATGGGAAGTTGACTCTGCCACCTCCAACATCTTGCACATTCAGTGCTAACGGATTGGAGTTCACATGGACTGTCTGCACATAAAAACAATACATTATTTTAAACTGGCTACAAGATAAAACAAAACAAAACCATGTGATAACAATGTAGTGAGTAGCAACTACAAAGCCAGCATGCATACATTATCACACAATATTGATGTATGTCAGTACAAGTTTCTGCTTGTTATTGTTACATTTTAAATAGTTTATCATTATATACCATATTATTATATGTATCGTATTTAATGTATTACTGAAATGCATATTTGATATTGATTATATTCATATATTTTGTGACAGGGCAACTAGTTAACCTTGCTAGTTTGAACAATAATACTTCTGTTTGTCAAAATGTGTTAAGAGAATTTCCTTAATATGTAAAGCAAGATTTGTAGATAATGTAGAATAAAAGAGACTAGAGTAAAATGGAGCAAGACTATGGGGATGATTATGAAATGGTGTGGTCACCAACAATCACATTCTAAATTAAATAATATAGAAAAGATTGGTACATATGTTACTCAGGTTGGTTCACAGTGTAGTCTAAACTGACCATTATTTTATGATTTTAAGTTATACTTCTTTTGGCGCATTAGGGAAAAAGGATGAGTAAATTTTTACGATGCGCAGGCACACCGTCCCAAAAGCTATTAAAAAAAGTTTATGTTTTAGATTTTAAAAATGTAGAATAGTGACAGTAATAAAAAAAGATTGACATATTTATTAATTGTCAAATATTGAGTGAGTTCAGAAATGTAATATGTTGTGTAAAGTAAGAACTATGTATGTGACTGTTGGGCGTATTTGTAATTTTTACTTCAGTTGTGTGGTCTAAAGTATATTTTTATAAATATTCTTTTATAATATATTATAATATTATTTGAGAAAATACATATTTATGTATGAAGTATAACTTCTAATGGGTGTACATAAGTACACACACACTTTAAACAACAGCAATCTTTTTATATTAACTGAGAATTTGTAAAGTTAAATCACATTGAATTAAGATTAATTAATATGAAAACTAAAATACATATTGTAGTTTATTGTAACAAGGAAAAAGTAAGTTATTATTTGTCCAAAATTTTATCATAATGTATCAGCAAAAAATATTTGTTTAATGGAAGTCCCAGTTTGTCTTATCATAAATGCATAACATAAAGGTTTTAATGTATTTCCTTAATATCACAAAGTCCAACCAAATTTTATTTTGCAAGTTAATAATAAAGCAGATTGGACACAAGGTTTTTTCAATATTTTCAACTCATTATTGTGATAATTAAAATCTAAAATTTTACTAGAGTAACCAGAATTAAACACATTTTTAAGAAATTTGTAACTATTTGGGACATTTGCTTTCTAAAGAAAACACATAAATGGTAAGTTTGTAAGCTACCTAATATTAACTAGACAAGTATTTTAAAAATAGTAAGCAATGAGTTTTGTAATAAGTTGCAGGTAAATCCAAGGAAGCGGGCAAAGGGTAGTTATAAATTACATCTATATTAGTAATACAAAGATAGTCCCAGTATTTTTAATAAACAACTAAAAGTAGAAGATAATTAGCATTGCATACTGGGTAACTAGAACTGATAAAAAAGTTACTATTACTGTACCTATGATGATACTCTTTATTTTTAACTACAAAAAAGCTGGTTAAATGAAAAGACTAGGAAATAAAAATTAAATACAAACAAGTGTATAGCAGTAACTAAAACATAATTGAGGAGTGTTTAGAAAAAAATGTCTAAAACACGAATTACAACAAAGACCATCTATCGCGTCGACAATATTAATTCTTTAATGTACCTCACTTGGATGATGAGAATTTATATACTGCGTTACCGCCTCGTCCATCTTATCCTCTAGGAGATGTGCACCCACGTTCCTCATGATTATAATCTCAAAAACACTTGTGTTTATTTCATATTTTTCTATTAAATAGGGGTTAGGTTAGATCGCTTGACAGCTGTAAGCTTTCAAGGTCACCGATTTTTTAACATTTATTTATATACAACTTCACTAAAATTAGGCCTTAATTTCTATTGTTGATATATCGTTTAGACATTTAAAGTATATATCGTTACATTTTAATAGTTAAAATAAATAGTAATGCAGGTAGAACCCGATCATGAATTCAATTTCAAACACCGTAAAATGATAATGGAAATTGGAAATGGAAAAAAAAATACAGTATTGCTATTGTATTTTTTTTTTCTCTTGACATTTTCAATTTTTAGGAATATTCATAAAATAATTAATAAACCTATTTTAACTCTAGGTAGGTACCTACTTAATTTGTATATCCTACACAAAATATATACAATAGAACAACGTTATAGGTAAGACCATTAGTCCTTCTTATTTTATACCTAATGATTTTATTTTCAGGGGCGCGCCTCCAGTTTGGGAATTTCCCGCCCTTTTTCTTTCATCATTCATCATCATCATCATTCATAATTCATACTAATGAAATTAAATTACTGAAGACTTGGCAGCATGGTCTTCGACCTTAGCCGGTTCCTTGAGGAACAAAAAAAAATGAAATCTCAGGTGACAGCTGATTCCCGAATGTGACATTTGGTTTGTTTGTGTAATAAATGTAGGGTTAAAAACTTATTTTATTTTCTTCGACAATTATAAATTAATGAGGCGTCTCTATTAATAACTCAACAGAAATGTTTCGAAACGCTCTACCGTCGCGTATTATCCCAAAAAATATTGATGTGAGTACCATAACCATTTTGTACAATTCGGTTTTTTTTTAATGATGTAATATCTGTTTTGTTATAAATTATCTTCCTAAATGTAAGGTAAAGTGTGATCATCCATTTATCAGATACAAAGGTGTAAGCACACAAGTAAACTCGACGCGATAAGAGAAAAACTCCGAGAGGGGCCCAATCTAGCAGACTTTGTGTCGGAAGACCGCCCGAAGACCTGGGATGACTACCAAGGCAAATTAAAGAGGCAAAAGGGAGAGGCTGAACGTTTGCGACTTCCACCATGGTTAAAGACTACCATACCAACAGGTATGTTGGAAAAACAATTATAACTTTTAGGTGACAAAATCTTGAATTAATTTTAACTATTTTAGTTTGATTAAATTTTAGTGTAATCCCTGCGGGCTTCTTCTCGGTAGAATTGTAGTATGTCTATTATATTCAAAATAAACTATCCTAGACTTTCCAATCTAATCCTTAGTTTTACTTGGCAATTATTTCCAAGAATTAAATACCACTTTAGCCTGGAAATATTAGTATACATTTTTGATGATACTCTTGTTTTTAAAATAAATAATTGTTTCCTTTGAATATAAGATATACCCCTACTATTTTAGTTAAACATCAATAATGGCCTCTAATCACTGTCTTATCTTGGGGTTATCTTAAAATAACTTCATCCATTGCAATATATATTAGTCAATACTTGTCTGTTGTTGTCTTCTCTTTGTTTATGAAATAGTAAACAATATCTTAATGGTCTTTATATTAATAGTTTATTTTTATGTTCAATATTAAATGCTATTTTTTAATTAAATATTGTTCAAATAAGTTATGACTGTTAAGAAGCGACATGTACTCCTTACTAGTCCTATTTACTATTTACCAAAGACTGATCCTGCTGTTTGTCTATATGGCAAGTTTTTTTTATCATAGACAAGCTGTTGTAGTAGATAGAAATGTCCTACTAGCAGAGAATTTAGCCTCTGATGATCTCATTTCACCCAATTTGAACTCAGCCTTGCTTTTAACCAGGATCAAAGTTCAGTGAGCTGAAGGAACAATTGCGCAGTTTGAACTTGAGCACAGTTTGTGAGGAGGCCAGGTGTCCCAATATTGGGGAGTGTTGGAGTGGTGGCAAGCATGGCACCTCAACTGCTACTATTATGGTAAGCAATTATACTTTTTTATGGACCAGTATCAAAAAAATGTTTGTCACAAAAGTAAATTTATATACTAAAGTTGCCATACATCCGAAAATTACTTTCAAATTTCAATTTAAAAACAATAATTTCCAAATATGCTAACTACTAATTTGGCATGTAGAGAAAGTGCCATTTTAATTTTGAAAATTAAATACAAAAAAAAACACGCTTTCATAGAAAATGCAATTAAAATAAAAAATATTTTCTATTATTTAGTTGCATTTTTTAATTATTATTTATTTTTCATTAATAGTTGGAATTTCTATTGAAGCGTTTTTTAATTATACTTTTTTAATATTGAATTGACATTGGCCCTTGATAAGTATGCCAAATTTCGAGTTAATATGACGCTTTAAAGGAAGTCAAATTCGTGTTCAAAGTTTCCATTACATACATACATATGAAGCTAAAAAAGCCTGTTAAAAAGACACTGGAGGTGTACTCTTGGCTAATGCCAAATGTGTAAGTACAAAACAGTATGCGTGGTGCAGTTGATGGGCGACACGTGCACCCGCGGCTGCATGTTCTGCTCGGTGAAGACGTCCCGCGCGCCGCCGCCGCTCGACCCGGCCGAGCCACACAACACGGCGCTCGCCATACACCGCTGGGGACTCGCCTACATCGTGCTCACTTCCGTCGACAGGGATGGTCAGTACCTTACCTGATCTAGCTATATTATGTATTATAGCTATATTATATATTATAACTATATTATATATTATAAGTATCTAGCTATATTGTGCACAGCATTACCAATGGCTTCCTATTCATGCTTTGATTGTCATGTGATTTCGTATGTCTTTCCATGGAAATAACTAGTTATTTGTTCACAAAATCTCAATATACTAGAATTCTGGTTTTTATCATAAATGATTTTAAAATTTGGAAAGCCTTTGTTTGTCCCTTGGTATGAGTGTGCAGCAGGCGATCGAGTTTAATATTAGACAAGATCCCTGGTTGAACTGGTCGACAATCTTGAAAAGCATATTAAGTACTTGGCTTCTACTGTGTGCCTTTACTATAGGAAAAAGGAGAGAGAAATGTAAAAATCAAAGGACGATCCGATTTTTAATAAGATTTGTTACGTTTTACAGATTTACCTGACGGCGGTTCGTCACACTTCGCGGAAACTGTCAAAGAAATAAAAAAGCAGTGAGTATTATGTGGAATAATAAATAACACCCAATCAATACTTTAACAACATTTATGAAACGAAACAGCAGTATAATAAACTATACTGATATGCCATATCATCATCAGCCCAAATACGTCCCACTGCTGGGCACGGGCCTCCTCTACAACTGAGAGGGTTTAGGCCTTAGTCCACCACGCTAGCCTAGTGCGGGTTGGCGGACTACACACCTAAGAAATTCCTAAGAACTTTTAGGTGTGCAGGTTTTATCACGATGTTTTCCTTCACCGTTAAAGCAAGTGATAATTCATTGTGAATACACACATAACTTCGAAAAGTCAGAGGTGTGTGCCTGGGGTTTGAACCTGCGACCGCCGAAATTCTCGACCGCGCGCCTAAACCTCGAGGCCTTCACTGCTTATGATATGCCATATGATATATGATAATAATGTTTCAGGAACAAGGAGATCCTGGTGGAATGCCTAGTGCCAGACTTCAGAGGCAACCGGGATTGCATAGAGAGGATCGCCAACTGCGGCCTCGATGTGTTTGCACACAATGTGGAGACGGTTGAAAGACTAACACCTTTTGTCAGGGACCCTAGGGCTGGGTAAGCTATCACAATTTTATTACAAAGTGCCCTTAAAATCTTGTTAATAGGTGCCCCTAAATAGCAGTGGCGGTACTTCCATAGAAGCGCATGAGCCCACCTTGCCTTATAAAATTCCGAATAATAACATTTGAGCTTTAAATCTTTATTTAATAAAAGCAATTTGACGTATAAATGAGAATATCCTGACCCCACAATATAACATTATAAACTAGACTTTTACGAAATTCACGTGTAACGCTTTGGGCTTCTATGGAAGTACCGCTACTGCTAAATAGGTGGGAGAAATATAAAAGTGTGGACCTGAAATTACTAAGTAATGGTTTTTAGACTTTAGAGCAGGAAAAAACGACAAATTTGGTTTGTATAACATTGCAAATTAATATATAATAATAGCTATCTCAATATTTTTGAATGGTTATTTATGTAACAAATTTGCAATTAGTCAGTCTCATATTTTAGGGATATTCACAGTATTAATAATTCTTGATACCATAAGAAAATATTTAAATCAATAAGGATATATGGTTTAAAAATTGTTAAATTTGTCATACCAGAATAAAAAATAAAATGTTTTGTCTATAGTTTATAGACTCAATAATAAAGAATTTTAATGTTTACTTTTCAGGTACAAGCAAACTATGAAAGTTCTGCGAACAGCTAAAGAGATCAACCCTGATTTAATTACGAAGACATCCATAATGCTTGGCTTGGGCGAAACAGATGAACAAATAGAACAGACTATGAAAGGTTTGTATATCAATTCATGTTTGTTATCTTTTGAACCTTGAGGTTTTTGATACTAACATTTTTTCGCTCTGCTTGCATTTTCTATTCCGGTACGATAAAGTAACTGGAATGACAGCTAATGACTATAATTAAAGTACTAATTACAATATTGTTGTAATAATTATAGTATTAATAAATGAAAACTAATTACTAAATATTGACGAAAAAAGTGATTAATGTCATATAACAGCAATTATTAAAATCTTGTTCGAAATTGGATTTCCGCATTCTATAAAATTGCGTTTTTACATCGTTTTCGAATACTTAACATTCAAATAGTTCGGCAAAGTGCCGTTAGAGGGCGCTATTATTAATTTCCATCACACTGCATAGTTTGGCATGAATGAATTGGGTACATATTTCTACTCAAAAATATTTTTTCAGATCTTCGCGAGGTTGGCGTTGATTGCCTTACCCTCGGCCAGTACATGCAGCCAACCAAGAAACATCTCAAAGTGTTTGAATATGTGACTCCGGCCAAGTTCAAGCACTGGGAGATTCGGGGCAACGAGATGGGCTTTTTATATACAGCTAGTGGACCTCTAGTCAGATCTTCTTATAGGGCTGGAGAATTCTTCATTTCTAGCTTGTTGAGAGACAGAAAGGCCAAGAGTCAATGACCTGAGTAGAATCTGAATTAGTGATCTATGATCACTACTTCATTGTACAAAATTGTAATGGATTGTATATATCTATTAATTAGATATAATCAAATGTGACTATCAATTAGTGAAATTTTTGCTAAAACAAAATAATAGGGAAAAATCTACATATTTGAATTTCATAAGGAATTCTTTATTTCTTTGCATATAATATTGCCTAACAGATACAAAACAATTCTTGACTAGCATATATCATCATCATCATCATCAGCCCATATACGTCCCACTGCTGGGCATGGGCCTCCTCTAGAACTCAGAGGGCTTTAGGCCTTAGTCCACCACACTGGCCTGGTGCGGGTAATTTTTGTAAAATACTCTTAGCTCAATCAAAGAGGCCATGATAATTTTCACTTGAAGCCTTGTAAATACCTCTTTAAATAGAGTTAAGTTGTAGTTGAAGAATCTTAACCGATTTCTTATAGTATAAAAAGCACTATACAGTAAATTTCTATATGACTTCCATATATTTTTTTACTAGTTTAATAGCTATGTTATTGAATTAGGCAACCAATTTTGTTGAGAAAGGAGATAAACATTATATATATTTTTGCGTGGCCCATAGCAGGGAGCACAATTAAAGCGCATTATTTTGATTTACAGTCAATATGAACCAAATCTACAATTAAAAAGCAAAAAAATATAAAAAATAAGTATGCCTCTTCATATAAGTGTATTTTATGGTCATTTTATTGTTCAAAGACAATGTTCTTATGATCACTGAGCTACTTATCACTCTTAACGCTATCTCAATCAATGCCCAAAAAAATAATTGCAAGCTTTAAATGAAGATTTTCAAGTAAATCTGTTTTCATCGGATTTATTATAGATAGTTTCCACTCACAGTCAAAGTCGATGTAGTTTAATGTGTTAACATATTTATTTTTTGTTAATAAATTGTTGTTATACAAATTATTTTGTTTTATTCATAATTATCAGCGGTACAATAATAATAATTAATAATTGCAATTATAATAATTAATATTAATACAAATAATAATAATTAATATTAATACAATAATAATAATTAATAATTGCAATTATATTAATACAATAATAATAATTAATAATTGCAAGCTTTAAATGAAGATTTTCAAGTAAATCTGTTTTCATCGGATTTATTATAGATAGTTTCCACTCACAGTCAAAGTCGATGTAGTTTAATGTGTTAACATATTTATTTTTTGTTAATAAATTGTTGTTATACAAATTATTTTGTTTTATTCATAATTATCAGCGGTACCTACTTCGACGATAGTGGTGGGTTCTAATCAACTTTTCGGAATGGTGTATAAGTAAGTAAGTGTTGACTGCCTCGTGGTCTCGCGGTACAAGTATGTGCCGTGCGATCTAGAGGTCTTGGGTTAGATTCCCGGGTCGGGCAAAGTGTTATTGGGTTTTTCCATTAGGAAATTCTCAGTAACACAATTTCTCAGTAAGCACGGAGTTTTATTTTTTTTTATACTGGCACGGCAAAATGGAGTCTGAAAATGTGCCCGAAAAACGGCAATAATTACGTGGGACTGATACATACTTGGCGAAATGTGGGTGCAGAAATGCACCTCTTCCTACCCCTTCGGGAAATACAGGCGTGGGATTATGTATGAATGTATGTATGTATAAGTAAAAAAATATGTAAAATCGACCAACTCACCCTGGTGGCTTAAGGCCTAACCGCTCTCAATTGTACTTACTCGTAAGGAAGCCCGTGTCCTACTATTCAGGACTTGTTTGGACTACTGCAGCTTTATTATAACGGGAATCCCAATATTAACGGCAGTTTTGTTTAAAATTATTTTTGGTGTCGTGGAAAAGTGGCTACATGTCGATGACAGATTATGCCAGATAGACATGAAGTAATGAAAGACAATCGAATCTCGTCAAGTTGTCGTTGTCTCTCGTTGTTGGTAAGGGAAATACACAAATTTGTAAAACCTTTGATTCTTGCCGAGATTGTAGTTGCCTACTACGACGCTTCAACTCGCTTTTTCTGTTTTGTATGAGAGAAGGTGAATTAGGGTTGAGTTAACAAAAGTCAATTCATAACTGTTACTAACTAAGCCGCCACTCTAGTTTACATTATCCATGATCTTAAGAAAAGGTTAAATTTGAATGTTCATGGGATCGTCATCAAAACTACTCGTAAGTATATGAAAATATTGGAATATTTCATTTATTTTGTGATTTATAAGAGATCGTACGTATTTTTAGTTTTATTAGTGTAATTAAAACTTCATGTAAAACTAAAACATCGCAATTATTTCTCAGTTCAATTATTTTTATTATTTCGGCAGCTAAGCGCCTTCAGCTGTATAAGGCGCAGGTCGGACTCCGGCATATGGAATGTTGTTCTTATCTCAGTATCAGCTTCTTCCATTTGACCGCATTTCCTCCCTGGCATTGTGAAGAGACGTTGCATCTCTATGTGTCCTGTATCGCATCTACCATGGGGAGTGTTCGTTTTTGGTTTAATGATTAGATAGTCAGACACATCTGCCCTGTGGCAAGGGGATGTTAGAATCCCACCACGGTATCCCCTGGCTGTCGTAAAAGGCGACTTAAAGGGGCCCTTGGGGTCGCTGGGCGCACTGCGGGGGCGGCGCGTCGTCACTGAAAGTGACCCCGAGAGGGGCTGCGGTACTGTGGGCTGTGTACGTCGCGGGCGCCCATCCACAACCGGGTCGCCCGAACAAAGCTAGTGGGGGTGCAACTGCGCCCCCTAAAACTCCGAGACGGCCGGGACGTTTACGTCTCGGAGGGGCACCGGGCGGCTGCGGCATTACGGTGGGCGCTTCTCGCTTACGTACTTACCGTGGTCGCCCCACTCGGCGTGGAGATGGCCACCGGGGGTTTTGGTCGGTATGCCGGTTTAAGGATATTGTTAGGGACCCAGCCCGGCACTAACACCTGCGCGGACATGACGTCGCCGCGCGCCGGGTTGGAATACCGGTGATCCCAACATACGCTTCCCGCCCCCCTCCCCCAGGGCTGGCGGGAAGTAGAGCCATAAACAGCTTTCCCCTCGAGAACAAAAAAAAAGATAGACACATATTTTTTTTATGCAATTCTGAAGTCCAAACGTCCAAAGAGCATGGCAAGCAAGGCAAGAGCTGTAGTATTAAGCTTTAAATCTGCCTAGTATTTCATAATCGCTGACCACATATGTCTTATAAAACTGCGAATGTAAGATAATTATAATTCTAGCCAAGTTGCTCTGTATCGCGGCCACAATTCAGCGGGGCACACGCACGGGTGAACAGCGCCGCAGCGCCGAAAAAACCAACACCGCGCGTTCTGAATACACAATATGTATCTAATTTAACTCGTGACTTGTATGGTTTGGCGGGAAAACGTTTTGGATCCGGTATATTTATGTTTTATTGCAACATAGCATTATCTTTACCTATATATTTATTACAAAAGTTATATAGTCATTAACACGCTTTTATTAGCTTCATACTTATGTAGGTATGTAAGTATGTAACGGAAACTTGTAACATGATTTTGACTCTCTTTTAAACGTCGGATTATTTGTTAGAAAAAAACACAAAAAAAAAATATTAAAAAAAACACGCTTTTATAGAAAATCCCACTAAAACATGAAAAAAACTAAAGTTCAAAAAATACAATAAAAAATAGAAAATAAATTTAAATTAATTTAAATTTAGAACAGTGTTAATAGGAAAAAAAAATATTGTTAAAAGAGCGTGGACTGCTTGTTATTTAAACTATTGTTTATTAAAATACATACATACATAAACTCACGCCTGTATTCCCCGAAGGGGTAGGCAGAGGCGCATTTCTGCACCCACATTTCGCCATGTATGTATCAGTCCCACGTAATAGGGGGCGAGCCTATTGCCGTTTTTCGGGCACATTTCCAGACTCCGTGCTGTTACCGAGAATTTCCTAATGGAAAAACCCAATAACACTTTGCCCGACCCGGGAATCGAACCCAGGACCTCTAGATCGCTCGGCATATACTTGTACCGCGAGACCACGAGGCAGTCGTAAAATTTATTTTCTATTTTTTAGTTGGATTTTCTATGAAAGCGTTTATTTTTTTATTTTTTATTAGGGTACCTACGGCAAAAAAGTGCTGCCTCAGGCGTTAAAAACAAGCTGTCAAAATAGAGAATTAAGTGGCCAGACTATCTATACTCGACAAACCTGTGCGGGCCTACTGAGTTGTTTCTTTGTCTAATCGAACTTAGTCGGCATCAGTGAATAATTTACTTAAAGCGCTTTTGCAATAAGAATTTCTGCGTTCTGAATTGCGTGTGATGACCACAGACGCTTTTTACAGCTTCTAACGTTTTTCTATTAAAACCCAACTTATTTAACGACACATCTATATCTATTTTATGATTCTGTAATTGTTGTTTATATTAAGAGCGGTTTAGGCATTAAATCATTACTGAACTTTGAATCCGAGGGGCATATCTTGTTTATATGAACGCTACAATAATATTATTTTAGCTAGCTTTAGTTCTGGGTCTTGAATTAACTTCGAAAATATAATTTATGTAATATGTATATAATATTATATCTTATGTCATAGGTAAATAGGTACGTTTTTTGTTTTGATTCCCAGTGATAAGATAGCGTCGACAGCAGTGTTTTAACACTTGTCAAGTGTCATTTATTGGCGGTGATATCTGGCCAAGATTAATATTTTTTTGCAGATTGTAGTTGCTTCTTATATGCGTTCCTTTCTGTTTTCGATGAATTTCTCTACACAAACGCAATCAAGCTATTTTCTCCAGTTATTTTTAAAATTTTGTGTAAATAGAAGATTATTAGGAGAAATAATTGGGACGGAAAAGTCTTCCACAATTTGATGAAACTACGATAACCTTTTGATTTGTGCTACCTTTATAAGGACAATAAGGATTATACGTAGAGATTTCTCATCCTATACTAAACGACTAATTTAAAGGTGACATTAAACATCGCAATATGCAAAACTATTTTAACCAAATAGATGAACCAACAGAAAGAAGTAATTTAATAAAGTCTACATTTATTTGTTCCCAGTATTACATTTAAAACTTTTCAATCTTTGTTTCAAATACTCCAATTTTCTCTATTTCGCTTAAAATCACATCACCGGGTCGCAGATACTCGGGAGGATTCCTGTAAACTCCTACACCGCCAGGAGTCCCGGTTAAAATTATATCTCCTGGCAAAAGCGTCATTACCTTCGATAATCTGGCAATAACATCAGGGATCTTGTGAATGAATTGATTGGTGTTGCTTTTCTGCTTTTGTACTCCGTTCACGCAGCATTTGATATCCAATTTCTGAGGATCTCCGACTTCATCAGCAGTGACGATCCACGGTCCAATCGGGCAGAATGTATCCATTGCTTTGCCTAATAACAACTGGCCCATGTAAGGATTTTTTTCCCAGTCGCTAGCACCAATGTCTTGAGCAACAGTATAACCGAGCACGTAGTCAAAAGCTTTTGACGCCTCTACTTTCGATGCTTTCTTACCAATAACAACGGTCAGTTCCACTTCACAAACCACGGCTTGAGTTGCATCAGTTCTCAATTTAACAGCATCGTTTGGTCCTATTACAGTGCTCGGAAACTTGTTGAAAATAAACGGTGTGGCTGGAGGAGTAAGCTTCTGTTCCGCACAATGGTCTTTGTAGTTTAAGCCTACACACAGTACCTTATCGTTACCATGTATTGGTGCTTTAAGCGTCACGTTAGATAATGGGACAACATTTTTTGGTTTAATTGCTTTAACTTTCTCTGCTTCTCCTTTCTTAAGCAGTTCTATAAGAGTAGATGGAAGGGAAGGTTCTTCTTTGTTTATATCAACAATATTGTCACCAGATAGAAATCCAACACGAATTTCATCACTGTTTTTGTACGTAAATTGTAAAAACTTCATGTTTTTGTATCCGTAAGCCAATACTGCTGTCTATCGCGGAATAAGTTTTTTGAGATGATTGTTTATATATACGAGATTATTCTATCTTGTATTATATAATCTTAACTTTGTTGAGTAGCAGATAACAACGATAGTGTCAACTTCGAGTGGTGGTTCGTGTAAAATTAGTTTGTGTGTTTGTTTCTTTTTTAAACATTTACTCCGTTTAAAACCTTGATATAGAATAATTTTATTTTTCTTTTGAGTCTACATGAAAAAATAACCAAAAAAAGATCACCTGTAAAGGAAGGCAAAGAGATCTGGAAAATACAGTCTATTATAAATTTGTTTAATATTAGCACAAATAGACATAAACCTTTCCCAAAGACTTCTGAAACGCTACGTCAGAAGCAGCCTACTTCCAGCGAAGAACTTAGTTCGGAGAGGCCGCGTACTGGCAAGCGCAGCGTTGGACTTCCACAACAAGGTCGACTACTTATTTAACGAAAGTCGTGGGAAGCCGCTGGATATAAAACAATACTGGGTAAAATACCGCATCCACAGTTTATTCAGCCTCTCGGGGGGTTGAATGCACGTGTGGTCAGCAAACGGTGCGAGCTGGTACATAGGTGGGCTTTTTGTTCGTCCGTGCGTTGGTAACGCGGGGAAAGTTTCGCTCCTAGCCGCGCAACATGGCCGCCTTCCGATTCACTTCACCTATACGATTGATGAGTGGCAATCATTTAAAAAAGGAGATGAAATGTAGAAATAAGTAGCTGCTTAAAAATACGCTTTCAACACGAACATTAATATTAGGTTATTTACCTAATCCCAATTTTTCTCAGGTGTAGAGAAGGCCCGTGGCTATTTGTGGAACGATTATGGTCTTAATTGTAAGAATAATGTTTAGTTATCGATAAGTATCCCAGGGGAATGTTTTGATTTCTTTGATTACATAACTGCCATCAGCATAGGAACAACTTATTTTATGGAAATAAATTTCAAACACAACCTGTGTTATTTTTAGATATATCTATTTATCGCTGAAATCATATTTAAAATTAATTACCTAGTTTTAAAGATTTTCTCTCACAAACAAACATCGAAAAACTCTTTATGACATTAGTTTAGATATGCGAATTGTAACAAGACAACGGAATATTGGGTGATAAGCGTTATCAGTTTGAACGGTATCACGCTCACCGACGTCGTCCTGAACACGCTCATGGGAAACAATTCGTTTTTTATTATCCTAATGATGTTCTTCGCGTATCGTCGGGCTCTCACTGAAAGAACAACACACTTGTGGGTAAATTTGTGAGACTTAGAGAAGACTGTCTTTAATATATACACATATACACCTTCACCTTTGCCTATATCCCGAGCATAGAGGCATTTCTACAGCCATTTTACTCGTAAGTTCCACGTAGACGGGGGCTAGACTTTTTTGGCCACATTTCCAGACTTCATGGTCCGACACTTTGTAATGGAAAAAACCCACTGATAATTTGACCCAGGATACGATCCCGGGATCTCTTGATCACACGGCGCTCTTATGCCGGGATTTATTAGGTATGTCTCTCTAGGTATTCCACACTTATATTACATCACGCCTGTATTCCCCGAAGGGGTAGGCAGAGGTGCATTTCTGCACCCACATTTCGCCAGGTATGCATCAATCCCACGTATTACGGGGCGAGCCTATTGCCGTTTTCCGGGCACATTTCCAGACTCCGTGCTGCTACTGGAAAAACCCAATAACACTTTGCTCGGCCTGAGAATCGAACCCAGGACCTCTAGATCGCACGGTACATACTTGTACCGCGAGACCACGAGGCAGTATTACCTATTTCCCATTTAACTGGTTTCTTTAAACGTACCGTGAAGAAGCATCACAACAGGCAGTTTTTCTAAAGGTTTAGTAAATTATAAACGGATAATACTCAAGATATACCCGTCGTACATACCGTTATTATTTTTCTTTATGACTTGGAAACACTCCTCTTTAGTACGTTGAAGTACTGTTTCAAATCTATCCACAACCACGCCCAGCAGTACAATATTTGTTACGAATTTGAAACCACGCAAAAACGTCCTATAAGGCATTATAGAGTTCTTGTTCTGCAAATTTATGATCATCATCATCATCATCATCAGCAGCCTTTCTTACGTCCACTGCTGGACATAGGCCTCTCCTATGGCACGCATATTTATGATAGTTAGATTTAATCGGGTTAGAAAAGTTTTAAGCAAATATAAAATTTGTTGGAAAATAATTGAGGTTTCAGTAAATGATAGCAATGTTGTAACATGTAATGCTCCTATAGTTTTCACTATTAGTTGTCGTAAGTCCCACGACTGGACACAAGCCATGGTTGATAGG
Source organism: Hemaris fuciformis (assembly GCA_907164795.1). Lineage (NCBI taxonomy): Eukaryota > Metazoa > Arthropoda > Insecta > Lepidoptera > Sphingidae > Hemaris > Hemaris fuciformis. The sequence goes on along the minus strand of OU015438.1, from coordinate 16,293,582 downwards.
TGTCAGACTTCAGTCCTCGATCTAGTGCGAGTCGGTGGAATTGTCATCATCATCATCATAAGCCCACATACGTCCTGCTACTGGTCACTGGTCTCCTCTACAACTGAGAGGGTTTAGGCCTTACTCCACCACGCTGGCCTTGTCCGGGTTGGCGATGGAATTCACATCTCTATGAAATTGTTTGTGGAGATCTCTTATGGAAGTTTCTTTGTTGTTATAGCATAATTAGAATTAGTAACATAACGAGATAAAAATACTTAAAATAGTAATTAAAACCAAAATAAATGATTCTTACCTGAACAAAGAGTATGCATAATTCCACATTAAGTAAATTACACAGGAATATGTGCATCACTGAAGTTAAAATCTAAAACAAACATAAGGAATTGTTAAAGTTTTATAATTATTTATTAAATATAATTAATAATAAAATAAATGTTTATAATTACATTAATTATAACTTTAATCTAATGGTCCGTATATAGAATTTATACTATTAAAATAAACAGAAATAATTTTTATACTTACAAAAACACTGAAAGCCTTTTCAATATTTCTAAATGCTTTGGCAATACCAGACACAGCTTCTGACATTCTTCCATACACTGCGGTCTCATCGATACGCATCTTTTTCCATTTCGCCGTACTAAATTCTTTAATAAGTTTATTGATATATTTAAGTCTTTCTTGCAATATTATTATGAGTAACATTAAAAGAGTCATTTCAAATTCTTCTGCAATTAATATATCCGTAAATAGCACCACCCATTTGTGTTGCCGTGGTAATTCCAACCCTAAAGCAATTGCATGATATCCTTGAAACGCTACATACATCATTATAGATAAAAGTATGAATCTATTAATTTTATTATTGTGTTCAACCTTTTCGATAATCTTCAGCTTTACATCTACGTATCTTAAAGCAGTGAATAGCTGCATGTTTTCTTTGGCGTAGAAAAAATTGTTAACAAAGACGACACTGCATCTGAGGGTAATTTCAGCTGAGATCTGTACCATTCTGAGCGTGCTCTGCGTCTCTGTGCGACCTTTACTTGACGACCAATTTCCAAAATAAACCCACACGTAGATGTGCCCAAAAGTACTCTGTATCAACCATAAGATGCAGTAAATCTTTTGCCATATATGTGGTGGTTGTATATATTTACCACAAATTCTCATCCTTGCCGATCCCAATGGTACTTGGGCATAAAGCACTGGTTTTATGAAAGTTAGAAAAGGGTTTTTGTTTATATTTTCAAACTCTCTGAACATGTTTACGTTCTTTCGTCAGATTGTGAAGACAAGACACTGAAGACATTCCGTGGTTAATTTCCCTGATTACAACTAAATTGCCTTTTTCTATTAGTTTTATCATTCAAACGTATCACAAAGAAATTGATTTCCGTCGCTACTCTTTATAAATGAACATACAAGTTGTTGTAGAAAATAGGATTACAGTAAGCGTTGAAATCCTTTTTTATTTCTATAAAGATTAGTAAATAATCATGCAACCTAAATATTATAGTTAATTCGACTCAATCTCTGTAAATTTCCTCGCGTCAATAAAATATATCAATGCACACATATACAAAGAATTACACCAATCCACAGTAATATAATACGAGGAGCAAATGGCTGTTGTGCACCACGTTGGGCGCCCGCTGTGGCGGTTCCCACCGAGCCTCATATACTATGCGCGGCTCTGAATTTTGAACGGGCGCACCAACGCAAACATGTCACCCTTTAAGCCTTTATAATGCGTATTTTATTGGGATTTTCACACGAGTTCACTAGCGAGTTCAGATCTTTAAAACTTGGGAAATATTGGCGCCCAATGTTATGCTATAAATAAAGTAACGTATTTTTAAGCGTCAAATTTGATAAAAGAACGCACTTTGTTCCATATGTAACTGAAATAGCTCAGTAATTATTATTATAAACAACAATTATATTTAGATCAGAATAAATTAAGTTTAATGTGAACATACACTTAATGTAATTGGGAATTTTTAATTCGTCTAATTCGTCATAAAAATTGTGAATGATAATTTAAAGGCCCGCAAAATAAGTTGATTCTGGTTTCATAGGTTTAGATTACAATTCTGAGTTAATTTTTGCATCACTATTGGGCGCGTGGTTAAGTTTTTCCGTACTTTCCCATTAACGAGGGCGGATGGAATCGTATTTTAAAATATAATACGCTTTTATTTTGGAAAATTCCGCGAGTGGCTCTAGGGAGAGAAAGCTAATTTCAATTTCATTTAGTTCTGGCGCTATTCCATGCACCGCCATAGAGTAGAGAGGTCGACTCAGACATCGTACTTCAAACCACTTAAGAAATTTATCGCTTTCTAAGTGAGTTTAATGATAAGCTGCGATATAAATTGGGAGCAGTGTTGCTATTTTTCTTCATTTTGACTGACATTGGTCTATAATTCAATATATAAATTATTTTGAATGATTAGTGCAAATATTATTTTGTATGCCGTATATATGACATGATTTGGCGTTAAGTTTAGTGTATGTTAAATGAAAAATAAATATAATAAAAATAACTAAATATCTTTTGAAAAATAAAAAGAACATGCATCACTTTATTTCATTTTTCACGTAACAAAAATATAATCAATCAATCCTTTTATCAGGACAACCCTGAATAAATAATTGACAGATCATTAAAGAAAATGAATTCGACGGGATAGGCTAAGACGGATTTAATTATAGTCCAATTGATAAAGGTTTTTATAAAAATGATGAAGCGGTTCTGCATATTACCTATAAGTGATTATTTATGCTGTTTCAAACGAGCATACAACATCGCGCTTCTTTTATTCTTATGTTAGTATTTTAGGGGGTCATGGGTGCTTGTAGTAATATAATGTTACCTCACTTGTGCGTGTCACTGTTCCATGATATTAAAGATCTTCTATTGAAATCCTTCAGAATTGTATCCGAGAGCAGTGTTTTTAACGGGTTTTATCGTTAATTCAATAATGTGTCTGTTCCACAACCTCATTACTACTTAGTCTATGCCGGCAAGTGCAGAGTGCTCGAAGCGCGGAACTCTCGGGAGCGTTTGGGTTCCGTAGGCAGGCAGATTACACCCCGTCTGAGCCCCAATACGCAATTCCATTCGCTGCAAGAGGATTTCGCATTTTTATCGGTGCCTCCATTCGATGCCTTCACTATTAAATTGGTACCTTGAATTGGCCGAAGGATTTATGGGCGTCGAACGGGAGTACAATTATATTTAACCGAACAGTATTTTTTTGGTTGAAAGGGCTTTCAACCAAAAAATGCCAATCTAAATATGCCAATAGAAAGTGCTGGTAAACGGCATTTGATATACTCTTTTTGTTTTTTAAATGTATCCGAGCAGTGGCATTTTTTAATTAAATTTTTCCTTAGTTTTGTGTGATATTTTTCCTTTATAGTGACGTGACTTAAAGTGTAGATCTATTTAGAATTAGTCTGGTAACAAACAATTTACCAAATAAATACGGATTGCAAGTCATGTCATTCTAACAATAAATTAAGTTTCTCAGAAGCATTGCTTTACGTAGGTTCTTTTTGTGATAAATAGTGGCGTCATCCCATGATGAGCCATCTTTACCTCTATACTGCAAATGACATTTGGTTTAGGTAACAAAATTTTCTCTCGTGACTGTGACAATAAGATGTTATTCGTTCGGCTTTTATTAGAATTTATCTGATTAAAAAGTTTTAAAAGGCGAGCCATTCTCCACTTCATAAAGGTTAAGTCGTTTTCACACCCCGGGGTCATTATATCTGACATCATTTAATAGCGAAGGTGTTGCGGAGGTGAGGGGTGCGTGGAGGGGATGTTAGTACGAAACAGCGCGTGCCAAGATATGAAACCACTTTAACTGGGGTGATTCGTATTATTTGCGTTCAAGACTTGATTACGCAGACGATATTGTTAGGGAGATTGCAAACTGTCCGCGACACTTGAATTATACCTATTTAGCGTAGGTAGGTACAACAAAAAACCCTTAGAGGACATAAAAGGAAGTAGGTTAATATCTAGCCAAGGTACGTGATAATTCATTGTGAATACACACATAACTTCGAAAAGTCAGTTTGCCTGGGGTTTGAACCCGCGACCGTCGAGATTCTCGACCGCGCGCCCAAACCGCGAGGCCATCACGACTTATGTTACTTAATCGACAGCCCCGTGGCGCAGTTGGCTAAACACCAGCTTGCGAAACGAGAGGCCGCGGGTTCGATCCCCGCACCTAGACAAATGTTTGTGTGAATCACAAATATTTGTTTCGGGTCTGGGTGTTTGTGAGACCGAAAAATCTCTCGTATTTTTTGATACTCACGACACAGGACTTGTATCCTAGTGTGAGGTCAGAACTATGTATGTGACTGTTGGGTGTATTTAAAAAAAAAAAAAAAAATACAGAATCAAGAGATCCTAGATTTAAAAAGTGTTACATTTTTATAGGATTCAACAATGAATGAACAGCCTTTATGAACAATTGATTCTTTACCTTCAATGCTGTTCTATATGGTTCACACCAGGCGCTGAACTACTTCAAAACCACAATATCTGCGGAATACCTCCGGTTAGTGTGAACGTTTCTCCATTGAAACCATCTCGTTAGAACTTGATTAGAGGTGCCGCAACGCGATAACAACTCGGGGGCACAGCCAAAACTTCTGATTATCCCCCTATAGGCGTCGGAAAAATAAATGCCGTTTGTTAAATGCATTGGGAAATAATACAGAGGGTGCGGTCGGAGTAATTGTCTGTTTATATCGCATTAAAAGACTGGGATTGAGATTATTGGGGCTTCGGCGATGCTTTATTTGCTTTCTTAAATTCAACAGATGAGGAGTGGTTGTTGATGGGTAGTTTTCGTGTTTTTATTGGGCACGATCATAGGGCAAGTTAGAGACTGTTAAATACACAGTCAAAACTTTATTTATAATAGCAGCTTTGTATTTCTTGACGTTATATTGTGATTGATTGAGTAGTTTTTGAGGCCTAGACAATGGTACTTCTTGGAATCTAAACCCATATTTCAAATTTATTTTTAGGTCCCATGCAATAGGGAACGAACGTTTTCCGATTGAGAATTCCCTAATGGAAAAACCAGTAACAGATGTCCCGAGCAGGGAATCAAACCCCTCGATAGCACGACCTACACTTGCGTCACGGTACCGACCAGCTACTCAGTCCCAGTCAAGCTTAACGACAAACCCAGTGACGTTACTTCCATAGAAGCCCAAAAGCGTTACATGTTAATTGTGTAATGTCTAGTTTTAATTGTTTATTGTGGGGACAGGATATTCTTATTTATATGCCAAAGATCTTTTGTTAAATAAAAATTTAAAGCTTAAAGATTATATTATTCGGAATTTTGTAAGGCAAGCAGAGCTTTTGGGCTTCTATGGAAGTACCGCCACTCGACAAAACCAAAATTACATTTTGAAATTCTACTCTTAAATTTTCACATAATTACAATTACTTGTGAATTGCCTGGGCCTGAAATGACTTGACCACTCACCAAAACTAATCGGAGCATTAGCATAGGGCTTGAGATGCGTCTGCCAAGTTTACATACGAGCCGAGTTCTGCATCCCTGCATCCTTCAAGTGTTCTAATGCATTTGTGATTGCACCACGTCCGAGATGTTGAAGAGCGTTTTATATTGGCGTTGAACGTTGGATTTATATGTGATTAGGTATTTCGTGGGCAGTGTCAGCTAGGCGGGTGCAAATCCCAGTTATACTCGTATATTCTTATTAATTATCTTATTAACACTTAAGGTCCTATGGAATATATATATTTTTTTTTATGGGAAAGGAGGCAAACGAGCTAGTGAGCCACCTGATGTTAAGTGGTCAACACCGCCCATGGACACCCACAATACCAGAGGAATCATCGGTGTGTTGCCGGCCTTTGAGGAAAATATAGGCTCTTTTCTTGAAGGTCCCTAAGTAATATCCATTCGGAAATACCGCCGAGGAAAGCTGATTCCACAAAGATGTTGTGCGAGGAAGGAAACATCGTTTAAACCGCACCGTTGAGGAACGCCATTCATCCATATATCTCATTCTCTTAGACGTTTCCCAACATAAATAATATTTATCACGCTTCATCTAACGTCACTCAATACAGCAGGATAATTAATATATGTTTTGGCTGAGAAAGAGCTCCGAATTACTTATAAAGTCTTAGTAGTTTTAATGTAAGTATGATGATCATCAGCCCAAATACGTCCCACTGCTGGGCACGGGCCTCCTCTACAACTGAGAGGGTTTAGGCCTTAGTCCACCACACTGGCCTAGTGCGGGTTGGCGGACTACACACCTAAGAAATTCCTAAGAATTTTTTAGGTGTGCAGGTTTTATCACGATGTTTTCCTTCACCGTTAAACCAAGTGATAATTCATTGTGAATACACACATAACTCCGAAAAGTCAGAGGTGTGTGCCTGGGGTTTGAACCTGCGACCGCCGAAATTCTCGACCGCGCGCCTAAACCTCGAGGCCATCACTGCATTATGTAAGTATACATACCTAGTTATCGACATAGCCCGAAGGATTAGCGAGCTGAAGTGGCAGTGGGCAGGTCACATCTGTCGCAGAACCGATTACTGTTGCGGGAAACGTGTTCAGGAGTGGAGACCACGGCTCGGCAAACGTGGTGTAGGACGCCCTCTGGCTAGGTGGGGTGACGATACGCAAGATGGCTGGCAGCGGTTGGATGAGGAAGGACGAAGATCGAGCCCAGTGGCGTGCCATAGGAGAGGCCTATGTCCAGCAGTGGACGTAAGAGAGGCTGATGATGATGATGATGATACATACATATGTAAGTAAGGGTTTATATGCAATGTTAAGTTGATGAAACGTGCTTAATTTATATCTACTAATTTATTAACCACAACTTGTATTCCCTAGGTCCAAGTTAGTTATTACAGTCTTAATACTCAATAAAGTAAAATAAAGACACGAGAAAAAATATATAAGTTAATAATATGAAGTCTAGTAAAACATTTTCACCATAATTATTTCTCATTTCTCATGAGGAACATTAGCAGTAATGTGTTGCTTCTTCGGAGAAAACTCATTAAAAATCCGATAATTCGATACGTAGCTGTCGATGGGAAGCGCATTTACAACGCACGACTTCGTTCGTAATCACATTACGGTATGTCGATCGTGCCGGAGCCGTTTTAGCTATAAATTATTAAAAAAAAAACTGTATTTGACTAATAAATTTTTAAGTTAAAATAGTTATTTAGATAGATGTTGTTTATGACAAATTGGATCGTGATCTGATATTTTTTTATGGAAAAAGGGGGCAAACTTGCTCGTAGTGAGCCATTTAATGTTAAGTGGTCAAGTTCATATGATATTAAATAGTAAATACACCCAATATTCACATACATAGTTCTGTTCTAAGATACAAGTCTTGTGTCGTGGGTATAAGAAACTACGAGAGACTTCTCGGTCTCGCAAACACCCAGACCTGAAACAAATATTTGTGAATTATACAAATATAGACCAAAAGGTCTCAAAAATAAACAATCCTATAATATCGGACGCTCTAAAAGTAAGCTATCGAAAGATAAATGGTGGGCGTTAATCGCAACTGTATAATCAAGACTAATATGCTCACGCTAGCGTGGGGACGAGCATCGAGGCTGATAAACGGGGTCTGTTTACTGACAGATTTGTTGCTTAGGCCCACGGTACCTGGGGGCTTCATGCTTTGGTGAAGCAGCTCGATTATTCACGCGACACGCGGGTTCTAAGCCTGGATGAGGGCGTTTACTTATCATCTAAGACCATTGCTTGGATTTGTATACAGAAACTCATACAAGTGTGTGATGTGTCTAGTGTATAAGACTGGATTGATTCGTGTAGAATAGCTAGTCTGTGACTTCTTATTCTTAAGCACCACATATAGAATTAACTTATTATGTTTGCATGGTTTTGTAGACGTAAATACCATTTTTACCCAGTAGCTCATTGCATTAAGTAGTGATGGCCTCGAGGTTTAGGCACGTGGTCGAGAATATCGGAGGTCGCGGGATCAAACCCCAGGCACACACCTCTGACTTTTTGAAGTTATGTGTGTATTAATGAATTATCACTTACTTTAACGGCGAAGGAAAACATCGTGATGAAACCTGCAAACTTAAAAATTAATAGGAATTTCTTAGGTGCGTAGTCCACCAACCCGCATTAGGCGAGCGTGGTGGACTAAGACCTAAACCCTCTCAATGATAGAGATGCCCGGGTCCAGCACTGGGACGTGTATGGTCTGATAATGATAATGATACATAGGAAAATGATAGCTTAAATGTTTCTTCTTATTTTTAAAGCACAACGGCATATATCAACATAAATACTAATTAACTTAGTATGTCTGCATGGTTTTGTAGACCTAAATACCATTTTTACCCAGTGGTCCATTGCGGTCTCTTTACAATGCCAGCATACAAAACAATCTTTTACTTTCACCAATGTTCAAAGGAGTTAATTCCATTATCAGCCATTTACTACCTCAGAGCCAGCCGAGAGATTTTTATATAATTAAAGAGAAATTTTAATTACAGCAGAAAGTCGATGGATGCCATCGGTTTATTTTTAAATCTGTCAGCGGCTAAAAAATTAAAAAGTAATAAAAATGCAAACGAACCGAGTCCCGAAGGAGCGCGCTATCGCTCCGAGAACTTGAGTTTAACTTTGATAGGAACCCTTTTTTATTAAGGAAAACATTGTGAAGAAACCTGACGATTTTCTAATGACTCATAATGTAATTAATGTATTCAGTCTACCGTTAACTAAATTTATGCCCTGTTATTTAATTCCGTAGGTTTAATATCTTTTATATCCATTGACTAAATAAAGGATTCTTAGTATCCATTTGTGATTTATAATTTTATGTTTTTTCTTCTTTAACTCGTATATTGTTTTGATGACGGAAAAGAAACGTATTTTTGATTTTTGCCCATTAAATAATGTTATTTATTTATTTATAACAGTTAATGTACACCACAAAAATTTACAAAACATGATTAAAAATAAGAAAAAGAAAAGAAAAAGTGCAACAAATGGCGGTCTTATCGCTGAATGCGATTTCTTCCAGACACCCGTAGGATGGACTGGACTGTAACAGAAAATAAAGCGGGTGGGTGCGTAATAAAAATATATAAAATAATATATGTGACGTACAATTTTAATTTGAATAAACTACAAATGTTATTATTTGTGAAAGATTTTAATATTCATGGTAATTATAAAAATTAAAATATGTCCCACTAAAACTGAGAGGGTTTAGGCCTTCGTCCACCACTCGAGTCTAGTACGACACAGTGTGGTGAACTATACAGGTGACCGCGATCGCGCGTCTAAACCTCGAGGCCATCAGTACTTTTATAATTAAAAATATTATACATATCCAAAAATGTTGTGGGATAACCTCTTTAACCAATGGGTTTGATTATTTTAATCCTGTGATTTGTTTTATCTACATTTTTTGTTCTTTATAGAAAAGGGTTTGGTCACAAAATGACTATGTCACCCTAATGGTATACAATCAGAATCCTACAGTATACTAGTAATGTCTATATTAAAACATAAAAAACATATTCATATAATTTATATAACAGTCTTGCTTCTTATGATACCGGAAGAGCAAGAATGTTATTACATACTCCGATATTGTTTTCAAGGTTAGGAAGTAGTTTGCGTCTCTGGGTCTCGTTACGAGCACATTCTACTAAAACATGATGAACATCTTCAACAATGTTGCACACAGACCAATTAGATGATGGTTTTCTTCCCATTAAGTAATCGAAACCAAAATTTTATACAAATGGCGGTCAACAGAAGCGTGTCGCTTTATCATTAGTACCTGGTAAATTGTGTTTTTTTGGAAATTTTATTTAAGTAAGAATTACTAATAAAATTATGAAATATGAATAATGTTACTTAACAACGCCATCTGCTGTTGTGTCGTTAAAGCAATTAGTTGCTCACAAAAAATAGTATTATTATTCGCCAATAGATGTCAGGAAGAGTCTACTCAAACGCCTCCTTTTTGTTATTTTTCTTCCAAATGACATTTTCTAAAAATGATTCCTAGCTAGATCGATTTATCGCCCCCGAAACCCCCTATATACTAAATTTTATGAAAATCGTTGGAGCCGATTCCGAGATTCCAATTATATAAATATATATCTATATATATACAAGAATTGCTCATTTAAAGATATAAGATAAGATACAAAAGTATATACATAATTATGTACATACATTTCAATTGCGCTCTTATTTATCAAACTCACAACAACTTTACCACAAAAATCTACAAATACAAAATGCATTACCATATCTTAAACATTTGGGTCATACATAAAACAGGGTCTTAGAAAAAAATAAAACATCAAGGTGACAATATAGGTTAAAATTTTGGTATTACCTTAAAACTGATTATTAACAATCTTAAAAAAATATGGTCATAGGTCAGTCTTCATTATTTTTGAAAAAAACAGCATGTTTATGTTTAACCCGTCTTCAGGGGAGATCGTTTCGTCTACAGAAAATAACAAAATATACTTTTTTCATATCTTAACTTATCAATCATTTTAAATCAACTTTTATAATCATCATTTTTACTTATCTTCTCATAATTATATCAAATCTTCATGAAAAAATATCAATAGGAACTCTTAAAAAAATAATCAAAAAATGTCTACAGAATGGATATAACTTCTGTAGAATAAATTAACATATGGAATCATTATCGGAATCATTCCATACCCGACGTAATATTCGCCTATTTGTGGGAAATATTTCCATAGATGAATCAGAGTCTTCTGAATCAATTATTTGGATACGTCTTTTAGTAGGTCTAACAGCCTGTAGATGTGCGTCAGTTAACTCTATAGGTGTCAACCTGTCACTAAATCCAGTTGATATAGAGGCAGTAGGAGCATCCGGAGTGTTTGGGCCTTCCGGCCTATTAGGGGCTTCTAGATTATCTGAAGGCATTGAGGTATCAGTCGAATAATCAGGATTAGGAGTTGTTGGATCTGCTGGGCTATCAGGAGCTTCTAAGTTATCTGGAGAATTTGTGCAGTCAATAGCTTTATACTTGATATCTATTGTTCCAATCTCATAGTGAGGACATTTAACACGTGTCCCACAAAGCAGGCAACTTAAACGTCTGACATGTATGGTATTAGGATCCTCAATATTCCAGGTTAATTGGTGAATCTCTCGGGTACCCTTAAATGTCTGTAATACACTATTATCTAGAATTTGTTGAATGCGAGTTATAAGCAATTCGTTAATTCTGTAAACTTTGACTCCTTTACAGTTCTCAGCCAAACAAGACACTAATCCTTCCAAATTTGGAACATCATTCCCTTTTGCCACATGATGGTCGCAGATGCGTTTAACGCACCCACCCACACCGTCTGGTGCTCCTTTCCCATGGCCCCTTTCGCTGTAATGCCAATGTATTTCTTCTATGTCAAACTCCTTGCTTAAATAGGTAGCGATTAAATTAAACATCGACTTATTTCGGTACTGAGTCGATGGACCATCACTTAGAACATGTAAGCATTTTAAATTGGGAGAAATTTCTTTTATATTGTTTACTAAAGCCTGCAAATGAACACAAATTAATACAGGATCGTGTCTAAGGTTTTCTGATACAGTACAAAATGATGTAGTAGTTATTAAATTATTAGGAGCTTCCGATTGAGTACTATAATAAACACTTGTGTGTAGTGTCAATTGAGGTTTCGATCCTCCAAAATGTGCAGACTGCACTTCCTCACTATATTTGCAGTTGTAGTTCTCCGAGAAATCAATGTGGAGTAGTCCGACGTGAGGGCTAATATTTGTTTTTATATGTTGTATAGTCCTTATTTGGTGGATCATATTTCCAACATGTTTCATAAATATAGGTAAAATAGAATTTAAATTTTCAAGTAGTTGTCTTTTGGTTGATTGTACCCGTTCTTTTAATGTTTTTGTACACTGTCTGGCCATACCTTTAATATTAACTGTTACTTTTTTTGTAACCCATCTTTCGTATGTAATCAGGTCATCATCTTCAAAATTATTCTTCTCAATTTTATTTTCCTTGCATGAAGGACATTTCCGTTCTAAGCAACGAACATTTAAATTATTATTACAGCACAGTGACTTAACTAGATCAGTCGCAGATTTAAAATTAATCATTTTTGCATTATAAAGTGCTTTTACAATAAAGTTTGTATTAGTGTGTATGGCACATAAAACAGTATTTCTACTTTCAACTCTAGGAAATGTAACCCAAAACGGCCGGTATCTACGAAAAGTTTCATATGAAATTTTAATTCCAGTTTCATTAACAAAGATTTTGTGTAAATTTAAAAGAGAGTCATTTAGAAAGCGTATTTGTTTTTCAACTTTTTTACGCGTAATTGTCTCCTTTTTCCCTGATGTAGACCGGCTATATTCGTCCTGCAATAAAAAGTTATGAATTGCTTTTCTCGTCTCTATAGCCTTTGCAGTTAACTTTTTTGATCTCTTCTGTTTCTCTTTATTCTCTTTCATCAAACTTCTTATATTTCTCATTCTATACTTTGCTAATTTAGTCTCTAACTCGTGTATCTTTTTTTTCAAATAAACATTTTCTGTTTTAAGAAGCCTTTTATTGCGTTTTGATATTGCTCTGCCAACACTTGCACGTGATCGGGTGGGAGTTGAAGGTGGAGTATTTATTTCAACAAATCTATGTGCAGCTTTTCTAGCTTTTTCCTTTTCTCTTTTATTTTTAGCTTTTTCTCTCCAAATTTTCCTCATTTTTCTTTGTTCTCTAGGAGTTAAATCTTTGATAGTTTTAAGAAGACCTTGTTCTTTTTTCTGCCGATACCTTTCTCTATCTTTCCTTCTTCTTTCTTCAAGATCTGCTTCAGTCATTTTAGCCCGTGCACGTCCTATACTTTGTCTTTTTTGTTCACGTCTTCGTCTAAGTTTTTCTTCTGCCGATAATTGAGACGTAGATCTACTATTTCGCGGCATTCTAAATCCTAAAATGAAACAATTCAAGCTTATTTACCTTATTCTATATAATAATATATAATAACGCAACAATTCGCATGTTACACGGCCATACAATATCGTGTATCTGGTAGATGACAGGTACAAATCTGACTACACGATATCGTGCAGTCAGGTTACAACTTACAAGCGGTAAAGGCGAGGTTAAAGGCAATAAACTTATTTACAAACATAATATTAGTTAAGATTACTATATGTAATACATAAAGTCCTAAAAATATAATCACAGGATTTCTGTAGATCTTAACTCTTCTGTAGACATAGTATTTGCAGTAATAATTTCATTTCTGTAGACTTAAACTCTCCTGTAGACACTGTGTCTACAGGAAAGATTTCTACAGGAGAGAAGTACCAACGGTTAAAAAAATATGCCTACGGATATTTTGAGGTTAGAAAATCAACAATACAGTACTTGGATACTGGTACTCGAAACACAAAACTACAGCGTAACCAAACATTTTAAATGATCATACTTACTTTTCTACAAGTCACCAAGAAAAGACGCACTGTAGTTTTACAAAAACTTGTGTATTAACATAAAAAAATAATTTATAAAATTTTTTACCCGTTAGTCTTCGGATTTTGATCGTACAGTGACAAATGACTAAATGTTGCCAGCACATAAAATCAAACTCTAAAAGGGAGTTTGGATACACGCTGATTTATACTTGTTTTATGTGTCTACAGGTATAGACGTACAAATTTAGAACAACATGTTTATTTATATTTATTTAAAAATGAGTACAGTTTTTACTTCAATATGTAAATCGATATATTTACGTGTTATTTAAGATTAATTTTATCGAATATTTTGTTCATTAATTATCATGTTAATATTTTTAAATACCGCTCAAAGTTTACTACTCCTCATCCGAACAGTCTACAGAACGAGACTTTTTCATATAAAAATAATATAAATTAAATTAAAATAAAAGCATAAATTAATTATTTATATGATAGACATAAATTTATAAACAGTTTAAATAGACGGAAACAAGTAGGTATGAAAATTATTACTAATCTAATTTTAAACGTATGCGAACAGTTTTTTTTCGGTTTTTGTGTATGACCCATTTCCAATACGATATATTCTTAAACCAGGGTGATAAATCAGGCATCCCTACGCGAGACTACGATTTACAAATAAGCATTCCCGTCGCATCCTATTGTCCGGTCCCCATACATCATTAGTTGACAGATATGTTTTACGAGGAGGTCCGAACGATCCACCCAGCCTGGCCAATTTCACGCGCCGATGCCTGCCGTATATCCGGGTATTAAATGGTAACATATACCTAGGTTGAGTCTGGATTTCGTCCTGGGATCGGCGATGTGGCGCCCCGGTTGCATACTTCAATTTTCGGATCAAAGTGCAATGGATGGAAATAAATGATTATTTGTTCTCTAGTTCTCTTCTCTAATATTTACCAAGAACAGGAAAGAATAAACCAAATCAACTTTCTCAAACTATCAAGCATTTCAAAACTGCCGTACGCGAATGCAAATCATGACTATCCACTGTAATAACCGTGTATCAACTCCCAAAAACTAAATGCAGAAACAGAACCCGGCAGAAAGACATAAAGCGAACCTCTGGGGTCACATCGGCGGGGTCCACGGGGATCGGAAATATCACAGACATTACCATATGAATTCGGAGGGCGTAATAAAGGAATAATATGCAAATAAAGAGAGTTGTTGGAGCGCCGACGGCGGGCCGTAAAGTGCTGCCCCGATTATGATTAGCGCACGCATAAATCTAGACTTTACACTTTATTGGACCCGTGGGTGTAAAGTATATGTTTTCGGTGGAATTATTAATGTACAAGTATCATTCATTTGTTGTACGCTTTTCGGACTCAATCTAAGCGTTTTGTTAGTTTTTATGCGGTATTTTTTGAGGCAAAGGAAAATTTTCAGAAATATTATTTTAGAAATTGTATAATTACCATCATCTGGGATTCCAACCTTACATTTTTCTTAAATTAAAAATAAAAATTGTGAAAAATAATTGGATTTAGAGAAACAAATGACACATACATACATAAGCTCACGCCTGTATTCCCCGAAGGGGTAGGCAGAGGTGCATTCCTGCACCCACATTTCGCCAGGCATGTATCCGTCCCACGTAATAGGGGGCGAGCCTATAGCCATTTTTGCCAATGGCACATTTCCAGACTCCGTGCTGCCACTGAGAATTTCTTAATGGAAAAACCCAATAACACTTTTCCCGACCCGGGAATCGAACCCAGTAGCCAAAGGAGATTTCACAATACTAATTAAACAGTATCATCTCTTTATCCTATTACTTGCAGTGACGTATAATGAGAGCAGATGCGTGAAAATGAACTAGCACGATGGGAACCGTCCAGCCCGGGACCACCCATCCGAGTAATGGTTTTATGGAGCGCCTCCGTGCGCCTCGTGACTAACCTGTTCCCATTGTCATTATTTTTGTACTGGTCCAGCATGGGATGATAAATTAGTGACATGTCAACTGCTAACAACTCGTGATGGTCTCGATAGCGTATCCCAGGTCCATGGCTTGAGGACAGGACCAGTTGAGGCAGACAAAGTATGTAGGTACACAAGAAACCATTTGTGACGTTTTTCAAATATAGGTGTATTCAAAATGAACTGATACACATTTTAATAGTGCAGTATGAAATGACTCTTTCTTTCATCATCAGCCCTTATACGTCCTACTGCTGGGCACGGGCCTCCTCTACAACTGAGAGGGTTTAGTCTTTAGTCCACCACGCTGGCCTAATGCGGGTTGACCGACTATACACATAAGAAATTCCTAAGAACTGTTTTAGGTGTGTAGGTTTCCTCACGATGTTTTCCTTCACCGTTAAAGTAAGTGATAATTCATTGAGAATACACACATAACTTTAAAAAGTAAGAGTTGTGTGCCTGAGGTTTGAACCCGCGACCGCCGAAATTTCCGACCGCGTGCCTAAACCTCGAGACCATCGTTACTTTCTTTGGTTCCGCGTATTTAACGTTGACCCAATCGAGAGGCTTTCTATTACTCACTATCTAAGATAGTAAGCCCGGTTTTAGTTAAGTGTTATTATGCTGTTAGGAAAATCCTAGAAGCAGCCTTAATCTAGGATATGTGCGCGGTAAATAGCTAAAAGCTCGACCTATACTACTTGGGTTTTATAATCTCTTCTCTTTCAGAAATATAGAAGCGAGGGTTAAATAAAAATCTTGTCATTCAAATGGTTGGAATTGTCGTGAAACAGAATACCCGCTGCAGTGGAAACAGACCCTAATGCCTCGCAATGCGATCTCGTTTAAATTCAAAGCCGCTAATTGTTAGAGGATTTCGACAATTTTGGGGAGATATTAACCGCCGGAAGCGGCTACGTGTTAATTTGAATATTTTTTGTTTAATTAAAAATTGTCCGCTTGTGGTTTGTGGGCGAGAACGAAGGTTCTCATTCAAGAAAATTATTGGAGAGAGTGGTCTCGCGGCACAAGTATGTGCCGTCCAATCTAGAGGTCCTGGGCTCGATTCCCGGGTCGGGCAAAGTGTTATTGGATTTTTCCATTACGAATTACTTAGTAGCAGCAAAGAGTCTGGAAACGCGCCCGAAAAACGGCAATAGGCTCGCCCCCTATTACGTGGGACTGATACATACCTGGCAAACTGTGGGTGCAGCAATGCACCCCTGCCTACCTCTTCGGGGAATACAGACGTGAGTTTACGTATGTATGTAGGTATGTACAATTTGCATTTTTTTTGCAAAATATTTTAATAGTGTTATTCTGGCACTGCTATAATAACTTAGTATATACGTTTTATTGGTGTGGCCAGCCTTCTTTTCTTCACCTTACTTTGATTCGTAAACATAAATTTTACTATTAAGTTCATAAAATTCATAACTTTTGTTTCTGATATTTAAAAAAGGTCTGATGGGTAATATGATATTCTCAAGTTATTCTAATTTTGTCCAATATGATTTTTCGTAAATCTCAAACTTTTAATTTCCCTTAGAGTTCATAATAGGTATATCGTTTGTTTTACGGGATTTAGCAAGTTACATAGTGTACAGATATCGTAATTGAAAACTTATAATATTTGCAGCCATATTACCATAGAAATTTACAACATCCAATCAAATTAAAGTCATAATTAACTCGATTATCACGTTAATTTTTAAATAATAAACTTGTTAAAATACAGTAGTGCCGACGCATCAGCAACCAACGCCGCGGTTGATACTGGCGAGAAGGGTAATTATTCAGAGAGTTCCATAATATGCACATATATTCACGCCTATATCCTCGAAGAGGGGGGCAGAGTTATATTTACACCCCCACGCTCCAGCGGCTAATTTTAAGACTAATCTAATAAAGACTGCCTCGTGGTCTCGCGGCGCAAGTATGTGCCGTGCCATCTTGAGGTCCTGGGTTCGATTCCCGGGTTAGGCAGTGTTATTGGGTTTTTCCATTAGGAAATTCTCAGTAGCAGCACGGAGTTTGGAAGTGTTTTCGAAACACGGGAATAACATATTACTTCTATTACGTGGTATTTTAAACTCAGTCTGTGAATCAAGTTTGCAGAAATGCACCTCTGCCTGACCCTTTAGAATACAGGCTTGCCTTGTACATTTGTATGAATTTTGTGAAATTCCCGAGTCCGTTGATCCCGAATGCGCCCCCGCGTCCAGCCAATTGGGGGGGATTTTAATGTGTAATCCAATATGGAGATTAAACAGCGACCGGTAAATACATATGTGGGTTTAAAAGTGCGCAGTTCATTTAACTGCCGGCTTGATGCATTTTGTTTTAACGCGCCAAATTAATAACTTTTTGCACATAGCATTTCGCATCGCTTGTATCCAATTACTCGTATACTCGGTTTGCATCGGTTGTTGGGTAAATAACACTAAATTTATTGTGACTGATGGCAGAAAACGTCGTTTCCTAACTAACAGTGTTTTATTCAAACAATAGAATAATTCATCAAATACAACCAACTGGCAAATGTTTGTGTGAAAATATTTGTTTTGGATTTGGGTGTTTGTGAGACCTAAAAGTCTCTCGTAGTTTCTTCGTAGACTCCGTAAACTTATACCAAATTTCCTGACTATTGTACATAGAAAATTCAAAAGTCTATTAAATATGCAATGCAGATCATTATGGCAAGTTACATAATCTAAAGAGGAAATTATAAACACGAACTCATTTTTTAATAGGTTAAGTTTCGTTAATTCTAAAGTAGAAAGCATTTTCGAAATGTATTTGTAAACGAGTCCTATACCAAGTCAAAATGGCCGCCAGTTGAAAATAAAACCTAACAAAATTCCACGGAAGTATATTTACAAAATATTATTCCGTAGCAAAATAGTCAATACATTAAAAATTGCAAAACACACAGATGTTTTGTGCAAACAATCTTCAGCATTTCTGTGGACGCGCCGAATCTCAAGAGTATGGAGTCAGGGTTGTGGGTAATTGGACAGAAAATACGCGAGTCCCGGCCCACCGCGTAGCTTCACTCAAGTGGGTTCAGCATGTAACGAGTTGCGAGAATTTTGTATAAATCTCAAGCTCTTAGATATTTGATATTTCGTGTTACTTGAAATATTTGAGACGTATTTTCATCGTACTTGAGGGGTTGTTAATCTTTTTTATGTAGTTTTGTACGTAGTTGTGATGATAGCTTAATTGGTTAGGTGTGCGGTTTTTTGGAACATCTTGGTAGTCGTGAGTTGGAATCGCACCTTTTGAATAATTTATTTAAGTGATCGATAATCACTTAAACTTTTAAGGAAATATTCTAAAGAAACCTGTTTTATTTTGTAGGTTAAAGGTGCAAGATAGGTTAGCCTTAAGTGTATGTGTGTTCCATGGAACTCACATGATAAACAGTAGCCTATGGATTGATATATTATATACAGGGTGTATTCAGACCGTGATCGGAAACCAAGGCAGGTAATAGCTAAGGTGATTACAAACCCCCTGGCGTTAAAGAAAATTCTGACCATAAATAAAAAATTTGACGTTTTCCAAACAAACCGCGTACATTTAATACCCATGGTTGTATGGAAAACGTAAAAATTTTTATTTATGGTCAGAATTTTCTTTAACGCCAGGGGGTTTGTAATCACCGTCGCTATTACCTGCCTTGGTTTCCGATCACGGTCTGAATACACCCTGTATGCATGTCAATATAAATTGTAATAAGTTTTAATGCACCAAATTATAATCATAATTTTCAAATCACCGTTACAATTTTGGTGAATATTTATTTTTAGTGGTCTTTATCTTTAGTTGTATAATGTTTATACCTTTATCGATCTTTCAAAAGCCGGCTGTGAATGTACTAAAGTCATAAATGCACGGGTCTAGAACCTAGCACTACTGCTAACGATATAAATTTTTGTTAAGTTTTTAAGATATTGTCTTAATGTCAAGTTTGTACATATGTGTTGTGTTTCTTGTAAAAAATAAATAAAAATAAATTGTTATTTTTAGACCCTCTTGAAAAATAAGTATAAATGTATATTTAAAAAAATGTAAATAGCTGATAACTATAGTAGGCGCATCACCCATAATTCAAACGAAAACACTAATTCTTGCCAAACAGCGAACCTTTCCGAGGATAATAAAATTTTACACCACCAACAAAGTTATTCAAAGGCGTCGTTTGTCAAAGCACTCGAGTAAAGTTTAGCTATTAGACGCGCTTCCTATCGAATATCTCAACTTACCTCCAAGTTAACAGCGGCTCTTCGCTCCACGTCGGTAATTGATGTAAATTCGCTACTGGCGCTTAATTAATAATTTCCTTATCTATACTGTGAGCCGAATATCGCCAAAATGGCTGACCGCTTCTACAATTTGATATCGTTGGTTTTATCTTCATTTGTACGAAAGTTGGCTTGTATTTGATACCGAATTTTGCTTTATTAGAAGAAACTGAGAATTTTAACATTATTAGAAGAATTTTTTGAGCAAACATAAAAATTGTTGATAAAAGTTAATGATGTTTTCGTTTGACGTGCAAGTGTGTGACAATTTATAATGAATACACACTTGACTTTACTGTTGCACTTAAATTAAATCATGCATAACCGAATTCCTATAGGGTAGACCGAGGCGAACCGGATCAAATTTTTTTTGAGGACATGAAAAACATAGTAAAGTATATTATATGTGACTTTTATTGACGAATTGGCAATCAGTAACATTCTAACTATACAATAAACATTAAAAAACTTAAATTATTCAAAAATTCTACAAAATGTCATCTAAAAACTTGAAAAACAAAAATATCCGATTCGCCCCAAATCCAAATGCTTTGGAATCATTAACAAAATTAAAATAATAAGAAATAGGATAGGGTGTTAATCGTTAACACATAAATCACATATATTACGGCCTTATTTCCCTCCCATCCATCAACACATTTTCTGTGACACCATTCTTTGCATGCATCGAATCGAATCCTCTGATGGTGGATGAATGAATATTTCTGAGCAGTAAATGCAATGCTAATCTCTCTGTTTGGAACCCATGATTTTTATTCCAGGCGTTCTTTTATTCTTCTTAAATTTTTTGGCGTTCTGCGAATTCATATGCATATTTACGGACCGCCTTGGGTGTAATTCCGAAGCCACGATTCGCTTAGTGTAGTAATCGGTAAATGCTAAAGTATCTTTCTTCAGAATCTTTCAGTATTCTCATCTAAGGCTGCCTGTCCACCACGTGTCTTGGTAGCACCTCTGGAGAGCGTGACTCTTTGTAAGCTGGTATATGGCAATTCATAAATCTCAGTAGCTCGGCGGAAAGCTAATTCTTTGGTCAGGACTTTATTTGCGACTTCTCTCATATTTTCTTGGGACCATTCTCCCTCATTTTTCTTTCTTTTGTACATGCGAACCATCTACAATGAAATAATTATGCAAAATTAACCTCAAATTTAAAATAAATAATTTTATAAAAGTGTTTTCATTCTCCCCAACGACGTGATCCGAATAGCCCCATATTAAACACTTATGAAATAAATATTTTACAAATTAACTTGTAATATTGTGCTTAAAAACTAAGATGTTTCCTAAAATATACACCTTTCTAATGAATATAGGCCATCTAATTCAAAGTAGTAACACAAAACCTTAGAATGACACAAAGAAATGGTAAGTACGTACCTTAGATAGGCGTCGAAATTGTAACGCGCACTAACACCTGACTCACTGGCGAGCAGCGCTGAGATCATTATACTAGTCGAAACCAAACACTACCGATGGCTAGAGATGCGTGGGGGGAGGGGTTCTTAAGATGCCAGACATTTGTGTCCCTTGGTAACGCGTTATTGAAAATATTAGCGGATTTCTAATTTTGATCCGATTCGCCCCTTGATCCGATTCGCCTCGGTCTACCCTACATATACTGCATTAACTACAGCATAGTATATACGTTGGTTTTTGACCAAAAATTGTTATAAAATGTGTTCATTATGGTAATGTCAGGCATAGCAGTGGTAATATGGTTTCTAGAATTTAGAGTTGAAGTTTAGACTGCCTCATGGTCTCGCGGCTCAAGGATGTGCCGTGCGATCTAGAGGTCCTGGGTTCGATTACCGGGTCGGGCAAACTTTATTGGGTTTTTCCATTAGAAAATTCTCAGTAGCAGCACGGAGTCTGGAAATGTACCCGAAAATCGGCAATAGGCTCGCCCCCTATTACGTGGTACTGAAACATACTTGGCGAAATGTGGGTGCAGAAATGCACCTCTGCCTACCCCTTCGGGGAATACAGGCGTGAGGTTATGGATGTATGTAATTTAGAGTTCCTCCTACAGGGATATAAAACAAAGCCTTCACGGCTTCTACAACCCAATATTCACCGGTTATTCCCACATTACATTTCACACAACACAAC
Organism: Hemaris fuciformis; assembly: GCA_907164795.1. Lineage (NCBI taxonomy): Eukaryota > Metazoa > Arthropoda > Insecta > Lepidoptera > Sphingidae > Hemaris > Hemaris fuciformis. The sequence continues at coordinate 16,271,582 of OU015438.1, read as the reverse complement.
AATTCCTTTTCACCAACCATACATCGATTTCGAACAGCCATAACGTATTTCATGCACATTAAAAAGGGGGGCACCTATATAAAATTAAGTCAACAAGCTCCACCGAAATATTATTCATAGAAAACCTTCTTGAGGTGTTGAGTGGGAGCGCGGGCCGAGGGAAAGAAAGGGAACCTACTAACTTCCTTCATGAATTGTAAATGTAATTTGGCTGGGTATGTGTGGCAATTGTTTCTGCGCGATTGTCGGCTTACGATTTTAGTGATGGACGACCACCAGCCTGTGGGAGGCAAGAGCTGTTAACATGACTTATGAACGGACGCGTATACTTAGTTTTAGGTGAAAAGGCGTGAATCAAGACGTGCTGTGATCAGCATATTTACGTCCTGTTTTGAAGTAATCGTAGCAATTGGGTCTGAAGATACTGAAATTTGAAAGTAGTAGGACTATCAGCTAGTTAATCTACACTAGAGTGCGCAAAGACTTAAAGCAATTTAAAGCAAATATTAATGATTTAAAGCAATTCTGTTGATTTTCAATTGGAGTCCGAGGTTAGCAATGGCTACATTAAACCGTTTAGAAGTTGCAACAGTAACCATACTTAAACTAGCATCCTGTTCAGAATTAATCTATGTAGATCCAGCTTTCAATTGGCAGTCAATTTCTTTCTGGCTTCAATTCTGAAGTCCACTAAGATAAAGTTTGACAGACAGAAGCTAGTATTTCTGCACGATACATATTTCACTCAACTACATTATCTAAATTAATACGTATTATGGAGCAGGGTTTATGCCAGGTCGTAGAAGGTAGCTACTGGAGCTATTCTAAAATTATTTTCTAAGATTATTTCACTAAAACAAACTATACTTTACCTAAATAAAGCCAGGGGAGTCTACTGGTCTTTTCTAAAATTTGAATTTGCAGTGTGAAGTGACGCCATTGCTGTCTCATATTATTATCATGTGTTAGCAGACTTTTGAGTCTACATATTTATATATTATCATCATCAGCCCATATACGTCCCACTGCTGGGCACGGGTCTCCTCTACCATTGAGAGGGTTAGGCCTTAGTCCACTACGCTGGCCTAGTGCGGGTTGGCGGACTACACACCTAAGAAATTCCTAAGAAGTTTCAGGTGTGCAGGTTTCATCACGATGTTTTCCTTCACCGTTAAAGTACGTGATTATTCATTGTAAATACACACATAACTTCGAAAAGTCAGAGGTGTGTGCCTGGGGTTTGAACGCGCGACCGTCGAGATTCTCGACCGCGTGCCTATACCTCGAGGCCATCACGACTTCATTTATATATTATGTCTAATATGAAATCAGAATCCTTTAAAAATCATTTTGAAAAGAATTAAAACAAGCCTATTTCACCCCCTACATGACGGCTTCAACTTTTATTCGCCTTACCATAATCCGATATACCAAAGGCAATCTCGGCTTCGTGCGACTTTTCCCATTTCGTGTTACACTTCCTTTTGTCTATGGCGAAAGTTGTGAATGATCCTTGGTAACAGATTGTTTTTGAATTATGATGTATGAATTATCATGTATCTCTGCACCACCCTGAGGTTGACTGGTAGATAATGCCTTAGGCATTAAGTCCGCCTTTATACGTTATTATGTATAAAAAGAATAAATAAATAACCTTCTTAATATAAATGCTCTTGGTGTGGAATTGTGTTATAAAATAATGTTATGATAGAATTGAAAAATAGTCATTGCATAACGGGTTCAAAGCTAGCAAATGTTATTATGGAGTTAATCACCGTGCTGTGACTAATTTGAAATCGATAAATATTTGGTTCCGGTATAATATTTTGGGAGTGAATAATTGAATGTCTACAAAAAGTTTGTGTTATCAAACATTTTTCCTAAATATACAAAAGTAATAATCTTTTTAATGATATCATCATGAATGAAAATAAATCATATCGGATATTAAACAAATATATTTGGATATGAGTCTGTGGAGCCTGAATACTTTTAAATTTCAAAATAATAAATAAATACATCCAACAGTCACATATATAGTTCTGACCCCACACAAGGATACGAGTCCTGTGTCGTACATATCAGAAACTACGAGAGACTTGTCGGTCTCACAACACCCAGATCCGAAACAAATATTTGCGGATCACACAAACATTTGTCTCGGTTCGAGGATCGAACCCGCGGCTTCTCGTTTCGCAAGCTGGTATCAGCTGCGCCACGGGGCTGTCAAAGGTTTCTTGTCTTTATTTTTAATAAAAGTCTACAGTCTCATATATACTATTTTATGTTACCAGTCTTTTACTTTATAAACAGCGTCATAAGAATGCAAAGTTTAAGTAATTTTGAAAGGCTAATTCGCTCCCAAATTCATTACTTTCAATAGCAATCCGCCACTATAAAAAGCTCCATTTACCTTATCAAGTGGCGTTAAATTTTCATTATCTGATGTCAAGGGCATAAAACGTACTAAATGGCATATAAAAAGATATCACACGCGAATGAAAACTATTCCGAGAGCAATGCAATTGGGTAATACTGCCGACTGTTCATTCACCTGCCGGATTGAGACAGGGAGGGCGAGAAGGGAAGAATTCAGTTTTGAAATAGGATGAGTGGATTAAAAGAATAATTTTATTACGTAGAATGAAATTAACTTTAGACAATTATAATGCGGTGTTAATTGAGTGTCTATTGACAGGCCCGTGGCGCAGTTGGCTAGATACCAGCTTGCGAAACGAGAGGTCGCGGGTTCGGGCACAAATATTTGTTTCGGGTCTGCGTGTTTGTGAGATTTATTTATTATTGTCTAGAAATACTGCTCTAGTCAGTGCTTCCTTTCAATCGTGCTGAATTTGCATTCACTGTGGTTTAAATTGTCAGCTCACGTGTTCCAATCAAAGATTATTCTTAGGTCTTTTAAACGTTGCGTGAAGATGTACATCAGGAGATCGGCATAAGGGTAACGAGTGACGAGAGATGAGAGATTTTCGCCACTTAATGCTCTGTCTAGGTAGTAAAGAGTGGTTACTTTGCCTTTTCTTATTTTTCTTTGTTTGAGAAATTTCTGGTTAGTCAAATAACTATATGAAGAATAGGACTGTTTACTTAAAGGTGCATTATCCAATATGATCAAGAAAATAAATGTAGAAGGGTTGAGTTGAAAAGACCGTGTTATTTAGTAGGGCGAAATCTCAGTCTCTTAATTCCATTGACCGTCCAATGAACCTAATCACCACCCCATAGAAACAACGAGACAGACAAACGTACTGAGCTGTCTTGTCCTCGTAAAACACACGTTTTACCGACATATTATACAGGACGTTTTGTTAAAACGACTTCTTGGACTGGAGGGAATCTAAATTGGCGCGAATTTTATGTGAAGCGTTCAACGTGTCTGCGAATAGGGCTCGGACGTGAAACTGGCAAAAAAGGGCCTTACGATGATTCTTTGCTGTTAAGGCGAAGGTCCATGGAGCGGAGTGAATCGATGAAAAACTGCCTTTGTGACGCAATTGGAATAGTGTGTAATTTTTTTTTTCATTCACTCAAGCTTGTATTGTAGACAGAAATGTATGTACCTATTATGTATTTTGTGCCGTGTGGTCCTGGGTTTGATTACCGCGTCGGGCAAAGTGTTATTGGGTTTCTCCGTTAGGAAATTCTCTGTAGCAGCACAGAGTCTGGAAATGTGCCCGAAAAACGGCAAAAGGCTCGCCCCCTATTACGTTACTGATACATACCTGGTGAAATGTGGGTGTAGAAATGCACCTCTGCCTACCCCTTCGGGGAATATAGGCGTAAGGTTATGTATGTATGTATGTATTTCTACACACATGTTTCGCTTGATTTTTAATTTCCATGCAACGGTGGCCAAGCCTATATCAGTCGAGAACACTTCAAGTTTATGGCTTCTAAAAAAAATCATATGTAAAATTCCAATAACACATTCTAACGTCCGATAATTAAAAAAAGTAATGCAAGAAACAAAATAATTATGTATTAACATAAGCAATTAATAATAAAGCAATGCTTAATTAATGAAACACATCAGTGTCTCAAGGGACCGATGGCTTAGCGGTGCGATTGAGTCGCCGCCTCCCCGCGAGAGTACGGCTTCGCTGCTCGAGCTAGATAAAGTGCGCCTCCCATCAGCGGTCCGTGTGCCGTGTCCGATAGTTTGCAATGGCGGCCAAGAAAATTGGGCACTGTTTAAAATAATCGTCAGTTATTATCACATTTTATGCATTACTTCTCTTCTTTTCCAAAAATGTATATATAGGTTTATAGGCACACCTGCTGTGTATCATCTCTGCATCACTCTAGGTTCGACTGGCAGAAAATGCCTTAGGCATTAAGTCCACTTTTACAATTACTGTATGTATACAAATATATAAAATAATATTTTTGGAGTGCAAAGTGCAAGTTATAGAGAACGATAATATAATATGTGTAGTTACCGTAGTTCTGTCATCTCCAGTTGAATATGGGTAATTTTATACATTAATGTATTTAGAAAATTGGATCAAATAGTTTGGTTACTAAAATTATGCTTAAAACGTCAATAGCTTCGCCCCGTATAGTATACGTAGGATTTAAGAAAAATAAATTGCGAAACATGGGTCTAGAAATTCATCTCTATCAACCCCTTTTGGGAATGCAAGCGTGACTGAGTACTCATGTGTATACATTAAACACACTAAATAACTAAATATTGTTAAAATGCGTGTATTGTAACGCAAACAATTTGTAGTTCCTAATACTGTCACGGGTGGCGCTCTTCTTTCCTGTTAAAAAGTTTTGTACTTGATTGTTATCGGAATAAATTGTTTAAGTAGCGTTTACAAAATATTTCTTTTATTACAACATCCACCCTAATTCCTATAAATATGAATAAAGAAAGTGACCTATAATTTTGGCTCTAAGTGTAAATATAGTGCAGGACGTGTGCCCGATTCTGTGTTTAATTAAAGTTCAAGTTACCGTGAAAAAAGTTTCCCGGATGGAAATGCAAGTCTTCCTTGCTTTATGGCGGGCGCGAGACGACATCTGTCTTCTGGGCTCCTCTTTATAACTATCGGCATTTGTGATGAGATTTTATAAGAAGTTATAAACATTGTGGATTATTAATTTGCTTTAACGGTGAAGGAAAACATCGTGTTGAAACCTGCACACCTAAAAGTTCTTAGGAATTTCTTAGGTGTAGTCCGCCAACCCGCACTGGGCCAGCGTGGTGGACTAAGGCCTAAAACCCTCTCAGTTGTAGAGGAGGCCCGTGCCCAGCAGTGGGACGTATTTGGGCTGATGATGAATTTGTTTTTTTAATTAGATGGATATCTTGATAAATATTTTTGAGTGCTATAAATTTCAAAAGTGGAAGTGACAATAACAAATTGAGTCTTGATAGTAAATTGACTTCATTCAATGCTAACCAGTTGTTACGATTATGCCATTCCATGATCGTGAAACAACCAAAACTTGTTTGGGGTGAGACAGTTGTGGACCTCTATTAGATGTTTATTTTATAGGCACTTATATACAATCCAGTCCATAGACTGTCAATACTTATACGGGCTGATTCAAAATTAGACTTAGACACTACTTCAAAGCTCACTGCTTACGTGATTTAGAAATTTAATTTTAAACCTTTTATATAAATAAATAAAATGTATAATATTTTTAGATAGGAAAATATTAATTGATTTTTTTAAATAAACATTTATTCGGCCAGACCAACTTGAAATTGAAATTACAAACTGTTAACATTACTGAGGGTAAATTAATAACAAAAGACACGCGTAGACGTTCGGACAGAGCTCCTGCACTGTAGATCGGCCGATGAGTGAGTGCGCCTGATACTCAGCAGCGCCCGGTATATAGGCAGCCGACGTGATGACGTCTACGGCCACCCGCGACACAAAATTATTGCTGACAATATATTTTCAGCAAGATATGCCTATAGAAATAGAAAGCCTTTATTGTTGAAACTTATTTTAAATTACAAGAGTTACTTATTTTACCTTATTATTAACTTATAGACTATTATACAATTGATTATAAGATGTTGTACTATTTTAAAAACTTAACTAATATGTATATAATCAAACGTTATTTTAAATTCAGTAGCGATAATATTATTCTTCAACTTGTCTTCCGACAAAGGCCTCCTCTAAAGATTGCCATTCTGCCCTGTTCTTAAGAGCTCGCCAGTTTGAAGTTATTATATGAATATCAGTTATTTTCTTTGTACTGTGTGTTTCGGCGCTATTTATAACCTTCAGAGGGTCGTGGTCATTTTCCCCCACGAGGACCAGTCGGCTTGGGGGAGTGGTATGTTTGGTTTTTATTTTGTTCTTTGTATTAAAATGCCTATAGCCGTGATGGAATATTATAAGGGTATACACATTAACGCCCCTCCATTACCTCAGTTTATCCAGTTTTAAATGTACTGTGAATATAATTTTTTCAGGTCACGCCAATCCCCGTGGGGTTTACAAAAAAGCGTTCAAAGAGAAGATATCCTTTGATATGGTGCGGGCTCAATGCTAGCTTTACTTATTAGTTAATTACTTGAGTGCATGCTTCGATGAGGGGTCTCCGCTAAACGTGTGTTGATTTTTACTCTTCAAAATACATTAAGTGCCCTTTGCTGGTGTACGAGCTTAGAGTTGTTTCAACAATTATTTGAACGAAAATACAGTCTGGTTGTAAGTGATTAATGCTGCCTATGTAATAGGAAGTGGCTATATGGTAATTTTAAAAAGGTAGGTATGAAGGTTGATTTAAAAAAATCTTATTTATTTGGTTTACTAGGGTTGTCGTTAAATATAGAAATAAGTCAATCATGCAAATTAAATTGATAACCATAAAATACAATGAACATATTCATTTAGACCTGGGCTGGTATAAACAAACAGTAGGTATATTACTGTAAAACGTACATTTAAAACTCAAACGCAGTTAAGAAAAGCAGGAAATACCTTTTCTGTATCGGTTTTTGTATATCAAGCACCACAATCTACTCTGCAACGATAACAAGCCTTAATATTATTTTGATGGCCACAACCAAAGGACATTTTCACAAAGTTTAAAATCTAGTTTGGCGGGGGAGCCATTCAGACTACCTGGCTAAAGCTAGGTCCACACCACTGCCTAGTGTCTATGGTATGACTCTGTAATCAGCCATTCCGATGCAAATTCGCTCGCTGAACCAACTATGGCTTTATATAAAGGCTAGCACTCCCGTCTAGGTCGTGAGATTCAATCTTTTGGATCTTGACCATTTGGTTTTATCAATTTATTTTTATAAAGAGTACTTAATGAGATTGTTATTAATTGTATCAGTTTCAATGCTGTTAAATAACCAACTCGCGCTAGGCCAGCATGGTGGACTAAGGCCTAAATCCTTTCATTTGTAGAGGAGAGCCGTACTCAGCAGTGGGACGTATATGGGCTGATGATGAGATAAGGTTTAATATCTCGGTATTCAACGTACTTTAAGTATGGAATGCAATACTTACAACGCTTTGGATTAAATAAGAAATATTTGTATTTCAAACAAATATTGGTTGAATGAAAGATATAATCCTTACCTATGTAATGAATCCTTGTAAATACTTTTGGAGATGGACAGCTATATCTTTCGTCTTGAGACCTACTCTGTCGTAAACGAAAGCCTTCAATGTTTCGTCATTTAACCAGACTTGCTGGAATGCTAGTTTTTTCGACATTCCAAAATATCTAATTCCCTGACATTACCTGGATTGCGGCTCCATCCTCAATGTTTGGAACGGCGTCCGCTATAGGAGTAAGTGAATTTTCCCCTTTATGCAGCCACTTGACTCGGCTACAGAAGGTTTTATCCTTTGATTACACTTGGAGAAAGTTGTGGAAGAACGCGCCGATACACAGCATTGCTGTTCAGGGACGAAACGAGAGTTACGGCAATTATAAAATCTTGGAAAAGTTTCAAACCAACTATTCTAATAGGAACGTTTTTATGTAGTTTTTCTCTTCTTTTTATCCTGAATGTTAGTCTATAGTAAAATAGAGTATAAACCATCAACATTCATTAAATTTAATTGTAAGATAGTTTTTCGATTGTCACAGGCTTAAAATGTTATTGTAAAGATTTTATAGAGAAGGATGAAACATGAGAATAATTCGCTTACTGTAATGTCAGTTACTATTGAACGCTTTTTCATGTTGTGTAGTTTATAACATAATTTAGTACCAGCTAGTTAAATTGGACCATGACATTACAGAATTAAGAAGTTTTGTGATATAAAGACGTAAGCAAACCAAACTGGAAAAATCGACGTCAAAACACAAAATATCTAAGTCTCTCGTCTAGAAAAAATAAATAAAGCCCACTATTGCATTAGGACTGGCAAGTTATCTCCAAAACGAGTCACGTAACCGCTACGCTTGTACCAAAAATTGCAGTAGCGTAACAATGCCTTGCCAAGTGACTTCATTAGGGAGTTGTGTTTACGGCGCCTTCGCAAACTTGTTGCAACCGTCGCCAAGCCAAATAACTTGGTGTGACTATTGTAAACTGCGGAAAACGACTCTCCAACAGAATTCTTTGAGACTTTTAAGTATCTTGTTCAGAAGTCCCATTTTTATATGGGATACTTTACGTATCTGCGTAGGAAAGATTCCCTAGAAGTAAGGGTTTTATGTGGACATCGTCTTAAGTGGTGCAAGAATTTTATTTGATCTTTGCACTAAAACAGGTATTTTCTATAAGATTAATAATTTTATACAGGGTGTATTCCGACCGTGATCGGAAACTAAGGCAGGTAATAACTAAAGTCGTTACAAACCCCCTGGCTTTAAAAACCCCCTGTATATCTGGGAACAAATGTTGAACTTTAAGTATTTCTAAAACGAATTTATTAATTTGTAAGTGGTACGACCGTTAAATAAACAACTCCGGCTCGGGCACTAACTAGTTTCCCTATAATAGGAAGGGAGTGTATCCCCAAGAACAAGCGACAATTTCCGACGGAGCCAAGAAGGAGGAATGGAGTCAAATTTAACCGTAACGTATGAATGAAATCGCAAGTGATCTTGACACGCCATCGACAGATGTTCAGTCAAGAGGCGTCTCAAAGCAACCGCAAGAAGCCGTTGGTTTATCACTCTGTGTAGGTATTTAGACTGTTTCCTCGACAATTTCAAGTAAGATTAAATGTTTTGTTTTCGGCTCCTGTTAAGATATAGCTGTTAGTCTTCTATATATAAATTAATAAATAAATAAAGAGCATTTTTTCTGACTCGGAAATCACACCCATTTTGAAATCGAGACAGATAAATAGTTATTACTAACAATATTATTAGAGTTGGAGATATATATACAACTATAGATTTTAAAATGAAGCAGTGAATTTTGAAGCAGTGATGGCCTCGAGGTTTAGGCGCGCGGTCGAGAATTTCGACGGTCGCAGGTTCAAACCCCAGGCACACACCTCTGACTTTTCGAAGTTATGTGTGTATTCACAATGAATTATCACATTATACTTTAACGGTGAAGGAAAACATCGTGATAAAACCTGCACACCTAAAATTTCTTAGGAATTTCTTAGGTGTGTAGTCCGCCAACCCGCACTAGGCCAGCGTGGTGGACTAAGGCCTAAACCCTCTCAGTTGTAGAGGAGGCCCGTGCCCAGCAGTGGGACGTATTTGGGCTGATGATGATGATAGATTTTAATGTTTTTGTTTATACTAAATTCTTTCTAAACCTATACAGTATAAGATCTATAGTCCCTACGTCCATCTGTCAACTATCCAATCAGCTGGTAGTTAAATATTTGATGAACAAGATTTAATTCAAGGGTGGACATAATTGTATAAAGAAGTTAAACATTGCCGGGTGGACAGTGGCGAGGGCGCGAGGGTCACGCCGAATTACTGTTATTGATTAAGTACACAGGGACAAATCACTGTGTAGTTTTGAAATAGCTAGATGCTATGTTTACATCAGCACATTACAGATCACGAGAATGGAAATGATAACTGGAAGTAGTCACTTTAAAAGAAGGCACAATTTTCTTGTTGGTATAGATGAAATATAAAAATAAACGCAACAGAAAAATGAAATGATATGCTGCTCTGAATAATTTCCAAAAAATTATATTTATTATTATTATTAGTAATCTATTTCTTGTTTGAAAAGAGTAAAACTCGAGTTTCTTGACTGTTGTTCTCTAGCAGTGACTGCCTTCCAAAATTAACGTGTCAAGAAGATTTAGTTATAACTTTATCTAACTAATCTATTTTACATTGAGTTTACTTAATAAAAAAAACATTTCATTTCATATCATTTTCAAGGAACCAAATACCTATACTACTGTGTCCAAAAAATAAGGTGACATTTGAATTTAAACGGCGCGTGTCGAAGGACTTGGAGAATTTTAATTTTTTTCAGGTTGGTAGTACTGTCCGTGACATCTATGTCAAATTTACTAAATATTAAATATTCATTAGTGTTTGAGATACGCGTCATTTTGTGAGCAGCTAAAAGTGAGTTTTTCGTTTTTCGCGATGTCGAAATTTGTTGAGCAAAGGATTTGCATTAAATTTTGTTTGCGGAATCAATTTTCTGCTGCGGATACGTTGAGGATGGTGCGGAAAGCTTTTGGTGATGAGGCTATGTCTAAAAAAAATGTTTACAAGTGGTATAGTGAGTTCCAAGCCGGCCGTGAACGTGTCGAAGACGAAGAGCGTCCTGGGCGACCATCAACCTCAACCGACGAAGCTCACGTCCAACAAATCAAAGATTTGGTGTTGAAAAACCGTCGATTAACGATTAGAGACCTTGCTGATGAGGTTGGCATATCGAAAGGCTCGGTCAATACTATTTTAAAGGATGTTTTGGGCCTCAAGCGCGACAAATCTCGACTGGTACCGAAAACTGCACTCGTAATTCGTGATCATTTCGCCAATAACTCAACCCATATCGTTCCGCAACCACCGTATTCACCTGATCTGGCGCCGTGTGACTTCTGGCTGTTCAGCATGCTCAAAAGATAGCTCCGGGGACACCGTTTTGATACGATAAAGGAGATTCAAGCCGCAGCGAAGACGGAACTGAAGACCATCCCGGAAAGTGACTACAATCAGTGCTTCGAAGATTGGAAAATCCGTTGGCATAAGAGCATTGCATCGGGAGGGGATTACTTTGAAGGGGATGAAATTGATTTGGAAGAATAAATAAAGAATTTTCGAAATAAATACAATGTCACCTTATTTTTTGGACACAGTAGTATAATGCACATTGTTTTGGATTTTTTTATCAATCTGCTTTGTTAAAAATACGAAATATTTTACTGTAGGTACTGTCCAATCCCTAAATCAACGAACGAAATAAAAGTCAGTCACTCACAGAAAAGATACTAACTAAAAAAATTACGAACTCTTAGTTACAAAATTCCAGTCAGTCCACCTAAACGATCCTAATGGCTCATGAAAGCAACAATTCAAAAATAAATTATCGACTTAATGCCCTCACTTGCTGCAGACTAATTTCACACCAGTCTAGATTCACGACACTACCTAAAATGGTTTGGTATTTGCCCTAAGACTAGTGGCCCGGTCCGTGCCAAAACTCTAAGCCACCTTAAGGCCTTCTGACATAGCTCGACAATTGTTTCCGCCCCGTGGTGTCCGGAACGACAAATTAACGAGCTCCATTGAGACATTCGACGTCTTAAGACTTTGGACAACTTGCGCTAAAAGATGACGACATTGTAACATGAAATAAAAATTAGGTGCTGAATCAACGATGTATATTTTTCTCTAAAAATGTTTGTGTTACTTAAGAAATAAATCTACACGAAAATGATTTTGCATATTTGCAACTGTTTCTAATAGTTGTGAAATGATAAAATATATAATAGAATAAAATTATACATACATACATAAACTCACGCCTGTATTCCCCGAAGGGGTAGGCAGAGGTGCATTTCTGCACCCACATTTCGCCAGGTATGTATCAGTCCCACGTAATAGGGGGCGACCCTATTGCCGTCGGGCACATTTCCAGACTCCGTGCTGTTACTGAGAATTTCCTAATGGAAAACCCAATAACACTTTGCCCGACCCGGGAATCGAACCCAGGACCTCTAGATCCCACGGCACATACTTGTACCGCGAGACCACGAGGCAGACAAATTATAATTTTAGATATTTCGCCATTATGAATAAAATCAACTCGATCGCAGTTTCTATATATATATATCTCTCTAATAACTTCTTCTCCACGAAGAGGAAAGGCTTTTATTCATATAATTTATACAAATAATCTTCCTACTACTGTATTATTGCTCTATTTTTTCCTATAATTTATCATCCATGTATCAATATTAACTTCCTAAATCAACGATAACTTCGTGCCTTCCTCGAAGGTGACCAGTTCAAGGAATCGTGACAACTCTTGCGAATCCCTATTCTATCTTGGTAGGCGGTCAGCTATTTGCATTGGAAATAGGTAATAATGTTAAATTGTTAGCGGAACAGTTTACGTCGCCCTTTGATTGTTGGCCCTCGATAATTTTGTTTGTGTCCGCTTGGACCACGTCGCGCTATTGATTTATATCATTAAACAATACTGCCTCAGAGGGTAGTTATTTGATTACAATTTTTGCGAACTCGGCAAATATTTCAGTAACAGATTTATGTTGCTATTTCGATACTTCGTTAGTAAAATCTTGTAGTGTCACTTGATTTCATTTGTTAATTGCAGTATAGTTTAAACGAGTTTATTTGGACGATCAATCTTTATCAGGCGATTTTTGTACCTCTAAATTGATGAACAGTTTTTGATGTTTTTTTGTAGACTAGGTGCACGGTAAGAGATATTTTTTTCTGGAAAAATATTACTTTGTAAAGGATTTTATTTATAACAGGCCTTTACTAAACATATATTAATGCGAGTGAAGCCGTCGGTAAATTATATTTAGCATAATTTTAACTGACAACAAAAATATTTTTTACTTTTGATGCATGCGCAAAATTATTGTTTTTTTTAAAGAGGCCTAACAACTTACATGTTGTGGTAAGTAAGCAGTATGGTGTGGTGAAATTAACGTTGTAGAACAATAGTATGTGTCCCATAAGGGATAGATAGAAATTTGCTTTTATCACTTCAGAAAAGTGCGCTTATTTCCGTTTTTCGAGAGGGTATCTAGAATAGCGTTGTTTCTGAGAATTCCAAATGACTGAGCCCGGGATCTCCATCGCACGGCGTTTATACAAGCGAAGGACGCAATACAAAAAATATTTTTATTGCTGTTGAGAATCTCAGCGCAACGATGCGTAATTCTTGTAAATAAAAATGCTTTTTGCAGTAGTTCCTAGCACGTATAGTCTAAGAGTCAGCGGTGCGCCTGTCTCAAAGACAAAGCCGCTTTCCTTGTCTAAACCTCAAACGATAAATCCATTGGTGTCCGGTACAGATTATACGGAACCCCGCTGCTCCTGAACTAAGCTTTACCACGTTTATATTCCATAAACACAAGCTAAAACAATCTTTGTTACCATTACGTAGGGTCCTCGTATACAGCATGCAATTGTTGGCAGGTAAGAACATTCGTAAGTTATTTTTTGTTGCATTGTTATTTAAAAATGTACTCTAACACGTTGGATTAAGGTGTAAAAAGAAAGGATTGTGGTTGGCGACTGGATGTGCCACGTTTCCGATCGCCGCTAAGGCTTGTTTGGCTTTGCTTAGTGTCGACTTTTGTGCAAATGTTGGAAAAATGTTTTGTTTAAAAATTATATCAGACGTAGAATGTCTTATTGTGTCAATAATCTTTACACTGTGCTATTTATTGTAAATAAAAATGGACATACATATATTCACATCCTCACACCTGTGTATATACTCGAAGGCAACTAGGTATATCTAAACTCATGTTGTCTAGGCACAAATTGACAACCCCGTGGCGCAGTTAACTAGACACCAGCTTGCGAAACGAGAGGCCGCGGGTTCCATCCCCGCACCGAGACAAATGTTTGTGTGATCCACAAATATTTGTTTCGGGTCTGGGTGTATGTGAGACCGAAAAGTCTTTCATAGTTTCTGATACCCACAACACAAGACTTGTATCTACTATGTATGTGACTGTTGGGTGTATTTATTTATAAAATCTCTATTGCCTGTTCATACAGGAATTGCCATTCCTTGCTGGAACTTTACCCGACCTGATAACGATGCGAGACCAAGAAGCCGTCATGGGCTTTTTCCTAATAAATATCCCTACAGATGTTACAAGAACAAATCTTCCACCACCGTAACACCATAATTATTGGCTGCAACTATCCATTCGGCGACGTCAAATACGTTAACCATGGCTCGTGCGCCCATTCGCAATGGTACGTTGAACACGATTTGTGTTGCATGCTCACCCTCGGACCGATTTAGGGTGGTGTTGCCACAATAAATGCTAAAACATGTCCTATTATAGGTGTAAATTCAAACTGCTAGTTTTTGTTACTGACTGCCTCGTGGTCTCGCGGTACAAGTATGTGCCGTGCGATCTAGAGGTCCTGGGTTCGATTCCCGGGTCGGGCAAAGTGTTATTGGGTTTTTCCTTTAGGAAATTCTCGGTAACAGCACGGAGACTGGAAATATGCCCGAAAAACGGCAATAGGCTCGCCCTCTATTACGTGGGACTGATACTTGGCGAAATATGGGTGCAGAAATGCACCTCTGCCTACCTCTTCGAGGAATACAGGCGTGAGTTTATGTATGTTTTTGTTACTAGGTGTCAGTGTTTTACGACAATTTTTACAGGTTTGTTACATAAAAATCGTGAAACTTGTATTGCTAACAGTTATCTGTGGTTTCAAGTGAAGTAACATGTATTAGAGAGCATATAGAACCATTGCGTAACTTCTCAATCATGGGGAGAACTCACACACTGAGGAAACAGTTCGGCTGACAAACTATTCCACTATCACAAAGTATGGCACTGCATACGAATTACTATTTCAATAAACTTAGGAATATTATTTATTTAACGGAGATTCTTGGACGTTATTGATTTTAAATCAAACAGTCAAACTTTTGGAGGTAATTACAAATTTAATCGGAAACAAACTTATTCCAGAGCTCCGTTCGGTCCGGCGTTCCGAGCGAGAATGAATCATTCTCGATCGGGCGGTTGCTTTTATACCCTACGTTGGGCGCACAGTGGGGACGCGTCGACGCTTCGACATATTTATTTACATTTTATACAAAGTTTTTATAGGTAGACTTAATGCCTAAGGCATTCTGTTCCAGTCGAACCTAGGGTGATGCAGAGATGAGATGAGGCAGGTGTGTAAAATATATTCCCATTCAAGATTCTGAGCATCAGAGCACAGTTTTTCTACATCAATTTGTCCAAAACAACGCATGTGCAAAACTTTAGCTGACTGTTTAGGAGGTTTTAGGGAGTAGAATAAATAGACCAGATCATGGTGAGAGAAACCAGGGGCGAAAAATTGTCCATGACTGGCCACAAGGGAAGGGTTAGAAGTCAGCATAAGGTCCCGCCACGTATCCTCTCCATCAAAATTATGATGTGTTGGCTGCAATGGGAGTATGTGTAGACTGGAAGATTTAATGATGTTAAGGATTTTACGGGAACGAGAGGAATGAGGCTCAAGGATATTGGTATTAAAATCTCCCATGATGATATGATGTGCATATTGAGACCCTAAAGATTCCATAATCGATTCGAGACTGGAGAAGTAGTCAATAGAGGGAGGACAATAAACAACACTAAGAACTAATCTAGCTCCCTTGACACAAACCTCAAGGAAAAGATATTCCGCAGTGATTGCATCGACAGGGGAAGAGGTCGCTATAATCTTATAGTTAAAATCACAGTGGAGATAGATAGCAACACCCCGTCCTCTTCTGACAACACGATCGTTCCGGATTAGGCAAAAGTTTGGAAGTGGGTAAAAGGTAGAGGGTAGTTGAGGTTTGAGCCAGGATTCAGAGATCAGGATGGCATGTACATTAGCATCTACAAAAGTCTCAGACAGTTCGCTATAGTGACTCGCTACGCTCTGTGCATTAATGTGACAGACGTTCAAGAGCTTGCTGTTGTGTTGGTTAAAAGTTTGGCGTAATAAATCACCCAGCGTATTAGTCACAGAACAAAAACTGCTGTCATTGCTTGAAGAATGATAATTACTAGCGGAATAAAAGGAATCATCATCAGATATCATTATGTCTCATAAATATCATATAAAACTACTGCAATATAATATATCGATAAAACAAGCTTTAAAAACACTATAAAATAAAATATATACATAAATTAAAACAATCATAATGATAATAAAACGTACCAACTATTGTTTTCTTCAATCTCTGCACCACCCGCCAGCCATTACACTTATGAACATAATATAAAAAAAACGATAAAACAAAATAACGATAATAACGAAGAACTAAAAACAAAACGTAATTACGTAATAACGATTCTGAACGCAACATTAACACTATAATATCTGGATGACATATGGGGTAGATGGAAAAAAATTAATAAAATTAGTAAATACAAACAAAAACACAAGACTAGCGCAGTACACAACTTGAATGGCACTGAGATATACGAAGTCAAAGTCAAAGTCAAAGTCAAAGTCAAAGTCAAAATATCTTTATTCAAATAGACTTTTACAAGTTCTTTTGAATCGTCAATTTTACACATCTTAATTTTTTAAACTATTGCGCGTTTCGTATACTCGCATGAAGCTAAGTTTTTCGCGGTTTCGCGTTTAAATTCGAGGTCCCTGAGCGATCAGTGCCGCGTTTGGTCGCATTGTGGTGTTTGTTGCCTTTTTGTGCTTTTGTGACAGTGCGTTGTATTCCTCCAGTGTGGTGATTTTCACGATGTCATCTGCAATTTTCACTACAATGGTACCATCTTGTGTCCAGCAAGCACGCATTCAAAAATGTTGGCGAGCTTTAGCAAAAATCTGCTGCCGAGGCTTAGTTAAAAACTCCTTCAGGGATAAGGAAGTACCCTTCAGCTTGGACTTAGCCTTCCAGACATCTGACCTTTGCTGAAAATCGGAAAACTTCACAAGTAATGGCCGATGATGTTCTTTGTTGCGGGCCCCAATTCGGTGACATTTAGTAATATGAGACGATGAGATGTTCGTCAGCGCCAACTTTTTGTGAAATATCTCCAAGATTTCCGCAATATTGTCGACCTTATCAGATTCAGGGTGGCCCAGAAGAAGAAGTGTTTTACGCCGATGTCTGGTCTCCATTCCGTCAAGTAAACGCGCACACTCAACGATTTGTTGTCGAAGTAACCGCAGCATATTGAACATTAGTTCTCTGAATGTTCTAAACTCCTCGGCTACGCGTGCAACGGTGTCTTTAGCAGGTACTCCGGTCTGAAGCTGAGCTTCAAGTTCACTCATCCTCGTCGCAAAACAGTCCTCCAGCCTGCTCTGTGCTTCCTGAATGTCAGCAAGTTGAGCCATAACGGTTACGGTAAGATTTTTTGTTTTACTTTAGGTTTTGTCCGTGTATGTGCCGGCAGGTGGTGTATAAATTATGTTTTAGTCACATATTACACAACTTTTTTACGAAGTCGTAAAGTATAAATATACTGAAAATTAAATAAAATTGTGAATTTAAAATCAGTCGATTTACGGACACGTCTATATAAAAATAATTATCGTGTGATTTTTTTCTCTCTTCAATGTAGTTGGTAAAAAACCAGACAGTCAAACAGCCGCGGGTTCAAAATCCAGACTTTAAAAGTATTTGAGGATCTCAAAAATTGTTGTTATAAATTTGAATAGTTTAGGATTATCTTATATCTTATTGTGTGGTCTCGCGGCACAAATATGTGCCGTGCTATCTAAAGGTCCCGGGTTCGATTCCCGGGTCGGGCAAAGTGTTATTGAGTTTTTCCATTAGGAAATTCTTAGTAGCAGCACGGAGTCTGGAAATACGCTCGCCCCCTATTACGTGGGACTGATACATACCTGGCAAAATGAGGATGCAGAAATGCACCTCTGCTTCCATCAATCAGCCGAAAGAGGTCCACTGCTGGACATAGGCCTCTCCCATTGACTTCCACAGGGACCTGCTAAACCTGTTAACCTGTTACCTCTGCTTACCCTTTCGGGAATACAGACGTGAAGTTACGTATGTATGTATGTTACTGCAAGCAGTGATGGCCTCGAGGCTTAGGCGCGCGGTCGAGAATTTCGGCGGTCGCAGGTTCAAACCCCAGGCACACACCTCTGACTTTTCGAAGTTACGTGTGTATTCACAATGAATTATCACTTGCTTTAACGGTGAAGGAAAACATCTTGATAAAACCTGCACACCTAAAAAGTTCTTAGTAATTTCTTAGGTGTGTAGTCCGCCAACCCGCACTAGGCCAGCGTGGTGGACTAAGGCCTAAACCCTCTCAGTTGTAGAGGAGGCCCGTGTTCAGCAGTGGGACGTATTTGGGCTGATGATGATAATGATGATGATGTATGTTACTGTGGGTCTTGACTATAATTGGTCGAACCTTTGGTTCCATTAATATTTCTGTTTCTAATTTGTCTGATTACAAGTGAGACAATGTTATTATTCGGCACAATAATACAATTTCGGTGTAAAGTCTGGGTATTGTCTGAAAGTTTTTGGCGAGGATCGGAAGGTGGTACAAGAATTGGGGGCGATAAATTAAGTGTAGTACGACAAAGTTTATTCAAATAATTCCAACACTGGGGTGTCCATTCACTTATACTTTCAGTGTTTGCGCGTGTTTACATTGCTACACGATAACGTTACAATTAAAATATTTTTAGATTATCTTGTCTGTCTTAGGAATTACAGAATACTGTCTTGTATTTATCTTTATTCTTAACGCATTACTTTATAATTGTTTTTATATTTTATGAACCATTTTTAAAGCGGTACCTAACTCGAGTATTAATTTTATGTACACGTTAAAGTATTGCTAGCGAAATATCGATTAAGAAAATGAGACTTCATACAAATAGCCATGAACTTTACAAAATCTACCTATTTAAACTCGGTCAATTATTTCTAGAGGGACATGGTCTACCATCATCAGCCTATTTACGTCCCACAGCTAGACGCGAGCCTCCCCTACTGAGAGGGTTTAGGCCTAAGTCCACCACACTGACCTAATGTGGTTTGGTGGACTACACACCTTGGAAATTCCTAAAAAAATTATAGTCCGCCAGTTTGCCCATGATGTTTGCTTTCACTGTTAAAGTAAGTGATAATTCATTGTGAATACACACATAGCTTCGAAAAGTCAGAAGTGTGTGCTTGAGGTTTGAACCCGCCACTGCCGAGATTCCCAACCGCGCGCCTAAACATCGAGGTCATCACTACTTTATATCTATGATAATAATACAATGCTTAAGGTTGAAAATTATAATCATATCGTATAAATCAATGGTAACGCACCCCCAAGTCGCAGTAGAGCCAAGTCGCACGTGGCCTTAATGACTCGCGCGAACTGTTTGATTTAAAGTCGCAACAATTGTTTGCGAGGCACTCACATCCCCTCCCTCCCCTCCCGACTTGTGAACAGCTGGGAACTACTAAATGGCGTATCTGTATAATAATAATAAATACTCAGGAGCCGTCTTTATCCCGATAACCACAAATGCGAAGTCTCGATCAATGTCTCCAAACTGTAATAGTAAGCCTTTCTTAAGGAATAGTGCCTCATCATCATCAGCCCAAATACGTCCCACTGTTGGGAACGGGCCTCCTCTACAACTGAGAGGGTTTAGGCCTTAGTCCACCGCGCTGGCCTAGTACGGGTTGGCGGATTACGCACCTAAGAAATTCCTAAGAACTTTTAGGTGTGCAGGTTTTATCACGATGTTTTCCTTCACCGTAAAAGCAAGTGATAATTCATTGTGAATACACACATAACTTCGAAAAGTCAGAGGTGTGTGCCTGGGGTTTGAACCTGCGACCGCCGAAATTCTCGACCGCGCGCCTAAACTCCGAGGCCATCACTGCTTTAATAATAGTGCTTTACTAATGTTGCGGCGAATTAAATTAGAGTAAGTATCGTGCATCATAAATAGTTTCTTGGGCTCTCAATCGTTGAGTGAATCGAACCTACGATTAGACTATCATATGTTTGACACGGCCGCTTCTTAGTCATTCAGGTTGCGTGTAATATCAAGACTTTTATAAATGAGTAATAACCAATTGCAGTCCTTCACTTTTGTTTGAATTTTTTATCATTAGTCATGTGATCGTAGTAGAATGAATAGGACAGACAAGCGGCGACATTCGTCCCCATAAAAATACTGTCTATTTCCCTTCTAATCTTATTCAGCTGTTCTGTGGACTATATAGTCCACTACAAATGGCAAAAAATATATTTCATATTAACGGAAAATATATAAAATTGCACATTTTACTTTAACGTAGTTTCAGAAAAATACCACTCATTTACCTTACATTTATTCAGAACAAATAATATAGGTACTTCACTATCTTACATTCCTTCATAAGTTATTCGCTCCTTATCTTAGCTCAACCATATTACATTACAATATTCATCACATTTTCCATATTACTGGAAACACTATGAACAAAACGTCAGCTCAAACAGCGCTTTATTGCGTTGTAAAAAAGCGCTTCTTAATAAACTGCCATTTGACAAACAAGTGGCAGCGCAAGTAATACTTGGTGAAATATTCCAATGAAATATGTATTAAATCCGCGACCGCCGAGATTAAGCCGGTGACAAAACCGACGGATATTAATGATGAACGCCGTCCACTGCTTGCTGTGATGTAGAAAGATTTTCAAAGATTTTACTTAAGCAGCAATGGAATTGTTATTGTTCTTGAATGGTAAAGGGGTTGAGAAAAGAGTAAATGAAATGATGGTGCGATAGAACTTAATAATAATTGTTCAATATACCCAAACAGTTACATACATAGTTCTGACCCCACACAGGTCTTGTCTCATGGGTATCAGAAACAACGATAGACTTTTCGGTCTCACAAACTTCTAAACTCGGAACAATTATTTGTGGATCACACAAACATTTGTCTCAGTGCAGGGATTGAACCCACGGCCTCTCGTATGGCAAATATACATTCAGTACAAGTTTTGGACCGAATTAAATTCATGTCTAGTTTTAAGGTAATTTTCCTGTCGATACTCAAATTATTGTGCACATGTTGTTCTGAAAATATGACTACCGAACCGAGAAAGCAGAAATATACCATTGCCACCTGCTTCAAAGATTCAGACATAAGCGAGAAGTCTTAAGTTTTAAATAGAAATGATAAAACATGTTTCATTGACGTCACAAAATATCTTGAGCATATCTTGCTGAGGAAGGGCGCCTTGAAGCTAGGTGTGCGGGAAGCAAAGAATTTAATCTACAATGAAAGAAGTAGGAGGTTCTTTGTGCGTGTCACCTACCGCCCGACCCTTGGTATCTACTGCCGACTGTGGCCTCGAGCCGGGAAGAAATAGGCGTTTTCGGACGCGGCAATCAATTGAATAGTAATTGAAGATAAGTCTGTTGCATGTGTTTAAATAGTGTGTTTTACTGATAATTTTTATGGTTTCTATGAAATTAAAACAAACAAATCGTCATCATCATCAGCCCATACACGTCGCAAAGCTGGGCACGGGTTTTCTGTACAAATGAGGGGGTTTTAAAGCCTTAGTCTATGTAGTGATGGCTTCGCGGTTTAAGCGCGCGGTCAAAAATCTCGGCGGTTGCGGTTTCAAACCCCAGGCACACACCTACACACCTTACAGTTCTTAGGAATTTCTTAGGTGTGTAGTCCGCCAACCGGAACTAGGTCAGCGTGGTAGACTAAGGCCTTAAAACCCTCTCAGATGTAAAAGAAACCGTACTGTTAGTAATACTGTAAAGTCCAAACGTAATGTCGGTTGACAATATAGGTTTATAAAATATATGTATATGCAATTTAAAAGAAAATAAGAATTTGATGCAATTCTTTTATTAAATTAGATACAGCATAATTAAAAATCATACTAACGTATAAGAAATTCAAAGCAACAGACAAAAGTTTTGCAAAATAACACATTTTCTCAATATCTTCTTCTTGTTATACCACATCGCACCCGAGAAAGCTTCCTGCATCCTCGCTACCTTTTCCTTACAATTCAATATCCCTTTGTTGCTGGTTTTCTCTTTAATAAATGCGGTAGATCCCCAATTTCAGGTCGAATAATATTGTCACTTTCCATCGCGCCCGAGGCTGCATTACTATGTGGAGATAGTTGACTTTCATTGGATTTTTATAGCATTTTGACTGGGTACGCCATTTGAATATAATGCCTACGTTTGAGCGAAAACTCGATTCAAATTCACCTGATATTGAGTTAAGGTCTTATTTAGATAGATCTTTTGATCTTGTGTTTTTATATTTGAATATTTTATTCAATATTGGAATTGGTAATAATTGTTAGCATTTGAAGAGTTAAAAAGACTAATTAAAACATGGAGTGAAATAAAGAAAATCCAAAAGTGTTACACAGAATTGAATCTTCATCTTCATCATCATCAGCCCATATACGTCTCCCTGCTGGGCACAGGCCTCCTCTGAGAGGGTTAAGATCTTAGTCCACCACGCTGGCCTAGTGCGGGTTGGCGGACAATCGAATCTTACTTAAATCATTTTTTTGGAATTATAGATTAGGATAATAGGGGTTTTGTCTATCATACTTTTTTACGTAGTCTTCATATATAAGTCTTAATATTCTCCATTTCATCGGTAGTAATAAATTTCAATTATGTACTTGTGTACCAAGCAATTAATACTATTGAATATTGAGCGAATTCTTAAACGGTTATTGGAATTCTCTCCAACACCGTCTTAATAAACAAATAAAGAATCTATTTAATAACACCACAAAGAACAAAATTTTCCTCAATAGGCAATAGCGATACAATCAAAACTGAAAATACACCCGAAGCAAGCAATTACCAACTTTGCAACCATCAAATAGCATTCAATAAGAGCTGTTATTTCAGAACGAAGAAACAATTCTGTAGCAAGGGTTAATTAAAACATAGGGCGGTGGGAGCTCGCGGAGGGTCCAATCAGAGCCAGAGGTAATGGCCGCTGATTCGCCAGGGATACTATTTAACAGCTTATTAATTTCTTGTTTGTTGTGCCTATAAAATAACAAGTGAAAGTCGTTAAAGGAATTTTGATGGGCCTTCGTGTTGGCTTTCATATTACGGAGTATTAAGTTGTTTGGCGAAAGGATTCCGGGTTAACATTGAAAATTATAAGTTGAAATGTTTGGCCGCCAGAGCACGGGAAGAGTTAGCCTTAACCACATTTTTTTTTAATAAGTATTGAGTATAAGCCTATGTCTGGTGCTGATGATAAGGGTTTGAAATATATTTCGACCTTGTAGCCTTTTATATTCCTTGATTCTTTAAAAAAAAAAATGTGTAACACCAAAACTCATTTTAAGTGGAAGTAAATAGAATCCACAGACAGTTGACAGACAGTAGACACCAGCTTACGAAACGGGAGGCTGCGGGTTCGATTCCCGCACCGAGACAAATGTTTGTGCGATCCACAAATATTTGTTTCGGGTCTGGGTGTTTGTGAGACCGAAAAGTCTCTTGTAGTTTCTGGCACCCACGACACAGGACTTGTATCCTAGTGTGGGGTCAGAACTATATATGTGACTGTTTGGGTGTATTTTTTTTAGTTACTCTGTCTGCCCGTCTAATAAAGCTTCCCGCCAAAACCACAAGAGCAATTTGAATGATTTTTATCATGGGGATAGATCGATCTTTGGGAAAGAAGACTTATTGCTTGCTGAGGTACAAACATATGTTTAAAGCGAGCGCAACAATTTTGTCATACCTAAGAAAATGAATGAAGGATCAAAGCCGAAGTCATTTAGTATTGCACCCAGACAATTTTTTAGCAGCGGAGTCACGAAAAACTGACAATAAGGTCGAACAGACGGGCGTTCCCACAAGGCTGATGTATGCAGATGCGTCGGTGTTCAATCTAGGCGCGGGCACACGGCCGGCTAGACGCGCGTAACGTTATTAATTATTCATCGGATATCCAGCGAATAAACCAATTTCACGCTTCTTTGCTCGCGAATCGTACCCGCTGCCTCCGCTTCTACAGGGTGCACAGCCAGACCAATGTAATTAAACTCAAATGTGCTGTGTGATGTGGCATCAGCGTGGGTCTACTCTAACTGGTCTTTTTGACTTTAGCTAATGGTATCCTGGAAAAGATATTGATTGATCGGGGAGGTAGATTATTCAACGACATTTTTGTTTTTTAGTCATTGTTTTACTGTCTGCAGTGGAATCCTGTTTTAAAATGTTTATATAGATCCAGCTAGTTAAAGAGAATAACTGGAATGATCTTCTGTGGTCGTCGTGTATGTATATAATGAAGGGTCACTCTTACATATTCATAGACAATGATTGATTGATGATGATGATTTAACATGGTCAAAAACCCTATGCATTGTTTATTTATTAATGAAACAACAATTAACTTTTGAATGGAACCTCGTGGAATGAAATTTTATGTATTTATTAAATCATGGATTATGTTTTTTATAAGTAGGTAATACATATAAAAACATTAAACTCAATTAATTTTAGATATCGAAGATTGCGTTCCGAATTCCTTTAACTCCTTTAAAAAATAATCTTGTTTTAATTCTCGTTTTCAGTTCATATTTTTAAAACTGCCTCGTGGTCTCGCGGTACAAGTATGTGCCGTGCGATCTGGAGGTCCTGGGTTCGATTCCCGGGTCGGGCAAAGTGTTATTGAGTTTTTTATTAGGAAATTCTCGGTAACAGCACGGAGTCTGGAAATGTGCCCGAGGAACGGCAATGGGTTCGCCCCCTATTACGTGGGACTGATACATACTTGGCGAAATGTGGGTGCAGAAATGCACCTCTGCCTACCTCTTCGGGGAATACAGGCGTGAGTTTATGTATGTATGTATTTTTTTAAACTTATTTAGGTTTATTTTTATGATGTAGTTCAGGCTTTGTTTCATAAGCTAAGTTTCCACCATCAGCCTGTAGTTCAACAACTAAACGTAACTGGTAACCGCGCGATCAAATTTGCCACGTCAGCGCACACGCGGCCGCGATCTCATGTACGCTGTTACAACGAGCCCTTTAATTATTGCCCGCGTCTAAATGACACTGCATTCATCAAGACTCTTCTGGCATTTGTGATGATGCTGTTAGAATCTATAGATTTCTGCGGATGATGTTTAAATAAACTGAACGGCTTCATTGGGTGGAGATCCGAGAGCGGTTGACTGTGGGCAGATATGTATAGACATCAGAATGGTAGGAACATCAAGAGATACACACAAATTTATCACAGAAACTGATGAATGCAAAGTTGTAAACCTGTTCTTATCCATCACTGATACACAAATCCCTAATCAAGGCTATTAGCAAGTATTAGAGACATCTGAAATGAATATTTGTACTTGATGGGGTTGTTGGGTTGTAGTTTTATTGGACTGTTCCATCAGGAAATTCTCAGTAGCAGCACGGAGGCTCGTCTCTTATTATCATCATCATCAGCCCAAATACGTCCCACTGCTGAGCACGGGCCTCCTCTACAACTAAGAGGGTTTTAGGCCTTAGTCCACCACGCTGGCCTAGTGCGGGTTGGCGGACTACACAACTAAGAAATTCCTAAGAACTTTTTAGGTGTGCAGGTTTTATCACGATGTTTTCCTTCACCGTTAAAGCAAGTGATAATTCATTGTGAATACACACATAACTTCGAAAAGTCAGAGGTGTGTGCCTGGGGTTTGAACCTGCGACCGCCGAAATTCTCGACCGCGCGCCTAAACCTCGAGCCCATTCTTCTTATTACGTGGGAATGAAATGTGGGTGCCGACCCCTTCAGAAAATACAGATGTGAGGTTATGAATGTTAGAAGGTTTGTACTCTTCCTAAACTACTAACTCTTGTTGTGGAGATCGAACGGCATCTTTTCGCGTTTCCTTGCGCTACAGACACGATTACCATGCCTTCACAATAAGGATCTACAGACACGATTAAAATACCTCCACAATAAGTACGTATATATAAATTCCGAAACAACCGCATTTTGCCAAAGCCAATTTAACGTTCCACATCAATCATTAACGCGTCTAATATAAACGGGCGGGAATTTCGCGGGAATATGAATATCCCCGTTTAATTTTTGCTCGCCTGACGGAGTCTCATTTAATTACCCGGCCGGGTAAGCTCGTCCGAATGTAGGCATGGGAACTCCACCAGCCGTCTTTCCGTTTAGCCGGCCCGCTGCTTCTTTGACTTGGGTAACGTGATTGTTTGGGCATCAGAGGCTTAAATTTTATAGCTGATATGTTTGTTGCCGCTCGTGATGAAAATTTGTTTTAGTTTGGTACTTTAGGAAGTTAGATTAGGTGTGAGCTTATCTATGGAACCGTGATGGTTGATATTATTGGCGCAGTTTGTTAGGCAGTATGTGGACTTTCCGTAGCGTTGAAGTTATATTTAAAAAAAAACTTAAATAAAAAAAAAAATTTTGCAATTTATTTATATGAATTTTACATCTTTAATTTGTTTTTTTTTTAATTCTGGTTACAAAGCCTCGTTACCGGGCGCAAGGTTTAGGTGCGCAGTAAAGTCAAAATACCATCGCGGGTTCAAACCTCAGGCACATACCTCTTGATTCGAAGTTACAACAATATGTATATTTATAATGAAATAATACGTACTTTAACGGTAAAGGAAAACACAGTGAGGAATTCTGCGCACAAAAAAATTTATCTCGGAGATTTTTGTAGTTAGCTGACGCATACTAGGTCAGCGTACTTAGGCGTAACCCCATTCAATTGTAGAAAAAAATTGTGCCCAGCAATAGGACATGGACTGATAAAGAAGACACTATGATGAATATTTCGTGCTTTATATTTTTAAATTTGGTGTTAATAATATAGTTTAGAAAAAATAATGGATGGTGTTTGCAGTTTCACTGCTTTAAGGAAAACTGGCGTTAAGCAACAATTTTCCTGATGCCTTTTATTGAATCAATGTCTCTCCTTATTTCCCTTTTCAATTTTATACCCCTTATTGCAAACAGCAAGTTTTAGGGTGTAAGTGGCTGATGGTTGTAAACATCTGATCATTTATGTTAAAAAACATTAAAATTCGAGCCACAAAAATTGTATATTGTGCTTATAAATATGGAAATACAGTTAAGAGGTGAATTGAAAGTCACCGACAGACATTATGCTCATGCGTAGACAATAATTTAGAAATTTTCCGCCGTGCGAGTTTGTATTGTTGCAATAAATTAGAGGAATCGCTTTACGAGCCCGCACCTCCCCAACAATACAAGGTTTTATTGTGAGGACTATAAAATAATTAAATTTCCATAACGCTGCTCGTGCTCGCGTCTCCCCTCGTCTGGAATATTCATACTACTTCGACATCATTGTATTAATCGCGAAACATTATGCATATCTTAGGTTCTCGCTGTCGAGATTTTATTTTTATTTTTGTATATATTTTTATTCTATTTTGGCGTATAGAAGAAAGAATGAAAGATTAGGCTGTTTATTTTTACAATGCATTGCTTGCAATTACAAACAAGTCCACAAAAAAAAAACATCTATATACAACAATAACCGCCTTAAAAAAAACTTCCAAAACAAATTTATATACATACTAAAAAGTAAAAAAAAATTGCGTATTCTTCTGTAATTTTAATCAACTTATTTTTTTTCTTCATCAATATGTAGGAACGATCTATGTGTTTACCACGTAAGAAGGTGGGTAGGTACCTATCCACTTCAAATATAACTCAACACATACCTATATAACAAGCAATGATCAAAATATTTTAAGAGTTCTCCTTAGTAAAATGATATGAAAATATTGGACTACTTAAAAGTCAATCAAATTATTGCGATAATATAATGTAGTTACAATTATTCTAATTTTTTGGAGTCGAAGAAAAGTGAGACTTTATTTTGTGTTTATTTTTTTTTAAATATCTACGTCTATTTTCCAATTTTCTATTCTAGAAGTGCTAAGTGCTGTCTTAATGTCATATGGATGTACGCTGACCATAATTTAATTTGACGCAATGAAATAAAAAAATATATCTTTCAATGGATTTAAAAAAAAATGACCACCTCGTTAATCCCGATGCATAAGCGTGTGTAAAGAGAAAGCTTCCGGGTTTGATACTAAAACCCCTAAAACTCTTGTTGGTAATGCATTCAAAAATTGTCAGTAGCAGTACACAAGTTAGACAATTGGCAGAAGAACGGCAATATTGCCTCTTATTCCATTGGACATGTTATGTTCAGATGTTTTCAGGTTTGGTTTGTATAAATAAAACTACTAAAGCTTGGTTTCAATAGCGTCTGGCACGTCCACTCGGTCCGATATCACAGGTAGTAGTGAACCGGTTTGAGTGGGGAACAGCGCTTATAATATGATTTATTTTCACGTTTACCTTACAATTTATTATTAATATTACGTGTACACTACAGGACATATTAAAAACAAGTGGCTAAACGTAGGTATGGAAATATTACTGTCTACACCTGCATACAGATGTGAGCATTTTTATGTAGACATGTTATACATAAACATACATACATCCATACATAAACTCACGCTTGTATTCCCTGAAGGGGTAGGCAGAGGTGCATTTCTGCACCCACATTTCCCCAGGTATGTATTAGTCCCACGTAATTGGGGGCGAGCCTATTGCCGTTTTTCGGGCACATTTCCAGACTCCGTGCTGCTACTGAGAATTTCCTAATATAGAAAAACCCAATAACACTTTGCCCGACCCGGGAATCGAACCCAGGACCTCTAGATCGCACGGCACATACTTGTACCGCGAGACTACGAGGCAGTCATATATGTATAAACTTTATACATAAAACTTTATACATAAAATGTTATACACAAACTTTATAAAATTATGCATAGACACAGAACTAAGCATTGGAAACTATAACTGAATATATACAAGTGCTTGACTTAGTAAATAAACAGTACAATAAATTAATCACATAAATTAAAACGCGTAGTGAAACCTTTGCAAAATAATCCGTTACTAACTTCAGTGCAGTGGTACAGAACTCCGGGGATTTTATCCAAATTCTACACATAGATTATAAGGTCTCGCAAAGTAGTGGCGTGTCCGTTCTGCGGTCTCTAGTATTTAGTTTGCCCGCAAATTTGGAATTAATTTGAGCTTTTTAGTCCTTTATGTGATCACATTTGGCTGAGTATGTTTGAAATGGGAAGGAGTTTGCGGCGAGTGAAATTGCTTTACAGAGGACATTGAGAATGCATTTGCACAATTTCCAGTATGTTTAATTGAGTGGTTTCCTGTAGTAGTGATGGCCTCGAGGTTTAGAATCTCGGCTGTTGCAGGTTCAAACCCCAGAGACACAGCTATGTATGTCTTTTCGAAGTTATGTGTGTTTACAATGAATTATCACGTACTTTAACGGTGAAGGAAAACATCGTGAGGACCTTGCACACACCTTAGTCCACATGCCTCCCCCAAAGTTCCGAAAGGGGAGCTTAAGGCGCTTTCCTCTCGTTAAAAAAAAGGCCTTAGTCCACATGATAAATAAACAAGGGTTTGTAGACCACACACTTAAGTGCAGGATTCCCTACGTGGTTTTCTTTCACAGTTAAAGTACGTGATTATTCATTGTTAATACACACATTTCATTCCTAAGAAAATATGTTCCTTATTTGTGTGAGGGCATCAAACTACTTATAACAAACATTGTTAAATTAAAAAAAACACTAACAAATTATTTGCAAAAACCAACGAAACTTATTTCAATTATAAAGTAAACTATATAAATATTGTACTACTATTGACTGCCTCGTGGTCTCGCGGCACAAGTATGTGCGGTGCAATCTAGAGGTCCTGGGTTCGATTCCCGGGTCGGGCAAAGTGTTATTGGGTTTTTCCATTAGGAAATTCTCAGTAGCAGTACGGAATCTGGAATTGTGCCCGAAAAACGGCAATAGGCTCGCCCCCTATTACGTGGGACTGATACAATACTGGCGAAATGTGGGCGCAGAAATGCACCTCTGCCTACCCCTTCGGGGAATACAGGCGTGAGGTTATGTTATTATGTACTACTAGATTATTAAGCCTAAAGTCTTGAAAACAAACAGTAACTTTGTAAGTCAACACAAACAAACAATTAAGTAGGTACGCACATAGCGTCGCTCCTGTCACAATAAATGCAGTGTCAAATGATAATGTTAATCCGTCACATGCAATGTGCTGGCAACGCGTCCCACGGGGCTTATTGCTGGGCGGATAGACGGGCGGACGAAACGAGCGGTTAAATAAACGCAGTAGCAATATTTTTATTATAGATATTAATATTGTATATATTCTATGTAATTCATATATACGCGTTGTAGTATATTATAATATTTGTTGTAGTAGTATATTTGACAGCCCCGTGGCGCAGTTGGCTAGACACCAGCTTGCGAAACGAGAGGCCGCGGGTTCGATCCCCGCACCGAGACAAATGTTTGTGTGATACACAAATATTTGTTTCGGGTCTGGGTGTATGTGAGACCGAAAAGTCTCTCGTAGTTTCTGATACCCACGACACAAGACTTGTATCTTAGTGTGGGATCAGAACTATGTATGTGACTGTTGGGTGTATTTATTTATTTATATTACAAGTTTATTAACGCACTTACACTTCATCTTTGCACCACCCAAGGTTGGACTGTCAGAGATTGCCTCAGGCATTAAGTCCACCTTTATGTGAAGTATGAAGGGTAAATAAATAAATAAAGAGTCGCAAGTGTACGCGGTGTATATAATAAAACAGGAACAGCCGTTTTAAAAAAAAAAGCTTTAGTATTCTGTCTACAAAATTGTAACCTTTTCAGGTTTATGAATAAATATTAAAAAACATGACTGGTATATTGTTTTTGAAATTTGTAAATAATTACTGAATTTTTTCCGTTATCCTCGAAGAAGAAAAATAATAGAAGGGAAACAGTATAAAACCTTATTTCTAATTATTATGTTATTTTTAGTTAGGCAATAAGATAAGATATGCAACTTCATCTAGACAATTTAAACACTTAATTTAATCAGTTAAAATAGTTTATAACTCTAGCTGTTACAGATTTATACAATCAATTTGAACGAAATCAACGAAATTGTTTCACAAAAAATGTGTTCCCAATAGCTCATACATCACGTTGAAAAGTTACACGAAATTATTACCCCGGAGGAGGATAAAGGTAAACATTAATTACATAAACGGATACAACTATAAAAATTCTCGATGAAGTATTGCAGTACATTTTCAATAAATAAAACAATTATATTTTGTATTCGTTCGTGTTAACTTTAGGCGTAACAAATATTTGCGTGGAGTTAATTACCTATTTACATTTATTGTTTTGGTATATCATACAGCCATTTGTGTGAAATATCATGCAATTAACCCTAGATTACTAAACTATCGTAAAATTTACGACGGCAAAATCATGATTCCTGGAAAAAACAAAGTTCTCGTCATTCCCGCGTCCCCTGCTTCACTGTACCTTCCTAATTGCGTCTATCGGTTTGCTACGCGCTGTCATTGTGGTCGGATGTGATTTGTATAATGAGTTATAACTAACGTGTCGTAAAATTTACGAATGTTTAGTGTTTGCGCGAGTTTTGAGCAAAGGTAAGTGTACTTATTTTTATCACTTTTCACAAAGATTTTGTGTTGATTATAGTATATATACATATATATGTTTACTATTTATAATAGTAAATATATATAATATAATGTATATATTGTATTTAGATATACAATAAAATATTGTTTTATATGTCTCGAATTCTTGGAGATAATGAAATTGGTCAGTTATGGAGGTGGCTGAAGATGACGATGAGAGCGCACAGCAGCAAGAGATACTGAGTGAGTCAAAAGACAACTTAGAAGTGGAAGAGCATCAGTTGACCAATAGTAATAATGAAGAAGAAGACACAATTATGTCGGATATCGTGGAAAGCACTGATTCTGATGTTCCTATTTTTCAGTTACGAAAGCGATACCGGCATATAGAATCTAATTCTTCACACTCTGAAGATTCTATGAACATTGAAACTGATCAAAGTTATCAAAACAAAACGCTATATAATCCCAGGGTTGTCACAATAAGAAAAAAAAATTCGAGGCAAAAATGGACATAGGTAAATGGACCACGACTGACATTGTTTGTTTTATAACATGATTAATATTATAATTATAAACAAATACGTCATTTATGTTAGCATCAATTGCAAAAACAAACAAAAAAAGTAAATCCAGGCGCGACTACATTTTCGAAATGGCTGATGCTCTTATGGAATTTCACCTAAAAGATAAACCAACATTGCGGCGAGATATCAAAGAGCTCATAAAAGATATCTTAGGTATTGAAGCTATTCCTAAAGCGGCAATTATGCAATAATTAAATTCTAGAAAAACATGTGCCTTGCGTCCGTCTAAGGCTAGAAAAATGACAACTAACTTTTGCATTAAATGTAAAAGAGCCAAATGTAGGGCGCACAACATGAATATGTGTTCAAACTGTGTAGAGTAAAAAAATTTAAACTATTTTTATTATTATATGATCTCTTAAACCCAAAGAATAAGTTATTGTAATTTCCAAAATAATTAAAATGTATTATTCGTAATTTTATTCTGTTTTATTTTGCTGTCGTATTTTTTACGAATGTTTAGTAATAACGTCACTTGTAGGTAAGTTTAGTAATCTAGGGTTAAGAAAGATACGGTAATGAGCTATTTGTTGGTGATTTCACTCGATGATTAAAATCAACTTACTTACCTAGCTTACCTTTTTATGATGTTCAGATCCGAATATCATTATGGTTCAATTAGTTACTGGACTGCCCCGTGGTCTCGCGGTACAAGTATGTGCCGTGCGATCTAGAGGTTCTGGGTTTGATTCCCGGGTCGGGCAAAGTATTATTGGGTTTTTCCATTAGGAAATTCTCAGTAACGGCACGGAGTCTGGAAATGTGCCCGAAAAACGGCAATAGGCTCGCCCCCTATTACGTGGGATGATGCATACCAGGCGAAATGTGGGTGCAGAAATGCACCTTTGCCTACCCCTTCGGGGAATACAGGCGTGAGTTTATGTATGTTCAATTAGTTATCAATGCGCGGTGTTTATATAACTTGGCTTGATGATTCAAAAAAAGATCTTTTGTGAGAAGATTTTAATAAACATTTTTATAAATCTTTTGTGGTAAATCAAAACTTAGATCCTCTCAATTATAGAGGAGGATCATGTGAATATCATGATAATGGTGATTAGGACGCAAAATCATTATTTCCAAAGAACAGTCAGCCTGTTTGTAGTCTGTTATTTAGTGTTTCTATAGATATACCTATAATGAATTTCTTAGGCATATAGCCCGCCAACCTGCACTAGGCCAGCCGAGTGGACCAAGGCCTAAACCCTCTCAGTTATAGAGGAGGCTCGTGCCCAGCAGTGGGACGTTTATGGGCTGATGACGATGATGATAGACAAAAAAACGCAGCGTCAAAAGGCCCGTCTATCTACACACAAATCAAAGGAATCTGCACAAAAAGGGGTGCGAAATGACACGTGTCAAGCGGCCCTGATTGGTCACACTGAGCCCGTGTCCGTTCATCCCCACGCTACCCTCGCTGCAGCACATAACGGGAGAATAAGCTGATTTTGGACTTTTGTTGCGAAGTATAATTGGGCGTAAAATTAATTCTTAGTTGCTTTTTGTATTGGGTTCGAATGTTGGATTCGTCTAAATACCCTGCTTATGCTTATTTAACCGTGTTTATTATTAATTAATGCTATTTTAATTTAGACCTGCACCAATGATGCTGCTTTTATTTGTTTAAATTTAAGACGTTATAAAAACATAGTAAGTAAAAAAATGTATTCAAAAATGAATTATCACGTTCTTAAACGGTTAAGGAAAGGAAAGTTTATCGTAAGGAAACCTGCACACCTGAAAATTCATAGGAATTTCTTCGGTGTGTGTTCCACTAACCCGCACAAATCTAGCGTGGTGGACTAAGGCCTAACCTCCCTTGACCGGGCTGACGATGATGATAAAATATATTGTTGCAATCATAAAATATTCTTCTAAAGTCTCATAGCGAAATGACCACACCAACGCATAATAGTATTTGCTTTGTCGCATAAATAACGCAGATTAGTGATAAATAATCACGATTCATAGTCACCAGTCAATACGAAGCCCTTATCAAACTGATCCCTGAACATGACAAGCATGTGTGGATCAGTATGGCAGGTTTTAGGCATAATTTACCGTAGCCGTACTGTTTGAACTGACACGGGCCCAAAAGGTAATATAGCTGTGACTTTTTACTGGAATCTTAGTTTAACATACAGATTCACCCAACAGTCATGCACAAAGATTAGACAGCACACGAAGATGATAAGTTTGAAGTCTTGGGTACAGAAAACTACGGCAGACGTTTAAATCTCAAATACATTCAAAGCCAAAATAAACATCATCATCAGCCCATATACGTCCCACTGCTGGGCACGGGCCTCCTCTACCATTGAGAGGGTTTAGGCCTTAGTCCACCACGCTGGCCTAGTGCGGGTTGGCGGACCACACACCTAAGAAATTCCTAAGAAGTTTTTTAGGTGTGCAGGTTTCATCACGATGTTTTCCTTCACCGTTAAAGTACGTGATTATTCATTGTGAATACACACATAACTTCGAAAAGTCAGAGGTGTGTGCCTGAGGTTTGAACCCGTGACCGTCGAGATTCTCGACCGCGTGCCTAAACCTCGAAGCCATAAACATAAATATCGTTAAACCGAAGTCTCATAACCATTTCAAACCGTCTTATTTGCCGGGATGCAATATATACAAGTTAAAAATAATATTTCTGCCTAATACCATCCAGACCATTTTAGATGGTTAGTATATAAACACATCACCTTGGCAAAGGCCTCCTATTCAAGTTACTGAGAGGGGTTAAGCCACATATTGCCATATAAAAACAGCAAAAAACGAATTTCATATTTAATAAATTGCTCACAAAATTTAACAATTAATGCCTTATCAGGGTCTATAAAACATTTATTCCTCTGGCAAAAGATAGCGATGTATTAAACAAGACCTACTTATCTGACAGACGTGAGTTCGCGAATTTCATTAGTAGTATCAAAGGGCTGCCCTGGGGACCCTTTGGGACCCCTCGCGTTTTGTATTGAACGTCCAAAGCCAGCGTACTTGGAGCTTTGTTTTTATGTGTCGAAGGGTGAAATAGTAAGGTCCAGTTGCAGAGTAAATGATTTGACTCGAAGGTTACGACTCACGAGTTTTTTGGACGAATTGGATTTATCTTTATTATGTTGGATTGTAATGTAACTACGAGTAAGTCTTGGTCCCGGATTCAAAGCAGATTTATAACATTCATATTTAACTATGTATAATAATAATAAATACTGGCTCGTGGTCTCGCGGTACATGTATGTGCCGTGCGATCTAGAGGTCCTGGGTTCGATTCCCGGGTCGGGCAAAGTGTTATTGGGTTTTTCCATTAGGAAATTCTCAATAGCAGCAGGGAGTCTGGAAATGTGCCCGAAAAACGGCAATAGGCTCACCTCCTATTACGTGGGACTGATACATACCTGGCGAACTGTGGGTGTAGGCACCTCTGCGTACCCCATCAGGGAATACAGGCGTGAGTTTATGTATTTAAATAAAATATACTAAATACACTCAACAGTCACATATGTACATAGTTCTGACCCCACACTAATAAGATCAAGTCTTCTGTCGTGGATAACAGAAACAATGAGACATTTTTCGCTCTCACAAACACCCAGACCCGAAACAAATATTTTTTGATCACACAAACATTTGTCTCGGTGCGGGGATCGATCCTCTCGTTTCACGTGCTGGTAAAGGGTACATTTTATTGAAGATCTGCAGCCGTCATTAAAGTTATATTTTACGAGTACAGTCGAAACAGCTAACAGAGACTACTTACTAACGATTTCTATTATTAAATATTATTAGTAAGGCCTTCGAAATGGTACATTCGCTTCAATGCAAACGTGCTTGTTCAAGTGTCAGTAATGAAATAAATCCCTTGTCAAGGCAAGGGGTTGATCGTCAGTAAATACTGTCGAGCCGGCCTGACGCGGTGACGTCCGGTGGCCAGCTGCCCCCGCCTGGGTAAATTGGATTTGGACTTGGAATTCCTCACTTCGTTTACCTTGCAATTTTTATACTCAATGATTTGATTTAGTTTATGCCTAGATTTGGGTTTCGATTTTGTTATATACGAGTATCTCCATGTAACGCTGTCCATTGCTCGGCATTGCAAAATTTAACAATAAGTTGAATAAAATAATATCATAAATACTCGATCATGCCAGAATGACTGAGCCTGTCTAGACAAAATTTGGCATATAGACGCGTTGGAGTTTAGAATATCACAAAGGAATCTTTTTACCACGGCAAAGTATATTATAATGATTCCTTTTAGGGCAAAAAAAGTTTCAAATTCAACACCTAACTCCTCACATTGAAAATTCCCGCACACAATTGTGTCTCAAGTATATTTTTTCTACCAACAAAGCGTATAAAACGAGTAGCACTGATTGCAATAATTAAAGCTCATCACACGACAAGCACCGTACCTCTCCCCCTCCGACCCGCCACCCCGCCACCTCCCCTCCTCCGTGCGGCTCAACAAATTACGTTAGCATGCCTCAAAGACTAGACGCGGTGTGTTTGCTCGCCTCATCGCCTTTCATTTGCTTCCTCATTTGTATTTGATACATGGGGGTTTTAGGCTCAAGGTACTGCAAAATTCTATTAAATATTTGTTATTTTAAAACTACGCCATATAGGAAGTTAAGCAGGGGGTATAGATCCCCACCTTTGGTCCTAAAATCTTATATTCACTTCGTCCAATATTATCAATCTTTTTATGAGTTCTCATATATAAGCAGTGATGGCTTCGAGGTTTAGGCGCGCGGTCGAGAATTTCGGCGGTCGCAGGTTCAAAGGAGGCCCGTGCCCAGCAGTGGGACGTATTTGGGCTAATGATGAATGATGAATGATGAATGAGTTCTCGTTTGCTTAGTGTATTTAACCTGACACTTGTTCAGGACGTTAAAAAATTTATTTCAAAAGATTTATTTATTTATTTTTATTTATTTATTTATTGAAATAAT
Source organism: Hemaris fuciformis (assembly GCA_907164795.1). NCBI lineage: Eukaryota > Metazoa > Arthropoda > Insecta > Lepidoptera > Sphingidae > Hemaris > Hemaris fuciformis. Next base: position 16,234,287 of record OU015438.1, on the reverse strand, counting down.
TTATTACATCAGTTACAGTATACACCAATGCGATGCTATAAACAATAATCGTAGGTACTTAATAAATAACTTAACTATATTACAACTTTTTTTCAATGCGCATAAATGCGGCTTCAACGAATTTCGGAAGGTTACAATTAAATATATCAACAATTTGAGCAATCACATTTAACGTTCGAATAGCCCGTGTGAAGGGAGCGTAGTTAATAAGATTAGTTCTACCGGTAAGATATACAAACGAACTAAGTCAAAGTGAATTTAAAGCGGGTATAATCGTTATGATGATAAGAGACAGGATATTTTTTTTTCGAAAGTCTACATTCTGTCTCAGCTATATGTAAAATTAGGCCAGCGTGGTCGACTATCACCCTTCTCAATCGTAGAGAAGTCCAAGACAACAGCAATGATAATGATACCAATAATAATGAACCGCATTGTATTTTCTGTTAGATTGATCTATGTATGATGTTCATAAAATAAAAAAGTCATCCGTCCCACAGTAGGCACGAGACTCCTTTACATCTTAAAGGAGTTAGTTTATGAAATTAAATGAAATTTATTTCATCGTTTAAGTGCCCTTAAGTGACTGCCTCATGGTCTCGCGGTACAAGTATGTGCCGAGCAATCTAGAGGTCCTGGGTTCGATTCCCGGGTCGGGCAAAGTGTTATTGGGTTTTTCCATTAGGAAATTCTTAATAGCAGCACGGAGTCTGGAATTGTGACCGAAAAACGGCAATAGGCTCGCCCCCTATTACGTGGGACTGATACATACCTGGCGAAATGTGGGTGCAGAAATGCACCTCTGCCTACCCCTTCGGGGAATACAGGCGTGAGTTTATGTATGTATGTATGTTTAAGTGCCTGATAAATTTATTGTAAATACAGATGCACCATCCGAAAGTCAGGGTTGTGTGCCTGGGCTTTGAAACTACTCGCTTATGTCATCAAGACTCACGCGTAATATATATGTAGCTTAAAAATACACCAAGTAAATGATGATTTGATGTTGCGGATAAAACTATCCCGCTTGTATTTGCCCAGATAGTATCAGTAACATAAATCCTCAGCCAACAGCCGTCGACGCATAATCCACTATGTCGTCTCCCTATTGTGTTTAGATTGAATTATAGATATACGGATGATCCCATATTAATTTTAACGAATCTGTCAATCAATACAGCAAGCGATGATTGATTCCTCTGTCAATAAAAAAATGTTATGTATGGCCGGCTTTTGTTGGGAAAGGTCACTGATTAAAATTGTTGGTTGGTGGTATTACACTTTAGGTTATGATTGGATATGAATATAGGTATTTAATCAAGGTTTTACGAGAATGAAGAAGGGAATTTAGAGGTTGTTAAATCTCTAACATTACGAGTAAGGAGTAATAAAACTAAAATCCTTAAAAAAGAAAGGTTTATGTACAACTACCTGGTAATGGATGAATTACGAATCAAAAGTGATTATGATTTACTACAATATTTTTCATTATTAAAGAAATCATGCTTTAGGCGCATTAAGCAACATATAACCATTATACAATCGTACATACGAGTAAATGAAACGTTTCTAATAGTTCTTGACGCGTACAACGGATCAAATTTCCTCCAATTTGGACAAAAATCTCGATAGTACGTCACAAAGCCCGACAGCCCGTATGTCGAATAGACCTTTAGCGACGTGGAGCCAGCCGTGTCCGCATCCACATGATTGCGTCCCGACAATAGCCAATTTGACACTTCAAGTGAGGAAAAAAAACTGGTGAAATTCCGCCAAGAGCTGACATGCCCCATGCTGTTGGGTTCCGTAGTTTAGATTCCAGAAATTTCATTAACAGAGATAGGCTCTAGGCTGTATCTCAGAACTGGTAAGGTAGAAGTTTGTTTTACGGCGACATCTATTGTTCTTTTGGGTACAATAATAGAAGTCCTGCTATTAATGTTATATTACATAAACGAAAAAAAACATTCACCTAACCGAAGTCGATCAAGGGATGTTTCGCCTTCTAAATTTTTTAAACAATGTAATTATATATGTATATTGTATTGATAGGATAAGGCCATCAGTAATACACTTATTAAGATTGTTTATTATATAACTAATACTGAGAAGTGACATTGGTAATCGACACTACTTTCTTATTTGACAGCCCCGTGGCGCAGATGGCTAGACACCAGCTTGCGAAACGAGAGGCCGCGGGTTCGATCCCCGCACCGAGACAAATGTTTGTGTGATCCACAAATATTTGTTTCGGGTCTGGGTGTTTGTGAGACCGAAAAGTCTCTCGTTGGCTCTGATACCCACGACACAGGACTTGTATCCTAGTGTGGGGTCAGAACTATGTATGTGACTGTTGGGTGTATTTATTTATTATTATTTATTATTTATTTATTCTGAATTCACAAATACCCTGTGAAAGTTTAAAGACACCTGTACAATGGCTCGGCGATTGTTGCACTTCCACTCCCGCAGATCCCCAAAAAGTAGCGGCAATTAGGTATGTCACCGCTCCGGCCATTGTCAGCCACGCTCACGGAAGCAAGTATTTAAATTTCCATTAGGCACTCGGAATCGTGCCCTGGCTCCATAATTGGTGTCAACCCTATTCGCTTTTGACGTTGTTACGATGGCGCGCTGCGTTTGACATTCCCAAGACAATAGAGTGAAACTTTCAATAGCCTCTTTATTATTGATGGGGATTGCTGAAATTGTGTCTTAATGAGCCGGGATTATCTGTAAGAGTTCTTGTAACAACAAGGGAATCGATCGCTCGTTGATGGATGAATATTCAAAGATCGTTGCAGTGAAATTTACTGTGTGTATTTAAATTATTAGGGCGATAAACGCTGGCTAGACGCTCACTTGGCAGAATTCATTTCGGTGACATCACCTGAATTTGAATTAGGAGAGTGAAAGACCTCATATTGTACGACTATAATCAGGAGCGTCTGGGCTCTACGAAGACTGTGTGTATTGAGATTATGTGAGGAACCAATAGCCCAGATAGGAAATTGGACTAAGATTCTTAATGCCCTCTTGCGTAACTCGAAAATCATGTTTTATTTCGTAAATAAGATACCCATACGATTCTCAGAAGCAGATGATAGGTATGAAACAATAGTCTGTATGTAAGTAATTTCTGGAATACTATTTCAAATATTGAAGTTTCGTTTGTAATGTTTTTACTACTTTTTCGTGTCGTTATGAATGATTTTGAACTTTTTGTTTTGCAAAGATATGAGTCAACATTATATTCCATAGAATATTATTTTTCCTAGCAATCTCAGTAACATTTTTTTTAAGCATATTCATACCCCAAATTTGATTGTCCCATAAAATATCCGACAAAAATGTCGCGTTAAAAGCATACCAAACAAAAGGAGCAACGGTTAGGTTAAATGGCCAATTAATTTTTCAATAATAACAGCGCCCGCGACGGCCGCCGAACACATGTGACGTCACACGTCAAATTAGTAACGGTCGTGCACGTCCATTTTGCTTTTTTTAAATTTCGAACGCCGCATGATTGGCGACTGTTATTGAACGTGCGTGTCATTTCGGCTGGAAACGGATGCTTTCGGCCAATCACGGCCGGTCGGTGCGTGTTTTTTTTTTTAAATGGAATGATTTTCGAATTGTTTTTATTTTCAACCAATCGCAGTGTGTAATTGTAGCGGTGCAAAGGTTGTTCAATTTGGAACGCCATTTCAGTTGGTTTGATAACTGACATTTATATTTCACAAAACTGCTCGAGCATTTAGAAATGTGAACTCATTAAAAAGGGCTAATTTAGCGACTTTTTTATAAAAGAAAACTTATGTATTTAAAAACAGCTTCATAAAACCCTATTGAAATTTAATAAATCTTAAGCTTTACCTACTAATTGTATAGAGTCAAGTGTCACACTTGAAGTGTGTTTAAAACTTGCATACGTTAATTAAATACAAAAGCACATTCAACATATTGAATAAATGTTACGTTTAACTGCAAGTGGTTGCGGAGTTGCGATGTAAATTTATTTGTGAGTGGAAACACAAGTTGGTGAGCGCGAGTCGGCCCAGGACGGGCGCGGTGCACGCAAAATGGGAAACTTTGCCTTCTTTTCCAATATCGAAATATGTAGTCAACGTGGCATAGAATGGATAGGCGGTAGAACCGATAAATTATTTAAGTAGTAATAACTTATAAGTAGTGATGGCCTCAAGGTTTAGGCGCACGGTCGAGAATCTCGGTGGTTGCGGGTTCGAACCCCAGGCACACACCACTGACTTTTCGAAGTTATGTGTGTATTCGCAATGAATTATCACTTACTTTAACGGTGAAGGAAAACATCGTGATAAAACCTGTATACCTAAAAGTTTTTAGTAATTTCATAGGTGTGTAGTCCACCAAAACGCACTAGGCCAGCGTGGTGGACTAATGCCTAAACCCTCTCAATGGAAGAGGTGGCTCATACCCAGCAGTGGCACGTATATGGGCTGATGATGATGATTTCCAGATTTTACCTCTAGGCAGTTGTCACTTCCAGGAACATTTGAGAGTTGTGGATTTTCACAACCAGCGGTAAACTTTTAACTTCCAGTGTCCTATGCCAAATATTCCTTTTTTGTATACCACAAACAAGGCACAAGCTCTTCACCTGCACAGTGTAGCAAGCACTGTTTAAATCGTGCCTGCGTTTCATATTGTGGTGATCTTACAGGATTTTAAAGCTCACCACTATTTTTCTTACCTCATCCCTATTTTATTTGAGCTGGTAAAGTTCTTTTCACCATCTTCGTGTACTTTTTTTATATTCAGCGAAGACCACTTCTTGTTAGACGAGCCATACCATTGATTAAACATGAAGGCCACCATCCCAATGGATATAAATATCCTACCAGTAAAAGACTCTGTGAGCCATAAATATTTTAGGTAAAAAAGGAGTTACGGACAAAGTTATCTTAAACGCATTAAGCGACGTATACGAGTAGATGTTCTATGGCGTGTGCTTTTAAAAATGTGCCGAGCTTAGTAAGCCTGAGCACCGGCGGCGTTTTGATGTAATTTAATATCTCGAGTGGTCTACCAGAGGGCCCTACTGTGGGTCGAGCGACAAACGCGTGAGATACGCGTGACAAATTGAACAGTCGAGAAATAGGTGTATAGCATGTAATATTATTTGCCTGTTTTCACAATGAATTATCACGTACTTTAACGGTGAAGGAAAACCTGCATACCTAAAATAATTCTTAGGAATTTCTTGTGTGTGGTCCGCCGTAGACCAGCGTGGTGGACTAAGGCCTAAACCCTGTCAGTTGTAAAGGAAGCCCGTGATCAGCAGTGGGACGTATATGGGCTGAGGATGATAATGATTATACCTATATAATTATCATATAACCTATCAACCTACTAAATTTGGTACATATCACAGAACAGAACAAATAGAACTAGCAGATGATAACTATAGATGTCTTATTATATACTAATATGAAAAGTTTTAATATTATTGCATATAGATAAACTAATGAAAAAAACTGAGGATCGTGGACAGTAGCAAGTATTAAATAAATCTACCCAACAGTCACATACATAGTTCTGACCCCACATTAAGATATGAGTCCTGTGTCGTGGGTATCAGAAACTACGAGAGACTTTTCGGTCTCACAAACACCCATACCCGAAACAAATATTTGTGGATCACACAAACATTTGTCTCGTGCGGGGATCGAACCCACTCGTTTCGCAAACTGGTGTCTAGCCAACTGCACCACGGCGCTGTCATCAAGTATTACAGATGTATATATCGAGCACCGGACTGTTACAGGCTTATAATGATGATGATAATAGTGATGATGAATAACCGACACAGCTAAACCGTTATGAAATTATTTCCGTATTACGTCATAATATTGGATAAAATGAGTCATAGAGTAGGGGCATAGGTCCCGTACGTTGAATCATAATAACCAAACTTTGAAACAAGTTTGATAAGCTTTTGGGCCAATTACTGGGATTAAATACGTAGCTAACGTTGAAAGGTTTCTTGATGTGTCTTTATAAGTTACGCAAGGGTTTGCGGAACTTTCAAGCTTTATAGTTTTTTACTTACCTACTTTTAGGCATACCATTCCTCGCCTTTATTTCTTAAGGGGTAGGTTAATATGTATTTCTAGCGCGTTTTGCGAGTTATTGTCCTCGAAAATAGAATGCGAAGTGGAATCCTTCCAATGGATGCCGTTTACACTTTTTGTCTCCATGCTGTTACTATAATTTCTTAACAAAAACCAAATATCACTTTGCTGGACTCGGGAATCGAACCCGAGACCTCTCGATTACACGCGCTAACTAGTTAATTAAAATACACACAGGACTTATAACAAATAAAATAAATAAATAGACCCAACAGTCCACACACGAAGATACGAATCTTGGGTAGTGGGTGTCAGAAACTACGCGAGACTTTTTGGTCTCACAAACACCCAGACCCGAAACAAATGTTTGTGGATCACTCAAACATTTGTCTCGGTGCGGGGATCGAACCCGCGGCCTCTCGTTTCACAAGCTGGTGTCAAGCCAACTGCGCCACGGAAATGTCAAATAGTGGAATTGCTTAAGGAGAATTTTAAATTGTGCTGGTTTTTTATGATGATGATATGTATTACGGTTAAGGTTACTGAATACAATTAATTGTGAACACAATCGAACAAACTTAGAAGTGTGTGGATGGAATTTTTCATTATAATAGAAATACGAAATGAAATTGAATAATATTTAATCACACCAGGTTGAAATAGTTCGCGCCGCAAAAAACCGCGGCAGTTTCTCCTTTAATCCCAACAAAACAACAACAGAACAACGGCTGATAGTAACAAAATGTCCCCCAGGTAGCCAATTAGTGGCCCCGTCCCCCACGTGTCCCCCACGGGCGCGTCCGCTGTAACGAGCTGTCAAACTTTTTGTCCGGCACCCTTTGTTTAGCGCCTTGCGATACCAGCCGCTGTTATGGAGTATTTTCAAAATAGTGTAAGGTGGGTTTTTACTGAAGGTTTTCTTGGGAGGGGAAAAAATAGGATTTGAAGCGAGCTACGTTTAAAAGTTACTTTATGGTTGAATTATGTCTCTATACATATGGCTTTGTTGTGTGTAGTGATATGAGAAGATAAAACTTCTAGGAATTTTATGATGACAATTGATTAAGTTATAAATAAAACTCGTTAGTCTTTTGGTTCATGAATAGCTTTTATATCGTTCCTTAAAAACAGTAACCATAGCAACATAGGTCTAGGTGTTTTTGTATTCAAAATATTGTCTAGATGTTTCTGATACCGACGACACATGTCAAATTTTAGTTCTCTTAAGAACTTTAGTTATGGAGTGTAATTCGTTTATTGACACATTATCTTTGTGTATTATAATAAGACGTGGCGCTCCATATTTATTTCTTGAGTTATAGTTTTTATATTTAGTTATTGTTTTTTATAGTTAGAAGAGGTAGGCAGAGGTGCATACCTGCACCCACATTTCGCCAGGTATGTATCAGTCCCACGTAATAAGGGGCGAGCCTATTGCCGTTTTTCGGGCACAATTCCAGACTCCGTGCTGCTACTGAGAATTTATTAATGGAAAAACCCAATAAGACTTTGCCTGACCCGGGAATCGAACCCAGGACCTCTAGATCGCACGGCATATACTTGTGCGGGGAGACCACGAGGCAGTCAACTGGAAGGATGTTGGTTTAAATTGGCCAATGCATGCGATAACTTATATTGTAAATGATCTCTTCTTTTGTCTGTATCATACATACATACATAAACGTAATTGTAATGATAATAAAGAAAGAACATCGTAAATCAAACAATAAGCCACAGTCTGTCTTCATGAACTTTTCTTGTTATCTTTCGGGGCTTTATTTTAAATTTACAATTTGCCGCTAATTCTTCGGACGGCCGTATCGCCATATTGTCGAGCTCCTTGATTTATTGCCACGACTTTGGGAAAACGAAACAAAAATTTTCTAATCTTAATCCACGGGTTTAGAAATGAAGAAGTTCCTTGCCATTATAAAATGTAGAGTTAAAAATTATCGAGCTTGAAGTACGGATACGCAAGCTCAAGTTATCAGAAAAAGTTATCTAGAGCTTACCGACGCAGAGAAAGACACCCACTCGCAAAGTATAGGTCAAAGTCATATAGACCACAGACAGACGTCAGACGCAACAAGCTTCTGATAGAATGTACTGGAAATCTTTGGGAGTGAATTATTTCTAGCAATATTCGACTTTTGGATGATGATGATCATCGGAAAACAGTTGGGTTACATGACCTCTCTAGTCAACTTTGTGGTTAATAGCTTTCATAGCTTAAGAAGCAATCAGACGAATATGCACAAAAATCTTCCAAACATGGTTTAAATTTTTGCAACTAACAGAAGTATAACAATGCAACACTATTTTTATTTGTATTTATATGTATGTAAGTCACATAATATGTATCATCATCATCATCATCATCAGCCCATATACGTCCCACTGCTGGGCACGGGCCTCCTCTACAACTGAGAGGGTTTAGGCCTTAGTCCACCACGCTGGCCTAGTGCGGGTTGGCGGACTACACACCTTAGAAATTCCTAAGAATTTTTAGGTGTGCAGGTTTTATCACGATGTTTTCCTTCACCGTTAAAGCAAGTGATAATTCATTGTGAATACACACATAACTTCGAAAAGTCAGAGGTGTGTGCCTGGGGTTTGAACCTGCGACCGTCGAAATTCTCGACCGCGCGCCTAAACCTCGAGAAACTTATATAATATGTATATAAGTACATATTTTATGTAAGTTTATTAAGATATAGCACCGTCCATACTAGTTTGATTATTCCTCTCCCTGCAAGGTTGCATGAAAGAGATCGCTTTTAGCGATAAGGCCGCCAATTTATGCCACCGACTATGATTTGTGTTATATGCTTACTCTGTACATGTGGTTTCAAATAAAGAGTTATATTATTACTATACCGAAAGCATATCTTTTTAAGCGAAACATGCGAAAAACTGGCCAAACCACCCCTATTTATCACTGAAAAAAATGAACGCACCGCAGCCGTCTTTGATTGTTCGCGCAGAAGAACCTCGGATGCCAGTCAAACAATATTAAAAACTACAACGGCAGAACGAAATTTTAACTACACGCATGGAATTGGCAAATTAAAAAGTTATTAATTTTCGGCGGCGAACGGACGCGCGATGTGAATTCATAAAATCTGGATGAATAAAAATCACTGGCTGGAGTATGGTTTTATTAAAACTTTCACCTGCTATAACTTTAATTGATTTTAGATTCGTCGGGTTAGATGAAAGACGTTGTTTGTAAGTTGGTTTATTTTTCAAAACTTCCCCGACGTTATTGGGCGTCACCTGGCATGAAACGATAATCATAAACCTTGAATGCTAATTAAAGAGTTGAGTACTAAATCAGAAACAATTTTTGATTCTATATTTTTGTGATGCGTTTTAAAGAATATAAATAAAAAATAAATAACTCTTATTGAATTACAAATTAAATTCTATATTGGAATATAAAAATAGACGGCCGAATAATAAGGACAAGGTATTGAAAATCTATGGGTGCGTTCTAGAGCAAAAGCTAAACTCAAAGTAGATCACAGATCTCGGCGTTTTTAATTTCTTTTAATTTCTATAATGTATTTAATTTCTTGGATCATTTTACATTTTAATTCAATATAATATATAAGGTAGACTGTCAGAGAATGCCTATGGCATTAAGTCCGCCTGTATACTCTCAAGTATAGAAAGTTATAAAACAAATAAATAAAATAAAATATTACAATAGTTTAATTTGCAACTGATAATATTATTAGAATTATATTTATCACAATAAAATTTGAGTAACAAAAGAAGATCCGTTCTCTTTGAGAATTTTCTAGAATGGTTCATATGCATTTTCCTCCAAACTAACATTACTCCAGTATGTGCTTATTTCTGTTCGATGTGATATATCAATAAATATATAATTTACCAAGTCGCATTTTGCATGAATAGTCCGAACATTTGCAGCAGATAAAGTAACGCAATTTTTTTTGACCCTTCAGACTTAACTGAGAAGTTTTTAATCACCTACAGAATCCAGCAAGTACAATACACGAGGCAGTGGAACAATAGGCGATGCCGTGAAATAGTTTACTATGGATCAGCCGCAAGCTACGTGGAGACAGCAAATCATTTGTAAATGAAAGTTGTGTTGGGGAACGTCGCTCGCGGCGCATGCAAATACCATCCGAGCACATGTCGCAAGTTTAATGACAACTGTGCTACGCTTTGTGATTTGAGTTTGCATCTTAGATTGTTCGCGGATTGAGTTTTACACGATTATTATTTGACACGTCGGCGGAGGGATTAGATTTTTTGATTTTTTAGTGATGGCCTCGAGGATTATGAGGAGTGAAAAATCCTCCTCTACAACTGTGAGGGTTTAGGCCTTAGTCCACCACCCTGGCCCAGTCAGGGTTGGCGGAATACACACCTAAGAAATTCCTTTTAGTTGTGCAGGATTCCTCACGATGTTTTCCTTCACCGTTAAAGTACGTGATATACTCGTATAACTTCGAAAAGTCAGAGGTGTGTGCCTGGGGTTTGAACCCGTGAACGTCGAAATTCTCGACCTCGTGCCTAAACCATCATGACATTTGTCTTTCTACCGAAGTAAATATGAAAAGGAATATCCTTCTATCCTCGATTGAGAATAATAAAATGAAGAAATACTCGAAGAACTTGTAACGTGAATAATTAAGTGTATGACAACGAATATTATTCACAAAGTCAACGTGAAAATAAATCAACAGTAGAATTGGCAGATCAAGAGGGTCCGAAACCAAAGTTCCGAAGACCAGATTTGAATGTGAAATTAGATTTATATTAGCATAATCCGGTGTTTGTATCTTTAAGTTTTCGTTGCATTGTCGCCAGCTGGATCCTCGGGGATTGACACCGATCTTGTACTAAAACTTCGCACTTATTTACTTTAAAATTAAATCATGTACCCTTTTACACCGATTTACATAATTATAGTAATTTAGCTGGTGATAAGGCTGGAGCGAATCAGTTCGATCTACGATATTTTTGTTGTGTTGAATTTATCTGTTACACAAAACTTTCTTGTTAGATTCTGATATTTAGGGCTCATGACTTAATAATAATGTTGTTAGGACTACGACTGTGACTTTTGTAATTTTCTTTTTATTGGGTTTACCTTTTTTATTTATACTGAGTTCATATCATAAATTCAATATTATTTTTAGTTTGTAGGTATTTGAAGCCTCAATTGCTACATTGATTTCTATTAATTTTGGTACTAAGTAAGAAAGAACCCTTAGGAGGGTTATATCAGAAAAAGTTTTTTTCTTAATTTATATCGAATTACGTTTCATCGTGGATTTTTTTTCTCTCTGGAACCCACCCTAGAATTCACGCAGACTAAGTAGTACACAACAACTAGGTTACAATAGGTTAAAAAAATATTTATTATATTCAACTTACACAATTCGCGAATGGAAAACCCGAATTCGACCTGAAAAAAAAGTACAAAATCACACAAAAGGTCAGGAATGGAATTTGTCGGAAGCCAATCAGCCCTTGCCCCCTAATAAGGGCACTGACGCGCAATAACTGGTTAGCGACGGGCTGACCATACAATCAGTTGGGGACCCTGCACAGGTCACTTGCCGGGACCCTTTCAAAGGGTTCGTAAATTAAGTGAACTCAATGCCCGAATCGTTTCTGTTGATGGAATAAGAACTATTTATTGTAAATCGATGCTGATCGGTTGCAGTGAGGGTAATGTTTCGCTTCGATAAGTTATGCATAATTATGTAGATTTACAAACCATTGTTATTCCCTCTATACATACTAAATTTTAATTCCCCATCTATCATCAAGTAGATAATGTATTTAGAGTTAACTTCTCCTTAACTATTCTTAAACACATTCATTCAAAAAATGACTGGTGTTACACAGTTGGTAAACGAGATACTGCGGGTGTGATCCTGTATTGTATCACTCAAATATTTCTTGTGTGTGGTGAGACCGAAAAGCCTTATTTTCCGATACCCTAAACACAAGACTATTGAGTGTATTTATTTATGAAATCAGACAAAGTCGCGCCAAGGCTCTTATATAGTGTTTAAACGCCTGAAGATTCTGCAACAGAGAAAGCCGTCAAACAAGATTAATCCGATGAAATAAGTTAGAAGTGCATGATAGGCATACAGCGTATCGACAACTTGTCGTAAGCCGTACCCTTAACTTGCAACTTAAGTTAGATTGCTTGCTGTAATGGAATTGAATCTGTGGTATCCTCCGCTAGATTAATCACCTGACTTTACGTAATAAAAATATGAGCCAAGAAGTCTATTTACAGGATTGCAGGAAGTTGCTAGATAAAATTTGTATTGTAGAGAAAAAGAAAATGTATCTATAGGAGAAAATACAAAATTTTTATTCAATAATTTAATATCACCTTTTTTAAATGTTGTATTACGACGTTCGTTAGTTAATTACACGAAAAGGATTGAATAGATTTGAAGACTGCCTCGTGGTCTCGCGGTACAAGTATGTGCCGTGCGATCTAGAGGTCCTGGGTTCGATTCCTGGGTCGGGCAGAGTGTTATTGGGTTTTTCTATTAGGAAATTCTCGGTAACAGCACGGAGTCTGGAATTGTGCCCGAAAAACGGCAATAAGCTCGCCCCCTATTACGTGGGACTGATAAATATTTGGTGAAATGTGGGTGCAGAAATGCACCTCTGCCTGCCCCTTCGGGGATTATAGGCGTGAGGTTATGTATGTATGTATGTAGATTTGAAGTTTAAAAGCTCATGTTGTTTATAACTTGGGATAATATTCACGACTTTCCAATATGAAGTGCCTTAACAATTAATTTATATTTTATTACTAGCTGACCCGGCGAACGTCGTAACGCCTAACAGTCGATTCTTTAAAAAAAATGTAGCGTAAGTTACTCCTTATTACATCAGCTGTCTGCCAGTAAATATCCCGTTAAAATTGGTCTACCCGTTTCAGAGATTAGCCGGAACAAACAAACAGACAGACAGACATAAATTGAAAAAATGATATTTTGGTATATGTACCGGGTATATGCATTTATATAATGCATATGCATTTATTAAAAAGCGGTTATTTCAATATTACAAACAGACACTCCAATTTTATTTATTTGTATAGATGTATAGATGTTATTACATTCTATTTTTTGACTGCATCGTGACCTCGCGGGACAAGTAGGTACTTGTTATTGTTTTTTTTCGTTAGAAAGCAGTACGAAGTCTAGACTTGTGCCAGAAAAATGGCAATAGGCTCTTTCCAAAAACACAATTAGCGAAATGTGGATGCCGTTATATACCTCTGCCCCCCCTTCGGGGAATATATTCGTGAGGTTATGTAGGTATGTATGTATTTTATTATTCTTTCTGGACATGAATTCTAAAGTCATTGCACACAGTCACGTTCAGAAGCTATATAATAAAACAAACAACACGTATAATCACACGAGCACGCACACATAGTGCTAACAATGAGCTAAATTCAATTTGTAATGTTAATTCAATTCGATGTAGTGCTTTATTGACTTTAGAGATCACGAGCGTGTTTGTTCTCAGCATCTCGCGCCGAATTCAGATCAAACACTTCAACACTGGAAAACTAGATTAGCATTGAAAATTGTGGGGAATTTAATTACAGTATTATGATTAATGGTTCGTTGGTCTTGCAGCATGAGTGTGTGGCGAGCGATAAAAAGGTTCTGGGTTAGGTAAAGTGTAATAAGGGTCTTAATTTATCAGGAAAATTTCAGTCACGGAGTCAGAATAAAAAATGGCATGATCATTATCGTCATCAGCCCATATACGACCCACTGCTGGGCATGGGCCTCGTCTACCATTGAGAGGGTTTAGACCTTAGTCCACCACGCTGGTGAAGTGCGGGTTGGTGGACTGCACACGTCAGAAATTCCTAAGAACTTTTAGGTGTGCCGGTTTCATCACGATGTTTTCCTTCATCGTTAAACTAAGTGATATTTCATTGTGAATATACACAAAATTCGAAAAGTCGAAGGTGTGTGCCTGGGGTTTGAACCCGCAACCGCCTTGATTCTCGACCGCGCGCCTAAACCTCGAGGCCATCACGGCAATATGGTCGCCGCTTATTATGTGAGACTTAAAACAAAATTGGCGAAAAGTGGGTGCAGAAATGCACCTCTGTCTAGTGTCTACCATTGTCGGGATACAGGTGTGGAGTGCGTGTGTTTGTGTGAATCAAAACAATAAAATAAATTGCAATAAAGACAAAGATGTTTAGTGTTACAATGTTTTACATTCAATTATAAACAATATTAAGTACAAGAAGGTCAAAGAAAAATCAGCTACAGAAACGGTAGTCATTGCACGTCCACATCGCAACAACTAGGGGGTCAACTCTACATTAAGTGAATTGTGGCACAGCGCCGATTTAATTGCAAATCCTTATTACGAATATTTCTCTAATTAACCTACCAAAAGCCTACGTTATTTTTTTATTTTATTTTTATTTTTTTAATGGAAAACGGAGGCAAACGAGCAAGTGAGCCACCTGATGTTAGAATAATAGATCTCTGACTAAGAGCTGATAAAACGCCATAACCACCTAGATGCAATAATCCAAGCAGCAATAACAGAGGCGGTCCACGTCGGCGGCAGGGCGTGGCGGATCCCTTTCATCCGTCCTCTCCAATTACACCTGAACAAAGATAATAATGGCGCTGCCGGCCGTGCGTTCACTTGTTTCTTTCAAGTACACACTGCCCGATTATCACGGCCAAATGACCGTCTTAAGACTTCTCTTGGGGTGTAGAGAAGGAGATGGGAGCGATCGTCATTTAAAAAAGTGGGGATTTTTATATGGGCCGGAATAGTTTAATAAGTATGATATGATTTTTCTTAAGCATGAAGACAAGACAGAATTTTTGATACAATGAAGACTGATCGATTTAGTAACTGTAGTGCAATCGAAATAGTAACAACAAACTCCTATCATCACAATTATTACCTACAATTACCTACTCTTAACCAACCAAAGTTTGTACTCAACTAAATGCTGTTTGTGATAAAACCTGCACACGTAAAAGTTCTTAGTAATTTCTTAGGTGTGTAGTCCGCCAACCCGCACTAGGCCAGCATGGTGGACTAAGGCTTAAATCCTCTCAGCTGTAGAGGAGGCCCGTGCCCAGCAGTGGGACGTATATGGGCTGATGATGATGAAATGCTGTTTATTTTACTCCCCAAATAAATTGAAATTATTAAACTATTTTTTTTGTAGGGGACATTAGGGCAACTGCGATATAGTCAGTACTTATACATAGAAATCTATGCCGACCAGATTGTGGCTCTAACACTTATTAACCGTGTAAAAAGATCCAATCCGCTGTAAGTTGACATCTTGAACAGAGTATAACAGATAGGAGGGTAGGGGGCGCCGTATTGCCATCATTATGGGAACTCATCTCCCGATATAAAGAATTGATAACTGAACCATTTAAGTAAAAGAAAACGGCTTATGTGTTATTAGAGATAGCGTTTCAAAAGAATTGTCTGAGGGGTGTGCGATACACTGTTGCCATCATTAAATATAAATAGATTTTACTGTTTTCAATCTTCGTAATTTAGTTTACTTAATTGATCTACCAATTTCGCATATACACAATACTTACTATTGTGTTTCCAAAGTGGTAGGTATATCAGTGTTGGTACTTCCATAGAAGCCCAAAAGGCCAGTTTGTCGTACAAAATACCGAATAATAATCTTTAAACTTAAAATCTTTAGTCAACAAAAGCAATTTGACTTATAAATGAAAATATACTGACCCCACTGTAAACAATTATTAACTAGACATTACACAATTAACGTGTAACGCTTTTAGGCTTCTATGGAAGTACTGGGTAGGGGTTATTTTTGGGGTGCAAGGTCGGGATACCTCCAAGTGGGCCCTGCTAGTCCGGATGCTGGCGGGGACGGTGCACCCTGGGCAACGTCGGCCCGTGCCGACGGCCAAATCCCGACACCAGGCGGACGGTCCTGTTGACCGCGCCGCGGTGGGGCCCGTCTTTTGGGCCATCCCGGTTCTGTTCCGGGTCTTCGGCGGGCTCGGATAGCAATCTCTTGCTTCCGAGCAGGAAATGGGCGAACCCCATTTCCACCGTCGAACTCGTAATCCGGTCGAAGCTGTGGTCATGTCTCGCAGTTCGGCCGGCGCGAGGGCCTTGGCTTAACCGCCCGGGCCGCGAGGGAGAAAACCTCTATAAAAAGTTACCCCGAATCCCAAGCGGCGGCGCACCGTGAGGGGATGCATGGCTGATGGGAGGTTCAGTCTCTAGTGCGACCCCCGCCAGAGTACCGGCCGACCCTCTTGGCGGGTTACGCTAGGCTTACCCAGGTACAGGGGGCACTGCCTGGGTGGACCGATATTCCCCCATACTCGTGGGAACCAAAATGAATGCTAAAATCATAAATAAAAACAAGGAATGCTCAGTAGCAGTAAGCGGGGTGCCTTCCCTGGACGCTTTAGCGCCAGGGGAGGTAGTCGCTGCTTCGTCTGTGGGGACGTCCGCGGAGGGGACCGCGCCAGTCCGGATCGATTCTGAGTCCGGACTGAGCTGCGACTCTTCGCGGGCGAAGAGACGAAAGATTTCAAGGAGGCGGCAGGCAACGCTCGGTGACAGTGACACCGCAGGCGAGCCTGGCCTATCCAAGGGGCCAAAAGGTCACGCTCCGGTTTCAGCCACAGACGAGGAGGCTGTGGCTGAAGCCAGCAAAAAATACAAGGCGGCTCTTCGAAAGGAGCGTGCCGCCGAAGTGAAGAGGAAAGCCGAAGCGGAGGCGGAGCTGGCCAGGGCCAAGAAGGCCTGCCCTTTCCGTGAGCCAAAGGCTCCGGAAATGCCAGCTTCCACCCGAAGGGAGGCGCTCATCAGGATGGCGGATCGGCTCCGCAACGTGACGAAGACGTCCAGAAATCTGAAGGGTGAACTTCAGAGGGACGTCAACGTCAGCGTTGCGGAGCTGGAGGAGTTGGCGAACGAGCCACCCTCGGCGGAGTTGGCCCGCGCGGAGGCGGTAAATGCCAGCCTCCGCGAAAAGGTGACGGCACTGGAGGTGGAACTCGCCACCCAGTCCAAGCTCCTGGAGGAGCTGACGGCCACTGTTCGGTCGCAGTCGCGACCGACAGTTGCGCCCGTGGCGTCTTCAGGGGATGATCGCCTCGAGCAAGTATTGCGTCAGATCGCAATGCTGAACGCTCGGGTCGAGGCGATGTCGTTGAGATTGCCTCCGGAGCCGATTCTCCGGCCTCCACTGGCCGCAGACCAAGGGAAGGGAGGAGGAGGGGACCGCATAATCCCCGCCCTTCCAGCCAGTACTCAGCCCGCAGCCAAGCGTCCTGGTGCCGTGCCCCCCGCAGCGGTTCCCGACCGCCAATCGCGCCAGCGGAAGCGGGGGAACCGAAAGCGCCTGGCACCGCGTCTACCGACGCCAGCTCCGCGTTCTCTCCCCCCGCCACCCGTGTCCATGGAAACTCCATGGACCGAGGTGGTAAAGCGGGGGAAAAAGAAAAAGAAGAAGTCTGGGGGGCACAACACCACCGCCCCCCCTAAACCCCAGCCGACACAGCCGCCGCGCAAGCCGGTGCCCCAGCTCCGCCTCCCGCAGAGAGCCGCCGTCACTCTGACGGTGCTGCCGGAGGCGTTGGAGCGGGGCACGACGTATGCCCAGGTACTGCGCGAGGTCAAAACTCACGTGGACCTCACTAGCCTGGGCATCGCCGGTATGAAGGCCAGACGAGGAGCCACCGGGGGCTACATCTTCGAGGTGCCCGGGCCGGAGTCGGAGGCAAGGGCCGACTCCCTCATCAGCAAGATGAGGGAGGTACTTGCCGGGTCGGAGGGCGTTCGCGTCAGCCGACCCGTCAAGACTGCGGAGCTGCGCATCTCGGGGCTGGACGAGTCCGTCACCCCCGAGGCAGTCGCAGCGGCCGTCGCTCGGCTCGGCGAGTGCTCGCCCGAAGATATTCGGGTGGGGGAAATCCGGGCCGAGCGCTCCGGTATGGGCGCCGTTTGGCTCCGGTGCCCGGCCAAAGCGGCTGAAAAGCTCACCAGGGCAGGACGCGTCTTGGTGGGCTGGGTGTCGGCTGGGGTCCGGCTTTTAGAGCCTAGGCCCTTGCGGTGCTTCCGGTGCCTCTTTCGGGGGCACGTAAGGATAAAGTGCACCGCGGAGTGTGACCGCACCGGGATCTGCTACCGGTGCGGTCAAGAGGGCCATAAGGCCCGTGATTGCCAAGCGGACCCGCACTGCACAATCTGTGCAGCTGCGGGTAAGCCCGCTGGGCACAGGGTGGGCGCTAAGGCTTGCGTCGCCTCCTCCGTCCCGCACCGCTCTTTACACGGTGCGAGATCTGAGGTTGTGGCGCGGCCGAAACCGCCCACCCCGGAGATGATGGAGATCGCCCATAGTTAGTATGGCACATAACTTCCTCCAGGCGAACATCAATCACTGCGCCAGGGCGCAGGATTTGTTTGTTCAGTGCCTGGCGCAGTGGTCGATTCAAGTGGCTGTGGTCTCCGAGCCATACTTTGTTCCTTCCCGGGATGACTGGGCTGGGGACCTAGATGGCTTGGTGGCCGTCATCACTCGGGGCGCCGCCGGATCCCCGCCCTTCGAAAAAGTAGCGAAGGGCTCGGGATGCGTGGCGGTCCTGTTGGGAGGGATTTGGGTCGTAGGAGTGTACTTCTCTCCCAACAGGTCCCTGGCGGAATTCGAGAGCTTTCTGGTCCGCCTGGGGGCCCTGGTGGTGCAAGGCAGTCAGTCCTACCCCGTGCTAGTCGCCGGTGACTTCAACGCCAAGTCCTTGGCTTGGGGCTCGTCGGTGACGGATGCGCGGGGTAGGGCCCTGGAGGAATGGGCGATCTCCATCGGGCTGGTCGTCCTGAATCGGGGGTCGGAGGACACGTGCGTGCGGCATAATGGCGGTTCGGTGGTGGACATAACGTTCGCCACCCCGGCCCTTGCCCGCCGTGTCCGGGGCTGGAAGGTCCTGGTTGACGAGGAGACGCTGTCCGATCATCGTTACATCCGGTACAGCGTCTCTGCTTCCCGGGCCCCTACCCAGCCCGGTGGTGGTCCCGCTACCCGATTCACGGGCGGCCGGCGGTGGGCCGCTAAGCGCCTCGATGCGGAGGCTGCGGAAGAGGCCGCTCTTGTTCAGGCGTGGATCTCCGTACCGGACGGACCGGTGCGGGTCGAGGAGGAGGCGGAATGGTTCGGGGTGGCGATGTCGCGCGTCTGCGACGCGTCGATGCCCCGGGTCACCCGCCTCCCGGTGAAGCGCCAGGTGTACTGGTGGTCGGCGGAGCTTTCGCAGCTGCGCGCGTCTTGCGCGGCTGCGCTACGCCGACTCTCCAGGCACCGTCGTCGTCGGGTCCGCCGACCTGGCGACGACGAACAGGAGCGGCTGCTCTACGGCCTCCACAGAGGGGCGAAGAGAGCGCTGCGGGTGGCCATTGCACGAGCAAAGGCCGCGGCTTACGAGGAGTCCCGGAGGTCTCTCGATAGAGATCCGTGGGGGCGTCCATACCGTGTGGCGTTGAGCAAGCTCCGCCCATGGGCGCCCCCGCTGACGGAGAGTCTTCGGGCAGACCTCGTCGAGGACGTCGTCGCGGCTTTGTTCCCGGCCACCGAGGAGTTCACTCCTCCACCGATGGCGCCACGTCCACCGGCGCCATCGTCGTTGGTTTCGGCAAGGGATATCCCGGAGGTGTCGCCTGAAGAGCTGGAGGCGGCAGTGCTTCGGCTGCGGGGCAAGAACTCGGCCCCGGGGCTCGACGGGGTGCCTGGACGTATCTGGGTGCTCGCCGTCGAGTCGCTGGGCACGAGGCTCCGCAGCTTGTTCTCCGCGTGCCTGCAGCAGGGCAGCTTCCCGTCGCGGTGGAAGACGGGCAAGCTTGTCCTGTTGAGGAAAGAGGGGCGACCCGCAGAGTCGCCGTCGGCGTACCGGCCCATCGTGCTGCTCGACGAGGTGTGCAAGCTCTTTGAGCGTATCTTGCACGCGCGCCTCGTCGAGCATCTGGAGAGCACGGGCCCGGACCTGGCAGATTGCCAGTTCGGGTTCCGGAGGGGCCGGTCGACGATACACGCGATTCTGCGAGTCAGGGCACAGGCGGAGGATGCAGTGTCTCGGGGCAAGTGCGTCGTGGCGGTGTCACTCGACATCGCCAACGCATTTAACACCATGCCCTGGGCCTGCATCAATGAGGCACTGCGGTACCACGAGGTTCCGCCCTACCTACGGCGTCTGGTGCAGGCGTACTTGTGTGACAGGTACGTCGTGTATCCGGGCGCCGACGGGTGGCACCGTCGGGCAGTGTCGTGCGGTGTTCCACAGGGCTCGGTTCTCGGGCCGCTCCTGTGGAACATCGGTTACGACTGGGTGCTTCGTGGTGCCAACCTTCGGGGCGTCGCTGTCGTCTGCTATGCGGACGACACGTTGGTGACAGCGACGGCCAGGACCCCACAGCGGGCCGCCCTGCTCGCCGGGTTCGGGACCGAACTCGTGGTGGGCAGGATTCGGCGACTTGGCCTCCAGGTGGCCCTGCACAAGACCGAGGCTCTGTGTTTTCACGGACCTCGGTCTAGGCCACCGCCGGAGGCACACCTGACGGTGGAGGGCGTGCGGATTCCCATCGGCTCCCAGATGAAGTACTTAGGTCTGATTCTGGACAGTCGATGGAAATTCCGTGCGCACTTCGAGATGCTGTCGCCGAAGTTGGTCCGGGCAGCGGGCGCTCTCGGTCGCCTGCTGCCCAACATTAATGGTCCTGGCTTCCCTTGCCGAAGCCTTTATGCTGGAGTCGTGCGGTCCATGGCCCTGTACGGGTGTCCCGTGTGGGCCAATTCCCTCGGCGCTCGCTGTGTCCGCTTGTTGCATCGTCCGCAACGTATGGTGGCGCAGCGAATCGTTAGAGGGTACCGCACGATTTCGCACGAGGCGGCCTGCGTTTTGGCGGGTACTCTGCCCTGGGAGCTGGACGCCAAGTCCCTCTCGTCAGTGTTCTTCTGGCGGGAGGAGGCGTACCGGCGATCCGGACAGAGACCGGCCCCAAGAGAGGTCGAGGCCATGCTGGCCTCCCTCCGCAGCGCCGCCGTGGAGGAGTGGCGTTCCAGGCTGGAGAGTCCAAGTGCTGGCGTGGCGACCGTCGCGGCAGTGCGTCCTGTCCTCCAGCAGTGGATGGACAGGCGCCACGGTGCGCCGACCTTCCGGCTGACGCAGGTGCTCACCGGGCACGGCAGCTTCGGTGCGTACCTGTGTCGCATCGTCGGAGTGGAGGAGACCGCCGTGTGCCACCATTGTGGCAACTGCCGTGAGGACACGGCCCAGCACACGCTTGAGGAGTGCCCAGCCTGGGACGAGGAGCGCAGCGCTCTCGTAGCGGTCGTGGGGAGAGACCTCTCGCTGCCGACCGTGGTCGCCGCCATGGTCGGCAGCCGGAGGTCGTGGAAAGCTATGCTCTCCTTCTGCGAACGTGTCATTTCGCAGAAGGAGAGCGCGGAGCGGGATCGGGAGCAGACCGATCCCGCTCGTCGCAACAGGCGACGTAGGAGGCGCCGGGCGAACATCTAGCCCGGCGCCCAGAGGCCACGTGGGGCCGCCGTCCCTACCTTGGCGGCCCCCGAGGGGTAACAATTGCTTCGGTGTGCCTTTTGGCACCGCGCAGAGGCGGTCCCGGGTCAATCCATAGCTCTGGCTTCAGGGTATTCCGGGGCCGTCTCGTTGAATGCGCTGATGGTGGCCGTCGCGGGGTTTTTAGTCGGTATTACGGCGCATTGATATTTGGTAGGGACCCGGCCCAGCGGCCGCCCGACAACGGGCGGTAACATCCATGCTGGGTCGGAAGGCGCCGGTGAGTCCGACACACCGTCCGTAAATAGGATTTTCCCCGTAGGAAAAAAAAAAAAAAAAAAAAAAAAAAAAGGGGTTATTTTTAAAATTTTGTTACGTCAGCTTTGTTTTATTCGTCATCTATACAAATAAATAAAATTGGAGTGTGTGTTTGTGATATTGAAATAACCGGTTTTTAATAAATGTATATGGATGTATACACGGTACATATACCAAAATAACGTTTTTTACAATTTTTGTCTGTCTGTCTGTTTGTTCCCGCTAATCTCTGAAACGGGTGGACCAATTTTAACGGGACTTTCACTGGCAGATAGTTGATGTAATAAGGATAAAATTGGAGTGTCAGTTTGTAACATTGAAATAACCATTTTTTACCACATGTATATATGAATATATATGTTTATTATACGGTAATTAAACCAAAATAACATTTTTTGTCTGTCTGTTTGTTCCGGCTAATCTCTGAAATGGCTGGACCGATTTTGACGGGACTTTTATTTGTAGGTAGCTGATGTAAAAAGGAGTAACTTAGGCTAGTTTTAGTTTATAAATTGTCTTATTAAAAAATAATTTTCCGCGCGGACGAAGTCGCGGGCACAGCTAGTGTTTAATAAACTTTACCAAGCACATTTCTAAGCTGCGAGCTGAAAATTTACTAAAAAAGACCTGTTGTACTTAGCTCGACTCGGGAATCTATGGTATAGAACTAATGAAGTAGTGACTCTTTCGATTACGTTTTCAGGCCTCAACCATTACTCCAGTTCCTTACTTGAAAACTTTGAGCAGGGCTTATATTAGTTTGCTTCGAAAAAAAAAACATAATTTGAAGGAGTAAAATAGGGGTGTAGTTGAAGAATCAATAATTTCTGATGGCATTTAATCGGGTGTCAGTGTCGTCACTTTGTCGTACCAGAAAAAAAAACACAAATTTAATATAATTTGTTTAAATATATATGTATAGGTATATTTACACGATAAGTTATATATCAATAATGAAGTGAGCAGCGGTGCGGCGGCCGTTTTTTCTCATGCCGGCTTACGCTCCTCGCGCGCACAAAAGCTCGTATTATGATAATACTTAATCCCAGATTGTTGCAACACAACCCGAATGGGAATAAAATAAGTTTGCTCTGTGTGATTGATATCGCGCCTAATCTACGGGGAGAAAAACCTTTTTGTTCCAAACTTGATTTGTTTTCTCGTTGTTCGCTTTTTTGATACTTTGATCATGTTGTTTTTCGATTGAGATTTGTTTAAATTTCAAAGGTTTGCTAATATTGATGTCCACATCGAAGAAGATTGTAACATTTTTAGAATAAACAAGTGTTTTTTATTGCTGTGTGTTCGGATACTTGACATTGTTCCAGCAATACAATTATTTTCCCTAAAAAATCTCATTGAAGCAGTAAACACTAGAAATGCCTACTAATCTTATAGATAGTAAACAAAACAGCAATGAACGTAAATTATTCCCTCCCGCTGAATTTATGGACGGCTCCAATTTTTTCAATGGAAATGCAATTGGCCACCGCAAAATAGCAGTTCATTTGATTACTGTTAATCATAATTGCCGGTTATGCAGCGCTTTTGAGCGTCCCGGCCGTGCGTCGAATATCAACGGGCTCCGGTTAGTATTGGCGACACGTACTCGTCGCGACGTTACCGCTCCTGATTGAGTTGTTAATTTCTGCCGCTTTATTGTTTGCTCGCGTTTTTTCATTTCAATTATCGTGATTTGCACGTGCAGTTTGATTGGTGTTATATTTATAATACAATTGAATACAGTATTTATTTATTTATTCAACACACACAGTCATTACAGGTTTAGGTTCCCAATTCGAACTGGCGGGACTATAACACAAATTTATACAAAATAAAACAAAACAAAACATAATAACAATCACACTACTACGAATAAATTAAGCCAACACAATTAATTTAAGTATAGCAAATAAACTACGTGCCGTGGGATCTAGAGGTCCTGGGTTCGATTCCCGGGTCGGGCAAAGTGTTATTGGGTTTTCCATTAGGAAATTCTCAGTAACAGCACGGAGTCTGGAAATGTGCCCGAAAAACGGCAAATGGCTCGCCCCCTATTACGTGGGACTGATACATACCTGGCGAAATGTGGGTGCAGAAATTCACCTCTGCCTACCCCTTCGGGGAATACAGGCGTGCGTTTATGTATATATGTATGTATGCAAATAACATATAACAAACATTTTGCGAGCTCACTCCGATTGCTTGTAAAAACATCTGTTTTGACATGCACCTCATTAATAGTTTTAATCGCTCGGGTGAGAGGCGTCTTGGCCAAGAGGTTGGTCCTGGATGTCGGTAAACATAGTCCTGACTAGGAGGATCGAAGTTCTAATAAGATGATCGAACCAGCATTCTCCGTTTAATTCCCCGATTTACAATCTAGATACGATATTTTTTCTAGGTAACTTGGTCAGCATCAAGGTATCACATCTTATCCAATTTAATCTACTTTGCCCGAACTTCATAGTATATGAAAACGCAAAGAAAATAAATCGATAATAAACGATATTTTGCGCATTTTTAAAACTTATTGCGCTTTAATAACAAAGCCCTATTTCTATAAAATTGCCATTAGCATACGTCAAAGGTATTGGGCTACAGAGCCGATATCGAACAGCACAATGACTATAATTGAGGGGTGTTTAATGTGCGAGTTAACGAGATATGTTGCAAATCAAACAAAATGCAGCTGATTGGGAGGCAGCGGAGTCGCGCCCGCTCCCGGCGCCCCACGCCGACACGACTCGCTGTTTCATATTCAGTGTTTGCGGTGACTAACTAGTTGACATGGCTACAATTGTCTGCGTACGTTTTACCGGCTGTTAAATTACGAGCCAAATGAGGATTAATGCCTTTCATTTGTTATATTGCTTGCGATATATCAGTGTTTGGCCTATTGATATTGCTGCTTTTGGACTATTGATGGCAATGGCGTTGATGTAATCTATATTTTTGTCAGCATCAAAGTAAAGTATTTTGCGGCTTGTCAGACATCTCTTCTTAAGCTTCTAGTAGGTACGAGTATTATTTATTGGAATCTGTAGATATTATCTACATACATACATACATAAACTCACGCCTGTATTCCCCGAAGGGGTAGGCAGAGGTGCATTTCTGCACCCACATTTCGCAAGGTATGTATCAGTCCCACGTAATAGGGGGCGAGCCTATTGCAGTTTTTCGGGCACATTTCCAGACTCCGAGCTGTCACTGAGGATTTCCTAATGGAAAAACCCAATAACACTTTGCCCGACCCGGGAATCGAACCCAGGACCTCTAGATCGCACGGCACATACTTGCACCGCGAGACCACGAGGCAATCAGGTATATTATATATCTGTAGCTTGATTTATATAAAAGGTAATCTTGGCAGACCAAGAGACCTTTTAAATAGGGTGGTTGACTCATATTTGTTTGCTAGTTTTTGTTTTTCTGTTTTACCTTACCAATATTTCAAAGTTAAATAGTTTATTAAAGAGATGAATTTCAAATGTGAAGTGGCTTAACAAAGATCACTGCGCTCATATCATTTTCTGAGTGTCTTTTTAACCTCCTGTTTCTTTATAGATACATTTAGATTTTTAAATTGTCTTTGTGTTGTGCCCTATCGTTAAGCATTTCCAAGACAATAAGGACATTTAATTCAATTACTCCAGCTATGAATCAATGATCTAAAAGCAAAGCTGGATGATATTAACAGTAATTGCCTTCGTTGTTGAAAATGCGCCATCCCTAACAGTAGCCAAAGCCGTTAACTTGCGAATGGATACTAATTAAATGGATTGCATTCAGTAGCCGTCTGCATAGTTCCGTTGTTTGTCTTGTAATTCAACCGCTGTCTTTCAGGGATGAGAGGCTGGGCAGGTGGCTCTTACCTCCATTGTGGCTGCGAATAGACAGTATATTACTATGCGTGTGTGTCCATTTGGAAATCCCTTATGTTAATGGTATATTAGGCCTATATTTCGATGAATTTGGCTTATAAAAAAACTTTATTATGATGAAATTGCAAAATAGGAGCATTTTACCTATCCGTTAATAAATATGGTGCCTTCTAAACAGAGTACTACATGAAGTGAGAGATGATATCTCGTAGATCGCAGGAATCGTACCCAATATTAAAGCTTGATTCTTTTGACCCAGTTTAATCAGGTTAATCCACTAAAATAAAATTGCTTGTGATAGAAGACGATTTAAAAAGGCCATCAAGAATTCAAAGAATGGACACTGTCACCATTTTACTACGAGTAAACAAAGCAGATATCAAGTATAGTACATAAATAAAAGACCTATAATTTTTTGTTTCAAAAAAACTGTTATGTTTAATTCGGGCGCTTCTCTCTGGATACAACTTCAGTAACGCGCCTCTCTTATTTATATCGGTAACTACATCACTAAAAATAATCTCAGCTATCTTTCACGAGCTTAGCTTGAACAGCTAACTAAATGCTAAATACTTCAGAGCGTTGAAGTATTTTCAGAAATAAAATAAGCCCCGCAATAAACACTCGATAGTAGTTATGGCCGAAAGTTTGTAACGCGCCGCTTGAGCTCACCTTTAATCGAATTTGCACGACCCGCCTTCCGGATTAACAAGTTTTCCAATAATTTAGACAGGCTCAGTGTTGACTACATTTGTCCGTGAATGCGGTAAGTCGACTATTTATGAAATCTTTATTAGTTTTTTTATGATGGCCTGGTAGAAGGCCGAAGGTCTGTTACATGTAGTTCAATCCAAGTAAAGATTCATCATCATCATCAACAGCCTTTCTCATGTCCACTTCTAGACGATAGTATTATGTTTAAATAATAACGGCGAAGGAAAACATCTTGAGGAAACTTGCACACCTAAAAGTTCTTAGGAATTTGTTAGGTGTGTAGTCCGCCAACCCGCATTTGGCCAGCGTAGCGAACTAAGGGGGTTAGGTCCCGGGTCGAGTAAAGTGTTATTGGGTTTCTCCATTAAAAAATTCTCAATATATATATATAATAGCACAGAGTCTGAAGATGTGCCCGAAAAACGGCAATAGGCTCGCCCATCATTATGTGACTGCCTAGTGGTCTCGCCTGCCTAGTATGTGCCGTGCGATCTAGAGGTCCTGGGTTCGATTCCCGGGTCGGGCAAAGTGTTATTGGGTTTTTCCATTATCCTAATGGATGAATATCCTTATTCTCAGTAACAACACGGAGTCTGGAAATGTGCCCGCAAAACAGCAATAGGCTCGCCCCCTATTATGTGCCTACCCCTTCGGGGAATACAGGCGTGAGTTTATGTATGTATGTATGTATCATTATGTGGGACCGATAAATACTTGGCGACACGTGGGTACAGTAATGCAACTTTGCAACTTCTTCGGGGAATACAAGTGTGAGGTTATGTATGTGTCTTGCTTGGATATTTTCGATATAATATATTTTACGTTATAGAGGAGGCTCGTGCCGTGGCTTGGATAGATAGACTGAAACGGTAAAATGAACACAGTGTCACTTAATGATTAAAACAAAGTGATTTAATTATATATGAATATGAACCATGAATATGGCCGCACTAGGCCAGCGTGGTGGACTATGGCCTAAACCCTCTCAGTTGTAGAGGAGGCCCGTGCCCAGCAGTGGGACGTATTTGGGCTGATGATGATGATGAATATGAATGGGAAAAGTGATTGAGACTGGTTTCAAAGACTATTTCATGATTCTCTAGGAACGCGTATCTCCGATAATACCAAGCACATACATCGGACTCTGAGCTCTCACCTTAAGCCCAACCAAAGTACCACAGCCCACGTCAGACATCAAACCCACCCATCCCGACGTAACCCGTCCGATCAATCTCCGTGCACACGACGCCGTGAGCTCGACATTAATTCGTGAAGTGTAGGCATACAGTGGCACCGACCGCACACGCTGGGCTGTTAGGTACGGTGCGCAGAAAAATCGCGGGCCGCGCGCTCTCTGACACCGGGTCATTTGTTAATTCGCTGAAATATGGTGGCAGGCGACGCCTATTCATTATAAGGCCAGCTCGTTTGTGCCACACGTGTGGGCTTGTACCGTCAGCAGGACAATGCAATGTGCATCAATTTCCCGAATACTTTGAATAGAACTTGACAAACAAAATATGACATTTCGTGTTGCTAAGGGAGTTTCTTGAAATTTCTCCACAGCGATAACACGTTACGTAGCGGCAATGGCTTAAAACTGACGATTCAAAAGCACTTGGAAAAGTCTATTTGAATTATGATTACTTTGACTTTGATTTTGAAACATTACATTTTGAATTTTATAGAACATTTGGTGTAAAGTAAATGGTTTGAAAATATGCTGATTTTTAAAAAAATACTTTGCTTGAAAGGCGTCAACTACTTAATGATTATATTATGTTCATTATAAACTAATATGCAATAAAAAAAAAAAATGAAAAAAAATATATATACTGAGGTAGTTAATTAGCAATATTTTTTTTGCAAGCAGTGATGGCCTCGAGGTTTAGGCGCGCGGTCGAGAATCTCGGCGGTCGCAGGTTTAAACCCCAGGCACACACCTTTGACTTTTCGAAGTTATGTGTGTATTCACAATGAATTATCACTTGCTTTAACGGTGAAGGAAATCATCGTGATGAAACCTGCACATCTAAAAAGTTCTTAGGAATTTCTTAGGTGTGTAGTCCACCAACCCGCACTAGGCCAGCGTGGTGGACTAAGGCCTAAACCCTCTCAGTTGTAGAGGAGGCCCGTGCCCAGCAGTGGGACGTATTTGGGCTGATGATGAATGAAAGATAAATGAGGTAGTTAATTAGCAAAACCAAAAATCAATTGTCTTTAGATTGATTCGACGCTTAAATAAAATTCAAACATAAATTTAGCTTCCAATCAAAACTAAATATTGATAGACTTCCGTCTAAAAAACATTATTCTTCCTTCACTTCTAAGTTTAGTAAGTTAGTTGATTGAAAAGTCGAGCACATCCACCATTGTTCAGACCATACGATACGTTCCATCAAATTAATTGTAGCTACACACCGCTTTGTAAGCTCACTGTACTTGCAGCAGGCGCGTTTGTGCAGCGCACTGTATCAAATATACCCGTCTCGCTCCGTCTCGGGGGAAGTGCAGCCATCCATCACGCTCCCACAGGCATTGAATCAGCACTATATCATAGAACCCATAACAAACGGTGTGGATTTCGTGAAAACTTATTTAAAATATAATTTCAACGAATAAAATATTGTTGAATTGAATCGTATGCCAATTTCTCGAGGAAATTCGATAATTGGTCCTATCATCATAATCATCATCATCATCAGCCCATATACGTCCCAATGCTGGGCATGGGCCTTCTCTAATACTGAGAGGGTTAAGGCGTACGTAAGTATAATATTCCAAAACTAAATTCTAAAAACCCTCTCAGTTGTAGAGAAGGCCCGTGCCCAGCAGTGGGACGTATATGGGCTGATGATGATGATGATGAAATTCTAAATCGCTCGACACCTACTTGTGTAATCATCAAAAAGTCACACAATCGACTTGTCTCCTTTATATTTATTGTGACGTCACCATACTTCCCTAAAAGAACTATTAGGAGCAGTTGCATCGAACCAACAATCGCTCCTTTATTCCCCAATGCCAATTTCCAATACACAGTAACTTATACTACATCGAACGTATATCCCACACAATCCATTCTCCGGGAAGTTGACGTGACAAAATCATTGCGCCGACTAAACCGGATCCGCCGGCTTTACCGGACAAACCGGCAGCGTCTGGTAGCGAACTAATTGCCTCCCGGGAGACCCGTCACCTGTCGGATAAGTCCTGCAAGATTTGACGTAGAGATCGACGGGGAATAGGTTTTTGCATACTTACAGTACGGGAGCATAAGGACCAGTAGAGGGTGCAATAATGAGACTTATACTACATTTTACAGCCTCGTGGCGCAGTTCGCTAGATACCAGCTTGCAAAACGAGAGGCCTCGGGTTCGATCCCCGCACCGAGACAAATGTTTTTGTGATTGTCTTGAGCAGCCCTTATCCATCCGCTACCCGCCACTTTTCTCAAGTCGTCGGACCATCGTGCTAGGAGAACAAAAAGCTAAAACAAATAGCCAAGAATTCAATTATACGATCGGCGTGAAATTAACCATCTACCGAGCCAGAGTACGTATTATATTCCAAAACTAAATTTCCATTCATACATTTGTATCCATTTGAGGGTGACAAACGCCCCCGGCGGCGGCTTGATTATTCCCTCTGATTGTTATAACGCAACCCATTAGAATATCTGTTAAAGTGTAAATTGGTCATGCATACAGAACGCTACTGAATTTATTGGCCTATTCGAAGGAATTTATTGAAACATTTATCGTTTATTTACTGCTGAAATTTTCACTTTTCAAGATGGCTTTGATTGAAATTTTATTGTCAAAAATATAGATTTTTTTATGTTTCATGCCCAAACGCGGAGTCTATTTGATGTGTTTTTTTTTTACAAAATGATACTGAGTTGAATACCTATTAGAATTGATTGTGCAAGGGGATTCGGTATGGCTGGTTGGGCCTCGTTGTGCTTGCTTAAAGGGCGTCTCTCTTTACCGACTTGTTTCTACGTATGTATGTATGTATGTGATTAAAACTATGCGTAGTAAGTAATTTTCTGCCACTATTGTCAGTATTTATCTCGAAACATTCTTCTGATTCGGTAATTTTGACCGTTTTCAACTAAGTAGGTACTCGATCGTGCGATAATCCAAGAACTTCAACCCATTAAAGAAATTTGAGTATTTGCTTACTTGTATGTTAAATTTAAACACCTAATGTCGCACATTTTCATCAAAATACCTGATAAATTAAAATTTATTCAAAAACAAATTTGACTTGTCGGACAAGGGAAGCAAATAATCCCCATTACGGGGATTTAGTATATTTTGAGCATTCTAAAAATACAATATTTTACGACACGTTAAACTACAAGCGTGGGTTGGAAGCACTCACCGCGTCTGAATAATTCATTTAACAACACAATGTAACACTAAAACGGCGACAACAAAATGTTAACAATGTCACGAGGAAATTAATTAACCTTTTCAATGGATGGACTTTTAATAATTGGACGATAACTAGCCATTTCACCCCTTTGTCAACGAGCAACCCTTGATTTTAGGGGTGTGTTTATTATGCACTAAACACGTGACCGTCGCGTGCCTTTTTAGTTGGCTATTATTGCAGCCAATTTCGAATGTCGTTTACGAAATTTGAGTATAATGGTCTGGCTTCTGTTTTGAGGGTGTATCGATTTTTTGCTACAGAATTCAGTGTTACTGCGGGAGAAAATTGAATTTTGGGACATCGTTAAAACATTTTATTAAATAATATTTCTTCAAGAAGTATCAAGATTTTTAAAAGCGTTTTTACAGCTGTTGAGCAAACAACCCATTTCTTATGGTAAAGAACGTGAACAAACGAGTTAATGAGCCACCTAGTGTTAAGTGGTCAGCGCCGCCCATGAACATCCCCAGTACCAGAAGAATTAACGGTGCGTTGCCGACCTTTAAGAAAAATATAGGCTCTTTTCTTAAAGATTATTCGTATACATTTGGAAATACCGCCGGGAAAAGCTGGTTCCACAAAGATGTTGTGCGGGAAATCACCATTTCAATGATGATGATGGATATAAGTCGTGATGGCCTTGAGGTTTAGGTACGCGGTCGAGAATTTTGACGGTCGCGGGTTCAAACCCCAGGCACACACCGCTGACTTTTCGAAGTTATGTGTGTATTCACAATGAATTATCACGTACTTTAAATGTGAAAGAAAACATCGTGATGAAACCTGCACACCTAAAAGTTCTTAGGTGTGTAGTCCGCCAACCCGCACTAGACCAGCGTGGTGGACTAAGGCCTAAACCCTCTCAGTTGTAGAGGAGGCCCGTGCCCAGCAGTGGGACGTATATGGGCTGATGATGATGAATGAATACATCCTTCTGCGCTTCATCATTCTATTTTTCAGGTATCATAATCATAAAACACATACCTATACTATGTTCTATGATTTACTTTTAGTGAAGTAAGATAAACAGCAAATTTTCAGTTTTACTTTAACCAAAAATTATAAATAATCTCGTAGTATTTATGACATGTGCATTAATTCGAGTCAGGCCCGTAGTAAACCCCGTTGAATACGTCATGACTGATGCTCCCGAGGGATATGTCGATGGTGAAGTAAAACGGCCTGTCGACGGAAAATTCCATCATGTTGATGCCAGGACCCACCATCACGCGTAGCATTGATTGCCTGTCTGCAAATAAATATAAATTTTCCATGATTCGTGACTGTAATGACTGATGTGCTCGTATGTACCTAATACTTTTCCAATTGTGATTGTTATTACTTAGATGATGAAAATATGTATTTCATTTAGTGTCATCACCGAGCTTGTATAAAAAATCCATCGCTTGATTGTTCATTTTATAGACGACTTATAAAAAAATATCCTTAAAGAACCGAGTACATAAACGAGTATATTATGAAATACTTTGTTACTAGTTGATTAACATCTTTTACATGTAGGTGTTTGTTTCTTCGAACGCTTTGATCTAAAGAACTACCAGTAGTGTTATGTCCAGATGTTTCAGGTTTGGTTTGTATAAATAAAACTACTAAAGCTTAGTTTCAATAGCGTCTGGCACGTCCACTCGGTCCGATATCAGAGGTAGTAGTCCCGGTTTGAGTGGAGAAAAGCGCTTATATTATAATTTATTTTAACGTCTATTTTACAATTTATAATTAATTTTACCACTACGCTACAAGTAGGATGAGTTTTTTTGTTTGATCCATGGAGGGGATTAGTATTATATTAGTGTTTTATTATAATTAATTAATGGAGGAGGGGGAAAATGAAGGAATTTTACAAATACTGTTAAAAAAAGGCAATCAGGTGAAACTGGGGTGGAAAGTAAGAATTTATTTCATAGTACTTTGATGACTACTGTACCTGGAGCCAGTTCATGTCTGGCGACACCCATCTCATCCATCTCTATAAATACTTTCTGTTTGGCTTTGTTCAGACAAATTTGTTTACTTTTCGCAGTGTTCCTAAATATAGCTTCAAGTCCTGAAGCTTCATTATCAAAGACCTTCTTTAAACCTATCTGGAATTATAATAATGAGTAATACTATGTTCGGCCTAGTTCCTATTATTAACATTTATGCTATATGTCTAAGATCATGCTGTAGGACACCATATGCTACAATCCTGACATATAATAATTTACTTTTCTCTTCTTCATACTGACATTTCATCTATTATGTACCTTGATTTTTAGTTATACAACATTATAAAGAGAAAACATTTGTGATTTTTGCATAGTACTAGTCGTACGTAAACTAAAAAGCCCAATTAATAGATTTTATTGAGGTATATTAGAATCGTGGTAAGTCGTGATGGCCTCGAGGCTTAGGCACGCGGTCGAGAATCTCGACGGTCGCGGGTTCAAACCCCAGGCACATACCTCTGACTTTTCCAAGTTATGTGTGTATTCACAATGAATTATCACGTACTTTAACGGTGAAGGAAAACATCGTGATGAAACCTGCACACCTAAAAGTTCTTAGGAATTTCTTAGGTGTGTAGTCCGCCAACCCGCACTAGGCCAGCGTGGTGGACTAAGGCCTAAACCCTCTCAATGGTAGAGGAGGCCCGTGCCCAGCAGTGGGACGTATATGGGCTGATGATGATATTAGAATCAAACGATTGCCAATTAATTTTTTATGTTAGTGGCCTACCACTTTCAAAAAGTCAGTCCAATCCACCACGGTTTTTATTTTAAACCGCGGTAGAAATATTTTCAGTCTGGTCCATTTCATCATCTTCTTGGTTATAGTCAGCAATTCTGGGTTTGAGTGGAGTTTCTTTAGTAATGCAGGCAGACCCTGTGCGTAGTTCGGGACTATGAATGTTACTGACGTACCCATACTCCCTAAGTTGATCTTGAGAATCTAGAAGAAAAGTGCAGTGTTTATAACATTTGTAAAGAATTCATTGGATAGCTGAGGTGTATTCTCATAAACATTCATTTATCGTTTATTTGAACTTTGCTGAACCTTAATTACCTA
Organism: Hemaris fuciformis; assembly: GCA_907164795.1. Taxonomy (NCBI): domain Eukaryota; kingdom Metazoa; phylum Arthropoda; class Insecta; order Lepidoptera; family Sphingidae; genus Hemaris; species Hemaris fuciformis. Next base: position 16,200,156 of record OU015438.1, on the reverse strand, counting down.
TTAATTTACCCATTAATGTATTGTTCATATCTAATATATGTCCAACAATACATTTGAGCTTTAGTTGTTATTGTTAAAAAAATGTTATTGTTATGTGCCGTGCGACCTAGGTCCTGGGTTCTATTCCCGGGTCGGGCAAAGTATTATTGGGTTTTTCCATTATGAAATTCTCAGTAACAGCATGGAGTCTGGTAATGTGCCCGAAAAACGGCGATAGGTTCGCCCCCTATTACGCGGGACTGATACATACCTGGCGAAATGTGGGTGCAGAAATGCACCTCTGCCTACCCTTTCGGCGAATACAGGGTGAGTTTATGTATGTATGTATGTTAAAAAAATCACTAGATAATTTTATTTTACCCTCAGATCATTCGCCTCATCCTCCCAGTAGAGAAACTCGTCAAGCTTTGATATCATTGGCATTGGAATCATTTTCTTATTGTAGTGATGGAACTTTTTGTTTGTGGTCAAGCTTACATCGAAGGGATATTCCCAGTTGGCCTGAAATATTATTTTTGTTTAAGTTTTAAATGTGAAATATAAAATGTCGAGCCAAATTTTATGGAGTGAAAAAGTCTGGCACGATAGAGACAATTATCACTAAATATACTTAAATATACAATATATACAAGATGGTCCGATGACGTGGTAAGAGTCGCGGGTCGTCGCTGGATGCAGGCTGCCTCCAACAGGCCACTGTGGAGATCATTGGGGGAGGCCTATGTTCAGCAGTGGACGTCTTTAGGCTGATGATGAAGATGATGATACTTAAAGATATAAGTTAAGAGGAGCTGGTTTTAGAGTCTAATCCACCAATCCGCACTAGGTAAGTGTAGTGGATAATGTCCTAACCAGGTGACAGCTTAAAGGCTGTACAGAAGGCCCGTACCTAATATTAGGACGTATAAACATCTCAAGAACGTCTAAAGAACAATATAAACGGTTTACTGAACCTTGAAATGTGCTGCACTAACAAACATCATAGTGGTATTATTGTCAATATCGTATTTGTCGACAACATCTCTCAATCGTCTGTAGGTTGCTGTCTCGATCTGTAATGCACAATGTTTCCCGTTTGTTCTGTTTGTTCATTTTGGTTATTGCTTCCTGTAAGATGTCTTGTCCCAAGATTGGCATGTACTTTTTTGCGCTACAATAAAGTCTTTATGTTTTGATATGGAATGTAGACATTTTCTGAAAAACTAATTTATTGGTAGTGTTATTTTAGATCAGACTACCTGACCCGGCGAACTTCGTTCCGCCTAACAGTCGATTCTTTAATTGTTTTTGTTTGTTATAGCCTAAGTTACTTCTTATTACATCAGCTACCTTCCAATAAAAGTCCCGTCGAAATCAGTCCACCAGTTTCAGAGATTAGCCGGAACAAACAGACAGACAGGCAGACAAAAATTGAAGAAACGTTATTTTGGTATATGTACCGGGTATATATCCATATGCATTTATTAAAAAGCGGTTATTTCAATATTACAAACAGACACTCCAATTTTATTTATTTGTGTAGAGTATAGATATATTTTGTAGTCCAATTAATTAACTTATTGTTTGAGTTCTGCCTATTTACGAGACCGAAAAAATCTCTTCATTTTTCAGTACTCATGGTATAAGATTAGTATCATAGTCAGAAGCAAGAGTGTGACTATTGACTTTAATAACTATTTTAATATCATCAATCGAAATAATAATCAACTAAACAGGTCAGTTCGTGTTACTTAAACCCTGATACTTGACTGTTGATATAGATTAATGTAGTTGTAGTTTTTTTTTTTTTTTATACTGGCACGGCAAAGTGACCCCATTGCACCTGATGGTAAGCGTAATGGGGTCCAGAAAAAGTGCCGACCAGCGAGAGATGATCTCCCGTTGGTCGACACAATCATGCCAGTTTTACTTACCCAACGATTTATGAAAGACCGTGCTGCGGAAGGATAGTTGAATCCTACTTTCTCCACCTGAACTCCGTACAGCAGACTAGAATTTGTGATGAAATCTGGATCGATATCATCTGTGTAGTTGACGTACATCTTATTTACTTGAGTCAAGTCTGCTTCTTTCAGGAAATCAAATGCTCCTTTGATTTCTGTATAGCAGGAATTTATCTAGAAGATATTTGTGAGGAATATTTAAGACAATTAATCGTGCCTCGCCTATGTAGTCTAAATAAAGAGTTTGTAATGTTTAATATTAAAAACTACTCTGAAGCGCAAGACTTAGGCAAATATCTGATTTTTAAGTCGTCACGTCGCAAGGTCACTGGCAGCAGCTGGATGAGGAAGGCCGAAGATCGAGCCCAATGGCGTGCCATAGGAGAGGCCTATGTTCAGCAGTGGACGTGAGAGAGGCTGATGATGATGATGCAGTCGTCACATTTGTAATAAAGGTTCTTCGCTAAGCATTCTTATGTAAAGTCTTCCAATTGTTTAGAAGAATAAACTAATAGAGCCCCACAGAGAATCGAACATGGACAAGCTTAAAACTAAGTTTTCATTATCTATAGTCTCCCACCTGCGGGGTGAACAGGTGCCCCAATAATGGAATTTTTGGTCGACAAGATGTTTTTAATAGTAAATTAGTTTCGATTTGATAGGTACTCACTGTTCTGTCAGTTCTGTAGCCTAAAACTGAAAGCAGTTCGTTTTTAGCATTACCAACGGCAACGGAAGCAAGTTTGCACAGCGGGAATCTCAAGAGTAATGTTGACACCACAGCGTTCTGACCAGTTTTGAGGGTCAGTGCATCCTAAAAAAAAAAAAGATTAAGACTCGTCTAGTCAGAAATAATTTATCAACAAGTTATCGATATAATGAAATAAGACGGTTTTCTCTTCAGCGGATATAGGTTTATAGGCTGTTCTTATGAATAATATATCTATGGGCTATTCAGTCTATTCTTCATACGTTGATAACGTTATACATATGACGTTATATCCTTGATAACATTATAACGCGTTATTAATAAAGTTATAACGGGATTAAGCGTTATCCTAATACGGCCGAGTTGTTTTTTGTCAATATTTAAAATATCCGTCTCGAACTTATTAAGTCTAATCTAAGTAACAATTGCGGGAACTTAAGCAATCATTATCTATCATAATAATATGTTGGTGGCCCTTTAGGAAATAAGGTTTTACTACTGTAAACTAATAAGTAATAACCATAAATCTTAATTCAATGAATATTACCAACGCCAATCTGTTTTTCAAACTGTTGTATGAGGGTAGTGCATCGCAGCAAATGACATCGAATTGCAGAGTGCTCCAAACTGTAATATTAAATAATATGCCATTGTTAATTGTATACACCTGTACGTAAGAGTAAAAATAATTGTCTGTTAATAGTAATTTTATCTAGAAAGTGTGGGATTTTTTGTAAAGGTAACGGGATTCAATCATTTAAGAAAGTGTTAAGAGTAATGAGAAAATCTAATTCAATACCTTATATGTTACAAAATAAACTTAAAATACCAGTATATCAAGTTTTGTCCAAATCGGTGAAGACATTTTTGTGTGAAAGAGTAACCAAAACACATACTCGTATATTCATTTATCTATCCTCATAAATTATCATTAATAAAATTAAGTAGTAAGTAGAATTGATATTACCAAAAAACAATCTAAAGGCAGCTTCAGCCAGCATTTTTATTAGTGTTTTTATCAGAACTATAAACTACTTGTTACATAATAAAAGAGTAGTGAGTGTGATTTTATATTGCATTGCGTATATAGACGACCTTTATTGCGAAACTGGTCATAAAAAGCGTGTGAATTAGAGTACCTAGTAGTCTTTTGTAGCCCGGAATAATATTCTGTTTGTGGTACTATTGAGAAAGTATTTATGGCTTTGACATCCATAATTGTCTTAGTAAGGGAGCAAGAAGAAGACAAGCCTCAACAGACTTTGACAAAACTTTTTTTTACTTTAGGGCTCCGTGTTAGGTTAGTTTATTTTTTTTTTTATTTATTTATTTATTTAATACAAATTACACACGTACAGGACATACAAGTAGTAAAAAGTATACAATGATAACGTATGCAATCAATTATTGAACCACAAGTTACAGTCTAAAATGGTCCCCTCACTAGGCAAGCCTGTATCGAGGGGTCCCATTGTATCGATATAATAGTATGAGTCTATCGTATTCGCTCACGAGTAAACTTAAAACGATTAACCAATTAGATACCACTTATTCTCTAATACAAAACAAACTAAAATCTATTTGTAAATACCACAAAAACAGTAACAAATCTATTTTTAAATCTATTTTTAAAAACTTACAAGACAACAATAACAAGACAACACATTTCCATACAACTAAATAAAATAAAATTATAAATATAACAGCAACAAGATAGACTAATAAACTAATGTTACAAAAACCTATGATATAGTACTTAGTTACAAGACTTAAGCTTAAAATAATAAAATTAAATTTAATCAGTCAAACAAAATACAGTTTCAGTGCACATTCAATCGAAGATTTAATATTCAATTTATCTATAAAAACCTAATATTTATGTCACGTATAATTTGCTCGGTATGCTCATAAGACAAGTTGCTCAAGAATTTACTAATTTTGTTTTTAGCCTCTGAAATTGATAACAAATTGATATCACATAGTTTGGCAATGTTATTGTAGACAACAGTAGACACGTATGGAAGAAGTCGCTGAGCGAAAGTCGATTGTCTAGTGGGTAGAGGTAATTTGAAACGTCTTCTTGCAGTCAATTTCATGTATTCCGGGGATTTTAAAGTGTTCTTATGCATTTGTAGGGCTGACATGAGTATAAATAATTTTCGCACACTTAGAACGTTAGCTTCTTTGTACAAAGCAGAGGTTGAGTAACGACGAATTTTCTTTAACATTACTTTTAATACCGCTCTTTGCGCGCGTTCTAATTGCAGCATATGTGTTTGAGCAGCCCCTCCCCAAGTAGGCAGACAATATGTTATCAGAGATTGACACAGAGCAAAATATATTGTTTTTAACAGGTCCTTGGAGGCTACATCACGAAGTTGTCGCATGACATGTATAACCTTTCTTACCCTACCAGAGACAAGTTCTATATGTTGTTTGAAATTAAGTTTTTGATCAACCATAATGCCCAGGTACTTAACACTTTCTGATCTACTAAGAAAGTCACAGGAGCAGGAGTCCTGTTGCAAATAGTTGCAAGTGTGTATATGGAGTTTTGTGGAAGGTGGAGGTGCAGATGATGCAGTTTTATGGAAACAAATGTACCTACTTTTGGATAAATTTAACGTCAGAAGGTTATTATTTAGCCAATTCCTTATTGCGTACATTCCTTCCTCGGCGCATTTAATGGCTTTATTCCAGGTTGAGTCCTTGAAAAGTACGGCTGTGTCGTCTGCATAGCAAATTATTTCTGCATCTCCGATTGGCAATTCATGAATATCGTCAATGTAAAGGTTAAACAATGTTGGTCCAAGGATGCTTCCTTGTGGTACACCATAGGTAATGTATTGAGAATCGCTAGTATTTTCAGTAACCCGTACTTGCTGTTTCCGCTCTGACATATAACTTTTAAACCAAGAGAGGGTAATTCCTCGGATACCTTTGTGTTCCAGTTTCTTCATAAGAATTGGGACGGAGACGGTGTCAAAGGCCTTGGCTAAGTCTAGGAAAACTCCAATACATTTGCTTGACGTGTCCAAGGTCGTAGCAACAGAAGCTGTCAAGTAGGACAAAGCATCATTCGTTGATTTACCCTGACGGAACCCATACTGCTTCTCAGATAGCAGGTTATTCTTCTCTATATAATTTACAAGTCTTATACTTATAGTTTTTTCCAATAATTTAGAAAAAGTTCCCAAAAGAGAAATCGGTCTGTAATTATCGGGAGTATTTTTCACTCCAGTTTTATGTATTGGAATTATTACTGCAGTTTTCCAAATCCGCGGAAAAATGCCAGATGAAATACTTCGATTGAATATTTCATTAACCGGATGTATGATCTCATCCTGGATGGCTTTAATAAGTTCATTATTGATACCATCGATGCCAGGTGCTTTATTATTCGGTAGGTTATTTATTAAAGATTTCAGCTCATATATGTCAGTAGGTTCTAAGAAAAACGAGGCAATAGGTGTTTTTCCTAAACGACAATTTGCTGCTAGAGTTTCCTCATCAGTTTTGATTGATTCCAGTATTTTACTAGCCAGTTTTCTGCCAACGTTAGAAAAATAATCGTTACATAAATCCAGAGAGTGTTTGCAGTTGATAGTTCCAGGAAGAGCGAGCAGATCACTTGGTACGTTATTATTAGCGTTTGTATGGCATAGTTCTTTTATGGATTTCCACAATTTTTTAGGGTTACTCTTGTTTTCAATAAGCATATTACTAGAATAATCGGATTTCACCTTCCTGATTAAATCATTATAAAAGTTTCTATAGCGCGTATAAATCAGTCGGGTCATGTTATCCATGGGACTTGCTTTGACGCGCATATGAAGGCGGTCTTTATGTCTCATGCAGCGTATAAGTCCTGGAGTCATCCACGGTTTAATGTTAAATTTAGATCGGCTTTTCAACATTCTATGAGTGTGCTTGTCAATGATATTTAAAAGTGTTTCCATAAACATAGTAGCACTCTCATTAAGGTCTGGATGAGATGTTATAGTGGACCAGTTAATTTTTTTGAGATCGTCTTTTATACTTATTATATCTCTAGATATTCTGAGTCTGCTTTCCCTAAGGTGACATTTACGTGTATTAGTATGGTTCATTCCAAGCATAATCATTTCATGATCCGTAATGTCTATCTGACAAACTATACCCAAAGCCGGAAGTTTACTTCGAAGAAAAAAGTGGTCTAAAATTGAAGATCCTCTTGTGGGATATGTTATTACAGGGGCCATGCCATATTCAGCCATGAGACATAAATATTCGGAACAATCCTTGTCTGCCGCTGTAGCAATATTAATATTTATGTCACCGGTTAGAATAAGATTTTTTCTATCACTGCATGACTCCAGATGTAGATCTAATGATTTCAAGAAATTACCACAGCTTCTGAAAGAAGGCGACCGATATATAGCAATTATGGTAACTATTTTAGAAATATCTATAACAATACTATCAGATTCCTCCAACATAAGCTCTGAGGCAACAGCACTTAGTGACTGTTTGACATAAACAACCACACCACCATTTTGGTTAACGTGTTTTGTTGTATGATGAGTTGTAAAACCTGGTAGATGTGGAATTGTGGTGCTGTTATTAATTCTACATTCCGTTAAGCATAGGACATCAAATTCTACGCGAGATCTTCTTAGTGCAACCATTAAATTATCGAAATTTTTGTTAATACTTCTTATATTTAAGGTAAGGATTCTAAAATTGTAAGGTAAAAGCAAATTTTCACATAATTCAACTTCCTCTATAACCCGGCAATCAATGGAGTACGAGTCTATATCATCTCCTATATCATGGACCACCATTACGAATTATGATAAGAATATTGACATAGATATACCTTACAATTAGTGGAACAGTATCATTAGGATAACATATTACGGCGAGCAAATTATACATAATTAATTTATTTTTGATTTGAGAGATATGAGTATTATAACATGCTGTAACTATATAAGAACGAGATGTAATTCTGCATACATAGTAGTAAATAGTTTGCTCTGACTGTATTTTGCTACGAATAAAATTTTGAGATAAATAATACAAAAATAAACAATACAAAACACTAAATAATACGCTTACATAACTTAAGGAATAGAATGAAGTTCTAAGCTTTCTTGGTGCTAAACACTTCAATAAGACGATCGAGGTCTGTGGTATTATATATCCGGACTGCGGGTTTTCCATTTTGTTCCCTGATATATATGCCACCTTGGCTGCAAAAACATTGGGCAAGACCCGCTTCTTTGGATTTGATACGAGCAGTACGAAATAAGATTCGATTTTCTTTGGTTAATCTCTCATTAAGAAAAATCTTTAATGGCGATCCACCAAAGTCCATATCACTGCTCGTAATATTACGTCTTATTTTTGCTGACTTCAGAAGTTCATCACGTTTTTCCTTACGGAGGAGACGTATCACGATTGGCCTTGGGAGTTGGAGATTACCTTTGTCTGTGTTTTTATCTGTAGGCTCCCTCTTAGGGCCGGCTCTGACGGCCCAGTCGATATCACGAATTTCCAATGGTACACCAATTTTTTGCGCTACAACCAGGACGAGATGGCCAAGACTTTCATTATTAGTTTCAGGAATTCCAGATATTTCTATTTCATTGCGCAATTGGTACTGGGCCTGTTGGTTTGCCTCAAATTGAAGATGGTTGACAGTCAAGCGTAAAGCTTGATTCTCTTTTTCATACGATTCTAATTCCTTAATACGAGCTGTGTTGTTATTAATGACATCTTCCATACTATTTAGTCGTTCGTGACACCGAGTTAACGAGGTTGTGGCCTCTTCCAACTTTCCCTTGAGTCCTGATATTTCAGCTGTTAAATGCCTTATCTCTGACATTAGTTCTCTAATTTCATCCGTAGATATAGATGTGTTCGTGTTATTTACCGGGTCGTTACTTTTCTGCGTATTGACGTTAGGTGGCACATCTCTTTTAGGAGTAGGTGTGTCATCTCCTTTTTTAATCTTAGCTGAACATGTTGGACATCTCCATGTGTTCTTATTTGGTATTTTCAATGGATCTATACAGATCTCACAGTATTTTTTCTTACAGTAAGTTGAGTAGCAATTTAAGAATGTTTTTGTTTCTTTCAGACACCCCTCACACTTCATTTTTGTCTGTTGCAATTCAAGAATTATATCGCAATTATTTTTAATTGGTCAGTTTCAATTAGAGAATATATATATTGTTTATAGTTTCAGCGACAATGCAGAGATATGAACGGACACAAGTAAAGAGAAAAAAAATAAAAATACAAAAAGTGTGTAAGATGCGGGGTTCGATCATCCACTTATTTGTGCATGCGTAACTTGCTCAACGTAACCACCAAGCCAATAGTTCAATCGCGGTTGCTGTTGAATTTATAGTTCTTATTTATGTTTGTTATTATTTAAAAATGAACGTTACAATAAGTCCATTTGAATTTGAATTGATAATGCCGTTTGTTGTTTTTAAAGTCACATGAGTTTCACTGTTCAGATGGACACTTTTTTATATTTCACTGGTTTAGTTTGACTGTTAATGCACTTTTATAATAGTTACTGATTGTTTTCACCAACTTATTAAGACTTAGTTATGAATTACTGTTTGATCGGTTTTTATCACTTATCGACGCACTGTATCAAAGATAACACTTGTACTAAGAGATTGAACCATGACTTATTGTAATTTGCTATTTATACCAAATTTTACAAGTTTTTACTATTTTAAAACTTTTAATTACACGGAGCTAATGTTACTCGTGGCACTAACGCCATCTATCTCCTCTCTAGTATTTACTTTATTGGCAATATGAATGATTTAACATTGAGTTACATTTATAACAAGATGTACATAAAAACATATTCCAGACAGGGGTATGCAGATTTATGTTCCCGTCAACGTATTGCCAAGATCTCAGTTTTGTTTTTAAATTTAATAGTAATGACTTTTCTTATCAAAAAACCCGGAAAACTCTGCATGATCATAGAGTTAAACATCACACATTGAGATGAGATACTTCATTGATTTGTACACAAAATATTCAGTCTAATTTTATCTACATAGACTCCGATACAAACAGACAATGCCCAATAGGTATGTAAATCTGTTAAACAAAATTCAATAGCTGGCGCAGGCTACAATTTAAAAAGGTATAGACGACAAAGGGGTGATAGATAAGTCTGAACGCGGCTCTATAAGAGGTTGATAACGCCGCGGAGTGTCCCGGCCGGGGCGCTTTGACGGCCGAATCAAATAAGTCGCAGCCAGAAGAGAATAGTAATAAAATTGAACCGAGCTCCTGCCCAGATGTAGCTACCGATTTATCGCTACTTTAGGCTCAATGTGCACTGAGAGGAAAGGATTTTAATAGGAGTAATATTTTTCTACATCAACTTTATGAAATAACTAGCTGACCCGGCGAACTTCGTTCCACCTAACAGTCGATTCTTTAAAAAAAAAATATTTTTTATTATGACACCTAAGTACTTAATTTCATGTTTTTTTCTAAAATAAAAGATTCTTTCTAAAATAAACGTAGCCTAAGTTACTCCTTATTACATCAGCTATCTGCCATTGAAAGTCCCGTTAAAATTGGTCCACCCGTTTCAGAGATTAGCCGGAACAAACAGACAGACAAAAATTGTAAAAAACGTTATTTTGGTATATACATACATACATACATAAACTCACGCCTGTATTCCCCGAAGGGGTAGGCAGAGGTGCATTTCTGAACCCACATTTCGCCAGGTATGTATCAGTCCCACGTAATAGGGGGCGAGCCTATTGCCGTTTTTCGGGCACATTTCCAGACGCCGTGCTGTTACTGAGAATTTCCTAATGGAAAAACCCAATAACACTTTGCCCGACCCGGGAATCGAACCCAGGACCTCTAGATCCCACGGCACATACTTGTACCTCGAGACCACGAGGCAGTCAGTCAGGCAGCATTTTCGTATATGTACCGTGTATACATCCATATGCATTTATTAAAAAGCGGTTATTTCAATATTACAAACAGACACTCCAATTTTATTTATTTGTATAGATGTATAGATTAGATGCCTACCATGATACTTCTGATCCACAGAGATAGTGGTATGAGCGTACATCCAAGATGCCAAAACATTTCTTAACGAATTTAATAGTTAATTACAGCGCATGGGACTTTACTTGAGCAGTGGTGTACTTTCATTGTGCTCATGAAATTCTCTTGCTGCTGGATATGGACTTTTACCCATACCAAACCAAGTGCACTCAATAGTCTGCCTTATTTGTGTTGTCTAAACTGAGCATCTATGGATGATAGGGAATGGATTTTTAGTTCCGTATACTATTATAATATCGTCTTGCTAAAGTACAAATATGGACTGTTTTTTTTTTCAATCTGGCTGTCAGTTTTTCTACCTAATAGGCATAATTTGAAGGATCTCAGGACGCTCGTTTTTGTAAGAAGTATATTGATATTAGCTTACGTTCTTCAGTAACCTCCCACCTATACAAAGAAAACTCAATTGGCTTAGCAATTTTAAGACCGGCAGAAAGACAGACAGTTGGACGGACAGACACAAACAGAACAGCATTTGAATGCATTATTTTAGCATGAAATGAAATGAAATGAAATGAAATTTATTTCGTAATACATGTACATTTTTGAGTATCGACAGGTCCCAATATAGGCAAGCCCGTGTCTTGGGTACCTGTTTATTTACATTACCGAGAATTACATAGATATACATTAGCTAATGACAATCCAATTAAAAGTGACACAGTTAATCATCTTAAAAATACGTTAACAAAATAACATGAAATAAAATAAAAATACTTATGTACACGCGTTAGAAGTTATACTTCATACATAATATATTTTCTTAAATAATATAATAATATATTATAAAATAAGTTGGTGTGGGTGGCAACACTGCATTGGCGAATATAGAGCAAGCGCGGGAAAACGACACAGATCGTATATTTTCTTGATCGGCCTGAAAGTTTTTACGCGTCTTATTATTTGGTTACTATAGTTACGGCATCAGGTCAAATAACAGTCATTTTAAAAGATTTGAATAATAAAATTTTAGTTTCTAACAATATAGATATACTAATAAATAAATAAAATAATCAAAACTACTTAAAATTAAAAAAATATGTCAATCCCTTTTTATTACTGTCACTATTCTACATTCTTAAAATTTAAAACAAACTTTTTCTGAATAACTTTTTGGTGTCGGTGTGCGCGCGCATCGTAAAAATTCACTCTCATCATTTTTCCCTAACGCGCCAAAAGAAGTATAACTTCAATAAACAAAACAAAATACAACTAACAGGTAATTTAAATATGTATCTGTATTGTATGAGTGTGTATGTGTGTGTGAGTGTGTGTGTGTGTGTATGAGTGTGTGGTAAAGTATTATATTCAATGAATAATTTTAAACATATCTTCAGTTTGGTCATACGTCATTTTACTTAGCAAGCTTTGCAGTTTGGATTTTGTTTTATACTGTGTGCAATTTAGAAAATTATACATTTTGAGCATAATATTATAAATTCGGGGCTGGATACTGTATGGGTGTCGTTGTGCAAAAACAGATTTTGTTGCAGGAATGGGAATCTCATGCATTCATATAGTTAAATTAAAATCCGCGCGCCCAGTGTACCCACAGCGCTCGTGAGTCGTCGCCGCTCGCTCGCTTACACATTCTTCGAGCTGCATTCAATATGTTACCCGGCATATTGTCTTTAACAGCTCCATTATACCGACGATAGATTGTGTGGAAACCCCGCGATCCACGCCGTGCCCCCCGCACTCCGCACCACCACCCCTCTACCCTCCGAGCCCAGATATTGCGAACGCCTCTATCCCATCCCATATGAATATGTTTTTTTATTTATAGTATTGAAAGTGATTTTTTCTTTTTTAAGAACGAAGGGTTTGGCTGTTACAGTACTGGCAGTTGGCGTGCTATAAATCTTGCATAGATTTACTGTGCTAAATTGCTGAGTTTAATCTTACGAGCATGATTTCAATTGTTTATCATTACATCGTTCTTGCCTCCAAGCCTTACCTTGACATATTAACCTAGGGGAAATCTGCCTGTGTTATGACCATTCCTTGCCTTTAACGTTTTCCTAATAACCACATACATTTTATAGCTATGGTTGTTACGAAAACATCATTAATTTTTATTTTTTGTCGGGATTTTTTAATCGAAGGTTTGTAATGACGTTAGCTATTACCTGCCTCAGTTTCCAATCACGGTCTTCTCTTATTTTAAACATACTAAGCGTCTAATTTGAATCTCAATTTCCTAACCAAGCTTTATAAATAATTTGAATAAAGGAACCCTTTTCTATTCCGCATGCAACAGAAACTTATTCAAATCAAAAGGCGTCCGGCAAACCAAGCCACCGCAAATCACCACACACAAATCCTCATTTTAATAACGAACCTTAACGCAAAATATCAACACAGCCGCACCGTAAACCATAAACCCGAAGCATTTCATCAGAAAACCACGTTCGCATATAATTGAATGAATATTCAAGCTTCTTAATCAATAGAGGCATTACTGAGGTCCTGTGGAAGCATTCAGCAGCCTGTGAAATTGGACTAGAATAGACAGGGACGGATGGACGAGTTTCAGTCGTGAGTGAAAGAGGTGGAAAACGGAGCGAGCTTTTATAAATCATTTTTCCTGGCACGGACGAGATTTAGGCCGGGTACAGAGTTTCGATCGAGTTTTATGTGCTATTTGCTATTTTATGAGGACGATTGTGAAGTGGTGAATGCATGCATATTGAATGTGTGAAAATAGGTCTCATCTCGAAAGATTTGTTTTTAATAAATAGGCAAAATTATTATTGCCTTGTAGTGTCCAGATAGAGTAACTATGAAGACGTATCCTGGATAAAGTTATTCGTTTGATATAATATCAGCTATGTTTTTTACGGTTCATAGGATTTAGACTCTAATTTTACCAGTTTAACCAAATAGGAAACATGTAGAAAAATATAAAACTAACATATTCCTTTAATTTTAATTACAAATCTTTACTTTGTGTAATGGTTTTAAAGTGATAGTTATATCTAAAATCCCAAGTATATTTACTTAAATTCATCTTAATTGGTTTAGCCGTTAAATGTTACATACAAAGTTACTTTTAAATAACTAATATTAGTTTACATATTATGTACACACAGATTCGCATTACACTTGATATACTACTTCACACTTAACCATAGCAAGTCTTTATTTTATTTATAGTTTTTATCACCATCTACAGCCATAATGCGTTCACTGTTAGACTTAGGCCTCACCAAAAAGCATCGTAAGCGTTAATGGGCGGAGGTCATCCCTTATCATCATCATTATCAGCCCATATAGCCGCTGCTGGGCTCGGGCCTCCTCTACAACTGAGAGAGTTTAGACCTTGTTAGGGTCACAAGGGTTTATCACTTAGAAACCAAAAACTGTGGCGATAAATGAATCCTCAATAAAGCCGCTGATACGCGGCGCGCCTTAGTTGGTAAAACGCTGAATTGCGATTATTTCTCTTTGCGTTTAGTTAATCAATTATTCTAATGTTGTTGGCCGAGACGTGTGCACATTTGTGTTTTCATTCAACAATTTTTATCTAACGAGCTCGCCGACATAGCTGCAACATTTCCATGTGTTCTTATCTTACGTGTCAGGATGTCTTTTTAAAATCGAATCGTCAGTCTTTCTACAATTTGAAATGGTTGAGCTAAAGGTACTTTTATCCGTTTAAATACGAATCTCGAAGTTATGTTAGTATTGTAAATTAATAATAAAACAATAATACACTTAAACGTTAAAGGGAATCCTTGTGATATTATTTAATTGAACAGAATTTGCATCTACTTGTAATCTCTTGTTCTCTACACCGAATATCTTCATGACTATCGCGTTTCAGTGTAGTGGCCCAGCAGAGGGGCGTATTTGGGACGTTATTATTATACTTTATAATGATTTTTACATGTTTGAATGATAATGTTCGTAAACATACGAAATCAATTAAATTTTTCCAAGCCATAGCTCAAAATCGAGGAATTGGCTAGAAGTAATAACATTGAATCCGTGAATCTGAAACACACTGCTAGATGAGTATCATAGAGAAGTCAAAACTAGATCAGTACGTAACGTATGTTCCATATCCAAAAGTGATTAAGGGCAGCAAAAAAAGACGAGAAGTCAGATTGAAAAGTAATAACAGTTAGAAATAAAGAAAAACATCGTCAAATTGACCGTGTCACGTGTGATGAAATGGGGAAAAAAGTGCGAAATGAGTCACGGGGCCAGCTATCAATCGGCACGTCCAATCAACTATCAAAGTGCAAAAAGTGAAGGCACGTAGCAGAGCGCCCTGCCCGGGACTGTCCCGTGCTAATAAGTTTGTGCGCTCTTGCATGGCGAAACGGAATTGCACCAATTCCCCCTTAAATTTCGCATTCGCTAGATCGAAAACGGTGTTTTTTTTTACGTTTTTGCCTTTACGTTTACGCTCTTTTTCCATGGGTTAGTTGGCTTTACCGTGACTTTATTAATATGTCCTGGTTAGGAAGAATTGTTTGTAGAGCTACTTAATTAGTTCTCTTTTTTATCTATTTTCAAAGATTATGTAGGTTTTATATTTGGTATTAATGAGGTTTTAGCGAGTAAGTATGTGGCTAGTGTATAGGCGGCGTCGGGGTGCTCGGGTACGGGCACGTGGCGACAGCGCCTGATGTGCTGGATGGTTGCAAGCGCAAGCGCAATTATAAGCACTAAGCAGTTCAAGCGTTTATTTGCACATTTAAGTACATAGTACCTGGATGACCGAGCTTTGCTCGGTTTTTTTTTTTTAATTGTGTTTTTAGTACGAATTATTAATAAAATGATGAAATATGAATAATGTTACTAAACAACGCCATCTGCTGTTGTGTCGTTAAAGCAATTAGTTGCTCACAAAAAAAAGTATTATTATTCGCCAATTCGCCAATAGATGTCTACTCAAACGCCTCCTTTTTGTTATTTTTCTTCCAAATGACATTTTCTAAAAATGATTCCTAGCTAGATCGATTTATCGCCCCCGAAACCCCCTATATACTAAATTTTATGAAAATCGTTGGAGCCGATTCCGAGATTCCAATTATATATATATATATATATATATATATATATACAAGAATTGCTCATTTAAAGATATAAGATACAGCAAAAGTCACGACACAAGAAGATATAATTCATACAACACAATATAGTCACGAAGTTTAAATATAGAATCAGAAGGATAGGAGACAGATAAAAGTACGATAAAATTAACACAATGAACAGCTGATAAAGCGGCGAGGTAGCGGGTGACACGGGCTTCGCGAGCGAGAGAGGTGTACCGACTGGCCGCGTCCGTCGGCCGGCGCGTGAGTTGAAGCGATGCTATTATCTCTGTCGCCACCCAAAACAGGTTTACGCCCGAGCTGTGGTATGCAGTGTCTCCAATGTACTCCACATTTAATATATTGGGTTCTGTAAGTGTAATGTGATTGAAATGTGAATGTGCTGTGTAATGTGTGTGAGTGTAACTGTGGATAAATATACATAATATACATAATATTAAATATGTTAATAAATAATCTTTTTTAATAAATAAATTAAATATTAGGTAATTGTGGCGTACACAAGGTTTTGGCATGATAGCTTGGTTGGCTTATTATACCTTAATTTCTTGTGAGAACTCGAGAAGAGGTATGTAAATTTAATTTCTTAATGTTATCTTTACGAACATATGCAAAAGGAGTTTATAACGCAGTGGAGGGTAGTGAGTCATCGCTTGTTTCTTTAGTGAATGTTTCTTCTAGTTTCTTGTCCATTTCCGAAAGTTTGACGTTCCACGTTTCAGCTGTAATTTCGACAAATTCTTTTGTATATCGCGACTAATGTGGCGCAAAGTGATTGGTGTTTCGAAGAACACTATCGTCTGTGCCGTTCATCAGCTTCTAGAGCCGATGGGTGATTATCGGATATTTTAAAAGTTGTATTGTATTTAAAGTTGTTGTTTCCTTTTTATTCTTTCTTTATACAATTCATACACCTAACTGTAACTGAAACAATTCAGACCACACTCAGAACTAACTAAGTCCTGCCTTGAAAAACAAAAAAATACGCGATTTTTTTTTACGTCACAGCCATCTAGATCTAAAACAAAGTTTTATTCTGCTACCACTCGTTACCGAGGTGGATTTAAAACTCTGCTACCCATATACTGATGACTATAATCATCGTAATGCGCAAAAATACTGTAGTAAAAATAAATACATACATACATAAACTCACGCCTGTATTCCCCGAAGGGGTAGGCAGAGGTGCATTTCTTCATCCACATTTCGCCAGGTATGTATCAGTCCCACGTAATAGGGGGCGAGCCTATTGCCGTTTTTCGGGCACAATTCCAGACTCCGTGCTGCTACTGAGAATTTCCTAATGGAAAAACCCAATAACACTTTGCCCGACCCGGGAATCGAACCCAGGACCTCTAGATCGCTCGGCACATACTTGTACCGCGAGACCACGAGGCAGTATAGTAAAAATAAATATTCGCCTTAAAATGCATAAATACATACAAAACTGGAAATCCGAAGCTAAAATCACTAGAGTTGGACGAAATTCGTGTCAAACGGCGCGGTATCGGCGGAATCCTCTTAGCCTCATTGGTATACTGGAGAAATACAGCGCGTTGCATTATCGCCGGCCAGTTTCTGGCCGATTTGAATTTCAATGGCAGGAGACAACGGTTCCGACTACAATTCACTGCTGTTTGTTTTCTCGTATACTTAACATGGCTTGAGCGACGTGGTCCTGTTATAGTTATATACGTACATATGTATTTTTCTTTCCGTATATACATATGTGTGTAGGTATCGCTCATAAATACTTACGCCCTCAAAGGCTTGCAGAGGTGAATTTCTACATCCATGTTTTGCTGAGTTTGTTGAAATTCACGTTGTAGGTTTGAGCCTATTGCTGTTTTACAGACACATTATCTAGGCTCGGCGCTACTAATAAGACTCCTATGTTAAAATAATACATTTTTGCGATTGCATAAATAAACAATAAATCATATTTTTAATATTATAATCAGTAGCCGAAAATTATTAAATTCATTACAAAGCTAGATTATGGATTCATCATCAACTCATTTACGTCCCACTAGTGGGCACCAGCCTCCTCTACAACTAAGAGAGTTTAGGCCTTAGTCCACCGCGCTGGCCTAGCGTGGGTCGGTGGACTACACACCTAAGACATTCGTCAGAACTTTTAGGTGTGCAGGTTTACCTCACGATGTTTTCCTTCACCATTAAAGTACGTGATAATTCTTTGCGAATATACACATAACTTCGAAAAATCAGAGGTGTGTGCCTGGGGTTTGAACTTGCAACCGCCGAGGTTCTAGACCGCGCACCTAAACCTCGAGGCCATCATTACTTTTTTTTATGTTTTAGAAAAGGGAGACATATTTATTTATTAAAGTAAGTATCCGGATAAAACCCAACAGATTTAAAATGTAATGCAAAATTCGGCACCGTTTTCAAATAAAGCTAAGCACTATTCGTTTGTCTTAGATGCATTACTCTGTACGTATGACTTCACACGGACATCGCAGTGTCCCTGTGTCGATCTTGGGCAATAAATTTATAGGTGATGGGGCTTAGCTGGGCTATCCCGGGCCGGGTACACGCTCCCACTCGTCCAGTATCTTCACGCTCCACTGAAACCTTTATCTCCGCATTGACTCCAATACAGAATGTATGGTGCGCACTTAATGCCTGCCCCTTGTGCGATTATTCGCCTTATTTACCTTTAAAATACTGTTTATTTTTACTTTATGATGGTGATATGGAGAGGAAGGCTTATAGATTTAGGGTAGATAGGTTCATTGGAATTTGCGTTTTTTTTTGTTTATTTTGTCCGGCCAAGCTTTTTTCGATTATAGTTTAGGTCTTGTGCTCATATGTGCTATTATTTTTCTAGTGTATTTTTCCCCTTCATTTTGGATCTTTAAAAAATCCAGTACGTAATGAAGAATTTAAGATATTATTTATGAATGGGGTGTAAGGGGGGCGCATAACATCTCACGTCCCCAACTGCCAACCCTACCTGCACGCGGTACACCCTGCTAGCTAACAGATGTGGCTCTGGCGGCCGACTAGTGGCGGCATAACCACTCGTTCAAGCTGGAATGCCTTAAATACCAAAACCTTCGGTGGGCAGCAGCACCGTCGGCTAAAGCTTTCCAGCCACTGCGGTCACCAACCCGCTTGCCAAGCGTGGTGACTATGGCAAAATCCCCCAATGGCAACTCCCATCAATTCGCGGCCCCCAGTTCCCGGCAGTCTCGCTATTCCTGACCACGGTACCGGTCATGGTAACGGCGAGATGGGGGGTGCTAAGAATCCCCGGGTTACGGCAGGGTACCACAACCGACTGTTTCTGGCAACGTACAACGGACGCTCTCTGTGGCTGAACGAGTACGTCTCAGAATTGGAAGTAGAGCTAAGTCACATCAACTGGCATATTGTGGGGTTATCTGAAGTCCGTAGACAGGGGGAGGACAAGATTACCCTACCTACCGGTCACTTACTCTACTTCCGAGAAGGACACCAACCATCCCAAGGAGGCGTCGGATTTATGATCCACAAGTCACTCAAAAGCAACGTTGTAGAAGTTGGCAGTGTGTCGGCAAGGGTGGCGTACCTTGTCTTAAAATTAACCGAGAGATACTCTCTCAAGGTTATACAAGTGTACGCCCCGACGTCTACACATCCTGACGACGAAGTCGAGGCCATGTACGAGGACATAGTGAAGGCTATGTCTCGTACCAAGACTTCTTACAATGTTGTTATGGGTGACTTCAATGCCAAAGTGGGAGTACAGGGTTACGGCGAATCGAGGGTAGGTCCATTCGGTTATGGGAGCAGAAATAGTCGAGGGCAAATGCTGGTCAACTTCCTCGAGGCACAGGGGCTTTTTCTCATGAATTCATTCTTCCAGAAGAAGCCCCAAAGGAAGTGGACCTGGCGTAGCCCTGACGGTTTGACCCAAAATGAGATCGACTTCATTATTACTGACAAGCGCCAAATATTCAGAGATGTCTCAGTGATCAACAGGTTTAATACCGGTAGTGATCACCGACTTGTAAGAGGCACTCTGAATATTAACACTAAAATCGAACGTGCGCGCTTAATGAGGTCGACTCTTCGTCCATCACTGCCCCAGATCGAAGCCGGCTGTGAAGCTTTCCAGCTGGAACTACAGAATCGATTCGCCCTACTGGAAAACACTGAAAGCATTGATGACGCCTCCAATAGTCTGATGCGGATCATTCGCGAAGTAGGCTCCAAATACTTTCGACCAACGAGCAGCGGGCGTAAGTCTAAACTCTCCTCCGAGACTCTGGAATTATTGAGGAAAAGACGAGAACTTATAAACGCCACACCATCTGAACGTCAGGTACTAAACCGAGAGGTGAAGAGGCTTATACGGCGCGACATTAGGCGCGCGAATGCTTTGGAAGTTGAAATTGCCATTGCGCAAAACAAGGGCTCCAAAGTATTCGCTAAGCCCCACACCTCCGGTTGTCACCTGACGAAACTCAGAACACAACAAGGCACCACCGTCACCTCAATTCCAGAAATTCTCGGAGAGGTCGAAAAGTACTACGGAAATTTGTATGCTCAAAGAGCAGTTCCACCTGTGGCCTGCAACGCGGATGATCCGCGAGCCAGACTGACTCGCCACTACTCAGACGAGCTTCCCGACATCGAATTGGGCGAGATTAGAATGGCCCTCGGTCAACTTCAGAACAACAAGGCACCGGGAGATGACGGAGTAACCACTGAGCTTCTCAAGGCAGGAGGTACACCTGTCTTGAGACAACTAGTTAAGCTCTTCAACTCCGTCATCCAAACTGGCACAACGCCGGAGGCATGGAGCAAGAGTGTGGTGGTTTTGTTCTTCAAGAAAGGCGATAACACCTTACTGAAGAACTACCGCCCCATCTCACTCTTGAGCCATGTCTATAAGTTGTTCTCGAGGGTCATTACGAATCGTCTCGCCCGAAAATTCGATGAATTCCAACCACCGGAGCAGGCCGGGTTTCGGAGGGGCTTTAGCACCGTAGACCACATACATACACTTAGGCAAATAATACAAAAAACTGAGGAATACAACCAACCCCTCTGCCTCGCGTATGTGGACTACGAGAAAGCTTTTGATACCGTCGAGACCTGGGCTGTTTTGGAGTCCATGCAGAGATGCCTGATCGACTACCGCTACATCCAGGTGATGAGAAGTCTGTACGAAGCCGCATCGATGACCGTCCAAGTACAAGAACACAGCACGAAGCCAATCCAACTGCAGCGAGGGGTAAGACAGGGAGACGTAATTTCTCCGAAACTGTTTACCAACGCATTGGAGGACGCTTTTAAGACGCTCGACTGGAAAGGACGGGGCATCAACATTAACGGCCAGTACATCTCTCATCTGCGATTCGCGGATGACATCGTCGTGATGGCGGAATCTCTGCAGGATCTGGAGGAAATGCTCAACAGCCTTGACCGATCTTCAAGACAAATAGGACTCGGGATGAACATAGACAAAACGAAGGTAATGTTTAACAGTCATGTTCTCCCGAGGCCTGTAGTCGTAGGGAATGCCACTCTCGAAGTTGTCCAAGAATACACCTATCTTGGCCAAACCATTCAACTAGGCCGGCACAACTTCGAGAATGAGGCAGACAGAAGAATACGGTTGGGCTGGGCGGCATTCGGGAAGCTAAGTCATATTCTCAAGTCGTCGATCCCTCAGTGCCTCAAGACGAAAGTCTTTAATCAGTGCGTCCTACCCGTAATGACATACGGAGCCGAAACGTGGACACTCACTAAAGGTCTGGTCCACAAATTTAAAGTCACTCAGCGTGCCATGGAGCGGGCAATGCTTGGAGTTTCTCTGGTGGATAGAATTCGTAATGAAGTCATCCGCCAGAGAACCGGAGTCACTGACATTGCCCGCAGGATTAGCACGCTGAAGTGGAAGTGGGCCGGCCATGTCTGCCGACGGACGGACGGCCGTTGGAGCAGACAAGTGTTGGAGTGGAGACCGCGCTTAGGTAGACGTAGTGTAGGACGTCCTGCAGCACGATGGTCCGACGACTTGAGAAAGGTGGCGGGTAGCGGATGGATAAGGGCTGCTCAAGACCGGGATGGTTGGCGCCTACTTGGGGAGGCCTTCGTTCAGCAGTGGACGGCGATAGGCTGAGAATAAGAATAAAATTTATGAATTATTTAGTTTTTTAATATTACCCAAACTAATCTGACTCGGCTAACATAAATGTATGCTGTTGAAAAAATAAAGTATATTTTTTATGGCATTTTTAAAAAAATCAAACTGACATTTGAAACTATGCTTTAATAGTACATTACGAGTCAGGAAATAAAACACAGAAGTAAATAACATAAAAGCGTAATATTATCATTTTAGATGCAGCGGCGGGCTTAGTCGTGGAAATAAAGTCTATACCTACTATAAAATTCTAGCCTAAAAGCCTAAGTCATTCAAAGTAATATAGATAATAATAATAAATACACCCAACAGTCATATACATAGTTCTGACCCCACACTAGGATACAAGTCCTGTTTCGTGGGTATCAGAGACTACGAGAGAATTTTTCGGTCTCACAAACACCCAGAAATGAAACAAATACTTGTGGATCACACAAACATTTGTCTCGGTGCGGGGATCGAACCCGCGGCCTCTCGTTTCGCAAGCTGGTGTCTATCCAACTGCTTAAACAAACAGTTAACAGTTTTAAAGTTGTCTTCGTAATAAATAAAAGCAAAAAATTGTAACATAATATTCTAAGAGAAACATATTTTTGACACTTTAATTGCGTGGCGATAATTGCTTAATTAAATAAAATTTTGGTAACTACTTACTCTTAATTGCATAGGCAGTTTTTTAATAGTTTTCTGAAGGACGGTTTTTATTATCTTGATGTTCTTTTTATTTAAATATAAATGGTCTAACTTCTGCACTTTGTTTCTTTACCAACATAAATGTGAAATTGCCTGAAATTGCCTAAATGAACAATTTCCAGTTTTCTTTAATAAATGTGAGTCCCGCTGTACGTCATTACGGCGACTAATGTACTGTGGAATGGAATCATTTTTTTCACTAACACATATACGTAATTTTAATTTTACTTGAGTAATGATTCCAATTTTTTCACATATATTAAGCCTGATTTTAGAGTCTGTAGGAGAAGCAAAGGTTAAGTATAAATATGTTCCTTGGCCATCACGTATTTTAACGGTGAAGGAAAACATCGTGATGAAACCTGCACACCTAAAACTTCTTAGGAATTTCTTAGGTGTGTCCGCTAACCCGCACTAGGCCAGCGTGGTGGACTAAGGCCTTAACCCTCTCAATGGTAGAGGAGGCCCGTGCCCAGCAGTGGGACATATATGGGCCGATGATGAATGTTCCTGGAATGACTTTGGCAGTGTTTATAATTTTAACACATGTTAAAAGTGGTTGCATCTATCGATTTTCCGTGTAACCATAAACTTTTTGTTGTCTATTTATATGTTATTTTGCCTTTGCACAATAGGTGATGATCTTTCAGGAGTAATGCAATTATGCTGGTCAGTAGATGACCGATAATTATTTTTACACAGGCTTAACTAGGGACAAATACATTTCCTTATATTACCACTTTCCAGACTCATTGGTATGAAATGATATTTATTGAATCTATAAAATGTCAAATACATCACTTTGATACATGCATTTCAAAATTAAGTTCACCGCTCTGGTCGGAAGGCAGTCTGAAGAACGGGCAAGAAACTTTAGTGTTGCTCTTTTCTAATCAAAAGATGGTCTACAATATTGATACTAAGACTAGGACTAAATGTCTGAATTTTCCGAATTAGAGCAGCTCATTATAACTCATTGCTGCTTTCGATACTTATCCAACGTAAATACCTATTATATATTACAACCCGACTAGGAAATTGAACATAGGAACTCCCAATCTTACTTTATTTCCGCAGCCAAACAAAGGTAGTCAAAGTTAAGGCAAGCATTACCCAAGTCTATGAAAGTATCGCAATAATATTATGTTAAAATTAATCCGTAAGATAAATGAACAGAAGTACATTTTCATGTTAATTTGGAAACTTAAAGAAAAAAATCTTAATCGCCAAGTTTGTATTGTTGGCATCAAGAGGGGCGAGAAAAAAAAATTATACCAACTTCGGATATTTCAATCTTACGTACATTTCGATTTAAGAAGTTTGCTGACAATTTGCAAAATGAATAATAAATGAATGATTATCCGCAAATAAACCGGGGAACGCTTTCAGAAACTGTATTTAAGATTTTCATACTTTTGAATACGAATTTGCCTTTTTTTAATTTTAAGTGCGCCGTGTTTGAGGGTACTTTGTAGGAATATATTTGAATTCATTTGCAAATTACTTAACGTATTATAATTATATTATTTACGCACTTTTATAAAGCTATCTAAGTACTTTGAGATTTTAGACAAGCGCTGTTAAAAAGTAATGGAGCCATGCTTTACGAACATTGGTGGTTCGACATTGGAATTCGGCTGGATAGCGATAACCGGACAGGGTTAAATCCTGCCTAAGTGACATGCAAGTGTATCGCATACGTTTTGCCCAAAAGTTTTTAAATCTCCACGTAAGCCGATAGCAATTTATTCAGCACATTTGCTGTCCCGTCATTGGTGACTTTTTTTAATGGAAAAATAAAATAACGCTGTCTGACTCGGGACCTCTATATCAAGCACAACAGTGTGCCATACGATAAAGAGGGTCCGAGTCAGGCGAGTAGGTAATACAGTATAACAACTATATTATAAAAGGATTAGCCTATACACGTCCCACTGCAGGGTATGGGCCTCGTCTACAACTTTAGAAAAGTATTATTTAATAAAATAATGTGTTTATTATACATACATACATAATCTCACGCCTGTATTCCCCGAAAGGGTAGGCAGAGGTGCATTAATGCACCCACATTTCGCCACGTATGTATCAGTCCCACGTAATAGGGGGTGAGCCTATTGCCGTTTCTCGGGCACATTTCTAGACTCCGAGCTGCTACTGAGAATTTCCTAATGGAAAAACCCAATAACACTTTGCCCGACCCGGGAATCGAACCCAGGACCTCTAGAGCCCACGGCACATACTAGTACCGCGAGACCACGAGGCAGTTGTATTTATTATACTGTTAGAAATAAAATGATGCCACGGGCAGCAGTCGCCGTCATCAAGTGAAGGGGTTTAATCAATTTATTACAACAAACACTTCGACTGCTCGTGCACAACTGAGCTCTATCACTCGTTTTTAGCTATAATATCGACTACCTTCGCGAATGACTGACCGAATGTAATTGAAAAATAACAATTATTCACAACCCTCGTGAATGATTGACTGAATGAATATTATATGCAATATCAATCACTACCGGCATCGATATTAAAGCCAAAAATAGACATACAATACGATATAAGCTAACAGCTCGGCCATCCTAATAAGGATGAGTCCTCTCATCACATATGCATGTAATGAGTACCTAATACAAAAAAAAAACAATAACAATTATTTATAAGGAATCTTAACAATATTTTACATCTAATTTCATCTAAACTCTAATTTCACTTTTGCTATTATATACTTAAGGATAACAAAAACAAAAAATATATATATACCTTACTACAATTATTCTGTTTTACAAATGTAATCATATTCAGTTTATTATAGATGCAAGTTTCTAATTAATCATTTAATTTCATATTATTATTATTATTAGTCTTAGTTACCGCCATCTGTTCAATGTCGAACACTTGTTTCCACTCACTTTCAGCACTGACTGGTATTATAGTATAGTCTGCTATGATCTGCGACCATCTGTGCGATGTCAACTACTTGACACCTTTCGCTATCTGCACTGACCGCTCATAGCCTATGTCTCATTTCATGTCACGCATAGTCGGCTATGATCTGCGACCATCTGTGCGATGTCAATTACTTGACACTTTTCGCTATCTGCACTGATTGCTCATAGCCTATGCCTAATGTCATGTCACGCATAGTCTGCTATGATCTGCGATCATCTGTGCGATGTCAATTACTTGACACCTTTCGCTATCTGCACTGATTGCTCATAGCCTATGCTTAATGTCATGTCACGTATAGTCTGCTATGATCTGCGATCATCTGTGCGATGTCAATTACTTGACACCTTTCGCTATCTGCACTGATTGCTCATAGCCTATGCTTAATGTCATGTCACGTATAGTCTGCTATGATCTGCGATCATCTGTGCGATGTCAATTACTTGACACCTTTCACTATCTGCACTGATCGCTCATAGCCTATGAATTGTTTCAAGATCACGTCTTTGTTCAAGTCAAATCAAATCAATCACAATTTTTCTTTCTAATTATTTTTCTAAATCGAGGCAATATTAACTATCCATATTCCTTCATCAATCGATTTCAATCTGAATCAATCAGACAAATTTATTTTACACGATTATAGAATCATGTTTCTTCTTTACAACATGTCGCTATTACAATTAAGCCAAGAGAGTGTTTCGTCCGCTACAACTACATTTTCGTACTTTTTATTTCCTTTTCTATTCAAAAGAGTATCTTCAATTAGGAATCTATTGTGGCCTAGGTCGTGTATGGCTTTCAAATGGATGAACCTTGTGAAGGCATCTATTATGCTAAAATATAAGTATTTCCTCTTCTAGAACGAACAAACGGACCTAAATGGTCAGCGTGAACTGTATGAAAGGGGGTTTCAAAATTCGGTATCAGGTGAAGTATACCTTCCCGGCGTCCACCGGGAGCTTTGTCATGTGCGCACTAAAGACGTGAGGATACATACCTACTTTCAGACAAAGCGACGCATTGTAGAGAACTAAAATGTCTCACGAATACGGTTTAGTGTTTTCTCATAGCCAAAATGACTCAAATCGTCGTGGTTCATGCTTAAAATTTACCACCTTACAACTCTATTTAATTTCATCACTTACAATTCTATACAATTGCTTTTCTTTTATCTGATAATAATTATATAATATAATTAAATACTTCGCCTACAAAACTTGTATTTTTATCTCGCTAAATGTGTTTTATTCTCCGTATTTTCTCATTTCATATATCAATCGATTCAAAATATCAAAAATAATGTGCATCATCGTCATCTACGAAAGGGTTAGTTACTGGGATTCGGCTAAGAGCGACCAGCTCTAGCGTCAGTTCTATACTCAACTTTTAATTCCAATAAAGTAACACGGAAATGCTTTAATAGCGCTATAACTGCTGACATTCCTAATTCGAAAGAATTTTTTTTTTCTCGCCTACACCAGGTTTTCTATAAAAAAAATAATCTTTAAAATATTAACGCCTCTAAATGTTTATCAATACACTTCCAAATAAAATTAGATTTCAAAGATCGGTAATTCTCATAATTTCAATAACATTTTCCGTAAAACCATGGAATTATGAAACTATTTTTATTTTATCATAAAATGAACAATTCTTAATACCTAACTAAATTTAAATTTAAATCCTTTTAGTAAAGCAGAATAATCATTATATACAATAAGACATGTTTTTCCTAGACGTCATCACAAAGTCACCTAGTTAGATCCTTTACCGTAGTGTTATTCAAACTCACTTGTATACGAATAATCGGTAAAAATGCATGAATAATCGAGCCGTTTTCAATCTAGTTGTCTTTTAGCTTTGAATAATAATCAACTTTCAGCTAATAATATACTATCAACGGACACATATAATTATAATAAACCATAAATTATAGGTAATTGCAATAATAAAACATTTTTTTTGTATTGACTTGTCATAAGGGCAATTTATTTACCTACGTGACTAAATAAAGCAATTTAATTTTATTTTATTTAAAAAACAAGTTACCTTACCATGCAATAGTGGGTGTCTCATTTGAATAAAAAAATTGTGGAAAAAAATATCCGTAAACTGTAATCGATTAGTAAATACAAAGATATGGTATCGAGATTTCTTAATAATCGGGTATTATTACCCACGTCACCATCCCTATGTTTCATTATGTGAAAACTGTCAAATGGCACTTTTTGGATTAGGTAGACCTTACGCTGTCTTTTCTCACCTTTCTCTCTTTCTGTCTTTTTTCTTCACTAATATTATTGTGTTGGCATATTGACGAGTTTGACTCACAAATTAAATTAGCTTTTAACATTTATTGTACCATTGTTCGCAATAACTCTCGTTCAGAATAGGAAAGCCTATAAGGCCGATAAACTACGGGATTATTATCGGTCAATTTAACGTTAATTTCTTAAGTGTTGGTAAATCCGAAGTCTTAAATTGTTGGGGAAACATTCTTTATACCTAATTAACAAGTTTTTTTTTTTTACATTTAAAATATTTACATTAAGATAATTGCGTGTCCTGATAGCGCGGGTAATCAAGGATTTTTCTTTTTTATAACAATAGTTTTATTCGACACATTTTGAACTAGCAAACATCCTTACCCCTTAATAATATCATATTCTTCTGGAAAAATATATTAAATAAATATAATTCATAACCAGGTTTTCCTCCAAGTACCCTTATACTTGGACGTATAGTGCGCCTGAATAATCGACTAAACATTTAACTGATATAACGTGCATATCTTTGGGTTGAATGGAAATATCTAACAATGAGGTAACAAAAAAAACTTTATCAATTCGATATCGAGTAAAAAATAACGAGTCAAAAGTTTGTTTTAATAATACCAGGTTTCTTCATAAAACTATGCTAACTGGATAATTATAATTAATGACATTATCTTCTACAATCAAATCTATTAATATTATTTAGCATGATTTATCAATTTTATTTCCATCATTATTCGAAAGTAACCATGTGCAATTTGTAACGGTATGACCCATTCTATTACCTACATATATAACATTATAAAATCTTTTTGTACAACTAAATTTATTACAATTATAACATACAATGAGGGTAGTTGCCGTTGTATTTTTCACGTCTTTGCAACATAACATAATGACAATTATTTAATGATTTATTTATTCTTATATCATTAATTCGCGATCTATCTATCTTCTTAAGTGTTTGTTGCCTAGTTGATTGGAAATATTCTAAATCCTGTTCCGGCTCCTGACACTTCCAATACTATAGCACCTAACCTTAATGAATGATCATCGATTCCACGTAAAAGACAGCTATACCGCAACGGTTCAAAAAAAAATATATAATTTTCGCATAATAATAAAGTTCTAGGGATTCATTGTATTTAATCCGTTTAGATAAAATTTCTGTTAATAGCCTTTTTTATCTAAATAATCTTCAATGTTAGGGAACGATTCTAATTTTTTTTTTTTTTTTTTTTTTTTATTATTGTCTATCTGCAACTTGGCGATCTGTGTTGACACAATAAGCCAATAAGTTGGTAATAAATTGCGATTATGTCATTAAGAGCACAAAGAACTCCTCAGCGTTCTTTAATCAAATCTAGCAACCAGCGAAGGGACATCATGTCGCTTTAATCTCTTGTGTGAGACACTTCCTGAACCCTGTAATTTGGAGGCCAGTTCATTGACGTGGGTGGATATTCGAGCTTGATACTTTTCACTATGTTTAGCAATCTCCTGCTTGACTGTATTGATGTTTAGATCCTCATGTATATATTTGTTGCTCACGTAGTATGGTATGTTTAACATGGCTCTCAATGTCTTGCTCTGAAATCTTTCGAGAATCTCGATATTGCTGTTACTAGCAGTTCCCCATAGTTGAATACCATATGTCCATATTGGCTTTAATATTGTCTTATATACTGCAATCTTGCTTTCACGTGACAAATGAGACTTCCGACCTATTAGCCAATACATTGTTCTTACTTTAGTGTCCAGTTGTTTACGCTTAGACCAGATGTGTTTTCTCCAAGTTAATCTTTGATCAAGATGCATTCCAAGGTATTTGGCATCCTCAGTTTGGGGAATATCCTCATTGTAAAGTTTTATAGGAGGGCAAGTCGGTTTTCTGAGGGTGAAAGTTACATGGGCAGATTTGCTTTGGTTGGCTTTAATGCGCCATTTATCTAGCCATTCTTCAATCTTGCAGATGTGAGCTTGTAGTTTTGCTGATGCTATTGCTGGGTTATCATGGACAGAAAGGACGGCTGTGTCATCTGCATATGTAGCAGTAATAGTATCGTCTTGTGTAGGCAAGTCTGCAGTATAAAGGAGGTAAAGTATTGGGCCCAAAATACTTCCCTGTGGCACTCCTGAAAGAATTTCTTTTAAAGCAGAAGTCTCATTCTTGAATTTTACCTCAAAACATCGTTTGTGGAGGTACGATTTCAGTATTGGGAAGAGTGAATGAGGAAGCAACTTTTTGATTTTGAACAGAAGTCCATCGTGCCACACTCTGTCAAAAGCCTGACTGATGTCTAGGAACACAGCAGAGCAGAATTGTTTATTTTCCAATGTACGGCTTATAGTATCCGTTATACGGTGGATTTGTTCAATAGTTCCATGTTTTTCTCGGAAGCCAAATTGGTGAAGCGGCACCACTGCCGGTAAGTAGTCGCGCATCCTGTTCAACAGTATCTTTTCTAGAAGTTTCCCCATCACAGAGAGAAGACTTATCGGTCTGTAAGAACTAGCTTCGTGAGGTGGTTTGCCTGGTTTGGCTATCATTATAATTTGCGCTATTTTCCACTGGGCAGGAAAGATGTTAAGCCTTAGGCAGGCGTTAAAGATTGCTGTTATGTACATCAAGCCCTTCTTAGGAAGTTGCTTTAGCAATTGTGCATCAATTAAATCGTATCCAGGTGCTTTACCATCTTGTAATTTTATTATTTCTCTATGTACTTCTCTGGGGCTAGCACTTTTTATTGGCATGCACATCTGCAATGGTGAAAGTAGGTATTCGCTCACTTCTCTGTCATGCTCTGAGTCGTTACTAGAAAGTGGTTGAAATACAGATTTAAGGTGCTCGGCAAACACTTGGGCTTTTTCTAGATCTGTTCTTGCCCACTTACCCTCATTGGTTTTTATAGGGGGTATATGCGCTGTAGGTCTTTTGAACTTTTTTGTTACCTTCCACAAAGAGTAGTTAGTGTCTACGTAAGGGGTTAATTTAGACAGTTCATCTTGCAGGCGATCATTGTTTGTTTGGGAGATCATGTTTTTAAGTTCTTCCGAAGCCTTGTTGAAGGCTTTTTTGTCCTGTGGATATTTTGTGAAGTGCCATATTTTCCGCAGCTGCCGTCTTTCTTGTACTTTGAGTTTAATTAATTTAGAATAAAAAGAATTACAACTAATTTTCGGTCTTACTGGAGGTGTTGAGTCTTTAGCAGCTTGGTGGATAAGCTTGACAAATGACTCAATAGTAGATTCGACAACATCCGTATTATTTAGTGTCGATATCAAATTTATGTTTTCTGATATTTTGGCTCTGTAGATATCCCAGTTAGTTTTAATATTATACAGTCTTTGAGGACACTCAATCTGGACAGCCTTGCTCATGACATTAATTATAACAGGTGTATGATCCGATGAAAGGTCAATACATTCCTCTATGCTTATTTGACTTAGCGATATATTTTTGATAATATAGAAATCAAGCAAGTCTGGCACCTTGTTTGGGTCTGTAGGCCAATATGTAGGGTTTCCGTGTGAAGCGAAGTTCAGATTGAGATCGTTCATAGCTGTATATAGTTGGCGGCCTCGTGGTGCGGTTAGTCTAGAGCCCCAGTAAACGTGTTTTGCGTTCCAATCACCCCCGGAGATGTATCTGTTACCTAGTGTTTTGAAATAATTTATAAAATCATTTGAGGTAATAGGATGCCTAGGTGGGCAATAAATTGCAGATAATGTTGTTTCCGTTTTGTCATCTTGGATTCTGACTGAGGTAGCCTGTATCCTTTCAGTTTGGAATTCTTCAAGAGGATAGTGTTTTATGTTATCCTTTATAATAACTGCAGTTCCACCATGAGAGTTACCTGAAGGGTGGTTTGTTGTGTATACTTTGAAGTTTTGCAAATTAAAATTAGATTTAAGGGTAAAACGCGTTTCTGAAATTAAAGCCACATCAATTTTTTCAGTTTTTAGGAAAAGTTCAAGTTCCAGTCTGCGTTCGGTCAGTCCATTGGCATTCCAGGTAACTACCCTTAAGTTTAGGGGTGTTTTATAAGACTTGTAATTAATTGGATCATTCGGTCCATCATGTTGTCTAACATAACATTCATCATGTTTTGAAGTTTTTCAAACATCACATCCAGTACTTCGACAAAATTTTTCGGATTCTTGATGTCAGTTTTCGCTCCTGTTGGGATGTTGGTCTTTGTTGCTTGTGCATATGTAGTGTATTTTGTTTGCGAATATTTTTTGTCTTGGTTATTTTCTTGTTCAATTGTATTAATTTTAAAGTTTGGCAGTTCTTTAGTTTTTTGTTCAGTGTTTCTGTTTCTGTTAGAGGAGTTTTTCATTATTAAGTCTCTATATTGCTTGTATTTCGTGCAGCCTTTGTAGCTTGCTGGGTGCTTTTCTTGGCAATTTGCGCAGGTCGCTTCAGTATCAGGCCTCTTTAGACAACTTGATGTGGGATGATCATCACCGCATTTAACACATCTGAATGGTCGGTTGCATTGGTTTTTTGCATGTCCAAATCTCTGGCATCTCTTACATTGTAGGACGTCAAATTTTTTATATGGCGCTTCAAATGAGATTTTGACGTGATTCAATTTATAAATTTTGAAGATGTCTTTATTGTTGTGTTTTGGTTCAAGGTCCACATAAAATATGGGCAATGGTTGTTTTGTGTTTCTGTGTCTTATATTCATTATATGCCTGACTTCATGTCCGAGTTCTTGAAGTTCTTTTTTTATAACTTCAGTGTCTTCAGATGAGTGTAGGCCACGTAGAACTACACGATAAGCTCTTTCGCTTTTCAGTCTGTAGGTATAGTGACTCACATCTTTTTCTATAAAACTAGCTCTTATACTTTTATAAGTATCTACATCTACTGGCATTATTTTTACTATATGACCTGATCTTAGTGTTGTCATCGTATATTTATCAGCGTCTTCAATAGTTGCGAGGAGGTCTTTTAATTTCCCTATGTCTAAGACTCCAGTGACAAATATGGGTTCTGGTTTAGGTGGTTTAGGCTCTTTATGCTCTTTAGGAGGTTCAGTACCATCTGAAAGTTCCAAGGCTTCAAAACTATTTTGAGTTGGGACTGCGTATGTTGTTTTAAGTACTTTTTTGTTTTTGTACTTGATTTCAGGACTCGCTTCAGCTTTCCTTTTCATAGGTACCTGATCATTTTGCCATGATGTGTTGTCTTGTTCGGTATTTCGGTTGCTGCTAGTTGGTGTTATATCTGTATTAGACTTTTTGTTTGTAATATTTTGTGTCAATATATCATCAGGTATCGCGCCCAGGGAATAACTCCTATTATGTTTAAATAAACTTGTATGAAGCGTTTGTTGTATCATCTTTTGATTTTTATTTTCTTTTTCATTGTTAATGTTCATTTTTGTTCCCACGAGTAGGGTCGATATAAAAGGTCACTTGAGGGGTGACGCCCATTCCCCCAAGAAGGCTAACTACAACGACGTTTGCCGGATCCGTCGAGGGTGGCGCTAAGAACTGATCTCCCATCAGCCATGCATTCCATTGGCACGTATCCCACCGTGGAATTGGGGTAATTATTTTATAGAGGATGTCTTCCTCTCTGTCCAGGCAATGAAGCCAAGACACCCGATCGCAATAAAGCGGTTGCGGGCGTGGTTATTCATTTCCTAATACCCACGGAAGACTGGCTTGTTAGGCCAGTAGTGTCGGGTTAGTTGACCGCCGCCCGAGGCTCGGCGTTGTGGTTCGTTTTGCACCACCCGGGGGACACGTGTAGGGCATTGGTTAGGTAATCTTCCTACGGACGCGAACCACTTCACCCCCCACCACCAACGATTCTAATAAAAGTTTTCTATACCGGCCATGAAGGCGACATTTTGGTAACACCCGTTAATTTAGGTATGGCGTAATGTATGATTTGATCATCACCCCATTTATACAGTTTCGCACATTCATCTACCTTGTTAATCCACATTTGCACAGATTGCTCTTTTACCATAGGATCAAAATCCGGTATGACATTACCTAGCATAGGAAATTTATTGCCTTATTGTCGGTTATTATTTGTCAATTTTGTCAAAAGTAAATGAGTCATATAGTCAGTGCTGTCATGAAAACTGCTCACCTGTGTATCTGCTTGTCTCTGCGATGCGAAATCGCTCTCCGAACGATCTACTCCACGTTTCTCTTGCCGTTTTCGCGAGCTGCACCAGCCAACCGCACGTCGGCGTCTGAACTGTCACTAACCTGATTTTTATACTTGATGATGATGTTTCCTCTTTCTAGGCCGTTCCACGTACGAAAGTACACTTCATCAGGCATTATTTGACCGTTATTCACCATCCACCATATCTACCATATACCGCTTAAAATGTTTCTTCGAGATTATTTTTCTCCACCAAGCGTTAATGTGAGCGTTAAAGCTAGAAATACACGTCTAGCCTGTACTATCCCACTTCTGAGATGAAGGGGTTTAATCAATTTATTACAACAAACACTTCGACTGCTCGTGCACAACTGAGCTCTATCACTCGTTTTTAGCTATAATATCGACTACCTTCGCGAATGACTGACCGAATGTAATTGAAAAATAACAATTATTCACAACCCTCATGAATGATTGACTGAATGAATATTATATGCAATATCAATCACTACCGGCATCGATATTAAAGCCAAAAATAGACATACAATACGATATAAGCTAACACAAGTCAGCTGCTTACATAACGGGCGCTGCTGAGCATCAAACGCACTCACTCATCGGCTGATCTACAGTGCGGTAGCTCTGTCCGAACGTCTACGTGTGTCTAGTGTTTTTAATTTACCCTCAGTAATGTTAATATTTAGTCATTCCATGGCTCTGTCCCTAGCCGAATAAATGTTTATTTAAAAAACCATTAATATACTCATATCTACTCGTAAATATATATTATTACCGTAAACATGATCTCGTGTACAACATAGTAAACACAAGCTGGATGGGTCACAAAGTGAACCCACAGCAGTGTAGGCATTGTGCGCAGCTCGTCCGCGGCCCTTCAATTTGTTATGTAAATGCATCTTTTGTCCGTCGGTCCGTCCGCCCGTCCGGCCACTCTATTTTGTCCGGATACTGGCGTCCATTTTGTCTGCAATTTTGTGCAATTGCCAATTGGTGGATGATTGTTGGACGATCTTTGTGCAAGCGTCTTGAGGCGTAGGGAAAGCAGTGATATAAGAATAAAGGAGACTTAAATTTTAACAGCAACTGGGCTAGAAGCAATGTAATGATGTCCATGACTTTGATGTCTTTTGGGTCCTTAAATGGCTGTGCTTTTGTTTACACGTGGCGTTATATGTTTTCGACTGAACTCTGATTTTGATTATTATTTGTGAAGTCATTATTGAAGGTAACAAAAATCGAAACATCAACTACGCTAAAACACAGTATCCTGTCACGCACTTAGATATTTGTAGAAAGTTTAGTATCAAAAACTGGCAACCTATCTATATACAAATAAATAAAATTGGAGTGTCTATTTGTAATATTGAAATAACCGCTTTTTAATAAATGCATATGGATGTATACACGGTACATATACCAAAATGACGTTTTTTACAATTTTTGTCTGTCTGTCTGTCTGTTTGTTCCGGATAATCTCTGAAACGACTGGACCGATTCTGACGGGATTTTCACTGGCAGATAGCTAATGTACTAAGGAGTAACTAAAGGCTAAAAAAAAACGCGCGGACGAAGTCGCGGGCACAGCTATTTTCAATAAGATTGATAATGACACGAGCTCTCGCTCACCCACTGTGCCAAATGCTGCTGGGTAAAATCATCATCAATTTTAGATTTTTTTATTTAAAATGTCAATAGAAAGATATGGAGACCTCTTCTGGGTATATTTACAAAGCTCTGTTATATCAGTGGTTTCTAATCGTTTTGGTTTCATCACAGTGGTCGCAATTATTTCAACTCCTAGGATATCCCTACATATTTGTATTCAAATGAAATTTTAAAGCGAATATAACACCATTGCAGATGATGCACGTATTGATAATAACTGTTATTTATCGCAACAGCGCCGCGGTATCGTAAATAGCAATACTCCACGGGACCAATTACGTTATCTGACCACAATTCTACCCCAGCAGGCTTCACTCTTCAATGAATAATCGTTGAATTGTGTTTAGCAAATAAAACTGTAATAAGCAGTGATGGCCTCTAGGTTTAGGCGCGCGGTCGAGAATCTCGACGGTCGCAGGTTCAAACCCCAGGCACACACCTCTGACTTTTCGAAGTTTTGTGTGTATTCACAACGAATTATCACTTGCTTTAACGGTGAAGGAAAACATCGTGATGAAACCTGCACACCTGAAAAAAAAAAGTTCTTAGGAATTTCTTAGGTGTGTAGTCCGCCAACCCGCACTAGGCCAGCGTGCTGGACTAAGGCCTAAAACCCTTTCTATTGTAGAGGAGGTCCGTGCCCAGCAGTGGGACGTATTTGGGCTGATGATGATGATGATTGAAATAAAACTGTATTTACTTATCACTTTTGAGGTACTGAAATTCGAAGTCAAATATTCTATAGACCCATAATAGCCACGGATTGCTTGTGTTCTTTTCAAATGTTTACGGGTAAAGATGGTAATGCTTTACATGCAGTATGCATATGCATGAGTAGTTTTTATAGCCCCATGACACCAGCTTGCAAAACGAGAGGCCGCGGGTTCGATCCCCGCACCGAGACAAAGTTTGTGTGATCCACAAATGTTTGTTTCGGGTTTAGCTGTTTGTGAGACCGAAAAGTCTCTCGTAGTTTCTGATACCCACGACACAAGACTCGTACCTTAATGTGGGGTCAGAACTATGTATGTGACTGTTGGGTGTATTTATTTATTATTTTTGGTAGGGATATCGATTGATCCTCTTCGTTTGATTACCATTAACTTTAGCCTTAAATTATAATACAAATTCTGTAGAATTCCGATGTAAGAGATAAGTTCTTTTACCATGTTCATGTTAGAAAAATTACAATGAATTGCTACGTAATTTGAAAAGGCACAGGCGTGGACACTGGTATCGCAAATTGGTGATGGTATTAACAAAATATTAGCCTATTGTGCCTATACTTATTGTCTTCATTGTTTTCAATCATGTAGTATAAATTATTGTATAGTGTACTAAAAAGTATAAATAAATAAAATAGAACGGGTGATAAACTTAGACACTTTTAACTCTCAAACTGCAACCCTCATCAAGGGAAGGGATACATGAAATGGCAAACTTATCCGCCAAACAGTAGACACTGTTAAACAAACAGGACAAGAACATTCGAAATTCATTTTCTTGAAACGTCAAGAAGTAAAAGTTTCGTGTCTGTTTCATACAGTAGATGTTCTACCGTCTTCAGATACATCATCCAAAATCCGCAAACATAACTAATATCGTCCACAATCAATAAGCAGCCAGTGCATAAAACCGAGCAGCCGAACTGTGCAATCAATCCGTCCGCAATATTCACTTATTGATCTAACAAACGCATTGAATCCCCATAATCGGTAACCAATCATCGAATCATCGACTGGTGCCGGCTTACGGCCCAATCGCAGTGGGTGGGCTGTTGGACCCATCTCGATATGTAAATTGCAACGCGGTAAAGCCTAACTGGCTATTGTGAGCGTACAAATGACCTGTATATAGCCGATAGCGCCCCACAGTCCGCACTTAGATCACTCGCATTCAACGGATAATTATGCTGTAGCTATTGCCACTTTATTTGGTAGTTTTATTTTCAGTTGTATGTATATCAAAAAATATTTTTTTCTTTGTTCAATGAAGCTGTTTTTTATTCAATGGTAGTGGCATTGGAGAGGGCTGAATATTGAGCCCAGTGCCGTGGCATAGAGGAGGCCTATGTCTTGCACTGGACGTGAGTAAGATTGTTGATGATATGATAATGATGATGATGATTGGCGTTAGACATTGGAAGTCATATAATCTTAAAAAACCATTTACTGCTTATATAAAAAAAAAAATAGTGCTTTCAGATTTGTATATCTTGTAATTATTTTTTACATGAATATATAACCTCACGCCTGTATTCTCCGAAGGGGTAGGCAGATATGCATTTTTGCACCCGCATTTCACGAGCCTATTGCCGTTTTTCGGGCACAATTTCTTACTCCGTGCTGTTACAAAAATTCAACAACACTTTGCCCTATCCAGGAATCGAACCCAGCACCTTTAGATCGCACATCACACACTTGTACCGCGAAACCACGAAGCAGTCAGACCACAAGGCAGTCGTTTGTTTTGTTTCAGTTGTTTCTTCAGTCCAAACCAAATTGTGATGTAGTAACATGCAAACAAAATCAAATCAGTTACAAAAAATGTACATATTTTTCAGCTTTATTTAATGACTGAAACAGGTGCATCTACAATTAAAATTAACGCTGGTAACACTGGGCGGAAATGGAAAACTTGTGAAAAGTGTTGTATTTAAAAATGCATGTGCACCAAATCGGGTACGCACCGGCCATGGCTAGGGGGGACCAGGAGGGGGGTACTTCGGTACGCGGCGCAGGATATTGGCGCTGCCGCCATTTCCGTCGCCATCACCCGTGTGGGGACGTAAATAGGGAACAAGGATTGGGAATAGGCCCCCAATGTGGCCTGCTTGGAGTAAAAATGAATTGCTATCCTCACTAGGGGACATCTGGTGCAGCGTAAATGGCTCTAAGACTAGAAGTTAGTATTTTTCAAGATCTTCTGGTATGAGTCTCAGTGTATCTCGCTGGGCTTATGTTAACTTGACACTCCTAAGAAATACTTACATACCTACATACATAAACTCACGCCTGTATTCCCCGAAGGGGTAGGCAGAGGTGCATTTCTGCACCCACATTTCGCCAGGTATGTATCAGTCCCGCGTAATAGGGGGCGAGCCTATTGCCGCTTTTCGGGCACACTTCCAGACTCCGTGCTGTTACTGAGAATTTCCTAATGGAAAAACCCAATAACACTTTGCCCGACCCGGGAATCGAACCCAGGACCTCTAGATCGCACGGCACATACTTGTACCGCGAGACCACCAGGCAGTCGAAAGAAATACTTACCTCATGATATTTTCCTTTGTCGTGGTATTGAGTGCAAGTTGATTAAGAATACACATATTTTTTTAAACTCATGGGATTTTGCTTAAAATATACTGCTGACACCCGTGAAAGGCATCAAACAACACAACTTATAAGAAAGAAATAAAGATCTTCTTGTTTATTGTGTCCGGTCGGTTAGTTCGGAAACGAAAACATCAGAAACAGAACATGTTTCACAAAACAAGTCGCCAAACCACCTCGTAGGTAATTTTAACTATAATATTTCCAAAATGACGGAACTCATTGAACATAAATGCGGCAAAACTAATAAGGCGCAGTTGCCGCTGACAGTGCGGTTCACCCTATGAAATGAGGCAGCGTGCAATTGACA
The DNA here is from genome assembly GCA_907164795.1 of Hemaris fuciformis. NCBI lineage: Eukaryota > Metazoa > Arthropoda > Insecta > Lepidoptera > Sphingidae > Hemaris > Hemaris fuciformis. Next base: position 16,160,775 of record OU015438.1, on the reverse strand, counting down.
TTTGAAAAATATTTTTAACGCCCATTCCCAATTGAAAATTATGAAAATATCTGTATCGAAATGGGGCGTGGAGTGTTCTAGTTTTTAATGTTTCTTTAAATGTATCATATAGTGATTTTCCATATGCCCACTTTTGGACAAAGACTACTGATCTGCAAGTGGCGTGTCAAGTTCTTTTTTACGTAGTTCAAACTAAGATTTAGTGGGAATAGATCAGCTAGTTAATAGAGAAACCAAAGGTTTGTTGCCTGCAAATATAAATACCCACAGATTTTTATTTCCGGTGCAGCATTTCTTGCTTTAAGTTATAGTGAGATAAAAAGTCATTAGTATTCTGATGCTTACACAGTTATTAAGACGATGATCTCATTTTGACGTGCCAGCATAAAAAATCTTAAAAATCTAAGCTTGTCGTCATCATCACCAACAAGGCGTCTATTTCTGGTCAAACGTGTCCCATACTTTTAACCAGCACATCAATCCACTTTATTGGCAGTCGTATTCAACGTTACGGTTTGCCATTACGTGTCCTACAATTGTGATCTTTTTTGCTTCCCCATCCGGATGACATGCAAAGACACCTGGTATAAGTGGACTGTATTTAGCGACGGCCTTCTTCTTTCATAGCGTCGTCTGTATGCTGTCTAAATTAACACAGAAGTTTTGACTTTCGTAGTATGTAGCAATAGCTCTCAACAGTAGGTAGATACTCGGCGGTCGCGGGTTCGAACCTCAGACAGACACCTCTGACTTTTCCAAGTTATGTGTGTATTCACATAATCACTTTAACGGTGAAGGAAAACATCGTGATGAAACCTGCACACCTAAAAATTCTTAGGAATTTCTTAGGTGTGTAGTCCACCAACCCACACTAGAGAGAGCTTGTGCCCAGCAGTGGGACGTATATGGGCTGATGATGATGAGTAGGTAGGCTACGTTATATCGTGTATATTTTTGCAGACGCGAACCCCCCACGATTCCAAGCCGGCGAGCCGTGTCGGTTCAACCGGTCTTACCAAATGAACCACGACACTCGAAATCAATTAATAAATATACAAATATGTAGTGTTGGTAGTGGAGTGCCGGCGGGAGTGTGCAGGTAGCCGCCCCAGCCAGCGTCATTAACCAAAGTGCGTACTGTTTCATTAATCCAATTGCCGCGTTGTTTCCGCTACGTAGATTTTTATTTCATTTTATGGAGCCCACTGTATTTGTATGGCTATTTACTATTGTAGTTGCGTTGCTGTTTTGTTTATACTTTATTTCTTTATATATGCTAGTAAAGACCCATGTTTAACATAGCGAAACTTTTGACTAAGTTATTGACTGAGCATAGGGAACGCGGAGTCGAAGTTTTATTATTCTTTTCTTTTTAAATTTTGGAATGGCCATTTTAACAAATAACATACATACATACATACCTACCTCATGTCTTTTTTCCCCACAGGGCTTGGCTGAGGTTCATTTCTGCACCCATATTTCGTCAATATGTATCAGCCCTACGTAATAGGGGGCGAGTCTATTGCCCTTTTTCGGGAACATTTCCAGACTCCTTGCTTCTACTGACAATTTCGTAGTGGAAAACCCAATAGCACTTTGACCGACCCGGGAATCGAACCCGGAACCTCTAGATCTCACGGCACATATTTTGCTGCGCGACCACGAGGCAGTTAAACAAATAAATATACTCAAAAGACTTTACATAGTTTTAACCCCACACTAAGATACAAGTGTTCAGAATATATTATACAATAGAAATATTTGTGGATCAACTTAATATAAGCAAGTAAGTACTTACAGCCACCGAAATCGTGAAATAAGTGTATTTCAAAACTGGAATTTCAATTGTACCCCTCATATTAATACATCATGTTGTAAAGACTAAGAGAAACGATAAATAATAATCGTGCGGTACATTATGCACCCCGCTACATCGGGGGTTAAATGTAAAACTTGATATCATTAATACTAGAACCCTCTTTACAAATGTTCAAATTACGCGTTCTTGTCGTTCAGTGTTCGGGTATATAAATTTTAATAAAAATGTTTTGGTGACCATACTTTTCAACGACGATAAAATGGAAAATTATTTCCATTCCGGATGCATATGTCAACAGACGAAGATGTAAGATAATATGTTAGACTTATAAGTAGTGATGGCCTCGAGGTTTGTGCACGCGGTCGAGAATCTCGACGGTCGCGGGTTCAAACCCCAGGCACACACCTCTGACTTTTCCAAGTTATGTGTGTATTCACAATGAATTATCACGTACTTTAACGGTGAAGGAAAACATCGTGATGAAACCTGCACACCTAAAAAAGTTCTTAGGAATTTCTTAGGTGTGTAGTCCGCCAACCCGCACTAGGCCAGCGTGGTGGACTAAGGCCTGAACCCTCTCAGTTGAAGAGGAGGTCCGTGCCCAGCAGTGGGACGTATATGGGCTGATGATGATGTTAGACTTCATTACAAGATGTAGATTAAAGTCATCATCATTCTCTTGCCCTGTTCCCAATTTTATTTAGAGTCGGTGCAGTATTGTTTAACCTCAGCAGCAGTCAGCAGATTGGGATGGTATGCGAGAATACTTCGCATCCATCCCTTGGCGGCAGCGCTGCTTTGAGGGCTTGGATCCTTCAGCGAGTGCCGACGCCATTGCCGACGAGATCAGATTAGGAATGGAATACTATATTCCTTCCTCTGAGATCGCCGGCAAAGGACGCGGACGCTCCTGGTTCAATCGCGAGTGCGCCGACGCTGTTGGTAATAAACAGGCGGCGTACCGCGCTTGGATCAGGGGTCGCGCAATAAAGGATCCCAATTTAAGCTTACTCAAGGCAGCTTATAACCGTGCCGTCAAGGCCTGCAAGAAGGCTTATGTGAGAGCGGATGCTCAGCGCGTCTCCAGGATTGGACGTGCCTTGGCAGACCATCCGACGAGCAGCCGTGCTTATTGGAGTCTTGCTAAGGCTGTCCAATCCAATTTCTGTCGTCCTTCGCTACCCCCGCTGAGATATCCGGATGGATCACTGGCCCATGGGCCGGAGGAGAAAGCCAGTCTACTGGCGCGCCTCTTTGCGGCCAATTCTCGGCTCGATGACTGCGGTTCTCAGCCACCTACGCTGCCTAGCTGTGGCCACACAATGCCTGATATCCGTATCAGGCATTGTGATGTGAGGCGTGAACTGCAGTCACTCGACGTCCGAAAAGCCAGTGGTCCTGATGGTATCCCGGCGGTTGTCCTTAAAAAGTGCGCAGCCGAGTTGTCTCCTGCACTAACACGCTTGTACCGCGCGTCTTATCTTTCAGGTGTGGTGCCTCAATCTTGGAGAGAGGCTAATGTGCAACCGATTCCTAAGAAGGGTGATCGGTCAGACCCTGTCAATTATCGCCCAATCGCCATAACCTCAGTGATCTGCAAGGTGATGGAGCGGATCATTAACATCCAATTGGTCCGCTACCTGGAGGATCACTCGTTGATCAGTGATAGGCAATACGGCTTCCGCCGTAACCGGTCAACGGGTGATCTTCTAGCGTTTGCCTTGCATCACTGGGGGGAGGCGATTGATCGGCATGGCGAGGCTCTTGCCGTGAGTCTCGACATAGCCAAGGCATTTGATAGGGTCTGGCACCGTGGCCTTCTCTCCAAGCTTCCGGCATACGGTCTTCCCGGCAACTTGTGTTTGTGGATTTCGAGCTTTCTGCATGGGCGTAGAATGCGTGTCCTCGTCGACGGGCACGCTTCACAGCTCATGTCAGTTAGTGCCGGGGTTCCACAAGGCTCTGTGCTATCGCCCACCCTGTTTCTTCTGCATATCAATGATATGTTGCCGCTTGGCAACATTCATTGCTATGCAGATGACAGCACGGTCCATGGGCGGTACTGCAGTAAGCCACCAGGTTGCCGGGCGGATACTGAGAGTAGACGCGAGGAGCTTGTCATTGAGCTCAATCGGACCCTGGAGCTCATTTCCACATGGGGTACCCGGAATCTGGTTGAGTTCAATGCCAAGAAAACCCAGGTCTGTGCGTTTTCGTGCAAAAAATCCCCGTTTTCTCCTCTCCCCAATTTTCAGGGCATTTCACTCGCAATGCGGAACGGCCTTAATATCCTAGGTGTGGATATCCGCTGCGATCTTAATCCAAGGACTCACATCGAGGGCATTATATCCGCCACTTCACGCAGGGTCGGAATCCTGAACAGGGTGCGCCGGTTTTTCACGCCCGGTCAGCTTTTCCGCTTATACAAAGCGCAGGTTCGGCCGGGCATGGAATACAGCTCGCACCTCTGGGACGGTTCCGCCAAATACCTTCTCGATGCCTTGGATGGATTGCAGCGGCGTGCCATCCGCATTGTGGATGATGCAGACGTCACAGCCAACTTGGAGCCGCTACAGTTGCGCAGGGACATTGCCGCACTTAGCGTGTTCTACCGTCTGTATCATGGTGAATGCTCTGAAGAATTGTTTAAGCTTGTCCCATCCTCTCCTTTCCTCACCAGAACCACGCGTGCTGGCTTGCGAAGCCACAGCTTTGTGGTCACAACATCCGCGGCTCGAACCAAAAAGTTCGCCAACTCTTACCTTTGCCGCACCATCAAGCTGTGGAATAGTTTGCCGGCTCACGTGTTCCCTCCTTCCTATGATCCTGGATCCTTTAAGCGAAGCGTGAAGAAGCATTTGTGCAGGCCGGCATGATTGTGTCGACCAGCGGGTGACCTTCGTTTCTCGCTGGTCGGTATTAATTTTTTGGACTCCACTGTGCTTACCATCAGGTACAGTGGAGTCACTTTGCCATGCCAGTTTAAAAAAAAAAAAAAAAAAAAAAAAACCTTCCAAACATCCCTATCAGCCGTCATGTCTTCATTCACCCCTTTTTACACGCACTCCATCCATCTTATCTTTGGCCTTCCTCTGCTTGTCCATTCTTCATACTCATTACTTTTTTACCTACATTATGATTCATCCCTTCTCATAACATGCCCATATCACAGACAAAGACAGTTTCCTTTCAGCTTATCTATCACAGGAGCTACTTCTAAACTTCCAAACTCTGCCAATCCGTGTTATACCACGTTAGGATGTAGATTAAAGTAACGGTTTAAATCCACATCTTATGACAGGTCCGGAGAAGTTATTATGTCGTGGCCCTTATATTTGAACCTGCAGCTTCGCGTTTCACAGAATAAGACTTAAGCAACTGCGGAACTGTCACAATATACCTGTATGGTGAAAAATAAAGGTCTAAGCATATTAAAATGCATATTACTTATTCAACGTTATATTCGATTATATACACAATCTATTTTAACCTCTTTACGTCTTATTCAGAAAAATAATAATAATTATGTATTAACTAACCGAAAAATTAATATACAAAATAATTACACGTTACTGCCTCGTGGTCTCGCGGTACAAGTATGTGCCGAGCGATCTAGAGGTCCTGGGTACGATTCCCGGGTCGGGCAAAGTGTTATTGGGTTTTTCCATTAGGAAATACTCAGTAGCAGCACGGAGTCTGGAATTGTGCCCGAAAAAGGGCAATAGGCTCGCCCCCTATTACGTGGGACTGATACATACCTGGCGAAATGTGGGTGCAGAAATGCACCTCTGCCTACCCCTTCGCGGAATACAGGCGTGAGTTTATGTATGTATGTAAAATAATTACACAAGTAATACCGATAGATTTTCACCTTTACAACTAGACCCCAGGTTGGGACTTGCAGTGGCGTACAAACCAAGTTAGATAGGAACAGTAAAGTAAGTTGATAAGGGACGTTCCAGCCGTGCACCGAGTTGCTATCAGAGCCTACAGATAATAATAAAATTTTACTGCCTGCACTACTGATTGTCTCCGTTACTAGGAAATTGAGATGTCCTGTAAAAGGCTAAAAGGATACGTGGTACGACTTCTATATATGTTTTCTAAATTGTTTATTAATATTTAACGTCCTATAAAATTTCAATCGATATTAACAGTTTTATATTTATAAATGTTGCTATGATAAAAGGCTCTAACGAAATGCACAAACCACCAAACAAGACCTTAGAAATACAAGTATTTAAAATTGAGAATATGTTGTATATATATATAAACTCTATTATTTTCTTTCAATGTTTTCCTTTATAATTAAGATTAGTTTTCAACTAACATTTGTAATTGTCAATGTCATATAAAAATACACTTGGCTTTAACTGCGAAATCATTTGTAGTTTAAATTTCATTCGTTAGATGGCGTAAAATACAATTTAAAATAGTAGTTTAAAATTGCGCTATTCTACACCAAAAATGGAATTAGACGTGTCCCGTGGTCTAAGAGTCTTGGGTTCAATAAAAGTGTGCATTAGATTTTCCAATTTTAATATTTTTGTTTCTTTATTCAATTTATGGATTTTTTGCCTATATGGACATGCCAGACCTAAAATTTTAAAATAAACTAATTTAATCTTTCATAATTTACATTCAAATCTTGCTTAACAATATATTATTGTGCTTGATTTTTCATACATATTTGAAGACCTTTAATTTGAGTAGTTATAATGCACAATTCGGTCCAGAATTACTGCGTTAACCCCGTCCCATTAGCCCAATTATGCATAAATTAATTGGTCCCATAACGCTGATGGGCCCGCATGGGCTTAAAACGTCCACGACTTGCTCATTACCGTTACGGCGCCGGTTCAAATTGAATCGTTACCGTAATGAGCACCTATCGTGCAATACTCGATATCGATAAAATACAAATAAAACGTTATAGCGTCACTACTTTAATGAACATTTCCTTTTCAATCGTGGAAACTGTGGAAATAAAATTTATCTCGAATAGACTGGCTTTTTTTTGGCGTGATTAAACCTGCACACCTAAAAGTGCTTAGGAATTACTTAGGTGTGTAGTCCGCCAACCCGCACTAGGCCAGCGTGGTGGACTAAGGCCTCAACTCTCTAAGATTTAGAGGAGGCCCGTGCCCAGCAGCGGGACCTATATGGGCTGATGATAAGACCTGGCTTTTTAGTCGAAAATCGCATACGTATGATGCATTCTGAGATTATTCGGGGTAGTTCAGGGTTGCATAAGGCCAGCATAATTGTTTTGACTGTCGAAGGATGATCCTTACTTGCCAAGCGACTGTCCATTTGAACGGTATTGCAATTATCATGGGGAGCGCTTTTGTTACTATACTGTGCCAGTACCTATAATATAACAACAAATATGTAACATTTATAATTTGTCATTGTCAACTTCGAAAAAACAAAAAATTAAGGAAAGAAAGCCCCGTGGCATAATTAGCTAGATACCAGCTTGCGAAACGAGAGGCCGTGGGTTCGATCCCCGCACCGAACAAATTGTGTGATCCACGAGTCTTTGTTTCGGGTCTGATGTTTGTGAGACCGAAAAGTCTCTCGTAGTTTCTGATACCCACGACACAAGACTCGTATCTTAATGTGGGGTCAGAACTATGTATGTGACTGTTGGGTGTATTTATTTTATTTATTTATAACTGTATAGGCCCCATTCTAAGGTACAAAAGCGTAAATTCATGCTCTCTTTATACAGAACACCTGAGACGGTATCTGGTAAAGTTGTGCCGCAATTTAATTAGTTATGGAAATGGACCGCCGACCGCCACTGCGCCCGGTGTTACCGCTCATGTAAATTGTTTTCGGACTTGTTAGTTTGTCTCCTGCTTCTGTGGCTATATGCCGCCTCCCTCCTCTCCCGATTTTCTATAGCATTGTCTGTAGGTTATATCTGATGGTATTCCTAATTCCGATCGGAGGAAGTAATTAGCGAATATTCATGTGGTATAATATATCTATAGCATGGATGTTACCGCCCGTGGATGGGCGGCCGCTGGGTCAGGTCCCTACCAAAAACAATGGGCCGTAATACCGACTAAAAACCCCGCGACGGCCACCATCGGCGCAAACGAGACGGCCCCGGTATACCCTGAAGCAGAGCTATGAATTGGACCGGGACCACCTCAGCGCAGAGCCAAAAGGTACGCCGACATGACGTGGCTTACGTCAGCTTCTCGGGGGCCGCCAAGGTAGGGACGGCGGCCATACGAAGTTTCCCTACCGTAAAAAATCCACATTGAGCAAACCGGTTCCTTGAACAACAGAGGAACGGAATTATACAGTGTGTAACAAGTTACAGTTTGCATGCATAGCAAATAGTTCCAGGCAAAACACAGAAAATGTTTCCTGTAGTCACTGTAAATATTTTTGTTAGTTCTAGAATTTTTCGTTTGGAAACTAGTCGCCAGAGACCCAAATGGGGAGTACAAATCTTGATACAATATTATTCTTCATATCAGTTAGAAATCTTAGTACGATATTTTTAATTTAATAGTTAATAGCTAAATAAATAATTAAGTCCTTGATTTAATAGTGTGGAAGATTTTTTGCATTTTCTCTTAGAAAATTTGCAGAATTTGGAAATAGGTTTGGTAATTCGTACCAGTAACATTGTAGTGAATTATATGAATCTTCAAATGTCAAAGTCAAAGTTAAATTATCTTTATTCAAATAGACTTTTAAAAGTTCTATTGAATCGTCAAATTACACTTTTTAAACTATTTAATATAAATGGAATAAATTGAATAATTTTAAATTGAAAATGAACTACATTACTGATTAACGTTGATTACGTGGGTGTTTTATCTGTCATGGAGCGAAATAAACATAAGTTTAGTAGCACATAAAAAACGTAAGTGAGTACAAAAATTTACAAAGATGCTGACGATACTTAGTTAAAAAAAAACTGTTATTATTGTTTAATTTTTACAACTAGCAGCTTTTGAAATCAAACTTTAAAATCGAACAATGCGCATAAATGTCTCATAATATCCGTTGTCTATTTTCGCCTCGGCAGCATTTTCACGGAGCACTCCACAAAGGCCTTAATAAAAGACTAAAAAGTTTGAAAACTTTGCTGAAATCTTATATCTATTCTTGCACAAAATATCGCCATAACGAACAGTTCCATTTAACGAAACAAAAAGACGCCGCGGCGTCCGTGCAAATTGCAATTCGGAGTGCAACCCGGCCCACTCGCCTCAATCAACGCGCGACTAAGCGGTGCCTATTTCCTCCGCTAGATGGCGCTGTTCGTATCTCTGCGCAATCACGCCTTTGTCCGCACAATTGTGTTGAAAATACGAAAATGGCCGAGACCTTCCGGCCTTTACGCCGCTACAGAATCACCGCTTTGAAGGCAACGCTTTTGGCGTGTGATATCGTGAATTTCTTCGGGCGACGCAAAATGCAATAACGTCGAAAACTTTAATTCCGAATGGTTCGTCGTAGGCCTACTTTTCGGGTTGTGTTGGCCGCAGTTTAGCCCGTGGAATCCCAATGTTCTTTTCAATCAAATAGATTACGCTCTGTTTTGCCAGGTGGCATTTCTGCGGCCTTTGATGTGTGAAGTCAAAGGGACATTCTTTCGAGATTGTCTTTTCTTTAAATTGTTGACTGTAGCAAAAGAGCGGTATTGCGTAATTAAAGATTTAGGTCACGCAATGTCTTCAATTTTGTTTGAACGTTACGTGAATCAATTGTATTGGCAGCCTCCGTGGTACTATAGTCTGGCTATTTGTGCGATCAAAATGATTAGCGTATTTTATGGATTCTCTCATGACGCGATAAAAAAACCTGCTAAAGAACTTTTTGATTGTATACATTATGATAATATATATTGAACAAAAAAATCATTAAATTCCACCGAGGTACCGAACAGGGACCTTAAAGCGCTTTCCTCTCGTTAAAAAAAAGTATGTAGTTTTCCAACTCGTACTTGGCCAGTGTGTTGGACGAAGGCCTAAACCTTCACAGTTGTATAGGAGGCCCGTGCCCAGCAGTGGGACGTTTATGGGCTGATGATGATGATGATACATTCAACCTCATTATCACATTTACAATATAAAGATATCGGATCAATAAAGTACTGATAAATTAGTGTCGATAAATATTTAACAAAAACACTCTGGTCACGTATACAGTTCTGACCCCACAATAAAATACAAATCTTACGTTTCGTTCTCACACTCAGGCCGAAAATAAACCTTTTCTGATGACAGAAACGTTCGTCTCTATAAGCGGATCGAACCCACAGTTCTCGTTTCACAATCTGCTGTCTAGCCAACTGTGCCATAGATATTATAAGTAGTACTTTTTTTAAATGTACGAAACATTCTCACAGCAGTAGCTAGCTCTTGATATTAAGTGGAGTGTGGATGTTTTTAAGTAACGCGACGAAGCCTGGATGCATGAGAGTTTTTAACCCATTTTTTTTTCAGGTGAAATTTGTGAAGTTTACCAAACTTACCTCTTCACTTGTCGCAACCACATAGAAGGCCCATGTCCAGGTTTGTGACGTGAATCGGCTAAATTTATAGAAATAGTTATGTGGATATTATTAAATAAACATTTACAAACTCATACCAGAACACTATACACTTGCGTAGTAGGTATACCTTACAACATTGCTATCTTGGTAGTACGAATGTATCATAAATAATATAATAAAGTAAAATATAATAACCTGCCTGATCTCATCTCTGCATCATCCTAGATTCGACTGTAAGAGAATGCCTTAGGCATTAAGTCCACCTATACAAACTTTTATAAAGTGTAAATAAATAAATAAAAAATAAATAAATACACCCAACAGTCACATACATAGTTCTGACCCCACACTAGGATACAAAGTCCTGTGTCGTGGGTATCAGAAACTACGAGAGACTTTTCGGTCTGACAAACACCCAGACCCGAAACAAATATTTGCAGATCACACAAATATTTGTTTCGGTGCGGGGATCGAATCCGCAACCTCTCGTTTCGCAAGCTGGTGTCTAGCTTACTGCGCCATGGGGCTGTCTATATGTAAATAATACACCTATTACCTAATCAAACTTACTAACCAAATATCTTACCATTTATGTAGATAACGACAATCAATATAAAGTACCTACTGCGCTTTATGTTTGCTTTCACAGAAACAGTGGTAAGAACCCGATTTAACTTAATTAAATTGAAGTAGGTAGGTACATAGGTAGGTACACCCAACAGTCACATACATAGTTCTGATCCCACACTAAGATACAAGTCTTGTGTCGTGGGTATCAGAAACTACGAGAGACTTCGGTCTCACATACACCCAGACCCGAAACAAATATTTGTGGATCACACAAACATTTGTCTCGGTGCGGGAATCGAACCCGCGGCCTCTCGTTTCGCAAGCAGGTGTCTAGCCAACTGCGCCACGGGGCTGTCTAAAAGTAAGTATCTCTTGATAATGACCTAAATTCTAATTTTCCTAATTAATATTATTTTTTACTATTTTCTTAAGTTGCATAAACTCTTATACAGAAGCTGCTTATATAATTATCTTAAACCAGTCTTTTAGGTCGCCTAACTTCGTAATGTAAATTAAACTATACACTTCTATTTACATTATCAATCGCAATTTAAACTGAAAGCTCATTACATCTCCTTTTAACAACAGAGGGTTGGTGCGTTTACGTATATGTAGCAAGTTAGGTCCAACAGACCGCCTACATCTATTCTAGACCTACGATATCAGTCGTTACAGTGTCTGATAGGCGGCGAGCTCAGTGCCACACCGCCCACCGTACGAAGCACGCGTTCTCACGTACACACACGGACATACGAGAAAAGTTGTCGAAAAAGTTTTATACTTGGATAAATATCCTAACGCAAAATCCATGTTTCAATTTCGAATGCGATCTTTTCGACGAGTCTCGGGCTAAAGTCGCACCGGTCGTGTGTCGGACAATTTCAAACTCGTTTTATTTATTTTGTTTTTTTAGTGTCTTAAACACTGGCTGTATTTTCTAATCTATAATTAGTAATAGTCGTTTGATATTCTAAATTTAATAATCTATTTTGTAATATAACTTGGTAGGTTTTTGTATAAATGTATTAGTATAATCAATTAGGAGTAGAAAGAAGCTGACTCACCGGTTGTGAATTGAATAGTAGTTTTTTCATGTAGGCGTCGTTGTAGTAGTCACGTGGTAGGTCTAGTATACGTATACGATATCTCTTAGTTCTAAGTTACATATAAACTTTGTACTGTGTGCATCAGCTGATCTGCTGTCATCGTGAAACTTTCAGGTGAGTTTAAAAGATATTTTATAACGCAAGTATATCAAAAGTAACTATTTAAATTATAATAAGCCTTCAGAGCTGTATAAAAACCATTTTTTTCTGTTGCATGGATTCTATGTATTCAAATAAGCACTGTATTACTTAATCATGTGCAATTTCGGTGGGGCTTCAATCATGGTGAAAGGATGACCGTGCCGGCAATTTTTTTGGCTGGTTTGTCGCGGTCGGTCCTTTGATCGCCATGATTGATAGTCCCCCAAACTTCTTCACAATAAGGTGAAGAGGTATTCGGCCGGCATGATTGTGTCGACCAACGGGAGACCATCATCTCTCGCTGGTCGGCACTTTGTTTGGACTCCATTGCGCTTACCATCAGGTGCAATGGGGTCACTTTGCCGTGCCAGAATTAAAAAATAATAATAATAATAATATATATATTTTAGGATTAGCAACTGCAAGATTTTTCAATTCTTTCAAAGTACTAAAAAAGTTACTGTTACGTCGCGACGGTCAAAACATTTTCATCGCAGGAACATTTTGTAATAATCTAATTAAATTTTATTCTTGTTTAAGTAACTTGAATGTAAATTTAATTTATAATATAAATACGAAAGTGCGACAATCTTACGGAGCGTAGTACGTAGACTCGTAGCACCGTAGCGACGTAGCGGGTGCTACAGCGGGACCCCGCGCCGTAGCTAAGGGTCGTTGAGATTTTATTAGGGAGATGACGTAATAATTTTAATATAAATAGCGGACGTGAGAGAAACATAATAAAAATTGAGTACTTTATGAAAACTGCTTCGGGTAGGCACGTGTTTCATACCGAAAATGTTGTAAAAAGAGTAAACTTTTAGCTCGACGAAAATACTAAAATTATACCATACCAATTAATTTTATTATTTCGTTTTTTAAGTCCTTAGTGGAAATTTATTACTTTATATAACATATTTTTAACATAAAGCGATTTTTTTTAAACAATATATGTTTACTGTATATTCTTTCAGTATTAAAAAAAATTGAGCTATGTACATAAGAATCTCCCCTGTATCTATGTACATGAATCAAAAGACGAATTATTATTATTTTAAAATACATTATTTTTCGCCTCTTTGGACTTTACTTGGTACTATTATATGTATCCAATTCTCACAACTTATGAAAAACAATAATGTTCATTCAATGTCTGTCTAGTCGCATAAATCGCAATTCCCAGTTAATTATTTAAAATTTTGACTCGACCCGGGAATCAAACAGCTAATTCTAAAACACACGGCGCACACATCTGTCTTGAGTCCAACGAGGCAAATAAATTTGACACTATATATGTATATCATTCAAAAGTCTATACTGAAGTTTAAAATTACGCTAGGTGCTTGGGAGAACCAATCGAGTCTTCAGCGACTATTTAGTGCCATTATCCCTTTACCTACAGCTCTGCAGCGCGGTTGTAAACTTAACTTCAAAACGCAAAGTCGCGAACACAGTTCCCGCATCGAGAGAAATATTATATGTGTTATTCTCAAATGTCTGTTTTGACTAATAGTTTTAAAAAATAGTTTAATATTGACGATTCAAAAGAACTTGTAAAATTCTATTGTATTTTAATAAAGATGATTTTGACTTTGACTCTAACTATCGAGGTCCTTGTAAGACCAAAAAAATATATCAAAATTTCTAATGGCAACGACATAACCGAATATACAAAATATGTGTGAGTTAAGTTCTTTGTGTGTGATTATTGAGCGTTATAATTTATTGCCATTTTATTCGTATTATTATATCCCTCTTTTTCGTCAACATCTAAAACATTAAAATTTGTTGCACAAGAAACAGCTAAGATGCGTTTTAAAGGTGTTCTGGGGCGGTATTGTTTAAATCATTTATAACCACCCTAAATTTGCTACCCTCTCGCACGGCTTCAGTAACTCTTAACCCTTTGATATACAAATATTTTTTATGTAATGAATGTACCAATAATCATAAATTAAGCTGAAGTACATTTTTTATCTAAGAGGGGTTGTTGGTGCAAATTCGAAGTAATTTCAATTAAGGAAGGATTCTAGTTGCACTAAGACAAATTTAAAGATTGGGGATATTTTTGGGATTTTATTAAGAAAAATATAGCTAGAAAACACAAAATAGTAAAAAAAAATACCTGAGGTGTTTTCAAGTCCAAGTTAGTTGTATACTTACAACTGATATTAAATGATGCGTTAGCAGTGGTGTATCTATTACCGAAGAACGATTAACATTATCTCTTATCATTTGACACTACTTAGCTAAAATTATGATACTATAAATGAATAGGCATAACTATTGAGTTAATCGAATTACCTGATACACGCAAATTTCCGGGTCGCATCTGTTATAATTTTTATTAAAAGATTTTATAAAATAATATTTATTACATAAATATTTGATATAAACTCCGGTTGTATTACGAGATATAAAATTGCAAGTAAATCATACTATGAAACGACTACACTGGCTTGTTATTTCAAAAACAGTATACTTGAAGCCAAGTGTATTGAGTTATGTTCGTTTTTCGTCATCAACACAATGCGACTGAAGTACCTTTTACGTTCAATGTTGCTTTATCATCATCATCATCATTATCAGTGATCATACGTTCCACAGCTGGACACGAGCCTCTTCTACAACTGAGAGGGTTTAGGTCTTAGTCCACCACGCTGGGCTAGTGTGGGTTGACGGACAAAACACAAGAAATTCCTTAGAACTCTTACGCAGCGTTTAAACGATTTCTCTAGAAGTTTGTGCCTCAAATAGCAATGAAATTTTAATAATATCCATAAATATGCACATGCATATGTATCCTCACAATGATTTTCTCCCCTATAAGAATAAATGATAATTTTATTAATAACAAACTTACGACTTTAACAAGACATAGGTGGTTGGTTTCGAATCTGCTACTTCCATGTGGTGGTGTGGTGGTTCGGCTAACTACGCCATTAGCAATATATTTGGAGAATGCAATATCAATGATAATAATCTTAATATAAAACAATATTGGATCTACACTTCTGCCTATCCTCGCAATACTCCTTCGAAGGGGAGTCGGTCTGTTTACAAACTTCTAATGAATACAGACATTCATTGAAATGCAAATGCGGCGATGCGTTGATTACAGCACTCGGTAAAGGATTAATCAGTTCTGGATATAACTATGTTTGCATACATACATACATAAATAAACTCACGCCTGTATTCCCTGATGGGGTAGGCAGAGGTGCATATCTACAACCACATTTCACCAGGTATGTATCAGTCCCACGTAATAGGGGGCGAGCCTATTGCCGTTTTTCGGGCACATTTCCAGACTCCGTGCTGCTATTGGGAATTTCCTAATGGAAAAACCCAATACACTTTGCCCGACCCGGGAATTGAACCCAGGACCTAGAACGCATGGCACATACATACATACTTGTGCTGGTATACCACGAGGCAGATACAGAATTATATTTATGTTTTTCATAGGTTTTTGATGCCAGTCTTTTGTAAACTTGCAAGGAAATGATAAATGATGCATTAGATTTGATGACGTAATCGCTGAAGAGTTGACGGAGTAACTCTGAGTACAAAAACACTGGAGCCGATGTTACATGGCCACAAAACAAATGGTTTTGTGGATGAGAATTATTTGTTTCATTTCTTAGTTTAAGATCGCAAAATCAATGTTTTCTATATAGTATCTATCAGGATTCTATGGAGTGTCTTTTACGAAAATACCGGCATAAGTGGTTATAATTGGTAAAGTTGTTGTTGTTGTACATTGACGCATCAAATACTGAGTCTTTTGGCCAGTACTGAAAAGAATTCTTTTTATCGGTACATTCAGCATTAAAATAGACGAAAACATTTAGTTAGACAATTTAACAGAAACGTAAAAATGTGGTTAATGTATTAAAGAAGATGCATTCAATTCCCCGGCTTAGCAATCAAATCTATATACCCCTAAGTCACGTAAAATGTAGGCTATAACCTGCTCAATAAAGCGATTTTTCAATATTCCGTACCGTAAAATATTTAGGATGATACAGCACTCTAGAACTCAGTAGAATTTATTACGTATAAATTCGGATCGCAAACTGACCGCCAGAAGTGTGTTAAAATAAAATGTGGTATAAAAAATATAAGTCTGGTTTCTATAAAATTATTTTAGCTATGTGGTAGGTTCTGAAGGTTTATTCCCATGACGCAACATGATAATGACAACACAAAGATGAAAAAAATACATAGAGATCGACATATTTGCGTCGATTCGTGAAAGACAATTGTAGTCACTTTTTGTAAGACTAAATTTTGGGGTACAGGTACATATTTCTATGTTGTAGTATTCTAGTTTCACAGTGAATTATAATCTATACATACAAATAAAACTGGAGTGTCTGTTTGTAATATTAAAATAACCGCTTTTTAATAAATGCATATGGATGTATACACGATACATATACCAAAATAACGTTTTTTACAATTTTTGTCTGTCTATCTGTCTGTCTGTCTGTTTGTTTGTTCCGGCTAATCTCTGAAACGGGTGGACCAATTTTAACAGGACTTTCACTGGCAGATAGCTTTTTTTTTTAAAGAGAGGTAAGTAAACGGTGACTGATAAAATATTAAGGAAATATGCTCACCTAAAAATTCTTATAAATTTCTATCGCCTAATCCCTCTCGGTTGAGGAGGCCCGTGCCCATGAAATTCAGCTTTGCCGAATATACTAACTCATTCATTGATAATATTTAAATTAGGTCGATAATTGTGTTTTTTCTACCGAAATCAATTTAAGACCTTTCCGCTTTCAAAAAGACTCCTAGATAAGATTAAAACAATAGATTTATTTCCAGTTTATACAAGAAAGTACATTTGCGGAGTCGAGTTATTCCTTCAAACATTTTATAAAAGTAAACAATGAGGAAACAATGTATTACCTAATGGATTTGTATGGACGGAGTGGGCGCCTCGTCTTTATTAACACAGCCTCCATACGCTTATTCCATATAAAAATATTTGCACAGCTTTTAAAATAATTACATGATTTCGCGGTGGCGTTCCGTTCTGCGCTGGTTTGTTCCGCCGAATTGTAAGTTCATTTCTTTGAATCGTATTGCTATCGATGTTTTTTTTAAAATAAACTCTGTAAAAAAGCATAGAACAAAATTTCAGATTATCTTGACGATAATATAAGTAATTAAATTACCAGAAGTTTTGTTTTATTGCTACAGTTTGTATCGTTATGACACAAACAAGGTAAAATTTAAATAATTATAATTTCAAAAAAGTGTAATTATATTTTTAATTAATTTTTAAAATAATGATATTTCGTGATGCTGAAGGAGTCTCTTGCCGTTTCTTCTCCACAGCGATAACACGTTTCGAAGAGGCAATAGTTTAGTTTTAATTGACGATTCAAAAGGACTAGTAAAAGTCTATTTGAATAAAGATAATTTTGACTTTGACTTTCACTAGAGTTATAGAGTTATAGCTCTAGGGTCGCGCCGGTTGAATAATATGAATTGTTGAGGGACTGCCATCGTTACTATCTGCGGTATTATTACGTTTATATATCAATCTTTTAAAAATCTAAAGTGTTTTAAATTGATAAGAATGGATGAGGCGATTTTAGGTTATTTATTAATTTATGCTTTCTATACAAAATATAAAGGCGGACTTAATGCCTGAGGCACTATCAACAGTCAACATTAGAGTGATACAGAGGAACAAATAGGTGCATTAAATATTAGTTTTACGGGGCTATGTAAAGTATAAATCAATATTGTCTGCAGACCTTTATAGGCATAAATATACAGGCTGTATTCAGACCGTGGTAGCTACAGTGATTACAAACCCATTGGCGTTAAAAAAAACCGACAAAAAATAAAATTTTGACGTTTTCCTAACAATCATAGATATTAAATGGATGTGGTTATAAGGAAAACGTTATTTGTCGGGATTTTTTTTATGTCACGGTGTTTGTAATCACCGCAGCTATTATCTGCGTTAGTTTCCGATCACGGTCTGAATACCCCCTGTATAAAAATATGTACGTGCAACACCACATATAAAACTAGTCAGCAACTGAATAATCCCTCCGTCTATGGAACTCGGTAAAAAACTTATTACAATTTCTATAAGGACAGGGGAGTCTGCCGCCGGCCGAAACTGATTTATGAGGGATAGATTAAACTTTAAGGGGACGTCAAAGACAAAAAATACGACAGTTAATACCAACTCAAAAGCCGCCCGTGCGTGAATATTGTTAAATCGATTCAAATAATAGCGTGAGTACGTGGGGGTCTAAAGGATAAGTGTGTTATATTGAGACACTACTTCCGTGAAAAAAAAGCAGTGATGGCCTCGAGGTTTAGGCGCGCGGTCGAGAATTTCGGCGGTCGCAGGTTCAAACCCCAGGCACACACCTCTGACTTTTCCAAGTTATGTGTGTATTCACAATGAATATTATCACTTGCTTTAACGGTGAAGGAAAACATCGTGATAAAACCTGCACACCTAAAAGTTCTTAGGAATTTCTTAAGTGTGTAGTCCGCCAACCCGCACTAGGCCAGCGTGGTGGACTAAGGCCTAAACCCTCTCAGTTGTAGAGGAGGCCCGTACCCAGCAGTGAAACGTATTTGAGCTTATGATGAATGATGAATGACTACTTCCGTGGTCGCGATTTTGTGTCCAAGCGCATATTTAAACATTATTTTTTTAATAAAGGAGCATGTTAATTTTGTTCCTGAGCTTTGGAGAGACCGTTAAATGTTTTCAGCTTTAAGTCGTAACCAGGTCCAATATCTTACGCCAACGTACCGACTAAGTCTTTCTCAGGCTATTAAGCGAATAAGGGGAGATGAGAGATATCACAGGATAACAAACACCCTGATTTGAGTCCAGTTAGATGGACTTAACTTGGTCCTATTTTGAACGCTCAATTGCAATGAGCGTCCGAGACCAAAGAACAGCTGAATAAGATTAGAAGGGAAATAGACAGTATTTGTCAGTATGACAGTTTCGCCGCTTGTCTGTCACCTGTTCATTCTATTAAGATTACAAACGACATCGATAAAAAATTCAAACAAAAATGAAGAGCTGTTAGTTGTCATACATTTACAAAAGTCTTTATATTACACGTTACCCGAATTACTAGTCTTATTCAACTGTTCTTTGTCCGAGACTGTACGAGGCCTCTTGCTCGGTAGCTTAGCTCGAGATAGCTTTAGCTTCGAGGATACAGATATAAACGTACGTACAGCAAATTCGTCGTATAAAGGCCGCACTTGGTGCAGAAGCTTTGCCGGTAACACCGTATTAATGCGCCAACGAGCCAACTCGCTTGAAATACATTACATCAAGCTGGCCGATCGTGAGCCGACTGCCAACGCTGAATCGCGCTTATGAATCAATTTGCAACGGGATGTACTCGTAAAATTGTTATGTTTTATCGCCTATAAACATTTTACAGTGATCAACGTTTTATTGGCAGGTGCTTCGATCGAATCGTCTTATGCAGCTCCTATTGAGCTATTAAGTTAGTTTTTAGATTTACTTTTTAATTTGAAAAAAAAAACTGTTAAAAAGGTCTCATGGAGATCATTAACTAGTCTAAAAAAACATTTCGGATATAGTTTTCCGCTTATATCTTCGAATAATGACAAAAGTGTACCTTTTACCAATAATTTTATTATAAATTAATACATAATCAGGGCGAGGCTATTACCTTTTAAAAAGATTTATATAGACTTCGTACTCCTTATGAATAAAGCTTTTCCGGATCAAATAAAAATTTATCCTGGACGTACATTTAATCTACAACCTCAAAAACACCTAAAAATATTTTAATACAAAAATACTTATTTGAAACCCGATGTTAACTACTAAATCATTCCGGTAATGACACAGGAGGACATCAGAATCCCGTTAAATGAGATCCCGATTTTTACTTTAAAGAGTAATTATATGTGCATTTCCCCATCGCATCTGGCTCGTCATTACGCGAACGACACGAGAGGTGCTCCGCGGCGAGCGGCGGCGCGCGAACCGTTCCCGTAATGACGTGTCTTTATGGAATATTCTCAAAAAGCCTGTCCATCTGTATTAAGGCATCAACTGATGAGCGGAATATCATTTGCAACTAATTTTGTGAAAGTTTCGCGCTTGCCGTTTTAATTTTATTTTTAATGGATTGCTGGTGGATACTGATGATCATTTTGACTACGCCCGTGATGAAGATTTTTTGTTGGTGTTTCTTTTTTCTTTAGCATAGTTGGTGAGATATTGTACGGTTATGGTCGTTTTTGAAGCCGCAAAAAACTATGAATTCATTTTACGCCTTAAAACTTATATCTAAGCTCGTTCAACACCTGTCTCTGGCTAAAGTCATGAAAAGTGGTGACAAGTGTAGATTTAATCACCATCGTCATCATTATCTTGTCCCACTATTGGGCCTCGTGTTCAGGGATTTGATTTTAGTCCAACAAAATGGCCAAATTTGTGTTGCTCAGAAGCTTAAACATTTTGAACTAAAACTGACAATATTGACCCAAGTTCGAATGACTTCATTACTACTACCAATTAGAGACAATACGCTTCTAATTGATTTCTATAACAACCCGACCAACACAAGCCCTTTGGCAATATCTCAAAAATACGTCATAAACAGAACGTACGGCGAAACCGAACGGGCGACAGTTGCGCGTGTTAATTAAAACAATAAATTTAACACTCTGGGAAATGTTTGCAATGAATATGTCAGCGGGGTCGGCTGGCCATTAGTAATGTCGACGTGGACAACTATTCCGGATGCCCTCCTTTTGGTTATTGTAAATTTGGTGGATGTTGGGGCCGCTATGACAGCGATTTTACATTCAATTTTGTCTAATTATTAAATTTTCGTCATAATCATCATCAGCTGGGCACTGACCTCTACAACTAAGAGGGTTTAGGATTTAGTTGACCACGCTGGCCTTGTGTGGGTTGGCGGACTAAAGAAATTCCTAAGAATTTTTAGGTGTGCAGGTTTCATCACGTTTTTATTAAATTTTACTCAAGATAAAATATTTTTATTAGAACATGTAGATCATTGGCTGAATCAATGATGTGCGTGTGAAATCCTTGTGATTAAAAGGAGAAAATATAGCGGTTAGAGGATATTGAAAGCGACAACCTCGTTGGTTCCGAGGTATAGTGTATTGGGTGTTACTGAGAAATCATGTGTTTAATTCCTTGGTAGGGAAAAAGTATTGTTTTTTTATTTTTAGGAAATTGTGAGTAAGGAACGGTAAATATGTTGGACTTAAAATACAGCTGGCGAAACGTGGGCTTATAAAAACAATTAGTGAGTCCTTTGGAGATGTACGCGTGAATGAATATTATGAAAGTTTTTAACTTTTACAGTGATCCCCTATTTATAGTGTGGCGGTACTTCAATAGAAGCCCAAAAGCGTTACACGTTAATTGTGTAATGTCTAGTTTATAATTGTTTATTGTGAGCTCAGGATATTCTCATTATACGTCACGTCAGCATAGAGTAATGGCAGTTACACCCGTTGGTATGTGCAATACAGTCCAATAATATAAATTGAAAGGAAAAACACAGATATTTTTACTATCTGACACAATTATGCTCGTTTGAATTAGGACATTAATGATGCTCCATTAAATTTATATACGTTAGTAAGAAAACTTAGTTATCATTTGTACCTATCCGCTTCTTTCGTGGCTACAAGCACCCCTTGCTCATCTGCGGCAAGATGGGCCGCAAAGACACCGGTGTTCGCCATCCGTGTTGACTAAAAACTAATTCACACGACAGCTGGCCCGTAAACTGCGAAGGCCGGAATGTAACCTGGCTCGTTAGTTCATTACCATGCTGACTAACTTGTACGAGAATTACCTCGCCCTATTTACTCATTGGGAATGTTGGAAATTTGTTTGGTACAACGACTACATATCCTTGTTGGAGCAATAGGGTAAGATGTATGTGTACTTAAATATATTTGGGGATAAGGTAAATGCTACGCTTTGCAGGCTAAACTGCCGAGCCAAGTGTTAATATAATTGGAACACGCCACGTTGATAGAAGTTTCTTAGGCGTGTAGTCCGATAACCGCCAGCGTGGTGAACTAAGGCCTAAACCGATGTATGAATATAGGCTGATGATGACAATGATAAATGAAGTTATACAGGGTGTATTCAGACCGTGATCATCATACCGATGGTTGTATGGAAAACGTCAAAATTTTTATTTTTTATCAGAATTTTCTTTAACGCCAGGGGGTTTGTAATTACCTTAGCTATTACCTGCCTTAATTTCCGACCACGGTCTGAATACACCCTGTATAACCATTTTATAATATAAAACTATTTATTATCACCATTATTTTTCTAATAATTATTGGTATATTGTCTCATAGACTTATTAGGATTTTGACTTACAGTAACATCGTAGCACCGTAGCTTTGTAGCAACAAATCTACGAGCACAAGATGAAGTATTTTTTCACGAAACCAAAGAGGCTGGTTTATATTTTATAAACAAAAAATAGGAGGTCTCATTGATCGCTGTCTATTGTCACTTGAAAAAATTGATACGGACGTATGTGTGTCATATAATATATGAAATCAATCACGCACAATAGAATGGATAACCGTTAGTTTGTAAGGGCGCCGCGGCATATATCTCGCAGGCCGATTTAACTGTTTTCTTACCCGTGCGATTTATGGAGGTCTGAACGCATTACCACCTGCGGGTCGGACGAACAGATCGCAATTCTTATTTGCTGTTTGTATTGCGTACTATTGTGCGGATAGAAAAGTAATCTTTATAAAAATAAGATTGTTTGGTGGTATAACAGCCCCGTGGCGCAGTTGGCTAGACACCAGCTTGCGAAACAAGATGCCCCGGGTTCGATCCCCGCACCAAGACAAATGTTAGTGTGATCCATAAATATTTGTTTCGGATCTGGGTGTTTGTGAGACTCTCGTAGTTTCTGATACCCACGACACGAGACTCGTATCTTAAAGTGGGGTCAAAACTATGTATGTGACTGTTCGGTGTATATTTATTTATTATACCTTACAATTTAAGGGGTTATACGCAGTTAGAATTTTCAAAAAATCGTTTTTTTTTTCATTTTCGGAATGTACATATATTTGAGTATATTCTCTAAAAATTTGAAGTCAATCCGATAAATACTTTTTAATTTTTAATTTACCTATGTGTAAACTACTTCTGAAACTTTAAACGCGTTTATCTCAAAACTGTCATTTCAGAGTCGGTGAGCAAGATTTCTCAGAGATGGCTCAACTAATCGGGCTGAAATTTTAACATAATCTTTTTAGATACATTCTTCAGGTATTGAACGAAGGAATAAGATATAAAAAATTGTTTACTATTTTTTTTTGACAATTTAAATAGGTATATCAAAGCATTGCAATTGGGCGAGAGACAATAAAAGTAAATATATAGATATGTACATATGTTCAAAGTGTTAGGTAGAGGGGCACTTCTGAACACAAGATGAATTTTTATAGCGTTTCTTTTAAGTCCCATGTACTAGGGGGCGAGCCTATTGCCCTTTTTCTAGCAGACTTCGTGCTATTTCTAAAAATAATTAAGTAAAAATCCTAACATTTGCCGGATATCGAACACGGGACCTCCGCAAGACTACGAGGCAGTCTTTAAATGAAATTATCTTACGTTTATTCCCCAAGTTCAACCAAAATTATCACAGTAATAAGTAACGCAAGCACTTACTTCCATACAGCGCTGTTAACGATCAAGAAAAAAATACGGCGGAGACAAAAATCCCGTATTCCGAAAAACAAAACAACAAATCACCATACCCGATAAAACGTAATAGCCGAGCATCCCTTTGCGAAATTTATTTTATCATAGACTATCAGAGAATTTTATCCGCAGAAATATCTGGCGGGCGAGTTAGCCGCTCCACTAGGCAGCGACGCCCGGGACTCGAACCCGTATCACGATGTGCGCAAGACTTCACGCTTCGCTCGCCGCACAATATGTTGACCTTTTTTATTGAATATGACTTTGAAATATGTTTGCATTCGTATTTCGTATTCGTATTTGATATCACTATATCGCGACGGGACGGTGTAAGAATTTTCTTGGATTTTCGGTCCTCTGAAGTATGAGTATTTGAAAAAGATTTACTTTAAGATATTGGCGCTTTTATTTAAGAGATAAGGTTGAGATAAGGAAAAGACTGAACAGTGAGATAGGACGGCTCTTTCATTTTACTTTTTTCGAATTTTATTCATAAAGTTTATTTTTGGAAACAATTTCAAACCTTCGACTTTTCTATATAATGTGGATGTTCATAATGAATTACTATGCAATTAAATGGTGCAGGAAAACATTGCATACCTCTCAAACCTAGGAGAGGAAAGATGTCTAGAGATTTTAAATAGGAAAAAAAACAAAAACTGTATTGAGGGTTCCAAACCGTTTCGTTAGCTTGTTTTAACTTCACGTAATGTCAGTTTGTATTGACATTTACCATGCGTACTCCATTTTATGCTTGTATACAGAAGCAGTGATGGCCTCGAGGTTTAGGCGCGCGATCGAGAATTTCGGCGGTCGCAGGTTCAAACCCCAGGCACACACCTCTGACTTTTCGAAGTTATGTGTGTATTCACAATGAATTATCACTTGCTTTAACGGTGAAGGAAAACATCGTGATAAAACCTGCACACCTAAAAAGTTCTTAGGAATTTCTTACGTGTGTAGTTCGCCAACCCGCACTAGGCCAGCGTGGTGGACTAAGGCCTAAACCCTCTCAGTTGTAGAGGAGGCCCGTGCCCAGCAGTGGGACATATTTGGGCTGATGATGATGACTCCATTTTACGATAGAAAACCTAATAATATTTTGCTCTATCCGGGATTCGAACCTGGGACAGGCCATTGTGCATTCTAATGTTGTTACGTGCTGTATTCTGAAGTTTGGCAAATAGTGAGTAAATGACAATAGTAATAGGTGGCTGTTTTTGTTTAGTTTAATTAAAACTCATTGTGAATTAGATTATTTTTTCAACTTATATCGGTATTTCTTCTTTCTTTGTATCGTTATGACATTTATAATGTAATATTTTAGTAATGTAATGAAAAAAAAAGACATATATTGCTATTTTTTTAAGAAATAAAATGACATGTCGTGTTGCTGAGGGAGTTTCTTGCCGTTTCTTCTCCACAGTTATAACACGTTTCGAAGCGGCAATAGTTTAAAAAAATTAAGAAGTGTAAAATTGACGATTCAAAAGAACTTGTAAAAGTCTATTTGAATAAAGATATTTTGACTCTGACTTTGACTTCTGTTTTAATGGTGCAATTTAAAAAACAAAACACTTTATACAAGAAATATTTCTAGGAGTCAAAATCATCATTATCATCAGCCCATATACGTCCCACTGCTGGGCACGGGCCTCCTCTACCATTGAGAGGGTTTAGGCTTTAGTCCACCACGCTGGCCTAGTGCGGGTTGGCGGACTACACACCTAAGAAATTCTTGAGAACTTTTCGGTGTGCAGGTTTCATCACGATGTTTTCCTTCACCGTTAAAGTACGTGATAATTCTTTGTGAATACACACATAACTTCGAAAAGTCAGAGGTGTGTGCCTGGGGTTTGAACCTGCGACCGTCGAGATTCTCGACCGCATGCCTAAACCTCGAGGCCATCATGACTTAGGAGTAAAAATACATATTATATATTTGAGCCAGATATAAGATACTTCTATAGCTTAATTTTTATTAAATACTAAACATTTTTTTCTTATTCAAATCTAGAGACTACGTTTCTTTATGTTTTGTGTTAATAACATTACTAAATAAGTTATTACTTGTTACGTAAACGTTTCTTCACACTTAGCGAGATTTTTGGCAGAGAACTTGGATTTTTTTATACGGTGTCGTCGATAAAAAGGCTTGTAATTTCTAGAGTTAGACAGAAATTTGCTGGCGGCAGTATATTCAATACCACACGCAAAACGAGTAAATAAAGAAATAAAACTTTCTTTTCGACAGCCTCGTGGCGCAGTTGGCTAGACACTTGTGAAACGAGAGGCCGTGGGTTCGATCCCCGCACCGAGTGATCTAAAAATATTTGTTTCGAGTCTGAATGTTTGTGAGACCGAAAAGTCTCTCGTATTTTCTGATACCCACGACACAAGACTCGTATCTTAATGTGGGGTTAGTACTATGTATGTGACTTTTGGGTGTCTTTATTTATTTGATTTCGACGGCCACCTTGGTCCATGCAGCGTACGCGTGGTATCGAAACAACTTTATTCTATTCCCTAGTGCAGTGTTTGCCTATTTTCATTACGAAATTTTGAGTAGCATTACGGTTTCTGCAAATGTGTGAAATAGTAATGCGCTTGCTTCCTATTAGCTAGATCTTAAGGTACAGCTGACGAAAAGTAGGTTTAATAATCCACTTCTACTAATAGACATTCACTGGTGATTATCCTGAGGACTTTCAGAGTGCCCTGTTATAAAGGCCTGCATCCGGTGACATCATGCCATCTTTTATAGATGTATTTATTTACAATACGAATAAAAATTACACTCTTTATAAAATTCACAGAAATGACATACAAATATAAAGTTATATGCAAAATATTAACACACTGGTGGTTGCCGCGAGGTGCGCCATTTGTCAAACAGCGCAATTTCACGTTTATTTATGCCGCGGGGCGCACAAGATTTATACACTCCGTCCATCCCCGCCGGATAGCTGCGTGAAGCGTTCCTACTGCTTTATTGAGTCATTATTCTGTTGGGGAACGGTTATTGTAAATAATATGTTTATTTG
Organism: Hemaris fuciformis; assembly: GCA_907164795.1. Lineage (NCBI taxonomy): Eukaryota > Metazoa > Arthropoda > Insecta > Lepidoptera > Sphingidae > Hemaris > Hemaris fuciformis. The sequence goes on along the minus strand of OU015438.1, from coordinate 16,133,789 downwards.
ATATTTTGACTGCCTTTGGTTCCGGCGTATACGTGACATCCGATCGCGATCTACCGGGTTCGATTGTATGAGTCCAGCTGTCATATACATGTGTACATAGTTCTGATCCCACTCTGAGGTACAAGACTTGTGTCGCTGGTATTAAAAACGACGAGAGACATTGCAGTCTCACAAACACACAAACCCGTAACAAATGTTTGTAGATCACACCAACATTTGCCTTAGTGCGGGGATCGAATCGACGGCCTTATGTGAAACTAGTGTCTAACCAACTGCGCCAAGGAGGCTGTCAGTGATTATATATTTTTATGCTAATTCTAATTGTCTTTGGGATATACATAGGTGAGAAGGAAAACATCGTGATAAAACCTGCACACCTAAAAGTTCTTAGGTGTGTAGTCCGCCACCTGCACTAGGCCAGCGTGGTGGCCTAAGGACCTAAAACCCTCTCAGTTGTAGAGGAGGCCCTTGCCCAGCAGTGAGACGTATATGGGCTGACGATGAAGCATCGACACTAAGATGACATAAGCTATATAGTTTATCTATCTATCTAAATACAACCATATTTTTTTAATAAATAAAAACCCACACTATGATGTAACCTACCAAGCGGCTTATAGTTCATAGTTATAAGAATATAAAAATCTTATATGCAAAGGCATTCGACTTAGCGGTTCTAATGGTACAAGAAGTCTTATTAAAATTCCACCCCGGGGGGTGAGGCGCGGGGCGAGACGGAGGGGGGGGGGGCGTAAAACACGCGTTATCATAGTATATTAATCATTCTCTATGCTAATATGCCGGTGTAGCAAATGATTACATTCAAATTGCTCCCACTAATTTTATTCATATCAGTATGAAAATTCTGATTCAAAATACTTCGTACGCGCCTCATGTTGAGAAATTTTATAGGAAATTGGCGTGAATTGTTAATATTGATAATGTTGACGCATTTGTCTATACAAATAAATAAAATTGGAGTGTCTGTTTGTAATATTAAAATAACCGTTTTTTAATAAATGCATATGGATGTATAAACGGTACATATACCAAAATAAGGTTTTTTACAATTTTTGTCTGTCTGTCTGTTTATTCCGGCTAATCTCTGAAATGGGTGGACCAATTTTAACGGGACTTTCACTGGCAGATAGCTGATCTAATAAGGAGTAACTTAGGTAAAAAATAAATAAAAAAAATATTTAAAAAAATAAAGAATCAGTTGTTAGGCGGAACGAAGTTCACCGGGTCAGCTAGTTAATACTAAAAATGTACATACATACATAAACTCACGCCTATTTCCCCGATGGGGTAGGCAGAGGTGCATTTCTGCACCCACATTTCGCCAAGTATGTATCAGTCCCACGTAATAGGGGGCGAGCCTATTGCCGTTTTTCGGGCACATTTCCAGACTCCGTGCTGTTACCGAGAATTTCCTAATGGAAAAACCCAATAACACTTTGCCCGACCCGGGAATCGAACCCAGGACCTCTATATCGCACGGCACATACTTGTACCGCGAGACCACGAGGCAGTCATTAACACTGAGTATTTTAAATATCCCATATTTTAACACAGGTACACTTTCACAATTCCATTGTACTATATTTTTGTGATAGCACGGAAAAGTTGCTGAACTGCATCCGATGAAATCATATTTAAATAGTAACGAATTTCGACAGATGAGGATATCTTGTTATGCTACTTGTTGTCGCTTTAACTCGTTTGTAGAAAAAAAGGGTAGATAAATAGTAATTGATAAAATGTTTGTCGGTAGTTTGAGATGTTATTGTCACGATTGGAATGTTACAGTGGGGCGGTCGCTACACGAATAAACACGTTCAGTGCTAGCAGGAACGGATTGCCGTATCACGTCTTTTTTTTTTTTTTTTTTATACTGGCACGGCAAAGTGACCCCATTGCACCTGATGGTAAGTGTAATGGAGTCCAGAAAAAGTGCCCACCAGCGAGAGATGATGATCTCCCGTTGGTCGACACAATCATGCCGGCCGAAAACCTCTTCACCATACTTGTGAAGAAGTTTGGGGGACTAATACCATGGTGATCAAAGGACCGACCGCGACAAACCGGCCAAAAACGTCTTCGGTTGAACAGACTAAATTATGTACCATAGTGTTATTGTGTATATTATATTGTGTGACGTGTAATAATTATGTGCGTATTGTGTAATTGTTTGAATACAAAGAGGTTGACTCACTCCACTCAGCGTGCTATGGAGCGGACAATGCTTGGAGTTTCTCTGGCGGATAGAATTCGTAATGAAGTCATCCGCCAGAGAACCGGAGTCATTGACATTGCCCATAAGATTAGCACGCTAAAGTGGAAGTGGGCCGGCCATGTTTGCCGACGGTCGGACGGCCGGTGGAGCAGACAAGTGTTGGAGTGGAGACCGCGCTTAGGCAGACGTAGTGCGGGACGTCCTGCAGCACGATGGTCCGACGACTTGAGAAAGGTGGCGGGTAGCAGATGGATAAGGGCTGCTCAAGTCCGGGATGGTTGGCGCCTACTTGGGGAGGCCTTCGTTCAGCAGTGGACGGCGATAGGCTGATATATGTATAAAGAGGTTGAGATAACATACTTATATATTAATTACTCCATTTTGGAAGCCTTTTAACATCACTAGATATACCTGTACTGTTGTGAGCACTTATTATTGACTTTTAAGCAATTTTACCATCCCTTTCGGCTCCCCCCTTAGTAATTGTAGAAACAAGTTAAAATTGCACAATAAAAATCGTTGTGTTTGTTGCAGGTAAGCACGAGGTCGATATAGCAGAGGCCCTCCAACTAATTCTAACAGGTAATATTCATCTCTGGCCACGGAAACTTTTTTCCCAACCAACTCAACTTTAAAATTACGCGCAGCGACGGCGGCGGCGCGCGAAATTGCCCAGGATTCGAACTCGCTACCGGAAGTTGCCAACTTTCGTTGTGTAGAAGTTTGCCGAGCTGTTTCATTGTCGTTGAAATACCATTGTTGTTATTTCTGCTGGAATAATTATATTCAGAAATATTGTTGCCGTTTCAACGCGGTTTGATGTGGCCTTTTTGTGCTTAAATGTCGGTTGAAAAGACATGAAAAAATACGGACACTGTTTATACATCAAAGGTTGAATAGGAATAAAACATCAAGTTGATATAGCCAACAAATACTTGAGCCACAAGTCTTGTGTGTCTAAATTGGTGTAATTGAACTTGTTTAAAAATAAATTTCATTTTTACACTTTTTAAAATTAAAACTATCTGATCGGAGCTGAAAATAAATAAGAATATTTTAACTTTTACGTTAAAAATATGAGTGTTAATAAATACAGCAACTTAAAGACTTGAATTTCAAATTAATATAATTATCTAATGAAATCTGCTTTTACTGACTGTGAGGCGTAATAAATGTGATTGCGTTAATGTAAAATAAATTAAAAGCTTAATACCTTTTTGGCATAGATTTAATAATATATAATAATGTTTAATAATTGTCTGAGTATTTACGAATAAGTAATACTTATTAAAGTATTGATGGCTTCGAGGTTTATGTGTGCGGTCGAGAGTCTCGGCGGTCGCGGGTTAAAACCCCAGGCACACACACACCACGCTGGCCTAGTGCGGGTTGGCGGACTACACACCTAAGAAATTCCTAAGAACTTTTATGTGTTCAGGTTTCTTCACGATGTTTTCCTTCACCGTTAAAGCAAGTGATAATTCATTGTGAATACACACATAACTTCGAAAAGGCAGAGGTGTGTGCCTGGGGTTTGAACCCACGACCGTCGATTCTCAACCACGTGCCTAAACCTCGGGGCAATCACAACGATCGGTGTGGTGATCAATCAACGGCATTTAGCTTTACAATTTTGTGTCTAGCCAACGGTGACCTAGCGTCTTAATAGTTTTCAAGTGATATAAGGTCTGAATAGATGAAAATATATCCCTTGAAATAAGTTATACCAAGACGATAAAATATTCTTGAAGACATGATATAACCGTATTTTATACAAACAGACTCATGCTATGCTCCAAACAAGACGCAGACGCTTTGGACGAGCTGGTATATCCTTAAAAGTGCAGCATCGAGGTAAAACAAGTCTTGTTTGTTGTTGTCTTGTTGTCAAGTTTGAAACCGCGATCGCCGATAATCTCGACCGCGCGCCTAAACCTCAAGGCCATCGCTGCTTATTCCTATATTTATTCCTCGACATCACAAGTACTGTTCAATACATCCAATAGAATCCAAAACGGAACAAACCCGCGTGCCTAGTCCAACCCGACCCCCAGTAAATTCCCACAACCGTTTCCCTGAGCTGCCGTGGGGCTGTTCCGCAGAAATGCATGCGCGTGTCGACCGATTCACCCCGCGATGGTGAGCCCAAATTTATTTATCTTGCGACACATTTTTCAAGCGGTGTTATTTCGTTTAAACACCACCAGGGACTTGGGACTCCATATATATGCATATAAGGGTGAAAATGGTTCGGCAATGCTTTGTGCTAAAGATGTATATTAGCGATACATTCGCCGCGGCATGCACTTTATAGTGCGCAGATGTGAACTGTTTGCGTACAACAAATCTTTTGCGGTTCATATTTTTCTGTATTGTAATTTTTGGTGTTGGATGTGTTTGGGTATCTTCATGCTATTGTTGAAAGAAGGATAGAGAGTTTTAAAGAAGATGTCTCAAAAACTACTGAAGGCAACTGATGGTGTATTATAGTAATGTGTCCATAAATATTTTAGCAATTATGAAGTACGGTACTCATGGCCTCGAGGTTTAGGCGCGCGGTCGAGAATATAGGCGGTCGCGGGTTCAAACCCCACACACCTCTGAATTTTCGACGTTACGTGTGATCGCAATGAATTATCACGTACTTTAATGGTGAAGGAAAACATCGTGAAGAAACCTGCACATGTAAAATTCTAAAGAATTTCCTAGGTGTGTGTCCGCCAACCAGTTGTAGAGGAGGCCCGTGTCCAGCAGGGGGACGTATACATAATGATGATGGTTAATCATTAAGTACATGAGCTCCCTATTCTATATGGATTTCCCATGTTGTTCAATTTACATAAAAGCAGTATTTAGGAATGTTAGAATCACAAAATCCTTAATACATAAAAATGGATGATATAATATATCGATATTAATGCGTAGTAAATAAATATCCCAAACCGCAGCTCCCATCTGCATCACGTTGTTGCGCGGACAATTTAATCATTTTTCACTTATTAGATGCGAACGGCTATGTTAATACACGCATATATTATAGGACAAAAACGCTTGGTAATAAATCATTATTAGAGCTTCCATGCACGAAACAGAATTAACTGGTCGCGAACGTCGAACTTCGCTATTGGTTAGCCGGCAGTTAATTCTTTTATTTCTTGTTTAAAAAAGCTGAGACTAAAAAAGACTGACCTAGCAATGCAACACATTTACATAGGTTAAAAGTCTAGTTTTTCACCCGTTTCGTGGTACTAACATTTCATTTTCAAAACACTTTTAGAGAATCATAAGCTAACGATAATGTATCACTATACCTGTTGTGAAATGAAGTGTAATCACAACAATAAGATACGTTTTTTAATATTTGTAAAAATATTGGCAATATTAAAAAAGAAGTATGTATATTTTTGTGCTCACTGCAACTTCTCTCTTGGTCTATCTTTTCGCTTGAAATAAAAATCCTGATATTAATTATTATGACTCGACTCATTCACGCTGTAATCAAAACTACATACACCATAGTATTACCACATGAACTATATTTTAATCGTCTAATTAAGAAATACTCAGAGAGTTTAGGCCTTAGTCCACCACGCTGGCCTAGTGCAGGTTGGTGGACTACACACCTAATAAATTCTTAAGAACTTTTAGGTGTGCAGGTTTCATCACGATGTTTTCCTTCATCGTTAAAGTACGTGATATTTCTATGTGATTACACGCAAAACTTCGAAAAGCCAGATGTGTGTACCTGGAGTTTGAACCCGCGACCGTCGAGATTCTCGACTCTAACCTAACCTAAACCTCGAGGCCATCACGACTTATGACCCTCTGAGTTGTAGAGAAGGCCCGTGCCCAGCAGTGGGACGTATATGGGCTGATGATGATGAATTAAAAAAATAATTAATACGACATATTCACATTTGAGTTTCGTGTCCAACCGCCCTTACGTCTCTTGCTAACGACCCGCCTAACAAATTGTCGGAATTACGTTAGTGAGCGCGGCGCCGTTTGTTGCTCTAAGAATACACCGCCTAACTCCAGCTTCTTAACTTGCACTGTTTGTGTACTCTCATTAACAACTCTATGAAGAAAACATAGAGACGGGGGTTTGTAACGCCGCTCTACATGTAAGTGATTATCTCCGTTTGTGGTCGCTTTTTTGTGCGCAACTTTCATGCAATTCAAAGTTATAATGTCTTGTTATTAGCTGCTTTTTGTAATAGAGTGGATATATAAATGCAAAAGTAAGTATGTCAGTCTGTTACACTTTCATACTGAAATCTTTGGACAAATTTAGCTGATTTATGTTGTGATCATGGATGGAACCTTAGGAAATGACATTGGTTATTTTTTTTAACTTTAGATTTTAAAGAAACATACGCGTCTACATCTTTGATTTGGGCAAGCAGAAGCTTTATCTACGCCCACGTTTGACCAGCTGCGTTTTAAGTCCGAAATAATAGGGTATCAGGCTCTTGTTGTATTTCGAACACACTTTCGTGTTGCCACTAAAATTCTCTCATGATAAAGGCTAATAATATATTTCCTGACCCGGATATCGAGTACGGTGTATCTAGATCGTATGCGGCATATTTATGCTTTGGTCCCAACAAGGCAATCTATATAAATTCACTCATATTCGTTCTACTATAAGGCAAAGACTGGTTAAGAGGGAATAAATAAATAAAAAATAAATACATCCAACAGTCACATACATAGTTCTGACCCCACACTAGGATACAAGTCCTGTGTCGTGGGTATCAGAAACTACGAGAGACTTTTCGGTCTCACAGACACCCAGACCCGAAACAAATACTTGTGGATCACACAAAAAATTGTCTCGGTGTCTAGCCAACTGCGCCACGGGGCTGTATAAAGAATAGGTCTTCATCCTGGCTTTGTGCAGATGGCCTCTTTAACAATTTCACTCAAATGTATTGTGTGAAACTTTCAGGTATACAGTTTTCTCCAGTACTTCTTTCACAGTGATAATTAACTACTAAGTAGGTGAAATTCTATATTAATATTCTTTAGAAGTTAATTGCAATACAATTTTGTGGGCATTAATGAGTTCCATGAAAATGTGCCGCGTAACGAAGTCTCAGTTTTTCCATTTATAATTCACCTTAGAAATCGCGTGCAGGGACTGTTGATAAACAAACGGCATTTCTCCCCGGCGATATTTATTAACTACCCGCACAACGGACACCTCGACAGCCCACGACAATCGCGATGGTTTGACCCATTTCCATTGAAGCGTTCAGTTTAAAAGTTAATTTTCCTGCGCCTCATTCACTGCTCGCGCTCATTACACCGAAGCTCGAATATGCTCGTTTGAGCCCGACCCAGATATAGGACGTTGCGTTGGCATTTCCCCCCCCAGAACCAACTTAATGAAGTATTAACGTTCCGTCACAATGCCGATGGAGTTTTGACTGGCGCGGGTTACTTCCTAGCGTTGCAACACTTATGAATGAACGGTAAACGCAATAATTAACAGGCCGTTGTCTCAATCTCAAATATTTTATTGAATAAGCTTGCTTTGAATGCAATTTCTGACTGCCTCGTGGTCTAGCGGTACGAGTATGTGTCGTGCGATCTAGAGGTCCCGGGTTCGATTCCCGGGTCAGGCAGTGTTATTGAGTTTTCCATTAGGAAATTCTCAGTAGTAGCACGGAGTCTGGAAATGTGCCCGAAAAACGGCATTAGGTTCGCCCCCTATTATGTGGGACCGATACATACCTGGCGATACCTGGCGAAATGATGGTGCAGAAATGCACCCCCGCCTTCCCCATCAGGGAGTATAGGCGTGAGTTGATGTTTATGTAAATGCAATTTCAAATTAAATGTTTAGAAAGAGAAAGGATTACAACGCTATGATAAAACACACACAGGGACTTATTCGAATGTGTAGGCGAAGATGTATTTGTCCATCAATACTTTACTAGCTGCGTTTTCAATTCCACATAAAGGGGGGGGGGGGGGGTAGTCCGTGATGGTCGTAAGAATTTTCAAATGGACAAGTAACCCATCTGGAAATGAACTCAGGATCGCTTGATCATACGCAGCATACTTTAGCAGTCAGGTAGTTATAACCTTTAAAAAAAAGCCTTAGTTAAGCTTTTTCTCGTTGCTCTAAATACGTACTTCGCCAGAGCTAAACTCCTATGAATTGGCCCACTTTGCCAACTTTACTTACGTTAAAGTTTTTCAAATCTCAAAAAATAGTAAACTAAAACTCTTCAGTATTGCAAAAGTTGTAAATTAATTATTATTTTTTACTTTTTACCTGTACTTTTAAATTAAATTTCAATTGCTCACTTTCCAACTTCGTTTTATATTTGTCATTGTTACTAAAAAAATAACATTACACGCTGTAGGATTTTCGATTTACATATCTGTAGCGGTAACTACATACAAAAATTACGTTTTCGCCAGCCTGTTAAACTAGTGTCCACGGTCCTAATCTATGTACTAAATTTTTGACCTGCAATTTTTTTTCCGGTCTGGTTATCAACACGGTATGGTTTCTCGTAGCTTTTGATACCCATATCACAAGACTTGTATTGTTTTCTATGGCCATGTACAAAAATTGGGTTTATTTGTAAATGAAAGTAAAAAAAACAAATACGTATGTTACTTTATGACCGCTACGGCTAACCTGCACTAGGCCAGCGTGGTGGACTAAGGCTTAAACCTTTTAGTTATAGAGGAGGCCCGTGCCCAGCAGTGGAACGTATATAGGCTGATGATGATAATGATGATGATGATCGCTACAGAACAAGTTAATATCAACGTAAAATTAGCGTATTTTAGCTGTGAAATAGTTGACCTGATCCTCTCTTCTATTACCTTAGGTGCCTTTCATCAAAGATTGTCCGTCTTAATATATCATAACTATACACATACATACATAAACTCACGCCTGTATTCCCCGAAGGGGTAGGCAGAGGTTCATTTCTGCACCCACATTTCGCCAGGTATGTATCAGTCCCACGTAATAGGGGGCGAGCCTATTGCCGTTTTTCGGGCACATTTCCAGACTCCGTGCTGTTACTGAGAATTTCCTAATGGAAAAACCCAATAACACTTTGCACGACCCGGGAATCGAACCCAGGACCTCTAGATCCCACGGCACATACTTGTACTGCGAGACCACGAGGCAGTCATAACTATACATCTTTGAAATACTAACCGCATAACACACAACAACCAACAAAGTGAAGGCACAGTACCACCTTAACTATAGCGCGTCGTTGAGCGAGAGTCAGCGATAAAAGCGAAGGTTAACTGCCTGCAGTATTCGTAACAGAATTTTTATAGTTCTGCCCACTCCGCCGCGCCGTGTACAGTTTCTAAGCGGCGCTCATTAAAACTTACATTTTGGTACATTGTTTTCTTAATGCCCTGTCGGAATGATAGCAAAGAATAGTCAGCTTCTATTGTTGTAGTACTACCTCACTGTTAAGGCATTTGTCACCTATTGATATATAAATACACTAGTGGCGGTACTTCCATAGAAGCCTAAAAGCCCAGCTTCCTTTACAAAATTCCGAAAAATAACATTTGATCTTTAAATCTTTATTTAACAAAAGCAACCTGACATATACATGAGAATATCCTGAGTCCACAATAAACAATTATAAACTAGACATTACACAATTAACGTGTAACGCTTTTGGGCTTCTATGGAAGTATCGCCACTGAAATATACGTAGTTGCCACAAGAATTTTTATTTAAATAAATCATTGATTCGTACTAGGCCTGTATAAATTAGGTCCTAGATAAGCATTAATTGGCGCTTGCGATCGAGACTTCCATCCTCAGGAAATGAATTTCTATTAGAAAATTCTTAGTAGCAGCAACGAGTCTGGAAATTTGACAGGTAATAGACTCAATCAGGCTTAGAACCGATTTTCTTTTCATTCAACAAATCCAATATTACTTTTTACTTTTTACGTATTATGAATAATTCCCATTACAAAAGAAAAATACAAAGCGAAAAACTAATATAAACAAAAAAACCATGTGACGTATTTATTACAAGTATAAAACACCGAAATACATTTCCTCCGAACATAAATCAGGCGGCGAACATTCCGTTTTCTCATACGCTAAGTTACAAAAGTGCCGATGTGTGTTCTTAGATATATTAACTCTCATACACGTTATTTTTACTCATGTACTTGAAAATATTTTATATTTTTTTTATACATACATACATAAACTCACGCTTGTATTCCCCGAAGGGGTAGGCAGAGGTGCATTTCTGCATCCACATTTCGCCAAGTATGTATCAGTCCCACGTAATAGGGGGCGAGCCTATTGCCGTTTTTCGGGCACATTCCCAGACTCCGTGCTGTTACCGAGAATTTCCTAATGGAAAAACCCAATAACACTTTGCCCGACCCGGGAATGGAACCCAGGACCTCTAGATCGCACGACACATACTTGTACCGCGAGACCACGAGGCAGTCAGTTTTTTTATAATAGCATGCAAAAGGCTTTTCTGAAAGATGGCAAGTACAATAGAAAATGCTCTGAAATTTATCGCTCGTAAGTTGACAAATATGGTGTATGTCGGTCCAATCATAGCTTATCGGTCGCGGGTTCAAATCCCAGGCACACACCTCAAACTTCTTAGGATGTGTGTATTTACAATGAATTATCACGTTAACAGTGAAGGAAAACATCGTGAGGAAAAATGTTTAAAGTTTTTAGCATACGAACATTAAATTTAAAACAACACCTGTTTTTGTAAGCTTGAAAGAACCACAATGATGAAACCAGGTGAAGTTCTTCCTCGCGGTTAAATAGGGTTTTTCCTATTGTCTCGGAGTCATAAGACGGCAAAGCACAAACAAACTCACGTGCAGTAGTTAGTTGGAGTAATTCAGCGGCGCCAGCATCGTTTATTAGGGCCAGTAATAAGAAAACTCAAGATGAATCTTTGTGAATTTGCATTATTATCAACCAGAGTACACAACTTACTTCGAAGACGACTGCAGGCAGTAAGGAGCCAAGATTTTATTGCATTTACTAGTTAATATATTGGTACTAAGAAAAGTAGTGATGGCCTCGAGGTTTAGGCGCGGTCGAGAATCTCGGCGATCGCGAGTTCAAACTCATACTCCAGGCACACAACACTGACTTTTCGAAGTTATGTGTGTATTCATAATGAATTTATCAATTAACGGTGAAGGAAAAAATCGTGAGGTTGCTGCGAATCTAAAAATCCTTAAGAATTTCTTCGATTACACATCTAGCCCAGCGTGGTGGACTAAGGCCTAAACCCTCTCAGTAGTAGTGATACCTATATAGAAAAGTTAATTGTTAAGACCTTGGTAAATTCTTGTCTTATTTATTATTATATTGTACATAGTACAATCGTACTATGTACAGTATAAATAACAATAGATACAATACAATATAAAATAATAGTATAGTATTATTTTTTTAAGCTATATGTTGGAAGCCTTGTATCAGTAAAGTAGATTATTATATTTGATGCGTTGCGCCTTTATTTTGTATATATTTTTAATAAAAAATATTAATAATATTTGGGCTATATAAATAATTATAGCACACACTCTGGAAATGTGGGTGCAGAAACGCACCTCTGCCTACCCTTCGAGATGTGAGGTTATCTTTGTACGTATAAATAAATAATTCAACCGATATTTTTCTTTTTTACTGTTTTCTACGACAAAATATATATTTTTTTCAAATTTTGAAATATATTTTTTGGACTAGACAAAAAAAAAGAATTGTCTTAATTGCTGCGTTGTTTCGTTGTTGCATACAGCCGTCCCAGCCGTACACTGCGGTCTTATGATAACAATTTTCCCAACCTTACTTTTATCTCGTACTTTTTTGTCGGTATTATTACGGCGATAACTGCAGGGGAGGGCCGCGTCTACCCGCGCTGTTTAAGTGCTTGGAAAAGTGCGATAGAAACAGAAAATATGATTTACGCAAGTGAAAAGGAGACGGAACGAGTTTTCACTATAAAAAGTTTTGAAAACCTTCGTTTAAAAATCGCAAGTTTTTAATTGGAAAACATCAAATATGTTGAGTCCAATGAGTCTTCAAATCATTCATCAGTTCAAAGACATGCCTGATCACCAAGTTTTTCAAAAGTGTGGCGATGTTTCTTCATACCAGCTAAGTCTTTTATGACGTAAAATCATAGTTATAATTTTTAAGTGAGGCATATTCTGCGTAATTTACGCAATATAATTTAATTAATTTGATGTTTAGGCGCGCGGTCGAGAATTTCGGCGGTCGCAGGTTCAAACCCCAGGCACACACCTCTGACTTTTCGAAGTTATGTGTGTATTCACAATGAATTATCACTTGCTTTAACGGTGAAGGAAAACATCGTGATAAAACCTGCACACCTAAAAGTTCTTAGGAATTTCTTAGGTGTGTAGTCCGCCAAGCCACACTAGGCCAGCGTGGTGGACTAAGGCCTAAACTCTCTCAGTTGTAGAGGAGGCCCGTGCCCAGCAGTGGGATGTATTTGGGCTGATGATGATGATAATGATATTGGAATAGAAAAATACAAAAAACTATTAGGCATATATATGATAGTACTTGTATCCTAGTGTTTTTTTAGGTGTATTTATTTATTATAGAAGCTAAACTCGCTGTAAATATTCATACTGGTATTTCAAGCACTACAGGCAATTTTTTCAGTTGTTTGTCTTTTTAATTTTTTCCTTAAGCTGAAATACTTTTAAATAGCCACATGCCCAGAACCTTATTTATTTATTTATTTTATCTACAGTTTTATCCACAATAATACATTTGAAACTAAGACGTCCAATGATATCCCTAAGGACAGAAAGCAGGCTAATCATCAAGACGTTGCAACCGTTTCATAATCCTCTAATGCCTAAATTTATGATAATATGTAAATTTTATGATCTTCGTTAATGCAGTCATAAAACAGATATGCATTAAGTCCCCAGACCCAGTTCTTGAAGATCCTTGGACCGTCCGCTTACTTTTAAACCATTAACATCTACGCATTAACAGACCATTCCTTCTCCGGCAGTAAAGCCCACAGCAGTGTTTTGGTTGCATCAAAATACAACTTATTCAACACTTAAAATTATAATGAGTGTCATAAACCGCCCTTATTACTGGCTTAAGTCGCGGGGCGTCGGAGGGGAGGCGGAGGGTGCGCGTGAGGGGGAGGGGGTTGCGTCGGGGCGAAGGTTTCCGCTCCAGTTATCGTGCGAAAACTTTCACCCAATCCGATTTACCTGAGTTAATTACGTTTTCTAGTATTAAGACTTAATGTTGAAATGTTTTGAACTCGCCGTTTCGCGAAATATATTTTAGACATATATTTCATTGAAATTCAACATGTGTAAGCTAGCACATCTATGAATTTTACAGTGGCGTAATCAATTTATGAATTTTTTTTTCGTTCCAAATCGGTATACGCAGTTTTTTTAATGCTAATAAAACGTGTGTAGAATAAATGGTATTGTTCTAAACAATCCAAATAGCTATTCCTTAAGTCGCAGTACCTGAAAGACATAACAATTTCAACAATAGCTCACAGGCCAGTTCACTACGTACTGACTAATGTAACACTGTGAAATTCGTGTGTGAAATATCAGAAGTTGTTGAGATCTTAGCGGTGGGACCTCGGCGGGATTAAACCCGCGCAGACGTGTCAATTATCCAGTGCTTATGAATTCATTATGAAGTTTGACAGGATCACACACATCGAAAGCGGAGAGTTTGGTCCCATGTAGATTTTTATGAAAAAAAAGCACGAGGAGGAAAATTCATAAGCATTTTAATACCCCTCCATACGTCCATACCAGTGGTGGTACTTCCATAGAAGCCCAAAAGCCCTGTTTACCATACAAAGTTCGGAATAATAAAAATCTTTAAGCTTTAAATATTTTTTTAACAAAAGCAATTTGAGATATAAATGAGAATATACTGACCCACAATAAACAATTGTAAACTAGACATTACATTAACATGTAACGCTTAGACATTTTTTGGCATTAGAAACGGAGCTCTCAATCTTCTGACTTCGTATTTGAATAACAGAGTTCAGAGGGTTGACGTTAATGGAGAACTTTCTCCAGGATCGTCGGTTACCATGGGAGTCCCACAGGGTTCAATTCTTGGGCCGTTTCTGTTTCTTGTGTACATTAATGACTTGCCTTACTACGTAGGGGATAAAAACGATATAGTGCTGTTTGCGGATGATACATCTCTTATATTTAACGTAAAAAGACGTCTCGATAATTTTGACGAAGTAAACAATGCACTTCGTAAAGTTGTTCAGTGGTTTGATAATAATAATTTACTTTTAAATGCGAAAAAAACTAAATGTGTTAAATTCACAATGCCCAATGTTAAGCAATTAAAAACCACTGTACAAATTAACGGTGAAGAACTGGATCCTGTTGCGTCTACTACATTTCTGGGCATTACGGTAGACGCAAAAGTCCAGTGGGGACCGCACATTCAACAACTGGCAAGCAAATTAAGTTCAGCGGCATATGCAGTGAAAAAGATCAGACGTCTGACTGACGAGGAAACGGCAAGAATGGTTTATTTCAGCTATTTCCATAGCCTTATGTCGTATGGTATTCTTTTGTGGGGAGCCGCTGCGGATATTAACACTATTTTTGTTTTGCAAAAAAGAGCCATTAGGGCTATTTATAATTTAGGTCCCAGGGCTTCACTTAGAGAAAAATTTAAGGAAATAAATATTCTTACCCTCACTTGTCAGTTTATATACGAAAACTTAATGTACGTCCAAAAGAATCTTGATAAATTTAATAAAATTTGTAATATACACAATAAAAATACTAGGAACAAATGTAATCTCGTTCAACACGTAACTCGTCTCCGGAAAGTTAATAACTCTTTTATGGGGCAATGTATACGCTTCTATAACAAACTTCCGAAGGCTATTAGAGAGCTTCCCTTGACAATGTTTAAGAAATCAATTAAAGATAAGCTTTACAAAAAAGCATACTATAAAGTTTCAGATTTTATTGAAGATAATAAGCCCTGGGAGTAAGTAAATTGATCGGAGTTTTGTTTTGTTGCTACAGTTTGTATCGTTATGACATTTATAATGTAAAATTTAAATAATGTAATGAAAAAAGACATAATTATATTGCTGTTTTTTAAAGAAAAAAAATGACATGTCGTGTTGCTGAGGGAGTTTCTTGCCGTTTCTTCTCCACAGCTATAACACGTTTCGAAGCGGCAATAGTTTAAAAAAATTAAGATGTGTAAAATTGACGATTCAAAAGAACTTGTAAAAGTCTATTTGAATAAAGATATTTTGACTTTGACTTTGACTTTGACTTTGACTTATGTGCTTCTATGGAAGTACCGGTACTGGTCTATACATCAACACAATATCTTTAACTTATCCTAACATCAAGACATCACGTCTGCATTTCAAGCTGAACTTTTAATTCCTCGAGTCGTAACAGATAATTTATAACCAGTTTTTGAAACGATCTCTAAACAATGAAATAACCATTGAAAAACCTAATAATACATTGCCGGACCGAGGAAATGGTCCTAAGAGGCCTTGATTCCGCACCGCATTTCTACGCCACCAAATTAATCAATATACCTATACAATAATTTACACAGTCGCGGGTTCAAACCCCAGGCACAAACCTCTGACTTTTCGAAGCTATGTGTGTATTCACAAAAAAAATATCACGTACTTTAACAGTGAAGGAAAACATCGTGATAAAACCTGCATATCTAAAAATTCTTAGGAATTTCTTAGGCATGCAGTCCGCCAACCCGCACTAGGCTAGCGTGGTGGACTAAGGCTTAAACCCTCTCAGTAGCAAAGGAGGCCCGTACCCTTGAATATTAGTATAGATTAATCATTATTTTTCCCAAATTAGGTCTAGTGGTTTAATTCCACCGCGTACTCCTTAAAGAGGTTGAAAAGGCCCCTAAAGGCTGTTTAATGGTAGAATTGTTTTATCGCGCTCATTACTAGGCACCTAGTGGCTATTAATTTATGAGATGCTCGCGAAATTCGTTCTCGAGATATATTGCCTCGGATTATTGGATCTCTGGAGGTGGGGATTTTGAGAGGCCTATTAGAGACGCCTTTATTACGTGTTTCGAAGTATAAAGAGTAGTTTGTAAAACTATACTTGAGGTAAACTATTACTTGCATTAATACTTGATGTAATAAAAGAAGTATTTGATTTACACCAAAAATCAGTATGTGTTTTAGACTAGGCGTTAGTAGTAGTTGCCGCAGCATGGCAAGTGGGATCAAGAAATCTTAATTTCGATTTTTATTCGGAATTTCAATTTTTTTTTTAGTATTTATTGTTGCGGCAACAGAAATACATCACCTGTCAAAATGTTAACTGTCTATCTATCTACGCTTCATGAGATACTGGTGACAGACGGACAGACGGACAGCGAAGCCTTAGTAATAAGATCCCGTTTTACCTTTCGGGTATGGAACTCAAAAAAATCTCACATATAATAGTTGAAACCAATTCATACTCATCATCATCATCATCAGCCCATATACATCCCACTGCTGGGCACGGGCCTCCTCTACCATTGAGAAGACCATTGAGAGAATTGAAGTCGTGATGGCCTTGAGGTTTAGGTACGTGGTCGAGAATTTCGACGGTCGCGGGTTCAAGACCCAGGCACACACCTCTGACTTTTCGAAGTTATGTATGTATTCACAATGAATTATCACGTACTTTAACGGTGAAGGAAAACATCGTGATGAAACCTGCACACCTAAAAAGTTCTTAGGAATTTCTTAGGTGTGTAGTCCGCCAACCCGCACTAGGCCAGCGTGGTGGACTAAGGCCTAAACCCTCTCAATTCATACTACACGACAGAAACAAAATCTCATATTCAGCACACATACTCTAAGTCTCCTTTGAACAGCCTATGAATTGAGCACCCATCTAGATCTGTAAAAGAGCGTTTTAAAACGTAACATCCGATCTCAAAGATCCAATCATACAAGCTGGCTCCAAGTCAAATATACGGAACGCCGTAAAATGCAGGTTCCCTCAGTATTCAGCCGAAAAGTCGCCCTCAATAAGTGATTCCGTTCGATCTCAAAGCGGAATAAATCGCGATTGTCTGAAGAAATAGTAATGTAGCAACGATAAATTGGATAAGGCGGCAATATCGCCTCTCACGGCGCGGTAATAGGCAATTTTAAACATTCCATTGCCTGTACAATGGGCACAAGATCGCCTATTAAATTTTTTCTTCGAACACACCTTCCGACTAGAGATATTGAGTTGTTGCTTCTTACCGTTATGAAAAACAAACACATTGTGTTGACTTTAGAGCTGTGTATGTGAATTCTGGGTGTATTTATTTTGTTAACTATTTTAAGGAGATTTCGTACAAGCACAAACTTAAAAGCAAGGGATAATCAAAATCGTTTGTTAACTCTGAAAACTAAATTTATAGATTCCGTATTGCATTTACCATGAATTGCCATCACGGTTATAATGTCGTGTCAGTACTTATGAGAAGAATGACTATTACACTTACCTATGGACTTAGGCCTTAATTATACTGTGTAAATTATAGTTACTATTTTTATATCTTGCACTGGCCAATATTTTTTTTCTTTCTTTCTCTCTTTCATTAAAAATCACAAGCATTTAGAAGTACGTACTACCGTCAAAAGACATGAGGTAACGCAGGCGAAAACAAACGATACGCAGCGTTGCATTTCAATTAAATTACTGTCTAATGCAGAACTTTTTAGAAAACGAATTCCAATTTTCACATATATTTTTTCACAATCGCAGCGCGGGCGTCCTGTAAATACATAAAAATCTCATTCCGCCGTGAGTTCGCCTTGTTTCATACCGGCCGACTTCCATTGTCTAGAATTAATTTTCCGGTTCCCCTCAATGCAACTTTTATAAGACAACCGAACAAAAGTGCGCGGCAAAATAACCGCCGGTGGTATCGGAGCCAGCTTTTTAATTTGGTTACTTTCGCAAATTCCATTATTTGTTAATTAAGCGTAATTACTTTGATCGCTGCATAGTTTTTTTATTCGACAATGGATTGCCGTCGCGGTGATTCCGTTCGGTTTTGTGTCTGTTAGTTAGGCAAGGGCGCAAATAGCTTGTTATTGTAGGCCTTTGTTATTTTTTCATTGTTTTAGAGTTTTGTTATTGTTTTCAAAAACAATTGTGTGGAAGGCTTTGTTTTGAACGCGTGATATAATTGAAAATGTCGTACCAGTTTAGCGGTAATAATCTTATTAGTGGTATAAGATTATTTGATACACAATCATATGAAAACGACAAAATAGTTTTAAGCGAAATTTGGAACATAGATACTTTATGACCTACATTTTCAATAGGATATATTTGTTATTATGGACTAGGGCCTAAAACCCTCTCAATTGTAGAGGAGGCCCGTGCCCAGCAGTGGGACGCATTTGGGCTGATGATGATATTTGTTATCACGCTAATACACATGGTTATTATTTAATATTTTTATTTAATATTCTTTATTGGACACCACAAAAACAAGAATAACATATAATAAAACTAAAATAAATTCTAAAAGTGCCACAAAGGGCGGTCTTATCGCTATTAGCGATCTCTTCCAGACAACCCAGGAAATAGTAGTTTACAAAAATAAATGGGTGGCCATGGAGTAACAAGAATAAGAAAAAAAAACAAAAAATAAAATTATGGTATCAAAATATACAAATATTTGATGGTATCGGATCAATTAGAATTAGATCAATTAGATTTAGTGTAGTGTGCTTTGAGACTACTATTATTATTGTATGTATTTTAGCTGGATCTAAATTTTGATATGATCTAAATAAAATTTTAAATGATTCATTTCTCCCTTGCTCAAGGGTTCCCATTTCAAACCTAAAAAAATGATTGGAATGTTGTTAAAGATTCATTCTTTATGGTTTCCCTCAATGAAAAAGTAGGTACTATGGAAACAAAGTTAACTGACAAATTTGAGGACTTGTCATGGACTCATTCTAGAGACACAACCATGACAACTCTTTTAGCTACGTGCTATTTTATTGCCCCACAGATGTCGTAGTTCCTCGTCCTATGTATGGAAATACCGAGCTATCACACAAAATTTAAATAAGCGAATGCAAATCTGGCATTTTCCCATCGTTCCTTCAAGATAATTGGCAAGGAATCGTACGTAATACTTTGTAATTAATTCATCAAATTCCCCAAACACGTGGCCTTTCACACGTGTCTCAGATAGTCTTGTCGTGTGAATTATTTACGTCGAATCTTCTCGAACAATTTGAACATGTTCAAATTCGCGCCCGAATATTCGCGACTTCATTTGCAATGTTAAAGCTACTTATGTCTTTGGATTTTACAACTTGTACATTACACAAAGCCTGAATCTTAATGTACGGTACTGTCAAAACATGATAATGATAGTCAGTCATTGATCGATATAATTACGGCGGCATTATGTTTACTGGATATACATTACGCTTAAGCCAAAACCAGTACCAATTGCGTAAATCACTATCATTTATCGATTTCTTATGTATGGAGGACGTGTTTCGGGCATCTACTTGTATAATTTTGTAGTTATTTAATTAATTTACTAGGCAGAAGTGCATTTTTGCACTCACATTTAGCTCTAGTGTTTTAAGTCCCACGATATAGGAGGCGAGTCTACTGCAGTTTTCTGGACTCCATTCTAGACTCCGTACTAATTGGGAATTTCCTGCAGAAAAACAACATTTCCTGACCCTGGAATCAAACCAACAAACACTGCAAAATTCAATCTGCGTTTCTACAAATGCTACATAAAATACGATGAAGTTTTCATAGAAGTCGATTTAAAGTGTCCCCCGGCTAGCGGACACGCGGCAGGTTATTGCTCACTGTCTTCGACCCAACAAACAGACATACTGCACCTCGCAAATATCGTAATTTTATTTCCATTCTAAAATAAATGTTGGCGTCTCCCTGAGATATCGATTTTATATGGAGAATTTGTCAGCCTTATGACCGTTCAGTTAAAAAGGCTTCACATAGCTTCCTTTACGTTGAAGTTAGAGGCCAGCTTGTGAAACATCTGGTCGCGAGTTCTGTCTCCTCACGTTTAACGTATGTTTTATTGGGTTTCAAAGTCAATATTAAACATAAATAAATAAATAAATAAATAAATACACCCAACAGTCACATACATAGTTCTGACCCCACACTAGGATACAAGTCCTGTGTCGTGGGTATCAAGGACTACGAGAGACTTTTTGGTCTCACAAACACCCAGACCCGAAACAAATATTTGAGGATCACACAAACATTTGTCTCGGTGCGGGGATCGAACCCGCGGCCTCTCGTTTCGCAAGCTGGTGTCTAGTCAACTGCGCCACGGGGCTGTCACATAGATATTATATGCTTTTAAACCAACTTACACTAGGCCAGCATGATGGGCTAATCCCTCTCAGTTCTAGTGGAGGCCTGTGCCCAGCAGTGGGACGTGATGATGATGCTGGCTCTATTACCGGTATTGAAGGTGGATTATGTACAGTTTTATATCTACGACCATGTTTGGTCATATAACACGCTATAACACGTTTCGAAGCGGCAATAGTTTAAAAAATATTAAAAAGTGTAAAATTGACGATTCAAAAGAACTTGTAGAAGTCTATTTGAATAAAGATAATTTGACTTTGACTTTGACTATAAGTTTTATATTCCACGTGATAGGCGACGAGCCTTTTACTTAAAATTACATAATTTTTTACTGCTTTTACATTAGAAATAGGCACCGTTATATCAGCAATAATCCGTAATTATTATTTATTGTATGTACTTTTAAAAAGAAAAATAAATACTAGGAGTACCGTATGTAGAAATAAATCAACCCAAAATCTCAAACCAAATTTCTATTGCAACGTGCAAAAACGGAGCTGAATTAATCCGATGCTCACAGCACATCTAAGATGTGGTTACCTCAACCCACTCCTTGGCGCACGTCTAAGTGTTTTGCCATGTTCAGTTCACGAGAAAAAGTATCTTGGTGCTAATAAAACCGCTGATCGAATGCTAAACGCTTGAATTAATTCCAACGTTTCGCAATTACTGGAATTTATCGAGACAATTATTTATTAAACAGCTGTTTGATTCTAACAATGCGTTTTCATTATCAACGAGTTTCTTCGTAGTGTAGATCATTTCGGATGTGATATACAATCTTTTGAAATTGAGAAGGAATGTTTTATAGTATCTTCGGCTTTCTTCGTTGCGCCTTATACATGATGTAGTTGACTGAGTGTGTTATTGCTATGAAGTTAAGAAAGGCGCTTTGTTTTAGTAGAGGTATAAGTAATTAGATGTGTTATTGATGAGTATGAGTTTTAATTGCCGTTTGGGGTGTTACACCTTAGTCTATTAAGCGTAAAAAAACATAATTCTTTATTTAAAAGTCGCTTTAACATTAATATTCTTTGCCGCTGTAGTATGGGATGATATAATAAATAACCCAAAGGTTGACTGTTAGAGAATGCCTTAGGCATTAAGTCCGCCTTTATACGCAATGTGTAAAAAGCATAAATAAATAAATAAATACGTATTGTGTATACAATCAATGTAAGCAGTGATGACCTCGAGGTTTAGGCGCGCGGTCGAGAATTTCGGCGGTCGCAGGTTCAAACCCCAGGTACACACCACTTTTCGAAGTTATGTGTGTATTCACAATGAATTATCACTTGCTTTAACGGTGAAGGAAAACATCGTGATAAAACCTGCACACCTAATTTTTTTTAGGTGTGTAGTCCGCCAACCCGCACTAGGCCAGCGTGGTGGACTAAGGCCCAAACCCTCTCAGTTGTAGAGGAGGCCCGTGCCCAGCCACTGCTGGGCACGTATTGGGCTGATGATGATGATGTATACTTGTATTATACAGAAGTAAATACATATCTTTATTCTTAAATTTATTTGCACAGAACTCCAAAGACATCTCAAAACGACAATCTTTTATGTAATTCCCCTCCGGTACCATTCTGATATAACGAAAAGTTAGTCAATTTGTGGAAAGGCTATCGGAAGACTTCTCCGATCGGATTGTTTGAAATGTTAATCGTTCCATTAGTTATATTGGTGGGGATTTTAATTGTGGCCGGACGTCCCGCGGCCAAATGTAATTGGCTCGGTCGGACTGGAGCGTCTCCGGTTATCTGCAGTTGTGCCGTATCAATAGCTCTATGAGAGCTTATTATATAAAGTACTGTCGATTGGATTGTACGTGAGCTATGGATTCGTAATATACTTTTTTTTTCGGGGAACAGCTAGTAGTCTTAAGTAAGCTTTCGGCGGTCGCAGGTTCAAACCCCAGGCACACACCTCTGACTTTTCGAAGTTATGTGTGTATTCACAATGAATTATTACTTGCTTTATTTAAACCTGCACACCTAAAAAGTTCTTAGGAATTTCTTAGGTGTGCAGTCCGCCAACCCGCACTAGGCCAGCGTGGTGGACTAAGGCCTAAAACCCTCTCAGTTGTAGAGGAGGCCCGTGCCCAGCAGTGGGACGTATTTGGGCTGATGTCTTAACACTTGAAATTATTTATGTCTATCATATCAAATTGTGATGAATTAGATGTGCGGTGTATCGAATAAAATCTGGCCGTTCACGGGTTGAAAACTCATGCTCACGTCTGACTTATCGAATTTATGCATGTCTGTGTGCTTGCAATGAATTAACATGAATTTAACTATAAAGGAAATCATAACTTAAAAAACCTGTGCGACTAAAAATGCGTGAAATTTATGCATTAGGAAATTGTCGGTTCTAGCAAAAAAATAGCAACAACTTCTCTTCACCTCAGTCAGTCCACCTCTTCAGTAATCCGTGAGGGTTCATGTAACTAACAGAACACAACACAGTTAAACAGTATGGTTTTAGCGTTCGTAGATATAATTATAGGACAAAGAAGCGAGCCACACGGTGGTGCGAAGCCGGGATAAGTTAACGGTAACCGCTCCGGCGTCATAAATCTAGGCAACAGCGTGCGAGGGATTATCTTATAAGCCAACCTCCAGGGACGCTGCAGTTGTGTGTGTTTCGGCTGTTGGTTAATGAATGTATCGAACAATATTTACTTGTTTCATTGGTTGCAATTTAATTATGGAAAGATGAGAAACTTATGAAAAAGTGTACAAAAAGTGTGTGAAGACTAATACGGAATGAACGTATTCACAAAGAATTATCACTTACTTTATACATACATACATAAACTCACGCCTGTATTCCCCGAAGGGGTAGGCAGAGGTGCATTTCTGCACCCACATTTCGCCAAGTATGTATCAGTCCCACGTAATAGGGGGCGAGCCTATTGCCGTTTTTCGGGCACATTTCCAGACTCCGTGCTGTTACCGAGAATTTCCTAATGGAAAAACCCAATAACACTTTGCCCGACCCGGGAATCGAACCCAGGACCTCTAGAACGCATGGCACATACTTTTACCGCGAGACCACGAGGCAGTCACTTACTTTATCGATGAAGGATAATATCGTGAGGAAACCTGCACACCTAAAAATTCCTAAGAGTATCATAGGTGTGTAGTCCGCCTACTAAAACTAGGCTAAAGTTGTAGACTAAGGCCGCAACCCGCTCAATTATAAATGAGGCCCGTGCCCAGCCAGTCAAACACTATTGGGTTAAAACAGTTTATATTCAACCAATCAATGATCACCGTCAAGATAATAAATAAAGAAATACACCCCACAGTCACATACATAGTTCTAACCCCACACTAGGATACAAGTCCTGTGTCGTGGGTATAAGAAACTACGAGAGACTTTTCGGTCTTACAAACACCCAGACCCGAAACAAATATTTGTGGATCATACAAACATTTGTCTCAGTGCGGGGATCGAACCCGCGGCCTCTCGTTTCGCAAGCTAGTGTCTAGCCAACTGCGCCACGGGGCTGTCTATATAATATATCTGTCTATATATATGAAGATTACCTTAAATATTCACCTCACCTATACCAGAGGGCAATAACATAGGGCCTAGGGTAAATAATGGCGGTTTTAATAGCTGCGTCTCGTATTGATTTAATGACATCTGAAGCCATTCCGATTCCTCGCACGGCTGTGACGCGCGATTCTTTTTTTACCGCCCATTTGTAATTGATTCCAATATGGGGGGCTTAAATTGGAATTCTTAACTGTGATGTGAGATGAATTGATTAAGTTCCCGTTTTGGTATTTTTTCAGATTTTATGGGTTTTGCTTTAGGGATGTGCGAGTGTGTTTTTGTTCAGTTTTTTGTAGTGAAATCAGGTAAAAGTATTGTTCTAAAACCTTTCTTACTTCTGTATTTTATTCAAAAGAAGATACAGCCGATTTAAGACTAATGCAAAAAGATGATGAAGTTATCTTAAATCTAAGAAAATCAATTTAGAAAAAAAAACTACCTAATTGTTTGATAAAATTAATTTAAATTTATTGACTTGTCTCCATTGTTAATACACATAACAAAAATAACACAGTGAAGAGTCATGCCTTGCTTTTAAATCCGACATAATTCTCATCTATCATAATATTTATTCTATTCTATTCTCAGCCTATCACCGTCCACTGCTGAACGAAGGCTTCCCCAAGTAGGCGCCAACCATCCCGGTCTTGAGCAGCCCTTATCCATCCACTACCCTCCACCTTTCTCAAGTCGTCGGACCATCGTGCTGCAGGACGTCCTACACTACGTCTACGTCTTATATCATAATATAATATATAGGTATTATATGTATGTAAATTGATGAAACTCGACGTCAATTCATGTTTCAATATTATTATATCATCAAAACATGATATTGTTTAGTTTACATTAATTAAACCCTAAACCTGTTCATCGGTGAGAATGGAGATGTAACGTAATCTCCGTGCAGGGTCGATAGGGCATCGCCACAAGCTGGATCTGAGACCTAGTCGGTTTTCATATTGCCTTTGTTGTGGCTCGTGATTAATGGAATAAGATGATATGTTATTGGTGATCTTATAGTTGAAGTTGAGTTAAAAATCTGTTATAATGGAGTAGTATTTGTATATATATTAACTGCCTCGTGGTCTCGCGGCATAGGTGTGTGCCGTGCGATCTAGAGGTACTGGGTTCGATTCCCGGGTCGGGCGAAGTGTAATTGGGTTTTTTCATTAAGTAATTTTCAGTAACAGCATGGAGTCTGGAATCGTGCCCGAAAAACGGCAATAGGCTCGCCTCCTATTACGTGGGACTGATACATACCTGGCGAAATGTGGGTGCAGAAATGCACTTTTGTCTACCCCTTCGGGGAATACAGGCGTGAGGTTATGTATGTATGTATTTGTATATACTATTGTAAAAAAATCGTGAAATAAAAAAGACTTCTTCAATATACTTATTTATTTTTACAATATACTTGTTATATCTACTAATAAAATATAATACGAACAAATATCAGGAAACAGCTTCTCAGGTCTGATTCTCAAACTCAAAAACTGATTGACTTATATCAGATGTTCCGAACCTCACGGTTGATACCATTTTTAGCTACCCACATAAATTGTTGTCAAGTTGAATTATTGTGACTGCCTCGTGGTCTCGCGGTACAAGTATGTGCCGAGCGATCAAGAGGTCCTGGGTTCGATTCCCGGGTCGGGCAAAGTGTTATTGGGTTTTCCATTAGGAAATTCTCGGTAACAGCACGGAGTCTGGAAATGTGCCCGAAAAACGGCAATAGGCTGGCCCCCTATTACGTGGGACTGATACATACTTGGCGAAATGTGGGTGCAGAAATGCGCCTCTGCCTACCCCTTCGGGGAATACAGGCGTGAGTTTATGTATGTATGTATGTTGAATTATTGTAAGTAGATTTAAAATCATAACAATCGTTTGTGGAAAATACATTTTTCTAGGCTAGAAATACTTTATTATTATGTAAAAATGTTTGCTATAACTAAATTCAACATTTTAGTAGACACAATAAGTTTAAAGCTGAAGTGCTCAGTTGAAGTTCTGCACAAAGGTGTTAAGGATATATGACTTCCAATTTGTATAGCAGAATAATATCAATGAAAAATTACATTCGAATTAAATTATATGCAACTGAACATATTCCTTGTGACTTTCCGATTCTTCTATTATTGTTCATGGATATTATTTCTATTTTGACCTTGTATAAATGTAACCTTGTATAACTGTTGACAGCCCCGTGGCACAGTTGGCTAGACACCAGCTTGCGAAACAAGAGACTGTGGGTTCGATCCCCGCACCGAGACAAATGTTTGTGTGATCCACAAATATTTGTTTCGGGTCTGGGTGTTTGTGGGACCGAAAAGTCTCTCGTAGTTTCTGATACCCACGACACAGGACTTGTATCCTAGTGTGGGGTCAGAACTATGCATGTGACTGTTGGGCGTATTTATTTATTTAATGATTTTTATTGCACTAAAAAGAGGTAGTCACACCATATTAAATAATTCATGTGAGACCGCCGATGTGGATGTTTCTATTGCTGGCTAGTCGGCGGTCCAAACCCCTAATTTCTCGGTTCATTTAACAGTCTTATAGTGTGGACGGCGCCTCAATAGATTCCGCATTACACTGCCCAATCGGGGGAACACCCCGCGATAAATCTGCTATGTGTCGGGATATCGGGACGATTCTTGGTTTCTTGTATCATTCCGTAAATGGTTCGGTATATTTTTTCAATATACCATTATATATTTCAGATCTTGGTACGACATGTAGTCAAACTGCATCTGATAGTAAACAAAGTTTTGTGAGAATGAGAAAATTAGAGATCGTTTATTATTCGAAAACTGCTTTGAAACGGCAAACAAAGGTTACTGCACTGAGACCGGACGTTATTATTCGAGCAATGCAGGTAAAAATAGAATGTTGACCATTTAGAAACTTATCAGTTAATACCATTATGTCGGCCTGATAAATTCTTCCAATCCCATATTTGCATAAATCACTAATTTTCATATCAAATAGGGTCGTATACGAATAGATCTTCCTGAATATTACTTATATTATATTTTCATTGAGAATATAATACGAGATACGTAGCACTTCATACTCTATTTTTCTTTATTATCATAGCCTATATACGTTCCACTGCTGGGCACCTCATGACCCTATTTTTAATATTAATCAATAAAAAAATCTACAACTACAATCCCACGGAACCCTAAAGTGACGAATCCCAGAAAAAGTACATCAAACTTTAGCAATGCACGAGCATTAGGACAAAAAGAGATATACAATAAAAAATCCACATATGAATAGAAAAACACCCCTGGCGCTGAAGCGTGGAGGATTGGGGGAGCCATGAAAGCCACGTCTGTATTAACTTATTGTTTGGATTATGATTCATTGATTTTCATGAATATATTACTGGTTTCACTATTGTTAGTATCGTCTTGATGATGTTAGTTTTAACATACGGACTATCTGTTTCAGTACTGAAAGCTTCGTGGTTTTAGAGGCATATGTGTACGGTGTCTGAAGGTCTAGAGTTCAATTCCTGGCTCAGGATGTGTTAGTGAATTTTTCTGTTTCTCAGTAGTATCTCATTCTATAGACAACCCAAGAAAACAGTAATTGGCTTGCCGATGCTATGCGGGACCTTAAACACAGCAGATGATTTTAGGACCACACCTCTATCTACCCCTATGAGGATACGTGAATGTAAATAAGTTTGGGTATAGTATCACACCAAAAGCGACCCGCCTAATCGTAATAAGGCCCAATATTGCTGTAGCGTAGCTCTACCAATAATAATCGATAAGAATGAAATTAAACAAAGGTAAACCGTAATTTCAATTAACAATCCTTTAACCAATCACTCAATACGTCATCTCATCCGTAGACAGTATGCAAAGAAGCCCCAAGCCCTTTATTAAAGCCAAAGATAACATTCAAGCCGTGCTCCAATATTAATACAGCTCTTGTATGGAGTGGTTGGAGCGCTCCACGCAGCGCCCCCCGATATTGTTCCCTAACAAACGGTAATTAATGAAAAAAACAGCTTTCTATTATTAATAGTCATAGAATAATATTGAATAACATTGAATATAGAATATTGAAAGTAACTGAAGGTTTAAGTGGGTCAAATAGGGGTGGTTCTAGTTGATATTCTTTGTCGATATTAGTGCATGTATCTCTACGTAGCCACTGTTACATTTACTCTCCTATACAAACTATATTTTACTATTTTTGTGTATAAATGATATAAATATTCAATATTTTTTTTAATAAGTTGTCACAAAGTTTAATGGTATTGTCCAAAATTCGAGGGTACATAATATGTCAAATATTACTGCACTCAGCAACTCAGCGCGATCGACCAACGTCTATAATTTTTTAATACTGGTACGGCAAAGTGACATGACCGCAGTTGAAGTGCAGTCCAAATGCTGCTACTGGCATAAAATGACTATGATAATTCATAATTTGATACTAACTGCTCGGTTTATGCTAAAAAAATATGCAGAAACTAACCCTAAGCGTTACATTAGACAGCCCCGTGGCACAGTTGGCTAGACACCAGCTTGTGAAACGAGAGGCCGCGGGTTCGATCCCCGCACCGAGACAAATGTTTGTGTGATCCACAAATATTTGTTTCGGGTCTGGGTGTGTGTGAGACCGAAAAGTCTCTCGTAGTTTCTGATACCCACGACACAAGACTTGTATCTTAGTGTGGGATCAGAACTATGTATGTGACTGGTGGGTGTATTTATTTTATTTTACATATTAAGCACAGAATTCCTTCAGGAGGAAGGAAACATAGAAGATAATAATACAAACAGTTAAGCGTATATTCTGGGCTGATACAATACGCAAAAGAATTATGAGTATCTGAATGGTACAGATCGCCTTTTGTTACACTTATAACTCTAAAAAGTCAATATAGAAAAGTGTAAAACTCTGTAAGACTGTATCACGCATCATAAAACGCGGAGCGAAAAAAGAAATAATAATTTAAGAGAAACACTTTCGGCTGGAATAAAAGGAAGCGCGAAAGTGGTAAAGTTTGAACAGCGCGGATAGTGTGGGGGATAGGTACCCCCGTAAAACTACCGCTGATTCCACCCCCTCTTTTGTCTAACTTAGTATTTGAACGCGAACTTGCGAGTTCTGTGTGCCGAGGGATGTGACTTGTCGATACGAGATTGGGATGTTTGCAGAATTATTGTGATTAAATTCGAATAAATTGCTTTTTTGAATTAAATTTGTGTGTCGTTTTCATCTTTAGGGCTTGCATTTTGAGTTGTGCCAGTATTCATACATAATTACCTTTGAGAAGACATTGAGAATAAAATTTGCAATACTGCTAAGATTTTCCTAATAAAAAAGATAGTATATTATTGTACTCATCCCGGGAATTGAAGTCGATACGTCTAGTTTGTACGGCACACATTTGTGCGTAGGCATTAATTGTATTTCTAAATAAATATTTAGTGCTGTATAACAACACCAAATTGTAAAACGCTTGAATTTTTTTAAAGGAATTACTTAATACCAAACATGATTTCAAAATGTGTCATTAATTTAAATTATCATGACCAACCACGATAAGCGAGCGTATGTTTGCAACACCACAGTCAAAAGGATGAGACCTATGAGCTAACACTAGATAAGAATTGACTTAGAATATGAGTTAAAAAAAAATAGTCATCATCATCATTATCATTAGCCCATATACGTCCCACTGCTGGGCACGGGCCTCCACTACAACTGAGAGGGTTTAGGCCTTAGTCCACCACGCTGGTTTAATGCGGGTTGGCGGACTACACACCTAAGAAATTCCTAAGAACTTTTAGGTGTGCAGGTTTCATCACGATGTTTTCTTTCACCGTTAAAGTACGTGATAATTATTTGTGAATACACACATAGCTTCGAAAAGTCAGAGGTGTGTGCCTGGGGTTTGAACCCGCGACAGCCGAGATTCACAACCGCGTGCCCAAGCCTCGAGGCGATCACGACTTATAAAAAAGAAACAATAGTAATAAATAATATCGATAAAGTAACCGTACCATCACTACAACGGGTATCGCTGCACGAACAAAAAGGTGTACTGTAGATACAAGTTTGATGGTTCAAAGGAATTGTCGATGCCTATCGATAGATTTAGACAGATATCTGTTACTTCGTCTAGATTAAAATTGTTTTGTCGACAAACTTTTTCGGCGGCCTGTCTAGACGTTTACTTAACTTTATTAGAAGTTTTAATGAAAAAAAAAAACGTTTGATCTCCTTTTAAGCTCGGCTGTACTTTAAATAATTGATTTGTAATATCATTAATGCTTGATTGAATGTGTTTTTTGAACATTAAGGGACAAAATCTCAGCGGTCGCGGGTTCACCCTAGGCACACTCCTCTTACTTGTGGAAATTATGAGATACCCCTGAAAGTCTATCAGACCGCACTAGGCCAGTACGGTAGATTAAGGCCAAAATCTTTCAGTTCACGGGTAGACCAATCCTCAGCAGTTGAATGTGTATAGTGACTTAATAAAGTACAATACTAGGTATTCCTAATATTTAATAAAGACAATATTGAAAGGATGAATGTTTGCAGAATGACGAAAGAGATTTACTGTGCGGAAGTGAACGGTGAAGTCGGTCGAGGACGGCCCAGGTGCACCTATAAAGAGCAGATAGGTAATTTATTGAAAAAGGGCAATATAAAGAGTCCTCGAAACCGACGTGCATGCATGAAGAGGATAATGTCAGTGGAGGAAGCGAAAGTGGTGTGTTTGGACCGTGGCATTTGGCGCTCTATAGTCTCTGCCTACCCTAACGGGAGACAGGTGTGAGTTTATGTATGTATGTATGTACAATATTCTAAAAATGTTGAATTTCTTTCAAATAAGTGTGTTGCAAACTGAAGGCTCCAATTAAATCAAGGTGTACTTTTGCAAACAGAGGGCACTGATCCCAATCAATGAAGGTTAAAAATGTTATAGTATAACAAGGAGACACTAAATTGACTTTTTAATTAAACTGTAACAATTAGGGCATTTCATGGAAAATTTGAAGAAATCTATACAAATTAAATTGGAGTGTCTGTTTGTAATATTGAAATAACCACTTTTTAATAAATGTATATGGATGTATACACGGTATATATACCAAAATAACGATTTTTACAATTTTTGTATGTCTGTCTGTCTGTTTGTTCCCGCTAATCTCTGAAACGGGTGGACCGATTTTAACGAGACTTTCACTGGCAGATAGCTGATGTCATAAGGATTAACTTAGGCTACATACATATAAATAAAATTGGAGCGTCTGTTTGTAATATTGAAATAACCTATACTATATATGCATACTAGATGTGCCCGCGACTTCGTCCGCGCGGATAATAATTTTTAATAAGAAAATTTATAAACTAAAAGTAGCCTAAGGTAATTTTTTATTACATTACGCGCGGACGAAGTCGCGGGCACAGCTAGTAATAAATAATTATGTTTTTCTAATGAACATCTTGAGTCTGCGAAGATGACATCGCAAATTTATTAAGAAATAATTATCATACAGTTATGAATTTCTGTATTAATTAAAATAACATCGCAGCAATAGACGGTTTTTTTTGAAATCAAAATTAATATTTTTGGGTTGTTGTTATATTTATCATTCACTTTAAAATTATTATTAGAGTATCGAGTTATATGGCGTTTTTAAAAACATTCTGTAAATTTCTTCCAAGATTGATGTTTGGGTCGAAAATACCTATTTAGACTGAATATGTTGAAAATTCGTTCTATGAACCATACATGTCAAATCAAATCAAATCAAATTATCTTTATTCAAATAGACTTTTACAAGTTCTTTTGAATCGTCAATTTTACACTTCTTAATTTTTTTTAAACTATTGCCACTTCGAAACGTGTTATAGCTGTGAAGAAGAAACGGCAAGAAACTCCCTCAGCAACACGACATGTCATTTTTTTTTCTTTAATAAATAGCAATATATGTCTTTTTTTTCATTATATTATTTCAATTTTACATTATAAATGTCATAACGATACAAACTGTAGCAACAAAACAAAACAGGTATACAGGTTTCTCGATGTTTCCTTTTACCTTTTATGAACTTGACAATTCATCACCATAAACAAATAACTTTTGAAAGACGCTTTCATTCTTAACTATGACAAGACTGTACTATACTAGTAATAAATACAGACAGAAATATGTTAAAGCAGAAACAATTTCTTAGCATCAGTAAGCCTCTATTGAATGTCTGTAACGTCTCGGCAGTAAAACTCATACACAATGAAGTTAAGAAGCGAGACGAGTGCGTACAAATCAGGACGTCCTTTGGCACAAAGATTTAGTCGCAAGTCGGCGCTCGCGATCTCACAAAACTACTTTCGCGAATTTGAATTTTGTACTGCGAGTAAGACGGAACAAATACCGGCTCGGTATGCCGTGGCCGCACAAAGCTTTGACAATCGCGGATTCCTCCAGATCTCGGCACGGTACGCTGGATGCCAGACAATTCTGCAACTAATTCACCGATGGGAAATGTGCTTGCGAGGTCACTTGTGTAGATTTTTTTTGTAAACTTGCTGCACTTAATTTATTGGCTTTTGATGTGTGCAGCTCCAGAAGTCGTGATGGCCACGAGGTCTAGGCGCACGGTCAAGTGATCTCGACGGTCGCGGGCTCAAGCCTCAGGCACGCTCCTTTAACTTTTCAAAGTTATGTGTGTATTCACAAAGAATTATCACATACTTTAACGGTGAAGGAAAACATCGTGATACCTAAAAGTTCTTAGGTGTGTAGTCCGCCAACCCTCACTAGGCCAGCGTGGTGGACCAATGCCTCAACCCTTTCAGTAGTAGAGGAGGCCCGTCCCCAGGAGTGGGAAGTATATGGGCTGATGATGATGATGTGTGCAGCTCCATATTTTTTAAACCGTACAGTTACTGTACTCACGGCTGATAGTAAATTAATTGATCCTTACATAGTATCGGCTATATGACATGACAATAAACTTCAATATGGCCACACAACTTTTCGAAGTATATGGGTGACTTTCATAAATTTAAGTCACAGAAAATCGCAGTTGATATTAAAGATATTGTTATTTGATTCCTATTAGTATTTTTTATGTTTTTTAGTTAAATTCCCTGGAGCCAATTAGTGGGTTGACAATGAGCTGATGCACTAGGTAGAACTAGATATGTTGTCATCTTATCAGAGACTCCTTTCATGAGAAATTTTGAAAATCATTTTCTATTTGAATAATAAAATATTGTATTTACTTAGAATAGACACAATTCTCAATAAGACTGAGTTAACAAACTAAGTTCAATCCGTTCGCATTTCAATAAAATTAGAATTTTCAAGCTCCAAGTGCTTAGGTAAACATTTACTGGCAAGAGTGAGAGGGCAATTAGCCTCTCAAACTATGGAATTTACATTTATTACCATCTAGAAGTGCTGCGATAATATTAGCTAGATCTATAATTTTAAGTGAAATCCATTCGTTTGGATTTCATTTTGCCTGCCGTTGTCGGCGGGTTGATTTTATGGATTTTGGGCGCTGTTGCAAAATTAATCGCTGTTTCGTATCGTAGAAATGTCTGTTTAAATATTGTGTTGATTGCATTAGAATTACTCACCAAAATATTCTCGATAGCCGCATTGACCGTGAAAAAGAACATTGCGGTTTTATTTATTGCATCGAGCTTAAAGTTAATTTGTTATTCAGAAATTTGTCTGGCTATTTCTAAGATCCAATAGCCTCTCATAGTTTCTTATAATAACACCGCATGTCTTGTATTTTATTAGCTTTATTAACACATGTCAAAGATAATTCTTAAGGTGAATGAAATTAAACTATGTAGTTTATCCTCATATTTTCTTTCTACTCTAAACTTTGGTTAAATATTATTTGTTTCGAATACATAAATAACTTCGAAAGTATTATTGTATGTGTTGATGGATTTGTTACTATGTTTCAAACTCGACATATCATCTCATCCTTGCATGATCATCTAAACTTTGCTTGCCCTCGAAGCCGTTATACACTCACAAAGACTAGTCTTTTTAATCGCATGAATTTGATCTTCATCTGTTCGTTCTATAAAAAACATAAAAAAAAATATAGCCAGACAAAAACAAAAGTTTATTATGGCATGTCTGAGCCGAATAGAGAATGTTTTGGAATTATAACAATGATGTATTGGGCACGAGCGAGCAGCACAGATATACGTGCGGCAACATCAAATTAGGGGGCTTTGCCTCTCCGTTGACGTTTCTCTTACTATTGCTAGGAATCCGCAAAACAAAATCCTAAAGATGAAAACCATTTTATTTATACTAGCTCAGTTTAATTATGGTTATAACTTTTAAGATGATAAAATATAGTCGTCATCATCAACGTCAGCCTATATACGTCCCACTGGGCACGGGCGTCCTCTGCAACTGAGAGGCTTAAGGCCTTAGTCCACCACGCTGGCCTGGTGCGGGTTGGTGGAATACACATCTTAGAAATTCCTAAGAACTTTTTAGGTGTATAGGTTTCATCACGATGTTTTCCTTCAAAGTACCTGATAATTCATTGTGAATAAACACATAACTTTGAAAAGTCAGAGGTGTGTGCCTGGAGTTTTGAACGAGATTCTCGACCGCGTGCCTACACCTCGAGGCCATCACCACTTAGACACAATAAATAAATGCATAATATACACATGATGATATCTCCGGCTCGGGCTTCTGGCAATGTCAGTCAGGTCTACAAAATTATTCCAGTACGTTTGTACTTACTTACTTCATTTTTCAATTGTCAAGCCAAGTTTACTTCGGACTACATTTGAAACACATTTGTACTTTATGAGGGGTGGGGTGTTAAAACTACTTCATCATCAGTCCATATGCGTCCCATGTCCTTGGGGCTTGAACCCGCGACCGTTAAGATTCTCGACTATGCCTATACCTCAAAGCCATGACGACTTAAAAAAAACTACTTCAGCAAAAATTTATTAATTCTTATATTATTTCGTTCTCAATGGTAGAGGAGACCCGTGCCCAGCAGTGGGACGTATATGGGCTGATGATGATGATGATGATATTATTTCGTTCATACTCCCATTTTTAATTCAATATGATACCATTCTAATGTTGAATAATTGTAGACTTGCGTACAGTCAGCACTTAACTGGTATTTAATAATACAAAAATATTCCTACAAATTATATAAACAACGGAACCCATGTAAAATGAGGCAGTTCATTGCTTTCTGCGCATTTTTTTCGCTAAGTCCTCACCGTAGTCGATTGATTTGTGTTCCTCGGCTTGTTTATTTGTCCAATAAAGGGAGATTTCGCCAATCGCGTGCCGTAAGTCCGGCTTAGCGGTTTGACGGCGAGTAATTTTTCCCCCGTAGCTTAGAACAACTCGCTTTTTCTAGTGTCTATTGAATTTTTTCAACGATACAAATGTTAATATGAAAGTATATTGTTTGTAGGCGATAGCTTCATTGATTTATGTTGTTTGCCGAGATAACGTTCGCATGTTCCGTCGATGTGGGTTTTACATATATACAGACACACCGGTGCTATGAGATACATCCCATAAGGGTAAAAAGACATACATACAACCTAAACTCACGCCTGTAATCCCTGAAGAGGTAGGCAGAGGAGCATTTCTGCACCCACATTTCGCCAATTGTTTTTTCGTTCCACTTGCTGCTTATTGCCGTTTTTCGGGCTAAAACAGACTCCGTTCTGCTACTGAAAATTTCCTAATGGAAAAACTCAATAACATTGCCTGACCCGGGAATCGAACCCAGGACCTCTAGATCGCATGGCACATACTTGTGACGCAAGACCACGGAGGCAAATAAGGGTAAATAGAGACTATGGCTAAGACATTAGCTTGGTACTTTTGTGAGATCGACCGACCCCTGCATAATACTCCACACGTACCTACTGTTTTTATCATGCCTTCGTCAATCTATTTTCTTATTTCTTTTTCTCCATCATGAGACGTCAGACTCTCATCCGTCGTGTCTATTCAGTGTTTTTACGTATAAATAAATGAATACGGACCGTAACAAAAACCCAGTCGGCAATCAAGTAAATCAAATACAAAAATTAACTGAATCTGTGACGGACGCGACGCAAACACCGATCGGGCCCGTTCTAATAGCACGTGTAAACACGATGTAACATCGTTACCTACTATGTTTACTAAAAGCTTTATTTTCGGACGTTTTTCCTCATTTTTCCTCCTATTAAGGGATGTATTTGGGGTTCCGGTTACCGTTTTTTCAATAAAATCAACTGTTCTATTATTTTACTGTATAGGTATGACAATTTCGTCGTGAAGGCCTTAAGGCTTAGGCACGAATGAATCATAATCTCGACGGTCGCGGGTTCAAATCCCAGGCACACACCTGTGTCTTTTCGAAGTTATGTATGTATTCACAATGAATTATCACTTGCTTTAACGGTGAAGGTAACCTGCACACCTAAAAGTTCTTAGGAATTTGTTAGGTGTGTAGTCCGCCAACCCGCACTAGGCCAGCGTGGTGGACTAAGGCCTAAACCCTCTCAGTAGCAGGGGAGGCCCGAGCCCAGCAGTGGAACGTATATGGGCTGATGATGAATGATGAATGAATGATTATGGACCTATTTTTTTCACTTTATATAATTCCTCCTTCTCCCTATTGATTAATTCGTCAAACATAATTTCCTTTACGATTCAATAACTTCCACTAGCACTTTATTTTATAGCCTACACGTACTTTCAATAAAGTGTTAATAATAAGCAAACATATTTAATCCAAATTCGACTGCTAGTTTCAGAAATCATAGCGTTCAAATTAACAAATTCTTCATTTTTATAAAAGTAATTTATTTTTATACTAAGATTAAAAAATGCATTGGTTCAATAATGAAATCGTTAATTTAGAATAATTGACTTCAAGCTTTATATATTTAATTAATCATCATAGACATTGTTTTTTTTTCAATATGAATAAATTGCTCTAAATTTGATTTGCTTGTTATCTAAAACTTAAATGCGAATTGTGGTTGTAGAAATACACCTCTTATTATCCCACAGAGATACAGGCTTGTACTATATGTATACTGTATTTTATTTTTTTATTTTTTTATAGTTGAAATGGACTGCCTCGTGGTCTCGCGGTACAAGTATGTGCCGTGGGATCTAGAGGTCCTGGGTTCGATTCCTGGGTCGGGCAAAGTGTTATTGGGTTTTTCCATTTTGAAATTCTCAGAAACAGCACGGAGTCTGGAAATGTGCCCGAAAAACGGCAATAGGTTCGCCCCCTATTACGTGGGACTGATACATACCTGGTGAAATGTGGGTGCAGAAATGCACCTCTGCCTACCCCTTTTATTTATTTATTAGATTTGCCTACAGTTGTTTACAATAGATGGTTACATATGTTGTTACGTGCTACAAAAAATAATAATAAGATAAATGTAACAACTCCCTTCGGGGAATACAGGCGCGAGTTTATGTATGTATGTATGTATGTTGAAATGGAATGGGCGTTTGTCTTCCATCTCACCTGATGGAAAGTGTAGATGAAGACGAAGGTGGTACACGCCCATTCTTTAAGGCTCCAGAGTTCAACTTATCAGGAAAAAATAGACCCAGGCAGGTCGTTCCAAACCTTGGCGACTCTCACCAAAAACGATCTGACAACTGTATGTACGGAACCGAGTCGTTTTTAATGAATTTATTTTCGTTCACTGTTCTGTTTGTACACAATTTAACTTGTCTCCATTTATCTTTCTTGTTAACTATCTATAGTCCGATACTCACTACGAGGAAAACCGTTTCCTCAGTTTCAGTGACAAACACATTTATATAGTTATATCGCCTTGTATATTATGATGAGCCGTGTTTTTAAGATTACCTGGGTTCGATTCCCAGGCTGGACAAAGCTTATAGAGTTTTTTTTTCATAAAATACCAAGTAGCTGAACGAAAAATGAATGTGATCGAAAAATTGTAACAGGTTTGCTCCGTATTATATGGAACTTCAAACACAGCTATGAAATGTGAGTGTTGAAATACATCCCTGTCTACCACATAAGAATGTAGGCGTGAATGTATGCATTTCATCTACAACTGAGAGGGTTTAGGCCTTAGTCCACCACGCTGGCCTAGTGCGGGTTGGCGGACTACACACCTAAGAAATTCCTAAGAACTTTTAGGTGTGCAGGTTTTATCACGATGTCTTCCTTCACCGTTAAAGCAAGTGATAATTCATTGTGAATACACACATAACTTCGAAAAGTCAGAGGTGTGTGCCTGGGGTTTGAACCTGCGACCGCCGAAATTCTCGACCGCGCGCCTAAACCTCGAGGCCATCACTGCTTTTTTGAGAATTAATGCATTTATTACTAAAAAACTATAAATTCCGTATGTCTATTGATTATCTCAAATAGAAGTTGCTAGATGCAGGCTGCTTTTAAATGTCTTTCTTAATATTTAATGGATAATGACGATTTTACTTCTACAACTTAAACTATGCAATGAATATTTTCAAACAATTGTATAGTTTGCTGAAATAAACACCTCATTAACATTGCTTAAATGTGCTCTTCACTTAGGTCATACGAAACAGGACATAAATCTAGACTTTACGATCGCATCATAATGCTCATAGGTCATCCGACGACGCCAGACGGGCCGTGGGCGTGAACTAGCCTGCGAGGTCATTATGGCTGTAATAATAGGGTGTTATTTTATCTAATGGTCATTATTTGGTTGGTAAATAGTGAAATACTGTTTACTATAGGTTTTGTTGAATGAAATTCCTAGTTTCAAGTTCAGTGACGTACATATATCCCACACTAAGATACAAATCTTGAATCGTGGGTATCAGAAACTACGAGAGACTTTTCAGTCTCACAAATACCCAGACCTGAAACAAGTATTTGTGGATCACAAACATTTGTCTCAGTGTGGGGATCGAACCCGCGGCCTCTCGTTTCGCAAGCTGGTGTCTAGCCAACTGAGCCACTGAAAACTGTGCTAAATTCCACTTACGATCTCCTTTACTATCGTAGGTATACAAATTTTCGGCATTGTGAATTCAAACATTTAAGCCGATCCCGACCTAAAATCATCATCGTCATCATCATCATCAGCCCCAAATACGTCCCACTGCTGGGCACGGGCCTCCTCTACAACTGAGAGGGTTTAGGCCTTAGTCCACCACGCTGGCCTAGTGCGGGTTGGCGGACTACACACCTAAGAATTTCCTAAGAACTTTTAGGTGCGCAGGTTTCCTCACGATCTTTTCCTCAATCGTAAAATAAGTAATGATTCATAGGCGTGTGCCTGGGTTTGAAACTGCGACCACCGAGATTCTCGACCGCGTGACTAAGCCTCGAAGCAATCACTTCTCCTAAAATAAACTATTGTTTCACACATCGATACGCAATCGACGATTCTCATATCGATAGTATGTGGATGCACAACTATCGTCTTGCAGCGGGGGCATCAGATTTTCCCGAGTAAATTTCTTCACTGATGGTGTTTCTATGTAATCTACACTATTTAGCCCGGCTCACGGCTCTGCCATGGCCGTGTCGTACGGGATTTGAATAAGGGACGCCGCGTGTTCGCGATTTTATGGCGCGACTAAATGTAGACTAATATTTTGTACCCACTTACAATGCTACACGAGACTAGATGTTTTATTTAGCAAAAAATCATATCTCGGCGCTCTTCAATTGTAATTTCTAATAAGTCTACTAACTCACATGAAATCAGCTTAGTGCATTAAGATTTTAACTCCTCTTAACAATAGATTTATTATTCCGCAGCAATATATTAAAAGTAAATATATTTGTCGGTTATGGCACCCAGAAGTCTCTGCCTAACCTAATGGGATTCAGGCGTGCGTGGGCATATTTGTCATTACATAGTTAATGCTATTTAACAAAGTTACTGCACGAGTATCAAATGGTAAAAGTCACGTGGTCCATATAGTGTTACGACTGATAAAGAACTGATTAAGTACTGTTACCTATTTAAAAGGGAAAATTATTCTTAAATGTAATAAATCGTATACAAAAATATACAGCACAATATGATACGTACCGATACGATAGACTCAACACCGGGTAGACGTTGTCTTTGATAACAGAAGGATTGTTTCACGTATTGAGCAGTTGCACTACACCGATCCAGCTGTGTTTGTACCGCAACCAATTTTATATATAAAATTTAATTTGTATTCTTTGTTAGGTCGTCAACTACTGTGCAAAAACACATATGAAGGTGACAGCAAATCGGCTTATTACCGGATTACCGGCCCTTTCGTTTTTTTTTTTTTTTTTTTTTTTTTTTTTTTTTTTTTCTGGCGCGGCAAAGTGACTCCACTGTACCTGATGGTAAGCAATGTATTGTAGATAAATGTCGTTTCTCGATTATGGATGATACATATAAAAGAAAAACATAAAACAGCCAGACATAATCTCTTTTACGTGTAAACTCTATAAATGTATTTTATAGTTACACTATAGTTTTATTATAAAAAAGTACGTCTTTACCATGGCCTCGAGGTTTAGGCGCGCGGTCGAGAATCTCGGCGGTCGCAGATTCATCTCCAGGCATACACCTCTGACTTTTCGAAGTTATGTGTTCACAATGAAATTATCACTTGTTTTAACGGTGAAGTAAAACATCGTGATGAAACCTGCACACCTAAAAGTTCTTAGGAATTTCTTAGGTGTGTAGTCCGCCAACCCGCACTAGGCCAGCGTGGTAGACTAAGGCCTGAACCCTCCCAGTTATAGACGAGGCCCATGCCCAGCAGTGGGACGTATTTGGGCTGATGATGATGAAACAAGTGATTTTTCCTTGCGACTAGTCGCAAGTGCATGGCCGCCTGTGCGCCGTGTCGCCGAGGATTTGAATAAACCCCCGCGTGCGGAGCGGCGCGCGAGAAATGGGATATTAACACTGAGCCGACTCACTACTTCCCCGTACATTTTTACCGATTTCAACTATTTATTTACTGTGCATTTATTATTTACTGTAGCTCGGAGACCCATCCTAGATGATTCTGTCTAAATCTTCTTGCATTTGTTATTTTAGAGAAAACAAATATTTTTGTCATCTTAGGTTGACATGATATAGGTTGTAAAACATTTAGTCTTCACCACTGCTTGGTCATGTTAGTCTTTAAAATGTATCTTAAATAGTATATTTGTATCTTAGTAATCTTCGTAGCACATGTGCAGATGCAGATTTGAATTTCCAAGAGACACATAATGTATTTAGATTTTTACATGAGTTAAGCTGCACACTGCTAAATCTGTACAGATACGTATTGGTATCCCTCCATGATTTTATGTGTATATATTATATTATTTATTTTTTAAATTTAAGCCCATTTATTCAATTTTACTTTAATTTTCTGGTCAAATATCTTACATACATACATACATACATAAACTCACGCCTGTCTCCCGTTAGGGTAGGCAGAGACTATAGAGCGCCAAATGCCACGGTCCAAACACACCACTTTCGCTTCCTCCACTGACATTATCCTCTTCATGCATGCACGTCGGTTTCGAGGACTCTTTATATTGCCCTTTTTCAGTAAATTACCTATCTGCTCTTTATAGGTGCATCTGGGCAGTCCTCGACCGACTTCACCGTTCACTTCCGCACAGTAAATCTCTTTCGTCATTCTGCAAACATTCATCTTATATAGTCAAATATCTTACCTACTTGTTTAATTTATTTTCTCTCTGTAAGCGATTTTTTTTACGAAAAAAACCCATTGAACCGAACCATAAAACTAATGAATCGAAATATGAAAACGTCACTTGGACTAAAATAGGCGAACGGTCACGCCGCAACGCATTGTTGGGCGCGAGCGTGACACGCAGCGGCACGGCGGCGGCGCGGCACCGACGCGACGCCCCGACGTGTTGGATAAATGACGTGTCAAACGCTATGTATAAATCTTAGGTGCACAGTTTGATGCACTCTGAAATTGTTTCGATTTATCAACCCTTCCCGCTGGACCGTGACGCCGATGTCATAATGTACTGTTGTATACAATAGCGTTTGGATTTTGTTATCTATTACATTTCAAGTTTTTTGGTCAGCAGTCAATTTTGTCTGGTTTTGTATAATATACGAAAATTTTGTATAATATACTGTGTTAGTATACATTTATCACGTTTGGAAATTGCCATCGTAGTTTTCTAAGAACTTTTCATGAAAATAAGTAATTTTAAATGTACGTAAATTGACCGAATTTAAAATTGAGATATGAAAGAGTAACAGGCAGAGTTGCTTTGAATTTATAATATTCATACGTATTTTATGGATACACGTAAAATCTAGCCGCTTACCTTCGGGGTCAGTAGACTAACTATCTATTGATTTGGATTACAGATGGTGATTTAAAATTTCTACTGAAAAATAGCAAGCTGGAATTTGAAAGACGAAAAGTATTGTCCATTTTTTACTGTTAACGGATACTTGAAATAAATTGTTTAAATATCTACTGATTTGGTTTAAACATACATACATACATAAGCTCACGCCTGTATTCCCCGAAGGTGTAGGCAGAGGTGCATTTCTGCACCCACATTTCGCCAAGTATGTATCAGTCCCATGTAATAGGGGGCGAGCCTATTGCCGTTTTTCGGGCACATTTCCAGACTCCGTGCTGTTACCGAGAATTTACTAATAGAAAAACGCAATAACACTTTGCCCGACCCGGGAATCGAACCCAGGACCTCTAGATCGCACGGCACATACTTGTACCGCGAGACCACGAGGCAGTCTTGGTTTAAACATTCT
The DNA here is from genome assembly GCA_907164795.1 of Hemaris fuciformis. NCBI lineage: Eukaryota > Metazoa > Arthropoda > Insecta > Lepidoptera > Sphingidae > Hemaris > Hemaris fuciformis. The sequence goes on along the minus strand of OU015438.1, from coordinate 16,090,692 downwards.
ACTTAGAATGTTCTTTTTCTCAAACAATTATAAGAAAATCATGTTCTTACCACTTCTGCCACTGCGAGTACTTATTCGCCGCACGGCCGGTGTCAGGCCAGCAAAAAATATTATAAACGATAGTGTATCTGAAAATCTGAATGCCATCAATAACGAGGCACGCCCTTGTATCTTGAGATAGTTAGGGGAGGTGCGAGCCAAATGCACTAACGGTTTGTGTACTCTGTGATAATTTATTGTCTCTATTTGGAGTTCGATTATTTTTTCCCTCGCCCATACCGTCTCTGCAGGACATAAGCCTCCCTTTTTTAAGAAAGAAAAAGTATCAGTGATCTGTTGTCACCATGCTCATGTCATGTCGTCATTATGAGTAAAATATTTTTGAAACAGATGTCTCCCCTAAATAATTATTTTATGACCCGTTGACAGCTTGCATTCAATTAAAAATTGCATCCACTTTCCTGGGATACGGTAAGTTATACTTAAAATAACTTAATTTCATATCTTATAGTTATATTTCGTTAAAAAAATGCCTGTCTGTAAGTAAGTAAAATCATCATAATTTATTACATTTCTTACATAAATAATGTCTTCCATTGTCTACCTCCACCTGTTTCCATATTTTCCCTCACGCAACACTCGTTTCCACCACATCCAAACAAAGCTCAGACCACAGTAACGTCACATGCACATCCACTCCAATCCGAAGATAATCAAGTTTGACAAACATGGCCAACATAAGTGATCCATTAATGGTAACAATTAATCTGTCTAATGAATGTTTGTCCATAGTGACCATCCAAACGGCCAATATTTGCGGAACACTCCATATCTAATGACGTCACATTGTAACGATGGACCTACAGCGTCCCGTGTTATGATAATGGATGGATCTTGTTACAGACGACTAAGCTGAGTACTTGTGTGTTATTGTGCATATACGCGTTGTATAAATCTGTGTTTAGTATTGTTTAAGTGACAATCGCTTTGGCATCTAATTTATACATAATTATGAGCCTAATACACAGATATTCCTCTTTATTTTAGTGTCAGAAGGGATAGGCAGAGTAACACCTAGGTGTTCACTACTAAACCAATTTTTCGTAATCTGTTTTCAATGTCTTACGTAATAAGTGACCTGCATATTGCAGGTCAACTTTTTGGATTAGAAGTTATTAGAAGTTGAGAAAATACATTTTAATTTGAAAGAATTAAGTAAGTTATTTTAATAGAAAAAATCAGAGAATCGAATCTGATATTCAAAGTTACGTGTTATCTTGAAGGTACTTTACTTTTTTTATAACGCTAACGTTGGCCCAATGCAGATTGGTAGAATGCACACATCCTGGTAAGGTTTTTGGTTAAATTAATAACAAGTATCTTAAGAAGATTTCAAACTAACTAGATTTGACCATCAACCATTTTATTAGAGTCCTGTTCGATTATCACTTATCTTTCATTTTTAAAGATAAGACTTGACAAAACCATGATGAACAATAAAACAATACCGCAGCAAGATTGGGATTAATTATTTGCGTGTCCAAGGAATTAACGACCTCCCAAGAAGCAATGGCTGTTGCTTTCGATTTGTGTTTAAGTATTTAATGAAGGGCTTCCTGCCCCGGTTAATAGGCAGACCATTGTGTGTGGATTTAAATTGATCGATGTATTCGTTAGTTCCTTATAGACAGTTTGTTCAGGCGAATATCTCACGGTAATCAACAATTAGGGTCTTTGACTTAGGTATATTCTTTAACTAAATATATTTTCTTTGACCTGTTAGTTTTAGATGGGAAAAATCCTGTCAAAAATTATAAGAAAGAGTAATTTCAATTCTTTGTGGCAGAGACAGGTTTTGAAAAAATGACTATCACTATTGAACTCCGTGATATTAACATAGGGACAATACCAGTGTCTTACTTACATATCATCTATGTAGGTATATTGTGTTGATACTTTTATTACCACACCTCATTGCAATTAAAGTACTGCCTGATAAACAACGACTACATTTACGACTGTTGGTATATAAGCACTGATAATTACAAACATAACATATTATCATTACCAAACTAATAAATTTTTGTTCCCAAAAGCATCAAAAGTCATTTATTAGAGATCGCTAATAGTAATTATGAATTATAAAATCAACAACAATTTTAGACGGAATCGTTCTTACCATCATCATTATCAGCCCTTATATACCATATTTTTACTACAAAAGCGAGCCATCAGATCTATATATTCGCTTGGCTCTAGATATTCTTTAAGAGAAAAGTTCAAGGAAATTGATATTATGACAGTGGCATCTCAATATATACACGCAAATCTTATGTATGTTCATAAGAATATTGATAAATTTAAAAAGGTTTCTGACATACATGATAGAAATACACGCAATAAAAATAAGTTAGTTATTTATAAGACCAGGCTCCACAAGATCAGCAAATCTTTTAAGGGTTACTGTATACACTTTTACAATAAAATCCCTATTCATATTAAGGCCTTAAACTACAATAAATTTAAAGAAATTACTAAGAGACAGTTATGTAACAAAGCCTATTATACAATTTCAGAATATATGGAGGATAACGAAGCTTGGGTTTAATTAATAATTATTGTAATCCCAAGTCTGTCTGAGTCTTCTTCAATGGACATAGCTGTTTATACATATTTACTTATTAGTTTAGTACTTTGTAAGCAATTAGGTATGTCATGCTCGCTGAAATGTCTGTGCTTACGGCGGCGTCGTGTGTCGGGTCGGTCACTTCCCTATGAAATGGTTGAGGAGACCGATGGCTGGCACATGCGTCATACTCGTGAACGGGTGCTGTTTGTGTGGACTGGTCTGCCTATTTTTGCTTATTTGTATTTATGAACTTAACCTTATCCTAACTTAAACTTAAATTTATAATTTAACCTAGTTAAATGTCAGTTTCTCCATTCAAGATGACTATGTTATTCTCATATTCAATACAATAATCTGGGATAGTATTAATGAGCTGCTCTAATTTGAGAAATTCATTTTTTGTATCAATATTGTAAACTATCTCTTGATTGGAAAAGAGCAACACTAGAGTTTCTTGCCCGTTCTTCTCTAGTGATGACTGCCTTCCGAACAGGGTGGTAAACCAAATTTTGAAATGACTGAATCTAAGTGATGTATTTGACATTTTACAGATTCAATAAATAATTTCATTTCATTTCATTTCATTTCATTTCATTTCATTTCATATACGTCCCACTGCTGGGCACGGGCCTCCTCTACAACTGAGAAGGTTTAGGCCTTAGTCCACCACGCTGGCCTAGTGCGGGTTGGCGGACAACACACCTATGAAATTCCTAAGAACTTTTTTAGGTGTGCAGGTTTCATCACGATGTTTTCCTTCGCCGTTAAAGTACGCGAAATTCATTGTGAATACACACATAACTTCGAAAAGTCAGAGGTGTGTGCCTGGGGTTTGAACCCACGACCGTCAAGATTCTAGACCGCGTGCCTTAACCTCTAGGCCATCGCGACTTCCACCAGTATAAAAAGTAAGCCCTAATATATACTGTACAGCCTAACGATGAGACAAGTAATTTACTTGAACCAAATTTCGAACAGACTTGCAAATAAGAGCAGTGCAACAAACCAGCCTGAAGAGATATAATTGTAATGGAACTCGATTAATCTAAAGCAAACAGGTGTATCGGAGGCGTATCGGTGTGTTGCAAGTGCTTACCTGGACGTCGAGGCGCGCACAATCCATTGAAGCATGCTGTGTTGGTGTGCCATTAATCAGCTCGGAGTCAGGCTTCTGTTTTGTTTGACTCTACCTAGCTGGACGGCAGGATTAGGGCTAGGAAGGTTTGGATGCGGTATCTGAAATATCGTCCCGTATAGTTTTGGTTGTGAGATTCTGTTAGCCCTTGATATACTTGTATATGTTCTTTAAAGTTCGTGCTAAAGGTCATCAATAGTATTATATTTATAGATCATAGATAAATGAATAATCTATGATATGAGACATAATATATGTACGTTTTGAAAAATAAAGTATGCCCTCTGACAGTGCTAATTTAATTTCCATCAAATTATATGTTAACATACAAAAACTTTCAATAAACATGGACGACGTGCAATGCAAAGACGGAAATAGAAAAAAAGAGTTACAATAATTGAAAATGGCCGTTGGAGCAGACAAGTGTTGGAGTGGAGACCGCGCTTAGGCAAACGTAGTGTAGGACGTCCTGCAGCACGATGGTCCGACGACTTGAGAAAGGTGGCGGGTAGCGGATGGATGAGGGCTGCTCAAGACCGGGATGGTTGGCGCCTACTTGGGGAGGCCTTCGTTCAGCAGTGGACGGCGATAGGCTGAGAATAGAAAAAAAAATTGAAAATGCATTAGTTGTACCAAATTGAAATTTTACTACATGGCCTGATGTGGTATTAAAATGCTTACGTGTATTTATACTCGTAGTCTTTCAAAAACTTTCTTCTATTAGATTAGTGGACATAACAGCTTTGATCAATTTAGATCACCCAGAAATTTAAAACTAAACTGTGAACTTGTTTAGTGTAACATTTGCCGTATCCACAGCCCAAAGCTCCGCGGCCGTTGCAAAGCCTACATGGTGTTTGCTCTGAGCGTAGCGTGATAAGAGCAATGCAAACAGCTGCGAATGACCTGACGGACGCCGATACCCGTCCAATGATTATCTATCACTGTTGACGCTCGCTGATGCCATCTCGCCAGATTTGATTTATTGCCCAATGCGGTTTATCTCCCACTTAATAGTTTGCCGGTTTACCTTTCTTGATTCGGTCTGGTCATACTGAGTGAGGTGATGTTTTATGAATAGTACATACATACATACATATATAAACTCACGCCTGTATTCCCCGCAGGGGTAGGCAGAGGTGCATTTCTGCACCCACATTTCGCCAGGTATGTATCAGTCCCACGTAATAGGGGGCGAGCCTATTGCCGTTTTTCGGGCAAATTTCCATACTCCGTGCTGTTACTGAGAATTACCTAATGGAAAAACCCAATAACACTTTGCCCGACCCGGGAATCGAACCCAGGACCTCTAGATCGCACGGCACATACTTGTACCGCAAGACCACGAGGCAGTCTTATGAATAGTATGATGATAATGAGAGTTTCTCAGTCACCACTTGTCACATTTGCATTGCTTCTACACAGAACACTTAAAAGTCTTAAGTGGGTGCAGAAATGCACCTCTGCCTACCCCTTCGGGGAATACAGGCGTGAGTTTATGTATGATGTATGTACTTAAAAGTCCTAAGGTTAAGGAATATAAGGAGCATGTAGGTTGGACAACAAATCAATGTACTAACTGACGTAGTTTTGGTTTGGTTGTAGAAAACACCTGGTGACCCTTAAGATCCCGCATTAAACAAAGGTTTGACATCTTTTTATTACACAAAGTTCGTCCCCATGTGGGATATATTACTGACTAGCTGACCCGGCGAATTTCGTTCTGCCTAACAGTCGATTTTTTTTGATTTTTTTTACCCTAAGTTACTACTTATTACATCAGCTATCTGCCAATGAAATTCCCGTTAAAATTGGTCCACCCATTTCAGAGATTAGCCGGAACAAACAGACAGACAGACAGACAAAAATTGTAAAAAACTTTATTTTGGTATAGGTACGAGTATGTACCGTGTATATGCATTTATAGCTGACCCGGCGAACTTCATTCCACCTAACAGCCGATTCTTTAATTTTTTATTTTATTTTTTAGCCTAAGTTATTACTTATTAAATCAGCTATCTGCCAGTGAATAAAATTGGTCCACCCGTTTCAGGGATTAGCCGGAACAAACAGACAGACAGACAGACAAAACAGACACTCCAATTTTATTTATTAGTATAGATGGGTTGAACGCAAGTCTGGTTTCATCATCATCAGCCCATATACGTCCCACTGCTGGGCACGGGCCTCCTCTAAAAGTGAGAGGGTCTGATTTACTTCCTTTTTTTTCAAATAAATAATGATTAATATATAAAAACATTTACCAGTCGTCACGATAAAATATATCGCAGACATTAAAAATTATGAATGATTCAAAAATATAATGAACGATTATAATAAAAAAATCGTTAAAAGGCAGTGATGGCCTCGAGGTTTAGGCGCGCGGTCGAGAATTTCGGCGGTCGCAGGTTCAAACCCCAGGCACACACCTCTGACTTTTCGAAGTTATGTGTGTATTCACAATGAATTATCACTTGCTTTAACGGTGAAGGAAAACATCGTGATAAAACCTGCACACCTAAAAAGTTCTTAGGAATTTTTTAGGTGTGTAGTCCGCCAACCCGCACTAGGCCAGCGTGGTGGACTAAGGCCTAAACCCTCTCAGTTGTAGAGGAGGCCCGTGCCCAGCAGTGGGACGTATTTGGGCTGATGATGAATAAAAAAATATAATATAATGAACCCTTTAAAACCTAATGAACGATTATTTGTCTCGATGTGAGATATTTTGCGCAGCTTCTCGCCCTCCACTGCATTATTATATTACCCAAATAGCCAATCTCCGAGTCTAAGATGAAACACGTCTACCTGCCCTATATCTCCCGATCGCCGCGAATGAAGACTTACAGCGGTAGGTGATAATAATGAGCCCATTGTCCGACAGATGGCGTTATTTCATATTAGTCGATATCCTGCAGGAACATTAGGCAGACAAATGGGTTTCATTACAGCAGCAAGCTCACGCTGGATATGGCGACTGCAGCTTTATTGTTGCCTTAGAAATGTTTTGTGTTTATAAAGTTGATTTGTTGCGCTGCCAGATGAAATAGTAATTTTATGAGGTTTTCTCTTGCGGCGGGTGCCGAGCGTGGGTTATTGGGTGCGGCAATTTAATTTTTGATATAAATTGTAATATAGATATATGTCATTTCTTGCAACCAGGTGGTCTTATAGATCTTTCTAAATTCAGTGATGTCTTATGTTGCGACCTACAGTTAGAGGATAATTTAATTAAGATAAATGTTGTTCATACATACATCATACATAAACTCACGCCTGTATTCCCCGAAGGGGTAGGCAGAGGTGCATTTCTGCACCCACATTTCGCCAAGTATGTATCAGTCCCACGTAATAGGGGGCGAGCCTATTGCCGTTTTTCGGGCACATTTCCAGACTCCGTGCTGTTACCGAGAATTTCCTAATGGAAAAACCCAATAACACCTTGCCCGACCCGGGAATCGAACCCAGGACCTCTAGATCGCACGGCACATACTTGTACCCCGAGACCACGAGGCAGTCCTGTACATCAGCAGTCCTGTCCTGTACATACTCCTGATCCCACGCAAGGATAGAATTCTCCTGTCGTGAGTATCAAAACTCTATATTTATTGATATTAGATATACGTATGATAGAAAATAGCACCTTATTCGACAGCAACGGATTTGTTATGCGGGCTTGAAGGAACCGAATCATGACATCATACCCTTTTTATATTTGACCTTGAATATTTTAATCGAATAGGTCATGATGACAATAAAGAAACAATACCTAAGAATATAAGAAACTACTCAAACATGTGTTTCAACGCCTTTTGGTTAATTGTTCCTGTACCCTTAAACCAGAAGCTCCCCAGAGGCTATCACTAAAAAGTTTTTTTAGGATATGTATTTTTATAACATTATACCTATATACATACATACATAAACTCACGCCTGTATTCCCCGAAGGGGTAGGCAGAGGAGCATTTCTGCACCCACATTTCGCCAGGTATGTATCAGTCCCGCGTATTGCCGTTTTTCGGGCACACTTCCAGACTCCGTGCTGTTACTGAGAATTTCCTAATGGAAAAACCCAATAACACTTTGCCCGACCCGGGAATCGAACCCAGGAATCGAAACCTCTAGATCGCACGGCACATACTTGTACCGCGAGACCACGAGGCAGTCACCTATATACTATACTTATTTTTTAATGGTTGTAGGCAAAGGAAATATCCCCACATAACAGTCCCGCTCGTGATTACTCAACAAAATACACTCAAAGAACGAGCTATACGTAAATCTTTAGTGCGGAACTGTATGCACACAGCCAGGCTGCATTCACCGCAAATTGTGTTACAAAGCGATTCTTTCCCGGACCCACTGATACAGGCTCCCAAACTTTCACAACGACCTCGGACGACGAGGTTGTAAAAAACTAGTGTTGTGGAGTCTATATTTATTTTATTAATTTTATTAATCACACTTTATTGTACATCACAAAAATTAACAAAAACATGATAAAAAATGGATAATGTCAGTTGAGGAAGCGAAAGAAGTGCGACTGGACCGTGACATTTAGCGCTCAACGGGAGACAGGTGTGAGTTTATGTATGTATGATTAAAAAAATAATAAAGTTAAAATAGAGTGAAACAAAAGGCGGTCTTATCGCCAACCGTATCTTCTAGACCACCGTAGGATGGACTGGAATGTATAAGAAAATAGAGCGGATATATCTATATTTAATTTGGTATGCAGTACTGATTACAGACCTTTAGAAAAGTCTCTAGGTTTTGTGTAAGACAACGTTTATGAACACTAATATATTATTAGTATGTTTATATAACATCATGTGAAAAATACCCGTTTCCATCCGATCGCATCAAAGGAAGTTAAATTGAAAATGAAAACTCCACTAGCATTTTTTTCTTGTCAGTTGATTAATTTTGGTTTTTGCCTCACCGGTTATTTGTTCATTTCATTAAAATATTTTTTACTCGGACTGCTTCGTTGGTTTTGCGGCATAGACGTATTTAATCTTGAGTTCCTGAGTTCGATTTCCAGGTAGAATAAAATATTATTGGTGCCATTCAGTTTGCTCAATAATTAACCCATAATAATTTTGCCTTCTATTATGAAATTATTTCACAAGATAAACTACATTTATGGCCAAATACTGAAACGCTACTTAATCTGAGGGCGACTTATATTTAAGTGGCTGTTATAATTTAAGCGGTATACTGAAACATCATTTATCGGTTTTAAGACTGTGATTAACTAATGCCCACTTAAATTTCCATAAATGGCAACATTACCACAAAAAGTTCTTTTACATGACATTTTTAAGTAGGTACCTATTTACCGCTTAAATTATAACAGCCAATTAAATATAAGTCGCCCTCAGATTAAGTAGCGTTTCAGTATTCGGCCATATTTCCATTATTTATGACTAAAAAATAGTATTAGACAATTTTTGAAAGTCCAGAACTTTGAGAAGCACAGTTTTGGTGGAAGCAGGTGACGTCAGCCCATGTTCGTTACGGCGCTTCATTACGACTCGCCCTCAAGGACGGGGGGCAAGCCCCCATTGTTCCAATGCCACTAACTTCTCATTTACTTACCATTTTTGCCGTCAAATCACGTAAGCTCGTTTTAGTTCGCTCCTTTTGGCGTCCTCACTAGTAAGTCTTGTGCTAAAAATCTCATTAAAGTATCGGTTTATTCATTCATTCATTATGAGCCCAAATACGTCCCACTGCTGGGCACGGGCCTCCTCTACAACTGAGAGGGTTTAGGCCTTAGTCCACCACGCTGGCCTAGTGCGGGTTGGCGGTTTATTATTCAACATGAACTGTTTTTCAAACATTGATTAAGTCTGTATTAACTAAATGTTGTTTCATCCTGTCTGGAAATTTGTCTGCTTGGTCAGAATTACCTACCTTTGACGTGGATATGACGAAAACCTCACTATGTTTTCGTTCACCGTTAAAGTTCGTGATGATTTATTAGAAAAGTCGAAAAGTCAGAATTATGTACCTGGGGTTAGAATCCGCAACCGCCGGGTTTCTCGATCGCGCGACTAAACCTCAATGTCATCACTACTCACATACTATATCTTTCCTACATTAATATTAATTATTCGATTCGAGTTTTATTTGAAAAAGTTTTTAGTCCTATTTATTTTGTGTTCTGTGTGCAGGAACCCTACTCCGTGGAGTGTAGAAGTGTGATAAAATATTTAGGTAAGATCTGTTAAATCCCGCGACTTGATAGCATCAATCAACGCTTCAGATTTATATAAGAACACGTAAGGTTCCCTCAGCAAACTTTATATCGTGGAATCGATGAGTGCGCGAAAAGTGAGTGCCGAGCAATACCCTCAAAGTTGCCAAGTTTCATTACATTTTGGAAAATGAAGGGGATTGAATCGACTTTGAAACAAAACCTATATATCTGGCAAGTTCGGAAGCGACGAATACCGTAATGAACTAGAATAGTTTTACTGTTTACACACTTTGTTCCGTTTGAATTTCGCGAGAGCTATCTGCCGCGGAGAGGGTTTACAGTGTGCGAAAGTGTGCTTGTTTTAAAAATGATAAGGGTTGTGTTGTGTGGTTAAGTTTTCATCCTCTTCTACAGCCTTTCTTCCGTCCACCGCTGGACACAGGCCTTATTTATTTGTCTTATTTATTATTACATAGTACGCGTTGATTACCACTCATCTATGCCTTCTTTATGTCCATCCTATAGTTGACTTTCTTTGTATATTGTTTTTTTTGGCGTTTTCTGGTGTATAATTAAGAGTTCATAAATATAAATAAATAAATTAGAGTTTGTGTATATCAGATTAGCATAAATGCCCCGATGATGTGCCGTGCAATCTAAAGGTTCCTGGTTCGATACCCCGGTCAAGCAGTGTTATTGGGTTTTTGTATAAGGAAATTTTAAGTAGTAGCACAGAGTCTGGAAATGTTTTTGCTTCGACGACTTGCTCACGATTTCCTTTTTAAAAAACGGTTTTTATAAGAGTTCTAATGCTAAAAACATCCTGATGATTTCTTCAAAATATTTGTCGGTTATACAAGACCACTTTTACATAACAATATTCCCGCTCGGGGAATATACTCGAAAAGAATTGCCGGAATATATGACTATTAATAAAAGTTCGCGAAATACCACTTTGTTCTAGGGACTGTAAAGATGTAAGCCTTTTCCAACTCAATCCGGCCACATTTACATAGGCGAGCGATGATGGACCGCCGAACTAACAGAATTATTCAAGGTAACCCTCCCGAGTTTTTATGGGCCAAGTGAGAAAGTGTGGAGGTCCCGAAATATTTCCCGGCGCCTAGGGGCTTAAAAGATTACCGCCCGGTAACGGGATTGTATGAATAACGACTGTTTTTTCATCGGTTCTCGAGATAGTGGGGACTCGCCAATATAAATTCGGGATGTCGATTTACATTTATCCTGACAATTTTATGTCTTTCCCTTAATTGTATTTTTGGTGTTTGTTAGGTTACGTTTCGTCATCATCATCGTCAGCCCTTATACGTCCCGCTGCTGGGCACGGGCCTCCTCTACAACTGCGAGGGTTCAGGCTTTAGTTAACCACGCTGGCCTAGTGCGGGTTGGCGGACTACACACCTAAGAAATTCCTATAAACTTTTACGTGTGCAGGTTTTATCACGATGTTTTCCTTCACCGTTAAAGTAAGTCATAATTCATTGTGAATACACACATAACTCAGAAGAGTCAGAGGTGTGTGCCTGGGGCTTGAACCCGTGACAGTCGAGATTCTCGACCACGTGCCTTAACCTCGAGGCCATCACGACTTTAGGTTATATTTACAAGGATGTGTAAAGGAAGCTGTTGTTGATTTGTTTGTGATTTCTGTATAGATTATTTCGCGCTCATGTGTCAGTTTATCCTGGTGCACCTAGCATATTTCTAGAATGCTGTTACTGAGAATTTACTACTAAAAATAAAAAATAAACATTCCCTGACTGCAAAATAGAACCCAGGACCTATTATTTGCACTTCCCACACTTATGCACTGAAACCAAAGTTATAGTCACTTAATTGCACTAATAAAATCAGTCACACAAAAATGTGTAACAATATAACATGCAGAACGGCATAATTGGTTCTAAAAAATATACCTATATATTTGCAACTAGTTACTCTCTATACTTTGTATTTACTAATATTTACAGTAAACTTTTAGCAGTATAAAATCATCGACATACGATATAGGACATCCTTAGGATCGGCAACACTTTCGAAGCCTAAAATAATAAAAATATTTTAACGGCTTCACCTTGTCGTCGTGTTTCAACCAGTCTACGTGTTACTCCAGACTTACTATCGTTTACTATATTCTACGCATGGGACCTTAGTGAATTTATTATTTCACCTAGAGAGGAAGATTTTGAAAAAAAGTCTTTGAAGATAAGGAAGAAGGAAAACACAAAAATATTTTCGCCAAAAAGCGGTCTTATTTTTGGGCCCTATCCCACCACACACCCGCCACTGTAACTCCTGTGCTCCAGGATCAACAGCGGCACGCACAGTATTGACGCCGAGCAATGAAGCTCAGCGGATCTAAGGGGACCTAAATTTGTCATAATCCCGCAACGAAGTTAATCAGAAAGACAAAATAAAGGAGGAGTTGGAAAACAAAGAGTTGTCCACTTCCCTCCATAGCAAAGCGGGTGACAAAAACATTGAGCTGTGAGGTTTAACCCTCACATAAAAAAGAAAGACAAATCTTATTGTTAAAAGCGAGCTTCTAGGCATCTTTATTATTCAATACTTGTGCCGTGGCAAGAGTATGGATTATGCTATCCAAAGATCCGGATTTGATTCAGTTCGATAAATTGTAACGGGGTTGTTTATAATGTTGGGGTTTATTATGTTGTCATTCCATTAAGTTAATAAATAATTTCATATCGTAAGCGTCGCGTCGGTGGAATCCAGTTTAAAACTTTTCTTTTAAGGTGACAATATTAATAGGTACCTGATAATAAAGGAGAATGCCCATAAGCAGTATCGCATGATTTTAAGATGTGCCACAAGTTAGTAATATCAACAATTCTTGTCTTTAATTTTAATGATTTTATATCGTATTAGTTAACCCTACATTTGCCGGATTAAAAAATACAAAGATAAATAGTATTTCTATTTATTTACTTACTACCTACAGTTTCTGTTTGTTGTTTTATAACGCTGAGTTGTCATGATAAAAAAATATATCAAATCAGGTGAATGGTATAAAAATATAATATATGTTCTGTGTAAATGTGCGTCCATTTTTGTTTCAGATCTGCTTGGAAACGTAATTTAAAAAACCAAAAAAAAAATTGTTTTCTCTTCCCCCGGTTTTTTTAAAATTATTATTATTATCCATATAACGTGACATTAGCTGAATTGCGGCATGGTAATATCGCAAAAGCCACAAACTAAGAACTGAACTGAACTGACCTTTAATTTATTTGATCATTTACTATTAAGCAAATTACAATTATTATATTGTTTTAAGCTATCACTAGATCTTGCTAGTGAGTTCGCTAGCGTGAAAAGTTAATAATAAGACTTATTCAAATAAAAGTAACTTACTCTTTAGCAATGCTCAGTGGTGGTTGCTATAAGTTTCTGTTTCTACTACCACACGCAAACATTTTTAAAGCACTTCACAGATTTATGCTTTGCGCACATTGCTTTTATCAAAGTGCTTATTTGCAACAAGCACATCAATTAATAGCTCTGTATTTATTTTCATTAAAAGATTCAAGTTTTCTTCAAGCAAGTATTCTAGTATTCTAATAGTGTATATTTTTCTCTGCTGTATATTTTTAATCATACGTTGCATATCCTGACAGTATAATGATAACACGAAAATATTTTCTGCAAAAATAATGGCCATGAGAAATATCGATTATAAGAATAATAAATCGACTTATGCACTTGGCAACATTGAAATTGGTTGGCGGGCGGGATAACCGATAATGTCATTATATGTTTATGCAAAAACGGCCGTTACGTACCTATGTTTTTCGCAAAAGTAAACATTCCAAGTGTGGTTATTAGTTATATAATATTAATAAGTAGTGATTTTGAGAAAGAGACTCCATATAGGTAACTTACTTTATAATCGAGATAGAGACTCCTTGTACAATTTATTGTGAAAAGTGGTTGTGAGACAGAGACTCCTTACATCACTGTTCTCGTATTATGGTAATATCAGTTCGCCGGTGTGTTAATTGTACCCTTCGGCTACGTTATGGACCTTTGCAGGCATTGAGAGAAATCAATGAAATCATGTACAATACTCTATGTGGATGTCACCCTCGCCGGTAAGTGAATTCAAATCTGTATTCTTATTACATACATACATACATAAACTCACGCCTGTATTCCCTGAAGGGGTAGGCAGAGGTGCATTTCTGCACCCACATTTCGCCAGGTATGTAGCAGTCCCACGTAATAGGGGGCGAGCCTATTGCCGTTTTTCGGGCACATTTCCAGACTCCGAGCTGTTACTGAGAATTTCCTAATGGAAAAACCCAATAACACTGTCCGACCCGGGAATCGAACCCAGGACCTCTAGATCGCACGGCACATACTTGTACCGTGAGGCCACGAGGCAGTATATTCTTATTAAATATTAAGTAATCTAAAAATGTATTACTATTAGTGTTTAAACTGTTGGAACTCTGTCTTCTCTCTGGAGGTGGTGACTACAACACAGTCATTGCCAATGTAGTTAACAGCTACATTGTATGTTATATGAAATGAAATGAAATGAAATGAAATTATTTATTGAATCTGTAAAATGTCAAATACATCACTTAGATTCAGTCATTTCAAAATTTGGTTTACCACCCTGTTCGGAAGGCAGTCATCACTAGAGAAGAACGGGCAAGAAACTCTAGTGTTGCTCTTTTCCAATCAAAAGATAGTTTACAATATTGATACAAAAAATGAATTTCTCAAATTAGAGCAGCTCATTAATACTATACCAGATTATTGTATTGAATATGAGAATAACATAGTCATCTTGAATGGAGAAACTGACATTTAACTAGGTTAAATTATAAATTTAAGTTAGGATAAGGTTAAGTTCATAAATACAAATAAGCAAAAATAGGCAGACCAGTCCACACAAACAGCACCCGTTCACGAGTATGACGCATGTGCCAGCCATCGGTCTCCTCAACCATTTCATAGGGAAGTGACCGACCCGACACACGACGCCGCCGTAAGCACAGACATTTCAGCGAGCATGACATACCTAATTGCCTACAAAGTACTAAACTAATAAGTAAATATGTATAAACAGCTATGTCCATTGAAGAAGACTCAGTCAGACTTGGGATTACAATAATTATTAATTAAACCCAAGCTTCGTTATCCTCCATATATTCTGAAATTGTATAATAGGCTTTGTTACATAACTGTCTCTTAGTAATTTCTTTAAATTTATTGTAGTTTAAGGCCTTAATATGAATAGGGATTTTATTGTAAAAGTGTATACAGTAACCCTTAAAAGATTTGCTGATCTTGTGGAGCCTGGTCTTATAAATAACTAACTTATTTTTATTGCGTGTATTTCTATCATGTATGTCAGAAACCTTTTTAAATTTATCAATATTCTTATGAACATACATAATATTTGCGTGTATATATTGAGATGTCACTGTCATAATATCAATTTCCTTGAACTTTTCTCTTAAAGAATATCTAGAGCCAAGCGAATATATAGATCTGATGGCTCGCTTTTTTAGTAAAAATATGGTATTTATGTCAGCAGCACCACCCCACAGTAGAATTCCATAACTCATCAAACTATGAAAGTAAGCAAAATACACTAACCTAGCTGTATCAATGTTGGTCAGCTGACGTATTTTGCTCACCGCAAAGACTGCTGCACTCAGTTTTTGGGCTAATGTTGTTATGTGAGGACCCCACTGAAGTTTGGGGTCTAATGTAATTCCCAAAAACTTAGTATTATCCACAAGGCTCAGCTTATCCCCATTCATTAAAATGTTAGCATTGGCGTATTTTACATTAGGTGTTATAAACCTAATACATTTAGTTTTTTGACTATTTAATAAAAGGTTATTAATGTTAAACCAATGCACGATTTTAGTGAGAGTGCAGTTTACATCGTCAAGAGTTGGTTGATTACGCTTTACCTTAAATACTAAAGAAGTGTCATCAGCAAACAGCACTACATCACAGTCGTCCCTTATAAAATAAGGCAAGTCATTTATGTATATCAAAAAAAGAAAGGGTCCAAGAATTGAACCCTGTGGAACTCCCATAGTAACAACAGACCCAGGAGATCTTTTTCCATTTACATCAACTACTTGAATTCTATTACTTAAATATGATTTAAACAATTCAAGTGCAATACCTTTAACTCCATAATGGCTTAATTTCCTGATAAGAATATCATGGTGAACACAATCAAATGCCTTGGATAGATCACAAAATACTCCTAAAGCATCCTGTGAAACCTCCCAAGCTTCAAAAATATTATGAATAAGCTCCACGCCGGCATCGGTAGTGGAGCGACCCCGAGTAAAACCAAACTGTTTACTATGAAGCTATTTGTTTTTTAAAAAGTAATTTTCAATTTGTATCAACATAAGTTTTTCAAATATTTTACTTATTGAAGGTAAAACCGATATAGGTCTAAAGTTAGTTGGGTCATCTTTGCTACCTGATTTATAGAGAGGAATTATTTTACTTAATTTCATTCTATCAGGAAATATACCACTATTGACACACGAGTTAAAAATTACAGCAAGCTGGGGTGCTAATACATGTATTACTGAGTGTAATATTTTTGTCGAAATTCCCCAGAGGTCACATGTATTTTTTATGTTTATCAGCCTAAATGTTTTAATAACATCTATACTATTAACACAATGGAATCTAAATGAATCTTCACTCCCAGGGACAATTTTCTGCAATAACTCACTTGCAATAGATGGGGAAGAATTTAAGCTTCTAGTTATAGAGACTGGTATATCAGTAAAAAATGTTTCAAAGGCCCTAGCTACCTCTAAGTTAGATTTAATAATATTATTATTAATGTTTAAACTAAACTCGGTGTCTCGAGGTTTAGTCTTACCAGTTTCTTTATTTATTACACTCCAAGTCATTTTAATGGTATTTTTAGCCTTTTTTATTTTATTACCTAAGTATAATGACTTGGCTTTTATGCAAACTAGCTTGAATATTCTAGAATAATTTTTCACATATTTTTTAAATTCTGAACTGTGATTGTATGTTTTTTCATAGTATAGGTCATACAATCTCTTTCTACTTATGTGAATACCTAATGTTGCCCAACTTTTAAATGGAGTCTTATTACCAATTGAAACCAATCTGGGTGTGAAAATTGATTCAAATTCCTCACAAAATGTGTCAAACATGGAGTTATACAATATATTCGGATCACTTCCAGTTACAATATTACTGAATTTTTTATTTAATTTAATTTTAATTTTCTCTAACCGAGCCTTTGTTATGTAAACAGATATTATGTTTATGCTCCAATGAAGATTTTCAGGTTTTTATTTTCAATACTCTATTGTTAGGCCAGGTTTTAACTATTGTTACTGTGATGTTTATAACTATTCTAATTGCCCGCTTTAATGTGCTGTTTAAGACACAGGGATATATAATCCCAAATACTTAAACTGGTACCTATTACTAGCTTTAACTTGGGAACTAAACCTGGAATTTCAGACATAACAAGCAATACACAATCAACAGCTTCACAGAGGTAGTATAATACTAGCCTTTGAATGTAAATACAAAGTCTTATTGTAAACATATATTTTCACAGATTTCACGGGATGGCATTCTCTGCATGGAGTGTTATGCTGTTCTTCAAGTTGGCTCACTTCAAGCTCCTATATTAAGACATTGAAATGTATGTTTTATATGTGGAATATCTGTACTATGCATACAATCATAAAGAGTACCTCCCAATTGTCAAGAAAGGAACATTATTCTTAATTGGATATCTCTTCTTCATGTTAAATGAGAATCCCTGTTTTAACTTTTATGAAATATTTCACATTACTAACAATTATATCCATTTTCCAGATCTCACATCTAAAATGTGTGTGCAAAGCTTGTTGGATGGCAGCTAGGAGAACACTACAGCGACAATTACAGTATGATGCTAATCATTTAGATCATGCTTTAGATGCTCCAACAATATAAGATGAGCCAGTTTTACATGTGTCAATACAGCAAATACACTAAGGGCTATCTCTGGTTAGCTGCTTAGTGGGCAAACACACAGTTGGCTGTTCTGCCCACATAATGACTATTGCTTGGTACTTGAGTTGGGGATGGCATAATAATATTACTACACCAGCGCCATTCCTAGACAATATTTTTGAAGAAGAGTACATGGAATAATAATGATATTAAAACTTTACTTTGACTGCCTACTTATGTGGTTTTATTATACTTTGACCCTTTAGTTACCATGGAACCCCACAAATTATGCAAGTACTATTTAGTTTTATTGATAGGGTATGTTAATTACAACACTATGCACAAGTTTTCATTGTGGCACAAAAATATTTGTGCTGATTCTAAGTTGTATAGTCAGTTGGGCATTGCCCTTTGTATATACGGACTACACACCTAAGAAAATCCTAAAAGCTTTTAGGCGTGCAGGTTTCCTCACGATGTTTTCCTTCACCGTTAAAGTAAGCGATAATTTATTATGAATACACACATAACTACGAAAAGTCAGAGGTGTGTCAGAGGTTTGAACCCATGACCGCTGAGATTCTCGATCGTGCGCTTAAACGTCGAGGCCATCACTACTCTAAATAAATACATAACAGTCTAAATACTTACTCGACTAAAACGATAGCAGTTATGCCGTACCTACCAGTCGACTTAAATTCTACACTGTTGGTAATGAGATTTACACATGCTGACTCTAGAATACGACACACCTGGTTCATTACACCAGGTTTTACATGTTTTGGGTACATTTTTTGGCAAATGTGTAAATTTTTCTCTGTTTCATAAGCAGCGTCGCTTTCTGAGTCCAGAAGCATTGCATATTCCAGTGGAACGCTGGGTTTGTGCTTGTTACCAAAACTACTTCCTCAGTAGTTATGTAAAGCTATGTTCAAAGTTTGCGTACTTTACATATTCTTAGAATTTTGTATTCTCTAGCAAAATAAACGGTACTACAACGGCTAAGAGTTTGAGCGTCGATTTGAAGTGAGGATAACGCTCCCACTTCATGAACTGGGATGAATATTCAATGTCTGACTGTACGGTAAAGGTATATTTATTGCTTAAATATTTTTTATATTTGCGTTATATCTGAGAAGGGTATCTGAAACAGTGAAGGATTGCTGAAATGATTTTCATGATGAACCTTAGATAAGATTCGAATTCAAGATTGACTGGCCTTGAATTAAGTGAGTTGTTTATAACATATTTCACACAACTGGCCACATAGGTCCAACTGCTATGCTACAGCCTTCGTAATTTAGCGGGGTTAAGCTTATAAATTGTTATTACTTCTACCACGTTTCAAGAAACACCAATTCCTTCAACTAAGTCTTGTCCATTCCGTTCACGTAGGCAGTTCTCGACATGTCAACCGATTGCTGACTTGTAAGAATTATCGAAAAACTGTCAGGCACATTGGACCCTCGAGTGAGGGCACCGCGGGGTACGGCTGGGGTCCCGACGACCCCCGCTGTTCGGCCAACGTCGCCAACTCATTACGGTATTTTCACAGACGCTAATTGTCTGAGTGTTGTTGAGCGTTTCTTTGGCATCTTGGAAGGGATTCGTGTCGGTTGGAATATATTTTTTTTGGACGTAAATGCTATTGCAGCGTCTCTTTTGTGTTGTTGTAGTTATTTTCCAGATCGTTCTGTTGTAAGCCTTGAATCTAGCAGTGTTTATTATGAGACTGCTACAACAGTATTTTATTTTCAATGTAAATAATGTAATTACAGGCGAAAAAAACGCTTCTAAAGTAAAAAAAAAGAAAACGTAATAGACGAATAAGATTCCCCAATATTTAAAAACCATTGTGCCATCCATAACAAGTCGTGATGACGTCGAAGTTTAGGCGCAAGGTCAAGTCAAAGATCGGTGATCGCGCGTTCAAACCTTAGGCGCACACCTCTGACTTTTCTAAGTTAAGTAAGTATGTGTGTATTAACAACGGATAATCACGTACTTTAACAGTGAAGGAAAACCTAGTGAGGAAACCTGCACACCTAACATTTCTTAGGAATTCCTCAGTTGTGTAGTCCGCCAACCCGCTCTAGGCCAGCATGGTGGACTATGGCTTAAACTCTCTCAGTTGTAAAGGAGGCCTGTGCCCAGCAGTGGGACGTACATGGGCTGATGATGATGCCATCCATTATGGAACGTGATAATCAGTTAATGTAGGATCAAATAATGTAACTATCACAAAGATTTCGTTTTATAAATTTAAAATAGGTGAACTTAAAAATAGTTCTAATATAACTAGCCGCTTTTATCTCGATCAGTGATCTCTAGAGCTCTCATTTATCCAAAGTCATATAAAAATAAAATTACTGAACCCATTATTAAAATTCTTAATTACTGGTCTAAAAATTTGAAGTAGTAAGAATTTATTTTATTTTTTCGTTGTCCAACCTGACCTTAATACAGATTTTTTGCCCAGAATCAGGTCTCGAGGTAGCTTCACGTTGAGGACCTCTCGTCCTCGGACCCTCTGTCTTGTCGAACGTTAATGAGACACCCGTAATGATTCATTCGAGGGTCCGAAAGTAGGGCCAAATCGGCGCCCACTTTACATTCGCCCTCCATTTAATTGTCATTAGATTACGTCGTTTGTTTTATCGAGTTTCGCTTCATCAAATAATCAAATCGTATTCGTGATGAAGTCTTTATCACCGTCTAGGGCACTTGACAAAGACACTTTTTATAGCCAAAAAATAATGAATATTTGAGCTTGATGACCTTGAGTTTATCAGCCGTTTCTTCGTCTTTGCCACTTACGATGCTAAACTATATGCTACGGGTTTCTGTAATACATAAATATCCTATAAGGTTAACTATAATACGGTAACCATATAAGATTATAGTTATTTGGAATAAGAAAAATGTCTACTGGTTCTTAATACCCATGACGTAACACTTTTTCCTAAGTGTGGAGTGAAAACTCTTGTGGTTGACAATGTGTGTTGTAACCTTGGCGGTAATCAGTAATAATTAGGTATTTTATAAATAAATGTCCGCGTAGAAGCTTTTATTTTTTAATTTGTGTAATTTCTAATAAGTATTGTCACTTCATATGTGTGTCATATCTTCTTAACTTTGTGCGCGGTCTGTTGAAACATAACCTCAACAGTTATGGGTTTCAATTCCAAGCCCATACTTCTGGTTTTTCTAACTCATATAATTTAATGCGGTGGACTAAGGCTTCACCCCTCTTTTTTGGGCTTGCCTAGCAATACCTTATATTGTATGTGCTAACATAGAAAAGTTGAGTATTCTGCCAATCAATCATCATCATCATCATCAGCCCATATACGTCTCACTGCTGGGCAAGGGCCTCCTCTACCATGTCCACCACGCTGGCCTAGTGCGGGTTGGCGGACTACACACCTAAGAAATTCCTAAGAAGTTTAGATGTGCAGGTTTCATCACGATGTTTTCCTTCACCGTTAGGGGAGAGTTGGATATTACCGAGCCCCTAAGGACTAGGGTCCATAATTAGGTAGATGTTCGATATTAAAAGAAACAAAATGCAGTAATTAGTAGGTCAGTTATTCAGGTACACATACCGTATAACAAAAAAATCGAAAATCGAAAAAGGAAGTAATTATTGTAAAATTACAAAAAACATCAAAGGCGTGGTATTGTCAAACCAGTCCGATAATATCGTGCCTAGGTTTGATAAAATCGTGCCCACATTAATTGCACACAAATGGGAAAGTAACGAAATAAATAGTAATAGAAAATGAATACAATGAATACGGTTTTTTACGAGAAGATAAGGAGACCCTATTCCTATTCTAAAAATTAAATCACTACCTATAAAAAATGTAACGATATATGTAACAAAAACTTGGATTCTTTATATTCTTATTCTTTATTTTGATTCTTTAATTATTTTAACAAAACTTAAATGTTTTTTATAACTAGAAGTCTCTTTGAATTAAATATAGACTAGTCAATATCAAAAATATTTATTATATCAGACAGTTTGCGTTAATTACAACAAAAATCACATAAAAAATTTTTGGCAGAGTCTTTTCCGCTACATTCCTGATGTATCCAGTTCGAACATCTACAACAACGGAACCACATTTCTCCATTGCGACCAAACTCTTGACATACGGCGCATATATCACAATTCTCTAAATCATCTTTATCATCATCGCACATTTGAGTAAGGGGCATATCATCCATACTATCTCTGCTGCTGTCGATACATTCCTTTGAGCTTACTTTGGCTTTCTTTTTTCCTTTGCTGGGTTTTTTCTTCTTGCTTTTTTTGCAATCTTCATTCTCACTGCTTTCGCTACTGTTCAAAATTTTTCTCTTGGCAAACTTTCCTTTGGCTGGTTTCTTAACTTCAACTTTTTTCTTTACAACGTTCTTTTCCTTTGCTATCTTCATTTGTCGCTTCCGTTCTTTTTCCTCTAACTGCTCCTTTAACGGAGTTGATGTTAAAATGTTGGAGTGCTGCTTTTTAACACGTCTCTGTATTTTTATTGTTTTTTGTGGTATAGGGCTCAAATCTTCTAAAATACGTCGCGAAGTGCTCGGTTCAGTGATATTTTTTGTCATACTTTCAGTTAAAGCAGCGGAAGGTATATTCGCAATATTATTGCTGTTAAATGCCGTTTCTTCAGGATTCTGGTCGGTTTGCCTTTGGGGAGTATGAGGTGTTATTTCCTTGGCCCAGTCTAAAATTGATGGAGAGGATGGTTGGCCAAACTCATTTTCGACACCTGTTTCGCTAACTTGCGTCGGTGCTCCTTCAATGATGGGATCAGCAGTTAAAATATATTCGTTGTCGAAAATATGGGGATTCAATGGATATATCCCAGTCACTTCAAATCCCTTAACGGCCTTTTCCATCGTAGCCACTCGCGTGTAAGCTTTATTGAAAATTGAAGCTAAATGGTCATGTGTAATTTTTTCAAATGGATGCATTTTCATAAATAAATCACACTCACGAGAATATGCTGATTTTAATGGGCCATAAAATGTTACATCGAGTGGTTGCATTTTGTGTGACGTATGAGGAGGCAGAGATAGCAAATGAATTCCCTTCTCGCGACAAAATTTATATGCATCTAGCGATTGATGGCTGCTATGATTGTCTAGAATAAGGAGCGCTGGATTTTGCGCATGAGCACCAATATTTGTAGCGAAATGATACAACCATTTCGTGAAAAGTTCTTCATTTATCCACCCAGATTTAGAGCGTTCATAGAGTGCTCCCGGTGGGCCACCAATCCTGAGAGAAGATTTAATCCTCTGCCGTGGAAATATAAACATCGGAGGAACATATATACCTGTTGCGCTAAGTGCACATACCACTGTCACGTTCTGACCGCGTTCTGCACTTGTAGCCTTTCCGACTTGCTTTTGTCCTGTTGGAGCATAAATCTTACCAAGTTTTTGCACAGTGCTGATGCCAGTTTCATCTACATTGAAGATTCGATTGGCTGTAAAATTATGCTTTGTCATGAGTGTCTCTAGGTTAGTAAAAAAAAATGGCTATTTCAGATTTGTTAAATCCCAAAACCCTGTTTAAGCTTGTTGGCTCGGGTAGCCTTAAAGATATTCCAGGATTCCTTTTCAAAAAAGAATACAGCCAACATTTTCCAGCCATCCTTTTCTCGGACGAAAAAATATTTTTGATATTTTTTGCAACAGCAAAGTCATATACCAATTTACGCAACTGTTGCTGAGTTATCCCATAAAACTTATTTGCCATTAGAGTAATAAATGAGACCATTTCTTTCTCTTCTTCTTTTGTAAATGTAGCCTTTCTTCCCATGGGGGGGTCATAATTTTCTCCCAATTTCAGGCGATCTCTAATTGTTGATTCAGGGATACTGAAGTTTCTAGCAGCTGTCTTTATTTTACTTCCGTTTCGTATAGCAGCAAGTGCAGCCTTCATATTTTCTGGATCCCACGACTTCTTCTTTTTCTTTGGAACAGATTCATCCATCTAAAACGAAAATGAAATGAAGTTATATTTATTATGTTGATTTGTATGTATTTTATTTTAATTAGTCATATTAATCACAGCAATCAATATCACACAATTGTTTATCTAAAACTCAATTAATGACTCAAATTAATCAATAATTAATCGGTATATTCGTAGTAAGAGTAGTAAGAGCTACAATGACACGGACAGACAAACAGACACATCATACATAACTTTTTTTCGAGGGTAAAAACAAGTTAATGTTAACAATACATTATTTTCATAGTTTACAATTTCGTGCCCTCGTCTGATAATATCGCGCCCTGGGCGCGAAATTGTCAAACTTCCTCATTTCAATTTTTAACCTCCAAATAATATAGAAAAGTTTATAGTGAGTAAAAACGTATTCTAACATTAATTCTACAGTATACAAGCATTGAAAATTTATGGTAACAAAGTATTATAATAATACAGTTTCACTTACCTCTTATCGCAAGTACGTACGAAATTTTATAAGGAGTGACGAAAAAAACTTCTCCAGCACGTGCTATCTCCGTCGTCGCGCGAAACGTACTGGCGATGCGCGGGGAAGGGTGTAGGCATGTCGAGCTTTGATGTTTCCGAACTGTATCTCAGAACTAGTGGATAGTTTTTTAAATATGCTGATGCGCGGAATTATCAACCGCGCGGTAATATCCAACTCTCCCCTAAAGTACGTGATTATTCATTGTGAATACACACATAACTTCGAAAAGTCAGAGGTGTGTGCCAGGGGTTTGAACCCGCGACCGTCGATATTCTCGACCGCGTGCCCAAACCTCGAGGCCATCACGACTTCACTAATTCTGCCAATACATAAAGTAAATTATCAAACTTCACAATTAGATATTATAAAATTGGACGTTGTTAAAAGTTTTAAGTCCAGATTGTCGTGTAAAGTGCGTTCCACGGTTCGATCGAACTTGTTCATTAAAAGGGATTATTATCTTTTAAAAGATTATTAGAGAAAAAATCTGGAATAGATCAACTTTAAGTATTTGAGTGGAGATGAATTCGTTTTATGTTCCCAATGATGTTTTAATTAAATGTTCAATAACTCCGTCTGGGGTGGAATGAGTTTTAAATTCGATATTTTTGTTTCGACATTGATGTTTTAAGAATTTTAAAATCTTACGGATTGCTCAATTAATTTCTTTTGAACTTTTAATTTTAAGTGCTTTTCTATCGTTGGTCTAGCGGAATAAATTTGCACGTGCTCTGACGTGTTCTTGAGTTCGATTCCCGATAAGAGATTTACACTGCAGTGC
Source organism: Hemaris fuciformis (assembly GCA_907164795.1). Lineage (NCBI taxonomy): Eukaryota > Metazoa > Arthropoda > Insecta > Lepidoptera > Sphingidae > Hemaris > Hemaris fuciformis. The sequence goes on along the minus strand of OU015438.1, from coordinate 16,065,408 downwards.
TGAGTCGGTTTGACAAATTGTGACATGTTCAGCCCGTGTAAGAAGAAACTTGAATCATGACTCGAAATTATTATATTTTTTGTTTAAAATTCTATTTAAGTTTTGTTCTAAAATATATTAAGTCTATGGCTATCTCAGATATGTTTTGGGAAGCGTAGAATATAATTAAGCTGACGTTTTGTCATAATTCTGGCGGAACATAACGTAACAATTGGCACGTTTCGCTAACAAGTTGAAGCTCAAACATGCGTGCTAACCTGACTAATTTACTTTCAAAGAATAAATAAATACCATTACGCTGTAGATAGGATAAAGATTAGTTTTACTATAACGAAAAAGTAACAGAGCTTAATGTTTTTTTTAAATCCCTGTGCAGAAGAAATCTCTTAATTTAATTTTAAATGTATAGTTCAAAAAAAAATTTAGGAAACAAGAGAGTTAATAGGCAGTATATTGCAATGATCGTATTATGCTTATTTGAGTCAAGTCAAATCTAATTAATAAAGATTACATTAACATATAATATCAGAATAATATTGTTAAACATTTCATCCTTGTATGTATGTGAGTTATAAGTACCTATAACAATTTATTAAAACTAATACAAACACTTACGTTTCGCCAGCAACACTTCTTGTCCCTTTAGTTTCGTGTTTTTTTGTAATTATTCCGCGGAGTATCATCATTCAAATTTATAACAATTCACAAGCAACCTCTCAGAAGCCACACTCGCGTAGGCATAAATACCCCACTTAAATAACATACTGCAATCTGCGTAGTTCAGACATGCTTCGTGATTTTCCTACCTGGGCCTCATTTATTGTGGTCACGTGCCGCCGCGTGACTGCCGGCGGACCGAAACGTGGCGGCTATAGCCCGGCTTTTTCTTGCGTTTACAAAGCCGGCTGGTTCGGTGATGGGCTTCCTGTTTACAGGCAAACACTGGGAAGATTGGTCTAAACACTTTTTTGCTATTTGCAGCCTGTCTACAATACAAGTGGGTTCCGCAACAAAGCTCCGTTGTTTAGACGCGTTGAGCGAATGAAAGGAGTGTACACAATGAACGTGCGTGGTAATTTACATGTTAGACTTTGCTGTGTGGTGTGCTTTTGTTTTTTTCATTCTTGTGTCTAAATGATGAGAAAGTGTGTTAGGTAGTGGTGTGTTCTTACACTTACATTTCGCGAGTTATTGTTACCCACTTCTTAGGTGATGCACTTATATGTTTTTTCTATTTTCACGCATCTGTCTTGCTTCTAGTGTTATCGTAGCGGAAAAATTCAATAAAACCATCTGACTCGGGAATATAACCCAAATCTGAATTAACAAAAATTTATTGTTTTTAATACATCGCCATGTTCAATTTTGAAGAAATTTAGTGAATGAACTAGTTTCGTCACGTTACTAATTCACACGTTACTAAAACGCCAAAATTCAGGATGTTATTCATCGGCATTTTTTTTAACTATGTAAAACCTTTTTATACAAATCATTGTCCTTGCCAATTAACCTAAAAGATCTCGTGAAGAATTCTCAATAACAGCACAGAGTTTGGAAATGTGCCCGAGAAACGGTAATAGGCTCGCCCTCTACTACGCGGGACTAATGCATACCTGGCGAAATGTGGGTGCAGAAATGCACCTCTGCCTACCCCTTCGGGGAATACAGGCGTGAGGTTATGTATGTATGTAACACAAAAGATCTAAAGTCTTAAGTAAAAAAAAAACATTTTAAAACTTACATATTATATGTATAGGTATATTGACCTAAAATCTCCCGAATACCTAAGCATTGCCCTTTTGAATTATCTGTTTTCCTTTTCAAAAATTGTGTTTTGGTGTGCACCAGCCCGGGCATCGGCTAAAGCGAGTCGTTAGTTCATAATTTACCGCAGGGCTGGACCGCTCGATACGAGGCTTACATTGACGTTTGACAAATTTATGAGGTCTCGAACTGAAAATGTTCGGTGCGCCCGCCCGAGTATTTGTACGAAAAAACTATGTTTCGCGAATGAAACGAAGTGTTTAAAATGCAGATTGAGTGTTACGAAGTTTTAATTGTGAGTACGATTGCTTGTTGAGTGTCTTACTGCTTGGTTGATGTCATTGTAATATTTTTAAGTCAGTTAAATTTTTGTTTTGTTTTTTTTTTTTATCTGGCTATGATTATAAGGTCTAATTGATCAAATCACAAGTATAAAAATTATTGTAGAATTAGTTTAATAGCACTGCATATAATAATTATTGTTTTCTTTTTAATTATAAAGTTAAACTTTCCGAAAAATATTGTGCTCCGACGACAATATTTTTATTTCAAATTTACTTGAGGGGAACCTTAGTAAAGAGTAGTATTTTATAAAAAAAAGGACGCATTGAAATTATTTTGTCCCCTTTTTGACCCATTTTCAAGTATTAGGAGGCCATTAATTTAAAAATGCAAAATATACAAACGTCGGGTAGAAAGACAAAAAGGTTTTATTGCTTCCTTAAAAATTCACCAAAAATCAACAATTCAATTCTATGCGAGTCACAAAGTGGAAAGATGGATTTCGTATCATTCGCCACTACCACTGGTTTTTAACAGAGCATAAAAATATTATAACGAACGTTCGGTAAAGATCTTTTAACGCGAATGATCCCATAAAATCTATAACAGAAAATATTTATTGTCTTCAAGGATAATTGAGAACTTATTATAATACTTTTTACAAATACACATTTTAGATGTACCTATTCCAAAAATTTTAAAATCAACGCAAATAAAAATATAAACAATTTATAGTCCTAAAAGAAAAATTATAGAATAAATAAAGCATTTAATAAAATTATCGAACAGAATAAATATGTAATCGGTATCGGGATGGTTACAGATTCAATCCTTATTCATCATCAGCCCAAATACGTCCCACTGCTGGGCACGGGCCTCCTCTACGACTGAGAGGGTTTAGGCCTTAGTCCACCACGCTGGCCTCGTGCGGGTTGGCGGACTACACATCTAAGAAATTCCTAAGAACTTTTTAGGTGTGCAGGTTTTATCACGATGTTTTCCTTCACCGTTAAAGCAAGTGATAATTCATTGTGAATACATACATAACTTCGAAAAGTCAGAGGTGTGCGCATGGGGTTTGAACCTGCGACCTTCGAAATTCTCGACCGCGCGCCTAAACCTCGAGGCCATCCCTGCTTTTATTTAATCCTTATTATTGATTGATAATAATATGTAAATAAGCAGAATTCCAAAGAAATGTTTAAATTACAATAAATCAATTAACAAATTTTTAAACTATGAGAAGATCACTCAATTAGTACTTGTCACATCCACTCCCATGGTTATTTATTGTCATGTACATACATATTATGTACAAGCAAGTCTTAGTCTACCGGAGTGCTTTAGCGAAAATGATTCAGTTCAAACTATTCTATGCCATATATAATATTGATAATGTTGTCGATTATTACTTTAAGTTGTCTTCCATAAAATACTATTTGATTTATCTTATTCAGTAATTTAATTAAAATCAAACAACGCAACTTAAAATCAATTTCTAATTAGTTATCTGCTATCCCCCATCGATCTGTCTAGAGCAGTTATTCGTGAGTTTCCAGACGATTCGATATTCATATTCGACGATAATTCAACGATTTGCGTTCGACTTAAAGGTGAGTACACTTGATAAGCGTACTATACAAACACTCGTAAAATACTTCGATATTATCCGAGCAATAGGTTTAATGTCTTACGTAGAGCGAGACAGTGGAGCGAGCGAGACGGGTGCAGGGGAAGTGTTTTTTTTTTTTTTTTTTTTTTTTTTTTTTTTTTTTTTCCTACGGGGAAAATCCTATTTACGGACGGTGTGTCGGACTCACCGGCGCCTTCCGACCCAGCATGGATGTTACCGCCCGTTGTCGGGCGGCCGCTGGGCCGGGTCCCTACCAAATATCAATGCGCCGTAATACCGACTAAAAACCCCGCGACGGCCACCATCAGCGCATTCAACGAGACGGCCCCGGAATACCCTGAAGCCAGAGCTATGGATTGACCCGGGACCGCCTCTGCGCGGTGCCAAAAGGCACACCGAAGCAATTGTTACCCCTCGGGGGCCGCCAAGGTAGGGACGGCGGCCCCGCGTGGCCTCTGGGCGCCGGGCTAGATGTTCGCCCGGCGCCTCCTACGTCGCCTGTTGCGACGAGCGGGATCGGTCTGCTCCCGATCCCGCTCCGCGCTCTCCTTCTGCGAAATGACACGTTCGCAGAAGGAGAGCATAGCTTTCCACGACCTCCGGCTGCCGACCATGGCGGCGACCACGGTCGGCAGCGAGAGGTCTCTCCCCACGACCGCTACGAGAGCGCTGCGCTCCTCGTCCCAGGCTGGGCACTCCTCAAGCGTGTGCTGGGCCGTGTCCTCACGGCAGTTGCCACAATGGTGGCACACGGCGGTCTCCTCCACTCCGACGATGCGACACAGGTACGCACCGAAGCTGCCGTGCCCGGTGAGCACCTGCGTCAGCCGGAAGGTCGGCGCACCGTGGCGCCTGTCCATCCACTGCTGGAGGACAGGACGCACTGCCGCGACGGTCGCCACGCCAGCACTTGGACTCTCCAGCCTGGAACGCCACTCCTCCACGGCGGCGCTGCGGAGGGAGGCCAGCATGGCCTCGACCTCTCTTGGGGCCGGTCTCTGTCCGGATCGCCGGTACGCCTCCTCCCGCCAGAAGAACACTGACGAGAGGGACTTGGCGTCCAGCTCCCAGGGCAGAGTACCCGCCAAAACGCAGGCCGCCTCGTGCGAAATCGTGCGGTACCCTCTAACGATTCGCTGCGCCACCATACGTTGCGGACGATGCAACAAGCGGACACAGCGAGCGCCGAGGGAATTGGCCCACACGGGACACCCGTACAGGGCAGGGGAAGTGTGCACTGTTCAAATACAGGCGATTACGTCGCGAAACCGAAATGGAAGACCGTAGACTCCCAGAGGGACTAATGCATACAGAACGCTAAGTGATATGCTCTACTTCATTTGGAAAATTGTTTTGAAATGTTTGTTTGGAGTAAATTATTTATTATTATCTATAGTTCCAATTCCAAGTCATGATGGTCTCGAGGTTTAGGTACGCGGTCGAGAACCTCGATGAACACACCTCTGGCTTTTCGAAGTTATGTGTGTATTCACAAAGAATTATCACGTACTTTAACAGTGAAGGAAAACTTCGTGATGAAACCTGCACACCTAAAAGTTTTTAGGAATTTCTAAGATGTGTAGTCCGCCAACCCGCACTAGGCCAGCAGCGTGGTGGATTAAGGCCTAAAACCCTCTCAATTTTAGAGCCCGTGCCGTGGTACGTAAATGGGCTGATGATGATGATAGTTCCAATTGTCGTTGTTGCCATACAGACCTAATAAAACATATTATTTGTAGACTATATTGCCAACTCATGGGTTCTAACTTTTAATATCTTGTAAAATGTAGCTTGTAGATGCATCTCAGTAAGTAGCAATAATAATGCCAAAAGAAGGAAATCGATAAATTTTATTAATCTCTAATTAAATTAGATTAGCTTGGGATGCAATTACCAACAAGTGCAGTATTGTTTTCCCTTACTCAGCATAAAAAAACAATATTATCAAGAAATAACTAGATTATATTAATTCGATTAAAGATTTTTCTTAATACATATAAAACTACATACATACTATATTAAGAACTGGTTTTTTAACATTCTACAGAAAATGTATTTCGACAAAGCCGTTAGAATACGAGTAAATTGAAGTGAAACAGATTACTAAACAAGTTCTGAAATAATGGAGGCTCAATTTGGGATATAATTAGTTTCAAGTTTTGTATACATTTCAATAAAAATAAATTATTTCTTGACAACTTACTGGTAGTACCGTCAGATCTTTACTTTGATCGATATGATTGCTAGCTAATCGGACGCAGTTTACTGTGAGGGTCAGTAAATTGAAAACTTATTTATTTATCTAAACTTACTTGTAACCACTTACAAAAGTAATAAATGGAGAAACTAAATACAAAAAATATAAAGTACAAGTGGCGGTCTTATCGCTCTAGGCAATTTCTTACAGACAACCTTAGGATGGATAATAAAAGAGGAAAAATAAAGTGGGTGGCATAAAGCGTACCGAAAAAAAATATTAAAAATAAACTTCAAAAGCTGGCAATGTACCGATGATTCTTCTGGTATTGTGGGTGTCCAAGGGCAATGTCGACCACTTAACATCAAGTAGCTCACTTGCCCGTTTACCTCCTTTCCCATAAAAAGACTTCCCCAAATAATTCGCCTACTACGAATTGTTACATTAGATATAGAAGTACTTACTATTAAACTAATTTCGTTAGTAGAGCATACATCGCAGTGTTCACAGCCGTAGGAAGCAGTCGCGGACGAATTTCGGCATTTCAGATACAGTCGATGCCTTCGCAGATTTCAATCAACCGATCTTTACTTTGCAGTCTCCAGCGCCCCGGGCGCGTCTGTCTTCACTTTTACAAGACCTATTCTTCCAACTCCCTTTATTACGTGTATAATTAACTTTGCTATTGTTTTGAATATTACTTTCTTAGTTTTATCTTGAATCACATAGACATAGACACTTACTTTATAGCCTATTGCCGTCTACTGCTGAACGAAGGCCTTCCCAAGTAGCCGCCAACCATCCCGGTCTTGAGCAGCCTTTATCCATACGCTACCCGCCAACTTTCTCAATTCGTCACTTGAGAAAGCCACTGCGGTCACCAACCCGCTTGCCAAGCGTGGTAACATATAAAACTAACTAACTATGGTAGAACACCCCAAATGGCAACACAGACACTCATGCTCAACTAAACCTGCGTTATATGGGACTGCCTCGTGGTCTTGCGGTACATGTATTTGCCGTGCGATCTAGAGGTCCTGGGTTCGATTCCCGGGTCCAGCAAAGTGTTATTGGGTTTTTCCTTTAGGAAATTCTCAATAGCAGCACGGAGTCTGGAATTGTGCCCGAAAAACGGCAATAGGCTCGCCTCCTATTACGTGGGACTGATACATACCTGGCGAAATGTGGGTGTAGAAATGCACCTCTGCCTACCCCATAAGGGAATACAGGCGTGAGTTTATGTATGTATGTATATGGGACGAACCTAATACCGGGTTACGCGCACACATCCTTACATTTTGGTGGTACTTAGAATTACCTAATAGAATCGAACTTTAGACTTTTCGATCTCACACTTACATTTGCAGCGAGACCAAAGACGCAGTTTTAAATCATGACTCTCATATAGATAGCAAGACTGTATCCACAGTTTTGTCATTGGCTATATCCGACCCATTGCTGAGTGCGGGCTTCTACGGTTGACAGGGATTTCGCTTTGGTTCTCCACAGTGATCCTATATATGTTGATAAATTTCACATACCTATGAATTTGGAAGACTCTGGTGCGTAATAACATTTAAAAGACACACATAGCTTGGTAAAAACAAAGGTATATATCTGAAAGTCAAATATGGCGACAGTATTTTGATTTTAAATGTATTTAGTTTTGGCCCTATCCCACCACACACCCGCCACTGTAACTACTGTGCTCCAGGATCAACAGCGGCACGCACAGTATTGGCGCCGAGCAGTGAAGCTCAGCGAATCTAAGGGGACCTAAATTTGTCATAATCCCGCAACGAAGTTAATCAGAAAGACAAATAAAGGAGGAGTTGGAAAACAAAGCGTTGTCCAGAGTTGTTGTATTTAGGTTTGTAAAATAGTTGTCACAGTTTCACGCCAGTAAAAATTCTATTGTGTACCTACCCTACCATAACAATAGAGTAATGGTTTCAATACACGCATGACAGAACATGTGAGAAGAAGGCTTTGTTAACCGGAGCACACCATTAGCCGGCCGTGTATGCAGTGCAATAATTTACATGCTTGTGTCGTATTAATCAGGTACGCTGGCACCTGAAAGATCACATGCCTCGCTTCTGCAGCCGACAGTTAGTCCGCGTTAAGTAGCAGCTGTGGCGCCACTTGCAGCGGGTAATGAGCTCCAATGGTATCATTGTCATTTGTGTCATAGATACGGCAATGAATGAGCGAATTTATTAATATCGAACGGTGAAGGAAAACAACGTGAGAAAACCTGCATACATAAAAGTTCTTAGGAATTTTTTAACTGTATAGTCTCAGTTGAAGAGAACGCCCGTGCCCATCAGTGGGACGTATAAGGGTTGATGATGATGATGATGGTGATTAATATCGAGCCCTATTATCTCGTGATGGCCTCGAGGTTTAGGCGCGCGGTCGAGAATCTCGACGTTCGCGGGTTCAAACCCCAGGCACACACCTCTGACTTTTCGAAGTTATGTGTGTATTCACAAATAATTATTACGTACTTTAACGGTGAAGGAAAACATCGTGATGAAACCTGCACACCTAAAAGTTCTTAGAAATTTCTTAGGTGTGTAGTCCGCCAACCCGCACTAGGCCAGCGTGGTGGACTAAGGCCTAAACCCTCTCAGTTATAGAGGAGGCCCGTGCCCAGCAGTGGGCCGTATTTGGGCTGATGATGATGAATAATGTTACACAGGTGATTATTAAAGAATTACGCTTGTGAATATGCCAGAAAGTACAAGTGTCTTAGCGATGCACCTTACATCACATACTTAACTAACACACATATGCGTATTCTTCATCATCCTTCTATATACATATGTCCCACTGCTGGGCACGGGCCTCCTCTACAACTGAGAGAGTTTGGACTTAGTTCATCACGCTAGCCTAGTGCGGGTTGGCGGACTACACACGTAAGAAATACGTATAACTATTACATTTTATAAGATATTTAAGACGCTAATCAATTAAATTTCAGGATTAATATTTACATTCACAATATATACTAGTTATTTCATATTTGAGCGTAATTAGATCACCTGAAAGATCACGTGTCTCTCCGTCGAAGCCGACCGTCGGCGCTAAGCATCGGCGGCGGTGCGACTAGCAGCGGGGCCTAACGACATTATAATGAACATTAATTGCTCGGTTAGCCGATTTATGGTGATTTCTTTGAGAAAATACGCAGTGGATGCAGTTTTACGTTAAGTGTAACATTAGACGAGGAAATTAGTTGATTTCAGCATACAATCATATAACGAAATGCAAGGTACGATGCAGTAATCTCAGTATAGTAATGTCTTTGAGTTACAAGGACAATATGAAAAATATCAGAATTAATTTTAAATTCCCAATAATATTACAAAAAAATAGAGTAGAAAATATCTTCAATATTTTATTTGGTAAGTTTCATTAAATGCAGCAAATATCAAATATGACTTAATATTTAAACAAAATCCTAATATTTAGAAATCGCGTGCAATGAGACCACAAAAATCTAATTCACAAATGTTAATCAATTTGAATGCTCACCTATTTATCTTTCATAAAACGTTGTTCAAATTAATTGCATGCGTTTAAAGTTGGCTTATAGTGCTGACATTGGAACTATTAGCCGTGGTGTTTTAATGAGCCTCATTAGAAATAGTCTCCAACGCATTACGCGCGCTTCAATTACTTTGATGCTAAAATATTTATCACACTTATCTATCACATTGGTAGAGCCTATGTTGGAAAGTAATAAAAATGCATTAAATTGGCGAAATAGCCTTATGAGTTGAACGATGATGCTGTATCGGTTTGTATGGGAGAATGAAGTATGAAAGACGGCTTATTTATTTATTTACACTTTATATAAGATGTAAAGGTGGACTTAATGCCTGAGGCAAATTCTGATAATAATGAATATGTATTGACTCGGAAGACTCATTTTAAAACACCAGAAAATGAACGTAAAGTTTTCCTGTTGCGTAATTTTTCGGTGAGAAAGATAGCTTAATGCCCAATTTGCTGGTTGCATTGTATAACATTATATTATATTGTAAATCCCGTCATAATCACACATCAGCGTCCTTATATCCGTATGTTTTCTTATAATCAGCTACTAGGGTAGTCAAAGTATCGTTAGTACGAAACAAGGCACCTGTCCCGCTACCTGCCGTCAGTGGGACCGCGCCCCGCTGCCCGGGCCGCCCAACAACGCGTGTTAATCAGTCAGATCACGGCTAATTGCCGACTGGAGTGCGAAATGCGGGCTTAGTGATGAAATTATCTGCACTTCACTGTTGATTTATGGTTGATTAAATGTTAACGTTTTAACTGCGACCTGCTTTATTTATTGTGTTAGCTAATGATCGTTTCAGCTGCTTTCGATTTTCATTTTAATGTATTTTATTAAATTATATGTATATAAGGTATTTTGATGCAACAAGCGACAGTCTTACCATCATCATCAGGTCATATAAGTCCTACTGCTGGGCACGGGCCTCTTCTACAACTGAGAGGGTTAAGGCTTTAGTCCACCACGCTGGCCTAGTGCGCGTTGGCGGACTACACATAATACAACACATAATGCGCATAAATCTACCCGCAAGATCAACGAGAACTGTTATAACAATAATGACAATAATTAAAAGGTGGACTCTCATCAGCCCGGGCAAAGACAATACAAAATGAATGAATGAATTAAAACATCGATAATTACGAACTTATCACAAGTTGTAATAAAAAATAATTGTAGCCTGTTCTACCTTGTAAGAATTGACTAAGTTTTTTCATTTTATTCCAGAGAATATTACAAAAGGCGAACTTTCTCAAACCTAGATCTTGTATGGATTTCCGAGGGATATCCATATTCAGCAGGTTTCTACTTTAGAATTTCAATGAAGCTTTAATATTCTTTCACGGCGCGGCGCTAGAAAAATCTGATTAGGAAGCAAACTATCCTCAAAATATTGTTGAAAATAATATGCTGATCACACGGACTATTATGTTTTTGGGATCTAGAAAAAAATGCCCTTCGGATTTGATCTCATCTGCACTACAAATACTTTATAAATTATTCTAACTTATTCTAAGGCCCCTTTTTGGTTGTGATGGCAGTTATTCTTACTACTATGCTTTTCTACAATCAGTTTAAATTCTCAATATATTTTAAAACAATAAATAAAGGACAAAGCTGGATGCAGGTTGCCCTCTTTGGGGCAATCATAGACTTTTCCAACTTTTCTATAAGGAAATATTTCCACCAATAGACGTTGGCTGACTGATGATGCTAAACCATCAATATCCAAGATTTGTTTGTTAAAAACCTTTCTAATATTTGAGAAATATTATTATCAGCCTAAAACTAATCTTTGCCTTTAGATAAAATTAAATCAGCAAGGATCTCAACATGAGCATTAATAGACTAATTTAGCGTCGAAATTAATTTTGTTAGCTAAGTTAATATTATTTTGGCGTAATTATAACTTATCCACTTTAACTTGAACCGATTGTTGGTATCGATCCTCAGTACATATGTATATTGTGACGTCACCAGCTTTTAATTTAGATTAACCTTTGATAACAATTGTTGTTTTAATGCAATTAAGGAATTCACATCTTTACGATTATCCCCAAAAAGGGTGGCATAGGTGTGTTTCCATATCCATATTTTATCAGCTGTTTCTTTAGAATCAAAGATTATTTGCGGTCCAAATTTACGATCACAATCCCGCAAAGCCTCACGTAATATGACCTTTCGTCTTTAATTGTTTTTTCTTTGACTGCATGCTGCTACTGAGATTTTTAAAACCTAATAACAATACCGGTACCTGAAACCATCAACATCAGCCCATAACGCCGCACTGCTGGGCACGGGCCTCCTCTACCATTGAGAGGGTTTAGGCCTTAGTCCACTACGCTGGCCAAGTGCGGGTTGGCGGACTACACACCTAAGAAATTCCTAAGAACTTTTAGGTGTGCAGGTTTCTTCATGATGTTTTCCTTCATCGTTAAAGTACGTGATAATTCATTGTGAATACACACATAACTTCAAAAAGTCAGAGGTGTGTGCCTGAGATTCTCGACCGCGCGCCTTAACCTCGAGGCCATCACGACTTCAATATCAGTACCTGAAATGTATAAGTAAAAATACAATAAAACTAACGCCCGGTGAGATGTGTCTGACGAGGTATTTTTTACACGCATTACACCATGACTGCTTTAGGTCCTGATCTTATTCCATTAGATTTCATGTAGCCCTTAAATATACGATAACTGCTCAAACCAGTCACATGGCCGTATTCGAAACCGCATGTAGGTACCGAATAAATTAAATTTTGATTAGAATACATTCACCCTGCTCCAACTTTCGTCTCATCGGCACATTTACTAGTTCCGATATTAATATCTCAGGCAAGTCATATATCGGCGTAAAGCTTAGTGCACACAATATGTCCGTGTTGGAATATTAAACCGAGTCGGCACCTGCGACTCGTTCTCGGCCTGTCTGACTCGGTAGTGCTGACACGCGCCTACGTGCTTATTAACGTTTCAAAATCCGTCATTTGCATCCTCTTGTATGCGATTCAGTGTAAAAGCTATAGTTCATGATAGCTTAATAAAAACTGCACTTAGCCAGGGTAGTGGAATGAGAATTCTTATATCAGCCCACATACGTTCAGCTGCTGGGTAATGGTACAATTGTGGGGTTTTAGGGCTTAGTCTACCACAAAGGTGTAATGTGGGTTTGGGGGACTTTATAAATATAAAATACATCATGGAAAATTTTGGGGTATGCAAGTTTCCTCAAAAATTTTCACCGTTGAAGTGCGGGATTATTAATTGTGAAAACACATATTACTTCGAAGACGGTAATAGGCTCTCATTCTATTATGTTTAATTTAAGAATCAAAATGGCGTAACGTGGTTCTGGAAATACAAGGCGTATTAGCTTACAGAAAAATATAGGTCTAAGTGCATGTAAATTTATTTGGTACCAAGTTGTTTATAAAATAAATTCACTTTTAGAAGAAAAAAATCAGTCTGTAAAATCTACAGTAAAGAAATCTCCACAGCTCTTCCCGTGTAAAAGAAATAAAAGTCTGCAAATCCCCATTGAGCCTGCGCGATGGATTAAAGCCTATCTCGTCTCAACTATCCTTCACAGGAGGCTCGTATTCAACAGTAGGACGTAAAGGCATTCCCAGTGGTGCGCCGACTCACAAATGACGAAAATCCCTCATCATTTACACAGTTACAGCTAGTCTTCTTTATGGTTATATATGTACAAATGGTTTCCTAAAAATCCATAATATGTGTATGTGAAAGGATATTTAAAATGAGGCTTTTTTATTTATGCCCTGGCCTGGGAGTAAGTAAATTGATCAGAGTTTTGTTTTGTTGCAACATTATGTATCGTTATTACATTTATAAATAAAATAATAATAATAAATACACCCAACAGTCACATACATAGTTCTGATCCCACACTAAGATACAAGTCTTGTGTCGTGGGTATCAGAAACTACGAGAGACTTTTCGGTCTCACATACACCCAGACCCGAAACAAATATTTGTGGATCACACAAACATTTGTCTCGGTGCGGGGATCGAACCCGCGGCCTCTCGTTTCGCAAGCTGGTGTCTAGCCAACTGCGCCACGGGACTGTCATAATTTACAATTTAATGACATGATAATGACATAATTTAAAATTTTAATAATGTCAACAAAAAAAAAGTATATATTGCTATTTTCTATAGAATTTAAAAAAAATTCAATTAGTGCTGCTGAGGGAATTTCTTGCCGTTTCTTCTACACAGCGATAACACGTTTCGAATCGGCAATGGTTTAAAATTGACGATTAAAAAGAATTATAAAAGTCTATTTGAATAAAGATAATTTGACTTTGACTTTAAGTTTTTTTCTATTTACTTAAGAGATTAAAAAGAAAATTGAACTACAATAAAGTAACAGAATAGGAAGCAGTTTACAACACTATGATATAATATTCTTTAGCATTTTTAAATTTATAATTAACAGCTTAAAAAATTACATACATACATAAACTCACGCCTATATTCCCCGAAGGGGTAGGCAGAGGTGCATTTCTGCACCCACACTCCGCCAGGTATGCATCAGTCCCACGTAATAGGGGGCGAGCCTATTGCCGTTTTTCGGGCACATTTCCAGACTCCGTGCTGTTACTGAGAATTTCCTAATGGAACAACCCCATAACACTTTGCCCGACCCGGGAATCGAACCCAAGACCTCTAGATCCCACGGCACATACTTGTACCGCGAGACCACGAGGCAGTCAAATGATTTTTCTGTAAGATTAATACAACTTAACTGCATGTTATCTTGACATTAATGACATTGTCTTTTCAATCAAAGCTTTTAAGGGTGCGTGCTGATTTATAGCTCATTTTGGAAAGAGATTTTTTGTTCTTAAATAGATTGATTCAATCTATTGATGTAGAATGATGGTATGTTTCAGTTTGACTTTACAATTAATTTGCATTGTCTAATACAATTTAATGTAAATGGAGTTTGGAATATCTATCAGGTCAGTCACGTTTTTAAAATTATCGTTTTAGGCAGTCTCTGTTGTTCAAACGTTCAGGTTCAGATTCATAACCTGCATAAATCCATAAAATGTATCATTCTTAAATGATCTCAAATCTCACTTTTTATGATATCTATAAACCGCAAACAATTTTGATACCCACGACAATACAATAATCGCGTGTCTATGTATTGAGTTTGAGTCGTAACAGAAATTAAAATGTCTGCATGTACGATTTAGACGCCAAGGGCTCATTTCTCGAGTTAGACAAAATGTTATTTTGGTTTTTAGGTAACTCTTAATAGAAACAGAGAATTAAGTATGTGCCGTGCGATCTAGAGGTCCTGGGTTCGATTCCCGGGTCGGGCAAAGTGTTATTGGGTTTTTCCATTAGGAAATTCTCGGTAACTGCACGGAGTCTGGAAAAGTTGCTCGAAAAACGGCAATAGGCTCGCCCCCTATTACGTGGGACTGATACATACCTGGCGAAATGTGGGTGCAGAAATGCACCTCTGCCTACCCTTTCGGGGAATACAGGCGTGAGTTTATGTATGTATGTATGTAGAATTTAGTAATGTGCCCTGCAACCAATTTCCAGTATATAACTGTCAAAACGTCATGTAATACTTTCGGCCCCTTTGAAGGAATTGAGGTAAAACTAATACAATACTTACTGTGGCACCTGTACACAAAAAGAGGTAAACAGAATTGTATTTCATCACCCACGTTCCGTGAACTAACACAACAACACGAATACGGAATATTAAAACGGCACATGTTTCGAGATTGGTGCATGGTGATGATTGCACGGCGACAACTCCTTATATTACCGCCGGGTCGCACCTGCGATAGATTGCACCCGAGCGAACTGTGGCGACGCTTTCCACGTACCCCGGCGAGCGTGTATACACACCTTTATATTGCTAAAGGTTTGGCGATTGAGAGTTTTGGTAAATGTTTCTGTCGTAGTGCGGACTGGTGAACTTCAGACACATGAAATAACTAAAACTTAAACCTCCGTATCAAATTTTTCTCAAACCAACTCATTACTCTCCCTCAGTCAAGCTAGTTTCCTTCGCATTATCTAACTGTGTTTCATAAAACATCCCTGCTATTTTCCGCGATAATTCTTCCAGCTCATTTCCCCCACTACATATAAAACTTGATAGTTGTCCGTCCATTGTGCGGAGAGCTATTGTCTCGGCGTCTCAACGATGGCTTCTAATTAATTCCTATTCTGCTGAGATGTCATTCCTATCACCTGGACCGGATGTTTGGCTCTATTATTGGGCGTCGCGTTGTTTAGTCATATTTATCTATGAGAAATATTATTTGTTCTAGATAGTATAAGAATTATTGTGTCAAAAATAAGTGTCATTAAATTTGAGTTTTGGGTCAGTGTTAGGATCAACGAGTGGGCTTGCGTTCAATGGTCATGTATTTTCGTTTTTATATTTAATTCAGTTGACTGGTAGAAAACCATAATTTAGTCCAGTAAATATCTTTGCGTATTATATTTCTTAAAGTAAATATTTTGTTTAAGAAATAAAATTTAATGTTAAGGACTTGAGGCTTACCTCTGTTGTAATTTAAATTCTGAAGATTTGGAACAATTTTAAAAATCAGATAACTTTAAATTTTTTTTCTAAAAAAATATGAAATAAATTTCGTAAAATAGAATTCGAAAGATAAATAGATAATGTAAAAAATAAGTAAACAGTTTTAAATGAATGGAAAAACATTTACCACAAAAAAAACGAAATACCTTAAAATTGCCTTAAAATGAAAACATTCGTAATATTATTTCCAGCAGTAACACAAAGCCTTCACCTTTGATCGCGAGTTAAATATAATCGGGCTACAAATCTACATCTGGGCCGAGCATTCCTCGCAAAGAATTCACAAGAATAACTGAACATTGGAAGAAAAAAACTAAGTATCTGAAAGCGTGTTCGTATTGGCTTAGCGATTCCATCGTCAATTGTACCCGGGCGGGTATTCAGACGATCTCACTATTCAGAGATCACGTCCGTGCTGCGATCCGGTGCACGAGACAAGGGACGAGCGTTAGGAGAAGAAATAAAAATAAAAATGCTTTATTGTATTTTCTATACTAAACCTAAATACAGCTTTCATATGGGAAAACTGTTTGTGAGTATGACAATACCTGTGTTAGGAGATTTCGCTCTTCCTATATTAAATACTCTCTACTCTCTTCCTATATACGAGTAGATATTACCAATGTAATATGTAATAATTAGGTACATTTTACAAATTACTATAAGACACATTTAGTTTAATTGTAGGTACGTGTTAAGTCGTGATGGCCTCGAGGTTTAGCCACGCGGTCGGGAATCTCGACGGTCGCGGATTCAAACCCCAGGCATACACCTTCGAGTTTTCAAAGTTATGTGTGTATGCACAAAGAATTACTACGTACTTTAACGGCGAAGGAAAACATCGTGATTAAACCTGCACACCTAAGAGTTCTTAGGAATTTCTTAGGTGTGTAGTCCGCCAACCCGCACTAGGCCAGCGTGGTGGACTAAGGCCTAAACCCTCTCAGTTGTAGAGAAGGCCCGTGCCCAGCGTGGGACGTTTATGGGCTGATGATGATGATGTGTGTGTGTTCGTGACAGTATTAATTATAAAAAAATATATAATTAACTTTAATAATAGACTAGGTAGCAATCAAACCCGAGACTTTTTGTTCAATTTCGTAATAAAGTCAATATTGTAAGAAACCGAAAGTGTTTTGAGCCTCACAAGGGGATACAGAGAAATATTTGTATAGAAGGAGAATGGGTGTGTTGCATATCTTCCGTTTAACCAGTCAAGTTTAGCAAAACACAAATATCTACAAGTTTTCATTTCATTATTCCAAGAAAATTATTCCACGCCTCAATCACAGATGCATAATTCATACTTTTATGCTATTGGAAAAGAGGAAATAGAGTATAGGCCATTTCTATGTATGAACAATCAAAAAGCATGGGAGTATAATGCCAAACTGTTTTTTTTAGTTAAAAATCAAAGAATCGCTTATCTCTCACGCCCGTACCAACCAGGCTACGCTGAAGGCAAGCGGTGACTGGTAAAAAAACGTGTCTAGATGTAACAATGGCCGAGGTGGTTGCCGTAGCAGACACCAGAAAATATATGAAGGCCACCATTTTCTTCCTTTTCCATTCGGTTCGATTACACACCGACTACAGAAACTGGGAATACCCTCAGTCAATATCCTATCGGTGCAATAGATTTAATTAAATTCAGAGATTTAATGTGCCAAACCTACCACACTGGCACGGTGCTTATGTCGTACTGCATTAAGAGTTTTTACAGACAAAAGAATGCGATCTCTCATCAGCCGAGACTATTATGCTGGCTTTTTCGAATTTTTTGTTTGTTATTTTTTTCCTGAAATAATTAACTCTCAAGCTAAGCTTAAAACTATTGATACAGCTTAAAAAAATACTATGTAATTTCCATTGTAGGTAATTTAAAAACATTGTAAATGTGTAATATGCTTAAAATACTATAGGTTTAGTTAATTTTACTACTAGTCAATCATGCTTTGGCCTGTTCCATTTATTGACGTTAGAGAAAACGAGACACAAAATAACATCAAGGTTAACAAATTATCACGTCCGCTACTAAAATAAAAATGTTCAAGCTAGTAATGATAAGACGTAAAAAACTATTACGCCGATGGATTTATCTACCATACAGACAATAGCAACGAAATCTAACAGATTCAGGATTGAACAGATAAAATGTAAAAACAGGCAGAGAATGACGTATCAAATAATCCTAAGCACATCTGAATCGCTATAACGGAATAAATTAAGCAAAAATGTAGTAGAACCGATGTAAAACGTGAAAAGCAAGGCTCATTTCTCGGTTCCATTGAGGCAACGTTAGGCCATTCATTGCTTGCTGGAGTTCAGGCCGATTCATTTACGAGCGTCTCAGGGCCCCGGGCCGCGTTATTTAAAAAGGAGAAATTCTAGAAAAATGCCGCCAGACGTGTGCTTTGAGTATGGGCTCATTATGAGTTTTCTTTGAATACAGGTGTGTTCATTAACGGTGTGGAGTGCGGTGCAAAGGAATTTTTCATTTGGCTTCGAATTGAGTTCCATTGCCGTGCTATTGCCACGTGGATTGAGTTTAGATTCAATTATGAGATTGGATTTTTAATTTATATTTCGTTGAAGATTTTATATTTTTAATTACTCAATCATAAAATTGTTTTTCAATTATGGAAAAATAAATAATATAGGAAAAATAATCACTCGTTTTAAAAATACTGCAAAGTAGTTTTGAACTTTTCGTGTCAATTGTAACTAAAGTATTACGATTTTCATCATCATCATCATCATCATCAGCCCAAATACGTCCCACTGCTGGGCACGGGCCTCCTATAATCTGAGAGGGTTTAAGCCTTAGTCCCCCACGCTGGCCTAGTGCGGGTTGGCGGACTACACACCTAAGAAATTCCTAAGAACTCTTAGGTGTGCAGGTTTTATCACGATGTTTTCCTTCACCGTTAAAGCAAGTGATAATTCATTGTGAATTACGATATTAACTTATTTAATTATATTTGTTGAAGCACTGAAACATATTATACACTACTCGTCTTTTTGTTAATTTTGACAACAATGCATTTACAAAACTTTTAAGATCAGATAACATTCTTTGAAGAAAATAAACCCTGTTAAAGACAGACTCAGATATTGAACATGATTATTTTTGGACTTTATGAAAGCTTTTATCTACGTACTAATTTAAGATTTTCTTTGTTACAGATCGGCAGATTCCACGAAGCTTTTAATTGCAAGGTAAGAGATTGTCTGCTATGGAGTGTTTTGATCTAAAATGGTGATATTGTGAAGGATTTTAATATAAGGGCATTTATATTATGTTTTATATAGGAAAATTTATTTAAATGAAGGCATTTGGAAGTTAATTCGTAGTTGTCTCTTTAAGAGTTAACTTGAGGAAGATAACATTGAAATTCTAAATATACTTCATACTTATTTATGTTTCTAAGTCAATAATTTCATAGAACACATTTCGTCGTGCATAGTCGTTAATACAGATAGCAATAAAAATATTTTTTCATTAATTAAATATTATTTCAAAAAAATTCACAAACCCTTTTAACCAGAGCGTGGAAGTTATTTACAACCCAAAAACTACCACCAATCACCACATAATTCGCAATTTGTAAACAAAGAGCATTCATTAAGGCTTTATTGTTCTGCTTAAAATTTGCAAGCATTAAAATTTATCAGTGTTCCACCCACTTAAATAATTTTCTAAAAGGGTCCAATTTCTCACGGGTTTATTGTAAGATCCTCTCGGTGTACGACCCTTAACGATGTTAATTCGGAATTAATTCTCGTGATACGGCCCCGTTGATTAAAACTTGATTACTAAATAAATCTTGCGCTGTTTTGTCGAGAAGTCGTTTTGATTAAGCACACGGGCGGGGTTCCGTTCCCGCTCGATATATGTAACTATAAATTAAAGATGTTTCACACTGTCGCCATTTTCCTCCAGCTTAATGGCTTTTAATGGGTGTTGTTTATTGTTTATGGAGCGGTTAGGCTTCTTATATGTGTAGCGATGGTACAAACTACTTTAAATATTCGTTTTCATATTTATGTGTTTTAATGGTTTATCTTCATCCAGATATAATTTCAATTTGAATGAAGAATCACTGCTGAGCACGGGCCTCCTCTGCAACTGAGGGGATTTAGGTCTTAGTCCACCACGCTGGCCTAGTGCATGTTGGCGGACTACACACCTAAGAAATTCCTAAGAACTTTATTTTAGATGTGCAGGTTTCCTCACGATGTTTTCGTTCACAGTTAATGCAAGTGACAATTCATATTGAATACACACATAACTTCGAAAAGTCAGAGGTGTGTGCCTGGGGTTTGAACCCGCGGCCGCCGAGATTCTCAACTGCGCGCCTAAGCCTCGAGGCAATCACTACTTTTACTTACAAACTACTTTATTACAACTGTAAGTCACAAAAAAACGCTATATTCGTATCATTAACAAAGTATATAACGAGTATATATATTTTTTGTTAAATAAAAATTTAAAAAAACTATTCACGTTATTTATTTTTTCATTTTAATCATCAAGATAATATTTCTTCACATCAAATATATTTTCCTTCCTATGTTTTGCGTATCTCATAGTTATTGCCACAATTGCTGTAAACGTCTCGTCTGATTAACATCATGAAAGTCGACAAGCCGCAACTTTTTAAAATTTAATTTTATTATTTCATAAGTCGAAACATAGTGAGTGCAACATTGCTTTTTAAAATATCACCTGTGCGCAATGAATTATCACTCCTATTGACGGACAACTCACGGTTGCAATTCGCATGACATGATTTAATATGTACCGTTCACGGTTACAACACGCATACAATATTTCCCTTTTGTGCTTGGAAAATTTAATAAGCATTTAACACTTCAAAGCCCTTGTGCCAAGCAATTTAACGTAGTCGACGAAAAACACAGCGTTTTCGGTTACCGACGTAATTGGTTTAGACTACATCGTAGGCTGGGAGGCGGACATGTTTATCGGAGCGAGATACTGGTATAGTAACATCTGTAGTTGAGTGGTTCCAATAGTAAAGACAAACGGCGAAGATCAAGTTTTGATTCAGTCTTAATAACTAAAATATGTATTTATTTATCACGAAACTTTTTTAAACAGGGTATATTCAGATCTAAAATCTACTTAGGCCTAAACCCTCTCAGTTGTAGAGTAGGCCCGGGCCCAGCAGTGGGACGTATTTGGGCTGATGATAATGATGATAATATTCAGATCAGAAAACTGAGGCAAGTAATAGCTAAGGTCATTAAAAACTCCCTGGCGTTAAAATCCCGACAAAAAATAAGGAATACTTACTTGAAGACAGCCTGTATAGACTTATAATCCATTTTTAAATTCTTAAATTTAAAATAAAATTATTGATTTTCAAAAATCTATTCTTTATATTTCAAATTACTTTGATTGTTTCTTTACTTTGGCATTATTTAATTCGGTTTCGGCTGGTTGAGCTGTCAGGACAATTATCAGGTAAACGAAATCTATTATTTCAGTATTTAAAATATGGACGCTTACCTAATGTTCTAACAACAAACACCATCACTATTCAGAGGCTTAAATGATAAAAATTATACATTCTTTTTTTTATGTTTGTTGTTTTAAATGATTGAAAAAAAATATAGGACGTAATTATAATATAATCCATATATGGATACAAGTCAATTTAATTATACCAAATTTATACTATCACTTACAAATAAATCAATTTATGCTTGATCTTACATCTTGCAGCTACAAAAAATTGCGGATCCTGGTCAACTCGGCGGGGAAAAGATTAATTAGCACCGAAAACAGCGAGGCAACGCTTTAGAGCGCTTTTATCGCTTACAGCGTAATCACTGGGCGAATGGGCAAATTGATGCACCCATTGCAACCCTTATTACCCATGCAATAACGACTATTTGTTAGTATCCAGTCGCGCGGAAACTTGCTAAAAATTCAGCGGCTTAATATCATGTTTTAAAGAATTTTAAAAAATTGTGTCAGATATTTTAACACGTCGTATACATACAGGATTTGTTTAAGCCTTTATGATTTATTCGGAATGCGTTTTAGTATGTTTTTACTTAACTAATGTTTAAAGTTTATGCGGTGGATATGGTATAAATAGATTATTGTGCATACAGGAAGTGCATCTTATTCATAATTTACTGCAGCTTCAATTTAACACTTTACCTGAGATGATGTGTGCCACAATCTTACGCATATTTATCCACGGTGCCTAACTAGGGATATTTACCTTTGCGGTGGTAAAATAGGAGGATTATAGGGGAGATATGACTTTTCGGAGTTATGTGTGTATTCACAAAAAAATATCAAGTGCTTTAACGGTGAAGGAAAACATCGTGATGAAACCTGCACACCTAAAAGTTCTTAGGAATTTCCTAGGTGTGTAGTCCGCCAACCCGCACTAGGCCAGCGTGGTGGAGTTAGGCCTAAACCCTCTTAGTTGTTGAGGAGGCCGTGCCCAGCAGTGGGACGTATATGGGCTGATGATGATGATAGGGGAGATAACCTTATGATAGAAAAATTCTAAATCCACAAAAATGTAGGTCCGATTTTTTTTACCGGAAATTAGGAATCTGAGTTTTGCTAGTTAGAATTTTCTAATGAAAAACGTTAGTGGGTTTTGCCACTGACCAAACTGCACATTGACTTCTAGATCTTACGGCATACATTTGAGCCACAAGGAATTCGATACATATGGTACATATGTTTTAATTTTAACTTCACAGCAATATAATATGAAAGGTGGCGGGTAGCGAATGGATAAGGGCTGCTCAAGACCGGGATGGTTGGCGCCTACTTGGGGAGGCCTTCCTTCAGCAATTCGTTCAGTGAACGACGATAGGCTGAGAATAGAATAGAATAATAACAATATAATAAGGCAAGCAAAACACTGTTTCATATTTCCGTTGTAGTAGAAACACTGAATAGTCCTCGAGGATATACTCCGCAGCGTGCGATTTTTCAAACCGCTCCCCCATAAAATATTTCAACTAATTTCCGTTACAAGAACTTTTCTTTTAAAAGCTTCTTTCAGTTATTTTATGCTTATCTGAATCTTGGAAGTTTGATGAACTATCTGTGGGAACGGGTGCTGTGAAATTAATTTTACACTTGATAAAGCCGGGGTGTTTTAGGGTTCCTTAATTCTCGGCGAGTTTGTAAAAAACCGCGTGAAATTGCTTTCCGATAAGTCGTTGTTATAGCTGCCCTTGCTTGTGAAACTTTACTGTGTTCACATTTTTTCAATTTTATTGCATCGTCAGCATTGTGGCATAAATCATCGCGTCTGGTTTAATGCACACGACGCCTTGGGTTCGAATCGTGGGTCGGGTAGTTTTATGGAATTTTCCTCACATTGAAGTAGCAAGGAGTTTACAAATGTGTTCGGAACACGGCAATAGGCTCGACTTCTATGTATTTTTCTATATTATCCACTGTTCTCCACTTCAAAGTAATAAATAAATAAATACACCCAACAGTCACATACATATTTCTGACCCCACATCAAGATACGAGTCTTGTGTCGTGGGTATCAGGAACTACGAGAGACTTTTCGGTCTCACAAACACCCAGACCCCGAACAAATATTTGTGTATCACACAAACATGTTTCTCGGTGCGGGGATCGAACCCGCGGCCTCTTGTTTCGCAATCTGGTGTCTAGCCAACTGCGCCACGGGGCTGTCAAAAGTTCACTTTTTGAATTTTTAGACTCCATAAAATACAAGTCCACACATACTTACAAGGACCAATTCGCGAGCAATTCTTGTGTATCTTGTGTAGTCTGTTCCATGCAATATTTTAAATCCGAAGTCTTCGCTTTGTCCAAACAAAGGGAGCTCGCTACGGTTGTATGTATTGGGAAATTCAATAGGATAGCTTATAAAATGTCTGCGGACACATCTCGACCGCCGCTCGGGTTATGAGATTGGAAGTGGTGGCACTGAAACATATAATTTAGCCAGGGCTTTCTCTTCGGACGCCCTTTACTATGTTCCGTGGTGCCACAGTGTTCATCAATCAGTATCACAATTTTTTATATGTATAGTTTGCATCTGTCTACCGTACTAGTAAAAGACCTTAAAGGTATTTTTTTTGATTCCCAATTTTTATTTGGGGTCGGCGCAGTATGTTTTTTCCTTCCAAACATCCCTATCAGCCGTCATGTCTTTAGTCACCCCTTTTTTCTTTCATATCTTCTCTCACGCACTCCATCCATCTTTTCTTTGGCCTTTCTCTGCTTATCCATCCTTCGACTGTCATAGTCATTACTTATTTACCAATATATGTATGTTATTGGTTTATTTTTTGGATAGTGGCATTGTAAAGTAAAATATCGGTATATTCTTAAATGCCAGGGACATATTATGTAATATTTAACATTTGCGCATAGAATGCTGATAATATTATTACAACTTTCTGTCATCAGTTGGTACAGTCTCTCCATTCTAGACGACTTTATGTTATTCTCATATTCAATACAATAGTTTGTGATTGAATTAATGAGCTGCTCTGATTCGGAAAATATTATCTTTGTATCAATATTGTAAAGTATTCTAATTGGAAAAGAGCAACACTGGAGTTTCTTGCCTGTTCTTCTCCAGTGATGACTGCCTTTCAAACTGAGTGCTTAAGTAATTTTTTAATATGACTGAACCTCAGTGATGTATGTACCTATTTGTTATTTAATAGATTCAATAAGTATTATTTCATTTTATTATGCTAACCCGTTCTTTACCAGACGCATATAAGCTTAACACCACACAACGTCACGCTTCGTGGGACACAATGATAGTGTTTTATGCGTGGCTCAGCCCCTTACAGGAGCCTCTTTAATGTAAGAGGGCTGAACCACGCACGTTATTACTGCCGGTTTGTAGACTTCACGTACCAACCAAATTATTGTAGAGATTTTTTTAGGATTTTAGGTCACTCGTCACGTTTTTCGTCGTCTCTAAAATGTGATTTAGTTAGATATTAACGTACTAAACCCTTTAGCGATCGAACTTATTTGATAAAAACTCTATTACCAGTCATCGATTTTATATTTTAATTACAATAATCTATCTGATGAGCATGAGCATTCTTAAGCATATTTACAAAGACCTTATAAAGAGCATAGGTACAAAGCCAAACTTTATGGACTCACGAAATAATTCATAAGGGATACAATATGAACCAAGTTGCTTTACTGTTGTGATATTAACTCCACTAGGGTCTGGGGTGGAGAATGCCAACTTATTGTATAAGGCATAGTAAATTATCGTAAGTCGCACGTGTTTGCAATGTTTGCGCGGCGAAAATTGGGTGCCGATGCTTAGGTGGGGCGTTTTCAACTCTCATTGGCCTCTAATTTCGACTGATATTGGTTGGAGACGCAATTTGCTCTATGAATTTGTATAGAAACTAGCTTTTGCCCGCGACTCCGTCCGCGTAGACTACAGGGTTGGGTTCAGAAATAAAATAAGTTGTAGTCTATTTTATTCCACAGAGTCCCATTTACGTCCATACCAAAAATCGTTCACATCGGTCACATGGTTTAGGCGTGAAAGCGTAACAGTCATATAGTTATTTTCTCATTTATAACATACCAGGTAAAACCAAGGAGTTTAAAAATAAATTTCTGAACGCACGCATAAATATTTGACAACTAACAAATATGTCACTACCTTTTCATTACTGATTATTCTACATTTTAAAATGTAAAATGCGCAATTGTTCGAATATTGTGGATATATGTTGTCGATTCAAAACCTTTATTTAAATACGTTCATTAATATGAGGGGACCATTAACCGTATTGGCGGGATAAACATAAAATGTTTGACGTACGTGACGCGTACGCCAAAATAGCCCGCAGATAGCAGATTTTTCCCGACTTACTTGACAATTATCGTTATATTTTGGACAATTCACACACTATCTTTAAAAAGTATAGCCTATGTGTTAGTCCGATGTATAAGCTATATTATTGTAAATTTTCATTACAATCCATTCGGTAGTTTTTGCGTGAAAGAGCAACAAATATCCAGACATCCAGACATCCAGACATCCAGACATCCATACATTATTACAAACTTTCGCGTTTATAATATTAGTAAGATGTAGGTATTTGTATTACAAGGCACATAAACTACTTATTCGTGTCTGATTTTGTTTTCTGTCATACATATTCGAAGAGTCGTGATTGCCTCGAGGCTCAGTCAAGACCAAATATTGAAAGATACGGAATCAAATTCCAGGCACACACCTCCTCCTCGAAATTATTTATTTATTTATTTGTTAACACTTTCTTGTATATCTACAAAATTATATAAAGAAACTTAGGTAATAAGAAAGAAGACAAGAGGCGGCCTTATCGCTCTAGGCAATTTCTTCCAGGCAACCTCAGGATGGATAATAAAAGAGGAAAAATAAATAGGGTAGAAAAAAGTGTATAGAAAGAAGTAAAAGAGAGAAAAAAAAACAACTATAATAAAATAAATAATATTAATAACTGAGTAAATAAAAATAATATAAATATATATAAAATGTAAAAATAAATTTATATTTTTAAACATATACTTACACTAAAATACATAAATAAAAATATATACATACATACATATATTATATCTAATGTATAGCATAAAAACAGGTGAGTGGAGAAAAGATAGATCAGAGATCACTTGTCTTTTAAATGAGTGAATTGTTTTCGCTCGTCTTATAACAGGTGGAAGGGCATTCCATATTATGTTATTCCATATTATTATGTTAGTATTCATAATGAATTGTGTGTAAACAGTTGTGAAAAAAACTGCACAACCGAAAGGATCTCTAGGAATTTCTTGGGTATATGTTACCCGCCAGTCCGCACTAAGTCAGAGTGATAACTATGATGTATAGGATCGTGCCCGACCTTCGTCTTATTCAACTTTTCTGTGACCTCAAACAA
Organism: Hemaris fuciformis; assembly: GCA_907164795.1. Classification (NCBI taxonomy): domain Eukaryota; kingdom Metazoa; phylum Arthropoda; class Insecta; order Lepidoptera; family Sphingidae; genus Hemaris; species Hemaris fuciformis. Next base: position 16,038,396 of record OU015438.1, on the reverse strand, counting down.
TTACGTTCTAAAATAAATCAATAAACTGTATATTGGATTGTATTTGTTAATATATGTTAACGTAGATGCAGTTCAAAGGTGCAGGTGCTAGAATGCAGATATACATCGGTGTCGATCTGTCACGGCGCGTCGCATGCAAGTCGTTGCGACCGTGACGCGTCTGTCCCGCGCAGATGGTTAATTATCGAGATAGTTATAGATGAGTTTCGGAAACAACTTGTTCTGACCATCCGTTGTTAACATTTACTATTTAATGTGGGGTGCGAGTGTTGGAGTTTAGCGATATTAGCAGTATAAAGAGTGGCAGCAGGCCGAAATAGATAAAGAATCCTAATCCCAATCTTTGGGTGAAGCGAATAAACTAACTAAGATGTTTCCTAGATTCGTTGTGGTTGCTGTATTTTTTTTGATCAATTAAAGTGATAAGAATTGATTATTATTTTGGTTACAAGTTGGATCTTAATGAACTATCAGGTTATTATTTAAGTGTTTATGCTTATGACTGCCTCGTGGTCTCGCGGTACAAGTATGTGCCGTGCGATCTAGAGGTCCTGGGTTCGATTCCCGGGTCGGGCTGTGTTATTGGGTTTTTCCATTAGAAAATTCTCAGTAGCAGCACGGAGTCTGGAAACGTGCCCGAATAACGGCAATAGGCTCGCCCCCTATTAACCTGGCGAAATGTGGGTGTGGATATGCACCTCTGCCTACCCTATCAGGGTATACAGGCGTGAGTTTATGTGTTTATATTTTGAGCATCACTAAGATTTCGACGTTAACTCTTAGAACATTTTCTGACAAGAAAGCTTTACTCATAATGAATAGATAATGATAGCTTATAAATAAATAGTGTCTTTGTCATGTCTCTAATTAACATCTTTTATATATACCTTTTAAAGTAATAGTCAAACAAAACATACATATCTATGCCATATTTTTGTTACCTTTCCGAAGCAGACGCCTTATGCTGTTTCGAAAATATTTCATACCTAGGTGAGAGACAAAGAATAACAAGGTTTTTGTCAAACATCGAATTTAAATTCAAGTTTGTTTGAAAGTTCAGCTCGCTGTCTGCGAGACCGTCGCCCGTGACCGCGGCGATAAATTCTGGCACAATATTTCGCCGTCAGCCCCATCGAAAGCCCGATAACATGTGAACACGTCATAATGCTGCTTTGTTTATAGCAAATGTACCGGCACTGTTTATTGTGATGCTGCTGTCGCAATTGCCATTCCGTGTAATGAACTTTGATTTCGTTAGTTTATTTGTCATAGCTGAGTTGTACGTATAAATACACCCAAAGGTCACATATATAGTATGTGAGATTAAGATACAAGTCTTGTGTCGTGGGTATCAGAAACTACGAGAGACTTTTCTATCTCACAAATACCAAGACCAAAAACAAATACTTGTGGATCAAACAAAAATTTGTCTCGGTGCCGGAATCGAATCCGCGGCCTTTCGTTTCCCTAGCTCGTGTCTAACTGCGCCTCAGGGCTGTCAAATTGATATTTACATCAATACCTTTGTTTCTAAGGATCCGCATAAAGCTATTTTGATATCCATAAGTAAATATTGATGGCGTATTTGTCATGACAGTATACTGAAGAATTGATTTTCGTTTTCCCTTATTTTCTACTTCCATATCACTGTATTTCTACCGTCAATTCTTCAATATAAAAAAACATTGCAAAAAAACTTAGGATATTGATACCTCTTTTGCACTTTTGCCTTCAACAATCTTTTTAGTGTACAAAAGTCAAATATTAAAAGATTTGTCTGTCATTTATCTATGAGACTTCCAACTTACATAAAAATATATTTAAAGCAATTTTAATTAAAAGCCATGTCAGACCTGCAACCGAATCCGTGGAAATTCGGTCAGATAAAATATAAAGTTACAAGGAAAAAGATAACTTTGTATAATTTATCACGTTTAACTTTTTTAGCTTGGCAGCACCACAGCCGACCCCCCGTACTAAATCAGCGGTGACGCACGAATTATCAAACGTGTCTAGATAATGAGTGATATACCGCTTTTTATATCTATTTTTTGTCATCCGAGACGATAAAATAAGCCGGCAGCTGTTGCTTTTGCAATCAAAAGTTGGATCATTTCTCAGTCCAATTGTTCGTTGATGTCAAAAATGCTGTAGCAGTATAATATGTATGTATATATACTTACAATGACATCATCATCATCATCATCAGCCCATATACGTCCCACTGCTGGGCACGGGCCTCCTCTACCATTGAGAGGGTTTAGGCCTTAGTCCACCACGCTGGCCTAGTGCGGGTTGGCGGACTACACACCTAAGAAATTCCTAAGAACTTTTTAGGTGTGCAGTTTTCATCACAATGTTTTCCTTCACCGTTAAAGCAAGTGATAATTCATTGTGAATACACACATAACTTCGAAAAGTCAGAGGGGTGTGCCTGGGGTTTGAACCCGCGACCGTCGAAATTCTCGACCGCGTACCTAAACCTCAAGGCCATCACGACTTACAATGACAGCGACTTGGTATAGCTGTGTCAAATGATGAGGGTCTTTCGCTACTTGATGCTCAATTTAGACAGTACTGAAATTAGCATCAGAAGCAGTCCTGTCATTTTTCCTGTTCTAAAATCCTAAATCACAGTCGTCAGTTAATAAGAAAGAGATTCTTTTTTGTCTCGGTATCCTAATAAGTAAGCAGTGATGGCCTCGAAGTTGAGGCGCGCGGTCGAGAATCTCGGCGATCGCGGGCTCAAATCCCAGGCACAAACCTCTGATTTTTGGACGTAATGTGTGTATTCAGAATGAACTATCACCAACTTTAACGTTGAAGGAAAACATCGTAAGGAAACCTGCACACCTAAAAGTTCTTAGGAATTTCTTATGTGTGTAGTCCACCAATCCACACTACGCCAGCGTGGAGGACTAAAGCCTAAATCCTCTCAGTTGTAGAGGAGACCCTTGCCCAACAGTGGGACGTATATGGGCTGATGATGACGATGATGATGATGATGATCCTAATGAAAAAAAAAGACATGCCTCCCGCCTCATAGATTGAAGTATACATCGCATTCTAAAGGATTATAAATGCTCAATAAAAAGTATTAATGTCACTTGACATATTAAATACATTAAACAGAAGCAATATGATATGCTTTGTAAGGCGACGAGTGAAGTACCATGTAAAACTTTGAACGCGAGAAGAGTGAATTATTGTTTGATCATAAGCGTTAAGATATGGATGCGGTAGTTGTTAATATAATCCCATAAAAAACAAAACTTGTAAAAAAAAAACAAGTCTCGCAACTCATTTCTTCTACCGTAAAAAGTTGTGAGATCCATGTGATACCAAGTCAATAAATTTATTCAGTCTCCGTTTAAGGGACCTTTTGTCTTAAGTTTTTATGCACTTAGCTTACCAGACAACATCTTATAGTGACCATATCAATATTAAAACTATTTTATGTTTTAACTAAAAGAGTTAGATTTGGCATGAAAGCACGATGTAACTTACTTGCCGCTTTTTTGCTCGACTTGGCGGGGGCACTACTGTGCCCCCAGATTAATAATAGTGGAAATATGCCCTTATTATTATAGTCGCTGCATAGTCACTACGGTTCCTCTACGAAACAACAATTGATGTCGCTCCACTATCGTGTTTTTAATATACCACATTATAATTAATCCAAGACAACCTTATTTCATCAAACTGTTTTTTTTATTTACAAAAATTACTTCTAACGGAGAGTCTTGGGCGTTATTGATTTTAAATCAAACAGTCAAACTTTTGGAGGTAATTACAAATTTAATCGGAAACAAACTTATTACAGAGCTCCGTTCGGTCCGGCGTTCCGAGCGAGAATGAATCATTCTCGATCGGGCGGTTGCTTTTATACCCTACGTTGGGCGCACAGTGGGGATGCGTCGACGCTTCGACACTTCGTTATATTCGAAAGAGTGCTGACGTTCGGACTAAATTTTGTATTGATTTAACAATTTGATGTCTTAAATTATTATTAATATGTTTTCATCATCATCAGCCCAAATACGTCCCACTGCTGGGCACGGGCCTCCTCTACAACTGAGAGGGTTTAGGCCTTAGTCCACCACGCTGGCCTAGTGCGGGTTGGCGGACTACACACCTAAGAAATTCCTAAGAACTTTTTAGGTGTGCAGGTTTTATCACGATGTTTTCCTTCACCGTTAAAGCAAGTGATAATTCATTGTGAATACACACATAACTTCGAAAAGTCAGAGGTGTGTGCCTGGGGTTTGAACCTGCGACCGCCGAAATTCTCGACCGCGCGCCTAAACCTCGAGGCCATCACTGCTTGAGAAGAACGATTCAAAAAGTATTCTCCCTAAATTCCAAAAGTATTCGCTTTGTTCCTGATGCCATATGCTCTAAACACATGCCATAGTTAATAAATTTTTCTTACCTCCCAAACTCATCGCCAAACTGTACTTCATTACACCTTGCAGACGAGGTAATTGCTGAGTCGACACACGCGAGGCATAACCTCTTAATTTATTGAACGAAACTAATGAAATTCCTGAGCAAAGTTTATTGCTCTAGACCAGGGGTCGGCAACGTTTTGTGTCAGAAGAGCCAAAAATAACAATTTACAAAATTTCAAAGTTTTTTAAAGAGCCGCAATTTTTTTTTGTCAACAATAATTAGTACCTACTTGAATAAATAAAATTTTAATACAAAATATAAAACTAATCTCTAACTAATTCATAAGAAAAATATCTATTTATTCATATACTCGTATAAGTAGTATTTTTCCACAACAAATTAGATAATCACTTTTAATTTAAGTAAAAACTTAAAACATTTACTTATAACACTAACTTGTACACCAATAACAAACAATATTGAGCAAACACATTCAATAGGAGCGATGGCTTAGTAATAGTATTTTTTTTTGCAACCATTTGCCTTCTCTAATTCACGGTGATTAATGCTTTTTTCATTGAGGTATGTATTTATTTCATTCAAACACAAAGAAAAACGTTTCAACACTTTACCTTTGGAAAGCCATCTCACTTTATTTTGAAGAAGGAGGTCGGAATACTGAGTCTCCATTTCTTTTAAAAATTCTTTAAACTGACGTTGGTAGAGTGCTTTTGACAAGTAACAATCTCGATTACCAAATTCATGACCTCAACTATTCCGGCCGGATACGTTTGGGCACAAAACGCTTCTTCGTGTATTAAGTAAGTATGTAGTGAAACGTAAGAATTGTCCCTTTATTTTTTCCTGCCACAGCCAAATCCCTGGTGAAGAAGCCAAAGTGTCCTTCGTCGAAAGCGAATTAAAACCTACATAGAAACATCCAACGACGGCGTCATTCGGGATATTCCGACGGACTGGCGACAATAACGACGCGTGTCACGGGGAAGGGGTGCAGTGAAAAGCGCGTAGGTACAAGTGTCTAAGAGATAGAAATGGTGCCTAATCCTCGTTAAGCGATTCAGAACGATTTTAAATGATTGTTTAAAAATAAAATATAAAATATTTTCGCATGGAAGTAAAGAGCCGCAGCTTCACATCCAAAGAGCCGCATGTGGCTCGCGAGCCGCAGGTTGCCGACCCCTGCTCTAGACAATCCTGTTTCGGGCTAACAATTTTGCGTCTAAGGGTTGGGGAGTTTCTTTAATTATTAAGGTATTAAGGGTTGGCGACAATCGTTAGGTAGAACGAGTTACGATGGAATTGTTATGTCGACAACGTCCTGTTTGTTGTAATAGCTGCTTGTTGGACGTTTAAGGAATGTTTTGGGATTAGCTAGCGTTATCTTTATAGGGAAGAATCTTAAGAGAAATTCTCGTGTGGTGCTGAGAGTTAATAGAAAGAAATTGAAATAAATATTATAGAAATAAATTATATGGAGGGCCTTAATAACCTGTATATTATTTGATCTGAATGACTTTACGAAAACGATTATAAATACAATAAAAAAATATATTATGGGAAAACTATTTGACTAGTTTTATAAATAATTGAAAATTGAATAACAATTACTTTCTAAATATTTTTTCATTAAATTTGAAATGTATTTAAATTTTTGGTAAATTGTCACTATCAATGCAAAATTGCACCTGTGACTACCTGATAAGGGATACCATTAAATCATCATTATTATATTTCCCATTTCTGAAAACCAACTCCTTTCGCGTATGGAAGGAAAAATGCTGTAAGTTTTCTTGCCTACTAAAATTTTTGGATTGCGGAGTACAGAAAAAAATATTAAAGAAACGAAACATTTATAAAATGTGACCTAAAAATCCAAATAGAAAACAATATTTTTGAAGCAATAAACGAGGCGCTATATTAATTCAATCGGCGAAGAAACAAATCACTTGTTCGTGGAAATTTAGAAATGTAAGCTTAATTAAAATTTCTTCTTAACAATGATGTCTAAGCGAAACGCCGAGTAACGCTAACTGGATATAAATGACAACTGTTTGTGAGATCAAGTTTTAAACGATAAGCGACATGTTACAAAAAAAATATCATTGAATTTAAAAAAAAATACTTTCATCAGCTTTTTTATATTACTGATATGAAGGTGTTTTTTATATGCGACAAAGTGACATCAGTGTTCATAGTTATATTATATGGGTTCATTCCGATATGTGACGCACATAATAATATGTAGAGAGAGCCATAAGGCTCTCTCTGCACTCAAAAATGGATTTTAAAGTCATTTAAAGTCCAAATTATGTTACTCGCAATTGACAGATCTTGAGTTAAATTCCCAGCCCTTGCAAAATATTATCGTGTTTTTCATAAGGCAATTCTCAGTAGAAGAGAGTCTGAAAATGTGCCCTGGAATAGGAATACGGTCATCTTCTTTTATGTAGTTTCTAAACTTCTGGTAAAACGTGTATTTCGAGCGTGGATTAGGAAAATTTTCATATTTGTATGTATACAGGCTGTATTCAGACCGTGATCGAAAACTAAAGCAGGTAATAGCTGCGGTGATTACAAACACTGTGACATTATAAAAAAACCGCCAAAAAAGTACGTTTTCCTTACAACCACGTCCATTTAATATCTATGATTGTTAGGAAAACGTCAAATTTTTTATTGTTTGTCGGGATTTTTTTTAACGCCAATGGGTTTGTAATCACCGTAGCTATTACCTGCCTTAGTTTCCGAGCACGGTCTGAATACATCCTGTATATTTATTTCATAAGTATGTATGAAGACATACAGACATTAAATAAGTATGTCTTCATACTTGGTACTTTATATAAGTATTTCTTCGTATGTAGTGTGCGTTTTAAATTCGCTGCCTTCTCTTCTTTAAACCGAGTCACAAGGGTTTCAAAGTTGAAACGGAATGAGCAGTAAATTTTGATGATAAGTTATTTTAAGAAACGGAATAACTGCAACAAAGGGCGGCCGACGGATGGGGGCGAAAAATTTCACCATCAACCTAATTGGAAATTGGAAATTTTCAACTTTTCAATTTGAGATTGCAGCGAGGGGTCAGCAGATGAACCCTTTGCGTTTCGTTTTGCTTATTTGGGTGTTTTGTTTTTAATTTTTCTATAACGTTGTGTACACAAAAGAGCTTTTTTTGTTTTATGAGTTTTTGTACTAATATTTGATGAGATTCGTATGCTACTAGATTTCAGTATAAGTTTCTAGATTGAGTTATGAGATTTGCAAAATAATGTTGAAGTAATTAAACTAACATAAGATTGTTTACCTCGATTCTATACAGTACCTATAAGAATATTTTTTTTCAACGCAAAGTTATAGGCATCTGTATCTAACTATTTATTCCAGCTTATTGCCTTATTATAAATTTAAAACCCCATACCTACTATTACTGAGAATTTCTTAATAGAAAATCTCAATAGAATTTTCCCAAGACGAGAATCAAACCCAGAAGCTCTGGTTCTCACACCGCGCACCAGTGCCGCGAGATAAATAATGCAGTTATTTGTACATCTTCTATTAGTTTAATGCTTATGTAAACAATAACTTAAAAAAGAACTTGTAAAACTCAAAGACAGACTTTAAAATTTAGATAGATAAACCGCAAACGGTCGGAGATTTGATTAATTGCCAGTTAATGGGCGCCCAATCCATCATTGCACTGACTTTTATTAAGAACTAGCTTTTGCCCGCGACTCCGTCCGCGTAGACTACAGGGTTGGGTTCAGAAAGAAAATAAGTTGTAGTCTATTTTATTCCACAGAGTCCCATTTATGTCCATACCAAAAATCGTTCACATCGGTCAAATGATTAAGGCGTAAAAGCGTAACAGTCATAATATAGTTATTTTCTCATTTATAACATACCAGGTAAAACCAAGGAGTTTAAAAATAAATTTCTGAACGCACGCATAAATATTTGACAACTAACAAATATGTCACTCCCTTTTCATTCCTGATTATTCTACATTTTAAAATGTAAAATGCGCAATTGTTCGAATATTGTGGATATATGTTGTCGATTAAAAACCTTTATTTAAATACGTTCATTAATATGAAGGGACCATTAACCGTATTGGCGGGATAAACATAAAATGTTTGACGTACGTGACGCGTACGCCAAAATAGCCCGCAGATAGCAGATTTTTCCCGACTTACTTGACAATTATCGTTATATTTTGGACAATTCACACACTATCTTTAAAAAGTATAGCCTATGTGTTATTCTGATGTATAAGCTATATTATTGTAGATTTTCATTACAATCCATTCGGTAGTTTTTGCGTGAAAGAGCAACAAATATACAGACATCCAAACATCCATACATTATTACAAACTTTCGCGTTTATAATATTAGTAAGATGTGACACTGCGTTCATTGAGAAGTTTGCGCGGAGTAGATTAAAGTGTGTCCAGGTAATTTAATTAAGTTCATTTTTGTCTGTCCCCTGCTGGATGTGGTTTAATGGTTTAAGATTATAAATTGGAGAATAATGGAGGGAAGTTGCTAGTTTGCTAGAAATGGTTATTAAATTATATTGAAGATTTTAGACGCAATCGCAGAGTAAAAATAAGCAGACATAAACGCCAGAGTGACAAGAGCTGTCAAAAGTTATTAATATGTAGATAGCGCTACACGAAACAATTAACTTTGATTATAATCATCATCATCATCATCATCAGCCCATATACGTCCCACAGCTGGGCACGGGCCTCCTCTACCATTGAGAGGGTTTAGGCCTTAGTCCACCACGCTGGCCTAGTGCGGGTTGGCAGACTACACCTAAGAAATTCCTAAGAACCTTTAGGTGTGCAGGTTTCATCACGATGTTTTCCTTCACCGTTAAAGTACGTACGTGATAATCCATTGGGAATACACACATAACTTCGAAAAGTCAGAGGTGTGTGCCTGGGGTTTATTATAATATTTACTATGAATTACAACAACCTTTTTTGCTTTGTACCTAAATAACAAACTAACAAATAAGGTTTTGTATAGATTTCAACATAAAAAATTATGTTTGTGTGATTGGCAAATGCTTTATATTAACACAATTTAATATCATTGTATTACATTTTCGATACTATGTTCTCATGAATTAAGATTGAGAAGCTATTAGAGATATGTTTGAAATAAAAATGAATGGAGAATAAAATGATAAATAAATATTCAAGACATATATTAATAAGGAAATATTCATAAACATAATAGTTATTTTAAATGGATTGCAGGTGTGCAAGTAAGGTTTTCACATACCTACACAAACGAAAGTTTGAGAATAGCTGATGCAGAAGTTCACGTCTGCCCACCCTTATCGGGTTACAAGCATGGGTGTATCTCGATAAAAAAAATGATGTGTAAAAATGCAGAAACCCTAAAAACTATTTGTAGTGCGACAGGCAACGCTGTTAAAAGGGAATAAACGAAACAGTAAAATGAAAACTCGAATACCGAACTTTATTATCTAGCCGGAGTAATTCAGCTTTTGCTCACCTATCGAGAGAATCGGTCTAGACTCAAACGCACTGCACTCGAAACTATTCCAGACTTTTGTTGGGGTAAAATCGAAAAATTTGCCAAGTAAATGGTTATCTTATGCATTGGTTAGTACTGTATTGTCTATTCTAAAATCGTTACTGTTTTACGACTTTTACTAAATTCCAAAACGTATTGTTGGATTGTTAGACAAATTGATTTTATATTTCTGATGTTATTCTTATTTTATATATCATTGTGTTTGATATGTTTTTAATAGTTTCAAAATATATAGTGTCTTTCCAAAACCAGTAAGCGCAATGATAAAAGTTCATTGGTAGACAATAGGAAGGCCTTTGTTCAACCGTAGATGTCTTGTTTTAATTTTTATGTGAAAGGAGGCAAACGACCAAGTAAACCACCTGATGTTTAAGTGTTGCCGCCCATGAACACTCACAATACCAGATTTCTGTATAATGTCATAATAGAATGCTTTATTTTTCCTTACGAAATCTGCAGTTGTAACCGATTTTTTTTTTATTGTCTTAATTAATACACCCAACAATGATAAATACATCCAACAGTCACATACATAGTTCTGAGCCCCCATTAAGATACGAGTCTTGTGTCGTTGGTATCAGAAACTACGAGAGACTTTTCCGTCTTACAGACACCCAGACTCGAAACAATTTTTTGTTATTAAACCCAATCTCTGTCATTTCAGAACTGTATACTAACCAGCCTCTCTAAAATTACGTTCAATTAATTAATGAACTACTAATGCTAATCAAAGCTTAGTATTTAATTTTCTATTGTGTTACTCTGACATATACACTTAAATCTACTGAGCAAAACTAGCTTGAAAGGCCTGCGAATGGCCAGTTAACATCTGCACCCAGTCGCCTTACGTTAGCCGTTTATCATAGCTACCGGCATTCGACAAGCTTGGGAGTGCAGCGTCATTGAAATAAATATTTAATTTATCTGTTGAGACAAGTTTTATATATGTAGTATTTTTTTTAAATTGCCGATCCAAAAGATCTTATAAAAGTGTATTTAAATAAAGATGGCTTTGACTGCCTCGTGGTCTCGCGGTACAAGTATGTGCCGTGCGATCTAGAGGTCCTGGGTTCGATCCCCGGGTCGGGCAGAGTGTTATTAGGTTTTTCTATTAGGAAGTTCTCGGTAACAGCACGGAGTCTGGAATTGTGCCCGAAATACGGCCATAGGTTCGCCCCGTATTACGTGGAACTGATAAATACTTGGCGAAATGTGGGTGCAGAAATGCACCTCTGCCTACCCCTTCGGGGATTATAGGCGTGAGGTTATGTATGTATGTATGTATGACTTAAAAAATGATGTTACGTATTTATACAAATATAATTATAATAATAATTAAGAAAAATGTCTTTAACAAAAATGGTAATAAACTTTGAATTTTGTATTTACAAAAAATGTCTGAACAGACACTCCTGTTAATCGTATGATGTAAAACTACAAGACTTAACTACTTGAAATTTGTTAGAATTTGTGTGAAGGTCTGCTTTTATGTTGATTAACTTTCATTTCCCTCCACACCCCGTTCTAAACTTGCAGATGAAGTTGTGGGCGAACCAGCAATTCCCAAATTCAAACCGAAGCTATTTTGAAGGCGCAATTGTCAATCGCCATTCCGTTTAACATCTCGGCGTGAGGATGTCCAACGGCACGTAGCAGTTAAGCGTCCGCCTGACGCTCCCTAATCTGCACAATTAATCGTGTGATTGCCCTAAATGCTCCTTTGTCTGGGCCTTGTACACCCACGGCACTTAGCTCTATGTGCCGCTGTGTGTTGGCTTCATTTGCTCTTATTTGCGATGGATGTGGAGTGTGTTATTGCTGTTTATGAAGCTTATAAAATGACATTATTAAATACTTTTTTGCTCCATAAGTCCTGAAGTGTCAGACGAGACGAGATTTTCAAAAATTCAGACGCGACAGATCTTATCCATTTCAAATTCGGCGCATAAATATTTGATTACCTTGGATGGCATTGACAGATACAATTTTAATAAACCAAAATTAAATGGTTCCGAAGACATTTTCAAAAAAAAAATTATATTCCAAAAAATATTTTTGCAAATTGGTATGGATTTATCTATTATTCCTAGACCTTTAAGGGCACTCAAAAATCTTCCACGCAGAAACAAATGACAAAGTAATGTACCCAGAAATTGACACCAGCAAAAAATCAATAAAATAGGCTATCGTGAAAACATTCATCCGACACGAGTCGTGTTATAACCAAGCTTCGGATTAAGTCCGTGGGGACGCGTCGCGTAATGTCTGTCTGTGTCAACTATACGTATGCATAAATAACAGCGTCACGGGACACCGGATTACAACATGTACCTGCAAGCAATGCATAGGGAAAAATACCTTTTTTCCATTGTGATAGTCCGGGAGTTATTACTTTCATGTACATCGCACTGGTTTTAATTTGCACACACTCCTGTAAATGTGAATATGTAAGTAGGGGTTTGGATAGAGTCTTAACGTTTCTCTTGATCATATCACAGTAGTAAATAGTTAATATTAAAGTAATAGGTAAAACTGCCTCGTGGTCTCGCGGTACAAGTATGTGCCGTGCGATCTAGAGGTCCTGGGTTCGATTCCCCGGTCGGGCAAGTGTTATTGGGTTTTTCCATTAGGAAATTCTCAGTAACAGCGCGGAGTCTGGAGATGTGCCCGAAAAACGGCAATAGGCTCGCCCCCTATTACGTGGGACTGATACATACCTGGCGCAATGTGGGTGCAGTAATGCACCTCTGCCTACCCCTTCGGGGAATACAGGCGTGAGTTTATGTATGTATGTATGTATGTAATAGGTAAAAGTAGTAGGTATGTGTAAATTATCTACTTAACCGATGATAAACTATTGTGTATACTCATAGCATATGTCACTATCATCATCATCATCAGCCCTAATGCTAGGCACGGGCCTCCTTTAAAACTGAGTGTATTTAGGCCTTGGTCCACGACGCTGGCCTAGTGCGGGTTGGCGAAATACACATCTAAGAAATTACTTAGAACTTTTATGTGTGCAGATTTCCTCATGATGTTTTCATTCACCGTTAAAGTATGTGATTATTCACTGTGAAAACACACATAACTTCGAAAAGTCAAAGGTGTTTGGGGTTTAAACCTGCGACTGTCGAGATACTCGACCGCGCGTCTAAACCTCGAGCCCATCACAACTCACTGACATATGTAAATATCAATTATGACATAAAATACTTTAATAAATACTCTTTTATTTTTTAATAACCTTAAATTCAACAAAATTAGCCTAGTACTACATAAAAAAAATATATTGGACTAAATATTATTACTTAAATGTATTAGAGAGATAGTCGAAAATACCACATGCGTACCCTTAATCCCACCATGAGCAATGAACCAATTTGTGCCCATTTATATAGCCTATATCATACGTTACCGTAGGGAGAATTTATCTGAAAATGTGTAGGCCCGATATGAACGATAATAACAGAATTGGGCTCCACGTAATAAAATAATATATAAATAAATAGATGAGGTAAAGACATCGTTTTAGGCGTACGTGCTTATTATGGCGGCGGTAACGTTTTGATAAGGCGGGGCGCTAGTTACGAGAGACAGTGGGCGTGTTTTTGTTTCTCGCTCCAATATATTTTTCTATATTTTTACAGCCATTCATTAATAACAATTTTTATTCTATCGGGTACAAATATTCTAAATAATCAATCATTCCTGAGGCTAGGCATATTTGTAAACTTTATTATTTAAAATTGATAATTTTTTTATACATAAAAGTCCTTTACATCTGAATGCAATCATTTGTAATGCATACATACATACATACATGAACTCACGCCTGTATTCCCCGAAGAGGTAGGCAGAGGTGCATTTCTGCACCCACATTTCGCCAAGTATGTATCAGTCCCACGTAATAGGGGGCGAGCCTATTGCCGTTTTTCGGACACATTTCCAGACTCCGTGCTGTTACCGAGAATTTCCTAATGGAAAAACCCAATAACACTTTGCCCGACCCGGGAATCGAACCCAGGACCTCTAGATCGCACGGCACATACTTGTACCGCGAGACCACGAGGCAGTTTCATTTGTAATGTTTTTTTTAACTACATGCTGTCATGTAGCATAGTATGACAGCCCCGTGGCGCAGTTGGCTATACACCAGCTTGCGAAACGAGAGGCCGCGGGTTCGATCCCCGCACAGAGACAAATATTTGTGTGCTCCACAAATATTTGATTCGGGTCTGGGTGTTTGTAAGACCGAAAAGTCTCTCGTAGTTCCTGATACCCACGACACAAGACTCGTATCTTAATGTGGGGTCAGAACTATGTATGAGACTGTTGGGTGTATTTATTTACAATGTTGATTAAGTCTACGAAGTTGATAATTAAAGTGTAGCTTGAGAGGTAATAAGCATAATTATTCAGGAATCAAACTCGGACCTATAAATCACACGGCTTACAGTTTTACCCTAAGGCCACTAGGCAGTCGTCACAAATAATTAATTAAAGTTAAACTCGCTGCCGCTCGTGCATTCCACCGATAAGGCCAGCTTAGAATAGGCGTGTAAAAAGCCGGAACGCAATGCATGCCAATTCGTCCGCGCCGGACACTGCCGGACGTTACTTCACTGGCCGCTGTACGGACAGCAACGCAACTTATTAAATATGTGTTAGGAACAAACTATTTCAGCAAATATACTTATTTTGACAAAAAATCTATCTTTCTTCATTTGGAAGCTAGTGTGTGGCCGTATTTATTTTGTCATTCCTTTACATATACAAAAAAGTTTTTAATGGATAGGAATGAAAATTGACACTATAATAGTAGGCTATTTAGACGAAAGCATAGGGTTTCTTTATACTTATTTTTTTTACATGAATAACTTTAATCTTGTATTCTTTTTAAAAAAAGAGGCTTTCAATATCTGAGTTATATGTTACACGGCAGAAATATTAGATGGTACTAAAATTGTCACTCCTAAGTTTTTATGGAGCGTTGTAACATTTACATAAGTCATGTTATTAAACTTTAGCCTACATATTTATTATATTTAGATTTACTTTTACTTGCCTTTATTTAAGCGGTATGAAAACACAATCGGCGAAATGTGGGTGCAGAAATGCACCTCTGCCTGACCCTTCGGGGAATACAGACTTGAGTGCATACATAATTGTTGTAAATGTAATAAAATAATAATAATTCATTGTTATTACACAATCTCTTTTTATTTATGTAAAGTACTGTCATCAACTACGATATTTTTAGATCGGTCAAAACTACCGAAGATATTTCAGAAACACCACAAGAAATAATCCAAATAGACCGAACTCCCATTAAGTTTAGGACAACACATTAATAAATTTAAGACGGCAATAAAAGCAACACACAACACATTTAAGCAGCTGCTGTCCGTACAAGCGTGAGCCGTGAGCGGGGTGCAAATCGCGGGGCCGCGGGGCAGTTTCAATTTGCGTTGGTGTCTGAACGCCGGAGCGTGGTCCGGCCCGCTTGCAAGTGCATTCACACCCCAACACTGCCTTCTACTGCTGTTGTGCTTCTATTACGGGATTTTATTATGTTCTGCTGTTAACTTTCATTGAGATTAATAGCGATTCGAGTTGTATGGTGTTTAGAGCTAGGAGCTGGTTTAAGAAGACACGGTCTTGTGGTCACTACTCATCTCGAATAAGTTAGGTTGGTATTTAAGCAGGCCGGCATGAAAATATCGAGTGAAGGGAAATGGGAGTCTCTCGCCATTCGATCAGGTGTGACTATGACGTAGCAATATGTAAAATAGTTCTCAATGATGTATTCGATTCTCAGCCTATCGCCTTCAACTGCTGAAGGTAGGCCTCCCCAAGTATTCACCAACCAACCCGGTGTTGAGCAGCCCTCATCCATGCGCTACCCGCCACCTTTCTCAAGTCGTCAGCCCATCGTGCTGTAGGGCGCCCCACGCTATCTCTGCCTAAGCGCGGCCTCCACTCTAACACTTGGCTGCTCCACCGGCCGTCCATGGATGTATAAGACCTGTTAATTTTCTTGCAATTTGAAGGTAATCCTCAGGCAAAGATATTTCGTCAAGCTGTTTGTATTCATAGTTCTTTCATTCTATTATTTGAAAATTGCAGCATATTCGTATTATGTACATACAAAATGGGCAATAAATTCACACGTGCAATTTATTTCCAAAAAAAACTTACATCTCGCACATTTCTTGCAATATCGTAAAGTACAATACCTACAAACGATTTCAACGGAATTCCAAGGGCAAAGGTCGCGTAAAGACAAGGGCGTGTCGGTCATACCCATGCGCGCTTACTTTTGCTGACCCCAATTCATTGAAATACCTAAAGGTTAAGCTCCAATTTCACTTGACTGCCTTTCAGGTAATCATTTTTAAACTGGCTCGGCAAAGTGAGCGTAATGGTATCTGATGGTAAGTGCAGTGCCATCATAGCTTTCTCAGAATTACCTAGAAAGACGCAAGATAAATGAGAAAAAGTTAAGTATTAGCTAAACTATTCCAACAGCATTGACATTCTCGTGGTCTGAATGTTTGTGAGACCGAAAAGTCTCTCGAAGTTTTTGATACCCATAACTATTATGAAAAAAATCCCGATAAAAAATATATTTCTTTACGTTTTCCTAACAACTACATACATTTAATACTCGTGGTTGTAAGGAAAACTTTTTTTTTTGTTAGGATTTTTTTTAATGTCACGGTATTTGTAATCACCGTGGCTATTGCCTTTATTTTAATTTTATTTTATTTTTACGCGGGAAAAATCCTATTTACGGACCATCTCACCTCTGGGTGTATCGGACTCACCGACGCCTTCCAACCCAGCATGGATGTAACCGCCCGTGGATGTTTCGGGCGGCCGCTGGGCCAGGTCCCTACCAAAAATCTATGCGCCGTAATACCGACTAAAAACCCCGCGATAACCACCATCGCGCCAAGGAGGGCGACCACGGTCTATGGGCGAGAAATTTCCCACGATGATACCGTAGCCACCGTGGCTGTTGCCTGTCTTAGTTTTCGATCACGATCTATATACAACCTGTATAATTATGACTGTTGAGTGTATTTATTTGTTATTTAATTTTTCTACCGAAAAAGTGAGCATATTCCTCACAAATTAACACAATCATGTCGGTTTATTGAGTATCGGATATACATTCATTTTGTTGTAGTTAGTAAGCGATCTTCGTACGTTACTTGTCTTTTTAATGTAGTATGCAGTATGCACGCATATTTTGGGTCGTAGTTTTGATAAAATTCCTAGAATGTAGATTTTTTGATGTAAAATTGACTGTGACCTATTTTGTGTAGTAAATAAAAAAATATTCGGGCCTATCACGAATCCTGACACACTTTCGCGGGGCACTGTGGTTGGTTTAACATGCTACGATGATTAATGATAATGAGTCCATATTATTATAATCTAATCTATGTGAACCATATGTTCCGCTGTTGGATAAGCGTACATATTATGTATCCTTACGGATATACTGTATTATATCATACAGGCTATGAAATACTCAGAACATCCTTGTGAGATTATTCTCAAGATAAATTCATTATTTCTCGATGTTGCCCTTACAGTCAATTTATTAGCAATACAAAAAGAAAACACAATGATACAAGTATTAACACTTACGACACTTTGGAGATCGCATTTTATGGAGATCACATTCATCGATATGATACCGGTAAGATATGAAAAGCGCACCTTAAACGTTTTTATTGTCATTTTTTGAATTACACATCCGTTACTGTGGAACATTTTAAATATAAAATATATCGTAAATAAGATGCAAATATCCATTTACGGCGCGACCTGCGACAGATGATTTGCTCGAAAATTGTCCTCTAGCGAGATATTTTCAAATATTTCGCCGTGAACGTATGTAAAATAGAATATTCTGAATGTTCACGTATATTTTACGATGCACCTTGTATTTAAGGTGGAGCACCTAACGTGGGCGATTTTGTAGAAGGAATAAGTAGGTGATAAAATTGTGAACTTCGTTTCGTTAAATGTTTACTTTTTCACTCGGAATACATTAAGAATTTAAAAATAAATACACACAACGGTCATATAATTCTGTCCCCACAATAAGATACAATTGTTGTGTCATGTGTATCAGAAATTTAGAGAGACTTTTTTGCCTCACTAACAACCAGACCCGATACAAATATTTGTGGACCATACAAACGTTTGCCTCGGTGTGGGGATCGAACCCGCCTTCTCGTTTCGTCAGTTATTATTCCTACTTATCATCTCAATTTTTTCTACAACGTTTTAAGCTCCATGTGATTTTTAGATACACCTTTTTCTATTGCAGTTAATATTTAAACATCTATTCTTCTCTATTCCCCAGCCACCTATCCATCACCCAGGCCGTTACAATTTACCGAATCCGTACGTACAAATCCAAAGACGTTTGCATCAGCCTGCACTAATTCATTGGGACCTAATCCCTCCCATCGCATCTGTCCATCGTGGACCTCGAGAACTATTAGCCGGACCTGTTGCAATGCTCAAACGTCACAATCGATCTTCGTCGAGTTGCGAATGGATTTACGAGCGACGGCCCTTATCGTCCGGCTCAACGCTGACGAATTGCAGCGTGCAGCCTACTTGTGCTGTTGTGGCATTTTTTGGCGAGGTTTTGGTTGTGTCACTGCCGATTTCTAGTTCAGTGTCTGATTTTACATCGTTAGGCGTCGTAGTTGATGATTCAGATTTTGCAGTATTGTTTAGATTATAATTTTTAAAGAAATGAGGGTAGGGAAAAAAACATTTAAAGGAAATAAATCAAAAGCCAATAGTTCCTATGTGTCTTATAAAATTGGCACCAAAATTAGTGCTTAATAGATACGTAATAATAGAGTTTGACTTTTAAGTCCATGGCCTTGTTCATTCTCGTCATTAGTACCTACCTAGTTAGCTTTCAAATGTTTTTATTGAAAATTATGGTTTTTAAAATTAAACATATTTTGTAAGGTTACGTAAACAAAAGAGAATTCATTCATAAACGATTATAAATAATTTTATTGAAAGTAAAAAAAGGTTTCACTTTTTTTGAAAAAAATAACAAAAATCGAATTCTTCAAAGCTCGTAAAAATTTAAATAATTTTAACATTTAATATTAAAAAATATTTAATCTACTCCGCAACACTACACGTGTTCACAAGTCAAGTAATAATTTCATCTTGATGCCGAAGTAAAAACAAAAAAGGTTGGACCCTCAATCATCGATCGAAGGTTATGAATACGCCGCGTACCTACCAATTTCAATAATTATACTTATCAGAAACCATTATGATTATTTCTTATAATTACATACTTAACTAAACAAAGAATGCTGGTATTAAAATTTCTTCCTGCCATTTTGAATCATCAAACATCATTTCTTCCTGCCATTTTGAATCGAATTATGTGAATCATCAAACATCAATGTTGTTGTTTGAATATAAACAAAAATACTTTGTATATACTCGTATGCCATTTTGCTCTCTTGATTAGCAAGGTAGGGATTGCCTCGAGGTATAGGCGCACCGTCTGCGGTTGGGGGTTCAAACCTGAGGAACACACTATTGACTTTTTGAATCACAATGAATTTTCATATACTTTAACGATGAAGATAAACATCGAGAGCCTGCAAACCTAATTCTTAGCTATTTCTAAGGTGTGTAGACCGGCAACTCGCACTAGGCCAGCGAGATAGACTAAGGCCTAACCATTCTCAACTGAGGATGAGGCCCGCGCCCAGCAGTGGGACAAATATGGACTGATGATGATGTGGTTTTGCTCCCTTGATTACTTGCGACATTGTGCTATGACGATCGACGGTTGAATGATATAAACGTACTGCGTGCGATCAAGAAGTGCCGGATTCAATATCTAGTCAGGCAAAATATTATTAGTAAATAATCAGTGTGGTAATTTATCCTATAAATGACAGTAGAACCCCCCCCCCCCACACACACTCTACTCACTGGCGAAACGTAGGTGTAGTATCTTCACTTCTATCTTTTTTATAGCATAGGAGTGAGTATGTCAATATAAATCAGTATCTAAAATAAATAATATAATCAATGTATCGTTTCTTAGGTGTGTAGTCCGCCAACCTGCACTAGGCGTGGCGTGGTGGACTAAGGCCTAAACCCTCTCAATGGTAGAGGAGGCCCGTGCCCAGCAGTGGGACGTATATAGGCTGATGATGATGAATGTATCGTTACTACTCCAAAATAAATACTTATGTAAGTTGGTATGAGTTGTAATGTTTATATTTTCTGAACTACGAACAACAACGAAATGGAGAATGGACGAAAAAATGAGTTAATTCCCGTTTTTATATTTTATTTATTGAAACATGTTAAGCTGTTTCCGAGCTTAATTAAGACATTATTTTTATGTAGACGGCTTTCGATGGCTTTGTTGTGACATTATACTGCATTGTTGATATGAAATCGTTCGGCGGCGTTCAGGACAGCCAATTTAAAATAAATATTTCGAAATATGATTGTATTTGCTTTAATATTGCCACAGTAAATAAATAAATAAATTTGATAGCCCCGTGGCGCAGTTGGCTAGATACCAGCTTGCGAAACGAGAGGCCGCGGGTTCGATCCCCGCACCGAGACAAATGTTTGTGTGATCCACAAATATTTATTTCGGGTCTGGGTGTTTTCGAGACCGAAAAGTGTCTCGTAGTTTCTGATACAAGACTTGTATCTTAGTGTGGGGTCAGAACTATGTATGTGGCTGTTGGGTGTATTTATTATTTATTTATGTATTTGTAAATAAATACACCCAACAGTATATTTATAATAACATACAGTTCTAACCCCACACTAAGATACGAGTGTCGTGGGTATAAAAACTACGAGATGCTCTTCGGTCCCACTAACACCTAGACCCCAAAAAAATTGTTGATCACACAAACATTAGTTACAAACATTGTCAACAGGAACCCGCAGCCTCGTCTCTGAAGCTGGTATCTGGTTAACTACTGAGAGATGGTCGACACTTCACACTATAAATCGATCACATCAATTGACAGTGTCGTCAGTTTCGTGTGTCGTTACCTACCTTTTAAACCAGCATACAAGTGTCATATATAGCAGTGATGGCCTCGAGGTTTAGGCGCGCGGTCGAGAATTTCGACGGTCGCAGGTTCAAACCCCAGGCACACACCTCTGACTTTTCGAAGTTATGTGTGTATTCACAATGAATTATCACTTGCTTTAACGGTGAAGGAAAACATCGTGATAAAACCTGCACACCTAAAAAGTTCTTATGAATTTCTTAGGTGTGTAGTCCGCCAACCCGCACTAGGCCAGCGTGGTGGACTAAGGCTTTTACCCTCTCAGTTGTAGAGGAGGCCCGTGCCCAGCAGTGGGACGTATTTGGGCTGATGATGATGATGATGATACAAGTGTCAGTTGGTGACATATAATAAATTCAATCTTCCACAATCTAGTTAGAAGAGACTGCTTGCCATGACGTCTATTGTCAAGGTCAGGTGAACTTGCTAGATCAAAGAGTAAGTAATAACCAAAAAGACACCACCAATGCAAATAACTGTTTCATTGTGAAATTGTCGCACACAGCCCATCCGAATTAATCACCGAAACCCGTAACAATAATGAATAATATTCCGTACAATAGCACAATAGTTTGTTGTGAACCGCTGCGGGCCATTTGCTACTTCGGATAGAGCAACCGGCAAGAAGTTTGAGCGCTAGTTAACTTGTTTCAGTCGGGGCGTGTTTGCACGCGTAATAGAATTTAGATTTCATTTTTAAACAAACAATTACATTAGGCGTACTTGTGGTTGTTTGGTAGTTGACACTGTTTACACCAAAATGACAATATAGTCAATTCGTCTGATAATATGAAAAGAAATTAAAATGATTTGTGTATCAGTTCTTTTGCGAAGGTAATGTATGGTTGGACATTGGTACGTGAAGTGGATTGCTTTGAATGGGACGACATAATAATTTTGATGAATAAATAAATATTTTTTCCTAAAAATATAGTCACCTTCCTATTTGAACACATCTCGTACATATGTATACACTAATACCTGTGTATCCGAAATGATAAACAAAGGTGTTTTTCTACAACCAAACTGTGTGTTTTGTCCCAAAATAGGGAGCGAACTTTTTACTGTTTCCCTCTCTACTTTCTCCTCAACAGTCGAGAAGGCGTTCATCCAGCAGAAAAACCTATGAGCTGATATACAGGGTGTATTCAGACCGTGATCGGAAACTAAGGCAGGTAATAGCTAAGGTGATTACAAAACCCCTGGCACTAAAGAAAATTCAAAAAAAAAATAAAAATTTTGACGTTTTCCATACAACCATCGGTATTAAATGTACGCGGTTTGTATGGAAAACGTCAAAATTTTTATTTTTTTTTAGAATTTTCTTTAGCGCCAGGGGTTTTGTAATCACCTTAGCTATTACCTGCCTTAGTTTCCGATCACGGTCTGAATACACCCTGTATAGGTACACAAAAATGCCCGTTTCAAACTGCTTGTATAAGCAATTTCCTTAAAAAATAACTGTCCTACATTTCCAAGCTATATCATTTTCAATCTCGATCTATTCAGAGCAGGAACTAATCTCCAAGACAAAAAAGCTATCCGAACAAATAGCTGATAAGAGCGGGCGCAGTTTCATTACTACCCACTTACTGGACATTCTACTCACGGTCCCATCACCGAGGGCATTAGTTTTTTCATTTACTTTTAAATCGCTTCCGCTGCCTCTCGTCGAGCAACGCAATTACTAAGGACATTGTATTTTTATAGTTTCTTGGATGACGTTCAAGCGATTTGGTTGGTCATTTAAATTTTAAAAAGGGACTTAAATTTCCTTAATAATACTGCCGTTTAAGTTGGTGTCGATTGAGAGGTCCCGGGCTAGATTTCCAATAATCTTCTATTTGGAACAGTTATTAATGCATTGCTTATTTCATACTAGCATTATAAGGTAATTGAATGACAAGAGGTGGTAAATGTAGGATGGTCTGTTGATATACATAAAGTATAGATCTTTTTTATGTTATGTTAGGCTACGATGGAACTAGCGCAGTCTCATTGTGTCTAAACACGTAAATATATGGATTATAAAATATAATCAAGCGATTCTCGTGATCTCGCGGCATAAGTATGTGGCATCTAGAGGACACTATGTCGATTCCCGGGTCAGACAAATTGTTATTGAGTTTCTCCATTTAAAAAATAGTAGAAGTAGTGATGGCCTCGAGGAATAGGCACGCGTTCAAACCCCAGGCACAAACCTCTAACTTTCCCAAGTTAGGTGTGTATTCACAATGAATTATCACTTACTTTAACAGTGAAGGAAAACATCGGGAGGAAACCGGCACACTTAAAAAGTTCTTAGGAATTTTTAGGTGTGTAGTCCGTCAACCCGCACTAGGCCAGCGTGGTGGATTAAAGCCTAAACCTTCTCAGATGTAGAGGAGGCCCGTGCTCAGCAGTGGGACGTATATGGGCGGATAATGACGATAATTAAAAAAATATAATTAGCGGCACGGAATCCCGAAATATGCTTTGTAACTATGAATCACAACAAATATTTAAAAGGCGTCATTACCCAGGTCGAGTGTCAAAAGGGCACTGCAACATTATCATTAATTCACAGTGCAAAACCAAAATAAATAGCAAATTAATTGTCTATAATTAAGTACGAAGTGGCAATAAACGGGCGTGAAAAACGCCCAACCCAACCCTTCCGTCGAGGCGGGGGTAATTACTGGTACAGGCGACAATTTGTCACTACCCTGATACCTCCACGTTACCTGCCCGATGTTTGTCATGTTAAGCTCCGTCATTATTTTTTATTGTTGTTATCCGGTCTTTTGATGTCTCGATTTGTCGAGGCTAATAATTGTTATTTGACTTTTGGTACATTTGTCTCAAGTAAGCTTTTGTTGTTTTTATTTGTAATGACAGGTTAATGTTGTTACAAATTATGTACGTTTACGTCATAGACGAATATTGGTTAATTGGAGTAACTTCTTTGCAATTATATGTTGGTATGTACATGTGCAAAAACTATAAGAACTTGTCTGACGATGTTATGCGAATCAGCCGATATATATTGGAAACTATACAGCCTGTTTCAATTAAATAAATATCTGAATAAAATACGCCCCACAGTCACATACATAGTTCTGACCCCACACTAGGATACAAGTCCTGTGTCGTGAGTATCAGAAATACGAGAAACTTTTCGGCAAACACCCAGATCCGAAACAAATATTTGTGGATCACACCAACATTTGTCTCGGTGCCGGGTTCGAACCCGCGGCCTCTCGTTTCGCAAGCTAGTGTCTAGCCAACTGCGCCACGGGGCTGCCAAAATTGCGTCAACTAATATGATTTATTCGCCATCTCTTCTGCATTTTTATATCATCATCGTCATCAGCTCATATACGTCCCACTGCTGGGCACGGGCCACCCCTATAACTGAGAGGGTTTTAGGCCTTAGTCCACCACGCTGGCCTAGTGCGGGTTGGCGGACTACACACCTAAGAAATTCCTAAGAACTTTTTTAGATGTGCAGGTTTCATCACGATGTTTTCCTTCACCGTAAAGCAAGTGATAAATAATTCATTGTGAATACACACATAACTCCGAAAAGTCAGAGGTGTGTGCCTGGGGTTTGAACCCACCACCATCGAGATTCTCAACAGTGCGCCTAAACCTCGAGGCCATCACTTTTTCCATGCATTTTTATATAGGGTCACAAAATGCGCGTCATGACTCGCCTAAACGCATACTATACTCACGTTTTATCTGCTAAGTGATCTCAGTCCCATGTATTAATGCTTAAAATTTATTGACGGGAAAAGGCCAGTACTTTACCCCACCCGGGAACAACCCTGGGACCTTTAGATCCCACGCCTGTCACATATACGGCGGGCAGTAAAGCTCTTTGCAATCATATAATGATGGTTAAAATTAAATTGTACATTACAAAAATGGTAGCCACAACAAAGCCTCTATTATTTACACGTACATTTAATACTGCAGCGCTGAAATATTAAAAACAGACAGCCATTGCACAGGTTTATTCCTTTCTTAACCGACAAGGGAAAATTTCAATTTCGTCGCTCATTGTATATTCGTTTTGGAGTCAAACCATATTTTAGTTGGCACCGGGTTACCGCGAAACGAATTAATTTTGTTCTTAATTAAATACGGATGTTATACCATTAGGTCATTGTGGTAGAATACGATTAAATATGTTTTTTTTTTACATCGGGTCTATACGCCAAACTGCACTAGGCAACGTGGTGGACTAAGGCCACTAAGGCCGATAAGGCCCTCTTAGTTGTAGAGGAGGCCCGTGCCTAGCACTGACACGTATATGGACCATGGTGTACTAATGCTTACATCCCTTCAAATGTTATCACATTTGTAGTAGTAGAAGTATTAACACTATTGGCACACCGATTCTGACGGAACAGAAACTTGAAAAAATAATCTAAATATTTAGCCGTATATATACCGGTTCGCATATATTTCCGTTTGCATTCACCGTTCGCATATAAGCAGTGATGGCCTCGAGGTTTAGGCGCGCGGTCGAGCATTTCGGCGGTCGCAGGTTCAAACCCCACCCCGAGATGAAGACGCCACACGCGTCAGGTCGGTGTGCCTTTTGGCACCGCGCAGAGGCGGTCCCGGATCAATCCATAGCTCTGGCTTCAGGGTATTCCGGGGCCGTCTCGCTGAATGCGCCGATGGTGGCCGTCGCGGGGTTTTTAGTCGGTATTACGGCGCAATTATTTTGGTAGGGACCCGGCCCAGCGGCCGCCCGCAAACACGGGCGGTAACATCTATGCTGGGTCGGAAGGCGCCGGTGAGTCCGACACACCCTCGCCCCTACGGGGGTGGGATGGTCCGTAAATGGATTTTCCCCGCAGGAAAAAAAAAAAAAAAAAGGTTCAAACCCCAGGCACACACCTCTGACTTTTCGAAGTTATGTGTGTATTCACAATGAATTATCACTTGCTTTAACGGTGAAGGAAAACATCGTGATAAAACCTGCACACCTAAAAGTTCTTAGGAATTTCTTAGATGTGTAGTCCGCCAACCCGCACTAGGCCAGCGTGGTGGACTAAGGCCTATACCCTCTCAGTTGTAGAGGAGGCCCGTTCTCAGCAGTGGGATATATTTGGGCTGATGACGATGACGACGACGATATATTTCTCTACGAAACAAAACGAAGTCTACGTGAAATCACATGCAGGAGCCAAGGAATAAAGATTGGAAAATATTTTTATGACACGTCTCATAGTTTGGTGTAGAAATATTAAAATTTAGCGCGTCGCGTCGGCTTCATTCGCCCCTCGCTGACCCCGGTGTCTCGATGTCTTGCATAGATAACGTGTTTCATTGTTCGTCCAGCACTGGATGGGTCCAGACGGTTAAGGGCACGCCACGACCGCGGCGGGCCTCTTCGACCCATTGTTTGGGTTGTGAGGGTTAAGGATACTGTCAGTCAGATGTTTTCTGAGATGTGTTTTTGTTGTTGATTTTTAAGCTTCAACTTTTGAACTTAGAGTCCAATTTAGTCGTCAATTACCGTTTATTATTGTTACTTTAAGTTAGAAGCTAATGAAGACCTTTTTAACGAGCATGGAGATTGCTCAGGTCTTCATCAGT
This sequence comes from Hemaris fuciformis, assembly GCA_907164795.1. Taxonomy (NCBI): domain Eukaryota; kingdom Metazoa; phylum Arthropoda; class Insecta; order Lepidoptera; family Sphingidae; genus Hemaris; species Hemaris fuciformis. The sequence continues at coordinate 16,011,697 of OU015438.1, read as the reverse complement.
ATTTATTGGATATCTGTAGGAAACGTGGTAGTATTTTATTTAATTTTATTTTTATTTTTTAATATACTTTTTTGTACACTATAATATACTTAACTTAATATATCATAAATAACTAACTTAACTTAATGTAACATAAATAACAAGCAACTATGACAAGAACTAATAATATATATAGCTACAACAGGCGGTCTTATCGCTAGCTGCGATTTCTTCCAGACAACCCATGGTACCGGAATGAACAGTTGTAGTTGTGGCAGTTGTTGTGGAAAAATACATATAAATAATATATAAATTGCATATACATATACATATATAAAAACATACTATATACATACACATACATAAATATAGTAAAAATAAAATAAAAAATAGGACATTTAAATTGGAGAGTAGTGAGCTCTGAGAAGCCTTTTAAAAGTGGAAAGCGATTTAGCTTTTCGTAGTGCTAGTAGCAAATCATTCCATAAACGTGAGGCATGGACAGTAAACGAATTGCTGAGGAATGTGGTGCTATGCTTTGGTATTTCGAGCGTAAGATTATCAGAAGATCTGAGGTATTTATTGTACCAGAATAAAAAAACAGAACAAAAAATCTTTCATAAAAGCCTTTGAACACATTCGAATATTTTCTTTACTTTATGTTATCAAAACTTGTTTCCGATCTTGACCTTAAGTTGTATGTAAAACAGAACAATGAATGCCACAAAGCGCACACACCTCTGGTCCTATGAGAATTCTTCCAATGAGAAATATTATTTTATACTATTATGGTAGAGTATTCACATAATTCGCCTGGTTCCGAGTAGATAAGACCAGTTAAGCATTTATTTTAAGAGATATAATAGTATAACTGTTATTGTTTTGTTTTTGTTATGTAACGTAATAATTTTGTCTTCATTAAGCCCTCTTCTTCAGATTCAGAAATTGCGTTTTTTCTAATAATGCTTAATAAAGAACTGAAGCGTAATAGTGAAGTGTATTGTAGTGCAGTAAATAACACTTGACTAAGTTAAATGGCTAGAATAATAGGTTTAGAGATTTCAAAGTGTATTTTACCAAAATAGACCATCGTATGGGATTAAGTCAAAAGTTGTATCATAGAGTGACAGATCTATTTCGTGCTCTTAATTAAAATAAGACAAGAGAAATATAATATTTTTTAAGAGCAGAAAAGTTATATATAGATGGAAAATTCAAAGCAATCAGCATAACATTAGAAAACGTGCACAAATTCCCTATTGATACATCAAAATGTTTCTATACAAAGCAATCTTTTGTTTCTGTCAAACAAAACGCCGCGAGTATCAAGCGGCAAACTTCATATCATCCAAGTTATCGGTGCTTCCAATATTTTACGTACAAAATAAGAGCGAGGGTCGATCGGAAAGTTGGTAAGGACGACTCGAGAAACTTTTCGGTCGGCAGGAACAATAAATCAATGTGTCGAATAATTGCTCCTCATCTGAGCGATTTTCCAAGTCGAAATCAAAAGTTACTAATCACCGGGCCTTTATTAATAAGGCTCCGAGGGAAATATATTGTTCGGCGGAAAGTTTTAAGAGTTCACGGTCTTTTGTACCCCGCCGCTTACGGGTTGCTGATGAGCAGATTCTGTAGACTTGTACATTCTGTTATAGATTCTATCTTTCGAAGTGCTTAACAACATTCCTTTAGATATTGAAAACTAAAGTTTAGTTAAAGTTCTTCTGTAGCTCCTTAGGTTGTCAATATATGACGAGCTCGTTCGTAGGCAATGGGCAATGTTAGATTCTCGCGTTGAAAATTTAATGATATGGAGTTACTATTAAATTTTCACATCAAAGTGATCATCATCAGTGGTGACGCAGTATGCCTCGATGGTAACACTGACGTCCAGCTAAAGCATATAAGTTAGACAAATATGTCAATGACATTCTATTCTATTCTATTCGATAGACCTACTGGTCCTGGTCCATCCTACTGAACGCCACTAAGAACTTTTATTTTGGATATTTATAGAAATTAAAGTTTTCGAGACGTGAGCAATAAGAATCTCCATCGGCCCATAAACAGCTTACTTATGAATGTAGACCTTCTACTTTAGAGAGGGGTGAGTCAATGAAGCAATTAAGCAATCCAAAGACGTATTGTATGGAAATAAATTTTTAAATTCAATTGGTGAACAACAGTCCAATTACTCATAATTGTCTTAAGGCGAAGAAAGCAGAAAGATGGCCATCTCAATAGTTATTTTAAGATATTGCAGCAAAGCTATTAGACTATCAGATCACTAGCTATTAGAATTATGTGTAAAATTGGGACTATTACATAATGTTAGTTTTATGGAATGTCAAGCGTTTATGAAATTTCTGATTTGAAAATCACAATAGTAAGTGTATCAATGTGTATAAATCGACTAAGAAACTAGCTGAGATAATTGTTTGGAGCGATACAAAGTGTTTGTTATCATTTTATTGGGTTTTTCCATTAGGAAATTCTCAGTAACAGCACGGAGTCTGGAAATGTGCCCGAAAAACGGCAATAGGCTCGCCCCCTATTACGTGGGACTGATACATAGGTACCTGGCGAAATGTGGGTGCAGAAATGCACCTCTGCCTACCCCTTCGGGGAATACAGGCGTGAGTTTATGCATGTATGTATGTATAAGTATATTAATACAATTATAATTAATGACATTTGCTTAGGTACTATGTCTGATATACATGACACTTAAGGTGTGCATAGCGTTCTCCGAAATAGTATAAGAAAGATAGCTAAGTTATCATTAGCGGCCAGGAAGATTCGTGCCATTATAACAAAATGCTCACTTGTTAAAATGATAGTAGGCTTTTAATACTAAAATCCTTACGTCCAACACTTAACTGTCGGTGTGGGTCGTGATTACAGTACATTTATCAGCCGTCTAGCATCGCACGTAATGTAGAATCGAACTTTTGAATAATAACAGTGTGCGAAACAATACAATGCAAACAGCTCGTGCTAGAAACTGCAGCGAGGTTATGGAACCTAATATGTATGGACATATTTAACGCGTATTAAGCATGCATTTTCTTAAAAAAATAATGTCAGAATTCACCTGTACCTCATTAACAACAAGTAAGTTACTGAATTAGGGTCTTTTAGAAACCAATGGAATATTACTGACATTGCAGTGACCACACGCTTTCATGGAGTGTCCTCTATTAAAAATAAAATACTATTAACAGTTACCGGCTTAAATAATTATCAAGCGATATAGTTACCCATATATATACAAATTCAGTCGATCAGATCCCAGACTAGACCTGTACTCTGCATGATCGAAATTCTCAGCCAGTCCAAACATGTATAAATAAAAAATATTACGTTAACTGAACCCTGATCATCCCAGGGTGGTCCAGTGTCCACGATTCATATCATTGCGTGTCATTCTGATTCCCCCGCCCCCGCGCCCCTCCCTGGCAATTGCTCCGCAATTTCGTGGCGTCTTTTCGCGGCGAAATTATTGCGAGCGTGATTGTTTTGCAAATGACGTGGCGACGGGTTGGACTCGTGTGAAACCTTGACGAATTAAAACTGTGTTTTTGTTTCTGAATTGTTGTTATTTCGGTGATGACGCGTAAGTGTAGTAGTGTAATTGTCACCGAGTTCAGCATTTTTTAACAATCCCAGTTTTATGGAAAAGCTACAGATGACCTGCATATCGTTGAAAATGGTTCAGCATGGACTTAAGAAATGCTTACTTAAACCTTATACAGAGTGTATTCAGACTGTGATCGGAAACTAAGGCAGATAATAGCTAAGGTGATTACAAACCCCCTGGCGTTAAAGAAAATTCTGACAAAAAATAAAAATTTTGATTTTTTCCATACAACCATCGGTATTAAATGTACGCGGTTTGTATGGAAAACGTCAAAATTTTTATTTTTTGTCAGAATTTTCTTTAACGCCAGGGGGTTTGTAATCACCTTAGCTATTACCTGCCTTAGTTCCCGATCACGGTCTGTATACACCCTGTATATAATATCGACTTCATTGTCATACCATAAGCTAAAAAATGTTCATTTGACAACAATGGCATCCACGAAATATTTTCGGTGCGAAGTGTTATAGTGGATGCAGGCGAATCATTTTATTTGGTTTACGTGATTGTTTTTAAATATCAAAATCGATCATGTAAACCGTTGATTTTAAAGCCAATTTTGTAATTACAATAATAATTATATTATCTCACTAAACCTACTCACATTGATCGTCTGACCGGGTATCGGAACACGGAAAACGCAATTCGTATATTGAGTAGGTATTGCCACTAAGCCTAGTGATTTCCGCCAAAGCATGAAAGCTGAAATACACAAGATTTCCCTTAAAGAAAACATAGCGTTAGTAACAACAAGTTTTTTTCTGTAAAAAAGTAAATATTTCCAACATGCGTACACTAATGCGGGCCCTTTCAGGAGGCCTTTAGAAATCCACGAGTATGCATTCAACAGCATCGCGGCGGATTTGTCGAATTTTTAACTATTCATATGTGCAGGTTTTTCTTTCTGATTCCGATGCCAAGGGCGCTATATGCATGTTGGAGTGGAAGCGTTCAATGGATTTTGCCGTGACTTGCCTCATAATCACTTTTACATACGCCTTATTGATGTAAATATTCCAGCTGTTTATTTAACGTTGTCAACAGCTGTTTCAACTTTCTCGTCTTTCTTTAAATGTGGATTATTTATTTCCCGACTTTATAGTTATATAAATAAATACAACCAACACTGAAGCAGTGATGGCCTCGAGGTTTAGGCGCGCGGTCGAGAATTTCGGCGGTCGCAGGTTCAAACCCCAGGCACACACACACCTCTGACTTTTCGGGGTTATGTGTGTATTCACAATGAATTATAATCACTTGCTTTAACGGTGAAGGAAAACATCGTGATAAAACCTGCACACCTAAAAGTTCTTAGGAAATTCTTAGGTGTGTAGTCCGCCAACCCGCACTAGGCCAGCGTGGTGGACTAAGGCCTAAACCCTCTCAGTTGTAGAGGAGGCCCGTGCCCAGCAGTGGGACGTATTTGGGCTGATGATGAACCAACAGTGACATACATATGTAATTCTTACCCCACATTAAGATGCAAATCTTGTGTCGTGAGCATCAGAAACTACGAGCGACTTTTAGGTCCCACAAACACCCAGATCCGAAACAAATACTTGTGTATCACACAAACATTTGTATCGGTGCGGGGGTCGAACCCGCGGCCTCTCGTTTTGCAAGCTGGTATCTATCTAAGACGCGCAACCCAAGAAAAAAAAACAAAATGACTACAACATATTCGTTAAAACTGCATAAGAAGATCCAGATACAGTTCCAGCCATATTGATGGTTATTTTTCAAAAAAATCATAATTTAAAACCCATCAGCTCGTTGCAACATTACTCGAAATGTTGTTTAGGACTCAACCCTGTATTTATTCGTCTCAAACACAGTCCAAAAAAATCGCTAATACCAGCTAAAAAAACCCAAGCAACTTGCATCAAATCCGCATACAAATTCAGAGTGCACGCGTATCGCCAGCGCATACATTTCCTTCACACACTCAGACGCCTCTCAGCCCCGCCGCGTGTTGTGAATGCACAGTACTGTAAGTGGCTTGGGGACTAATTGCGTTTTTGTTGGCGCTTAAATGCGTGTGATGCTTTGTAATGTTGTTTCAGGAGCGGGACTTTTGTAGCGTCATTATAGTTTTAATTAACAACGTTTGTGGGCTCTGCTAGTTAGGGTTCCTTAGTACAAACAATATGTCACAATTTTAGAGAGGAACTCTAGGACGTAGAACTGAATCCTGGGTTTTATGCTGAAATGGACGCCCTATGGAAGTTAAGGCTATCACGATAATTAATTACATTGAATTTAAGGACTGAACTTTAATGTGTTCATATTGGGCTGCTTCCTGTCTAATTAAATAGTATTGAAACAGATGGTACCTATAATTCTTAAAATTTGCTTCTAGTTCTATACTTTTTTATTATCATATCATATAGACAGCCCCGTGGCGCAGTTGGCTAGACACCAGCTTGCGAAACGAGAGGCTGCGGGTTCGATCCCCGCACCGAGACAAATGTTTGTGTGATCCACAAATATTTGTTTCGGGTCTGGGTGTTTGTGAGACCGAAAAGTCTCTCGTAGTTTCTGATACCCACGACACAGGACTTGTATCCTAGTGTGGGGTCAGAACTATGTATGTGACTGTTGGGTGTATTTATTTATTTATTTTCATACATTTGATTCCTACTCTTAACCATTAAGCACATTTTTTTACAGTTTGGGAATGACGTGGTTGTTTATAACCTATTGGTAAGATCACATCTTTGTTACTCTAGAATAGCGCATATACATTTATGTCTCACTGCTGGGGTTGGGTCTCTTATACCGGTCCTTAGACCAAGCCGTTAACCAAGCGCGTATTGATAATTTTACACATCTGATATGGCCAGGCGTCTTGACGATGTCTTTTTAGTAAAAAGTTATTACCTTTAGTGTGCTTTATAATAAATACAAATAAATAAATACACCCAACAGTCACAAACATAGTTATGACCCCACATTAAGATACGAGTCTTGTGTCGTAGGTATCAGAAACTACGGGAGACTTTTCGGTCTCACAAACACCCAGACCCGAAACAAATATTTGTGGATCACACAAACATTTGTCTCGGTGCGGGGATCGAACCCGCGGCCTCTCGTTTCGTAAGCTGGTGTCTAGGCAACTGCGCCACGGGGCTGTTTATATGCTGCTTTATATTATAATATTTATATTATATATATATATATTATTTTATCTCTATGTATTCAATTTCTATATATCTACCCCATCGCGACTAAAAACTAAATGAAAACCTCTCATACTGATCAATCTCTGCGCTGTGCTCACGCAGCAGATAGAACTAGGCGTCGTCATTTGAGACAATGCGAAGGCTTGGAGAACGTCACTGTGCACCGCATGAAGAGTGTCCTGTCCTGTGCTGGAGTTTTCACACTTACACGAGTTTTGCACAATGCAAGGCACGATCGGAGGAACTGAAAAAAACAATCTTAACACTGGTGGTATCAAATTCGTAAAATATTAGGAGCATTGGGTCTTCATTGTAGGCTTTGTTTAATAAAACTGACGTAAATTATCAACGCCCTTAACATTTATTACTTGCTGAGAAGCTTTCTGCTTTCCTTACGATGATTTCTTGATTGTGATAAAAAAGTAAATTTCTTCTTGCTAAGGCATAATTGCTCAAATAAATTTTCCTTGTCTAAGAATAATTAGTTCCCTTAAATAGTTATTAGTCTTTTATTACGTCGCAAACAAGATGAGTTCTCGAGAATTCTTTCGACTTTTGTGTCGTAAACAACTTTGTCGCTAGATTAGACTGTCGTCTCTAATTGTCGTTATTCCTACAAAGTTAACTTTATTGAGCTACATTTAAGTTAAACTAGCTAATTCATATTATTTCTTAGAAAATGTTCTTCATAATAATGTACCTATTTATTTATTTTAAACTCAAGTCAGTGAGCAATAACTCAAGTATAATTTATTCTCAAGTATAAGATATTAAGTAGTGATGGCCTCGAGGTTTAGGCGCGCGGTCGAGTATCTGAGCGGTCGCGGGTTCAAACCTCAGGCACACACCTCTGACTTTACGAAGTTATGTATGTATTCAAAATGAATCATCACTTACTTTAACGGTGAAGGAAAACATCGTGATGAAACCTGCACACCTAAAAGTTCTTAGGAATTTCTTAGGTGTGCAGTCCGCCAACCCGCACTAGGCCAGCGTGGTGGACTTAGGCATAAACCCTCTTAGTGAGGAGGCCCGTGCCCAGCAGTGGGACGTATATGGGCTGATGATGATGATGAATTTATATAGATTATATACCCCTCCATGAAGAGGAGGTCCGTGCTCAGCTGTACAGGATATAAACAGACCGTAATTGAAAACTAATCAGGTAATAGTTACGGTGATACAAACACACGCTAAAAAATCTGAAAAGAAAAAAATTACCATTTCCTAATCAACATAAGACAGGTAATAGGTCTTAATTTTTGTCACGATCTGTTTACGCCCCTATATACTATACCATTCTATTCAAATTTGCTGAAACTCTGCAACATCTTTTCTTTCTCCAACGTTCAATTTTCCTTTGAAAAACGTAGGAATTTCCATTCAAGTTACCAATATGGTGGCAATTAGTGAGTTCATGCTCCGATCACGGATCATAAAAGGAAAAACAGTTCACCTTTCATTTAAGCTACAGAGCTTACGTGCACATCGGTGTCGCGTTAGATATTTTGGTTCATACTTCACACACACTACGGAATGCTGCTTTATCTTGCTTTGATAAAAATTACCTACTAGCTACAACCAGAGGCGGTACTTCCATAGAAGCCCAAAAGCCCAATTTTCCTTAAAAAAATCCGAATAATAATAATATTTTCGAAGTTATGTGTGTATTAACAATGAATTATAATCACGTATTTTAACGGTGAAGAAAAACATCGTAAGGAAACCTGCATACTTAAAAAATCTTAGGAATTTCTTAAGTGTGTAGTCCGCCAACCCGCACTAGGCCAGCGTGGAGGACTAAGGCCTAAACCGTATCAATTGTAGAGGACGCCCGTGCCTAGCAATGGGACGTATATGGGCTGATAATGATTACGTTTACTAAATTAGCGCAGGATGATGAAAACATCCACAAAAATCATAACGGATAAAGTGACGTGCCGTGTGGTGGTCACAGGGTGTAACTTACTTTAAAATTTAATTAAGGCGTCGTTCTCACAGTCGGTTTCGCGCGCGTTAATCTCGTAAAGGCTCGGGACACACGCGTTGGACGCTCACAAAGCAATTTTTAATTGCGCCTCAGGCTGAAATGCGACTTGTCTTTGACTTTTACGATTGATTAAAAAGAAAATGCCCGGTCCTCGTAATGAGGAATGCGTGGGTAATTCGACCCTTTTTAAATAGTTGATGATGTTATATTATTCACATATGGACCGTGTTTTGTCTTGTTCCAGAATTTTCTATCTCGGGTCCGTTTTATTAAAGTCTATTTATAGAGGCACGTGTTCTACACTGTTGTTAATTTACACTTAGATTAAGGTTTTTTGAAGTCTGGCATACATTAGCGTAAGGTCGCGGGACGTCGCTGGATGCAAGCTGCTTCCAACAGGTCCCTGTGGAAGTCATTAGGAGAGGGCTATGTCCAGCAGTGAACTTCCATTTGCTGATGGATGATGATAAATAAATAAATAAATAAATACACCCAACAGTCACATACATAGTTCTGACCCCACACTAGGATACAAGTCCTGTGTCGTGGGTATCAGAAACTACGAGAGACTTTTCGGTCTCACAAACACCCAGACCCGAAACAAATATTTGTGGATCACACAAACATTTGTCTCGGTGCGGGGATCGAACCCGCAGCCTCTCGTTTCGCAAGCTGGTGTCTAGCCAACTGCGCCACGGGGCTGTCGAATATGATGATGATACATTAGCGTAATCAAGTGTCTTTTCAATCATGGGGATTGGGGCAAAATAGTATGAGAATGGTTTCCTTGCTTCGTATTTCAAGGGATATAAGCTTTTGCAAGTGCACTATAACATTTGAAAATAAGCTTAGCAAGTGGGCCTAATGAGTTGAGACATCATGAGTATATCCAAAGTGATAGGAACGAGTGTAGCCGTGTTTAGATTCATGTGTAATAGGCGGAGAATCTGATGCTGTTTTTTCCAAACTACATATTATGTTACCTAGAAGTTCGTAATGGAAAAAGCCATTAACACTTTAATCGATCCGCAATCCAACTAGGAACTTTTCGATAACATACCTCATTCCTATATCGAGGCATCAATGAAGCTATTCTTTAAAAAAAATCGTTCATTAAAAAAATATCAAACTCGACTAAGAAATAGAACATCAACTTACACATTACGTAGAAACTGTACAATCGGTACATTCACACAGAAATCTCCACACTGGGTGTTATGTGTCACACCAATCCGCCCGTCAACAGCACCGCATGTGGGTCAAGATCCGTGCTTTGAACGAAAAGTGTTGTTTTAAACGTAATTAGTGTAGCTAAGCCAACTCCGAGCGTGTTCGGTGAAAAGGTAACACGTGACCAGTTTAATGTGACACTTGTTAGCAGCAGCGATGGACGCACGCCAAGCTCTACTTGAGTGAGTGTAATTTTTAACTCCCCCCGCAGCCGCGTAGTTTGTTTTTAACGAGATTGAATGTGTTATGTATGTGCTTGTGCGTTTTCTAGTACTTGTAAGGTCATGTCCCATGGTTTCCAACGTTCTGTCTCAGTCAAAAGTCAACAAAAGCCTGTTCTAATTACTTTCTCCAGCGTGGCGAGATCTAGGACTTGTGTTTATAGGGCAGACGTGTTTGACACATTTTCTGTGTGTACGGGAAAATGATCTCGCTTTCATTATGACAAGCACAGATGATTAAACGTCTGAAATTTTGCCCTAGTGTAAACTTTTATATAGTAGTATCGATTTAAAACGATAATGATAATAATTATTATGAATTAAATAAATCTGTCGAACACTTCAAAACCAGTTTATAATATACATTATTCATCATCATCAGCCCATATTTATGTCCCACTGCTGGGCACGAGCCTCCTCTACAACTGAGAGGGTTTAGGAATAAGGCTACCACGCTGGCCTAGTGCGGGTTGGCGGACTACACACCTAAGAAATTCCTAAGAACTTTTAGGTGTGCAGATTTCATCACGATGTTTTCCTTCACATAAAGTAGGTACGTGATAATTCTTTGTGAATACACGCATAACTTCTCGAAGTTAGAGGTGTGTGCCTGGGATTTGAACACGCGAACGTCGAGTTTCTCGACCGCGTGCCTAAACCTCGAGGCCATCACGATCTAATATACATATTTCTTCAAAAATATTTTATTAACCATTCAACTGCGTGAAAATATATTATGAATGCGATTGATATGTAAAAAAGGTTTCAATCTCACTCATACAACAAATAATGTAATTTCTTGATGATCCTTCCCATACCATTTGGTCAAGCCAGGCTGGAATTACTAAATCAGCCCTTACACCTCCTGTTGCTGTTCACGGACCTCCTCAAAAATTGAGAGGGGTTACTCATCATCATCATCATCATCAGCCCATATAGGTACGTCCCACTGCTGGGCACGGGCCTCCTCTACCATTGAGAGGGTTTAGGCCTTAGTCCACCACGCTGGCCTAGTGCGGGTTGGCGGACTACACACCTAAGAAATTCCTAAGAAGTTTTAGGTGTGCAGGTTTCATCACGATGTTTTCCTTCACCGTTAAAGTACGTGATTATTCATTGTGAATACACACATAACTTCGAAAAGTCAGAGGTGTGTGCCTGGGGTTTGAACCCGCGACCGTCGAGATTCTCGTCCGCGTGCCTAAACCTCGAGGCCATCACGACTTTTAGGGGTTACTCACAATAAACAAAAATAGCACAATTAATTTAAATTATGAAGTAACTGTATTAATGCACCGTGCCTTCCAAAAGTCGCCCCTACCAAAAATTACGAATTCAGCTTATTCAAAACTTGAAATTTAATATTGTCAACAAAGAAGCAAGTTTGCGTGTTTGTCTTCTTGGCGGATTGTTTTAATCCGGGCGCGACATCTGCTACACTGCATTTCCTAACTTGGACATAGCGGTCTCTCGACTTTATAATTTCACTTCCCACTCCGCCGTGTTTATATTTACAGCTCGGGTTAGAATATTTTTAATTTCATATCTGAGGCGGTGGCTTCGTTTGCGGGGACTTTGAAATTATTTCCAGAAGAATACAGCATGAAGTGATATTCAAATCGCAAGGAAAATATCGTGAAACAAAATGCATAACTTTTTCTCTATAAGTCAGAAAAAGATGATATTTTATGTAATGTATGGGTAAATTTGGATGCACTATTTCATGGGAATACAAAGAACCCGATGTACCAAAGTTCCGAACCCCTAAAAATTACATACATATTTCTTATTAGGTAGGTATGTACTCTAACGATAAACCTGTTAATTAATATTTTTAATGAGGTTACTGACGTAAAAGATTCAATTAAGGGAGTACCTAATAATTAAGTTTTAGTAAAGCGCAGACCAGTTTAAGCAAATTACCGAGCAGACAACCAATGCAGATAAAGCCAGACTTGAAGTATACGATAAGATTTAATTACGCTCAATTTTAACCTCAACAATGTTCTGTAAGAGAAACTTAACCATTCATTACTGCTAATCAGTTGAATAAAAACTTCTTATAATTTTTTATTTTGTCTACTCTTGGCAGTCTCGCTGTGGAATTTAATAATACCAATGTTGGCTTAATTCTCTCTCTAATTTTATCAATGATGACTGAAGTTGTATAAAGAACTATCCATTTTTACAGCATATTATTTCCATAAGATTGTGTCCTCAAGGAGGTACGTAGAGGTGCATATATATCATAAGCTAAGTTTCACCAGTGATTAGTCAATGTTTAATATCTAAAAGAGGACGAACCCTGTTGCCATGTTTTGGGCATAACTACAGACTCTGTAATGATACTGAAATTTTCTGATAGGAATGTCATAGTAGTTTGCATGACCCGAGACCTCTCGATCGTATGCCGCTTACTTATGTAACTGGATCAACAAAGAGTATTGTTTAATAGTAATTGTTTAATTAGACATAACTAGATGTAGGTATATCCGTATTTCCAAAAGAACATTATAATTTGATCCATCCACCCGCACTAGGCCAGCGTGGTGGACTAAGGCCTAAACCCTCTCAGTTGTAGAGGAGGCCCGTGCCCATCAGTGGTTCATATATAGGCTGATGATGATGATGATATAATTAGATTGCATTCTTACATTCATTGATGAATTCCTTTTCTTTTATCCAGTTATATAATAGCTCCTACGAATGTAAGTTGGTGAAAGTCTATAATTATTTTTCAGTACTTATTTACAAACTCACTTTTAATGTAAATATTACAACATATTAAAGTAAATGTTGCATTAAAGGTCCATAAACAACCTTAAACCTCCCCCTGGTCATATCGTGGAACTCTTAAGATTATCCCATGATAATGAAACACAGGAGCACTCGGTTTTCATTACTATAACGGTTAGTTTTGCCGCGTTAATGGCCCATAAACATGACCGCAAATAGACTAGGAAGAAACCGACTTCTGAGCAATAATCTTATACTATAATAAGGGATCAAGGGATAATTGGGCGTCGCGCTAGATGTGGCTTTAAGCAAAGCTATTTAGGGATTATTAAAGTTGACTCTAGATCGCTGCGTGGAGAAATAGTTCCGACGTGTGCTGCAAGATGGCGCTGTATTAAATATAGTTCGATTATAAGACGTTCTGGACTTCTAAAATGATAAATATTTTGTCGAGATATTAGTAGGTAGCTGGATATATGCAATCCTGCCTAATCAGTGGTTACAAGTTGAAATTTATAGTATAAGTTCTCGTTGAGATTATAAGGATGTTGCCCATTTACCAGTGTTGGGCAAAAGTTAATTGAACTAACAATTAACAATTAATTGATTGTTATATTGACAATTGGTCAATTGTTATTATTTTCACAATAACATTGCCACTGCGGCAGTAATTAACAATTAATTAATTGTCAATTAACTTTTGCCCAACACTGCCATTTACATTATCAAAGTCTTTTGGAGTAAGAAGTTACTATTATTTGTTTAAAGGTGTTTTTTTTTAATGGATAAAGGAGGCAAACGAGCAAGTGAGCCACGTATAAAACGTCTATAGAACAAATCTATCGACATATATTTATAGACAGGCCCGTGGAGTGGAATGGAGTTGACACGACACTAGTCTGCCAAACGAGAGGCTGCAGGTTCGATACGCACCGAAGCAAATGTTTGTGTGATCCACAAATATTTGTTTCGGGACTTCGTTTGTGAGACCGAAAAGTCTCGCGTAGTTTCTGATATACAAGACACAAGAGTCCTTTCATCTCTCTTCCTGCATCTCCATCCCAGGTTGCCTGTAAGAGATCGCCTCGTGCGATAAGGCCGCCCATTGTACTTCTCTAGTTCTCTGTACTCCTTAGTTTTAATGTTGTGTGTACAATAAAGTTTTAAATAAATAAATAAATAATAAGAGTCGTATCTTAGTGTGGGGCCAGGACTATGTATGTGACTGTTGGGTGTATTTATTATTTATTTTATTTATACTAACAGAAGCAAAGCCGCGAGAAAAGGCTGATAAACTGATAATACAGCGGCCTGTAACCACAGGCATTAACATGTAGCCACATCCAGAACCCATAGATCAGGGATTAAGCCCATAAACTAAGTTTTGGCGAGTAATCCTACAAATTTCACGGCTGTTTGATTACTGGCCGCCTCTCGTTATCCCGCCAGCATACAAAATTACACATTTTAGTTTAACTTTACGTTATACTAGCTTTGGCTTGTGACTCGCTCCGGTTTTGAATAACTAATGAAGTGTGTTTTATGAAAACAATAGTTCGCTCAAATAGTTTTTTCTGAGAGCGTTCTAGGAATATGGGGTCTATCTAATGGTATCATTAAAGCAATGATTGTTAAAGAAATTTACATACATACATACATAAACTTACGCCTGTATTCCCCGAAGGGGTAGGCAGAGGTGCATTTCTGCACCCACATTTCGCCAGGTATGTATCAGTCCCACGTAATAGGGGGCGAGCCTATTGCCGCTTTTCGGGCGCATTTCCAGACTCCGTGCTGCTACTAAGAATTTCCTAATGGAAAAACCCAATAACACTTTGCCCGACCCGGGAATCGAACCCAGGACCTCTAGATCGCACGGTACATACTTGTACCGCGGGACCACGAGGCAGTTAAAGAAATTTATGAAAAAAAAACTATTTCTAATCGTTTGGATTTCTGATTCGAATTTATGTTTGACAGAATTTGACTTCGACTTTCACTAATACATCAAATTCGAATCACTGAAATAAAAATGTAGATACTTAACGAAATACACATTTAAAAAAGAAAAAAGATGGCACACAGTTTTTAATAATGGAAAATTAAGAGCCCTTTGATATAAAAATTTAAGACCCAGTGGATTTCATATAATTCAGCTTTGCATATACCAGAGAACGGTGAAAATACACCTTTAACAGTAACCACAACAGTATAGCTTTAGCTGGATTTAGGGGAGTGCGTAGCTTACCGGCTAATCAGAATATTATGGAAACGGCCCGCGCCGAACTATGACATCGGATTACCGCCTCCTCGCATCAAACTGCGCCCAAAGTTAAATAAACACGGCGGTTTGGTGGTTAAAAGATCGAGTGCAGTACAAGCGCCTTGGAAAGCTATGAAATAAATGATATTTTACATGAAACAAACAAAAACTTGATGCGTCGAAGTATTAGTGATTCAAAATTGTATAAGTTTAGATCGTTATGTTTGTGAGCAGTAGCGCGACAGCAGCTTGAGTAACGTGAGGCCGTAGATTCGATCCCTGCACCAAATGTTTATATAATATAATAAAAAAAATCGGATCTGGTAGCATGTAAGACCAAAAAGACTTAAGCAGTTACTTATATTATCTACATTTAAAGCAAGACTGCTATTACTTTTAAATAACTGTTTTAGATATACTATTATTAATCGTGTCATAAGTCATAAAACATAGCAAGACAATTGTACTTAAACACAAAGTTCATGAATGAGATGGTAAAAATACCGAAGTCCGAAAACATGCAAAACACACAGGAAAATACGGGTCCACTATATCGCTTGCACTGGAAGGGAACCGGGACGCTAATGGTCAATAAACTGGATCCGGCCGCTCCACGCCAGCCGGGAATTGCACTCGTTGATCCCGGTTCTAATCCCGGGCCGGCCAACAGCGCAGTTAAGGCGGGTAATGCGTTCGGACGCCGAGTTATGATAGTTGGTTTGCCTTGGTCCGCGGAAGAGTTGGCATAGGAGTTTAACTTAAGATTTGGGACTGCCGACTTAATGTGCACTTAAATTGTGCCTTTTAATTTGAAGTAGAAAATCTTAGTAGTGGAATTACAGTGAATGAATGTTAACGGCACAATTTCTTCAAGCAATCCTACTTCAAAGTTGTTGACTTTCAACATTGTGTGTGAGAATGAACACTTTTAAAAGACTGATGAGGTTCTTTCACAGTTACATCTACTGCATCGAAAGCGTTATAAAGAAACAAAAACTTAGTTTAATGTTAGTTAGGATTGTGACGCAAATAAAATTATGAGGAGTACACATCTACCTTCCGTATCAGGGATATAGTTGTGAGATTTGTTTGATATTTTTTTTCTTCGTCGTGTCATGATTGCCTCGAGGTATGGGCACGCGGTCAAGAATCTCGACGGTCGCGGGTTCAAACCCCAGGCATACACCTCTGACTTTTCGAAGTTATGTGTGTATTCACAATGAATTATCGCGTACTTTAACGGTGAAGGAAAACATCATGATGAAACCTGCACACCTAAAAGTTCTTAGGAATTTCTTAGGTGTGTAGTCCACCAGCTCGCATTAGGCCAGCGTGGTGGACTAAGGCCTAAACCCTCTCAGTTTTAGAGGAAGCCCGTGCCCAGCAGTGGGTCGTATAGGGCTGATGATGAAGCATTAGCCTAGCAGGACCTCGTAAGTCGGACCTAGCCACAAGCAATAAGAAGGAATTAGGTGTACATGCGGGGGGTTTCTTCATAATACGTCCGCTTCATTTGTCACCCCGGCGGGTGCCAAGCGCGCACCTAGTGTTAATAACCAGCTTCCGTGGCACTCGGCCAGGGTACGGTTTTAGGTGATTTGGCGCGAGGTGCAAACTCCAGCGGTGTGACACGACGTTTATTGCGGACGGACGTTGAATAAACCGCCGCCAGATTTAAGTTAAATTCCACGTGGTGAAAGCGAAATAAACATTGCTTGGGGATCACACGAATGTTTGGATGTCATAATTTTTAAACTATTATTTACAATTTTACACATGCAATTTATATATATATACAAATATACATAAAATTATATTGTCAGTTATAATAAATACAAATATATTGTAATATATTGTGCGGTATAGAACCCGTGTTTTCAGGTGTTATTTCTGGTCTATACAGAAAATATGGAATAGGAATGAAAACAAAATAAGATAAAAATGAATTATGCTATTTACAAGTACCTTAAGTTTTAATTTAATAATTTATCCTCAAATTTTAAAGTTCCAATAGCGATACCCTTAAATTAAAATGTAAAGTTACTCGGGTAAAGTGTTATTGGGTTTCTCCCTATTACAAGGTTTATACATTGTAGCTCCGAGACCAAGACCGTCAATGCTGGTGTTCCACAGGGCTCGGTGTTGTCGCCGACGCTCTTCATCCTGCACATCAATGACATGTTGTCTATTGACAGCATGCATTGCTATGCGGATGATAGCACGTGTCATGTGCGATACATCGGCCAACGGAACGCCTCTCGGAATTCAATAGAGGAAAGTCGGTATAAACTTGTGTCTGAAGTCGAAAGCTCTCTGGGGCGGGCTTTTGAATGGGGAGAAAAGAACTTGGTTCAATTCAACCCATTGAAGACACAACTTTGCGCGTTCACTGCTAAGAAGGACCCTTTTGTCATGGCGCCACAGTTCCAAGGAGTCACTCTCCATGTTTCCGAGAGTATTGGGATACTCGGCGTCGAAATTTCGAGCAAAGTGCAGTTTAGGAGTCAAGAGGAGCCAAGCGGTACTTCACGCCGGACCATAGATTGACGCTTTATAAAGCGCAAGTCCGGCCTCACATGGAGTACTGCTCTCATCTCTGGGCAGGGGCCCCCAAATACTTGCTCGACCCACTTGACTCCTTGCAGAGGCGTGCATTTCGAATCGTCGATGATCCCAATCTCACGGACAAAGTGGAGTCGTTAGGACTGCGGAGAGACTTCGGGTCTCTCTGTGTGTTCTATCGACTCTTCCATGGGGAGTGTTCTGAGGAACTGTTCAGCATGGTACCGTCGTCACCTTTTTACCATCGCACTACCAGACATCGCAGTGGAGTTCATCCATACTACCTGGAGACAATCCGTAGTAGTACGGTGCGTTTCCAGCGTTCCTTTCTACCACGCACGTGCAAGCTCTGGAATGAACTCCCTGCTTCGGTGTTCCCCGAGCGCTATGACTTGTCCTTCTTTAAACGAGGCTTAAAAAGAGTGTTCACCACACGGTAGGCAGCGGCTGGGTTGTGCCCCTGGCATTACTTTAGTCCATGGGCGGCGGTAACCGCTTACCATCAGGCGGGCCGCTTGCTCGTCTGCCTACTGAGGCAATAAAAAAAAATAAAAAAAAATAAAAAATAAAAAAAAAATACATACTGGGCGAAATGTGGGTGATGAAATGCACCTCCGCCTTCTTTGGGAAATACAGGGTTGAGGTTATGTAATATGTATGTTTTTATTTAAATTAGATAGAAGGAATTAGAACCTTAGATCAGTGGCGGGACTTCCATAGAAGCCCAAAAGCGTTAAATGTTAATTGTGTAATGTCTAGTTTATATTTGCTTATTATGGGGTCTTTATTTAACAAATTGCTTTAGTTAAATTAAGATTTTAAGTCTAAAAAATATTATTTCGAACTTTATAAGGAAAACTGGGCTTTTGGGCTTCTATGGAAGTACCGCCACTGCCTTAGATGTCTATTTTTACTGGGTTACTAGAAAGAACCAAGATGCCGTTCATCTCATGCCTTGGGCCAATCATCTAGATTGCGCACAAACGCGGCGGTCCGTACAACGTGCTCCAACAAATGGCCTACCGAAGAACTACCATCTAATTTCAATTTAAGGCTTTGCTGTTGGTAATTGATTTCATGGCGCTATTTTCGGCAGTGCTCTTCGTTTGTCCCGTAGTGCTTTTCGATTGTCATGAGTTTTTCAAATATATTGGTCATAATATTTGCATTTACTTAGTAAATAACTTCTGCCTAAGGTTTTGTCTGCATAGGCTTCAGAATTTAGTCTGGAAAAAAGTTTTAGTTTGTAATATGCGAAATGGAATCTATAAAACTAACCAGGATTTTTTGTTTACTGGGACACAAATCTACGTTCAAGTTTTAAAAAATCTCTTCGCGTCTATACTAAATAACCTTTTACTATAATATCAAATTTTACGTTACGTTTAATTTTAGGTTTTTTCTTATTTTAACAATTTTTAAATTTAGTCCACCTTGACAAAACTATACGAGAAGAAAAAAAATCATTTATTTATGCTCTATTTCTTTATTATACTTTACTACTAGCTGTGCCCGCGACTTCTCCCGCGCGGAAAAGTTATTTTTTTATTAATAAAAATAATAACATTTCTAAAATAACAGTAGCCTAAGTAACTCCTTATTACATCAGCTACCTGCCAATAAAAGTCCCGTCAAAATCGGTCCACCCGTTTCAGAGATTAGCCGGAACAAACAGACAGACAGACAGCCAGACAAAAATATAGTATAATAAATATAGTATACATCCATATGCATTTATTAAAAAGCAGTTATTTCAATATTACAAACAGACACTCCAATATTATTTATTTGTATGTATAGACATAGATAAAATAAAATGAAGATTCATGTTATAATGACAATCTAAAGTTTAATTACATTATCACTTTAAAGACAACGCAGTATAAAATGAAGTACACTTTAAGTAAATTAATCAGAACTCCCGACCGGAGCTAGAACTTGTAAAAAACAGAGCACGGATAAAGTCAGAAAACTACCCTTATTAAAGGGGACTTTCTTAAGCATCCACAACCCACAGTTAGAAACTCAGAGCAAATGAAAGGAAACATTAGATGTTTTCTGTGATTTGTTATAGTAACTTTTATTATAATTGTCAGTTTTTTATTGTGGTATAAAACTTCCCCGAGTGACATACGCAAATATGTCGCGTTTCCTGACCGGCATATGTAGGTATTCAAAGTCAAATTATCTTTATTCAAAAAGACTTTTACAAGTTCTTTTTAAAATAAAAATGTTATTTCGTGTTGCTGAGGGAGTTTCTTGCCGTTTCTTCTCCACAGCGATTACACGTTTCGAAGCGGCGATAGTTAAAAATTTACGATTCAAAAGAACTTGTAAAAGTCTTTTTGAATAAAGATAATTTGACTTTGAATACCTACATTTGCCGGTCAGGAAACGCGACGTATTTGCGTATGTCACTAGGATAGCAACAGATCGAAATTATTGTCTCGACTAGTGATGGGTATTAATCAGCTGACATTCTATCTATACTCTTCTATAATTACCATTATATCAACATAGGTCTTCATGGCCTAAAAAGTTAAAATAAGTTGTTTTCATAAAAAGGGATCTTCTAAAAGACAAAGCTATTAAGATTTGCTTGATAGACTTCTCATCCTCCTCCTCGCATCGTATTCCTCATTGCTGAGGGTCGTGATCCCCTGTACACGGAGTGATCTTCGTTCTGATTATGCTGCGCCACCTGTTCCTATCTTTGGCATCGTGGAGCGCAACATGAAGTTTCGTGTTAAGGGCCGTGCAGATTTGGTCCGACCATCTGATGGGACATCGGCCTCTTGGACGTTTGCCCTCGACTTTGCCAGTAACCATTAGTTGTTGCAGGTTATTGCCGTCCTTTCTGGCTATATGGCCAAAAAACTCCAGAACTCGGCGCAGGCAGATGGTAGAAAGCCTGGTTTTGATTTGGAGATCGCATAGAATGGACGCGTTGGTGCGGAGACTTCTCATAACATTGATCAAATTTATATTTTTCACCGCTTCATGCTGACGCAAATGGTGTTTTGTTTTAATTAGTTCAAGTCATTTAAAAATACAATCCAAAGCTGGAAACTTTGTCTCATTGCAGTTCAAAATTAATCTTCAGTTCGGAGCACATTACATTAGCTCTGACAAACTCTCCAGGTGCGACAAAAACTTAAAGTATACATATTCATACAATCATCCCCAAAATTGAGAGGGATAAAGTTTGGAAGGGGTGGTGCGGTAAAAATGTCTACGCCATTAAATCTAGACTATGAACAGACGAAATTATATTTGAGCGTTTGGTTAAAAGGATTTTTGAAATTAAAAAAAAAAACATAACTTGCTTACCTATTTAGGAAAACCCTACAAGAAAATAAATTACGCTTTCCGTAAGTAAACTAATTAATGCACCTTATAGCCAATGGTGATGATGGATGAGGGCTGCACAAGACCGGGATGGTTGGCGCTTTCTTGGGGAGGCCTACGTTCAGCAGTGGACGGCGATAGGCTGAGTATATATAGCCAATGACATAGCACGGATCCACACAATGTGTAGTATTAGAAACTCGCGATTTTTTTTTATCTTATACATCCGAAACAAATGTAGGTACGTCACTGCAAAATTCTATAGACCAGTAATTAAATGATCATTTGCAGCTACTATTACATGTAAAATATATTCGGTATTTCTCTTTTCGTATTTTGTATCAATTATTTAATAACTGAAATAACATCACGCTTTAAGTGCGGCTTTAGGGCTCATCAACGTCCGAACACTTTTTCACCAGTCCAGGGAGCACTTTATGCCTCTCCAACCACTTACCAGACACTTCATCGCATTTAAAATGATCTACGTAATAGGGTTTATTTAGTTGCTCTATAAATTCCGGCGCAGAGACCCGGGTAGACTATCCTAGGCCGGTAGCTTAAACTTTTAATGGCACTTCACGTCGAAGAAAATGGGGTTGAACTACATAAAAGTAGTTTATTACGATTTTTCAGTGGACTAGGAGCTAACGGCCGTCTGTGAGACAATGTTTAAGGGCTTTGATAGTTTTATAGTTAGGGGATTGGTTCTTGTGTGTGGAGTGTTGGAACTTCGGAGTTTCTCAGTTTATTTCAACCTTTGTTACGTTCGTGAGGAATATGTTGAGGATATGTATAGAATATATGTGCAAGACTCGTCTGTCGTTCAAGTCAAAGGTTCGCGAGTTGCTGCTAAAGAGAATCTCAGAATCTTCATAATATCTAGTACCTATTTGTTATGTATATATTATAGTATTTTGGTATGTATTTATATTCATATTATATTTATATATTTACTATTATAACTACTACTATTACGTTAAATTCATTACTTCTTTTCTTTACCAAAGTATATTGGTTTGTAATTTGTGTATATATATATATATATATATATATATATGTATGTGTATGTTTATAAATGATTTTATTTGCACACCTACTATGCATCATCTCTGCATCACCCAAGGTTCGACTGGCAGAGAATGCCTTAGGCATTAAGTCCACCTTTACAATTATGTCTTTAATTGTATAAAGTGTAAATAAATAAATATTTGTCCATACAGATTTTTTGCGCGTCTATTGAGAAAATAGAATATTTAAAGAAAATATTTATCTTAAATTCATACATACATACATAATCTCACGCCTGTATTCCCCGAAGGGGTAGGCAGAGGTAAATTACTGCACCCACATTTTGCCATTTATATCTCAGTCTCACGTAATAGGGGGCGAGCCTATTGCCGTTTTTCGGGCACTATTCCTGACTCCGTGCTGGTACCGAAAATTCCCTAATGGAAAAACCCAATAACACTTTGCCCGACCCGGGATTCGAACCCGGGACCTCGTGATTGTACGGCACATATTTGTACCGCGAGACCACGAGGCAGGCAAATTAATTAAATCTTTAATTCATATTGGGATCATTCTGTCTTTAGGCGTCATCTATGACTTGAATTAATCAGGAGTTTACTACACTAACTCAAAGAGGGTAGGTAGACTAGAAATTCTTCCAGAACTATATGCAATCATTCGCAAAAGGCAAAAATAATAAATATTTTGGACGAATATTTTAAGCTCGCCACTGCTGATGAGGTAGCACGATCGTATTTTTGTTGTCCTCAGAAACTTTGCAACATTTAATATTACATTACCCCGACTATGTGTTTGTATTTGACCTCCAAGTATAAAAAAGATATAGTTCATTCAATATTATGTAGCCCCTCTATGGGACTTTGAACACTACTGATAAAAGATATGACATTCAAATTTCAAAAGAATTTAAAGAAAAAAACGTAGTCGGTAGAAAAAGGCAAAAACCCGTTGAAATAAAAATGAATCGCTATAGTCGATTCTCTACATATTAATGTAAATGACTTGTGACAATCAAACAAACAAATGTCTTTCTAGATTGCATCGAGCAAATGCACTTGTCACATCTCTGATCATTATATCAAACGGCCGAATCCATTAACGCTGACATTAAAACATATGCAAAGGATTTTAAGCCTTACTGCGATGAATTAGAATTGATAACCGACATGTAGAATCATTACTTAAGACGTTTTAATGTTTACAACAGTAGCGTCCTATGTCGCTATCAATAAAAGTCTCCATGTCTGTCTGTTTGTTTTTCGTCAGTCCATTGACGGAGTTATGCGCGTGCGCATTAGCTCGTCTGAATTGCTGTTAGTCATATTAGAGCAACGGTTAGTTTGTTGTGAATGGAAATTAATGTCGTTTTGAGTATAATATAAATGTCGTTTATGATAAATATAATGTTGTTAATGGATTTAAATTATTTTGTTTTGATAACTCGTTATGGTCAGCGACTGATCAAGAGTTCTGACCGCCCTAGGCTAATTATGAGGATGCGCCCCCGCCAGGTGTGTGTGTTATGGTCGGCCTAAAAAGTAGTATATTAGTTTTGACTTTGTTTACTAGTGAGAAAATTGTATTATGGTTCATACTACCTATAAAAGTTTTCAGATATATCTGCAAGCGAAACTAAAGTTGTCCTTCAATCTGCACGACATTCAACCTTAGGATGGCAAACCATTTTTTTAGCCGACCGTACAGGAAGGCAAAGCACTTTACGTATTATAGGGCCAAAATCATGACAAGTGACTGCAGGCTACCAATTAGAAAATCAAATTCTTGTCGTGTTTGGCCGCATGACTTGTATTGGCTTAGTTTCTATAGACAACTTAATTGCTGCGGCCATTGACCATGAGCGTGGTCATCTAGTGTGTGAAGTTGCTTCGACTTTAAGAGCGTTTACGCGGTTTAGCGCAATTTGAGCAAAAACAGTACTTTTCGAACCCCTTAAAATTGATGAAAGACTCATCGAAAAAACATGTTAATTACTAATTATTTTAGAGAATATTGTTATCTAAATAGTTAGTGAAGCACATTTTATGATTTTTGGGTAAATTTGGTAAATAACAAGATAACTGAACGAAGTTTTTCATAAATTCTAATTAAGAGTCATTTTCGAGGCTCAAAATTCGGGTTTATTTATAACATCATCATCAGCCCAAATACGTCCCACTGCTGAGCACGGGCCTCCTCTACAACTGAGAGGGTTTAGGCCTTAGTCCACCACGCTGGCCTAGTGCGGGTTGGCGGACATTTATAACATATTTAATCAAAATAAAATGTTGAATTGGAAATGTCGCCAAGCAAATAGTTAGTGAGAAACATATTAAGAGATTTAGATCCCTTATTCAAGTAATAAACAATCTAAACTTGAAAACGTTCAATTTTTGTTTTGAATAAATTTCACTTGTTTATTTTTTGGATAAATATTTTAAAGAGTATTACGCCGTGCACAGCCCGGTGCAAAATGCAAATCACAGTGATTTAATCACTCCGCCGCAAGGCCTTTCAGAGTGAGAATGTATCGCTTTGCGCACCCTCGATTTTTAGTTTCGTCTATGTTTCGCGGTTATCCGACTGCCTTCCGAAAAATGATGATGATCAGATTCAATAAACATTATTTCATTTAATTTCATTTCATATAATTAACTACCGACGCTGGCGTTAGTTAGTCATATTTACCAAAACTAGTCGACTAGCCGCGCGGAGCGTAAACGCTCTTAAGTTTTTATTTTTAATATTTACACTTCTGTTGTTATCTTTGAAAAAAACGAGAGGCATCATACTAGTTTTCAAACATTTTTGCAACTGATTAATGATTTATTTGAAAATTATAGTAATGAAGTAATTATTTTTAGCTTATACAAAAGACCTTTTTTGTGCTTTAGCGTTTGCAAATCTTTCCACATTTTTTTTCAAATTTAATAGTTTGAAAAAATCACTCGTCTATATACATTAGCGAGAGCGCTGCAAGTTTTTGCTGGCAGAGTGTGGAGCGCGAGTAATTTCTTACTCAGTGCTGAAAAAGACCTTTCGCCACTGCAGTTAGTAACACTCATTGTTAAAAAAAATCTTAATATTATCTCCACACGGAAACATGCATAAAACATTAAAACTGTTTATTAACTGTAACAAACCCTTTGGGGTTCTGGCAGAAATAGAATGCTCGGCCTCGGTTTCGGTGTGAAAGATCGTTTCCCTTCTAACTCAATATGTCCCGTTTTAACTTCATCAAAATGAAATTTTGGTTTTTTCCTTCTTATATATTTTTTGTATGTGGTCACTTCGCATCTATTGATTGCCTCTGATTCAAAATTTCTGTTTTTCATCACGAGACGTATCGGCTATTCAAACTTAAATATCTGTACATTGATATTAGTTTCGTATCGTAAGACATTATTGTCAAACTGCAACGAAAGCATCTTGGTAAAGTCTATGTGTCGATTATCTTGCTGTTTCAGTAACGTCGTTTAATCATATGTTCCGAAAACCTTATTTCATTCTTTTTTAGCCTCACTTTTGTCGTAGTTAGGTTTTAGTTTTAACTTTTTTTTATTTTTAATGTTTTGGTGCTGTTATATCAATTTCTTTGCAAAGTATTTTATTAACAAACTAAACCGACTAATAAATTGTCCGTCTCAGGAATTAAGAGAACCTGGAAAGATATTTTTATTCTATCTAATTCTGCAAGCCTAAGCCACGCCACAAATAGTCTATATTATAGTCTCTATAATTAGTGGACAATTAAGACGCTTCTAACGATTATTTGTCTAATTCTGGCCAGTAGTTTAGAAGGAATAAGGGAACAAACAAGCATACCATATAAATATCACAATTATTGAATAAATACGGACAAAATCACGAGCAAATGCTAATAATATTTATATATTTTTTAAATGTACAAATAACGCCCTTTCCAATGATACCAAACACGGCATTTATTTTTTAACACATCACTTTATGACCGCTAGAGAGTGCCATATTAGATTCAATGACACGTCGTATAGCCTATAACTAACGGACGATCAAGACGCTTCTAACGATACCATTTGTCCAGTTAATAATAAGTAGTCGAGGAGCTATGAGGGAACAGATGAACATGCATACATACATAGCCTGTTAAAATCATAACCCTCCGCCTTTGGCTTTGCCGTAGTCGAATAAAATCAGGGAGTCCCAAGCTTTTTAAGTTAACAGCGCATTTAGTTTTAGTGTTTTGTTGTTGTTTGTCTCGGTCTAGTTGAAATATGTAGAGTAGATGCAAGGATGCTAGATTAATAGTGCATGCGCTGAAATCGTTCCAGCGCGCCCCCCCCGAACCTCGCGCCCTAGGCTGCAGCCTAACTTGCCTAAGGGTTAATCAGGCCCTGGTTATGGTGAAACATTTATTTTACATACACACATAACCTCAGTATATTAAAAATAAAAATCTGGCTCCATAATTTAATGTGATCTAGGATCACTTGCTCACTGAACCAGAGACGTCTTATCGAATAGTCAAATTGAAACATTGGTCTAAAATGGAATAAATAATAAGAAGGAAATCACAATTCTTATTTAATGGGATTATAATTACAGAGATACATACACACATACATAAACTCACGCCTGTATTCCCCGAAGGGGTAGGCAGAGGTGCATTTCTGCACCCACATTTCGCCAGGTATGTATTAGTCCCACGTAATAGGGGACGAGCCTATTGCCGCTTTTCGGGCACACTTCCAGACTCCGTGCTGTTACTGAGAATTTCCTAATGGAAAAACCCAATAACACTTTGCCCGACCCGGGAATCGAACCCAGGACCTCTAGATCGTACGGCACATACTTGGACCACGAGACCACGAGGCAGGCAATTACAGAGGTTCAGGTTATAATTACTATAACCTGAAAAAAAAGAACAATAAAATAATTTTTAATTAATAAGATAGCAAAAATACGAACAAATCACAATGAATCAATCAACTATTTTTACTCAAAAATTTCATTATTTTAAAAAGTTATAAGTCTAACAACGAAGGTTTATGGTTAAAACTATTTTTATCAATTGCGGTAAATTTACTTACTGATAAAATCATATCCAATTGTAAAACGAAATTAAAGCTATTACTATATCTATAGATTACACAGAGTTATTTTAAAAAAGCCCTACATCTTGTGTCGAATTCATCTAATCTCCACTAACTCTATCATTTCACTACAAGCTTATCTACACATAAAAATGAAAATCTTATCCATTCAGATACTTAATCTTTAAAACAACTAAATTATCATAATGAAAATAATTACCAGTCCAAAATTCATGGGGACCATAAACGTTATCTTAAAACACGACGCACTACGCGAGGACTCTTGTATTCTTATCAAAGATACGTTCCCATCTACGTTACGGATGTTTTATTAGGAACAACAGTTTTTAAGGCCTGAGAAACCGCGTCTGATCATGCTGAAGTGGTTTTAATAAAGCAATGAAATATTTAGAAGTATTTAAAAGATCAGAGTGACATAGTTATGATAGAGTGAGTTTTAGAGCATGTTGTTGGTCCCGCAGTATAAATTAAGACGTCCTATCTAAACGTCCCAGTTTTGACTCCCGGGTCTAGCAAAGCGATTTTAGGTTAGAAAGAACTCGGAAGCCACGTAAAGTCAGACTTCATCTCTTCAGTAAAAAGGAATATGCTCGTCCGCAATTACTTGAAACATAACACTTATAAAATACATTTCTGCTACTTTCAAGGCTTGATTCGTATGTAATTTACATGAATGCTTCGATACACCAAAAATGTGCAGCTAGTAAATTAATTATATACATACATACATATACACATACATAATTTTACGCCTGTATTCCCTGATGCGGTAGGCAGAGGTGCATTTCTGCACCCACATTTCGCCAGGTGTTCCACGTAATGACTGCCTCGTGGTCTCGCGGTACAACTATGTGCCATGCGATCTAGAGGTTCTGGGTGCGATTCCCGGGTCGGGCAATGTGCTATTGGGTTTTTCCATTAGGAAATTCTTAGTAGAAGGACGGATTCTGGAAATGCGCCCGAAAACGGCAATAGGCTCGCCCCCTATTACGTGGGACTGATACAATTAATTATATGTACTCTCCAAATCAGTACCTAGATTAAACCCCGGACCGAGCGATACGCCATGTGATCTCGTGGCCACACAGTAACGTCTTTATTAATAGCATCCATAGGGCTAATACGTGAACATCAGTTACCTACAGACGTGTACAAATGCTGCATCCGAAATTGGCCGGCGACCCGGCCAATCCGTTATCGGCGCACGATTATCGGCTCTTGGTAATCAGTAATTATCTGCGTGATACGTCAAAGTGATAGCTTGCCGTCCATTCCGGTATCTTCGACGATAAAAGTGATGTTAATTGTGTAAATACACATCTCTATCCCTGTTGAGGTGCAGAGAGAGGTATTTCAGTTGGTTTAAACCAGCTAACCCTTAATTTTAACCCTTAATTCGACAGACTATTTTTTTTATTTTATTTGTACGATTATTATCACAAATTTTGTTAAGCTTGAAAGGGTTCCTAGAAAAAATACTCGAAAAAATCTACCTGATCCAGTATTCTGAAAAATCTACATCTATTATAATGGAATAACCTTTTCAAGCTATATTCTTGTAATTTTGACGAGAAGTATACTGCATGGTGTCGAATTAAGGGCTAAAAAGCACGTTATGTGTGTACACTCTATTACATAGTCAGACTTCGCACTTATAATGCGGGTATGTCTATGAAAAACAAAACTTTATATGATACTCGGCATTTATTCTGAACATTGTGTGAGTCCATATTTAATTGTTCTTGTAACCCCATACTAAAAATAAGTTTTATATCTTATGCATTAGGAACTGTGAGAATTTTGTTGGTCCCACAAACATCCAAACACGCAACAAGTGCTTGTGAATCATTCGGGCGTAAAAAATATTCTAAGCTTAGCTACTTGTGGTATCTTTTATATTGTGGCGGTAGCAACACGCCAACATAGATATAGTTTTTTATATTTACTTGCTAATTGTTAGTATTTTTAACCTTATTTAAACATGCATTGTTTTTATCCATTTCTTGTAATTTTTTAACTTTATAAACAGGCATTGTTCTATTTTGTAATTATGACTGCAGACGTTTAACCATAAACATCTGCGAGTTGTAAAATTTATCACAACAAGTATTTTTATGTATCATATTGTTAAAGATTAGGAAATGCTGTTGTAAAATATTTTGTTAAATCCTCCAATTGTAAATACTCTTTCATGCCGGTGCAATAAAACTATATTACTTAGTTAAGTCTTTAGCACCGGCAATCCTTGGAAATGGGTTTATCTATTGGACAATAGCACAGATGTTTGGGCGATCCCATATTGTTTATTGGAGAGATAGACCTTGGTTTGTGTTCATTGAAATTTATGTATATTTTTTATGTTAAATCCCTACCGAACCTCATCGGGGAGACCGATAACCGGGTCGGTTTATTTGGATGAAAGAATAGTCTGCCATCACTCGTGACGCGCACACCACGCACCTATACGCTGAAGTTGATATTCTACTCTGTCTGTAATTAAGTTGTTATAATTTACTTTGTCTGTGTTAAGTGTTAATTTAAATATACCATAGTTTATTCACGGAATCGCGTGCTCATTTAATACCCACTCACTACCGTACGACCAAAATATAATAATCATCATCAGCCCATATACGTCAGACTGCTGGGCACGGGCCTCCTCTACAATTAAGAGGGTTTAGGCCTAAGTCCTCCACGCTAGCCTAGGGCGGGTTGGCAGACTACACAACTAAGAAATTCCTAAGAACTTTTAGGTGTGCAGGTTTCATCATCATATTTCTTTGTGAACACACACACATAACTTTGAAAAGTCAGAGGTGTGTGCCTGGGTTTTGAACCCGCGACCGTCGAGATTCTCGACCGCGTGCCTAAACCTCAAGGCCATCACGACTCCATATAATAGTAAATAGCAAATCAAGAAAGTCTTATTTAAATAAGCTTCAAAACCACTGTTTCGTGTGAATGTACGTTCGCAATAATTGAATATTGTAGCAGGCGCAAAGTTTGTCTCTGGGAATTTGTTTAAATATTAAAATGGTTTTTAAACGATTTAATTACCAGAGTTGGTGCAATTTCAATTTAAATTCCACACACACGGACTTCGTACGAGCGAATTATCCAAATATCTACATAATGAATCTATTTGAAAATCATCATTAATATTGAATGTTTAATGTTAATTCTTTCGATCTTTAAATGGTGAAAGAATTTTGCATTTTTATATATGTATACACTAAGTGACTAAAGGCCGAATACTGAAACGCTACTTAATCTGAAGGTGACTTATATTTAAGTGGCTGTTATAATTTAAGCGGTATACTGAAACATCATTTATCGGTTTTAAGACTGTGATTAACTAATGCCCACTTAAATTTCCATAAATGGCAACATTACCACAAAAAGTTCTTTTAGATAATATTTTTTAATATGCATATACTTAAATTATAACAGCCACTTAAATATAAGTCGCCCTCGGATTAAGTAGCGTTTCAGTATTCGGCCATTAGGCCTGTAATTCCAAAGAGCATAGGCAGAGATAAATTTCTACACTCGTGCTCGCCAAATATGTATGTTGCTTTTAAGGTCTCATGAATGAGAGGCCGAATCTATTGTCGTTGCTCAGGCACATTTCGAGACTTCATGGTGCTGACGAAGTCCTAATGGAAAAATCAAATAACACTTAGTACGACCCAGGAATTGAACACGGGGTAAAATATAGTATATGTTCGCTGGGTTATTAACGAGGTGACGTAGCCCGACCATGGATAAAATGTGTTTCTTTTTGAAATATATATTTTACTTAAACATGTTTTACAACATAATGACATGCTAATTCTAAAACGATTTTATAAAAATGCAATTATTTACACGCTAAACATACATTTTTTATTCCAAAAATAATTTAAGTAGACTATGAATGGGATTTTGACCTTTTGGACTGAAATCGATACCATGAACTTAGAACTACCAGCAGAACTTCTAATGCAAACTTGCATTGTGATCCTCACTTGTAAGACCTCGTTTCAATGTTTTATGTCGTGGTTTATATAAACTTTGATTAGGCGATTTGGAAGTCAAAGCGACGAATTTCGTTTGGATCATATCTCTAATGAAGTCAGAGAAGAAATAAGTCAGTCAGGTCTAGTGAAAGTACAGAAAGAAGACAAAATCGAACAAATAAATAGTATACCCAAGAACAGCAAATATGTAATTATTTTTTTATATACATACTTTAAATACTAGAACATATTTTTTGTCCAAAACGTCCAAACCGGAAAATATAAGCGTTTTATACACAGCTTTGACTTAGTGCCAAGATAAAACATGTGGCTTTAGTTGCCACAATTGTTTTAATTACAGCATAAGCCTGTCAAAAAATTGTTAATACCAAATTGACTTTACTAAGTACAAACCGATTGAGCAACTGAATACAAACACCGAGTGTGCTGAACTCATCTTCCAAATTTCCCCAATATTTGGTACGCACATAAATAATTCCTCACTTTTACGAAACATTCTGTGTTCTTCACACTATAGTTAATTTCATATAGTTCTCTCACGCGATGTTTGATCAAACATTGGCGGTGGCCGGTCGAATGTTTGTACATGGTGCGAGTTTCGCGTGTGGTCTGTACAATTTAAATAAACACGGCTTTCCACGCCTGTACATTTATTTAATTGTACAAAAGGTCCAAATACATGTGTTTAGTTGGGAATTTTTAACCTTCAATTGTCGGCCGTTTCTCTCTTAATTGTGAGATTATTATGGCTAGTTCATTGTCGTTGATGTGTTTTTGTTTAATTATAGTTATTAACTTTTTATATTATTATGCTTATATTTTTTATTCTGTAATTATATAAATAGGCTGGGAATAAAAAAGAAATTTAATTTATTTTAATTTTTTGGTCTATTACGACAAGACTTCTATTATAAAGCAATATGCGTCATTAGGTATATTTATTATTTAAAAATCATTACTTTTAAACATTTTTTGTAGTAAAAAATATATATTTAGATGTTATTATCAGGCCGTAGTCGTAATACAAGACTTTGAGCTCAGTTAAACCGGGATGGTACTTATCTCACAGAAATCTGACTAGAAAGAATGCTATTTTTCGCATGGTATGATTACCAGTTGGCTGGAAATGGGATAAAACCCGAAGTCTACCAAACCATTCAATAATGCCGTAATCGAGAATCAAACCTTCTTTCGAATTTTGTTGATTTACAATGGGTAGTCAACACACTATTCAACTTATCTCAAGTGCCAGATTTTTCACTTTCCTGCGATGGTGTAAAAGAATAAAAATTGAGTTTATTCTCTGTCTGCCCCTGCAAGATATTTATATGACAGATATACGATGCTTTTGAACATAAGAGTGGCAATTAATACACGCCGACTGCGTGGGCGTTCAACGACGATTCTAGACGTCGAAGTCATTGTTAGAATGATAGACATTTTGCTAATATTCTGAAGCATATTGGTCGTCATGATCATCATGATATATACGGCCCACTGCTGGGGATGGGCTTCCTCTACACTTGAGATGGTTTAGGCCACATAGTCCACCACGCTGGCCTAGTACAGGTTGGCAGACTGCACATCTAAGAAATTCCGAAGAATAATAATTATTAAGTGTGCAGGTTCCCTCACGATGTTTTCCTTCACCGTTAAAGTACGTGAAAAGTCAGAAGTGTGTCTCTGGGGCATGAACGAGGCCACCACTTCTTGGTAAACTTATGTATATTATGCGAGGAGAGTAGTATTGTATTGAATTCTAACAATTGTTTTGTCGCGGTCCATATCTTTGAGTATATTATAAATTGTTTATTCTGTCCACATTCTTAGTTTGCAGATACAAAAATCTATTATTTTAATTCTTTACAAAATACCCACTACTGGAATCCATTTTATTTGCATAAAGTTGATATTAAAAAACTGCAAAATAATTTAAAAAAATAACGTCATTTAGAGCCAAATTAGGTACCTCTTCTTAATAAATAATTATCATAATTTTTTTTTTTTATTCTGGCACGGCAAAGTGACTCCACTGTACCTGATGGTAAGCACAGTGGAGTCCAGAAAAATAATACCGACCAGCGAGAAACGATGGTCACCCGCTGGTCGACACAATCATGCCGGCCCGCACAAATGCTTCTTCACGCTTCGCTTAAAGGATCCAGGATCATAGGAAGGAGGGAACACGTGATGCACTATATTTTCAATATAGACTTGATTCCACTCTTCCTACCATATTACATATATTCCATTATTATTTTTATTATTTGTTTAAAAAAACTTAACAATAATTTTTGGAAATTTCCCAAAATACCAGACGTTCTAACATTTTCATCTCACAGAACGTCGGTATCTCACGAACCCACAATTAGCTTTGCGCCGATACAAGGATCGATTTTAATCAATAATAATTTTATACGTTGACGTGTGTTTGTGCATTGGTCTAGTGTTTAAACACTATCTTGATGACAGAAAATTACTCTGCACGATAGTCGGGAAATAAGAGAATTGTTATGGTAAGTTTTAAAGGAGGCTATTTCGTGTCTTGATTGAATAAAATCATATTTTTAGATGTGTACAATACAACGAAATTAATTTATTGAACGGGTAGACAATTTAATATAGTGACAAGTCAGTAGAAAAAGGTTATTATAACTCAGCAATCGTTACAAAAATACGAGTATCTAATGTTATCCATAAATATACAGATGTGAAATACTCATTGTTTTGTTTTCAAGTTGAGGTAAAGGAACTTATACTCTTACGACTATCTTCATCTCTTTTCTTACATCTGCACTCTTGGTTGTCTGTAAGAGATCTCCTTGCGCGATAAGACCGCCTTTTTATTAATCGAACGTAATTTTTCACAATTTCCTTGAAGACATGCACAATCTCTTTGTTACCTCGCAAAGTAACCATGTGTATTTCTTATGACCTTGCGTTTTTAAATCCTAATGTTAAAGCAGTGATGGCCGCGAGGTTTAGGCGCGCGGTCAAGAATTTCGGCGGTCGCAGGTTCAAACCCCAGGCACACACCTCTGACTTTTCGAAGTTATTTGTGTATTCACAATGAATTATCACTTGCTTTAACGGTGAAGGAAAACATCGTGATAAAACCTGCACACCTAAAAGTTCTTAGGAATTTCTTAGGTGTGTAGTCCGCCAACCCGCACTAGGCCTAGACCCTCTCAGTTGTAGAGGAGGCCCGTGCCCAGCAGTGGGACGTATTTGGGCTGATGATGATGAAAGAAAACTAGTCTGGCAAAACAAAGATCGCGGGCTTATGTTTAAAACGGACAGGATTTCTAAATATTTTTCTAGCCTCAAGGTGATGGTTAAAAGATAATCAATTACACAAGCATACCCGCGTGCCAAACCTACCTCGATAATTCTAAGTAAACTCCCATTTAATTAAGTTCATTAAGTACATGGGAGTTTGTTGTTATTCGTCCAAAAACAAAGGATGTTCGCCGGGGGGTCGTATTGACAATCTTCCTAAGTATCGCTTTGATAAAACTTTGTTTTGACTTGCCGAGTTTTTAGTTTAGACATTAAGTATTTTGTAATTTTCACGCTCGGAAACAAACAAGCGTTCATATAGCATCATTTATCAAAATTTCTTAAATCGGCTACCTATATGTCTCTTCTTAATAGTAAGGACGTAAAAAAATTGTTAAATTCTCGATACAACTAGTTTTTAATGTTGTAGGACCTTCACTGATACACCTTATCACTAATAATTGTTAAATACTGATTTGTTTACCATTCTCTAACATCATCAGCCGTTAAAAGGGCGCAAACAACACAGTATTGAACTTTCATCATCATCAGTCCATATAAGTCCCACTGCTGGGCACTAGCTAGCCTCCTCTACAACTAACAGAGATTAGGCCTTAGTTCACCACGCAGGCCTAGTGCTGGTTGGCGGACTACACACCTAAGAAATGCCCAAGAATTTTCAGGTGTGCAGGTTCCGTCGCGATGTTTACCTTCACCGTTAATGTACGTCGTAATTAATTATTCAAATAACCTTGAAAAGTCTGAGGTGTGTTGCCTAGGGTTTGAACCTGCGACCACCGAGATTTGACTCGATCGCGCGCCTAAAGGCCATCACTACTCGAACTGTCACAAATACACTTTAACAAATAAAAGTCCTTCTTGACATCTTTCATAAACTGCCTCACTTACGTCGAATCCCCAACCTTACAATAAAATCCCACCAGACCGATGAAGTGCCAGTATAAACAAAAAACCTTTACCAACAGATTAGTATGAACCAAAGCATGCCAGTCGCACAAAACACGCCATACAAGTTTGCAGCGTGTAAAAATTTTTCGTGATAAAATTTCAGTATTTAATATCCGCATATTTGCGACAATGAGCGCTCAGTACGGTCTGGAGTCAGGCGCGTATTGTCTCCGGGGTCTTTGTCGTCGTGTTCACGTGAAAAACTATAGGAGCCGTGCCGTGTAATTTAAATTTGTTTTGTGACGTCATGCAATTTACTAAATTAATGCCTGCAACCGCATATGTCTCGCTTCTAGTGCGTGTCATCCCTATTTAATGAGAATTGACTTTTGTACCGGGTTTATATTGTTTACTAGCTGTGCCCGCGACTTCGTTCGCGGGATAAATTTATTTTTGATTACATCAGCTACCTGCCAATAAAAGTCCCGTCAAAATCAGTCCAGCCATTTCAGTGATTAGCCGGAACAAACAGACAGACAAAAATTGTAAAAAATGTCATTTTGGTGTATGTACCGTATATTCATATATACATGTAGTAAAAAATGGTTATTTCAATATTACAAACAGACAATCAAATTTTAATTATATGTATGTAGCCTAAGTTACTCCTTATTACATCAACTACCTGCCAGTGAAAGTCCCGTTAAAATCCGTCCACCCGTTTCAGAGATTAGCGGGAACAAACAGACAGACAGACAGACAAAAATTGTAAAAAACGTTATTTTGGTATAATGTACCGTGTATACATCCATATACATTTATTAAAAAGCGGTTATTTCAATATCACAAACAGACACTCCAATTTTATTTATTTGTATAGATTTGATTTTGGTTTCAGAACGTAATTCAAATATTTTGAAATAGTTGCGGTTTTATTGCCTAGTGGTGAGGCGTATAAAGGATGATAAGGATGTCAGAGTATTTTCATCATCATCCCACATACGTCTCACTGCTGGCTACGGTCCTCCTCTACAACTGTGAAGGTTTAGGCCTTAGTCCACCACGCTGGCCTAGTGCGGGTTGGTGGACTACACACCTAAGAAATTCCTAACAACTTAGAGGTGTGCAGGTTTCCTCACGATCTTTTCATTCACCGTTAAAGTCAGTGTGGTAATAGTAATTCATTGTGAATACACAGATAACTTCGAAAAGTCATAGGTGTGTGCCTGGGGTTTGAACCTGCGACCGCCGAGATTCTCGACCGCGTGCCTGAATCTCGAAGCCAGTGTATTTTACGTCAGTTATATTTCAATTAATTTTTTTTATTTTTATTTTTATAAGCATGCATTGACGTGTCATATGTGCTATATTATTGGCTTATTGCCTATATGATACATAATTGATCATTTCATTTCATCTTCCAATATTGATTTTCGATCTTATCGTAGGAAATAAAGAAAGGTGAAAAAATACTAACTATCGATGACTCATACTACTTCTGTCCGTGTCGATGTAGGTCTTGGCACCAATAGTTAGTAGAATAGTCACTAAGTCCCCAATTATTCAACTTCAATTAAAAATGCACTGGTTTTTGAAAAAAGTTTTAGAATTACTACTTTTTTACTTTATTGTTAAATTATCTCTTCTAACCCTATATGCAATTAACTTAAGAAATATTTGGGATAAAATCCTTAAGACTGTCTAGACATGTCACTTTACTTTTATCAAAATATTTTTTATACCCATTTCTTATATAAATATTATTAAGTAAATGCGAGTTACCCCTCCACTTAATTTCCTTGAAAGCACTCTCTCGCGTCGTAAAAATCCACTATAACCAAGTTTTCACATAGCGATGTTAATAATCATAAACATAAGACCGAAAGTAATAAACCAGTGGTACAATTCCTAATGATTATTGTCCGAATGGACGCTGGCTGGGCGGGCATGTGTACTCTACAATATCGTAAACAAACCGACAGGACATCCCCGGCCGAAACTAACGACAATTGCTTAACAGTCCACGGAGTCACTTCTGGGGATGTACGCGACCAGTTTAGCAAGACCCTTGTTTAGTAATTACGATTTTAGTGCAAGGAATAAATGCATGTTACTAAGGCGGCAGTTTGTTGGTATTTAATCTCATTCCAAGACTTTACATGTTATCGCGTTTGATATAAATATAAAACTTTATATGAAGAAAATAATTAAGTAAACTGTACCCAAATTAGTATCCGACAATTCAAGATTAAATAGAAAGGGTTAGCATACAATTTGTTTTTCTCGTTGCTTCTCGAAAACCGAGAAAAGAGGAAACAATAGAATGAGACAAAATACGAAAGCTATCCTCTGCTAATAACAGACTAGACTTGATAGTTGGGGGATTACATACCTAAGAAATTCTTTAAGAAAAACTTCACCTTGACCAAATACTTAGTGTTGCAGAAAGCAAAAGAAAACTGCTCAGTAATAAAGTAACGCTTTAATTAATTCACATATTTCAAAGCGATATTTGGGCATACCGACGATTGAATAGATTTGTTAATGATATTTTGAATTTTACTTCTTAAATTAAGTAAATCTTATACAAATTATAAAAAATAGTTACATTATTATTAGTATTAACACACGCTTTTTGCATTACTTGGCAAATATATTTCGTTTACTTTAATAGAGAATGAAGGTATTGCGAAATCTAACTCAGAATTTTCTTAGAATTAAGTATCTACATATATCTCTAACTGATGGCCGATGGGGCCAAAAAGTTCTCGAATGGAGGCCACATAGCGGAAAGCGCAGCGTAGGTCGTCCACCAACAAGATGGTAAGACGACCTGGTAAAGGTCGCGGGACGTCGCTGGATGCAGGCTGCCTCCAACAGGTCACTATGGAGATCATTGGGGGAGGCCTATGTTCAGCAGTGGACGTCTTTGGGCTTATGGTGAAATCTACCTCAGAATTTTCTTAGCATTATGTATCTATATCTCAACAATTGAAGAATGTGACACACTTGCGAGACTTTAGCGTACCTCGAAGACTAGTTTCTAGACCGGCATTGTTTATAACCGTAACTGTTTCTCAACTGACGGAACTAGAATTGCACTGCAATTACCGTCAAGTTTCAGCGCAGTTTGCTGTGTGTATAAAGCAACGACAAAACTCATAAAGACAACCAAAATAGACCAAAATGGAAACGTTAATAAACTTCTGACTCGACAGGTCAAATTACACTGGCAGGATTCTCATAAAGGTGCACCCACAGAATGTGGCGGCGCGTTACAACACTCCAGCACGACTTAGTTTATTATAATAGTGATTATAAAACACTTTCAGACGTCGCGGGTGTTGTCTCACCATAATGGCGGTCGGTTGTTAGTTTTATTAGTATTCCAGAGAAGACATGAAATTTAAATGACAAGATTTTGTTTGGATGTATACATTTTGGCAAAAATATGACAATAGGACAACCATAAACATGAATAGTTAAACGACCAATTTTGAGACGTTTTTTATCGGCATTATACTCAGATATCAAATAGTATAAAATGCCTCATAGTGATTAAGTATTTAAATTTTATTAGACCGAGCAAACTATGAAAGTAGCATTCTGTCTACATCTCATCATCAGCTCATATACGCCCCACTGCTGGGCACGGGCCTCCTCTACAACTGAGAGGGGTTAGGCCTTAGTCCACCACGCTGGCCTAAGGCCGGTTGTTCCATCTAATTTAACCAAATAGCGACCTATTACTAAATACGCTTAGATACAAAAATTTAGACTTGAAATAATGTTTGTGGATCATACAAATATTAGTTTATATACATCGAACCAGCGATCTTGCCTTTCACGGTCCGACCTCAAAATCTTGTCACGCAGGCTTTAAGAACGAAAAAAGTAGTCACAGCGCAAAAGTTACTTTAACTTAACATTTTAACAAAACAAAACTGCCAGAACATACCGACGGCGGCACACGTTTTTATTGGAACATTGCGCTGTGCCCGAAAAAGGGCGGGCTGTGGGCGCAAAACGAGTAAAGCAAATATCAATTGCAAAAAAGGCGATCGTTAAAAGCGAATTCGATGTGCGATTAAAAAACTTCCCAATGCGTTCATGATGATAGCTCGGTACAAGAGTTGGGGATTTTTAGCGCAAAACTTTGTGTATAGTTACCCAAGCGGTTTTTGCTCAAATTTTGCACATTGTGAGGAGATATCGTCACGAACACGTGATTTTAATAAATGTCATTATGTTAACCTTGTATAAACCGGTTTATCTGGTTTGAATCAAAACAACATAATTGCTATGACTGGATTCATTGTAATCTTTTTTTCACAGTCGACGCTGTATTTAAAGTACTGTACTTACTATTGAGCGTTTTCACGTTGCCATGCGAAAATAAAAGAAAAGAACTGTGAATCTATGAAATAACAATTCCTGTACCTTGTTACAAGTGAAAAGCAAAAATGTTGAAATGTTGAGTACATCGCGGCCCAACAGTGCGCCCATAAACAAAGCAACAGCTGCGTTGGATGCGGCAAAAACTACGAGCGCGCCGCACCGAGAGCCAAGACAGGTGGATGTGGCATGTTGGACGTTTCAATTGATTAAACGCCCGACGGCTGTACCGATTATAAATTTTTCACAACTGAAACGTTAGGTTGAAAAGGCAAAGTGATTACAGGGATAAGCGTAGTACTGTCCAAATATTATGTATATTGTCGAGTAGTCAACTGTTTAATTATTAACAGTCTGGTTTAAAATTAAGTGTGTAAGGTCCTCTAAGGTTAAGGGAGTAGTTAGATAAGACACTATCATTGCAGTGCCAAATTGAAATTCCAAGCACATATCTCAAGCTTTCAATGTAATGATCAAGCATCATTCAAAGCTTAAAAAATCTGTAAGCTTCAAAATTGGTCACAAGAATGAGAATTGGAATTCCGTCAATCATCAACCTGCACAAGATCCTTGCCTTTTTCAAATATAAAAAAATATATTGTCCAGCAGTAGCTACTTATACACATTATCGGTGTTACAATTATCAAAGAAAATTATCATTTATTTTTGTAAAAAATTACATAAATCAAAAACTTCTAGATTCATAATATGTTTTTTAATAAGAACATAAATGGGTTCGCGGGAAAAGGCATATACTTTTTAATAATTACGCACAAGAAGCACGTGACCCGTCAGCATAATGAAAATACGAAAACGTTTAAAATAACCTGCCGCATCCACTCCTATATTTCGCTTTCTTTCATGTAGAAGGAACAGTTGACCATAGGTGCCACATCTCGTTTGTCCAAAGGCATTACCATACTGGACCAACGAGTCCTAATTCAATTTACAATGCCATTGCATAGCGTTTGGTTCCTTTTGCATTGTTCAGCTTTGGTCATCGCTTAAGGCTTGGAACTTTTCTTATACGCCTCAAATTTACACTAAGAAAATATTTATCAGTAGTACATACATACATACATAAACTCACGCCTGTATTCCCCGAAGAGGTAGGCAGAGGTGCATTTCTGCGGCCACATTTCGCCAAGTATGTATCAGTCCCACGTAATAGGGGGCGAGCCTATTGCCGTTTTTCGGGCACATTTCCAGACTCCGTGCTGTTACCGAGAATTTCCTAATGGAAAAACCCAATAACACTTTGCCCGACCCGGGAATCGAACCCAGGACCTCTAGATCGCACGGCACATACTTGTACCGCGAGACCACGAGGCAGTATCAGTAGTCTACATTTTATTATCATCATCATCAGCCCATATACGTCCTACTGCTGGGCACGGGCCTCCTCTACAACTGAGAGGGTTCAGCCTTAGTCCACTACGCTGGCCTAGTGTGGGTTGGTGGACTACACACCTAAGAAATTCCTAGTAACTTTTGAGTGTGCAGGTTTCCTCAAGATATTTTCCTTCACCGTTAACACATAACGTCGATGAGTCAGAGGTGTGTGCCTGGGCTTTGAACTCGCACCCGCCGAGATTCTCGACCGCGCGCCTAAACCTCAAGGTCATCACAACTTACGTAAATAACTTAAACTACATACATACATACATAACCTCACGCCTATAATCCCCTAAGGGGTAGGCAGAGGTGCATTTCTGCACCCACATTTCGCCATAACTTAAACTACTGTGATTAAATTACTCTTGTTTTTCTACATTATACTGATGCGGTAAATAAATTTTCAGATCTAATGATCAGGACGTGAATCAAAATACACTTAATGACATTTTGAAAACAATTTTAGGTTAGTATTATACTTAGTACTTAGTATATCACTAATACTAAATTTAGGTTAGTATTAGTAGAACGAGTTCTGCGCCTTAACTGCCCCATGCTAACGTGTATAAGTAATTGAAGACTTGTTTTACCTCGATGCTGCACTTTTAAGGATATACCAGCTCGTCCAAAGCGTCTGCGTCTTGTTTGGAGCATAGCATGAGTCTGTTTGTATAAAATACGGTTATATCATGTCTTCAAGAATATTTTATTGTCTTGGTATAACTTATTTCAAGGGATATATTTTCATCTATTCAGACCTTATATCATTTGAAAACTATTAAGACGCTAGGTCACCGTTGGCTAGACACAAAATTGTAAAGCTAAATGCCGTTGATTGATCACCACACCGATCGTTGTGATTGCCTCGAGGTTTAGGCACGTGGTCGAGAATCGACGGTCGTGGGTTCAAACCCCAGGCACACATCTCTGACTTTTCGAAGTTATGTATGTATTCACAAAGAATTATCACGTACTTTAACGGTGAAGGAATACATCGTGATAAAACCTGCACACCTAAAAAGTTCTTAGGAATTTCATAGTAGTGTAGTCCGCCAACACGCCAAGGGACAGTAAAATGATGATCAAGGGTATAAAATTTATATATTATCATCATCAATCATAATCAGCCCAAATACATCCCACTGCTGGGCACGGGCCTCCTCTACAACTGAGAGGGTTTAGGCCATAGTCCACCACGCTAGCCTAGTGCGGGTTGGCGGACTACACACCTAAGAAATTCCTAAGAACTTTTTAGGTGTGCGGGTTTTATCACGATGTTTTCCTTCACCGTTAAAGCAAGTGATAATTCATTGTGAATACACACATAACTTCGAAAAGTCAGAGGTGTGTGCCTGGGGTTTGAACCTGCGACCGCCGAAATTCTCGACCGCGCGCCTAAACCTCGAGGCCATCACTGCATAAAATTTATGTGGTAAGCCAATTGAATTTCAAGTTAATTTACTCTTAAGTCTTTGGATTTTATATCGCTTTTGCAACAGAAGCTCAGCCCAGCCGAGTTGATAATGTAAAAATGTATGAACCCAAGTAAATCCCCCGCGATCCCGTACATAATGATCAAACAATTGTGAAGCATAATTTTAACGGCGGGTTATCGTATTCTCGTTAACGCAGACTTTATTAAGACGAACGGGCGTCTCTTAACAACCACTTTAATTGGCCATAAAACGTGAGATGACGCGGTCTTGCAGGCGCTCCTTGTTCAAAGCGTGTGTAGCTATTGCGCTATATAGTTAATCTTTAACGTTTAATACTCACTATAGTCTGTCTTTGCTTAAAGTTTTGAAACATTTATTTCTTCTGGAGGCAGGATGTGTGCAACTGCGCCCCCCACAACTTCGAGATAGCCGACATTGACATTTTTGTCTCATCGGGCGGCTGCGGCATAATTGTGGGTGCTTTTTGCCCACACACCGTGGTTGCCACCGGGGGGCTTTGGTCGGTATGCCGTCATAGGCATTTTTGTTAGGGATCCAGCCCGAAATGAACATCTGCACGGACGTGACGTCGCCGCGCGCCGGTCTGGAAGACCGGTGACCCCAAAATACGCTTCCCGCCCCTTTCCCCCAGGATTGACGGGAAGTAGAACCATGACCAGCTTTCCCCTCAAGAAAAAAAAAAAGATGTGTGTATGTAATGTAAATGAGGCAAGTGAGGTATGTTGGTATTGTAGCTTTTGGCACTCAATAATCTCTACTTATCCTAACGGGAAAAAGGCGTAAGTGCGTATGTAAGAAAGATATTCATATTCGCTCAAATAGCAATTCTGAAAGAAAAAAAAATAATAACCCACGTAATGTCGCGTCCCAAGATTCAGCTGATACATTTTTTTTTTTCAAAGATAAATCAGCGATCCATAAGGTCCGCAATTTCGTATCTTAGCTGGCCCATGATGTTATGAAATATTTGCTAGACCACTTGTTCGCTCCTTCCCATAGTCCCTGGTCCTTTAAGCGTAACGTTATGAAGCATCACCAGGTCAGCATTAGGGTATTAAGAGAAACGACTTTCGACAGTTACTTGCAATTTGATGCTTTG
This sequence comes from Hemaris fuciformis, assembly GCA_907164795.1. Classification (NCBI taxonomy): domain Eukaryota; kingdom Metazoa; phylum Arthropoda; class Insecta; order Lepidoptera; family Sphingidae; genus Hemaris; species Hemaris fuciformis. The sequence continues at coordinate 15,967,868 of OU015438.1, read as the reverse complement.
TGTATTTACTATATTCATCATCATCATCATAATCAGCCCATATTCGTCCCACGTCTGGACACGGATCTCCTCTACAGCTGAGAGGGTTTAGGCTTTAGACCACCACGCTGGCCTAGTGCGGCTTGGCGGACTACACACCTAAGAAATTCCTAAGAACTTTTAGGTGTGCAGGTTACCTCACGATGTTTTCCTTCACCGTTAAAGTACGTGATAATTCATTGTGAATACACACATAACTTCGAAAAGTCGAGCTGTATACTATATTGCCGGTGTAAATAATTATAAATCTTTCTATACTAGAGCACATCTTCATAGAGATCTTTACATAGAACAAAATTTTATCCAGTACAATTCATTTGCCTTGTTTCAAATTTTCAAGTGTGTTGACTCATCCACTTATTATAAAAATAAAAAACTGAAAGAAGTTGAAACAGGCAACCAAAAAAAATAAATGGAATCAGAGGTAAGCCATAAAATAAACCTCGACAATTCATGACGCATTTAATCGTAAAGTGTAAGTCAAAGGAGTTTTTACGACTCACGCAATCCGATATCGTATGTTTTGCATATATTTCGACCTTTAAGCTCTTACAAGTTCATAAAACTCGCCATTAATTGCCACGATACGTAGTCGTTTTTGGAATATGTGTGTAACGATCGCGTTATTGTAAACATGTAATAAAATAAAGTCTTTTAAAAGTTAGTAGCCCCGTTGAGACTTAAAGAAAATAACACTTTTTTGGGCAAATACTGCCGGGACAGCTCTGTCATTAAATGTCAAAGAGATATGGCAAATAGTGTGACGACTAGCAAATTCAGTTTATTAAACACAATATGCTCTTCTTGAAGTGGTGATGGCCTCGAGGTTTAGGCGCGCGGTCGAGAATCTCGGCGGTCGCGGCTTCGAACCCCAGGCACACACCGCTGACTTTTCTAAGTTATATGTGTATTCACAATAAATTACCACTTACTTTAACGGTGAAGGAAAACATCGTGATGAAACCTGCACACCTGAAAGTTCTTAGGATTTTTTTAGGTGTGTAGTCCGCCAACCCGCACTAGCGTGGTGGACAGAAGCCTAAAAAGCAAAAATACGAGAGACTTTTCGATCTCACAAACACCCAGACCCGAATCAAATATTGTGGACCACACAAACATTTGTCTCGGTGCGGAGATAGAACCCGCGGCCTCTCGTTTCGCAAGCTGGTGTCTGACAACTGCGCCACAGGGCTGTCTGCTTTATAGAATATTAAAATTAAAATACAATATTAAAACATTTAAAGTATAGTAAAACTAGATGCAGAAGACTTAACATCGCATTTCACCGACTCATAAACATCCAAGGTCCATTGGCGCCGATCGTTACTACATCTTATATAACCAGCCTTGCCACCGCATTTGCTTAGGAAAACCTTTCGCACTGCAAAAACGAGCCATAAGCATCTATTTTTATTAAACTGTAGCTGTGGCGTGATTCGAAGCTATTGGACAAACAGAACGGCTCTCAGCAGGCATTCGTATGCAAAAATTAGCTAAACGAGGAAATGCCGTAGCCTCGATAGTATTTCAGACAACATAACATGGTCCAAGTTATTCACTAACTTAAATGTAAGTTAGGTGAATTCATGTAGAGCAAGCTCGTCACGCTTTTTATGGTAAGTTATCGGCGGGTTCCAGCCGCAGTGTGTTGGTTTCTTTGTATGTAGGCTGGTTAATGTATTAATATATTATAATAGCATTATGTTGCAGTAGTTTAGTAATGATAGCCTTTATGTTTAGGCACGCGGTCGAGATTCTCGGCAGTCGCCGCACAGTGCGTAATTTTCATAATCTAGACGGACAAAAGTCTTGGACTTAAGATGTACAAGTTTGATTTGTGATAAAATGTGTTGGACGGTATTGAAAAACATTGTCAATGTTTGAACATATTATCAACTTATTATACATCACAAAACAATGTATATTACTCAAAAAACAAACACTTAATTATTTGAACATACAAAAATAGAAATGTAAATAGTTAGAAAATAGTTCGAATATATATATTAATTGCTTCCTAGCTAGGAACAAGAAGAAACTCAGTCAGAATAATATTCTTCAAATTCGCTTTGAGTATCAGATTCTTCAGAATCTGAATGGCCTGACTGAATTTCTTCTTGCTCGGTGTCAGGAGTTCTAAATTTTAAGAGCTCCAACACTTCGGGAATTATTTTGAGCAGCACGTAAGCTAGCAATATAGGGGTCATCCATTGCCATTGATATCTCTTCCAGACTCGATGTTTCAACGAGATGTTGTATTCGCCGTTTTTTTGTTTTGGTGTTCGAAATTTCAAAGAGTTTTCGAGGTCTTCCAAACGAACTTCTTGATTTAGTAAGTAGCACACCTTCAACCGCTTGAGTAACAATTTTAGGTAACGGTATGTTTCCTTTTAACCTTTTAAAGTTAGTGTTTAAAAAACGATCTTGACGTCTACCCGCCTTACACCATATATCTTCGATTTTTTTACAAAAACTTCTTATAACGTCATCTGTAAAAGACGGGTTACCAAATTCTTGAAATATATTATGTAACATGGCATCCGTTCTTATATATTTTGCGTTAGCAAACCAAACGTCGAAAAATTGTCTACGCGAAATTTGCGAAGGCATTCTGAAAATAAAGAAAAGTTGTATGAGTGTCGCAAATATGCGCAAGTAAACGTACGTGTTCCCTATAGCTAACAAGTGCTTCTTTTGATTGAATATAATATCAGACCTGTATAATCCCGTATAATACACTAAAACTCAAGTTTAAAATGACTTATTAGTATTTTTTTATAAAACTTAAGTCTCTCTTATAACAGATGTATGTAGATGTGGCTTGCTGTTTTTAAAGAATAGTCCAGTCTTCAGTTACAACTATATATTTATATTTTCGAAGATAACAATTTACTTGCACTCGCTCCAATTTCTACTCAACAATGATCACACGAACAAAATGTCGTCGGTTAAGTGACATTCGATCAATACACTTTCTTTATATTCTATAGTAATAAAAATATATTAAGTCAATAGACATTCTGAATAAACCGTTATTATACAATTCAATGCTCTTCCTTAATATTTTTATATTTTACAAATATTAATACAAAATACTACAATAAATCATTTCAATATACCAGATTTATTACAGTCGGCCATCCTGAATCTTTACGAGTCCCATCGTAAATATAAATATCTTTTTTTTTTTACATTTCTTAACTAAATTTAGACAATTGTATAAAATACATTGTATATTTGTAAACAATTTCTATAAATTTTTATTTATTTTATGTCATCTAATTCATAGTCGTTAAACAATAATATTCATTATCGCAATTAAGTACATAAGCTCTGATTTAAAGATAAAGTGAATCAATTGTTAGCTACATACTGTTCCGGCCATCTGGTAATGTAGTTAATTGTTCCATCAATTAATAATTTTATCAATACAAAAAGAAAAATATAACTAGATAATATGCACCCTTTACAATATATGTATAGTTAATTACAATTCACATACAATTAATAACAAATCAAATTTATATTCCTTAAATTTATCTTATTACACACATATACATACATATACAAACATTTCAATTCCTTCAAAACGGTCAGATACTTCCCAGGTTGGCTTATCGGCCTCATGCGTATCTGACACGTTTCCATATTTGTATCAAGCATAACTCCTTAGTTGGCTTATCGGCCTCATGTGTATGCTGACACTCCATTACAAACACTCCGGTCAGATACTTCCCAAATTGGCTTATCGGCCTCATGCGTATCTGACACGGATCTACATTCGTATCAAGCATAACTCCTTAGTTGGCTTATCGGCCTCATGTGTATGCTGATACTAAGACTACCAGACGCCTATTTCACAATTTCGTATATCAAGAAATGGGCTAGAACTAAAGATAACAGTTTTTACAGTAATCTACTCATACTGCTTTACATATATAATTTAAATGATCTATCTATTCTACATTCAAATTATCGACCAAGTTACTAAATTCTTTCCCCACATCACCAACTGTATCACAAACCGTCTAATTCACGCTCATTTGTTTTTTGCAAGTTCCTCACTTGACTCATCACTGTCATTTAAATAGTCATGATTATAAGTTAACCAAGGATTAGTTATCTACAGAAATGAATACTTTTGATTTTGTTTATGCAGAGTTTCTTCAATAATTAGGATCATATTATATCGCTAAAACTGGTCTATTAATTAAATCCAATTTGAAAGTGTCAAGCGGATTATTTTGTTCCGGGCCCCATTGCCATTTGAAACCCTTTTTTTAACAATTTCGCAATGCTAAAATTGCAAATAACTGATCGTCTACTCTAGGCAAAGGATAATGCTCTTCTATAGTTAAGCGCCCTATAATCAACAAAAGAGTCTTCAATCACCAGTGCCTCGTTTTTAATTATGATCGGGCAGCCATACGTGGATGTAGATTCTGTAGTGATACTGGAATTAAACATTTCCAGTATCATCCCTTTAACTCTTTCCCTCTCACTGTACGCTAGTCTATACGGACGATAGATGTGGTATCTTAAAACAAAATGGTCATTTCGGTCAAATGAGTTAATCCTAAGTCAACTAAACTAAAGGAAAAACATTTCCGATATTTATTAAGCAAGTTTTCAAAATTTAGTATCTGTTGCGAACCCAAATGGTCATCTACTCTTAAGAGCGTTCATGCAGTTTTAGCGTAATTTAAGCAAAAACAGTACTTTTCGAACCTCTTATAATTGACGATTGATGACTCATCGTACAAACATTTTAATCACCAATTATTTCAGGGAATATTGTCATCTAAATAGTTAGTGAAGAATATTTTAAGATTTAGATCCCTTATTCAATAATAAAAAATGTAATGCATTCGAAATATTGAGAAATTACTGTCAACGCATTATTATTTTTTTGTCACCCATATATGATACTTAATTTAATAAAACAAAAACTTTTTATAATATAAGAACATGTGCTTGAAAACGTACAATTTTTGTTTTGAAGAACTTCCCTTATTTATTTATTATAAATATCTTAAAATGTACTATAAAACGCATCTAATCAGTCCGCCGCAAGCCTCTTCTGAGAGAGGACGTATCTCTCTGCGCTCCGTCGTATTTTGGTTTCGTCTATGTTTTCGCGGTTATCTGACTGCATTCCGAACAATGATGATGATCAGTGATGATATAAATAATGTATTTAACATTTTATAGACCCAACACATATTGTTTCATTCATTTTCATTGCATATCATTAACTATCGACGCTCATATTTAGGCGAGTCATATTTACCGAAATTCGACTAGCCGCGTGGCGCGTAAACGCTCTTACATGAGCATTCTATGACAGAAGAAGAAGAGGCTTATTGTTAATATACATCCTGGTTAGCAAACGTTCTTTTTTTGCCTCATAATTTAAGATTATTATGATGACACAAATAACACCCTTATTAATAGTACTAGCTTTTGGCCACGACTACGTCCGCGTGCGTACTAGTGAATCTATAAATCGACTCCCAAGTGCCCAAAATGGCACTAACTGAATTAAAAAAATTAACCTATGTCCTTTTTTTTTTAAGGTCCTGTTTTCATCCATACCAAAAATCATCCAAATCGGTTCAGTAGATCTAGAGATACATATCCCTACAACCTCACAAACTCACAAACTTGAGCTCTTTATTATATATCGTCGTTACTATTAAAATATAAATTATCGTCTAAATAATGTAGTGTAAAAGACGAAATTTAATTAAAGTATTTATTTTGATCTAAAAATCAATTTGTCACTACCAAATGGTTAAATTTATAGTTTACTGTTTTGGCGATAATTGCTTACTCATAAAAGATACGATATATACTGTCGGGGACTTTTTGTAGGACTGATTAAGATAAACATTTCTCTTATACATTATATACGTGAAAACTCTATTGCAGCGTATGCTAGAATAGCTCCCAGATGGCAGATTTTATTTTTGACTTACTTGACAATTATCGTTATATTTTGGACAAATGACACACTATCTTTAAAAAATATAGCCTATGTGTTAGTCAAAGTCAAAATATGTTTATTCAAAGAGACTTTTACAAGCTCTTTTGAATCGTCAATTTTACACTTATTAATATTTTTTTTAAACTATTGCCGCTTCGAAACGTGTTATAGCTGTGGAGAAGGAACAGCAAGAAACTCCTTCAGCAACACATGTAATTTTTTACTTTAAAACAATCTTTTTTTTCATTACATTATTTAAATTTTACACTATAAATGTCATAACGATACAAATTGTGGCAACAAAACAAAACTCCTATCAATTACTTACTCCCAATTCATTAAAATCAACTTGTCTGATTAAGCTACACTGACTCTCCAGGTCTACATTACACGTTTTCGGCACATAATGAATTGTTATGGACAAAACATACTTATCGTCTAATGGACCTACTTTACTTGAGATACTGCCTAGTAGTAATATTATATTGGGTGTACGTATTTGCAACCTACTACAGGTTATTTATTGATGCCCTAGTCGCTTACATATGCTGCATGTAACTAAAGGTTTAACACATTTGAAACTAGGATGTCCCAAGTCCTCACAGTTAAAACATTTCAAAGTATTAGAAATGTCTTTTGTGTTATCATTTAACAGATCACTACGTTTCTCAAAGTATTGTCCCGTATCATTAACGTCGAGAACGTTATTTTATTTTAAATACGCTAATAGTTCTTCCGATTGTGAATAATTCGCTGCTTGTGCTCCTAATCTAATTCCTCTATCTCCCAATCCGTATATTTTGCAGTCGATATGCCCCTTCGATCCTTCCCACAATTTTGCAACTATTTAGTAAATAAATTTTATGATAAAAATGAGTTTCTAAAGATTCATTATACTTAACTTTTCTATCTAACATCCCATGCAGCAATTGAGCATAATTTTGCACTGTAGGAAATGTTCGAGTCAATTTCTCCTTCCACTCAGCCCACACAAAATTAACAGACGGTAAACCCTGGTACCATACTTTTCCCACTCCCGATAGTTTGGGCAACGCGTAATGAATCAACTGAGTATCACTCAAATTATATAATTTTGCGCACTCTTCGACTTTATAAATCCAGAATGAGTTCATAGAAAAATAGTTTTGTGACGTTGATGTAGGTATCGACTTTAGTATTTCAAAAAGTTTACGTGCATATATACTTACTGTCGCACTAGCTTTACATTCTTTCCTCTCAGATTCTAGTACCTATTATTAGAGTCTAACGATTTATCGCTCAACGAATCTTCGCTAGTACATACATATAAAACTACTTCGAAACAAATTGCGAGATCTCTTACGTCCGCGGCCCACGCCGCCGCTTGCCGTGGCCCACGCCGCCGCTTGACGTGGCCCACGCCTCCGTCTGCGCCAGCTCCCTCCGTTTGCACCAGCTCCCTCCGGTGCACTTCGGCGCCCACGGCGCCTGTCGCAGCACACGCCTTCGCCGCCCGCGCCGCTGACGCGCTGGCCGCACACCCCAGCCTCGATGTCTGGATGTAGCTCTGCTCCGGTGTCTGCGTTCACAGCTGGAAGCGCCGGATGTGGAACCATGCTCCCTGAGCCTACCTCGGCTCGACTCAGCTCTCGATCGACCATGACGCTCTGCCACAAGACTCGGTGTCCGCCCCAATGACCACTCTCGGCCATCAGCGATTTCATCCAAGTGCATTATCGTTTACTCTGAAACTCATTATGCTATGTGAATAGGGTATTCGAAATAATTTATTTTGTACACAACAAATTATACTCAAAACATTCGTTTCACATCGTCAATAATCATATAAAGATAGTTTTGTTCTCAAGCATAAATCTTTGAACACGTGGACGAAACAGATGGTAATGTTTAACTTTTTTTTTTTTACAATTATAGGTATAATAGGGTAGTTCTAAATTGATTTTAGCGGCCACATTGTAAAATCTTGATTAACAATTTATGAATAGTAAATGTTCACTATTGCCTGAATTTACAACTTCTTTCATATCGTACAGACAAAAAAAATATGAAATAGCATCAAACTTACCGTTTCTTACAATATACTTAGCCTTTGCACAAATACAACAGACGCTTCTGTGGTCTGTAAACGTGGGAGGTATACCTTTTAATATCCCAGTTCTGAACTATAACAGATGTATGTAGATGTGGCTTGCTGTTTTTAAAGAATAGTCCAGTCTTCAGTTACAACTATATATTTATATTTTCGAAGATAACAATTTACTTGCACTCGCTCCAATTTCTACTCAACAATGATCACACGAACAAAATGTCGTCGGTTAAGTGACATTCGATCAATACACTTTCTTTATATTCTATAGTAATAAAAATATATTAAGTCAATAGACATTCTGAATAAACCGTTATTATACAATTCAATGCTCTTCCTTAATATTTTTATATTTTACAAATATTAATACAAAATACTACAATAAATCATTTCAATATACCAGATTTATTACACTCTGTTTCTATAGTACTTGTGATTACATTTTAAAACAAATTAATAGGAAAACATTTAAAAACTTACCATAAGACTCCCAAAAAGACAATAACAACACACAATCACTATGAGGGCACAGGCAGACAGTATATTCAACAAGCGAACTCAGCCGAGTGACGCGATCATTTTGAGCGCATCGTCGGTAAACTCAGGTAGTCGGCTTTCAGGATTTTTTTTCTATTGTGTGGTGCGGGTTCTTGGAAAATAAACTCTAGTGACACGTAATATAGTTTATCTTCTTTGAATATAAATAACTTTTTTAGAGGTTTAGACTAGTGTAGAATTTGACTTTTGCCCTTGTAGATTGTGAAAATTACGCTTTGTGCGCCGGTTCAAATCCCAAGAACTCGAATCTGAGTTTTCGAAGTCATGGGTCATGTTAGTTATCTTACTTTAACTGTAAAGGATAATATCGTGAGGAAACCAGCCCTAAACTAAGGCTAGACTAGACTAAGCCTTCTCATTTGTAGAGGAGACCCATGCTAAGCAGCGGGACTTATATGAATTGATGATGATGAGTATTGGTTCGCTAATCCACTTGTCTTTGAAGTAGCAGTACAAAAATTAGCTGAGTGTCTTTCGTATAAATGGTGTTATTAGATAATTTATCCATCAATACACCAGTCAACAGCAATAATAGGTCGACGCACGAGTATGGTCTTAACAAGTGCCAGATTAAATGGCCACTGACGTTACTACCGCAATACTATTAAAGCAATTAACAGCTTTCTAATATGATATATTCTTGATCCTCTTGTGCGTAATGTATGGATTAATGAATTATTACGCAAAACAACGGCGAAGAAAAATATCTATTATTTCTCTCTCACGACAGTACAAGAGCCGTTTCTAGCCCGTGAGTCATAAATGATCTGATATAGATAGGTGAATCATACATACGTCCCACTACTGGGCACGGGCCTCCTCTACAACTGAGAGGGTTTAGGCCTTAATCCACCACGCTGGCCTAGTGCGGGTTAACTTTTAGGTGTGCAGGTTTTATCACGATGTTTTCCTTCACCGTTAAAGCAAGTGATAATTCATTGTGAATACACACATAACTTGGCAAAGTCAGAGGTGTGTGCCTGGGGTTTGAACCTGCGATCGCCGAAATTCTCGACCGCGCGCCTAAACCTCGAGGCCATCACTGCTTCTAGATAGGTGGATGATGCTCAGAATTTCCTTGGTAAGAATTCTGGTGTATAGTTACAAGTTAACTCTCCATTTTTCTCGAATGTACAGAAGATGATGCCAACTTATATATGTGACACAGTAGTACTGTATCGAAAATGACCCTTAAAAAGCCAACTTTGAATGTGAGTTAGCAACAATTGCCAGGTTTATGTAAATGCATGGAAGTATTTGCTCGTGTTATCTGGGTGATGGATAGAGCGCGCAGTGGTCACGCGAGGGTTGGCAGCGTTTAAAAACAACACGACAGATAGTGGAATGAAGATGGATCCTTTAAGTCTGACCCGATTTAGAATTGTGTAGGTACAGCCATAGGTTTAATCAAAATTGATACGTTTAGAAAATGTCTATTTAACTCGATTTCAGAGATGCTGGTTGATGGATTGTGTCCAGGGCACACTGTTCTGTCTTTGTAATATCATTAGTTTATTTATTCTTAATATACAATTTGTATAAAGTCGGACTTAATGTCTTAAGCTTTCTCTAATAGACAACCTTAGGGTTATGCAAAGATGAAAAAGTAGGGACATAAATAACGTTATATTGAAAACAAGCTAGACAAAAACCATATTAAGCAGACCAGTAACCAAATACATACATACATACATAAACTCACGCCTGTATTCCCCGAAGGGGTAGGCAGAGGTGCATTTCTGCACCCACATTTCGTCAGGTATGTATCAGTCCCACGTAATAGGGGGCGAGCCTATCGCCGATTTTCGGGCACAATTCCAGACTCCGTGCTGCTACTGAGAGTTTTCAAATGAAAAAACCTAATAACACTTTGCCCGACCCGGGAATCGAACCCAGGACCTCTAGATTGCACAGCACATACTTGAGCCGCGAGACCACGAGATTGTCAATCATGAACTATTTATCTATAACCTTTAAGTACACATACCTTATAAAATCTTTTTTTTTTTATCTAGTGTAAAAAATCCTTATTACGAACTCTGAAGCATTAACATTCCCTCAGGATATTTACAACAATGAAAGTCTCGTATTTTAAATAAGTTGGTACGTCGTAAATTATTTTTCAATAAATGCTTAGGAATCCGACATTTCAAAAATTATCCTATGCGTTAACCCAGTTTATAATCTATTTATATACCAAATTTCTTTCAAATCTATTATACTGTTTTCGGTTCAGTTGAAAACCTTACAAATTTGCACATTTATAAATTTCAATAACATACCTATAACTCCAAGATTAAGTGGCCTTGTTCTTGCCTGCCTTGACTTCGAAAATGCGCATTCTTCAAATTACATCACATAAACTGTTCTAAATTGATAGAAAACTTAAAAATTAAGCGCATACAAAGACAGGTAGACTCGACAATAGTAACAATGTAAAACTCACTTCGCTACCCCTAAGGCGATAGGGCGATCTTATCAGCATATACATAAAATAACTTCCACCGTATACCTAAGTTTGCAGCGTACAATAATTAAAGAAAACTGAGCCCCACTGCAAGTACGACAAACTTGGGAAACTCCAAAGATAACGTAGATACCTACTTGAAAAGCTGAATAAAATTTTCAGTGTAGTGAAATTGCAGGCGGCGCTGGGCGGGCGGCAGTCACCCGGCTGACGCGAAGCTGGGCGGATGGCACGAAAGCCTTCGCCTCGCTCCGGCAAACGAGTTCAGTTCACTCAGTGTTGTGATTGCGTCTCGTTCAAATTTAGAATTACATTCGAATTTAGAAACGGTTGGCCGTTCGTTTATTTTTAGAAGCTGAATGGACCTGACGACTGCGGACAGCTGACTTTGACGTTTCGTGGTTTCATTACAAAATTGTACAAATAGTTATTAAATGGTTGTGATATTTTAGATTGTGCGTTGTAGATTTATTAGTGATTTATAGGTAAGTGATTTTGTATGTTAACATTTAAATTTCGTTTCTTATTTGATTTTTTATTTCAATTGTTGAATAGAAAAAATAAGAGTTAAAATACCAAATGATGGTACTTTACGAGAGTTATAGAAATTTTGAATTTTAATTTTTTATGGACTTTAAAAGATGCGCGAGAAATAGTAATTACATGCATTTGCAAAAACTTTGGTGCCGCTATTTTTTGAACGTGGGATGCTTCCATATGATTATAAATAATCATAAAAATGACATAATGAAATATTATCTTAAATAGTCTGCAAAAAACAACATGGCCCAAAGTGTCCACTATACGTTAAAATTGTTAATTGTTATTTTATAAACAGACTAATTCTAAGTTTGTTACTAAACCCTTACAGCTTGCAATATTCGGTGCCGTTAATTTATAGTGTTCTTTTGTCATTAACAATTCATTGCAATTAAAACACGATGTATACGATAAATTAAACTAGAAATTTTGATTTCATTAAAAAAATGTGATTACTATAGACTCAATTGCCAGCAATTATAAATATTGAGAAAAAAGTTTTTAATAAAGTTATTTATTACTCCCATGAATGAATAAATTAAGTGTTTAAGTTATATCACATACTTTATGTAGGTATACGGCATTAGGTGGTCAAGTCCAATGTAGTGACCTCGGTATGACAATATAAAAAAAGTGGAATTTAACACTTTAAAAAACTCGAATCGAAAATATCGAAGTATAATATACTCGTAGTATGTACAATGACATGTATATGTCTCCATACAAATCGCATGTTATGTTGCAATATTTTTTAACATTTATTGCATATAACAGATAACTAACTAACTCTCTGAATTCATAAAAAAACCTTCAAGGCTTGGATTTTTTCTGAATTGATGTTGTCTCTGATCAATTGCATTAAAACTCGAAGCAGTATGCACCGGTTCGAACTTATTCATCATCAGCCCATATACGTCCCACTGCTGGGCACGGGCCTTCTCTACAACTGAGAGGGTTTAGGGCCTTAGTCAACCACGCTGACCTAGTGCGGGTTGGCAGACTACACACCTAAGACTTTTTCATCACGATGTTTTCCCTTACCGTTAAAGTACGTGATAATTATTTTTTGAATACACACATAACCTCGAAAAGTCAGAGGTGCCTCTGGGGTTTGAACCCGCGGCCGTCGAGATTCTCGGCCGCGTGCCTAAACCTCGAGGCCATTACGACTTACTATTGTTATCGAGCTCATTACTGTTGGAATAATTTCTCCATAGACTGAGCTTGAAATTGGTTAATTTTTAACATCAAAGATAGAAATCTGGTTTTGTTAATTGAAATTAACAGCAAGTTCAGTACGATATATTATGTATACTCTGAAGACGTAGACTTTGTTTCCAGCGTTGAATGTGTTGTAAACAAAAGTCTAGTAGTAGAACAAAGGGTCGAGTGCAAGAAGCCGTATCGATACAGACTTACAGTCTGAAAACGCGATTTTACGGTCTACAACACTCGTATGTGTTTTTTAAGGACATTGTCTAATTGATTTTTGCACTTTTCAATTTCTACAGACGTTTAGTGTGATAGCCTAGAGGATTAAGACCGCGTGATCATTTTGGAGGTAGCGTATTTGAAATCCGCCTACGTCTGTCTTTTTGAAGTTATTTATGTTTTCTTTATGAATTACATACATACATATATAAACTCACGCCTGTATTCCCCGAAGAGGTAGGCAGAGGTGCATTTCTGCACCCACATTTCGCCAAGTATGTATCAGTCCCACGTAATAGGGGGCGAGCCTATTGCCGTTTTTCGGGCACATTTCCAGACTCCGTGCTGTTACCGAGAATCTCCTAATGGAAAAACCCAATAACACTTTGCCCGACCCGGGAATCGAACCCAGGACCTCTAGATCGCACGGCACATACTTGTACCGCGAGACCACGAGGCAGTCTTTATGAATTATTTCGGATTTTAACAGTATAAGAAAAGATCGTGAGAAAAACTTCATGCAATAATCTCTCCTCTTGTTCGTGAAGGAGGAGGTCCGTGCGCAGCAGCGGGACGTATTATGGACTGATCTTGAAGATACTGAGACTGGCGTGATATAAAACGTTCAAGTCTGTTTTTCGCAACTTCAATATTTTTTTATCAAGCCGAGAAGCGAACCCAGACCTCCTCAACCGCACTCAACATTTATGCAGCGGAAATCACCACACCAAATCAACGTGAATTAAATCCAGAAAATACTCCTGTGCTAAATCTGTATTAGATGTTGACTCTCACGTCTATTCTTGCGGCTAATTTCGAGAATATTATATCGTATTTGTATTCCCTTTTTTCCGGGACTCGTTGTCGTAAATTATGGCCGTAAATATTCCTTGGGACACATTCCCTTCCCACGGGATTAATTAAGCCCTATAACGGTACTTGAGAGTGTATTATTCCTATTATATGCCATGTTGTTGGCAATCGGCCATATCATTTATGTCCGAAGTTATATTAACTGTAATATTGCCAAAAAAGATAAAATTGACTTCGGTGAATATTCAGGTTGTTTTTGGTGGGGTGGGCAGCGATCTATTGACCTTGTTTGGTAAGTGATTAGAGAATCTATGCTATAGTGCGAACATGGCGTTTTCTTTCATGGTATGGAATCACGCAATTGAAAGTGTTTGTGCCCGCGATTTTCTGTCTGAATAAGTAACTGGATTTAGATATTAAAAAAATGAATGAGCAATAAATAAAATTGATAACCGTATCACGATACGATAATATTTGTGTTGGTCAAATTTCTTCTGTATCAGTTTTTTTGGGGAGTTATTGGATAAACACATAACTGAGTTGCATCCTGGGATTATCCTATTCATAATCATCATCAGCCCTTATACATACGTCCCACTGCTGGGCACGGGCCTCTTCTACAACTGAGAGGGATTTAAGGCTTTTTTATCCTATTCATCAGGCTGACCTAATGTCGTAAAATATTGAAGGCAGTTCGAAGTATAGAAACGTACACAAGAAACGGCAATAGGCTCATCCCTTATTACATGGGACGAAAACAAATGAGCGATATGTGCGTGCAGATATGCACCTCTACCTACCCATTGGGGGAATACAGGTATCAGCGTATGTATGTTGAATGATGATCCTCATCGATTTTTGCTAATCGATACTTTATTTGAACTGCCCTGTACTAATCACCTATACGTTGGTGTCATTTTGCATTTCAGCATAGAAATCGGATTAAGGGATCACCCCAAATTTGTAGCGCAAAAAAAGACCTTTTGCATGAATTTTTCTAAAGAAAACTACAAAACTTTTTTAATCGATCAATATATCATCTTAAAGAACACATCTTGAAGAACTTTCAGTATTTTTTTTATTGAAAAATATTACATTGTTTAGTGGCAAATAGCCGTCAATGAAATAATGTTTTATTTATACGGTTTGCAGTGACCAACATTGCAATGAAGTTGATCATCTGAAACAAAAATGTGGATGGATTTAGTCAAATATAAGTATTAACTAGTCTTTAAGAGTAAGCAGTGACGGCCTAGAGGTTTAGGCGCGCGGTCGAGAATTTCGACGGTCGCAGGTTCAAACCCCAGGCACACACCTCTGACTTTTCGAAGTTATGTGTGTATTCACAAGGAATTATCACTTGCTTTAACGGTGAAGGAAAACATCGTGATAAAACCTGTACACCTAAAAAGTTCTTAGGAATTTCTTAGGTGTGTAGTCCGCCAACCCGCACTAGGCCAGCGTGGTGGACTAAGGCCTACACCCTCTCAGTTGTAGAGGAGGTCCGTGCCCAGCAGTGGGACGTATTTGGGCTGATGATGATGATGATGATGATGATGAGTCTTTAAGAACCCTATATTTCGCAGAGAGTGCAAAAAGGGTTCTCTCTAAATGATCTAAAGCGCTAATAGTTTCATTAACCACACAAGTAATAACAATTACGACAGATGGCTCACAACCATTTCTACTTTGAAAAAAATTATCCTCAGAATACTGAATAAAAAAGCCATAAAAATAATTTACTTCATTACACAAGTCGTAATCAAATCTTCGCATCCGGTCCCGAAATAAAATTATTTCCCTGAAACATATTATGCGTCTCTTTTACACATATACTAAAAGAAAGAGACTTATCTATCTGGTGACTTATTGGTTCATGGAAGTGGGGTACAATCGCGCATGTATTTTATTAAAAATATATTTTGCTATTTCGAATTAAATATCTAAAATTATTAAAGTTTAGGCGCGCGGTCGAGTATCTCGGCGGTCGCGGGTTCAAAACCCAGGCACACACCTCTGACTTTTCGAAGTTATGTGTGTATTCACAATGAATTATCACATACTTTAACGGTGAAGGAAAATATCGTGATAACCTAAAAGTTCTTAGGAATCTCTTAGGTGTGTAGTCCGCCAACCCGAACTAGGCCAGCGTGGTGGACTAAGGCCTAAACCCTCTCAATTATAGAAGTGGCCCGTGCCCAGCAGTGGGACGTAAATGGGCTGATAATGAATAACCTAGAAAGTTTTTATTTTAAACAATTCAGATGGTACATACTCGTAAGTGAGTGCAACCGCGGGTAAAACTAGTCATATTATAAAATAATATTTTAGTAATATAACCGGCGCAGTGTACTTGAATTGTCGCCAATAACCGAGAGCGGATCTGTGAATGAACAAGATGACATCTCCAGCGTACGCGAATAGAATTCTTTATTTATACCCAACCGAGTGAGAACAAATTAAAAATGGAGGTCACTCACTTTAGCACAGTTTTCATTAAATCATTTTTGTGTGGTAATTTTTTGCAAATCACCAATTTCTTAGGTGTATATTATATTATTAGTCCGCCAACCCGCACTAGGCCAGCGTGGTGGACTAGGGCCTAAACGAAATGTTAAAGGAGGCCCGTGCCCAGCAGTGTGACGTATAGGTATGGGCTGATGATGACGATGATGCGGTAATTTTTTGGAGGTTCAGCTAAACGATCGCACGCGTATCTAATTGTGCACTACCAATACAATACGTACATACATACACACACATAATCTTACGTCTGTAGTCCCCGAACGGGTAGGCAGAGTTTCTGCACCCACATTTCGCCAATTATGTTTTTGTCCCGCATAACAGGTTCAGACTCCGTGCTGCTATTGAGAATTTCCTAATGAAAAAACCCAATAACACTTTGCCCGACCCGGGAACCGAACCCCATCTAGCACCAAGAAGCAATACGATAAATAAATTATTAGCCAGAAACTGTCACTCAACACAATTAAGTCGGACTGATGAAACTTAATGTACACAATCTTATTTTCAAGATGAATCTAAAATATGTTTAAAAACCACAAAATATGTGTGTGTTTCAAAGATAAAATCTAAATGGAAACACTTCGTCTATGTATAAAAAGAGATCGATCAAATTTTTTAAATATTGTCCAGAGAAATGTTTTCTTTTGATGATAAAGATGACTTAGCTTTACCTAGAAAAATACCAGTTCATCGATTAACATACAACATGTCCAACATTTGACGTTGGATGTTGGCGGCACGGCTCCAAGCGCCAACGTCGATGCCTGGTTACATATTAAGGAGACATTTGTCATACGCATATGGCTGCGATTGTGATGGATGCACACAAATTGCACACAGCTTACCGTGATGTATCCAGCGGGCTATTTGTAACGTTTTGGGATGAATTGTTTCATATGTTTCGTTGTACAAAAATGGCAGGCGAAAATCAAACTTGCAGCAGAAAGTAAATGGATTTGAAATATACTCAAGTAAATACATTATATATCATCATCATCATTATCAGCCCAAAGACGTCCACTGCTGAACATAGGCCTCCCCCAGTGATCTCCACAGTGGCCTGTTGGAGGCAGCCTGCATCCAGCGACGACCCGCGACCTTTACCAGGTCATCGGACCATCTTGTTGGTGGACCTCCTACGCTGCGCTTCCCGCTACGTGTCCTCAATTACAGAAGTTTTTGACTCCATCAGTTCTCCGCGCTATGTGTCCGGCCCATTGCCACTTCAACTTGCTAATCCTCATAATATATGCGAGGCATTAAATATATACTATCTCAAATTAGTATCACTGATAGGATAGATAGACAGGTATTTATAAAACCGTTTCGCCAGTTATGTATAAGTCCCGAGTAATAGGGAGCTGTTTTGACTTTGTCCCGTTACTAAAAATATCTTACTTTTGTTTTATTAGCTTCAAACCCAGCACGAAAGACAGTTTATCTACCGAAACCTCGCGCTTAATTCAGGTGGCCTGGTTTAGGGTTCCGTATCTCAAAAAAATACGCGTGTTTGTCTGCCACAGTCAATTTGCTCAGAATATACTTGACTGATTAAGTCGAAATTGTTACACTTATCCATTTCTATGACCCAAACACGGGTGACTATTAATAGTTAATAAAAGTATGTAAGCTGTACTGTGTGATATAAATATATTTTAAAATTATTTAAATATATAATCTTTTAAGTTATTTAAAAAAATACGATTGTTTTCATTACCCGCTGGAAAAATAACGCATTAAGACCACAAGAAATGACAGAATCTAATGATTTATTTGACATTTTATAAATTCAATAAATATTATTTCGTTTCATTTCACTCTAGCTTGATTGAAATTCGGCGTAGGGAAACATTTCGTAATGTCAATAGGAAACATCGGGACATGGAGTATTTTTGGAAGCGACACGTGACGCATTGTTGCGCAACCACGACGCGCGACATCGCTGTTGTGATACTGTCCTACTGAATATTAGAATATTATTTTGAAATTAGTAATGCACTATGGTCTTTGAATTAAATCTTTGCTGTCAAGGGTTCAAATCCTAGTCACAAATTCAGTATTTATTAATTTATGAGTATTCAGAATGCATTATCATGCACTTAAACATTGAAGGACAAGACATAAAAAGGGATATCATTGGTACGTGAAATTCATCAGCCCATACTAAGCCAGCATGGTGGACTAAGACCGAAGTCTTCTCCATTGCAGAGCAGCCCCTTGCCCAGGATTGGGACTAATATTATTTTTATTTTCGTGCCAAACCCTCACGGCCAGCGTGGTGCACTAAGACCTAAACCAGTTATAAAGGACTGTAGTGCCGTAGCAGTGGGAC
This sequence comes from Hemaris fuciformis, assembly GCA_907164795.1. NCBI lineage: Eukaryota > Metazoa > Arthropoda > Insecta > Lepidoptera > Sphingidae > Hemaris > Hemaris fuciformis. Next base: position 15,949,090 of record OU015438.1, on the reverse strand, counting down.
ATATGGGCTGATGATAATAATGATGATGAAGTGCTATAGATACACATTGTATGAAGAACACAGCAATATATTTTCATGTTAGTAGGAGCTGAAAACACGGATTTACCACAAAATTCCCTAAATCATAAAAACAGAAACATAAATAATTTTACGCAAGTTGTTTGGACACCGATTCAGTAATATCGGAATATTTGAAAGTTAACGATAATATATAATACATATATGTATACGTATATATAAAAACGTTGGGATGTTTTTACCGTGGCATGAATGGTGCACTCTATGGAGGCAGTGATAGACGCCGCTCCGATCCATTTCATGATTGGACTGACTTTGCGGACTTATTCTGACGGAGGTCGGCGATAGTCAAGTGAAAACGTAATATTTCTATGAAATCGTATGCTTTGGATTTTCTTATGATTATCAGGTTTTTTATGGCCCTAAATGTAGATTTTTGGAATTTACGCGTCCTTGATTCTAATAGCATGAATTGGCAGGGGTGCTAATTGCTGTAATGCAACTATTTTTACATATTTCTTGCTTATCACTTCTAAAACTTCAAGTACATATTAGATACCTTTTGAAGTAGGTTTTTCGACTTGGCTTCCTCCAGTGAAAGACTTTTATTTATATAACCAGACGCAAGCAAATATCACAGAAATAACCTCTTTTTTGATGTGTCAGTCTAAACAGGTTGTCATTATTAAGTCATGTTTACATTATTAGGTTGGGGGTATTTCTGCACTCAAGTTTCGACAACTGTGTTTTTTTTTTCATTCTTCGCAATAATTATTTTCGCCTTATTTACAAACTTAAAAATATTTTTTCTCGTACCGGAAATCATATCCATTGCTTGATACACACTTTTGCCATGCAAAAAATGACGTATATTACGTTTTATTTATAGTGAGACCAGTAGTAATCGTACTAGGTCTACGTCACGTGAACTTTCATTTCTCGTCCCGAAACGTTCACGTATAGATTCAAGAATAAGCCCGCGCCGGGATGTTTTTCATTACTTATATAAATATCCTATTTGACGAGCATCAATCCGGCGCGATCAGCCGCCCCGGTTTATTTATATGACGTCACAGTAAAATCTTTATTTGTAATATCAACGAATTTTGGATCATTCCCGAACATTTTGCGTCTCCATTTTTGACGTTCGCAAATTGGGAACTGTAAATGGTAATGGACAAGATTTTTTTTTTGGCCCTATCCCACCACACACCCGCCACTGTAACTCCTGTGCTCCAGGATCAACAGCGGCACGCACAGTATTGACGCTGAGCAATGAAGCTCAGCGGATCTAAGGGGACCTAAATTTGTCATAATCCCGCAACGAAGTTAATCAGAAAGACAAAATAAAGGAGGAGTTGGAAAACAAAGAGTTGTCCACTTCCCTCCATAGCAAAGCGGGTGACAAAAAACATTGAGCTGTGAGGTTTCACCCTCACATAAAAAAGAAAGACAATAGAGAAAACAAGATTTATTGTACATTTTGAATCAGATCGTAACACTTCTTTCATTCTTATTTGTCCTCATTGCTATGTATTTTTAAGAGTCGCCATCCCTTGTTCCGCTTGTATTGTTGTCGATTACAGCATTAAAGAGAACCACATATGTAATTATCAAGATAACAAATAATTTCTTCTTCGGTTTTAAGCATGCATAATTCTAGAATGAATAGTAGTTTAATTTTTACTAATGTAATTTGCTAATATTTCGAACTGTTCGAACATCTTCGTAGGTATGTATTTCAGTTTATATTCCCCTGCAGTGCAGAAAAGCAGTGATGGTCTCGAGGTTTAGGCGTGCGCTCGAGAATTTCGGCGGTCGCAGGTTCAAACCCCAGGCACACACTTCTGACTTTTCGAAGTTATGTGTGTATTCGGTAACGGTGAAGGAAAACATCGTGATAAAACCTGCTCACCTAAAAGTTCTTAGGAATTTCTTAGGTGTGTAGTCCGTCAACCCGCACTAGGCCAGCGTGGTGGACTAAGGCCTAAACCCTCTCAGTTGTAGAGGAGGCCCGTGCCCAGTAGTGGGACGTATTTGGGCTGATGATGAATTAATGATGAATGCAGTGCAGAAAAACACCTGGTGAGACCTTAGGCTCCCTAATGGGAGGTAGTATTGCCATTTCCTAAAGATTCTCTAATAGGCACTAGTTTCAAGATACTTTCTTTCATTATAATCCATCATCAGTACTTAACTTCGAAACATCCTACGTTTTCGCTACGAATAGTCCAATAAAAATTAATTAGCAAAATCCACGAGAAACAGTGTTGATGTAATAAAAACAAACTAAAATCAAGCTCATTATGTAATATCACGTGAAGTTAGTTATATATGTTGAAACAGGAGCTAACAAGGCGGTGTTCGCGTGCGTCGCCATTTCCACCCGTTCGCATTACATGGCTGGCTGCCCCCAACGTTAGACGTAGGCTGAAAGGATCGTTGTACTTGACAACGGCGAATAGTTTGCCTTTTACTTTATACATTTGCATAAAACAATTTTAGTGTTATAGGGGCTTGTGGCTGCATCGAATATGGAAGTTAAACATCATCTGGCGCGTTTTATGAGGAAATATTGATAAAATGCGTTGTTTGTTGAAAAGGTACGAAATTAGTTCGATTCATGGGCAGAGATTTGAAAGTTTGATTAATATTTCATAAAGTCTTGTTTGTTTTATTATACTCTTTACGTGAATAGCATAAACACGAATATCTACTAAGTAAGTGATTCACTTGTCAAGATAAATTTGTAATTCTAAAAATTCAAAGTTCAGGTTTGTTGACCGGATATCTATCTGCAATTCTTTCGCTAATGTAGGTATCCATCGTGATCCACAATATTTTCGCAGGAAATATATGCTTAAAAGTTAACAAAATTCAATGAAAAAAGGATTCGAAATTATTATCTAATCGCTAAACTTAAAACAAAACTTTATCTCTCACACCACCAAACGTTTTACGACAGACCGGCGCCACAATAAAAGACTAAACCAAACAGAGAACGTTTTATTTCTTGTCTCCAATTGTTTTATAGGCGTAGATAAGATATCAGATACATGCATAATGGTTGATAACAGCGAGTCAAGACAGCATCCATCACTACATTACGGAGACGTAGAGTTACCCCTCGGATGATTCTACTACGCAAATATTTGTACAAGGTTCGTTGGACGGGGCGCGATCCCTTTGTTGAGTGCGACACGACATTTAACACAGAATCAGACTATAGGGCAACAGACAAGATGGCGGACATTTTCAAGGACATTAAGTTTATGATTCGCAACACAAATTTACAAAAAAAGACTGGGAAGTGTTAACTATTACGAGTATTTTGAATGAGTCCATTAATGGGTTAGGCAAATGGTTATGGGTACGTGGATATCAGCGTGAGTGAGATGTTTTATTGCTCGATTGTTTTATGTTGATTAAAATAGCTGAAATATTTAAAAAAATAGCAAAGAAACATGGCCTATGTTCCAAAACATAATTCCTTTCTAGCGTCACTTACAAAATCTATCCTCATACATATATATTAAGTATCGGTAGATAATATTTATCTAGGCTACTGATATTTTTTTCGTGAACAGGTTAGACTTTTATAAACACGTTCGCTTAGTAAAATAATGTGTTGTCTCGCTATCTTTGACGCTATAAAGTATAAGATCTAGTCAAAATACTGTTTAGGCTACGTATGTCTGATATATTATGACAATAGCTCTTACACGCATATTTCTACTTATTTTATTACACACATTGTTAATAATTATTCGCAAGTACAAAAGTATTAAAAGAATTTAAGCATTTTGTCTATTATATTTTAGAAAAACAATAGATGGCGTTGGTTAAATAAACATTATATCGGGATTTCAATTATACGTGTTTAGTAATAAAATACATTATTTAATTTTACCTGCATTAAATTGAGTGACTGCCGTGGAGACATTGGAAACGGTTCCCCGCCGACTCTGTTAGTACAATCTACAAATTTTGGAGATCCCCTTTCTTAAGTAATGTGGTATTACTTTAGCTTATATTTTTAGTAACAAAATATTTTTGGGCACGTTTTGTAATAAATAGAATGCGTTGTTCATAGGGAATAGTACGAAAAAGAAATCCTATTTTAACTTGCTGGCCTTTTGGCGTATTTTTAAGGTATGTGCATAATTTTTTCCTTTTAATTCAAACTCGAATCCTTCCCTGGTATGGTATATAAAAAAAGGTTCTCAGCGCAAATTATATTTCACCAATAAAATTATTCTCACCTTGGAAATAGATTCTAGGATAACAAATATGATAATGTTATTCCAAATAATAATAACAACCAATTTGGCTGAATGTTACAATAATATTTATTAAAAAAAAATTTTTTTCATAAAACTCGATCTTAGAACATACTAAAGTATATTATTCTAAGTATATGAAGAAACTAGCTTTTGCCCGCGACTCCGTCTGCGTAGACTTCAGGGTTGGGTGCAGAAACCAACTAAGTGAATCTATAAATCAAAATTACGCTAATCGTTGCAGTAGGTCACCACCGGAGGTCATTTCTGTCTTTGAAAATCGTCTTAAGTGACATTATGAAACTTTTCACCAACTCGGATCGTCTCATATATTTATCGCGAAAATGTATCTAATGTCTATGTTCTATGTCTATAATCTAGGTGCGCCTAATGGCACTTAACATCGCATAGTGACACCGAGCGCCATGTAAATGCACATGATAATATTTTACTGTACTAAACGTGACTTAACATCATAATGGCACTTAAAATCACTAAAATAAAATCACCCTTATGACTCATAAGTTCCAAAAATGGCACTCTACGCCAAATAATGGAACCTTATGTCACATAAATGTTGTATTAACAGTACCAGTCGTAACTAATATTCCTTAATGACACCTATCGTTTTCTAAGTGCCCGAAATGGCACTTATTGAATAATTTAAAAAAGTAGCCTATGTCCCTTTTTAAGGTCTCATTTATGTCCATACCAAAATTCATTCAAATCCGTCAAATGGTTTAGACGTGAAAGCATCAAACAGGCAGTGTTACTTTCGCATTACAATATATGCTCATCCCACGGGAACCCTACATATTCCCGGGATAAAATGTAGCTTATGTTACTTCATAGTGTCCCATTTGTATTCCAACCAAAAATCATATAAATCGGGCGAATAGTTTAGGCGTGAAAGCCCATTCCCACGGGAATACTACATTTTCCGGGATAAAAAATATCCTATGTTGCGTCGGTGGTTCCTATCTAGCCCCATACTAAATCATCTAAATCAGCCCAATGGTTTAGGCCAGAAAGTATAACACAGGCAGCGTTACATTCGCATTACAATATATGCTCATCCCACGGGAACCCTACATATTCCTGGGATAAAATATAGTCTATGTTACTTCATAGGGTTCCATTTATGTCAATACCAAAATTCATTCACGTCGGTCAAATGGTTTAGGCGTAAAAGCAGAATATTGACAGAGCTACTTATATCCATTCCCACGGGAATACTACATTTTCCGGGATAAAAAATATCCTATGTTGCGTCGGTGGGTTCCATCTACCCCCATACTAAAAATCATTTAAATCGGTCAAATGGTTTAGGCGTGAAAGCATAATACAGGCAGTGTTACTTTCGCATTACATTATATGCTCATCCCACGGGAATCTTACAAATTCCCGGGATAAAATTAAATCTATGTTACTTCATAGGATTTCATTTATCTTTGTACAAAAAATAATTTATGTCGGTCAAACGGTTTAGGCGAATTGTATCCATTCCCACGGGAATACTACGTTTTCCGGGATGAAAAGTATCCTATGTTACTTCTGTGGGTTCCATCTATCTCCATAACAAAAATCATCGAAATCGGTTCAGTAGTTTTTGAGTTTAAGAGTAACAAACATCCAAAAATACAAAAATACAAACCTTTCCTCTTTATTATAATATAATAGTATAGATAGAGCTTTTATGTCTTCTTAAAAAGATACTAGATGGCGCTAGTAGTTCAAAGATAAAATCAAATGTGAAGTAGTAACACAGTTATAGGTACTGTTTGTGTAAATAATACTTATCTATCAGAAAATAATATAACTAATTCCTTTTTATTACACATCACAATAAATTTCTCGGGTATGATTTATTAAGATAAAACTACCCAGTTTTAACATCACAAAAACTTCATAACTCTGATCCGATTTTTTTTTTTTTTAATAAACGCACATTTATTAAGATTTTTGATTGAGACCCGGTGCTTTTAATTTCACTGGTTGCTCCTAAAAATGTTACCACCAGTTAAACTAAAGGGGTAAACGTATATTTTTATGTCTTAACCCCACGTCATGTTGGGCAAGCCTATTTCGGCGGTCGCAGGTTCAAACCCCAGGCACACAACTCTGACTTTTCGAAGTTATGTGTGTATTCACAATGAATTATCACTTGCTTTAACGGTGAAGGAAAACATCGTGATAAAACCTGCACACCTAAAAGTTCTTAGGAATTTCTTAGGTGTGTAGTCCGCCAACCCGCACTAGGCCAGCGTGGTGGACTAAGGCCTAAACCCTCTCAGTTGTAGAGGAGGCCCATGCCCAGGGGACGTATTTGGGCTGATGATGATGATTAACATTACCAACACCGACAGATCTCCCGATCTTGTAAACGAATTCATTATATTAATGGCATGTTTTAGCAACAAAAATACTCTGTCAATTACTACGCTAAAACCTAACCATCGCCACATCTAAAATTAAAGCACTTACGGAGAAAAAAACGCGAGGCTTGTTTATTTAATCCCTCAAGACCCTCAAAACAGCGGAGTTGTGTCAACAAAAATCCATTTGGTGAACGTTCAAATGCTTTCGGATAAAAATGCAATATAATAGACTATGTCGTGCCATCACTTTTATATTTATCTTCACGTGAAAGATGGATGGCGGTTGATGTCTAGTTATTGAATTTATTTCAACTATTGAAAGTGGTAGCTCAGTCTAGTCGCGAGATGCAAGTACATAGATTCGATTTTAGCATGCATCAAGGCAGCGTGATGGACTAAGACCTAACCCTCTCAATTGTTTTCATATTGGGACGCAACTCTTTTCATAGTGGGACGTATATGGTCAAGCTATGACTAACTTGTTTGGTCCCTTTTCGTGCGATCGAAAGGTATCGGGTTCTATACCTGGGTGGGCAAATTGCTAATCAGTTTCCCAGAAGGAATAAATATATCCTCATTTTTACCTAAATAAACAAGATGTAAAAAAACCGTGATCGAATACTAAGATAATGTATGGTGATTATAAAAACTAAAAAAAAAACAGGAAAAAAAAATTGACGATTTCCTAATCACTCTTAGGTACACCTGTTTTATTTTTCGATCACGGTCTGTTTACATCTTTTATAATATTATTTCTTAGGCTTTTATACAGGTAACAGACAGAACAAAACCTATGATTCAAAATTAGAAAGATCCGAAAGTTTTCTTACATTTTTCATGTATCAACAAATTATACTTATCCATACGGATAGCGTTCACCGTACATAAGTTATTTAACCACGGATTAGCCTGTGTGTGTGTGTTAAGCCGGCAAAATAGTTTCCACAAGCGAGGAATGGTCGTAGTCAATTTGATTATCGACACCACTGCACTTACAGCGCGGTCATTTTACCAAACAAGACTGTCTCCCGCTGGAAAATCTATACAAATAAATAAAATTTGAGTGTCTGTTTGTAATATTGAAATTACCATTTTTTACTACATGTATATATGAATATATATGTATATATACGGTACATAGACCAAAATATTTTTTTTTACAATTTCCGTCTGTCTGTCTGTTTGTTCCGGCTAATCACTGAAATGACTGGACCGATTTTGACGGGACTTTTATTGGCAGGTAGCTGATGTAATAAGGAGTAGCTTAGGCTACTTTTAATTTATAAATTTTCTTATTAAAAAATAATTTTCCGCGCGGACGAAGTCGCGGGCACAGCTAGTACATAATATTTCAACTAAGCACCACACACAGCCGTTACGTCATCTGTCATCATTGTATTGATTTTAAAGCTTCAATAGGACCCCATACTAATTACACGACCCAGAGCTGGTGACATGCTTCATACTGTGATGGATCACGGACCGGTACAAATGGGGTCGGCGATCAGCCCGCACGCTTGTTAAAATCAATTCCGCTCATCCACACCCCGTGTTGGGATCCAATCGATGGATTAGAATATCGATTCTTGGACCTCAGATGTAGATACTAATATTCGTTTTAACTATACGGTTTCTGTCTCGCTTGATCGTCATAGATCTTTCAGAAAAAAAAAATGTGATCATGAAACAGCTAACATATCTTTGTGTTAATGAAAAATGGCAGGCACCGTGCTTTAGGTATTAAACCAAATGTGTCACTTACCAGTATATCCCTGTGTATTCGAATATCAAAAGGCAAATCAATAGCTAGGTAAGGTGATCGTAATCATTTAAGAAGTAAATACTTCCAATCTTCTCGCCGGATTCGTGGCATCATAAAGATAATAATAATATAAATTACCTGCATCAGTTCTTCGAATTATAACCGCTTCAAAATCAATTTAGTCATCCAAATATTGCTTAAAAAATATAACCAAAAAAAATATGTGATAAATATCGACAAGCCATTCGTCACAGCCCTAAGGCCCCTTTAGTATCGCAAAAATAGTTTTTCGACGCAACCACCCCCCGGATGACAACTAACAAAGCAAAAGGGCCTCAACAAAAGTCACACCGCCCCAAAACGGAGTTAATTCGAGACGAGCCTAATTTTTAAAAATTCTACCCATTTTTTGTCCAAAGTGTTCGGTTGCAATTTAATGGGGATTTGTTTTGTTGATTTTTACAAGGGTTGAAGAAGGGGGTAGCGGAAAGGGGTAGCTTTCGAGATTATCTCGCTTGGGAGACTGATTGGCCCTGATTTTTGCTAGTTATTTGTCAAAGTCGACAAAAAGACCCTATGAGTCCGTAAACCAACTGGTTGAACAGACTATAATCCAAAAATTAAATATAATACTTTGCAAGGCAATCCTATTGGCACAAGATTAGGCATAATTTGAACGGAGACAATAAAAATTAAGATATATGTGGTCACGTTACTCAATACTAAAAATATGCATCATTATATATATTATATTATATCATTTGACAGGCCCGTGGCGCAGTTGGCTAGACACCAGCTTGCGATACGAGAGGCCGCGGGTTCGATCCCCGCACCGAGACAAATGTTTGTGCGATCCACAAATATTTGTTTCGGGTCTGGGTGTATGTGAGACCGAAAAGTCTCTCGTAGTTTCTGATACCCGCAACACAAGACTTGTATCTTAGTGTGGGATCAGAACTATGTATGTGACTGTTGGGTGTATTTATTAGACTACAGCGACCTTATGCCTCCAATCGAGGTCGCTGTAGCCGGTGTTATGTGCATAATGGTCTAAATAATATTAAAGTGAGTTACAAAGGTTTACATTATGTAATTAAAGTCGACGCAATGATGCCGATCTATTCAAAACTGGATGCACAGGGCCGATGCGAATAAATTATTGTTTCAGTTTTAAGTTGTATACATATGTACAATTCAGTGGCGGTATATTCTAAGGCCTAAACCCTCTCAGTTGTAGAGGAGGCCCGTGCCCAGCAGTGGGACGTATATGGGCTGATGATGATGATGATGATATTCATAGAAGCCTAAAAGCGTTACATGTTAAGCAAGCAGCAGTGATGGCCTCGAGGTTTAGGCGCGCGGTCGAGAATTTTGGCGGTTGCAGGTTCAAACCCCAGGCACACACCTCTGACTTTTCGAAGTTATGTGTGTATTCACAATGAATTATCACTTGCTTTAACGTTGAAGGAAAACATCGTGATAAAACCCGCACACCTAAAAAGTTCTTATGAATTTCTTAGGTGTGTAGTTCGCCAACCCGCACTAGGCCAGCGTGGTGGACTATGGCCTAAACCCTCTCAGTTGTATGATGATTGAATATTATATTCAATATATTCTGTAATATTGTCAACAAACTTATAACTTGAAAGCAACATAAACATATTAACATTTAGATATTTACTCGTTTGCTTTGTATTGCGGTTCAACTTATACTAGACACGTTTGAATCCCAGTAACAGGTGCCGCAAGCAAAAAAATATACCTAAAATAAAAAAGTATACTTACATTTAATTAACTAACGATAACAATGAATATTCTTTTCACGCTAAAATAATATCTGTTTCAACTCAATAAGGTTTAAATTCGTTAAATTTTAAAATTCACAATAGAATCGATGGTAAAATTCGACACAACCAACAATTGTGCTGAGGAATCATTAAAATTGTAACATAATAATATTAGGGGTGTTTTTATAATAGATCTTGTATGAGGGGTGGCTTTTGTGTACAACATTTGCTGGCTAATTTACAGAATGTCGCTTACTGGGGTTGAATATTCGAACCCCGGACTGAATGGCTGTTTGGTGAATTATACACATTTGCTGCATTGTCATAACGGGTGATGACGTCGGGTAATGATCGATCACTGGTTTCAAATGATAAAGCTTCGCCTCAATAAATAATATCGGGAAGTGTAGCTAATACGGGTAAACTATTTTAATTGGAAAACGTTTTTTTAAAACGGTTCGGAAGTATTTTACTATGTTTATGATTTTCTAGTCCTATTACGTGGGACTGATGACCTGGCGAAATGAAGGTGTGCTAATGCATCTCTGCCTACCCCTTCGGGGAATACAGGCGTGAGGTTATGTATGTATGTAGTTTTTTCTTGGTAATGAGTGTGCGGTATAGAAGTCTCAAATTAGATTTCCAGATCTGAAATGTTTTTCTGAGTTTCTTGTTTAGTGATTCTCAGTACTGTACTTATCAGGTGCCTGTGCGCTAAGCAGGGTTGTACTTCTATGCCCAAGATTTGTGACAAAATCAAACTCCTTGGCAATATAAGTCCTCATACAATTAATCTTCCTTTAAATTCTATGTAAATGTTTATTAGTTGTTTGTAGTGTTGCCGTTGCCTGTAAGATCTTTTTTATAAGTGCAAACTGATTTGATATATGTATTTGTTTTAAAATTTAGTCTTTTAAGAGGAAATTTATTGTATGTTTCCCAAAGATAATAAAATAAAATAAATAAAATAATAGAAGTTACCAATTTTGTTCAAAATATTATTTACTACGAATCTCAACCAACACATCTACAAAGCCATAGAGCATAGACCCCGTATGAGTCCGGTCGATAGCCGGTTTTATAAGGGGTTGCGGTAGATTCTGCTGATTAAATTCGGGATTATCCCCCGGCCCATTGGACGTGATACCATAAGATTATTGTCACTCCATTAATCCCGCGTCTGTTTAATTAGATTACATTTTCTGTAGACATACACATGTAGGGATCCCAGACTAATGTTGATCTGTCTCTTAGAGGAGAATTTCATTATGTAAAATATCATCCAATGACTGTCTCGCTGGTGCTGTGGTATGTGTCGTGCGATTTAGAGCATCTGTGCTCGATTCCCTGGTCGGACACTGTTATTATTATTTTCCAGTTTTAGTACTTTCATAAAAGCCCAAAAGCCCAGGTTGTCTTTCAAAATTCCGAACAATAATCTTTAAGCTTCACAAGCACAACTTCACTTGCATTATGAGCTCGTATATACATGTCGAAGCGTCGACGCATCCCCACTGTGCGCCCTACCTAGGGTATAAATACAGCCGCTCGATCGAGAATGATTCATTCTCGCTCGGAACGCCGCGCCGGACCGAACGGAGCTCTGTACTAAGTTTTTGAAATTACTTCCAGAAGTTTTACTGTTACTAATTTAAAAAAACAATGACGCACAAGACTCTCCGACATACATATTTTATAACCGACAGAATTCTGTAGTGAATGAGAGATAATTGTGATTTTTCATTTACATTATATTATTATTATATTGGCTAATTAGCATTTTAATGACACTGAATATTGTCTCACTGTTCTAAAAATACTTCCCAGTTTGCGTAAAAAGTTATGTTAATTAATAAGCAATCGAAGAAATTAGAGACAGTTATAATAAGTGAGTCTCTATTAATAGAGTATTGTCAAAATATATTTTCTTCGTGATCCGTCTTAAGCACGAAGATTTATTTAAAGAAGTTCATTTAATGGGATGTTTTTGACAAATAGTATCACCACGTAAAAGTCACCATAGTTTGTTTTATAGCTTAACAAAAAAGTTCTAAAGCAAAACAGAGGTGCTGGGTTTGATACCCAAGTACGGTAATGCTGTAATGACTTACATGAATTATTTTTTCGATTACTAGCTGTCTCGGCAGACGTCGTTCTGCCCGGAGAAGCTTTAAGCGATTGGAATAAGCATTGGAATATCATCATCATCATCAGCCCATATACGTCCCACTGCTGAGCACGGGCCTCCTCTACAACTGAGAGGGTTTAGGCCTTAGTCCACCACGCTGGCCTAGTGCGGGTTGGCGGACTACACACCTAAGAAATTCCTAAGAACTCTTAGGTGTGCAGGTTTCATCACGATGTTTTCCTTCACCTTTAAAGTACGTGATAATTCATTGTGAATACGCACATAACTTCGAAAAGTCAGAGGTGTGTGCCTGGGGTTTGAACCCGCGACCGTCGAGATTCTCGACCGCATGCCCAAACCTCAAGGCCATCACGACTTCATTGGAATATACATAGAAAATTTCATCCCAATCGGTCCAGCCGTCTAAGAGGAGTTCGATAACATACAGACAGACATTCATTTTTATATAAATAGATTGACACTTAACATCACAGAGTGCAGTAACTTTTCTGTGCAAAAAAATATGTGCAAAAACCTTCAAAAATAGTAATAAAACCGCAAATTCAATCCACACTGCCTGTCTATTAAAATTATTATCTGTGCGACGGTGTTAGTGAGCGGAAAGCCCAGTTTCATAGTTGGTGACAGTCAAATCCGTCGGATTTGAGGCCGAATTTGAATTTTGCATTATTGATAGAAGGGACGATCGGTGTTCCATGCGTGATAATATAATCCACTGCGACAGACGGTATTGGGTCATTATCGTCCTCACTGGGGTTTTACAGTCCATTTGGAACGTTTCATAAAGTGAGTTCGGTGAAATCGCACTAGGTCGTTTTGAAAGGAAAGGAAGTATATGTATCTTATGTTGTAGGTATATAACTATTATAAAGTTTTTGTCTTACAAATCTATAAAGAAATATTTGAAGATCACACAAATGTTTGTCTCTAAACAACTATCAAACGAGAAACCTTTCGTTTCACATCCCGTTTGTACAGAACTGAGCCACATAGGCTGTCATACATTTTTTCAACAATGGCATGTATAAAGTATAAATATTTTATCGACAGCCCCGTGGCGCAGTTGGCTAGACACCAGCTTGCGAAACGAGAGGCTGCGGGTTCGATCTCCGCACCGAGACAAATGTTTGTGTGATCCACAAATATTTGTTTCGGATCTGGGTGTTTGTGAGACCGAAAAGTCTCTCGTAGTTTCTGATACCAACGACACAGGACTTGTATCCTAGTGTGGGGTCAGAACTATGTATGTGACTGTTGGGTGTATTTATTTATTTATTTACATTGAGAAAACTCTTTGTAAACGGCAAATTCACAGAGAACGATGCTAAATTAATATTTATTAAATTACACGTATCCTATAGTTACGTAAGGATAATGCGGGGTGGTATTAAGGGCATAAAGAAACCAGCCCCTCGGCTAATACCCCCGACGTTAGAAATGCAACGAAATATGACTCAACCACGTATTAATTTATCGACACAATAAGCCTGGTACCCCAGCTTCGTGAATTAGTTAGGATGCGATTTTGTCCAATAGATCTCCAAAATTTTCGGAAGGGAAGCAATTTTTCTCGACTATAATTGCTGATTCATTTCATCACTTTTAGATCGCACACTAATAGATTTTGAAAATAATCTTATTTTGGTTGTGTTACTTCATATTATATTAGCTACGCCCTACGGCTCCATTGCTTAAAACTTGATTATCTGTAGTTTTCCACGGTAAAAGTCTACTTCGTGACAATCTTTCTTATGCTGGCAACTATTTGTATAGAACGCCTTAAATTTACTTCCTTCCCGATGAATTTTGTTGAGAGCTAAAGACAGTTTACGATCCCATATCATGTCAATGTGCCAGTCAATGTTGATCCTGTTTTGTGGGAGTTGCAGTCTCGGTTATTTTGAATTGAAGTAGTCTCTAAATAACAGCTACAGGTGTCTTTAATCTCTATTAAGGATGCAGATAAAACGTTTGTTTTATAATTTACTATCACCACTTTGACCTGGTTTTTCCCACATGATGTATTTTATTGCGGTGTGCCGTCGAGAGATTCAGCGTTCAATTCTTAAGTAAGGATTATTTATTCGATTTTGTTCTATTGTGTGGCTTTCAGCAGAAAAGTCAATAGGCTCGCCAAATTACACGCGGGGCTTAAAATCACATATGTTAAAACGCGGTTGTAGAATCACATCTCTGTTTATATAGTCAGCCTATCGCCGTCCACTGCTGAGCGTAGGTCACCCCAAGAACGCGCCAACCATCCCGGTCTTGAGCAGCCCTCATACATCTGTTACCCGCCACCTTTCTCAAGTCGTCGGACAATCGTGCTTCAGGACGTCACACACTACGTCTCCCTAAGCGCGGTCTCCACTCCAACACTTGTCTGCTCCAACAATTGACTAATTGATAATTAATTAATTGACATCCTCGTGGCGCAGTTGGCTAGACAACAGCTGGCGAAACGAGAGGCCGTGGGTTCGATCCCTGCACCGAGACATGTTTGTGTGATCCACAAATATTTGTTTCGGGTCTGGGTGTTTGTGAGACCGAAAAGTCTCTCGTAGTTTCTGATGCTCACGACACAGGACTTGTATCCTAGTGGGGGGTCAGAACTATGTATGTGACAAATTATTTATATATTTATTTATATAGGCGTATTCGTATCAGTCACACCACTAAATCCACTTTTCACCTAAATCCTAGCAGTCATTAGCAGCTAAATAGTCGTTTTGAAACGGGACCCAGTCTCAAGCGTGTATAACACTTGACACAGTTACAGGGGCAATAGACAACTGGATTGCTGTAGGAACGGGGACGTTTCCGGAACAATAAAAACAGAAAGGCTCTTCAGTTTATTTGTGATAATGAACTCTTGCCAGCGTCGGGCCTGAGACAAGTAGTCTGTGCAAGGATGTAAGGGGAATCTAGATGAGACTTACATACAGTTTTCATTGTTTTTTTTGGCGCGGTAGACTTGCAACACTGGAAGAACGCCACTGGGCTCGATCTTCGGCCCTCCTCATCCAACCGCTGCCAGCAACTCTGCGGATATCGTCACCCCACCTAGCCAGAGTGCGTCCTACACTACGTTTGCCGAGCCGTGGGCCGAAGATCGAGCCCAGTGGCGTGCCATAAGAGAGGCCTATGTCCAGCAGTGGACGTGACAAAGGCTGTTGATGATGATGATGATGATGATGATGACTGGAAGAATGGTGATGTCTAAATAGAGCATCAAATGGCGAAAAACTGTCAACTATAATATCACTCTATACAATCATGCTTTATGGATTAGATGCCAGCCTGTTAAATATTATGCAGCTAATCCAATACTCGCTGCGAATTGAACGATCCATATAATAATATTATAATATGTAAATGCTTCGTTGATTTCTCGTGTGCTTTGTGCGATCGAGAAACTAAGGATTTGATTGCCAGTTCGATAAATAGATTATTTAATTTTCCATTAGAAAATTCGTATTAGCAGCTATAAGTAGAGTATAAAAAACGCCTGGAAATCGTAATCTCCCTCCACTCATACAAAAAACTACGTGCATGGCTGTCGAAGGAACTAAGGCTAACATTTTTGGGATCCAGGCGTAACAAGCTTTCTAGCTAAATCATATCTTATTTCAAGTTTCACGAGTGTACAACATAAAATAATTAAAAAAAAAATACCGCCAGTCACATCCAGTTTCACAATGTTTGTTCCAACGACGAGAACAGTGTAGAACGTGGCTGTTTGATACAATTTATGTGGCGCGATGCCGAGGCTAATTGGTCGTGAGCAGGCGTCGGGTGCTCAAACACTGCCTTTTGATTGCCCTGCCGGTGAGACCGCGGTCGCAGCACTCACGCCAACGTTATGTCATATCGCGCTATTTGGCCACGCCAATCGAGTTTTCAATGGCATTTATGACGGCTAAACTAGCATTGTCTTCTTTTATATCTCAGTCTTTTGGCAGCTTTTGTCATGGAATTCGCTTTGAACCGTAAAACTGTTAATTTGAAAACCATTCTACAAATATTTGTTTCGAGTCTGGTTGTTTTTCGGGCAAAAAAGTTTCAGGTCTATGGATTTCATAACACAACACTTGGATTTAACATGTGGTTAAGAATAGGCAAATAGTTATGTGGCTTTATTGTATTTGTATCAAACAGTGCTTTAGCATTCTTACTTATCTTAAGAAACCAAGCTGTGAAAGAAAGTCTCTGATATGTAAGATTTTTGTGATGGGCAAAGTGACGGCATAAAATCTCTCGTCTTTCCTGTCATGAATCGAGGCTTATCAAATTGATCTACGTGTGACTGTTAGATGGTTTTATATATTCAAATAATCTTCAGACTTTTACTCTATTCTCAATGTTGTGAAACATTGATTTTATTTATTTATTTTTATTTATTTATTTACGCTTTATACATAACATATGTAAAGGTGGACTTAATGCCTGAGGCATTCTCTACCAGTCAAACCTTAGGTGGTGCAGAGATGAAAAGCGTAGGTGCGTAAATTGATTTATGATATACTACACAAGACATTAAACAAAATACATACATACATACGATATATAAAACATAAATATCTTAAGTAAATATATAGGTACAAATATATTACAGATATACATATTACATACATAAATAAATACATACATATTTGGATTTTCACGTCCAAAATAAATAATCTAAATGAAACCATTACCTAATCATTCAAATTACCCGAAAACGAAAGAAATAATTAAGCAACATCAACTTAAACAACACAAGTAACTAATGTTTTATCGTATTTCCAGAAAATGGTAGAGCTGCATCAATCTTAATAAAGTAGAGAACGGTGGAAAAAAATCGTGTTTGAACAGCGAGCAACGTAGAGCTGTGTGGTTGTTCTCGATTTATGCGTTACGAAACGAAGGTTAATTAGTGAGTGTAGGAGAGACATTCACTGCTCTACCACGCTGCTTACTCGCGATTAATGTGCTCTGGAAATAATGTGCTGGAAATGTGGAGGTATTGTACACGCTTAGAGGTATTTTGGAGGAAATATATTAATGTATTTAATTGTTTTTCGGAGTGTTTAATAGTGAAATAATGTTTTTGTCGACCGGTTGTTGTAATAAAAAGTATAATTGATTGCAATGAACATACATACACTAAATTATAGCCCTTTCAGTTGTAGAAGTTCATCACGATGTTTTCCTTCACCGTTAAAGTACGTGATAATTCTTTGTGAATACACACCTTACTTCGAAAAGTCAGAGGTGAGCGCCTGGAGTTTGAACCCGCTACCGTCGAGATTCTCGACCGCGTGCCTAAACTGTGAGGCCATCACGACTTGACAATTGACAGTTTAAGAAGATCTTTATCACTTGGCGCCACTATTTGAAACGCACAAAGCGTACCATTAGTTGTCATAATGGTTCTCATGCTAATCTAGTACATACATACAAGCATAAACTCACGCCTGTATTCCCTGATGGGGTAGGCAGAGGTGCATATCTACACCCACATTTTGCCAGGTATGTATCAGTCCCACGTAATAGGGGGCGGGCCTATTGCCGTTTTTCGGGCACATTTCCAGACTCCGTGCTGCCATTGGGAATTTCCTAATGGAAAAACCCAATAACACTTTGCCCGACCCGGGAATCGAACCCAGGACCTCTAGATCGCACGGCACATACTTGTACCGCGAGACCACGAGGCAGTCAGAGTCTAATCTATTAACTTAGCAAAAAATAAACCTTTAAAATATCCCCTTCTGGTACACAAACAGCTAATCGAAATTCACAGTACATTAAACCATGAATCTCATACGAAAATTATAATACTATTGATATTCAGACCCTGAATAGCGAGCTTTAGGCAACGTACAGGAGTTTTTGTTAGCGTTTTAACGAAATTTATCGTTTCTCTTTTTTGTAGGAGCGTTTCGGTTCCTTCCCTCTGGCGTCGGTCAGTGCGTTTGTTTCATGACTTTTTTTTTTGTTTCAGGTGAGCCTTTTTGCTGTCAACCTTTATGTGTAAGTTAGCACGACTTGTTTTGATTTTGTATTGGAATTATGTTTTTACAGCATACTTAGAATGCTTTGTTGATCACGTGACCTGAGTTACGACCGGGCTTGGGTTTGATTTCCTAGTCGGAAAAAGTGTTATTTAATAGTCATCATCAGCCCATATACGTCCCACTACTGGGCACGGGCCTCCTCTACAACTGAGAGGGTTTAGGCCTTAGTCCACCACGCTGGCCTAGTGCGGGTTGGCGGACTACACACCTAAGAAATTCCTAAGAACTTTTAGGTGTGCAGGTTTTATCACGATGTTTTCCTTCACCGTTAAAGCAAGTGATAATTCATTGTGAATACACACATAACTTCGAAAAGTCAGAGATGTGTGCCTGGGGTTTGAACCTGCGACCGCCGAAATTCTCGACCGCGCACTTAAACCTCGAGGCCGTCACTGTTTAATTAATAAAAAAACACCCAACAGTCACATATGTACGTAGTTCTGACCCCATATTAAGATACAAGTCCTGTGTCGTGACTATCAGAGATCGAGAGACTTTTCGGCCTCACAAAGCCGACATTTGATAGGTGACATTAGCTGTTACAACACAGCTGGCTAACCGCGAATGCCAGTGCATGCTCATATACCTCTGCCTATCGCCTCAGAGGTAAAATGTGAGCATAAGAATATTTAAAGGTACAATCAATATGGTCATCAGGTATAAATACTAAACCAAAATTGACAAAACCAGAAATCATCTCTCAAAAGAATGTTTTTTTGTTCTCTGCCACCCGCATAAATGCTTCATCATGAAGTTAAACAAGCAATCCGATACAAAGTTTATTGTAATTGGAAATAGGGATTTATTTGAATCGGAGCTAACGGCTTTAGGACCCAGTCAGCACACGATTCCCATTAAACTGGGGTTATTAATTTATAAGCGACTGCGATGCGCACAGGTTACCGTCGTTGTATGTGATACAACGATGTAGTAATGGCGTAGAGGTTTAGGCGCGCGGCCGAGAATTTCGGCGGTCGCAGGTTCAAATCCCAGACACACAACTCTGACTTTTCAAAGTTATTCACAATGAAACTTGACTTACTTTAACGGTGAAGGAAAACATCGTGAGTAAACCTGTATACCCAAAAGACTTCGCCAATTGTGTTTTCGTCCCAGGTAATAGGGGGCGAGCCTATTGCCGTTTTTTTTGCCCATTTCAAGACTCCGTGCTGCTACTGAGAAGTTCCTAATCGAAAACCCAACAACATTGCCTTACCCGGGAATCGAACGCAGGACCTCTAGATTGCAAGGCACATACCGCGAGACCAGGAGGCAGTCTATACATTAAATATATATCATCATCATCATCAGCCCACGTACGTCCCACTGCTGGGCACGAGCCTCCTCTACAACTACATAACTATAGATACCTATATGTAAGAAGTTAAATACTTAAGTTTAGAAATGAAATCGATGTTAGTTTAAAGACTATTAAAATTGCTGACGGTCCCGATTGCAGGGCCCAGTTTAGGTAATAGCCCGGCTAGGTCCCCAGACGGTCGCCGATTCAAATCCAGGGCTTAATTTAAAACGGTGCCGCGGCGCGTGTGATTGATCGCTTGTCCCAAATAATTTACAGTTTCCAGCCGTTTCCATTGCCAATAATTTATACACTAGTTTTGATCTCTATTTGGGATAAAATAGAAAATGCATGACGTTAACAGCGCTTTAGTCAGTTAAGCGATTTTTTAATTACTTTAAAATTGTAAAGCTAAATGCCGTTGATTGATCACCACACCGATCGTTGTGATTGCCCCGAGGTTTAGGCATGTGCAGGCAGTAATTTTTTTGTTAGGGACCCAGCTCGGCACTAACATCTGCGCGGACATGACGTCGCCGCGCGCCGGGCTGGAAGACCGGTGACCCCGACATACGCTTCCCGCCCCCCCTCCCCCGGGGCTGGCGGGAAGTAGAGCCATAAACAGCTTTCCCCTCGAGAACAAAAAAAAAAAAAAAAGGATTGGCGATAGGCATTTTTTGGTATTTAGTTTTGTTCAACTGTGATATTGAGAGGTTTAGACAGTTCGGTTCTGAACTGACCTTTGTATGTTTTGTTCAGTTATTTTTATTTAGGAACTTTTACAGTGTACTTTAGAAACAAGCGGACCAATCGGACGGGCTACTTTTACAACCTTTTTACCTTAGAAATGCAGTCAGGCTTGACATTGGTGGATTATTGAAATAAACTTGTTTGTTTTCCGGCGTAATACTATACTCACGTTTTTCCAGGTCTCTCTCAGAATCGAATTAGGGACCTTTATGTATATACATCGCACGGCACATCCTCATGCGATCAATATGGGAGACTAGTTTGAGTTATCATGTATAATTATTTTAATAGCTTTTCTTAAAGTCTATTCTACTTATTTAATTTATATTTCCCTACCTAATGATAGTTCATCATCTTCATCACCAGCCCATATACTTGCCACTGCTGGGCACGGGCCTCCTCTACAACTGAGAGGGATTAGGCCTTAGTCCCCCACGCTGTTAATACCACCACCATCAGATGATAGTTCTTTCTGTCTAAATAGAGTAACAAGAAGCGACAGATCATTGGATGACATGAATCTTACATTATTCCATAAAAAATGGCAAGTTTTTGTAACAATCGAGACTTAAATATAAATACACCCAACAGTCACATACATAGTTCTGACCCCACATTAAGATACGAGTCTTGTGTCGTGGGTATCAGAAACTACGAGAGACTTTTCGCTCTCACAAACACCCAGACCCGAAACAAATATTTGTGGATCACACAAACAGTTGTCTCGGTGCGGGGATCGAACCCGCGGCCTCTCGTTTCGCAAGCTGGTGTCTAGCCAACTGCGCCACGGGGCTGTCGAATGTATCTTAAGTTCGAAACTACGTAGCAAGTTATGTACTTAAACGGTCCAACACCACTAATAAGGAAACAGGTGATCCATCAAGTTCCGCAGTTTTTCAGCTTCGCACCAAAAACCGGTGTTTCGTTGGCGGCGTGTTGGTTCATCTGTATTTAGCGCTGGTGCCGTCGCTTCGTTGATTGATTTGATTTTCGTGTGCTAAACTCGTTTAACCGCCAAAAATGTGTGTTACATTGGATTTTTATTTACGCCGGTTTGGAGCTATTTTTGGAGAACGCTTTATGAGCTGAATTGTGAAGTTAAATCCTTGTACATAAGTAGGATTTGGTGGATTATGTGTGTATTTTAAGAATTTCATTGACGCCTACATGCTATTATACATTGTACTAAAATTATAAACGCGAAAGTTATAATTATGCCAAGAAGTTTATTATACAATAAAAAATGAGATCATATTTATTTATTGCCTATTGATATTAATGTAGGATATATAAATTCCGACCGGAAATAATAAGGTTTCCTATTTCCACGATAAAGTCAGTGGCACGAAGAGTTAGTCAGAGTTATATTCATAACTCACGACAGCTCTCGCAAAAGGTTAGGAAGAGATGTTTTCCTAAAATGCAGAATAATCAGTAATGAAAAATGAGTGACATATTTATTAGTTGTCAAAAATGTATGCGAGCGTTCAGAAATTTATTTTTAAACTCCTTGGTTGTATCTGGTTTAAAATTTACAAACGAATGCAGGCTCGGTAGTCATCACGCTTCGTAATCTAAATAATGATTTCACTGATCCCAACGGATATACCCTTTGATTTTAGCATATATTGTCAATGCGAAAGTAACACTACTGTGTTATACTTTCACGCCTAAAATATTTGAGTTATTTGGATGATTTTTGTTATGGATAAAAACGGAAACATAAAAAGGGACATAGGTTACTTTTTTTTAATTCATTAAGTGTAATTTGGGCACTTGGGAGACGTTTAATAGATTTACTTATTATCTTTCTGCACCCAACCCTGAAGTCAATGCGGACGGAGTCGCGGGCAAAAGCTAGTCCGCTATAACGAAACAAAACGTCACATATTAATACAACACTTGGGAGAACAAAAAGAGGCGCGGGGATAAATCATCCAGCGTCGCCATGGCAACCGCGACAATTGGGGACCAAATTAGAAATAAATTTCGTTCGATGCGCACAAGAGGGCTGGCTGTCAACCGTTTTATTGGATACATAGTGTTTCTCGCGGTTTCGGCTTATTCTCTGTACTGTTCTTTGAAATGTGCTTACGAAATGCTTAATTGGGTTCGAGATGTACTATCGGGATTGCGGTTTCGACTTGAATTGTATTATTGACGAATAAACAGTTTATAGTGTGTATTGCAAATTTAAGTACACTAAATATTGGTTTATTTAACAATTCATCATCAACAGCCCTTATACGGCCTACTGCTGGGCACGGGCCTCCTCTACAACTGAGAGGGTTTAGGGCTTAGTCCACCACGCTGGCCTAATGCGGGTTGGCGGACTACAGACCTAAGAAATTCCTAAGAACTTTTAGGTGTGCAGGATTCATCATGTTTAACAGGTTTACATATCGTATTATATCAAACATTATATCCAAAGTCTAAATATAAATGTTTAGGCATGATTTTAATTCTTACTTTAAATCTGGAGAAACTTATTGTGACTAAATCTGAAAATCTTTCTTTAGTAAATTCTCAGTACCAGCATGCAGTCTGAATCTTGAGTAGGTACCTGAGAAACTGTTTTTTTTTAATAGTTTATTTGCAATTAAAGTACCTATTCCTAAAGAATTATCACGTACTTTAACGGTGAAGGAAAATATCGTGATAAAACCTGCACACTTAAAAGTTCTTAGGAATTTCTTAGGTGTGTAGTCCGCCAACCCGCACTAGGCCAGCGTGGTGGACTAAGGCCTAAACCCTCTCAATTGTAGAGGAGGCTCGTGCCCAGCAGTGCAGCTTTTTCCTATTATATTATCCTATTAGATTAAAAAACACAGCTGGCTAAAGGTGTGTATGAAAATATAAATCCCAACTTACTACTTCCGAGATTCAAGTATGTAACTGTGAAAAATACTTACGCTTCTAAAAAAAAAACAAAAAACATTTAAAGAATATTTCCAAAATACTCTTATTCAAAGTACAGACGACATGATCTTTGATTTATGTGTAGGCAAATTGGTGATATTTGAGTGAATGTGAGGTGTCAGGTGTGTAATATGATGTCGGTTAACGGATGACGAGGTTTTCTCTCGCTGACTCGGCGATTTTTTCAATCCGATAACCTTCGATGTTAGGCGCATTCCATTTGGATTGAAATGTTTGGATAAACAATAAAAGGAGTTAGTTGTTTTTTCCATTATTCTTTTTGCATTGAATTTTTGTGAAAGTGGTGGCTTTTAACAATATTAAATCAACTTTATTATGGGATCTTAATTTTATAAATAAGATAATATTTCAGTTCCATTGAAACACCATAAGATGAGAATATAATAGAAAAATGAGAACAATATGTTTTTTTTTCTCTCATGACGGCGCATATTGAAAAAGGATTTTTAGCTTTAACTACCTGATCATAGGATTCGGATCTTATGAAGGTGGGATTAAATAAAATTATAATAGTGAAATTGTATCTTTAAGAGATAAAATAAACTTTTTTCGCCAATTGTCACTTAATTTGAGCCACGATCTCTTTCATTCGGATTAAACTACGTTCACATTGCCGTGAAAAAATATATCTAAAAAGAAAGTATTTTATTTCCCGTCTGACTATTGTGACACCGAGAAATTTATCGTAATTATAACAGCCACTACACAAACGCTCGTCACATCAAATCAGAACTGACTGCGTATAAATAAACACTTAAATATACTCATTCCATACATCTAAAACAAGTGAAAGAATTGTACACAACCGAAAGCAAACATTACACAGAAACAAATCAGGAGGGCGAATGTATAGGGAATTTTGCAAACAACTGGCTCTGTCCATCGGACACGAAGTAACGTCATCAAAGGCCCGATGAATGGGACGTCCCGCCCCCGTTGACAACCCCCCTGTCACGGCGAATTTATTTTGTCAACCCCTCGTTTTCCCTAAACCTAATAAAGATTAGTGCTAGACGTTTTGAGAACTCGGAATCCAAGCTCCCTTCAGACTTTGCTTAGAAAATCTTAATTTAATTTGTGCAAAACAAAGGCGGGGTATTTATGATTTGCTCGTAAATAAGGGACCGTTCGAGCGGGTGATAAAATGTCTGCTTTCAATTTTAAGGCCCGTTTGTGTGGTGTTAAATGGATGTTTGGGGATGAGGAAGAAACCTTTGAGGATCGCAGGTTAAAATATGATCTGTAAGGTTGTATCCTCTTGCTCGACGAAAAATGGTATGAACAAAAAATATTTTCAGTATTTATAATAGTAACATTACGAATTGTCTGCTCATTATCTAAAATTTTGACTCTTGTGCAAATATTACACAGAATAATTTAATTAAGTCGTTTATTGGGGACAGAAACAGAACAGTAAAATTACAGTTTTACGTACAAGATAATAGTAATCAATTGGAAAAAGAAAACGTATTTTTTTTTATTCAAACAGAACCAAGCTAGCCGCAAAACATAAACATCACCATTTACCCTCCAAAACTGTCAAAAGACCTCCACAGACGAGTATAAAAGAACCCAATACATCAACTAAAAGCAAATAATGAACATCTTTGAGTTTGAAAAGGCTCATTGAAGCGTAGCTAACTTTTCGATATTCTACTACACCTACATAATAGTGAGTTTGACACTTGCTTGTTTGCATTATCATCAACTTCATAACACACGCGATTTGCCTCTCAATCGACTTTCAACTCTATCTTCAAAGTTTCTAAATTTGAATTTGCTTGATTATCATCAATAGTTACATCGTTATTGTCTGAATTGTCTATCACATTATGGATGACTGTAGTTCACGTACGTCTCTGGAAGTCAACAAAGCCGTAATTATCAAGAACATCGATCCAGCATTGTTGCAATTTCGTGTTGTAGCCATCAATGGGCCCCTCTTTTTGTATGTGCCAGATATGACATAATATACTCACATTTGTGATTCTAGATGACAATATATTTGTAGTGTAAAGTGGGGTTTGTACTATTCACAGCCAGCAGTGAGGCTATGCAGAAAAATTGAGCTTTATATCAAAGATCATTCATCATCATCAGCCCATATACGTCCCACTGTTGGGCACAGACCTCCTGTAACATTGAGAGTGTTTAGGCCTTAGTCCACGACGCTGGCTTAGTACGTTTTGGCGGACTACAAACTAAAGATCAACAGTGTTAAAATAATCTTGTCTCTTTTGTGTCTTTTGTTTAGAAGCAAATTCAATATAAGAAATTAGCTTTTCTCAAATAGTTAGTACTTATTGTTAGATTGCATAAATACTGTACGTATTACCAACTGATGATATAGTGTTCTAAATAAATATATTACCTCAGATAAATCGCAATCGTAAGATCTTTCATGTTATATTAGTAGCTCCAGCAAAAATACTTTCATACAATAATTCCTTTGTGAAAGTAATGCATGTGAACTCTTACAACAAGACTATAGACAGACAGACTTGCAGACATATTATAAATAGACAAGTCTATCCAAGAGCTATTATTGTTGGATTTGTTTGCATTCTTGATAGTAACTTTCGAATTTAAAGTAAAAACTTTCAAAACCAATTTCGCGTACCAAATTTTGTACGAAGCAGAAACTCGCGATGCGGGCGCACGATTGCACCGATCAATCATCGCTATCAATACCTTTCAAACGTTATTTATATACAAAAGGGACATTTATTTGAGCACAGGGGTTCGTGAATGCGAACCATCACGTCGACAAAAGGACGGCAGGAACGCACAACGTTTAGAGCTACGATGTTGTGCCGGTGCAGTTTGGCAAACTTCATTAACCTCTTTGGAGTCTAGTGCTGGATTTTTAAAAGCATCGGGAGTGGAGATTTTTGAATGTGCTGACGTGATGGCAGTTTCGTAAAGTGTGTTAGAATATTTAGAATCATTCGATTGTGTAATAATTGATTTCCGCGGCCCAAAGGTTGCGGTTCAAAATTCAAATTAGTTAATATAAACCTTTTTTTAAATATAGTTAGATAAACATATCCTTATTTCTAAAAATAACATATTATTTCTACACCCTCTTTGATAAAATAATGGCATAATTGAACTGAAAATAGTGAAGACTAATTTAACGTTTTTGACAAAGATGTAGGTATAGGGTGCAAAAAGACCGTGATCGAATTGCGAGAAAAATAAAAAATTTAGTTTTTCCTAACTTCCATAAGTATTAAATGTATAAGGTGATAAGGAAAACGTATTTTTTTTTCTTCGGAATTTTTTTTGCTTCAATGTGCTTTCAAGATCACACTATTATTTAATGATGAAAAGAAAAGTAAGGCCCAAAAATAAAATCTAGATTTAGGCAGAAATCATTGACAATGAACCATATTATTTGAAACTCCAGTCTCTGATTTAAGAAATTTCACATCGCAAATACTTTTTAGATAATCTTCCTTACAGCCCCGTGGCGCAGATGGCTAGACACCAGCTTGCGAAACGAGAGGCCGCGGGTTCGATCCCCGCACCGAGACAAATGTTTGTGTGATCCACAACTATTTGTTTCGGGTCTGGGTTTTTGTGAGACCGAAACGTCTCTCGTAGTCTCTGATACCCACGACACAGGACTTGTATCCTAATGTGGGGTCAGAACTATGTATGTGACTGTTGGGTGTATTTATTTATTTATTTATTATAATGAAAGTTAATAAAATGTTTTTGCCTTAGCAATTGTCACGAAAAAGGCCGACCACTAGCTATATAAACGAATTAAATTAGTAATTTAGTTGGCAAACCCACATACAACTTTCTTTCGGCAGTTAAAACACTTCTAATTTACTTCATATATTAAACAACTGGCCAATTCATTATCTCGATTGTTGGTTTCTGCCAAACAAAAACTTTCTTTATTAAGTTATTAATTTAGTTTGTTTTTCCAACCTTGGCATTTGTTGTGACCGTAGACTGGAGTTAATGAACCTTACAACTTGTAATAGTTATAATTTAGACGTGTGGTTTACCACAATTATTTTCAAATAATTATTTAGTGATTGCAATTAACAGTCTGGACAGACGCTTGTAGTGATCTTGAACTCTTAACCCACCAGGTTGACCACCCTTGACTAAGTTCTAAGTCAAAATGTGTTAAATCGATCTACAAATGTGTGTTTTAGATTTGAGTAATTTTGAGTCCCAAAAATTCTCTGTTTCTGACACCAACAACAATCTAGCTAGGATTGAACCCGTAGCTTCTCGTTTCACATTCTGGTTCAACTGCGCCAGTAGGCTGTCAATGCTAATGTCTCCAATGAATCCCAATCCAGCAGACAGCAAGCAATGCCAACCGACAAGCAACGCGGATTATTGAATCAGCCTCCCGCTCACGCTCCACTACAGTCACGTATCTGGCAAGGTGTACGTTAATATGTCGTACGTGTGCGGGGTGCCTAATGCGCGTTCATAAAACGTGTAGGGGACTTTATTCTCATTCTGATTGTGCGAACGTGAGCCGTGACGAGTCGCGTACTAGCCTGTACGGATTTTGTTTAGTTTTTTATATGTTTCTTACTGTTCGAGATTGTCTTTTCAATACCTTCAGACCAATGAAAGTCTAGCAAGAATACGCCGGCGTATTGGATGCGATGACTGGTTAAGAAATTGCTGTAGGAAAGGAGGAAATCAGTGTGTTAATTTTTTTGGATGCATGGTTTTATGACACAATTCTGTGTTTTATTTTAGAAAAAAACTTGTTTGTTAAAACACGCTAGTTTCAGGTACTACTCGTTTTAATTAAAAAAATATTTCATTGTTAGATATAACAGTTATCAATGAAGACTTTTGACTATATATCATCACACTACGGCCCACAGGAGCGAAGCAATCAACAATGGAAAAAAAATGTCAAAAACGGGGAAAAAATAAGAACTTTTAATATTTGAATTACGGGCAACAGCTACAAGTATATTTCATAATAATATCTAAAACAATTGGGAAACGCAAACTTAGCAGTGGTTTCTAACTAAAACCAAAGACTCAGAATATGTTTTTTAATTAAATTACTATAGTTAGTAACTTGAATTCTTACAGAAAAATTTAGTTTTATAATACATTGCTATGATTTATTGTGCTTATAATCTACTCCTATTACAACTTAAAAACTATTTTACTCATTTGAGAAGTGACTATTTACTCACTCTCATCATAACCAAGCAAAACAAAAGCACTAAAACACAAGTCTGGAGTCGAATCCCCACCTCCTCAAAATCCGATGGCTTATCCATTAGCGGCGTCACGTCCCAAGTCAGTTGTGACATTATTAATGAACTCATTAGAGTTGACGCGTGTAATACACCCTCATGGCATTCGATTAATTTGAATTAATTACCTCATGTCTGTCTGTGCGCTTGTGTCGGTGTACGCTAATTTTGGTCTTACACGTGACGTCTTAGGATATTCAGATCTGTATAATATTGCTCTGTGTATAATATAATAGATAAACTGGCTGACTGCCTCGTGGTCTCGTGGTACAAGTATGTGCCGTGCGATCTAGAGGTCCTGGGTTCGATTCCCGGGTCGGGCAAAGTGTTATTGGGTTTTTCCATTAGGAAATTCTCGGTAACAGCACGGAGTCTGTAAATGTGCCAGAAAAACGGCAATAGGCTCGCCCCCTATTACGTGGGACTGATACATACTTGGCGAAACGTGGGTGCAGAAATGCACCTCTGCCTACCCCTTCGGGGAATACAGGCGTGAGTTTATGTATGTATGTATGTGTATAAACTGACTGGAATGATTGCTCCAACTGATAAAATTAAAAATAATAAAAGAAACTAATAATTAGCTTAATAATCTTTAATTAATTTTATTGTATAATATTCGTTGGATATGATTGTCTTTAGAGGAAGCTCGGTAACCCTCAGTAATCTACAATGTTTAATTATGATTATGTTTTATCCATAATTCTTAAAGTGTTTGCAGTCTCATAACATATTTGGTGTAATTATAAGCCCCGGGTTTGACTACCGAGTTAGTAGTGTTTTTGGGTTTCCTCATTAGGAAATTCTTAGTCACTGCTTTGTGTCAGGAAATGTAACTGTAAATTTTGATAAAACATATCTAGTGTAATGTGAGTATACAACTCTGTTACCCCCTTGGAGACAAATGCGTGACGTACGCGTGTTTCGTCTTGTGCGGCAAGCGGAAGCGGATGTCGGCGTTCTTTTATTACTCACATGGTCGTTTCGGCTGCGTACGATATGACACTCGTTCACTCGCGACGCGTGATTCGAAACACTAAATAACTTTTGATGGAGATTTAATTATGGGTAAACATGTTTACATACGGTTCGGTTAAAAACAGTCAATTATTTAGTGTAATTTTCGTTCATAAGTTTTACATTAGCTTTAATAAAGTAATTTTTCATATTAAACGCTTTTAACATTATATTGTTTAGAAGAGAATACATGTTCACTCACGCCTGTGACCCCAAAGGTCTAGGCAGAAGTGTCTATCTACAACCTATTCGTCTTTTAGTCCCAAATAGAGGACGAGCCTAAAGCCAGTTCTTGGCCATACATCCAGACACCGTACTGCAAAACAAAACAACATTCCTAATCTATATGATAAACATAAAAACCTGGTAAAAAAATTATTCTTTTATCTAGCATAGAAGCCGAGAAAAAAAATTATTGAAAAAGAGCTCATTTATCTCTCTCTAGACTAGACACCTACCTTAATAGAAAAACTTAATACCAAACCAAAGATCCCTTAATCCAGAGCAACATGGAAATTCGGGACTAATAAAGCAGTATTAGTTACTAATTTGTATGATATAAACGAAATCTAAATCAAATAAGGATGGAATATCCCAGCATTTTCAATGTCAAATACCTTTTAAATTATTTTGTAAACACGTTGCTAAATTTTAATACCCGAAACTCCATACAACCAGAAGCAAAGTACAGAATTGCGAACTTCTGTTTCGTCCTCGCAATATACAGCTAAGTATAAAAACTTACAAATGAAAACATGAACAAGTAACGTAAATAGAAAATAAACTGTGTAACGAAATTTCTCTAAAATTGTCAAGTTGATTTACGATGTCCGATTAATCGGAACGGTTGGTTGTCATCTAGTTCGCAATTTTGTATATAGATGGCGTTACAAGTCTATTATTATGAACTCTATAGTAATGTTGCTTTATAGTAATTTTGGTAATTATTATTTATTATTTTTCCATTCACCTTCAGCATAGTTAAAAAAGCTCAGCAAGTCTAGTTATTACATACATACATACATAAACTCACGCCTGCATTCCCCAAAGGGGTAGACAGAGGTGCATTTCTGCACCCACATTTCGCCAGGTATGTATCAGGCCCACGTAATAGGGGGCGAGCCTATTGCCGTTTTTCGGGCACATTCCCAGACTCCGAGCTGTTACTGAGAATTTCCTAATGGAAAAACCCAATAACACTTTGCCCGACCCGGGGATCGAACCCAGGACCTCTAGATCGCACGGCACATACTTGTACCGCGAGACCACGAGGCAGTCTAGTTATTATTTAACTTCAATTGTAAACCAAGCACTTAACATCTTTTGAATCCCAAGACAGCTGAGTAATTAAAAATATTAACCAATAGCACTGCCTCGACGTACTCGCGGTAAGTGTGTGCCTTGCGATCGAGTTATCTAGTCTTTCATTTTTGGGGCGATAAAAATATTAATGGGTAACAAGTGTCCTCTAAAATCGACAATAAGCTCGGCTCTATTTCGTGAGATTTACATAGCCCAACTAGCAAAACGTATTTGTGGAAATACACCCTTCCCTAGCTTTACAGGGATATACGTGTATCTATGTAACACATAACCAGTCAACTTGTACACACCACGCGATGTTTATCGTAACATCGTGTCGTACACACAAAACGGTCTCATTTCGTTTGCGTTGCCAAAAGTTGTTGCCGCTTCGACTTTGCAAACGTTTTCAACTTTCTAATTAAGTTCAGAAACTCTTGAGTTAACATTTAGAGACGCTGATTAACTGTGTGTGGATACTGTTAGTCAAATTTTATTGTGTTGTACGCATAGTTCCCGTGGTAAATGCTTGGTTGCGTTCGCAGCGCGCGGTAATGGAGTTAACCATGACTCGGGGTTTAGTTTCTACCTATAAACTTATGAATCTATTTGTGTACTTCCTTACTTGGGATTAGTAAATTTCACTTCATTTTCGTCGTTATAATTATACAAATAATATGAACTAATCATCATTATCATCATCAGCCCAAATACGTCCCACTGCTGGGCACGGGCCTCCTCTACAACTGAGAGGGTTTAGGCCTTAGTCCACCACGCTGGCCTAGTGCGGGTTGGCGGACTACACACCTAAGAAATTCCTAAGAACTTTTAGGTGTGCAGGTTTTATCACGATGTTTTCCTTCACCGTTAAAGCAAGTGATAGTTCATTGTGAATACACACATAACTCCGAAAAGTCAGAGGTGTGTGCCTGGGGTTTGAACCTGCGACCGCCGAAATACTCAACCGCGCGCCTAAACCTCGAGGCCATCACTGCTTATAGCTTAATTAAATTTGTTTTCCGTTGGCCCTTGAAATTTGTTGCGGAAGGTGAGGTAACATTAAAATTTAAGTGTCATTTATTTATTTATATAGCACGATATAACGTTGAGAATGTTTCTTTAAACTATGAATCCCATAACAAATGGCTTTGCATTATTCTATTTCTAGAGACTATAATTA
Organism: Hemaris fuciformis; assembly: GCA_907164795.1. NCBI lineage: Eukaryota > Metazoa > Arthropoda > Insecta > Lepidoptera > Sphingidae > Hemaris > Hemaris fuciformis. The sequence goes on along the minus strand of OU015438.1, from coordinate 15,916,913 downwards.
TATTTATTTATTTATAAAACAAATGAATTTTTGATCCTGTTTTCGTCTAATTTCTGTTTTCGTATTTAGGATCATTCGTTTCATGTTACATGAACACAGCTCAATATTTCATTACTATGATTGAAAAAATGAAATCTTTACCAATTTATATAGCACAAAAATATTTCATCAACCACGCTTCACCAATATTAAATATTTGCCGAAAGAAACGCAAACAGCTTTAACAAATACATCCGGCGGTATATACATTCATAAATCAAATTATTCCGAAACATAAACTTGACCTCAGCCTACATGGAGGTCAAGGGCGGGTTAGAAATAAATGAGCTAATTTAAAGAGTCGAGTCTCCGCCCGCTTGGGAAATCAGACGGCTCGCAGCCTTCAGTCAGCGGAACACGCGACAGGAATTTATGGGGATACGTCAGGGAGAGGATCGGAACTGATCACGCCACCCCTGGGCCCGAGCACGTGCTTCTGGTGTAGTCCATAGACAAGCGGTAGGGAAAGTAGACAAAAGAGGTAAATGTTAACAGTTTGGTGAAGTAACTAAGGGGGTCTGATCAGCGGCGGTACTTCCATAGAAGCCCAAAAGCGTTATAAGTTAATTTTGTAATGTCTAGTTATTTTTTTTTATTGTGAGCTCAGGATATTATCATTTATACGTTAAATTGCTTTTCTTAAATAAATATTTAAAGCTTAAAGATTATTATTCGTAATATTGTAAGGAAAACAGGGCTTTTGCGCTTCTATGGAAGTACCGCCACTGGTTCTGATGATAAGTAATTTGAAGTTTTTGGAATGATTTTTTTTATTAGATTATTTGAAAATCCTGAGTCGTAGGTTCCGCAGTTGGTTCCAGGTTTGATTCTGGGGAGGTCATTTTGTTTAATACATCGACGTCTACACCCTCGAGGAAACAGGTCTATAGATATTATTTACTTCTTTTTACGCAAAGAGAAAATATATAGTCAAAAGAAATAGTATATTAGATATTAGAAAAACGATCAAACAAAGCAACTTTTATACGCTTAAATGGTTTTATTCGCCCACTAGACCTACATAATGGTCTAATGCCCTACCACTATTTAGTGACTTCTTGATTTGGATGATGCTTAGCAGCGTGGTAAATACACTGATAATGAAGCAAAACTTATGTTGTCAGGCTTTTTTTATTTCCTCTGTACCAAAGCCAGTATCGATCAATTCCCGTACAACACACTCCATATGAAGTGGCGCTACTGTCGTGTTTGCGCTGCGAAGGCGGTCGGCCTCGCGGGGCACCGTTCCAAGTGTTTGTGCCGAATTCGAAAATGTTACTCGAACCTAGCTATCGCGTAGTGTTTGCCATTTTTCTGAACGCTTCCGACGTACATTGCTTGGTTTTCGATTTAAATTGACTGAAAACTGGTGCATGGGAAATGTTATTACATTTTGATAGGTAGCGTTACTGGTCCGAGATGGTTTTAATTTTGGCATAGAACGCAGTGTCCCGGCTGTTTTGTGGTGTAATCTGATGAGCATTTATCATCATCATCATCAGGCCATTTACACCGCACTGTTGAGGCTTGGCGGACTACGCACCTAAGACTGTTGGAAGCAGCCTGCATCCAGCTTTTTTCTTTATTCTAATAAACTTTAGTATAAAGATGTGTGAAGATCCCAAGATAATTCTGGCTTCCTTTTCCAAAACGCTATCATTAATTATTATTTTTATAATGTAGAATAGTTATTTCAATTCAAAAACAACTTCTAGAAGGCATTTAAATCTAAAGCTTCAAACTACCATTACGAGATCATTGAATTCCAGTTTAAAACAATATTGAAAGCATTAGAAACGACTCGCGAGCGACTTGCCACAATACCAATATTAGTTCGCAACGAGACATCGGCAAACCATTAACAATACGAGATTCAATTAGACCTTGTTAATTTTGACTTAACTAATCGATACGTGTTACCAGAGTTACCGATTTAATTAAAACGATTGAACGTACTTCAATCATTTTGTACTAGGTGTTTGAAATGGCAGTGTAGGTGTAGAGATTATAATTATGTTCTACGTGTGTCATCATCATAATCATAATCAACAGCCCATATACGTCCTACAACTGGGCATAAGCCTTAAGAACTTTTAAGTTTTCCTTCACCGTTAAAGTACTCGATAATTAATTGTGAATACACACATGACTTCGAAAAGTCAGAGGTGTGTGCCTGGGGCTTTAAACCCGCGAGCGCCGAGATTCTTGACCGCGCGCCTAAACCTATGTGTGTAGTAATTGAAATATCCATACGAGTACATAAGCAAAAATCTTTTTATAATAGTGTTTTTAGGCCACGTATCGCTGTTTTTCAGGCGCTTTTCAGATTCTATTGAGAATTTCCAGAAGAGTGGCAACTTCGACCTCAATCAACTGATATGTTTACTTTTTAAAAAATTGCGGGCATATAGAGGGATTATAGACTTGAATGTATAAGAAGATACTTTCGAGTTTTTAAGTAAGTTATTTCTAACAGGTTAAATTTTGCCTTTAAAAACTGCAAACATTAATCAATACCAGCACATAAAAATTACATACATACATACATACATAAACTCACGCCTGTATTCCCCGAAGGGGTAGGCAGAGGTGCATTTCTGCACCCACATTTCGCCAGGTATGTATCAGTCCCACGTAATAGGGGGCGAGCCTATTGCCGTTTTTCGGGCACATTTCCAGACTCCGTGCTGTTGCTGAGAATTTCCTAATGGAAAAACCCAATAACACTGCCCGACCCGGGAATCGAACCCAGGACCTCTAGATCGCACGGCACATACTTGTACCGCGAGACCACGAGGCAGTTAAAACATAAAAATTCTGTTTCAAATTTATATTTCAAAAAAAAATTTGAGATTACACTTCAATTCACCATGCTTATTTAATATGAGTCAATCCATATAAGCACAGTGATACCAACGCAACAAACGAGTAACAATTTGCCAAATTGTCCAGTAAACATAACCATACTTCCATAAAAGGATAGTGAGAACGGTACGGTAATTCTCAATTTTTCCCAACCCGTTTGCCCCCTTTGTTTTACACACTGAACCGAATAATCCCATAAAAGCGAAAACGTATGGAGTGATATATAAGGTTTTTTTCCCATGAAATGTGATGTCAATATGTTTTTAAATATTTATGACAAGGTGCTCGGGAAATCTTTCAGCCTGAGCTGTATTGATTTTACGTCTTTCTATACTTTGATGCGATCCGCCGGAGTGTATGAAATGGGAATATTATAAAAGGTGTATAGGTGGAGTGAGTCCTCAAAGAAGTGGATTGAAATATCTCCTGGTATTACGTCTTCCAAAAGGCTCAGATTCATAACGCAAGATGGCCAATACTTTTAAAACGTATATGTGGATCTATGTGCTTGACGGCCTTGAGGATTAAGAATGTGGTATAAAAAGAAACCATCTCGGCGACTTTTTCGACTTTTTCGTTTCCCAGTTGCATATCTCTGATTTTTTTATACCTACATATGTAGATAATGTATTTATAATTCGTTATTAGGTAATTTAAAAATAAAACAATGTTATGAGGAAATCTACACGCCTAAGAATCCTCTAAAAAGAATTTCTTAGGTAGATTCTATCCTATTCTCAGCGTATCGCCGTCCACTGCTGAACGAAGGCCTCCCCAAGTAGGCGCCAACCATCCCAGTCTTGAGTAGCCTTTATCCATCCGCTACCCGCCACCTTTCTCAAGTCGTCGGACCATCGTGCTGTAGGACGTCCTACGTCCTTAGGTAGATTGTCAACCTAAAACAGGCCAGTGTAGGTTGGCATATTATGCCTGAGACTTACCGTCACATAGTTGTAGAAGAACTCAAAGGCGTTTATCAATGGAATAGATTAGAGCAAATAACATTATAAAATAAGCTGTATAGAGCACTGGTTTTCAATAAAAATCTAAGGTCATGTTATGATGAAAGAAAAATTAAATTAATGTTAATCTACCAATAAATTCTTATTTACATACACATACATCACGCCTCACGCCTGTATTCCCCGTAACACTTTTGACTATAAAAATCAATAAACGTTCATCTTTATTACAATTTTGTGTAATTAATACTAATGTTTCAGTTACCCGCACTAGGCCAGCGTGGTGGACTAAGGCCTACACCCTCTCAGTTGTAGAGGAGGCCCGTGCCCAGCAGGTAGACGTATATGCGCTGATGATGAATGAATGAATGATGAATGTTTCAGTTAAGGCAACGATAAAGAGATTTACTAAATAAATCTATTCGCCATTGATAAAACTTACATTATTTTACTATGTTATTATTTAAAATAGAATTAATTATACCCGGTATATACAAAAATATGAGTGTATTTTTAAGTACTCGTTTTATTCGCTCTCATACATGCATACGCACTCACGCCTATACTTCCCAAAGCGGTAGGCAGAGGTGCATTTCTGCACCTATATTTCGCCAATGGTGTTTTCGTCCCACGTAATAGGGGGCGAGCTTATTGCCATTTTATTCAATTCCGACCATACTCGTACACCTAGATAGACATACATACATACAACATCACACCTGTATTCCTCGAAGGGGTAGGCAGAGGTGCATTTCTGCATCCACATTTCGCCAAGTATGTATCAGTTCCGCATAATAGGAACCGAGCCTATTGTCTTTTTTCGGGCACATTTCCAGACTCCGTCCATTGAGAATTTCCTAATGGAAAAAATCCAATAACACTTTGCCCGACCCGGGTAGCGAACCCGGGACCTCTAGATCGCACCGCACATACTTGTACCGCGAGACCTCGAGACAGTCAAGTTACCCCTCTATAGTAATTTAATTAAAAAACATATTCCGAGTCTTTGGTTTTAGTTAGAAACCACTGCTAAGTTTGCGTTTCCCAATTGTTTTAGATATTATTATGAAATATACTTGTAGCTGTTGCCCGTAATTCAAATATTAAGAGTTCTTATTATTTCCCCGTTTTTGTCATTTTTTTTCATTGTTGCTTCGCTCCTGTGGGTCGTAGTGTGATGATATACAGCCAAAAGCCTTGATAACTGCTATATCTAACAATGAAAGAATTTTTCAAATAAGGCGAGAAGTACCTGAAAATAGCGCGTTCAAACAAACAAGTTTTTTTCGAAAATAAAACGAGACCACGAGGCAGTCTATAATATTAATTATTCTTATATTATAATTATTCTTTATACAATCAAATTGTATTTTGTATTACGCATGGCACGGAGTCCAAAGTTAATGCAACTCTATTTAATTCATCAAAAAAACGTCGTGCATTTTCACAAGACGCATTTCCGCGGTCTTAAGAAAATACACGAGCTAATTCTCGGGACGCACAGTCGTCCTTGAAAGTCTTGGCGTCTCAGGAGAGGTTGGAGTGAAGAGTCTCCGCACAGGCAATCCTTACACTCGCTTTTACATTCCTTTACCTTTACGATGTTTTTATTGCGTTTTAAACTGAATTCTAGGTGTGGGTAATTTTTTTTGTAGATTTTTTTACTGGCAAGACTCGTTGGTAAGTGCATGATGGTTTAAATTGAATGTTGATTGGCGAAATATTATGATTGAGTCTGAGATGACACAAAAAATAGGCTCACCCACAATTATGTGGTTAATAGCATTTTTCCCAAGACAGGAATAAACCCGAGTCCTATCGATCGCAAAACGTTTCGCATCGCAAATCGCAACTTTTTAATTTTGGCTGAAAATGTTCTGATTACTTATGTGACTAAGGCCTAAAGCCTCTCAGTTGTAGAGGAGGCTCGTGCCCAGCAGTGAGACGTATTTGGGCTGATGATGATGATGATGACTTATCATGCGTTTTCTCAACGATAGATGAAGTCAAAGCATCATCAAAATATCTTTGTGTGATATTAATAGTATTATTTTCTCAAAACTTATTTTCTAATATTACCAACGCAAGATGAACGACCACATTAAATATAAATAAACACAACTTAAGGAAGGGGTGCACCCCGAACAGTTTTCACAAACAAGCCCAATAAATCTGAAAATAATTTACATTACTACAACATATATCAGAAAGTTTAAAATTTCAGCGCAAGTGTACAAATAGTAACAAAATGTACTTGTTTGTAAAGCTGTATTCATAGTTTAACACAACTTCTAAAATACTGATCGGGTAAATATTAATTATTAAGTCGTCACCATCATCAGCCCAATGATATCCTATTACGATACACTGATTAGGCTGTAGTCCATAAAGCTGGCCTAATACGTACTAATAAGCAGTGATGGCCTCGAGGTTAAGGCGCGCGGTCGAGAATTTCGGCGATCGCAGGTTCAAACCCCAGGCACACACCTCTGACTTTTCGAAGTTATGTGTGTATTCACAATGAATTATCACTTGCTTTAACGGTGAAGCAAAACATCGTGATAAAACCTGCACACCTAAAAAGTTCTTAGGAATTTCTTAGGTGTGTAGTCCGCCAACCCGCACTAGGCCAGCGTGGTGGACTAAGGCCTAAACCCCTCTTAGTTGTAGAGGAGGCCGTGCTCAACAGTGGGACGTATTTGGGATGATGATGATGAATACGTACTAGTGAACTAAAGCAATTATAACTATTATTTTTATTTTTGTTAATTATTTATTTTTCTCATGTAGCTCACTAAATTTGTATAATTTTTTTATGATGTTTTGTGCATGCGGTGTTTGCCTATAAATAATTATTACATTTACCCGAATTTTTACAACATATACCTTACATAACTAACATACATAGGTATGTGACCATTTAATGTACACAACTGTTGACAAACCTAATAAATAAAATAAAATAAAATAATAACAAATCTTTATATAACTGAGAAATTTCTTTAAATAATTCCCAGTCATATAGGTTTTTTCGTTTGCGAGTCGTGATGGCCTCGAGGTTTTGGCACGCGGTCGAGAATTTCGACGGTCGCGGGTTCAAACCCCGGGCACACACCTCTGACTTTTCGAAGTTATGTGTGCCACAATGAATTATCACGAACTTTACGGTGAAGGAAAACATCGTGATGAAACCTGCACACCTAATAGTTCTTAGGAATTTCTTAGGTGTGTAGTCCGCCAACCCGCACTTAGCCAGCGTGGTGGACTAAGGCCTAAACCCTCTCAATTGTAGGGGAGGCCCGTGCCTAGCTGTGGGACGTACATGGGCTGATGATGTATGTATAGGTTTTTCGGATTGATTTCTTCCACCTTCGTTCTTTAATCATAGCGTGAGGAAGCCTCTTAGTAAAGTAGAAGTAAAGGGTAAAGAAAATCTCTCACAATCAAATGCTTAAATTGAACATTGTCGTTCTTACCATAAGGTGTGGTATCAATAAAAATCATATAAAAATCTGAGGTTTGTGTCAAGAATTGAATCCGTGACCACCGAGGCCTTGTCTCAAAGAACTGCTAAACTATACCTCTAGACCAGTGGCGGTACTTCCATACAAGCCCAAAAGCGTTACACATTAATTGTGTAGAAATAACTAGACATTAGTTTACAATTGTTTATTGCGGGGTCAGGACATTCTCATTTATAAGGCAAATTGATATTATTAAATAAAGATTGAAGCTTTAATTAAGCTTTGCAAGGCAAGCTGCGCTTTTGGGCTTCTATGGAAGTACCGCCACTGCTCTAGACCTACGCGCACTAAAATAATTGGATTTGTAGGTTTTTAGCTGATTATTGACTGAAATGCCTTGATACCCTCGCTAATGAAGACAGGGACATAAGAAGATTTTCTTAAAAAAAATTTTGATCATGATCATTTTAAACTTTTATTGATTAGGTTTGTTTTAACAAAATAACAGTGAAAGTCATTTTTTTACTTTAGCTTTTAGATGTTTAAATAGTTCTCAAAACATCCCAGTTTTATTGTCCACCATGAAGCCACCCTTGCCAGGGAGACCACCAAAGTTAGGGTAGAGCGGAAATGTTGGGGTGTATTTAACTTTTTGATTTATGTCACTTTATTGTTTCCGCGGATGGGCGGCAGTGGCGAACTAACCATAAGGTGACACTTGTTTTAGAGGCAGTTTTGGTTGTAAAATATTACTTCAAATGCAACACTTTATTGCACACAAATTAAAGAAGAAAAAACACGAAAACTGAAGTTAATATACTTAAATTCAAAAATAACAAATTATGTAGTTTACATAAGTCAATGATTCAAAGCTTCTGTTCTCAAATGTATCTTTGAAATTTACGCTGTCATCAAGGTGAGAAATAATTTGACATTCCATGTTTTGCGTCCTTGAAGCTTATCAAAATGATCATACTTAAGCTTCACATGAACAAGCATTTAAGCTGTCCAGCATGATTGTGCCAATTGACAAAGGATTGCCATTCTATTTGTCGTAAGTCATCCGGTAGTTAAATCTATTATACTGTAGTCAAAACAGACTACAGCTTACTTTCAATATACTAGGTAATACTAAGCCTTCTAAACAGTATCATAATAAACTTAAACTATAACTAACCTATAAACTAACTTTTGCTTACAAAACACTACTCGAAGTAGAAGTAACAGTATTAAGTAGCGAAGTTACCCCACGGGTGGGACACGTAAGCACATAATAAAAATCTCCGACATACGCGCAGCACGGCGGAGTTAGTAGCGACATCTGCCGCCCGACAAAGAGTTTAAATGTGTGGTATTAAAAAGAAATCCAGGCCGGGTAAGAAAGTGCCGAGACTTAGTGCGTAGGGATGCCGGGGATAAGATCGTTGTCGATAAAGGATTAAGATACTCTGCGTTTAAGTGGCGGTTGTACGATATTTTTGACAGTAAAAAAAAATGAAGAATATTCTTAAGGCCTGGTATAATATCGAGCGCATGACAATGAGACTGAAAGTTTAGTAGTGTGTGGTTAAGCGAAAATTGAGTATGTAATTTTATCAGCAATATCAGGAACTTACATAGAAAAAAATGTCCTGCCAGACCTGCTCAAAAATCTTATCAGTACGACAATGTAACCTATGTAGCACAAAAAAATTAACTTTTAGCCATCTGTTTAGCATCATCATCAGCCCATATTATACGTCCCACTGCTGGATACGGGCCTCCTCTACAACTGAGAGGATTTAGACCTTAGTCCACCACGCTGACCTAGTGCGAGTTAGCGGACTACACACCTAAGAAATTCCTAAGAACTTTTAGATGTGCAGATTTCATCACGATGTTTTCCTTCACCGTTAAAGTACGTGATAATTCTTTGTGAATACACACATAACTTCGAAAAGTCAGAGGTGTGTGCCTGAGGTTTGAACCCGCGACCGTCGAAATTCTCGACCGCCTCGAGGCCAAGAATTACTTTGTTGAGCTGCAAATGATAAATAATTATTTGACAACCATCCTTGACAGACAGGCACAATAAATCACCTTAGTGTTAGGTTCAAAGATCGTACCTAGACAACTGTTTGTGAGACATAAAAGTCTCTCGTGGTTTCTCTACGACACAAGACTTGTATATTACTGTGGGGTTAGAACTGTGTGTGTTAGGTGTATTTATTGATTTTTAAAAATATACTTATTTGCATATATTTATTGCTTCAACCGTGCATTTTATAGGCAGCAATTTTACAACACGCTAGAATAACTCCATCACGAGAGATAACTGAACTAACTCAGCGTAATTTCATACGTGTACATGATAATAAAGTTTGGCTTACACGTAACACGGGCTTTTAAACATTTGCTGCGAATTTTACATCCATTAAATTTTATATTTTTATCAAATGTCAGCAGTCAAAAATATTTTATATATAAAACTTTATTTTCGATAAAATTAATGTTATTTTTTCATATACTCACGCCTGTATTTTTAATAGTGTAGGCAGAGTTGTATATTTACACCTAAGTTTCGCTAGGGGAATTTTGTCCCATAGGCGCCGGGTCAACAGAGACAATTAGACCCGGCGCCCTGCCCTGTGGCAAGGGGGCGTTAGAATCCCACCACGGTATCCCCTGCCTGTTGTAAAAGGCGACTAAAAGGGGCCCTTGGGAGCCACTGGACGCGCTGCTGGGGGCAGTGCGTCCTCACTGAAAGTGTCCCCGAGAGGGGCGGCGGCACCGTAGCCTGTGACCGTCGCGGGCGCCCATCCACAACCGGGCACCCGAACCACGCTATTGGGGGTGCAACTGCACCCCCCACTACTCCAAGACGGCCGAGACATTTTCGTCTCGGAGGCGCATCGGGCGGCTGCGGCATCATTGTGGGTGCCTCTCACCCACACACCGTGGTCGCCCCATTCGGCGCGAAGATGGCCACCGGGGGTTTTGGTCGGTATGCCGGCATAGGGTTTTTTGTTAGGGACCTAGCCCGGCATTAACATCGCGGCACAAGTATCTAATATGCATTTTAGAGGTCCAGGGTTCGATTCCCGGGAGTGTTGTCTGGAAATGTGCCCGATAAACGGCAATAGGCTCACCCCCTATTACGCGGGACTGATACATACCTTGCAAAATGTGGGTGCAGTACCTACCTACCCCTCTACCTCTGCCTACCCCTTCGAGGAATACAGCCGTGATCTTATGTATGTACGTTTGTCTATCTAGGTATACGAGTATGGTCGGAAAGGAATGAAATGGCAATGTGCTCGCCCCCTATTAACCAACATATCTTATCTCTCTTTATCCTTTATCATATCAAGTCAAAGTATCGATAAATGTTTATCGATAAATCGACGTCACTACTCGCAGACGAAGACGGTAAAGAGGGACGGATATAATGTAGTGCTTTCAAACATTGAAGCGAAGTTTGCGTACAGAGTAACGGACAAATGACAACCGGCCCGAGGCGGGGAGCCGGGATATTAGAAGGCTTTAAGATGGGAAAAATAGCAACTTTTACTTCTACGTACATTACCCTCGGTTCAATAGCATAAGCGAAGCGATTTGACTCAACATTGATACCAAGAGTAATAATTTTTTTAGACTACACCCTTAAATACAAATTTAAGCATGCTCTATCTACATCTAGTAGGATGCAGACTGAATTTCTGTTTTTTTTTCCATGATTGTTTTGGTTTTCTAGATAAATGAAAAACTACCATAGTTACATTTTCAAGGATTCTATAATTAATGAGCTAGGCCAGTGGTCGGCAACCTTTTGGCAGGCAAGGACCGCAATGTGGCAAAATAAACTAAAGGCGGGCCCGCACTTGTGATATTTATATAATACCTATGTATTACCTATGTCATATCCCATAGAAATAAGGAAAATGCTAACTAATGCCGCAAGTAAGACGTCTGCGGGCCGAATGCGAAAATATTAAATCTAGCTTATTTTAAAATTTTGCCAAAAATTGAGACTGCTAGTGTAAGAGAGTGTGATTAAATTCTGTTTCTGCTATGTATTCTATGGAACGATGAAACATATTTTATTTCTAATGCAAGTTTAGTATGAAATTTATCTCCTAAGGTTTGCACCACGCGCCATGCATAAGATGTTAGTGATGTACTGCTCGGCGCGCCGTGAGAAGGAATCGTCGTCGACATTTGTTTCGCCGCGTTTCGGATCCGGTTTCACTGTAAACTTCTTGAAAAATGCAATGTTTCTTGTGTGAGCAAAAAATACTCGAACTTACACTTGGCGAGGATTTACGCGATACCACGCATATGTTCAGGTCTTAGTCTAAATTCCCGCTGTATTCTCTAGCTCAGAATATATTTGTAGGGTTTAGTTCTTCGCAGAGAGTGTTATGACGAAAACCATGTCTATATATTCATATTTTTATGAGTGCGAATGAAATGAGTACTAAAATATACACTAATAGTTATTATATAACAGAATAGTATCAATCGCTATGGCATTAAAAACATAATAAAGAATCTAAGTTAAAGGCTTATTTATTTATTCATTTATTAATGAAAGTTTACAGTCTTGACCAACACACTTACATTGTAAATTACTACACTTATATTACTTGACTTGTATTTAGTACTCGTATATTTGGTATTGCTCCAAATACAATATACGTATTTAATGACTATTCAAAATGGTAAATGATGATGCTTGGATATTTAAACCTTATTTTTCATTTTAAATAATGCTAGTTAATTATTTTCTCTTCGGGAAACTCTAGATTTTTTCGAAGATTACATATAAGCATTTTATGATCATCAAGTCGCCGTTCACTGCTGAAAATAGGATTTCACAAGTAAGCGTCAACCATCTCTGTTTTGAGCAACCATCAACCATTCACTACCCGTCACCCACCTTCATGAAAAACTCAAATGAAATTAACTTTACAAACACATTACTTGTTGTATATTTTACATCTTGATTCTCTTACCATGTCTGTTCTTTGGAGGTAGCAGTCAAATATTTCTTTCTTTGCAAAAATGGGAAAATATACACCCTCATAACATTTTTTTTGCCTTGATGTCTCGCAGCCTAAGTGCGCGCCATGCCATACAAAGGTCCTGGGTTCGATTCGTGGGTTGGTGTTTATGAGTTTATAAGGAATTACCCAGTAGCACCATGGAGTCTGGTAATAGGCCAGGCAATAGGCTCGCCCCCCATTACGTGGGGCTGATGATAAAGAGTAAAACTTGGGTGCATCTCTGCCTACCCCTTAAGGGAAATCATCGTGAATGTATATAAGTATGTGTTTTTTTATCTTAATTATTTTGTGGCAAATCAAACACAAGGATCCCATTGCGTCTTACTGTACGGCTTTATTCCTTGACGTGCTGCTTACGATTTTGATGGTTAGGAATTGTGTAGGTATCTGTTAAGTGATATTCTTGAATTAGACACCTTAGAAGATCAGACACCTTAAAAGTATTTTCACTTCAGAGATCATATTTATAGATTTAAATCAATACCAGTTTACGACACTAAATAAATCATAAAGCATTGTTAGACCTCTGTCCTTACCAAGGCGTCAAAAAAACTGTTTCACCCAAACACGTACAAAACAGCGCTTAATCGCTGCGATATCAACCTATCTCGCACTACAAGATGTAGATAGCTCATCTGAAGCGAATAATTGAAGCGGCACAAAGCACTAGAGGCTGTTACGAGGCCAAACATGTTATAAAGCCAACGAGCCCCATAAACAGCAGCGCGGAAGACAACGGCCCGCACGCAAACACCAGCCCACTATGTGTCTGTTGACTAGATAAAGAAACACTGAGTAGGTTTAACACCTGAACGAATGCTCGGCTGTCTTCGGAATAAAAAAGAAGGTAAATAAATAAATAAATACACCCAACAGTCACATACATAGTTCTGACCCCACACTAGGATACAAGTCCTGTGTCGTGGGTATCAGAGACTACGAGAGACTTTTCGGTCTCACAAACACCCAGACCCGAAACAAATATTTGTGGATCAAACAAACATTTGTCTCGGTGCGGGGATCGAACCCGCCGCCTCTCGTTTCGCAAGCTGGTGTCTAGCCATCTGCGCCACGGGGCTGTCGAGGTGTATTGTAAGATAGAATTTATAACAATTACTTTTTCATATAAGAAGAACTAATCGTTGTTTCATGCTGCTGGGCATGGGCCTCATCTACCATTGAGAGGGTTTAGGCCTTAGTCCACCCTGCCGGCCTAGTGCGGGTTGGCGGAATACTCACTTAAAAAAATCTTAAGAACTGGTGTGCATTTAAAGTACGTGATTGTTGTGAATACTCACATAACTGCAAAAATTTTAGGATTGTGCCTGGCGTTTGAAACCGCGACCACCGAGACTCTCGACCGCGCGCCTAAACCTCGAGGCTATCATGTCTTATCGATTGTTTAAATATTATGTAGACTGCCTCGTGGTCTCGCGGTACAAGTATGTGCCGTGCGATCTAGAGGTCCTGGGTTCGATTCCCGGGTCGGGCAAAGTGTTATTGGGTTTTTTTCCATTAGGAAATTCTCGGTAACAGCACGGAGTCTGGAAATGTGCCCGAAAAACGGCAATAGGCTCGCCCCCTATTACGTGGGACTGATACATACTTGTGGGTGCAGAAATGCACCTCTGCCTACCCCTTCGGGGAATACAGGCGTGAGTTTATGTATGTATGTATGTAGATGATTCGTGTCCTATAAACAGCCTAATCTCTATATGCATAAAGCATACGTGGAACACTATGGTTTTTTTTATAAAACAATTTATGGACGAAGATACATCTGTAGTCAAATTACGCGACGGTGTGACCTGCAGCCAAGTCCAGACTCCTAAATAGTATGCCTAGTGAAGTGGCCTTCAGTAATGACACGCTGGATAAAGAAAATGTGGTGCTTTCATCGCCTTATGACCGAACCCACTTTCTCTACACATCCTTTTATATTTGCCCAACATTTACAAGAAGCCTGGGCCGATATTTATCGCCAGGAATTAGCAAAACTTTTCACAGATATCTTGGCCATATGTATTTGCCTAAAGCAGCTAGTATAAGTATAATGGACATACCTACATTTAAGAGAAATATTTTTCCAAAAATAATATTACTACACGACAATCTTCCTACTTAATCTTCACAAACTTTCGAAATTTTTATTAATTATTAATTACCTAGGCATAAAGCATAAGAAGCAGTGATGGCCTCGAGGTTTAGGCGCGCGGTCGAGAATTTCGGCGGTCGCAGGTTCAAACCCCAGGCACACACCTCTGACTTTTCGAAGTTATGTGTGTCATCATCATCATCATCATCATCAGCCCAAATACGTCCCACTGCTGGGCACGGGCCTCCTCTACAACTGAGAGGGTTTAGGCCTTAGTCCACCACGCTGGCCTAGTGCGGGTTGGCGGACTACACACCTAAGAAATTCCTAAGAACTTTTTAGGTGTGCAGGTTTTATCACGATGTTTTCCTTCACCGTTAAAGCAAGTGATAATTCATTGTGAATACATTGTTATGTGTGTATTCACAATTAATTATCGCTTGCTTTAACGGTGAAGGAAAACATCGTGATAAAACCTGCACACCTAAAAGTTATGTGTGTCATCATCATCATCATCATCATCACCCCATATACGTCCCACTGCTGAGCACGGGCCTACTTTACAACTGAGTGTTTAGGCCTTAGTCCGCCACACTGGCCTAGAGCGGGTTGGCGGACTGCATGTTATCAATCTACCTGTATCTACGAGGGCAGTCCGATAAGTACTTAGCCTCACCGCCCGATGGCACCACTATCGTAAGATAAATTTACCATCATGTAGCACATCTTCGTAGACGGCTATTGTCAAAATTTCAGCCGAATTGGATTTGTAGTTTTGTTTTGACCGCGTGTGTAAGCGGACGTGTCCGCGGATTTTCGAAAAATGGAAAAAGAGCAATATCGGCCGGTGATTTGATTCTTGTTTTTGGAAGGGAAATCGCGCAGCGATATCAAAAAGCGCTTGGATGCTGTTTACGGTGACTCTTCTCCTTCAATGGCGACCGTCAAAAATTGGTTTAACGAGTTTCAACGTGGTCGCACGTCAGTTTTTGATGAGCCACGCCCAGGTGCCCCAAAAACGGCTACCACGGAGGATAACGTGAGAAAAGTCCCGATCTTGTATTGGCAGACCGCCGATTGAAGGTGCGCGAGATAGCTGAGACAGTAGGCATCTTAAAAGACCGCGTGGGTCATATCCTGCATGAAATATTGGGCATGAGAAAGCTGTCGGCTCGATGGCTGCCGCGTTTGCTCACTTCGGACGACAAGCGCATCAGTGACACAACTTCAGAGCAGTGTTTGACACTGTTTAGGTGCAATCCGAAGGGGTTTCTGCGTCGTTTCGTGACCGTCGACGAAACATGGATTCACTGGTACACACCAGAGACCAATAAACAGTCGAAACAGTGGACTTTACCCGGCGAATGTGCTCCGAAGAAGGCGAACACTGTCCCATCGGCCGAAAAGGTGATGGCCACCGTTTTCTAGGTTTCACAAGGTGTGATTTACATCGACTACCTGGAGAAGGGCAAAACGGTCACAGGGCTCTACTATGCCGAACTATTGGGCCGATTCAACGCTGAATTGTAGAAAAAACGGCTCCATTTGGCGAAGAAAAAAGTGCTCTTCCACCATGACAACGCACCGGCTCACACCTCCGCCGTCGCAACGGCCAAATTGGTCACATTAGGCTACGAACAGCTGCTCCATCTACCGTATTCTCCAGATTAGGCCCCGTGTGACTTCTTTTTGTTTCCAAACTTGAAAAAGTCCGTCGCCGGACAGAAATTTGAGTCGAATGAGGAGGTTATCGCCGCCACGGAGGCCTACTTTGTAGACCTCCAGAAAACGTTCTTTTCAGACAGCTTAAAGAAGTTGGAGCATCGCTGGGTCAAGTGAATCGAGTTGAAAGAAGACTGTGATGAGAAATAAATCGCCACTTTTCCAAAATTTTCGTTTTTCTTTTGTAGGCTAAGTACTTATCGGACTGCCCTCGTATGTACTCGTATTCATTCAATTAACTGTAACTATGAAAGATTCTCGTGAGGAAACTCTTACACTTGAGAGGGCATAAACTTTTTTTTAATGCGTGAATTTAACCAGTCTTCTAAGCCAGCATGGTGAACCAAGATTTAAGATCTAGATTCACTGCTACTACTCCAAATTTTTCAAACAACAATTGCAAAATATTTCGGTACTATAAACCATATCCAAGATCCTGCAGTTAATACTTGCCTTCAAAAAGTCTTCAATACCCCACGTAGGAGTGATTAAGAGATAAGAGACAATAAAACGAGCGAAACTCTCCACGGAGGCCCTACAAACGTTTGACACAGGTAACGACAAGCACGTACCATTCTATACTGACATGCGTTTTCTGAACATACTAGAGCTGGAAGTGACGGGATTATGAAAATAGGATAGTGTGTGTGAGTGTGTTTGATGCTGATTGGAGTTTTCATTATAATCATCATATTTATACCAGTTCTCTAGTAGTTATTGGAATTTTCTAAATACAAATTATTTGCTACGATTTTTTGTCAAATGTGTCATGGGAATATATTATTATTGTTTTATTAATTCACTTTGACTGGCTGGGATAAATGTTATTAATAACATTGCCCAGTCAGGTTAGAGCTTTGTTATTACAGCTTGGTGTCTCTATTTCAACAGTAAAAGGCAGACATGGCACCTAATAGTACTTTATATTTTAATTTAAGTTTTATAGCTGTGTCTAGAATCTATTTCTAATGCTAACAACAACCTACTATGCGAAGATGATTCAGCACCCAATAAACCTTACTATAGAAACTTAAAAAGTAAGAAAACATATATTCCTTAAGAATGTATTTACATTTTACTAGTGGCGATGATAATTTTGCAAAAAAATTACCCGTTGGGGCTTTCATTAGAACTATGCAATAAAGAGGGGATAAAAAAGCTAGTTGTCATAATGTCATCGCCCTTAGTCAGACTTGATGAATAGAGCCACAAAATTAAAACAAAACGTAGAGCTCATCTAGCACGACTTTACTACTCAAGTATAGATAGAGACGAAATAAAAGTGGCGTCAGAGGCGTCTGGCGCAGGCTTACCGTTGAAAGGCTTCGGCGAGACGACTAATTGTCAACTATACTATTGTAGTATTTGGATGAATACTCGTGTCAGTCCGTGCGCGGTGCGTGCGAGGACCCTCTTGACTTTACATGTCTTATTCTTTTATTTTTCTATGACAGCCCCGTGGCGCAGTTGGCTAGATACCAGCTAGTCAAAGAGAGGCTGCGGCTTCGGTCCCCGCACCGAGACAAATGTTTGTGTGATCCACAAATATTTGTTTCAGGTCTGGGTGTTTGTGAGACAATTTAGAACAATCGCAGTCGATCAAATTTCCTAAAATTTATGAATTACCAAATATTCCTACGAAATTCCCAACACACCTGAACGAAACTACGAGACACACCAATTGGATGTGGAGGTACCCCCCCTAATCCGCTACCCTTCCCCCTCCCCCTCACCTAAGGGTGTGAACTTGGTGACACATGTGCACATGACAATCTATCATACGAATCACGCCCAAGGGAACGTATCGCATTGTTCGTATGTTTCTTAATTGACTAATTGCTTTGTTATTTTATCTTCGTGTATGTTCTTGAAAATTTTAGATATGCGAATACCCTCTTAATTTTCGTTTTATTTATTTATCATTTTAATAATATATGGCTAATAATAACCGGGTAATTTGTGCAACAGTTTTAGCCTTTTTATTATGATTTAATTATTTTATTAAACTAGTTTTTTGTATGCACAACGGGCATAAGACTCGCAAATGTTTCCAGTCCACATTCTTGCAGAACTATTTCGGTGAACAAAAATAAATTCCTCCACAATAACACAAACAGACACAATTACTGTAAGTATACTAAACAAATGAAGTCGTGATGGCCTCGAGGTTTAGGCACGCGGTCGAGAATCTCGACGGTCGCGGGTTCAAACCCCAGGCACACACCTCTGACTTTTCAAATTTATGTGTGTATTCACAAAGAATTATCACGTACTTTAACGGTGACGGAAAACATCGTGATGAAACCTGCACGCCTAAAAGTTCTTAGGAATTTCTTAGGTGTGTAGTCCGCCAACCCGTACTAGGCCAGCGTGGTGGACTAATGCCTAAACCCTCTAAGTAGCAGAGGAGGCTCGTGCCCAGCAGTTGGACGTACCTATATAAGGATGATGATACAAAATAAAACTTATCGTAATGTACAGGTACATTGTTGTGTATAACATTTTTTAAATAATAATAAGAACTGTTTCAAATAGCGTCAATCTTAACACTTATTATTAAAGTGCTCATTCTGCCACCGTGAATCGAGAATATCATTTAAAAATGATTAACAGGCGAGAGTAAACAGTGAGTTTCAATTTAAGCAATATCTTTTCCTCTCAGTGCTGTAAGCGCGATATATATTTGCGGAGGACTCGGCGCCGCCATCACCGGCTCACTGTTCCAATATTACCTTTGTTCTTAAACGATATTCCGTTACGGCTTTCAACTGATTAACGTTAAACCTTGCAACTCAGCGGGTCCATTTCAATTACAACACGGAGTGTACTTAACTTGGACATTCACTGAGTGTACGCTTTAATTGTGGGACGGACTCATTTAGATTATCTTGACATAATACAAAGTAGGTCATTTGATTCTGGTTTTTTGCAGTGGAAAATTTTTAGTTTTTTTTTTTGTTCGTTAAAAGTTAACATACAATCACACATTTACCTTCTAAGGGATAGGTTGAGGTGTATTGACGCATTTCAACCATATTTCCTGACTCCGTGATGCTATTTCGACTTTCCTAGTCCCCTTGTAACACAATAAAAGCAAAGATATATTTTCATAAACATCGCAGCATCTTAGCAGAATATAGCCTTTGCTGTAAATACAATAATAAAATAAAAACTTTTTGCCGAACAAAAAGGCATCCGACCACAGCAGTCGTTCAAATATCCACATATTTCGACATTTTCCATATAATTTAGAAAAAGCACGACAATTTCATTTCATTCAATTTACAATTTATACATTAATCTAAGGCCTAAACCCTCTCAGTTGTAGAGGAGGCCCGTGCCCAGCAGTGGGACGTATTTGGGCTGATGATGTTGACATTAATGTATTAAATAAGATTTTTACTGAACAAATGAAGTGACGGAATTCATTCACAAATGTAGACGAGAAAAATGAAAAATTCCAGACATTCACAACAATTATAACAGTATCGAGAAATGCTTTTGAAAAGACTTCAGTACACAATTTCTGTAGCAAGTCGGAGGGAAAAAAATTTGGCATTAAAGAATTATAATGTCTCATTCAGTATTTCATAATCTTATTACTTAAAGGCCGCTCGATGGTTGACTGGCTCATATTATGTGGGATGTGGTGCCAGTTGTAGCGATAATAGTCCGAAATTTCGAGCCTGAAGTACAGCGAAGCGTGAAGAAGCATTTGTGCGGGCCGGCATAATTGTGTCGACCAGCGGGTGACCATATCGATTCTCGCTGGTCGGTATTATCTTTTTGGACTCCACTGTGCTTACCATCAGGTACAGTGGAGTCACTTTGCCGTGCCAGTATAAAAAAAATAATAAAAAAAACAGTGCATCTAGATTTTTCTATATGTATTATTCAAAGTCATATTAGTATAGGATTTCTATGAGTTGAGTGCACCAACCCGCACTAGGCCAGCGTGGTAGACTAAGGCCTAAACCCTCTCAGTTGTAGAGGAGGCCCGTGCCCAGCAGTGGGACGTATTTGGGCTGATGATGATGATGAGTTGAGTGCACATAATAAAAAAAGCTGTTACAAATTATTAAAATTTCCATCACGGTTCCACGGAATCAAATAGACTTCCAAACCTGGTAATATCAACCAAAACACTGAGTTTTAATATAAAAGTAATAGTGTTCTGTGATATTTACTATCTTGAAATCGCATAGATATAGGTATATTTTATCAGATTTTAAAACATGTTACTCCGCAGATTACGCCAACACATCACTTTTGTCTGTCAGTCGGTTTATAACCAGCAACATCTCTTTTATGTATCTATGTATGTATGTGTATATATATATATATATATATATATATATATATATATATATATATATATATGTTTCTATAATTATTTATTTATCTGTGTATATATGTTAGTTATTCTATTTATATGTATTTATTTAACCATTTAACTATTTATGCACCTACCTTTTTTATCTCTGCATCACCCAGAGGTTGACTGTTAGAGAATGCCTTTGGCATTAAGTCCGCCTCTATACTTAATGTATAAAAAAATATAAAAAAAACATTTTTACCTTACCTATTTTAATCAGTTTATTTATACACAAGAACATGCTTATACCAATTTGTTTATCCATCCTTTACTGAGTATTAAAGTAACATTAATAATTACGACCTAAGGACCTCTTTTAATGACTGAAGTAGACCATTGGGGTCTATATGACCTGATGAAGACACAACTAATTCAATTTTGTATAGCCGCCCGCTCCCCGCTGTCAAACGGCCCACCACTCAAGAAGTTGGTTGTGTTAATAATTAATTTTTGTTGGGTCCGCCTGACTGAGTACAAGTTAAATTAGATCTTCGAGTCCTTCAGATTTGAAAGTTGCCCGTTTATTGGACGATGTCTTGTTACTGAATTTCCAACTTTCCCATCGAGATGTGGTGACTTACGGTTTTAAATAACTATATTAGTTACGTTATTACTTTGACTTGCGAACCGTGGCCAAGTTACGGAGTTGGTATTTTAAGGAAATTTATTATTCCTATCTTCATGGCCTTTTGTATTGGGGAGAGATTTTATCAAATAGAATCTCTAACTTATTCTGAGAGGCATCTATATTTTAGATTGAACCTGCGATTCGTATCGACATATGTAATATGGACTGCCTCGTGGTCTCGCGGCACAAGTATGTGCCGTGTGATCTAGAGATCCTGGGTTCGATTCCCGGGTCGGGCATAGTGTTATTGGGTTTTCCATTAGGAAATTCTCAATAGCAGTACGGAGTCTGGAATTGTGCCCGAAAAACGGCAATAGGCTCGCCCCCTATTACGTGGGACTGATACATACCTGGCGAAATGTGGGTGCAGAAAATCACCTCTGCCTACCCCTTCGGGGAATGCAGGCGTGAGGTTATGTACATATGTATGTACATAGGATTGTCTACGAAATTGTCTGAAAAATTGGTACACACAGGGTGAATATTAACCAAGTCATATTTCTTTCATCCCCTAATCCTGCCCTAAGATAAAGGCATATGATAACACAATGAATCCCGTCGGCCATCCCACACATCTCAACTCTCATTCAATAAATAAGACATCCCCCGTACTTACTGGTCGTTTGTATGCTAGATTTATGCCAATAAATCGATTAATGTTACACATCTTTCATCCCGGGCGGGAAGGGGTACGTTTATGACTCACATTCTTTCCTTGGCGATTTATTTTAATACGAGCCGGAAATCCGATTATATTTTGTTTCATAAGACTAGTCTTATAGAGGCTGTAAACAGACTGTGATTGAAATCTAAGACAGGTAACAATTACGGTGATTTCAAAAACATTGACGCTCCCAAAAAAGAAATAAAAATTTTGTCGCTTTCCTAATCACCATATACAATTAATACCATGCGCTTACCATCAGGTGCAATGGGGTCACTTTGCCGTGCCAGTATATATATAAAAAAAAAAAAAAACTTATGGTGGATATCGTTTTAATTTATTTTCGAGATATTTTTACGTCATTGTGTGGAATCATCGTAACTATTATTTGTCTTAGTTTTCAACCAGGGTCTATTTACAATCTGTATGTCTGTGATGTGAATATTATTATATTATGTTGCTTAGTCATCATCATCAGCCCAAATACGTCCCACTGCTGGGCACGGGCCACCTCTACAACTGAGAATAAATACAAGACTAATGTTTTAGGTACTATGAAAGATCACGGTTTTCTGTCACTTGCTTTAACGGTGAAGGAAAACATCGTGATGAAACCTGCACACCTAAAAGTTCGTAGGAATTTCTTAGGTGTGTAGTCCGCCAACCCGCACTAGGCCAGCGTGGTGGACTAAGGCCTAAACCCTCTCAGTTGTAGAGGAGGCCCGTGCCCAGCAGTGGGACGTATATGGGCTGATGATGAATTGAAAAGTAACTCGAAACATTCATATTCAACTGACGGCCTGTCACTGACAGTCTGAAATGAACTCCGGTACCAAAACAAACATATTAATGATAGGCATCTTATGGTCACAACATAAGTATTGTAGAATATAAGTTTGTGATCAAAGCTGTGTGATATATGACATCAAATGTGACTCAATTTTTGTGAATAAGTCCATCATAAGTGAAGAATAATTTGGCTTGGCTGCAAGGACCTTTAAACAATTCGAAGTATTTTATAATAGCTCTTGCATATCCACACTAGGAACACCAGCAACATTAACTAGGCTACCAAAACATCGATAAATCGATTAAAATGTACGATACGCGCACTGCGCTAGCCGTGAATGTCGCGGCATCATTATTGCAAAGCCAAACTTAGGCTGGATTTATCGGAACGACATAAAGTGAGCGGCGGACGAATTTCAACCCTGCCTCTTGGGTATTAGGCGCAAATACCCGTGCTGAAAGCGATCAATAAGCTGTTTCACTAGTGCAGGGAAATATAGTCAATAAAGGCGGCTTAGAGGCATCGATAACTTTGCGTTTTGTTATATTTACGAGCCCCACTTGGCTCTGGAACACCTGTAAGTTTTGTTTGTGGAGAACGTTACGTCAATTCGAGAAGTTTCTTGAAATCAGCTCTGTCAGGTTTTTACTACTCAAGTTAGTCGCTGTTAAAGTGACAATGTAGTGAAATTAGAAGTCTAGTATATGCATAGCAAATAGGATAGGTACACTTGAGCTATGAATAGATCTAAAACACTGGCAAGGTTGTCTGTTTGGGGGTACTCTTAATCTATATCCTGCGGTAAAAGTAAGCGGCATCCGATTGAGAGTTGCCGACTTCGATTGCCAGTGCCCATTCTCAGATGTTGTTGGGTTTCTAATTAGGTAGATTTCAATAGTTTCTCGAAGCAATTGTGCCTGATAAAAGTCTGGTCCATTATTGAGTTGAACTTATAACAAAACCTTGTAGCTTAGGTGTAAATATATCTCTGCCTACACGTCCGAGTTTACAAGATTGATAATATGTAAATAAAAGTGTATGTTGTCCACAGGTGAGTGATGTCCTCGTAAGAAGGGAGCAGATGTGTTGTCGCTGATCGTATTATGCACTATACACAAGGTAAGCACATTACACACACATAATGACCTCAGATCACCCTTCGACGTTCACTCATATAACTATTATAGTTTACTAGCTTTTGCTCGCGACTCCGTCCGCGTAGACTTCAGGGTTGGTTTCAGAAAGAAAATAGTAGTCTATTTTACTCCACAGAGTCCCATTTATGTCCATACCAAAAAATAATTCAAATCGGTTAAATAGACGTGAAACGTGTGCAGCCGCGCACCGGCCGGCCGGCGCCTTGTACTCGTACATCATAATTGCGCGCTTGACAATTTTTTCGCAGCGGTGTTATTTTAAAACTGCGATATCTTCTAAGATACTCATTGAAATCAAATGATGTAAAGGGCAAATTTATTTTAAATTAAATACTTGTGATGAATAACGTATTTATTTGGATAAGGATTAATATCATCTTTATGAAAACACCTTCACAAATAATGCTTTATTTTAGAACAAATTTGATTAGCATAAAAAAGGTTATAGTGAGCCAACCTTAAATGCTGTCGCGGACTTTTTTTTAGAACTCTTAAAGGGGAACAATTCTGTCATACATTATTTTAGCGAAACGTTTCCGCAGCGCACGCAGCGAAAGTTCTCAAAAGGAAAAAATACCCCCGATTTTGAAACATTATTTATTGGTGCTCCGCTCCTATTGGTCGTAGCGTGATGTTATATAGCCTATAGCCTTCCTCGATAAATGGGCTTTCTAACGCTGAAAGAATTAATCAAATCGGACCAGTAGTTCCTGAGATTAGCGCGTTCAACCAAACAAACAAACAAACTCTTCCGCTTTATATATTAGTATAGATAGATGTGGAATCATTCAGTCAACAGCGCAGTTGATTGGTTACCAGTTTGCAAAACAAGAGGCCTCGGGTTAGATATCCGCTCCGAGACAAACGTTTGTGTGATTAACAAATATTTGTTTCGGGTTTAGGTGTTTGTGACACCGAAATGTCTCGTAAAGTTTTTGTTACCCACGACACAAGACTCGTATCTTAGTGTGGAGTCGGAAGTATGTATGTGACTGACTATTTATTTATTTTTATCCTCTATCAATAAATAAATAGTTATAAATGTAATAGTTTATATGTTAGGATATTCTTCACTCAATTTTCTGTAAGGAAATTTTCTATATTAAAACATAATCTGGATCCGATTCAAGGCAAATAGCTCGCCACCAAGTGTCGTAAAATAGAATTTTCGAAACGCAGTTTGCAGAAACGGGCATGAGTTGATGGTTGTTTTTCATTTTAAGAAGTTTTTAATTAAAACATAATAACATAAAACGAATACTGTAAACAGAGACATAAGAGACACGTGAATAAATTCTGATTCTGATTTATTAATTCTGATAATTAATAAACGACTGCCTCGTGGTCTCGCGGTACAAGTATGTGCCGTGCGATCTAGAGGTCCTGGGTTCGATTCCCGGGTCGGGCAGAGTGTTATTGGGTTTTTCTATTAGGAAATTCTCGGTAACAGCACGGAGTCTGGAATTGTGCCCAAAAAACGGCAATAGGCTCGCCCCCTATTACGTGGGACTGACAAATACTTGGCGAAATGTGGGTGCAGAAATGCACCTCTCCCTACCCCTTCGGGGATTATAGGCGTGAGGTTATGTATGTATGTAATTAATTGTTTAACAAAGCGCAACGTGGGCTACAACCCTAAGTAGGAGTTCTCACTTGCGCTAACCGATGCGCTCACGCTCCGCCGACCGGCGCCGACCAGACGAGAGCGATTCGGCTGATTTCACATAATTCAGGGGCGATATTGTCACAATTAGAGGGTGTATTAAGGCTTCTACCCAGTACTAGACGAGATATGTCGTAACTGTAGCAAACTGATAGCTCAGCAGGTGCTTTCATGGATTTTTGAACTTCTCTCACATTTCAATTGTTTGATAGTAATAAAAACTTTCATGTAAATCTTCAATGTGTTAGAACTTATCATGATAATGTCACCTGGAAATCTCTTGGTTTATTACGCCTTGTCATATTGCATACCTACATTCAGACATTTATTTAGGCACCTCCTTTACAATCAAATTTTGTATTCATTGGCTGTGGAAAACGTTTATTTAAATTGTTGAAACTTTATCCAGTAAGAGTGGACATAAGTCCAGCAGCAATAATGCTGATGTAGATAATAATGATGTGAAACCTACCCTCTACTTGAGAATGTTGCTATAGACTTTCACTATAGATTCTTTGCTTTCAATATCGCCAGCAAAAATAGTAGTAAGAGACGTTAAAAACAAATTAATCAAAGCAGTTAGAAACTTCAGTCCAACTCCGGTTCAATTTATAAAAACCAGCAAAGTTCACGATCGGGCCCCATAGCGCATCTTCCGATGCACCACCGATCTAACATCATGAATGGAAACTGCAAACTGGATATTTAAGGGGGTACGTCTGGCCAGGTAGGGGGCCGCAATCAGCCGGCGATCACGTCTAAACAACCCCTAGAGGGGAGGGTAAGCGCACGGAAGCGAACCCTTTTGTTCTATTTCGTCTAGTTTGAGAATTCCAATTGGGTAATGCGTTGCGTACGATTGATTGGCAATAATTAGACGGATAATTTTGGTGTGAATTTGGTCTGTGGTTGTGGTTTTGGTTATTGTGCGTGAAGGTTCGGATCGTGTTGAGAGTCAAGATGCAATTGGTGCTTGTGTAGCTTGTGGTGAAACTTTAACTTCAGACGTTGGGTGGAACTTTCAAGTGGAAATTGGTTGAATTCTCAATAGTTAACATTGGAAATATAAAGGAATGTTTTGCATAAATCCATTATTTCAATTTTGGTGCTAACTTTGGGGACCTCCTCTAAAATCAAATTAAAATGGCTAATGAACCCATTTTTTTCTATCGATCAACATAGTTGCTAGTGTCTATTACGATCCTTTTTCAATTATAAATTGCAATATGGTTACAGTTAATTAAAAAATCCAATCCGAATCTCTTTTTACCTTACCTGGTAACCCCACAAGGCCATTGTCGTGATGAAACTCAATTGTACCTCTATATTCTTAAAATCCTCATTCGTTTCTACCTCAATTTCTTTGTGGATTTACACTGCCTCGAGTATTTCAGACTCACCTTCCACGAAAATCCGAGGTAAATAATCTAAAACATCATTATTCAGATTGAAATACGGGTAGGCAACACAGGTGAATACAACAGCGCTACACCAGACCACTTCAGACGGCTGAAGGACCTCGCGAGGGGTGTAAAAACTGCCTCAATAGGTTCAAGGTTATATTTTATTACTCTGTACGTCTCATGGATTAATTACAAGCAAATTAATTAACTCGTTTATACGTTGTTTGTTTATTATCGGCACTCCAAAATTGTTGTTCGTTTCACTCAGTTATTGTCGATTCGTGAAAGCGATTTCAGATTTCGTGCGTGCCTTTAATTGCTTAAGGTCATTGAGAGGTTTTAGTTATTAATTTTTATTTCTCAGTCCTTACTAGAAAATATTCAAGGCTGTTTTGGGTAATTGAATATAATAATTTAGACTTGAAATGAGTAGTACCTATATTTTCCCTTTGAATAATTGAAAATCACGCAAGTTTTATTTAGTATGGTTATAAACAGTTTGACAGCCCCGTGGCGCAGTTGGCTAGACACCAGTTTGCGAACCGAG
The DNA here is from genome assembly GCA_907164795.1 of Hemaris fuciformis. Lineage (NCBI taxonomy): Eukaryota > Metazoa > Arthropoda > Insecta > Lepidoptera > Sphingidae > Hemaris > Hemaris fuciformis. The sequence goes on along the minus strand of OU015438.1, from coordinate 15,889,494 downwards.
AGGCCGCGGGTTCGATCCCCGCACTGAGACAAATGTTTGTGTGCTCCACAAATATTTATTTCGGGTCTATGTGTTTATAAGACCGAAAAGTCTCTCGTAGTTTCTGAAACCCACGACACAGGACTTGTATCCTAGTGTGGGATCAGAACTATGTATGTGACTGTTGGGTGTATTTCATCATCATCAGCCCATATACGTCCCACTGCTAAGCACGGGCCTCCTCTATCATTCAGAGGGTTTAGTCCACTACGCTGGCCTAATGCGGGTTGGGTGTATTTATTTATTTATTATTTATACAAATGGAGGCAACCTTACTCAGGTTTGGAAGTATCAATGTAGCGAACTGAATCTCGGTTTTTTTGGGTCCAATAATGACGTCAGTATGAGTGGCGGTGATGTTGACCGTGGACCAGTGTTGTACGCTCGCATTTTTGCAATGTATCATGGAAGCGTACCGTAGGCCGGTGCACTGTGTGCGCATGCATTATTGAGTGCCACTGAGTGACGAGACGCGGCCTGGGGGACCGCTTAGTGCGTGCAGGTAGCTCGACGATAACAGCTGACTTGGGTTTAGTGACTGGCAATTATAACTGTGGACTAAGGCCAAAATCCTCTCAATTGTAATGATGATGATGATAACTGAGTAAATTAAGAACATGGAATAGGTCATGGAAGTGTGTTGTTTTTTTTTTGATTGGGTCAGTAATCGTAATATATCAATAAGGCGATGTGCGTGATCTGATGTAGCTAATATACATAGATCTTGGAAATCTGAAAGAAAAAAAGCATTTAATAATAATAATAATAAATTTATTTATTACCAAAAAAAAAATTTTAATAATAAATTTATTTATTACCAAAAAAAAAATTTGCTTATTATAACATATAACACATCGATTTATACAAAATATTTACATATCTAAGCAAGTACAAAAGAAAAAGTATACATTGACCTCTGCACTAAGCGTGGCTTGTATCGCAGGGGTCTACATATTTACCGATCCTGATACACAATTTTGAACAGGGCACACGGCTCTTAATTAAAGGTATTTATTAGAAAAATAAACTAAACATTAACAATGTCTAAACTAAACTAAACTAAACAATATTACTGTTTTTATTTTTTACAAATCTTTAAGCATCTGGGTATAGAATGTGAGTGTGCAAGTAGAAATTAAATGTAAAAGAGTTTGTGTGTGTGTGTGTATGTGTGTGTGTGTATGCCTGATATGAAAAACATATAGGGTGAAAACAAGGTTAAATCGTCAACATGATATTTTCTGTCTCAGTATAATTTAACTTCAGTAACCAATTCTCAATCTGCTGTTTAGCTTCTTTAATGGATTTTGTATAAAATTGGGGGCATTTTCGACATATAGTGTTATAGACAGTCGGAAGAAGAAAGAATGGAAGGTGTTTAGCAAATGTACTATGAACTGAAGGAACTGGAATTTTAAAGACGCGACGTTTTAATAAAGTTTGATATTCAGTTGAATTTACAATTAGACTGTGCATAGACATGGTCGCACTTTGTATGTACAATTGTCGGACTCGAAGGACATTGCATTCGTTATAAAGGTCGTCAGTGGGATAAAGTCGCGGTTTGCAAAGCAACACCTTAAGTACTGCACGCTGTGCTCGTTCCAGTTCCATCAACCTAGATTTTGTGGCACCTCCCCAAGCTTTAATGCAGTAAATCAACAAGGACTGACAAAGTGCTCTATAAACAATCAGTAAAATGTCCTTACTGGTAGAGTGCCGGAGGCATTTCATTATATTAATAGTTTTTCGTACTTTGTTGGATAGTTCGTGTATATGATCTCCGAATGACAGATTTTGGTCCAAAACGACACCCAAATATTTAATACTGCTGACTGTTTTTATACATGGACAGTTGCAACTAGCAAGAGTGGGATCGCATGAATGTAATCTCAGAGGTCTTAGGGATGTGGGCGGTTTGGATGCCCTGGTTTTATGGAAAAAGAGACTCCGGGTTTTTGTTGTGTTCAGGGTAAGCAGATTACGTTTAAGCCAAAGGGATATTGTAGATAAACCTTGTTCGGCAACTGTGAGAACTTTATTCCACGAAGAGTCTTGAAATAGGATAACGGTGTCGTCAGCATAGCATATTAAGTCGGCTCCGTTTAGAGGTAATTCCAGGATATCACTCATGTACAAAATGAACAGTGTCGGGCCCAGAATGCTACCTTGCGGTACACCGAACTCCATAGGAAGCTCATCACTTACATTACAAGATATTCTGACACGTTGCCGTCGATCGGTCAGATAGCTAGTAAACCAGTCGTGGGCTGACCCTCTTATGCCAATACATTGTAATTTTTTTAACAGGATGGGAATCGACACAGTATCAAAAGCCTTAGCAAGGTCTAGGAATACTCCCAGACAGCACTTATTTGTATCTACAGCTTTGGCAATGATATTGGTAAGTAACAAAACTGCGTCTTCGGTGGAATAACCGCGTCGAAAACCGAATTGCCTTTTTGGAATAATATTGTTTTTTTCAAGGAAATTGCTGAGACGCTTATTTACTAGTTTTTCAAGTACCTTGGAAAATATAGATAAAAGAGATATTGGCCGATAGTTGCATGGATCACTCATATCACCACTGTTTTTAAAAATAGGAGACACAATAGCTATTTTCCACTTTTCAGGGAAAATACCGGTGGATAAGCTGAGGTTACAAATGTGCACCAGAGGTTTCAGTATAACTTGGCAGATGTTTTTAATAATATATGGAGTGTAACGATCGACACCAGGGGCACTGTTTGTTTTAAGATCTCTAATAATTTTGTTAACTTCCACATAGTCAGTAGGGTACATAAAAAAGGATTTTACCGGCTCTCTACACATTTTTACATCTGCTGCGAGAGAATTTTGAGTCGCGTTGAGTTCAAGAAGTGTCTTATTAGCAAGTTGTTTCCCTATGTTCGTGAAGTAATTGTTACAAATATTGAGATATTTTAGTTTTTCAGTATCACTGGGCACCAAGTTGGATGGATCAGACTTACTTTTATTTAGGTGGCATATGTCTTTAATTATATTCCAAAAGGCTTTAGAGTTGTTCTTGTTCGACTTTATTTTATGATTTTCGTAATCAGTTTTTAGCTTACGTAAAAGAGAATTTAGGAAGTTTCGGTATCTATTGTAACTGAGTTGGTATATTGCATTAGCGGGGTTTTGTTTTGCTTTTAAGTGGAGTTTGTCCCGATTCTTTTGGCACCTTATAAGTCCTGGGGTGATCCATGGTTTTAAATTAAATTTTGAACGGCTAATGGCTAATTCTCTTGTATTATTAGTGAAAACAGAATCAAGAATCTGACTGAACAGGCCAACGGATTCATTAACATTAGAGGCGTTCAAAACGGGTGACCAGCTTACGCAGGAAAGATCTCTGACTATGCCGTGAATGTCGGTTTTTACGCGAGTGCGAATACGTTTTGGATGCTCTTTTTCAATAGTCATTGCCAAAATGCAGGGGTAGTGGTCGGTGACATCTGTATTACAGACAATTCCAAAAGAACGGATACTATCCCTAACAAAAATGTGGTCAATACACGCCTTTCCTCTGGTAGGCCTAGTAATGGCCGGCAACAGCCTGTGTTCATTAAGTAGGCACAGATAATCAGCAGATTGATCACTAAGAGGAATTGCGTTAATATCTAGGTTTAGATCACCGGACACAATTAAGTTCTTAATACCACCGACATTTTTAAGCACGTTATCAAGTGAGGCTAAGAAGTTGAGTGGATTGGTAAAAGAAGGGGACCGGTAAATACCTAGGATTAGGACTTCTGACCTAAGGCGGATTTCTAGGCAGTTACAATCTTCGCAAGCCGGTTCAAAAACAGTTGCATCCCAGTTTTGCTTAACGTATGCAATTACGCCACCGCTTTTATTTATGAAATTGTTAGTCTTGAAAGAATTGTAGCCATTTAAATTAGGAATAATGGAATAGGGACCCAGCCAGCATTCCGTGAGAATTATTGCGTCGAATTCTATATTTAATCGCTGTAGTAATACTAAAAATGCAGGAAAATTATGTTGGATACTTCTTATGTTAAATGTTAGTAATTTGAAGTTGACTACAGACGATAAGAAGCCGCCACAAGACTCTGGGCTCTCAAGTGAAAAACAGTTTATTGATAAGGTTTCGTCTAAATCGTCATTGAAGTTAAGCATGATGGTGCTTAATCTCTGTATAAAAACAAGTATAATATAAGACTGAATGTTTCACATTAGAGGGCCCAGGGCAGTAAAGTATCCTAATTTCACCTCTTTTTGAAAGTAAAAATGTATTTAAGTGTAGTGTTATTGTGTGTGTTAGTGTTTTGTCGAGTGTGTTGAGGAAGGGATAGGTTAACAAGTAAAGATAGTGACTATGAGCCTTACAGCAACGGGAAGAGAGCCTCTTCTTATTGAACTGGTGAGTCTTGAAGCTTCGCGGGGCAAAGTTTTTGATCGAGGTCGTCAATTGAAGAAATCCGAATAGCGGGATAGTTCTTCCCTTCCGCCTTACGTATATAAATACCACCATTTCGGACCCAGCAGAATTTAAAGCCACGTTGTTGCGCTCGGCTCCGAGCTTCTCGAAATAACTGTCTGTTTCCTTTAGTTAGCCTTTCGTTGAAATAAATCTTCGCCGCCTTGCCATCGTATATACCCTCAGATGTTAGATTGCGTCGTTGCTTTGAAGCTGAAACTAATTCGTCGCGTTTCTGCTTTCTTACTAATTTTACAACAATAGGACGGTGAATCCTATTTTCTTCAGAGACTGCAACTTCGTTAGCCGTTTTTGTTCCAACTCTCGCTATGCCATCTACGTCCGCCTCGGAAAGCTGGACACCGAGTTTTTGTGAGGCCAGCATTACCATGTGCGGTAGGTTCTCATTGTTTGATTCAGGCATCCCAACTATTTCAAGTTCATTTCTCAAAGATTGCTGCTCTCGTGAATCAATAATTCGCTGCAGGTTGACAACAGATGACCTTAGGTCAACTAACTCGGATTTTGCTTCTTTGAGTTTATTACATAGATCCTTTACAGTTTCGTTGTGCGATTCAGATATTATGGCCATCTCATTTTTGACGTCCAAGTTCTGTTGTTTGAGTTCAGCAAAATCTTGTCTTAGTTGAAGGAGTTCGCTAACAATGGATGAAATGTCATATTCTTGCAGGTCTTCAGACGATGCTTTGGTTTTGTCTTTTTGTGATCTGGTTCCTCGTGACATCTTATCGTTAGATTGATGGCGTTAAAATTTAAAGTTTGAATTAACTTCCCACCTTACACACACTAAGAAACTTTGTCGCGCAAACGACCGGCGTATAGCGCGCTTGAACAATACGGCTAGTGAGTCACTCCCGCACCGATCGAACGCTTGTTGACCCAGGTCAGTTACGTATGGCCGTTAAAATTTTTAATTTAATGAATGTTTTTGCTTATATCTCTGGTAATTCTGCAACTATTTAAAAACTGTTTTCACTGTTATGGAAATCTATTAACTAGCTTTAAAGTGACACTAAACACAACTCGAAACACTTAAATTATACTGCAATTTATTTAAATAAAACACGGAACAAAAGGGTGTACGACTGATCTAAACCGGCGCCCCCCGCGCAATCCGATTTGGTAATTAACATATTTATTTTTGTATATAAAGTTCCATTATTTTTCATTTTTGGCAAATGAAAAAAATATAAGTAGTAGCAATATAATAATACTATGGTTTCATTATTATTGGTCGTATTGATATACAATATTTCGCTTCAATGGTGCATTGATGTTAATCTTCAATTCCAAAATTTGTGCCGAGTAAATTACTTTTCCTTATTTCCTATTATAAAACTACGAAACTATAAGTGATACCTAAAAATCGGTGAACAACTTGTATTTTCCAATTACTAAACCAGCAAATTTATCAATTAAACCCTCGAATGCAAACGAGGCACTGGACCAAGTACTCGTCGCCCCATAGCGTGAGCCAGACGCTTTCTCCCCGAGATACAGCCGTAGATGTAGCTACGTTCATCCGCAGTTACACTTATCTGCAAATCTGAAAGGATTCAGTTTTCAGCTGAATGTGTTGAAAGTAGATACAAAGAGACGGTTTTCCTTCTTAAATGAAGGATTATGGATTCTCTAGATTGGATTTGGATCATGTTTAAGCAGTTTTGATGTTACTATTGATATAAGTTAGTTTGAATTCTCAGCTAGGATTTTCATGGCGTGTGATAGCTAATACCTCAAAGGCTATAGGAAGCAGAAAAAAAGGAACTTTTTCGTTTACCAAGTAATAATAATATAAATTTGTTTCGGAAGACTAGTAAAATATCTAATATAATATGGGTTTTCAAAATGTAGGGAAAATGTTTAAGATTGATTGAATTATCACTTTTCTACACCCAAGTCTATTTTTTTCTATGTGGCAGGCACGTTGACGTCACTACGGAATAGTTCAACGAGTTAGACAGGTAACTTCATCAACATGACTTACATTTGTATTGAAAATTAACAAATTAAGACTGACTGCGTGTATTACGTGGGACTGATACATACCTGGCGAAATGTGGGTGCAGAAATGCATCTCTGCCTACCCCTTGGGGGAATATAATCGTGAGGTTATGTATGTATGTATGTATTAAGACTACTATCACGATTTTTATCGCTAACATCATTACGACAACGTTGAACTCACTAATTTCTAAAGACAGTTTCCGTATTCCTATGACCTATCTATTGCTCCTTTATATTCAAGGCACTGCATCCATGTACCAGCAATTTCCAACTCGTTGCAAATCTCATATTAATCCAATACCTGTAGATATTAGTTTAAAGTCTTCATTTAAGTGTAAACAGGCGCTTCTAACTTTAGCAATATTATTCGCATCTTGGAATTGATTTCGCTTGGCGTTTACAGATTTAGATCAGCAGTGATCAGCATTAATCGTATGGTTTCCAAGTATATTCGTTTAATATCGTGTTTCTGGTCTATAATAGTATTATTAATTTGTAGTTCTGTATTTCTAAATTGTCTAGTTTCTGATCTAGATAAGCAGTTGAGATTAGCTGAATATATTTATTTAGGAATAGCTATAAAGATCATATAGGAAACTTACTGAAAAAGGGTAATATAAAGAGTCCTCGAAACCGACGTGCATGCATGAAGAGGATAATGTCAGTGGAGGAAGCGAAAGAGGTGTGTTTGGACCGTGGCATTTGGCGCTCTATAGTCTCTGCCTACCCTAACGAGAGACAGGCGTGAGTTTATGTATGTATGTATAATAGCCAGTGTAATTGAAAGGATATTGAGAAATAGTCGCTATCAAATCTTTGTCTATTATTATTATTCCTTATTGCATTATCTTTTATGTGCTAATTTTCACTTTGCACTGTTAATAACAAGGCTTATATCGTCAACTTTCTGGTCAACTGGTTACAGAAGTCTTTAGGAGAAGGTTATGTCCAAGAGGGGACTTAATGTTAATCATAATGCATTTACGAGTCTACCCAAGGTACTAGTAATGATAAGAAAAAGATTCCGAGAAAAGTAATGCGCTTCATAGTAATAATTGTCTTAAATCTTGAGACGGTGTCGATACCTATTTTTAGTGCTTTAGGCTAAAAATATGTTAATAATAATTATTTAGAGTATATAATAGAAATTCAAATCAATAAACTATCAAATATTTGCTGGATAAAATCATTCGGTACAAGCGCCATTGTCGTTCATGTACTATTGAAGTACATAAAATCAGTACACAAAGCATGTACCAGTCATATTTGTTGGCCGGCCAAGTCGCCGCACTGGCAAGGGGCCTATCTGATCTCGGAGGCCCCGGCGGCCTATTGTCAGAACATGATAACCCACTTTTAGCCGGAAAATGTTTTGTGCTCATGACGTATGTACTGATAACGTTTATGTGTGCCTCAGTTGGCTTGGCTCGCGGATTAGGGTATATTTTTGAATGTAATTGGAGAAGATTTTTACGTTTTAGTTAGTTAGGATAGTAGGCGTAATGGAATTTTGATTAAAACTTACGATATTTCCGATCATCGACAGCCCCTTGGCGCAGTTGGCTAGATACCAACATGTGAAACGAGACGCCGCGGGTTCGGCCCTCGCACCGAGACAAATGTTTGTGAGATTCACATTAAAAAGGAAACAATAGTACGTTAACACTAAACTAAAATTATAACAACCAAAGTTTTTTTTTTAATATCCATACAGTGAAATATCCAATAATGCGAAGTTGGGACGATCATCTACAAAAACCCCCAAAATCAAACAACGAGAACCTTTTAAAAGCCACTCGTTTCAAATCAGATAACAACTACCATTCAAATAAATTCAAACTATCCTCGCAAACACCTATTAAGTTATTAAAAGCTTCGCTAAATTCCCAACTTATGCTGTTAGTCGCGGTGCGAGCCCGCAAGCCCACCGTTACACGCCAAGTAGCCGCATTTTATTGATTATGAGCGGTCCACACCCTTAGGCGAGCTGATAAAAACTTACGCGGCACCAGTAATTTGAAAGAGTATTTCAAAGATAAGCAACTTGTCTGCAATGATAAAACTTGCCCTATTATTTGTGTGCCTATCTGTGCAGCTCGCGGCTACCGAGACCCGGTAGCAAGTAACATCGATAGAGCATGAATTATGTATTTAGTTGGCAAAAATTTGCTTTGGATATCTAATACTACTTGGAAAGTTTCGCGGTGCGGGTTATGTAGTTTTGTTTTATGCGCCCGCTGCCGTACGGTTATCTGCTTTGGTAATATGACTGTTTATAAAGTGATAACATCTAAGCTACTGACCGCGGTCAATATTACTTGTAGAATGTTTATTGAACATTATTGTCGAAACTCAGTTGTAACAATGAAGGTGGGATCATGTGGGGTATGCATATTTGGCTAGTAGGTAAGTAGTGATGGCCTCGAGGTTTAGGCGTGCGGCCGAGAATTTCGACGGTCGCAGGTTCAAGCGCGAGGCACACTGATTTTTTGAAGTTATGTGTGTATTAACGATAAATTATTACGTACTTTAACGGTGATCGAAACCATCGTGAGGTAATCTGCACACCTAAAAATACTTAGGAATTTCTTAGGTTTGTTCGCCAACCCCCACTAGGCCAGCATAGCAGACTGAGGCCTTATCCCTCTCGGTTGTAGACTAGGTCCGTGCCCAGCAATGTGACGTAGGTATATGGCCTGATGATGTTAAGGGTACGCGAAGTTTCCTATCTCGTAACAAGTCAGTATAGTGGACGGAGCAGATTAATAAGATCAGATCATTTTATATGTATACTTAGATACGCACTCACGTCAGTATCTCCGAAGGTTAGATGTGTTTTCAGATCCATATAAGAAAAGAGGAGTGTTCAAGCTTTTCAGGTTTTTTAAATTGTATTTCACTTTGCTAAATTCTATAGTTGAACGCGTGACCTTTCGATCGCTTAAGGCTTAATTTTTCAATTTATTTTTTATCTAAAGACGAATGAAATATTTCAAGTTCAATGTAAATTAATGAACGCCTTGAACGTTAGATTCTAACACAGTCATTTGACAATTTAAAAAAATGTTATATATCGCGTGAGGCGGTCAATAAATGCCCTACTGTACACATTGTCGAGAATTATCGCTAATAGTATAATACCGCTTTAACGCAGATTTGAATCCGTGACTAAGAGGAGAGAAGATTGTGTAAGCAATATAGTATTTCAGCCTCGTGGTCTTGCGGCTCAAGTACATGCCGAGCTATCTAGAGGTCTCGTATTCGAATACAAAGTCGAGTTAAGTGTTATTGGATTTTTCCATTAGTAATCAGTAGTAGCATGGAGTCTGGAATTGTGCCCGGAAAAGTATGAAAGGCTCGCCCCCTATTACCTGGGACTGAAACAGACCTTTTTTTCTCGAGAGGAAAGCTGTTTATAGCTCTATTTCCCGCTAGCCCTGAGGAAGGGGGGCGGTAAATATTCGGCGCGCGGCCACGTCACGTCCTCGCTGATGTTAATGCCGGGCTTGAAAAAACACAATAATACTTTTCCTGACGCAGGAATCGAACCTGGGACCTCTAGATCGCACGGAACATACTTGTGCCGCGAACCACAAGGCATCCACCTTTTCTACGGCCTAATTCCTAATAGCCAACAATAAAGAAAGATCACTACTCCTGTCAGTCATTTGGAAAAAAAATATGCTTCGACTGCTTATTCTTATGTATATATGTATGTATGTATGTATGTATGTACGTATGTATGTATTATGTATGTATACATGCTTTGTATATATTTGTGTATGGGCTATGTAAATTAATTAAATATATACACATTGATTTATTTATCTTATTAATTATTATATTGTACACATGAACTACCCTCCCTTCTATCACTTGTTTATGTCCATCTTATGGTTGTCTCTAAAAGATCGCCTCGAGCGATAAGACCGCCAATTGTACTTCATTCTTTTTGTATATTGTTTTGTTCATTATTTCTTAGTGTACAATAGTGTTTATAAATAAATATAAATAAAATAAATAAATAAAAGGCAGCGTGCAGTATCTAACCAACCGTGTCTGGAACAAGGGCGCGACGTGACAAAGTTGTCTATGTCAGTGCCGGCGGCAAGTCCACTGTTGTGGGCCTGTGTCGCTTTAAGTACAGTCAGCAGATTAATACGTTATTTATAAGTGCGTATTACCATCATCAGCCCATATACGTCCCACTGCTGGGCACGGGCCTCCTCTACAACTGATAGGGTTTAGGCCTTAGTCCACCACGCTGGTATAGTATAGGTTGGCGGACTGCACACCTAAGAAATTTCTAAGAACTTTTAGGTGTGCAGGTTTTATCACTATGTTTTCCTTCACCGTTAAAGTACGTGATAATTCATTGTGAATACACACATAACTTCGAAAAGTCAGAGGTGTGTGCCTGGGGTTTGAACCCGCGATTCTCGATCGCGTGCCCAGACTTCGAGGCCATCACGACTTTTATTTATAAGTATGTATTATTTGATATATATTTACGCAATGAATTATCACGTGCTTCAATCAAATGAACATTTAAATAAGAAAAATAATGAGAAAATAGCTTACGTGACCTTAATAGCGACCAACACTGATAGTCACAATACGTCCGTACACTACAAGATTTGACGAGCAAATGTTCCGAACTTCTCAAGTAGGTACCCTCCTTATTATAGCCTGTCACAGGGTGGCTGATGACGATGCACCGTGACTCTTTATACTATTGTGTAGAGTGTATATATGTTATATGTTATTCCGATTAATAAATTATTCAAATAATGCTGCGAACAGTACTGAGACTGTAACAACTGCGTACCGGACGTCCGGCCACGTCTTGCGCCGGCATCCGTCCCAAACTTATTAATTGCTGGGGCTCGGCGCCGCCCGGACACAACCCGGACACTCACTTTTCTGCTGACGGCACACATCTTGCTTAGATCTGTACTGAATCGCATAAATTCCTGAAATACATTAAGATAAAATAGGTCTCAAAGTAGTGATGGCCTCGAGGTGTAGGCGCACGGTCGAGAATCTCGGCGGTCGCGGGTTCAAACCCCAGGCACATAACTCTGACTTATGTTATGTGTGTGTGTGAAGTTATGTGTGTAGGTATTCATAATGAATTATCACGTACTTTAACGGTGAAGGAAAACATCGTAAGAAAACCCGTACATCTAAAAGTTCTTAGGAATTTCTTAGGCCAGCGTGAACTACTTAAAGCCTAAACCCTCTTAGTTGTAAATGAGGGATGATGATAAGGTCTCAAAGACTTCGTATTCCACCAGTAAGAGAAAATGCTATGCCTACGCCTCTGAAAGACTTGAGTTTTATGCCACAATTGACAAGACATTTCAGCTTTAGATAAACCTGAACAAAATATTTGAAGACCTCTACAAAAGTTTTTCAGGAATTTAGTACAGACCTCAAGTATGACCGCCTAAGGCTAACTGCGTCACAGAAATGCTCAGTATATATACTCCTAAAATATATATAAAGGGCAATGCCCAACTGACTATGGAACTTAGTATCGGCACAAATATTTTTGTGCCACAATGAAAACTTGTGTTTAGTGTTGTAATTAACATACCCTATCAATAAAACTAAATAGTACTTGCATAATTTGCGGGGTTAAACCACATAAGTAGGCAGTCAAAGTAAAGTTTTATTATCATTATTATTCCATGTTCTCTTCTTCTAAAATATTGTCTAGGAATGGTACTGGACTACTGGTGTAGTAATATTATTATGCCATCCCCAACTCAAGTACCAAGCAATAGTCATTATGTGGGCACAACGGCCCACTGTGTGTTTGCCCACTAAGCAGCTAACCAGAGATAGCCCTTAGTGTAGAGGCTGTATTGACATATTTAAAACTGGCACATCTTCTATTAATTATTGGATTAGCATCATACTGTAATTGTCACTGTAGTGTTCTCTTAGCTGCCATCCAACAAGCTTTACACACACATTCTAGATGTGAGATCTGAAAAATAGATATAATTGTTAGTAATGTGAAATATTTCATAAAAGTTAAAAACAGGTATTCTCATTTAACATGAAGAATGAGGCCCTTGAGACATACATACAAAACATACATTTCAATGTCCTAAAATAGAAGCTTGAAGTGAGCCAACTTGAAGAACAGCATAACACTCCATGTAGAGAATGCCATCCTGTGAAATCTGTGAAAATATAATATGTTTACAATAAGAATTTGTATTTAAATTCAAAGGCTAGTAATATACTACCTCTGTGAATCAGTTAATTGTGTATTACTTGTTATGTCTGAAATTCCCAAGTTAGAGCTAATAATAGGTAGCAGTTTAAGTGTTTGGGATTGTATATCCCTGTGTCTTAAACAGCACATTAAAGCAGGCAATTAGAATAGTTATAAACATCACAGTAACAATAGTTAAAACCTGGCCTAACAATAAGTATTGAAAATAAAAACCTGAAAATCTTCATTGGAGCATAAACCAAATATCTGTGTTTACATATAATATAATATACAATGTAGCTACATTGACAATGAGTGTGTTGTAGCCACCACCTCTATGGAGAGAAGTCAGAGTTCCAACAGTTTAAACACTAATAGTAATACATTTTTAAATTACTTAATATTTAATAAGAATACAGTTTTGAATTCACTTACCGGCGAGGGTGAAATCCACATAGATAGAGATTGTACATGATTTCATTGATTTCTCTGAATGCCTGCGAAGGTCCATAACGTAGCCGAAGTGTACAATTAACACATCGGCGAACTGATATTACCATAATACAGTGATATAAGGAGGCTCTGTCTCACAATCACTAATCACTTGTCACACTAAAATACTAGGAGCCTCTGTCTCACAACCACTTTTCAAAATAAATTGTACAAGGAGTCTATCTCGATTATAAAGTAAGTTACCTATATGGAGTCTCTTTCTCAAAATCACTACTTATTATATAACTAAGAACCATACTTGGAAAACGAATAACATTAATATGTTTACTTTTGCGAAAAACAAACGTAACGGCCATTCTTGTATAAACAATAAACATAATATAAACTTATAATGACATTATCCCACCCGCCAACCAATTTCAATGTTGCCAAGTGCATAAGTCATTTTATTATTATTATAATCGATATTTCTCATGATTATCATTTTCACAGAAAATATTTTCGTGTTAGGTATCATTATAGGAACTGTCAGGATATGCAACGTATGGTTAGAAATACTAATGAAATTAAATAAAGAGCTATTAATTGATGTGATCGTTGCAAATAAGCTTTGATAAAAGCAGTGTGCGCAAAGCAAAAATCTGTGAAGTGCCTCGCTTTAAAAATGATTGCGTTTGGTAGTAGAAACGGAAACCTATAGGCTATAGCAACCACTACCAAGCATTGCTAAAGAGTAAGTTGCTTTTATTTGAATAAGTCTTATTATTAACTTTTCACGCTAGCGAACCCACAAACAAGATCTAGTGACAGCTTAAAACAATATAATTGTAATTTCTGCTTAATAGTAAATGATCAAATAAATTTAAAGTCGATTTGATATATTTTTATATCATGGCAACACAGCGTAATAAAACGACAACAGAAAATGTAGGTAGGTATTAGGTAAATAAACAGAAATACTATAAATATCTTTGTTTTTTTTTTAATCCGGCAAATGTAGGGTCAACTAATACGAAATAAAATCATTAAAATTAAAGACAAGAATTGTAGATATTACTAACTTGTGGCACAACTTAAAATCATGCGATACTGCTTATGTGCATTCTCCTTTAATACCAAAACAGAACTCGTACGAGAAGCAATGATTCAAAACAGGACCGGTGTCATTTTTATAAATAAACTTAATAGAGTCATACGCATCGCTGAATAATAATCTGAACGGAAATAAAAAATAAACCTCAAACAACTTTTCATAACAAACTGAATTATTTATCAAGTCAAACGCTGAAATAACTTCTACATATACAAACATGGCAATCATAATTAGATCCGCCATCTTGGATGCGTCGCCCTGCGTGCGCGCGCGCATCGTTCAAAATGTCTCTTTTTATTTTTAAGTCCGTTCACACCATGTGTTTTAACAAAAAAAAAACTATTTTTGTAATAATATTGTTTAATCATTTTATGAAAATATGTTTCCTTTTTAAGTGATAGTGATCTAAAAAGAAGTGAGTCGCATTCCAGTCTAATCTTGAGGATATTTCCAAAATAGCATTTATGATTTTATGTACTAAATAAATATAAATACACCCAACATACATAGTTCTGACTCCACAGTAGGATACAAGTCCTGTGTCGTGGGTATCAGAAACTACGAGAGACTTTTCGGTCTCGTAAACACTCAGATCCGAAACAAATATTTGTGAATCACACAAACTTGTCTCGGTGCGGGGATCGAAAGCTGGTGTTTAGCCAACTGCGCCACGGGCTGTGAGAGTGAGATTTAATCGTAAAAGTCTGGCTAAAGTCTATATGCGTTGATCTTCTATGACAAACAGTTATTTGAATCCGCATAAAAACATGTATAAGAAATCTGATCACGAAACAAAATAAGTGCCAAAAAATCGAAACATGAACTCGAATCAAGTTAAAAATTAACTAAACCCCTTCCCGTGCGAACGAACCGTAAAATGGAAGATATACATCAAGAGCCAACCATGTGGATGTTCAATTTTTAACCGCGACATTTCTCGTGTTCTTAATTAATGCGACTGTGTGTTCTGAAGAAATTTCAGCCGCCACCCAACCGTGAAATATGTACGGTTTTGTTTTATAAAACTTTATTTTCTCCCTTTAAGCACAGTTTGTCTCTTAGATCTGAAGCGACAGTAACCGTACCAAAGTTCTATAGAATTGTATTATTTAGTAGCTGAAATTTCTACATTCTTAATGACCACCAGTAATTAACATACTTCCAGAATAATTGTGGAAACATTCTACTACTGTCCTTAATTTAGTTAGAAAAACAGGTACCATTACTTCTTTTCATTTTATATGATTTTTTAAACCAACCCCGTGATTAGTTTATAGTTTTTAATGAAATAGATTTTTGATTTTGTGACAAGAAAAATATCTAAAAAATAATTAATTTGTCACAGAAATAAAGATTGAAAGTAGAAAGGTAACTTTTATTAGACACCTATGAGGAAAACCTTCCGATAGAAGAAGACGATATTAGGACGGCACTTTGCGCCAAAAATAATTTTCAATTACATTCATAATTGCAAGCCTACGTGTGTTGAATCACATACGAGCAAATACATCGACGGATTTGCAATACAAATCACTCCTTGTCTAAATAAGTAAACGTATACGTCATAGAAATTGAACCCGCTATCTCGAGGTTTCTTTGCGGTTAACAATAATGAAATTGGATATCCTGACAACTGTGAATCACTGTTTATTTTAATAAACGTTAAAATAGCTATGACGTTTTAGAAAGCTTTGAAAATGTCAAGATCTGCTGCCATAAATATAGCCTAAAAGCGCAGACTACTTTTTATGACATTCATTGTTTTTTTTTTTAACACGATGTAAAGCTACATAAGCAGAGGAAAAAGGTAGGTTTTAGTACAAAAAGGCATTAAGGATATCTCTGAAAATATGATTATTTCTAGACATTTAAATAAATTATCAAGCCTTATGAGTAACAAATCAAAAGTGTTAACAAATTGGCAAAAGTGGCAGAATTTATTTAATTTCATACATGTCTGCCAACCTGCACTTTCCGCCAACCCGCACCAGGCCAGGGTGGTGAACTAAGGCCTAAACCCTCTCAGTTGTAGAACAACCCCGTGAGTGGGACGCATATGGGCTGATGATGATACAAGTTCCTGTCCTATGACAGTGCCTAAACATTTATATTCAGTGTTGTCTCTATGCCTTCCCAGAACACAAAAATCAGTTTTAAATAGTTCTAAGGTAAAGACTGACACTCACATCCCTGCAACCATTGAATAAGGCCCAATTTTTTTTAAAATCTCATTCTTACTATCATTTCCTCGAACCTGTAGCTACCCTTCTGACCGAAGATTACTTAAATAAATATAAAAATAAATAAATAAACCCAATAGTCACATACATAGTTCTGACCCCACATTAAGATACGAGTCTTGTGTCGTGGGTATCTGAAACTACGAGAGACTTTTCGGTCTCACAAACACCTAGACCCGAAACAAATATTTGTGGATCACTCAAACATTTGTCTCGGTGCGGGGTTCGAACCCGCGGCCTCTCGTTTCGCAAGCTGGTGTCTAGCCAACTGCGCCACGGGGCTGTGGGGGCAAAATGGGTTTTCTATTTAAACCCACTTCCATATGTTGCGCAATCCTTGTCTTTTTATCAGTGCTTTTTATTCTATTTTCTCCATCATGACTTTGTCACGCAGGAGAGAGAAAGACCAACAAAGAGATGAATAGTCTTATCAGCACTTAAGTCTAAGCTCAAGACGGGAGTAAAAAATTTTGTTTCATGGACTCAGATCCGATCAATCTTGTAGCTGAAACTGTGTGGTGAATAAATAACAGGGCGCTAGGTCCGTCAGGCGCCATTCCGATAGCGGGCCCAATGCCTCTGCCTTGTCCCAATAAATACGTTATGATCTCGTTACGGGATAGCGCGTGCAAAATTAATGCGGTCAGGTGCGCGCCCCTGTGGCGGACATCGTCTGTGGGACAAAATTGTAATTTGTATTTTTTCTTGATATACACCGTGTATTTTGACTGCCTTATGGGTTTTTTGCCATATTTTTTTTGCAATCAAGTGGTCTAGGGTTTAATTCCCGGTTAAAAGAATATTAAATTTCGGCTAGGAATATCAACATTATTAAATACGGCTGAATAAGATATAAACTGGACTAAGGTCTAAACCCTCTCAGTTGTAGAGGAGGCCCGTGCCCAGCAGTGGGACGTATTTGGGCTGATGATGATGATGAAGATAAAAAAATGCTGTATTATTAGAAAACTGTTCAAAGTAAATGAAATAGTTAAAAGATACTTACTATCGAAACTGAATTTCTCTTGTGTACGTTTTTTTCCACATATAGAATATTCAAACTCGACTTTGTCAATGTTTTCCAATACGAAAATAATTCCTATGCCAAATAACCAAATGATTTTAGCGGCCGGTTTCCAAATGTTATCCAACACACCCGCCGCTCAATGTTGACACAAACAGCGCAAATGTTTAAATAAAAATATTTTTTTCGATTTTAAAACCGCATGGTGTCCGATGGCGCGCCGCTTCCCCTGCTCCGCCTGGGGCGACACGCGCCGCGATTGGGTCGCACGGAAATACCGACAGTTATTTGTGTTTCTTCATATATTTATGCATATCAACGTGGCTTAAAATATTACGTGTAGTTGCGGTCCCGTGAGATTTGGCCTGGGAATATCCTTTTGTGTGCGAACAAAAGAGCAGGTAACCTTATGCCACATTAAAATTAGCTTCAATGAAATTCTAGAATGTTTCCATCCTATCCATAGTCGTAATGGCCTCGAGGTTTAGGCGCGCGGTCGACAATCTCGGCGGTCGCGAGTTCAAATCCCAGGCACACTGAATTCACAATGAATTATCACGTGGTTTAACGGTGAAGGAAAACATCGTGAGGAAACCTGCATACTCTTGACTCTGACGTTCTGTAATCGCATTTCACATAAACCAAGCTCCATGCATAATCCGGGATAACAACAGCACCTACTACAAAAACCAACACAATTTGAATCCAAAAAGCCTTGAACTTGCAAGATTCAAGCAGAACTGCGGTAGGCAAATCTGACACACGAAGCACAGCATCTATTTGTCGATGCGAGTCGCGTGTGCCGCCGCTTCGGCTCGCTCGTTGTCTGAACGTTGTGTGAATGGCAAACGCCTGGTCCACGCCGGCTGCACGTTAGCATTGTTGTCACAATGTCGGTTGTAATTGATTTTTGTTGACCCTTCAAGTTATACGTTGTTTGTGCAGATCGCTCCGGTAAGTGTTCGTGTGAGCGGATAAATCTCTGGTGCGTTGTGTGCTTTGTAATCATCTGATTTGGCTTAATGTGCTGGTTTTTAATCAAAATCAGTTTTTGTAGACAGCCCCGTGGCGCAGTTGGCTAGACACCAGCTTGCGAAACGAGAGGCCGCGGGTTCGATCCCCGCACCGAGACAAATGTTGGTGTGATCCACAAATATTTGCTTTGGATCTGGGTGTTTGTGAGACCGAAAAAGTCTCTCGTAGTTTCTGATACCCACGACACAGGACTTGTATCTTAGTGCGGAGTCAGAACTATATATTATGTGACTGTTTGGTGTATTTTTTACTTATTTATTTAATTTTATCCAGTGACTAATCATTGTGTCGCTGGAAATGCTGACAATATTGTATGTACTGGAGAATTTAAACCGTTTTAACTTTTTGTCAGTCGTCTGCTGTACAATTACGGTCACAAAAAACACTGAAATATTTTAAAGTTAGGTTCTTTTCTTTCTCCTATTGATCATTATGTATTTGTCATTTGTCATTATGTAGTTTTGTAACAGTTAATGTCACATTACTTTTATAATTCCTCAATCCTACTGCAATCGTATGCATAAGAAAATAAGGGCTACTTTTTGAGCTTATGAACATCGACAATGAACCAATTTTCTACCATTTAGATCATTACATCTTCTACTTTTTGATTCTCGTTTTTTTCTCCACAAACATCTCTATTGATTCATTCAGTAGCAGTTAGTTTGATTAACTAATACTAGGATCTATATCAGCTTTAGACAGACAAGACTCAATATATCCATGCATCCTGACCCACATATCAGATCAAACAGGAACTTGCACTAGACGATGTTGAAACTGTTCCCAACATGCACTGTTAGCGTATTCCAATCATTATTAATTACTGAAGCCTTAACGCAGCCGATGTCTTGCCGACTCACAGTACCGTCAGGATATCAATTTAGAATAGGTAGAATGAGTGGGTTGGCTTAAATTTACTGTTTAAAATACTCAGCAGAATTTAAAATTTAAATATGTATGCATTTCTATGTTCTTGATTTTTTTTCTATATTGTCTATATAGAAAAAAACCAACAAGCGAGGGGTAACCGCGTATTTAAAGGATACCAGTTCATTAACTAGGATGAAGGGAAACTGTCTTCCACATACTTACACTTCCTTTTCCCTAGAGCTGCCAGGAGAAACTATAATCTGCTATATGATTTGGTAACCAGTTTGTCATTACCTGATGTGCCTACCACGTTTCTTATTTATTACTTTTCATTTTAATATTTTATACGTAAAAAAATCTTTCTATTCTAAAACAAAAATGGTTTCATATAATTCAGTCCATGGCTCAATTTGTCAAAGTCCGCAGCTGAAATTAGAAGCCACTGTTCAATCACAATTTTTTGTTTAAAATCGTGTAATTTATTTGATTCTCGTCTTTTGCGTAAATTACAGACTCTGACTCATTATAGAAATAGTATGTATCTAAAATCACCTGCCTGCGTCAGAATACAGCTACAGTACTTAACGCTTATCTAGCTTTAATCACAAGGCTAAGCCGCCGATTAATCTACTACCACTACAAACCCTCCAACAGACTGGGGGTCGAAAGTACCCCATGTACCACCGCCCCCGCCATACATTATTACTCACGTATAACCGCGGGATAACTCAATATGTGGCCCTTCTAAGCGATTTAAGATCAGTCGATGGCTCTAAGTTCGCAACCGAAGGGTTATGTTGATTAATTTTGAGTTCCCCGCGATTTATTGAAATTTGACATAAAATTTAATTTCAAGGATCAAATGCTAGGTTCGTGGCTTAGATACGATATATTCGGTTATTGAAACGAGTCAAAGAATATTTTTTTAAGACTTGCAAAATGAAAAAAATATAATTTGCGAAATGAATTATGTTGTATTATTATGTATTATATTAAAAATCTAGAAAATTTCAATGTTAATAGTTTTGTCCCCTATTACGTGGGACGAAAATGTTCTCGAAATGTGGGTGCAGAAATACACCAATGCCTTCAGCTTCAGAGAATGAGGAATACAGGAATGAGTATATGCATGTATAAAAAAAATATGAAAATCCTTAATTTTAAAAAAAACTTGAATTTATTGTTTTAAAGCGTCTTTCTATAAGATAGTACTTAGCTTCAACAAAACGTAAACAGTCTTATCAACAACTTCAATGTCAATGTAATCAATCAAATTTTTATTTATTTATTTCATGGCTATTTATCGTTTAATAAATACAATCCACGGGTATTTTACCGTAAAACATTTTACCCCATAATATAAACGGAATAATGTAGCTTACCTAACTCCAAGTATATATTTGAATATTATAACAACATTTTACCCCAAATAAAGAGCATATGCCCATTTAAGACCCGAAATACGAGGGCAGTTTCACCCCTTGAACGGTCAATTCATGCATGACCCTTGAATACCGATAGGTAAGGATTTCAAAAATTACCCCATGAATAAAAATACGCTTATATCTCTTAATAGTATGGCCGCAGTGTATCCTGATGCGTTTGCTGAATGCACGGTTCTAAAGACGGGGCTACATTGGGTTACGTCTATATTAAAACTCCAACAGTTTTTTTAAATTTAAGTCTCATATTGTCAGTACAAAACTATAGGTAACATAATTATCTAGCAATAATATTACGATAAGTATGTCAATTTAAGTTTTATAGTTTTGAATTATGTAGTTTACAATTTAGTCATTGAAAATGTAACTGTGATCATGGAAGGCTACTGGTTCCTACAGCACAGGATTTCCCTATTATAAGTACCAGCCCTACCCCACGATTATAATCTTAAAATAAATATAATAAATTTGGAAAAATATTTTAATAATAAAAGATTGCCAACGTTGATTAATATCGAAAGAAGTGTATAATTGTGGAAATATTAACTATCAGAATTTATTTCTGGTTATATTCCAAACAGTGACATTATCTTAGGCATATTTCTGAGAATCACGCTTATGAGTAATATTAATAACATTATCTTTTGTAATTTAGAGATTATTTAAGGCTACTGAAATTTCACATGAACATTTTAGGATCACTTAGTCCTAGAATGTGCGTGTTTCATTTGTGTTTAGATAAATTACTCTCAGCTCTATGTAGCTCAAACCAAGAAAATATTTACAGTTTTTATCCCAATTCATATTACATTTTAAGCATTAGGCAGAAGTAATAAAAATATAACAAAATCTTTTTTTTAAGCAACACCAATATCATAAATTAACTCTAGATACAAAAAGGTATTATAACCAAAATAACAAGTATTCTTGCCACAACAAGTCTTAGATTCCAAATTGACTAACTACTAACATTTAACACGTGTCACAGTTGTCAAATCTACAGCAGTTGCAATAGTTATTGAATCTAATCGGAATCACTAAATATTAAGCTGCACTTTGAGATAATCACCGTTCATTCTGCACCGGGCCTTAGCAGAGACATTCAGAGCGATGATCCCTTATGAATAATGCATCACTTCTATATACATGCAGCTGTGTTGGGCGTCATACGGCGTTGTCACGCGACACAATCACTTGGTGACAGCATCGCATTCCGCTAAATGGACGAGGACCTTTTTCTATTGTTTTACTTTTAATTACACTGTGTTGGGATGTTAGAAAATATTGCTGGGTTTATGCTCTGTTTTGTCTGTACAAATTATTAGGAGCTTAGAGTTATTAGTTTGAATTCAGTAGTTTTTTTTTGTGATATATTTGGTAGTGATTAAACCACTAATGTAGATCGTGTTTGGAATAATAAATTTAATGATCTTCGCGAAACGTTTGGTATAAGTCAGAAAAGCAGAGGATTATGGTCAGTGTCCTATATTAAAGAAAGCCTAGTCCAACAATAGATCGCTCTAGGCTAAATATAATAGTGTCTATTTGGTCTCTCCTTTCTTCTCATCAATCATTCTTCAAGCCTATTGAAAACTGATACTTTCTCTCTTCGACTCTCTTAGTTTTTGAAACACTTGCCAAAAATCTTGTATCATAAGTATGTGTTGCAATCAAATGTGTGAGAAATTATAACGACTAATATTTATTTAAAAACTGTTATCTATACGACTGCCTGGTGGCTGAAGTGTGTATATGCCGTGCGTTCTAGTGGTCCCGAGTTCAATACCCGGGTCGGTCAATGTGTTATTGGGTTATCCAAAAAAAAAAAAAATTTACTTCTTAGTAGCAGCACGGCGGCTCACTCCTTATTACGTGGGACTGATACATACCTGGCGAAATGTGTAGAAATTCACCTCTGCCTACCCCTTCGGGGAATACAGGCGTGAGGTTATGTATGTATGTTATCCATACCTCTTAAATTCATTACTAAGACACTTACGACTAAATATAAAATTCCTTCCAACATAATTCCTTTCCTCTAGAACGTAAATATTTCTTAGTGTCCGGAAGAGGTCTAGAAACTGTAGTATTTCCTCGTACCCGGATGTTCCAAGTTGATTTTACAAGACACGTAGTTACAAGTTTATAGCTAAATTGTCTAATGATGATGAGTAAGTCTAGAAAGCGAAGTCACTACGCCTGGTTATTATGCAAACTGCGTTAGGACGTTTAGTATACATGCTAGTGAGTACAACTTGGTACGCAACCCTTTGTTAGTCATGTTTCCTGTGAATTACAATCACTTATTATTTTCCGAGTTTAAATAAGATGGAAAACTGCCTCAAATGAATAGTTAACAGAATTCTTGCCTCATATTTTGGTCGGAGCATACCATAATTAAATAAATAAATAAATAAATACACCCAACAGTCACATACATAGTTCTGACCCCACACTAGGATACAAGTCCTGTGTCGTGAGTATCAGAAACTACGAGAGACTTTTCGGTCTCACAAACACCCAGACCCGAAACAAATATTTGTGGATTACACAAACATTTGTCCCGGTGCGGGGATCGAACCCGCGGCCTCTCGTTTCGCAAGCTGGTGTCTAGCCAACTGCGCCACGGGGCTGTCGAAGAATTGCATTGCGAATTGCAAGAATATATTTAATATACACCTAACAGCCACACACATAGGTTCGCCCCACAATAAGATACGTTTCTCTGTTTTATAAACACCTAGCACGAATATTTATAGATTAAACAGATGACGGTAGAACTGAATACTTTACTTTTGTACTCCTACCTCCCTCCAACCCACGGCGTCATGATGGTCTCCAAGCATTAAGGTAATTAAAAAATCTACCATTTAAAAGTAAAACTTCCGCCCCAATTTCTAAGAATTCTTTAAGGAATATTTGCGGTCATGTGCACGATCCCACTTCTGCCGTATATGATTCACATAGCTATCAGTGAACATGGATCTAATTGTCAAACAATTGACCGCAGACTGAGTCAGGCCGTTACTCATTGTTCTTGCACAAATTACCACACACGTACTAACTCGGTGTTAACAACTTCAAGTATTTGGAAACGAGCACTTTCTAGTTACATTGGGAGTAATGTTGGCTTCTTAAATTTTTGGGTAAAATTTTGTACGTCAAGTTTCTGAATGTTTTTTTCGTGTTTTATGAATATGTGCGCGATCAAAGGGTTTCAGGGTCAGTGTTTTATTGTGTTTTATCATTTAAGAAATTTTAAGTATCTGCTCATCATCATCAGCCTCTCTTACGTCCACTGCTGGACATAGGCCTCACCTATGACACGCTAAATCTGCTCAAAGTTTGGAAATAAACCTAAAAAATCAAGTGGTGTTTGAAATAGGACCACATTTTCAGGGATAAAGCTGTGAATGTACTGATTTACAATATATGTATTCCTTATTTCAATCTGTAAAATATAGAAGATTCTCAAATTAAAAATAAATATGTAATGAGAATTCTACAAAGAAATTTATTGAAACCAATTAAATAATTTCCTGTCGAACTATATTCTATAACCAAAAACACAATAACGGTATATCAGACATCGACCAAGTTGAATAGACCTCTCAACCCTTTCATAAGCTAGAACTTACTACCGTGAACGGGGTCTTTTATGTGTCTAATTACACTGGCCGTTCCTATTCGACTCCACCGGATTGAATATTGATACGGCAGATGGCAGCATATCGGCACATAATTAATTTCTCAATCGACGTTACCCTGGGTCGGAGTGACCCATTTTCGTGAATTTACGTGTTTTGTTACGTCCCATAAGGTTTTTAGGGTTGGTCTAACCCATATTTTTAGTAATTTCTTGAATATTACACGGTAAAGGTTATATTTTTGTATGGAATGGAAAATTATATGCGTTTGTCAGCACGGGTTTAAGAAATATGTATGTAAGTATTTTAAGACCGGAATAATTATATTGACTGGTGAGTGGCGATCGCATTCAATATTGTTGCCATTGTCACTGCCGAAGTTTTAGAAAATAGATTTTTCCTTCAGAATATTCTCAGTAGCAGCACAGATTCTATTAAAATTAATTAATAATAATAAATAAATTCACCCAACAGTCACATACCTGCAAAGTTCTGACCCCACATTAAGATACAAGTCTTGTGCCGTAGGTATCAGAAACTACGAGAGACTTTTCGGTCTCACAAACACCCACACCCGAAACAAATACTTGTGGATCACACTCGGTGCGGGGATCGAACCCACGGCCTCTCTTTTCGCAAGCTGTTATCTAGCCAACTGCACCAAGGGGCTGCAATTATAAGCAGCAAGAGGCTAACCCTTTATTTCCTGACAATAAAACAGAGATAAAAACGTGAGTGGAAAGATACTCGTATACCTCTGCCTACCCCTCTGCTTTTGAGAAACAGTTTTAGGTAGAAGACCGGTCGGCAACGCGGGACCCGCGGTCGTCTTGCTTACGGCCCGTGAATGTTAGCATATTCTTTGTTTCTATGGGATGACCAATTACATAAGTATTATGTAAAATCTAGGGTAAATATCACAAGTGTGGCCCGCCTTTAGTTTATTTTGACACATTGCGGCCCTTGCCTGCCAAAAGGTTGCCGACCACTGATGTAGAGTAAAATAAAAGCAGAAATTAACTTCTCGCATTCTCCACACTCGACCATCCATAACGTGTGGCCCCATCGATCTTAGCTCAGTAATTACCGGAAGGATGTTGTTTCCACTAAACGCGGGAATCCTTCACGCCTCGTCGTCGCGGAGATGGGCTGACATCGATCACTTGAGAAAGCTGTTAGGCCATTCGGGTAAGACTGCGACTTTTGAACATAATTCACTAATTTACAAGGGAAATAATGCGAATGACCTTTAATATCAACCTGTGAATATCCTGTTATCCATTTTGACTCCCTGGTCACAAGGTAAAAATTTAGAGTTAAAGTGCTATTGGGTTTTCCAAGAGAAATTTCTCAGTTCCAGAACGAAGTCTTTTGTGCCCGAAACACAGTAAGAGACTAGACTACGTGGGACCTTAACCTCTGCCTACCCCTTCGCGAATACAGCCGTGAGGTTCTGTTTATGTGTTTGAGCGCATATATATATTTTTTTTGTGTAGACAGGTGTATTTTTGTCAATTGATGAAAGGTAATGGAAATCGTTTGAAACTTTATACTCTATTTGGGTCGTAGTGCAGTCAACATAAGTTATTTTTCCATTTACACCGCAAAGTTGCGAAACTAATACCATAGATATTATTGACGTAAAAAAAAAAGAAAAAAAAAAACAGAATAGCAATAAACGAAAACAAGAATTATAATTACTCATAACAAAAATTAAATTAATACAAACATTTCCTTATACCACACAATTATGCCAATTCAGAATCGAATTTACACAGGCCGATCCAAAAAGCGACACATTTCCCATCATTACCCAGTAAACACGATTACGTCAAAGTGACGTCAATATGATATTGCGCTATGTCAGGATTTACGTAAGATATACGTCAGATTTGAGTCACCTGTGAATCATTATTTCACACTTTTTGACGTAAGACTTTTACGTAATAAACATGACGTACGTATGATGTCCAGTTGACATCATTATTACCTAACTGACCTTAAGCTGATATAACAATGATGTCATAGAGGTGTCATATATCTCAGTAAACACGATTACGTCAAAGTGACGTCAATATGATATTGCGCTATGTCAGGATTTACGTAAGATATAGGTCAGATTTGAGTCACCTGTGAATCATTATTTCACACTTCTTGACGTAAGACTTTTACGTAATAAACATGACGTACGTATGATCCCATCCCATATACGTCCCACTGCTGGGCACGGGCCTCCTCTACAATTGAGGGAGTTTAGGCCTTAGTCCACCACGCTGGCCTAGTGGTGGTGGTGGTGATCGGGTCCAGACCAATCTTCTGCGTTACATACCTTATCTGGTCCAGATCGGGCATGCCCGGTCCGGTCCTTCTAAGGAACACGAAAATATTTCTAGTCGGGTTGTATTCCATTTTTTCATTATTCAAATCAATCATCTGCGTTATAAAACCTTGCCTGATCCAAATCGAGTATGCCCGGTCCGGTCCTTTAAAAAAAACATGAATGTATAGTCTTGAAAAATATGTTTAATTAAAAAAAAACTATTTATGAATTGATATTATAAATATTTTACTTAACATATTATTATATTTATTTACATTTAATTTTTCCAATTTTTTTTTGTTTTTAATTTAAATATCATTTTTATTTTTGTTTTGGTTACACAGTTTTTTTTTCTTTAAAGTAAATAAAATAAAAGCTATTATTTGCTTGTGATTTATCTTCATTAGATGGTTGTTTTTTGATCCTGGCTACCCATCCCATAGCCATCCCAATCTTTAGCATTATTCAATACTGAAGACAATGCTTGATGCAATTTATTGCAATAATTTCTTGGTTATTTTGGTATTTATGTCTTCTTGCATCTAAAATACAAAATTTGAATTAATTATGTATTTAATTAAATAAGTAATAATAAAAAAAATGGTGCAGAAATGCATCTCTGCCTACCCCTTCCGGGAATACAGGCGTGAGGTTATGTATGTATGTATCTATGCATGTATGCTATGTATGTATGTATGTATTAATGAACTGCTTTAATTTGAGAAATTCAGTCTTTAATATGTATCAATATTTCTTCTTTATAATTATTCTTGTGATGACTGCCTTCCGAACAGGGTGATACACAAAATTTTGAAATGACTGAATCTAAGTGATGTATTTAACATTTTATAGATTAAATAAATATTATTTCATTGCATATTATGTAGTATTTTTCCCATAAAGAGAAAAGTATAAATTTCAACATTGTCAGATAGAGCAACTACATATTATATTAGATCTTTCATATATGTATTTTAATTTTATTTTTTTTATCTTTCTTGCTTTATAGCAATAATGTATTTTAATTATCTTAATTAATGTATCTTATATCTTCATAATTGTTGTTAATGTACATCTTTATGTGCTATTTCTATACCCATATTTATGTCCCTCAAATTTGAGTTGATTTTTATTTTAAGTTATAGTTATAAGTAAAAAAATTAATATTAATTATTCAACAATATTTACATTTTAAACAATAAATATTACCTGCAATTTCAGCGGGTTTGTCAGTCAACTCTACCGCTGTTTGGCTAAATATATTATATATTTTTAATCAATCCTTTGATAATGCTTTTAATTTGGAAGTTTTTTCTACAGCAGCTGCTTTTGCTTTAGACTGCTCATTATCAGTAGAGAAAGCATAGGGTTCTTTGTCCAATCTTATTATTTTTTCCTCTGCCTCTTCCATTGTTTCTGATAACATTAATTGTAATTATGCATTACTTTCTTATTATTCTGACAATAAGATATCAATTCTCACAAATCTATAATTCAAATAACAATAAATTACCTGCTGTGCCACATATTTGAACATGAAACGTTGGCCATGTCGGATCAGGCTCATCACAATGTTTCACCATTGTTTGTAATAATTTACAATACTTAGCACTTTTTAACAATGATTCAGGCATATATTTACCACCACCATATTCTTTGTAATGATCTAACCAAGAACTTGGTAGTATATCAATTTCTTTATTGGATGAATCTTTTACAAATAAAACTAATGCATAAGTATAAGTCATCTGAAAAAAAAACGGATTATTGAAATATAAAATTATTTTAAAAATAGCAAAGAATTGTAATGTATTTTTTCAATGATTTTTTACTAACCTTGAATGTTTTACGTAGGTAATTAAACTTAAAAACGAAGCTTTACACACAACACATAAATTTGTATTTAGTTAGTTTAGTCCACAAGTTCGTATTTTTTACACATACACACTGAGTAAATGTCTAGATATAGGTTTATAGTACTTGATACACTTTTTTTTGTTTAACATACAATATATTCATTATTCTTAACTATGTACTGTTAAGGTGATTAGGTTTTTGTATTGAACTTATTTAATCTTCACCTACATTATATTTTACATTAATATACTAATCGATATACAATTTTAAATAATATAAAAAGTATAATTAGTGATACATTCAATAATGCTTTTTTATGACACAAAAGTCTTTAAATGATAAACACTTCACTTCAACTACACTGTGAACAAGTTCCGACATGTTGCTTCATGACGTCACGCGCTATCACTAAATTTATATTATACACCCCATGCGTTGCTAATGTTGTGTTTGTTAGCCTAAATAGTAATATTTAGTAATTATAAATGTATTTCATTATAATACCTTACAATATTATATATTTACATTATTAAAAGCTTATGCGTACAGACCTTTTACTAAATTATTGTAGTAATAGTAAAATTGCATATTGATGATTTTATTACTTATAAGTATAATTAAAATTGTCAATAACTTTAATGAGAATATAATCTTGATTAATATAAATTAATTATTGGACTTTATAAAAATATTTAAAAATAAGACCGTCAATTGATGTGTATAAAAATGGTGTCGTTGGAATTGTCAGTTGCAAGACGGATTGATATTTTAAAATATAAAAGTTGTTAGAAATATAAAAGTTGAAGACGTACTTGTTTCTCAACGAGTGTTACCCTTCATGTTTATATTAATATTTTTGTAATTTTTTATTTATTGAATACAATTCAATGTAATTTTATATTTAATGCACAACACACTTAGATATCAGGATATTTATTTATGTTTGATACACATATTTTTGTTATAGGTATTATACCTACACAAAATATTTTAATAACTCTTTAGTTTATTATTTTTTTTGATAAGCCTACATTTGTATATTAAATTACATTTCTGGACCAGACCTGGTCCTGATCCAGTATGCCTTACCATACTTGATTACATTTAACATCAGGCTATCCTTATCTGGACCAGACCTGGTCCTGATCCAGTATGCCTTACCATACTTGATTTTTTTTTACATCAGGCTATCCTTATCTGGACCAGACCTGGCCCTGATCCAGTATGCCTTACCATACTTGATTACATTTAACATCAGGCTATCCTTATCTGGACCAGACCTGGTCCTGATCCAGTATGCCTTACCATACTTGATTATATTTAACATCAGGCTATCCTTATCTGGACCAGATCTGGTCCTGATAGGGCTTGCCGGATCTGGCATGCCTCATTCTATCCTGATCGGGTCCAGATACATGATCTGGTTGCGCCTTATGTTTTTTCTAGTCGGGAATGTGATGGAATTTTTACGTAAATTTTATATCAAAATATTGATTCATATTTTATGTAAGAATATGATGAAATTCTTATGTAACTTTTACGTCAGAACATGACTTCGACATGACGTCACCCGAATGACGGTATATGACGTATCATGTACGTAGCATTGGATTCATGAAGATGACGTCATATTAAAGTCAAATTTAATGTCAGTACCATGTCATAATGATGTAATCCAATATGACTTCATATTGAGGTCATAAATAAAGTCACCATTACGTCATGTTTACGTCACTACGTCATAAAATTTGATGATTTCTGTATGATCTACGAATGACATCATTTTAAGGTCATGTGTTCACTGGGTACTACATTTACATTCAAATTATCCAATTTATTATCACATTTTACAAGTGTGAAGATAATAAAACATAAAGAAACAAATTAACTCATCCACCAATCGAACGAATGAATGAAGCTGAACGAGTGTATCGCTCACGAGATTCAATTGACGTCGCAAATTGAGTGAACGCGTGACCGGTTGACCGTAAAACTGTGTTGTTGCAAATGTAAAAATGTGGAAAAATTGCACGAATCATGTTTATTTGCAAATCTACTTACGTGTGGGTGCTGGGTCGGCATTTTTACATTTTCAGCAATTTTGGGGTGTTTTCTGTGCTAGCTGTCGGTACTGACTTGGGTTAGGTGCTGTATAAACAGGACTTGCGTGTTATACGAGTACCTATTACTGGGGAGGTGTATTACCATACTCATGTTTTGCTTCCCGTATATGTCCCAATCAGGACGTGATGGCCTCGACGCTTAGGCACGCGGTCCAGTATCTCGACGGTCGCGGGTTCAAACCCCAGGCACACACCTCTGACTTTTCTAAGTTATGTTTTTAAAGTGTATTCACAATTAATTATCACGTACTTTAACGGTGAAGGAAAACATCGTGATAAAACCTGCACACCTAAAAAGTTCATAGGAATTTCTTAGGTGTGTAGTCCCCCAATCCGCACTACGCCAGCGTGGTGGAGCTAAGGCCTAAACCCTCTCAGTTGTAGAGGAGGCCCGTGCCCAGCACTGAGACGTATATGGGCTGATGATGATGATGATATTATGTAAAATACAATTAATGAAATTAGGTCAAAATCGAAAAAATAAGTAATTGCCGTTTTGTGGATGATTTTCAAAAATTTCAAAATGAAAAACCTTTCACCCAATATGACAATCAGACCTCGGATATCTTGATTCTCAACTGAACTCATTCTCCATTCGCTCTCATATTATCTCCTTCGACATCATGGCGGGGTCTTATCTAA
Organism: Hemaris fuciformis; assembly: GCA_907164795.1. Lineage (NCBI taxonomy): Eukaryota > Metazoa > Arthropoda > Insecta > Lepidoptera > Sphingidae > Hemaris > Hemaris fuciformis. Next base: position 15,857,987 of record OU015438.1, on the reverse strand, counting down.
ATCAACATTTCCTCTTAAGTTTATCCCCGAGTCCTTTTTGCCTTTTTTCTCATAGTTAGGAGCGCTATGACGTCATTATATATAAGCCACTATCCACACTTGCCTCTACAAATACCGCGTCTCCCATTGTATAAATATTTATACAGCTTCGTGAAACGCATTATCAGCTGTGCGGAAGTGTATAACTTGAGTTTCAGTATTTTTATTTAAGACTATTCTTGTAATGGAAATGTAGGACAGTGGCTCACATGACACGCATAAAATAACAGCAAAAATAGTTTTGATATATTGAAATATATGTATAACAAAACAAAACAGACTACAGGATTAATATTATAAATGCGAAGGTGTAATTATGATTTATTATTATTATACGACTGCCTCGTGGTCTCGCGGTACAAGTATGTGCCGTGCGATCTAGAGGTCCTGGGTTCGATTCCCGGGTCGGGCAAAGTGTTATTGGGTTTTTCCATTAGGAAATTCTCGGTAACAGCACGGAGTCTGGAATTGTGCCCGAAAAACGGCAATAGGCTCGCCCCCTATTACGTGGGACTGATACATACTTGGCGAAATGTGGGTGCAGGAATGCACCTCTGCCTACCTCTTCGGGGAATACAGGCGTGAGTTTATGTATGTATGTATGTATTATTATAAATGCAAAGTTATTTCTTTTGATTTTTGCGACAAAGATATCGACCATGGTCATTTACTTTTTTATATCATAAACATAACATTAAAATAAAGCAAATATAATTCAGGGCGACTTACTTACTCGGTAATAAAGCTACCAGTCTGAGTTAGCTTAGCACTTATCCCCAAATGTTATCAAAATTAATTATTTCCCAGCAAAAACTCGCTCAAAAATTAAACACATATTTTACGGGAAAAAAGGTTTATACACTTCGCAGCGCGGCGGCAGCAGTGCTTACAAACAGCTGTCGTCCGGCTGAGACAAATCTTGAGACGAACTATTCTAACATTTGTTTGTGAACTTCATTCAAATCACTTTTTAATAATAAAACACTATTTGGCAGTTTTAAAGTTTAGTTTTAAAGTCTGAGCTGTGAGACTATAAGTTTTCAGTTAGTCATTTTATTTATATCAATCTTGGAGATTGTTTTGAAATATTTATGGGGTGCAACTGCGATTTTTGAGGAAAAATTATGATTATTTTTTGTCGCTTTAGCAAGTTAGCGGATTAGAAAGTTGAAGTGGCAATGGGCCGGGCACATAGCGCGGAGAACTGATGGCCGATGGGGCCAAAAAGTTCTCGAGTGGAGGCCACGTACCGGAAAGCGCAGCGTGGGACGTCCTCCGATAAGGTGGTCAGACGACCTAGAAAAGGTCGCAGGACGTCGCTGGTTACAGGCTGCTTCCAACAGGTCCCTGTGGAAGTCATTGGGAGAGGCCTATGTCCAGCAGTGGACTTCCATTGGCTGATGCATTGGATTAGTCGCTTTAGGCTGTCTTGTGGTATCTCCTTACGTACTGGATTACGGCTTTTGTCCTCACATTTGTGCCCAATCATATTGGAAACAGGGATAGCTGGCCCTGGAAAAGCGATAAATATAAAAGCAATTCTCGTCAAGATTAAAAATCGAAAATATGTCCATCCCTAACAGGATTTAATGTAAAGAATCATCAAACCCTTTTTAAGGCCCAGGTCTGCTCAAACCTAGGGCTATAGGAGTATTTATATGTAATTATGTTATATGTGTAGACAGATATCCTTAGTAAAGACAAAGTTATCAGTATTCCTCCAACGAACAAACGTAAGATACAGTTTTGTTTATTACATTCCGAGCCGTTCTTTCCTCATACGGAAATTATTATACCCATAAGTTGGACCTAACGTGCTCCCATACGTTTTATTACGCGGAGAAATGTCTTTATTAAGTCGAAGGCATACGTCTTGCGATGTGTTATCGCGTCCCGTTTCTACTCTGATTTTGTTAATTAAAGCTATGCGTGCCCCATTCGTTTTGTATCTAAATGGGAGGAAAAACATGTACATTATATCTGTTACGCCTGTTGGAAATTGTTTCATGTTGAATCGTTCTGGAAGTTTCTGAGTATATTTGACTGAAACGATATTGATTTTTTAAAAGATTTATTATGTATACAAGCAGAAAATATAGTGCAAGTAAAAGTACAAATGCTTTTGTTGGGTATCATTATAATCAATTTTATTTCATATTATTTCTCATGAAATTAAATAAAAATATCATACTTTCCTCAATTAAATAAATGAAATAAGCGAGATGTTTTTGAAAAACTTTTATACACTCAGTCCTATATTACAAAAGTTATGGAAGTCGATTGGTATCTATTTTTGCCCTTATATAAATAAATGTAAATAATAAAAGTTATGAAGTTATGTGTGTATTCACAATGAATTATCACTTGCTTTAACGGTGAAGGAAAACATCGTGAGGAAACCTGCACACCTAAAAGTTCTTAGGTGTGTAGTCCGCCAACCCGCACTAGGCCAGCGTGGTGGACTATAAGGCCTAAAACCCTCTCAAAGTTAGAGGAGGCCCGTGCTCAGCAGTGGGACGTATATGGGCTGATGATGATGATGATGATGAAATAATAAAAAATGTAATAGAAAATGCATAAAAAAATAAAGAATGTGAATAATTAATGTTATTGTAATTACCTATTATTTAATCATTACACTGATTAATCAAGCCCTCTTTGAGAATCTTAATACATTTGCAACATAATAGATTTTAATACTACATTCAATCTTAAAACATTTTCTATGATTAAGACATTTAAGTAACAAAACACACATCAAAAAGACAAACTCCTGACAGTATCACGTCAGAAATCCTAAGTAAATCTTTGGTCCCAAACATCAGCCTTTAATCCCAGCTATGCAAATGAAAGCCAACTGACAAGTCACCTGCTAATCTGAGACGTGGTAAAGTTATGATGTCGGGCCGAGGCACAATGCGCGGGCCAGATGGATCACACCGGGGTCGTGCATGCATTGTAATTTATACGCTGACGGCAAGCCAGGTAACTGTATGAGGTACGAAAGAACAGTGCAAAAGAAGCTAACTAATAATATCATTGTTTTTTAATGGTACTATTAGATATTTTAATCATCATCATCATCAGCACATATAGGTCCCACTGCTGGGCACGGGCCTCCTCTACAACTGAGAGAGTTTAGGTCTTAGTCCACCACGCTGGCCTAGTGCGGGTTGGCGGACTACACACCTAATAAATTTCTAAGAACTTTTATGTGTGTAGGTTTCATCACGATGTTTTCCTTCACCGTTAACGTACGTGATAATTATTTATGAATACACACATAGCTTCGAAAAGTCAGAGGTGTGTGCCTGGGGTTTGAACCCGCGACCGTCGAGATTCGTCGTGATTGCCTCGAGGTTTAGGCGATATTTTAATACTGGCATGTAAATATACAACGCTACATTTGACTGTGAATCTAAAGAAGTCCCTCCTTACAGAGTAGTCAAAGACGTCAATTTTTAGTAAGTCGACGTTATTGTATCTGCTGTGATACTTTTTAAAGGTAGAATTATTGATTCAGGGATGTGGAAAGCGAAGAAAATAGAGGCTGGAAAGTATTCCGCAGCTTAATTGTACAAAATTTTGTAGTTCATGTTTTTATTGTGATAAAAAATATATCCCTTCAATTTGGTCTTTATTAATCTGATTTTAAATGTACATACATACATAAACTCACGCCTGTATTCCCTGATGGGGTAGGCAGAGGTGCATTTCTGCACCCACATTTCGCCAAGTATGTATCAGTCCCACGTAATAGGGGGCGAGCCCATTGCCGTTTTTCGGGCACAATTCCAAACTCCGTGCTGCTATTGAGAATTTCCTAATGGAAAAACCCAATAACACTTTGCCCGACCCGGGAATCGAACCCAGGACCTCTAGATCGCACGGCACATACTTGTACCGCGAGACCACCAGGCAATTTTAAATGTACCGCCGGATAAATAACTTAGGTTGCATTGATTCAGTGAACCTGGTAAAAACAGAACCCCTAAACATGATAATAATTTAGCAAAATGAATACAACTTACCATACAATATAACAATTAAAACTATCATTGAAAATACATTATTTAAATACCACTTCCAAATTTCCTAACTCATAGAATAGAAACAAAGCTTAAATCTTAAGTACAAGTGGAACGCATAAATCCGAGTGCTGGGCCCTTTCGCCTGCGGCCCGGCCGAGCATCGAACCCGCACCTCGTTCGTACATCGCGATATTAGTGTGTGAACGTTTTGAGTTACGGGAATAGCTCGTAGAAATGACGACCTTTCTGATTTAATGTTTCCTACAAGATATATATTTCCTATTCTTGCTATTTTATATCATTTTATTAAACACGAACTAGTGATAGCGACTTATTGATAATTTTGTAACACATAAACATTATTTGTACCGTGATTCAAAATTTAATCTGATGATATTATAATTGGCTCATTAGATACCAAATAGTTCCCAACTTATATAGAAAAAAAGAAGAAACCAAACAATAATACTTCCAACAGTAAAAAAGTATATTGATGTATATTATTGAAATATAATAATGTCATGATGATATTTAAGCTGTCCAGATCAATTTAAAGAAGTTTGTAGTAGTGACGTGGTGTATAAGTATCCTCCCAAATATATTATAATAATTAATCATAATCCCACATTAAGACCAAAATTTAGATCTGATGTGAAGGAGTCTCGTATCATACACATATTTACTATTATCTCAAACGCAATAATGATGAAGTCTTGATGGCCTCCAGGCTTAGACACGCGGTCGAGAATCTCGGCGGCCGCGGGTTCAAACCCCAGACACACACCTCTTACTTTTCTAAGTTATGTTTTTAAAGTGTTTTCACAAAGAATTATCACGTACTTTAACGGTGAAGGAAAACGTCGTGAGGAAACCTGCACATCTAAAAGTTCTTAGGAATTTCTTGGTGTGTAGTCCGCCATCCCGCACTAGGCCAGCGTGGTCGACTAAGGCCTAAACCCTCTCAGTTCTAGAGGAGGCCCGTGCCCAGCAGTGGGACGTATATGGGTTGATGATGCAGTAATGATTCTTCATTGAACTTGAATTTTTTTATAAAAATGATGTTTTAATCGACCAAATATCGTGAGGGACATCTTGATAACAAGAACTAGACGTTCTTATCAGGGCCGCGTAGTACCTCTTGGACCCCGATTTGCCAGGAGTAATAAAAGCGAGGTAGGCCGTTTGTGCCCTAGATTCATGGAACGAATGTCTGGGTTAAAGATTTAACGCCTAGATTAAAAATGGAAACTGCCCGTTTTAAAGCCAATGATTTAATGAATGGAGCCATTTTGTGGTTTAACGTTCATTTTACGGTACGAGCTTGAAATGGGACTTATTCATCAGGTAGTTTAAATTGTAGATTTTAGTTTGCTTCTTATGTAACCTATCTCAGTTAGAGAAGAGGCCCTACTAATCAATATACTTGAAAGTACGGCAATAGAATATTACGTATATACACTAATGCTCACACCTAAACCCTCTCAGTTGTAGAGGAGGTCCGTGCCCAGCAGTGGGACGTATATGGGCTGATGATGATGATGACATGAAAACCGGTTGTTGTCGAAACGCGAAACGTATTATTATATGAGGTACAATTACATTTATGTTGAACTCAACTGTATTATTGGTCCTGGATATAATTATGCTGCATGTCAAAGGTCCCAAAGAAGGTCAGAGTTGTACAAAATGTTAATGATTTCTTTGTTGATTTTTTTTCAGTAGCAGCTCAAGTCTAGAAATGTTGGTAAACATCAATTAACTCGTCTTTTATTAAGTGGTACATGATATCTAGAAAAGTATCTGGTGAAAGGTGGACTTAGAATCAAATTTCTTCTTATCCATCAGAATATATGGGCTTAAGACTATGGATCTATGTCAACATTTATTTATATATATCTTTTTTATTATACCGCGGAACAGGATAGTTTGTTTATTCAACATTATAAACATGCCTAACGATCTAATAACATTAGTTTTGTGTTATTATAATGGTTATCAAAGTTAGCAGGGCTTAAATTTACAACTGTTGAAGCTGGTATCCTCACGATGTGTCCCGACTAGCGGTATTAGAGATTTAACTAAGATTAACAAGGCTTACCACTAACATAAGTCTACTGTAATGTGTCATGTCATATTTATGAATAAATTTTGATGGTTTGTTTACGACTTGTGTGCAGCGTGTTTGGTGTATCATAGCTTATGAGTCTGTTGAGTGTTCAAGTTCATAGTAAATTTCTCTATAAGCCCATATAATGATAGGCCTTAGTCCACCATGCTGACCTAGTTCAAATTAGTGGACTACACACTTAAGAAATAACTCGCTGAAAATCTATTCTCCTTTGGAATGCACTCCCCGCTGAAATTAGGTCGGTTACAACCCGCCTGACATTTAAGTTGATAGTTCGGCAGCTATTTTTTAAGGAATTGAGTTGATAATATAATATCCTCTATGTATTTATGTTTATGTAATATGTACGTATGTATATGAGTATGATTCTATATGTGTGTATGTATACTGGATTATATTACATATTTTATATGTGTATTCCTATTTTCTTGTTAATCTTAATATGTTAGTATATATGTATGTATGTATCTTCACCAGTTCGTTATTTATTTAGTTATTTATGCACCTACTTCTTCTATCTCTGCATCACCCATAGGTCGACTGTAAGAGAATGCCTAAGGAATTATGTCCGCCTTTATACAAACTGTATAAAAAGCATAAATAAATAAATAAATAAAATTTCTAAATGTGCAGGTTTTATTTAAAGACAATAATTGCGATTACACTCATAACTTTGAAATGTAAAGAAAAAGAGAACTTATAGCTAAGAATTTACAGATTATCGAAATTTTGTTTCACCCAATCCTATTTATGATATATCACATAAAAATTGAAACATCTGTCCTACTCTCAAGAATTGAGACATTAAAATCGATACTAAACACAAATAATCGCAACCAAAAGCGGTCAATGTGCAACTGCCGATAAATCTCTCTGAAAAAACCACATAAAAGGGAATAGTCTATAAAACGAGCCGCGGTGTAATATACGTCTATTAGGGTGGCCACTTGAATCGCACTAAATCTCTGGCCACCCCCTGAAACATACTGTTTTACAGCTCTTAGCCGAGTCGATACGTCGCGGAAGTTTAAATACGTCGGGGGATTGGTGAAAAATCTGGGATCTACGTATTTTGTTGAAGGAATTTCAATGAGACTGCTTCATGGTCTGGTCCCGGGTTGGGCATAGTGTTATTGAGTTTTTCCATTAGGAAATTCTCAGTAGCAGCACGAAGTCTGAAAATGTGCCCGAAAAAATCGCAATAGGCTCGTCCCCTGTTCGTCATCAGCCCAAATACGTCCCACTGCTGGGCACGGGCCTCCTCTACAACTGAGAGGGTTTTTAGGCCTTAGTCCACCACGCTGGCCTAGTGCGGGTTGGCGGACTACACACCTAAGAAATTCCTAAGAACTTTTAGGTGTGCAGGTTTTATCACGATGTTTTCCTTCACCGTTAAAGCAAGTGATAATTCATTGTGAATACACACATAACTTCGAAAAGTCAGAGGTGTGTGCCTGGGGTTTGAACCTGCGACAGCCGAAATTCTCGACCGCGCACCTAAACCTCGAGGCCACTGTTACGTAGTATTAATGCATGACTGGCCAGAGAATAAAGGCGTGAGGTTATGTATGTATGATATTTAATCCATCTAGGTAACCACTGTACATAAGGAGTAAAACCCGTGTATGCGTGAATTCTGTAAAGATAATCCGGCAAAATTTTATTGACTGTTTTGATAGCCTTAATGATTTACGCTAGTTACAAAGATATTTATTTCCCTGCGAAGATCCGATGGCCTTCTTTTCACAGGCTGTTCTCGAACTAACAATATTATTAAGACTATCTACAAATAATTCTAATTGCCAAGTTTGAAAGTTAGTTGCAGTTTCCGTATAAACTCTTCCTATCAAATTGAAAACACTGTTTTTTCTTTTAATTCATAAGTAGCTTCTTATTGAATGCAATGACTAGCTCGATGCTCCTTTTGTATGAGAGACGGGTTCTATTCAGACTCAGAGATGATTTTAAATTACAGCAAACGATCCAAAAATATGCAGGATTTTTCGGGCTAGGACCACTCGTAACGCATCAATTTTAAAACATAATATATACAGTAGGTAATTGAATAAAAACCCGATCTTAAACTTGACCTACAACACGTAACCAACCGTGGTAAAGACCGTATATATCCCCGTGCGTTGCATTTGATAAATTTTTAAATCGAACGAAATTACACCCGTGAGGTTTTCAACCGGTAGGATGGGCGAGCCAAGGGTGGGGAATTTAGATTTTCAGGTAATGCTTTGCTTTTTGTGAAAAAAAAACCTTCCTTGGAGATGCTTTTTTTCTTTTTGATAATAAAATTTATTATCAGACTGTCTCGTTGGTCCGACAGTACAATTGTGTCTCGTGTGATTTAACGTCGCAGGTTTGATCCTCAAGTCCGGCAAAGTGTTATTGGGATTTTCTATTCTCAGTAATGGAGTCCATTCTCAGTAAATATGTCCCGAAAACGACAATAGCGAGCCCATGTCCCATAACACGTTAGTTCATCATGATCAGCAGCCTTTCTTACGTCCACCGCTGGACATAGGCCTCTCCTATGGCACGCCACTGGGCTCGATCTTCGGCTCTCCTCATGCAACCGCTGCCAGCCACCCTGCAAATATCGTCAAGCCACCTAGTCAGAGGGCGCCCTGAACTACGTTTGCCGAGTCGTGGTCTCCACTCCCGAACCCGTTTCCCCCAACGGTTGTCGGTTCTGCGACAGATGTGACCTGCCCACTGCTGCTTCAGCTCGCTAATCCTATGTCACTAAGGCTATGTCGATAACTTTGGTTCTCTGACGGATGGCATCATTTTTGATCCTTCATATTTCATTCCATTTTTGATCTTTCAGAGAAACTCCTAACATAGCCCACGCACACGTGTGTTACAGTTAGAGATATGTAGTTGCAGAAAAGCACGTTTATTAACAGGGGTGAGAGAATGATTGAATCTTAGTTTCATTAATTTAAGAAACTATTTTCATTGCATTCAGTAAGATTTCACAAATCTGAAATAATAGCAAATAAACTTAGATTGTTACTAGAGACAATCAATTTATATTACAAACGTCTTTCAATAAAAACAAAAGTAAATCAAACGCAGAAATGTATCGAAAAGTATACAACTTAAATATTGATCAAGACACTAGAAAACTTTCCAATGTCACTCCGAGCGGCAAAATTCGACTAAAAATGGATGGGCAAGTTGTGCATCGCCGACCGATTTGAACACAAACGACTTTCAAACCTATTAAAAGCTCAGAAGGTGGATCCAGCGGCAACGATTCCGTGGCGGGACGAGTTAGGAATATTTTCTAAATTCAGTCTCTTCGAAACATTCCGATATGGCTTTTGAATGACTAACAATTGTGCTGTTCTAATATCAACTGTTTTCTTTGTTGCACAAAGTATAATTTTGAATGCAATACCTACATCTGAATTATTTTTTAAACAGATTCATTGAGGTGTGTTTACAAATACAATTCTTGACACCAGTAGGCCTACCATGACCTTTTAACAAACGATTCAATTGCAGTTTAGGTTCTTAAACTGAATCGTTTATTTTGGTACCATGACGTTCTTTAAACAAAGTCGCATTTGAATTGTTTCGCAGCTAGTGAATGAACGAAACTTAAAACTGGATCGCTTTGATGGAAAGAGACAACGCTATACATTTATCGTTTCTCTCATCCACCATAGTAGAGTGCGTTCTGAAACTCAACATTTTAAATTGTCCGTATTTATCATTACTATTTTAATCCTATTTTTATGTTTATTTTATTATTTTTATATACTTAATTTGTAAAAAAAAATAGTGACGTATAAAGGCCTTTATAATTATTTTGATTGTAGTGAAATAAATGATATCGGTACATAACTCTATAAATAATTTGACATTAAAAATTGATTCAAGTTTCGAACATGTGTTATTCAACATTCGCATCATCAAGTCGAGGTTGGAAAAAGGGCGGGAAGTGTTCGGATCGGAGGGCGCGTTTTTTGTTTTTCTCAAATATAATTTTTATTTTTTTCTTGATAATGGTGAACGGGGGATTAAGTGTTGCTTGTCGGTGTTGTGTGTGGTGTGTTTGATTTAGTTTTCCCTTTTTTCTTCCCTGTCTCGCTGTATCTGGTGAGTCTTTTCTGGTGATTGTTGGCGAGAGGATGGAGGAGCCTCCTGATCCAGGAGGGACGGTCCCACCGATGCAGTGGGACGGGGAAGGGGGAGGTGAGGGGTGAATTTGATACGCTGTGTGCAATATCTACGAGTGGTGCTTGATTCTCTGTTCGCTATTGCACTGGAAGGGATTAAGGGTTGTATGTGGGAGGGACGGGGGGCGCGCCTTTCAGTTTGGAAATTTCCCGCCTTTTTTTTCATCATTCATCATCATAATCATTCATTTTTCATCATCATCATCATCATTCATTTCATACATTAAATTAAATTACTGAAGACTTGGCAGCATGGTCTTCGACCTTAGCCGGTTCCTTGAGGAACAAAGAAAAAACAACAACAAGTCGAGGTTGATGTGGCGGTGGATTTGATTTGTTAATTCTACGTTTTAAATAAATTTGAATTAAAATTGTATTAAACAATGGGGTAATTTATATTTTGAACATTCATATTTAGCATTATCAATTTATAAATTGAGTTCTTGTAATTTTTACCGCGTTTCGCTTACAAAAACATTTGTATCACCATTGGTATTTCAAGTGCTTTTTATTTTCAATATAGTAAAGCTATATGGTGTAGAGTTACTTATGGCGAACTCGAACACTTGTGGGAGTTTCTTTATAAGCACAAGATATGTTATATGTTATAGCCATGGGCTATAACAAAACATCACATTTTTAAACTTTTGTTAAAATATATAAGGGAAATTAAAGAAATTATGCGAGGAAGGTACTCAACATATTTTATTTACAACTATAAAATATGAAATATAAATAAAATACAAAAATACATTAAATTATAATATAGTAAATAAAATATTATTTATTATAGATGCTTCCACTCTTGGTTGGTGTAGTACAACACTCTGTGCACCAAAAAGCAACAATAGCACGCTTTGAGAAGCCCAATTGTTCTTTCGATTATGTTCCTTGTCCGAACATGAAGAGCTGTATAGTGGCTGTCTGGTGTACCTGGGACTGCAAAAATAGCTGGAGTCATCATATATTTGCGTAATGGATACCAAGAATCTCCTGCAAAAAAACAAGTATTATTTTTAAGCTTCATGGTAATTAACTTAATGCAATTAAAAAATAGTCGTGATGGCCTCGAGGTTTGGGCACGCGGTCGAGAATCTCGACGGTCGCGGGTTCAAACCCCAGGCACACACCTCTGACTTTTTCAAGTTATGTGTGTATTCACAATGAATTATCACGTACTTTAACAGTGAAGGAAAACATCGTGATGAAACCTGCACACCTAAAACTTCTTAGGAATTTCTTAGGTGTGTAGTCTGCCAACCCGCACTAGGCCAGCGTGGTGGACTAAGGCCTAAACCCTCTCAATGGTAGAGGAGGCCCGTGCCCAGCAGTGGGACGTATATGGGCTGATGATGATGAATTAAAAAATAAACTTTTTTGGGTTACACCAATAAAGTGTATAAATACATTGCTTAATGTTCTAAGCAAATTATTTACACTTTATAATGTTTAAGGCAAGAGGCCTTGTCTATGTATAATAAGTTGCATGCATTTATTTTGTCTTTAATATGATATTTATATCATAACTGACCAAGTAACCAAGTAGATTTGTCAAGACTTTCCAAATAATGTTTTAAAGGGTACACATGCCATATAAATGAATCATGTGTAGCGCCTACATAGCTAGCATCTACACTGGTGATTTGCATGTCTGCATCACATATCTAGAAAAAACATGACACACTCATATGGATAGATAATTTTCTATTTATTACAATGATTGTTTAGTTATAGATGATCAATCTCACCAATTGGACATTTAATGAGTGATAATGTTTCCTACAATTGAAATGTTCTTCATGTTCAGTAGGCTTTATTATAGCTATTTGTGTACAGTCTATACACCCCAAAACACCTTAAAAGTTGAAATTCTCATAAAACCTGCAACAAATTATTGTTTTTGTAATAGATTGTAATAAAAATTCACCAAATTATTATTGTTTACATCAATAAAGTAAAAAAAATTAAGAAACTTGTACATTTAAAAGTTTTTTGAATAAAAGGTATAGGTTTAGGTATTACAACACCAACCTGCAATAAGGCGGTGTGGTGGACAAGTCCTTCCAACCCTCAAGGTGTCTGATAAGCAGTGTAATGCACATGAAAAGGTATTAATATATTAATTAAATAAAAACAATTTTACCTAGCCCATGTATTATTTCTTTCAGTCAGGGTTTTAGGATAGCATACATATTTTCTTGTGGAGAAACAATGCAGGCAGTCACTTCTGCTATTATAGATGATACTGTCTGCTGTGCCATTAAGTGTCCTTTGATGTCCCCAATGGGTCTTTAATAGGACCCAGTTGCATAAAATTACAATGCAGTCAATATCTTTAACAAGAAAATACACATATTAATCTATTCTGTACATACATAAACACTTATGAGTTGTTGGAATTACATGTATGAAATAAAATCCAGCATGTAATGAAATGTCTTTCTTTTTTTTAATTCTAAAATGTTTATTAACTTTTTATCCACAGAAAGATCGTTAGATTTTACCCGACACCTTGAACAAGGGTCTCAACTCCTCACACCAACTTAAAACCAAATGTTTAGAAAGCCGATATTGGTAAATTCAGTATCACGGTGACCGAAGTAAACAAATGGATCCGTCAGTCGAATTCCAACTGTTCCCTAACTTTGCACTTTTCTTTACGGCTTGACGTGCTGGCTTCATTGTCACATTCCATAAATTCGAAAATAATCAAATATTCAGTCATATAAAAACAATTTAGGAACGTCTTTTACAGCAGCTTCAGACACCTTTGTTATTATTAATGTATAAATGAATATTGTAACAATATTATCACAGAATCACAATTTTAGACCAACAATTTAATTAATTTGATCACTTATTACCATAACAAGTTAAAAAATTCCTAAAAGATACAGAAACTAAGTATTAAATTCTGTTGAAAAAATAGTAATTTAAAATGGATCGCTAAATGTATTACTTTTTGACAGTTAAGCGATTCAGTTTAGGTCGTTTCAGAGGGTCATGGTACGAAAATGAACGAACAATAATACTTGACGAACCAAATTTCATTCAATTCTTAAACTGAATTGTTACAAAGCAGTTGAGCCTATACTGATCCGCTTTATAGATGTCATGGTACGAAATAACGATTCAGTTCAGTTTAGGTCGTAAAATGAATCGCAATAAGAGTTGATGGTAGCCCTACAGAATTTTAAATATGAAGACTTAATTTACTGAATGATAATGGCATAGGAATTTATGTAATGCCTTTTTAATTTTCATCATCAGCCCTTATACGTCCCACTGCTGGGCACGAGCCTACTCTACAACTGCGTGGGTTTAGGCCTTAGTCCACCACGCTGGCCTAGAGCGGGTTGGAGGATTATAATTTTAGATGAACGACTCAAAAGTCCCGGATGACATTTTCCATTATTGCCTAGCCTGTTCATATTCACATGAAATATTAGCTGATTTCACTTCAATCTTGTCCCACATCATCTGCTGCACTCCACTGTAAATCCCTCCTCTCGATACTAACAACACCATTTGTGACAAAAAAAAATGTGATATAAAAACTTGAGTCGCAAAATGCTCAAACTATAGAGGAATTTATAAAAATTTCAGCATACATAAATATAACGTATATTGCTTCGGATCATGGAATATTAAAATTATAATAAAAGCCGGCTTATGATAAAATACCAAATGATTGGTCCATCTATAAATAACAAACTATTTTACCAATATTAAAACTAATATTCGTAAAGCATCCACCTCTTATATTGGCAAAAAAAATCAAAACATAAAAATCATCTAGCAAATAGTTGAGCTCTGCATTGAAAATTGAAAAGTGCTCCATAATTTTCACGCTCAAATTATTCCCTTGCCTATAAAAATTTCAATGCAATACAATTTCAATCCAACTTACAAATCTGTAAATAGCCGGCGACCGAACGAATGAATGGTATGCGAATGAGTGAATGAAAGAGCGTTGAACACACACCCATTAGCTGGCAACTGCCGACCATTAACCTAATGGCCCCAGCCAACGTTTGAGCCCACCACAAAGGCACAAATATCCAATGATAAAATACTCTCTTTATATTAAGCGAATATACTGTCTGTTGCGCAGTGAGGGCTTGCTAGATCACATGCTAATGGGAATGGCTCTTGTTTAAGTGGCAGTTCTTATATAGAACCAAGGAGTGATAGCATAATAAGAAAGCAGTAATTAGAATTTTCCAATTAAGATTTGTCATGTCAATCTTAAACGCACGGTAATGAAACCGTAACTGATAGCAAGAGCACGTGTGTTTCAATCGAAATAATGCCGGCCGATCTGAAGCCGATTTATTTAATGATGAAACAGTGATGAAAATCATTATGAGCAATACAAAAGTCTTCAAAGATTCTCCGATTACAAGTTAAGTCCACCAAGTCGCGCCAGATCACTATGGTAGACAAAAGCAAGCATTACCTACTCGCGAAAGAACACCGCAAATGGAATGAAATTCAGTGGGTCACTGTTAATTAACTAGTAATTGCCTCGAGGCTTAGGTGCGCGGTCGAGAATTTCGGCGGTCGCGAGTTCAAACCTCAGGCACACACCTCGGACTTTTCGCAATTATGTGCGTATCCATAATTAATTATCATGAACATTAACGGTGAAGAAAAACACTGTTAGGAAACTTGCACACTTAAAAATCCTTAGGAACTACTAATGCCTAAAACCCTCTCAGTTGCAGTAGGACGTATATGGGGTGTTTATGGTGATGATGAAGATGATTATTAATTTAAATTACTTTAATTATTACGAATAGTTGTCATACCGGCTTTACCAATAGCAAGTATTACCTATGTATATTTTTTCGTATGTATTTACGAGCAAATGAAATTTCATTTATATACGCTATACATAAAATTAATATGAATTTCGTGGTATTCGTCTCATATTACACGAGACGTTTATATGAAAAATCTCTGTTGCTTCCTTTTTTATGCGTACCATGGAATTGAGGAGTTTCATATGATCAGTTTTCAGTCATTTTGTACTTAACTTTGTATACAACTAGCTGCTGTCCGCAATTATATATGAGAAACTTAAGATTTAATATTTTTTCCCCGTATTTGCCACATATTTCATTGCTGCTTCTTTTCCATCTGTCGTATGGTGATGATTAAAGCCGCTGTCATTAAACACACAAAGATTTTTTTTGTCTGGACCAGTAGTTTCTGCCGTTAGCGTGTTCAATATTACAGAGAAACTCTTCAACTTTATAGTATCAAAAATCGTCAATAATGAAGAATCTGTGGAAGAAACATCAAATTGGAAAATGAAGTTGTAATTAATACTATAAAGGAAGAAGTGGGTGCGTAATAGGGACATCTTCCTCTCTCTTGTACGCACGCATTTTATAAGTGATGACGTCATTGTTCAAGTTGTGCATCCTTCTCTATTTACTGAAGAATTACCCAACTTCATATATATGAAACTTATAGCATTTCAATTAAATTAATCTAGCCAAAACCCTGTTGTTGGTGTGATTTTTTTAAATGAACCGAATATTTGAAATATGTCACCAAAATATTACCTTACATCAGTTTTATCTGAATAGCGATACTTTTCTAGGTAAAATCGGGTCTTGTCAATACGATTTTACTAAATAAAAACCGTATTGTTTTTTTTCCTCCTTCGTATTGTCGAGAATAGAATTCGCAGTTTTAAAAATGTACATGCACGAGTGAAACGAATTAACTTTGGTTCCAACAAAAAAATAATAAAAAAACACGTGTTCCAATTCAATCATACAGTTCATTTCACTTACCAGGAGTCGCATTTCCGCGAACAAAACATACACAAACATAACTATCGATACTACAACACGTACAATCGTTTCGACAGCTCATACGAATAATCGATTCAACTCGATTCTATACAAAACGGCCAGTGTTGTCGCACGTCCGCCAATGCGAATGCTAAATTTGAATTTGAAAAGAACTTGAATTTAGAACGGTTTGGAGCGTTTTGATTGGCGCATCCAATCAATTGGTCCAATGTTTGTTGGATAGTAACAGATGTCGCTGTTAACACAAAAGTACCGATCCAATAGAAATGTATGATGGAATTTGTATTCGCTAAATGCAATTTGGTAAATAGAGGAGTGACCTGGTTTCAGTTTACTTTCAGCATCTCCCTTTTAGTATATTAAGCTTCGGGCGAAATGTTTTAGAATATTCGAAAATGCTTCGCGGTTTACATCGGTTTCGGCGTTTTATTTTGCTATTTCATTTTGGTAACTATTTTTATTTATAAAAATATTGCCGGTATGTTTCCTCTTTTGAAAACTGATATAAGAACTAAAATATTGCAACATATGAAACGTCCTAACACATTTATACTATAATAATAAAATCAATGAATTTCAATGCAAACGACGGTCTTAGCTTAATACTGTAAATTATAAACTTGTAGGATTTGACTGTTGATGGCCAACAAGCTATGTAGCTATTATCTCTGGATACACACTGATAGTTACGCAGTATAGCAGTGATGGCCTTGAGGTTTAGGCGCGCGGTCGAGAATTTCGGCGGTCGCAGGTTCAAACCCAAGGCACACACCTCTGACTTTTCGAAGTTATGTGTGTATTCACAATGAATTATCACTTGCTTTAACGGTGAAGGAAACATCGTGATAAAACCTGCACACCTAAAAGTTCTTAGGTGTCCGCCAACCCGCACTAGGCCAGCGTGGTGGACTAAGGCCTAAACCCTCTCAGTTGTAGAGGAGGCCCGTGCCCAGCAGTGGGACGTATATGGGCTGATGATGATGATAGTTACGCAATATATGTATAAAAAGGTACGTTACAATGTAATCCAAAGGGAGTGTTTTATAGAAACAAAATCGGATGCGCCAGAACACTCCATTAAGTGAGTAAAAGGTTTGAATCACTCATTCCCGTATATGGGTTAGGACGGGCGCGGGGTCGGCCGTGGAACGACTTGAGCGATGCCGGCACCACGTCACGCGAACCACGCACGCTACCCAAGTGCGGGCTTGCTACGACGAATCATTTAGAAAACAGTTTTTTTTTTACAATTATACACAACATACTATGTTCAGACTTTGTATGGTACTTTAATACAGAATCACTATGGTGGATGGTCTCATTAGGGTTAGCTGAATGCCCGCTTCCAATAAGCCACACTAAAAGTTTTAAGGGAGGTGTCATGTCGCTGGTAATGATGATTTTGATAACACATTTTATCGTGATGAGAATTTTTTTGTTTTTGTTTGCGGTAAGATATCACTGACTGCCCGTTTTCAATATGTTATTTATTCCTACGTTGTGTCCTTTGAGAGCGGTGTAATGAGCGCGCGTTGTGCAACTTTATCACTTATTTTATTTACCTTACCCCCATATTTTTATTTTTTACTGTTGCTTTTTTATTGTATTGCTTTTTTTTCTTCTATTTGTCGTAATAGATATTTAGTTCCTTTTTTTTGTTTTGTTTTGTATTTGTATGTATTGTGTTAAAATATACCAAATGTCGACGAATCAACAGGTGTACAAAAAAACCTAATGTGGTTTATGTTACACTGAATACCAATGTACAAATTGTTATTGTCTTTTTATATAAATAAATAACTAAATAAAATAGATCAGAATTAAAGTTTTAAGTAAGGTGTTATGTGGGTGATAATGATGATTTTGATAACGCATGTTATTATGTTGAAAATTCATCATTATCAGCCACATGATGATGACACCTCACTTAAAAACTTTTAGTGTGGCTTATTGGAAGCGGGCATTCAGCTAACCCTAATGAGACCATCCAAATAATGGTTAATGTTTAATAATGGTTTATAAATTCTTGGTCAGACGACCCATTATCTTGCAGGTTAAAAAATAATTAAATACAAATCAAACCACTACATAATATGTTTTTTTATTCCATCGACATAAGCTTATTTAACGACTAAAAAATTAACTTTAAAAACTAACTAACGTCTTAATCTAGATTAATTTAGCTTCATAGCAAAGACTCGTCGTTAATGCAACAGTGAATACTTTAATTAAATAATAGAGAGAAAAATTAGTTTAATACTTATTAATTTGTATTCAGAATAAACTCCTAAAGCGTTCGCTGTAAATGTGACGGGAATGCAAATCAGAAACTGGGTTCCAACAGCCTCAGCTGTCGTCCTAGTTAAAGTTGTTTCTATTTTTACTCGAACTATTCTTGAACTAATTCATCCAATTCGCCATAGCCAGCCGCGAATTCCTGAACAAGGCTTGTAGACATGATGAAAGCTCGGCTTACACTTATTTTCCATGCAATTATAGGGTGCATAGACCTTCTATTCACAGTTTATTATTTAATGGCATATTCAAGAAGCACCAGTAAGTTATGGGTATATATTATATTTTTTTCTTTAAAACTAAAACGGTACTTTCTATTCTGCCACTGTTCACACCATGTATATGATAATGCTTAACTGGGTATCTTATATAAATTATCAATGACGTCAAACTGACTTGAAATTCTAGTTCCCCTGTTCAGGTGACGATCAAAGAGCTCGGTCTCATGGACCACAAGGACCCAAGTTATTAATTGAACCATTGACACACTGACGGCGCCCCATACATTCCTTTCACGTTTGACTCTTCTCTGTATGTTTTTTTATGTTTCTTCTTCTTCTTGCATGATGAAAAAGGTGTAAATTTTAACAATTATTTTTATTTAAACCTGACTTGATAAGTTAAAATTTAGTACTGACGATCCCAATTCGCATCCACCATCTCTTCAGTCTTTGCTAGTAAACCTACTAAATCTAACAACCAATTACGACTACTTAAGGTGGCTGACTTCAGTCTATTCCTGCCAAACAGCTGCTTCATAAACATTCATTGCTTAACATTAGAAGTGGGCGATTATGAATAATTTTGATAATTGAAAGGTCCTACTAATACTAATGTAGATAATCGATTATGAAATTAGTAACATATTTTTTTTATAATCGAATGACGTTACTAATCTCGACGAGATTCGAGTAGGTTTTTTTTAGAAATTTAGTTACCCAAGTCGAGGCCCGAGAGTGGCTCTTGTTGTTGTGTTTTTTTAGACATTTACTTATTCATATACAATTTTTTTTGGAATTACTAATTGTCATAATTTCTCGATTATGACTCGAGACATCTTCATAATCGAATAATTTCATTAGTATATCTCATAATCGCCCACCGCTACTTAACATTTTCTTCATAAGGTGCACAAACTGCTATTTTACCGCCCATGCAAAAATCTGATGGATGTTCAGACACTCATCATATCACCGGACGATGCACATTCAGCGGTGACAGATGTGATGCGTACTCGACGATACGTCACACGAGTCTCCCTCCCAGTGAGTTACCGATAGTTTCGGACAATTTTTCAATACGACATTCCCATGATTTGTGACATCAACTGTAAATGAGGCCGATACGGCAGTTTTTAATCTGTGCGCCGATGATTTTTTATCTGTGGTATGACAACTTTATTGTTACTCTTCGCACGGTGTGTTTTTTGAGCTGATTGCTATTGTTGATATTTCGCTGATTAAAAAAATATTTTTGATGTTCGAAGAATGATATTAATGGTTTTGAATTGTTAAGTTATAGAGGTTGGATTCAGAATCAGCACATAGTAATAAGTTATAGCATATTTAAGTTATGTGTGTATTCACAATCAGTTATCACTTGCTTTAACGGTGAAGGAAAACATCGTGATAAAACCTATACCCCTACAAAGTTCTTAGGAATTTCTTAGGTGTGTTGACCGCCAACCCGCACTAGGTCAGCGTGGTGGACTAAGGCCTAAACCCTTTCAGTTGTAGAGGAGGCCCGTGCCCAGCAGTGGGACGTATTGGGGCTGATGATGATGATGATAGCATATTTTAATTAGAAACATCGTCAAATGTAATCTGCCTGATCAAGAGTTCTCTACAAACATAAATTAGATAATTTTAAAATCTATGATTCAAAAACCACAAAATCTTTGAAAGCAAATATGGAATTTACTAGCAATAATTTTGTTAATGCATTCCTATAATACTGAAATGAAGGTAATTGTTTGCAAACGTAATTTTATGTTCTAGTAATTTATTTACCACCCTACCAGACGTAATATCAAATCATTTCCGCATAAAGGGAGGTCCGCACTTATTCTGAATTTCTGGAAAGGCACGACTAATATAATAATAATTGTTTGACATAATTCCAACGATTAACTCCTATAATACCTTTATAATGGACACATAAATGGATATTTCTCTCACGGAGCACAGAAATTCGACTCATTTCCATTTGGGCCTGTCATCGAGCACAATTAAGGACAATATATGTGTACTCAGTAAACGGTTTGGACAAAAATTATAGTGTCTTCGCACACCGGCCCACAATTTCAATCTTACGGTAGCAGGGTTAAGTAACTATAAATTATATGGCTCGATGTTTTACCATTGGCTTTCGAACAACTGATATTTCTATTAAACTTTTGAAGGGTTTCTTCTTATAGATGTTCTGGGTTATGTGCCATCATACGGTATTTAAGACGCAAAAATTAATAATACTGCCTTGAAAATTAATATGCACAAGTTTTTACAATACGTCTTTTTTATTTATCGATTATATTTATTAATTTTCCAAAGTAATATTTGATATTTTTATTGCAATATTTAATTAACCGGCTCTAAATTTTCTAATGACCAAAATAAACAACACTATCGTAGGCTTGAATTATTCATAAAAAAATAATCAACAGTTTTGCCCTTACCGTTCGCTGAGTTATATTGCTACTAATTATCGTCATAAACCCTTTATTTTAAATATATACACCCAACAGTCACATACATAGTTCTGACCCCACACTAGGATACAAGTCCTGTGTCGTGGGTATCAGAAACTACGAGACTTTTCGGTCTCACAAACACCCAGACCCGAAACAAATATTTGTGGATCACACAAACATTTGTCTCGGTGCGGGGATCGAACCCGCAGCCTCTCGTTTCGCAAGCTGGTATCTAGCTAACTGCGCCACGGGGCTGTCAATTATCGTCATAAACCCTTTATTATCCTTATCATTTTGCCAAACGGTGAACCAATTTTTGACGTATAGCTGTCGTTGATGTTCTTTCGCATATTTTGTATCTATTAATAAAAAACTGCCTCGTGGCCTCGCGGTACAAGTATGTGCCGTGCGATCTAGAGGTCCTGGATTCGATTCCCGGGTCGGGCAAAGTGTTATTGGGATTTTCCATTAGGAAATTGTCAGTAACAGCACGGAGTCTGGAAATGTGCCCGAAAAACGGCAATAGGCTCGCCCCCTATTACGTGGGACTGATACATAGCTGGCGAAATGTGGGTGCAGAAATGCACCTCTGCCTACCCCTTCGGGGAATACAGGCGTGAGTTTATGTATGTATGTATGTATGTATGTAATAAAAAACTGTTTATTTTTAATACCTCTAATATCGACAAACATTGGTAATCTTCAATGTGTTGTATACGCGCTAATACGTGTCATCAGGATCGCCATATTGAGGCAGTTGATGCGATCGCTCCGTTATGCCGTCCACCTGCTTTCAACGTATTATTTTTGTAAGATACAATTAAAGTACATCCGTAGCGACGACGTTTTTAGTTTTTGTTGAATTAACTGTACCTTTTTATAATGGCCTTCATTTTTGGCTTTAAAAGTGCACAGAATAAAAATCACTGGTAAATTGTTATATTTTTGACCAAATGACAATCAAGATGTGAAAAAAATTGCCTGTGTGTTTTCCTACTTATGCTTTGTGTCTTCATAAAATTTGTTGCATTTAGACGTAGTTTTATTTCCTTCCAAGTTAAGTCGAACAATCAACCATACAAACTGAGAGATAAATATGTTTCGTATAAATAAATAAATACACCCAACAGTCATATAAATAGTTCTGATCCCACACTAAGATACAAGTCTTGTGTCGTGGGTATCAGAAACTACGACAGACTTTTCGGTCTCACATACAGCCAGGACCGAAACAAATATTTGTGGATCACACAAACATTTGTCTCGGTGCGGGGATCGAACCCGCGGCCTCTCGTTTCGCAAGCTGGTGTCTAGCCAACTGCGCCACGGGGCTGCCGAGACATTTTTAGCAGTACTTCAAATTAAGCTATCTTTGCAAGATACATTTTTTTTATTTATTAAATAATTTCACTAGTTACAATAAAGGAATAACCTTTAGTGTTTAGCAAGGTTTGGAACGGGCGAGTTTCTAATTAGTTCCCCACCGCCCAAGCTAATTGGGGCATGTCAATCTATTTGATTACATTTTCCTTTATGGATTTGTCCTGCTTTAAGCCTGTAGATTACACATGGACTTGCATAGGCAAGAAATTTCGTACTTTTTAAGAAAAATATGAATATTTAATCCATATCTATAAGCGAAAGCTGATCTATAAGCTAAAGAAGCTATAACCCGGGTACATAAATTTACAGATTCACCGATTTATGAAGTCGTTTTCGATGTTGACGTTGTTTTTTTTAAATTTCAGTTGGATCTCTCGCGTTTAGTGTTCATCCAGATGTTATGGTATTCCCTGTCATAAGGTATCATCATCATCATCATTATCAGCCCAAATACGTCCCACTGCTGGGCACGGGCCTCCTCTACAACTGAGAGGGTTTAGGCCTTAGTCCACCACGCTGGCCTAGTGCGGGTTGGCGGACTACACACCTAAGAAATTCCTAAGAACTTTTAGGTGTGCAGGTTTTATCACGATGTTTTCCTTCACCGTTAAAGCAAGTGATAATTAATTGTGAATACACACATAACTTCGAAAAGTCAGAGGTGTGTTCCTGGGGTTTGAACCTGCGACCGCCGAAATTCTCGACCGCGCGCCTAAACCTCGAGGCCATCACTGCTTATGGTATGCGACAAATAAAGTCGTACACTCACCATTGTAAATTCTGTAAAACAAGATTATTGGCAGCGTTGAAGGAATATCAAGCATTAAATCTTGGTTGACTTTATCGTGTAGTCCGCCAATCCGCACTAAGCCAGCATGGTGGACTAAAGCCTAAACTCTCTCAGTTGTAGAGGAGGCCCGTGTCCAGCACTTGGACGTATATGGGCTAATAATGATGATGAATTTATTGTGTCCGATTACATTTAAGCAGTTATGGCCTCGAGGTTTAGGTGCGCGGTCGAGAATTTCGGCGGTCGCAGGTTCAAACCCCAGGCACACACCTCTGACTTTTCGAAGTTATGTGTGTATTCACAATGAATTATCACTTGCTTTAACGGTGAAGGAAAACATCGTGATAAAAACTGCACACCTAAAAGTTCTTAGGAATTTCTTAGGTGTGTAGTCCGCCAACCCGCACTAGGCCAGCGTGGTGGACTAAGGCCTAAACCCTCTCAGTTGTAGAGGAGGCCCGTGCTCAGCAGTGGGACGTATTTGGGCTGATGACGACGACGACGATTACATTTCAGCTTATTTTAAACATTGTGTTGAGATTGTTGCGATAACTGTTGGTTAATATTATGTGACGTTCTAGCAGTCTTATTTGTTTTCCATGCCTAAAAAAAGGTATTGAAGTGGTGGTTATCCTTAACAATAGCGTCAGCCATTTTGTTATTTTAAAAGTGTAATAA
The DNA here is from genome assembly GCA_907164795.1 of Hemaris fuciformis. Taxonomy (NCBI): domain Eukaryota; kingdom Metazoa; phylum Arthropoda; class Insecta; order Lepidoptera; family Sphingidae; genus Hemaris; species Hemaris fuciformis. The sequence continues at coordinate 15,833,927 of OU015438.1, read as the reverse complement.
CTACCTCAAAAGACCTCATTTTGAAAGGCTATTTGTTGAACAGAAAATCGTCACCCTTAACCCAGCGAATCGATACTTCCGCTCGACTTAACACCGCTCGGTCTCAAGTTCGACGACGCGACCGCTCGTAAATCATCGCCCCAGCGATTGATTGGCGTGATTGCGTAATGAATATCACTAGTTAAAATGTGTAGATGGACCCTCGTAACGACTTCTTGATGATTCATTAATGTCACGTGTTAGTTGCGGCAGGGCGACGATAGATGGCGGTGCTACGTTTTTGTTTAATCCAAGTTGTGATGTTTTGAAAAGGGTGATTTTTAAAAGTAATAGGTACTGTTCATTTGTATCGTATCTAGTGAATAAATAAATAATAACGATACAATAATTAAAAAAAAAGCAGGGATGGCCTCGAGGTTTAGGCACGCGGTCGAGAATTTCGGTGGTCGCAGGTTCAAACCCCAGGTACACACCTGTGACTTTTCGAAGTTATGTGTGTATTCACAATGAATTATCACTTGCTTTAACGGTGAAGGAAAACATCGTGATAAAACCTGCGCACCTAAAAGTTCTTAGGAATTTCTTAGGTGTGTAGTCCGCCAACCCGCACTAGGCCAGCGTGGTGGACTAAGGGCTAAACCCTCTCAGTTGTAGAGGAGGCCCGTGCCCAGCAGTGGGACGTATATGGGCTGATGATGATGATGATGATGATGATGATACAATACCATTTATTTATTTATTTAAAATTTCATTGTACACAAAACACTAAAACTAAGGAGTACAGTAGAGTAGAAAAGTACAATAGGCGGCCTTATCGCACAAGACGATCTCTTACAGGCAACCAAGGATGGAGATGAAGCAAGAGAAATGAAAGGTAGTCGAAGTGTACAGACTAAACTAAAAAAATAATTACAGTTTAACCAATGTTGTTGGTAATTAAACTGAAATGCTGATCGAATCTCGGTAATCAAAAGTAAGATAATTCTATAGATATAACCTATTTGGTCACCGGGATTGACTTTAACGCTAACACTCACCAACCACTGGAAATATAATAATATATACATACATACATAAACTCACGCCTGTATTCCCCGAAGGGGTAGGCAGAGGTGCATTTCTGCACCCACATTTCGCCAAGTATGTATCAGTCCCACGTAATAGGTAGCGAGCCTATTGCCGTTTTTCGGGCACATTTCCAGACTCCGTGCTGTTACCGAGAATTTTCTAATAGAAAAACCCAATAACACTTTGCCCGACCCGGGAATCGAACCCAGGACCTCTAGATCGCACGGCACATACTTGTACCGCGAGACCACGAGGCAGTGGCACGAATATATAATAATATATATTCTATTCAATGCATTAACCAAAACATTACTGCTGTAATCTGCTAGAAATCCTTGACATCCAGACAGATGAGCATCATCATCATCATCCTTCCTCACGTCCACTGCTGGACATAGGCCTCTCCTATGGCACGCCTTTGGGCTCGATCTTCGGCCTTATTTTCATCCAACCGCTGCCGGCCACCTTGCGAATATCGTCACCCCATCTAGCCAGAGGGCGTCCTACAATGAGACATCGACAGATGAGCAGAAACCAATAAACATAAAAATCATAGTACATTTCATTACGTCATTTGTATTCTCAACAAAGTTGTGCACATTCATTTTGTCTAATAATAATGCTAAATTATTTAAAAATCCGCTGTCAAGCCGCGTCCAAAGTAATGATTCGGCTAATGGAACGCTTCTACGAATTCGTTGATGTAGGTCCGAGCCAATTAATTTTCAATAATTAATCATGTCTGGCCTAACTTAGAAATTTAGTTTAATGCATCTCTGAGATATTTTTATGATTCTGAAATAATGTTTCGTGACTCATATTGTATGTTTTGACAGCCACGTGGCGCAGTTGGCTAGACACCAGCTTGCGAAACGAGAGGCCGCGGGTTCGATCCCCGCACCGAGACAAATGTTTGTGTGATCCACAAGTATTTGTTTCGGGTCTGGGTGTTTTTGAGACCGAAAAGTCTCACGTAGATTCCGATACCCACGACACAAGACTTGTATCTTAACGTGGGGTCAGAACTATGTATGTGGCTGTTGGGTGTATTTATTATTATTATTTTTGTCACTAAATTTTCTCACTATTTTACTTGTAATTAATCCAAGTTTTTTTTATAAATAGCAGTCATTAGGGCATGACATCTGCCAGGATTTAAAGTAAAATAGGGCTCAAGCAGATTTAATGTTATATCTGTGATAAATTTAGTACCTAAAGCACGTCAAAAATCTGACATAAAAACTTTTACATTTATTTAAAACTGATACACAACTTTAATTTATGTTTTTAGTTTACGTCTATTCAGGATGGAATAAGACTACATAAATAATTACGTACCACCAAGTACTGACAGCAACAAAATTTTTTTTTTACGGCCGTACCGTTTGATCTTCGTTGCCTACGCCACAGATATTTCACTCAAACATCACAAAAAGTTAAAAGTCTGACTCAAAGTGATTGTTTTTTACCCACATTCAAATCTGCCAATCTGAGTGATGTATGATCTTACTTGACAAGCTGTCAATTGTGGATTTTACTAAGAAATGATTGATTCACTATTTTAGTAATTTACTGGGCGTCCGTAGTATGTGAAATTCGTATGAGTAACTTAAAATATGAAAGTTTTAGGTCTGCATTAGTCACTGCTTTGCTGTTATTGGTCGCGGCGTGGGGATATATCATAGCCTAGAGCCATTCTCGATAAATTAACTATTCAAAACATATTTTTTTTAATTTGAACCAGATAAGCACTTTCAACTAAACAAATAAAGTTTTCAGCCTTTTTAATGTTAGTATATTGGTATAGAATAATATTCTTATAGTGAACAGATAAATATTATCATCTATTGAATTATTTAAGTCGTGATGGCCTCGAGGGTTCAAGCCCCAGGCACACACCTATGACTTTTCGAAGTTATATGTGTAATCAAAATGAATTATCACATACTTTAGCGGTGAAGGAAAACATCGTGATGAAACCTGGACACCTAAAAGTTCTTAGGAATTTCTTAGGTGTGTAGTCCGCCAACCCGCACTAGGCCAGCGTGGTGGACTAAGGCCTAAACCCTCTCAGTTGAATAGGAGGCTCGTGCAAGTGGGACGTATATGGGCTGATGATGATGATGACGATATTGGTATAGAATAATATTCTTATAGTGCACAGACAAATATTATCATCTATAGAGCTATTTTTAAAAGCCTCGTGCTTAGTCTAAAATAGATTTTACCAGAGGGAGCACGTAGGGTTAATAGTAAATGTTGTTTGGTACTGAATTAAGGACTTTTACTGATTGTTATAACTTTAGCCGCTATAAACATAAAATGGAAATCAAAACGTTAATTCAACTTTAAATCATAAACAAGTAACATTATACGAAAAAAAAACACACGAAAAAGATATGAAGTTAAACAATCAAAAGAGTGTATTAATTCTAAAATTGCTATCAAGATTTTCGACTGTATGGTGTACAATTCGAAATGTACTTTAATGTGACGCCGCAAAGTCTTTTTTCGATTCGACATAATCAAAAACAAAAACATCTAAAACTTAATTCATGTTGATTCTGCCATAAAAATGTGTAGTAAAACTGCAAAATAGTTGGTCATTAAAAATGCAATCGTTTTACCATTTAGTGCGCTACCATTGGAATTTCATGTCAATTTTTAAAATGACAAACGCTTATTTCTATGAAGACTAGATCGCAGTGACATAAGTCGCAGGTTTGCATTTTTTAGGTTAGATTCATCGAGAGGATACCTCCATGAGTTGGAAGTGAGATCACTCGATCAGATTTTTGCAAACCTTTTCTGTTTCGTTGTTAAGCAAACCCCAGGCACACACCTCTGACTTTTCGAAGTTATGTGTAAATTCACAATGAATTATCAGTTGCTTTAACGGTGAAGGAAAACATCGTTATAAAACCTGCAATACCTAAAAGTTCTTAGGAATTTCTTAGGTGTGTAGTCCGCCAACCCGCACTAGGCCAGCGTGGTGGACTAAGGCCTAAACCCTCTCAGTTGTAGAGGAGCCCGTGCCCAGCAGTGGGACGTATTTGGGCTGATGATGATGATTTCTGTTTCACTACCCTTTTTAATAAATACATAGCTAAACCCATTGATTATCAAGCCAAAATATAGTACTAGAAATATTGATATCATAAACCGCATGCATTTGTATTGAAATAAAATCAGACATTACACTAATCGTGTCATCGGTTTAATAGCTCTTAATTCATTACACATAGAGAATATATACCAGCCTTTGAAATTATTATACAAATGGGCATTACATTACATTAACTTTATGAGTATTTTACACGTAGCATGAAATACAGAAATTCTGAAAAATTAATCAGGCAAAATAATTTTAATTAACAAGAAAATTATTAGTATATATTTTCTTCAAATGTGCAATAATCAGAAGTTTTTAAGATACTTAGTATATTTAAAGAAAAACTATTTAAGATCCATATCGCCAGTAGATGTCCAACTATGCCCCAGATGACTGGATAACTTAGGTTTTATGTGGCTTGATTCCGCTAGAACATAAGATTTTGACGCACTACGCTCAAAGTCATTGAAACGTTTCAACAAATGGCTATGAGTAATCGTAATGATCATGGCGCTTTTAGGCACTCTTCTCAACGACAGTCGTATTATGCCATGGCAGTGTGGCGAATTGTAACATTAATGGCCAATTAATGCCATTAATGCCAACCACCTGGCAACCCGAAAATATAGTTGGCAACACTGACTGTCAGTGTCAGATAAGATTGACACACGCTACGAATATCAAAGTCCGATGCACTCGTGCTAAGATCCATAAGTCCTGTTATTAAATGTACGAAGTTTGTAATCGAAAATAAAGTATAATTCAGCTCAAGAGGAAGAAGAATATCATTTACCAGACGTCGTCCAAACAAAACTTCTCCCTCAGCAGGATATTTTGTTGAAACTATTTTCTTTTCTTTCTTTTACCTCCCGTTCTGGTATAACCACACAATGAGCAGTCTCTAGTTCACTTACACTCGAATCACATACATACATACATACATAAACTCACGCCTGTATTCCCCGAAGAGGTAGGCAGAGGTGCATTTCTGCACCCACATTTCGCCAAGTATGTATCAGTCCCACGTAATAGGGGGCGAGCCTATTGCCGTTTTTCGGGCACATTTCCAGACTCCGTGCTGTTACCGAGAATTTCCTAATGGAAAAACCCAATAACACTTTGCCCGACCCGGGAATCGAACCCAGGACCTCTAGATCGCACGCCACATACTTGTACCGCGAGACCACGAGGCAGACCACACTCGAATCAAAGTTTACAATAGTACAACCCGAAACACATAGTACCGGCGGATCGCAAAACAAAGCCGGGGACTATAAAGTCTGATGATTCCCGAGGGTGCGTCTGCGCCGTTGGAAATTAAAATATTTTATAACCAGTGATTATGATTGATTCACAATGAACCCGAGACCCGGCGCTCGCACACCCCGACGTGTCGGATATTAATTAAGAAACTAATGGGCATAAGAGAAAAAAGATTGTACCGACAAGCGATGACCTTTCGTACCGACAGCATGTGAGGCTCGGGATTAATTGATTCAGCGATTTAGAGCAGCGAGAGTTAATTAATATTGACGATATTAATATACAGATTGTAGTATCGTCGTCAGCCCATATACGTCCCACTGGTGGGCACTGGTCTCTTCTATAACGGAGAGGGATTAGGTCTTAGTCCACCACGCTGGCCTAGTGCGGATTGGCGGACTACACACCTAAGAAATTCCTGAGAACTTTTAGGTGTGCAAGTTTCATTACGATGTTTCGCTTCACCGTTGAAGGACGTGAAAATTCTTTCTGAATACACACATAAATTTGAAAAGTTAGAGGAGTGTCAGGCACACAGGTTTGGACCCGCGACCGTTGAGATTTTCGACCGCGTGCCTAAACCTCGCGGCCATCACGACTAAAGTATATTGCGTAGTATTTTCTGTGTAGGCTAAAATCTGGGTCTGTAAAGACAGTGATAGAAAGACTGAAGTGTACCGCATTCTACAATCAGATTGTGAAGATCCTATAATGAGCCAGGCCGACAAAATTATCTCGACTGATTGAAGGTACACATAACACATGTACTTTTTTATTCATTACTCGTTCTCCACAGAGATTTTTTTTTCATCTGTATAAGTTTTTTCAGAACTGTCATATCCACATTATTCCAACAAATTCGTATGCACCCTTTCCAAATTGCAATTTTTTAATATTTTAGGCACCAAATTGTATTTCATGTCGCCCAGATTTGTTTATTAAGCTAAAACAAAAGCATAATTAACGTGCTATCGCTCCGCGCTGTCATAACGGCCCGTTCACATCAAGTTATAACACACACGTTATCTTATTAAGGATCTGACCGCGTCAAACACGCTAGCAGGGAACACGGCAAGTGTGTTCTTGCTTGAAACAATACATCTACTGCGTCATTATCATAAGGTGTTTAGAATGTGTATAATCTAAGGAAGTCGGCGTCAGTACATATATATGTACCAGTGGCGGTACTTCCATAGAAGCCCAAAAGCCCAGGTTGCCTTACAAAATTCCGAATAACAATGTTTAAGCTTTAAATATTTATTTAACAAAAGCGATTTGACGTATAAATGAGTATATTATAGAGTATATTATGACCCCTCAATAAAAAAGTATAAACTAGACATTACAAATTAAAGTCAAACGTTTTTGGGCTTCTATGGAAGTATCGCCACTGATATGTACCTATAGGTACATTACAAATAAAAATTATTTTGGATTTTTTAGCGTCAATTTGTTTGTAATCATCGTACCTATGGCATGGAAGGCCGGTGACCCCGACATACGCTTCCTGCCCCCTCCCCCAAGGCTAGCGAGAAACAGAGCCACAATCAGCTTTCCCCCCGAGAACAAAAAAGGGGTAGGCGGAGGTGCAATCTGCGCCCACGATTCGCCAGTTCTATTTTTAAGTTGTATCTCATTTTTTTTAATGGAAAAAACGACTAATTACTCGATTAGGAACCAAATCCACACCCTGGGTCTTTAGACAAACAATTGTGCCGCGAGATCAAAAAGCAGTCCCTATTATATGTTGCTTAAAATGTGTATGATCACAGGAAGTTGCTATAGTACGCTTATACGTCTCCGGTCTCCCGCATATGCATGCGCCCAATCCAGTATGTGGAATAAAATATTCATTGATGAAAATCATCTTATACCAAAGCAATAGGTATTAGGAAACTATAACATAGGTATTTAGATGATCTCATTCATTTATTTTCATCATCATCAGCCCATATACGTCCCATTGCTGAGCACGGGCCTCCTCTACAATTGAATGGCTTTAGGCCTAAGTCCACCACACTGGCCTAATGCGGGTTGGCGAACTCCACACCTAAGAAATTCCTAAGAACTTTTAGGTGTGCAGGTTTCAACTCGATGTTTTCCTTCACTGTTAAAGTACGTGGTAATTCATTGTAAATACACACATAACTTCGAAATGTCAGAGGTATGTGCCAGAGTTTGAACGCGCGACCGCTGAGATTCTCGACCGCGTGCCCAAACCTCGAGGCCATCACTACTGATTTAGATGATCTAATGACATAATATGTCAGAAAACTACCCAACGTGCGTTCAAACTAATGAGGCAAAAATAATGGCGCTGCGTCGGTAATAAATGCTTGCTGTTAAAGTAAGATTATTTTTACCGAGTGATTAATTATGGCCGCATTAAATCCGCAATGGCGTGCATAAACCTTCGCGTACTTTGGTTAAATGCACTGAAGTTAATTTAATCTTTACTATCGATATAGGAGTCTCTTTGAATGAGTTTTTAATTAATAAAACCATTCGCTCAGATTGAAGTCGTGATGGCCTCGAGGTTTAGGCACGCGGTCGAGAATCTCAACGGTCGCGGGTTCGAACCCCAGGCACACACCTTTGACTTTTCGAAGTTGTGTGTGTATTCACAATGAATTATCACGTACTTTAGCGGTGAAGGAAAACATCGTGATGAAACCTGCACACTTAAAAGTTCTCAGGAATTTCTTAGGTGTGTAGTCCGCCAACCCGCACTAGGCCAGCGTGGTGGACTAAGGCCTAAACCCTCTCAATGGTAGAGGAGGCCCGTGCCCAGCAGTGGGACGTATATGGGCTGATGATGATGAATGAATGAATGAATGAATTCGCTCAGATTGCTTCATGGTCTTGCGGCCCAAGTGTTTGTCCTGCGATATAGGTATCGGATTCGATTGCCGTGTCAAAGTGTAAATAGGTATTTTATTTTTGACTAAATACCAGCTTGCAAAACCAAAAGCGGCGGTCTCGATCCCCGCACCGAGACAAATGTTTGTGTGATCCACAAGTATTTGTTTCGGATCTGGTTGTTTGTGAGACCGAAAAGTCTCTCGTAGTTTCTGATACCCACGACTCAAGACTTGTATCTTCATGTGGGGCCAGAATTATATATGTGACCGTTGGGTGTATTTATTATTATTATTATTTATGCCTCATGGTCTCGCGGTACAAGTATGTGCCGTGCGATCTAGAGGTCCTGGGTTCGATTCCCGGGTCGGGCAAAGTGTTATTGGGTTTTTCCATTAGGAAACTCTCAATAGCAGCACGGAGTCTGGAAATGTGCCCGAAAAACGGCAATATACTCGCCCCATATTACGTGGGACTGATACATACCTGGCGAAATGTGGGTGTAGAAATGCACCTCTGCCTACCCCATCAGGGATCACAGGCGTGAGTTTATGTATGTATGTATTATTTATTTATTCGAAAATTCTTAACAGTAGGACGGTGTCTGTAATTGTACCATGCAAACGAAAAAAACGCTCGACTCGTATTAGCCGCGATTTAAAAACACAAATGGCAAAACGTGGGTGCAGAAATACACCTACTATGCTCTTAAGTTGCCCACTTCCCGATAGACTTTCCTTTTTGCTGCCTCGTGGTCTCGCGGCACAACTATGTGCCGTGCGATTCAGAGGTCCCGTGTTCGATTCTCAGGTCGGGCAAAGTGTAAATAGCACTTTATTTACTACTATTACGTGGGATTGATACATACCTGTCGAAATGTGGGTGCAGGTCCACCTCTACTTACTCCTTCGAAGAATGCAGGCGAGGGGTTATGTATATATGTATTTTACTTTATCATCTGATTAAATTAATATTTACGGTTGTCTGGAAGAAACCGTATTCAACGATAAGACCGCCGTTTATTGCACTCTAAACTTTTATTTTTTTTATTTTTTTTGTAAATTTTTATTGTGTACAATAAAGTGTGATAAATAAATAAATTTAATTCATTCATATGATACATTAAAATGTTATACGTACGACCTCAGTACACCAGCTAGAGTGATTATGTTGAACAAATAGCAGGCCGTGAGCAAGGGCTCCGTCTGCCCAGCAACTCGTGCCTTTTGATGGAACGAAGCACGCTTTCTGGTTATTATCCTGCGCTTGTTACAACTAGCGTTCACTGGGTTTCAGATGTAGGAAAGCTATGTATGTGTCGCTGAAAATAGTGTAATTTTTTTCTAGTTTTAGATGAAATAGCTCCCTACTCAAAAAGTCTAGTTAATGTCAAAACCTAAAAACAAGAGAAAATGTATAAGGCTCAGGAGGCAATAAACGAAATTTTGGGTGATTCAAGCGCTTGTTGTATCACCAATTGATAGGTAGTTTTCTATATTTCTACACTCAGATTTTTCTAGATATGTTTTATAAATCATCATCATCATCATCATCAGCCCAAATACGTCCCACTGCTGGGCACGGGCCTCCTCTACAACTGAGAGGGTTTAGGCCTTAGTCCACCACGCTGGCCTAGTGCGGGTTGGCGGACTACACACCCAAGAAATTCCTAAGAACTTTTAGGTGTGCAGGTTTTATCACGATGTTTTCCTTCACCGTTTTATAAATATACATACTCATTCCAGTGGCGGTACTTCCATAGAAGCCCATAAGCCTAGTTTGCCTTTTAAAATTTAAAATAATATTTTTTAGGCTTTAAATCTTTATTTAACGACTAACTTTATTTAAAGATCCCATAGTAAGCAAATATAAATTAGACATTACACAAATTATGTTTAACGCTTTTGGGCTTTTGTGGAAGTCCCGCCACTGACTCATGCCTGTACATCTGAAGGTGTAGGCATAACTCTCCATCCGTCATAAGATACCAACGTGCTAGTCTCACAAATAAAATAAAATACTGCAATTTTTTGAAAAACTCCTTACATTAAAAATAATTAAGGACAGTAATTAGTAAATGAAAGTTAAATAAGTCCCTTTAGCCAAATATTCAAATACCGCATCCGCACATTTCAGCATCAACCACCGCGTCCCATATACTTTTGACCTCGCGTTGTATTTCGCAAAATCGCGGTTCATCAGGACAATAACATTGTAACTGTACGGTAATTCACGGCACTTTGCCGGCATTACCGGTATTTGCCGGTAACTATGGGACTTGTTTTATCGGGTTTCACGGTGAACGATCTCTGAGCCACTCCAGTGTATTTATGGGGCATTTGGAGTCGAGCCTTCGATTTTTGTTGATGTTAATCTAGATTTTAACTTTAGATCTTTTAAGGCTTTACAGTGCTTAGAACTACAAAGTTGTATTTAAAATCTTGAATTGTTTGCTAGATCACTTTGTGCGCCATGAGAATTGAACGTGGGACCTCTCGAACACACAACGCCTAAAAATTTAATAGTCTTTTTTAAAACCAATTTTGTATAATGCAGACGATCTTATTATAATCTAATAAATGGAAAACGAATCCTGTGTACTTAAATATGACTTACCAAGTTTTAAAAAAAATATATGGTTTACATCACTAGGCCAAAATGATGGCCTACAGCTTTACCGAACCTCAAAATCATCAATTATTCAATTAAGCTTTACCTTCAATCCAACTTTCTAATTACCTCCTCGTAAAGTCAGGCTCGATTCTTTAAATTCTTAATGAAAAATAATTTTCCTCCAAATTTCCGATAATGGTTTGGAAATTTTACGCTTATTTTTACTGCAAAAGTTTTTTTTTAAATGGAACAGCGTAATAATCGGAGTGATCACCTAAGCTTATCTACTGCGTTACAGCTATCATGCTACTTACCCGACTTGAAAGAAGAGATGGTAGCAGCAGTTTCGTTTCTCATTTCTAGTGGACACACTTGACCTTCTAAGTTTAGCTCTCTAGGTTTGATACGTGCCGTCGGGCGGTCTCGAGTTCGATTCCTAGGTTGGACAAACTGTTAATGAGTTTTTCCATTAACATATTATCTCTTACAAGCAATCAGGAGTGCGGAAGCAAGCCGAAAAGCGATAATTTACTAGCCTTCTATGACTTGAATCTCAATTAAATATCTGGTACAATTTAGCGATAGCAAAACCTATAAATGAAGTTCTCTAAATGAAGTTATCAGTGAAAAATCCATTAACAAAAATTTAGATTCATTTCACAAAAATTTAGATATTATTTTGTTCACACTTACTCAAACACGAGGCAGTCAGACTGCCTCGTGGTCTCGCGGTACAAGTATGTGCCGTGCGATCTAAAGGTCCTGGGTTCGATTCCCGGGTCGAGCAAAGTGTTATTGGGTTTTTCCATTGGGAAATTCTCGGTAACAGCACGGAGTCTGGAAATGTGCCCGAAAAACGGTAATAGGCTCGCCCCCTATTACGTGGGACTGATACATACTTGGCGAAATGTGGGTGCCGAAATGCACCTCTGCCTAGCCCTTCGGGGAATACAGGCGTGAGTTTATGTATGTATGTGTACTCAAACACTCCGGATTCTTGTTTTTCAAATATAGCAAAGATAAACTAATTAATCTTAAGGGTAAAATGTGAAAATGTATCTAAAACAGCTTCCTCCCTTGTCAATATTTCGGCTCCACCCGTGCTAGGAGGTAATATATCTACGGTAGTTTTTACAGGGGCGCCAGCGGTGAGTGGCGTCTCCAATTAACCTCGTATTAGTCTGACACACTAATGATATTTTAAATGAAATCATTTCGCGCACGTATCGTCGGCAGAAACGTTTGTATGTAACGTGATTTGAAAAGAGCATATCGTTTTGACAAACTCGGCTCTTAAACTTAAATATATAATAAATAAATATTAATAAATACACCCAACATTCACATACAAAGTTCTGACCCCACATTAAAATACGAGTCTTGTGTCGTGGGAATCAGAAACTACAAGAAGCTTTTCGATCTTATAAACACCCAGACCCGAAACAAACATTTGTGGATCACACAAACATTTGTCTCGGTGCGGGAATCGAACTGCGGCTTTCGTTTATGTCAATAAAATTTAATTTAAAAACATCTAATAGTTGTGTTCACATTTTGGATTTTTAATTATCCCTCGTTTTAACAAAGAAGAAACGGCCATTGCAAAATTCGCAAATTCGTACTAGTATTAATTATAATTAATACTATGGGCTAGTATAGATAATTATCTATACTAGCTCATGTAAATCCTATTGTTGGGCACACATTTTCTGTGTGTGTTTGACTTCATGGACAGAAATTTATTGGTAAACAACTTTTAGATAAGTTCCTCACTTAGTCATATTGCTTTGGCATTTAATAACTTTGTCTCGCGGTACAAAGTACATACCGTGCGATCAGATTTCTTGGGTTAGATCCTTGGGTCAGGAAAGGTGTTATTAGGTTTTCTCATTAGAAAACTCTCAATAACAGTTCGGAATTTGGAAAAGTGCCCGAAAAACTCAACCGTAAAAATATTTTACAAATCTAATTTCTATGCCGACGGTACCCATCAGACGGTATCTCGAAAATTTCAGCTTTCCAAGTGGTATTTTTTGCCACACGCGTCTGATCCCAGCCAATTACCGAACGTGGGGGTAGCTCGTGTTATGTTACTTACGTACAGACAGACGGACTTATGTATGTATCGATCGGACAGTACATTCACCTTGGTAAATATTTCAAACAGTTGTATGAAGAAATTTCTTAATGGGCAGTCCATCAACCTGGAACAGACCTTGGTAAACTAAGGCCTTCCAGAGTTGTCGAGGAGGCTCTACTCAATAGTGAGACTTATGTAGGTTGATATATACAGATCAAGTGCAGTGGCAGCCCAAAAGCCTAGTTTGCCTTACAAAATTCCGAATAATATAATCCATAAGCTTTAAATCTTTATTAAAAAAAGCAATTTGACATATATAAATTAGAATATCCTGACCCATCATCGTCATCTGCCTAAAGACGTCCTCTGCTGGACATCGGCCACCCCCAAAGACCTCCAGACTGTTCTTTCGGAAGCGGCCTGTATCCAGCGGCTTCCCGCGATTTTTACCATCTTGAGGGTGGACGTCCAACGCTGCGCTTGCCGGTACGCGGCCTCCACTCGAGAATCTTTCTGCCCCAGCGGCCGTCGGTTCTACGACCCCACGATAAATAATTATAAATGGCTTCTATGGAAGTACCGCCACTGATGAAGTGTATAAAATTGTAACAGAATTATTTTAATACAAGAGGTCTTACTGTTTCTCCATAATCCCATATAATTCCATACAGAAAATCATCCGAATCGGTTCATCGACCAACAGACAGGAATAGTTACTTTTTCATTTATATTTTTACTGTAATTGTAAACCTTGTGACTCTATTGCAGAAATTAAACTTAAAAAACATGAAAAAAAAACTTCTTTTTATATTTCACAAGCATGAAGCTTTAGAACTGTCTTTGGTATCCAACAATATTCAAAATTACCCCAAACATTTCTATTCATAAGGCCTATTGAACTGATAACAATCAATGAATCTATTGGATTATTTACAATTGATGTGCACAACTTAAGTAGTTGCATTACACAGAGGATCGACAGTGGAAAGCACAATGGGACGTTAAAAAAAGCATGCTTGCTCTATAATCTTTGACAACAAAATTGTCGCAGTCAGGGTTGTTAACTTGTTCTTTTATTTTTAATGCCACGTTTTAAAATGTATTTTGTCAGTAAGAAATGGTAGTTTTATTTCTTTTTTTGCAAAAAACATAATTTAAATTTCCAGATAAGTTATTGAATCATCATCATGATCAGCCCATATACCTCCCACTGCTGGGCACGGGCCTCCTCTACAACTGAGAGGGTTTTAGGCCTTAGTCCACCACGCTGGCCAAGTGCGGGTTGGCAGACTACACACCTAAGAAATTCCTAAGAAATTTTAGGTGTGCAAAAGCAAGTGATGATTCATTGTGAATACACAATAACTTCGAAAAGTCAGAGGTGTATGCCTGGGGTTTGAGCCTGCGACCGCCGAAATTCTCGACCGCGCGCCTAAACCTCGAGGCCATCACTGCTTGTTATTGAATATTGTAGAATTTTGTAGTAAAATACGTTTTGTCTGAATTTAATGTATTATTATTATTACTACTAGTATTACAAACCTACAATTTGAAAATTTAATACTTTCACCAAGCTCAATAAAATAACCAGAACATCAACTAAGTAGCTTCTTTAATTTTTGTAACTCTAGTCTTCAACTTAGGATCATCTAAATTAAACTTAAAAGATAATTTAAGAAATGAGGTAGTTTTTTAATGTTTTTTTCTGTATTTATTTATGAGTGGCAGCCCTAAATCTATTCGATTCAAAGGGCGGCCCTTGAGGGCCAGGTGTACTACTATTTTGAATGTTAATAAACGAAGAAAAGTATTTGTCAACTCGGCTTTAAACTGTTCTATCTTTTTTTCCACCATTACCGTAGCCTTTATAACACATTTTCATTTATATAATCATGCGTTTAGAGTCCAAATTAAAACGACAGAAAACTTTTAAGAAGATGCCATTTTTTAATATCTTTACATGTAATATCAACTGTTTTAAGCATGTAATAAGGTTGAAATTAATTTGTAATTTGATTTTAATTTTTGAGGCAGGTCGACACGACTTTATCCTATTATTCTGGATTGTATTTGAATTTATCGAGTGCTTTTTAAGTATTGTTACAAAATTTTAAACGAATTAGTTTTTTATGGCAATGTCTAGAATTCTGTCTTACGTAGTTTCTCACGATGCCTTTTAATAGCAAGAACAAATTGTCCTTTGTCATATCATTACATACATATATGTGTATATATATGTTGAATCAAAGAACCTATATCACCTTAAATTATTTTTCTTAAAATGACTTAAACTAAACTACTTTATAAAACCTTTAATGGCTTTATGACAGCATAAGCACAAATATTTTAGTCTAAAAATCCAAGTCAGAACTAAAATGTCTTATCACAAGTGTGTGTTTCTCTATAGGTTCCGGGTTCAATTCCCTGGTCGGGTAAAGTTTAATTGTTTTATCTTACAGGATTTTTTTGTAGCAATACGGAGTCCAAAAATTCTTAAAAATTTCTTAGGTGTGTAGTCCACCAACCCGCACTAGACCAGTGTGATGGACGAAGGCCTAACCCCTCTCAGTTGTATAGGAGGCCCGTGCCCAGCATGAAAAGCAGAAATGTGAAAAGCAGTAATGCAGCTTTGCCTACCCCTTCAGGGTATATAGGCGTGACATGTCATCATCATCATCATCAGCCCATATACGTCCCACTGCTGGGCACGGGCCTCCTCTGCAACTGAGAGGGTTTAGGCCTTAGTCCACTACGCTGCGGTTTGGCGGACTACAAACCCAAGAAATTCCTAAGAACTTTTAGGTGTGCAGGTTTTATCACGTTGTTTTCCTTCACCGTTAAAGTACGTGATAATTCAATGTGAATACACAAAGTCAGAGGTGTGTTCCTGGCGTTTGAACCCGCGACCGTCGAGATTCTCGACAAGTATGTATGTATATATTTAAATTGAAGCATGTACCACTATTTATAACAATAAAGCGAAGGACATAAAGCGATAATTCATCATAAAACCGGTCCGGTTTTTCTCAGCGGCAGCCGGTGGCGTTGTAAATTGTAGCGCGTTGTAAACTCGCGTCATATAGCATAAATCTCGCAGTTTGGCTCGGAGGTTGAGATTGCCACGATTGCGTCATTGTTTCTGGTCTGTCTGGGTTCATTAGTACTGAATTTTACTTGTGTATAGATCGAGATATCTCGAGTTCGATTACCAGATTAGACAAAGTTTTATTAGATGTTTTCAAGCACGAATAACAGCAACAGGCCTCTCATCTTAATATTATGTAGGAGTAAAAATACAGCTGGCGATACTTTGGGCCAGAAATGTACCCCTTTTTTTTTTTTTTTTTTGTTCTCGAGGGGAAAGCTGTTTATGGCTCTACTTCCCGCCAGCCCCGGGGGAGGGGGGGCGGTATGCGAATGTCGGGGTCACCGGTCTTCCAGCCCGGCGCGCAGCGACGTCATGTCCGCGCAGTTGTTAGTGCCGGGCTGGGTCCCTAACAAAATCCCTAAACCGGCATACCGACCAAAACCCCCCGGTGGCCATCTCCGCGCCGAGTGGGGCGACCACGGTACGTGAGCGAGAAGCGCCCACCGTAATGCCGCAGCCGCCCCAGAAATGTACCCCTGCCTTCTCTTTCAAGGGCACAGGCGTGACTGTGTCTGAATGTATGAAAAGACAGAAATAAAAATAGATAAAAAATCCTCCAGGATCGAATTTATCTTTCAACCAAAATGACATGATGACAGCCCCGTGGCGCAGTTGGACACTAGCTTGCGAAACGAAAGGCCACGGGTTCGATCCCCGCACCGAGACAAATGTTTGTGTGATCCACAAATATTTGTTTCGGGTCTGGGTGTTTGTGATACAGAAAAGTCTCTCGTAATTTCTGATACCCACGACACAAGACTCGTATTTTAATGTGGGGTCAGAACTTTGCATGTGACTGTTGGGAAAAAAATTACCTCAAAATCGATCTGCTATATAGGTGTGAAAAACAAACTCGCTTATAATGAAGTTAGTATATCCCAATGAAACCGTCCCCGTGTCGAGCTCTGAAAGCCACTCACCTCTACGTCAGTAGGCCTTCCAGCAACAACTTTATTTCAAACTGACGCGCACAAGATTCTCGGCCGGGTTGGATTTATCGTCTCCACTCCCCTTACATAACGTTATCCCTTATGCGAGCTCAGGCGGACACCCTGTTTATAGTCTCGAAAATTTACGTGTCAGGTAAAAAGAGATTATATTTTCTCCTTTCTGGTGCTTTATTTTTGTGTTCTCCATGCATTTCTTCACTTGGTGGTGGCTTTTTTCTGAATTACGTTTTTTACACATAGACATGTGAATTCTTCGTGACTGCCTTGTGGTCTCGGGGTACAAGTATGTGCCGAGCGATTTAGAGGTCCTGGGTTCGATTCCCGGGTCGGGCAAAGTGTTATTTGGTTTTTCCATTTGGAAATTCTCAGTTACAGCACGGAGTCTGGAAATGTGCCCGAAAAACGGCAATAGGCTCGCCCCCTATTACGTGGGACTGATACATACGTGGCGAAATGTGGGTGCAGAAATGCACCTCTGCCTACCCCTTCGGGGAATACAGGCGTGAGTCTATGTATGTATGTACATGTGAATTCATGTGAACCTGATTCCGATTAGTCCGCAAATTTCCTGACTTGGTGTTGCTACTAAAAATTCCTGACTGGCAAATGTAGCCAGTGATTCCGTCATGGAATCTCGCGATCATACACCACACATACATGGAGCAGTTGAACAACGAAACAGTTATTCTGATGCGCAGGGCCTAATGAAAGCATGTTTCTTCCTTAACAGTTTTTATTGTTTCTCCAGATTTTATGATTCATTAAAATGATGATTACATGACTTAGGGACCTTCAAGAAAAGAGCTTATATTTTCCTCAAAGGCCAGCAACACACCGATGATTCCTCTGGTATTGTGGGTGTTCATGGGCGGTGTTTTCCACTTACAACATCAAGTGCGTCACTTGCTCGTTTATCTTCTTTTTTCATAAAAAATACTTTGACCTCCACTTCACATCCAATCGACCTCAGTACAATATTTAGCGCACTTATGCTATGCTGGGTTAAAAAATCCTTCCCTAAGCCCGAAAAACAATTTTAAATCCCCAACACTCAAGAATTTATTAATATCACTGAATCCTCACAGTGCTCCATTTTATCCTTTAGCTGCTTCTTGGTTATTTCTTCCAATATTTTACAAATATGTCGTCGGTATATTACGTTCTATCGAGTGAGGTGTCAAGGAAAATATTTGCGCCTGTTCACGGTATCCTGGTAACAGTTTATGATAAATGTGTCGCTTGCGTACATGCTACAGGTTTACCTGTCGGGACTGCGTCTGCACAATATACTTTACTGATATTTGAATTAATTTCTTCATATTCACATACATACATACATAAACTCACGCCTGTATTCCCCGAAGGGGTGGGCAGAGGTGCATTTCTGTACCCACATTTCGCCAGGTATGTATCAGTCCCACGTAATAGGGGGCGAGCCTATTGCCGTTTTTCGGGCACAATTCCAGACTCCGTGCTGTTACTGAGAATTTCCTAATGGAAAAACCCAATAACACTTTGCCCGACCCGGGAATCGAACCCAGGACCTCTAGATCGCACGGCACATACTTGTACCGCGAGACCACGAAGCAGTCAGTTCTTCATATTCATTTTTGATTTATAGAATGACCGATGTAGGTGTTTGTAGTATTTTGTATTTTATATCCATATCAGCCTGGGTATCTCTCTCTGCTTTTCCTGTGACAAAAAATTATTCTATAGATTGGTTTGGATAAAAACCAGTATTTCTCAAATTGTTAGACATAAATTGTTGAACATAAATTTTAATTATAGCTTGTAAAGTTATGTGTGTTTTACGAATTACGTACTAAAACTATGAGTCGTAACAACGTGAACAAACCTTCGTCGTTTAATGTTCTATATTAAAATTTTCCCACAATTTTCATGATCTGAACCGGGTAAGTATAGTGAGTTGAGGCACCCTTTTATGAGACGAAAGTTAGCTAGTGTATAAATGGAATATGCCTGTGTCATCAGCTTTCCAGTTTAGCACAAACGCGATCGAATTGGTCCCCTATTAGAGATGCTTAAGATAATAAGAGGAAACCTGTGCCTTGCTGAGGAATTTATATGAGCTGCTACATATAGAAAGTCCTATCTGTATCTTAGATTTACTGATTAAAGCTAGACATAATTTTCTTTATGCACTCAGAAACCATTTAAATATAATTCCAACCATCCTATTACAATTGCTCTGGAATTAACAGACCAATCTCAGCAGCAAGAGGTGGCCACTTACCACGCCTCCCATATTACTGGGGTGGGAGATAAAATGCAAGGTGCACGCGTCACGTCTGCAAACGGAGATTCCCCCGGGATTACAGGGAGCGTGTGAATTTCTTATACTAGATGTTATTACAGAGTTAGCTTTTATTTGATACGAGTGGCGTATTGCGGCTTAAGGTTTAAGGAAAGAGCCAGGACACAATTGTAAAAAATTTAGACTTTTAAAGTGATTGTTGTACTATAATTTCCGTTATGGAGTATAGGCTTTCAGGAATAGACGCGCGATCAATCGAGAAAAACATTTTGACGGTCACAGGTTAAAAGTCAAGGCAAACAAATGACTTTTCGAAGTTATGTGTATAGTCGCAATGAATTATCAAGCACTATAACACTAAAAGAAAATATCATGAAGACGGTTGCGTACTTTCTGTTCTCCATAAGGAGTTCCTTGCGTGTGTAGTCCGTCAACACGCACTAAGCCAGCGTGCTGGACCAAGGCCTAAACCTCTTGATGGTAGGGGAGGCCCGTGTCCAGCAACAGGTTTTTCCAATAATAAAATGAATAAATACACCCAACGGTCACGTTCTAACCCCACACTAAGATACAAGTCCTGTCCTGTCGTGGGCATCAGAAACTACGAGAGACTTTTTCGGTCTCACAAACACCCAGACCCGAAACAAATATTTGTGGATCACACAAACATTTGTCTCAGTGCGGGGATCGAACCCGCGGCCTCTCGTTTCGCAAGCTACTATCTATCTAACTGCGCCACGGGGCTATGAGTAATGTCTATTAGGTGTTGGTGGTTTCTTATTAAAGCAGATGAAATAAAAAGCGTATAAAATGTGGTAAGCATACATACATACATAAACTCACGCCTGTATCCCGTTAGGGTAGGCAGAGACTATAGAGCGCCAAATGCCACGGTCCAAACACACCTCTTTCACTTCCTCCACTGACATTATCCTCTTCATGCATGCACGTCGGTTTCGAGGACTCTTTATATTGCCCTTTTTCAGTAAATTACCTATATTATGCTCTTTATAGGTGCCAATATCTTTGTGTGGTAAGCATCTGTAACTAAATCCTTCCATTATTGTTGCAGGTAAAATAGAAAACATCATCTGAAAGGTGAGGGAGAATTTTTCAACAGCAAACCGAGATCGCGACAAATCCTGTCATCAATTCAAAAGGGCCAAATAACTTGTAAATATTAGTGGGGGCTATATTTCAAAATGTCGGCGGTACTCGCGACGACGACAAATTTGTCGGAAAGCTTAGTTTTGTAAATCTTCAATTCATTTTTGTTAATTGCACCCCGTTAATTTTTCCCCTTGTTGGTAGGGTGCGTCGAAGAATTCGTGTCGAATTTCAGTCTTTGAATAGGAATGTTTGTTATTAAAAATGTTGTAAAATACATATTTACATAAAATTCTGCAAGAAAAATTTATTATACACTGACGAACCAATAGTCACATAAGTACATACCTACATACTTTTGACCCCACACTAAGATACAAGTCTTGTGTTTTTTTTTCTTTGTCTCGGTGCGGGGTTTGAACCCGCGGCCTCTCGTTTCGCAAGCTGGAGTTTAACCAACTGCGCCAAGGGGCTGTCAATTTCTTTAATTCAACACTGTAAAGTAAAAGGTAATACCGAACGCGAGTATTTTCCATCTTCCAGTGCATTACACGTGTTCACCATCTGAACAAACGTACAAAAGGCGCTTTATATATTTCCAACGTAACCGTACGAGTACAGTAAACATTTCGCAGCCGGGCGTCCCGACTCGATATGCTAACTTAGTGCGCTCCTGAATTTTGTGATCTCACGGAAACGAATCGGGTTATGCCACAATAACGCTAAAACTTTTAATTCGTAATGCCAAAGTAGTGATGGCCTCAAGAATTAGGCGCGCGGTCGAGAATCTCAACGGCCGCAGGTTCAAACTCTAGGTGCACATCTCTGACCTTTCGAAGTTATGTGCATTTACAATGAATTATCACGGACCTACTTCTACTATGAAGGAAAACATCGTAAGGATACTTGCACACCTAAAAATTCTTAGCAATTTCTTAGGCATGTAGTTTGCCAATTCGCACTAGGCCAGCGTGGTGGACTAAAAATGGCCTAAATCCTCTCAGTTGTAGAAACTGCCCGTGCCCATAATGGGATGAATATGGGCTGATGATGATGATGATGATGAAACCTAACTACCTGTGGAGTTGGCTATGGTCTATTTCAGTGCTTTAGCCTTCGACAGCTATGTTTAAGTCACAAGTAATGACAGACTCAGACTCCATGCTACTTTCATAATGGAAAACCGAAGCCAGAACCTTTTTATTGCAAGCCTCAAATTTTACTGTGGTTTTAAAAAATCTTTTAATTTTATTTAAAACAATATATAGGTACTATACTGTTCATATTGTTATAATTATTTGAGAATGTTACGGAACACCTCTTATCCAATAAATAAGCCCAACGTATTACCACGTTTCCAAAGGGATTGTGGGTACGTTATTTAAGAATGTATCTATTTAGGTATATTTTTAAATTTCTAATCCTCACTTGGTTATTTCAGCACAACCTCGTCCAAGCACCAAGCCGACTGGCGCAGGCTATTCTAGCTCAGTCATTGTGATCTCTAGCGGTATTTATCGGAAAGGTACGGTTCGCGACGGCTCTGAGTACCACAGCGGACAAAATGTTGTGTAACATTACACTTTTACAAACATCCTAAGCTTTTGGCACTGGAGAAGTAATCGATGAAGCAATTGCAATTATAGGCTCAATAGTGAACAATTCTTTATTACTGGCGGAACGTAAAGAAATAAATATATCCAAGTCCATACACAAAGCAGTCACTGAATTCAATACAAGTCTTAAATGGTCATCATCATCATCATGATAAGCCCATTTACGTCCCACTGCTGGACACGGGCCTCCACTACAGCTGAGAGGGTTTAGGCCTTAGTCCACCACGCTGGCCTTATGCGGGTTGGTGGACTTCACACCTAAGAAATTCCTAAGAAATTTTAGGCGTGCAGGTTTCATCACGATGTTTTCCTTCACTGTTAAAGTAAGTGATAATTCCTTATGAATACGAAAAGTCAGAGGTGTGTGCCCGCGAGCGCTGAGATTCTCGACCTAAACCTCGAGGCCACCGCCACTTTTATTAAAAACAAATACTTAAGTGATAAATTACACCCGTGTCGAATAGCGAAGGACGTCTCTAGGTACTATCTCTCTTAGAGGTACAAGCCAAAAAGACTGCATTGTATGTTTATATTAGCAACATAATATACTTAGGTACATAAACACCCTTATTAATAAACTATGATTTGCGTCAGAATAACTTTACTCCAAGACTTACGCAAAGATTAGGCAATAACCAATAAAAAAAAAAGAATTCATCAAAATCGGTTGGCATGATATTAAGTTATTCGTCGATTTGTCACGCATATTGGTGAAAATTTAAGATTTTTGTGATTTTCTAATGGAAGCTATTATCACAACTGGACCAAATTTAAATGGGACCAATCTGGAAGCACCAGCTTTCAATTAAAAAAAGAATCATCAAAATCGGTCCACACAGTCAAAAGTTCTGAGGTAACAAACATAAAAAAAAAAAAATACGACTTGATAACCTCCTCCTTTTTTTGAAGTCGGTTAAAAATGGTATTAATTAACTAGGAGTAAGGACGGAGTTGACTAATCAAAATTTACTCCCGGAGTAAAAGTTATTCCGCGGAGCCCCATGGTTTAACGCTTGAGTAAGCATAGATTTGTATTGTATTTCCAACTTCCATTGAGATATATGTAATAGTGCCTGATTTTGTAATTATTGTGGATTAAAATAAATAGATATTATTTCATTGACATTTGAGAATGATAGAAGGAATTGAAGAAATATTACCATTAAGGCATGTGAAATTGTATAAACTCCACAATAACCCTTTTGAAGACCTTGAAAAAGATGAGTTTAAATATAAATATAGATTTACACGCTCAACTGCATAAATTGCATTACTGAAATAGTGAAAAATGATTTAGCTGGAGATGCACGAGGAGGCTTTATACCACCTCACTTGAAAGTTTTAGCTGCAATTAGGACTTGGGCTTGTGGAGAGGTAAATAAACTATCTCAATAAACTATAGGTACTATTATTAGGCTAGATTGCCCTAATTAGGCCTAATTGTTATATACTTTCTTGCTTGAAGTCTGTTAATAGCCAAGTTTGAGTTCAAATAAATATTAATATTTAGTATACCTAATGTTAGTAGTTTATCAGGCTATTAGATGTAAATGAGTTAAATATACCTACTACTTAACTATTTATTTGTACATTACACTTCTATTAAACAACTGCATATAGATAGTATAACCTGTATACAAAATTTAATCTCTGCTTTGTGTTACAAAGATTTAATAATAGAATTGTCTGTATTTAGTAAATTTTGAATCCATACCACTTATCTATTTTACAGATTCAAGATGATGCAGGAGATCTGAGTCGGTTTAGTCAGCCAACAATATCCCTTGTGTGCAAACAAGTTGCTTTGGCAATAATTAGACACAGGGGTCAATAGATAAAAATGCCTGCCTCTGACAGTGAACAAAAGTGTGTGTATATATATAGTTTCTTGCCTTTCTTCTCTAGTGATGACTTCCGAACAGGGTGAACTGAATCTAAGTGATGTATTTGACATTTTATAGATAAAATAAATATAATTTCATTTCTTATATATATATTTTATAATTGTCACTTCCATGTGGGTCTCTATAAAAAAATTAGGCAAATGCATTGTTCTAATGTGCCAAAGAAACTATACAATTATGAAATTTTGTTGATATCAATTTGATTGCGTGTATGTGCGATCACAATAAATGTAAATAAAGAATTGAGAGCATTTAATTTAATTAAAAAAAATGGTGATATCACAAGATATGTTTATTGTTTAATTGAATAAAATTTACAACTCTTTCGCCTTTCTTATTTCTAAAATCTCCCTTTCTAGAGTAGCTCTTTTAAATTTTTCTTTTTGGATATTCAGCTCCACTTCCAATATCTCCAACCGTTTCTGGTGTTCTTGATCTTTCAAGCTTTTAGCATAGTTAACCATTGCGTTGTGCAATTTGTTTGCGTTATTATCTAATGACTTATTTTCTATTATCGTCGCAAATTCCTTTAGAACTGAGCGAAATAATTGCTGAAACAATAATTAAGCATTTCTAAAATTGAAAATTATACTTTGTATACATTAAAATATTGCCACGTGCTTACCTTTTCATCTTCATCCCAGTTAATGGAACGAATGCCTCTTTGCTTCTTTTTTGTTTTCAAATAAAAAATAATATTCTGATAATATAAAATAGCACAACTTCACGCATGCATCATTACATTATAGTTTATATAGGTACCGTAAAATGTGGTGAATAGGGACAAATCCTAACTTAATGAACAATTTTCAAACACATTTCTATGGATAAATCGTTATCTCAAGGTAATAATTATTGAGTCTTACTGGTACCTTTATGATTAAATGAAAAACTATACAATTAGCATTCTGATTTTCGCAAAAATGTAAAAAATATATGTAATCCCTATTCACCCGGAAACTGGGGTTAATAGGGACGAAAATAGTGTCAATAGGGAAATTCACCAGGGCTGATACTTCTTACTTGTAATAAACAATTTCCATTTATTTTCTGTTATTTTATTATCTGATGATGTAATAAAATGTACTCATAACTTTTTATAGTTAATTTTTATAATTAAAATCAAATAGCAATTTTTACATTTATAATTAATATTTGTGAACATATCAAATCAAAAATATTTATTTAAAGTTATTTAAACCGGTTTTATAAAGTTATTCGTACCAATAAACCACGTTTTTCCAGTAGCCAACTATCACTGTTATTTAAGCTAATTTTGCACAAAATCAATATTAATTATACATCTAACCTTCCTCATCACTCTAAACATTGATGAAAATCCACATAAAAATCCGTTCAATAGTTTTTGAGATCATCGCCAGACTTGCTGGGGAACTTGTTTATTTAATATGTATTGATGTTTCTTGAAAGTCGTGATGGCCTCGAGGTTTGGGCACGCGGTCGAGAATCCCGACGGTCGCGGGTTCAAACCCCAGGCACACACCTCTGACTTTTCGAAGTTATGTGTGTATTCACAATGAATTATCACGTACTTTAACGGTGAAGGAAAACATCGTGATAAAACCTGCACACCTAAAAAAAGTTCTTAGGAATTTCTTAGGTGTGTAGTCCGCTAACCCGCACTAGGCCAGCGTGGTGGACTAAGGCCTAAACCCTCTCAATGGTAGAGGAGGCCCGTTTCCAGCAGTGGGACGTATATTGGCTGATGATGATGATGATGATCATAGTTTCTTGAAAGTCATTTCATTATTAGGAAATAAACAATTTTTTTATGCAGAAAAAAATTGTTAACTGTTAAGTGCCAACCCTACTAACGTGTACCTATTAATACATCAGTGGTCCCAATTCAATTTATTCTCATCCCAATTAACCCCTCTTTCGTCTCTATTCGTACATGAAACGTTCCCATTCACCCCAAAAAAGATCAAATTTTCATGCCATACGGTACCGTAAAATGTGGTGAATAGGGATTGAGGGGTGAATAGGGAAAAAACGGGGAAAAGATTTCAACGCTTAAAATTACTTCTACTTACTTACAAATTATTATTATTTTTTGTACTATAATAGTAGAATGCCGAAACTTTTTATGGCACCACTTAACAAGCATGATATAAGCCGCAAACTATAAAAAAAATGTATTTTAACATAGCATTTCGTAACTGAAACTTTTTTGGTGTGACAAACTTTGGATTTTATAATTTTTCCTTTGTTCTACTGCTTTGATAACGTGTACCCTTTATAATTTAGTGTCTGTAGTCTTGTATACATTGGAGGTAAGTGTCAGTTGTTCATTAATTTTAATGTTTTTTGATAAATTAGAAAGGCATGAAAATTTGATCTTTTTTGGGGTAAATGGGAACGTTTCATGTACGAATAGAGACGAAAGAGGGGTTAATTGGGATGAGAATAAATTGAATTGGGACCACTGATGTATTAATAGGTACACGTTAGTAGGGTTGGCACTTAACAGTTAACAATTTTTTTTTGCATAAAAAAATTGTTTATTTCCTAATAATGAAATGACTTTCAAGAAACTATGATCATCATCATCATCATCAGCCAATATACGTCCCACTGCTGGAAACGGGCCTCCTCTACCATTGAGAGGGTTTAGGCCTTAGTCCACCACGCTGGCCTAGTGCGGGTTGGCGGACTACACACCTAAGAAATTCCTAAGAACTTTTTTTAGGTGTGCAGGTTTTATCACGATGTTTTCCTTCACCGTTAAAGTACGTGATAATTCATTGTGAATACACACATAACTTCGAAAAGTCAGAGGTGTGTGCCTGGGGTTTGAACCCGCGACCGTCGGGATTCTCGACCGCGTGCTCAAACCTCGAGGCCATCACGACTTTCAAGAAACATCAATACATATTAAATAAACAAGTTCCCCAGCAAGTCTGGCGATGATCTCAAAAACTATTGAACGGATTTTTATGTGGATTTTCATCAATGTTTAGAGTGATGAGGAAGGTTAGATGTATAATTAATATTGATTTTGTGCAAAATTAGCTTAAATAACAGTGATAGTTGGCTACTGGAAAAACGTGGTTTATTGGTACGAATAACTTTATAAAACCGGTTTAAATAACTTTAAATAAATATTTTTGATTTGATATGTTCACAAATATTAATTATAAATGTAAAAATTGCTATTTGATTTTAATTATAAAAATAAACTATAAAAAGTTATGAGTACATTTTATTACATCATCAGATAATAAAATAACAGAAAATAAATGGAAATTGTTTATTACAAGTAAGAAGTATCAGCCCTGGTGAATTTCCCTATTGACACCATTTTCGTCCCTATTAACCCCAGTTTCTGGGTGAATAGGGATTACATATATTTTTTACATTTTTGCGAAAATCAGAATGCTAATTGTATAGTTTTCCATTTAATCATAAAGGTACCAGTAAGACTCAATAATTATTACCTTGAGATAACGATTTATCCATAGAAATGTGTTTGAAAATTGTTCATTAAGTTAGGATTTGTCCCTATTCACCACATTTTACGGTACATCATTTGACTTTGACAAATAAAAGTATCAAATTTCAAAATTTACCTAACTGTCAGTGTCTTTTTATTCGACCCGGTCATTTTGTTCATTCTTTTTATTTTTAATATCACTGGGTTGCCATAAAATACACCTTAATCTCAGTGTAAGGCTTGTATTGTTACTCCAAACTTACTCCGTATTTATTATTACCGTTATTAACACGTAGCTATTCCGTGACTAATCTAGAATTAACTAATACCGGTGTAACTTTGGAGTAAGAGAAGAATAAGCTATTTTTATTAATAAGACCGATTAAGTATATAATTACTAATTGTAAATGAATGTATGATTCGTATAGCCAGCATTAATAACACTTTAGGTCTAAAATGAATGAAAATATTTGATTGTAAAATAAGCGGTTTACCAGACCCCGCCTGGTATATTAAAAAGAAGACTAAAATCCATCCAACTAATTTCCTGAACTCTCGAAAAATCTATTATTCAGATGCTAACAAGAGTATGTCCTCAGACATTCGTTGCAGGCTGACTGGTGGCCTTGAAAATAGCGATTCCATCATTCTGGCTATTGTACTATTAGGCACTATGAAAATTGGTAAAAGATTTTTTCGACTAGCTTCGTATTTGAGTATATGTTTTTTGTATCATCATAATATTCTTGTCTGAAAACATCAAAAACTGTATACATTCCTTTTAAAAATCAGGAGTTACAGCTACAAGCAGACTGCATTAATCGCAGAGATGTCCTGTGCTCTATTGTCATGTTACTGTGAAAGTATTTATTATAATATTGTCATCAGTATTATTGGCTTTATAGGCATATTTTGTAAGTAGTCTAGTTTATATAAATGATCTCCCTTACATGGTACAGAAATTTACAGACATAGTTTTGTTCGCTGACGACACGTCACTAATATTTAAAATAAATCGTAAGGATAAAGATCTAGCTGTTCCAAATCATGTACTTAATTTAATTTTGAATTGGTTCTCATGTAATAATCTTCTACTCAATGCAGGAAAGACAAAATGCATTCGATTTACATTACCAAATGTTAGGAATGTAATGTCACCTGTTACATTAAACGCAGAAACACTTGACTTGGTGACTTCAACTGTTTTCCTAGGAATAACTCTAGATAGTAAACTGCAGTGGGGTCCGCAAATAGAGCGATTATCTAGTAAACTGAGTGCCGCGGCTTTTGCGATTCGTAAAATAAGAAAACTCACGGATGTTTCAACGGCTAGGTTAGTGTACTTTGCTTACTTTCACAGTATAATGTCTTATGGCATTCTATTGTGGGGATCGGCGGCTGATATTAACAGCATTTTCATACTACAGAAAAGAGCAGTCCGCGCTATCTATGATCTACGTAGCCGTGATTCCTTACGATCCATTTTCAAGGACTGTAATATACTGACCGTGCCGTCTGAATACATTTATCAAAATATTATGTATGTACGTAAGAATGTATTTAGCTTTAGTAAAATTGGTGATATACATAATGTAAATACCAGGGGTAGACATAAACTTGTGATACCCTCATTAAGATTAGAAAAAACCAGTAAGTCCTTTATAGGCAACTGCGTTAAATTTTACAATAAGCTCCCCAAATCTGTAACTGACCTATCAGATAATTCATTTAAGGTGCACATTAAACGTGTTCTGATGACAAGGGGATACTACAATATAAATCAGTATTTAGAGGATAAGGAAATTTGGCATTAGATCTCTCCCGCACATCGCCATCACCACATCTTGGAACCCAGTACCTTTCACATTCTTCTTTCTTAAACCAAATCATTTGAATAAATACATAAATAAATATAAATTAACCCAAAGCTCCAAGTGTAACTTAAACCATTATAAAAACATCAAATATATACAAATTGCTATCTAATATAAAATGTGCACAAAATAAATAAAATAAAAATAAAATGACGACCGATCGAGTAAATAATTCGAGCAAATAAATAATAAGAAGGCAATTTTTATTTGGCAGGTCATATAATATAATTATGTTATCCTTACTGGACCAAATACATGCCCACTGAGTTGGACTCGCTGGATCTACTCAGGTGTGGGTCGCGCCGCGTAAATTCCAGTAGTAAAGTGAGCCCGCTGAGTTTGTTTCGCCGGGTCTTCTCAGTCAGGGTCGCGTTTGGATCCGGTGGTACCATTAAAATAATACGTGACGTTTCGGAAATACACAAGGTCCATCTCGTTATTTACTTTAAAATAATAATAATAAGATATTATGTATTTCCTGATGAAAACTAAAAATAAATTATAAAAAAAACCGTAAATATTTTTGTACAAATTATATAAAATGAACCATAGTTAAATTATAATGTAATAATAAAAGATTTTTCTTTTCTGTATTGACTTGTCATAAGTGCTATTTGATTGCCTACGTGACTAAATAAAGCAATTTCATTTCATAAATAAAGCAATTTCATTTCATTTCATTTCATTTCAAAGCAATTTCATTTCATTTCATTTCAACGTCAGGCAAGAAGGTCGAACAATTTTTGAGTAATTCACAGATTTATATTAGTTCTGAGTATTAGTTAAATTAAAAAGTCAATTAAGTAGTTTCTGATAGCTATTACACAATACTTGTATTCCAGTGTAGTTTAAGAGCTATGTCTACAAACATACTGTCTTCATTTTAGACATATGTTGTGCTCTTCTTATTTTAATGTATCTTTCTTATTACGAGTTTGACAGTAGTCAATCTCATTATTATCATCAGTATCTTTGGCTTAATAGGCATAATATGTAACGAGAAGCAAAAGGTTATATCAAAAAGTCTCTCTTCGTTTCTAATAGCTATTACACAAGACTTGTATTCTGGTGTGGGTTAAATCCTATGTATGACTGTTGTGTGAATTAACATGTGTTGTAACGCCATCCAAATGTTTCTACTTCTGATAACAATCACTTGATTACTTTTCTATGAAAACTGTCGCACGAAATCTGTAGGCTTGAAATCAAAAGCATTACTTTCTTGAAATTCTATTAAGAACGTAATCACCTAAGTGCGAAGTGTACTGTGGCAATCGCTAGTTATTTTATATTACTTAAAATCTTTATTACCTAGTTAAGAGGCAATAAAAAGTTTCTAGTTACTCTAATCTAAACCAAGAAAGTTAAATTGTTTGTTAAGCCCTCGTCACCGAGCAACCTAGAGCAATATTAATATTATTTTAATGAGGAAATTGTGGCATAGTGCTTAATAATTAATTCTACAGAGACTGTTTTGAAATGAAGAAAATTATTTGAATAGTAAGCATTCAAATACTTACATTAAAAATATTAAACTGAGGACACCAAAGTAAACTTAAAATTTCATTGACAGAAAAAATATAAACGACTCTTAACCATATATTTACTTTAAATATTTTAAGTTTGAACTGCCTCGTGGTCTCGCGGTACAAGTATGTGCCGTGCGATCTAGAGGTCCTGGGTTCGATTCCCGGGTCGGGCAAAGTGTTATTGGGTTTTTCCATTAGGAAATTCTCAGTAACAGCACGGAGTCTGGAAGTGTGCCCGAAAAGCGGCAATAGGCTCGCCCCCTATTACGCGGGACTGATACATACCTGGCGAAATGTGGGTGTAGAATGTGGTGTCTGCCTACCCCTTCGGGGAATACAGGCGTGAGTTTATGTATGTATGTAAGTTTGAATGCTTATTGGTTATTCTTCGATCAATCAAAAGCAATTAGAAAGGTTGAGATGAATTGTGCCATATGCATATTGCATACATACTTGATTGCTTGGAATGAAATATTAGTTATTAGATTTCAAATATAAAATAATTATTGGTTCTTGTGCGACATTAAAAGCGAATAGTAAACAGCAACAGCTAAACTTCCAATTATCTGAAACCTAATCCTATCTCGCGGAGAGAACATTTAGAAATAAATACTCCCATATCTAGTAATGTAAGTATCTACTTAATTCTCTCAATCAAAATCATCAAAAACTGCAGAATTAATCGCTGTCGCTAAAGCCCGCTTATAGTTGGGTAACATAATACATCCGAGCGATTCGAAGGCAGATCCTGGAGCCCTTCACTTATTGTTCGCGGCAAACAATGAGCCAACGGTCAGCCGGCTGGGCAGTTGACTCCCCACGCGTGCTGTTCCCGACTCGACCAAATATTCTGATACCCGCCGTATTACGTACGGATTTTATAAGAATGGGCTGCGTAAGGATTAGCTGGTTGCTTTAGAGTAGTAGTAGATTTAAATCGGAGGAACACGAGGCAATAGCCTTGGTTACTCTAGTCTGTAGTGGCGTTTAATTTAATTATTAGAATAACCAGATAAATAAATAAATATATGTTACTTCACAACTTTTAATCAGCATTAAAAATACGTAAAAAAAAAATTAAACGTTTTAATTGTATGGGTTAAGCGACAATTGGTAAAGTAATGTATTTTTTCTTCTTTAGTTCAGCACAGCTCCAAAATTTTCATCATTGTAAAGGATTGTGATAATTTTGGATCAAAGATAACTTCATATTTTTTTTTTATAACCAGCTCATAATGTTATGTGTTCTATGCGGTCCACATACAGTATTAAAGTCACCCATTTCTCATCACTCATTAGTGTCACGACGGCCTACAGAGAAACTTCTTCTCGCATCGTTTAAAGTACTCAAATTATTAATAAATAAATACACCCAACAGTCACATGGCGTGCCCCGTGGCGCAGTTGGCTAGATACCAGCTTGCGAAACGAGAGGCCGCGGGTTCGATCCCCGCACCGAGACAAATGTTTGTGTGATCCACAAGTATTTGTCTCGGTGCGGGGATCGAACCCGCGGCCCCTCGTTTCGCAAGCTGGTGTCTAGCCAACTGCGCCACGGGGCTGTCAAATTAGAATATTTAGAAAGACTATAGGTATTCTACTTCAAACTTTGATGGTATCAGGTTGAATCAGCAAACATTTGGTTTTTACCAGGGTGCTACTAAACTTGACGCTAAGGCTCCACAATTCAGTACAAGTTTACGAAGCCAGGGTTTAATAAGATTTTCGACGACATCTTCGAATAGGCTCTCCACTTCGTCTCCAAAATGACAAATCCTGTCCTAGCTGGCGCAGATGCTGTCAAATTGATTACGTCCTTAACGCAACACCCTCATTAGAGGTGCTCCGTAGCTTTTTATGACAGACTCATTAAACGTACACCTATTCGCCGACGGTAAGGATTTTTTGGGCGAATTTTATAAAGCGACAAATTAGGAAAATGCGTAGTGCGAGATAAGCGTTGCGTTTTGGGGTTCCGTAGAAAAAAACTTCAATGATCCAAAAATTATTATATTATGTCATGTCAGATGCAAATTTAAAGGACTGCCTCGTGGTCTCGCGGTACAAGTATGTGCCGTGGGATCAAGAGGTCCTGGGTTCGATTCCCGGGTCGGGCAAAGTGTAATTGGGTTTTTCCATTAGGAAATTCTCAGTAACAGCACGGAGTATGGAAATGTGCCCGAAAAACGGCGATAGGCTCGCCCCCTATTACGTGGGACTGATACATACCTGGCGAAATGTGGGTGCAGAAATGCACCTCTGCCTACCCCTTCGGGGAATACAGGCGTGAGTTTATGTATGTATGTATGTATGTAGATGCAAATTTATTTATTTATTATACGAAAAACAAACAAACCCGTATAATGAAAATATCTCGTATGTTTACATCATAAAATAAATTGGAGATACTTTTCCAAAATATTTACATTAATATTTGTCAGACTGATAATTACAATCTATTCTTATGCACTATTTTTACCATCGTCATTAATAATCACCAATTCGGAAAGCTCTAATCGCGATATATTTCACTATAAAATATGTGTAAAATATGTTTGTTTGTTCACTCATAAGATTTATATCTGCATACAGTGACAGACCAGCCTGCATAAGGCGTGTGGCGGCCGCACTTAGTATATCTTATCATAATATAACTATCAACATTAAACCAAGACTGATGTTGTAACTGAGCCTTGTAGTAAACACAAATAAGATACATTACACTTTTGACAGTTACAAATGGCGTAACTTAAATCGACGATATTTTAGATAAAACACTTGTTAGTTGTTTGGTAACAACAAAACTCTGCTTATCGTAAGTATTACGAACAATTTTTGGAGATACATAAGTATTTGATGTATGTCGTATTAGAAGGTCGTCTAGGCTAAATTGTTATTTTATTGTTATGAGTATATTGGCTTTTACTGGCAATGTGACCGCACGCGCACCTTCTATTAAGTGCAGTGCAGCCTGAATACGAGAGTCTGGTAATAGACCATTTTATGAAAATAAGTCATCATGCTTTTAAAAAATAGGTATTTTGGTAAGTTATTGACCATCTAGAAAGTCTGGTACTAAAACTGAAATATTACTTTAAAGGGAATCCCTTAAAGTTCTTTTAAAGCCAAAGGTTTTTCACAGAGTTCTTTTAATTTAGCGTGGAAGTGTTACTTTTTGCTTCGATTTCACCAGAACATTTATTTGCTACTGCTACGTAAGCAAACTTTGCGTACGGAACCCGAAAAGGCAAGTTGCAAGGTCCTCGCCTCTCCACCGTCTCCGCGACCAAGGAGAAAATGTATTTTGTATTTCGTTTTCGGTTAATTAGTTTAGGAGCGTACCGGGGTCACCTTTACTGAATTATTTTTGTTTGTTTGACTATATTATAAGGACGGGAAATTTCATTGTTTGTTGCCTAATTTGATTATGTTTGAATTCAAAAATGTAAGGCCCGCTGATGAATTTGTGCCGACGGTTCACTGAGTTTCGTAGTCAGGTTTTTTACTTATTTTTGATATTTTGCCGTTTTATTGCCACAGTTAAAATGCTCTGAAAGCACTTTAAGAGCTGTTTGTTTTGGAAACTCTGCAAAGTGTATTTAAACGGTAAGTTTTAAAGTGAGTTTTGGGTGTTTACACAATTTCGAGAGTAGAGGAGAAACGGTAATGCATATTAAAGAAGTGCATGGGATCCCAAATGTAATGGGAGGTACATACATACATACATACATACATTAACTCACGCCTGTATTCCCCGAAGAGGTAGGCAGAGGTGCATTTCTGCACCCACATTTCGCCAAGTATGTATCAGTCCCACGTAATAGGGGGCGAGCCTATTGCCGTTTTTCGGGCACATTTCCAGACTCCGTGCTGTTACCGAGAATTTCCTAATGGGAAATCCCAATAACACTTTGCCCGACCCGGGAATCGAACCCAGGACCTCTAGATCGCACGGCACATACTTGCACCGCGAGACCACGAGGCAGTCCAATGGGAGGTCCATTATCATTATTCAAAAGACTGGGTAGTAGTCACACAAATTTAACAATCTTTTAAGATATCAATTTTGTGTCGTAGTTATCACTTATGAGAAACAAAGGGATAGTTTCTAATCACGTAAACATTTTCGAAACATGCATTTGTGAATTACAAAAATAGTCTAGACAAGTGACCTGTTGGCTCTAATTTTGCAATTTGAGTGCGCACACTTAATTCTTCGGTGATGATAAATAAAAATATTAGTTTAAATATATTTTGGAAACTTTAATTACATAATCATTACATATTAATCCTTCCGTAATTTTCTTTGAAAAAAGATCGATCAAAGTGACAGCCTTGCCCACTGCGAACCTGCTACCACAACCAGGCAGTGGTACACGCAAAATGGTACCGAGCAACTAACTTTAAATTGTAAATTTGAATGTAAATTTTGGACTGTAAATTAATGTAAATTTTAATTAAGCTTTTATTTTAGACAATAATTAAAAAAGAAATTATTTCAACTGATTTCAAAATAAACTGACACGATTGAATGTCGCGCCAATACCCTTCCGAGCTTAATTGAAAACAAAAACAACCACATCTCTTTAACATAAACAAAAATCGAACTGAGAAATCTGTGCATTGATTTACGTAACACAACCAAGCCGTGGCATGCAAGTAAGCCGCAAGAAGTGCCATAAAAGTGACACGCCAATTGTGGGCTTGTGATACATCAATTAGTTTTACGATCGGCAGTAAAGGAGCTTACCCTAATAGGTGAGGAAAGCGTTGCACCGACCGAACGCGGCGTTGTTAATTTTGTAAAAGACGATGTAAAATCAATTCATAGTCTTGAACGAAAGTGTTTTGGTGTGCTTTAATAAAATATAAATATGGTAAATAAGAAAAAGGGGTGAATGCAGACATAACGGCTAATAGGGATGTTTGGAAGGATAAAACATACTGCGCCCACCCCAAATAGAATTGGGAAGTGGGCTAGAGGATGATAATGGTAAATAAGATGAGCATTACCTCGTTGGCGAGACATGCAGCGAGCGACCGAGAGGCCCTTGATTCTATGGTTTGGGCATCATCATCATCAGCCCAAATACGTCCCACCACTGCTGAGCACGGGCCTCCTCTACAACTGAGAGGGTTAAGGTCTTAGTCCACGACGCTGGCCTAGTGCGGGTATGCGGACTACACACCTAAGAAATTCCTAAGAACTTTTTTGTGTGCAGGTTTCATCACGATGTTTGCCTTCACCGTTAAAGCAAGTAATAATTCATTGTGAACACACACATAACTTCGAAAAGTCAGAGGTGTGTGCCTGGGGTTTGAACCCGCGACCGCCGAGATTCTCGACCGCGCAAGATGGTAATGGTGGTAGCCGCAATGGTTTGCAAGGTTTTATTATTTTTTTCCATTAGAGAATTCTCAGTGTCAACTACGTGTTGACAGAACATATTTCATGAAAAACGACATAAGTATTTAACACACAGCAAGTGACTATTAAGTGTAGAAATACCTAATAAAACCTCTTGGTCCTTCAATAACACGTTAGATACTGGTCACACAACTATGAGATGTATGTTTTTTTTAAAATTTAATTCAACAATTTTTTTTTAAATTAGACAATCCTCGTTTAAATTTTAGGATAAGTCGAAATAAAAATTTAATGTCAGATGCTATTCTCATTCTTAATCCAAAAACCATCGAAGCACTTATGCACCCAACAGTACACTTCTTCAGAGATTTATTCCTTGCTTACCAACAAAGGTTCCATCAAACCTCATGTCGTTCATTAAATGTAACTTGTTAGCGACGCTCAAATTAATATTTCACTTTTATTGTCGCCTATATATATCGTGTTTAACATACGAATAAAAGACTTTACGATACCACCTCCAAATACTGTTTAATGGTATGAAAAAAACTTAAATCCATATACGGTTTGATGGCTTGATTTAATCCATTGCCTTTTTCATATGTAGATGTGAAGTTAAGCTGTGTATTTAGAGCCCGTAATTCTGTTTTTTGGTAAGTACTTTCACCGCTATTACTTAATTAGTGCGTTTTACTAATATATTTTTCATAAGAACTGTCTATTTCTGCGTAAACAATGAACAAGCAGGGTATAATGAGAAAATACATACATACATACACCTCACGCCTGTATTCCCAGTAGGGGTAGGCAGAGGTCCATTTCTGCACCCACATTTCGCCAATTATATATCAGTCCCACGTAATAGGGGGCGAGCCTATTGCCGTTTTACGGGCACATTTCCAGGCTCCGTGCTGCTACTGAGAATTTCCTAATGGAAAAACCCAATAACACTTTGCCCGACCCGGGAATCGAACGCAGGACCTCTAGATCGCACGGCACATACCTACTTGTGCAGCGAGACCACGAGGCAGTAATAAAAAAACCTACAATTTTAAAAGTGTCCTACTACAGTTCTGTAGATTTGCGACTACTTTAAAATTGTATTAAGCCCGCATGACTAATGCCTAAACATGTTAAATATTTTATCTATCATCTGTCGCAACGTAGGTACTTTCAATATGTCTCGATTTCGATTCCCGGATCGAATTATTTGTAATTGTGTTTTTATGGGCAAATGCTTAGCTAAACAGGGTGTGGAGATGTGCGATCTTCAAATTTACACTCCGGAATCAGAAATACATATCTGCCTACACAATCGGCGAAGGACGCAGTACCTATAAATTATCTACAGCGTAAAATAATCAAACTCAATCATCCACTGACCTATCGCAACTGATGGAAAACATAATTTATCGAACTAACCCAACAACGGAAGCATAAAATCGATTTGTTTACTCGATGATAATCGAAACTTAAATAATGTAGTACAGATTGGAACACCTGTCCGTAACAAGGCTTTTAAAACGGCATAACTCAATTAAAATGATTGCATCATCAATCGTTTTGTTTACGAGTGGAGTGCGTTAAATAATTATAGTGTGTCAATTTTTAATCCGCACGCGTTTAAATTCAGCGGTGGATGGCCGCGGGTCGATTGTAATCCCTCGTGCGTTTGTGGGTCGTGCTATAAGAGGACTGCGAGTGCGAAAATCCTGAATCCCCAAAGAGTTCGCATAGGTGTGTTCGACAAATACGTTAAGCTAACTATGTAATATCATCATCATCATCATCAGCCCAAATACGTCCCACTGCTGGGCACGGGCCTCCTCTACAACTGAGAGAGTTTAGGCCTTAGTCCGCCACGCTGGCCTAGTGCGGGTTGGCGGACTACACACCTAAGAAATTCCTGAGAACTTTTAGGTGTGCAGGTTTTATCACGATGTTTTCCTTCACCGTTAAAGTACGTGATAATTCATTGTGAATACACACATAACTTTCGAAAAGTCAGAGGTGTGTGCCTGGGGTTTGAACCCACGACCGTCGAGATTCTCGTCCGCGTGCCAAAACCTCGAGGCCATCACGACTTGCCATGTAATAAAGGTGAACCTATTGCCATTTTTCGGGCATTCTTTCAGATTCCTGCTACTGAGAATTTTTATCAGAATTTTATAATAATTGACGTTCCGACCCGGAAATCGAATCTTTGGATCTCATGATACACTTGTGCTATGAGACCATGAACCAGGCCACTTAGAAGTGATAATATTATCACTTATATCCTCAGAAATTTCAGTTGTACAAGTTTCGTCACAATGTCTTCTCCACCGTTAAAGTACATGATAATTCGTTGTGAATACAAAACGAGCCGGCGACGACGAAGATCTTACGCCATCACTACTTATTAAACTATTATAGTATATTTTATCGGTGTATATAAATAAAATACATAAATATATACAACCTCAATACCGCCAGCTCTTCTACCTCATACCATACAAAATGGCAGCAATATAATAGGCTCTCTGGTCAATAGAGGCTACGATGGGTGTTTAATATGACCGCACTATTTACAATACCAACATTATAAAGTGCAATAATCACTTTATTGCGAAATCCAAAAATCTGCAGAGCAAATCCCCGCAGTGCTCCACAATTCTTAAATAGTATTACGAATATGCGAATTAAATTTCATTATTATTCCTCTTCGTATAAATATTTAAAGGCATTATTAAATAATACTTTATTTGTAAATTCTGACATAGTAACTTGGCCAAGCATTTCGACTCGGAGATTAAGCTGTGTATTATTGGCTTACTTGAAAATTGACATAAAGTCAAGGTCAAAATAAAAAAAATATATCCACAAACCCGCACTAGGCTAGCGTGGTGAACTTAAGCCTAAACCCTCTCAGTTGTAGAGGAGGCTCATGCCCAGTAGTGAGACTGAATATGGGCTAATGATGATGATGAAAGTCAAAATAATCTTTATTTAATACGACTTATACAAGTGCTTTTGAATCTTCAGCATAAGCTATCGCTTTCGGAACTAGTTATCGCTGCGGAGAAGAGACGGTATGAAACTCCCTCAGCAAAACGATGTTATATTTTTAAACAAAAATATTCCAATACATTTACAATTTTTTTTATTGTCATTATGTATTTTATATTATATAAATGTCATAACGATACATATATGCTGACCTATTCAGAATCGTCTTCAAAATACTCTTCATTGTTTTCTTCAATCTTAGCTATTAAGTTACCATGATTGCGACGAACGTCATCTGTAAATATAGTCTTATCCAAAAAATTAAAGGAAAATACTATTTAAAATTGTACTAGAGTGATTAAGCAATGTCTTCATGAAATAGCTTAAGCAATCAAACATAAAATCGGTAGTTCCGATATAAATATGTATATAATATGACAAAGCGCCTCGAGGTTTAGGCGCGCGGTCGAGAATTTAGACGGTCGCAGGTTCAAACCCTAGGCACACACCTCTGACTTTTCGAAGTTATGTGTGTATTCACAATGAATTATCACTTGCTTTAACGGTGAAGGAAAACATCGTGATAAAACCTGCACACCTAAAAAAGTTCTTAGGAATTTCTTAGGTGTGTAGTCCGCCAACCCGCACTAGGCCAGCGTGGTGGACTAAGGCCTAAACCCTCTCAGTTGTAGAGGAGGCCCGTGCCCAGCAGTGGGACGTATTTGGGCTGATTATGATGATGATGTCTTCATAATAAATAAATAAATAAATACACCCAACAGTCACATACATAGTTCTGACCCCACATTAAGATACGAGTCTTGTGTCGTGGAACTACGAGAGACTTTTCGGTCTCACAAACACCCAGACCCGAAACAAATATTTGTAGATCACACAAACATTTGTCTCGGTGCGGGGATCGAACCCGCGGCCTCTCGTTTCGCAAGCTGGTGTTTAGCCAACTGCGCCACGGGGCTGTCAATTCATAGATTAAATATATTATTTTAGTTATATAAAGACACTACAGTCGATACTAAATAAATTACTCCGACTACCCTCATAAACATGTACCAAGTCGTTGAGATAATAATTATCTTTTATCAAACAAAACAATGAAACATGCCCTTTAAAATAAAGCCCCTCGCACATAACTGTTTATTGTATAGATAAATCAACACATTTTTTGTACTCTCCAGATTTCTTTTTGTTATTTAATTATCTGTGACCGCTGCTATTGCTTTGAATTGTTTTGTGGGTTACTAGCAAACGATTTAGCTGTTGTCAAACTTCCTTTTACCTATTATTCCGTTGCATTAAGGGTCATATTTGCCTGTCCTTTCAATTTAATCGTGTAACAGGGGTGAAGCGATAAAACCTCGTTCTTTACCATATTTTTTTATCAAAATGCACGTAATTATCGGTGTCGTGTCGCTTCGGCATTTTATTACACGGCGATTGTGTCATATTAAGGTAATTGTGACGAGGGAATGGGTATTAAAAGTGACGGTTCTATCGCTTCGATTGATGTGCTGGATGCTATATTAGTTCAGGAAGTAGGACTGTAATTATGGAAGCAACAATTACTTTATCGTTTATTGTATTTTTAGAAATAACTTCTACTATTAATTAAAAAAATAATCACAACAACAAAATAATATATTTCTAGTTATTATTTATTATAATTTATAATTCTATGGTAAGTATTATCACACAGTAAATCAAATATAATTTAAATTATTCTATCATGAACCGACAAGAGTTTCCCTAAAGATGTGAACGCTGTGAGTGTCCCCGCGAAAGTGGCGATAGTCTGCGCGTAGTCACCACTAGTAACGGCGCCCCTCCTGCGCCAGTTCTGTGACGTCATCGATCATGCCACTGTCGCTAGACCAAGAAGCCGCGCCCCCTCTGACTAATTCGATGCTAATAGTATTTTTTTGTTCATAGGCCAGCTAAGTCACTTATACAAGTGGAAATCATTATGTGGTTATGGCGGTGCTTCGCTAATGCCAACTAGTCTGAGAAGACTAATGTTGTAAATGTAAAAGTTAGGTTGCAAAGATGTTTGCTACACCAGAACAGCTAAATCTGCTGGTGCTTCAGTGTTACCTTTTTTAAGTACCGGCGCTCTATTTTTTGTATTTAAGATAGTTCATAGACGTAGTCGAGGACGTCCTGCAGCACGATGGTCCGACGACTTGAGAAAAGTGGCGGATAGCGGATGGATAAGGGCTGCTCAAGACCGGGATGGTTGGCGCCTACTTGGGGAGGCTTTCGTTCAGCAATGGACGGCTGGATAGGCTGAGAATAAAATATAGTTCATTGTTTCTGTCAAAAAAAAATCTTAAAAATAAATAAGTATTGAAAAAAATCATTATAAAAAAACATAATATTTTAGTTATCACAAAAAAAACCATTGGCGATAAAATGTAGGCTAAAGCCGAATTATAATATCAAATAATACTTACAATATATTTTATCTCGGATATATTCGGTACAGTATTTACGTAAGTCTCGCTAATAACAGACTATTCACGATCAAGGAGTGTTCTGCTTTGATTTTTCTGGACTTAGCAACAATATTACATAAATGCAACAGTGTACACACTACACACCCATCTTGAGAGACAATAAATAATAATAAATAAATACACCCAACAGTCACATACATAGTTCTGACCCCACATTAAGATACGAGTCTTGTGTCGTGGGTATCAGAAACTACGAGAGACTTT
Organism: Hemaris fuciformis; assembly: GCA_907164795.1. Classification (NCBI taxonomy): domain Eukaryota; kingdom Metazoa; phylum Arthropoda; class Insecta; order Lepidoptera; family Sphingidae; genus Hemaris; species Hemaris fuciformis. The sequence continues at coordinate 15,791,981 of OU015438.1, read as the reverse complement.
TCGGTCTCACAAACACCCAGACCCGAAACAAATACTTGTGGATCACACAAACATTTGTCTCGGTGCGGGGATCGAACCCGCGGCCTCTCGTTTCGCAAGCTGGTGTCTAGCCAACTGCGCCACGGGGCTTCAAAACTTCAAAAAAGAAATGCACATCAATTACGTCCAATTACTCGAAAAATATAGTGAGGCAGCCCGCAATCTACAATCTCAGATTCATAAGATATTAAATACATGTGGGCACAATTAAAAATCGTTTTCAGTGTCGTGTAAAAAATAAAAAGAAGGCAGCCACGTAGCGATAACTACGAACGACGGCAAGTCGCCTGTCTCTTTGCGCGTGTGAAGTGGCGTGTTAAGGAGGTGCAATATCCTGGATTTATTTGCGCTTTACAATCGAAATGAAGATCAACATCAGAGGCGGACAAAACGTAATGATGATTAAAGATTAGGTATTGTAGATGAAAAATCTTTACAATTGTATTCAGTACTAGTTTATTACTTTATAATTGTAGTCAAAGGTAATTGGTCTCCTAAAATAGCTACTAAGAAAAATCGAATACTATGTCTCGACCTCGAAAGCAGGATTTTTCAGGCGCATACATAAGTTGCGGGATGTTGCGTTCGTTATACCGAAATAAGTGAATAAATAAACTATGGCGTACATGGTCAGGTATGTTTTTATTTCAAAATAAAAAATCAATATGTATAACTATCTATCTAAGCCCATATACGCCCCAACGCTGGGCATGGGCATCCTCTACTGATAAAAGAGCCATATTTCACAATTTTAGCCCAGATCAGCTTGGTGGACTCCTAGTCTAATTATAAACATAATATCTTCATCATTCATCATCATTATTATCAGCCCAGCACACTAGGCCAGCGTGGTGGACTAAGGCCTAAACCCTCTCAGTTGTAGAGGAGGCCCGTGCCCAGCAGTGGGACGTATATGGGCTGATGATGATGATGATTATCAGCCCATATACGTCCCACTGCTGGGCACGGGCCTCCTCTACAACTGTGAGGGTTTTAGGCCTTAGTCCACCACGCTGGCCCAGTGCGGGTTGGCGGACTACACACCTAAGAAATTCCTAAGAACTTTTTTTTAGGTGTGCAGGTTTCATCACGATGTTTTCCTTCACCGTTAAAGCAAGTGATAATTCATTGTGAATACACACATAACTCCGAAAAGTCAGAGGTGTGTGCCTGGGGTTTGAACCCGCGACCGCCGAGATTCTCGACCGCGTGCCTAAACCTCGAGGCCATCACTGCATCAACATAATATCTTATTATCATATTACTATTATAGTTACTACTGCCTCGTGGTCTCGCGGCGCAAGTATGTGCGGTGTGATCTAGGGGTCCTGGGTTCGATTCCCGGGTCGGGCAAAGTGTTATTTGGTTTTTCCATTAGGAGTCTGGAAATGTGCCCGGAAAACGGCAATGACACATACTGGCGAAATGTGGATGCAGAAATGTACCTATGCCTACCCCTTCGGGGAATACAGGCGTAAGGTTATGTATGTATGTATCATAGTTATTTCCTCATAGTATATCATTACTAATTTCGGAACGGAAAATTAAATAACACTTTACTCTACCTGGCAATCGAACTATGAGCCTCTCGATGGTCGATCGCATGACTCAAATTAGCACGTGGAATCAACAGGGCAATACCGTATTTTGAAAAAAACGTACAAAAATGGATAATGAAAAATAAATTAATCATACTGTTCTTCCCCTTAACATTAACAGACGCTAATTAACTATGACGCGGCATTAGTTAACCGTTCTTCGTCTCTCTCTTTAATACGAAACTGAGGGAGAAGGAAGCATTTCAAATGGATAGCTTCCTTTTTTAGCGTGAGCCGTGATTTAAAAGTGCTGTTTCGTGACAAAATTAGATCAATTATGTTAGCCGTGGACTTAACATTCCTATGGCGGATATCTTGTTTTGTGAATAAAACTCCATTTAATTATAGTCTAATCTGTGGATTTGTGGAATCCGATACGTAAACTTCGAAAAGACTTGGGAAATCGGAATGTTGACCATTATAGCAGTTAAATATTTGGTTGTGCGGGCATTTGAAGTCTTTAAATATATTATAGCTACGTTAAGAAGATTTTTTTTAAATTCAAACACAGATCGATTTAGTTTAAGGTATATTATGAATAAGTCGAACTACTTCGACTAGGCCGGAATCGTACGCGCCGTCTACCGCTATCAATAGGCCATATATGCCCTGATATTTTTATAACGTTATGTAAATAATAAAATAAAATTAATGTATTTTTTTTGTCGGATGATATTGCCTACGATACATTGCACTAATTCTTCAAACTCACTTGTATGGTACCCTAAAAATGAATAAGCAGTTGTGTTAATTAAAATGAGCTCTCTACTCTTGTCCCACTAATAATGGTAATAAAAATCCACTTTTAGCTAAACTCCTAATTGTTTGGAGATGTATGTTGCCTCCATTATTGAAAGCGGAGGCTTTTTTAAGTAAAAAAACGTCTGTAAACGAGTAGGTATATGCCGGGTATATTTTACCGATATTAAAACCCCCTAAGCCTACAAAAACATTCAGGCAGTAAATTAAAGTAAATAAGACATAAGCACAGCAGGGCTCCCAAAAATGCGTACTCGAAACGGCGGTGCAGTGGCGCAACTTCGGGAATAATTCGGGTGCACTCCCGGTGATTCCCGGCTAGTTGCGAAGTATTCCCGCCGGCCGCAATGCGGATCCAGACACAGTCCAACTCTGGATTGTGTGCGCAGAAAAACCTCACGGTACCGACAGGGCAAAATTAAGAGTACTTTCCGTGGCATTTGGCAAGTCACATGGGTAATTCGGATGAGTTAAACCGAAATTTGAGAATTACGAAATGTGTAAGTTGTACCTTGGCTCGTGGCGGAAACAGTGGCAATCATCGCGGGTTAATCCCGGTAAAAATATTCTAATCTTTTTTATCTTTTTACGTTGGGTTTCGTTTTTTTTTTTTTTTTGGGGTTTCGTATTAATTATGTTGTTGATGGCAACTTGTATGTGTATGTTGTCATTTAACTAAAGAAATGAGCACAAGTAATTTTATTTTTAATGTGTGTAGAAGAATTAAGAGTAGTTATGTCAAGCTTAATATTGAAAAGATGCAAAATGACGCGAAAGTAGAAAAGCAGTTTTTGCTTAAGCGAAGCCTAGAGAAACATTACAGCAGCCCAGCATGTAAGATATTCTTAATATATCAAGAAGAAGAAGATATACTTGATACTTCTTGTACTTCGCTACGTGATAATAGATGTCATGTTGTTACTTTGACGATCCAGTTCATATACAAAAACAAATAACTGCATTAAAAACAAATTTGTACTCATAGATCTATGAAATATTGTGATTGAAATCACCACTGAAATGCACTCATCACATATTTATTTTAATGTTTTTTCAATTTATTTATTTATTTACACTTTATACAAAGTTTGTATAGGTAGACTTAATGCCTAAGGCATTCTCTTCCAGTCGAGGCAGGTGTGTAAAATATCAAAACAATACTATTGACGAAATACAAACATATAATAAACATACATATATACATATATAAATATAAAAAATAGTATAATTTAGTATTATATAAAACATGTTCGCTGTGAAACTATAAACCAAAGAGAAAAATTCCCAAATATAAAACCGACAAAAGTTGGGAGCAATCAATTTAATAAATATGCACGGTATGAGAATATATTTTGTAATAATAAAACGCTACACGTCAACGGGATATCGGGCCGTGTTTTATGGGCGGACCATCGGCCGCGCTTACAATGATTAATTTTATACTACCTTCAGCTAGCTAGTAAGTACGCCTAGACTTTAGAATAGGAATACATACATAAACTCACGCCTATATTCCCCGAAGGGGTAGGCAGAGGTGCATTTTTGCACCCACATTTCGCCAGTATGTATCAGTCCCACGTAATAGGAGGCGAGCCTATTGCCGTTTTTCGGGCACATTTCCAGATTCCGTGCTGTTACTGAGAATTTCTTAATGGAAAAACTCAATAACACATTGCCCGACCCGGCAATCGAACCCGGGACCTCTAGATCGCACGGCACATAGTTGTACCGCGAGACCACGAGGCAGTAGAGGTAGAATAGGAATATAGATGAAAAAAAAAAAAAAAAAAAAAGGATTTTATTATCCAATAAGAAATGTAGAACATTAGATTTACAAGATAAAAAAAAAATATGCACAACACGAATCTTAAAACTAATAAATTAACAATTATACATAGCCAGTTGATGGGTTATATTATACATACTGTCACATAAATTTTTACTCCGACTCCTATACTAGGCTAAAGCCTGTATCATAGGAGCCAGTGTTCAGCAAGAAGGTTAACAGAAAAAAGAAATATACGATTTGGAACGATTTGAAAAATATGTAATTTTGAAGTTCATTAGCAATGATATCGCAGAAACCGATGATTTTTCTGGGATGATAATCATTCTCTGTAACAATTAAGAGCAGAATTAAATAAAACTCTGTTCAGCAGTTTTATTATAATTGAGTCATAAACTTTCCCTTTTGTAAAAAACTTATTACGTCACACGATACCATCTCGATATGCCGACCTGCTGATGCATCATTACGCCACAATTTATGGACCCAGGAGTATAGGAGACTTAAGTCCAATCTGCCTTAGTTAGGGTATTACGCTTACCTATAAATAAGTGAAATAAGAAAAAAAAGAAAATTCTCATATTGATATTCAAAAGTTTAAAAAAATATAAATTAATTCAATTAATAAAACTTAGCTTTAACAAGTTATTTGTTAGAACAAGGACTCAAACCTGCCTCCATCGTCTCAATAGTGCGTTCCGCTTCCGACTAAACTTCTATACAATTTGTTAATTAGAGCAATTTCACAACTGGATTTAAAACGACTTCCGTCCAACCTAATTTTTCTTGGAAAATATGAAGAAATGTATTAAAAATAAAATTTCTCTGGTGCTTTAACGCGGTGTAAGATTTCTTTTACGAAATACTGCTTCGCATTTTAAGCAAGGAAAACGATTTCTCCGTGGGTTTTCTGAAAGGGGAAAATAGGTCATACGGTTTTTCCAACATCTTTGATTATGTTTTAGAATGTAATTTTAATTGGAAGGTTTGCTTTTCTCAACTGCACTTGATATTATTATTTACCTTTTAAATATGACTGCCTCCTAGACCCCATGGCTTAAATTATAATTAATCACATTATCATAAGGATCGATTTTTGAGTCAAGAAAATTACAATTAAACAATTGCTCTGGGAGTTAATATCTGGCAAACGTGGATCTAGTAATAATCACTTGCTTTAACGGTGAAGGAAAACATCGTGATGAAACCTGCACTCTTAAAAGTTCTTAGGAATTTCTTAGGTGTGAAGTCCGCACAGGCCACCGTGGTGGACTAGGGCCTAAAACCTTCAGTAGAGGAGGCCCGTACCCAGCAATGGGACGTATTTGGACTGATGATGATGATGCCCAAACCATAGAATCAAGAGCCTCTCGGTCGCTCGCTGTGGGTCTCGCCAACGAGGTAATGCTCATCTTATTTACCATCATCATCCTCTAGCCCACTTCCTTATTCTATTTGGAGTGGGCGCAGTATGTTTTATCCTTCCAAACATCCCTATCAGCCGTAATGTCTTCATTCACCCCTTTTTCTTATTTATCATATTAATAAAAAAAAAAAAATAATAATATCCGCTTTTTTACATTAATGCCTCCTCGTTAGTTTTATAACCACTGTAACGCATCTCATGTTACAAGGTCCGGAAAACGTTGATAGGTTACGACTTCGTCCCACTATTCTGTGTAGCTGATGTATCAGTTACACCACGCATCTCGAATCGTTAACGGTAACTGATATTTTTTTGGTAAGCATTTAGAAGTGGCTCAAACGGGATGACCTTCGGAGAGTTAGTTCACTATTTTAACGTAGTATTGTGTGAGGTTTATGTTATTTTATTATCTTCATCATCAGCCCAAATACGTCCCACTGCTGGGCACGGGCCTCCTCTACAACCGAGAGGGTTTAGGCCTTAGTCCACCACGCTGGCCTAGTGCGGGTTGGCGGACTACACACCTAAGAAATTCCTATAAACTTTAGGTGTGCAGGTTTTATCACGATGTTTTCCTTCACCGTTAAAGCAAGTAATAATTCATTGTGAATACACACATAACTTCGAAATGTCAGAGGTGCGTGCCTGGGGTTTGAACCTGCGACCGCCGAAATTCTCGACCGCGCGCCTAAACCTCGAGGCCATCACTGCTTTATTATACTGTGCATATTTTATTATACTGTGGTGATACCATAGCTCATCAGGCAATAATTACGCCTGCTAGTAACAGGTTAATCACATGATTTTGTTAGATAATAAATTAAAGGTAATTTTGCGGACCTAAATAAGGACCTAACAGTCACATTCATATTTCTGGCCCCACAACTACATACGAGTCTTGTGTAGTGGGTTTCAGAAACTACGAGAGACTTTACGGTCTAACACCCAGACCCGAGTCAAATATTTGTGGATCACAAAAACACTTGTCTCGGTGCGGGGATTGAACTCGCAACTTCTCGTTTCATTAGCTGGTGTCTAGCCAACTGCACCACTGGGCTGTCGATAAAGTCATAGTCTATTTATTGTTTTTGTGTTTTTTTTTTAGCTTAATCTTCCCTCCAAAGAACTGAGTTACATTTTAAATAATAACTGCTTTTACAATTCAAAATTAATCTGAAAATATACAGACTTAGAATTGAATTTTATTATAAACATTAATATGATGAAATACACGGCTTATCCTGACTAGAACTGAGATGTCAAATTAAAATAGTAAGTCCCCGTGGAATTCCACTTAAATAATACTTTTCAAGATTAATCTAATATAATTTTCGAGAGAAAAGTTTTTCCAGTTGATTTTATTGAATAAATTCGTCAAAAATCTCCACTGACTCGTGGTCTCGCGGCACAAGTATATGCCGTGCGATCTAGAGGTCCTGGGTTCAATTCCCTGGTTGGGCAAAGTGTTATTGGGTTTTCCCCTATTACGTGGGACTGGTACACACCTGGCGAAATTTAAGTGCAGAAATGCACCTCTGCCTACATCTTCGGGGTGTGAGATTATGCATGTATGTAATAATATGTATAATGTATGTAAGTCATAATTGTGTTAAAAGTATGATGTCTTTATAAGTACAAACACGGGAAAGTATTTCCGAAGGGCTAACCAGAGGTGCATATCTACGCTCCCGTTCCGGCAGTTGTGTTGTTTTGTTTGACATTGCGCGTTTTCAGAACATTTCATTCTGGGCGACCACGGAATTAAACACTGGTGCTGCAAGACAGACGGGGAAATGAAGCAGCTCTTAATATAGATATTTTGAACTCTTGATTCGTGTTGCAAAGCCTAGCTTATACGTATGACAAAATTTTCTGGTATTAGCGAGGAGTAAATTAATAGCCATTGAACTTCTGAGAAACCTCTTAAAAAGTAGTGCCGCGAAATTTAGGCGCGCGGTCGAGTTAAATCTCGACGGTCTCGGATTCCAACCCCAGGCAAACACCTATAACTATCCGAAGTTATATGTGTATTCACAATGAATTATCACTTTCTTTAACGGTGAAGGAAAACATCGTGATGAAACCTGCACACTTAAAAAATCTTAGGAGTTTCTTAGGTATGTAGTCCGCCAACCCGCTGTAGCTCAGCCTGGTGGACTGAGGCCAAACCCCATGCCCAGCGGTGGGGCGTACATACATATATTGGCTGATAATGATAATTATAAAACCTGTTCCTTTCTGAATAATATATTATCCCTATTCTTAGTTACTCTGTAATAGTTATCAATTTTATAAATAGAACGCTTACGTAAATTTAGAGTGATAATATGTACTTATCTACAATCAATCTCCCGATCTCCTCAAAAGCGGATTCTGTTTAATTACTGCGTGGGCGGGAACCTATTTTATATGACTACGATAAATATCACTTAATTAATTATTTCTATATTTATAACCGATACTAATAAATAGATGTATGTAATGAGTAGTGATGGCTTCGAGTTTTATGCGCGCGGTCGAGAATCTCGGCGGTGGCGCGTTCAAACCCCAGGCACACACCTCTGACTTTTCGAAGTTATGTGCGTATTCACAATTATTGATCACTTACCTTAACGGTGAAGGAAAACATCGTGATGAAACCTGCAGACCTAAAAATTCTTAGGAGTTTCTTAGGAGTGTAGTCCGCCAACCCGCACTGAGCCAGCGTGGTGAAGTAAGGCCTAAACTCTCTCAATTGAAGAGGAGGCCCGTGCCCAGCAGTGGGACGTATATGGGTTGATGATGAAATACATAGATGTTGGTTGATTCTTTTCTTGTCTATTACTTGTCTTCAGGACGACATCAATACCTTAGCTTTCAAAGAGGCTGATCTTTGCTTGCATTAATCCATTTACTAAATATTTTTCTAGATAAAACACAGGATTCCATCTTTTGATAGCGAGAAAGATTAACTTACAAACGAATTCATTTTCGCATTAAAAAAATTACAAAGGATAATAGTAAAAAAGTAATTTTCATTGATATAGGTACAGTATTATTTTATGCGTTGTTCCAAGTTCTAAACAGTCCTTAGCTCGGTTCCCGAGTCGGTCAATGTTTTTGCGTTTTCCTTTAAGAATCTTTTAGTATGTGCACGGAATCTAGAAAAATGCCTTAAAACGCAGCTCACGAAACTATGTAGGCATAATTATATGCATAAACATCCCGATTTTGATCTAAAGAAGTCTATGTCTTTCACATAAGTACTTACATACTAAATTACAAGCATAATTTCTATTTCAGTGTGAACGCACTGGGCCCCCTCTATGACGTCAGCAGAATTTAAGCCATGTTACCCCCTTCATTTGAACAACCATTGTTTATTCCATTATCACATTACAGATATTTCCGCAGTTAGAAAGGGACAGAAGACAATACATTATCTGTTTTGATACTCAACTATTTATTTTAGGCCATCTGGTTTCTCTCCGTCAATCGTAAAAAACTTTGTAGGGGGCCAAGTACAGAGGAGCTTTGTTTAAATACTTAGACACTATTTCTAATTTTATTGTTATTGCACGGCTTGTTTAATTAAAATCGTGGACGGTCACTAGTTTTTCAAGCTAAATTAATTAATTTCTATTCAAAAACGATTTGGTGTTTTGTTAATTGTGAAATGTTTTTGTTTTGGTTTGACGAGAGTTTAATGATTAGAATTTTAAACAGAATTAAAATTTTATCGCAGTTTTAACGTTTTCAATAGTTTTGTAATTATTTTTGCATATTGACGTGTGTTATATCAGTATTCATTATCAGCCCATATACGTTCCACTGCTGGACACGGGCCTCCTCTACAACTGAGAGGGTTTAGGCCTTAGTCCACCACGCTGGAATAGTCCGGTTGGCATCCAATAATATAATACTCATATATCAGTATTAGTATAATTTAATAGACAAACACTATTTGGCCCAGTGTTATTCTTGTTCTTATCCATTCATGGATTAGAAGATGGTCTTGTCAAATGAATTCTCAATTTGTACTTTATTTTTTATGTCTTAAAGTAATTATGTCAAATCTGGAGTACAAAATAAGATGAAAAAATTAATAATAATTGTTGTGACAATAGCACATTAAATATTGCACACAGTTACATTACATTACTGCCTCGTGGTCTCGCGGTACAAGTATGTGCCGTGCGATCTAGAGGTCCTAGGTTCCCAGGTCGGGCAAAGTGTTATTGGGTTTTTCCTTTAGGAAATTCTCAGTAGCGGCCTGGAGTCAGGAAATGTGCCCGAGAAACGGCAATAGGCTCGCCCCCTATTACTAGTACGTGGGACTGATACATACGTGGCGAAATGTGGGTGCAGAAATGCACCTCTGCCTACCCTTTCGGGGAATACAGGCGTGAGATTATGTATGTATGTTACATTACATTATTAATTATTGTCCTACCATATACTATACTTTCAATTTTTTCCTATCTCATAATCGTGAATAATTCGATCATATCAGACAACTCTTCAGAGCACTCTCCGTGGATCTGTAAAATCTATCACAAATATAAGTATGTGAAATTATCAATAACTAACGTTTGCTTTTACTCCTCCCGGCCCCAATTATCAAACATCAAAAATCAAGAGACTGCAATGATTACTTTTCATTAGACTCCCCAGCAAATTCACATCATAAAAAGTGACTAAATCGTCATCGTTAAAAAGCATGTGTTGTCGAGTTGAACAAGTACTCCAGCAAACCAGCTGTTTATAATTAAATTAAACAAACACAAGTCCTTAAGTCGTTCAAGTGTTCACTCTCAAGCGCCGATCTCTGCCAACCCTCGGTGCACGCGTGCGTCGAGCAATTTTTGCTCGCCATCTTGCAATTGCGCGGTCCATAAATCTTGAGTACTTAAGGCTTGGGATGCAGTGACGATGCGTGCTTTACTATAATTCGGTTTCATCAGTGGCGGCACTTCCATAGAAGCCCAAAAGCCCAGCTTGCCTTACAAAATTCCGAAAAATAAATCTTTAAGCTGTAATTCTTTATTAACAAAATCAATGTTTTTTTTTTTTTTTTTTTTAAACTGGCACGGCAAAGTGACTCCACTGTACCTGATGGTAAGCACAGTGGAGTCCAAAAAATTAATACCGACCAGCGAGAAACGAAGGTCACCCGCTGGTCGACACAATCATGCCGGCCTGCACAAATGCTTCTTCACGCTTCGCTTAAAGGATCCAGGATCATAGGAAGGAGGGAACACGTGAGCCGGCAAACTATTCCACAGCTTGATGGTGCGGCAAAGGTAAGAATTGGCGAACTTTATGTGGCATATAAATGAAAATATCCTAACCTCATAATAAACAATCATAAACTAGACATTACAACTTAACGTGTAATGCCTTTGGGCTTCTATGGAAGTACCGCCACTGGGTTTCATCTAGTTTAGTAAAACACTTAGCTTGAGTTCTTGTGGTTAAAGTGTTGTTTTTAGATATCAAAAGTTGATCAAATACTTTGACAATAATATCCTCTTTACTCTTCCACTTGACCTTTGCATTGCTTCTTCATTCTGCTCTTATTCGTCTAACTGACCCCTTTTTCTGTACACTTTGTTTAAAATCGGATAATTCTGGTTAGGATATGTGTACGAAACTTCGAAGGAGACTAAATCATATTTAGACATGATACGGTCACCAAATATGTATTTGTTTCGTGTCTGGGTGGTTGTGAGACGGAAAAGTCTATCGTAGTTTCTAATACCCACGACTAGAGACTTGTATCTTAGTGTGAAGTTGAAACTATTTATATAACTGATTGTGAATTGTGAATTCACACATAACTTCGAAAAGTCAGAGGTGTGTGCCTGGGGTTTGAACCTGCGACCGCCGAAATTCTCGACCGCGCTCCTAAACCTCGAGGCCATCACTGCCTCACTCACTGTTGTATTCACAATGAATTATCACTTGCTTTAACGGTGAAGGAAAACATCGTGGTAAAACCTGCACACCTAAAAGTTCTTAGGAATTTCATAGGTGTGTAGTCCGCCAACCCGCACTAGGCCAGCGCAGTGGACTAAGGCCTAAATCCTCTCAGTTGTAGAGGAGGCCCGTGCCCAGCAGTGGGAAGTATTTGGGCTGATGATGTATATGACTGATACCACCACCTACGGGCGACTTAAAATCCCTTGTCTACTGCTTTCGGGATACAGGTATAAGTGTGTGCATGCATAAATCTAAGGCAGTAGCTATGTATCTTATCCCTTCATCCATAAAATCAAGAACATAACCCAAACAACTCGAAAACTACCAAAAGCGGCCAAAGGATCACAAGCTTAACGCTATGACCACACGTGAGCTCGTGGGCGTGACATTTATTTATTTATATGCACAACGAACACTTACATTCGCACAATTAGCTCCACCGGCCCGGCGTGACTCAGCGTCTTGTTTATGCACCGCTTTACGAGTTATTTATCGTCTGGATAAGTGCTGTAAACTAATTTTATGTCTTTTGTCAGTTGTTCGGTATATTGTTGATCCGATGGTCTGGATTTCTTGGTATCCTCGCCCTATCTCTCGCTTTCATACATCCGAATTAAAATAAATACACCCAACAGTCACATACATAGTTCTGACCCCACACTAGGATACAAGTCCTGTGTCGTGGGTATCAGAAGCTACAAGAGACTTTTCGGTCTCACAAACACCCAGACCCGAAACAAATATTTTTGGATCACACAAACATTTGTCTCGGTGCGGGGATCGAACCCGCGGCCTCTCGTTTCGCAACCTGGTATCTAGCCAACTGCGCCACGGGGCTGTCAAATTACAGCTGATGTTTGACCACCAGACTTCTTTTGCAACATTTTTATTACTGATTATGTTTTTTTATGGTGTAACCACACAGTGCCTTTATGCTTAGTGCTAACGACAAATTAATAAATATTTATCGCTTCTAACAATTTATTTACTGAACAACATTCGGTAGCAAAATTATTGTGGACTTTCAGGTTGTTGTCCTTACCTCAGATATGCTATTATAAAATATAGATGGAGTCCAAGTTACTGCGTAAAAAACTCTAAGTGCATCCATTCAGACAACGTATTCAATATAGGTGTTCAATTTGCTGGTGGTAGGATATTCGTATCCGCCCGGATGGCGACCACCGTACACAGGGCGTAAAACCCGCCATAGTGGCACATGCAAGTGTGCCGCGTTCCGGGATCAGCCAGTGTATATCCGGTTTTCGGGGGGGCTTCAATCATGGTGAAAGGATGACCGTGCCGGCAATTTTTTTGGCCGGGTTGTCGCGGTCGGTCCTTTGATCGCCATGATTGATAGTCCCCCAAACTTCTTCACAATAAGGTGAAGAGGTATTCGGCCGGCATGATTGTGTCGACCAACGGGAGACCATCATCTCTCGCTGGTCGGCACTTTTTCTGGACTCCATTGCGCTTACCATCAGGTGCAATGGGGTCACTTTGCCGTGCCAGAATAAAAAAAAAAAAAAAAAAAAAGGTGTATCAATATAACCTGAAAACGTATTCTTTTTGACCAATAGACAAAGGTACTGCCTCGTGGTCTCGCGGCACAAGCATGTGCATGGGTCAGGCAAAGGGTTATTGCGTTTTTCCATTAGGATGTTTTTAGTAGCAGCACGGAGTCGGGAATTGTGCCCTAAAAACGGCAATAGGCTCGCCCCATATAACGTGGGACTAATAATACCTGGCGAAATGTGTGTGCAGAAATTCACCTCAACCTACCCCTTCGGAGAATTCAGGCGTGAGGTTATGTGTGTATGTAGACAATGGTCGAAAACGCCTATCTAGGACGATGGAAATTGTAAGCCAAAGCCCAAATTAACTTGACATACTAACTAGCGCTGAGCTACATAGCCAAGCGAGTTCCTCTATCTTGGAGACAGTAAATGCTACACGAAACTGTGTTTTTTAATTTACTTTTTTTATACAAAGACAGCGTCGCAGCGGGCCCGCCTACCCTCATTTCACGGCTATTAGTTAAACTTGTTACTACGCACAACTCTCCATTAAAATGCAAATTTAACACCGCCGAAAATGTTTATGTAATCTATATTACATTTATTTTTTATTTATTTTTCAAGTGCTTGTTTATTCACGTTCTTCTGTTTTGTTTCTGGTCTTTATATTGAAGGTTGATGATAAAGTTTGCAACCATAGACAGTTTTATGATAATCTTTTTTGGCCGTGGTTATGATCAGGTAGTTCTCGTACCAAAAGTGCAACTTGCGAGTTAGAGGTCCCTGGTTCAATTTCCGGGTCGGGTAAAGTGTATTTTTTTTAATGTGCCCAAATACCATTCTATTTCATTAATTTATTAGAGCCCACCGACCCTTAGTAGGCCACATGCGGGTAGACCTTTGTCATAATCTCAAGCCCTAACATCCCAATATCAAAAGTATTTTTTTAGATACACCAAGCAACTACCTGCATGCGAACCCTATCAAAAACGCAATTTAAAAAACCGACAATAAGTAAACTGAAAGTTCCTTGAAAAACCAACTTAGCCGTTATTCGTACGTCGGCCATATTTATTCGTAGCGAAATAATCTGCACCTGCTACGGTCACATCCGGCGGCTGGCTTTTCCATTTCCACGCGGAGTGTTCCACACTTCCGGTGGGCGAAAGGGGGCGAGGGGGTCAATTTGAACGGTTCTTGCCGAGTCTGGTAATCAGCACGTATTGTACTGTTAATAGATCATTCATTCATTCACTCATTTGGTGATCGACCGGTGGTAAGATCAAAGTACACGTAATGTCTGCTGTATAAAGCAGTGATGGCCTCGAGGATTAGGCGCGCGGTCGAGATTTCGCCGGTCGCGGGTTCAAACTCCTCTGACTTTTCGAAGTTATGTACACAATGAATTATCACGTACTTTAAAGTTGAAGAAAAACATCGAGAGGAAACCTGCACACCTTAAATTTCTTAGGAATGTCTAAGGTTTGTAGTTCGCCAACCTGCACTAGGCCAGCGTGGTGGACTAAGCCTTCTCAGTTGTAGAGGAGGCTCGTGCCCAGCCGTGGGACAATTAACAGCGTATATCAGTGGGACTAAGAACAGATCCCTATGGTGAGAGGAATTAGGTCTTAGTCCTTCTTAGGGTTTAGGATCGATGGATTTTACACATCTCAGAAATGATGTTATATAACAATCAGGTATGCGATTATATTCATTTACCACCTTTACCTTTAAGTGTGAGACAATTCATGAATAATATTCACATAACTAAAGTATTTGATATTTGAACCAGCGACCACGATTTTCATGTTTTATGTCTTACATAATCAGGGGCAAAATCTAATGAAGCGTCGTTATAATGTTACCACCGCTTTGAAGTATGTTATTTCTGCGGAGAAGAAGCGGAACAAGAATCTCCCTTAGAGAACACTTACCATAATATTTCGATAGCCCCCTAGCGCAGATGGTGAGGCGCGCGGGTTCGATCCCCGCACCGAGACAAATGTTTCTGTGATCCACAAATATTTGTTTCAGGATTTGGGAGATCGTAAAGTCTCTGATACCTATAATACAAGACTTGTATCTTAATGTGGGGTCAGAACTTTGTGACTGTTGGGTGTATTTATTAATTATACTTTTTTGTTCACTACACAAGACTGTAAAACAAAAATGAGATAAATAACAATGAGAAAAAGATAATATGTTATATTATTACAAAACAATTACCCAAACTCCCATACCTGGACATAAAAATAGTTTATTCATGCTGTACAATAACTAATTTAATATTTGAACAAATCAATACCACACATGGTTTTGTTGTAACCGGCTATCCGGCGATCCCGTAATTCAATACGCCCAACCGTGTTTCAATTGAAATCCAATTCTATTCCGTAAACATAAGATCGAAATCTAATTGAAAGCTCGAACAATGGCGCCTACGCATCAGAAATGCCGTAGAAAATATTTTTTAGTGCAACCAAAATAGGTTTAAATAGTCGCGGGAGTGTTTGTTGAGTGGTCGAACTTGTGGAATGCGAGAAGGTGCGGGTTCGATGTCCCAATTAAATTTATTTCAGAAACACGACTACTGTATTTTAAAGTTAGTTTTTAACATAGGAATATTATGTGTCCGGCGCGAGGCGTAAATTTTTTACTTAACTTTTTTTACTAAGCTGCTACACTTTTGAGTAGTAAATAGTTTTTAAACTAAATATTTTATGCCAATGGTTTAAAATTTTAACATCCTTATACTACATAAACTCACGCCTGGATTCTCAGAATGAGTCCCATGTGATAGGGGGCGAGTCTATTGCCGTTTTTCGAGCACAATTCAAGTCTCCGTGTTGCTATTTAGTATTTGTTGATGGAAAAACCCAATAACGCCTTTGCCAACCCAGGAATCGAACCCAAAATTATTATATGAACAGAATAACGCGCTTACGTTGGTTGTACGAATCATACATACCTATGTCGATGATTTAGTCCAGTTCTATTTTTTAATACGGCCGAAAAATATTTACTAAAGTATTAAGAAAAGGGGAAGGACAGTCCTTCTTCTACGACGCAGGCCTGGATCAGATTAAGGGAACATAATCTAAGAAATTCCTTGCCGAAAACTTCTATAAATATAAACCGCGATATATTTAGATAGATTTTCGTTTTGGTTCGCCCAAACCAAAAATAACAAGCGAATCTCTTGATTCAAAATATGTCAGCAGTCCGGACTCATACCGGTATGAGGGTGTTGAGTGACTAGAGATGGGAGTCTCTCGCTAGTTGATGCTATATTAAGACAGCATCAGGTACAGTGTTATTTCTTTGTCGTGCCAGTATAAAAAATGCCACCGTCCACCAAAAAACCAGCAAGCCAATTGCGTTTAAAAAACCTCAAAACCCCATAGAGCTACAGATCATTTCCTCAACCGCCAACAGCTTTAAAGAAGTCACTATAAACAAAGGTACCATCTCACAATATTGTATATACGGTGAATGCAGCCCAACTCCATAATGGGCCGATAAATTCGTCCGTTCTATTCCGACGCGCCGTGTGCTATTTCCATTTCTTTTTGTCTTGTTTGTCGCCATTTGTATTCTGCTTCTGATGTACGGATCGTCTGCCTCCAAGCAGACGGTTCTAAAATTTACTATTTTTAAGTTATTTCACTGGTTACGCGAAGGTTAGTGTATTAGGTTGTTTAACGCAATCGCCAAAATGGGCTATACAAACCTAAGTTAGTAGATAACGTCCCGATTAATAATGTTTTATTCTGTTCTGTTCTGTTGAACGATTTATAGAATCTGGATACGACTTAGGGACTTTCAAGAAAACTATACATCTTTCTCAAAGGCCGGCACCACACCGATGATTGCTCAGGTATTATGGGTGTTAATAGGCGGTGTTAACTGTTATGTTCAGATGTTTCAGGTTTGGTTTGTATAAATAAAACTACTAAAGCTTAGTTTCAATAGCGTCTGACACGTCCACTCGGTCCGATATCAGACGTAGTAGTGAACCGGTTTGAGTGGAGAACAGCGCTTATATTATAATTTATTTTAACGTCTACTACAATTTATAATTAATATTACCACTACGCTACATTAACCATATAACATCAGGTGGCTCACTTGTTAGTTTGCCTTCTTTCTCGTGAAAAAAATAATAAAAGAAATAAGGTCACATTATTTGGCCGATTTAAACACAATTAACTTTTTGAGCAAAGCCATAAATTTATCTAAATAGATTTCCTAGACACTTAGACAAATCTCGACAAAGTCGAATGATAAAACAAATGTTAAACAACGGTCGGAAAAGCAGTTTCTTTTTAAATTTTTACTTTGAACTAAGTCTGTTTATATTTATCTGCATGACGTTGCTAAGAAATATGCACATCAAGCTTCTGCTGAAACCGGGTCAAGTCATATTCAAAGATAACGCTTCCGCGGCTTCTGCAAACGACCTTTATTTACTTAGACTCAAATATAAATTGTTTACTCGTGCTTAAACTTTATTAAGTCGATTTTTGCTGTTTAACTTTGCGTATTTACGGTTTATGTGAATAATACGTATTACTTATACCCAAGAGGCTACAGACTGTTGTCGCCTCGTAATATTTAATTTGTTATGTATTGGGGTGAATGTATCACTCACCCTCGCCTGCACCCCGAAAAGGTGGGCAGAAGTGTCCTTATACATTCAAATTAATAAAATGATTTTACTGAAAATGATTTTAACAATACTCTGGAACACGTTTTGAACCAGGAATCGCCAAGACTATCTATACTTACCGCACAGGTGATCCTCTGGGTCAGTTTATTTATAAAAGAGGGTCATCATTATCATCAGCCCATATACGTCACACTGCTGGGCATGGGCCTCCTCTATCATTTTCATAAAAGAGGGTAGTCAGTAATAGTTAAAAAAATCTTTTTGAACTACTCAAAACCACATCGAAAACCGGATATTGTCATCACCAAAAATATTTAGACTGCACAAAAAAATCAAATTTAAAACGTCATTCCGGATTCGAACGTCGAAAAACCCCTAATAGTGTTACGTGGCGGCGAAAGCCTGGCCGAATTACTTTCTAGCGTGCTTCGGAGCGGGACGTAATCGAATTGTAAGTACGAATGGCGCGGCCGTAGGTTTAATTGGTGAGTGCAGGGCACGGACGGCTCTGCGGATTCGACCGAGCCGGGATCCGAACCGAGGATCTCGAGAGACGAAGCTGTTAAGTCACTTATAGCCTCATTAAAGAAGCTCGAGAGTCGGTTAGTCAGTGACGAGGGAAAAAGAAAATGCTAGAAGTGAATAAGATTATTTAAAATAAAATATTACATGGATACTTAAAGATATATGCAGTGCAGTTGAAATAAAAAAAAAGGATTCAACAGATGCCTCGACTGCCTCGTGGTCTCGCGGTACAAGTATGTGCCGTGCGATCTAGAGGTCCTGGTTTCGATTCCCGGGTCGGGCAAAGTGTTATTGGGTTTTTCCATTAGGAAATTCTCAGTAGCAGCACGGAGTCTGGCAGTGGCGCCCGAAAAACGGCAATAGGCTCGCCTCCTATTACGTGTGACTGATACATGCCTCGCGAAATGTGGGTGCAGAAATGCACCTCTGCCTTCCCCTTCGGGGAATACAGGCGTGAGTTTATGTATGTATGATTCAACACATTGATGCTTATTTGTAACTGGACATGCACAGATTAGTTCCGGAAAGCAGTCTATTTATTTAGGTCACTATAGTGGATTTTATTTAGGTACGTAAGGAGTTTAATCCAGGTGAATATGAAAATTCTACCACCAGTAAAGGTATAGAAAAAATTCTATTCACCATCGTCAAACTACATACTGCAATCTTTAAGCCCTTCTTCGATAGGTTTGTCCCACCTGCTTTTTCATCTCAGTTCAATTCTATAAATCACAAAGTTCCATTCCCGACTATCAACAAATCACTATGAAGTGTGTCCGGTTTGTGCGCCGAAGTAGGGCGCAGGACTTTTTTCCCGGAAAAAGTCAAGGTTCCTTAGGGACATGTTTCATTACTCCAACTCAGCAACGGGAACAGTTATTTATATGCAAAAAGGCGTATCCTGCTTGATGACTGTGACATCAAATTTTTAATGCTCATCATTTCGTTGTGTGGCACGAATAAGTTCATTAGGGGTCCTGGGACGAATTACGTCCCGCGACACTTTACCGTCGTGGAGTCAGAGTATCCTGCCGAAATTTGGCATTTAAAATGCAATTCTATAAAATTTTAGTCATTATGTGATTTTGACGGCCAAATTGGATTTGATACTACGCGTTGTGGAAGTAACAAAGGCTGCAGTTCTGAATATGCTTGTAAACTATGACAAAAAATCTTGTTAGAAAATTTAATTCAAAACGCGAAACAAAACAGCATTTACTATACCTACTCTACATCAACAGCTGAAGTCAATAAATTAAAATTATTTTGCCCAACCCAGGTCATCCTGAAAACTTCCTGAGATAGTCTGCAAGTAAAATTTTGTATCTTTCTTTTCTTCTATTACTGATATTCTATTAATTAATCTCGGTGTAGGAACTGAAAAATGCTTAAGGCATTTTGTTTGATAACAAATTATGACTGCCTCGTGGTCTCGCGGTATATGTAAGTATGTGCCGTGCGTTCTAGAAGTCCTGGGTTCGATTCCCGGGTCGGGCAAAGTGTTATTGGGTTTTTCCATTAGGAAATTCTCAGTAACAGCACGGAGTCTGGAAATGTGCCCGAAAAACGGCAATAGGCTCGCCCCCTATTACGTGGGACTGATAAATACCTGGCGAAATGTGGGTGCAGTAATGCACCTCTGCCTACCCCTTCGGGGAATACAGGCGTGAGTTTATGTATGTATGTATGTATGCAAATTATGAATCATTGTGTTTGTCAACCAAAACACTAAAATTGACCATACCATATTTCGCATCGCACCCAAAACATTTCCCACAACAAAGGGCCATAGATCTATTATTACCAGAACATTTTAGAGTAAAATCACAATACAAACGCCCACACAGCCGTCCGTTGAATCCATAGATCAGGACGGGCGCGACCGAGCGTACAAATTACTACATCGTACATTAGCCATACAAAACGATCACTAATACCGACTAATTGTAATCCACTGACTTGCAGTGACCACAGCAGCTCACAGGAAATGGGTATTGTGGAAGAATGCAAGTCATCATTCGACTCGACGCGTGCGATGCGAACAATGGTAGGGGGAACGATTGTGCTTTCTGCAGTTTTAATGGCTGTATGATGAACAAGGCTTAATGTAACGTGTGTGTACTTTTTTATTGTGTCAGACAATTGCACGAGTATTTCTGCAGTTATTTTAAGTTCGTCATGACTGCGATTTAAGTTCTTTATTTGAACAACTTTTGAGAATACGATTTTGAGGGTAGTTCTAGTAATAACACTGGAAAGTAGATTATTTCATAAATATGATAATAAGGTTTGGGTATCACGTTGGTATAACATTTCATTACTGTTAAAATAAGGAAAAATATGAAATTATGGTTATCACACTATTTAATTGCAGTAGGTGCATGATTTAACAGCATTCCTTTAAAAAAAAAAAAACGTTTTGAATTGAAAGCGAGAGATGGATTCTCTTAGTGAAACAAACATATGTTCAGTATGCACATATACTCAGCAGTCATATTTGGCTCGCAACTGAATATTTGTGAACATAACACTCTAGTACATGCACAAAAAAGTCTCATATTTGAGCTTAAGACTGGTTGTAGGCAGTGGCGGTACTTCCATAGAAGCCCAAAAGCCCAGTTTGCCTGTCAAAATTCCGAATAATACAAAAGCAATTAGTTACATTAAGGCCCCGGAATAAATAATTATAAACTAGACATTACAAAATTAACGTGTAACGCTTTTGGGCTTCTATGGAAGTACCGCCACTGGTTGTAGGAGTACCTAGTTATTAATTTGAATGTCTTTCATCGTCTTTTCCAGTGCATTCCAACCCACTACTGAGATGTAGTTGTGTGTAGAGGTAACCTAGTCCACGTAACCAGTAGACCAAGAGATTAATTTCTGTTAGCCCCTTTTACCACCTTTATTTTAAGTCTCACGTTTTTTACGCGAGCGAGCTTATTGCCGTTTCTTCTTACAGTTCCAGACTTCGTGCTGCTACTAAGAATTCCCAGAAGTCCAAACCAAATAACACTTTGACATAGGATTCGAACCCGCACTCTCTAAATCACACGGAACACATTTTTCATGGAAAGGCATTGCATGACCTCGGTAATTGGACAAAATAGATTTATAACAACAAAATTATCCTACTCCACCTGCACTTGAAGTACGTTAAGCACCGCATTCTCCGTACGTAACACGCAAAAATGTCGGCTAAACCCGGAACGATGCGAGTCTGCCATGTTAGATCTATAGATCTGGATCTATAAGGCGCGGAGCACACCGGTGGCCGTATATGGGGCCGATAGGTTTAATCGCTCGCCCAAGAAGCTTGTATTGTGGCACAACAGCGCCGAGGTAAGGCTGGTAATGACGGCAAAAAAGGAAGCTAAAATATTAAGGACTTTTTAAATTGGATCGAGATTAATTAGAAATATAAGATTTACTAAGGGACCGTCCATTAATCACGTGAGGCTCTAAAGGGGGGGGGGGGGGGGGGTAGTTAGATATCACGTGTATTTATTTTTTCGTCAAACGCGCGATTTCTAAACCGAAACGCCAGTCAAAAACAACTTACAACCTTTCTGTCTAGACATTTTTATCATGATCCTTGATTTCAGAATAAAATTAGATTATACTTTATATCTGTATTTAAAGATCATATTCTTAAACTTTTAAGATTCTTTGTAGTTACTAAAAATACACGTGACTTTGCGTGGGGGAGGGGGGCAGTCTTAAAATTCACCATGTATCACCATGGGGGACGAGGTTGATGACTTTTTTAACAATGCAAGTGAAGTAGTATTTTTCTACCAAGAAGTAAAAAAGGTTGACAGGTCATATTTCTGTCTTCGATTCTATGATAGTATATGAAACGTGATCACCAAACACCAAATACTTCCTAGCCGCCCTCTGAAATATTATACCAAAACTGGTAAAATTTTATAACTTGACTCATTAGGTTCTTCAATGTCAATACAGTTAGTAGTTAGGCTGTGTTTTGAGTTGTGAAATTACAACAAAAATCGCGGTACAGGTGTATACTGTGCGATCTAGAGGTCCTGGGTTCGATTCCCGAGTCAGGCAAATTGTTATTGGGTTTTTCCATTAGGAATTTCTCAGTAGCAGCACGGAGTCAGGAAATGTGCCTGAAAAACGGCAATAGGCTCGCCCCCTATTACCTATGATACCTGGCGAAATGTGGGTGTAGAAATGGACCTCTGCATACCCCAGCAGGGAATACAGGCGTGAGCTTATGCATGTATGTATGTTTATACATTTTGACATTAAATTATCAACTCCAATAACAATGTTACTTATATGGTGTGCAATAAAGCATAATAAAAAATAAAAAATAAATCAATAGCTGAAAGTATTGTATCGTTTCTTGACATAAGATTCATATTCAAGGAAACAGTATCATGTTATAAACAAAAATATCTGCATTTTTTTGCTGACGCTGTGCCGTCAATAAGCCGAGCGGTGCGGCGCAATATCACGTGACTTACGGGCTGCCTACATGCAGATGTGCAGACGTGCTGCCTTATCGATGAATTTATACGAAACACCATGCGAACACTCACATTCATATCTAATGACTGGGCTGAAATCTTTCAAAACATCTTTCTAAATTAGAATGGAAAAGGAAAAATATTTTTATTAATTATAGCCGAAGATTTATCGTGATGGCCTCGAGGTTTAGGCACGCGGTCGAGAAAATCGGCGGTTTCGGGTTCAAACACCAGGCACAAACCTCTGACTTTTCGAAGTTATTTGTGTATTCAAAATGAATTATCACTTTATTTAACGGTGAAGGAAAACATATCGTGATGAAACCCGCACACCTAAAAGTTCTTAGGTGTGTAGTTCGCCAACCCGCACTAGGCCAGCGTGGTGGACTAAGGTCTAAACCCTCTCAGTTGTAGAGGAGGCCCGTGCCGAACAGTGGGACGTATATGGGCTGAAGATGACGAAGATTTATTATTTAGAATCAGCTAAAGCGACTTATAGCCGATTCTATAGAACGAAATAGTTTTACCTTAACGCTTATTAATCTTAATTTATTCATTGTTGCAGGTACACCCAGCCCTTCAATTACAAGCAAATAAGGTAAAATTATCAATAAAAACTGTATCTATTTATACCAGTCTGTATACAACATTTAAATGATTGGGACGAGGCCTCTGAGTATCGAAATGTAGCTTAGTCCAGTTTGCGCCAAGTCAAAATTGAGGAGTTGAAATTAATGATAAAATTTTAAGTTAATTTCCTAACAAATTCTATGGCAAACGATTTTCCTTTCTAATATAATAATTTATATTTAAATTTAAAACGTACAAGGCTCGTAACATTTTTTTTGCGGCATCGGTAACAGCAACTTATGACTTAGGGACCTTCAAGAAAAGAGCCTATATTTTCCTCAAAGGCCGGCAACGCACCGATGATTCCTCTGGTATTGTGGGTGTCCATGGGCGGTGTTGACCACTTAACATCAGGTGGCTCACCAGCTCGTTTGCCTCCTTTCCCATAAAAAAAAAACACTTACTCCAATGTGACAATGGAAATAAAACAAATTATCATAGTTTTCTGAAATACAGGTTCGTCCTAGTTTAGCTGCAGTTGTCACCTACCTCACGCATTGGTTACTCTAATTTTTCTAGGATTTAGCATTTCATTTGTATGTTATTACAATTGTAACTTTAGTAAGTGAATAAATAAATTTATTAATTTAAAATTTATTTCCTATCATCATCAGCAATGGAACCTCCATTGCTGGACATAGGCCTCTGCTAATGACTTCCACAGGGACCTGTTGGAAGTAGCTTGTATCCAGCGACGTCCCGCGACCTTTACTAGGTTGTTTAAAAAGCACCGAGATTTCTTGAAAATTGAGCCAAAGTAATATTTAAAACTTATTATATTATGAATACTGGGGATATCTTGCAATTTTTCTTATCCTCGCATCTCAAAAGCGATGACGTCAATACTCATTATATGCCTGCTGCTCTGTTAAACGCATTTATCAATTAAAATGTATATTGAAGTGATGAATAAAACTAAATGTACAGCAACTCCCAATAGGTGTATCTGGTGTTATCAACAGTCACGATTCCACGCGAAAGCAACAGGAATTACGGGTGGTCTCCATAAATGGCTGCTAACAGACGAGATAATTTCGTGTGATGTCTTTTTTAAAGGTTCCCGCTGGTTGAACGGGTTTATGGCTCTTAATTCTGGGTATTTTGTACGGGAAGTGTTATTGGGAGCTCGTTTGTAGGGACTGGATTTTTGATTACGATTATATTGAAATTAGTGCGTGATGACTTGTATGGGCTAGTGAAGCATCTATACAAATAAATAAAATTGTAGTGTCTGTTTGTGCTATTGAAATAACCGCTTTTTAATAAATGTATATGGATGTATACACGGTACAAATACCAAAATAACGTTTTTTACAATTTTTGTCTGTCTGTCTGTCTGTTTGTTCCCGCTTATCTCTGAAACGGGTGGACCAATTTTAACGGGACTTTCACTGGCAGATAGCTGATGTAATAAGGAGTAACTTAGGCTACTTTTAGTTTATAAATTTTCTTATTAAAAATTGTTAAAAAGAAATTTTCCGCGCGGACAAAGTCGCTATTCGTTAATATTCCGGTCGTTGCGTACCTCTGACTTTTTCAATATGTTTATTCGGATTTTTTTAATGATATTTTTAGGCGTATGAAGTCCATTAACTCGTACTAAGGCATTATTTTCATTTGCAGTTAAAAACCTAAATTCTGCATTTTGTGTATTTTAATTAATTTTCAAAGTATTATAATTTATAGGGGCTCTGTAGGGTGACCTATAGGTTCGTATGAAGCAAGATGACAAACGATAAACGAAAACAAATATTTCGCGCCACCATTATCATGCTTGTATATTTGATTTTTTTTTTTTTATGGGAAAGGAGGCAAACGAGCTAGTGAGCCAAATTGAAATCAAATATAGGTGAGACTTAACACATTTAGATCATAATGTTGGGTTGCCTTCTGTACAGTAGACGCTATCTGTACAGATAGAAAAATCTTATCACTAGCTGTAAATTTTAAACAGTCATCATCATAATCATCATCAATCCATATACGTCCCATTGCTGGGCGCGAGCCTCTTCTACAACTGAGAAGGTTTAGGCCTTTTAGGTGTGCAGGTTTCATCACGATGTTTTCCTTCACCGTTAAAGCACATGATAATTCATTGTGAATACACACATAACTTCGAAAAGTCAGAGATGTGTGGGTTTGAACCTGCGACCATTGAGATTCTCGACCGCGTGCCTAACTTCGAGGCCATCACGACTTTTTTTAAACAGTCATCCGTTTCAAACTAGCTGCAACTTCTTGTTATACGCCTGTCATGTTGTTCCTTTTCATACGAACTAATAAACTAGTCACAAAATACAACCGAAAAGGTAGCGTTTATTTGAAATGCGCATATTTTATTTATCGGCCGTTAATAAAATCTACTGTCCCGATATAAACATACTTAATTATTCTTCGGAGGCGTTTTCGATTCAAGAAGTATCCACAATAAGAGTGTGGGTGTCAGAACTTGGAGCTCGGTGTGCGGTCTCCAGGCCAGTTGGGGTGCAATTCAAACTAAATTGAACTCAAGTTATCATAAAATAAAGTCGATATTTCATCGCAATCTTCCAGATTTGTAACTTCAGAATTTCTGGATGCAATCGTCGCGGAAATTTGATATTTGAGTGTTGTGTACTGTAAGGTGCAATTTGGAGTGTACGCGGATGATTTACGCTATTAAAGTAATGAGAGCTCCTAAGGGTATCCCCGCAATTTCTCATGTGTTTGCCTCCTTTATTTATTGTGTTGCGAATAAAGCTACTGTTTCTCTTTGAATGTTGAGACGTCTGTAGATAGAGTTCGTCACTTGCTCCTTTTGCTCGGCGTCTTGAAGTTTTTTAGCCGCAAAACTACTGCGGTAAACAGTACCACTCGTAAATCATTTTGTACTCTTTGGTGAATAAATTAAATTAAAATAAAACAATATAATTTACTGGTTAGCAGATTTTAGGACCTTATTAAAATAGATTACCTTGGTACAGCGTGCGATCTTGAGGTCCTATGTTCGATTCCCTTTCGTGTTAAAGGCTTAGAATTTTCCCCTTAGGAAATTGTATAGACACTTTAATTATGTATTGATATGGCAAGTTACAAACCTAGATTCTCATTGCATGTGTGAATCAATCAGTTTTTTAAATATATTGCGACAATCTATCGTTAATCGACGAGGTTACGCCGGCCCGTTCAGTCCAACTTTCATCATTGAACACCAGGCTAACATAATCGGTAAGAGTAACAATATACACACTACTCGACCGGCACTTAAATTCATATAATAAGTCGTGATGGCCTTGAGGTTTAGGTACGCGGTCGAGAATTTCGACGGTCGCGGGTTCAAACCCCAGGCACACACCTCTGACTTTTCCAAGTTATGTGTGTATTTACAATGAATTATCACGTACTTTAACGGTGAAGGAAAACATCGTGATGAAACCTGCACACCTAAACAGTTCTTAGGAATTTCTTAGGTGTGTAGTCCGCCAACCCGCACTAGGCCAGCGTGGTGGACTAAGGCCTAAACCCTCTCAATGGTAGAGGAGGCCCGTGCCCAGCAGTGGGACGTATATGGGCTGATGATGATGATGATGATGACTTAAATCCAAATGACACTTTACCGCGCCTGTATAAAGACAAGACACTGAAGATTACTCTTGGAAGTGAATATGTACTAAAACATAACACAAATCCCAGAGACAGAAGTTACGCGTATAGACACACAAATGTCAAATGTGAAGGCTGAAACATTGCTGAAGCACCATTTTATGCTAATCCCGTTTATTTTTGTTGTACAACGTGAAATAAAGTTATAACAAGGATTTACTTCATATTCCTTACTTTAGCATAGGATTTATTTTTGTTATTGGGAGACATTTTGTTTTGTACTGCGGTGGCAAACAACTTTACAGCCAATCTGTTAGTAAGTGGTAATCGTAGGCTATTGACGTCACTCTGTATTTTTGAAGTTATACTTCTTTAGGCGCGTTATGAAAAAATGATGAGAGTGAAATTTTAAGATGCGCGCGCATCTGTGATACAAAATTAACAGTATGAAGTTGTCTGCTTAACCGCTCATTAAGTCTCGAAAAAAATGTAAGTGTCAAATGGATCAGGAAGGTTTTAATATGTTTCAGATCAAGTATTTTTTCAAAAAAGTTTATGTTTTAGATTTTTAAAATGTAGAATAGTGACAGTAATAAATTAAAACTAAAATTGAAAATAAGAAAATGTCAATTATATTCTACGCAACTACCAGGACATCATAAATCAGCAAGGACAAAGTACTAGCATTAAAAACTGTATACTCGTATAATCCATTCGAAATTTAAACCACGATGAATTAAAAACAAAACTTATTAATGATAGCATCAACAGTCACATACATAGTTCTTAGTTTACACAACATATTACATTTCTGAACGCACTCGTAATTTACATACATTTAATTGGGCGCATTTATAAGTTTTACTTCAGTCGTGTGGTATAACTTCTAACGCGTGTACATAAGTACACACACACTTTTTTTTTTTTAAACCCATGCTGTAGTCTTCAATGCGTACTTAATCGTGACCAACAGAAATAAGAGGTACATGTCGAAGAAAACATGGACTGTCGTCCGAATACAGCTTGAATATGGGAAAATAAATGTGGTCAATCGGCGAATCCAACTCGGTTGGGCAGCGTTCGAGAAACTACACGACGTCTTCTCGTCCAAAATACCTCAGTGCCTGAAGACGAAAGCCTTCGATAGTTGTGTGTTACCAGTGATGACATACGGCACTGAGACGTGGCTTCTCACTATACTTTCTTTTTCACTTTACCATGTCTAAAATAGCAGTGATGGCCTCGAGGTTTAGGCGCGCGGTCAAGAATTTCGGCGGTCACAGGTTCAAACCCCAGGCTCACACCTCTAACTTTTAGAAGTTATGTGTGTATTCACAATGAATTATCACTTGCTTTAACGGTGAAGGAAAACATCGTGATAAAACCTGCACACCTAAAAAAAGTTCTTAGGAATATCTTAGGTGTGTAGTCCGCTAACCCGCACTAGGCCAGCGTGGTGGACTAAAGCCTAAACCCTCTCAGTTGTAGAGGAGGCCCGTGCCCAGCAGTGGGACGTATTTGGGCTGATGATGATGATGATGATGATGTCTAAAATATGACAAGCAAAAACATTTTTACTCTAAAATATACTCCAATATTTATTTACCTAAACTGATTAATAGATCGGCAAAGTATAATTGCCTATCGTCTGTCTTTGACATTTTAGACACATCCAAAAATAAGCGGATTTTATTACGTTCTCAAATGACTGAGTTTGAAGACACTTAATAGACAGTTTCATGATGAGAAAATACAGTTAATCAAATATCAAAATTAAAATTTAATACAAGTATTTATTGTATTACATTTAATTGTTAATTAATAAGACTCTCAACAACTTATGCTTGGTTTTATGGCATAAAATATGCGACAGAGAGGTCAACGATTTGATTTCCGGGTCGGTTAGGAAATACTAAGTAGCAGTACAAATTTCAGAACATTAAATAAATACACCCAACAGTCACATACATAGTTCTGACCCCACACTAGGATACAAGTCCTGTGTCGTGGGTATCAGAGACTACGAGAGACTTTTCGCTCTCACAAACACCCAGACCCGAAACAAATATTTGTGGATCACACAAACATTTGTCTCGGTGCGGGGATCGAACCTGCAGCCTCTCGTTTCGCAAGCTGGTGTCTAGCCAACTGCGCCACAGGGCTGTCAGGGCTGTAAATGAGCCTAACAAATCATATCACTCGATGAACCCCATTGAAATGTGTATTAAGGTGGTGGACATTAGCGCGAGGCGAGTTCGAGTCATATCGACAAATCATGTTTGCTGGCTCGCGACAATGCAGTGAGGTATGTCAATAGATGTGTTGACGGCCAAGTGGCGTTTGATTTCATAATTCTACAAAATGCCGTAGGGTCATATTATCAAATCAAAAAAACATGCTAATATTACCAGCAAGCACAGCGTTGGTCGTCCAACCACAAAACATCTGAATATCTCCATTAAAACCTTCGTTACAGCATCTACTTCTAAAGATATGTATCTATACAAATAAATAAAATTGGAGTGTCTGTTTGTAATGTTAAAATAACTATTTTTACACGGTACATAGACCAACATATCATTTTTACAATTTTTGTCCGTCTCTGAGTCTGTTTTTTTCGGTTAATCTCTGAAACGGCTGTACCGATTTTGACGGGACTTACTGGCAGATAGCTGATGTAATAAGGAATAACTAAGGCTACTTTTATTTCAGAAATTTTATTATAGAATTTTTTTAACGAAGGTGCGGGCACAGCTAGTACAAAATAATGGAGAAATTTAGCACGTCAACTATATCAACCCTGAGCCACCGATGTAAACGAACCCTGTCACCTGTTACCGATGACTCGGCCAAAACCATTCACAATGTATACGACTCATGTCGACTAGGCTCACTTTGCTTACGATTTTAGAGAGTTGTTAGGGTCCGTAGTCTGACTACTACTAGCGTGATAAAGTTTTAATTATGTTAAATGTTCTTTTCTAATTATAGGCCCTGCTTAGTAACGTAACTTAGATATATTAATATCACATATTCAACAATCAATCAATCAACATTAGCCCATATACGTCCCACTGCTGGGCACGGGCCTCCTCTACAACTGAAACGGTTAAGGCCTTAGTCCACCACGCTGGCCTAGTGCGGATGGGCGGACTACACACCTAAGAAATTCCTAAGAACTTTTAGGTGTGCATGTTTCAAAACGATGTTTTCCTTCACCGTTAAAATATGCGATAAATCATTGTGAATACACACATAACTTCGAAAAGTCAGAGGTGTGTGCCCGGGGTTTGAGCCCCTGACCGTCGAGATTCTCGACCGACTGCCCAAACCTCGAGGCCATCACATATTATTCATGCTGAAACAATGCACATTATTACTTGAGGCTTGAGCTATAGTCAGCAAAATGTACCTAACAGATGAATATTTATTCTTACCCATTTGGAGATAAAAAAAATGAAATGATACGTACAATAAATAAATCTTCTTAGGTCTTTTCTAAATTCCGTAAATTATTAAATAAATAAATAAACCCAACAGTCACATACATAGTTCTGACCCCACACTAAGATACTTGTCTTGTGTTGTGGGTACACCACGGAGACTTTTCGGTCTCACAAACACCCAGACCCGAAACAAATATTAATGGAACACAAGCGGGGATCCAACCCGCGGCCTCTCGTTTCGCAAGCTTGTGTCTAGCTGCGCCGCGGGACTATCAAAAGTTAGGTATTGTAAGCAATCTCCCCGAACACACAATACTTCAAATATATTTTTATAAAATACCATTCTATACTTTAGTGGAACTTGCGGTTACACCGCCACCAAACACCAATCAATCACGGAAGGGTCATCCGGGTTGAGACGTACACTGGATCCACGTGCACACGTCACAAGTGACACACATCTGACAATTTGAGATGAGAGAGGCTGTGAAACCGCAGACGCGCTGTACAAAAGTCATATCGATTACTCATGGAGTCTGACCCATTGTTAAGGGCATTGCAGTCTTGGACGTTTTATTTTTGTTCATAGTAATCTCAGATGTGCTACGAATAAAAAATGGAATTGGTTCAGATCAGTTTACTTAGTAATAAAACTCTCCTCACAAAAATAATATTTTTATTGTACTATTGTGAATGTAATATTCGTATTAAAAATCCCAGTAAGTAAATGTAGTGAGAAATTTCGTATACGTAATCAAGAATAAATAAATACATACCTATAAAAACACGTTCGAGCAAAAAGACCGTAATACTTTTCAGCTCAAATACGGTACAGACTGTCTCTACGTTAGTGCTAAGTTAGAACTTAAACCGCCACGTTGACTTGCACATGCATACTACAGTATTTCATTATTTATTGACACATAGGCTAAGGGACCTACAAAGTTTTATTTCTACACCCATGTCTTGCCAGCAGTTTTAAATCCTAAATAATAAGGGAAAGAAACCTAAAACAAATTACAATATACCCATCACTTGGCGACGTGTCGTGATGTTGATACTTAAGTACACTACACGTAACGACCCAAAAACACTGACTTAGCAACACGTCATATTTGTTGCCCTAATTTCGATTCACCCCGCATCTTTCCACGGCTTAATGACAAGGATGTTCCCAAAAACAAGTAGGCTATACCTCAGACAAAATCTAGGGTAAATATTTCGTCGTACAACTGTAAAGCTGCACTGACTGCATCGACTGCCTCGTGGTCTCGCGGTACAAGTTTGTGCCTCGCGATATAGAGGTCCTGGGTTTGATTCCCGGGTCGGGCAAAGTGTTATTGGGTTTTTCATTAGGAAATTCTCAGTAGCAGCACGGAGTCTGGAAATGTGCCCGAAAAACGGCAATAGGCTCGCCCCCTATTACGTGGGACTGATACATACCTGGCGAAATGTGGGTGTCGAAATGCACCTCTGCCTACCCCATCACGGAATACAGGCGTGAGTTATAATTGTATATTGCTATCCACACTGATTTAAACTAGACTGAACGTCCAATCAAGTTTAGTGTTCTCATATTGCAGTGCCAGTATAAACGAAAAATCCTTACAAACGGCAATAGCGTCTCCTATTACGTAATAGATACCTGGCGAAATGTGGGTGCAGAAATGCACTTCTGCCTACGACTTAGGGCAATACAGGCATGAGATTATGCATGTGCATGTACACTGTAAAAATCGCCATAGCAACTAACACATAGATAATGAGAGGTATAATCATGTAAACTTGTAAGGTACAGTCACAAACGTTTTCAACAGTCGATATCCTGAACGTACCATAAGGTGTTAACCATAAGCGTCGTACTACAGTATGATTCCCTTATTACGCCAAGATAAAACCAATAAACTTAAATAAATTATAGAATTAAGGTAGGTACTATGTATGTTGTTCTTAAATAAATAAATAAATACACCCAACAGTCACATACATAGTTCTGATCCCACACTAAGATACAAGTCTTGTGTCGTGGGTATCAGAAACGACGAGAGACTTTTCGGTCTCACATACACCCAGACCCGAAACAAATATTTGTGGATCACACAAACATTTGTTTCGGTGCGGGGATCGAACCCGCGGCCTCTCGTTTCGCAAGCTGGTGTCTAGCCAACTGCGCCACGGGGCTGTCAAATGAAGAGATATAGTCATCAAAATAATTATATCCACCAGTCCAAATTTTCACCATTCTGCATTTACCATTAGGTGCCGAAAACTTCACTTCACCATGTAAAACAAAATCACATTCAACACTCCATCGCTATTCGCCTTAAGAAAATTTTGACAGCCCCGCCCGCGTAACTCAATCCAGCTTCGGACAAAAGTAACATTCTCACGAAACACAAGCTGCGGTCACTCGGAACGATATTTTTTACTATCATTTATACATATTTATATCGGTCAAATGTCCGAAGAAAAAATTGGTGTACATTTACATCGCTTGTTGACGTATACAGTAGTGATATTTTGGTAATGCTAACATCCATAATTATATGTACAAATACATACATACATACATATTCTCACGCCTGTATTCCTTGAAGGGGTAGGCAGAGGGGTATTACTGCACCCACATTTCGCCATTTATATATCAGTCCCACGTAATAGGGGGCGAGCCTATTGCCGTTTTTCGGGCAATTCCTGACTCCGGGCTGTTACCGATAATTTCCCAATGGAAAAACCCAATAACACTTTGCCCGACCCGGGATTCGAACCCGGGACCTCGTGATTGTACCGCATATATTTGTACCGCGAGACCACGAGGCAGTGTGTATGTACAAATATTATGAAAAATATGATGCACTCGAGGTCAATGTATGCGATCTCCCGAGACTAAGCCCGATAGTCGCCGGTTCTAACCCTAACTTTTGTTATGAAGGGAAATAAACCGGACTTAGGTCAAATTGGTGGACTAAAGAATAATGTATTACAGATGTAGATGTTGGTTTCCATTAGTGGAACTCGTGCATGGGCTGATATAGGTACAAAAAATCTATAGCATTTTTTGAAAAATTCGTGATAGCCTTGAGATTTAGGCGCGCGGTCGAGAATCTCGGCGGTCGCGGGTTCAAACCCCAGGCACATTCACAATGCATTATTACGTGTTTTAATGGCGAAGGAAAACATCGTGAGGAAACCTGCACACCTCAAAGTTCTTAGGAATTTCTTAGGTGTAGTTGGCCATCCCGCACTAGGCCAGCGTGGTGGACTAAAGCCTAAGGGCTGATGAAGATTTTTTGAAAATATCGGAAATTCAACCCTGGGCTTATTTATTTTACGCGCCAATTTATGCAGTAAGAAGAACGAGGAGACCTTCCTGTGTCTAATCAACAAAAGAGCCAAGTTTGTATAATGTACTGTTGATTCTGAAAGCAATAAAAACATCGCCGATCAGCACCCCATGTATACGTAAATCTTAAATGGTTGTTTAGAGAAAGGGTTCCGTTTGTAAATAAGGGTACGAAGCAGGTGTGTCACAAACAGATAGCCCAACTTTGAATGTATTATTTTACTCCGGTTAAAGAAAGGCTTTTCGATATAGAAAAGTTAAGATTTGTCGTAAAATCGAGCCCATCAGGGAAATATGAATCCTGTCCATTAATATATTACTTGATTGGAATGTTTCCAGTAATAATCCAATCAATCCATCAGCCGAAGTCCACTGCTGAACATAGGCCTCTCCCAATGACTTCCACAGGGACCTGTTGGAAGCAGCCTGCATCCAGCGACGTCCCGCGACCTTTACTAGGTCGTCCGACCACCTTGTTGGGGGACGTTCCACGCTGCGCTTACCGCTACGTGGCCTCCACTCGAGAACTTTGTGGCCCCATCGGCCATCAGTTCTCCGCGCTATGTACCCGGCACATTGCCACTTCAACTTGCTAATCCGCTGGGCTATGTCGGTTACTTTATTTCTCCTGCGGATCTCCTCAATATTTCTGGTAATAAGCTAGCCCCATTTTATGTAGAAATTATAAGCATAATTAGCGAAATTAAATTTAGTAGTACACCTCTGTTTACATAACTTTTCAGGGATAAAAGCGTTCGAATCTCAGGTTGGGCAGTGTTATTTGGTTTTTCCATTCTAAAATTTTCAATAATTGACAGCCACGTGGCGCAGTTGGCTAGACACCAGATTGCGAAGCGAGAGGCCGCGGGTTCGATCCCCGCACCGATATGTGCATACATACCTGGCGTGAGTTTACGTATGTATGCAAATATCTACATCATCTATATACGTTCCACTGCTGGGCACGGGCCTCCTCTACAACCGAGAGGGTTTAGGCCTTAGCCCACCACCCTGGCCTAGTGCGGGTTTGCGGACTACACACCTGAGAAATTCCTAAGAACTTTTAGGTGTGTAGGTTTCATCACGATGTTTTCCTTCACCGTTAAAGCAAGTGATAATTCATTGTGATACACACATAACTTCGAAAAGTCAGAGGTGTGTGCCTGGGGTTTGAACCTGCGACCGCCAAAATTCTCGACCGTGCGCCTAAACCTCGAGGCCATCATTGCTTTAATAATTAGTACTACAATAGTCCCTTAAAGAAATCTGCCAATCCATGTCGCTAGCACATTGTTATTCGTCGTGTGCACGTGAAGTTAATTCACGCTCGGAAACAGTCGCGCGCAATAATAAACGTCTCCACGAATATTTACGAGCCCATAAAGAAGATTGGCGCGCTGTGTCAAGCGCCGGCGCACTTGGGACTACCGAAGATCCAAATTATCAGAATCATTGTATTATACAATCTGTAAGCAGACTTTAATCGAAAACTAAGACAAGTAATAGTTACTGTGATTAGAAAAAGTTCAAAATGTACCCATGTTTTGTTTTTGGATTTTATTAGAGTCAATGTATTTGTTATCACCTTAATTATTACCTGTATAAGATTTGATCACGGTCTGCTTACATACTGTATACTTACGTCTTTATTCTAGAAGGGTAAGGCAAAAATTTCCATAAGTCTATAAATTCGTAGCCTACAAAGCTGCAATGAGTAGAGGATGAGCAACGACCAAAAACATTTGTAGACTTTTACGTGCCCGGGAATCAAAACCGGGACCTTTGAACACGAGCGCTTTTTTGAGCCAAGGAGGTATAGCGACTTGTCAGAATTGCAATGCGTTAGATTAAAAGTTCTGAGGAAGTATATCTAAGATGCAGTAGACCAGTAGTTTAGTTTACACTTATACCTAACTCTCAACTGTTAACAAGCCTCACATTAAAGTATAAGGCATATAGCATAGGCATATATAGTATAGTATACAATAGCGTAAATTCTGCAAAATACATAATTGGCATCAATATAACCAATCTAATCTATACCCCCGAATGTCATTACATTAATCGAATGAAATGCGGAATTATTCGGAGTATGAAAGCCTCGAAAGGTCCATTGGTACATCCTAACAAATCGTCGGCTATACGCAAAAAGGAATTAATCTCGTGATGACGGTAAGTAAGAGCGGTGAATGGCGGGGCATTTCTTAATATTTCGTCGGGGCCCATTGAGGTCTAAACAAATTCGCCGAAAGGAATTCCCTTCTCGAATATGTCAATCAACTTTTGTGAGATTGTTGTAAAAAGATAAGGGCTGGGTGTGCACACGGGCGCTCAAGTTATACGGAATCGCTGCGTTTTTTATACGATTTTTTTAATGTTTGAAACCATAATTGGCGTGATATGGCACAGCAAAGTAAAGAAATGTATGTTTAAGCCTTCTATAATACATGATTGGGTGTGTATGACTGCCTCGTGGTCTCGCGGCATAATTATGTGCTGCGCGATCTAGTGGTCTAGGGTTCGATTCCCAAGTCGGGAATATTGTTGTTGTGTTTTTCCATTAGCATATTCTCAGACCTCAGTAACAGCACGGAGTCTGGAAGTGTGTCCGACAAACGGCAATACGCTCGCCCCCTATAGGGATGATAGTTGATACGTACCTGGCGAAATGTGGGCAACTCTGCCTACCGCTTTGGAGTAAACATGTGTTAGGTTATTTTTGTATGTACAAATCCAAAACTACTATTAATACTATAATATATTTTAATATGTTTCAGCTGACTGCATGAATCTAAATTATATTCTCAGCCTATCGCCGTCCACTGCTGAACGAAGGCCTCCCCAAGTAGGCGCCAACCATCCCGGTCTTGAGCAGCCCTTATCCATCCGCTACCCGCCACCTTTCTCAAGTCGTCGGACCATCGTGCTGCAGGACGTCCTACACTACGTCTACCTAAGCGCGGTCTCCACTCCAACACTTGTCTGCTCCATCGGCCGTCCGTCCGTCGGCAGACATGGCCGGCCCACTTCCACTTTAGCGTGCTAATCCTGCATGAATCTAAATAATAATTATTAATTAAAGGTTGCTCATATGATGACAAAATTTTAACCTACATATAAATGTAGTTATTACTTAGTGCCCAGCAGTTACAACCGTTTCAAATGAGATTTTCCTGGATAAAAGGGTGTACTGTTTTCTATTGCAAACTATAGTGTTTCATATTTTAATCAGATTTGATCAGGCATGTTGGCGTGATTATGAAAAAAATATAAACTTTTGACTTTATAACATAAATAAGATTTCTACAAAAACTAAATGATATATTTGGACTCCATCGTATTTACCATCGGTTACTGCATTATCATTATAAAAAAGCCAGAATAAAAAATACCTAGAAATAATTGTAACAAAAACGAGACAGAAACTTCCGCATTGTTAACCCGTGTGTCCCCAAAGTGCGGCCGGAAAAAAATATTTTGATCTATCCGTAGGCACGGTTGTGTCGTAAACGCGAATGGGAGGGTTAAATCTCATTACTTTATGGTGGATGTTAACCGATTTATGGAGGTAGGCCAACCGGCCATATTTTGTTATGTCCCAATAATTCTAGACTATGCGCGCCGACTTCGGAACTTGAAGCTAACGTGCTTACTGCCGAAGTTTCGGTTAAACCGTCCGCGTGGAGCGTATTTAGTGGGTCTGGGGACAGAGTACTTTATGCTTATAGTAGAGGCCTGAAATTAAATGACATTATATTAAAATCTGCCTCGTGGTCTCGCGGTACAAGTATGCGCCGAGCGATCTAGAGGTCCTGGGTTCGATTCCCGGGTCGGGCAAAGTGTTATTGGGTTTTTCCATTAGGAAATTCTCAGTAGCAGCACGGAGTCTGGAATTGTGCCCGAAAAACGGCAATAGGCTTGCCCCCTATTACGTGGGACTGATACATACCTGGCGAAATGTGGGTTCAGAAATGCACCTCTGCCTACCCCTTCGGGGAATACAGGCGTGAGTTTATGTATGTATATTAAAATCTTGATAATTTACTGTTTCTATTGTTTTAAGATATATTAACATATTTTTATTTCTTGCTCGTAAGCCGCAAAGGATCGAATTGTTTTAAAACGGAAAAGTAAAAGCAGTGTCACCAGTTGACAAAAAAGGATTAAATTTATCTTACCAATCAATGTAAAATTTACACGCAATTTCACATATTATGATGATTCCATGAGAGTATAGGATGCAAATTTGGTTTTGCAATGCCAACTTAGAAAAGAAGTTCTACATTTTTTTGGGTGACGTCAGTTATTTGCTTCTTATCTGTGTGCTTTTTACTCCAAAAAGTCTCTTTTAATTTCCCACACGTATGATAAAAACCAACCCGCACTAGGCCAACGTGGTGGACTAAGGCCTAAACCCTCTCAGTTGTAGAGGAGGCCCGTGCCCAGCAGTGGGACGTATATGGGCTGATGATAATGATGATAAAACACTAATTGTGTTTTATTACTACTTAATTAATTATATGGCTTAAAGAGTTTGTATTAAAATATAAGGGTGGCTTATCATACTAAGTGTTAGCCTCAGTACACACCTGTACAAACCCACGTGCCGCGGGTCCAAATAGGTAATTTTGGATGAAAATTTTCTTTTCTTTAACATAATTGGATCGTGAATTTTATCTGTTTGCGTAAATTCGAACGAGCATCCCCTTTTTAAGTTCCTATTACACACTGTAGACTAATGTGGCCTTGTGTGTTAACGGCCCAATTTGGCTCAAACTTTGCTTTTTTCAACCGCCAACGGGTAATATTAAATTTTTATATGGGATTAAGATTTCACTTTATGTACTCGAAGTTTTACTCCAATATGGCGTTGTCTCGCAGGTTTATTAATATTGGCTCGTAACTGTATAGCTGTATTTTTATATTGGAGCGGTAAAATAACTATATTATTCTATTGACTGTCTCGTGGTCTCGCGGTACAAGTATGTGCCGTGCGATCTAGAGGTCTTGGGTTCGATTCCCGGGTCGGGCAAAGTGTTATTGGGTTTTTCCATTAGGAAATTCTCAGTAACAGCACGGAGTGTGGAAATGTGCCCGAAAAACGGCAATAGGCTCGCCCCCTATTACGTGGGACTGATACATACCTGGCGAAATGTGCGTGCAGAAATGCACCTCTGCCTACCCCTTCGGGGAATACAGGCGTGAGTTTATGTATGTATGTAAAATAACTATAAATAGATTGATAGGATAAGCTGTAACATCTAGATACAATATTTATTGATGGAAGTGTATAATACTCAACATAATAATGCTTGTTTGCGTAAAAAACATATACAACATCCAAAACACTCTATTATACCCCTAAAAAACATTATTTCAAGTAATATTATGACTAAATTCTAAGTCATCATCATTATCACCCTAAGGAAGTCCACTGCTGAACATAGGCCTCCCCCAATGACTTCCATAGTGACCTGTTGGAGGCAGCCTGCATCCAGCGACGACCCGCGACTTTCACCAGGTCGTCAGACCATCTTGTGGGTGGACGTCCTACGTTGCGCTTTCCGGTACGTGGCCTCCACTCGAGAACTTTTTGGCCAAAAATTTTCTAAGTAATCTGAATCAACTCTTACAATGTAACAAGTTTAAGAAATCATTGGATATCCATTACTGGTGTGACCTCTAGCATCCATTGACCTTCAAGAGACTATTTTTTTACAAAAAAAGAATATAAAACTAAACTCACTTATAAATTTATAATAAGTTTTTAACTTCATAAGTGGATTCGTCAAACATTATAACTAACTGAATTATGTACCGAATATATTCTCAGAATACATCTAAGGCACTTAGTCTGTCAACTAAGTTCTAACGAAAAATAAATTTAATTTCAAAAAAATTCTGCAACAATAAGTGTAATGAAAAAGTCACCAACAGTCGACACATGTAGCCATGTAGCGAGTGACATGGTGTTATGCAAAACGTGGCGGGGGAGTGGAGTGGAAGAGAGGGGAAGGAGAGGAAATTAGGGGAGGGATGGTTGTAGGTACGATGCGTGTGCAATACTTTGCGTTGTATTGTGCATCTGGGACGCGTCACGTGGCTTTGTCAGTGTGGGACAGACGAGCGTCAAAAACGCTGGAATTTGCGATGTAATTTTATGTATGCTAAAAGCTGCATATAATTATGTAAATTGCAGGAAAAAATATGCTTGAATTAAATTTATTTGTCCTTTTAAGCCTTTTTAAAGTTAAAGAAGTTATGAAAGTGTAATTTACGGTTTATAAGAAATGCTGTAGTAAAGTTTGTTCTATAAAATATTTAAAGAATTTTCCTTTTCTCTTAAAAATAGCTTTTGACTATCCTAAACATTATTTTAAAATAGTAAACAATGGGATTGAATTCGTCTTCTGAAGTTACTACTTTCTTTATTTCTTGGATTGCCAGCAGTAAAGATAAAATTATGCACCTACCATGTATCTCTGCACCACCTTAAGGTTGACTGGTAGATAATGCCTTAGGCATTAAGTCCGCCTTTATACGCTATTATGTATAAAAAGCATAAATAAATAAATAAATAAAATTATTCAACCTACATTTATTAAAATATTTGACACTGTACAACACCATTTACCATTTGTTTTTGAGAAGTGCATCCAAAACGCTGTAACCGCTCGTCTGCACTAAGTTCTTCTGTTTACGGGAAGTCGACCGCGCATCGTCGAAATTGTCTAATTAAATTTAAAACTGATCTGTGACGTCACGCCGTGTCTGCCTCGGCGCTTATCCGGGCGCCAGCTGACTAACTGAAGTTTGTTTTGGAAAAATATCAAATGGGGATTTTGGGTTTCTTTAGGAGCTCAACCCGTGTGGGGCGTTAATAAAGGTTTAATATTTTTTCATATTATTCATTTTATAATATATGATGTTATGAGAAGGGATGAAGCATATAAGATAAAGAAAAGATGAATGGAGTGCGTGAGAGAAGATATGAAAGAAAAAGGGGCGAATGAAGACATGACATACGATATATTTTGTACCATATATGTATATAAGTTTCAATACCGGGCACAGACCTGACCTTAAACTGAGAGGAGTTAGGCGCAAGTCCACGCCAGCTTATTGCGAGTTGTCGGAGACAACACACCTAAGAAATTCCTTAGGAATAAATTTAAGATAGATATCAAGTAGATATCAAGTGTCTTCACGATGTTTTCCTTAATTATGAATGCACATAATATAACTTCTAAAATCCATTAAAAAGTGTCCTCCGAAAAGTCGGAACCGTCTTAATACCCGCGATAATCGAGTCTGCTATTATCACTAACATTATTATCTTTTAAAGCAAACAATTGTCACCTAACCATTATGCAGTTTTTTTTTTCACCAGACCTTGAAACTGACTGCATTGGCTATTGATTGGTTCAGTGGGATGCAAAACAACGTATCAATGATACTTGGCAGCCTCGGTGGCGCAGTTGGTTGGTAGCCAAATTGTGGAACGGAGGCTGCGGGTTCAATCTCTATTCTAGAACAAATGTTTCTGTGACCTAGAAAGATTTCTTTTGGGACTGGATTTTGTGAAACTGACTTACATCATAGCATGGAGTCACTACATTTCTGTGGGGGAAGCCTATTGCTATTTTTCGCGGATATTGCCAGGCTTCGCGTTATTACCGAAAATTGAAAACCCAATAACATTTTCATCTGAAAATCAAACCCGATACTTCCAGATCGCACGGTCTACACTTGCCGTGAGACTTCGAGGCAGTCCGGTTAATGAAGAAAAACACGGAAACTCAGAAACTTTACTAAAGGTGAACTTCCACCTTGCAACCCAGTACACCTTTGTTTTCGCGATTTTCGCCGGGTTTTTAAACTTCACATTTAAAAAGTAAGCCTCAAAAATCTTCGCCGACTTATATCGAAATTAAACTAATTGAAAAACTTTTCTAATTATCGTCTTAACAGAACACTTGAAGTAAATCGCCTTAAGGGTAAACAACACCTCAAGAATTTACCCCTGGAACAGGCATGGAGGGTGGTACGATTAAGAGCGAAGAGCGGATCCCGTGTGTTTTCGTAGATTTCGTGTGCGAATGAAATATCACTGTGGATCTATTTTGTAAATAATTATAAAATTATAATTAATAAAGTTATTTCTATTGCTGTATTGAAGAAGCTTCATCATCATCAACTCATATACCTACATCCCTCTGTTGAGCACGGAGAGGGTTTAGGCCTTAGTCTACCACGCTGGCCTAGTGCGGGTTGGCGGACTACACACCTAAGAACTTTAAGGTGTGCAGGTTTCGTCACGATGTTTTCCTCCACCGCTAAAGTAAGAAACTTACTAGTACTTTGTCCCATTGTTGTTAGATAAATTTGTAATCCTATATTTAAAAAAAAATGACTGGTAAAGGTTACCCTAAAGTATTTTAAAAGTTAAGGTACATGTATGGAGTTACGATTGAAAAGAAGAAAATAGAGTTAGCCGTAGTATAGTAGACTGGAGAGGGACTGAAATGAGAGGTTAAAATTAGTATAGAGAGGGATCCTCTGAATTCAGTTGTGAAATAGTTCGTATTTTAGGAAGGAAGAGAATAGTTTAATATTTTTTGTAACAGCTCATATAGGAAGCAATGTCGAACACTAGCTTCCTATACATTTAAACGATTCTAGGGCGTAGAATTGATGAGAAATAATGTAAATGCTTGATGCGAGGTTTTTTTGACCATTTAAAAAAAAACGCTCATGCCCATGCCTTGCGTCCACAATCTCTACTTTTATCGAATTAAAAGAACTGCACTTTATAATTTTGATTTTTATATAAAAGGCATCAGAACGGCGTCTCGCGTCCTATGTAAATGAATGCATAACAATAAAACTTAAAGATTATTGTTTCGAACACTTGGGGCGAATAGAGATCGGGGGGGAACTTGCCATTTTGCTTTATGGGGGAATTTTGTAAATTTTATTTGCAGGTTCGTTGTATGCAGGTTATGTTTGACTGCCCCCCTTCTCGTTTGTTTGCTCGTTTATCGCCGAAAGTTTATTTGTTTTATTCCTCTTGTTGAAATAGGATTTCGTTGATCATTTTGAAGTTTTTTCATCCCCTAACTTTTATTATTTTGACGATCAAACATAATGTCAAGATGTTGCGATTGACTGCAATGACATTTGATGGATACGGCATGCTCCCAATTAAATATTACACATACATAAACTCACACTGTATTCCCCGAAGGGGTAGGCAGAGGTGCATTGCTGCACCCACATTTCGCCAGGTATGTATCAGACCCACGTAATAGGGGGCGAGCCTATTGCCGCTTTTCAGACACATTTCCAGACTCCGTGCTGTTACTGAGAATTTTCTAATGGAAAACCCAATAACACTTTGCCCGGCCCGGGAATCGAACCCAGGACCTCTAGATCACACAGCACATACTTGTACCGCGAGATCACGAGGCAGTCTATATTATGTACGAAAAAAATACCTGTAAGTCAATAACCTTTATAATATTTTACACATCCAATGAACCTTAATAATTCTTTATACAGCTCAGATATTATTTCACAGAAATGGAATTTGAATATAAAATAATTGTTATCTAATCCAGCGTCAGAGCCCCTTACATATCCATTACATAACACTTACAAACATAACAACATTATAATACCCAGCAGCTCATTATTTATTCATTGAAAACACGCCGAGTCATGCGCAAAAAACCTTCGGCTAAGAACGTCGTTAAATAAATTAATAAGACTATAAAACATGATTAAAAAAATTACGGAGACAGGAGGGTGACGAGGGGACGCTCCCTTAAGTTCCGTTTACAATCTTCCAAATATTACAAAGTTGTTTTCTTTCCGACATACGTATAGGTAACTCGTTATAGACAACCCGAGTTAGTTAAAATTAGAAACGTGTTAAAAACTATGTACAATTGTACATGCTTTACTTTACAGTACTGCATCAGAGTTTCTTCTGGTAAGCATGAGCATGCGATCTAGAGATCTCTGTTAAAAATCTCATTTAGGCAAAGTGTTACTAGATTTTTCTATTACAAAATTCAGACAACAGTCTCGGCAATTTTACGTGGGACTTAAAAAAAACAAATCACCAAATATGGGCTGCAAGTTGCTGCTTTTAGTTTTAAGATGCTCCTGTAAAAAAACTCTCCACGAGACAGGTAGTGCCTAGTGTGGAAAGTTTTTGCAAACTGTTAATAAGTGGAAATGTTTTCAAGGTTAATAAATAAATTTATTATTGTTATTAAAAAATTCGATCGTTCGGTAGAGTTCAAGACAAGTCAATGTGTAATGTTAACAAATTCTGTCGATTATGTAAATGTAATGTGTATTATGCAACTGCAAAATAACAAAGATCTACAAATACACCTAAACAAAGACGTAAAAACTCCACCTGACCAAGGGTGCCTACCGAAGGGTGGATTTTAATGCAAATTCAAGTTTGCTCTCTACGCAATTGCACCTTCAAGTGTTATAAGTTTTGATAACCCCCGTTTAATATAAGTCGCTTGGGGCGAAACAATGG
Organism: Hemaris fuciformis; assembly: GCA_907164795.1. Taxonomy (NCBI): domain Eukaryota; kingdom Metazoa; phylum Arthropoda; class Insecta; order Lepidoptera; family Sphingidae; genus Hemaris; species Hemaris fuciformis. Next base: position 15,747,643 of record OU015438.1, on the reverse strand, counting down.
CTAAGGAAGGAAAGAAATGGAATTTTTATTCCGCCTTAGTCTTAATGGCATAGTTTTCTTTGTTCTTTTACGCTAATTTGGATTTGCGAAGGTAGTTGTAATTTTGAAATTAAAACGAATAATATGTAGTTATTAGTAATTTGAAACCCCTCAAAAGCAATAGGTTTTTTTAATAATTACTTAATTTTAACCCATAATAAAACGCATGACTTAAAATTATTTAATCATGGGAAAATGCAGTCTTATGCAAAATGTTACTTAGTCGATTAGCGAAATATGTTAACAATTATTTTTTCTCAATCGTCACCTCAATATTATACAGTTATACTAGTTTGCTGTCTTCCTAAAATATGTATATACAGGGTAATCCCAGGACGCATCACAATCACTTGAAACCCTATGGCTAAGACCTTGGTCCAAGACCTTATGCTATCCAAGTGGATACATAATATCCAACCATTAGCATACGGAATCAATTCAGACCGTGATCGGAAACTAAGCCAGGTAATAGCTAAAAACAACCATAAGTTTAAAATTTATGTGGTTGTTAGGAAAACGTCATTTTTTTATTTTTTGTCCGGATTTTCTTTAACGCCAGGGGGTATGTAATCACCTTAGCTATTACCTGCCTTAGTTTCCGATCACGGTCTGAGTACACCCTGTATATTGTCCTATTAGCCTCAGGAACTTTTATTTATACTCTGTAAAACTCTAATACCTAAAAAAACTAATAAACTTGGCAACTTTCATCAACACGACCAACGAATAAATTATTTCTGGCGCTCACAATATTTCTTAACTTCGAGTAAAATACACAGAAATGTGTGAATTCACACACGAAAATACGACTTTATTAGGACGGGTGTGAAATTGCGAACCGTCCTAAAATATGCGTAAAAATTCCTATGAGCGTAAAATTTCAATCAGTCTCTTATACATATGCAAAGCGTATTCCCTTCAGTGGCAAAATGCTGCATCCAGTGAAGGACGTAAGCGCTGCAAAGCTATTCTTAAATACTGTTTTTTACACCACTTACACTGCATATTAGAAATTAATAACAGGTCTTCTCCTAGTTAGTCCTGTGGGACCCTCCATCCTTGGACTACGGACGCAGCTCTCAAATTTAAATGCTAGATCCCTTACAAAAATTTACACGCTTGATAATTAAGCAATGAGTTGAAGACTTATTGTTTCCTTTCGTGTCACTTAAGCTACGAGGTAGGTTTATAAGGTAGGTACTAGCTGTGCCCGCGACTTCGTCCACGCGGAAAATTTATTTTTAATAAGAAAATTTATAAACTAAAAGGAGCCTAAATTACTCCTTATTAAATCAGCTATCTGCCAGTGAAAGTCCCGTTAAAATTGGTCCACCCGTTTCAGAGATTAGCCGGAACAAACAGACAGACAAAACAGACACTCCAATTTTATTTATTAGTATAGATATGTAATATACACATACGGCCTTGCAACAGTTAATTTCCACTACGATATGAATTGATCGTTGTATAAGGTAAAACTCTAACATAAAAACAATTAATGCACGTAACAGTTTTTATATTGAGTATGTAGATTTCTCTTGTAACTTGATATGGAAAGACCAACAATATACTTCCATACTACCTATACTATAACAATATACTACCTCGTGGTCTCGCGGTACAAGTATGTGCCGTGCGATCTAGAGGTCTGGGTTCGATTCCCGGGTTGGGCAAAGTGTTATTGGGTTTTTCCATTAGGAAATTCTCGGTAACAGCATGGAGTCTGGAAATGTGCCCGAAAAACGGCAATAGGCTCGCCCCCTATTACGTGGGACTGATACATACTTGGCGAAATGTGGGTGCAGAAATGCACCTCTGCCTACCCCTTCGGGGAATACAGGCGTGAGTTTATGTATGTATGTATGCAACAATATACTTGTCTATATGACACTTCAAGAGTACTGTCTTACAGAGTCGGCCATGTTTCGCATTAATGACAGTACTTATTTATTGACATTAACTTACTCGTATACCTAACATCTAGTAGCTCAGTTAGCATATCCTCCACTGGAAGGTAACCTAGCACATTTCACTCGAACTCAAAACGAGTTCGGGCCACTTTTCTATTGAAACACAAGCCGATAGGTCGCGTCAATGAAATTCACAAACGTTTGCATCACCGCTGGTAGTGACCTGTAGAGAATGTATTGTTTTTATTGAATTGATTGATAACGATTGCGTGGTATATTGCCGGAGAAAAATTGCTACTTATTAAGATAGATACATACATAAACTCACGCCTATGTTCCCCGAAGGGGTAGGCAGAGGTGCATTTCTGCACCCACATTTCGCCAGGTATGTATCAGTCCCACGTAATAGGGGGCGAGCCTATTGCCGTTTTTCGGGCACAATTCCAGACTCCGTGCTGCTACTGAGAATTTCCTAATGGAAAAACCCAATAACACTTTGCACGACCCGGGAATCGAACCCAGGACCTCCAGATCGCACGGCACATACTTGTGCCACGAGACCACGAGACAGTCGTGGAACCTCTAACAGTATTATAGACCCATATTCAGTCTTTTCAATAATAACCCTGACATGATTGACGCTTTGAAAAATCAGAACAATGCTATAATTCGAAACAATCATCTTGAGCTATGCCCAGTGGTCGTCCAACTAACAGGCCAACTAGTCGACGGACCGATCGCCCGACCCGCCGATAAGTTCACACCAATAAAACCGCCAAGGGCGCGTACAATGCAAATGTTAACGTTTTTATTTTGGCCGACGAAATGTATTTCTCGATTCCTCGCTGAATAAACTTTTTTCTATTTATTCACGCGCCCTTGTCTCAATTTAAGCGCGGAGTTAGATAAACACTGAATTATTCGTAAGAACTTATATTCAGCTTTCAGTCTGTCGTGGGAAATGGAGAAAGCTCTTTGAGGATCGAACGGTTTGATCATTTGCATGTTTAAGAATATTGATGGGTTGCCTAAGAATTTGGGGATATATTGAAGGAAACGCTCAAGATCAGATACTATCATCATCAGGGCAGACAAGCTATTCACCTAGACTGCCGTATGAAATGAAATGAAATAATATTTATTGAATCTATAAAATGTCAAATACATCACTTAGATTCAGTCATTTCAAAATTTAGTGTATCACCCTGTTCGGAAGGCAATCATCACTAGAGAAGAACGGGCAAGAAACTCTAGTGTTGCTCTTTTCCAATCAAGAGATAGTTTACAATATTGATACAAAGAATGAATGTCCCAAATTAGAGCAGCTCATTAATACAATAATTATGTTGTATTGAATATGAGAATAACAAAGTCATCTTGAATGGAGAAACTGACATTTAACTAGGTTAAGTTTATAAATACAAATAAGCAAATCAGGCAGACCAGTCCACACAAATAGCGTTTGATATTTGACGTTAAGTGATGTTCATCAACATCATCATCATCATCAGCCCAATACGTCCCACTGCTGGGCACGGGCCTCTTCTACAACTGAGGGGGTTTAGGCCTTAGTCCACCACGCTGGCCTAGTGCGGGTTGGCGGACTACACACCCAAGTAATTCCTAAGAACTTTTAGGTGTGCAGGTTTTATCACGATGTTTTCCTTCACCATTAAAGCAAGTGATAATTCATTGTGAATACACACATAACTTCGAAAAGTCAGAGGTGTGTGCTTGGGGTTTGAACCTGCGACCGCCGAAATTCTCGACCGCGCGCCTAAACCTCGAGGCCATCACTGCTTATTGTGATGTTATTGCGTTTTTTTTCAGATAGTGAGAAATAGAATACGTATTAACGAGGAAGAAACAAATACGATCGTTCTTGTCCAAACGGAACGCGACTCCCCTCATACATGGGGGTAGCTATTTAGATTATATCCTACAATGATTAAAGCAGTTGTCTTTACTAGACAAAGCTATCTACTCAATTCTTTAGGTAGAAACTTCATAGTCCAATGTTTTTTTTTTTCTTTTTTTTATAGAAAAGGAGACAAACCAGGAAATGAGCCACCTGATGTTAAGTAATCAACACCGCCCATGAACACCCATAATACCAGAAGAATCATCGGTGTGTTGCCGGCCTTTGAGGAAAATATAGGCTCTCTTCTTGAAGGACCCTAAGTCGTATCTGTTTGGAAATACCGCCGAGGCAGGCTGATTCCACAAAGTTTCTGATATCCGTTTGTACCGCAGTAATTCACGGACTATTTCCCTCGTGCGAAGTACGCGTGGCACGCTCCATATTGCGATCTCTTGTAATGCATTAAACGCATGCAGCATCATCAAAGTTTAATATTAAAACCGATTTCTATTTGACGTCACTTTGTCTACGTCGAATAGGAATCGCGATCGCTTTGCTTCATCGTTTGGAATCTCATGTGGATTGATGAGTCTGTTTATAGTCTGGATTTTTCGGCGTCTGATTGAAAGTTCTGTTGTCAGGCATTGCGATTGAGTTGAATAAAAGTCAAATCAAAGTAAATCTTGTAATTCTCTTTTTTAATAATCCAACATTGATAATGCTTATCTTTTTGGTACCTCTGTGTGACAACCAGATACCCTCTACGATTTTTTATAAGATGACGTACATGTAGTCAAGCCGAACTCCGTAAGAATAATTTATTATAGATTGGACAAAGGCCTCTCAAATCGTAAATTGAATTCCTCGTGGCGGGTATTCAAAAACTAAATTTGATTTCTACCTGACAATTTCCAGCGCTTATACAACCGTTGTGACAAGTACCTAATATAAATGGTTTGTTTCGTTTAAGTTCAGAACAAAGGGAAACTATCTGTCCCACAGCACCTGGACACCTAAAACATATCCCGTATGCATGTGGGTTAGTGGAACGCTGCACTGATCCGACGGCCAACGCCCGCCACCTGACCCACGAATTTTTCACTTTACCTTTTTGATTCAACAAAAGGGAATTTGGGAAAGTGGGTCGACAGTGCAACCACGTTTATTGGTAAGTGTGGAATGGTTCAATGGGATATATTGCATCACAAACATAATATTTATTATATTATATTTATAAACACTTTTTAATATATTTTAAAAAGTTTATGTTTTAAAATATATTAAAAAGTGTTTATAAATATAAAAATAGTTTAAAAAGTATTAAAAAGTGTAAAATTGACGATTCAAAAGAACTTGTAGAAGTCTATTTGAATAAAGATAATTTGACTTTGACTTTTTTTTACACTTTATGGACACGTTTTTTTTAACTCTTTTTATACCTCAGTTAATGAAGTAGGTTTTGAAATTAAAGCACAATTATATAATTGACAATCTATCTATCTATATGAAAAAGATATTTGTCTTAGAAAAAGGTGATTTATAAGCGTTTCTCTAAATAAAAAAAAAGGTCTTTGGGTTTTGTTGGATCAAAAATATCCTTCGTACTTTTAAATTTTACCTAATAAAATAAAATTTTGTATGTCCAGTGCTTATATTGTATTTGGGCATTAATGGGCGTCAACTTGAGATGTTCCCGTAACAATTTCCGATTTAGGCATTTCATGATATATTTTTTCATTAGAAAATTCTCATTAGGCAGGTTTGGAAATAGGTACAATTATAATTATAGGTCTAACCTCTACTATGTAAAATTTAAATCATAGTGGGTAAACCTGACTGTGGTAAAACTCCTCATGCTTACTCTTTTGAGAAAACTCATCTGAGAACGAGAGTGTACATTAATTTGATTAAAAATATTACCACTGTTTTTCCACGATGAAAAAAGATGATATTCAAGCATATGCCATTAAACCTTTCTTCCGAATTTTATCAATAGTACTTTCGTTCACTAAATGCAAAAGTCATCACTAAAGGTCCTGCAAATATCACGGACAGAAGACCCTTAGCCCATTGTGTCCAGCCGATCGAGTCCCTAATTCTGACCGTCCTTAGGTCAATGCACCCGGGGAGGGCGCGCTACGTCACCGATTTTACAACCCCCGTTTTATTTTTTCATTTAACACCTGATTGCTTGTCGCTTTTCAGATTATGGGGTTGAGTTATCGGTGTGGATGACCGTCATTAATGTTATGCTGTATTTAATACGTTAAATTGCTAGGAATTTTATGTCATCTTAAATGTCTAACTACGTAAAGCGTGTAATGAGGAGAATGTCAGTTGAAGAAGCGAAAGAATTGTGTTTGGACCGTGGCATTTGGCGCTTTATAGTCTCTATCTACCCCAACGGGAGGCAGGCGTGAGTTTATGTTCGTATAAATATATGCGTAATGTTTGAATAATAAAATACTATTTTATATTTTGTAGAAGTTATGAATTTTATTATTTCCAGTAACATAAGATAACTTTGCCTTTCTTATTTGGCCCTGAAGAATAAGTGAGTAGTATACCTGAATATAATTTCCATGTCTAATTGTGCCGTATATGTAGAGGTCTAACGTCTTGTAACTAACAAACGCTTGACCAGAAAAAATATATTGTAATATCATAGCAGCCTTCTCTTGTTTCATGGATTGTCGGAACACTTAATGTATAGTATAAATTAAAAAGAGTAACCTCACTTATTAAGAATGACCAAACCTCAACGCTTCCTGCAGACGGCAAAATAAACCCACCTAAATACGCAATAAAAATAACACTAAGGGGGGTCGAATTTATCACGCCTGGGGAGGGACAGCGTGATGATAACACTCGTAGAAGAGGGCCCAGGAAATAGAATAGTATGCCCACGGGGCCCTTAATCATATCCCCATATTGTCTCGGGGTAGCTTGATTAAAATGCCAGAAAGCAAATGGCGTGCCATTTAAACCACTGTGTTGTACGTAAAGGTGAAAAATATTCTATTGTGTCCATTACACGTGGTAGATAAGGTAATGATTTATCATTTCTGGTGCATGAGAGTTGATACAATCATCATCATCATCATCAGCCCATATACGTCCCACTGCTGGGCACGGGCTTCCTCTACAAATGAGAGGGTTTAGGCCTTAGTCCACCACGCTGGTTTAGTGCGGGTTGCCGGACTACACACCTAAGAAATTCCTAAGAACTTTTAGGTGTGCAGATTTCATCACGATGGTTTCCTTCGCCGTTAAAAGTACATGATAATTCTTTGTGAATACACACATTACTTCGAAAAGTTAGAGGCGTGTGTCTGGGGTTTGAACCCGCGACCGTCGAGATTCTCGACCGCGTGCCCATACCTTGAGGCCATCACGATTTTTTTTCGTGTGCCAGGTTTCATGTCGATGTTTTCCTACACCGTTAAGTAGGTACATGATAATTCTTTGTGAATACACACATAACTTCGAAAAGTCACAGGTGTGTGCCTGGGGTTTGAACCCACGACCGTCGAGATTCTCGACCGCGTGCCCATACCTCGAGGCCATCATGTTTTTTTTTATTTGATACAATCGGCGTTGTGAGTTCTTTTTAACCTTTTTAAAGTACGTTGGTCATACAGTACCTAGTTGGTTCCGAAACGCAATGACTACGGGTTCGAATTTAAGGCACACACTTTGCAAACTTCTTAAACATTGCCTTTCCCTAAGCGTTCACGTAATCGTGAAACAAAAACAGTGACAGGAAATCTGAAAACTTGTTAGTTTTCGACTATGTTTTTAATTTTTTTTTATTTACTGCTATTTTTTTTATGTGAAAGGAGGCTTAGGGCAAGTGAGCTACCTGATTTAGCTTGTCCTTTTAAGTGGATACCACCACACTTTGTTAAGGGCAGATAAATTACATGTACCTTTGATCAGTTGACACAATTATTCGCCGAATAGTCCGATCTTACATGAGACACTACGGCCCCACTTATCAAGCATCCATTTTCATTTTAAGTCGCATATTGACACCCCCTGGCGCAGGTGCCTAGACACCACCTTGCGAACATGAGGCCGCGTGTTCGATCCCCGCACCGAGACAAATGTTTACATCCACAAACATTTGTTCGTTTGGGTATTTGTTAGATCGAAACGTTTCGAGTAGTTTCTGAAACTCAAGACACAAGTCAAAGATGCAAATCTTAGTGTGTAGTCAGAACTATGTACGTGACTGTTGGGTGTATTTATTCATATCTTAATAAAAACAACAATTATTTAAATTAAGAATATTTTTACTTCAAAGACCAACACGAAATCCTCAGCAACAACTTATATCTAAGAATGTAACGCCCCAAGTCTCACCTCCATATTTTGTGTATAAACATACTGAGCAGGCCGAGGGCGGGGTAACAGTCTACACTTGAAACAACTTGCAACTACCCTCATCAGACAATGGAGCATCGAACGCTTTCTTATATAATCAAGAGTCGCTTCTGAGATGTTACGGCTGGGGTGGGATCATACTGTTTGAGCAATAGCGGATAGATGTTTGTGATTTTTGTGTTTGTGTTTTTTAAACATACATAAACTCACGCCTGTATTCCCCGAAGGGGTAGGCAGAGGTGCGTTTCTGCACCCACATTTCGCCAGGTATGTATCAGTCCCACGTAATAGGGGGCGAGCCTATTGCCGTTTTTCAGGCACATTCCCAGACTCCGTGCTGTTACTGAGAATTTCCTAATGGAAAAACCCAATAACACTTTTCCCGACCCGGGAATCGAACCCAGGACCTCAAGATCGCACGGCACACACTTGTACCGCGAGACCACGAGGCAGTGTTTTTTAAACATGAATGTGAAACCTCATAGTTCAATGTTTTGTCTCCCGCTTAGCTGTGGAGGGAAGTGGACAACTCTTTGTTTTCCAACGTCATATTGTCTTTTCATATTGTCTTTCTGATTAACTTCGTTGCGGGATTATGACAAATTAGGTCCCCTTAGATTCGCTGAGCTTCATTGCTCGGTGTTGATACTGTGCGTGCTGCTGTTGATCCTCGCCGTTTTACCCGCGTATATTTATGGATCAAGCCGTAGGTTTTTCCAGAATAAGACAGCCCCGTGGCGCAGTTGGCTAGACACCAGCTTGCGAAACGAGAGGCCGCGGGTTCGATTTCCCGGGGTGCAAGGTCGGGATACCTCCTAGTGTGCCCTGCTAGTCCGGATGCTGGCGGGGACGGTGCACCCTGGGCAACGTCGGCCCGTGCCGACGGCCAAATCCCGACACCAGGCGGACGGTCCTGTTGACCGCGCCGCGGAGAGGCCCGTAATTCTGGGCCATCCCGGTTCTGTCCCGGGTCTTCGGCGGGCTCGGACAGCAATCTCTTGCTTCCGAGCAGGAAATGGGCGAACCCCATTTCCACCGCTGAACTCGTAACCCGGTCGAAGCTGTGGTCATGTCTCGCAGTTCGGCCGGCGCGAGGGTCTTGGCTTAACCGCCCGGGCCGCGAGGGAGAAAACCTCTATAAAAAGTTACCCCGAATCCCAAGCGGCGGCGCACCGTGAGGGGATGCATGGCTGATGGGAGGTTCAGTCGTTAGTGCGACCCCCGCCAGAGTACCGGCCGACCCTCTTGGCGGGTTACGCTAGGCTTACCCAGATACAGGGGGCTCTGTCTGGGTGGACCATCCTTTCCCCCATACTCGTGGGAATCAAAATGAATCCAAATAATAATACAAATACTTTGACGAGATTGCCTGCCTTGCAGGCGGAGAAATCAAACTCGGGTGAGATGCCCGCCCCAGATGTGGTCTTTGAGAGGCCTGCCTCAGCCCAATCACGGCGGAGACGGACTTCCTCGAGAATAAGGAATCGCTTGTTGGATCCCTCGGATCAATCGCGGTCGCGCTCACACTCCAGGGCATCCGTTTCAAGCGATGATGTTGCAGAGCCAGCGGCCAAAATTCAGGCGGTGGACCACCGTCGGGGCTTTGCGAAGCAACCATCAGCGAAAGACGTTACCTCAGAGACGGCTGCGGAAATACAGGTGAGCGGGGAAGCAGAGCAGCAGTCTGCTGTTTTACAGCAGCAGGAATTGCGCGAGATTGCTGCAACAGTCAGGACAGTGGCCGAAAATTCGCGCAATGCAAGGGTCACAGGTGTTCGCGCCTTAAAGGAGGCTAGCAGTAAGCTAGACCATATAGCGGATCTGCCGGATTTATCGCAAATGGCGCGCATAGAGGCGGATAACTCCCGGCTCCAGAAGGAGAACGACCGCTTACAAGAGCGGATCGCCTCGCTGGAGGCTGCGATGGTTCAACTGGAGACGCGGCTCACTAATATGTTTACTGCACGACAGGAGGCATTGGAGAGCCGCTTGCCTCCAGAGTCGCGTCTTCGTCCACCGCTGGCAGCTGACCGCGCCAAAGAGGGTCCTTCACGGTTAGCACATTCCACTGCTGCCACTAAGAAATTGCCTCCAATACGGAAAGGCAAAGCGGTAGGCGGGGATGGTACTGATTTGTTCCCCCCCTTGCCCAAAAAGAATACACCTATATGGCCTACATCATCCGCGACTTCTGCTCCGCAGTCGTCGCGCCGTTTGAAGAAAGGGAAACAGGTCGATTCTAAAAAATCAACTCCGTTGGAAGCTCGGCCACTGCCACCAGCGCCTTTACCCATGGAGGCGCCGTGGACCCAGGTGGTACAGAGAGGCAAGAGGCTGAAAAAACCTGTGGTCCTGCAGCCTCAGCAAACCACAAAAAAACCGGTGCCACGCATCCGGCCGCCTGGGTCCGCCGCAGTAACTATTACTTTAGCAAGTGGCGCGAAGGAGAAGGGCCTCTCATACGCCCACGTCGTCGCCGAGGCCCAACAACGTATCCAATTGAAGGACCTTGGCATCACGAATATAAAGTGGCGCAAAGCGGTCACTGGTGCTACCATTATCGAGGTGCCAGGGCCAGAAAACCAGGCGAAGGCTGACTCCCTCGCAACAAAACTGAGGGAGGTGTTCCGCGGGTCGGAGGACATTCGTGTCACACGACCCGTCAAAACCGCGGAACTGCGCCTCTCCGGGCTTGACGAATCGGTCACCCCCGAGAAGGTCGCACAAGCCTTCGCCGAGGCCTCTCAGTGTCCAGCGGAGGCAGTAAAAGTTGGCGAGGTCAGACCAGACCGCTCAGGTTTAGGTGTGGTCTGGCTTAGAGCCCCAGCTCAGGCGGCGGAGAGAGTGGCCAGGACTGGTCGAGTCTTGGTTGGGTGGTCGGCGGCACGTGTCAGTGTCTTAGAACCAAGGCCCCTGCGGTGCTTCCGGTGTCTCGAATTGGGACACGTCAGGGAGCGCTGCACCGCCGAGACTGACCGTAGCAACTTATGCTACCGCTGCGGTCAGCCGGGCCATAAAGCGCGGGGTTGCTCCGCAAAGCCGCATTGCATTCTGTGCGCTGCGGCCAATAAACCTGCGGGGCACTCAGTCGGCAGCAAGGCCTGCATGATCAAGCCTAACCGCCGCACTAAGAAGAGCTGGAAACGTACTGCTGCTGAGGCCACGGTCCAGCCGCAGCCCGTACGCCCATTGCTGGCCGGGAATGAGCCAATGGAAGTCGCCCAATAATGGACAATATCAAGATCCTCCAGGCGAACATCAATCACTGCGCTGGAGCACAGGATCTGCTCCTTCAGTCTATGGCGCAGTGGTTGGTGAACGTGGCTGTGGTCGCCGAGCCGTACTTCGTCCCACCCCGTGACAACTGGGCTGGGGACCTTGACGGTTTGGTGGCCGTGATAACCCAGGGTGCCACAGGCTCCCCGCCCTTCGAAAAAGTAGCGAAGGACCGGGGATGCGTAGCGGCTCTGTTGGGAGGTGTTTGGATTGTAGGAGTTTATTTTTCTCCCAACAGACCTCTGGCCGAGTTTGAGGCTTTTCTCACTCGGCTGGGGGCCCTGGTGTCGCAATGCCAACCCTGCCCGGTTGTCGTAGCTGGCGACTTCAACGCCAAATCTCGAGCTTGGGGTTCGTCGGCGACAGACGCTCGTGGCAGGGTCCTGGAGGAGTGGGCGATTTCACTCGGCCTGGCCGTCCTTAATCGGGGGACTGTTAATACTTGCGTGAGACACAACGGCGGATCGGTGGTGGATATATCGTTCGCCACCGATGCCGTCGCACGCCGTGTCCGCGGCTGGAGGGTTCTCGTGGGCGTGGAGACATTATCGGACCACCGTTACATCAGGTTCGATGTCTCTGCGTCCGCCGCAATTCAGTCCGGCGGGAGACAGAACGCTCCGATTGGGGACGGCCTGCGATGGGCAATGAAGCGCCTCGACAGAGAGGCCTTGGAGCTGGCCGCTCTGGTCCAAGCCTGGCTTCCCGCACCTGAATCACCGGTGCAGGTTGAGGAGGAGGCTGAATGGTTCGGGGCAGCAATGACAAGCATCTGCGATGCGGCGATGCCCCGAGTCCAACGCCTCCCTCCGCGGCGCCAAGTATACTGGTGGTCGGCGGAGCTCGCGCAGTTCAAGTATAGTTGTGAGGTGGCGCGCCGCCGACTCGCCAGACTCAGGCGCCGGCGGATACGCCAGGCTGATTACCTGGACCAGGAGCGGCTGCTCCGCGGCCTCTATAAAGAGGCCAGGAGAGCGCTGCGGGTGGCCATCAAAGAGGCGAAGGCTGCGGCCAGAAGGGAGTTCTTGGGGACTCTGGACCGCGATCCGTGGGGGCGCCCGTATCGGCTGGCGTTGAACAAGTTACGCCCGCCGGCGCCCCCCCTCACCCAGAGTCTCCGTCCGGAGCTCCTGGGGGGCGTGGTCGCCGCACTCTTTCCGGCCACCGATGTCGTCGTCGTTCCTCCACGGATGCCGCCGAGATCTTCGGCGGCATCGTCGTCGTCGTCCGTTTCGGCAAGGGAGACCCCGGAGGGTCCTCCCCCGGGCGTGTCGCCCGGGGAGTTAGAGGCAGCAGTGCTTCGGCTGCGGAGCAAGAACTGCGCCCCGGGGCTCGACGGCATCCCAGGACGTATCTGGGTGCTCGTAGTCGAGTTCCTTGGGGAGAGGCTCCGCGGCCTGTTCTCCGCGTGCTTAGAGCAGGGCCAGTTTCCATCGAGATGGAAAACTGGGAAGCTGGTCCTGCTGAAGAAAGGCAATCGACCCGCTGAGTCGCCATCGGCCTACCGGCCCATCGTGCTGCTCGACGAGGTCGCCAAACTCTTCGAACGCATCGTCCATGCGCGCCTCGTCGAGCATCTCGAGAGGGTCGGCCCGGACCTGGCCGATTGCCAATTCGGGTTCCGGCGGGGCCGATCTACCATCTCGGCGATTCTGCGGGTCAAGGCACTAGCGGAGGAAACGGTGGCCCGGGGCAAATGCGTCGTGGCGGTGTCCTTGGACATCGCCAATGCTTTTAACACCCTGCCCTGGGCCTGTATCGAGGAAGCACTGCGGTACCACGTGGTGCCACCCTATCTCAGGCGCCTGGTGCACTCGTACCTATCAAACAGGGACGTGGTGTATCCGGGCGCCAACGGATGGCACCGAAGAGCAGTGTCGTGCGGTGTTCCACAGGGGTCGGTTCTTGGGCCCCTTCTGTGGAACATCGGCTACGACTGGGTGCTCCGTGGTGCCAACCCCCGGGGCGTCGGCGTATTCTGTTACGCCGACGACACGCCCGTTACTGCCACGGGCGGGACCTTCCAGGAGGCCGCCGACCTCGCCACGGTTGGAACTGGCAACGTGGCGAGGAGAATTCGGCGGCTGGGCCTCACGGTGGCTCTCCACAAATCCGAGGCCATTTGCTTTCACCGGCCTCGGATGGGACCGCCTGCTGGGGCCCACATCGAGGTACAGGGCGTGCGAATTCCCATCGGCAAGCAGCTCAAATACTTGGGGCTGCTGCTGGACAGTCGGTGGGAATTCCGCGCCCATTTTGAGGTGCTGCAGCCGAAGCTGCTGCGGGTAGCAGGCGCTCTGTCCGGCCTGCTGCCCAACCTGGAAGGTCCAGGCATCCCTTGCCGAAGGATGTACATGGGAGTCGTGCGGTCTATGGCGTTGTATGGGAGCCCAGTATGGGCCGAGTCCCTGAACAGGAGCTGCGTCGCTCTTCTGCGCAGGCCTCAGCGTGTGCTGGCGCAGCGGCTGATCAGGGGCTACCGCACGATCTCCTACGAGGCGGCCTGCGTTTTGGCCGGGTCCCTGCCGTGGGACCTTGACGCCAAATTCCTCTCGCGTCTATACCATCAGCGGGAGGAGGCGTCAAGTCGCGGGGACAGACTGGCCCCGAGAGAGGTAGAGGCTATAAAAGCCTCCCTCCGTACGGCCGCCGTGGAGGAATGGCGTACCAGGCTGGAGGATCCCAGTGCTGGTGCTAGGACCGTCGAGGCAGTGCGTCCTGTCCTCGACCAGTGGGTGGACAGGCGCCACGGTGCGGCGACGTTCCGCCTGACGCAGGTGTTGTCGGGGCACGGATGCTTCGGCCACTACCTGTGTCGGGTGGCTCTGAAGGAGGAGTCGGCCGTGTGTCACCACTGTGACAACTGCCCGGACGACACAGCCCAGCACACACTACAAGAGTGTCCAGCCTGGGAGGTGGAGCGCAGCGCTCTCCGCGCTATTGTTGGTGGCGACCTCTCGCTCCCGGCCGTCGTCTCTTCGATGGTCGAGAGTCCGAGGTCGTGGCGAGCGGTGCTCTCCTTCTGCGAGCACGTCATGTCGCAGAAGGAGAGCGCGGAGCGGGATCGAGAGAGAAACGATCCCGCCCGCCAAAGACGTCAGAGAAGGAGGCGCCGGGTCAACAGAGATAACTAGACCCGGCGCCCTGCCCTGTGGCAAGGGGGCGTTAGAATCCCACCACGGTATCCCCTGCCTGTCGTAAAAGACGACTCAAAGGGGCCCTTGGGGTCGCTGGGCGCGCTGCGGGGGCGGCGCGCCCTCACTGAAAGTGACCCCGAGAGGGGCGGCGGCACTGTGGCCTGTGTACGTCGCGGGCGCCCATCAACAACCCGGGCGCCCCAACCAAGCTAGTGGGGGTGCAACTGCGCCCCCTACACACTCCGAGACGGCCGAGACAAATACGTCTCGGAGGCGCACCGGGCGGCTGCGGCATTACGGTTGGCGCTTCTCGCTAACGTACCGTGGTCGCCCCACTCGGCGCGGAGATGGCCACCGGGGGGTTTTGGTCGGTATGCCGGTTTAGGGATATTGTTAGGGACCCAGCCCGGCCCTAACATCTGCGCGGACATGACGTCGCCGCGCGCCGGGCTGGAAGACCGGTGACCCCGACATACGCTTCCCGCCCCCCTCCCCCGGGGCTGGCGGGAAGTAGAGCCATAAACAGCTTTCCCCTCGAGAACAAAAAAAAAAAAAAAAAAAAAAAAAGGGTTCGATTTCCCGCACCGAGACAAATGTTTGGGTGATCCACAAATATTTGTTTCGGGTCTGGGTGTTCGTGAGACCGAAAAGTCTCTCGTAGTTTCAGATACCCACGACACAAGACTTGTATCTTAGTGTGGGATCAGAACTATGTATGTGACTGTTGGGTGTATTTATTTATTATTATTATTTATCCTTTAAACCATTCGTCTAATAAAATGATATCTAAATCCATTCAGCTTCCTAGGGCAATAAAAACCTCCTTACATACTTTACCCAGAGTAAGGATTAAAAAAAGATCGCTTTCGCTTCCTCCAACATATCCCCTACTTATCCTCTGAAGGAGGGCACAAGCGAAGGTTGTATAAATATTGGCGCCTCGCTTTGGGAGCTAAGTGCCGTCTTTGTCTCCACAATAAAAGAATAACACTCATTTATACGAACAATGAGACCGTCCCACTACCGCCTTTGACCCGTTAATCTTTGGAGCACGGTCTAACCTCATATAGCGCCTATATTAAATGCAGATAAAGCTTATTCGGAAAGTAATTCTCTAAGGAGTTTCCTACAGTATTAATATTACCTGCTTTACGCTAATTTAAGATTTACGTAATCACGACCGTATTTCCAAAGAAATAGACAGATGGCTATAACAATGTCGGTTACGTTTTCATGCCTAGGTATATTATTGAACTCGTATTGCTAAAATTTTTGAACAGAGATATACAGTAGAGATCGTATGATGTCGTGATGACCTCGAGGCTTAGGCACGCGGTCGAGGATCTCAACGGCCGCGGTTTCAAACCCCAGGCACAAACTGCTGACTTTTCGAAGTTATGTGTGTATTCACAAAGAATTATCACGTACTTTAACGGTGAATGAAAACATCGTGATGAAACCTGCACATCTAAAAGTTCTTAGGAATTTTTTAGGTGCGTAGTCCGCCAACCCCCACTAGGCCAGCATGGTGGACTAAGGCCTAAGCCCTCTCAGTTGTAGAGCCGTGCCCAGCAGTGGGACGTATATGGGCTGATGATGATGTTACAGTAGAGAGACAGTTTTAGGCTGCGTTTTTACCCAGCTAAGAGTCTGAGGAACTCCTTGATTGACAACACTTATATGTCGCGAGCAAAGCCAAAAGCCAAAACCAAGTATTCATAAAATATATTATACAATATTTATAATAGATAGAAATCTCAAAATTATTTCTTAATTAATATCAGTTGGCAGTTCTGAAATGTAAAAAATAATGTAAATGTAATAAATGAGTAACAACAAAACAAAACAAAAAACATCAAACTGAGTTATTTTTAGTAAATACATACATACATACATACATAAACTCACGCCTGTATTCCTTTAAGGGGTAGGCAGAGGTGCATTTCTGCACCCACATTTCGCCAAGTATGTGTAGGCTACTTTCACACTTATTTAATTTATTTATGTTTATAAAATATATACACACATTCACAGTTACACATAACATATTTACAAATAATATTTACAAGTAATTTATTTATAGAAAAATATTAACATTATATGTACACACACATTTATCGGTTGGTCGATGTCGATATCGATAGTCGATAGTTTAGCGTTTACCGACACGCCGACAGCACTAGCGCACGGCAAGATAACGGTACTCACCGGTCGCGCGGGGCGGCGCGGGAGCGTGGAAGATTCCACGCGCCCGCTGCCGGCCGTGCACTGGGACAGTCAGTCGTTAACCACTTTGACGCGGAGCGCACGCTTTCTTGCTCGATAAAATTGTTGTCGCGATCTCTTACGCTTAAGTATTTATTTTGTACGCTGTTATTTCTATTTCTTACTTTGAACTGTTCTATCACTCTATTTCTTCCGCTAATAAACTTTGAACTGTGCTTGTGCTTGTGCTTGTGCTACGTCTACCCTACTGTGCCTTCGATATTAATTTGTGTTTAAATCTAGGACTTTATCTGAATATAATAAATTGATAAGTTTGGACCTTTTATTTCTTTATCATCCTACACAACTATATATGTATCAGTCCCACGTAATAGGTGGCGAGCCTATTGCCGTTTTTCGGGCACATTTCCAGACTCCGTGCTGTTACTGAGAATTTCCTAATGGAAAACCCAATAACACTTTGCCCGACCCGGTAATCGAACCCAGGACCTCTAAGAAAAAAAAAAAAAAAAAAAAAAAAAAAAAAAAAAAGGACCTCTAGATCGCACGGCACATACTTGTACCGCGAGACCACGAGGTAGTCAGTATATTTTTAGTAAATACAACATTATAACAATCTCACGAGTGTTTATCGAACATCAACGAAAACATCGTGAAGTATCGCGATTGGAACATTCTTAGTCTTTGTGACGTCATATATGACGTCACGCATATCGCTTATTGTTTCAGCTTGTACGGATTTATTTTTGACACGCATACTTGCACTGATTTGGAAACCTTAATAAAATTCTAGACAGCCCCGTGGCGCAGTTGGCTAGACACCAGCTTGCGAAACGAGAGGCCGCGGGTTCGATCCCCGCACCGAGACAAATGTTTGTGTAATCGACAAATATCTGTTTCGGGTCTGGGTGTTTGTGAGACCGAAAAGTCTCTCGTAGTTTCTGATACCCACGACACAGGACTTGTATCCTAGTGTGGGGTCAGAACTATGTATGTGACTGTTGGGTGTATATATTTATTTATTTATTTAAACATACATTTTCACTGGCGTTTTATGATTAACGTAGTGCGGTTAGAGAGCCGACTGATGACCAATTACATACATACATAACCTCACGCCTGTATTCCCCGAAGGGTTAGGCAGAGGTGCAATTCTGAACCCACATTTCGCCAGTTAGCCCACACTTAGCCCGACCCGGGAATCGAACCCGGGACCTCTAGATCGCACGGCACATACTTGTGCCGCGAGACCACGAGGCAGTCAAATTATTACGATTATGTCAACTTTATGCCAAGCTGTTTGTGGCTGAGTAAATGAAGACTACTTTCATATCGTGACTAACTTTCGTGGATGGATTCACAATTTTAGATGAGAGAGTTACAATCCGAATGGATACGAAGAATCTACTAATATTTTATCATTATTTGGAAAGATATAAAAGGATGTTTATTGTTCCAATACATACATATATGCGATTATTATATTAAGTACATAAAAAAAAACCATAAGAACGTAACTATTACACGTCCATATTGCAACACCTAGGTAATCAACTCAGCATTAATCTGCGACATGATGAATTATGGCATTTATAGATATTTAATTCCTCTATTGGATTTAGACCTGATTTTCATACAACTTGCCTGTCTCCTCAAGAAGAACATTAGTAGTATTCAGAACATTAGTATTGAATGAATGTATTCCAGTTCATTAAAAAACAAGAACGTTCATGAACTGTCTCCGCCCACTGCACTCAAAATGCCGTCTAAAACTGCGAGTCGACAAAGTTATACAAGCTGACAATTTCAAAAAATCCACATCCAAAATGGGAACACTAAAAAAGTCAAACAACAAACAAAAAACTATTCTATCGCCCACAGATTCAACGCAAATAAAACATGGACGTACCTAACCGGACATGGAGTTGCATAGCTTTTTTCCTCACGTCGTTTAATAACCGCAGTTAAATTTAACTGTCAAATAAAATTAATAAGTTTATGTGACAGGACGGCCGTAAAAACCCTCCCGCGGACGTTTGTTAGGCGATTTTCGTTAAATTCGCACTAAACCTATGATTATGTCAGTAACCGTTTGAGTTTTGTTACATTGTTAGCTCCCTTGTTCTCATAAAGCGATATAAAAGGATTTACATCGTGTTTCGAATAAAAAAGAATTGCTAATGTAAAAGGTTTGGATGACGGTGTGCGGACAATTTATGAAAATGACAGACCTGTCTTGTGTTGAGGAGATGCGGGACGTCCGAGTATATATCGTTCATTTTATTGAAGAGGATCACAGAACAGATGAATAAGACTAGAACGGAAATGTCAGCATGCCGAGCGTCCTGAACCTACGATTAGACTATCATATGTTTGACACGGCCGCGTCTTAGTAATTCGGGTGGCGTGTGTGCACGACTTTTATAAATGTGTGACAACCAATAGCAGCCCTTCATTTTTGTTTGAATTTTTTATCATTGGTCGTATGATCGTAGTAGAATAGTGACAGACAACCGGCGACACTCGTCCCCATACAAAATACTGTCCATTTCCCTTCTAATCTTATTCAGCTGTTCATACTAAGAGTACACATACATACATACATAACCTCACGCCTGTATTCCCCGAAGGGGTAAGCAGAAGTGCATTTTTGCACCCACATTTCGCCAAGCCATACTAAGAGTAACTTAAGTCAATATTTATTCTATATGTCCTCCACCTATTTGACTTTTAAAGCCATTTAGACGAATAAAGACGTAATTGCACTTACAACCAAGTACCAATACTTTCTATTCTATAACTACTACGGCTTCGCACTTGTGATCGGTTTCGTTTTTGTGAGTATTATGTGCTAGTAGAAAAAAGATGCGAGACATAGCGTAGTGAGGGATAGCGTACTTTCGTATGTATTAAGTCCAAGAGATCAGCCGGAACAGGTTTGATGATAATAGTGATCACGTTTCTTACCTGATCACCTCGTACATGCATTAGGATAAGTAGATTTCCTGAAGTTTTTCTGAAAATTCCTGCCTCGGTGTTCCCCGAGTGCTATGACTTGTCCTTCTTTAAACGAGGCTTAAAAAGAGTGTTCAACAAACGGTAGGCAGCGGCTGGGTTGTGCTCCTGGCATTACTTTAGTCCATGGGCGGCGGTAACCGCTTACCATCTGGCGGACCGCTTGCTCGTCTGCCTACTGAGGCCATAAAAAAAAGAAGTCTTGTTTTTATGTGTTCACAATTATCAAACATGCAATTAAGCGAAATTTTAAGTAATATACATAAAGAAAAAAAAAGATGGGGCATTTAGTAATCTTAGCGAACAAAACAAGAAAAAAAAGCAATTTACCTTGTTTTTCTACAAGACGATGAAACCACTCAAAATCTACCTGGTCCATTGAAACAGCAGTCAGTACCTAAATTTGTTATCTTTACAGAAAATTAATTCGCTACAAACGCCCTTAAAATTTTGCCAAGCACTCCCAATCTCGAGTGATGCCAACCCCAACCATAGTCAGCTTTCTAGTTTTATTATAAAAACACTTATTTAATTCCGATGACTAGACTAATGCCCAGTTGACTAACAATGCTATAGAAAAGGGCCATCAAGAGGAGTGAAGGGATAGAACAGAGGGCTGCTGAGACAAAGCCAGCCCTATGGAACGGAATAATTATCGGATCCTTAGTTTATTTGCAGTGGAATGGGGTACACATTGCCTTTTTATTGACTTCCTTTTGAGGGGATCGAGCCATTCTCCTGGGTTAAAAAGTGGAAGCAAATGTCTTTTTTATTGCCATTTAATTTTATCGCGCAGTGGTTATGACATTGTAAAAGAAATTGTGAAATATATTGCAAGTTTATTTCGTACTAGCTGTGCCCCGCGGTTACGGCCATGAAAATTATTCGAATGTTTCAAATGTTAACCAAATCCATTGAGCTGGTCTTACTTGACGAGGTAACAAAGATCAATTACATCCAATCTTTCACATTAATTAAATAAGTAAACTAAATGAACCGTATAGATTGACAATCAAAAGAACTAAAGTTTTCATACTTTATTTTTACCTCAAAGTATAAACCCGGATGGTCTGCTTCGTGGTTTCGCCACACATATGTGTCGTGCGATCAAGAGGTTCTATGTTTGAGTTACAGTTTAGGCAAAATAGTGTTGGGTGTTGAATGCAGCAGCACAGAGTCTAGAAATGTGGCTAGAAAACGGCAATAAACTTGCACCCTGTTAAATTGGACTCAAAACTAATTGGACATTTGGTGAAACGCAGGTGCAGGAAGGCACCACTGCCTACCCCTTCGGGGATTCAAATGAGCGTGCGTATTTACATTTTACAAAACTTGAATACATTAATGTGCTATGCCAAAAATATAAAAGTTATTAAATTACATTTACATAGATTATTAACGAAACAAAAAGCTTTTTGCAGAGACTTTGATCCCATAGGAATATGACCTATTACAAAACAGAATATAATTCTATAAAAATGTTACAATACTAAATTTCAAAATATTTAATGGGCCAAAAAAAAGGCAATAGGCTCACCCCCTGTTAACTGGAACATACTTGGCGAAATTTGGGTGCAGAAATGCAGCTCTATATATAGGTATATGTCAAAATATATGTTCAATATATTATGGCCATCATCTTACACACAGGGTAGGCAGAGCTGCATTTCTGCATCCACATTTCGGCAGGCATATAAGTATATCGTGCACCATACGCCAGAAATTAAAGTTCCATCCCTACCATCTGGATGAATGGCGTTCCTCAACAGTGCGCTTCAAACGGTGATTGAACCACAACATCGTTGTGGAATCAGCTTTCCTCGGCGGTATTTTCAAATGGATACTACTTAGGGACCTTCAAGAAAAGGGCCTATATTTTCGGCAACGCACCGATGATACCTCTGCTCTGGTATTGTGGGTGTTTATGGGCGGTGTTGACCACTTAACATCAGGCGGCTCACTACGTTTGCCTCCTTTCCTATTAAAAAAAGTCACAAGAGATGCCCAATTTTAAACGTATTGTATTTTAAACTACTTTATAAATAGGCTATAATTTGGCTTATAAATACAGTGCGCTTAAAATGGAGTATTGATTAGCAAAACACCGTAATATTTTTTGTGATCATCAAAATACATATCATCATCGGCCCATATACGTCCCACTGCTGGGCACCGGCCTCCTTTACAGGTAAGAGGGTTTAGGCCTTAGTCCACCACGCTGGCCTAGTGCGGGTTGGCGGTCTACACCCCTAAGAAATTCCTAAGACCTTTCTAGGTGTGCAGGTTTCCCCACGATGTTTTCCTTCACCGTTAAATACATATATTCAAGTACATATTTCAATTTTAAATTTTGTTCAAAACTACATATGACTAACTTAACCGACTCTCCTCTGTTATCATGTTTCTCTATATTCACTAACCTTTAAAATTAATGGATCGTGTTTATTAAAATAAAGTTATGAATAAGATCATTGGAATTCGGAAATGCTTTTCTGGTGAGATTGTAATACTACACGTTCTCCGCTAGCTATGAGCGAGCTTAGTAATGGGCGGTAGGGGGTTCGATGCCCGCACCAAGAAGAGTGTTTGTATTTTAATGTGTTACAATATTATCAACAAAAAGTTTAAGTGATATTGTGTGAATGTTTTTTTTTCCTTACTTTTTTTTTGTTTAATCTAATTCATCTCCATTTGTAAATAATGATTTTTATTATCATATCATAGCTTTTTTTGTCATTCACTTTTTCTTTATATGTGCTATTAGTGGAAACAATTTTAAATAATCAACTTTTTTTTAAATATTTGGACTGTTATTGTTCTGTTTTTATATAAATAAATATTTTTTATAGTAAGTACAAGAGCGTAGTTGATACTAAGTTACTACACCTGGCCTCGAGGTTTAGGCGCGCGGTCGAGAATTTCGGCGGTCGCAAGTTCAAACCCCAGGCACACACCTCTGACTTTTCGAAGTTATGTGTGTATTCACAATGAATTATCACTTGCTTTAACGGTGAAGGAAAACATCGTGATAAAACCTGCACACCTAAAAGTTCTTAGGAATTTCTTAGGTGTGTAGTCCGCCAACCCGCACTAGGCCAGCGTGGTGGACTAAGGCCTGAACCCTCTCAGTTGTAGAGGAGGCCCGTGCTCAGCAGTGGGACGTATTTGGGCTGATGACGACGACGTTTAAGTGGAGAGAGACTTACCATCTTTCACTGTTGAATAGATTAAGTTCATCATCATCATCAGTCCATATACAGCTCACTGCTGGGCACGGGCCTCCTCTACAACCAAGAGGGGTTAGGCCTTAGAGATTAGGTCACTTGTCACTACACAAATTTTCCTTAAATAAAAATTCAAAGATAATCACTGTATTCTTTAACTAGTCAGTCCCATTTTCGTCAGTCAGTTTATCGATCCAACCAATGGCCTCTCGTACAATAATCTGGCCTCTAGACATGCCTCTGTAACAGAGACCGTCAATTGAATCTCAAAGGTGATACCTAAATAAACATATGTACAAGAGGTTTCACACGCCGGTTGAACGTTTAAAATTTCATGCGGAAACATAGAGCCAACTTTGCAAGTTAGAGGTCAAATGTGTTGGTACAGTTGCGTTCATATTAAACGCTCTTCTGCAGTATTACTAGATTTTTGTGATGATTTATTTTTGGGAGTATGGAGTAGATTATGGTATCCAAAATATTATGCTGAAAATTTAATTAAATAAATGACGAATACATAATTGCAATGACTAAAATTTAAAAATAAATAAATATGTGGCCTCGCTGGACTACCCAGTGTATGCAGTCTAGGTCTCTGGTCCGATGCCCGGGTCTGACACAGTGTTATTGGGTTTTCCATTAGACGATTTAAAGCACAATCTATTACGTGGCACATAAAACAGAATTGGCAAAAGGAGAGTGCAGGAATACACTTCTGCTGACCTAACCCTTCGGGGAAACCGTTTGTATACATACATATTAAATAAGTAAAAGTTTAAAATGGAATAACTTATAAAAAAGTAACTTATAAAACCGATGTTGCGCATATAACCAAATAGTTATAGAGTAATATTAAAAATACATAACATAACACATACATACATAATCTCACGCCTGTATACCCGAAAGGGTAGGCAGAGGTGCATTACTGCACCCACATTTCGCCACGTATGTATCAGTCCCACGTAATAGGGGGCGAGCCTATTGCCGTTTCTCGGGCACATTTCCAGACTCCGGGCTGCTACTGAGAATTTCCTAATGGAAAAACCCAATAACACTTTGCCCGACCCGGGAATCGAACCCAGGACCTCTAGATCGCACGGCACATACTTGTACCGCGAGACCACGAGGCAAATAAGTAAAACTAAGTTAATAAGTTAAACTATGTAAATAAGTAAAACTATAAAATGGAATAACTTATATATATATATATATATTTTAATTCAACCCACCGATGTTGCGCATATAACCAAATAGTAATAGAGTAATATTAGAAAGACATAACATAATTGACCATCAAACGTTTTGTTATACAAATAGAACCATTATATCGTTCAATGTCGCTTGGATATTGTATCAAATTAATAGGACCGCACAAAACCAATGGTTTAACAATATTAGCGCGGCGCAACCGCCGACCGCGACTGTACGCATATGGAGCGATGCGGGGAACTAATACATGATGCATTGTACGGAACATCGCAACTGAGACCGCCCATTGTGATGTTATGACCTAATTTCGACGCGACAATTATAGCCTACGATATGTCGTGTCGTGTAGATGAAGGAAAGATGCGGTATGAGATTTGACGGAAGTCCAGTAAACGTGGAAATTTTAGGTCTATATTTGAATGTGTAAAGAAAACAAATATGGGATTCTCTATTGGTAGGTCTTTGTTGCAATTAACTTGAATTATTTTAATTCAATTTTTAGAATAAGTACATCATCATCATCATCATCAGCCCATATACGTCCCACTGCCTAGGCCTTTAGGCCTTAGTCCACCACGCTGGCCTAGTGCGGGTTGGCGGACTACACACCTAAGAAATTCCTACAAACTTTTAGGTGTGCAGGTTTCATCACGATGTTTTCCTTCACCGTTAAAGTAGGTGATAATTATTTTGTGAATACACACATAACTTCGAAAAGTCAGAGGTGTGTGCCTGGGGTTTGAACCTGCGACCGCCGAAATTCTCGACCGCGCGCCTCAACCTCGAGGCCATCACTGCTTAGTAGAATAAGTACATATTATGTTTATGTATTTCTTATCGTGTATGTATATATATTTTTCTATATCTAACTTTATCTATTCTTTTACATATATTTGGATTTTAAGAACGCTTCGTTGGTCACGAAGCCCAAGTATGCACCTTTCGCGGTAGAGGCTGATTTTTCGATTCCCAATTCGGGTAGTTTTATTTTGAAATTATAAGTAGCAACACAAAATTTAGAAATGTTCTCAAAAAACAGCAATAGCTTGTCTCGTATTATGTGTATTAAAACACATCTGGCATGTCGTGGGTGCGAATGTTGGGAGATAAAGAAAAATGTCGTATGCTGTAAAAGCAACGTGACAAAGTATGCCAGTCGGAGCAGCAGGCTCGGTGTCGTGAGATTGATAACGAATGCGCCCTTTGTGATAATATCTAGCGATTGTACGTACCCCAGTGTGCTGCCTTTATGACGTCCCAGTACTTTTCATAGCGTTCCGCAGATCTAGCGCACAATACAGGCCTACATAGCGTTCTGCAGCGATGAAGCGGCTAATGTTTACAAAACTGGGGAATGGTTTGAACGATAGTGTTTGCGCGATTGGGAGTCTTAAAAGTTGATTTGGTTCTTCGAAGAAGTGGTTTTTGTTTACGTCAGTATGTGTTAAGCCCTCGGCATGCTGTCCTAGTAATAGTTAGTAAACTATAAATTATGGTCTAAATTAAAAAAAAACTTGCTTGTAAAACAGTAAAATTTTGAATATAGTCAAACTTCTAAGAAACAAATGTAAAATTGAATAAAAAAAGATATTTTTGTAGATATACTCGCTCGGGTCCGGGCCCTGTTCTACAACTGAGAGAGTTTAGGCCTTAGTCCACCACGCTGGCCTAGTGCGAATTGGCCGACTACACACCGAAGAAATTTCTAAGAACTTTTAGGTGTGCATGTTTACTCACGATGTTTTTATTTTATCCTTACTTAATATTATAAATGCGAAAATAACTCTGTCTGTCTGTCTGTCTCGCTTTCCTGCTAAAACTACTGAACCGATTTAAATGAAATTTGGTACACAGATAGTTTAAACCCTGAGAAACGACATAGACTACTTTTTATCCTGGAAAAGGGGTTTTATGGGGTTGAAAGGGGGGATGAAAGGTTGTATGGAAGAATTGTCATTTTTAAAGCTAGAAGCTTGAAACTTATTTTTTAGGCTGTTGATTAGATATAAATAAATATGACATTAAAAGTTTGTAAAAAAATGTACCTTTAAGGGGGTAAAATAAAAATAGGGGTGAAAGTACGTGTGGAAATTCGTGATTTTTGAAGCTAAAATGATGAAATGACGTGTAAACGACTGTAACTATGTATAATATATGTAACTATATGTCTGTTATGCTTTCACGCCTAAATCATTTGACCGATGTAAACGATTTTTGAAATGGACATAAATGGGACTCTGTGGAGTAAAATAGACTACAACTTATTTTCATTCTGAAAATGACCCTGTAGTCTACGCGGACGGAGTCGCGGGAAAAAGCTATTTCAAATAAATTGAGTCTCTGAAAGAACTTTTTTCTATAAGACTTCATCCATGGGCCATCTACAGCGGAATGTCGTTATGACATGGCATTATTACGTAAAGTTTAGTAATTGCACTAATTATAATATATTATGTGGGCGAATAACAAAATAACCAACACTGTTAAAAATTTATTCGATCCCGAAGTATTTTGGGTTCAAATATAATTTGTATGGGCGAATAACAAAATAACCAACATTATTAAAAAAATATTGAATCCGGAAGTATTTTGGGTCCAAATGACAAACACATTTCAGGAAGAAAATATCTACGTTTCATAAAATAGCTCACATACTGAGTCATAATAAATAATAAACGGGTGTCATGTAAATATTCTTATTCATTCCTTGAATAACACGATCAGGCCGGCCCACGCGACCGATGGAAGTTAAGTTATAAATATTCTTACCTTCAATAAAATGAAGGCATTTAACCACTACTGTCGACTATCAAAGATATTTGATCTTTGTGAACGCATGTAAGTCCAATTTATGGCTTAGAAATACAACAAATGATATTATTGACTTCCTTATATATATTTGTATATACACATATAAATATTCACCCCAGTATCTCCGAAGATATAAGCAAAAGTGCAATTCTACACCTACAGTGCAAATTGCATTTAAAGTCACACTCATAGTAGGCGTGTCTTTTTTAATTTTCGGACACATCACGAAATTCCGATCTGCTACTGAGGATTATTTAACTCAACAATTTAACTGCAGAATCGGTCGTAAGATCTCTTGATATATGATGCGAAACCAACAATTAGTTTGTAATAGCTTGGAATATATTTATTAACTTAAAACTTAGTTACGATGAAACGGAAAAACAATTAGTAGTAATACACTAAGATAAATTGCAATCTCATACACATACGCACACACTCACACAAACACAAACTCACATACGATTCATACATTCACACACTTTTATATTTAATTTTAGAAATTACTTTGTTACTTGATTTTATTTTATCTCTTTTTATTGTTTGCAAACTTAATTTTCTTTATTATTGTTTTTCATGTTAGTAGGTAAAACTATTATATAAATTTTTACCTATACTCAACCTGTACAAATGGAAGGTCGCTGGTGCTTAAAGTTCAGGGTTAACTTTTTTAAGTACGGGCGCTCAATTTTTAGTCTTTAAGTTAGTTCATAAGATAGTTCATATTTCATTGTTTTTGTCAGAAATTTTGCTTAAATAAATAAATAAATATTTTAATATTCCATGTATTATGAACATGCTTTATTTGATAGTAATTAGAGTTTAAGTTGGCGAGCTTTCATAAACTAAATGAGGCCTATATAACATTTTTCTACTCCTCATTCAAGTTGGGTGGTACCAAATATGTATTGAAGAAAGCGGCAGAGATCGCTATCTAATAGTAGCTACACAAAAATAGAACAATATCAATAAAACAGTTTAATTTACAGCCCTCAGAAACTAATTAACTAAAGACGTACCCGAAGAGGCGATAAAATCGGGCCAATTTTTCTTCCAAAGCACCTCTTATCTCTATAATTCTTGATATACGACCATCGAAGCAAATAACGTTGGAGTGAAAGAGAATTAATTATTAATTAACTATGTACTAATATATGAGCTGTAATTGGGCTATAAATCAGAGCGTTCTCCAGCAAATTTACGTACAGCATCTAGCTGCTGAATCAGGCTTTGGCTCTCCTTCACTTGCATAATCTATGACATAGCCAAAACGACCTAATTTACAACAAAGATACACACAAAAACCAACCCTAACACAAGGGTTTAAAATTACCTTCCCAAAATTCAACTCAAGGTGGATACATGGGCCTAATTTGCAGAATAGCAACCGAAGCGTAAATCTTAAGATGATTTATGGCGTGCTGTACTTTTGACATTTACGAGTTAACAACCTCGTGGGGAGGCCTTTTAATCAACTATGCTAATGCTGGATGCTGATACTTCGATTAGTTGGGGTCTTAGAGACCAGTTACAGAGGCGACGGCTAATTGAATGCGAAGGGTTAAGTGAAGAATCGCACATGGTAATCAATACGGTAGGACTGAGGTCCTCAGTTGAATTACGTCGTGCGTTATTAACACCAAAGCCTTGACACTTACTTCGACTACAGTAAATATATTGGTCTCGCGAGATAAGTGCCTGGCATATGATGGAAAAGTAATAGATACGCTTCAAGGGACAAACAAGGTATTGGGCTTTTCAGTTTAAATTGTGTCTGAGAAACAGCAAAAGGTTTCTTCCTGCCATGATGTAGCATAAAATTAGTTGACGTAAAATTTGTATAGAAATAAACCTTACTGCTTTAGGCATAGGGTAAATATGTTACACGTGTTATGTGTTTTAATTCTTCATCCCTTAAATCAGAAGTTTAATTAATTAGATCGAAACCCAAGCCTTTTCATAATTTATCCAGCTAAACCTTTATTAATTTTGCATAACGAGAACAACCCTACTAAATGTTTCCAAATTACGATTAGCCGTCATAAATATGTACCACCCGATAGTTAAGAAGGATTTTTATTAGAGGTCCCTTTGACCCCACGACTGGGAGGGGAGTTTTAAAATTTCACCATAACTTAACATTATTAAGGTCCAAAAACATCTCACGTACGATCTGTATTACCGTTTTCAGTAGCAACCTGGCGACCCCTAAAATCCAGAAGCGATAAGGAAAAATATACGTGCCTTTTTGCCCTTAATTTGTGTGCTCATTTTTTGTTTCTGAAAATTTTAAGGGACGTTCTTCAGGACTATGAAAGATTCTGGGAAACTTAAGTATCTTTCCAATAAATTAAATTAAAGCTCGTTTTTGTATTGCCACTGTAAACAGTTTTAACAGAAGATAAGCACAAAATGGTTCAGGCCGGTTTTCGACTTTCAGAAGTAAATTATTGTTTTTGTTCAATCAGTTATTTATCAATACAATTATGTTACTCGTTTTCAGATACACACATAGTTGTAATTAATTTACCACGGGCATTTTTGAAACACTTGTTTATATGTCATGTTTTTTCGACGAATTTTGACAACTTCCAACTTACACAACACGGGTGTAAATTTTATAAAAAAATTAATAATTCAATATATAGGTATTATATGATCCTTACATAAAAATCCGCTTATGTATATATAATGTATGTATTTTTATTATTATTTTTTATACTTATTTGTTACAATTTTTGAAGACAACTGGCACGATCACAACTTTCATTCCAGTCCCGTAGGTTGTACTATAAATAGGTCCCGTATAATACCGCCTGTTGTAGCTATTTTTTTCTCAATATTGTTTCACTCATTTTTGATGTACATAGTTGTATGGTTTACAATAAAGTATATCAAATAAAGTGATGGCCTCGAGGTTTAGGCGCGCAGTTGAGAATCTCGGCGGTCGCGGGTTCAAACCCCAGGCACACACCTCTGACTTTTCGGAGTTATGTGTGCATTCACAATGAATTATCACTTGCTTTAACGGTGAAGGAAAGCATCGTGATGAAACCTGCACACCTAAAAAAAAGTTCTTAGGAATTTCTTAGGTGTGTAGTCCGCCAACCCGCACTAGGCCAGCGTGGTGGACTATGGCCTAAACCCTCTCAGTTGTAGGGGAGGCCCGTGCCCAGCAGTGGGACGTATATGGGCTGATGATGATGATATCAAATAAATAAATACCTTTAGAAACAAATTTCACTCCCAATAAAGCCTGGCCGGGCTATGAGCAACTATAATTTAATCTCCATTGCAAAATAGCATGCTTCCATCAACAAAATAATTTTAGTATAACGAAAACGTTAATCCCCCTTCTGTTTTGAGACCTTAAGCTAACCCTTTAAAAGCCTTCGTAACAGTGGACAGACGGACAAATCTAGCAGGTGATCCTGTACACGACAGGGCATACTAATCAGTCTGGCCCGTGGAGAAAATATCGAGGAATCCGTGCCATCAGGCTAATGCCGAATGAGATGGGTTCACGCGCGATCCTAGAATTAGTTTCGTTTGGCTCGAGTTATAAAATATAGGCGAAGGACTCGTAATTGTTATTTAATTTAGTTTCAAAAACAATAAGCTGTTCATATTGCATTGCTTTGTTTGTTTAAAATATTGTTTTTGTTGCGAACGATCCTTCTTAAACTTTAGGATTTAAGAAAGTTGTGAAATTAATATTTTGTTTGAACTGAGCTGTGTTTCAACTTATAATTAAGTATTTTGATATTAATAGGTAAAACGTGAACAAAAATTTTCTTTCTGATGGAGTAGGATCCCACAAAGGCTCAAAAATAAATACATCACACATATGATGTACATCATCGTTATGAATCACTGATCAATCAATAATCTTTTAGGGTAAAAAAATCGTAACAGCCATGAAGTTCAATAATGAGATACGATTTAATTATTTTCTTTATTAGTGTGCCTCGTGGTCTCGCAGTACAAGTATATGCCGTGCGATCTAGAGGTCCTGGGTTCGATTCCCGGATCGGGCAAAGTGTTTTTCCATTGGGAAATTCTCAGTAACAGCACGGAGTCTGTAAATGTGCCCGAAAAACGGCAATGGGCTCGCCCCCTATTACGTGGGACTGATACCTACCTGGCGAAATGTGGGTGCAGAAATGCACCTCTGCCTACCCCTTCGGGTAACGCAGGCGTGAGGCTATGTATGTATGTATGTTTATTAGTCGTTCGTCACAAGCAACATTTACTACTAACACTATGAAATAACTAACTTAACTAACTACTTACTATACTAAACGTAAATTATCATTATCTATCCGTTTATGACTTACACCACAGCGCCTCATCACCCGAATTGGCGTACATCATAACAGGGACCTGTCCCAGATCGTAACGGTCCGTCTTTATATTTGCGCCCTCTGAATACCCGGTGTCCGTCGTCACGGCCCACATTGTATTTTTTAACTGAACCGCGAATCAGGACTAGGATCCCTATTCATGTTGTATCCAGGCGAATGGGCATCAATATGTTAGTGTTTTGTCATGGTAATATCATCGTTTAGGTTATCTTTTCTCATGGGTTTCATCCATCATAGATATATAGGTTAGTTTTTTGCAAATACTTATATTCCTAGCTTTTACTGATGTTTTACTTGCGTTGATGTAGGTTTTGTCTTCTCCAGGATCCCATTTATGATTGTACAGGAAGTCGACGGAATTATTTCATCAGATTTGCTGTGAAAGCGTTACAATATTAGATTACTATATTTAATGAAAACCAAGCAGATATTCCAAAGACCAAATCTAATATTTTAACCAATAATTTCTTCTATATCTATGGTCTGAACGAATACCCAAAGGGCAACTTAATAACAGCAAGAAACATACAAACACAAAGGAAAATTGAAATGGGAAAAACTCAGACAGGAGTAAATAGGCTGTGGACAATCAGATGACCCAGTTGTGGACAATTGGACGTCGCGACAAGATTTATCGTCCGCCAGAACGGCCGTATGGAGTTGTTTGAACGCGCACAATGAGATTTCAGACGTATTATTTCTTTATTTTTACTTTCCCGCGACAATGGCATGTGGATGTATTGTAATTGTCAAAAACGGAAGACTTCAGTGCCAAGTATTTGCCAGGAGAAAATGTTTTGTGTCTGGCTGTAAATGTTTTATCAATGTAGCCTGAAGCTGATACAACTCTGTCGTGGGTATCGGAAACCACGAGATACTCTTCAGTCGTTCAAAATATACTTAGACCTAAATATTTGTGGTTCTAAATCCGCCATGGGGGCTGCCAAACTGAATTTCAAAACTAAACAAAAATATTACGAATATACCGTTCCTCAACTATTCGTTATTCACAGCACGAGTTCACCTCTAACCCCGATTTTGAGAAAATATTTAAAATATAAAAATATTTTTACATCCAAAGGAATCGCTAGCAGATGCGTTTCACATTTCGCAATATTTTAAATACTTGAGAAATGTTCAAAAGTCGTCGAGGTCGCGTGAGTGTGCGCGGGGACGTAACGCGACCGCGCCGACCACTCGTCTCACGACACCATGCCTCGCTTCACATAAATCACGGATACTTAAGACTGCGTTTTGTCTGTCTTAATTTACACTACACGATTTCTTTATAGCCAGCACTTAATTTCTTTGTACTTATTTAAAATTTCCTTTCTTCTGGAATCTTGGTACATTGCATTTAGAATAACGTAAAATACATATGTAAATGCTAAGCAATAACTTAAGTAGTGATGGCCGCGAGGTTTAGGCGCCCGGTCGTGAGTCTCGCCGGTCGCAGGTTCAAACCCTCTGACTTTTCGAAGTTATGTGTGTATTCACAGTGAATTATAACTTACTTTAATGGTAAAGAAAACATCGTGAGGAAACCTGCAAACCTAAAAGTTCTCGAGAATTTCTTAGGTGTGTAGTCCGCCAACCCGTACTAGGCCAGCGTGGTGGACTAAAGCCTTAACCCTCTCAGTTGCAGAGGAGGTCCGTGCCCAGCAGTGGGACGTATATGGGCTGACGATGGCGATCAATCAATAGCTTAAATGAATTGTGAGTGAGAATCCTTTCTGGTTATTCATACAATATACATACATACATAAACACACGCCTATATTCCCCGAAGGGGTAGGCAGTCCCACGTAATAGGGGCGAGTCTATTACCGTTTTTCGTGCACAATTCCAGACTCCGTGCTGCTACTGAGAATTTCCTAATGGAAAAACCCAATATCACTTTGCCCGACCCGGGAATCGAACCCAGGACCTCTAGATCGCACGGCACATACTTGTACCGCGAGACCACCTTAAACGAGAATCTTAAATTGATGGTAAATTGACAGTCTCAGTAACGACGGAGACATATCGTATCGCACTCGTTACGGACATTCTAAAGCAGCGTGTAACTTATCAGCGAACACATGTTTTGGTTAGAAATTTGTGAAAAAATCCTTGTAAAAACGTCGGCTTGTACTCCGAGGGTGGTCTGGCGGAACACGTGTGACTGTCGGGACACAAATCTTACTCCCGACATGTAGTTGTCTCTTATTTGCTAAAATATCTATCATTATTACATGCGTTTGTGGTTTTTAACTTGATTTGTGGTTTGTGTGATCGTTGTATTTTGCCTCTATGTATAGTTTTGTGCAGTGTTGGCCTCGAGGTTTAGGCGCGCGGTCGAGAATTTCGGCGGTCGCAGGTTCAAACCCCAGGCACACACCTCTGACTTTTCGAAGTTATGTGTATTCATAATGAATTATCACTTACTTTAACGGTGAAGGAAAACAAACCCTCTCAGTTGTAGTGGAGGCCCGAGCCCAGCAGTGGGACGTACGTATGTATATGGGCTGATAATGATGATGATACATAGTTTTGCCTTTTTTACATACATACATAAACTCACACCTGCAATCCCCGAAGGGGTAGGCAGAGGTGCATTTCTGCACCCACATTTCGCCAGGTATGTATCAGTCCCACGTAATAGGGGGCGAGCCTATTGCCGTTTTTCGGGCACATTTCCAGACTCCGGGCTGTTACTGAGAATTTCCTAATGGAAAAACCCAATAACACTTTGCCCGACCCGGGAATCGAACCCAGGACCTCTAGATCCCACGGCACATACTTGTACCGTGAGACCACGAGGCAGTCGAATTAAAAATTAAACATCATACAACACTTATTTCGCGGAACAAAAAAATATCATACACTCGCGCCTTAATCTCCAAAGAGTTGGATAGAGATGTTTTCCACGCCCAAGTTTCGCCAGCTATCATTTTAAATCCTAGCAAAACTGCTATTTATACGTTTCCAATTTCAAGAAATTAATAAAATATACAACACAGTCTTACCCCTAAGTCGGCTGTAAAACCAAAGTAAATACCATTAATAACACATCATTGTGTGTATTGTAATAATACGGAGCAAAAGTGTCAACACATGGCCCGACTTCAAAATAATTGTTGTTACACATTTAAATAATGGCTTCATTGGTTTGAATGCTCTTGTGTGTGGTTACGTTTAAATCTTGCGTGAAATTAATTTCGCGTTTCCTATGGGTATAATTTTAATTGCCAATATTTATATTGTTATTTTGAAATTTATTGTTGGAAATTGACGTGATTATATTATATTGTGGGGCACAGATCATTGTACCATAACTCGGTCAAAGCAAATATGCTTACTAAATAAATTATTAAATGATGCACACTACCAACTCAGCGGCAAATACGACAGAAGACACGTGTACACACACATTAACCAAACTGTGTATATAAGTAAATAATTTCTATAATAAAGCGTTCAGTCAGATATTATCCATCAAGTCGGCACCATGCCACCTTAGTCTGAACCCTAGTAAGTGTTTCATTTACACCGAACCTCAAGCACACCTACATCGGCTAACCCGTGATCACGAAACACTTACAATTGGTGAACCCGACGTGAAATGAGACACTTACAACTGGTGACCCCGACGTGATATGAGACACTTACAATATCATCGTATTAAAATCTGTCCTTAGCTAAAACTTAAAAAGTACTCTTGTATTTCTGTGAGGGTAGTTAGATCTCTGCTACTAAATCATCCATTCACCATTCATTTTAGTCCCACGTAATTGGGGGTGATCCTATTGCCATTTCTAGGTATCACGACTTCAAGAATGAATTACTTGATGGAAATACCTCACTTAAATAAATGAATAAAGTAAATAATTACACCCAACAGTCACATACATAGTTCTGACCCCACACTAAGATTCGAGTCTATTGTCGTGGCCATCAGAAACTATGAGAGACTTTTCGGTCTCACAAACGCCCAGACCGAAACAAATATTTGTGTACCACACAAACATTTGTCTCAGTGCAGGGATCGAACTCGCGGCCTCACGTTATGCAAGCTGGCGCCTAGCCTACTGCGCCACGGGGCTGTCAAATATATGACTGTGCACTCTTAGGCACCAAACACAGAATTTCTCTATCGAAACTTCAACACTAATGTCACGGGAATAATGAAGAAGTCAGTAATAAAGGGACAATTTATTTTAAGTAACGACTAGAAGTCGAGCATAAATCCTGTCTGCTTCAATACTTATGTTTCTCTGAAAGTAAGATTTAAAACCTAAACCCCGAAATCACACAAAAGCCAGTTCTTTAATTTGTTGTAGTAATTCGTATCTCAGACGAAACTTTAGCCATCTGTTTACTAACAATCTGGGAGAATTCCAAAGAAATTTCTAACTTTTAGTACATAAGGCTATGAATTAAGCCGAGTCTTAAAGTTGAGCCTTGATAATCGAGTGGTTTTATCATGTGAAATATCGGCTTAAAATACGAATGATATATTGTTCTATGTTAAACCAACTTATTATGTGAATTGTATATTTTATACATTAATTATTGTGGGGAATTTCACCTTTGATGTTAATGCACTTTTAGAGTTTTTTTTAGAAAGAATAAACGTACGCAACCGATATTACATTATTTTAAAGAAAAACTTGAATAACATTAAAATTTGGTTATTGTGTTTTAAACAGTAAACCGTTGTTTATTTTAAGTTAAGTTGTTTGAAGTGACAACACCAAATAATCTTATATAAAATAATAATTTTGAAACTATGATTGAATATATTTGGCTATACCAATAGCATTTAAATGACGGATAGCCATGTTTATTCTTACTTCTACAGATTTTTTTCCCCCTAAAAAACCGCTTCAGCGTCTAATAATAACTGTACGCTTTGTAACCGCATAGAGGATATTCATCATGTATTGTCGGAATGTGTACGAACTACTTCTATGAGGCAGGAACTAATTAAGCGCTATAATATAAGTAATTTTAATGTAGGTATATTTCAAACCATATTATCTGCCCAAACATCGGAAGCAGCCAGACTGGTATATTTCATCATCATCATCATCATCATCAGCCCATATACGTCCCACTGCTGAGCACGGGCCTCCTCTAGGTACTACTGAGAGGGTTTAGGCCTTAGTCCACCACGCTGGCCTAGTGCGGGTTGGCGGACTACACACCTAAGAAATTCCTAAGAACTATTAGGTGTGCAGGTTTCCTCACGATGTTTTCCTTCACCGTAAAGTACGTGATGATTCATTGTGAATACACACATAACTTCGAAAAGTCAGAGGTGTGTGCCTGGGGTTTGAACCTGCGACCGCCGAGATTCTCGACGGCGCGCCTAAACCCCGAGGCCATCACTACTTACTACTGGTATATTTATGTATATATAAAATTTTCCATAGTTAAGTACTTAGAATTAGATAATATTAATATAAATGTATATACAATGGGACTGACATGATCGAAAATGACTCAAAGTCCCTAAACTAAATAAAGAATTAAAAAAAAATAAAAGCGTTTAATAATCTTGCCAGAAGATTTTTAGTTACATCTAGTATTTAAGTAGTTCTGGTAACGTATCATTGTCATGATGAATAATAAAACAAGATCAGTCTCCTAAGATAAATTAAAAATAAAAGGCCCATTAGGACACGACATATTTTTTCACGTGCGTTTTGCTTAAGCCAGAGATTAGTTTTTGTCGTGTAAACCGAGTAGGGCTTTTAAAACGTTCTCATTGGTTTGACAAGTGACTCCTAGCTAATACAACTTACATGTATATTTTTTACCGTGTGTTTTTGTAATCTCCTCGGCATAACAGACCTCAAGTCTTTTGATAGTAATATCTGTTGACCAAATTATCGTCAATTAAAATATAAATATGGCCTGATACAGTATGTAAAGGATTTTAATATTGGATAGGAAACATACAGATAGTACGAAATTGCAAACAATGTATACATAAAGATTGTCCTTGAATGTACATATCTCATTGCAATACTTTAACAAGACTGAGTGGTCGTGTTTTCGTGTGGATCTAAGGAACTACAGAAAATTATCACCTAATATCACCCTTCAAGCAGTGATGGCCTCGAGGTTTAGGCGCGTGGTCGAGAATCTCGACGGTCGCAGGTTCAAACCCCAGGCACACACCTCTGACTTTTCGAAGTTATGTGTGTATTCACAATAAATTATCACTTGCTTTAACGGTGAAGGAAAACATCGTGATGAAACCTGCACACCTAAAAAAAAAAAGTTCTTAGGAATTTCTTAGGTGTGTAGTCCGCCAACCCGCACTAGGCCAGCGTGGTGGACTAAGGCCTAAACCCTCTCAATTGTAGAGGAGGCCCGTGCCCAGCAGTGGGACGTATTTGGGCTGATGATGATGATGATGATCACCCTTCAAATCTGAGGATGGAATATGATTTGTTTGTGTAGTGTAGGTATAGTATATAAGTTAGGCGTAAGATAATATTGTACAACAGTGGGTAGGTTAGATTAGTTGTCAGTCCGCAATAAATGGTTGAGCTGAGAACACGCGTTTAATTCCGGTGCATATTACGAATTCACTTAGAGAAAAATTTAAAGAAATAAATATTCTTACCGTCACTGGTCAGATTATATACGAGAACTTAATGTACGTCCAAAAGAATCTTGATAAATTTAATAAAATTTGTAATGTACACAATAAAAATACTAGGAACAAATGTAATCTCGTTCAACACGTAACTCGTCTCCGGAAAGTTAATAACTCTTTTATGGGGCAATGTATGCGCTTCTATAACAAACTTCCGAGGGCTATTAGGGAGCTTCCCTTGACACAGTTTAAGAAATCAATTAAAGATAAGCTTTGCAAAAAAGCATACGATAAAGTTTTAGATTTTATTGAAGATAATAAACCCTGGGAGTAATGTTAATTGATCGGAGTTTTGTTGCTATAGTTTGTATCATTATGACATTTACAATGTAAAATTTAAATAATGTAATTAAAATAAGACATTTATTGCTATTTAAAAAAAAATGACATGTCGTGTTGCTGAGGGAGTTTCTTGCCGTTTCTTCTCCACAGCTGTAACACGTTTCGAAGCGGCAATAGTATAAAAAATAAAAAAAAGTGTAAAATGGACGATTCAAAAGAACTTGTAAAAGTCTACTTGAATAAAGATAATTTGACTCTTGACTCTTGACTCTTGAACACTACAGTTTGAAAAACGATGGAATAACATGCAGTGAACAAAAAATCTCTCCTCATTTCAACGTCAAATTACACTACATATTATAAAACATTAAGTAAGGCATAATAAGTAAGGAATATTAAGTAAAATTCAGCAAATAATTTTATCAAAATATCCCAACACAAAGTACACGGCATCCAATTAATTCAAAGATATTCGACATATAAACAGTCACGACCAATTTGGTTGTTATAAATTCCGAATGCATCCGCCCGGAAAATCGCATTGAGCAGCGCCAACCCGGACAAATTGAGATGGCCGGTGTATATGCTGCGACTGTGTGGGTTAGTGGACATTATATTTGGTTACTTTATGTAGCCTGCTTTTGTCCGGTTGAAGCCGGGTGTCGGCCATTTCGTCGAAGCCCTTATTAAGAACAACGGGGGTTTGTTGACGTCAATATGTCCACATTGTTTCTTGTGGATGACAATGGGAAGGCAGTGGAATTGGTTTGCTGTTTATATTCATTCGTGTCAATATGTATTCTTTATTATATCCAATCTAATCTCATCTAATCATCAGCCCATATACGTCCCACTGCTGGGCACGGGCCTCCTCTACAATTGAGAGGTGCGGGTAATCCGGGTTGGCGGACTACACACCTAAGAAATTCCTAAGAAGTTATAGGTGTGCAGGTTCCATCACGATGTTTTCCTTCACCGTTAAAGTGCGTGATAATTATTTGTGAATACACACATATGCATGCATTTTGAAAGTTGAGTTTATACGAAATATAAGAGCGACTTATTCTACGCAGTCTTCTTCAAGAAGCCCGGTTCGGTTCAGCCCATTCTCACCAATGGCTTCTTTCAACGTCTACAAGAATTAAGAGGTAGTCATAAATACGTCAAATGACAAGAAGAGGACCGCACCGTAGTTATCATTTTGTGCCATTGTCGTGCCAATATAAATAATCTAAATGTATTCATAAAGACAGAGTGATTTTCTCATAAGTAAAATTGTTTAACATAATTTAGAACTATAATACATACATACATACATAAACTCACGCCTGTATTCCCTTAAGGGGTAGGCAGAGGTGCATTTCTGCACCCACATTTCGCCAAGTATGTATCAGTCCCACGTAATAGGTGGCGAGCCTATTGCCGTTTTTCGGGCACATTTCCAGACTCCGTGCTGTTACCGAGAATTTCCTAATGGAAAAACCCAATAACACTTTGCCCGACCCGGGAATCGAACCCAGGACCTCTAGATCGCACGGCACATAGTTGTACCGCGAGACCACGAGGCAGAACTATAATAAAAGTTACAATAACAAAGTGGTCTCCCGCTTCTTGGTACTTTACTTTGACGGCACTGAGATTCACTTGTACATGCCAGCTAACATTAATAAATCACGACCACATTCATCCGAAAGGTAGCAACCACGACCTATGTCCAGACGGGAGTTTTTCGCCTACCCTCCAACTTTACTGCCCAATAAAAACCGGCCCACATTAACCGCAATTACGACATTTAATTCCGCGACGTAGAACTGTAAAGAGGTTTTATATTTAATCAAGCGCACGTACGAAGCAGCTATAAACGCAACCCGCGACGATTACATCAGAACCGTAAAAACTAAACGTTACCAAGGTACATACTCTAAAATCTGAATTTCTAATAACATCCCTTCCAAATGAAGATGCGAATATAACGTATACATTAATCGCCGCGGTTTAGTTTTGCCTGGAAGTGGCGTCCACGACTTAAAATCGAACTGGAATTTAAATTTAGGTTCTGTGGTGCAGTTGGTTCATGCCAAGCTGAAAAACACGAGGCAGAGTGTGAAAAAAGCAGGAAAAGGATGTCTTACTTTGTGATCAAACTTAAGTCTTGGATTATTATGCGTGTTACAAAAGAATACGTTCGTTGGCCTAAAACCACTGAACTGTTGTTATTTTATATATTCTGTATTACCATAGCACAAGGGCCATCTCAGCCTCACGTTTAATCTACTCTGACAATGCTCGCAACAAAAACTCACAATTATTCATCATCATTTCCTTGCCCTGTTCCCAATACTATTTGGTTCTTCATGTCTTAATCATTGAGCTAATATTTACGTAGTAATAATATCTCAATGGTCTTAATTCGCCCCTTTTTCTTTTATACCTTCTCTCATGCACTCCATCATCACATTTTTCAATTGTGGTTAACTTTCTTGTTGTTGAAGGTTTGGACTATTCCATTTCCACTTTAAGCAAATACGGAATTTTGAATTATTTTGTATTTGTGTTGAAAGATCTTAGTACATGCTTAATTCATGATTGTTAAACAACGGGAAATAAACTTTAAACGGGTTTTATTTTCTTACTATGAACTGTTCGAAATAAATGGCCGTAATTTTTTATACTATTAAATTAGAAGCCTGTCTCGTGGTCTCGCGGTACAAGTGTGTGCCGTGCGATCTAGACGTCCTGGGTTCGATTCCCGGGTCGAGCAAAGCGTTATTGGGTTTTTCCATTAGGAAATTTTCGGTAACAGCACGGAGTCTGGAAATGTGCCCGAAAAGCGGCAATAGGCTCGCCCCCTATTACGTGGGAATGATACTTACTTGGCGAAATGTGGGTGCAGAAATGCACCTCCGCCTACCCCTTCGGGAATACAGGCGTGAGTTTATGTATGTATTTAAATTAGAAGCTTCATTTTTTCAAGACAAAAACCGTTGTTTAAGTCTATTCGATATTAACTCCAACATTCAAGTATAAGACATATGTACATAAATAAGAATGTACAATATTGAAAGATTTACAATTTTTTCCAAGATTCTTATTATATTTGATGTAATGCATAACTAAAGAAGTATTAACTGTATTTTTTAAATTATGGGCCCTATATTCAGAATTTATTTATTTACGTTACACGTCCATTTTACAAAAATGCAATCAAGTAGATTCGGAGCAAATTGGGTGTAAAATTAGTTCCGAGATTTTTCCTTTTAAGAACTGAATTCTAAAAATTAAACTAGAAATATCTCTATCACCCAAATAAGCTTATTACGTATTCAATGTAGTTCTAACATCTATGAAGTCCAAATAATTCGCAACATCATCATCATCATCATCATCAGCCCAAATACGTCCCACTGCTGGGCACGGGCCTCCTCTACAACTGAGAGGGTTTAGGCCTTAGTCCACCACGCTGGCCTAGTGCGGGTTGGCGGACTACACACCCAAGAAATTCCTAAGAACTTTTAAGTGTGCAGGTTTTATCACGATGTTTTCCTTCACCGTTAAAGCAAGTGATAATTCATTGTGAATACACACATAACTTCGAAAAGTCAGAGGTGTGTGCCTGGGGTTTGAACCTGCGACCGCCGAAATTCTCGACCGCGCGCCTAAACCTCGAGGCCATCACTGCTTTCGAGGCCATCACTGCTTAATATTTAATTTGCCCTATATTTAATTCGCAACATCTAGCTAAAGCTCTATATCTCGAGTACGGGCGTTAAGATCGTCGCACATGTAACCCGTTAGAGCCCCGAAATGTTTAATTTCGTCCCCCGCACCCCCTACGCAGGGTTGATACCCAAATCTGGGGGTGGGACCACCCCGTCTCGAGTCACCCCATCACTTGCGTTGTAATGTATGACCGGCATAGTGCACCTTAATCACTTATTTAATTGCAACATTTATTTTGTTCATTAAAATACTTGTTTTGCTTGGATGGTCAGCATCATCATCATCAGCCCAAATACGTCCCACTGCTGGGCACGGGCCTCATCTACAATTGAGAGGGTTTAGGCCTTAGTCCACCACGCTGGCCTAGTGCGGGTTGGCGGACTA
This sequence comes from Hemaris fuciformis, assembly GCA_907164795.1. NCBI lineage: Eukaryota > Metazoa > Arthropoda > Insecta > Lepidoptera > Sphingidae > Hemaris > Hemaris fuciformis. Next base: position 15,705,144 of record OU015438.1, on the reverse strand, counting down.
CACACCTAAGAAATTCCTAAGAATTTTTTTTTTTTTTTTTTAGGTGTGCAGGTTTCATCACGATGTTTTCCTTCACCGCTAAAGCAAGTGATAATTCATTGTGAATACACACATAACTTGGAAAAGTCAGAGGTGTGTGCCTGGGGTTTGAACCTGCGACCGTCGAGATTCTCGACCGCGCGCCTAAACCTCGAGGCCATCACTGCTTGCTATATTATTGCTTATTATTGCTTATTGCTATGGTCAGCAGAAAAATTTAATAATAAATAAATACACCCAACAGTCACATACATACATGACCCCACATTAAGATATGAGTCTCGTGTCGTGGGTATCAGAACTACGAGAGACTTTTCGGTCTCACAAACGCCCAAACCCTAAACAAATATTTGTGGATCACTCAAACATTTGTCCCGGTGCGAAGATCGAACCCGCGGCCTGTCGTTTCGCAAGCCTAGTCATCTGCGCCACGGAGCTGTCAAAAACAATGAGTTTTTTAGTTACAGAAATTGAATCACAATGTAACTCTTGTTAACTTTTTACTCTTGAAATATTTTCGCATACTTTGTAAAACGTAGTAATAAATTAGTCTCAAGTACTTGTAATCAAATTCCTTAAAGAAAATGATATGGCTTTTCTGAATTTAATAAAAGAGTTGCAGCGATAAACATAAATCAAAATTATTATCCAAAATTTATGTATCTTACTAAAAGCATGTCAGATTTATTTGCTTTACGCTTTTTTGGAAAACCGGAGAAATTTAATCTTGCTTAATATATTTGCAGTTTATTTTCATGATAATATTTATGTATATTTTTAGAATTAAACATAACAATTACATCGTCTATTAAGGTTGTTGCTGACGCTACAAACACGTAGGAAGAATGTACGGTTAGCAGCGAGCGTCGACAATTTAAACGCTCTTACTTCTCGGGACTCGAAGTTTATCGCGGCCCGTAACTACATCCCCCCTGGATCACACTACCAGTATAACATGCACCTCCATGCCCCTCTGGCCACGCATAAAATTGAACATTACCGGGGGGCCCTCCCCTCTCGCCAAGTGTCCAAATATACTGGCGCTCTGTACGAGGAATTCCAAATATTAGACGCCTTTGCCCATTCGTACGCTCCCGTTAGTGCTAACAGTTAGACGGTTTGAAGAAAATTTCGGCGTTCACCTAATGCGAGCGCTTATTTCAAGTGGGCTGCTTTCCGTCTAATTTGGTGAGCGGATACTTTTATGGGACCTCTTTGGAGTTATTACGCTTAATATTACTTTGAACAATGCAATTTTCGTGTATTCAGGTGGGGAAGTGAACGCAGGTAACGCAATGGTACGGAAATTTAGTTGCCTACGATTAAATTTTCCGTTTGTAATTGTATTAGGCTGAGACAATTGACATGTTTGGTTGGGAAAATTCTTTAGACAAATTAGAGAATATTATTTAGCCTCGGTCGTCATTAACTTCACGTTTTCTTAGATAGATATTAGATAAAGCATATTTGAAAAATCAGAGGGTCTACATTAAATACCAACTTAGAACTACCAAGATTGTAACAAGTGAGCTAAGTTATACGGCTTATTAATTAGCATTAAACTAGTGGTAGTGTTGGCCTTGAGGTTTAGGCGTGCAGTAGAGAATCTCGACGGTCGCCGGTTCAAACTTCTGGCACAAAGAATTTTCGAAGTTTTAATGAATTATTATCTACCTACTTCAACAGTAAAGGAAATCATCGTGAAGAAACCTGAACACCTAAAAATCTGAGGATTTTTTTGTTAACTAACAGCATCCTCTCCTTTCCATCGGCTCCACACTAAAAATATACAACTGTAGGTATAGAAGGCCTGTTCCCAGCACTGGGACGAGTGAAACTATTGGTATAGTTTTATAGTATACGACGTCATCAATTTCAAAATATCTGTTGTATCCGAAGTAGAAATACGCGGCGCCAATCACACCTTCACGCCAATTAAAAATCAGATACATAGAATAGTTCCTAACATCTGAATCCACTGCAATGTTAATCAATAGTTTGAAAATGCCTGAGATACTCCGAGTAACAAGCTGGCATTTTGTGCAGCAAAAATTGATTGATAAAACTCAACCTCGTTAATAAACACAAAATTAAGCGACGAATATTGCTTGTGTTGGGATAGCTATTATTACAATTTTGTCTTTATTTTTCTCTCTTTAGGAACTATCTTTTTATTTACGCATTAAATACGATTAACGCAGAAAAAAACAGTTAATCTAAGTTGGTTTCCTTCATATGAATTAGTCATCTTTCTATTTGGACCTCGGTGCTGCCACCTTAAGATCAATTTTCGCTCCCGTATATAAAAAAGAGTCACAATTTCTAATATATATAGTGTATGACTTAGCACATCATGTGATCGTATCTAAGTCATCTCTCTCTTCTGTATCTTCTATTGTATCTGCTCTTCACGTTGAACACACGAAAAAGATGTTCATAAAAATATGACCATGTTAATATTTCAATAGGGCCTAAGTGTGGAGAGCTTAGAGCCTTTCATATGGCTTTTAAACGGGCCACGCGTAACAACCCCTTTTGTAGGAACAGGGACTTATTGAGGCAGACTCATTAATATTCATGTAGTGGAAGTCATCAGGAAATGTGCACATTCGACCGAGTATAATCTAAGGCGACGACACTCAAAAGGACTGATACGAATGGAAAATACATACATACATGCATTTCTACATCACATTTTGCCTTTTGTATCTTAAGTCCCAATTAATAGGCGAGTCTGTTTCGAACACATTTCTAGATTTCGTGCTGCGGCTGATGATTTGCTAATAGATAAACCCTCTCAGTTGTAGAGGAGGCCCGTGCCCAGCAGTGGGACGTATTTGGGCTGATGATGATGATGATGAAACGCATAACACTGTCCGACACGGTAACTCACATCTCAAATTTTTTTTTCAATTCTAAATCTTATATCAACTTATATACCGATGATTCGTCTGGTATTGTGGGTGTTCATGGACGGTGTTGACCACTTAACATCAGGCTCACTTGCACGTTTGCCTCCTTTTTCCATAAAATAATAATTATATCATTAACATTGAAATGCCAAGTGAAAATTTTATATATTTTTCCGTAGTTATATTAAAATATTCTATAAATAAAAGACCTTGTATGGATTCCATACTATCGTAATACGAGTATGAATCATTGTTTGTTCACATTGGAAGCGCTGGATATTCGTGGAAGAAGCATGTGTTAGCGCCATGACGTAACTATCGGTATTTAGAAAATAATCAATTTATAAATAAAATTGAGCAATATATAAAGCCAGGATTATCAAAAAATGATTATCAAAAAAAATATGACAGCTAAAAATGAATTGAAGCAATTGGAACATACAATCATTTTTTCTAAAAAAAAATATCCTCAATTTAAAATGCAATCATACCTGAGTCCCATAGGAAAAGGCAGAGGTAACTCACTATGCTCGGATCTGAAGTACTAATTTCATTTCATCCACTTTCATAAATCTCTTTATGCATTAACTTCTGCTGAAGGTGCCCGTCTTTAGTTTAGGTCATCTCTAATCAGTTTTTGTTCTGTGTGGTCGAGTTCTGTGCATCCTCTCCTTTCCATCGCATCCACACTAAAAAACCTCAGATCAGACGTAATCCCATCTATCTGAAAATCTGCGTCCGTCGTAAATATTATGGCCGACCATTCCGTGAAGAGTACAAGGCGGAACACAAGTCCGCAGGGCTTACGACACATTACAATCATCCTCAACCGCTGTCCGAACCGCCATAAATCAAAGTCACGCGCGCTCCTTTCAATTAATACCAGAGGACAAATTTACATCAGAATATGAATTTGGCAGGATTGAACCTTTGTCTTCTAATACGGTTGCCATATGAAATGAAATGAAATAATATTTATTGAATCTATAAAAAGTCAAATACATCACTTAGATTCAGTCATTTCAAAATTACCAAAATCATTTCACGCTAGCGTCCTTTAAGGGGTTGAAAGCGATGAATTTCTACACAAATGTGTCGGATATTTATATGTTAATTACAACGTATTGAGAAGCAAACCTTTTTTCGTTTTCCGAGCACATTTCCAGACTCCGTGCTGCTACCAGGAATTTCCACCCTAGAAACACTTATGTTTTACTCGTTAGCCACAATTTTGTCTCATTTGATACCCTACTCTTGATATACGGCACACACTTGTGCGCAGGAAACACGAGGCAGTCGTTTAAGATTAGCATTCATATGATTAATGAGAGAACAAATTTTTAATCTCACAACATCCAGATCCATAAAAACAATTATTCGTACCGCCTATTTTACTATAATAATGAGAAGAAAAAAGAAGCAAAGAGGCTCTTTGACAACAGATATATTGATATCTGTAAGCAATTTTGATAAGCAAGATAACGATAAGCAATTTTGTAGCTGAACAAAATGTCAAATACAATGCGCAAACTCTCAAATTCGGTATGATGTAAATGTGCTCTATTAACTGAGTTCAAGCCCATTGTGGCACAAATAAAAAGGTCCAAGAAATACCCCATTGTATATTTGGAAGCGTGTTTGTCTTATTCATTACGGTTGTGCGTTCATATTTGATTTCGGCTCATTTTCTGGCTCGCTGCTCAGCTGAGTGTACTTTGCAAAGTTTGAGGCCGAAGATTTTCTGTTAATTTCCGTTGTTGGTAGTACATGTTTGTTTTGGGCTATTTTTTGGAATATACGCAGCGAACTCGGGTGTGGAACTAATTTGTTTTCTTTTTTTCAGGTAAGCAACGAGGAATTGCTAACTTCGGACGAAGGTAAATTAGGTACATGGTTAATTGTGCAAAATAATATTTAAAATATAAACTCACATCAACAATCAAAATATATTCGAGTGAAATCTGCCTCGTGGTCTCGCGGTACAAGTATGTGCCGAGCGATCTAGAGGTTCTGGGTTTCATTCCCGGGTCGGGCAAAGTGTTATTGGGTTTTTCCATTAGGAAATTCTCAGTAGCAGCACGGAATCTGGAATTGTGCCCGAAAAACGGCAATAGGCTCGCCCCCTATTACGTGGGACTGATACATACCTGGCGAAATGTGGGTGCAGAAATGCACCTCTGCTTACCCCTTCGGCGAAAACAGGCGTGAGTTTATGTATGTATGTATGTGTCGAGTGAAATCGAATTAGTCTGCAGTCTACACATAATTTTATTGCAAAGTAGACCATCTTTCTTTTACTTTAACAGTAATAATCTACTAGTAGCAATTTTTGAGGACTTTTATACGATAACATTTATGTCAATATCATCTTAGGTAGGTACCTAACCAGAGGTACCAGTAGGTACCGCAATATTCAATATTCAAAGACTTTCCTTCAAAGATTGACAGCCCCGTGGCGCAGTTGGCTAGACACCAGATTGCGAAACGAGAGGCTGCGGGTTCGATACCCGCACCGAGACAAATGTTTGTGTGATCCACAAATATTTGTTTCGGGTCTGGGTGTTTGTGAGAACGAAAAGTCTCTCGTAGTTTCTGATACTCACGACACAGGACTTGTATCCTAGTGTGGGGTCAGAACTATGTATGTGACTGTTGGGTGTATTTATATTTAAATAGAAGTAAGCCTGGTCAGATTCCCTTTGACACGATAAAGTCGAACTATCTTACATAAGTCATATTTGCGAATCTAAATGAAGCAAGCACACCCATACGATTGCCACCGAGCAGAACGTATGTCCAGGACTTAATAACATAAATCTGTTATCCCAGGCCATTCCCACTCAAGGAACAATAGCTGTACCTATGTATACCAGTCAGCGTAATTGAATCGGCCGCTCGCGACACAGGGGACTTGACTGGACATTTCAAATGTCGTTTATAAACATTATTACTAGGAAACTAGCAACTATGTCTAATTATACTGGTGATCCGATAGCTGCTGTAATACTTAGGTTTAGGTTGAATTTTGTATAATGTATGTGAAACTGTGAACTGTGAATATACTTTATTGTATTGTCCTGGCCCCGCTCGACTAGACTTGACTGTTTTTAAAGTAGACGATATATTTCATCATCATCATTCACTTGCCCTGTTCCCAATTTTATTTGGGGTCGGCGCAGTATGTTTTATCCTTCCAAACATCCCTATCAGCCGTCATGTCTTCAGTCACCCCTTTTTCTTTCATATCTTCTCTCACGCACTCCATCCATCTTTTCTTAGGTCTTCCTCTGTTTGTCCATCCTTCGACTTTCATACTCATTACTTTTTTACCAATATATGTTTCGTCCCTTCTCATAACATGACCATACCACGACAGACGGTTTCCTTTCAACTTATCTATCACAGGAGCCACTTTCACCGACGACGATATATTTCATATTAGACCTAAATCAACAAAAGAATCATCAAATATTATAATAACATAATATAGTTATGACAAATTATGAATGAGGAGTACACCGTACACGACACAGAAAATAATTACGTTAAGCAGTAAAGACCATAAAGTTATTTAGTAATTAAACTACAATATTTCTTCATTCAATTTAAAGCGCCGCCAAAAATGACAGGATTATAACATTTAAAAATCCATATACTGCCATATACTGCGGAGTTTCGCAACTCACACAGTAGACTTTCGGCGCGTCACGATTCTCAAAACAATACGTAATTGAGTGATTAAAACCTCTTTACAGATGTTGCGCGTGATGACCTTTAAAAAATTGGCCAATAATGTCGGAATATGGTCAGGACGGCGTATCGATTGCAGTAAACGACCCTCGGTTGTAAATCGTCGGATCACGCGCCTCTGCGGGGTTGAATATACTTTTTCTGTGGCCTCGGGCTTGTATTTACTGGGTGTCTTTCACGTGCTAAGTGAACTGGAGAAGGTATTTTGGCTCGGATTTTGTAGGTTAAGTTAGTTCGTCTCTATTATGCTGCTGCTAGAAGAATAGTCTTTCTCGATTATATCCATATGCCATGAATTCCGTAAAAACATGACCTTGAATTCAAAATGTAAAAGTACCAATCACATAGTGACTCACATAGTTTAATACATGATAGGATACTAATCTTGAGTGGTGGTTATCAAAAATTATCAAAAAAAATCTTCTTAGACATACCCAGAGATTCTTGAACCCAACACGCGCCCACATCTATCACACTCATACCGAATCGAATCCAGGAATGTAATCGCGAACCACCACCACAACACTTTTTCATGCCACGGGACCAACGAGGCCGTCAACTTGCCAAATATATTCCAACTAATTAAATCAATAAACACCTCACACCTCATCACACCAAAATCAACGACCCAATTCGCAAACCAAAATATCAAGAACTAAAACGACACGAATATTCCACGCAAACGTAATACTATTACCGCATCCAAATTTTAGCTGCGCCGGGTTGGACGTCCAAAGCAGTCGGTTCCCCGTGAGAAATACACGAGCGGTAATAGACGCCCGTGATTTCGGTATGGACTAGCGTAATTGCCAATTCAAATCCAGTTTACGCTGTAAACTGCTACAGGAGTGTAATTTTAAAATATTGACCGTCCGTCCCTGTGGGTACTACACCCTATATTAGCTCGTATATCATAAAAATTGTGGGAACTTTTTGTTCTGATATTTGTATCATATTGATAAGGACGAAGGATGTTTGTAGGTAGGGCTCGACAATATAGAACCTATTACATAGATTGGTGACATCCTAAGTAGTTAGGTAAGAAGAAAGCAAAATAATAATAATGTCCCCGTATCTCTGGGCGTAAACAAATTACGTTTCAGTCCGCAATACCTCGAACTAATTATGGATCTAACATGTTTGTTCGCAGGTCGAGTAATAATTATAATACACATTTCTCCAACATCGACATATTTTCTGAGTCGCTAGATAATTATAAAAAAATTCTTTTTTCTAGTGTAAGTAAGTGTTAGTTTAGTTGAGGTGTTTTTGAAGTTATACTTCTTTTGGCGCGTTAGGGAAAAATGATGAGAGTGAATTTTTTACGATGCGCGCGCACACCGACACCAAAAAGTTATTCAGAAAAAGTTTGTTTTAAATTTTAAGAATGTAGAATAGTGACAGTAATAAAAAGGGATTGACATATTTTTTTAATTTTAAGTAGTTTTGATTATATTATTTATTTATTAGTATATCTATATTGTTAGAAACTAAAATTTAATTATTCAAATCTTTTAAAATGACTGTTATTTGACCTGATGCCGTAACTATAGTAACCAAATAATAAGACGCGTAAAAACTTTCAGGCCGATCAAGAAAATATACGATCTGTGTCGTTTTCCCGCGCTTGCTCTATATTCGCCAATGCAGTGTTGCCACCCTCACCAACTTATTTCTGACAATATATATATATATATTGAATATTAGTGATAAAACTAATTTGAATAAACTGTTTTGAGTGCATTTATAGATTTGAGGTTAATTGTCGGTATGTATAATTTATTTACATCGTTAATTAATTATTACATTATCTAAAAAAAAAAAAAAATTTTTTATTTTGTTTTATTTCTGGTATATTAACAAATTTTATGTATAAATAAAAAATAAAAAAAAAAATTTTATAATATATTATTATATTATTTAAGAAAATATATATTTATGTATGAAGTATAACTTCTAACGCGTGTACATAAGTACACACACACACTTTTGTATAAATGCTTTTTGTTTCTGTATAATGTAATTTGTTGTTAGATTAGTCGTTCACTTCTTTTTTTTGTGCTTTACCTATAAGTGGAAATTGTTTTGGATTGTGTTTATATTTTTGTTTTGTATTTTTGATTGTGATTGTTCTGTTTATTTCCCAAAAAAAAAAAAAAAAATGTGGATGCATAAATGGATTAATGAAGTGTGAAAGTAGTCCAACAAAGAAAAGATTGTTTACCTAGCGGTATAGTATCACGTCATCATCATCATAATCAACTCATTATACTTCCTACTGCTGGGCACGAGCCTCCTCTACAACTGAGAAGGTTCAAGCCTTAGTCCACCACGCTTGCCTAGTGCGGGTTGGCGGATTATAGGTACACCTAAGAAATTCGTAAAAACTTTTAAGTGTGCAGGTTTCTTCACAATGTTATCCTTCACCGTTAAAGTAAGTGATAATTCATTGTGAATACACACATAACTTTGAAAAGTCAGAGGTGTGTGCCTGGGTTTTAAACTCGCCACCACCGAGATTTTCGACCCCGCGCCTACACCATCACTTTTTACAATATACATACATACATACATAAACTCACGCCTGTATTCCCCGAAGGGGTAAGCAGAGGTGCATTTCTGCACCCACATTTCGCCAAGTAGGTATGTATCAGTCCCACGTAATAGGGGGCGGGCCTATTGCCGTTTTTCGGGCACATTTCCAGACTCCGTGCTGTTACCGAGAATTTCCTAATGGAAAAACCCAATAACACTTTGCCCGACCCGGGAATCGAACCCAGGACCTCTAGATCGCACGGCACATACTTGTACCGCGAGACCACGAGACTACGATATACAAGCTTCAATTTATGTATGCGATACATATATCATTAGTATTTTTATATGTGAGCGTTAACATGTAATACGATCCTAATCTGAGCCGCTACTGTGAATTTCCTAATCCAATAACTATCTGAACTAGCAATGAAATCCGATCGCAGGCTAATGCATGCCGCGGGAACAACAAAGTAGACAAACTCTTCGCATTACACACTACAGATAATAGGCCTATTACACACGTAAATTCATACCCCAAGCCCTTATTTCTAGTTACAAAGCTTTAAAATAGAAATTAACCGATTCTTCACAACACAAAGTACACATTATATGTGTTATTTTTTGTAGAAACAATAACGACAGGTGAAAAATGTGCATATTGTGCACACCACACGGCCGTAAGCGTGGCTATTGTATTTTGTATCACATTGGCGTAGTTACTACCCTGCTCTGTCGTCCTGTTAGTTTTAAGTAGCTAAAGACGACATCTCGTCACTCGAAAAAATTATGCTGGCCGTCTGAATTGCTTGTTCACGCTGTTGGAATGATTTACTCAGACTGATCCTAGCAAGCGATACAATTATCTACGTAGTTAAGTAATTCAGTTTTACTTCTGTTTCTAATGTTATTGTAGTCGCTATCCAAATGGATATGAACAATAAATAAAAAAAGTGTGTGTGTGTACTTATGTACACGCGTTAGAAGTACGCCCAACAGCCACATACGTAGTTCTTAGTTTACACAACATATTACATTTCTAAACGCACTGATAAATATTTGACAACTAATAAATATGTCAATCCCTTTTTATTACCGTCACTATTCTACATTTTTAAAATCTAAAACATATAAACTTTTTTTGAAAAATATTCGATCCGAAACATATTAAAACCTTTCTGATCCATTTGACACTTACATTTAACATAGGCAGCTTCAATCTGTCAATTATAGTGGAGCACATAGGCATAGTGATGCACGCACATCTTAAAATTTCACTCTCATATTTTTTTCATAACGTGCCTAAAGAAGTGTAACTTCAATATACTTAACACTTACACGCTTAAATACAACTTTTGTGTCTTGGATATCAGAAACTACGAAAGACCTTTCGGTCCCACAAACACCCAGACCGAGAATATAGGAATATTTGCGGACCACACAAACATTAGTCTCGGTGCGGGGATCGAACCCGCAGTATCTCGTTCCACAAGCTGGTGTCTAGTTGACTGCGCCCTGGGGCAGTCAATATACTACAAGTAGCATTATCGGCCACAATTCTGGTCTACATAGATTTTAGTCCTGGATAGGGACCGTTTGCACAATTCATAGACAGATCTCAAACACCCATTCTGATTGGCAAACTTTAAAAAAAAATTACCAAATATAATATTCTATTTTAATGCAAATTATATTATTAATTGGTAACATTTAAGTACTACGCATTAAAAATTAAGCACAAAATTACAAGTTTTTACGCGTACCCTTGAAAGCATAAAAAACATTGTACATTATCCAGATTTTAATAATAGCCAAGTACAGCTTGTTAAAAATTCGTACGTCGATGAATACCAAAGTAACATTTCATATTAAACCGACATGAATCGCTCAGTAGTGAATCCTTTATTAAAAACTTACGCAGTTATCGCTTTAAAGTAAAATTTTAAATTGTTATATTAACTCTTTATAATAGCATAGTATAAAACTTTTTTAGAAGAATATCGAAGTCGGTTGCAGAAAAAATACATATATACATACCAATACATCATTCATCATTCTCAGCCCACACGTACCCACTGCTGGGCACGGGCCTCCTCTATAATAGAGAGGGTTGAGGCCTTAGTCCACCACGCTGGCCTAGCGCAAGTTGCCGGAATACACACCTCAGAATTTTCTAAGAACTTTTAGGTGTGCGGGTTTCATCGCGATGTTTTCCTTCACCGTTAAAGTAAGTGATAATTCATTGTGAATGCACACATAACTTAGAAAGGTCAGAGGTGTGTTTCTGGGGTATAAACCCGCGACCGCCGAGATTCTCGACCGCGTGCTTTAACCTCGAGGCCATTACTACTTGTAGGTACACACATGCATAAATATTATGATTTTGATTGACACCACAAAAAATCCTGATATATTTGTTGTTGACATTTATTTAAAATAAGCGATATTCAGTAACAGAACCAGCAAATTGTTTTTTTTTCGTAAAACAACTCTCAGTAGCAGCAGGAAGTAAGTGTGCTTTAAAAGTAGCAATAGAACCACCTTCTGTAACTTGAGTCTATAACAGTTGGCGAAACTTGGTTCCAGAAATACCTTCCCTTCATGAGTATGCACAACATGTATATATGTATGTATGTATGTCATTATATTGTCCTAGATTTAAGTGGCGTAACCTTTCGTACTCTCGGTATGTCCCGCAGCCCACACGAATGGCTCGCGGCGCGGACCCGCCTATAGAAATTGGCGTTATTAAACAAGTTTGAAATTGATGCAATTACCCAGCCAGTAAGCGTTTTACACGATCCACACCAATTACACACGAGAAATAGATACCTTTTGCTATTTATTCGCATTGTTACCTGAGGCTTATTGTTCTGCTGATCGCTTAGAACAATCTCGTGTAAGGTTCTTAAGTAAGATGAATTAACATATTATGTATTGTATTATTTTGTTGGTCATTTCTAGGTAGGTCTCTGCCCTAAGCTTATTTAAACTGATGATGGTCACTATTTTGCTTTCATCGTGAGCCCATAAACGTTCCACTGCTGGGCACGGGCCTCCTCTACTAGAGGGTTCAGGCCTTAATCCACCACGCTGGCCATGTGAGGGTTGAAGGCCTACACACATAAGAAATTCGTAAGAACTTTTAGGTGTGCAGGTGTCCTCATGGTGTTTTTCTTCGGCGTTAAAGTAAAAATTACATACATACATACATACATAAACTCACGCCTGTATTCCCCGAAAGGGTAGGCAGAGGTGTATTTCTGCACCCACATTTCGCCAGGTTTTGTATCAGTCCCACGTAATAGGGGGCGAGCCTATTGCCGTTTTTCAGGCACAATTCCAGACTCCGTGCTGCTACTGAGAATTTCCTAATTGAAAAACCCAATAACACTTTGCCCGACCCGGGAATCGAACCCAGGACCTCTAGATCGCTCGGCACATACTTGACTTAAATTGACTTATTACATATAGGCAAAATATCTTCCGCGGTAATATATACTCTGTTAGTTCTGGCTACTAAACCTCAATACTTCAAACGCTAAAGAAACATTAATATAATTGATGAATTATATCTTCGAAATAGGCACGAAATTACATGATAATAATTGAAGTCAAAACCTATTCGAACCCATTAGAATATAGTAAATTATTTGAAAATTCTATGAAGGATTCGAATACCAACCGTCGGTATATCAATAGACCGCCTAATCCTCGACACCATAAGCTATAATGGTACAAACGTAGTACGTTTACGTTGCACTAATCTGTTCACAATGTTACCAGCTTTTATCCAGCGCTGCGCACGGTCATTAATTAAAAACAAACACGCCACAATCAGCCGCCTGATTTATTATTAACGCGTGTCTGTCAGGCCCTGCTGCTTTTATCCAGTGTTGCCAACATTGAAAACTGACAATTTGCGTTGATACATTGGATGTTTTTAAAAAAAAAGTTGCGAAAGTATCAGTGCTCATTTGAGCCAATAATAATAATAATAACAACTCTTTATTTTTACACCATAATAAAGAGATTAACACAAAACAAATAACAAAATTAGGTACATAAAAATTGGCGGCCTTATCACTAAAAGCGATCTCTACCAGGCAACCAAATAATGAATCCTTTAAACATTATACATACACGTATAGATGTGCCGTGAGATCTAGAGGTCCTGGGCTCGATTCCCAGCTCGGGCAAACCGTTATTGGGTTTTTCTATTAGGAAATTCTCAGTAGCAGCACGGAGTCTGGAACAGTGACGGAAAAGCGGCAATATTCTCACCCTCTATTAAGAAACCAACTCTATCTACCCCTTCGCATCGGTTATCACTATGTCAAGCCAGTACGAGTATATTACAGACTAAGGCTCGACCGAGATCTCGGTCTCGGTCTCGGTCTCGGCATTCTCGGCTACAAATCCAACCGAGAATTTTGTCTCGGTTCTCGGCTAATTACAGCCGAGATTCTCGGTCATGACCGAGATTGTAACTTTGTTCGGATCGGCATTCAAATTTTACCGCGCGTGGCCACGCGCCGCAGCGCGAAGTCGATCGGTGTAAGTGCGTGAGAGGCTGAATTGTGATTGGTTGAAGTCCCGTCTGGCGAACTGCGGCCGGCCGCCTTCGCCCCGTTCGAGTCTTTCGAAGTCCGAGTTCGAGTCTGCGCCGCCTACTAGCGTAGCAAGTGAACAACTCGACAGTCCCCAAGAACAAAATCTTATCTGCAAAATGCTCTACTGCAGTATAGAGTCTTTAAATTAAGTGAAAATATAAATATAAATTACTCACTCACATAATTTTTTTTTTAAGAAATAATTTTCTTTTTCTCAAATATATATTTTTTAGGTGAGTGAGTAATTGCAGCAGCATTTTGCAGATAAGATTTTGTTCTTGGGGACCGTCAAACTGTTTAGCAAAGCTGGACAATTGTATGACGAGAGGCGACACTCTTTGAAGGGCGAAAATGCCGAAAAATTGCTTTTTTTATGTTATAATATAATGTTATTGAGTACATCTCACACCTGAGATTTGCAGACGATATCGTCATCGTGGCTGAAACCGTTGCAGACTTGCAACAAATGCTGTCTGATCTGGCTGATTCTTCAGCACGCATCGGTCTCCGTATGAACTTGGATAAAACCAAGATAATGTTTAATCGGCAGGTTACACCGGAACCGATTGCGCTAGGCGGAGTAACTCTCGAAGTTGTTCAGGAGTACATTTACCTCGGTACAATAATACAAGTAGGTAGGAGCAACTTCGAGAAGGAGACCCAAAGAAGAATACAGCTGGGTTGGGCAGCGTTTAATAAACTTCGTCGAGTCTTTTCGTCACCCATACCACAAAGCCTAAAGACAAAAGTCTTTAACGAGTGCGTCCTTCCTGTCATGACATACGGAGCCGAGACGTGGACACTGACGGTGCGACTAATCCACCAATTCAAGGTCGCTCAGCGAGCTATGGAGAGGGCTATGTTAGGAGTTTCTCTGAAGGATAGGATCAGAAATGATGTTATCCGACAGAGAACCAAGGTTATCGACATAGCCCAAAAGATTTGCAAGCTGAAGTGGCAGTGGGCAGGTCACATCTGTCGCAGAACGGATAACCGTTGGGGGAAACGTGTTCTGGAGTGGAGACCACGTCTCGGCAAACGTAGTGTAGGACGCCCTCTGGCTAGGTGGGGTGACGATATCCGCAAGGTGGCTGGCAGCGGTTGGATGAGGAGGGCCGAAGATCGAGCCCAGTGGCGTGCCATGGGAGAGGCCTATGTCCAGCAGTGGACGTGAAAAAGGCTGTTGATGATGATGATAATGTTATTTAACTTTGATTATTAAAACAGTTAATTTTGTTAAACAATTAGTAGTGTATTAAAAAGTTAACAGTATTAAAAATCAAAAATTTCACGCTTTGTCTATTCTCGGTCTCGGCTCTCGGTCTCGGCCGAGATATCATTCTATTCTCGGTCTCGGTCTCGGTCTCGGCCGAGAACGAAAAGCCCATCTCGGTCGAGCCATATTATAGACATTTCGCAAGCTATGCCAAATAAAACTAATAGGGGTGAGCCTATTCCTTTTTTGGGGGAAAATTTCCAGACTTAATGCTACAACTTCATTAAGGAGGTTTCCTTGATTTTTTTTAAAGGATTCAATTAAAGACAAACTCTACAAAAAGCGTATTATGGAATTTCCGATTATACTGAAGATAATATGCCTGGGAGTAAGTAAATTGATCAGAATTTGGTTTGTTGCAACAGTTTGTATCGTTATGACATTTGTGATGTAAAATTGAAATAATGTAAATTTTTGACAATGTAAATATGTTGCTAATTTATTAAGAATTAAAAAAAGCATATGATATTTCTTGATACTCGGGAGTTTCTTGCCGTTTCTTCTCCACAGTGATAACACATTCCGAAGCGTCAATAGTTTAAAATTTTCGATTAAAAAAAAACTTGTAAAAGTCTATTGGAATAAAGAGTAATTTGACTTTGACTTAGACAAATAAGGATTTCGCAATGAGAAAAATAATAACAATGTGCGTCTGGACCAACAAATAGTAACTTAAAAAAGTCAGCATTATACTTCCACAACATAACGTTAGGATCTTAACATATTCGCTACTTTCTTTCCTTTAGAATCTAAAGTTTAGATTGTATTTGGAGCAACATACACTTGCCAGAAATGGTAGCTCGGCGGTAAGTGTTTTGTCAAAATTTGCATATGCTTTTTACTGGCTCAGTTTCCTCTATAGGTACTTAGATTGAATATTACACCGCGTTTCATAACATCTTCCATGTTGTACCATACGTATAAGAAAGTACGGGAGAGTTTTTGGTTTCATAAATTTCCAAATATATTTTTTTAGATAGATTTTTTATGATTTTTTTCGTGATGGCCTCGAGGAAGTCGTGATGGCCTCGAGGTTTAGGCACGCGGTCGAGAATCTCGACGGTCGCGGGTTCAAACCTCAGGCACACACCTCTAACTTTTCGAAGTTATGTGTGTATTCACAATGAATTATCACGTACTTTAACGGTGAAGGAAAACATCGTGATGAAACCTGCACACCTAAAAGTTCTTAGGAATTTCTTAGGTGTGTAGTCCGCCAACCCGCACACGCCAGCGTGGTGGACTAAGGCCTAAACCCTCTCAATGGTAGAGGAGGCCCGTGCCCAGCAGTGGGACGTATATGGGCTGATGATGATGATGATGATGATGAGATTTTTTATCATTTGTGTCCAATCTGTAATGGAATCCATGGCTGGTCTTTAACGACAACAGTGATATTAAAATTTGTAGTTTAATAGTACATCAAATGAAACGTAACGCCATCTATTGTAAATAATTAAGTAATAATAATAATAATAATAATAATTTATTTATTTCCAATATGTTTTGTTACAACAAAAGTAGTTCTTAATACTATAACATATGTATAACATAAATACTATTGACAAGATTTCAAGAGACATCTCACACTAGGCAGAGCCTGTATCGTGAGATGTTCTTTAGTTACTCGTTTACAATGCAATGTCTCCAGTGTAAATTAAATGTAAAGTTCAAAGTAAAAATTTAAATTAAATAACAAAGTGAAAATAAAAAATAAAAAACAAGAGGAAAAAATAATAATATAAAAACACAGGAACCTTATATGCTACAGTAAGAATTATGACTTAATCTAAAATTATGTGAGATCAGGTTTATAATAAATATGTGATTCGAAGAAAAGAGGTTTCATAAATTTTTCCGTATAATCGTATGTCCAGTTCAACAGACCCTTTTGTATTCTAACTTTAGCTTCTCTACTAGATAAATTAATTGTGTTAAATAGCTTATTAATACGGTTGTACACAAGTGGTTTTGTATAGCAGCTAAATCTTTTGGCAAAAACCGTACTAACATGCCTTTTCGGTACTTGAAAGATGCGCTTCCTGGTCAAAAACTCGTGGTCATCTGAAAGAAGAGCGTCTTTGTGTGCTAGAAGAGCTATTTTTAAAATATATAGTCGTCTAACGCTAAGGACTTGTGTCTCCTTATAGAGGTCACAAGTCGGATAACGAAATCGGACTCCTAACATAGTTTTGAGCACAGCACGCTGAGCTCTTTCTAATCTTAGCATTAGCGTAGTGGAAGCGCCTCCCCAAACAGATATGCAATAGGTAAGTATTGATTGGCATAAAGTAAAATAGACGGTTTTTAACAGTTTCATTGGCGCCACATCTCTTAGCAACTTCAGAACGTGTATCACTTTTCTCACCTTAGTACTAGTCACAGCAATGTGTTCATTAAATCTAAGATTTTCATCTATTACGACTCCCAGGTATTTAGTTGATTTAACTTTTTTAACATATGCGCAAGAATATGTAATATAATATATAATATATAATATATCTTCGAAGACATATCCACAAGAATGAGCTCTGAGGATTAGATCTGGCGGAGGAGCTGAGGCCGAGGATATGTTAAAACATAGGTAGTTGGTTTTGGCAACATTAAGGGTAAGCAAATTATTATTTAGCCACTCTGTTACATAGCCAAAACCACGTTGTGCAGCGTTAAATACCTCACTCCAAGTCGAACCATGAAAGATTACTACGGTATCATCCGCATAGTTAATTAAGTCTCCTTCAATAATTGTTCGTTGCATTTCCAAATCGTTTATATAGATTAGAAAGAGAGTGGGACCCAAAATACTACCTTGTGGAACACCATATTCTATATTTTGTGCATCGCTTACAATTGAATCCACCTTGGTGAATTGTTGCCTACCCCTAAGATAGCTTTCAAAAAAATTTAAACATGTGCCACGAATTCCAATGAGTTCAAGCTTCCGTAAAAGAATGGGGATCGAGACCGTGTCGAAAGCTTTTGCTAGATCTAAGAAAATGCCTAGACAATGATAGCCCTTATCAAGGTGCCCAGATACGATGCTTGTTAATAGGGAGACTGCATGTTCCGTAGATTTACCCTGACGGAAACCGAATTGTCTTTGTGATAGCAGGTTGTTGGACTCTAAAAAGTTTTTGAGTTGTTTATTAATTATTCTTTCCAGTATTTTTGAAAAGGCACTTAACAATGTTATTGGTCTATAATTGTTAGGATCGCTAGTATCACCTCCTTTGTGGATTGGTGTAACAACTCCAGTTTTCCATATATTGGGAAAAACACCGTTACTTATGCATAGATTGTAAATGTACGTTAGAGGCTCTACTATACAGCTTTTAACAAATTTGAGTAATTTACTGCTGATACCATCAATTCCCGGGGCAATATTGTCTTTTAATTGTGTGATCATTCTTTCAACTTCTGTTGGGTCAGTTGGATGCAAAAACAAGGAATGGGGCGGAGATTTTAAATTCTTTATTTTTAACGCTAATGTCTCTTGGCTTTCGTTTACTTGCGTGAGGATCTGGTTAGCTAGTCTTTTACCCGTGCCAGCAAAAAAATTGTTATAATTATTCAATGAGTCAATACCGTTACCTCCTGAGCTGCACAGATTTCGGGATTTAGATCTAGATGGCATTGTGTGAGTAATTGATTTAATAGCTGTCCATAATTTACTAGGATCGTTTTTGTTTATTTCTAATAGATTCTTATCATATTGCATTTTTACTTGCCGAATAAGATTATTGTAAAAATTTCTGTATCTCTTATAGATTAAAAGTTTTACCTGATCTCCAGGGTTTTTTCGGGCATCTATGTGCAATTTGTCTCTATGGGCGGCACATCTAATTAATCCAGCAGTCATCCATGGTTTAAGTATATGCTTCTTACGACTTAATTTAACAAAACTGGTATGTCGTTTTATAGTTCTTGACATAATATTCATGAAAGCATTGGAGGCCGCCGTTGGGCAACACATATCATAAACTTCCGACCAATTTGTGTTTTGCAAGTCGGACAAAATGGAATCATAATGCAATTTTGGAAGCAATTTTCCAGGACGAGAAGTTATTGGAGTTGTCGAGTTAATTCCTATCATTACCATGTCATGATCTGTAACTGGAAACGAGCAAATTACAGACTCCATGTCAATTTTTGATTTAGTTTTGGTAAAAATGTGATCAAGACATGAATCCTTCCGCGTAGGCTTATCAACAGCCGCTACAAACCCTAAGTGGGCCATAAGACACAGGTACTCGGAACAAGAGTCAGGATTATTAATATTAATGTTTAAATCACCTGCTATTACTTTGCAAGGACTGTTAGGCATATCTATTACTACAGATTCAAGCGAAAGAAGAAACCGATCTAAATTTTTAAATGAAGGAGACCTATAAATACCTAAACAGCTAATTAAATTTGGAATTCGCACTTCTAAGCAATTGGCATCTTCTATAATTGGCTCATTGACTATAGGCGACCAGCAATCCCTAACGTAAATTACTACACCACCCGATCGATTAATGAATTTTGTAGTAGAGAAACTGCAATAACTTTCCATTTGTGGGACTATTGAACTGTTTGTTATCCAACATTCAGTTAAAATTATAATATCAAAATTTATCCTTAGTCTCTTTAGGTTTACCAAAAAATCATCAAAGTTACTCTGCAAACTCCTAATGTTATATGTCATTAAATTAAATTTATACCGAGACAGAATGTTTCCACAGCAGTCAATTGTTTCCATTCTGTGGCATGGAATGTTAAAAGTTTTATCAATATCCTCTAGCAAGTTGATTAGTGCCATTAATATAATATAGGCAATTCATTGATAATAGAAAAATAGTTTTAGACCACAGAAGGAAAGCAATTACTGCAAAATTAATAACAGTAAACATGATGACAAAACACTTAAAAATGTAATGATATGTGTGATAAACTAGACTATACAATTTCCAAATAAACAAATTTACGAGTTCAGTGCTATCAACAATCATTTCACTGTAGCAATAGATAAGTGTAGAGAACATTCTTCTTCTAAACCATATGAAAGCGCATTCAGAAAAATTAAATATATTTAAAACGACAGCTTTAAAGAATTTCATTAAAATTATAAGAATTATAATTAAAATATACATCAAAAATTGTATGATTATGAGGTAATATAACAGTCTACTGTAGTACTGGCTCATCTTAAAATTAAAGTTAGCAAGCAGGATTGAAGTAAATACTCCACTCAATCCATTCGTTGCATATGCGGATTTATAATACAAACAAAATAAAAATAGGTACCTGGAATTATAATTAATTATATGAATCGTAGTCTTTTTTGTTCCTATTTTATGAATTACTCTTAGGGCTGTGCTCAGTAGAAGTGGAAGTGAATTATCAATACTCTAGTCGATTATAATTAATATGTGTAGTGAATGAGTATGTTCATTGTTTGGAATATAAATGTAAAAATCTTCATTCAAATTATATAGTTCGCTGTTCGCCATCTTCCAAGAAAGTTGTCTTTTATTTATAACAAGTGAACTGAAATACAGTTCTATAATTTGAAGTCCTAAAGTACACATAACTCTCTTTCCATAAGTATCGTTTCAACTTAAATCAACGTTATTCCGACTAAAATAAAAACAGGATCATGAGAAACAAAATTTTATTCCTGCTCAACTAAGCTTCCCACACGGCGATGTAGTTTAAAATCCCGGTGGCATTCCAAACTCCATCTTGGTGGTTATCTAAATAAAATTTAAACGTTAATCGGTAAAAAACTGTTAACGACATGGAAGGTGTGCGCTTCAACGGTGACACAGCGCCGCGGCGAACTATACACATTTAGTATAAAATTACGTTTCTTAACCTCTACTTGTAAATGTTTAACATCCTATAAATTGTTTCTGCTTTGCAAATTAAAAATATCTAACGTAAATTTTGGTAAAAAGGAAACAAAAGAATCAGTTTTGAGTTTTTCTTCTGTTCTGCTCTCTCTATAAAGTGATTTATGATAGTGCAGAATGTTGCAAGGAACTCAGCATTAAAATTATTAGATAATTCTTTAACGGTCTTATAAATGTTTTAGTTTTTTGTAAACTTCAATGTGTTATTTCTCGCTTCCTCTTTCTATACTTCTTTCACCTTTGTCCCTGTAATGTCCTGGTGTCCAAGGTGGTTCTTATTAATAATATTAATAACGCTTAGTTTCAATAGCGTCTAGCGCACCCACTCGGTCCAATATCAGGCGTAGTATCGGTTCACTAACCGGTTTAAGTGGGGAACAATGCTTATATTATAGTTTATTTTCACGTCTACCTTACAATTTATAATACATATAATATTACATCTACACTAAAGCAGTGATGGCCTCGAGGTTTAGGCGCGCGGTCGAGGATTTCGGCGGTCGCAGGTTCAAACCCCAGGCACACACCTCTGACTTTTCGAAGTTATGTGTGTATTCATAATGAATTATCACTTGCTTTAACGGTGAAGGAAAACATCGTGATAAAACCTGCACACCTTAAAGTTCTTAGGAATTTCTTAGGTGTGTAGTCCGCCAACCCGCACTAGACCAGCGTGGTGGACTAAGGCTTAAACCCTCTCAGTTGTAGAGGAGGCCCGTGCCCAGCAGTGGGACGTATTTGGGCTGATGATGATGACATCTACACAACATACACTACAGCAGAATAATTCTAAAAATTATTTTTTAGAATTAAACTAATGAATATTTTTGCTACTTGTCCTTTCTGTCCGTATCCACCTTCTTTATAGCTCCCGGTGTTAGCCGAACGAACTCGTGCTTACAAATCAACGAGCACATTACTCGGACGCATTACGTATCTCGTCGCGGGACTTTCCTTAACTATAAACTTATTATTTATAATATCTGTGCCACTGATACTTTTATTAGCTCTGAGATTTCATCTGTGGTTTAGTTTAAATACGACTTAAATAGTCTTAATAGGTCATAAAAGATGGCATCTTACTTGGCATGATTGTGTGAAAGAACGAGAGATAGTCGGCTTTTGCCACTTGATGGTATTTTCTTTTGTTGTTGTACTTTTCCGTCATCATCATCATCATCATTAGCCAAAACACGTCCATTTCTGCGACAA
Organism: Hemaris fuciformis; assembly: GCA_907164795.1. Lineage (NCBI taxonomy): Eukaryota > Metazoa > Arthropoda > Insecta > Lepidoptera > Sphingidae > Hemaris > Hemaris fuciformis. Next base: position 15,682,913 of record OU015438.1, on the reverse strand, counting down.
AGGGCTCCCCCAAGATTTTCTACTTTGCCATACCGGGCTAAAATGGTCAAAATGTACACACAAAATTGACGTCTTCAATTTGTTCCAATTATCGTTTTATATTCGTTTTAGTATTTCAATTAGAATTACAGCTACATTCAATTTAAACTAAAACTCATACATGGTAAAATAACTAGATCTGAAGACTACGTTTCGTTCAGGGTACGAGGGCCAAATGAGGGTCAGGGGCCTTAACTCCTTTTCTTCCTTTTACCCATATCTCGTCATCCAAAACCGCCAACCTCAGAGAAAATTTCAAAAGCCACTATTCTTGTAGCTCTCTAGGTCGTATTAGTATGCAAACATTATAATGAATGTGATAATGATTAAAGAAGAAAGAAAGCTTAGTCTTTTTAAAAAAAAATCTCAAACGTGTTAGTTTAAATACTTTTCTTTATAATCCTTTATCCATTACCTAACTCTTAACTTAACCTTACTGTTAACGTGTAACGCTTTTGGGCTTTTATGGAAGTACCACTACTGATGTCAATATACATCGCGGTAGCATCACAGATTCTCGGTAAACCGTCTAGCCGATTACGTAGAATTACGGGGGCATCTTTCAAAAGACTTTTAATAAAAGTAAAGATTACAGACACTGAGCACAAAAAGAAGCGGCCGAGACGTTTCACAGGTAATCTGACTTGATTTACTTCGGCCCCGGTAATGTCGTATTACGGCGGTCGCGCACGCTTCCAACACACTACGTAACGCCACTTAATTTAGAATACCCTCATTTAGAACTCCAACACCAAAGAAACACAATAATACTGAATTTAGACAGAATATTTATAAAAGTACACTTTTTAATACCTGTTTTGTGATGGCCTTCACTATCACACTCTTGCCTGTTGATAGTAGTACATTTCTGAACCTAGATTTTTCCGGGCCTGTTTTAAGACCTACGTAGTAAGAGATGAGCCAATTGCCTTTTTTCGGACATTTAAATTCACCGTGCTGTTGCTGAGAATTTTCTAATGGAAAACCCCAGTGGCCCTTTGTCTGACTCGGGACAAAAACCGGAGATTTCTAGATAGCACGACAAACACTTGGGCTGTGAGACCAACGTGGCATTAAAGTCTTAAACAGTCAGTATATTGCGATCAAAATGCCATTTCATATCTACACTTTCAATCCGATTTGTAAATAGCCCAGAGCAATTTCATTTTGCCACTTTTACTCCAATACCATACGCAGTATAAGTACTCTATTAACACACTAACCTTCAACAAGGTCACTGAGTAACTAAAACACAAGCCAGTCAAACATTTAACCTATTAAGTAAACCGCAAACGTATGCGCTGAAACATGTTCAAATAAAACACTACAAATTACAAACTACGTAATTAACACAAACAAAATATATTTGGCTTTAATAAAGGCTAAGCGAATAAGCCGATGTATAAAGTGTCGCTGCAGCGGCGTCGCGTGGCGTGCGTATAATCTACCCGTATCTTTATCCTAATTTATTTCCATTTGAGAAACAAGTATTAACGGATTTAGAGTGTTTAGTGTTAAAATGGCTGAATATGGACTTATTTTAAATCTATCTAATGGCGCTTCTCGATTTCACGTCTTAATAAAATGAGAAATGCGCTCGACACTCGTAAATTATGCACAAATAATACAAATGCTTCTGGAGGCGTCAATGCTTTATTTTTTTGTGGGCTGAGGGTGTTCGGTGAGATATGACTTTGAATAAGTGTTTAATAATATAAAATATTCTTTACCTTATTCTTCACAGTATGAAATCTTTACTAAACAAAGACAGAAAAATTAGTGCTCTAGGTCCAAGACTATACACGAATAGAATAAGAGGGTAAAATCAAAATATGATGACATTTGTTGCGTATACATTTGATCTATCTGCTGACTTTCATACAAAAGAGTAAGAGTTAAAATTTGGTTTAAAATTAAAGTTACGAATGATAAAAAATAAAATTGTTTTTGCGATGCGATTATTTGGAAGGCACCTCAAAAATATCATTTAGGCGCGATTTAATAGAAGATGAATTCATCCAAGCCAAGCTAGAAGAGGTCGCTTTAATATAAAACAAAAGCCTTTTCTCGCAAAATCAAAATTAATTCGGCGAGTCTTTATTGTATTAAAAAGCGTATTGAATATGACCCGAATCGTACGTAGAAAATCTTCTACGATAATATACGGCGAAGTATTTCGACCCTATTTTAAATATAGGTTACCGGAGGAACAACGACGGCCATTTTGTTTATTACAACGCAACACAAAATGGTGGCGCTACAATTCACGCCGACAGCAAGTAAATTATTACCTGCTTTTGTTTCACTATCGGCTTTTAATTTACTGCTATTCTGCGACTTATTATTGTTTTAAATAACGTTTGAATATTTAAAGGATATACATAAGTACTGACGGGCATAAAATTACTAAGTTTAATTAATGGAATATTTTGAGTTTTTATATTGGCATAACTTTCGGTACGCATTGTCATATAAGGTGCCAGTGTCCCGATATTGACCAACGCTGTCATCTGTATAGGCTAAAGTAAAATCCAGTAAGTATAGTCTTCTGAAAACCATAGGTAGGTGGTAGGGACCACATAAAACTAACATAATTAATATTGTTGTCCTTGCGATCTCCTCTCACTGTGCCAACAATTTATAAAGACAAGTACACCTACAATGATTATTTCTAGGTGCTTAAGTACAGCAGTTCATTTCATCATCAGCCCAAATACGTCCCACTGCTGGGCACGGGCCTCCTCTACAACTGAGAGGGTTTAAGCCTTAGTCCACCACGCTGGCCTAGTGCGGGTTGGCGGACTACACACCTACGAAATTCCTAAGAACTTTTAGGTGTGCAGGTTTTATCACGATGTTTTCCTTCACCGTTAAAGCAAGTGATAATTCATTGTGAATACACACATAACTTCGAAAAGTCAGAGGTGTGTGCCTGGGGTTTGAACCTGCGACCGTCGTAATTCTCTACCGCACGCCCAAACCTCGAGGCCAGCAGTTCATTTACCATTACGAAATCCTGTAGGTTATTTGTCAAAAATAAAATCGTTAGTATTTTGGAACGGTATCAAAATATTCATAGCAAATACTGTATGGAAATTGTTATTTTTGTAATCTTCAATGGCTCATGAGCACAAATGACTCATTCTCAAACATACAAACTCAAATCCATGTATAGATTCTGCTCCACATATGATAGATATTGTAATTTGTTTGTTCACGAGGAGATTCCTTTCATTATGCATCCATGCTTCATAAAATATGCATCTAAAATGAGAAAAATGTGTCGCAGTGTAGCGGGCAACATTACCCATTCACAATGGGATTATGTCCTGCGTCCCATTCTTCCGAAACTCGACTGTCTACCTTTATAAACAAAGTTAAATTTACCTCGGCTTTTGCAAATTGTGTAACCTTTTATAAGGAATAAAAAACAGCATCATAATCTGGGCTTCCACTATGAAATACACACGTCGTCGGTTCGCGTTAGTTTTCCAAATAAACTGTAGACATACCTTAGTTTTTGAAAGGAATCGTTGCCACAACTCCGGGGCCCGGAGAAACGCAAATGTCGCGTCCCTAAATAAAATTTACGACACGCTTGTGACTCGGTCTATCAAACTCTGTTTGTATTTGGGTAATTTTTATATTAATAATTTGTTGTACGTCGGTATATGATTAATGAAAATACGATATTATTGATTGTAAAACCCTTTCAGCTGTAGAGGCCGTATATGGGCTAATGATAATGATGGTTATTGATTGAGTTATATACAATCGAGTAACTACTAAAGTATTGACAGCCCCGTGGCGCAGTTGGCTAGACACCAGCTTGCGAAACGAGAGGCTGCGGGTTCGATCCCCGCACCGAGACAAATATTTGTGTGCTCCACAAATATTTGTTTCGGGTCTGGGTGTTTGTGAGACCGAAAAGTCTCTCGTAGTTTCTGATACCCACGACACAGGACTTGTATCCTAGTGTGGGGTCAGAACTATGTATGTGACTGTTGGGTGTATTTATTTATTTATTTATTAAGATTCAATAACTTGTAATTCACATTTTACACTCAATAAGTCAAAAAACTCCAAAGAGAAATCTACAATAACGTCGCTCTTAATTGTAAACATAATCAAACATTATTGCGACCGTCCAGGCTTCTACAATTAAACTGTTCTTTTAAAACTCAACTCACCAATTCCTCTTAAACATCGTTCACTTCAGCCAATACAAGCGATGTTTCAACTCCAGCAATACCGTTGGAAAAGTCGAGAGCAAATACCAACATATCCACAATAGAAAACCTTTAAACCCACTTTTATCCCGGCACAATTCTCCCAATTCAACGGCAGCATCCGGCATCAGTTATGGAAACGAACGCGCGACGACGTGCGATCATGAAATTCAAATCGCACTACAATATTGTTTCGGATGTTCTTACGGTAACTGGCGCAGAGCACTCTTATTCTATTGTATCCTCTATTCCACACGGTCTAGCTTTCATTTGCTAGTGGGTTTTTGCGAAACTTTAAACGAGGGAAATATGTGATGAGAATTCAGCCATTGATGGTACAACAACTTGACACCTTAAGTGGTTTGCGAGTTTAAAGATTTAGAACGATAAACTTTTTTTCATTTTAGACAGGTACGACTTACTTGTATTAAAATAGTATGTTTGTAAACTAAATATAAAAACTTGTAGTTGATTTAATGATCTAAGAGACAACATAACTAGATAGAATATTGTCAGACGACAGATAAAAAGGTGGGGCGTTTGATTTGGGGGTTATTTCAACGTAAATATTAAGCTATATTGGAAATCGTATCAATTTTTTTACACATGTTTAAAATTTCTCTATGGACTTATTTCTGACTCCTCCATATTTTAAGCAGGTTTATAGGTAGGCAGAAACTAGTAACATATATATCACCAACACTTTCTCAACAACACCTTTATATACAATATTATGATCATAATGTAAGAAGCCCATAGCTACGACCTAGCCTGTACGAAACGGAACATGTATTAATAAGTCAGGAATTAGCTGGAGCCGATACCGAGACAAAAGACGGTCATGTACAGTCTGGCATAGCAGAGATAGCCACAACAATGTTCGTACGAGAGGCGGGCGATAACGCGTAGGCAGACCCACACGGCTCCGCAGTCTTATCTCAACAATAATCACTTTGAACAACCGAGTGGCTCACGATTACGATCTTAAATCCCCGGTAAATCTATTCCGAAGGTTATAATGCGGAGGGGAAAAAATATATACGAATAATTTCATCATACCACTCCCCTTGTTGATTGCGAAATTTCAATCAAGCTCGTAAATGGTGTACATTTTCGGATCGACACTCGAGATTTTTTTGGAGTTGCAACATTGAAACATCTTGATACAGAACATTGGACTTTTTTGCAAGTGTACAAGAGCTATATTCGTTTGTTGCGGAACACCCGATGCATTCTATAAGTCAGGCGACGATTGCATAGTATTGGACGCAGATTTATTTGGGACATTCAGATGGCAATTCTAGCAGTGACTTATTTATTATATGGCCTACGCTAATTATGTAGGGATGAAGGGATTAGTGCCGAAATGTTGGATCCATCTGCCGTTAGCTCTGTAAGCCCTCGTTCACTATTAGAGTATTTTGACGAACGTATTACAAAACACAAGATTACAAGTACATAATATTTGTTTTAATTATAAATACTTATTACTTAGTAATCCTTACTCGAATTAAATATATAATTGCAAGACATGTAGGATCAAAAATTTTTTTCAATGCGTCAATTGTATGTAATAAATAAATCAATAAATAAATACACCCAACAGTCACATACATAGTTCTGACCCCACATGAAGATACGAGTCTTGCGTCGTGGGTATCAGAAACTACGAGAGACTTATCGGTCTCACAAACACCCAGACCCGAAACAAATATTTGTGGATCACACAAACATTTGTCTCGGTGCGGGGATCGAACCCGCGGCCTCTCGTTTCGCAAGCTGCGCCACGGGGCTGTCAAAATAATGTAATACTTGGTTAAATAGATAAACACAAGCCTATAACTTCAAATATATATATACAGCGCTGAATTCCTACAAATCCATGTTGACTTCTATTAAATCTCCGTCATTAAATACCACATAACAAGAAAAAAGTATTGTATTTAAATAATGAAAATGTTTTTATTAAAAAAAATATTCTCGAGACTTCTATGGAATATGGATCTTGCGCTTTCATTTCGCAACATGAATATCTCTTGTAATAGCTGAGGCAATGAAGTAAATAATATAATAAATTGTCTTTTTAACTTCACATACATTTGTTATTCTTAAAGAGAATTCAAAAACACGTACGTGGACTCACTCACAATATTTGTTTTAAAATTATAATAAGCAATAATTGTACCTCTGCCTAATCTTTTGGGGGGTGAATGTGTGAATATATGTATATTAGTGTACTTCAAACTAAAATATGTAGTACTAATACCAAAAAGCCAGAAGCCAGTTCCAAAACCAACCATGCTACTAACTTCCATTGTTCATCTACAAAAAGATAAAAACTTTGTAGTCCCCCGTCGCGTCTGTTAAAGCTTACTACAATAATAATGAAACTTTAATTTGGCTCCAAACAAGCACCCTTTCAGTTTCCATATTAAAATCATGATCTCACCAAGGGGTCAAATAACGCATAGCTGCATTTCAGCATTAACTTTTCGGCACGTTACTTTGCGATGTTACTAATAGTGATCATACTTGAGCTTCAATTTCGTCTGAACCATCCATGCTACGCAAATTTAAGCAATCGCCCATAGCCTCAACGTCTATTTTGGTTAGACGCGCGTCAAAAATATCTTCAAATTGTATTTCTACTACATGTGCTTAGGTATCTGAGACTTATACTGTAGCGTTTAGGGTTGCTATCTCATTAATAGCGTCGCGTGATTTATGATGTTTCGCGTCTGGGGATCGGGAAGCACGCGTAAGCACGTGCCGAGCGCTCCCCGCTGCTACGCACTCGTTGCTCCGAGAACTGTACCAGTCTGTAATTACACACAAATTAGACAAGATTTATAGAGGGGTGGGGAACACCTTGGCAACTATAGAAGGTACTAATAACGGGTGGCCAAGTTCGATATTGCGATTAATCGAGGTAACTGCTCCCTCGCGGTAAGCGGAATAAATTACCAAGACGTTGACGTGAACAAAACGTCTCGTGTCTTTGTACGTAGTTAACTGCATATTTCTCGGCTTGTTTGGGGTTGTGGAACTGATTTTGGTTTGATTTTCGAATTTTAGTCTAAGCAAGAACTGAGTTTAATAGACTATAATGAAAAATGGAGAAAGGAATAAACTTCGCTTAAAAATTATGTTTAGGCCTAAGTAAGGGCCTCACTATGGTTAAGAAGTGATTAGTGATTCCGAACATCAATAATTACACATTCTTAACTCAGCTATAATGTCTCACTGTTATATATTACCAATTATGAGAGTGCAATGCTACTCAACTGGCAATGTAAATACGAGCAGTTCTGGCAGATTATTGACCGTCAGTTTTTTGCTGGCCTGATCTCGCCAGTCTTTCCTTACCATTTTACATCCACCAGTTCAATCTTCCTATTGACAGGTAATAAATATCAGAGATGGTCAAAACAGGACACTCCTAAATCATTCAGAAATGACACCATCACATGTAACTGGAGAGTGAAACGTGCATTAACCTTTTAAATCCGATTTTACGATATCGTAAAAAATTTACAGCGACAACACCCTTTGACACGGCGGCCGCGCAGAAATGTTTGACAGCTCCATTTAACAAAATGTGGACATTTGGCAAACAATAATGGCAGTTTTAGTGCGGCCTTTTCATATTTTTATGGCGTGTTTATTGGCCGTTGTGAGGCGTCGGCATGCCGCGGGACATCGTGACTCATCCCATCAGGTACGGCGTGACATTCTTGGACAGTTTCGGGTTAATGAGCATTGTCGTCAGCTACTCGGTCCCATTGCTGATAGTGATAAAGATGATAAAGTCAAGAATTTGCTTTTTGTGGAAGAAATATTCCAAAGTTACAGAGAAATTCTGTTGAATGCGTGACTTTTGTATATCACTGACTAGGATATCTGTTGGGGGTAAGATCCTGTATTACGACTGCTAAGTTTGTGTTATGACAAAAGGAACATTGTAAAGGAATCTGCATTAATTCTTCTTGATGAACTAATTCTTGTCAAATATATATTAGCCATATTCAAATTAAATACTCACTCTTTGAAGAATTACGTTTTTGCATTGTTTATTTGAATTTTTGTGTTACAATTTTATTCAAAGTCTACCACGGCATAAAGCGATGCCACCACATTCGCATCTAACCGTACAGAATCTATTAAAAATAAAACAGTAAATATCCTGCGCCAATAAATATTGTACTTTTTTCCTCATATTGGCCTTCGATGGTGATGAAATCATCACTATTTACTGGAAGATAATCACTGTTTGCCCAGTCATCAATCTCATTTCTGTCAACAACACTATCTGTCGCATTATTTGAACACACACATAATTAAAGCAACATTTCCGAAAAACCGACCAATTTCAAAAGCGCACATCCCACGCGAAACATCCTGAGAGTCATAAATTTTAAACTAACAAGTATAATACTAGGATCCACTACCTGCAGCAAACCCCTCGAAAGGAAATAAAAACTTATCAAGGGAACTTTGTTCCCCGTTATCTTAGGGGCAAGTAAACACTTTTTATTTTATGGCCACCCGCGGTTTTATTACCATTCGACTGGGAGTACGTACTGCAATAGTTTTGTGGGAACTATTGTTGTTTAAGTTGCGTCGAGGTTTGCACATCTTGCGGAGGTTAGCTTCTTTGAACGCAGCTGTTGTACTTAGCGAGGAAGCATTTAGTAAAATGCTGAAAATATTTGAGCATTCTGCTTTACTTTTAAAATGCATGCACCATTTTATTAAGAAATCAGAATAAAGGTCGAAATAAGCATGTTGATATAACTATGTTTATGCTTTCAAACATAAGATGTCAATTACTGGTTACTGAACGGTCCGAAAGATTAATAGCACAACTTGTTGGACGGGTTATCGTGCATTTATTACGCATTATATAAAAAATATACACGACTAAATTAACTTACGGATGTGCGACTCGATACTCGACCCTTAAAGCAGATACTGTGCTTTTAAATCTTAATAAATATTCACCTTTAATAAAGTAGCTTGCTTGTTAAATGTTCTTATATATTTAAGTTGTAACTCCATAGTTAAATTCAGATGTGAAATATTATTCTCCAAAAAAACCGCAATGAAATATTTTTATATCGTCTCACGAAAATTGTCTGAGTGAGTCAATGCATAGTCAGACAGGATTAGTAAAAGTCTAGACCGTTGCGTTAATATTTATCAGACGGACATTACTTAATCTAACAAATAAAACCACTTCAATAACAACATTACTTAGTCTGCATTACGATGAAACTTCAGGAAACTGCTCCCCGAAAACAGGAATTAATGTTAATACCGTTACACCATCATGGTGCCCCATTATTCCTTTTATACGATTTTTATTTCTACTTAAAGCCTTCGAAGGAGTGGTCACTGGTACCCCAGCATTAAATACACCCAATTACTCAACCAATTCCATCATATCGATTAAAAATCTGCCCCATCGCATGCTTCCTTCACATTTACAGCCCTTGTGCCCAAGCGAAACATTGGAACGGCCCTACATATCCCATCTATAAAGCCTTATCATTTTTATACTTTAACCCTGTCTTTCAGAGCGTTGTAAATGTCTCTATTCCCTGAACTATATATAAATCCTTCGAATGATATCGTTAGCGATAACGTAGGATTTACAACTATGGTGTTTAGCCCCCTTTGCAGCAGTTGTTCCGGTGCATTGCAGGGATCCAAAAATTCCTGCTTTTGGTTCCTGTGTATGTATATAGTCCACATTGTTTTTCATATTAATTTTATTCTACAAATACACTACCGATTACTGCAAAATGTATTTGTTTCATATTTCACAGTTGCTATATTTCAACTAACTAACTAACTAAGGCTTAAATCCTCTCAGTTGTAGAGGAGGCCCGTGCCCAGCAGTGGGACTTATTTGGGCTGATGATGATGATATTTCAACCTTTATTGCTTCGTTCGCTATTTTGTACCTCTTATTTCTTTGTATACTGTCTTGACTTAGGTTTGAGACATTAATTTGAAAAGATTTTCAAATTCATCGTGCATAATAGCAACATGATTTTATTTAAAAGAGCAAATAATGTTACCAATCATGAAGTGAAGTAATTGGCTCATTACATTCATTTAAAACTGAAAAAGACAATACTATATCATAAAACATAAGCGCTATTTGCACCATCAATACAAATTCAGAGCTCACTAATTAATCCAAAAATGTCGACATTAAACCACCGAATGAATTCTAAAACCTCATTATTAATTGATGAATAGAGCGTGGTGAATCAATTAATTAGTGAGCCGATGGGTAAGCACTGTGTAACAATCGATACGGGGGTCACCGTCTAGGTGTTCATTTAAGTTAAGATTGGACTCGAGATTAAACGGCCGAAGGTTTTGCCCCAATTTCTGTGGGACAATATCCCGGAATATAGCGGGATAATATTTAGGATACATTTTGCTTAGTTGTCTTTTGTTGTGTTGTCAATTTTGTATGATGTATTATGCATGTTACATCAATTATTAAGAAATGATGTGAAAGATTCATAAAGTCTTTATTATTGAATCTATACAAATAAATATATATTGTCTCGTTTAATAAACAATTTACTATTAAAAATATTTTTGTACTGAAACTTTAAATTAATCCGTCTGTTTCTGAAAACCCAGTTAAAATCACAGTCAGATTTAATCAAAACGAAGGCAATCACCGCTAATAGCAAATTTCAACTTTATTAAATAATATTGAAATCGAACAACATAAAATGATTTCGAAGTCGCTACAAAACACATGATATTCGAGACGCGGCAATCGAAGTCTACACGTCTATGTCTTCAGTGTACAAGCCCTCAAATAATCGCTCCTTCTTCTCGACTCGGACCCCAAGTAGTGTCGAGGGGCATTATGCCTTCTTATCGGCACTCGTTAGTCGCCCCTAATAAAACCATCCCCTGTAATCTTAAGGGTTGTTGCAATTCTCTCGAATTTAATAAGTGTAACTTTAAAAACAATAACAATTTAGCATGCCGTCTGTCGAGAGATCTTTTAGCTCTTATTTACCATTCGGAAGGGTTTTAAGAGGGTTGAAAGCGAATATTTGCACCCCCTTCGTATAATCAAAACACTTATTTGGATGCTACTTTGCGCCGTGTAATGGAGATTTTAATCTTATTTGATGTCTCTGTGTATGTATTTTCATATGGGATTGAAAGTTGGAAGGAATACTCCTGAATAATTTACATACTCGTATATGTATTAGCTATGTACTCGCGAATTTTAGTTGTAGAATTATAACTTTATTAGTTCGATCTATCTCATCATTGTAGTGTACATGTAATATTAATAATAAATTGTAAAGTAAACGTGAAAATAAATTATAATATAAGTGCTTTTCCCCACTCAAACCGGTTCACTACTACCTCTGATATCGGACCGAGTGGACGTGGCAGACGCTATTGAAACTAAGCTTTAGTAGTTTTATTTATACAAACCAAACCTGAAACATCTGGACATAACAATCATCATCAGCCCAAATACATACGTCCCACTGCTGGGCACGGGCCTCCTCTACAACTGAGAGGGTTTAGGCCTTAGTCCACCACGCTGGCCTAGTGCGGGTTGGCACTTGGTCGATCTATCTGCTGGGCGGTATTTAGCGTCTAAAATTGAGAAAAACTAAGTAATAAGAAGGTAGGGTCGAGACAAGATTGCTAATACTATTGCCTCACTCGATGGTCTAATGTCTTCCGAGTCACAAGTCCTTTTTCTCTATAATTTGATGATCTTAAATAATTATGCAGGTTGGTGGAATGAAATTATATTAAAATATAGTTTAATATAATTATGAAAAATAACGATTTAAATCATATTACTCGTACAATAAGCCAATAATGCATTCAATTAAAGTTAAGCTATGAATTTTATACATTACACTCGCAAGTAAGAGGGTCATAAAGATCAAAACTCCAGACCATAAATCTAATAAAGTGCGATATAAACTTATAAAGTTTAATATGGAAGATGACGCAGCGTATGCACTCTACCCCCGTCAGCAATATCAGCGTGATGATACCAACCCACGTCACAAATACAATTATTATTAAATCCACATGTCGATAAACCATTATTTTAGATTCACTGCCACTGGAACCGTTCTATTCATAACGCTTTGTGACACATGGACAGGCAAAATGGTCAATGATAATTTACATGGTAAAAAATTTCCATAAGCTTACGCCTGTATCCCATTTAAGGTACCACTTTGCCCAAATTAATTGCTGCCATCATCATTCATACGTCCCACTGCTGGGCACGGGCCTCCTCTACAACTGAGAGGATTTAGGCCTTAGTCCACCACGCTGGCCTAGTGCGGGCTGGCGGACTACACACCTAAGAAATTCCTAAGAACTTTAGATGTGCAGGTTTCATCACGACGTTTTCCTTCACCGTTAAAGTAAGCGATAATTCATTGTGAATACACACATAACTCCGAAAAGTCAGAGATGTGTGCCAGGGGTTTGAACCCGCGACCGCAGAGATTCTCGGGTGTACTAATAAATTACTTGTCACCCGTCCATTCTGTGTGTACATTACTTACGACGCTGAGTCAGCAAAACGTGGTGCAGTGTTTGCGGCGCGCTGGTGCCAATGGTGAACGAAATTTTACATCGCACCGGTCCACGGCAAATCTATTGATTATTCATTAAGTTCCCTTAACTTGCGCTGCGGGTCTCGCCTCTAAGACGTATTATTGCATTGGCTTGCATTTGCTTTTGTTATTTTGCAAATGGTGGCAAATCTCATGACGGAGTTGTAGGAAAAATCCTACGGGTGATTTTGTTGATGTTTCTTAGTGTAGTAATATGTATTTAGTTTACGAAACTGTAAATACGAGTGTCAAATCTTTTTTACGCTTTTACTTTTACGCTGGACTGATTTTGATAACTTTGCGTTCATCATCATCATAATCATCAGCCCATATACGTCCCACTGCTGGGCACGGGCCTCCTCTACAACTGAGAGGGTTTAGGCCTTAGTCCACCACGCTGGCTTAGTGCGGGTTGGCGGACTACACACCTAAGAAATTCCTAAGAACTTTTAGGTGTGCAGGTTTTATCACGATGTTTTCCTTCACCGTTAAAGCAAGTGATAATTCATTGTGAATACACACATAACTTCGAAAAGTCAGAGGTGTGTGCCTGGGGTTTGAACCTGCGACCGCCGAAATTCTCGACCGCGCGCCTAAACCTCGAGGCCATCACTGCTTATAACTTTGCGTTCAGACGTAAGTAAATAAATAAATACACCCAACAGTTACATATATAATTCTGATCCTACACTAAGATACGCGTCTTGTGTCGTGGGTATCAGCAACTACAAGAAACTTTTCAGTCTCACAAACACCCAGACCCGAAATAAATATTTGTAGATCATACAAACATTTGTCTCGATGAAATTATCGAACCCGCGGCCTCTCGATTCACAAGCTGGTGTCTAGTCGACTGCGTGACGGGGCTGTCTTGGAAACGAATATTTTACGCCTCATTTTCTCCTCTTTTTAGACTTTGCAAGCATTTTTAGTAACAATGACAGTCAAAATGTAACACGATTAAACACTATAGACATAAGATAAAAAATACAATGCGAGTTACAACGCGAACAATTCCCTCACACGCAGGACACATATCTCTAGTGAAGTTCCCATTGGAAAACTTACTTGTCGCAGTCCGGGGAAACTAAATCAAAAGAAATACCAGGTGGGTGTTAGAAAGCAGCGTTACGAGATTTATTTATATTGTTATTTTATCAGAAACAACACAGTGAGTCACAACGCCGATGTTGCGTACGGCCAGATCGAAATCTTAAGGGTAGACTAGAATACTTTTCATTCTTTTTAAATTGAGCCGTTTTTGATGTGTTTGCTATAGAGTAGGAGATCCTGTTTATGGACTATTTGAATCTTCTGAAAAATATTACTGAGGGATTTATCAAAAAATGAACAGCAATTATGTCCACTACTGTCTTCTTATTTATTTTTCTTTGGATCCGTTATTGCAATACCCTTGCACAAACATGCCTGCAAAAGGCTGTTAGTTATAGATAAAATCATAAATTTTCAAGTCTATCTATAAAACAAAGTAATTTTAATCAAAGTAATGATACTTTCCATAGATAAAAAAAGTAAAATCAGCGTAACATGCATCAATCATTAAACGAAGAGCTCAAAAAATTCATATCCAATACTTCAATTTACTAAAAATGGCGGACTTAGTCAGCCGCATTCAAAGCAACATTTTATAAAAAAAACGTACTGCTCGGTGCTTTTGCGCTGGTGGTATTAAAGTCTGGTTTTGATGACTACACATGCCTCGTGGTTCTTTTTCAATGCTCTATGCTTTGTGGCCATTGATTACTAAGCCTCACGAACGCGTTTGGATCACTGGAATATCTGTCTGAGTAACTTACAAAGGGATTGTATTAATGTCCCTCTTTTTGATGGAAACTATGTCAACTCGTTGGCTTAGTTAGATGCTAGGGCTTCACGAAGGGCCGGTATCAACTACCAGATCTTTTTTGGTTTTTTAATTTTATTACTAAGCTAAAAACGTGAACGAGCTTTCTTGTTGAATCAGTGATAACGATAGCTCATAAGGACATCATAGAAATGATATTGTGTATTTAGAGCTAATAATGCGGTATTATAATATTGAATAGAGAATTTTTTAATAGATATTAAAGCTATGGCTAAGATAATAGAATATAAATGACGATTGATCGGATGAAAAAACAAACTCGGTTTTTCGTCACATTTCTGCATTTGAGGTATTTTCAACGTCATTTTCCTCTTATTATTCCCATTTTTGACGTTCGAAGACCAGGACTGCACGTTCGAAAGCTTATTATTTTAAACTTTGTTTCAGATATAATTTATTTATTTATTTATTCAATTAGCACGGTTGCACCATTTACACTAATCGATTAAACTATAAAATACAAAAAATCATAAAAATAACGAACACAAACAATGACAAAAAATAACGATTAATATACAATTTAAAAACAAAATAGTGAAATAAGAAAATTAACATTATATAAAATTAAAGTACAATAAAACATCCAAGAAAATCAATTGACAATATAATTATAAACACATTCATTCATCACACATTCATTTCACAGAAACGCAAACATTCCGACAAAATCGCCTTCCATTCCTCAGTAAAGATATCGCAGTGTTGAGCACTGTCCATAATAATCAACTTATAATCAAAGACAGCTACATATATAATTCTGCCGAGAAGTAACTAAATCGTAAAGAACAGTCCTCTATGTATAAAAATAAATCCGTACCTTGCCCAGTGTGTCGCGCTAAGTAAAACATATAACAGAAACAAAGGACAATAGTTGTTGAGAATCGCTCCCATTGTTCCGTCATGATTCAAAGCTGGAAATAGCCGTTACGTTCGAAGTACGCTCGCCGTGATAACATTTGAACTCTCGCTGCAGATACACGCGTTTACGATAATGTATTGTCTTCCACTTCTTGGAATACAATGTACTGTGTCTTTATGGTGTCTTGGGTGATTGGGATTGCAGTGGAAGTGACGCAGAGCTAAATTAAATGGTATAGACATGGTGCCAGACATATATTGGCTAAGATTTGATAGGATCGACAGAGGAAAGCACAGAAGTGACAATGCTTACAGACAGAAGATACACCATTTCTGCACCCGCATATCTCCAGGTATGTATAAGTCCCACGTAATAGGGGGCGAGCCTGTTGCCGTTTTTCGTGCACATTTCCAGACTCCGTGCTGCTATTGAGAATTTCCTAACGGAAAAACCCAATAACACTATGCTCGACCCGGGAATCGAACCCAGGACCTCTAAATCGAGCAGCACATACTTGTGCCGCGAGACCACGAGGCAGGCTTACAGGAGATCTACCAATTTATATGGCGTACATTCCGGGAAGAAAGCCACTAGGAATTGTAGTAGAATAAATATATCAAGTAACGGGATATTGAAGTCCGACATTTAATGTCAGTATAAATAAAATAAATTCCCTTCAATGTCGAATATTAAACTGATAAAGAATCTTCATCCGCAAGATATACAACTGAAGAAGCCAGGTATAAAGCAACGCGGGTACTTTTATGGGTACTAAAGTGTAAGTTAAGTTTAGTGCCAATAATGGTCAAGGCTGATAAAAGCGGCTCGCTGCAATCCTCAACACCTTACTTGGTCTTACAACGCACGCAATGTATCTAGTGGATAGCCGGCGTTTGAAGATTTAGGGGAACGACATTGTGCCTCCAATAATCTGGTTGACCAAATACAATATTAATCTGTAATCTTATTTCCACGTATCTGTTGACTCCTGTGTAGCTTTGGAAGGATTTAGACATTTGATACAGTGTAGGTCTACGATCCACACAAAAACTCTTGATCAATTCACTTATACAAGCGGAATATATATTTACACGACAAAATTAAACAAAAATATATGCATAAATCCTAATTTTATTCTTTATGACAATCGTGGGATGGAAATAATTATACAAAAGTAGATTTATACCATGTATTGATGGAGTGTGGACGGAACGCTAAAGAAAGACAGCAAATGTCTATTAGAAATTAATATCCCCAATATCCGAATATTAGGGCGTGCAACAGTATTTTAGCTTCTCCTTTGTCAGAAGATGCCTGGAGAATATGCACTTACTACTATTTATTAGTTTAAGTTATGAATAGTTTTATATACTTTATTATTTAATTAGTCTAATTTGGTTGTACACTGTATTATGCTGATTTTATGGGGGTGACATAATCACAGATTTGTAGTGATTAAACCCTCTTTTAAAATACAGAAAAAAAGTAGATTTCCATATACATATACCAGCTATCCATCATTCTAGCTTACCTTATACGTTATGCCATACTTAAAATCTTCGCTCTCCACTTTCGATCAGGAGGCTTCACTCAAATAAGAAATCTATAGTTAGAGGCTATGCCTAATTTACCCCTTATTTCAATGGTATCACACGGCTTCAATTAAA
Source organism: Hemaris fuciformis (assembly GCA_907164795.1). Taxonomy (NCBI): domain Eukaryota; kingdom Metazoa; phylum Arthropoda; class Insecta; order Lepidoptera; family Sphingidae; genus Hemaris; species Hemaris fuciformis. The sequence goes on along the minus strand of OU015438.1, from coordinate 15,665,592 downwards.
ACGAAAATGCCACCAAATGTAACCTTTATTTACAAATTATGCAAAGCGGATGCACAAAACAAAACCAAGTTTGAACCCTCTCCCAAATAGCAAGTCACGTAACAATCCACTGAGCCAAAAATCACGTAACCGTGTCTTAACCGAGTTTGTCAAGTAATAACATGTGTGGAACCTAATTTAACTTTACGGCATCATTGTCACTGACAAATTCCACCTTTCTCTTTGATCTACCCGAAGTTTATTTTAATCAAAAAAAGTTTGGGACATATGAAATTGATAGGTATGTTTCAGACGACTTTGGCGTTTAATCTCGATTATATAGCAAGGTTATTTATAGAATCTGCGTCTAAAGTTTGCGTGTTTGATTCCTATTTGAATTTTTAATGTATCATCTTCAGTTTTTACTACAACTTATTGTACATTGGTTTGAACGATTAAAAAGGCATTGCGGTCAAAATACATGATTATGTCTTAATTAGATAAAGAAACAATTAAATTTATTTCGCCCAAGTCTTATTTTTACGGCCTGTTTGTAACCGTTGTTTGTAAGTTTGTCGGACCAATACAATAAAACCTACAACCACTTTAAACTCTTAATATAGAATTTGGTTTATGGATCATGACGTTAATATTGAACCAAAAAGTCATAAAAAAAAACACATACATACATAACCTCACGCCTGTATTCCCCGAAGAGGTAGGCAGAGGTGCATTTCTGCACCATCATTTCGCCAGATATGTATCAGTCACACGTAATAGGGGGCGAGCCTATTGCCGTTTCTCGGGCACATTTCCAGACTCTGTGCCGTTACTGAGAATTTCCTAATGGAAAAACCCAATAACACTTTGCCCGACCCGGGAATCGAACCCACGACTTCTAGATCGCACGGCACATACTTGTACCGCGAGACCACGAGGCAGTCATACAAAAACCTAAATATAAAATATGTTACCGAATATTATTCTCGGTGTCGCAATCGAACCCTATATTTCTTATTTCACTTCCTCGGGTCTGAACTAGTGGAGTAGTGGCAGTCGCTAGTAGAATGAAGCTATATCGAGTGAAGGTGTATACAGAGATGATAATTTGTGTGCGCCATGTCCGCCCCCGCGACAAGGATACAAAACGTGGCAGCCTTTTAAACACTTCTATTGGGAACCGATCCATTTATTTGAATTGAATTGTGGTCGATGTTATTACCTCAAAGCGTTTTATGCTGATGGCTTAATTAATACATACATAAGCTCACGCCTGTATTCCCCGAATGAGTAGGCAGAGGTGCATTTGTGCACCCACATTTCGCAGGTATACTGGGGGCGAATATTGTTTATCGAGCACAATTCCAGACTCCGTGCTGCTACTGAAAATTTCTAATGTTAACTTTAGTAATTCTTAATTAGTTGACCATTTAATTAAAGTTCTTTACAAAATTTAGTGACTTTAATATTTAAATACTTTTTACAACCAAAAACAATAAATCTATGAGTCAGCTATTTTAACTAAAATATTGTATTATGCACAGGATATTCGTATCCGGCCAGATAGCAACCACATACTTCCAGAATAATACAATATACGGAATAATAACTATTGCACTGACGTCACTTTGCCATCGTCTATGGAAAAAAAATCATAAAGGCACACGGCGAACATTACAAGTACATTTTCTTTGCCGCAACGTTACATCGCGCAGTACTGGCCATAATGATCTCTCCTTCCTTTCCTGGATCTTTTAAGCGCACTTTTGAAGAGTTTAAGCAAATGATTTTGAAATTAACTCTTCGACTGCTTGCAACTGACTATAAAACTAATTTTAGCTATAACATCGAATACCCTCGTGAATGATTGACCGAATGTAAATAATCAAAATCATTCACAACCCTAACGAATGATTGACTAAATTAATATTAATTGCAAAATCATTCACTACCGGCATCCTTATTAAAGCTAACATTGACATACAATTACATAAGCTAACACTTTGGAGAAGTTTTTTAGCTAACGGCCATAAATAAATAAATAATAAATACACCCAACAGTCACATACATAGTTCTGACCCCACACTAGAATACAAGTCCTGTGTCGTGGGTTTTAGGAACTACGAGAGACTTTTCGGTCTCACAAACACCCAGATCCGAAACAAATATTTGTGGATCACACAAACAGTTGTCTCGGTGCGGGGATCTAACCCGCGGCCTCTCGTTTCGCAAGCTGGTATCTAGCCAACTGCGCCACGGGGCTGTCAAATGAGTCAAGGATTAAAATACTTTTCTATGTTACTCGACAAAGTGCCAACTCCCGCTTCGAAGTGGTGAGGGACAAACAACTCGACACTACACAACTAAGTCATAAGTTCACAACTTGGCCCGTGCAATGAAGAAGACATTTAGCCTACGTAACACACAAACAAACAAACAAAAGATTCTCGCCGTCACCGGACACTCGCCCCACGCGATGCGAACGATAACCGATGTCGTGGACAAACCACATATAAGGAATTTTATTAAACGTCCATAAAAACGTTAATCTATGTTTCGGCCTTTCGGTGAGCTCGTAAAAGGGTTTGATTTTTGTTTATCGAATTACTTAGTGCCGTTGTTTTAATGTGTTTGATGTCGGAGGTCGTCTGACGAGTATTTTGGATTTATTGTACGTATTGGATATGTAGTACAAATATACCAATAAGAGACGAGATTGGTTAGATTAGCTGATTTTACTTTTTTGTATTTAAGCCCATAGGAGATATTACGTTTACTTAATCATCACTGAGCTTTACTGTAAAGGAATTTGTGGGTAAACCTACATGTCTGAAAACTCTATTCTAGAGTTTCTACCAACCAACTTAATCGTAAAAGCGTTCATACAGCAAATGGCACAAATAAATAACTAACACACAACACCAAAGATAAACATTTAGTAAACGTTTTAAAGAACGTAATGTAATTAAAAATATAAGATTGACTTTAGCGGTCAGCGACATACGTAGTGTGTTTAAGCATCAGATTTACATTGCGGATTTAATAAATATTTCATAATAAGTATAAAGCAAATTTATATGGATTTCTGTTTGTTTTGAGATAATATTTCATTTATCAACTTCTGTTTATTTTACAGTATAAATACTGTGCAATATTTGAAACACGGATTAATATTTATGTCGAAAAATTATACTCATATACTTTGTTTCTGTATTTTGCTACTGTAGTTTTGTTTTGTTTTATGTAAATCACGAGCAGATAATATATTAAAATTATCGCTAAGTTTCAACGCCGAGAATGACAAGTGATCTCGGTCAGAGGTCCCAAAGTAGCCTACTGCATCGAAACTGGTGTTCTGCTAAAACAGCCAAGTTTTAGTAACGTACCAGCTTGCATTAATGATGACACTTGAAGTGAAAGAGTTGTTTAGGATCGTATCATTTAGTGCTTTGTCACTGTCTTTTACTGAGAGACAGGCGTGAGATTATGTGCCATACAAGCCGTATAGCCGAACTGTAAGTCATTTGTAGGGCTGCTATTATTATTGCCGTCTAAGTGCCTAAAACCGTTTAGTAAAGGCAAAACTGCTTACAATGACGTCAGCAGCAAGTTTGTCTAAACCAACATAAAAATGTCCGAGTTATTTACCGAAAATACTTTTTTTCTCCAATGGAAAGCGACATAAAAAGTCTATTATCCATTCGGCCAGCACTGCCCACGTAAATTCGTGTCGTGCGTTATCTCGGTAGAACCACACGCATCTCCGATCAGGGTGCGTGTGCTTTAAATATATTTCTGCTCCATAACTTCATTTGTACAGGACATAGATTGACATTTAAACGTAACAGGGTGCTGGTAGAAATGTTTGTTTCTATACGAGTAAACGAGGTACTTGATAAATAAACAGCGTCATGGCATAGACAGTTGGATTTTAACCTTTAAGAAGATGCCTTTAAGGAAAGAATTTTAAAGATATGATATGAATTACCCAGAGATTACTTGATGTAGAAAACAGATCTCCGGTAGAAAGACAGAACATGTTAAACGAATTCAAAGAATCGTGACAAAAGACTACTAATAAAGTAATTGTTAGTGCTGGCCGGAAAAACACTATTTTACAAATGAATACAGAGGATGACACTATACGCTCGATTTGAATAAAAATAATAAATATTTGTCATTTGGTACGATTCAGTTCTCAGTATTGGATGTATGCACAGATCGTTTGATACATTGTATGCAAATTTTTAAGTATCATGACGAATTGCAATGATATCTTACTTAAAGAACAGTCTTTCTCAAAGTAACGTCTTCTCAGAACCGGGAGCCTGTAATGAAATAGGACGGTTATAATAAAAAAATCAAAGAAACAAGGTTGCGAGAATCTAGAAAGTGACGGCTTAAAAAGCTTCTCTATTGAAACTGTATTTTGAATAGGTCAAAAATAATTAAATTATATTTCATTCATCATCAGCCCATATACGTCCCACTGCTGGGCACGGGCCTCCTCTACAACTGAGAGGGTTTAGGCCTTAGTCCACCACGCTGGCCTAGTGCGGGTTGGCGGACTACACACCTAAGAAATTCCTAAGAACTTTTAGGTGTGCAGGTTTTATCACGATGTTTTCCTTCACCGTTAAAGTACGTGATAATTCAATGTGAATACACACATAACTTGAAAAAGTCAGAGGTGTGTGCCTGGGGTTTGAACCCGCAACCGTCGAGATTCTCGACCGCGTGCCCAAACCTCGAGGCCATCACGACTTACGACATTATATTTACACAACTATTATACGTTACACAGTAATTACACAACAGTTACACAATAATGTGTCCTATAATAGCAATGTGTAATATAGAAATCTAGGTCTGTTTAATGTTTTAAACACTTCATACCGCAATCGGTTCCTATTAAAACTTTTTCAACATTACAGTGACGATTTAAAAGTACCAGCATAGCAGCGCTAACAATTTATCAATCATTATTTATCTACCCTTTTTATTTTAATAATTCTACAAAGCAGTTATTGCGACAACAAAAAAAAAATCACAATAATTACACCAGATATTAGATTTATTTTTTATTTTAAACTGCGCGAAACTATTTTGAGAACCATTGGATTAAACGATGCACTATGTTGTTCAATTTATTTTTTATTCTATTAGTCACTTGTTGCTTTGGTGCATTGTTGATTCGCCATTATAGTTCTTATCGCCTTTTGTATCTGACTCGGTACCAGGCTTAAACCATTGTAAATATATCTTGGTGTAGATTTTATCTCATAAACCAAATTTTGCTTCATCATTTGTGATTGAGATTGGATTGCAAATTTGGTATTAATAATAAATAAATACACCCAACAGTCACATACATAGTTCTGACCCCACATTAAGATACAAGTCATGTGTCGTGGGTATCAGAAACTACGAGAGACTTTTCGGTCTCACAAACACCCAGACCCGAAACAAATACTTGTGGATCACACAAACATTTGTCTCGGTGCGGGGATCGAACCCGCGGCCTCTCGTTTCGCAAGCTGGTATCTAGCCTACTGCGCCACGGGGCTGTCTTATTAGCTTTAGTGTTACGACCAAACTTATAACATTATCAGATGATGCGACTGCACCAGATCGTAAACGTGCCTTATTTATTAATTTCCCATATCTCTATCCCGCTATTTATCGATCTATTTATAATACTTGCATCGTAAGTATCAGAAACTACGGAAGAATTTCCATTAAACTTCAAGTCAACGTTGAAGACTGTCATTTGTTACCCAGGTACCTCAAAAAAAATACACATAATTCCTAAGAACTAGTTTCGCATAGCATATAGATAAGTGGTATACAAAATACATATATGTATGTTTGTTTAAGTATATACAGGGTGTATTCAGACCGTGATCGGAAACTAAGGCAGGTTATAGCCAAGGTGATTACAAACCCCCTGGCGATAAAGAAAATCCCGACAAAAAATAAAAAAATTGAAGTTTTCCTAACAACTACAGGTATAAAATGTATATGGTTGTATGGAAAACGTCAAAATTTTCATTTTTTGTCCAGATTTTTCTAAACGCCAGGGGGTTTGTAATGACCTTGGTTATTACCTGCCTGAGTTTCCGATCACGGTCTGAATACACCCTGTATATGAATATTTATTTATATGTTCTACCATATTTATTTATATATTATACCAGTACACTTTGGCTACCTTTCATCTCTCTTCCTGCATCTCCATCCCAGGTTGCCTGTAAGAGATCGCCTCGTGCGATAAGGCCGCCCATTGTACTTCTCTAGTTCTCTGTACTCCTTAGTTTTAATGTTGTGTGTACAATAAAGTTTTAAATAAATAAAAATATACAATAAATAGAAGGTTCGAGATGGTGTTTGTATGGTGACCTCGGTAGAAACTTCATTATCTGTCATATTTACATTTTAATCTTGAAGGTGGATGATCAACGTATCCCTTCAGGTCTGTATTAATTGCTTCGGATGGGATCGGGGTAGTAATATGCCTTGGGATGGCGCAAGTGATAGGCAAAGGTATGTTTATTTTATATTTAGATCAAATTCGTAATTCACTTTTCAGTTCATCTTTTAAATATGGCCTTTCGGACACATAACACACATGTCTTATGAACACGCATACGGTGCGAGCGAGCAGACATTTCAACCAACTGTGTAAGGAATGCTCTTTTGATCTCTTTTTTTGTGCAAGTATCAAGTGCGTAGGATGCTTAATGAAAAATATATAAATGTGTATTTCTTTAGTATGTTATATCTAAGGTCAAAATCATTAAATGACTTGTATAATGTCATTGTAGCTGTTAGTTTATCTTAAAATAAATGAATGTCTTATTTATATCTTAATGACAATCGCACTTACAAAACGCTACAGCATAGCGGTTGCTTCACTACGGTTTTCAACAGTGGTTCTGATTTGGTTCTAAATATCGTGGTTCTGTCATTTACAAAATAGTCCTGCCAGAGCTACTAGATTCAACACCTCTGGCTCCTATAGCTTGGACCGTCAACTCCCGTTCACTCCTATTATTCAAATGCATGTTTGCGTGCGTGTACGTGTGTGTGTTTGTTCATAAGTAAGTTTCCGCTCGAGTGACCTGCACCATCGCCTATCCTCTTACAACAAACTTCTTCGTTATGATCTTGAGGTAGAACGATGCTAATAATAAACAAGGTTTTGAATGCTATATTTCCATGTTGTAGAACGTGGTGCTACTGGCATGCTGACTAAAAAAATAGTACGTGTGTGTACTTATGTACACGCGTTAGAAGTTATACCACACGACTGAAGTAAAACTTATAAATACACCCAACAGTCACATACATAGTTCTTAGTTTACACAACATATTGTATTTCTGAATGCACTCTTAAATATTTGACAACTAATATATCAATCCCTTTTTATTACTGTCACTATTCTACATTTTTAAAAGTTTATAATATGTATTAATAAACTTTTTTTGAAAATATATTCGATCCGAAACATATTAATACCTTTTTGATCCATTTGACACTTACATTTAACATAGGCAGCTTCAATCTCTGAATTTTGTGTTACAGTGATGCGCACGCATCTTAAAATTTCACTCATCATTTTTTCATAACGCGCCTAAATAAGTATAACTTCAAAAATCCTAATAGGAACGCCCAATAATCCCTGATGCTTAACCCTGGTATCGAACTCGGGACATCTCTATCACACGTCGCACAATCAAGCACCTTGAGACAAAATTTTAAAATCATAATCAAATAACAAGATTACAAGGCAGGCTTGTCTAAAATTGAACTCAAGATTTCACAGCCCAAAGCTCATGTAGGTTTCTCCCAGGCCATTGAAGCGGTTACATTTTGTAAAATTATTGTCGAAAGGTATGAGTAACGCAACCTGCATTACCGGTTCGGACTTGACACCCACCAGCCAATTTCACTCCGATTTAAAAATATGAAATACGTCGGCCAGAACGCCCACTGAGGTTTATCGATAAATCGATTATCGACAAGAACAATGATCCGACACGTACATAGATTATCATTATTAAATCGAAAATGGAATGTACTTCCTTTTATATTTCTTGGTAGATTCTCACAGAAGGAATCGTGATAATAAACCCGTTGCTTAACTTCGGTTTTCTGAAAGACAGTATTACAGCCACGGCTTGTACCGCGCCATAATAATACATGAATTAGTAACACGAATTTCATCGACATAGTAAGTGAGAGGTCAATTCTTGTGTCTTGAATATCTGAGACGCGAAAGAAGCAATAAATCAAAGAAAATTGCCGCAGTAGACTGGCGAAAGTCAGAAGTGTGTGCGTTAGTACCGGCACACAGCGCGCCTAATTCTATGCTCTATCGAGTTCTTTTGAATTTTGACCACCGCTTTAAAAAAATATATACATACATAATCTCACGTCTGTATTCCCTGATTTCGCCTGGCATGTATTAGTCCCACATAACAACCCAAACCAACACATACCTATTCCTTTTTTCGGGCACAGTCCCAGACTCTGTGCTGCTACTGAGATTTTCCTAATGGAAAACCCAATAACACTGCCCGATCGTAAAATTACCTACGTACGGAACTACAAAACACACTGAGTTCTTACCTCTTCCATTGATCGTACATCGATTGCTACGAGAACGCAATGTATTAGTATTCGTGTCATATCGTCGTCGGCGCACCGATCACGAAGTTACACCGCGGTGTGAGTGACGGCCGGGCTTGTACACGAAGCCAGCCGACAGAATAACTTATACGTTCTGAGGAAACTATTAAAATGTACAATGATAGAGCCATTGATCTGTATAAGGTACTATGACAGTGTTTTTCGCTTGTTTTGTTATCAGCGAGTTGACCAAAGCATAAGCTCAGTTTGTATGAGTTTTTTGATAGGCACTCGCAGGTTTAAGCTCCATGCACACATCTCTGACTTTTCGAAGTTATATATACAATGAATTATGACTAACTTTAACGGCGAAAGAAAACATTGTGAGAAAACCTGTACACCCACAAGTTGCAGTGGTGTATTGTCCGATAACCCGCACTAGGCCAGGGTGCTGGACTAAAGCCTTAAGTAGAGTTTAGACCTCTCAGTTGTAGAGGAGGCCCGTGCCCAGCAATTGAAGGTATATGATGATGAAATTTATTTTACATTTCAAAGTATTTGATTACAAAATGGTTGTATTTAAAAATACTTTTGTGATATTTTTTGCATTTTTATACATGTAAACTTGACAGAGTGACATCTATCCGCAACCAAACACACCAATTTTGGGGCGGTCAATGTATTGTAATTAAAATGAAAACGTATCTAAATGTCAATAAGTCTACACATCGGCGCGCGCTCGTGTTTACTTGTCGAACGATGATATTCATAATTCATAATCCAATGTTTAGTACTGCCCGCGGCTCAACCACCCTGCTACGTAGAGAAATCAGTAGGGCAAGTATCGAAAATTAAAAACTATTAAATATGTAATATAACTTCGCCTTAACATAAGATGATAAATTTCATCGTATATCATGTAACTGATACTGCAAGTAAGTAGAATAATTTAAATTTAGTCGTTAATCGTCTATTTTATAATTAAAAGACATCACTGTTGTCTTTAGATCCAGTATATTGAATTTCCCGTTCAATAAGAAGAGCTTTCTAAAATATATCTTTTTTCGTAATCAATCTAAAGCAAAATGTTAAAGAGTATAAACAGTCACAAAAGCATTTAAAAATACAAAACGCTTACAACTCACACATCGACATATAAAAAGTCAACAATACAGCATTTGTCTCGCAATCATCCCTAATTGCGCTTAAACAAAACACGTGTTACTGTACCGTTCTCCGTGCGCGCGAACCAAGTTTCCCATATAGTGAGAAGGTTAGAACCCGCTTGTTGCGTCCAACCGACGTGAACCGTACACTTTTGTGGAGCACATTTGTCATTGTTTTACTTTACAATTGTACTATTAATATTTATTTGTCCAGAAACTCTCGCCCCGTGGCGTGCACTGAGTTCTTTACGACGTAAACTTAAATTATTGTTAATGAAGCGTTTTTGTTTATGCTTTACGCTCTTTATTATTGGCTGGCTGTAATTGATCGATTCGGGCCAAAGGCAAAGTTAAAATCAGTTGTTTATTAGATTCATCACCAGCCCATATACGTCCCACTGCTGGGCACGAGCCTCCTCTACAACTGAGAGGGTTTAGGCTTTAGTCCACCAAGCTGGCTTAGTGCGGGTTGGCGGACTACACATCTAAGAAATTCCTAAGAACTTTTAGGTGTGCAGGTTTCCTCACGATTTTATCCTTCACTGTTCGCCGTTTCTAGGTTAGAATGTGGCTTGGGAAATATTTAACTTATTGGCCCTATGCCACCACACCCCCGTTATTGTAACTGCTGTGCTTCAGGGTATTGGACAAGAGACTACGCACGGCATCGCAGTCCAGGAACTAACAAAAATATTTTGTAACTTGTTAAAGTCAGAAGGGTGAAGTAAAGATATGGGCTAGGGGCCATTGTAAGGAACAATTAGAAGGGGTGATCAGAGTCCCCGAGTGTGCTTAAAGCTTGTGCTTACCATAAACAAGCCTGAGATAGACGGTGCAGTGGAGTCTCATTTTGGAAAAACACAAGTTCAACTTCGTTCGTAAAATGGGTATTTTTTGGGTATATGAATTAAAGAAATTAGATACTAGAAATCTAGTGTCGCATAGTTGGCCGTATTTATTGGCAGGTACGGTCCAAAGGTCCCCGGTTCGATATCTATGAAAATAAAACATATTTAACCTGCAATCGGTTTAACAGTTGTGACCTGTATACCCAGTGGAAATGAATTTGATTTATTATAAATAAATTATTAATAACAAGTTTAAAAAAACGGAAATAATAATAAGTACAAATACATATATTAAAGCCTATCTCCATTATGGAATAAACTAAGGATAGTTCCCTAATTAATGTACATCGGTCTTTGAAGTGACAGTGATAAATGATTATACCAAACTATCACTTAAAATCGCACAATCATTTATAAATAAAGTTACAACAATAACATTATGATTTATTTACGAAAGTGATCCTCTCTGAATACCCTTTCACTGAGCATTTAAAACAAGCAAACTCTTGCACTAATCTCCATTAGAGTTTATCTAAAAACAATAAATTTAACTCGAGCGGCTTACAGCGCTCAACCCTCGAATACCGTAGCTATTTCCCGCTCGCATCAAGCCCCACATAGGTCTCTCCGACCCGCCTACCGCAAGCCACGTAAGATACAGAAAACAAAGCCAACTTTATAGTGTTCCATTGTTTCAGTATATTCCTTAATTGTTTTTCCATGTTCACTCGTAATCAGGGGTCCGTTTTAATCTGGGAGTTGATTTAATCGAATCTTCATAAGTCTAAGGGCGGCCATCTAGATAATAGACAGGGGTTAAACAGTGGCAGTCTGTTGTTCGTTTGCCAGATGTATGGACTCAATTACGCCCCCGAATGTCGACTGGATTATTTTATGTTAATTTTATTATCCCGCGTGGTTTTTGAACGCCTTTAATGCGTTCGCTCTGCGTTCTGTCTGCCAAACTCTCGCGTGTTCATTAATTCACAAAGGAGTTAATAAAGACGCCATCTTAATTCGTATTTACGCACTCGATATTTTCGTCTGTTTATTGTTACAGTACACATATCGTAACTTAAAAAGTTGAAGAACGCTTTAAAGTATTGATAGCAAAACGGCCAACGCAGAAACATAACTCGCTAAGTCGCGTCATTGCTGCCACTTGACAGCGAAGCTCGTCGGGCAAAGACGTCTGTATCGCTTGATTTATTTCTCCGCCGACTCCACTAATGCAATTATTGCAATTTATTATGAAATTAAATAAGGTCGACGCGACGCTCCCCCCGCGTGAAATTTATACCCCTTTGTAGGAAACTATGGTGTGCGAAAGAGACCGGCGGCGCGCGGCGAGGGTTGATTTTTGAGTTTGGACCGTTGACTCAAGGTTCGGTTTGTATCGGGCGGCGGGAGCGGCTGCGTCTATTTAAGTGGGTAGTTTGCTTATTTTTCTCGCGGCTTATGTTGTCTGTGGACGTGGAAGGAAGGTGATAAATTATTTGTGCCCCCAACACCTTGTCGAGGGCTCGCGCACTGATAGCGTCATTTTTATAAAAGTGTAATGCGGTTTCCTTGTTGTGATTGCATCGCCGCCCGTGCTTCTGACGCCGTATTTGTTATTTGACTTTCTCTCCACATTTTTTTAGATTTATTCCAGTCGCATTCTAATGTGCTTGTGTTTAAATAAAGAACGGGTTGCTTCTTCGGAATATATTTTTGAAGTTTTCGTTTGTAGAAATGTCTGGTGCATTTTGAAATTTTCTCTCTGAAATAATTATGCAATGACGCTTTATTATGGCAATTCTTTCATTATGTCTAACCAATTAATAGTGAATTTCCACTATTGTCTAAATGTAGCAAAATCATAAAAAAACAGCCTTTCATTGCTTTCCAAAGTCAAATTAAATAGACACTTTAGAGTGAGAAGGAGTATATTGAAACACCTACTTTTCACTTTCAATCGAGGCAGTGAAATTATATATAAAAACAGTAAAAAAAACAACTACAATTTCGAATCATTCTGTTCAACAAACACTACAAATCGCTCCGGAGCTCTAAAAACAATTCTTCCACAAATTAACTTTTCTCAATTAGTATCCATTGTGGAGCGAGCGATTTCAGTAAAATGTAGTATTTTTATTTGTCGCCTTTAGACTTAACAACTTCAATTTGCAATATTCTAACTATTAATGCGAATGTGTTTGTTTTTATGTTCGGTTTATACGCTTTCATATGTACATACTAGAGCAAAAACTTAGATGATGATTAGGTACATAGATAGATGAGTCCCACGACAGACGGAGAGAGATTCATACATAAATTATTATCCCGGAAAATTGTAATGTTCCTAGGGTATTATGTAAAACGACCAACAGGGTCACCTGCACCCGCACGGCAAAGTGACAAACAGCACTTGTTAATGCAGTGAGGCTCAAATAGTTTGTCGAAATAATTTTGCCGGCCGCAAGCCAACAATCAAGGCTATCACTACATTCAAGTTCAACCTCCATGCACACACGTCTGACTTTTCAAAGTTATATATGTGTATTCACAATGAATTATCATATACTTTAACGACAAAGGAAAACATCGTGAAATAACCTACACACTTAAAAGTTCTTAGGAATTTCTTGTAATTGTAATTCGCCAACCTGCGTTAGACCAGCGTGGTGGACTAAGGCCTAAATTATCAAAGTTGTGGAGGTGGTCTATGCCCAGCAATAGAACGTATATGGCCTGATGGTGATGATGGTATACATATATGTTACTAAGGCGGTATACCTTACGTACAGTGAAACGAATAGTCTACCATGAATTAATTAGAATTTCGATGATATTTATTACTCATGGAACGAAACACAATAGTATTTTTATTACACAATCAAATCTGTATGAAGTCAACGCAAATAAAATGATACATACATAATCTCACGCCTGTATTCCCCGAAGGGGTAGGCATTACTGCACCCATATTTCGTCAGGTATGTATCAGTCCCACGTAATAGGGGGCGAGCCTAATGCCGTTTTTTCGGGCACATTTCCAGACTCCGTGCTGCTACTGAGAATTTTCTTAATGGAAAAACCCAATAACTCTTTGCCCGACCCGGGAATCGAACCTGGGACCTCTAGATAGCACGGCGCATACCTGTGCCGCGAGACCACGAGGCAAATAAAATCACGGGCAAGAACTAGTTAATAATAATGAGATGGGTTTTTTAATGCCGCAAAACCCAGGCCTTTGATGTAATACGAATATCTAGTCTAAATTAAGGGATTACGGGGCATTGCGACGCTAATCTCAGACCTCTTAGATTTGACCTCCGCTTATACACACGGGGGGCATTCGAAGGATTAGTTAGACACCAATTAGGTAAATTAATATTATTGACTTCTCAGAATTTGGCCAATCAATTTCATTACGATTCTATGAAGCATTGCCTAGATATGATCGAACAATGATATACCAATTTGCTTGCTCATGCATAGTTTCTAGCACACATATACATACGTACTGTTAGTGAGTAGTGATGGGCTCGAGTTGTAGGCACGCAGTCAAGAATCTCGGCGATCGCGGGTTCAAACCCTAGGCCTTATGTGTGTATTCACAATGAATACACTTTAAGGGCAAAGGAAAACACCGGGAGGAAATCTGCACACTTTAAAGTTTGGAGGAATTTCTTGGGTATAGTCCGCCAACCCGCACTGGGCCAGCGTGGTGGATTATAGCCTAAAATCCTCTCAGGATTAGTAGGACGTATATGGGCTGATGATGATGATGATGACGTACTCATACTTATGGTATCCCTGGCTGAAGTACCATATTAATGTAGGAATTGAACCCGCAGCCTTTCTAGTCTCGAATATTTCTAAGCCATAGGCCACTTTGCTCATCATAAACGTATAGATTATTATTTATAATTCTGAAAAACATACCTTATCTAAATTAAGACACAGGCTATAGTATTTTAGGCATTTAGGATCCAAATTGAGAGATTAAACAGACTGTCGACCTTATTTATCTGACCCAACCAGGGGTCAATTAATGTCGCCTTACATTCAACAAGATTAAGAAATCCGCCAGATGGATTGGCGCCATATTAGTGACCTCAGTAAATTGAAATTAGTCTGCTGGTGACCAAAGTTTAAAATCATGTAAACTAAAATCTACTCGACTGATTTAGATGTAATTTTTACTGACCTGGTGAGTAACATTGTAGTTATGGATTATTAAATAACTAGCACGCTTGTTTGTGCAAGTACAAAGGTACTTGCTCATCCCAACAGATCAAACAGAGGACGAGTCTATTGCCGTTCATAGGACGCCCTATAACATAATACCTAATCATCATCATCATCATCAAAAGTCGTGATGGCCTCGAGGTTTAGGCACGCGGTCGAGAATCTCGCCGGTCGTGGGTTCAAACCTCTGGCTTTTCGAAGTTATCTGTGTATTCACAAAGAATTATCACGCACTTTAACGGTGATAGAGGATAAAAAAACAAATAATGCAGATACTGGTTGCTGAATTTCATTAGGATTCGAAAGGTATTCAATCTAAAAAGACATAAATTCTGATAGACATAACAATATAGCGAAAACAACTCAAATTCTCATAAATAAAACGTTCACATACATACATACATATACATATTATAGACAGTCGTGATGGCCTCGAGGTTTAGACACGCAGTCGAGAATCTCGACGGTCGCGGGTTCAAACCCCCTGGGGTTGGTGCCTGCACACACCTCCGACTTTTCCAAGTTATGTGTGTAATCACAATAAATTATCACGCACTTTAACGGTGAAGGAAAACATCGTGATGAAACCTGCACACATAAAAGTTCTTAGGGGTTTCTTAGGGAGGCAGCTCATCCTTTGTATCGGCAGATTCAGTTCAGTACCTGTTTCTAAGCTGACCAACATTCTGCTATACCAAGTAGATTTAAAACAGCCAATAGAGGTTAGGAGAAGTGAGAAGGAGTTTACAGCAGTGATTAGGAGGTAGTAGCGGAGCAGCACAACAGCGCATCAGCCACGAGGACATTTCAATCGGCGCGGTAATTAACTCAGTTAAGCCGATAGTGCCCACGCCACTCAATAATGTTATGTTGCGTCACACGGACACTGGTGCTTTTGATGTGGCATTTATGGGAACCCACCAGAAATAAGCAGTGATTGCCTCGAGGTTTAGGCGCACGGTCGAGAGTTTCGGCGGTCGCAGGTTCAAACCCCAGGCACACACCTCTGACTTTTCGAAGTTATATGTGTATTCACAATGAATTATCACTTGCTGTAACGGTGAAGGAAAACATCGTGATAAAACCTGCACACCTAAATGTTCTTAGGAATTTCTTAGGTGTGTAGTCCGCCAACCCGCACTAGGCCAGCGTGGTGGACTGAAGCCTAAACCCTCTTAGTTGTAGAGGAGACCCGTGCCCAGCAGTGGGACGTATTTGGGCTGATGATGATTATGGGAACCCATATTATTATTATTTTTTATATGAAAGAAAATATTAAAAAAAACTTTTATAGATTATTTAGACTTTTTTTATCAAGGCACGATAAAGTGAGAACACCGCACCTGATGGTACTGTGTTGTAAATACTAAATACACCTGTACGATGCAGTCCAAATTTAGCATCAATTGTCGAAATAATGTCTTTCGTCACTCGATATCCTCATGCCCGCTTGCTGAGATGCTTCTTCACGGTATGTCGAAAAGGACTACATTCTTTATATACGTGTTATCTCTCGTAGTTTTTAATACCCACGACATAAGACTTGTATCTTATTGTGGGGTCAGATATCAGGTATGTGACTGTTAGGTGTATTTATAAAAAAAACTGTGTCAATAATAATAAAAAAGTACTCTAAGCCTTCAAATACCATGTCCAGAGATGCGCATGAATTCGCAGCTGCAGGTATTCCCATATAACCATTGCGTTATGCACCGTCCGCAAGCCTCCGGTAATTAGGAGTAAATTAAATGATGTTGCGTTTCATGCCAAAATGGCCGCCGCGGCCGCACATTTTGAGCCTCACTTCTTTACAAATGGATGCCAGATTGGCCTGGTTTTGTCGTTACAACAATTTGCTCGTGATTTTGTTTAGGTCGTTTTAAAAAAATCTTTGTTTTATAATTTTTCATTTACTTCATCTCTATTCAACTATTCACTGCTAGAAATTGCACATTCGCACCGCTATTTATTTTTAATCTCTTACTCATCCATGTGTCTGTGAATGTCCAGAATTCGATTTCCGATTCAGACTATGGATTTGATTAAGTATTAAAAGTTTTTAGTAGTAGACCGAAATCTAGAATTGTACTATTAAAAGGTCATTTGTCGTCTTGGAACGGAAAGCAGTTGGTGGAAATTGGCTCTAAATATATGCCTCTGCCTATCCCTAAGGAGATATAACTTTGACTATATTATGTATACATCTAATTTGTAATACTTATGGTTAAGTCCAACGTATTGCTGCTAGAGTATAGGAATTTCTGAGGTTTTCCGAACGTATACCTAATCTAATAACACTGTTCCATCGAATCATCGAACCCATGACCTTTGTATCACTCGTGCATATTAAGATCAAAGTGACCATCTCATTTCAGAAAGTAAAACATAAATACGCAATTCCCCTACGTACTTCCTAATACGATTAATATTCAAATTTTAATTCATGAATCCAATTTCTGCGATAATTTAGTACATATACCATACTTGTTAAAAATATGACAACATAATCGTCAATATGTGCTCTGAACGGAAACATTGAAAGCTTTGTTATCAAGCGATCCACTGTGTTCACACAACACCATATGATGTCCCACGTCGTTATTACAGTCATACAATTGTGTAGTGTGTATGTGGAATGTAGTGGGGTATAACTCACCAATCGGTCAAGAATCTCGACTGTCGTTGATTCAAACCCCAGACACCTCTGACTTTTCGAAGTTATGTGGGTATTCATAATGAATTATCACTTACTTTAATGGCAAAGGAATACGTCGTGAGGAAACCTGCACTCCTAAAAAGTTTTTAGGATTTTCTTAGGTGTGTAGTCCTTGAACTAGGACAGCGTAGTTGACTAAGGCCTAAATCCTCTCAGTTTTAAAGTATGCTCCTGCCCAGAAGTGGGATGTATATGGACTGATGATGGTAATGAAGTCACCAATGTCTGAACATCAAAATATAAAATATAATATAAATATAAATACACCCAACAGTCACATATACCTATAGTTCTGACCCCACACTAAGATACAAGTCTTGTGTCGTGGGTATCAGAAACTACAAGAGACTTTTCGGTCTCACAAACACCCAGACCCGAAACAAATACTTGTGGATCACACAAACATTTGTCTCGGTGCGGGGATCGAACCCGCGGCCTCTCGTTTCTCAAGCTGGTATCTATCCAACTGCGCCACGGGGCTGTCAAAGTAACCTTGTTCTAGTTAAATTACATATTATTTGTCCTACAATTAACACTATACATTTTCGATGGTTTAAACCTTAGTCAAGGTTTGTTTATTATGGATGGATTGATCTTAAATAGCCCCGTGGCGCAAATGGCTAGACACCAGCTTGCGAAACGAGAGGCCGCGGGTTCGATCCCCGCACCGAGACAAATGTTTGTGTGATCCATAAATATTTGTTTCGGGTCTGGGTGTTTGTGAGACCGAAAAGTCTCTCGTAGTCTCTGATACCCACGACACAGGACTTGTTTCCTAGTGTGGGGTCAGAACTATGCATGTGACTGTTGGGTTTATTTATTTATTATTTTATTTAATCGACTCCCCATTTGAAATTCCTATAATGTTTGATTCCCGGGCCAGGAAAAGTGTTATTAGCTTTTTCTATTAGGAAATTCTCAGTAACAGCACGGAGTCTGGAAATGTGCCCGAAAAATGGCAATAGGCTCGTCCCCTATTAGTGACTGATACATAACTGGCGAAATGTGGGTGCAGGAATGCACCTCTGCCTACCTCTTTAGGGAATACAGGCGTAAGGTTATGTAAGTATGTATGTAACAAAAAAACCATTGAACGCTTAACTTATTTTACTTTAAAACAGCCTTATTGTTTCCGTAGAACAAATTTGAAATCTAGAAGTTCCCATTGGAGCAGTTCTATTAAGAAATTTTTAGTCTCGCTAGGAATTTAGAAATTTGTACAATGAAAGGCAATAGGCACGTCTTGATGGACTTAAAATACAACTTGCGAAAGGTAGCTGTAAGTTCATGCATTAGTAGTTAGTACCCATTCCATCTGGGAATACAAGTGTGTGTGTTATTATTAATACACCTGTTGCAATTGTATGGTCAACTGTTTAGCAAATTTGACCTCTTAATCCTAACCTTGTCCTCTTAATCGGGACCTATTTTCAAATTAGATGTCCTGAAATTTTTCTTCCACTCTGCAATTTACATCTCGTTTGAAAGTTGATGGCATATCAGCCTTACTGTAAATAATTATCTTCATTTTCAGAAAATCGTAGTGAAATTATTTTATTAAATTCATAGCCTGCACTCCATTACGTAGTTAACGTTTAACCTGGATACGCGGTGGAACTAAGTAATTATTCATTATTAATTAATGATCATTAAACTTGCCTCACTGATCTCCCATCGTGACGTAATCACCGCGTCAATATTAAAGCGAGCTTTAATTCCATTTATTGACTATGCAACCACATATGCAGTTAATATAACCCTTATAGCTCACAGAATAGAGGCTAAATAACTATTCAGTGCAACAATCAATCTGTCGAGTGGTCAACTGAATGTCGATTTGACGGACAAACATACGAACAAAATTATGTTTGTCTCTTAGTTTTTGTTTATCAAATTGCTGTTTGACGAGCTTAATGGAATCTGTCGTTGATAGATATTCAATTGTTTTGAGTATGTGTGTTTGCTTTCGAATAATTGTGTTCCATTTTGTACAATCTATTCCGGGCAAGTTTAATGTTTATGGTTGTCCATATTATATTTTCATATCAATCCTTTTGTAAGGCTGAAATTCAGAATTGTGTATAAATGCCGGGAATCTTGCCAATATACAACGTAGCGAAAACTTTTCTCCAAATAGTGATTGAAATGTCAATTCGGCACAAGCTAGACCAAAAAAATGTTGGGTTTCATTATCCTGGGGTTTGATAAAGTATCACTTAGTATGTTTGTTTTAACACATCCACTAGTAAAACTTATCATAATTTTTATACGCCATTGTTACAATGCTAAATAAATTATGTACCATAGAAAATTGTCGGTACACGTAATCGGCAGTGACAGGACACACAAAATGCTGATAAGTTGCGAAATTTATGAATTAACCGAGCATTTAAAAACTATTCGACAAAAGGAAACTAAAACTATTACCCTCTCGCCCCCTATTTATCCATCCTCATCTATCCATCAGCAAAATTATATAACGCCCTTAATTTTTTAACCAAAATAGTTTATTTTCTACTTCTATGTCATATGCATGCCTACATCTCATTGGTTTAGGCGCAAATACGATAAGATATTTTGATCGCACTTAACTCACGATACTAAAAGTGTGGTCAACCCACACGTTTAAAGATAAAAAAATTCAACACTATAAAATGGAATAAAATTTTGACAGTAAATTCCACGTCAATTATACACGATTGACGTGATTTTTTCCACCAAAACGTTGATGTAAGCCAAGTGTCAAAGTTGAACACGTGTATTGTAGAATTACTGAGTTTTTAACGTGCTTACGTTCGGACATGTTAATTGCAGGCTCGGAACGCCCGCTGGCGGACGGAACGGGTCAAATGTATGCCGTCATACGCTACTACCGATACTCGATTGTAATGAAGCGATAACTTTAGGTGAGCCGACTTAATTTCGCACCTAGTCACTTATTTACTAGAATTTTAAGGGGGAGCCTATATTCAAAACTAGCTTTTGCCCGCGACTCTGTTCGCGTAGACTACAGGGTTGGTTTCAGAAAGAAAATAAGTTATAGTCTATTTTACTCCACAGAGTCCCATTTATGTCCATATCAAAAATCATTTACATCGGTCAAATGATTTAGGCGTGAAAGCATACCAGACATATAGTTACATATAGATAGTTACAGTCGTCTACACGTCGTTTCATCATTCTAGCTTCAAAAATTACGAATTTCCACACAAACTTTCCCTATTTTTATTTTACCCCCTTAAAGGTACATTTTTTTACAAACTTTTAATATCATATTTATTTATATCTAATCAACGGCCTAAAAAATAAGTTTCAAGCTTCTAGCTTTAAAAATGACAATACTTCCATACAACCTTTCATCCCCCCTTTCAACCCCTTAAAACTCCTTTTCCAGGATAAAAAGTAGCCTAATTTAAACCAAATTTCATTTTTTTTTTTTTTTTTAACTGGCACGGCAAAGTGACTCCACTGTACCTTTTTTTTTTTTTTTTTTTTTTTTTTCCTGCGGGGAAAATCCATTTACGGACCATCCCACCCCCGTAGGGGCGAGGGTGTGTCGGACTCACCGGCGCCTTCCGACCCAGCATAGATGTTACCGCCCGTGTTTGCGGGCGGCCGCTGGGCCGGGTCCCTACCAAAATAATTGCGCCGTAATACCGACTAAAAACCCCGCGACGGCCACCATCGGCGCATTCAGCGAGACGGCCCCGGAATACCCTGAAGCCAGAGCTATGGATTGATCCGGGACCGCCTCTGCGCGGTGCCAAAAGGCACACCGACCTGACGCGTGTGGCGTCTTCATCTCGGGGGCCGCCAAGGTAGGGACGGCGGCCCCGTGTGGCCTCTGGGCGCCGGGCTACGTGTTGACCCGGCGCCTCCTACGTCGCCTGTTGCGACGAGCGGGATCGGTCTGCTCCCGATCCCGCTCCGCGCTCTCCTTCTGCGAAATGACACGTTCGCAGAAGGAGAGCATAGCTTTCCACGACCTCCGGCTGCCGACCATGGCGGCGACCACAGTCGGCAGCGAGAGGTCTCTCCCCACGACCGCTACGAGAGCGCTGCGCTCCTCGTCCCAGGCTGGGCACTCCTCAAGCGTGTGCTGGGCCGTGTCCTCACGGCAGTTGCCACAATGGTGGCACACGGCGGTCTCCTCCACTCCGACGATGCGACACAGGTACGCACCGAAGCTGCCGTGCCCGGTGAGCACCTGCGTCAGCCGGAAGGTCGGCGCACCGTGGCGCCTGTCCATCCACTGCTGGAGGACAGGACGCACTGCCGCGACAGTCGCCACGCCAGCACTTGGACTCTCCAGCCTGGAACGCCACTCCTCCACGGCGGCGCTGCGGAGGGAGGCCAGCATGGCCTCGACCTCTCTTGGGGCCGGTCTCTGTCCGGATTGCCGGAACGCCTCCTCCCGCCAGAAGAACACTGACGCGAGGGCCTGGGCGTCCAGCTCCCAGGGCAGAGTACCCGCCAAAACACAGGCCGCCTCGTGCGAAATCGTGCGGTACCCTCTAACGATTCGCTGCGCCACCATACGCTGCGGATGACGCAGCAGGCGGACGCAGCGAAGGCCGAGGGAATTGGCCCACACGGGACACCCGTACAGGGCCATGGACCGCACGACTCCAGCATAAAGGCTTCGGCAAGGGAAGCCAGGACCATCAATGTTGGGCAGCAGGCGACCGAGAGCGCCCGCTGCCCGGACCAACTTCGGCGACAGCATCTCGAAGTGCGCACGGAATTTCCACCGACTGTCCAGAATCAGACCTAAGTACTTCATCTGGGAGCCGATGGGAATCCGCACGCCCTCCACCATCAAGTAGGCCTCCGGCGGTGGCCTAGACCGAGGTCCGTGAAAACACAGAGCCTCAGTCTTGTGCAGGGCCACCTGGAGGCCAAGTCGCCGAATCCTGCCCACCACGAGTTCGGTCCCGAACCCGGCGAGACTCCACTGTACCTGATGGTAAGCACAGTGGAGTCCAAAAAATTAATACCGACCAGCGAGAAACGAAGGTCACCCGCTGGTCGACACAATCATGCCGGCCTGCACAAATCGGTTCAGTAGTTTTAGCAGGAAAGCGAGACAGACAGACAGAGTTACTTTCGCATTTATAATATTAAGTATGGATTGATTAATTATACGAATAATGATCTTACTAATCGACACAATTCTGATGTTTTGTTCGAATTCATTTATCAGCCAATATACGTCCCACTGCTGGGCACGGGCCTCCTCTACAACTGAGAGGGTTTAGGCCTTAGTCCACCACGCTGAGCTAGTGCGAGCTGGCGGACTACGCACCTAAGAAAATCTTAAGAACTTTTAGGTGTACAGGTTTCCTGACGATGTTTTCCTTCACCGTTAAAATAGGTAATAAATTAATTTGTTCGAATACTGATCCCAAAATGGGTCATGCTTTTCATGTGTCACAATGGCTAAACTTTTACGTTGTATAAGGTAGGTAGTAGATTTGTAAACCAATACGAATAAACCGATAGCATATCAACATTAATTAATCCTTGCTTATAATATAAACGCATTTTTATTATAATAAATCAAAATAATGAATACATAGAGTCTAGAGATATGTCTCCGGGGAATGATAATATATTTCAGCCAGTAATTGGCTTTACAAATGTGTATTTATATACCCTAAGTTCTGAATGATTACTGTACACGGTTTATTCAACTTTTATTCAGTTATTATTTCCACCCCTTAAATGCTCGAATAGAAAAAAAATTACCTTCCAATTTCTTTAATTTTCATGCTCGATTCCGCAATTTAGATTATAATCATTTTTT
The DNA here is from genome assembly GCA_907164795.1 of Hemaris fuciformis. Classification (NCBI taxonomy): domain Eukaryota; kingdom Metazoa; phylum Arthropoda; class Insecta; order Lepidoptera; family Sphingidae; genus Hemaris; species Hemaris fuciformis. The sequence continues at coordinate 15,642,208 of OU015438.1, read as the reverse complement.
GACAGCCCCGTGGCGCGGTTGGGTAGGTACCAGCTTGCGAAACGAGAGGCCGCGGGTTCGATCCCCGCATCGAGACAAATGTTTGTGTGATCCACAAGTATTTGTCTCGGGTCTAGGTGTTTGTGAGAACGAAAAGTCTCTGATACTGATATCCACGACACAGGACTTGTATCCTAGTGTGGGGTAAGAACTATGTATGTTAATATTGTATAATATTTATTTAACTTGTCAGATAGATATTGAAGAATTGACTGCCTCGTGGTCACGCGGTACATGTATGTGCCGTGCGATCTAGAGGTCCTGGGTTCGATTCCCGGGTCGGGCAAAGTGTTATTGGGTTTTTCCATTAAAAAACTCTCAATAGCAGCACGGAGTCTGGAAATGTGCCCGAAAAACGGCAATAGGCTCGCCCCCTATTACGTGGGACTGATACATACCTGGCGAAATGTGGGTGTAGAAATGCACCTCTGCCTACCCCATCAGGAAATACATGTATTATTATGTATAATTATGTATGTATATTGAAGAAATAACTCATTCAAGTACTGAGTGACATCTAGAATGTTCGATTCGAGAACTACTAGTTGTGTGTGGACTAGGGCGCAATTACAACGCAATTTACACGTGGAGCCGACAGACAGTTTCGACTAATTTGATTTGATTGTCACCCCCTATTGGACGATTATTTAAATTCACAATTGCCAGTCTCCCTTTACGACCTTTGATAATGATCTGTAAGTGAATTTCGTACTTACACGTGTTCATAATTTATTTAAAACTATTTCGGATTGCCTCGTTTACTCGTGAATTGTTGAAGGTTATACTGTTCAATGAGTTTCCGAGTGGGGAATCGAAACCTATGGTTGAGCGCGGTAGGCTGAGCGTTTTTGGGACATTATCAATGTCCGTGCTGAAAGCATTCTCAATCAATAGCCTTTTCACATAAGTAGTGATGGATTCTTAGGTGTGTAGCCCGCCAACCCGCACTAGGCCAGCGTGGTGGACTAAGGTTAAACCCTCTCAGTTGTAGGGGAGGCCTGTGCCCAGCAGTGGGACGTATATGGGCTGATGGTGATGATGATGAAAGTGATGGCCTCGAGGTTTAGGCGCTTGGTCGAGAATCTCAGCGGTCGCGGATTCAAACCCCAAGCACACCCCGAGTTTTCCAAGTTATGTGTGTATTCACAATGAATTATCATGTACTTTAACGGTGAAGGAAAACATAGTGAGGAAACCTGCACACCTAAAAGTTTTTAGGAATTTCTTAGAACTATAGTCCGCCCACATTAAGCCAGCGTGGCGGACTGAGGCCTAAACCCTCTCAGTTGTAGAAGAGACGCGTGCACAGCAGTGAATCTTATATGTATGAGCTGATGATGAAGATCCATTTCTCAAAAACCCTACCCCAGCTATAAAAATACATATTCAATGACTCTGAAAACATAGGCGATAATTGTACATTTTGCTTATTACAAAACCGTGTCTATTGTCATAATATTTGGTGCGAACTTGCGGCACAATTATCGGCACACACGGCGGTTTTTAATACTTTATGAATGTAAGCCGGAATCGTTTCGGCATGAAATATTCAGAAATAATTTTGTCGCCGGCCATAATCTGCCCCATTGTTTGTTCGATTTAAACGTATTTGCAAATTGGTGAGCGCTACCGTGCACGCTGAATTTTGTATGCTTTAAAACATGGGCGGGTCTCTTTATTTTTGCACGTATTAATATACCTTTAGTAGTGATGGCCTCGAGGTTTAAAGAGGAGGTCGCGGGTTTTTCTCTGGCTTTTCGAAGTTATGTGTGTATTTAAAATGAATTATCACTTACTTTAACGGTAAAGGTAAGACATAGTAAAGGTCGCGGGACGTCGCTGGTTGCAGGCTGCTTCCAACAGGTCCCTGTGGAAGTGATTTGGATAGGCCTATGTCCAGCAGTGGACTTCCATTGGCTGATGGATTGGATTGGATTAACGGTGAAGGAAAACATTGTGATGAAACCTGTATACCTAAAAGTTCTTGAGATTTTTTTGGGTGTATAGTACGCCAACCCGCACTAGGCCAGCGTGGTGGGCTAAAGACTAAACCCTCGCAATGATAGAGGAGGCCCCTGCCCAGAACGTCCGACTTATATGGGCTGATGATGATGATGATGATATATACATATTCGTTCGCGCATTTGTCACCGAAGAAATAAGCAGTTGTTTTTGCATATTTCTTCAGTAACATTATTAACAGACATATTTCCGTATTCCGTACAGGTACCAAGAATTTCAACAGTAGGTCCAACACAAGAATCAAACACGAGATTTTTCTATGGCATGTACTAATTTATGGCACGACCCATAATATTAATCCAGACGAAGCGTATAACTCAAAACAAAATAAAAAGTTTTAATCTTGAGATAAGAGCCAATAAGGCAAGAAATGTGGTATAACGATCTTAAAAAAATGGAGTATTCACAGTCTACCTACTCCCTCAACGTAAAGGCGTTCAAACAAAACAAGTTACATACCCAACCCATCAAACCCATTTAGGTACGGTACTAGTAAAAATTCTCAAACGCTTGATACAATCTCGTATCGGAAACTTCGACCTCAATTACACCGTAATGCACTGCAACGATTATACGCGGCAGACTGATCGTTGGCAATCAGTCTGCTCGCGCAGTAATTATTTTAGTTAATATTCGACTAATGCACTCCACGCGATGATCAGTAGGTTAATAAAGAACGCAATTATACGTAATGGATGTTGGCTGTATCGGGATGTTTTTGTACAGATTTATTCTTATATTTTTACTTTAAGGTATTTTATTCTATTTTATTTTCTACTAACAACCTGAGCTGACGTCCACAAGTTTTGGTACAGAGATAAGTGAGATCCATAAGCCATTTGCAAACTACTTTTTATACTCTAAATAAAAAATGTGAATTTATTAAATCTTTGATATGTTTAACAATAAATAGATTCAGTCGTTTTTTTTTTGTTTACCAACTGGTTCAGAAAGCATATTGCACTAATGATGAACGGCCAAGAAATTCTAATGTTGCTATTTTATGAGCAATTTACAATACAATGAGAATCTAGTCCTACATTATGTTTATCAAAATGTATAACAACACTCGTAATGTAAAAATTATAAGACCGGTTAAGGTCTCGCGGTTCAAGTTTGTGCCGTAGGATCTAGAGGTCCTGGGTTCGATTCCCGGGTCGGGCAGTGTTACTGAGTTTTCCCATAAGGAATTTCTCAGTAGCAGCACGGAGTGTGAAAATGTGCTCGAAAAACAGCAATAAGCTCGCCCGCTATTACTTGAGACTGATACATACCTGGCGCAATGTGGGTGCAGAAATGCAGCTCTGCCTACCCCTGCGGGGAATACAGGCATGAGGTTATGTGTGTATGTATGAAAAATTTATATTGTTATGTTAAAATCGACTTAACATCGGTGTGAGCCACGGCCGTGTTCGTTTCCCGTCGAAACGGCATCGAATCGATCTTCTAATGGCTTCTAATTGTTTACCCCGGTATCGAGGTTCGATATCGACGCGTCGCGATCATATCTACCAGGCTTAGTTACCATACCAACCTTATCTTGATCCTTATGTTTACCATCATCGTGTATTCGGTAATTGATTTCAATCACAACATGGAACTTGTTTTGCGTGGAATGATTGCGATTGACAGGCGGCCGGGTTTATTGCCAGTCATGTCTCGCTTTGTAAGAACGCATAGTGCTCTCACGGCACAAGTGTGTACTGAGCAATTTACGGGTTCGATTCTCAGGTCGGGAGAAGATTTATTGCGTTTATTTATTAGAAAATCTTCGGCACCAGCACGGAGTTTGGAAATTTACCCGAATTGGCCGAGTTGGCATTAGGCTACGTTAATACGTTGTATTAAAAACATACCTGATGATTTGTGGGCGTGTACTTTTACCAATTTTCGAATACTAAATTACGACATACATACATTTCCGGTACATAAAGGAAAAGAAACTGATATTTTTAATGTATCGCATAAGATCAATAACATTCCAAAGTACTGCAGTATACAATTGCCCCGTAAGACTAAAACAAAAAGACTAAACCACTCTGCACGCATCAAGCACAGTTTTTACACTCAAAGTGCTTCCGTTGGGCTAATCAATCATTTCATCTCGCGAGATGACTGCTACCGTTATGCCAAAACCATGTAATTTGAACTTTGAAGTTGCATTAGTATCTTTTTGTGCATTAACCAAGATGATATCATAAAGGCCAAAGTCATTGGATCAGCTGGGTAGTTGATGATGATGATTTGACGGTAGGTGAACAAAACCTGAGAAGACTGTATCCTAAACAGGTAGACAACGGTGTAACTCTATACTAACGTTTTCCCATCTCTTTTTTAAGTCCCAAGTGATAATTGGCTGATCTCTTAAAACTCATGTCTCCGTGACACTATTAAAAGTAGTTGTATATGAAATGAAACAATTTTTTATTTATTGAATCTAAAAAAATTCAAGTACATACATTACTTAGATTCAGTTATTTAAAAATTTAGTTTACCACCATGTTTGGAAGGCAGTCATCATTAGAGACGACGACGACGGGGAAGAAACTCTAGTGTTGCTCTTTTCCAATCAAGAAATAGTTTACAATATTATGTGATATGAAAACAAATTATTGAGTAACTGGAAGGCAGCAATATTTAAACATTAAACAAACCAAACTGGTATAAAAACCGGTTTAGCAAGTCTAATTGAAGTGACGTAAATATATAATAAAATAAATTTCTTTTATTGATTACAAATCAAAGTCGTTGCAGACTAAAATGTATTGTTATTTTCCTGAATTATACATATTAGCATCCAAAATTTTAGTTAACTTATCAATTTCATTTGATACTCCAAAACCTTCCGAACAGATCCAATGAAACACGTTCCATAATAAAATACTTTGAATACAAACCCAATCTTGGCCTTAAGAACAATGCATCCCCTGTGGCCTGTACTCCTCCCACGCGCCTCCCGATACAAGCCTCCTAATTAAGGCATCTTTATCTTCTACTACAGCCGACTTATCACAATTTATTGTAATTCCCAACAATACGTTCACCAAAATAGATGCTTTTACATCGCGTGTTTTCGATTTTACTAGTCTCGTTGTGATTATACAAAAGTCGGTGATAATTTACACTTTGCCATTAGTGGCTATTGAATTGAAAACTTGCATTTTTATTCACCTTTGTCGCGGCATCTACGTCGTCTATCGTCGTGTACATCTCGCGAGTAATATTGGGAACCCCTTAGCAGCAGCGAAGAGTCTGTAAATGTACCCGAAAAACGAAAAATAGGTTCGCCTCCTTTTACGTGTATTAATAATATACACCCAACAGTGACTTACATAGTTTTGACCCCACACTTAGATCAAGTCTTGTGTCGTGGGTATCAGACACTACGAGAGACTTTTTGGTTTCACAAACACCCAGACCCGAAACAAATATTTGTGGATCGCACAAACATTTGTCTCAGTGCGGGGATCGAACCCGCGGCCTCTCGTTTCGCAAGCTGATGTCTAGCCAACTGCGCAACAGGGCTGTCAAATTTGCAGGCTGTTAGATGTGTATTTTTTATACACATCTAACAAAGTTAAGACCAGTTTACTTAAGACCACGCATGGTGGTCACGACCCTCAGTAATAAGGAAACGACTAGGAAGAAGAAGAACAAAGTTAAGATTCAAGTCTTGTATCATGGTTATTAGAAACTACCTACATATGTTTTCAGTCTCACAAAAATTTATCTCTATGCCTGGTCTATAGGCAACTGTGCCGCCGAGGCCCCTAAAAAAAAGCACAGAAGGCGAAATATTGGTATTGGACAACTCTTTAAAGACAAAAGGCGTGAGTAAATATAGGATTCATCATCGTATATGGTATATGTCCCACTGCTGGGCACGGGCATCCTCAACAATTGAGAGGGTTCAGGCCTTAGTCCATCACGCTCGCCTAGTGCGGGTTGGCGGACAACACACCTAAAAATCCTAAGAACTTTTAGATGTGCAGATTTCATCACGATGTTTTCCTTCACCGTTAAAATACGTGATAATTCTTTGTGAATACACACATAACTTCGAAAGTCAGAGGTGTGTGCCTGGGGTTTGAACCCGCGGCCGTCGGGATTCTCGACCGTATGCTTAAACCCTAGGTACACACCTCTGTAGGACTACTTTAAACAAAAGATTCGAAGCGGAGCAATGACGAAGGTACCTGAAGTACTTTCAATTCACCTCACATTACGCGCGGTGTAAACGATTCAAAGCGACCGATGAGTTCACCGCTCGCGTACGAGAATCCACCTCTTTGTTCTAACCAAACGTGAAATGCCCATTTAATGTTAAACGGGCCGCTAGTAGGTCACTGCGCAGTGTTTTGTTTGTAGCTGGAAGGAGTGGAGTGAGACATTTGACGTAATAACCGTGTCTAATCCCTGTATGCAGCTGACCTTTGCTGCTTGCGATGCATATTACAAACGGAATGTTTCTTTAACATTACGTATCTTTTGGAACTCAAAAACACTAGTCAAGTCTTTGAAAAATAACCCACTTTTTATTTTTAACTTATACTTAAATCCTGCTTTTGAAGTGACGACCATAAAAAGCAAAAAGTACAATTTTGACCCACGCAAAAACCGCTTTTCAAGTTCGGAATGTGTATGTACGAACAGCCAGGCACTACTGTGTAAATTAAAAATAACTACAGAGGTAATGTGATAGATTTTTTAATTCAATCCCTTTTTAAAAGTCTGTCTGCTACGCATTCACCAATGCTTTTGTTTTAATACGTTTAAGGCATAACAATAAAGTACTATATTCATGCCTACTCAGGCAGAAGTTGTAATTAGAATGTATTGAACTTATAACAATAGTTTTAATGTCATATTTTTTGTTTTTCTGGATCATACTCGTATAAGGTTGTAGCGAGGTAATTAAAATTCTAGCTACTAATCGCATCTGCTCTTTTTATTCATCATCATCATCATCAGCCCATATAAGTCCCACTGCTAGGCACGGGCCTCCTCTACAACTGAGAGAATTTAGGCCTTAGTCCACCACGCTGGCCTAGTGCGGGTTGACGGAGTACATACCTAAGAAATTTCTGACAACTTTTAGGTGTGCAGGTTTCATCACGATGTTTTTCTTCACCGTTAAAGTACGTGATAATTCTTTGTGAATACACTCATAACTTCGAAAAGTCAGAAGTGTGTGCCTGGGGTTTGAACCCGCGACGATCGAGATTCTCGACCGCGTGCCTAAGCCTCGAGGCCATCACGACTTCTTCGAGGTTATCACGACTTTTTATTACTTACACTATTTTGACAGCGTCCGTGGCGCAGTTGGTTAAACACCTGCGAAACGAGATGCCCCGGGTTCGATGCCCGCTCCAGGACAAATGTTTGTGTGATCCACAAACATTTGTTTCGGATCCAGGTGTTTGAGAGACCTAAAAGTTTCTCGTTGTTAATACCCACGACACAAGACTTGTGTATGTGACTTATGTATAGTGTAGCGTTAAAACTACATAATGTAAAATACGACTGCCTCGTGGTCTGGCGGTACAAGTATGTGCCGTGCGATCTAGAAGTCCTGGGTTCGATTCCCGGGTCGGGCAAAGTGTTATTGGGTTTTTCCATTAGGAAATTCTCAGTAGCAGCACGGAGTCTGGAAATGTGCCCGAAAAACGGCAATAGGCTCGCCCCCTATTACGTGGGACTGATACATACCTGGCGAAATGTGAAATACAGGCTTATGTATGTATGTAAAATACTACTGGATGTATTTATTAAGTTATTTAAAACTATACTACTCTCATTTTTAACATGATATAGTATTGTCTTAAAATTTTCTTTATTTCTTTATACATCCGCCTCATCGGTACCGAAGTATACCTATAACTTAAAAACATAGCTGTCGTGGAAGTAGAAATACTTCGCTGCCCATCCTTTCCTTAGGTTTAGGTGTGATTTTGTGTTTTTATTTACACATAAATCATGTTATGTAAATTCACGTTATAACATACTTAGAACGCAGTGATGGCCTCAAAGTGTAGGCGCGCGGTCGAGAGTTTCGGCGGTAGCAGGTTCAAACCCCAGGTACACACCTCTGACGTTTCGAAGTTATGCGTGTATTCACTATGAATTATTATCACTTGCTTTAACGGTGAAGGAAAACATCGTGATAAAACCTGCACACCTAAAAGTTCTTAGGAATTTCTTAGGTGTGTAGTCCGCCAACCCGCACTAGGCCAGCGTGGTGGATAATAGACCCTCTCAGTTGTAGAGGAGGCTCGTGCCCAGCAGTGGGACGTGTTTGGGCTGATGATGATACTTATAACGGCAAAGTTGAGATATAGCCGTTAGTTGAATGAAAACCTTTTGTTTTTGACAGTGTATTTGTAAATCTATTTATATTAGTGAGGAAAGGGAGGCGCGGATTAAAGTGGAGTAAATATAAAAACAACCAAATAAAGCCCTATAATATAAATAATATGCCACACACAATACTGTACTTAAAGAACAATGGAACATTAATGCCTTAAAAACGAGTTATTTCGAATGAAACCGTTGGTCAGTTTCGTAAACATATGGTTTGAGCACTTGGCTAACTGTTATACGGATCCTAACTGAATGGAAAATTGGTTAGTAATGACATTGTTTGGATGCAGATGGCATAGAACCACGTGTTGGAACTACGTGTCTTCGTCGGTCCAGTTTGCTTTGTGATTCATCAAGCGATGGTACCTAAGGGTTGTCAGTTGTGACAATTTTAGGTGTAAAGACGAATAACCCAATCAAATGGTGTTTTGCAGAAGAAACCAGAGATAAGAAAAAAGAAATCCTGAACGGTTTCAAAAATATTTTCCTCGTCGATTATTGATGACCAGTCTTTAGGTTAATGAGTGAATCGATTCAAATACTATCTTGTTACATAACTTATTATTAATATATTTAAAAAATGTAATTTTGAAATTACTTAATAATTGATCAGTTCGAAACTAAAGGTTAATACTGTTGACACTTAGTATCTATAAAAATGTATATACATGATACAACGTCATGCCATAGTTGTAAAGAACTCCAAATGCTTGCGAGGTGCAAAGATTTTTTCAATATCAAGTCCACCTCGCGGTATTCTACTATAGTGCATCATATCAATCTTAAAGAAGTTCATTATTAAAATAATGTTCCTATACATGAGTAATGATTCTTTCTCAGAAATCTTGCCATAAGGGTTACATTTTTCAAAGGTGCGGGGCCCCGTAACGGTCCAACGCAAGGCACCAGCACGGCGGAGCCATTAAGAGGCGAACAAATGTTCCAGTGTCTATAGCTCGCTCCATTGTTGAACACATCAGATAACAGCTGATGCACTGGCCACGACACCAGCGTTTAATAGCTGTGCTGTCACTTGGAATGTTATTGATAGAGGCGCTTAGGTTTTGAAGAATCGAAAATATCTTGAGTCGTAGAAGGTGTTTTGTCCGTAGTACCCTCGTCAAATTTAATTTTCCACGATAGAAAGTGTCCTATGCGATAATTCAAGACGTCTGCTACTTCCAAATCAAGTTTCATCAAAATTGGTCCAATTGTTGGAGCGCGAAGAAGTAAACAACATACAAACAAATTTTATATAATCACAAAACTTCGTCTTTTATTTAGTGTGATGTGTAATAAATCTTATAATACCCAGATACTCGTATAAAGCATAATGCAATACACCGACAATATAATATAATGCATTTGCCTTGATATTGCAGTTGAAGATTGATTGAAAAGCTCATGGTTAGATGATTTCGGGAGACATAAGTGGCTATTATCTAAGCTCAGCTAGTGAACATTCGGCTTCTAGTCACCTAAGTATAAATTGGTGAGAGATTGTTTGAATTTCCAGTTTATACTTTTAGGATCGTATATGACTACTTACTTACTAAGCTTTGCGAAGTATAAAAATTATACAGAAGATATAATTTCAAATTAGCAAATAAAGCAAAGCTAAAGTTAATAAAGCAGTGATGGCCTCGAGGTTTAGGCGCGTAGTCGAGAATTTCGGCGGTCGCAGGTTCAAACCCCAGGCACACACCTCTGACTTTTCGAAGTTATGTGTGTATTCACAATGAATTATCACTTGCTTTAACGGTGAAGGAAAACATCGTGATAAAACCTGCACACCTAAAATTTCTTAGGTGTGTAGTCCGCCAACCCGCACTAGGCCAGCGTGGTGGACTAAGGCCTAAAACCCTCTCAGTTGTAGAGGAGGCCCGTGCCCAGCAGTGGGACGTATTTGTGCTGATGATGATGATAATTTCAAATAACTCCACATCTCGTAATTCAAGGACAAATGGTAAACAAATTCGCCGACAGGTTGTATTATTTTATATACTCTCAAACGAAATTCCATTAGATACCGCAGCCGCCTAATTGCATTGGAAGCTCGTTAGCGCGCGAAGTGCTGATTCTAGCTAAATATTTTGTTTCTTTCAAGTTTGTGAATGAGGTCGCTCGCTAAACGAACGTTTTGTAAACTTCAACAATGAGCCACGATGTTTGGTAACAATCTGTTCTTGCTGCTTTATTGGCCGTTTTTGGACGGAGTGTCTTGAGTCAAAATTTCCGGACTTCAGAATTTTCCATCATTTTTTGTAATCATCATCATCAGCCCAAATACGTCCCACTGCTGGGCAAGGGCCTCTTCTACAATTGAGAGGGTTTAGGCCTTAGACCACCACGCTGGCCTAGTGCGGGTTGGCGGACTACACACCTAAGAAAATCCTGAGAACTTTTAGGTGTGCATCATCACGATGTTTTCCTTCACCGTTAAAATTACGAGATAATTTTTTTGTGAATACACATGCTATATTTACATTCAAATGTATGATAAAATATTAAATCTGTCTTCTAAAGTTTTTCACCAGGTATATAAGTATACCGTTCTCCTAGAAAATTTTCTTGAGGTTAAGAGAAAGCAATGTATCTCAAACTCCATTTGAATTGTCTTCAAATGATCTTGTTCTTAAAAAAAGTTAAATTTCAAGTTGGTCATCATGCTGTGTGTGTTACCAGTAATAAATGACTTAATTCAAAGACAGGACATGTCGATACTATAGTCAACATGCTGGGTACAACTGGGTCGACATCAATAAATTTCAATGGAACAAGGACTAACCAAAGTCAAAATTGGTAATGTTTGAAAAAAGTTTTGAAGTGTAAAACAATAATATAGTAGAAAACGGACTGAAATACGGAGAGTTTAGTTACGAGTTCGAAGGCATAATAATTTTCTCTGACTTTTTGTAGGTACGTAATTATACCTCACGTCAATGGCTCAGAAAAATATCTTGTAACATATCAACTTGTCAAATCTTAAGTAAGCGAATAAATAAACTCAGCACAGGCACAAGATTATTATCCCTTCTCACGAGGGGATGAATTCAGACATGTATATGAGATTTATTCCTAGGCGCATTCGAAGGCATATAGACATTTTTTTTTTTTTCAATAAATTCAGGATTTCAGTAAAAGCGGAGCACGTTTCGCCAGCTAATATGGCAGACAGACCTACAAAGTCTGCCTTAAAATGCTTCTTTTACCAATCTCCACGGAATTTTATGCCTACATTTAAAAATGCTACAATTCGTAACAACTTCCTTCGTAACTTCATGACTCCGAGACCCTTTGATTTTCATTGACCCGTTCTAAATTCCTAGACGTACATCTAAATCCAGAAAAAATCCCGTACAATGCGGCACGAGGTTGTAACACGTGAATCGTCCGCGACGAGCCGACGCACAGGTGAACGCTGTTAATCAAAATGAAAGATCGTCTTCAACGGTAAATAGGTGCATCCATTTATTCTCTATCGGACGTGAACGTGTGGGCTTGTTGTACCCAGTGTCTAGCAATTCAGCAGCGCAAGACTAGGATATGTCCTCTGACTGATAAAAGACAAAATTTAGGAGTTTTAACAATACCCTGGTTGACTTTTACTAAACTTTGGACTTTAGAAGATATTTTGTATTTTCTGTAAATTATGACGCACGAGCAAAAAGTCCCTCATAAGGAATTCATAAGATTTTTCAAGTTCAACAAGACGAGTGTAGTGTATCCAACATAGAAACATGTATAGTATAAAAAGATTATGACCGTTTGAAAATGAAATAACTAGTTTAATTGCTATCATAAACTTTTCATTCTTTATCAGAATATAAAATATTTTATGTTATTTAACTTTTTAGCGTAGTTTTAAACGAATTGAATGCAGTCGACGCCCATAACATGGAGCATGAATCTTAAAAAAATATATTAGAATATTGTATAGAAGTTACTATAGGCTTGTGCTATAATAGAATACTGGTTTTTAACGTTACCTGAAATCTGTGAATGAACTCTACTACTATTAGATCCTGCACTGTGTACATTAAACAGAAGTAATGGTCCCAGGAATCTTTTCGTTATTAACTCCAACCTTAGATGCCTTTTCTCGACGCCTCTATGTTTCAATTTAGACTCTGTATCTTATATTTAAGGTTTATTTTGTAGCAATAGTCTTGTACGGAGCAAAGCAAAATTCGCCAGTACAGACTCATATGTTATTAATATATTTCTGTGCTTAATATAATATGTTTTATTAACATTTTTATCTTTTGTTATTGAGCAAGTATAATTATGGAAAGGGGTTCTATGTCTTGCTCCTACTTTTGACCCGATTCCTCTAGACTTGAAAAAGGGTATGCAACATGGTTTAGTTACAGAGGAAAAAAATGCAAATCATGCAGATATTGGTCGCAGAATTTCGCTTGAATCTCTTCTTATAAAGGAGTATTAGGATTAGAAAGATACTTAATCTAGAAAGACATAAATTCTGATAGATTTAATACTATAGCAAAAACAACTCAAACTCTCGTAAATAAAACATTCACATACATACGAGTACATATGTAAACTCACGCCTGTCTCCCATTGAGATAGGCTGGGACTATAAAACGCCAAATGCTACAGTCCAAACACACTTCTTTCGCTTCCTCAACTGTCATTATCCTCTTTATGCGTTCACGTGGGTTTTGAGGACTTCATATTAGCTTTTTAAATAATAGATGCGAATAAAACGTTCATTTTCAGCTATCGCCAATTAATCAGCCTAATCGATCTCATAATTATCTCCTCTTAATTAGCGTCTTAATAAAGCGTAATTGTTCCATTGATCAGTACATTCGGTGCAAAAAGTACCTGTCAAGAACCAAACGGTGTCTGTTGTTAATTTGAAACAAAAGTGCTCGCCGCGCGCCGAGACCTATGCACCTTGAGCGCCGTTCTCAGAGCACGAATAAAAATAGACACGGCCTGCTCTCACACCGAACGGAGTACTTCTAACTGTTTTTATTTTATTGTAATAATAAATACACCCAATAGTCACATACATAGTTCTGACCCCACACTAAGATACAAGTCCTGTGTCGTGGGTATCGGAACTACGAGAGACTATTCGATCTCACAAACATCCCGACCCGAAACAAATATTTGTGGATCACACAAACAGTTGTCTCGTTGCGGGGATCGAACCCGCGGCCTCGCGTTTCGCAAGCTGGTATCTACCCAACTGCTCCACGGGGCTATCCAATTTATCATATTTATTAGTGCATTGTTTGATTTTTAGCCCGTGTGATTGTGGTTACAAACATTCTTTCATTAAAGCGCATAGATAACTAGGTAAAATAAATAGCAATTGTCATCGTCATCAAAATTATGTATTTTTTTTTGGAATAGTAAAGAAAAATTTATGCGTTAAGCAATTAAAATCTAAGCATTAAAACATGCAAATCAGACTTAAAAATCATATTTGTAACAATCGCGTCCCCTATTACGTGGGACTGATACATACGTGGCGAAATGTGGGTGCAGTAATGCACCTCTGCCTACCCTTTCGGGGAATACAGGCGTGAGATTATGTATGTATGTATGTATTTGTAACAAACTGGATGACCATAACATATAGTTTAAGCTCTTCATTAAAAACCGTAAACAATGTATGTTAAAAATCTAATTGATGGAACAGTTTGACTGGTCGCCGTCAACATGAGCTTTGCTCTATTTGTCTTTAAACTACGTCTGTATATAATGTTACTTTTGTGTCATACGAATTAGCACCTATTATTTTAATTTAGTTAAAGATGTGACTATGAAAAGTTTTCTTAAATCATGATTGAAATAATATATGTACATTTTATCTAATTTCATTTATTATTTTGTTTTAAGTTCAGTGTTGGTAATGGCACTAGGCCAGCGTGGTGCACTAAGGTCTAAACTCTCTCAATTGTATAAGAAGGCCAGTGCCCAGCAGTGGGACGTATATGAGCTGATGATGATGATGATGATCGGTACCATTTAATTCAATATGATAAGCGGATTACTTCTAAGACCTAATTTGAAATAGGAGTCGGTGTGAAAGCAGTCGGTCACAAGAGCGTTTCCTCTGTCCGCTCCGAGAGAGATCAAACGCGCCGCCCGCCCGCGGCCCCAGATCACATCCCAACACTCCGATATGCGCGGCCCCATTGTGCCTTTATAAGCGGTTAATTAGTATCCAATATAAACATTTATTATTTATAATTATCCGTAACTATGTAGGACGTATTAGACGGATTAGAACCCGCATACCGGAGAGAATCACGCAACATACGGAACGTCATGAGTCTTTTGTAAGAGGTTTGTATGATTTTAATAGGTTGATGGTTCAAAGCCCTGCTAGTTAAAATTTTACTGTGTCCCTGACATTGTCTAAATGCATACTCGACAATAAAAGACATCAACTGATGTATTGGTGATCTGCTTACAGAAATAAAAAGTTTGACATAATTACTGATGACAGTAAAGGAGTAGATTTTTAATACCCACCCAAAATCTGGAGCCGCAAAATTAAATCATACTAAAAAAAACTGATGGTATAAAATACAATGAAACTTTGCCCAACTTAGTCATCGAACTCAAGCTCTACACGCATTACACGCACTACTCCTGACGCGGGACAAATAGTTGGGGCGGCTTGGCAATGTGAAGACTTTAATCCAAAACTATTAAAATCACAATATTTAAATATTCAAGTACCTCACGTCAAGTTTCCATTCTCAAGTTGCTGAATTCTCCAAGCTCGCAACTTAATGGTACATTTTTAAAAGACCTAATAACTAAGTAATACACCTATCGCAAATAAAGTTCCATTAAGCGTTTTACTCATGCTTTTATCTCCAACTTTAACGATAATGGAACTCCGTGGAATCACTTATCACTAAATTTTGTGAGTCAAATTTTTAATACACTTCGTTTGATAAGAATTGGCCCCTCTTTTACATATCTATGCTTTACAAGTTTTTTAATAGCCTTTTTATAAGAGGTTGACTATTATCATTTGTAGGGAGGAATTTTCTAGCCAACAGTTTAATTCATATTTTTTTTATAATTTTGTCATAACTTTATAATGCTTTAAATGTTTTAAAACTGAGATGCACAATGAATCAAGACAAAAAAATATTTAGGTATGACAGTTGCACAAGCTGTTTAGGGTTAAATTCTAAATACCTAGCATTCCAATGATATATCGTCACGAGTGTGTTGAGTTAAGAGAGATGGGAGGCTCTATTCACTTGACGCCTAGTTCAGACAGCACCATGCTTCCTGACCATCAAAAGCGATGGTGCCATTTTGGTATGAGAATGCTTAAATAAATACACCCAACAGTCACATACATAGTTCTGACCCCACACTAGGATACAAGTCCTGTGTCGTGGGTATCAGAAACTACGAGAGACTTTTCGGTCTCACAAACACCCAGACCCGAAAAAAATATTTGATGATCACACAAACATTTGTCTCGGTGCGGGGATCGAACCCGCAGCCTCTCGTTACACTTGTAAGTTGTATTGCTTGCAAAAGCTTAAGTTGCTCATGGGTAGAAAAGTTAGAAACGTTGTTTAAATTTCAAATACCAAAGAACATTGTATTTAGAAGTTGCTTAAGAATCCTGTAATATTAAATTAGAGGAAATTTTATGTCGTAAGTATAAAACTACGAGAGAATTTTCTGTCTTTCTACGAAACATTGTGGACTACAGAAATATATGGGTCAGCGCGGAGTTCGAACGTAGTACCTTCAATATCATAAGTTTATCTACGGCGCCACGGAAACTGCCATACCTATAACCTTTTCTACTGATAATAATAAACCATATTGACAAGTGCAATTGAAAGTCGTGATGACCTCGAGGCTTAGGCGCGCGGTCGAGAATCTCGATGTTCGTGGGTTCAAACCCCAGGCACAGACCTCTGACTTTTCGAAGTTATGTGTATATTCACAATGAATTATCACGTACTTTAACGGTGAAGGAAAATATCGTGATGAAACCTGCACACCTAAAAGTTCTTAGGAATTTCTTAGGTGTGTAGTCCGCCAGCCCGCACTAGGCCAGCGTGGTAGACTAAGGCCTAAACCCTCTCAGTTGTAGCGGAGGCCCGTGCCCAGCAGTGGGACGTAAATGGGCTGATAATGATGATGAATATTGACAAGATCAAAATTCAAGTCACAAGAGGCAATAAAAGTAATTTTATATCATATCTCACTCGAAAACAATTACGTACAAACTAATACACGTACAAACAACTTTTATATATAGAAGCGCATTTTGTACATCAAAAATAGACAACAGACGTTATTAAAATGGAGTCGCGCGTTTATCTCAAAAAGGGCATGTTAAGTTTAATGGATATTTTTGTTTTATGAACGCCTATTAATAAGAATGGAAGGGGAGTCATTAATTTTTGTAATAATCTATACGTATAGTTAAGTGGATGGGGTCATATCTAATTACGGTTTGAATCCCACAGTTCTTAGTGAAGTAAGTTGAACTATGGTTTATATTTGAGGTTTAAGAGAATGCAAGTATCTTGTAGTTTATGTTATACAAGACACAATATTTGCATTTTAATGTGGAGTCAAAACTATGTTTAGGATGTCCTCATTCATCATTCTAATATTAAAAATGCAATATTATGGAATTGTACTTAAATCAAGTCAGAAAGAATCAATCGATTTGTATAAAATATTATCTAGTCATAGAAAATTTATAATTCCAGCACAAGGTTACTTTTGTCCCTAAAAGCGTATAATCAATACATTGGATGCAGGAAAAGGCTAAATGAGAAATGAAGATGTAGAAAGAAGTAACTTTAAAAAAATAATAAAAATAATCCATTTACCATTTATTTATCCATTTAGTGAAGTATACGCACGCTTATACTTACGCATGATTTATATTACTCCATAAATCAGTAGCCGAAAACTATAAAAATATACAATAACATAAATCCTAATAACAATGATTATTTTTTTCTATCAAAGTCTATATTTAATAAATGTATAAAACAGCTTAAAATAAATAAAGAGGAATATACGTAAAAACAACTCAAACTAATGTACTATTATTTTCACAACAGTAATTAAATACTTTTTACCGTGATAAATAAGTAAGGAGATGATAAGATACATCGATGTTTTTATAAAAATACAAACCAACTGTTCATTGTATTCATGAGTTAACTAGGCGTTACCAAATCCTTTATGTATATTAATAAATAAACACATCATCATACGCCATATACGTCCCACTGCTGGGCACGGACCTCCTCTAAAACTAAGAGGTTTTAGGCCTAAGTCACTGGGCTAGTGCGGGTTAAACACATTACTTAACCCTGCAACTTCCGCGATGGCGTATTCTCAATCCACCACACATATTGTAGGTCACCACGCACGCTGAATGCAAATAGTAGTCAAAATCAATAAATTACAACATAAGCCAACAGTTAAGTAATCTTTGCGTAAAGTACGAGTTACTCTGTCGGTGCTTAAGGCCTCGTAAACGAATCAACAGACCCACCGCAAGTTTATTGCCGGTGTAAAAACGTTAGCCGAGCAGTCAAGTTTGCACTTTGAATTTATCCCTCAATTTAAATGTTTTACGCGTTAATGTATTCGCGTTAAAACACTTCTTAAGTTGTATCAATACAGCTTCTTACGATGTATCCCATTTTACTATTACAGTAATTTATAAACACTTGTGGTGCACAGATCATTGTACCCTTTGTCGGTCAAATCAAATACCATCATCATCAGCCCAAATACGTCCCACTGCTGGGCACGGGCCTCCTCTACAACTAAGAGGGTTTAGGCCTTAGTCCACCACGCTGGCCTAGTGCGGGTTGCTCAAATATGCTTACTAAATAAAGTATCAAATGATGCACACTACCAACTCAACGGCAAATACGACACAAGACACGCGTACACACATTTACGAAACTCTGTATATAAGTTAATCATTCCTGCAATAAAACAGTCAGTCAGTCAGTTATGCAGTCAGTCATTCAGTTATCCATTCAATCGGCATCATGCCACCTTCGTCTGAACTCTAGTAAGTGTTTCATTTAAACCAATACTCAAGCACTCTTACATTGGTAACTCCACGTGATCCTGAACACTTACACACCCCTATATCCCTGGTGGTAAGCAGAGGTACTTCTGCACCCACATTATGTTTTTGAGCGAGCTTATTACTGTAGTAAGTCACATACTGCCTTTGAAATTTGTCGAATGGTTGAGCCAATTAACACAGCCAGTCCCGGAATTCGATTTGCATTAAAATGTTGGGAAACTGCAATAGGCACATTCCTTATTAAATTATCAAACAACAATAGTTTCTTCGTCATCATCAGCCCATATACGTCCCACTGCTGGGCACGGGCCTCTTCTACCATTTAGAGGGTTTAGGCCTTACTCCACCACGCTGGCCTAGTGCGGGTTAGCGGACTACACGCCTAAGAAATTCCTAAGAACTTCTAGGTGTGCTGGTTCCATCACGATGTTTTCCTTCACCGTTATAATTTATTATGAATACACAACTAACTTCGAAAAGTCAGATATGTGTGCCTGGGGTTTGAGCCCGCGACCGCCAAGATTCTCGACCGCGCGCCCAATCCTTGAGGCCATCACAAATTAATAGTTTCTTACGAGGGCCCATGGTCGTATCCAGGGGGGGGGGGCAGGGGAGGGCAGCAGCCCCCCCCCCCCCTGGAAATCTCGCAGAAAATGTATGGACTCGCCTAATTACTAGTCAAAGTGTATACGGGGCCTTATGTGCTAAGTTTTAAATAAACCGCGCAGTAGACACTGGCAAAATGGACGGTCGATTAATATGACTAAAAAAATCGATTATAAGAAAACAATAATAGATTTAAATAAAAATCGATTATTTTTTAACATCCCTAGTGAGCAAACGCTACACAATCGCTAGTAGCCGCCGCACAGTGAATCGCCTAGAACAAGCTAGCTGTATATATTAATTGAGCTACAATATAGAAAAAATATCAGAGCGGGTACACGTGGGTACAAAAAGTTACACTCTTTGAAATAGAAAGAAAAATCTAAAATGTTACTTAAATGTTAAACATTATTCGAAAACGAATTTCTTAAATCTGAGGTAAACATTTGGTAGAAATATTTTTTTTTTATCAAAATACACACCTTTAAGAGAAATATCCATCACAAAAATGTCACTGTAGCCATTTTTAACTTTAGGAGATGTTTTCATAAGTGCAGCAAAAATGCAACTGATAAAGAACTGCAAATGAAAATAAATTATCACTTACATTTAACGTCAGATGACTCATCGATTTGTAATGTGTGACCTAAACATTTCCTGGAATTCAAGCCTATGAGGGGTTGTTTACCACTAATTAATGATATTTCTAAGAATTTTGAGTGAGTTTTGTCCAGCTGGCAGCTAGCTTGTTCTAGGCGATTCACTGTGCGCCGTCGCGACAATGGCGGACGAAGATTATCGAATCTAGCTGAGCGATCGTATTCATTCATTTTATTTGACATGTTATTGTTTTGAAACAGCTAAATCAGACGTAGGTGATTAAAATGTATTAATCCAACAAGCAGAATCTTTTTATCCTAAAGTAAAAACGGCTCTAGAAATTTTACTGGCAATGCCTTATTCTACGGCAACAATTGAAAGGTCTTTCAGTACAATCAGACGCGTGAAAACGTGGCTGAGATCAACAATGACCGAAGACAGGTTAAATGGACTTTGTATGCTCAGTGTACATAAAAATCTAGTTAACAGTATGGGCAATTCTTTCACGGAAGATGTTATTAACCGTTTTGCTGAAGATCCTCGAAAATTACTTTTAAAGTAGAAGTCTAACTAAATAATTTAAATAAAATAAAAATGCATAGTAGTCAAATTTACCTACTTTTATTTATTTAACTACCTATAAAGCAGGATTATTTCCGGCTGTTTGCCCTACATAATGCAATATATGCATACTACATATGCATATACCTTATGTTTTATGTAGGTGTGTTTGTGTAGTTTGTATGACAAAACAGCCGTGGACGATCTGACTTGCCCCCCCCCCCCCCTAGGCCAGAAGCTGGGAATGCGAGGGCCTTAAGCTGGCCAAATATGGATAGAGGTATACTCGTTGTGTCATACCAAAAAAAACTCAAAAAATATCGCGATAGTCCAAAATTAGAAAAGAATACGTCCATGAGTATCTATTGTTGTAGTGTTGATGCCGAACAATCGGAGCGTTACAAGCCGGATATCAAAAACTGCGTGTCACGTTGAATTTCGCATAATACGCAAACTTTTGTTTTGCCAATAGCGCCCGGGTTTAAGGAGGGTATGTTTTGAACGGAGCCCGTTCCAGTTTTGCAAAGAAAAGAGACTGTAAAGCTCAGATTATGTTGCCCAGAAAGGCGATTTTTAGTGAAACAAATAAGCAGTCAATATGTCTTTACTCATATACATACAAGGTCTTATGAACCGTCAATTTATGGTACTGCTGCTCACTGAAGAAGCGGCTCTAGAAATTTCCTCTACGAGGAAGAAACTACACCATATTATGTAAAAATATGTACTTTTTAATTCTTGTATTTAAAGTAGTAATGCAATTGTTTACTTCTAGTTATATATTCCAGATGAACCAATTTAATTCCGAAAATATCTACCATTTAGAACATAAGATATTTTGTTACATAACCTATAAAAAGGTTCTTTTAATGTTATCATAGTTTTTATTTTTTGTAAAGTTAACGTCTCTAATCTGCTTGAGGATCTTGTTAAAAAGTGATATTGTTAGAGAAACTTATATTAGCTTTTTAAATAGATTTTTGTCAAATCTCATCTCAGTTGAAGAGAAGGCTCGTGTCCATTAGTGGGACTATATATGAATTGATATTGATAGAAAACGTGATGACATGTACAGCAAGATTATTTTTGTTCTTTATATAAGGTTTGCAATCCGTTTTAGGGCAACGTAGAGTAAGATCAAGCAGCAAGAATGATATACTATTAATTGTTTGTTTATTTACTACCCAAGCTATGGAGAAACGCTCAATTGAACTTACAAATGAAATTATATTACTAGAAATCGCTACCACTCATGCAATAAGCACACAACCGCCGCTGCTCGTCCATTGCAACTCACAACTTAGACAAACTTGTTTCCGTACAAGAAATGTACATTTTGTTACGTTGAACGCAACTTCACGGACGCGCCGCTCTTCGATTGTACTTTTGTAAATAAATACGCTGAATGGAACATTACCTTTATTGTTTTATTACAGACGCATTCCGGATAACGTGGATTTGTCGAGGATTGAGATTTACTTTGAAGGATATACGTAAGATTTGAAACTGGCGATCTTTGGCTATTGAAGTGGAATAATTTTGCAATAAAAAAATCGATATATGCAAAGTAAATGTAACTATATTATGTTCTTATCAACTATGTCAACATTTCTATAGAGAACTTTCTATATTACTACAGCTGAGGTTGATTCTCCAAATAAAAGCATTGAGTGTCTATTCCATCGAAATAAGCTAATGTATATTGAAAGCCTACTCAATTAGAAATTACTCCTAAAGAACCTCAAATATTCAAAGGGGGTTCGTAATTCCACCATCGAACAGACCTGGTCCCCGCTATTATTCGGTCTCTGAATAAACGTTCTGTTAAACAAAGCGATGGTACTAAAATTATCTCCCTGATTAGAAAGGTAATTTACGTAATTAATAGGCGAACGCTGAAAATCAATGCTGTTGACTTTAATATTGCAACGTTATACAGAGTAGCTAATTTCAGCCCAGAACACAAAATTTAAGTAGCTTTTGAACTAAATTTACCTATCATGCGTTGTGTTTGATATATTTTTATAAATATACTCATGACTGTATGGACTAAGGCCACCATCTCAATGGTAGAGGAGGCCCGTGCCCAGCAGAAGGACGTATATGGGCTGATGATGATGTATCCCCATAGGATAGGTAGAAGTGTTTTCCTACACTTACGTTTCTCAAAGTGCTTTAGGTTCCACCACACAGAAGTCCTATAGGTGTTTTCAAAATGCTCCTAAGAATATCTGAATGGAAATACCAAATAGCAGTTTTCCCGTCAAGGAAATTGAACTTATGACCGCTCCAACGCACGCCGAACATTTATTCTCCATGACCAAAAAATATATTACTACCTTTTGCTGTTCTCCCAGACGCGGGTATCAAGAACTCTTTTAAATTTTTCCCTTCATACGTTGCACAAAATAAACCTATCAATAAATCCAAGAAGTGTTTCCCCAAGGAAGCCAACTTTAAATATACATGAGAATACGTGAAACAAAAGGCAATAATACGAAGAATTCGATCTCAATTCTCACTGAGATGTACAGATAAGCTAAGTGGGTCAAACAATCTCCACCGTTGAAGCAAATGCTCCCGGCTCCAAGTCTTCGGACGTAGGTACGAAAACAAGTTTAGCGATAATTTTAATGACTTTCAGTTTGTTAAACTTGCCAACACTAGGGAAGTTTATCTGGACTTACGTACTAATAGTAGTCCCGTTGAAGTGCTATTAATTCGTTAGTGATTAATTGGTGGCGTGGCTGGTAAGTGGATTTGAATCTGGGTGGAGTTTCGCCCTGTTTTGATGGATATGAATAGTTATGTGTGTAGCCGTACTGTATGAACATTGTCCGTAACATGCTTGGCGTAGATAATACCACTGTTTGATTGAAAACTTAATCTAATCCCCATTAAAGTACAAGTCTTCATAAGCATATAATAAATTACAAAATATTGCAATTCCACAATCACCAAGAAATCTTTATCCTGGGTTGAACTTGCAAATGCTTATTTAAAATGTTACTCATCAACCAATTATGCCAAATAGGTTGTGGCAACTGTGGCAAAATTATTAGGTAATATCGTTTCAGTCCAGATTCTAAAAATAATTACAACATCCAATCTACTTATGAAACAAGTTGCGTGGATGAATATGATACATTGGTTGTCCCACAACCACAAAAGTACCTTTAATTAATTATTCTTTAAAAATATTCGACTATCAAAATCATCATAACTAACTAAATCATGAAAATATAATAAACCTTTAACTGATTTATGCGATAATAATGAAATCATCATGATCGCCAAAAAGATCCTGACAAGCGTTTTAATATACATAAATAAATATAAATAAATACATTGGAAGAAGAAGAAGGAGGCCTTTGCCCAGCAGTGGGATCTAGTATAGGCTATTAAAAAAATAAAAAATACACCCAACAGTCACATACATAGTTCTGACCCCACATTAAAATACGAGTCTTGTGTCATGGGTATCAGAAACTACGAGAGACTTTTCGGTCTCACAAACACCCAGACCCGAAACAAATATTTGTGGATCACACAAACATTCTCGGTGCGGGGATCGAACCCGTGGCCTCTCGTTTCGCAAGCTGGTATCACACACATATACTGCGCCACGGGACTGTCATACCCATAACAGAGTTATTCAATAATAATAAATAAAGTTTCTGTGTTAATACCCGAATAAATAATACACAAAAAGATAAACAACACAGTAAATACATTTACCCGTATACCTACGTGCAAACAGTAGATAAAATGACAAATGAAGTGAATGTAGCACGTTCGATCAATCACGGTTACCTGGCTCCATAATTCATTATGACAATAGTTCCGTGCCAACAACAATAAATATCTGGAGTTGTGCCGATGCAAAAACTTCGCAACTACAGCGCTGCTTAATTATTTCTCAACATGGAATTTAATTGAGTGCGGAATTTATGTATTTTCATTAATTGGTTGCAGCGGAATTGACCTGATACCTACAGTTTTATAATAATAAATGATAAAACAAGCAGTGATGGCCTCGAGGTTTAGGCGCGCGGTCGAGAATTTCGGCGGTCGCAGGTTCAAACCCCAGGCACACACTGACTTTTCGAAGTTATGTGTGTATTCACAATGAATTATTACTTGTTTTAACGGTGAAGGAAAACATCGTGATAAAACCTGCACACCTAAAAGTTCTTAGAGATTTCTTAGGTGTGTAGTCCGCCAACCCACACTAGGCCAGCGTGGTGGACTAAGGCCTAAACCCTCTCAGTTGTAGAGGAGGCCCGTGCCCAGCAGTGGGACGTATTTGGGCTGATGATGATGATGACAACAAATTTACTAGTGTTGAATGATGTTTCAACTTCAATATCCACAAAACAAAAGCATCAGAATAAGATATAGGACTGCCTCGTGGTCTCGCGGTACAAGTATGTGCCGTGCGATCTAGAGGTCCTGGGTTCGATTCCCGGGTCGGGCAAAGTGTTATTGGGTTTTTCCATTAGGAAATTCTCGGTAACAGCACGGAGTCTGGAAATGTGCCCGAAAAACGGCAATAGGCTCGCCCCCTATTACGTGGGACTGATACATACTTGGCGAAATGTGAGTGCAGAAATGCACCTCTGCCTACCCCTTCGGGGAATACAGGCGTGAGTTTATGTATGTATGTATGTATATAGGTACTTAAATGTATAACAAAACGAAGAGATCACTCTATGACTCCACCGCGGCAAATTTGTGTAAAATTAAAGCGCGATGGTAAGCGTCATACTAATTTATAGGCTGATTTTGGCTCCGTGATCATAAGTATATGAATAAAGTAATGTGATTAGGAAAAGTGATATTAATTCAAAAAAATTAACTCAAATAACTTCAACCACTCCTGAAAGTAAGACAAATATGAATAAAATACTAAGAAGCCAAACAGTAAAAGTGCATGTGAGATATTTTTGGGGCCTAAAAATGCGGGACCTAATTTATACCAGTTTTATTTCTCAACTTACAGACATAGTCTTTGCCTAAAATCAAAAGTGACCCATAAGAATAATAAAAACCAGATAAAGGATTTTATATAATAGCAGTGATGGCCTCGAGGTTTAGGCGCGCGGTCGAGAATTTCGGCGGTCGCAGGTTCAAACCCCAGGCACACACCTCTAACTTTTCGAAGTTATGTGTGTATTCACAATGAATTATCACTTGCTTTAACGGTGAAGGAAAACATCGTGATAAAACCTGCACACCTAAAAGTTCTTAGGAATTTCTTAGGTGTGTAGTCCGCCAACCCGCACTAGGCCAGCGTGGTGGACTAAGGCCTAAACCCTCTCAGTTTTAGAGGAGGCCCGTGCCCAGCAGTGGGACGTATTTGGGCTGATGATGATGAAAGGATTTTAAACATTTTAACTAAGACCCTAAAGCTAAAATTTTCATCATAGCTCAACATTCCATTTTGTAGTGTTTCTAGTAACAAACGCGTTTTGAGTTATACTCGTAATACGTGGAATGTTAAAGTCGGGAATGATGAGGCCAGCCATGTATAACAACCGCATTAAATGCATTTCAACCGCAAAAGTTATGCGATACTTACTAAACTGTAATCAGGTTTATGCTATATTGAATTACAGGCTTCTAAAATTAGTAATTTCTTTCTACCCTCCGTTATAAACGATATCAATTATCTCTTTATCTTGATACACTCTATAATAAGATTTTTGATTATCATGTTCTATTATACATATTATGTGACGAAATCTGTTAGCAATTTGATGTGTTTATATTAAAGGTAGCAACCGGAAACTACAAAAAAATATTCTATTAATTTATTCTAATTTAATTATTTTTGTCTGGTTATTACTGTGTGGTATAAAATATATTATCAAAGGGCAAATAATAAATACATATTTTTTTGTTTACAGGTAACTATCAACTGCATAAGAGAAGCGATTTATAAGTAAACTTATTGTAAGTAGTAGAAATACATATTGATTCTTTCAACTCTAATTAACATTCTAAAATTTGTTCACTCATTGTCAAGTAAGGTTTAATTTCGTACACTAAATATAGATTTGGCGCTTTGAGTCAAAACGGGACGTAGTTCTAGTCTGTCATCCAAAATTCAATAGTTTTCTTAAATTGACTTCTTGGACGATTAATATGTTATCTATTCACTGGTTTTGCTAACAATAAATTCAACTAGCATCACGTCTTCTCGTCAATATGTCATGAAGTTTTCATAGAAATATTTTATGATCTTAGCGAGAGGTTCGCTTTTAATAGGCTAGTCGTTAAAGGTGGAAAGTCGCTAGAATAGTCAAGTAAAATGCAAAATATCCAAAAATACGCGTTTCCTGATAAAAATTTCAAATTCTACAACGTGCAATACAATCAGCGACGTGTCAGAAGCACATCGAGAACGCATAATAAAAATCTCGCGAGTGAATAAAATTTGATGTTGCATTTCTTATAAATATTTTCCACGACATTTGCATATGACGTCCGCACGACGCGGCGTCGCGCGCTAAAATGAGAGGACGGTGTTCCCGCAGCAAAAAAACGAGCACCGAGTAAAAAATATATAATTCTCTTTGCTAATTCAGAGACTAAAGCTTAACTGTCTTTGTGTTCTTTTTAATTTTAGTGTGTTACGAGAATTGTAGATTTTTACAGTTTTTTTTTGGCATGTTGCAACACTTTTAGGTCGAAATGACGTCTCGTAAGCATTACAACCCACGTTTATGCTAATACTTTGTACATTATAATAATGCAGTAAGCGTTTTAATTAAATTGTATTGTTAATGCTGTAATTTGCTTTTTAAATTTGACTTAATTTAGACGACTTACGAGTAACAATTGAATTATTAGTAAAAGATCACAATTCACGCAAAATCGTTTTAAATTTAAATTCACGATGTTTTATTCGACTCGTTGCATATTAAATTTCTATAAAGACATTAAGATATGCGCATATCTACTGATGCTGGAATGGAGAGATAAGATTAAGGAGAGGATGGTTTTATGAACTTTTATGCATTATATTTATACGAGTAGGTATGTTCTATGTCAGCCTATATACGTCCAACTGCTGGGCACGCAAATTTAATACTTCAAAAATCCTCGTGAGGAACTTTTCTTTGAACAGGTTTCCTAACAAGTTCCTTGGCCATTTTAAGGCATATTTCATCGCGAATTACTTCCATCTTTTTTTACTATATAGCAAAATCCTTCGACTTTTATCAATTAAATTTCCAACCAGCTTCAAAAGTACACCACATTAATTCGGATATATCGAGCCGGCATTACAAGAGTAGAAGAAACGCTGAACAACCATCGTGGGACGAGAGCTGTTCCCATTCATTCGCCTGGCGACCGGCCAACTGAGCTAATGAATGAATTTTAACGTACCATTCGCTCAGACGTGATGTTTTCTTGTTACCGATGGTGACATAATAACTGAGGGCTTGCAACTGCTAATGCATTACGTGGAATGTGCTCAAGTGATTTGAATTCTAATTACATAGCAAGGTTTCTAGATGCTAGTATTAGTTTCGTCATATCCCAATAAAATGCACGTGAAAGTATGAATGTTCTTATGATCCTTTCATACTTCATCATCAGCCCATATACGTCCCACTGCTGGGCACGGACCTCTTCTACAACTGAGAGGGTTTAGGCCTTAGTCCACCACGCTGGCCGAGTGCGGGTTGGCAGACTACACACCTAAAAAAATCCTAAGAACTTTTAGGAACATTTACTTTGAGGAACGTAATATGCGCAGTACGATCTAGAGGTCTTGGGTTCCTATTCCGAATCGTTTGACACCTGATTACAAGTACAATTCGGTTGTACAATTCTTTGTGAATACACACATAACTTCGAAAAGTCAGAAGTGTGTGCCTGGGGTTTGAACCCGCGACCGTCGAGATTCTCGACCGCGTGCCTAAACCTCGAGGCCGTCACCACTTGGATCGGTGAGTGTTATTAGGATGTTCTCAGTAGCAGCGTGTAGTCTAGTTGACAATAGACTCCACTCTGATTTCGTGGGACTTAAAATCAGCTGAACCTAAGGAAAACCTAAGGCGAGCCAATAAATTTTTACATACCCCTTTTGGTATAGACATGAGTGTATTTACCGATACAAAATTGATCCACATTCGCCATATCACGATTCAAACAATATTCGCAGCTGCATAGATTTCCACCAGTCATTGTATTTGGTGCTGCTGTGAACTGGATCGATGCTCGGTGCGGGCCCTTTCCGATACACTGCACGGTACATTGGCTCGCAAATCGTGATAAATATCGCCACGCTTTGTACACTGTATTGCGACTGCCATTTAGGAATGTACTCCCTCGGCGACGTAAAAAAAATGAGGGAAACGAAACAGTTCGATTTTAATCAAAGTTCGAGAGCAAATTTTGATGAATGTAAAATGAAATGATTGTTATGTGTTCTATTAGTATTCGTGAAGGGTTAATTCAATGTATTTTGAGATGAACTCTTCGACTGCTTGCGAACAACTGACTATAAAACTAGTTTTTAGCTATAACATCGACTACGCTCGTGAATGATTGACTCAATGAATATTAAATTCAAAATTATTTATTACCGGCATTGATATCGAAGTTAAAAATTGACATTTTATAATATTTTCAATCAATTTCAATTTTCAATACCTAGGTAGCAACCACACTAGAAACCTTCGCTCTTCAAGCAATCTTCTTCTTAAATGCCCTTCTCACACCTCCGATTTCGTCCACTCTTCTTTTTTCATTCAATCCATTCTCCTGTGGAATGCACTCCCCCCCGAAATTAGGTCGGTTACAACTCGATTGGCATTTAAAATGAAAGTTCGGCAGCTGTTTTGTAATGAACTAAACAATACGTGTGATGTTTGATTATTTTTTCCCCACTTTTTATGTATTTATGTATGTATGTATATATTATATATTGCATATATATTTTTATGTATTGTATGTGTATCTGTAATTACCTATAATTATTTACTTATCTGTGTACTTATGTTAATATATATAGTTGTTCCATTTATTATTATTGTTGTATATTATTTCACCCTTTTACTGTTTATGCACCTACCTTTTATCTCTGCATCACCCAAAGGTTGACTGTTAGAGAATGCCTCAGGCATTAAGTCCGCCTTTATACGCAATGTGTAAAAAGCATAAATAAATAAATAAATAAATATTTGTAACAGCTAGATTAGAAGAACACTAGACTTCTTACGTGTATACTTGAGAATTGAGCTCAAAGATTATTAAAAAATATGAAAAAACAAAAAAGCATTCCAAAATTCATGGACCATAAACTAGCATTGATAAAAATTACAATCACCAAGCCCTAGTGATTATTTTTATTAATATTGGATGTAATACAACAATCCCGCATACAATAATCCAGGCTCTAAACTACCGAAGTTTCAAGAGTCGTTCACATTTGTTTAGCTGGTTTTACATTTGGATAACAAACATCAGGAGACGTGCGATACTCTCGTATTTAAAGTATAGAATAAACATAACATACGTCACTGATAAATTCAAAAGAACATTCTAGAAATAAATAATTACACCCAACAGTCTCATAGATAGTTCTGACCCCACACTAAAATACAAGTCTTGTGTCGTGGGCATCAGCAAATACGAGACTTTTCGGTCTCACAAACACCCAGACCTGAAACAAATACATATTTGTGGATCACGTATTCTAACAGAGCGCTTTGGAAGTCTTTGGGGGACGTCTATCCCCAATAATTGACGTCTTTCGTCGTCTGATGATGATGATTACGATGACATAACATTTTTCTCATTGTATCATTTGAAATAATTATAATAGGTAAGATTTTTATATATCTTACCTATTATAATTAAGTAAGAAAAGATCTAAAAGCATAATAAACTAGACTCCAAAGGACACAGAAGTGCAGCAGATGAGAGCCATACAATAACTAACATTTAACCAACTGCCAACTGAAACTACATTCAAATAGTCCCGAACGTGCTCACACCCGATCGACGCTAACCCCACACATTAGTGCAATAAACTCGACAATAACTTAATTCTAAGCAATGAAGGGAGCCTCGACCCTTCGAGGGATGACAATGCTCCACCGAATATAATTAGAACAGTCGATCAGGGGTGAAACCTTGAGATGTATTTTATCTAACATCTTTGAGCTAGCGGTTGGCAGTAATGACTGGATTATTTAGTGTTGCTGGATCTTTCGTGTTCTGTCATAAAACAAGATAAAACACTACTTACTCGTACATATACAGAATTTGTGAATGATCGGCAAATATTCAATTCAGTTAGTTCTGATTATGACTTTGTATTCTCTTATTTAAATGGGGTCTGTGACAAATGACTACAGCATAGATTGACGATACTATAATACTATTGAAACAAATTTGTTATGCAGACAATTTATAATATAGTTGACACCATCAAGCCCGATTCAAATATCAAAAAAACTCTCGCCGACTCCTTGACGTACTGATTTTGTACAAAATTAACAACAAGAATAGTTGAAAATATCGCCAATATAATAGTATAAACTTTCCTAGTATAGCTCACTAATTATTAACGTATACTATTCGATTAATCCGAAACACTAGCAACAACAGGTGAGCTTTTCAACAGAACCAAAACTAAACTTTATACAGGGCCCGCGCAAACACGAAATTTAATATTCAATTAGTTAACGTTAAACAAAATATAATTTATTACTCCACAAAAGTTAAACGTTCAGATCTAAAAGCGTAACAAGTTTGTTTCAAAAATATCATCAGATGTTGGCATAATCTGTAAGTTAGTGTAAATTCACTTGCTTGTAAATGCTTTCGTCCTAGGATAAAGTTGTTTTACTATGGCCTTTACGTTTTCAGCAAGGATGGGCTTGCCGGCTATTCGGTTGGAATGTACGAAAAGCCGGCTAACTTGATTAACGTTTTAAGCAAAATTCGCAGTAGTATTAAAATAACATCCTATTTTACGGATTTATTACAGTAGAACCATAAAATGATGTTTCTTCTAACTGCTTTTATCCGGTTTTCACTTAAGTTGCAACATTATGATAATTATACATACTAAAGAAATATTTAGCTTTTGATCACATAAGGTGCCTCTTAAAGGATCGGCTTGATATGATTAAGTCTATGGTTCCGATATTCTCGGAATCCGGGCTCCAATTTTACGGCTCCTAGTATAAACAAAATCTTTGAGAAAACTCTTTATTTCTCTTATATAATGTTAATTTTCTCTTCCATGTTTTGTGTTTTTGTTTGTGTTTTTATGATTTTTAGATTAGTGTAAATGTTGTAACCGTACTGATTGTATAAATAAACAAATAATTTTATTCAACTTTCGATAGTACAATACACTTACCCTCAAGCGCGTTGTTTTAATATTACTATGTATTTTTGACTGCTTTTATCCTTACATCTTATTTACTCAAAAAAAGTCTCTTGCGACCGAAAAGCCGGCTGGCAGTCGCATCACTATCCTAAAGTTTATTGTTAACGCGCGTTGTTGGTAAAGTGCGGTGCTATTTTTTTATATCTAAGTAGTAAGAGAAAATTATGAGACATTTTGTTTTTTATTAAAAATATTTAGGCGCAACTTTTTAATATGCGCTATCATTGAAATGCTTTGTGGGGACAGAGAGGTATGGGGACTACGCTAAGGCATAGATAGGTTTTATTCGGTTGATAAAACAAAATTATTATAATACGAAAGTAACTGTCAATTTCTTATAACTATGTCGCAAATCCTTTGATAAATTCTAGAATACCCACAGACGGTTCCTTGCAGAAGGCCATTGGCAGCCTTTTTAATAAAATCGCCGGCGTGAAGCTATTCCGTACCCTATATGAATGACCTAAATGCCTACATTTCTGCCCAGTCGAACTCTGCCAAGCCCGGCCATGCATCGCTGATTCTATCAAACTTCAAGGCGAACCAACAGGCAGAGATCGTGCAACAGAACACTTTGACTCGCCACTATTCAACTACGGTATAGATGCTGTTTCAACTCACAAAGCAATCAAGCATGTTACGACCATCCGATATACAAATGGTATAGACTTTGAAACCTACAGAAATCTATTTTGTGAGCTTTTTTATATTTAATCTATTTTGAGTTTTAAGTTAAATTACAGCATATCAAAAGTCAGGAGAATCTACTGATCCTGTAGCACACTCCTAAAACACTCGAATTTTACTTAAATATTATCACGCATTTTAACGGCTAAGGATAACTTATGTACACGTACGCTTTGTACGAATTGTAATATAGCGTTTGAATTATTTATTTATGATTTTAATATTGTATGTATATTATATTTACGTATAGTTTTTATACGTTTTTACGTACTTTAACGGTGAAGAAAAACATCGTGATGAAACCTGCACACTTAAAAGTTCTTAGGAATTTCTTAGGTGTGTAGTCTGCCAAACCACACGAGGCCAGCGTGGTGGATTCAGGACTAAAACCCTCTCAGTTGCAGAGGAGACCCGTGCTCAGCAGTTGGACGTATATGGGCTGATTATAGTTTTTATATTTATGAATATTATAAGTTTATTTACGCATCTACGCTTTTCATTTCTACACCACCTAAGGTTAGTCTCTTATAAAATGGGCAAGCCTATTTTGAGAGCCAATGCTATTCCACTGATTTAATCTTAAAGAAAAAATCAATAACACCCAGTTAAAGGCCGATGCAGCATTCAATTCAACATAATCTCCAAATAAAACTTGCTAAGAGGATTGAGACTATTCACCCCTTTAACAGCGCGTCGTGAGCGTGTCCCTTGGCTGTTTATTTATTAGATTATTCTTGGCGATAATGTGTTTTACACTCCGCTCTGGTATTCTAATGGATGTGCGGTACTTACCGGAGTGTGTCGGTTTTAATTGAGTGCCATGTTGAGAGAATTTGAGTGTGAAAGTGGGCGATGATGTCACGTCATGTGCGCCGGATAGGTGTATTTATAAAGAGATACAAAGCACAAGATGTTGTAAATAGATTTAGTGGTAGATGGCGCTGTTTTAATTTCGCTGTATAATACAGGGTGTATTCAGACCGTGATCGGAAACCAAGGCAGGTAATAGCTACATTTAATACCGATGGTTGTATGGAAAAAGTCAAAATTTTTATTTTTTGTCAGAATTTTCTTTAACGCCAGGGGGTTTGTAATCACCTTAGCTATTACCTGCCTTGGTTTCCGATCACGGTCTGAATACACCCTGTATAATAATAGCGATGTGTGTTAAGAATGTTTTAGAGCAGTGGTCGGCAACCTTTTAGCAGGCAAGGGCCGCAATGTGGCAAAATAAACTAAAGGCGGCCCGCACTTGTGATATTTAGACTAGATTCTACGTAATACCTATGTATAATTGGTCATATCCAATAGAAAAAATGAAAATGATATAGTACTAACATTCACGGGCCACAACCGTGGCCCGCGGGCCGCGCGTTGCCGACCGATGTTTTAGAGAATTTAAAATTTCCTTCTGATCATAGAATATGCATATAACCTACAAATATATCCGTAAATGCTCTTAAACTTAGGAGTTGGTAGAAATAATTTTATATACTAATAAGGGGGTTAGCCTATCACTGTCTACTAGACATATTTTTAGATTCCGTGCTGCTATTTCGAAGTTTTCGAACGCTAAATTAATACTTCGCCTTATCCCGGAATCGAACCCGGGACCCCTGGATTGCATGCCGCATATTGTACCGCAAGGTTTGTGTTATGCGGCGACCCACAGAACAGTTGAATAAGACTAGAAAGGAAATGTCAGCATGCCGAGCGTGCCGAACCTACGATTACACTATCATATGTGCGACACGGCCGCTTCTTAATAACTGAGAAGCGTGTAATATCAAGACTTTTATAAATGTTTGACAACCAATAGCAGCCCTTGATTTTTGTTTGCTTTTTTTATCATTGGACGTAACAGAATGAACAGGTGACAGACAAGCGGCGACATTCGTCCCCATGCAAAATACTGTCTATTTCTTTTCTAATCTTTTTTACCTGTTCTTTGCAGCAACCTGACTTTCAGTGATTAATAAATACACAAATTTCCGCCAATTTCAAATTCACATGAGATTCTCAATTAAGAATTTTTCTCTAAGCGAGAATTGAAGTATTGATCTTTCATTCCCCGTCTGTGCAGCAAGTCTATTGGAGTTTTTAAAAATCAAAAGTTTGTATTTAAATTTGATATCAATTCCAATATCGCGCATTTCAATTTTAATTGGAGTAGTTCAGCTGAACTTTATGGTTGAGTGATTCATGAAAATATTATTACAGGGGTTTTTTTGCGTTCCCCAGAGTGGTTCGGTAACTAGAATGTAAGCCTAACTTGAGGCTTTACTTATGTATGTCGAATATGGGCGGGGTTTCGAATAAGAGCTCGTGGGTTCGATACTGGGAGAAAAAGGATCATCATTCATCATCATTATCAGCCCATATACGTCCCACTGCTGGGCACGGGCCTCCTGTATCATTGAGAGGGTTAAGAACTTAGTCCATCACTCTGGCCTAGTGCAGGTTGTCGGACTACACACCTAAGAAATTCTTAAGAACTTTTAGGTGTGCCGGTTTCATCACGATGTTTTCCATCACCGTTAAAGTAAGTGATAATTCATTGTGAATACACACGTAAATTCGAAAAGTCAGAGGTGTGTGCCTGGGGTTTGAACCCGCGACCGCCGAGATTCTCGACCGCGCGCCTAAACCTCGAGGCTATCAGTACACTCAGAGGAACACACTCTGAGAAAAAGGATATTCATTACTAAATTTGAAAGAGAGTTTGTTTGTTACGCTTTCACGTTGAATCCAATGAACCGATTTTGATGAAATTTGACACAAAGATAGATAAAAACGATTATAGACAGAAAATATAGAAAATAAAATAAAAAATACACCCAACAGTCACATACATAGTTCTGACTCCACACTAGAATACAAGTCCTGTGTCGTGGATATCAAAAACTACAAAAGACTTTTCGCTCTCACAAACACCCATACCCGAAACAAATATTTGTGAATGACACAAACATTTGGGATCTAACCCGCGACCTCTCGTTTCGCAAGCTGGTATCTAGACAAATGCACCACGTGGCTGTCAAAGTTATTTAGCAAGTCGGCACAATATTTCCCAGCTTTTTCTTCAACATTGATTGACAAAATCCTTATTGATCTCCGCCATCCGTAAAAACGAGTAATAAATACATACAAACATACATATGTACATAACCTCACGCCTGTATTCCCCGAAGGGGTAGACAGAGATGCATTTCATCAGTCCCACGTAATATCGTGCGGGGCTATTGCCGTTTTTCGGGCACATTTCCAGACTCCGTGCTGCTACTGAGAATTTCCTAATGGAAAAATCCAATAACATTTTGCCCGACCCGGGAATCGAACCCAGGACCTCTAGATCGCACGGCACATACTTGTGCCGTGAGACCACGAGGCAGTCAAGTAATAAATAACATTTGAAAATGGGGAACACGCGTGTGGCATTGTATCGTCACGTCGCCAATGGAATCCATCATCGGGCCAACGAGCATCCCGTTCACAAAAACCTCATCGCCGAGTGACGAGCCGATAAGCGGTAATGGCGGACCACCGAACAACGGATTTACATTCTATTTTTGTTTATCTCCTGTGTATTCACAATGAATTATCACTTACTTTAACGTTGAAGAAAAAACATCGAGAGGAAACTTGCACACCTAATAGTTCTTAAGAATTTCCTAGGTGTCCGCCGACCCGCACTAGGCCAGCGTGGTGGGTTAAGGCCTAAACCCTCTCAATTGTAGAGGAGACCCGTGCCCAGCAATGGGACGTATATGGGCCGATGATGAATATAGAGATTTTACATCTTCGATTTTTTGATAAAAAATTCGAGACTGCCTCGTGGGTCTATTGGCACAAATATGTGCCGTGCGACCTAGAGCCCCCGGGTTCGTTTCCGGGGTCCAGAAATGGGTTATTGAATTGTTTACATTAGGATATTTTCAGTAACAGCACGGAGTCTGGAAATGTGCCCGAAAAAAACGCAATACGTTCACCGCCTAATTGTGCCTTGGCTTTGAACCCATGACGGCCGAGATACTCGACCGCGCGCCTAAACCTCGAGGCCATCACTGCTTTAAACTCCATGCTACCCGCTCTTAAAATTTAACCGCGCGTCACTCACAAAAATGTGTAGCACACATAAAACTGTGACGTCACTTAGCCCTTATCTTAATGAAATATGTAAAAATGACCAAGTCCTTTCACGCTCCGAGAGCCAGACGTTTTCCTCTGTGCCCGTGTAACGTGCATTTTTTTTATTTATGAAGCTATTAGGCGGCGACTTGTGCCGGCGAAGTTTTTTATTTGGTGTCCTGCAGGTCGCGAACGGGGTATAAAACAGCCTTTATTCCCGGATAAATTATAAGCACTCCAGTGAGAGTTGTGCAAAAAATATATTTAATGTAAGAAATGTTGAGTTATTTCGCCCCTTGTTAACTACGGGCTGTAGATACTTTGAACATATTTACAGTTCAGAGAGTTTAGGCTTGAGTGGCTTTGATGTACACCATTACAATTCCATTAAAAAAAAAGTAGGTATTAACAGGCCGAGAATGCGCTGGAGAGAAAGCCTATACGCTTTTGAGGAGTGGCGTTACTTGTCGAAAGAGAGAGAGGAGTGGAAGAAGAAGAGAGCCTTTGCCCAGCAGTACAATACTTATAACCCATATTGTAGGCTAGGAAAAAAATACATGCATCTCGAAAGAGCTAAAGGTGTGTTCTGAGTAAAAATCTACGACTATACGTGCAGCAGTGTTGTCCGTTTTTAAATGACATAAAATAACATACACGTAGCTTATTAATTAAAAGTAACAATTAATCTTTCAGTATGTTCAGAAAACAAAAATTTAAAACCTTTTGTATAATAAATCTCCCTATCATGAACGTACAAGCATGTAAATATTAAACCAACGTTATTAATACCATTAAAATAAAACACAAGTGTAGCGAAATGCGTAGGCCGAGCGACCCTGGCAATGACCGGCCGTTGCCGAGAAAGAAAAAAAACAAACGATGCCCTTTTTAAAATACTAAGCAAAGGAAACGCACTCATCCTGACAAATGACTGACGGAATAATTCGACAACTGTTCGTACTTTAAAAACAGCTTAACACCGAACAGGAAGCCTGGAACGGAACGTGCGTATGGGAAATGCGAAAACAAACAGACCTGCCACTTAATGTTGTTTAGCGAAAAAAAACAACAAACGCACACTCGAGGTTCATTCGCGTATTATTATTAGCTGCAGTGCATATAAACAAGGTTACAGCTAAACGTCGCCCCCGGCGTATCGATGCGTCCGCGGGCCCGTGCTTTGGCGTTTTTAAAAAGTCAACCCGTCCGGCAAGAAAGGGACGGCGTGCGAGCACGTGGGAAGTGAATTCCGAACGCACGCACCCCCGCCCCGCCGCCGCCCGCCACCCGGGCCCCTCGGCTCCTTGCGCCGCGCAAGCCAGTCGCGCGCCGACCGCCGCACCGGCAATACGTTTATTTAGTCCTGTCGCCGCGAGTTAAGCACCGCCCTGACGTTGTGTGAACGCATACATAGTGTTTTGTTTAGTGTGTGACTGTGAGCTGTTACTTCGTGTGGATTGTGATTTTTTGTTGTTGTCTTGTGTGCACTATGAGGTTGTACGCAACGTTATGAATGGTCTCGATCGCTGCTTCTTCGATCAACGTAAGTTTGTGTTGTTAATTCGTTGGGTTTTGTGTGTGAAACTGTGAACGCGAATGTGGTTTATGTAGGGCCTACGGTGCTGTAATGGGACGCGTTTTGCGGTCGCGCTGATATTTTCATCCGTCGCGGTGATTGTTTCAGTTATGAAAATGTTAATTCTGTTTATGTATTACAACATCGCGGCGTTGTTATTCGACGGTTAAAGTATAGTCAAGTTGTTTATCGAGTTGTAAACTTTGCGGGCTGACTTTAAACTGTTGTGCTTCGGTCTCGAAACTTAGTGTGCGGAAATTGATGAAAAAATACATAGAGTGCCAATTTTTATGTTATGTAATATTCATTTTGAATTTGCAATTTAATGCCTCGGTAGTAAGTTGATTTTCTTACAAGAGTCATGAGGAATTCATTAGCGGCAATTCAAGAGATCAGTTACAAGCCTTTTTCGAAAGGTTACAGCTCTTATAGCAACAAATTTGAACTATGAACTAATTTTGATAAAATTAATCTAAATTTTATTGTGAATTACTACCATTATTAGGAACAAAAAAACTTACATTGTTTTAAAAGCACATCGCACCACTTATCCAATAAGACGGAAAATATAATGGATACAAACATTGAAAATATGATAATCATAGTGAGAAGAAGCTCAATTGGTTAATTACCTATATGAGTTAAGTTACTTAACAGAGTTAAGTTTTCATAGAGCTTAAACGATACATAGTTAGGACTTGAACGCAGTCTAAGTTAGTGCGCCATAAGCTTCAAATTATGTAATTATTTGGAGTAATTGTAATAGTGAGAATAAAAATCAAATGCTATAGGATTGAATTTCGTGAACGATTGTTATAATTTTATTTCGTAATTTCTGAAGTTTTCCAATAAGGATAATTTAAATTTTAAAGGATTCGTTTTATAGGAAAAAAAAGGCTGTTATATAATTAGAATCCAATTATGACTAT
Organism: Hemaris fuciformis; assembly: GCA_907164795.1. NCBI lineage: Eukaryota > Metazoa > Arthropoda > Insecta > Lepidoptera > Sphingidae > Hemaris > Hemaris fuciformis. Next base: position 15,603,185 of record OU015438.1, on the reverse strand, counting down.
AAGCAGTGTTATTTTAAAGTTTTTATTGGAGTTAAAAAAGATGGATCTATCGGTTAATATTCGTGGTTTTTTTATTGGGAAAAAATCTTGTAGTTTTCGGTTATTAACTAAATATACAAGTGCGTGATATCGTAGTGGTTTTAGCGTCGTGGTGATGTGATTGTTATAGGTTCGATATCACAACACAGTATAATATGTTTAATAATATATTATGTTTTAAACATGTCTTTTTTTAAATTCAATTTAATATACACTTTAACAGTAAGGAAATGCTTAATACAATACCTATAAGTATATCAGCGCAGAATATTCTCGAAGATTTTTATCCAAATGGATACTTGATTTATCAAAGCGATATGGTTTCTTCATTAATTATTTAGCAGTTTGTAAAGGAAAACGTAGCGTAGATTTTTTTTAACTCAGATTTGCCCATCAGTATTGTTAGTGAGTTTTCGTGTAAATTTGAAATCCGCACTAGACCGTCTCAGACTGTTTTAAATGTTTTAGTATTGCGACTCTTTTGAGTGATACAGATTATAAAAACTCGGTGCTGCGGTTAAATTCCGCATTCGCGTGATTTCGAGCGGATTTGGGTTTCATTCTCGGGTCAGTAAAATTTAGTGTGTTATAGGTATTCAGTCTTGAAAGTTTTCTTGTAAATTGTATCATACTCTTTTATTACGTGGGACATTAAATATGTGAAAATATGGAACAGCCTACTGGTTTTACTGGTATATTAATTTGAGTGTAAATAATTTATTTTCATAGTTATATCTATTTTAATATTGTCGTTATAAATAGAAACATCATAATTTACTATAACCTACTTTTAAGCACGTATCTTCTTACGATATTTAAATTCCATATTCTTAAATAACATCAGTGAATTAAAATTATTCCAATTACCGAGCGAGAGTAAATTCGAATAGAATCTCAAGAATAAAAGTGTTTGAAGTAAAACTGAGTTTTATCGATACAAGGCTGCAAGGGAAAAAGACAAGTCAGGCAACAATTCCAACTGGATTACAACTAGTGATGGAACAAATGAGAATATTCATATTTGTCGAGTACTATACAATACATTAACATATTTATTACCGTTATTTTAAAAAAAATGATGAAAAATGGAACGCGTTCTTAAAATCATATTTGTATCGAAAACTTATCTATCTACATATTATTTATTACCGAATACCGTTAACTATTTTTGTTTAAAAAAATAACACGTTCTTAAAAATATGTGTATCTTATACTAATGAGTTTTTTATCCGGAAAATTTCACTCATAAAATACTACGTAGAAAAGCTACATTTCATGTCGCCATACACTAATTAATATTACCATTAAAGATCTAAAATTACCATATTATATGACATTTATTTTTGCACACGTCTTTTGCTTTGAAATCGTTTGAATGTTTAAGGTGTGAAAGCTATATTTACAAACATTTTATATAATTTAAAAAATCATGTGCGTGCAGAAATGCACCTCTGCCTACCCCTTCGGGGAATACAGACGTGAGTTTATGTATGTAAAAAAACATGATGGTATCTATACCTTGATATTTTCATTGATATATTTGATAATATATTAAGCTTACCCAATCTTCAAAGAGTAGATAGGAGTTTACTTCTCGTTTGTCTCAAATTAAAACTATTTTCGGAACTATGTGTTAAAATGAATTACCGAGTCTCAATAAAATATTATTCATTTGTCGATAAAATAAAATATCATTGTAGTTTACATTTGTAAAAGTTGTTACGTCACTAAAACTTCAACTTAACAATGCAGTGTTCTGTGTCCTGACAACCGTCCAGTAACAAGCCGAGTTTATTTTATTTTCGTAGATAACTACGATCGAACGGTCGGGATAAATTGACGATGATTCGTTCAATTACCACTAAACGCTCGGTCGGACCCGCTCAGCAGTGAATGATTTGTTACGAAATCATTCCTTTTAATGAATTTCGAATACAGGAACTGACAGATCTGTCAAAACATTTTACCTTTTTTTTACGGATTGTCTTCATTAAGGTTTGGTGAAAAGAGTTATTGGAATGGTGGTTTTTTTTTTCAAAGAGGATTTTTTAAATGACTATACGTCATTTAAAAAAGGTTGGTAAATTTATTATTTAACGGACTTAGTTTTGTATGTTCCATATATCATACATAGTACTATTTTATTTTACCTTTGTAATCTATGGCGAGGTTCGCCGAGATTGTGTTCGCGAGTTCGAATCCAAACGGAAAACTAAACCATTAATTATTATTAGATTGAGTTTGTAAATGGATTTATCACTGATTGACTGAAACAATATTAATTCGTATTAAACTATACACTATCAATTAAGTCGTAAGTCGTAAGTATATAAGTCGTGATGGCCTCGAGGTTTAGGCACGCGATCTAGAATCTCGAAGGTCGCGGGTTCAAACCCCAGGCACACACATCTGACTTTTCGAAGTTACGTGTGCATTCACAAAGAATTATCATGTACTTAAACGGTGAAGGAAAACATCGTGATGAAACGTGCACACCTAAAAGTTCTTAGGAATTTCTTAGGTGTGTAGTCCACCAACCCGCACTAGGCCAGCGTGGTGGACTAAGGCCTAAACTCTCTCAGTTGTAGAGGAGACCCGTGCCCAGCAGTGGGACGTATATGGGCTGATGATGTATACACTATCATTCACGAAATATATTTTTATTTGAATAATCGCATAAATTGATGACTCAAGAAATAACCAAAGATCGGTGCTCTGTCAACTGTGAATATATTTGTGAATGAACAAGATAATAAGATATTTGACTTAATTAGTCTGTGAGTCATCAAGTGAATACGCTCTTTGTGACAAATATATCGAGACGCTCATTAAAATGTTTTCGATTTTATGTCGCGTTATGTCTATACCAAAAATGAGTGTCTGTAACTTTTTATACATAAACAAATTATAATTACATACATACATACATAAACTCACGCCTGCACTCCCCGACGGGGTAGGCAGAGGTGCACTTCTGCACCCACATTTCGCCATGTATGTATCAGTCCCACGTAATAGGGGGCGAGCCTATTGCCGTTTTTCGGGCACATTTCCAGACTCCGTGTTGTTACTGAGAATTTCCTAATGGAAAAATCCATTAACACTTTGCCCGACCCGGGAATCGAACCCAGGACCTCTAGATCGCACGGCACATACTTGTACCGCGAGACCACGAGGCAGTCAAATTATAAATAATTTTGATAAAGAGGCGGAAAAGAACACAGGGTCTGTAAAATACTATTTTGCTACGTTAGTGGAAAGCAAGTTTAAAAGATTTAAATGTAAATAGCGTAGCGGTTTCAGATACTGAGAAAATATTTCTGAGATCTAGAGATATTTGGTCCGAATCTGTTTGCTGCATGATTGAAAAGCTTCCTAGTTTCTGATACGCTTGAAAAACGATTATTGAATATACAATAATATAAAATTATTGATTATTGAATATATAATAATATTTTGACAGCCCCGTGGCGCAGTTGGCTAGACATCAGCTTGCGAAACGAGAGGCCGCGGGTTCAATCCCCGCACCGAGACAAATGTCTGTGTGATCCACAAATATTTGTTTCGGGTCTGGGTGTTTGTGAGACCGAGAAGTCTCTCGTAGTTTCTGATACCCACGACACAAGACTTGTATCTTAGTGTGGGATCAGAACTATATATGTGACTGTTGGGTGTATTTATTATTAATTTATTAATTAAAAAGACCGGGATCGAAATTTATAAGGGCATAGTTACGGTGAGTACAAACAATTTGACGTTAATAAAATACGTTTTCCTTCTATCTCTGTCTATTTACACGCTATATGTGAACAGGATTATATTGTATTGTGTTGTAATAGTACACAAGTATGTGCCGTGCGATCTGGAGGTCCTGGGTTCGATTCCCGGGTCGGGCAAAGTGTTATTGGGTTTTTCCATTAGGAAATTCTCAGTAGCAGCACGGAGTCTGGAAATGTGGCCGAAAAACGGCAATAGACTCGCACACTATTACGTGGGACTAATACATACTTGGCGAAATGTGGGTGTAGAAATGCACCTCTGCCTACCCCTTCTGGGAATACAGGCGTGAGGTTATGATGTGTTGTAATACCGATTATAACGAATTTAAGTAGCATGGAGACTTAAAGCCAGCAATTAGTTCAGTATTAGTAATATTTCTAGCGTTCCACTTCAATAGGTTAGCTAATGGAATTATACAACCATTTAATAAACTCTTTTACGATGTCCTTAACAACACTCCAATGCTTTAGTATCATAAAAACGACTTTAAAAAGACCAATACAAAAATTAAAATCATATTTTTCCATATAATCACGTTTTATAGTAGTCTATTTGTAATTTCATTCACAAAACGTTCGACGAAAACTGGCCAAACAATATGCAGGACAAAAAATTGGAATTCCCATTGAAAACAATTTAACCTATATCGAGCCAACAAATCACCAACACGTTGGTGTTATACAAACATAAATCACCAAATATTGGTGGCAAATAATAGAAAAGAGTGTACCCGAACAGACCACCCGTGCGCTCTATCCACATTATACTATCGAAGACGAAGCGTCCCGCCCTTTTGTATTCACTTTTTAAGAAATTTACATGCCATGGTATTCGTTTTGTCGAACTCGTGTTACTGGTTCCTGCTTCCGATAGACGCTGAGATGGTATAAATAGAAACTTTTTTTTTAAATCTTTTAACAATGAGACAAACATTTTTATGTGACATTATTGTTGAAATAAAAAACCTATGATATTTATTTTTAGTTATAGACGCAAATGCTTTATTCTTTGCACTATTATTTCTTAAAGGGCAGGATTGTAAACTTATACGAAATTTTCTGTTAGGTAGGTATATGTGCCATGTTATAGGGATGCGTCTTCTCTATTTGTCATATCTCGCTGCGTGTTGCTAATTTAAATAATGCAAAAAATAATTAAATGTTCGTCTCTCGATTATATGCCATAGGGCTCGTTCAAGTATTACGTAAGCACTATGGGGAGGGGGGGGGGGGTCTTTGCTTTGCTTATTTGGATGACATGGGGGCTAGGAGAGTCGAGATGATGATTACGTCATCGGTAGTTAAATCAATTTTCTTATTTTTAAATTTATAATTATAACATTATAATTATAATATTTAAAAAAAGAATACATTAATTGTAAAATGTTTACGTAAGCATGGGGGTGGGGGTAATACTTGCGTAATACTTAAACGGCCCCATATATCTATGTTATAACGAGATATATGATTTTACCTATTTTTTTAAAGATTAACGAATGTAGAGAATACATCGAAATACACATTAAGGACTTTTCATAATCCCATTACTTCCATTAGTAGGATTACAAATAATCTTATTCAAACAGAATAATAAGCTACACAAGGCATTATTATAAGTAAATAATAATTGTATTTATTTGGATAAGATTAAAGCTTTGGGTTTTTTTTTATTTTTTTTAAGTAAAACAAACAGTAGTATATAGGTAATTACAAAAAGCTTACTTAATATAAATTAGATATATATACTACCCACTACGTTTTCACGGATTTCAATAAATAAATTAAAGCCATTGTGAGATTACGTGCTATCTAATCAATATAAAATCAATCAATAAAAACACAAGTCACAAAAGACGCTCGTCCACTCACAACAACGACTCGTAACAAACTGAAACTAGTTTAATAAATAATAATACTCATATGTACTACTATGACGTTTCCGTAGAGCTGATTGGAAGTTGACTGTAAAATGTAAGCTTACGGATTCGACCTCTGAATTGGACGTGTGTGACCCAAATTTACATTGAGTTTGTGTTTTCGCAGCATCCTTAGTCCTATTGCATAATAATTGTGTGCGGTGCGATCAAGAGGTCCGAAATTCGATTTCTGGGGCAAAATGTTATTTACACTCACAATTTCCCACTTTAAAAGAGACAAGCTTCACATAGTTTTAAAGTATAATTTCGTAATCCATACTGACAATACCCTAATTAAATACTTATATTAATTATAATATTACCACACAAACAATTGTCACACTGTCCGACTCTGCAAGTAGGCTAGTTAACCAATCTGTAGATGCAGAGGAGGATATCTTGCACACATCACAAAAGCAATTAAACCAGATTACCACACACTGCAATAGTCATAATGTTCCAAGTGTAAATAAAAACAAGTATAGTTCCATTATTGTAACTGATGAAGTAGGAAAGGGTATTGGAGTTCTTCTAAAGAATACCCTCAGTCACACACTGATCAATTACTGTATACCAGGATCTAGTTACAATCATATTGTAGATATGCTGTTAGAAAAGAAATATGATGAAAATTCATGCCTAACAGTACTCGTAGGAAGTTGCCACAACTTAAAGAAAAATGATGTCACTAAAGCCTTTGAAAAAATGTTAAAACTCAACTTACCTAGGATCATATTGTGTGCCTTCCCATACCTAAATAATGTATCAGATAAATTAAATAATTATATTCATATGTTAAATAGACATATGCAATTTTTAACGAGTCACTATAGTGACAAATTTTCATTTTTTGACACCAATATATTTATTGGAAAATATTGTAAATTGACAAGAGATACATTGTATCTACCAATTAGATTTTTAAGACTTATTGCTACACCTGTAGCTAACTATATTAACACAGTCATAAGTAGTATGACTAAGTCCCTTTGTACCCCCACAATTAGTAATGTTACTAAAATTAATGTGGTGAATAATTTAAACTTTTAGATGTGACAAAAGGAAACGGTTCTGAATATTTAGTTTTATCTTATCAAAATATAAACCGTTTCTCTGGCAAAATATTAGAAATAGAACTTTTTAGTGATACATTTAATATAAGTATACTGTGTTTTACTGAGACTTGGTTGAAGGCACACCTTATGAGTTTTAATGTGAATGGTTTTAGGGTCGCTAGTTCGTTTAATAGAACCTCGGCGGAAGGTGGTGGTTCGATAATTCTTATCCGAAATCACATTACCTTCAAAGAAAGGAAGGACATCTCCTGCCTCTCTGTTGAACGAGTGTGTGAGGTTGCATGTGCGGAAACTGATTTATATATAATATTGTGTGTGTATAGGCCTCCTTCGTCGAATATTAATATTTTCCTATCCACAATGGAGGATATTCTTAAAAAAATTAAAAATAATAAGATGGTTTTAGTATGTGGGGATTTTAATATTAACTTAATGGTTAATTCAGTTGATAAATGTAAATTTGTGTCATTATTTAGTTCATTTAATTATACTTGTTTGTTTTCTGAACCCACTAGAATAACTACTGAAACAGCAACCTGCATTGATAATATCATAACCAATTTCGAAGTGGTTGAAAAGTATACACAAATAGGAGTTAGATCGGACCATAAATGTTTGTTAGTCAAATTGAAACATAGAATTGAAAACATAAAAAAAATAATTAAGTACAGGCCATTGACAAGACATAACCTAGGTAAATTTAATATCAACCTAAAATCAAAAATTAATATTTTAGAACCTAATTCTGACAGTCCCAACGATATATATTCTTCATTACTTGATACAATTTGCAAAGAATTCTACAAAGTGTGCAAAATTAAAACTGTAAAAATTAAAATTAATTCTAACATTAAATTTAGTACTTGGGCGACCAAAGGCATCCGACGTAGTAGAGAAATTTTATATAACTTGTATGACAAAAGGTCCTATACACCTGATGTCAATTTTATAAACTATGTCAGGCAATATTCTAAAATATTTAAAAAAGTATGCATGCAAGCTAAAGCAGCTTATATTAGTGAAAAGCTGAGATTATCTAGCAATAAAATAAAAACAACTTGGCAAATTATAAATACAGAAACTGGGAGAAATAAGGTTACTGACAACAAGATAACCTTGGCTATAAACAACAACCTGGTTTCAGACAAAGTTAGTATTGCTAATTACCTAGAAAAGTTTTTCACAAATATACCTTTAGAGACAACTAAATGCTTGCAATCATCAGCAGTCTTGGCTGAATCACTTTTAAAAGAAAATGTTGTTGGAAATATGCCCATTTTCAGTTTTGAAAGAGTGTCTTGTTCCGAAATAATAAAAGCTTTTAAAAATCTTAAAATTAAGGCTACTGAAGATATATGGGGACTGTCGGTTAAGGCTATTGAAGCTATTATATTTAATATTGCTCCAATATTGACGGTTATATTCAATTCTTGTATAAGTGACGGTATTTTTCCCGACTTAATGAAAATCAGTAAAATTGTGCCCATATTTAAGTCGGGATGTCCAAATAATCCATCAAACTTTAGACCCATCTCAATACTACCAGCTCTTAGTAAGGTCTTCGAAAAGATCATGCTCACTCAAATGCAGGAACATTTTGATAGAAATGGGATATTACATAGTAGCCAATTTGGTTTTTCAAAGGGTCGGTCTACGCAAGACGCAGGAACATCTTTGATGAAATCTGTACTGGAAGCCTGGGAGACGTCACAAGATGCTCTTGGGGTTTTCTGTGACCTCTCGAAGGCTTTCGACTGCGTTGATCACCAGACCCTTATTACGAAGCTGAGTTACTACGGCATAAGTGGTTCCTCTCTTCAACTTATAATGTCCTATTTATCGGGTCGTGAACAAAAAGTATGTGTGGACGGCGTCACCTCAGTAGGATCAACAGTCAAAATAGGGGTTCCACAGGGCTCCATTCTGGGCCCCTTTTTGTTTCTAGTTTATATAAATGATCTCCCTTACATGGTACAGAAATTTACAGACATAGTTTTGTTCGCTGACGACACGTCACTAATATTTAAAATAAATCGTAAGGATAAAGATCTAGCTGTTCCAAATCATGTACTTAATTTAATTTTGAATTGGTTCTCATGTAATAATCTTCTACTCAATGCAGGAAAGACAAAATGCATTCGATTTACATTACCAAATGTTAGGAATGTAATGTCACCTGTTACATTAAACGCAGAAACACTTGACTTGGTGACTTCAACTGTTTTCCTAGGAATAACTCTAGATAGTAAACTGCAGTGGGGTCCGCAAATAGAGCGATTATCTAGTAAACTGAGTGCCGCGGCTTTTGCGATTCGTAAAATAAGAAAACTCACGGATGTTTCAACGGCTAGGTTAGTGTACTTTGCTTACTTTCACAGTATAATGTCTTATGGCATTCTATTGTGGGGATCGGCGGCTGATATTAACAGCATTTTCATACTACAGAAAAGAGCAGTCCGCGCTATCTATGATCTACGTAGCCGTGATTCCTTACGATCCATTTTCAAGGACTGTAATATACTGACCGTGCCGTCTGAATACATTTATCAAAATATTATGTATGTACGTAAGAATGTATTTAGCTTTAGTAAAATTGGTGATATACATAATGTAAATACCAGGGGTAGACATAAACTTGTGATACCCTCATTAAGATTAGAAAAAACCAGTAAGTCCTTTATAGGCAACTGCGTTAAATTTTACAATAAGCTCCCCAAATCTGTAACTGACCTATCAGATAATTCATTTAAGGTGCACATTAAACGTGTTCTGATGACAAGGGGATACTACAATATAAATCAGTATTTAGAGGATAAGGAAATTTGGCATTAGATCTCTCCCGCACATCGCCATCACCACATCTTGGAACCCAGTACCTTTCACATTCTTCTTTCTTAAACCAAATCATTTGAATAAATAAATATAAATTAACCCAAAGCTCCAAGTGTAACTTAAACCATTATAAAAACATCAAATATATACAAATTGATATCTAATATAAAATGTGCACAAAATAAATAAAATAAAAATAAAATGACGACCGATCGAGTAAATAATTCGAGCAAATAAATAATAAGAAGGCAATTTTTATTTGGCAGGTCATATAATATAATTATGTTATCCTTACTGGACCAAATACATGCCCACTGAGTTGGACTCGCTGGATCTACTCAGGTGTGGGTCGCGCCGCGTAAATTCCAGTAGTAAAGTGAGCCCGCTGAGTTTGTTTCGCCGGGTCTTCTCAGTCAGGGTCGCGTTTGGATCCGGTGGTACCATTAAAATAATACGTGACGTTTCGGAAATACACAAGGTCCATCTCGTTATTTACTTTAAAATAATAATAATAAGATATTATGTATTTCCTGATGAAAACTAAAAATAAATTATAAAAAAAACCGTAAATATTTTTGTACAAATTATATAAAATGAACCATAGTTAAATTATAATGTAATAATAAAAGATTTTTCTTTTCTGTATTGACTTGTCATAAGTGCTATTTGATTGCCTACGTGACTAAATAAAGCAATTTCATTTCATTTCATTTCATTATATAATAATACCCTAATTAAATAGTTAAAAAAAAACCTTAATAGTGACGATTCAAGCACTTGTAAAAGTCTATTTGAAGTAAGGTGATTTTGACTTTGACAAAAATTTTGTCGACCTGATTCGAACCCGGGACCTCTTGATCACTCGCCACCCGTATTATACAAATGAATTAATTATTTTAATATCAATTTCGGCGAAATATTATAAACGTGAATATTTTCGTATAAAAGTAAGCACTCGCTGTCCGTACCCAAAGTTGCGCCGTCACTGTGGTATTGTGCGTGTGAGTTCGTTTGAACTTGTTTATCGATACCATTGTTCGACTACTGTTCGTAAATAATGGCCTTTTATGTACCACACTCCAGTGTAATTCGTGCAAGTGTTATACATTTACAACACTTTCCACCTTGTAATTTATCATTGTATATATATATACGTTTCGCTAATTACTAGTTAAATATTCCATCATGCCTGGTTGTCTGGAAGAGATCGCGCTAGGCGATAAGACCGCCGATTGTCCACTGTATTTTAGTTGCTTTTTGTATCGATGTTTCAAGTTTAAATGGTGCATAATAAAGTGTTTTTTATCTTTTATCTTATTGTAATAAACTGTAGTAGGTACGTCTGTATCTTAGAGGAGTACCTAATCAGACTTAAATTACCAGAGTCAATCAGAGATTTAGATGAGATAAATAACTATAAGAGCAATTTGTTTAGATTTTTAATTAGTAAATGCTACTATAATTTAAATGACTATTTAAACGATAAGAATAATTGTTAATTTTGCTTATTTTATTGTAGGTATTATTTTTTTGTTGTTTTTTTTTTTTTTTATTTGTTGTTATGTCTTATATTTTTAATTTATTTTGTTGTGTTTTTTAAAAAAGTGTATCCTAAACTATTGTATGCCAATATGGCGGGTCATAGCTGTACTAAATAAGCCAATTTAACACCTTCTTATATACCTTACCTTCTTATATACCTATGTACCACAATAAAATATTTTGAATTTGAATTTGAATTTGAGTGTCACAAGCTATGATACTGACACACCTCTTTTAGAGAGACCTCTAGTGAGGTTGACCCTCACTAGAGAAGAACATACATACGTACATAACCTCACGCCTGTATCTCCCGAAGTGGTAGGCAGAATTGTATTTCTGCACCCACATTTCGCCAGTATGTATCATTCCCACGTAATAGGGCGAGCCTATTGCCGCTTTCCGGGCACATTTCCAGACTCCGGGCTGTTACTGAGAATTTCATGTAATTTCATTAGGAATGTCTCAGTAGTTGTATGGGTATGTGCACGACAAACTGCAAAAGTCTAGCGCCTTATAATGTGGGTCTGAAAAAGTCACCTAAGAGCGTTGACTATTGGACTTAGATTTCCTAATGTTGTATACAACACATTAGAAGTAGCCTGTATTCCTTGCTACCTTATTTATCCTTATTAATAAGTTCTCATTAAAAGTTCTATAAAAACAAAATCTTAGCAAGCCAACTCGCAGTAGGCCGGCATGATGGATGAAGGCTTAACATCTCATTTATAGAGGGGGCTAGTGTCCAATAGTGAGACGCATATAATCATATAGGTTAATACCAGTGGCGGTACTTCCATAGAAGCCCAAAAGCCCAGCTTGCCTTATAAAATTCTGAATAATAATCTTTAAGCTTTAGCAGCTTGCGAAACGAGAGGCCGGCGGGTTCGATCCCCGCACCGAGACAAATGTTTGTGTGATCCACAAATATTTGTTTCGGGTCTGGGTGTATGTGAGACCGAAAAGTCTCTCGTAGTTTCTGATACCCACGACACAAGACTTGTATCTTAGTGTGGGATCAGAACTATGTATGTGACTGTTGGGTGTATTAATTTTGTTATTTATTTATTTAAATCTTTATTTAACAAAAGCAATTTGACATATAAATGAGAATATCCTGACCCCGCAATAAACAATTATAAACTTGACATTACAAAACGTGTAACGCTTTTAGGCTTCTATGGAAGTACCGCCACCGGTTAATACCTAAGTCGTAAAGATCTCTAAGAGCCGGACTATCTGGCACAGTTTTTCCTTAGTTTAAACGAAAAATTAATTATTCGAAAGCATACCTCGTATTATGAACTCCGTCGGCACAGAACTTCACGCCGGGCAAGTTTCAATGACAATGATTTTAAAATTTAAACTCCACCGTTGCATGTGCATGTTGAATTAACTGGCGGATCCCCAGGGACATAGATTCGGATTCCGGAATAGTCACTGAGAAAGAATAATAATCAATGTAGGCTACAATAAAATATTTTTAAATCTCGTATGTGGAATGACAGAATACTGATATCCTATTGACTGTTTCAATTGTAGTGTGCGGTATGTCATAGTCGATTTTATAATGTATAAACATACATACATAAAGTCACGCCTGTATTCCCCGAAGGGTGTAGGCAGAGGTGCATTTCTACACCCACATTTCGCCGGGTATGTATCAGTCCCACGTAATAGGGGGTGAGCCTATTGCCGTTTTTCGGGCACAATTCCAGACTCCGTGCTGTTACTGAGAATTTCCTAATGGAAAAACACAATAACACTTTGCCCGACCCGGGAATCGAACCCAGGACCTCTAGATCGCACGGCACATACTTGTACCGCGAGACCACGAGGCAGTCGAGGTCGTATTTATAATGTATAGCATAAATAAAACATTTCTTTGTTAGTTTCATAGGTACAGCATAAAAAATTAAATTGAACGTGCTTAAGTTCAAGATATGAGCATTACAAAAAATAATGGGAAGGAGTGTCTAATGTTCTCTCTGCCTATCTATTGTAAGTAGTGCGTGAAATTAAGTTTTACCTTCACGCTTCGCCCCGTCATGGGTGGGCAGATGTTAATCTCACCTTCAACTGTGACATTTACTGTTCCTCTCATAAATAACTCTGGTGCTTTGAAGGAATTCTGAAACGCAGTAGTAGGTTTGATGTTGTGGTTATATTTTCAATAATGTTGAAGTAGTCCTAGCCTAATAAAAGCGAAGGTGACTTTGTTTCGTCTAGAACGATGATTTCATTTTAAGAATTTCGGTACATAGTTAGAACCCTGTAAGCGATAATGACTGTTTTGTATTCCGGAATAATTTTAGGATCCTAACAAATTTAAACTAAAAAAAAACAACAATATTTAATATTGATTATTGCTCACACATGACTAACTCTTATAACCTTAGTGTTAGAAGCCACACCAAACACTTCAGCTAACACAAACACAAGAACACGTTTAAACAAAGGACGTAAATCGATTCGTCCTTATATCTACAAGTTTCTCCAAAGCGATGACGCAACGCTCCCTACAAAGGCATGTGCAGTCCAATTTTTCAATTTCATTCATTAATTCGGCTCCCAAACGCCGTCAGTCACGTTCGGCGACCTGCGACGAATCTTAACCATTCCCCTTATGTTTCCGGTTAATTTAACCGGAGAGGTACGCTCCCACGTGTGTACAAACAAACATCACAACAGGAAAAGAAATGGTCAAGATAAAGTTGAGAGTTCTGTACAATTTGTCTATTATAGCTTTAAGTCTAAATAATATAATAATGAGGGAAACTTTTCTGTGAATGACGACAGATGTATACGCGTTTTTGCGTGACAAACACATAAAATATTATCAAGATGAGACCGTGAAAATAATTAATTATTGTAAATATAATATTGAGGTAAATTTTGCGATGAAAAGAGACATAACTTTACAAGTCTTCTTATTGCAAAACAAAGCATACTAAAACGACAATAAGTGAGATATTGCAGTAACAATAACTTAATACCGTAGCTGCATGATTATGTGAGACGTTATGGTCTTGTGGAGTAGGCTCGTCTCGCCAAGACAACATCTTGAACTGCCCTTATAACAGCTAAATATACATTTACAACTTCTTGGACACTTATAACTCAATAAACATTTAATCTAGGATTGATTTTAACAATAATAAGTCATATAAGTCCGCCAACCCGCACTAGGCCAGCGTGGGGGAGTAAGGTCTAAACCCTCTCAGTTGTAGAGGAGGCCCGTGCCCAGCAGTGTGATGTATGATGATAAGTCTATGAACCTGCGTGTTAGCTGTCTTACGGGTCCCTAGACCTTAATTGCCATCATAGTTTGTTTTCTACTGGACGATAATTGCGCAGCGGGACATCTTGGCGTAATTAAGGGCTCAGGTATTCGGGAAGCAATTGTAGATTTTATTGTCAATAAAAAATTTACGGTGTACCGATCGCTTTTCAAACGTTATGTGCAATTCGACATCTCATTGTTTGATGCCGTCGTTAAATCCCACCAAATTGCTTTTTAAAGGTTCGACTTGTGTCTCTTTTACGTTCGGCGATCGCGAGTGGGGCGTCCCGAGTTCTATTCCGAATGAGTTTATATTTAGACGGTCGACAGGATTTTGAAATCCAGCAGCCGAATGGACGTCTATTTTCACGGTGTTTCGTAAGTCTATCAAATTGCCAGTGGCGTAGTTATTTGTGTTGTTTTAGTGTTTATGTGGATCTAAACCTGATTGAAGAGATGCGAGGTTAACAAGGCTATAACGTTTTCTATGTAAGATTATATTGTTGTATAGTGTTTTATATTTATTTGTATGTGTCGATCTTAGTCTTATATTCGTAACTCTTACCGTATTTTTACCTTAAACTGCTGGACCAATTTCAATGAATTCAGATATTAAATTAATATGAGATCATAGAGAGAAAAGTAGGCCATTTATCTGTACTTATATTATAATAAGGACTATTATAATGAATATTATAAGGCTGATGAGTTTACATTACAATGTCACGCCTGCATTCGCCGAAGGGGTAGGTAGACGTGCATTTCTGCACCCACATTTCGCCATGTATCAGCCCTACGAAATAGGAAGCGAGTCTATTGCCGTTTTTCGGGCACATTTCTAGACTCCGTTGTGCTACTGAGAATTTCCTAATGGAAAAACCCAATAACACTGCCCGGCTCGGGAATCGAACCCGGGACCTCTAGATCGTACCGCACATACTTGTGCCGCGAGACCACGGAGTAGTCATTTCTGAAATTATTTATGAATATTCTACTAGAATGTTCCATGTCATAAACAATGCCTTCCCACTTGGTACTTTATGGCGGCCATGTCCCAAGTTCACGGTATGCATAATTAAATCGTGGTCCAATTACGCGTCGCCGATGTGCCGCTAATAACTGATAATTACGACAACGTATTTAGCTTCGGCTATACACAAATTGCTAGTTTCCCGCGTAATGTCGTCAAAATGCTTTGTACACGATCGCCCTTATTACTTAACTTAGACTAAAGTTAGTACCTACTCCTGTACTAGTAGTCTTCGGCTTAAGTCGGAATAAAATTAGGGTCTCCTAGCACAAGTATGGAAATACTTAAAAGGAGGTAGGGCCTCCTGTAATAATTGTTGTAAAAAAACTTGGTAATGAATAAAGATTATTAAAAATTAAAGAAATTAAAGATAATTATTAAAGAATAAAAATTAACGTATTAAAATGTGAAGGACAGGCTTTCGTGAAATTTTAAAACATTTTTTTAAGACGTTTGCCCGAAAAACGACAATAGGCTCGCCTCCTATTACGTGGGACTGATACATACCTGGCGAAATGTGGGTGTAGTAATGCGCCTTTGCCTACCCCATCGGGGAATACAGGCGTGAGGTTATGTGTGCTTTTTAAAACGTGGATATAGTCTAAGTTTGTAATGAAATAATTCGATTTCTGAATGGGGCAAAATGTTACAGGCGTGAGTATATTTTTCATAACTGTAATATTATTCTTTGTTGATAAATAATAAGGTAATATGAAACTATTCAAAATAACTGCACATCCTGCTTTAGCAGTGAACATATTTCAATTAACCTGAGCAAGATATTAGTAATAAGGAAACCATTTAGAATTTCCGTCTGCGCAATATTTAATGTTAATATGATTTGTAATTAATCAAAATAAATACACTGACAAATTCAAGTCATAAATTATATTAAATGACCTATTTAGGCTAAATTAATCGACATAATTCTCAATGAATTATCACGTACTTTAACGGTGAAGGAAAACATCGTGAGGAAACCTGCACACTTAAAAAGTTCTTAGGAATTTCTTAGGTGTGTAGTCCGCCAACCCGTACTAGGCCAGCGTGGTCGACTAAGGCCTAAATCCTCTCAGTTGTAGAGGAGGCTCGTGCCCAGCAGTGGGGCGTATATGGGCTGATGATGATGATGACACACATAACTTTAAAAGTCAGAGGTGCTTGCCTGAGGTTTGAACCCGACAGCTGAGATTCTCGACTGCGCGTCTAAACTTCGAGGCCATCACAATTATAATAGATACCTATATAAAAATCCCTCAATCACTAATTTACGTAAAGCTTTGTGAATAAGGAGACATGAGGACGGCGTCAGTAGATCTCGCCGAAACTGGGCTACACATCAATCATCGCGGCCATTTGATAATGGGAACACATGTGTGGGCCTAGCGTAGTCCACACGTGCCGAAATAGGAACTTGCGAACATGCTGTCCCGGGCGTTCCCAAGCCAATGGTTTTAGTACTAATCACCTATTAATGTTTATCTAGCTATTTAGCATTGATATACCTACACATAGTATATTTGAAAACTATGGAAAACAAAATTTCTCGGGATTAAACGCCTATAACCATCTGTTTATTTTTATGTGGCTGAACAACTGGACCAAAATCAGGCCCACTGAAACTCGCTAGAACTCCTCAGCACGGGTCGCCCGGGTATAAAAAAAGTCTGCCCCGTGGTCTCGCGGTACAAGTATGTGCCGTACGATCTAGAGGTCCTGGGTTTAATTCCAGGTTCGGGGAAAGCGTTATTGGGTTTTTCCATTAGGAAATTCTCAGTCAGTCAGCTATTCCTGTAAGATAACTTGGAAGGAACTTCATGTTAGAAAAACGCATGGATCGAAGTATTCTAGAATAGTGTACATAGTAATGTTGTCGTGTATTTTAATAAAAATCTATTATTTTACCCCAACGTCGGAGATCGTTGACATAATATAAACATGGCTCTGAACCCCGGACATGCGTAATGTGTGTGACGTACAATCTTTCAATTTTCCGCAACAATGCACTTGGTGAATGGGCGTCTCATATTATTGTGTTATTTATGTGAAAGTAGGTTTTATTTGACAAAATTAAAAGGTTTTTGAGAATGTAAACATTGGAGCCTAAAGCTCGTCTATAAATATAAAAATGTATATGTATTATTTTGTAATATTGAAAAATATATAGTGAATCTCTTAATATTATTAGTATTATTAATAGAAAAGTTCTTTGGTAGATAAATGTGTTTCAAGCTGAAGTAGATAAATTATTTTATAGTTATATGGTTTTGGAAGAAAAATGTGTAATGATAATATCTTCTTAGTCGACGCGATTATGCCAGCCACAGCCAAATTGAAAAAATACTTATAAATACTTGACTGTCTCGTGGTATCGCGGCATAAGTATGTGCCGTGCGATCTAGATGTATGTATGTATGTACTTATAAATACAAAACTAACCTATTATTCATATAAGTACCTATTAGAATGGAAGAACAGTTGTCTGACGAGTGAAAGTTCACGGGTACGATTCTCAGCATTATAATTATTTAATAAAGTTTTTATGTCGCGTAAAAGGTGCATGTTTTTGTACACCCAATATGCTATAATTTTTATAAACTATAAAAAGATTATTAACTTTTTTAGTCCATGTTAATAATATCTTTGTTCGTAACGGTCGGTTCTTTTGTTCATTTGTCACGGATGCATCAATGGGTTTATGTTGCACGGGACGTAATCAGACTTTTTGTGGGATGAAATACTTTTATAGCTCAGATTTAATATTTGGAAAAAGAACTTTGGTGGGATGCGTAAAAAAATAGTTATGGATAATAGATTAAGACTAATGTAATTACTTTAGTAATGTTTCTCTTCTAAATAAATAAACTTACAAACCAATCACTATCTTATGGATAGAAATATTTTTGTGATGACCATGCAGTATTCGCAATTATTTTATTCTGTATTTTTGCTAATTTAGCGCTTTTATTACGTGTATTTCTTACTGTGGTAAACAGCTCAGAACTGTGATAGCATTTTGTGATATCTAATACACATATTACAATAAAATTGTTAAAATGTACCCCTATCTTTTTGAATACTCAACTACATACCTGGTTAACGAACACAAAAAAACCCGCTCAGAAATGAATGGGACGAGCTTGTTTGGTCACGGCAAAACACCGATACAAAAGCTTACCGTAAAACAGCTAGCGCCATCTCTTGACGCGCGGCGGAACTAAAACTCGTAGGAATACTGCAGTGTAAGTTGTTTGGATTTGGGGGCAAATGAAATTCAATAAAGGATTTAGTATTGTAATGCGACAATTATTATGCTACAGTTAGTAAGACATCAATCTGTGAGCGAAAAGCCGTGAAATATTAATTTAAAATATCTGTGCTTCAAAATTAATGATAAGCGGTTGTTTATACCCAGTAAACAAATATTGTTAATTTTGTCTCATTGCTCCCGCGACATAAGTATGTGTTGTTCAATCGATAAGTCCTGGATTCGATCCCGGGTGTGGAAGGTATAGCAATAGCAGTGGGGATTTTTGAAATTAACCCTAAAAATGACAAAACATTTTTGTGAGTCTTTTGTCCGCCAACCCGCACTAGGCCAGCAGCGTCGACTGAGGCCTAAACCCTCTCAGATGTAGCGGAGGCCCGTGCCTAGCAGTGGGAAGTATGTATATGGGCTGCTGATGATGATTGTGAGACTTAAATAGCTCTGCCTACCTCTTAAAAGATACAAGCGCCAAATGTGTGTATGTAATTTTATATATTTCGCAGTCGCCGCATTGCCTGTCTCTTGACCGTGAAATATTTGAATACATTCTGCATCGTTATGTTAATTAAGCAAATATTTGGTAATTATGTGCATATTCAACACAAATTAGAATAATCTCCAATTGATGACCCGGTTTATGTTAGACTAGACACTGCCCGGTTTCACCCGTGTTTATCCTTACTAATATTATAAATGCGAAAGTAACTCTGTCTGTCTGTCTGTCTCGCTTTCCTGCTAAAACTACTGAACCGATTTAAATGAAATTTGGTACACAGATAGTTAAGACCCTGAGAAAGGACATAGGCTACTTTTTATCCCGGAAAAGGGGTTTTAAGGGGTTGAAAGGGGGGATGAAAGGTTGTATGGAAGTATTGTCTTTTTGAAAGCTAGAAGCTTGAAACTTATTTTTTAGGCTGTTGATTAGATATAAATAAATATGACATTAAAAGTGTAAAAAATGTACCTACCTTTAAGGAGGTAAAATAAAAATAGGGGTGAAAATTTGTGTGAAAATTCGTCATTTTTGAAGCTAGAATGATGAAACGACGTGTAGACAACTGTAACTATGTATATGTAACTATATGTCTGTTATGCTTTCACGCCTAAATCATTTGACCGATGTAAACGACTTTTGAAATGGACATAAATGGGACTCTGTGGAGTAAAATAGACTACAACTTATTTTCTTTCTGAACCCAACCCTGTAGTCTACGCGGACGGAGTCGCGGGCAAAAGCTAGTTTACAATAAAGCTGTACTATACCTTAAAAAAATATAACAAATTATATTATTTTATCACATCCCTTATCGTGTCCGTATAAACAAATAAGACAACTACCTATCTTGATAACCTGTCTCTTTGAAAACGTTCATACATATATGAAAGCAAGTTGATATAAATATAGGTTCCTTCAGGTCCCAGATAGACCGTTTATGTTATGTAAATGGCTCTCAGACAATTTAAATAATCATTATCAGCATGGGCTGATATATATTATATATGGATATAATATGTGTCCTAGTGCTGGCCAGGACAGCTGAGAGGGCTAAGCAGTGGCGGTACTTATTGAAGCCCAAAAGCCCAGTTTGCCTTTCAAAATTCCGAATAATATTTTTTAAGCTGGAAACCTTTATTTAACAAAAGTATTTTCTAAATAAAGACCCAATAATAAGCAAATATAAACTAAGCATTACACAATTAACGTTTAACGCTTTTGGGCTTCTATAGAAGTACCGCCATTGGGGTTAAGGCCTTAGTTCACCTGGCCTAGTGTGGGTTGGCGGTTTGTCTACACAACTAAGAAACTCCTAGTAATTTTTAGATGTGCAGGATTCCTCACGATGTTTTCCTTCACCGTTAAAATAAGTGATAATTCGTGGCGAATACACACCTAACTTTGAAAAGTCAGAGTTTGAACCGAGTTTTGACTTGACCGCGAGCCTAAACCTCGAGGCCTTAACACTAATACTAATATAATACTAATAGTACCTACTTCAATAAATTAATATCTGGTTTATTCTCGGAATTCCATTAAATTGTTTATTTGTATCTGTTATTGGTTGAATCGTTTGCTTGCTGTTGAGAATCGTTCCGGGAAACAATTAAAGACAGATAATTTGTTTCCTTCTTATTTGTGATAAGAATTGGTGTTTTGTTCATTTAATAGTGATGTTTTAGTTCTTGTATTTTAACTGTACTTTCTTAATAAATGTAATAAAATACGTAAACTTCAGTGGCGATACTTCCATAGAAGCCGAAAAGCCCAGCTTGCCTTACAAAATTCCGAATAATAATCTTTAAACTTGAAATCTTTGTTAAACAATAGCAATTGAACATATAAAAGAGAACACCACAATAAACAATTATAAACTAGACATTACACAATTAACGTGTTTCGCTTTTGGGCTTCTATGGAAGTTCGCCCCTGGTATACATGTATGTCCAAAGGTAGAGATGATTTCTGCACGTATAATTCGCCAATTGTATGTTAAAACCCACGAAATAGGGATTGGGTTTTTCTATTAACACTGTTCCACCCGGGAATCAAACTCGGGACTAACAATCGCACGCCACACTTTGCCGCTGGACCAATGAAACAGTCCCAATAAAACATCGCTAGAAATGTTTTTACCGCAGTCTCTAGAATTCAATTTGTAAACATAAGTTAATTATACATAACTATGTTAGCGTCTACATATTAATGAGTTTGTTTTTGCATCATTAAACAACTTTAACACTATAATTTCATATATGTTATTTACAGTTAGTAATCGTGGAATGAAATTAATCTATACTCTATACAAATAAATAAAATTGGAGTGTCTGTTTGTAATATTGAAATAACCGCTTTTTAATAAATGTATACATACACGGTACATATACCAAAATAACGTTTTTTACAATTTTTGTCAGTCTGTCTGTCTGTCTGTTTGTTCCGGCTAATCTCTGAAACGGGTGGACCAATTTTGACGGGACTTTGATTGACAAGTAGCTGATGTAATAAGGAGTAACTTAGGCTAAAAAAATATATCGACTGTTAGACGCAACGAAGTTCGCCGGGTCAGCTATATGGAATAAATTACAAAGTCAGTTTGTAGTATGGACTCAAGTGTTGTTGTTGTTGTTGTTTGGGCAAAATGCAGTAACACAGTATGAAAATGTGTGTAAAAACGAGATTAATCCCGCTCCACATTAAATGGAACTTAAACTGCATCTATCGAAACTTTACAGGCAGCAATCGAAGTTGAGATGTCTTAAATATGGTATAATTTGTCTAGATTTTTATACATGCTCGAAAATATCAATTACTATCATAATGTTTATCGTCACTGTTAAAATGCGCCTATACTAATTCAATAAATCAGACGTATGTCTGGGTTTCGATCCCGGGATCCCTAAGATGGTGTCTTAAGCGACCGCGCTCTAATTGTCACGACTATCATCAGCCCATATACGTCACACTGCTGGGCACGGGCCTCCTCTACAGCTGAGAGGGTAGACGTTAGTGCACCACGCTGGCCTAGTGCGGGTTGGTGGACTACACTCCTAAGAAATTCCTAAGAACTTTTTAGATGTGTAGGTTTCCTCACGATGTTTACCTTAACCTTTAAAGTAAGTTATAATTCATTGAGAATTCACACGTAACTTCGAAAAATTAGAGGTGTGTGCCTGGGGTTTGAACCCGCTACCGCCGAGATTCTCGACCGCGCACCCAAACCTCGAGGCCATCACTACTTTCGCACCATAAGGAGTAAAATATGCTAACACAAAATCGATCACTTATCAGTTAGCATACTTAAACCAACGCGTTACAAATTATCAACTTCGTCACTACAGACGTCGCATTCAATGGAGATCCATTCAGATTAATAGTGCATTTAGCGACATAAAGGATTGATCATTGGCCGAGGACGAACGCGCCGTTTCAATGCCCGATAAAAGGGGTTTGGCGTGAGTGATGGTCGGTGTCGACACGGACAAACTTCTCAATAGATTTGACGACACAGACCTCGTTTCTTAAGTTAAAACTATGTGCGTGACGGTATTTTTCGTGTAGGGCTGTCGACCCAAAGGGAATGTTGTAAATTGAATATCTACAATGTAAAATAATATCTGCAGAGACAATCAGAAATTAATGGCGTGCTGAATGCTTTAGAAAAGCTAATTTCTAAAACAACATTGAAAGGTTTATCATGAAAAATCATGAGATTAGTCGATTGTAGAAGAGGCTTAAAATAATAATCATAATATGCTTAATAATCATATGCAGTTAAAAATACTCAATTTAATGTGTACGCATAACTATGGTCTGCTATTTAAAAAAATGTAGCCTATCATCTTAGCAATAATGAAATGAAAATAATATATTGAATCAGTGAAACGAATCATCATTTAAATTGATTATCCTAAATTGCTTCTATAGTAAAAAAATCCGTTGATTTTTTAAGAATAACATGAAACCGTACCAGATAAAATACTCGTATAACTTTAATTTCTCTTACACGAGTTTCGTTGTCTTGATTGCGTAAAACTACAATCAGTGTGTAACTGCCATCAATTATTCGCATCCTCGCCTTATAAGTGTGGAAAGTTCATTCACATAACTCACTTTTAAAAATGGACGTCTTTAAAGAGAATTATTTCGTATTTTATCGTTTTGTTGTTGCGTAAAGCGATTAAAGTTATGTTGTGTTTAATGTAATTAATTTACCAACACTATATGGGATGGTGAGATTTTAAATTGGGTTCGTGGTATCATGTTTTTGTTCTTATTATTTCGAATATGTCCTATACTACATCTTCAAACGGTTATAATTTAGCCTACCACGAAATTAAAGTACAGATTGGCTAACATCGTCACGTATCTTAAGAACACTTAGGTGTGTGGGTATCCTCTAAATATTTTCTTCACTATTAGGTACTGTGCGTTCATTGTAAATATACCGGCCAAGTGCGAGTCGGACTCGCGCATGACGGGTCCCATACCATTATTTATAAAAACGGCAAAAAAATCATGTCTTTTGTATGGGAGCCTCACTTTAATATTTATTTATTCTGTTTTTTTAGTATTTGTTGTTATAGCGGCAACAGAAATACATGACCTGTCAAAATTTCAACTGTCTATCACGGTTCATGAGATACAGCCTGGTGATAGACGGACAGCGAAGTCTTAGTAATAGGGTCTGGTTTTACCCTTTGGGTACAGAACCCAAAAATGAGAGGATTCGAATCTATGACCGCCAAGATGTGAGCACAGACTGCAGATACTCCACCCACCCCCATGCACTTAAAAAATCCTTATTTCAATACACTCCAAATCCAATGTCTACGAACATAGAGTGAACTCTACTTAGCTAATTCAGCTACATGCCAAATAGTGTCAATCAAAATATTAATGGTATTTGAAGTTCGAGTAACCATATGGAGAGACGACCCGTCTCTACATGACCGTAAGACCATATCCAATGCAGGCGACAGTTACTAATGTTCGGGCAGACCTCAATAGTGACGTAACCTGCATATGGTCACTTGATTAATGATGGCAATTACTCAGTATCAGTTGTGAAATGTCTTTTTAACAGGGATTATATGGTAACTGTGACTTAGGATTTAAAGTTAAGCTGCCTGTAAATGGAAGAGTATTAGATTCAGCTATTGAAATTGTTATATGTATTGGTAAAGTGGTGTGAGATAAAAAAGATTTTTATTTATTATTCAAAATTAATGGCTTCGGCCAGCGTGGTGGACTAAGGCTTAAGCCCTCTTAGTTGTAGAGGAGGCCCGTGCCCAGCAATGGGACGTATATTGGGCTGATGATGATGAATGAAACATAAAGGTACAAAAAAATACTAAAAGTAATTATTAAGTAAATATTTAATTTACGTTATACATATAGTACATTTCTATTAAGTGCTACTGTGTCAAAGTCAAAATCATCTTTATTCAAATAGACTTTTAAAAGTTCTTTGGAATCGTCAATATTACTGTGCTATTGTATTGTCCATAATTTTAATTATAGATCTTTTCATGTTAAAAATAATTATTTTTTCATTGACAGTATATTTTATGTACTTTTTTTTTGTACATGTATGTCGAATTATTGTAACAAACGCCCATCATACAGGATAAGTTGTCAAATCCGTCCCATTGTGGGTCAGCTATCAAGATTAATGGGTTCCAAAGCGGGACTGACGCGACGCAGACCGGCTTCTTTGTACATGCTTTTGTAATGAAATGGTCAATTGTTAACGTTTGCATTGGGTATTCGTGGGCGCATTATTATAATTTTACCAGTATCGTTTTTAAATATATTTGTTTTTGTAACATAGTCGTGATGGCCTCGAGGTTTAGGCACGCGGTCGAAAATCTCGACGGTCGCGGGTTCAAACCCCAGGCACACACCTCTGACTTTTCGAAGTTATGTGTGTATTCACAATGAATTATCACGTACTTTAACGGTGAAAGAAAACATCGTGATAAAACCTGCACATCTTAAAGTTCTTAGGAATTTCTTAGGTGTGTAGTCCGCCAACCCGCGCTAGGCAGCGTGGTGGACTTAGGCCTAAACCCGAATGTTGTAGCTGTAGAGGAGGCCCGTGCCCAGCAGTGGGACGTATATGGGCTGATGATGATGATGACATAATCTTAGAGGTCCTTGAGTATTTACCGAGACACACTTTTTACTTATCCATTATGTACTTCAAATAAATTATCTCGCATGCAATAAATAATAATAATAAATAAATACACCGAACATTCACATACATAGTTCTGACCCCATATTAGGATACAAGTCCTGTGTCGTGGATATCAGAAACTACGTGAGACTTTTCGGTCTCACAAACACCAAGACCCGAAACAAATACTTGTGAATCACACAAACATTTGTCTCGGTGCGGGGATCGAACCCGCGGCCTCTCGTTGCGCAAGCTGTTGTCTAGCCAACTGCGTCACGGGGCTGTCGAGGTGATACAATGGTCACAATGGTGAAAGAATATATTCCAATTTATTCAAGTTTCCTTGTTTACCTGCCACCATTAGCATGTCTGAGCCTACCAATAATGGTTTATATTTGTATGTAGAGGGAGAAATGAAATCTATTACACAAATCTTTTTCTTATATAAATCACATAATCATTCAATAAATAAGCTTTAATTAATTGATTAGGTTGATAACACGCTGACAGAGTGACATAACTGGCATATTGACTCGCCAAAGTCAGTATACAAGTTAATATGCCGGTTTTCCTATCTACAATAACTTACAAAACACAAGTTACACATCTGAGGCTGTTGCGGTATTTCATGGGTGGCGATCAGTCGGGCCACTCTCCATAAAAATTGTACAAAATCGTCAGATAAATCGCCAAGCCTTTTACAGAAGAAATGATATCTCTCAATATACTGAGCGGTGTCTGAATTGCCACACAGCCCGTTTCTCCGTTTGTGGGTCACGCGTGGGATGCAATAATTGAAGAAATCTCCGACTGATACGAAGTGCATTCTAAATGTATTATTTCATTGTTCGTTCATTTGCCTCTTTGATCCGGCGGTAAAAATTTGTGGTGGGCGATCGATTCCCTGGTTCGAATGCTATGTTGGGTAAAATGTTATTGCAATTAGTGATTTCCTCGTGGAATGGAAATATGCATGAAAATCGTCAAAAGGCCTGCCCTATTAAGAGATATTTAACATGTATATATTTTTTGTATATTTTATATGTATTTTCGTGTTTATTGATGGATAGCTGTTAAACCTACACTAGCCAAATGAACTGAGGATCATAAGTGGCATGCTTGGAAATTCTATGTGAAGAGAAGGTCTGCGAATACGTACAGATGTCTGTTTCAAGATTTTATTTATAAAGACCTCTGTTTACCTCTGACTGCCTCGTGGTCTCGCGGTACAAGTATGTGCCGTGCGATCTTGAGGTACTGGGTTCGATTCCCGGATCGGGCAAAGTGTTATTGGGTTTTTCCATTAGGAAATTCTCAGTAACAGCACGGAGTCTGGGAATGTGCCCGAAAAACGCCAATAGGCTCGCCCCCTAGTACGTGGGAGTGATACATACCTGGCGAAATGTGGGTGCAGAAATGCACCTCTGCCTACCCCTTCGGGGAATACAGGCGTGAGTTTATGTATGTATGTATGTATAAAAAAAAGCTTTTAGTCCGTAACCTTCCTATTATCAAAGAAACGCATCGACATCAACTCGGTATTATTTTCTTGGACCCCACTGTGCTTACCATCAGATACAGTGGAGTCATTTTGCCGTGCCAGTATAAAAAAAAATGTAGTATGCATCTAAACACAACCGTACAATCACGAATTCGCCTAATTAACAGCACATACATATTAACAAGCGAAATGAGCGCCAATTTGCCACGCACGATAACAGCATGACCTAAATAAACTATGTGGAACGGTCCAATGTTATTTAGCTTAAAATCGCCGTACATTTTTCAACCATACCGCCGGGGGCTGGGTTAATACGTGTGTCTGTTATCTCCACCGCGTCTGAACTACAATTTTCCTGTAAATTCGGTAAAAACAAGAATGTAAAAGTTACTCGGCGATATGTCCCCCGTTTTGATATATGTCGGGCGGTTTTTTATTGGTACTAAGCTTACTGCCAGTTAATACTGCTGTTTTTCGTGTTTTTTGACGTGTCACCTCTGTGTCTGGATTTTACGGAGTCTACGGTTGATTTGTGGTAAAAAATGTTTCGTGTTTTCGTAGTTTATTTTTTTTTATCTATCCTGAGGGCGAGTATTTTGTCATATGAACTTAAAAATCTGTGTAAGAACTATCAATATTATTTATTTTTTGTTTGCCGTCACCAAGCTTGTCTATTGCGGGTAGGCAGACAAAAATATCTGAACTTTTTAGTGGCGACAAATAGAGTCATTAGTTAAGCAAAGTAAAATATGATAATTTCAACCCATGCCCATTCCACTGTTATTAACGCTCCTTTTCGCTTTACGTCCTAAAAGTAGTGGATTTAGATTTACTAGGTTTACGCTATTAAGAGCTAATCAAGGCTCGTGTTTTTCAACAATCAAAGAACTATATCATCATCATCAGCCCATATACATCCCACTGCTGGGCACGGGCCTCCTCTACAACTGAGAGGGGTTAGGCCTTAGTCCACCACGCTGGCCTAGTGCGGGTTGGCGGACTACACACCCAAGAAATTCTCAAGAACTTTTAGGTGCGCCGGTTTCATCACGATGTTTTCCTTCACCGTTAAAGTACGTGATGATTCATTGTGAATACACACATAACTTCGAAAAGTCAGAGGTGTGTGCCTGGGGTTTGAACCCGCGACCGTCGAGATTCTTGACCACGTGCCTAAACCTCGAGGCCATCACGACTAAGCAACAATTTAATAACTCAATGTCAACCAATCGATGTCAGATGTATTTTCGTCGGCAGTTCTCAGAAAACGACATATTTAGCTAGGGCGGGTTTTACACTCCAAACCACATGAGACATCACCAACTAACCATTATCTGATTGTATCATTATCCAATCACCAACACACCAACTGGCGTATAAATACGTCAATTCCTCCCCAAGCCGGAGTTGTAAATGTGTCGGAGTTTGCGCCACAACACAATCAACACACCAAAGACAACACGTCATAGAAATAAACTCGGTGGTTTGTAACGAGAGAACAGTTGAGCGTCGCGGCTTTGATAACAAATTGTCGGAGTCGCGAATTGGACTCATTAGGGCCTAATTGCCGCGGTGACACACTGACGTCGAGTGTCGACGGCATTAGTAATAAGTAGTGGTAGAGCTCTCTGGCTCGACTGGGGTAGTGCCACTGTCTCAGAATGCTGACATGAAAACCCATAT
This sequence comes from Hemaris fuciformis, assembly GCA_907164795.1. NCBI lineage: Eukaryota > Metazoa > Arthropoda > Insecta > Lepidoptera > Sphingidae > Hemaris > Hemaris fuciformis. The sequence continues at coordinate 15,574,562 of OU015438.1, read as the reverse complement.
AAGATGAGGAATGATTGGCACAATTTAGAAGTATAATTCAATCCAAATATCATCCATTTATATGAGGCATTGAACCCAAGTTGAAGTTGCGTTCTAAGATTAGACTTTGTGACTGCAACCGACCTACATGATTGTAAATAAATGAAATAAATTGTGCTGATTGGTGAGAGTAAAATTTAATAATTTTGTCGTCATTCTACACTTAATTTTAACTGCAATAATATTTACAGCACTTGCAGTAATAAAAAACCATGAATGAATTAGCTCGACCGGGTATATACCACTGCCTTACAGAAAACTGACGTAAAGCTACTATTGCTTTCCATTCGACCCAATTCGACGGCAGGATATTCGTATTCCCGCGAATATGAATATTTACTGCTGGCAACTTAACATTCATACTTCAATAAATATTAAAAAGAAACTTTTAAAAAACAAAAGTAGCTGTAACAAGTTCTTTATTCAGCTGAATATTACATTAGAATTTAAGCGGCAAGTTGCCCAAATAAATATTAAAGTTTTGTTTTAAAAGTACGGTTAGGATAAAATAAAATGATGAGTCAAAAATTATTGACTTTGTGATTATTGTAATTTTTTTCCGTTTTATTCATTGCTCTCAATAATGTTATCTCTTGAAGTTATGTGTGCAGTCCCAATGAATTATTATCACTTACTTTACCGGTGAAGGAAAACATCGTGAGGAGACCTGCACACCTAAAAGTTCTTAGGAATTTCTTAGGTGTGTAGTCCGCCAACGCGCACTGGACCAGCGTGGTGGACTAAGGCCTTAACCTTCTCAGATGTAGAGGAGATCCGTGCTCAGCAGTAGGACGTATATGGGCTGATGATGATGATGATTATGATCGTGAATTTGATTTTTAACACATATTTTTGGAATTTATAATTTCAGCTGGTCCTATAACAGCGAAGGATTAATAACGGAGCATTTATTAATATAGTTTTCTTGTCTATTATTTTAAAAGACTGCATTCATACAGGGTGTATTCAGACCGTGATCGGAAACTAAGGCAGGTAATAGCTAAGGTGATTACAAACCCCCTGGCGTTAAAGAAAATTCTGACAAAAAATAAAAAAAAATGACTATCCATACAACCATCGGTATTAAATGTACGCGGTTTGTATGGAAAACGTAATTTTTTTTATTTTTTGCCAGAAATTTCTTTAACGCCAGGGGGTTTGTAATCACCTTAGCTATTACCTGCCTTAGTTTCCGATCACGGTCTGAATACACCCTGTATTTCACTTCATAGTTGGCGATTGACGAAATAAATCCGCGGTCATGACGAAAGATTTTTTGTTATTTATTTGGAAGTAAATTGAATGGAACGTCATCTTATCCCTGTCCAATCTTAGTGAATGAGTTATTTACGCCGACGGTACGGTTGTCGCAGCCTGAAGGGCTCCAGTCATTATTTCAGGCCGGATTAAGTGGTTTCCTGGCCCGAACGCAGCTGTCGTTCAAGATTTGCCGCGTTCATGTTATTTTTGTATTGATTTCGGGCGTGGGATTGTGGGGTTTAACGAGCGTGTTGAAATTTGTGAATGTTGTTTTAAACTGTTGTGTATTTGTTTCAGGTACGTGGTACAGTCAACGGTTTAAGTTAATTTTTGGATCTGTAATCCAGGTTTGGTTTACGTTTAAGTTATTGCCCCGAAGAGTATTTTGCGGCTATAAAAGTGACTTACAGTTACTTAATAATTATTAAAATTCATTAGTAACTTTTTTCTTATATATGTTAAATTTAGGTACCTCTGTTTTTAATATTACAAAATGGCTGCTCGTGGTAAGTGTACTGCACTCCAAATATGTTATCGATTGTCGTGATACCATTACACTCATATCATTCTTATAGACAACAACCAGTGGGGGTACTTCCATAGAAGCCCAAAAGCCCAGCTTGCCTTAGAAAATTCCGAATAATAATCTTTAAATCTTTATTTAACAAAAGCAATTTGATATATATAAATGAGTATATCCTGACCCACAATAAACACTTATAAACTAGACATAACATAATTAACGTGTAACGCTTTTGGGCTTCTATGGAAGTACCGCCGCTGACAACACCAATATGTTAAGTAATAGTTAAAAAGCGGAATCATTTACAAAAAGCATTTAATTTTTAAAGTTTGTAGATATATCCTTAAACAATAAGATAGATCGCATCTTTTATGTGAGCGAGCGGAAGACTAAAATTACACAAATTACAAACAGATAATGTATAATAAAGTCATGACTGCAAGTATTAATTGTCACTTATATGTTTGTTTCTTTTATATAGATTGGCGTAAATCCAAAATTAAATAGATCTTGTATTTTACAATAGAAGTCTCTTATACCAATTTAACAATAACGAGATATGTTTGTTTTTGTATTTGTTTTTCGTATGGCCAATAATTAAACATTTTTCTTTCTTCTTTCTTTTCTTAGACCGAATCATAAATAACAGTTTTTAAGTAGTCATACACTCTACCACAACAAAGACTGCACATATGTCTGTACATAAAAATATTTCCCATCAACGCGGCAGTTGGACGTTAACCGAAATAATCTAAACGACCATTAAAATTAACTGTTACTGTATGCACGTTTAACTGATCACTTGAACCGCTCTTATACGATTTAACTAAGGCGCACTTACAATCGGAATCGATTTGTACGCATGCGGCTTTACAGTGGAGGACAAATTAATGGACGCCGCGTCTAATTTAACACATTACATCGTTAACAGAAAGTGACTGTTAATGTTTTGAAGCGATAATTTCTCAAATGGCGGACATTGACTTCCAATCAGTACTGCTATTTAACATCATCGTCAGTCACAAGAAGTCCATTGTAGAATTTAGATGTTAATCGAGATTGAATCGGGTCGTCACCGACAAAAGTTTCCATGTAAAGGTTTTCCTTACGTCGAATTTTCTACTTATTTATACCCGGGTATATACTCAGCAGTTATAAATCCCTATATAACCTTGGTACCTTCCCTTTAACTCCACCAAGGAACCTGCAATTAGGCAATAATAGACTTTCCTCAGATTTACATTTGCATTTTTTTTACCAACAAACAAAATGGTCCACGAAAATAATCATCTATTAAACGTAACATCGATTAAAATACAAATGCAAATTTACTCCAATACTCCGAGAAACTATTTTGGTTCATACCGATTAAACGCGAACAATTCAAGCGAAGTTTATTTAAATAACTTTTATTTTCTCTGAACGGCCGTTTTGTTGTTCAGCTTCAAATTGACGCTGAAAGCAGTGTTAGTGTTTACAAAACGTTTTATCAAAAGCACTTATCGTTCTCGTTCAGTTAATGATGCTTGATTTTGCACAGCTTAGAATTAATTTAGAATTTCATTCTATTAATTATATTTTAGTGAATGATAGTGACAATATTGTAGACTGAAATCTTTTATTCACAATCACAGTTGCGATCATGCAAAATACAAATAACTATAACCAATAGTCTTGTTTTTTTCTTTTCGTTTAGAAATTATTCAATACGTCTAATACGTTATGGTTCCACAAACAAATTTGTAAGGAAAAGGCAGCCTCTTATATCACAGCCTGGATTATACAAGTAATATTAAATACTTCAAAGAAGCGAATTTTTTCATCCTTATGATTTAATTACCAAGAAAACAATATTCTTAATGGTTATTTATTTATTTATTCTTTTTATACATAATAACGTATAAAGGCGGACTTAATGCCTAAGGCATTATCTACCAGTCAACCTTAGGGTGGTGCAGAGATACATGATAGGTGCATAAATATTGATGATACAGAAAATATAGATACTCATATTATATATATATATAAATATATACAAGATATATATAAATAAATACATAAATAGTATATTTGTAAAACCTACTTATATAAATATATAATATACATAAATACAAAACTACATATACATACATATACATACTAAGATGCTTCTGACAATTGATTCAAAAAAAGTTGCCGAACCCTTACTTTAAAGGTAAAGCGGTTTGTGAACATCCTGATTTCTAGGTTATCATGAAGGTCGGTTCATAATTCACTAAAACTCCTCAAATAATATTAATAACGGATTCCATTGAAATGAGCAATGCAAAGAAATATATTGGCACGCCGATGTCGTGTTATTAATCGAGGTATGAATATTCCGAATTTTAAAGTGTTCTCTTCGTATTCGGTGTTCGTCTTAATGAATCGTTTAAAATTTAATTAAAAAATTCGCGCCACACTTTTTATTGTCCGCAGTTGTACTGCCTTCTTTAGACTTGTTTAAACTTTGTGTTTTTATTCAACAGTAAATTGTTATAACGAATTTCGAATGTTTGTGTTTTTGTTAAAATATTTCAAGTATTCGCGAAAATGTTTTATCCTTAGTAAAGTACAGTTTTGTTTCGTATTATTTTTTGTCAGTATTTCGGAAATAGGATATTTAACTCGTTCCACGCTGTTTCTGCGTCATATAAACCATTTTTAAATTTTATTTTTTCATTATATCATTAGCTTATATACGCCCCACTGCTGGGAACTGGCCCTGACATTTATTAAGAGTTCCTAAAATGTTTATGTATTGTTTGCTCAAAACTGAATTTTATCCTATATCTCCAATACGGAAATTAGGATATTGACATGACGAAGAAATTTTGTTCATGATTTTCATACAATTTAGCATACCTCATTATAATCTTTGTACTCATAACTATAAAGTATATTGATGTTGATAATCCGTCAAGGTAATAAGTTAACACAATAAGCGTTGTGTAGAATTAACTTAAATCCTCAACAAACAGCCAGCTAATCACTCATAAGCTCTAAAGATACTTTGCATTATTCTCTTAGATAATTTAAACTTGATCATGCTTAAACTAAGTAGGACTATTTTATAAAAAACAATATAAATTATTTCTATCTACTGCTATTTACTGCTAGTCAACAGGACAACACAATTAGTAAAGTTAGTAATTCCATACTCTTATCACACGCAATGCAGGTTTTATTTTACACATCCTATTCCCAGTGGCGGTACTTCTATAGAATACCAAAAGCGTTACACGTTAATTGTGTAATATTTTGTTAATAATTGTTGATTATGGAGATATTCTCATTTATTTGTCAAATTGCTTTTGTTAAGTAAAGATTTAAAGCTTAAAGATTATTATTCGGAATTTTGTAATACAAGCTGGGCTTTTGGGCTTCTATGGAAGTACTGCCACGGACTATTCGATAACTTTACTCAGCCTCTTGCCGACCCACTGATAGGCCTCCCCAAGTAAGCGCCAACCAACCAAATTAGATAACATAATAAAATTGAACTAAATGAGTAAAAAAGTATTATTTTGTAAAATCGACCGTTTTCTCTGTCCGGAAGTGCAGTGGTTAGACGTGAACACACTAGCGCGCCGCGGTCCGGCTAAGTGCGAGTTAAACGAGACGTGAGCGACTCTCGTTACTTCAATTGATTTGTTCACTGAGGGCAGACAGTGTATCGCGAGACGACTTTCTTCACTACATCAAACAATTTATTTCACGAGGGTTACCAACGCAAGTCTTTTTATTTTATTTTTTAATTTAATAAACATGTACACGTGACAAAAATCAGCATTTTGAAAACATTATTTCTAAGTTTAGGTGTTTTAGTAAATTTAATATGTCTGAAGTGATTTTTATTATATAACATGGTGTATGTTCGACCATAAACAGTTTGAAAGTGATGCCGTAGAGGCTATTTATAGTTGTCACGTACTACTAATAAATTTCTTATGAGCAATTTCGTAATATAAGCAGTGATGGCCTCGAGGTTTAGGCGCGCGGTCGAGAATTTCGGCGGTCGCAGGTTCAAACCCCAGGCACACACCTCTGACTTTTCGAAGTTATGTGTGTATTCACAATGAATTATTACTTGCTTTAACGGTGAAGGAAAACATCGTGATAAAACCTGCACACCTAAAAAGTTCTTAGGAATTTCTTAGGTGTGTAGTCCGCCAACCCGTACTAGGCCAGCGTGGTGGACTAAGGCCTAAACCCTCTCAGTTGTAGAGGAGGCCCGTGCTCAGCAGTGGGACGTATTTGGGCTGATGATGATGAATTTCGTAATAAATGTTTTTTGAACTTTGTAGATGATGACTGGAGGTATTTAGAACAATAAACATTTTTTCTCGTAGTAGTATAAAACCAGCTTAACATTTTGTACATGCTGTAGGATAAAATTATAACCAGCTAAATTATCCTTACATGTGCCTCGCTTTTCGAAGTAAGCCTTTATTTCGCCCATAATTGTGTCGATTTGAAAGATAATTATTATATTTTTTAGTAGTTTTTAATTTTGACTACACTCTTTGCGAGAGAGATAATTATACTAGTCCTATTAAAACGCCTGTAAAGAAAATATTACATATTTTACACTAATTGTTAGTCTCATAATTCCATGTAATAAAGTAGAACGTTTTAGGCAAAAAATCACGAGCGTTTTATACGCGCAGTAAAACAAAAATACGACCGTAATGAGACCGTTTAATTTGTATATTCATCGGCCTTTGCCATCTCCGCTGGCGTAATTTATAAGCTACAAGCGTGCTAATCTATATTTTTTTATTCATGACCATGTAATTATTTATCGCGGTCGCTCCGTTTTATTCCATAGTAAATGTAAAAATGGGATATTTTTAGAATTGTCCACCGGTATGTTTGCTTTTCCGCAATCGAATTTCCCCATAAAATTCGCTCACAATTGCCACGCTTTCACAGCACGAATAAATATTTTATAACAGTTTTATATTACGTTTCCTTTATATTCCTGTTTGGATACCGAATATCATTTGTGACTGACAAATTGCCCGTACCATTGTAAACCTTACTGCTGTGTCGTAAAGATGGGTATAACGATACGTTTACTGTCGCACAAATCTATCGGCGAAACGTCAAATGCATTTCGGCAATGATAAAATTCAATGTATATAGCTGGTGGAATGGAACTTACCGATTTATACGTCACCGGCGAGTGGTACAATGGTATAGAATTTTATATCTCTAAGTTAAGTGCACGGATTTAGAGATATAGCATTATTTTTATAGCTTTGTAGTTGAAACTTCCGCACGGTATTGTCAGGTTTCAAAGTTTATGTTCGTGGAATGTATACTTTATATAATTGTGTATGAGAGAATATGTCTTGAATTCCTTTCAATTGTGTATTAAAAGACTGCTTTTAAAGTAGGAAACTATCAAGGCTGGTTATAATATTGGTTTTTTTTTACGAATCCAAAGACTAATAAACTCACAATACTGTAACGATGGAAAAACTACAAAATGAATTAAAGAAACTTTTGTGACAGTTGGGTAGACGTTGGATTTAGAACTAAGGGGCTGGAAGTTCATTCCCCATACGGAGCACCGTATAGATTGTTGCATGGGGCATGAATTTTCGGTAGTTTTTGACGATCTAGGCAAAAGATTTGCATCCTAAGGTTAAGACTGTTCATGTATAACTGTGAACTATTCCTATTGTTTTTATTGATACATCGTGTGAAATATGTTTTGAGTGTCCTTGTGCAATAAACATTAACTGCACAGAAACTAAGGCTTCAATACATTACTGTAAAACAAAGTAGTAAAATAATAAAAGGCAATAAAACCGGAGGCAAGTAACTGCCAAGACTGAACGTGACCCAAAATGCTTTGAAACTAAATCTCTTGGTTTTGAATTATTTCTCCCAGAGAAGTGCTTAAACATTCTTCCCGGCTGAGCTCAGTTTTGATAGCAGTTTCGTCTACTTATCAAAAAATATTTATGGTCCCTCTATATGCTGTATTTCCCTGGTGCCAAATATCGGCTATGCGTTTTAACATCTGGAGTTTGATTAACATTATTTTCTAGTATTTTGTACCTTTTGGATACCAATTTGCGGAAACTATTTTATTAGTGTCTTTAAAATGTACTATGATGTATACCTATCTAGTAAAAAACGATGGAGCCTCCATAATCAACCTTTATTATAATCTATGTTTTATTTTTTAGCTGGATAAACCATTGCAATTTAGGTAAAATGTGAATATTGTTCATTATCTTACGCTCGTTGATCACATTTATTCTCGTATAAAAAAACTCATCTAGTATAAAGTATTACGGAGAGGAATAATATACCTAACTCAAACTTACTAATCCGAATAAAATAGCATTCACACCCTAAGTATTTAAATAACGTGATATTAAAATGTCTTCCTCTAAACATTTATCTAAGGATTTGCGAAGCGTCGACGAACTCTTAAATATAAACTTTATATCTCTAAGCTTATTACTTGGGACGTATCATAAACGGTACCGCAGTAAAGTACACAAGTCGCCTCCACCAGTATTTACGATGCAGCCGCAGAGTGGGCTATATGCTCTGATCGAATGAGGATTTGCTCAGACCATTTTGCTGTACTTAGCATCGCAAGAACTGTCTGCTCGACACTTTGCTTGTGATTGAAAGTGCGTAGATTAGTTGGATTAGATTGAGCCATGGGGTCGATAGTTGGACTGTGAGTTTGCGTCGTAGGAAGATATGAATATTTTGAATTTTTAGCTGTAAAGTTGCTAGGCTATGTGTCCCATTACTGTTTTGGGCCAAAAACACCGGCATGGTTGTGTCAAGTAATAAGGGATGGCCATCTCTCTCCTATATTTAGGCACGGCATTTTCCATCTTACTAACAAATCATTTTACTGTGCCATTGTAAAATATTCACATTGATACATGAACATTTTGATAAGACCTGCACGTTTCAGATTCCAAAGAGATGCAAGTAGACTATTTTTTAATTGGCGATCGAATCCGCGGCAGGTGTCTAGCCAGCTCCGCCTATATCAAATGAATAGTAAATGTGTTAATAATATTTTGATGATAACGCATTTTTTGTTAGACAAAGATTTGAACAAGTTACCCTATCCAAAATAAGTTTTCATTTCATATTTATTACCCTAAAATCTACAGCTATAAAAGTTAGCAATAGCGGTGCTCACATATCACAAAGTGGTGAATTTAATAGTTAAAGTTTAGTTTATAATCGCGTGGTTCTGTATAATGGGGAGTTAACCGGGATATAGCCGGATTAACTGAACTTACTGTTACTCGCGATATCTCCTGAGTTATGTGTTAACATCTTAACTTTACATGTTATACGTGGGTTAAAAAGTAACCACGGTTCTCTGGTCTCATTGTATTTATAATCCTGCGGACCCGGATTCAATTCTTGAGTCAGAATTAGAAATTATTCCTGGATATTTGACTATCTAAATGTCGGCTAATTTTGCGACGGGGAAAGGATAATAGTTATTACTAGCTGACCCGGCGAACTTCGTTCCGCCTAACGGTGGATTAATTATTATTTTTTAGCCTAATTTACTCCTTATTAAATCAGCTATCTGCCAGTGAAAGTCCCGTTAAAATTGGTCCACCCGTTTCAGAGATTAGCACAATTAAACAGACAAAAATTGTAAAAAACGTTATTTTGGTATATGTACCGTGTATACATCCATATGCATTTATTAATAAGCGGTTCTTTCAATATTACAAACAGACACTCCAATTTTATTTATTTGTATAGAATAGATAGGTTGTCATCAGTCACCGACTCTCTATTATACCCTTACTATATCAGTATGAAAATAAAAGCCTGTTAATAACGACTGCCTCGTGGTCTCGCGGTACAAGTATGTGCCGTGCGATCTAGAGGTCCTGGGTTCAATTCCCGGGTCGGGCAAAGTGTTATTGGGTTTTTCCATTAGGAAATTCTCGTTAACAGCACGGAGTCTGGAAATGTGCCCGAAAAACGGCAATAGGCTCGCCCTCTATTACGTGGGACTGATACATACTTGGTGAAATGTGGGTGCAGAAATGCACCTCTGCCTACCCCTTCGGGGAATACAGGCGTGAGTTTATGTATGTATGTTAATAACGATCAAGGTATGCTAGGGTCTTAAAACAATCATTCCAAATATTTTGATCAAATTTACCAGCCGCCTGATATACATTATTTTCGTGCATGTAACCCGATTTCGATTACAATCAACGTTAACCCCGTCGGGAAATTATCCAATTGCCGACATTACGGGTAATTGATTGACCGTCCGGGGAGTCGAACCCAGGACACGGTTCACAGCCCACGCAGTTACCACAACAAACAAGTCGAGAAATATAGTTGAAATCGAAACATCTTTCATGGAGTCTTTCACGAGACCTTCTGTTTCGTGAGTAGATTGTATTACGGCTTTGGAATGTGTTATCGCTGTGAAGAAGTGTCGCAAAGAGCTCCCTCAACAAAACATAAAATAATATTATAATACATATTTAAGTATAACTGATGGCCTCGAGGTTTAGACACGCGGTCGAGAATCTCGGCGATCGCGGATTCAAACCCCAGGCACACACCTCTGACTTTTCGAAGTTATGTGTACCTACATTCACAACTAGCTGACCCTGCGAACTTCGTTCCGCCTAACAGCCTTTTTTCTTTTTTTGAAGTTATACTTCTTTTGGCGCGTTAGGGAAAAATGATGAGAGTGATTTTTTACGATGCGCGCGCACACCGACACCAAAAAGTTATTCAGAAAAAGTTTGTTTTAAATTTTAAGAATGTAGAATAGTGACAGTAGTAGTTTTTTTGAAGTTATTGCGCGCGCACACTGTCATGAAAAACCGACACCATGAAGTTATTAAAATATTATTTTATAATATATTATTATATTATTTAAGAAAATATATATTTATCTATGAAGTATAACTTCTAACGCGTGTACATAAGTACACACACATACTTTTTTTTGCCTAAGTTACTCCTTATTACATCAGCTTTCTGCCAGTGAAAGTCGCGTTAAAATTGGTCCACCTGTTTCAGAGATTAGCCGGAACAAACAGACAGACAGACAAAAATTGTAAAAAAACGTTATTTTGGTATATGTACCGTGTATACATCCATACCTATGCATTAATTAAAAAGCGGTTATTTCAATATTACAAACAGACACTCCAATTTTATTCATTTGTATAGATGGATTATCACATACTTTAACAGTGAAGGAAAACATCGTGGGGAAACCTGCAAACCTAAAAAATATCTTTGGAATTTCATAGGTGTGAAGTCCGCCAATACGCACTAGGCCAGCGTAGTGTATCGAGGCCGAAACCCTCTCAGTTTTGCCATTTTAACGTATAAACAATCATTATAGCAGAATAAATAAAATATCTCCAATAAACCCGGGATAAAATCCTCCACAATAGATTTCCGTGACAAACGTCGAATGGATGCCGAAAAAAATGCGAAATCGGTTCCCTTTGCTCCCGATAATGATATCCTTAACCGCGAGAGCTGTAGTTTTGCCTACGGCGACGTTTTAATTTGGCTGTTTCGACGCCGACCATTTTTTCCCGCAGCCCGCCCTTGACCCAATTCGATTTGGTTTTGTGCCTATATCTGTTTGTCGGACATTGCACTGGTTTGTCAGTTTGTGAATTGTGATTTTTTTTAACTATACTTGCGCCTTGTTTATTATGGATTGGAACTGTGAGTACAAGTAACGCCACCTATGATCAAGTAGTGTAAACATATTAATACGCCACTAACCCGAAGGAGTAGGTAAAAATGTATTTACTCACGTTTCTCTTCAGGTTTAACATAATTGGGGACATTTCCAAACCAAAAAACCTAACATTACTTCATTTCCAGGAATCGAACCCTGAACAACTCCATCGCCCGTGTAAATTGACAGCCCCGTGGCGCAGTTAGCTAGACACTAGCGAAACAAGAGGCCGCGGGTTCGATGCCCGCACCGAGGCAAATGTTGATCCACAAATATTTGTTTCGGGTCTGGGTGCTTGTGAGACTGAAAAGTCTCTCGTAGTTTCTGATACCCACGACTCAAGACACGTAGATACGTGCGTAAATGTAGAAACAGACATTCTAATCTCATTTATTAATATAAAGTTCGTAGTGCCGAACCTACTATGCCGCGTTCCAGTATCAGCCTGTGTACATTCGATTTTGCATAAGCCGGTACCTATATCTGTGTTGACTGGTAATATACATATAACAGTACCTATTCAGTTCACCCCAGTTGATACTATATTTCGACTGGACTTATTTTATGCATCGTCTTACATCATCCAATGCGGCCTTTCCTCCTAAGGTTTATACACCTGCTATTCAAATCTGAATATCCTATTTCAATCTTATTTGTTTATTAGACCTAACAAACTAGTTGTAAATTAAATGTAGAACAACTACAATTGTTTTTAGTGAAAACATTTACACATTAAGATTAATGTGGGGTCAAAACTATGTATGTGACTGGTGGGTGTATTTATAAAAAAAAAAAAAATCAAAAGAGCTAATAAATTAAAACATCTATTATTAAGATACTACGCCAGTCGCGACCTACTTAACGAAGATTCCGCCTTTCACTGCACCCCTGTTATTGTAAACATGTCCATTCATTATCTTTGTATAGAGTTAATGTAAATATTTTGTTAAGTATTTACCTTCAGCTTATTGAAAGTTTCCGTTGAGAGAAATCTTAAATTAAAATATTTACAGTGACAGCTTGGGGCCTCATTTATAGGGATATTTCCTCGCTCAAACTGTTCTTCCATTTGTAACATGGCGAAGGTTGTTTAACCTTATACTAACCTTCTGCATTGCTGAACAAGACTGACTTGTGGAACAGTCTTTCGTGGTCACTACCATCTCGTCGAGAATCATTAGGATCGTGGTATTAGTATTACCTACCGGAAAGCGCAGCGTGGGACGTTCTCCGACAAGATGGTCGGACGACCTAGTCAAGGTCGCGTGACGTCACTGGTTGCAGGCTGCTTCCAACAGATCCCTGAGGAAGTCATTGGGAGAGGCCTATGTCCAGCAGTGGACTTCCATTGGCTGATGGATTGGATTGGATTGATTAGTTTTGACAGTATAAAATGCTTCAGTTCATTGGCAAAAGTAATAATAGTATAAAAGTAAATAAATAAATCCACCCAACAGTTACATACATAATTCTGATCTTAAAGAGTCATGAATCTATTGTCATTCATGAATTAATGTCTCGTGGGTATCGGAAGCTATGAAGGATTTTTCTGTCCCAGTTACATCTAAATTCTTAACAAATATGTACACTACACACAAACTATTGTCCCGGTGCAGGATCGAACCCGCGGCCTTCTTTTACAAGTAGTTGGTTAGGAACAGTTAATTTCAGAGTTTAGCTCGTAGTTAATATTCTAAGAAACCTAACCAAAGATATATGAAGTTAACTTGCTTAGTTTACGGCAGATGAAAGTTTAAAGCCCGTCAATTGTCTAAGAACATCGTACACAAGAGTATAGCATTTTACATACATAGTATCAAACCTAAAATTAAATTATTATAAGGCATACTTTTATAAAATTTCTAAACAAACCCTACAAAGTTTGGTCGAAACCTATCCTGTAGTTTTAACGTGGTTCATCCACTGTTGACCTACATATTGAGGATTACAATGGTTGTAGAAATTAATACCTAGTTTGTTTAAAGCGTACAGTCATAAAGCTTGTAGTAAAATTTTCAAATTCGAAGCATAAATATCTTATGTAATCCGAATAGCATGAACCCTCCACTTTACACTCTTGCCGCATAAAGGCGCGAACACATAAGTTGATATCGTTCCAAATGTGTTCCCGGGGCGAATTTTAAAAATTCCAATTCGAACCGAGAACGTGCCGGAGGAAAGTTGGTACGAAATTCAAAATTCCGCATTAGCAGCGCGCCGCTCGTTACCCCGTTCCGTGTTCAGGCGAGCACACGTACTCAATCGGGGCAGACCGTCCGAAATCGACGGCTATCCCGTAAGCGTGACTTTTGCCCCCAGAATTGACGCGCGGCGCGGGTGCCAGGGGTATTGATCGCGAACACTCGGGCCCACTTCGGCCGCCGTCGGCAAAGTTCGAGCGACTTCGGTTTACTTGAGGGCCGTCACAGTGGCAGCCACAGGCGGCCGTCTATTTGGTCAGTTGGCGTGTCAACTTACTGGAAGGAGTTGATTGGAAGTTTAATTGGGACAAGGTTACTGGCATGCTTTGATTCACTTCTCGTCTGCCTTTCGTGTTTGCTTCAATAACTTAGTTTCTTACTTGCAGTTACTTTAGCGTCTTGTATCGCGTACCCACTCCGTTACATTACAGGAATTTAGTATTGTAATTATTAAAAAGTTTCTTTTATCTTCCTGACCAATAATGAACAATCTATATTTAAGTGTATATTTACTAGAAACGTTGTTAAATAGAGTCGACAATAAATGTGCGATCAGAGGTACCGTACCGCGCGCCTATTTGTCGTTTATCGGATGTCTCCGAAACACAATTTGGGCCTGAATGACGTAGAATTGTGCGTTGATAAGCTTCTATATAAGATTGTGTTGTCGACTCATGCAAATATATCGCACGTTGGGTCTCACAATACAATTCAGGGGTGCCGAGCGGAATTGACGTTTGACTCAGACCTTTTTTATTGGCCGATAAGAAAATTTGTTGGCACTATATAAAAAAGTTTGTTTTGCTGTCATTTACAGTGTATCGACGTGGTACAGCCTGATAAATAGCGAGTTTGCGCGATATACAGCCAAAAAAGTGGCGGTATTTTTTTTACGGCACGGCCATTTTAGAATACGGTTTCGATATTCTCTGTTGTACTATATTTTGGTGGCTATTTTCTTCTAGAATTTCAATGTACCTACGCTTGTTACAAAAACTTTATATGGTTATTACTGTAGCCTCCGTGGGCCAGTTAGACATAAATCTGTGTAATACCACGCTACACTGATATGATGGACTAAGGTTTAATCATTCAGTCGAAGAGACAACCCGAGCCCAGTTATGAGTTTGAGGCATAATATCGTCAGCCCATAATATCCCTTGATGGGCACGGGCCTCTTCTATAACAGAGAGGGTTTAGGTCTTAGTCCACCACGCTGGCCTTGTGCGGGCTGGTAGAAGCATAATAAAATAAAAGCGGGAAAAGATAAGCTGGCCAACTATTTCACATCTTAATGCTACGGCAAAGATATGAAACCGCGAATCTTTCGTTTTTAACATGGTGTGGGTAGTTACCACGAAGCTGTGGCTCTGGAAGCCAGTAGTATCAATCTACTTTACTGTAAATATGCAGATGTACCTTTCGCCTTTTTCAGTTTTCCTTTTAAGGCTGCATTAGCGTGCGGTCCCTGTTTAAAAATACGCGATGGAATCACTCCGTTTTACATAATTCTGTTTCTACTGGTGTATTTGCATTTTAATTTTACGTTTTAAACACGGTCTATTTTTAATATTACAACGCTTTTGAGTGCATTATAAATTGCTGTTTCGTATATTTAATAGATGATAGACATCTGTTTGTTTGAAATATATGTATGTACGAGTATGTTTAGCAAAATTATTATAGATAGATAAATGCCTTCTAAAAAAATCATATTTTTCTGTTTGCTAATTTTGCTTTTTTGTTTATTTATATGGTTGTTTACAAAAACTTTATATGTATGTGATGACTACTGTGATGTTGCACATTTTTAAATAAAAATTATCGGTTTAAAGCTACCTATATAGAATCACGTCTAGATCAAATCATCTTAATATATCGTAGTTAAGTAAAATGTTTCACGTACAGAGACCCGTGTACCCGTGTACAATCAGAACCTTTTCATTGGGGTCCCTGGCGGGGCTCGCGCGTCGCACGCTGTTCCCGGTCGTTGCCGGTCGTCCCGGTCTCCGGATGAATCCCGTCGCACCAGATCTGGGTCAGAATACACCCGCGCCCCGTATTCCCTTAATTGAAAAAGTTAAATCGGCCATTTTCGCAAAAACGTTTCGATACGTTTTTTTTGTCGTGCCGAATGGGAGCGTTTCCATTTTTTCGCGTTTGGCACTGTTGCGTTTTGATAGTTGTGAGCTTTTTCTATTAGAGTCTCGTTCCCAATGTTATATGTTTGTTCGCGTGAGGGCCTGCCAATGTTTTTGTTGTTTGCTAACCGAACTTCAGTGTTTTCGGGGTCATGGTAACATGTCTTCCGCTATTGAATACATTTGGATATTCAAGAAGTATATTGTTTCATTTGAGTTTTTTATGAAATGTTTGGATCAAGTAATAATTGTTTTGGATTGAATTTTTTCTATAACATATTAAATATGATTATAGTGGAAGAAATCCACTAAATACGACAGGAATATCTAGGAATTAATTATATGTGGTTTGTTTTAGATTAGAACTCTCATTCAACCTCAAGAATAATGTCTCTTAAAGGATTAGCCTAGTCAATATAGCTTCGCTGTAAAAATAGGATCTCAAATCTTGAATAGGTACTGCTCTTCTAACTTCTATCTTACGTAATCAGCAGTTATTCATATACATGTATTTTACACCGCCGGCTCACAATACCCGCTGATGGTTGATACGATTTAATTGCACCGTATCCTGGCTATGACAGCTATGAAATCTTTATGGCACCCTTGTTAACACGGCTTAACAGTCGTCATGGCGCGTGTTAAACTTAAATATATGGCAGTCGTTTGTGCGGCTGAGTTATGCTCGACTATCGCTGTACTTGCATGATGAAGTTGGGTAGTAATTTTGAATGATGACTCATGATTTGGAATTTGAATGATGGCTTAATAGATACGCAAGATGGGGAGGTGGTGGTCGGGTCTTCAAACCTTAGTAAACTTATTTGACTTTAAAGGTTCGTGGGTAGTGGGTAGTGTCACGTTCATTGGTGAAGAAAACACCGATCAAGTGATGATGAGTCTGTCTGAAAACAGCCAGTGTAATAATTATAACTGACCGGAGACCATCCATCGTGTAAAAGTGTCTAATAAAGTGCCATTGTGGTAATTTTGAGCGCTTAAATACATCTAAACTCATACATGTACCTCAGAGCTGTCAAGCCATAACGTGTGCATCTGTATACACCCTGAAAACCGTTTATTAAACAAACAAACAAAAGTAAAGACCCAACAGTCACTTACATAGTTCTGACCCCACACTACATACAAGTCTTGTGTCGGGAGTATCAGAAACCACGAGACATTTCGATTTTCGGACTCACAAACACCCATCCGAAACAAATATGTGTAGATCACTCAAACATTTGCCTCAGTGCAAGGATCGAATCCGCGGCCTCTCATTTCGCAAGCTGGTGTCTAGCGAACTGCGTCACATGGCTGTCAAAAAAAAGGTTCTCAACAGTCATAAGATGATCCCAAACATTTGCAAGGCGTTTTATTTAGTAAAGGACAGTCATGAACCGTTCGCGTTCAAACAGCATTAGGCTGCCAGTTTTCCATCATGTTTCTAAACGGCACGGTTCCGTACAAATGGATCAGTACGGTTATGGAATTGTAAGTGGGGCTTACCGAATAATTAGTTGGTCCATCGTTGTAGGGATGGGCATTGACGAATCGGCTGTTATCGATACTTGAAGTATATCGACTGCTTCTTTAATACTGTGGCCTGAATCATCGCGTGATTGAGTATCTCTTGCCTTGAATTCCGCAAGTAAATTAAATTTATTTATTTATTTATGCTTTATATACTAATATATACTAAGAATAAAGGCGGACTTAATGCCTAAGGCTTTATTTATCACTCAACTTTAGGGTGATGCAGAGATAAACGAATAGGTGCTCAATGTTCTCAAAATTCATTAAAAATCATCATCATCATCAGCCCAACTACGTCCCACTGCTGGGCACGGGCCTCCTCAACAACTGAGAGGGTTAAGGCCTTAGTCCACCACGCTGGCCTAGTGCGGGTTGGCGGACTACACACCTAAGTAATTCCTAAGAACTATTTAGGTGTGCAGGTTTTATCACGATGTTTTCCTTCACCGTTAAAGCAAGTGATAATTCATTGTAAATACACACATAACTTCGAAAAGTCAGAGGTGTGTGCCTGGGTTTGAACCTGCGACTGCCGATATTCTCGACCGCGCGCCTAAACCTCGAGGCCATCACTGCTTCTTAAAAATAAAAATGTAAATTCATTCATAAGCGAAATTGTAAGTGTGTTATATGAAGATAATTAAATATTTTAACGTAATAAGGCGTAATGTCCACAATGACACTAATGATAGTGAACTGAATTCTTTTCAAATGTCCTCGTACGATACTCATTTTAATAATATCTACACCTACTAAATTGAAACTTAACAAACTTCCGAAACGGGCGTATGTAAAGTATAAACACACTGTTGCCTACGTCTTAACGCCTAGAGGTTAAATATGTTAAAAATGTACATTGTACCTATGACAGGCCGGTGGTGCAGTTGGCTAGACACCAGCTACGATTCGATACCCGCACCGAGACAAATGTTTGTGTGATCCACAAATATTTATTTCTGGATATTTGTGAGATCGTTAAGTCTCTCGTAGTTTCGCATATCTACGACACAAGACTTAGTGTGCGGTCAGAACTATATGTATGACTGTTGGGTGTATAAAAAAAACAATAGTATCGATATATAAACGATTAGTACACATCCCTAGGAGCCATAATTTTTGCCCCACGTCCGCGTCAGCGCGATCGCGGAACTTTGTTAATTCTTTTTTATGATCTTTTTATTAGAGTTCGAAAAGCGTTTCATTGCGAGTCGTTAAAACTCGACGGACCTCTAAAAGACTTCATGAATGGAGCTCGCCGCCGTACATTTATTTGTCCCGCTTGTTACTCGGTATTTTGTATTTAGAATACAGTTATTGTGAAAATCAATATAATGTGGTCTCGCGGCACAAGTATGTGCTGTGCGATCTAGAGGTTCTGGGTTCAATTCCCGGGTCGGGAAAAGTGTTATTGGGGGTTTCCATTAGGAAATTCTCAGTAGCAGCACGGAGTCTAGAAATGTGCCTGAAAAACGGCAATATTCTCGCCCCCTATTACGTGGGACTGATACATACCTAGAGAAATGTGGGTGCAGAAATGCACCTCTGCCTTCGGGAATACAGACGTGAGGTAATGTATGTATGTATGATCAATATAATATACTAACATTCAGGCCTGTACTGGATACTAGGCAGAGTAAGCTATTTACATCCAAGTTCGGAAGCTAATACAGTAAACTGTATTTGTATTATTATTTTTTGTCTTACTCAATAAAAGTTAGTCTTAATAGAAATAAATTGTCGTTCTACGGGAAGATTTCTAGATCCGGACACACCCAACCCTTCCTTATCCCGAGAAGGAAACTTAGGATCTCGCGATCGGGACCACAAATTATCATATATGCGAATATTCATAAATAAACAATTCACCTTTAAACTATTCATTTTTGGCTGCGAATATTAATTACAAATATGCGTACTTGTATTACGATACTCAAATGTATATTAAGAGCAGAAACCAAGTCGAACATTGATCGTTATACGCGACCTCTTCAGGCACTTGACCGTATTTTTTATCATAAAACATCAGACATTCTGAATGTCGGCGACGTCCAAAGAATTTTTCAATAATCCACGCATTATTGAACGGCCAACGCGAATTTGGAAGGGAATTCGATTAATAAAAAGTTATGTAGATGTTACGATAATGTGCGTTTAATGATGTCCGGGAATTTCGGCTGTTTATTGTCAGCCGCTGTGAAATGACAGATGAGTCGCTAAAAAATTTGACGAAAATAGATAATAATATGAGAAATTAGAGTTTTTGAATATTAGTGCCGCAAATTTAGTAGCTCGATGTTTAGGCACGCGGTCGAGAATCTTGACGGCCGCGGGTTCAAACCCCAGGCACACACCTCTGACTTTTCGAAGTTATGTATGTATTCACAATGAATTATCACGTACTTTAAGGGTGAAGGAAAACATCGTGATGAAACCTGCACACCTAAAAAGTTCTTAGGAATTTCTTAGGTGTGTAGTCCGCCTACCCGCACTAGGCCAGCGTGGTGGACTAAGGCCTAAGCCCTCTCAGTTGTAGAGGAGGCCCGTTCTCAGCAGACGACGTATATGGGCTGATGATGATGATGATGAAATTTAGTTGCTTTTGGTTGGTTGTAAGCCATTCTGTAAAATATTAACATTACGACCGGTATTTCATCATCAGCCCATATACGTCCCACTGCTGGGCACGGGCCTACTTTACTATTGAGAGGGTTTAGGCCTTAGTCCACCGCGCTTCCTAGTGTGAATTGGCGGACTACACGCCTAATAAACCGGTATTTACCGATGCCAAATTAATTCTTTGATTTATGTATGATTACATGGAAAATAAATACGTATCATGCACGTAGAAGACCTCATGGTGTTCAGCCATTGTGCCATAGTTTAACGAAACGAAGTCATTAGAGTTTGTTGATAGTATAAGTATGTAACTTGCCATCGACAATGGTTTGAATCCCGGATCAAACAAACTAAAACCTAAAAAACGGCAATAGCCTCGCTCCCCATTACGTGGAGAACGGCAACGTAAAAGTGGCAATACATGTCTACCAACCCCTCCGTGTATAAGCGTGTATATATTTAAGCAGGAAAACATCCCACAACGGGCGCCGAAATGGCACAAACAGGACACAACAGTACCTCATACCACGCGCTGTTTGTGCGGTTCATCCTAAACTAATAGTTGTTTAGGATTCCAACTTGATCCCGCGCGGTGCAACGGAACAGCTTAGCAATAGTGCCATTGTGCCACCGATACATGCACGGAAAATTAATTATTGAGCAAATTTAACTAAGAGAATTAAATGAGAACTTTGCGGTTTACGTGTCGGTTTCTAGTGTTTATTGTTACTTTATTTATTTCATTGTAAACCTCAATATATTTTGAAATTATAATAATGTATTTTCCCTCAGACATAGAGAAGGTTCGTGCCCAAAAGGAAGACGTACATGGGGTAAAATATAATAACAACGGTGTTATAAGCCGCTTAATCAGGACTTAAATTAATTACTATAATCTTTTCTGTCTTGTTAGTAGACGTCCAACACTGCGCTCGGCCGAACCAGGTCACGCTATACCAATGCATTTCATTGGTAAGTGAATATGCTGAAATTGAAAAGTAAAAAAAGGCTTTGTAAGCATTATAAATGCATTTAAATTGCTGTGTTCTGTTGCTATATTAAATTATATATTTTACTTTCAGTACGGTATAACTCCATATTAATCCAATCCACAAATCCGCAAAGCATATTCCTCGATTTCCGCAGTACTTTCCCCAAGAACCCCCGAAACCCGCGAATAAATAAGCTAACACCAATCCTTGAACTATGAAATAACCTCGGTAAAATACTGCAACATAAATAGGTGCGGTACATCACTGGGATAAGTTACCAACGGACTCGGGCCCGACTGGACGATCCGAATGAAATATCAATTTCCTACCCACTGGCCTTACATACCCAGTTCATTTATCAGAGAGCACAGCGAGGGTTAAATAAAATATCTCTACACATGTCGTGTCGGTTTTCTCCGCATCGCGGTGTTTACGTGATTTTCCTGTAAAATTATTGGGATGCTACATTTAGCGTTGATTAAATTATTCTTGTTATATATTTTTTTATCATTATCATCATCAGCCCATATACATACGCCTCACTGCTGGGCACGGGCCTCCTCTACCACTGAGAGGGTTTAGGCCTTAGTCCACCACGCTGGCCTAGTGCGGGTTGGCGGACTACACACCTAAGAAACTCGTAAGAACTTTTAAGTTTTAGGTGTGCAGGTTTCGTCACGATGTTTTCCTTCACCGTTAAAGTACGTTATAATTATTTGTGCATACACACTTTTTTTAATAATGCTAAGGAATATGTAGTGGTGGAATATAAGTGATCTTGAATTATAATGAGTAAAGGTGGCGTGTCCAAGATGATTCATCTATATCGCAAACAATCGAATTGAAGCTTGACTTTCGAAGTTAAATGGATCGCCGAGTATTATTACTAAGGCCCAATAAAATTCCCACAGCTCGTTCTTCCCTTCATTCGCTAAGCATTTGGTAAAGCCGGCAAAATACTTTAAATCTCCAAGTGTGTAACGATGTCTCGTTTTCATCCAGACTCCAAAGGCAGTA
This sequence comes from Hemaris fuciformis, assembly GCA_907164795.1. NCBI lineage: Eukaryota > Metazoa > Arthropoda > Insecta > Lepidoptera > Sphingidae > Hemaris > Hemaris fuciformis. The sequence goes on along the minus strand of OU015438.1, from coordinate 15,552,474 downwards.
GACTACCTAAGGTAGACTTAAATATGTTATGTTTTTTTAATGTGTTGACATCCTCGCTGCATTCCACGAAACATCAAACCCATTGCATTTAATCGCGACAGCGTAAAAAGCAAAAAAAAAATTACAAACGTCAACGCTATCAACTGAACTGGAAACCTGTAAAAAATTGCTGAAAGACTTTCGCGCCGTAGGTCTGTCTGCAGTTATTGTTGCCGGCTCCGCTCGCGATACACATGCCGGGAACTTTTCACTTTCCGGGATAAAAACTATCCCGTGTTACCCCATCACACGAACGACACGTAAGCCGGCTGCGATTGCTCTGTTGGCCAGTTGGAAACAAAACAACTTTGCAATTTATCTTGTTGTGATTCGGTGAACTAAACTAATACGTTTTTGGGTTTGCATCCGTTGTTTTAGCTCGTTGAGGTTCTAATGAATGATTATAAATTAGGCATTAGGCAGAGATTTACATGTTAGGAATACTTCTATGTAAGCAGGACTTTTCATTACATATTCGCTAACTTTTAAACCACGATAATAAATACCATACCAGTGTGACTGAAGATATGAAAGAAAAAGGGTTGAATGAAGACATGCCGGCTGATAGGGATGTTTGGAAGGATAAAACATACTGCGCCGACCCCAAATGAAATTGAGAGCAGGGCTAGGCAATGATGATGACCACCACAAGGCCTAAACACTCAGTGGTAGAGAAGGCCCATGCCCTGCTGTGGGAGGTATATGGGCTGATGATTAATCAATACCATACGTGTAATTATCTATTTGATAGTAAAACAATAAAGGTAATACCAAACAAACAAAATGTTCAAATAATTCTACAGTTAGCAGAGTTTAAGGAAAGCTATGTTCACTCCGTTCAATACAGAACTTATTTCGCCTTCCCGCCCCAGTAAAAAGAAATATACCTTTGTATAAAGGTGAAAATCTGAAAAAAATCACAGCAAGACAATGTCGCAAACACTCTGGAAACAATTTATACCGTTGCTACCTATCTATTAGCTTTCTCGTTTGCAGCAAAAACAATTTGTTATTGCGTCCCCCCCTCCTCGCCCCAACCCCTCCCCCGGCCCGTTGACTCACCCCGAGACTAGTCGTTCCCTTTAGTGGGGAATTAAAAGGATCTTTTAGTGAGCTAGTGAATTTTCCTGCTCTTGTTTCGTGGTCTCGACCTTTTTTCCTTTTCCTGCTATCTGAAGTCGTGTGGGATGTTGCGGCTTTACTGTGGCAGGGTGTTCGTGTGCTGCAACCCGTGGAAGAACGTTGCGTTGTGCGTTTGAACGGTATAAATTTGGTTGTAAAAGCCTGCAAAGTTAGCCCGACTAGTTAGAGGGTCTCATTTAGATTCTACTGCTCTTATAATCAAATAATAGTACGTTAATTTTAACTTATACGAATGTAAAATGCCGTCTAAAATATTTATAACAGTTTGCACGTAGCACAGGTATAGTCCTATACAAACAGAGCTACTTAATTAAGTTAAAAAATACACATAAAATTAAGTAATTTAATTTTTTTTACGCCCCAACTGCATATATTAGAGAATGATAACGCGCTCGGAGGTGTTACGTCAAAAGCTCACTTAAAGCTCGCACATAACACGCCGGTGCAAGTTGAGCTTAATAATTTTAGCTTGAAAGCTCGTCCCACTATCGCTTTCGTGTGAAAGGCTCAGCAAGTTCGCCGTACTCGGCATTTTAAGCTAATTTTTGGTAACAGTATGAAATTTGAGTTGATTTTATAAGATCAAGAAAGTTTCCGATCGTTTTTGATTTAATATTAAGTGTTGCTCGGAGTTGCATCTGAAAGTGTATCTTAACTTAAATACAACCTTATTAATACTTACCCCTTAACACTTATACTCCTTGTTTCGGCCTTTTTAAATATGGAGCTAGGCCCGAAGCCTGAAAAGTCAGGTGCTCAGGAAAAGTCCTGACTGAAAGCGCCAACCATCCCGGTCTTGAGCAACCCTCATCCATCCGTTTCCCGCCACCTTTTAAGAGAAAGACGACTTAAGAGTCGTCGGACCATCGTGCTGTAGGACGTTCCACACTACGTCTGCCTAAGCACGGTCTCCACTCCAACACTTGTCTGATCAACCGGCCGTCCGTCCGTCGGGAGACATGGCCGTCCCACTTCCACTTTAGCGTGCTTATCTTGCGGGCAATGTCAATGACTCCGGTTCTCTGGCGGACTGACTTCATTACGAATTCTATCCACCAGAGAAACTCCAAGCATTGCCCGCTCCATGGCACGCTGAGTGACTTTGAATTTGTGGACCAGACCTTTGGAGTATCCACGTTTCGGCTCCGTCATTAAATAGCTGTCATCTATCCTGAGATCGATTGTGAAGTCTGGTCATTACAATACTTACATGCCATATATCCCAAGGTGTAGACAAAAGTGAATTTTTACACCCATTCATCATCAGCAGAGTTTTAACTCCAATTAATAGAAATTATTTAACCCGGAATCACTCAATCGTAAGCCCCACACCTTTGCCACGGAACCAACCAATCAGTCCAATTAAATAACATAAAAAGCCGTATCCTAAGTTGTCTGTTTTGGACAGGAAACGGAGGAAAAAACGGATTTATGTTTGCCGAGTCTTGATTCTTGTCACTTTTTTACCTGAGCTCGGAGATAATGTCTCTGTTGACGCGGACATGATTGTACTATTAAAGGTTTTTTCTATAAAACTACACGTTTGGGGTGCACTTAATGTCCTCATTTTATGTGGGAGGAATAATTTAGAAGATCAGGACCACCAAGACGATGTGTATTTTAATAGACTTTTTTTAGGTAGCTACAAAATGATTAAATAATTATTTCAATATATTACCATCATCAGCCTATATACGTCCCACTGCTTGGCACGGGCCTCCTCTGCAACTGGGAGGGTTTAGGCCTTAGTCCACAACGCTGGCCTAGTGTGGGCTAGCGGACTACACACCTAAGAACTTTTAGGTGTGCAGGTTTCCTCACGATGTTTTGCTTTATCGTAAAAGTATGTGATTATAAATTATGAATACACACATAACTTCGAAAAGTCAGAGGTTCATATATATCTTAATATAACCTAATTTGCTATTTTGTGTGTAATAGCCTAGAGCATTATCTATGTTACTACCTATTATTTATAACGGGGCTCTTTATTCAAACCATCTACTGAGCTGTTGAAAAAGTAAACAGTAAAAAATGAGTTCATTTTTTAAATTAACAAGACGTAAAATATTGACACATTATTCTAGCAAACATGTGGACGTATATAGTAAGTGTTGTAAATAGTAAAAAGAACCTCGAACAAACCTTCCAAGCCTCCAACGTCCATTTCGTTGCAATAAAAGATGTGTAGACAGTATTATATTGCAAATATCCATTTCCAAGCAAAAGTAATGTCTCTCTTTGAAACGACTCATTCAGCCCTACACGGAACATAATTTATTACAATCACAAAGGTCTCGTACATTTTGCAGAATCCCATTCCCTATCATTAAGACTGCGTTTAGATGCGTAAATGCAGCTTCCGTTCCTCCCACAGTGGGACAAAAGGACCCTATCGTACGTATTGCGATTGAGGGTTGAATTGAGACTGTTCCTTGAATGTTTAGTTGATCAGGCGGTCTTATTGTACCCCTACTTGCTACCGTTTCGTGTCAGCATGTTTTTTTTTCTCCTTGTCTAGACGTTCTGTATAAAGTAGCAGTTTATTGCAGCGGGGTCGGATAGTAAATTTATTTCACGATCAATTGTCATCTATTGATAAAAAAGTCTTAGTATTCTTTTTTTGTTCGCAGAACACGTGACTTACAGAGATTGAATTATTTCCTGTAAAGTTTATTTGTTGTTTCTGACTATTTTCTTAGAGTCTTCGTATCGTAGAGGTCTAATAACTGACCGAGACAAATGTTTGTCTTACCCATTAAAGTCTAAAAGCTTTAGAGACCGTCACGCGACATGCGAAAATTCACACACCAAACGAGAACTCAGCAAAAACATATGTTCTAAATCAAAATGCCATTGGAAATCAAAACTGTATCGGCGTAATTGCAAATTAATATCCCCTGGCCGTTCCGAAACGTGAACTTTGAGAACGTTGACAAGACATAAACAATGTTCCAAATGTACGGCAAAGCGGAAACATCGTTTAAGCACGAGTCCAAAACGGAAGGCATCCCACTAAATCACTGGCCGGTCAGGCCTATGTATAATTCAGGAGTCTATGCGACACCCAACACATACTGGCCGCGTCGTGCACCCACCCAACGCTACTAGCGAGCGTCATGCTACACGCTAATATAGAGCTATCTTAGTTCTACATACAATCTTATTTTTATTGTTACGCGCATTTTGTTTACTACTAGTTAAATCAATACAATTACTAATAATGACTGAAAACTAAATTATTTCTTAATAAATTGATGAAACCAAAATAAACCTTAATAAATTGTTGACATACCCAAAAGTCAAACTAAACGGTTTGACAGATCGTTTTTTGGTGAGAGTCGCCAAGATTTGGAACGACCTGCCTGAGTCTATTTTCCCTGATAAGTTGAACTCTGGAGCCTTTAAGAGTAGAGTGAACAGGTTTCTTTTGGATGGGCGTGTACCACCCCCGTCTTCATCTACACTTTCCATCAGGTGAGATGGAAGACAAACCCCTATTCCATTTCTACTATAAAAAAAAAACGAGACGTGAAATTGGCATGAAAATTTGAATGAATCCTTTTACATCGTTCTTCTACATCAGTTAAATCTTCGAATCGCCGAACATCGACGCGATGACCAATCAAAATGTTGACTTGATTAGTGGACTGGCCGACAGTGGGACTTTGCCCTAATTCGATCAAACGCCGTGGGAGATACCCTATAACCCGTAGTGACCGAACCTACCAATTTTACGGTCTACTGGCGCCGACCAGCCGATTCAATTTCGGTGAAATTTTATTCCGCCGAATTCGACCGTTCGATCTGCGGATGTACGTATTCTTTGACGTTTGCTTTGGACGCCCGCAAAGGAGCTAAGCGACCGTTATCCGATTGGAAATGTGAAATTATTTTTCATATCTAATATGGGAAGACATCGGATGTTTCTGCTCCGGCGATTTATTCGGAATGTACGAGAAATTGCACGATGTTTTTACTTTGTTTAAAAATTAATTTGGATATTGCAATCTTTCGTTGCTTTTCAGGCCTTTTCCTCGTATTAGGTAAAGATTGCTTTTTAACCGGGAGGCTGCGTGTTAGAATATTCCACCAAAATATTTTTTTTGTGATCACCATTATCGCGCGGTCGAGAATTTCGGCGGTCGCAGGTTCAAACCCCAGGCACACACCTCTGACTTTTCGAAGTTATGTGTGTATTCACAATGAATCATCACTTGCTTTAACGGTGAAGGAAAACATCGTGATAAAACCTCCACACCTAAAAGTTCTTAGGAATTTCTTAGGTGTGTAGTCCGCCAACCCGCACTAGGCCAGCGTGGTGGACTAAGGCCTAAACCCTCTCAGTTGCAGAGGAGGCCCGTGCCCAGCAGTGGGACGTATATGGGCTGATGATGATGATGATGATGACCATATTTGTGCTCATTCTGGATGCTGTAAAACAAAAAATGTATATTATTACATAAGAATACAATTTTACATAGATGTCAAGACTGTTTGGTGTATTTATTTATTCTGTTGTAATAGGAAATAATGATTTTCTCAGTTACACGTAATCGTATTAAGCTGACTGCGGTCCCTGTATTCAACTGTCAAATTATACAAAATAATTGAATTTCAGAGCAAATATTATTCCGACAATGAGTATGCGACGCGATCTATCATCCGTATTAATAGAAAGTCACCGATTGTCCTGTCCGTGTGACAATCATTTTTCATCGAACATTAAACACGCATTACGTGAAAAAATTTAGGGGCGAATATTATTAAATTAACAAAAGTAGGGAAATGAGGGTCGTGCTTGTGTCGGAGGTCACAAAAAACGTTCTGATGTCGCATTCGTTTGTACTTGTACCGGCCCTTATACTTCCCACAAAAGGGCTAGACTTCGCATCTACGGATAGGACAATTAAGATTAATCAATCAGTAGATACGATTTAACGAAAGTTTTAAGATATGCAATGCATATTTTTATGTTTTCCTTTACCGTCAAAGAGATCGATAAATCCTAAGGTCACTAGTTGTTTCGAAAGTGGACATATAAACATATTATTTTATTTAAAACTAAATTGAAACCATGGTAAAGTTAGTTGCATATTTTTATTTCAAAATGTACAAAAATATATTAACACTTTAAATAATTATATTCCAAATCAACTAATTAAATTCTAAACCTTACGCAGTTGTTTACAGAATGTGTCAGCATACACAGTTCAAATTCGAAAATGTTTACGTAAACAAACCGAATATTAAATATTTGACCACCCCAAAAGAACCCATTGAGTTGACGTAGGGGATGCACAGATGTATCTCCCTACGTCGAAATCATTAATCAAACGCGACCCATTAAAACGGGGTGGTGAAAGACGGCCCCGCGCGATCTTTATTGTATTGTGATATGTAACATAAAATATTGCAAGGGGCACGCACGTCCTCTGCACAAAACTTAATAATTTTTAATGTTGTCTCACGCATCTGTCTCCGTTTCATTTTAATATAAATGTTAATAACGGTTGAATATTATTTTGTGGGGAACGAGTCTTGTTTGTGAAAGACCTAGTGAGGAAGTGTATGTTTTTAGGCGAATAGTGTGATGTGACGTCGATGTGTAGATATTTCTAACAAGAAAATGTAGTTTCGAATGTCGATAAGGACTACTGTTTCCCACCAGTCTACACAATCATGATGGCCTAGTCACTGTGGGTTAAATAAACCCGGATTCTTTAGAAAATACTTGTGTGGAAATTCTCTTTTCCACCAAAAACATAAAGAACTATTTATTTATTTATTTAACACTTTATTGTACACTAAACACAAAAAAGCATAAAATAACATACATTGAAAGGTACAAATGGCGGCCTTATCGCACATGGCGATCTTCTCAAGGCAACCATAGGATGGACAAACTGAAGGGATTTAATTTGGAACTATTGTAGGTTTCTTGTGGAATTATAAATTTAAACTTAACATAATGAAATAGAAATAAGTTATTTAAACAGAAATAAGTAACAGCTAGTCGCTCAACTTCAGACTTCACACTTTCAAATCTCGCATAAGTCTTAAATACAGTCTATTATAAGACAATGAATTAATTGAAATTCCCTACGTTAAATCCCCACATAACGTCGATTTATATTCCCAAATTTCAACATTAGTAATACATAATGCACGGTTCATATAACCGAACGCTCCAAACTTCGTCCATTACAAAGTGTGTCAGACAATTTAGCGTCATTAACGGTGTCCTACGCAAATCTCGACGGCTCAAATGCTCCGTAATAAGGATGGAACCGAATTTATTGCAGATTGGTGTCCGTTGTCGACATGCATCTCTGCTTAGATCGTGTTACATACATAAACTCACGCCTGTATTCCCCGAAGGGGTAGACAGAGGTGCATTTCTGCACCCACATTTCGCCAGGTATGTATCAGTCCCACGTAATAGGGGGCGAGCCTATTGACGTTTTTCGGGCACATTTCCAGACTCCGTGCTGTTACTGAGAATTTCCTAATGGAAAAACCCAATAACACTTTGCCCGACCCGGGAATCGAACCCAGGACCTCTAGATCGCACGGCACATACTTGTACTGCGAGACCACGAGGCAGTCGGATCATGTTAAGTGTTGGCAATTACGGATATAAAACACTGCCTACGACTCTTGCGGCACAGATGTTGTCGATCAAAAGGTCTATTACCAGGCTAGACAAAGTGTTGTTAGGTTCTCCGTTAGATAATTTGGTCTGCAAATAATTCGGTGCACAAATTCCCCTATGCCTTTCACTTTGAATATACAGGCGTGAGTGTTTTTCTATGAAGGAAAAAAAATGTTGCTCGTCGTAGTTAAGCCTGTATATGCCTGTACTTGGTGTAGTTTATGCATTTTTTTATTTCCTAATACCTCTATTAATTAATGTATTAATTAAACATTCTATGCCGTTTAATTTAATAACTTCTACTTGTTCTTTATATTCCCTACTGAAGCCCATATTTGTGACGTCAGATAGCCTTTATTTTTAATTTATAAAATGCAAAAAGTTTTTTTTAAACAACTGGGGTAAACTAATTATTTAAAAAAATATATTACTTCAAACTTTGATTCTAGAATACCTTAATATTTTTCAATGTTATATATTTCAAACGGTACTTAATTAAATTAATTTTTTCGTTTGGCGTTGGGCACTAAATCTAAAGGAAATTATGATTTCAATTACTGCGCAACGTACCCAAAAACGCCGCATTGTCGTACATTTTCCTCGTTTCCAGTAAATTCGTATTAGAGGTAAAAATAAACATATAATAATGTGTGGAATTAAATTATATGAAATACGGGGTTATGAGATTTTCTCTTTGTGAAAGTTTGACCTTGACGTCGCACAAAACGTCTTTGTGGATTTTTTCACGTTCGGATTTTATTAGTGAAATATTTTGTCGAGTTTTATTCATAATCCCCGAGGTATGTTTCATATACCTTCGATATTTGGCGAAGGTTTCCATTGACCCTGTTGACACATACGTACATAACCTCACGCCTGTATTCCCCGATGGAGTAGGCAGAGGTGCATTTCTGCACCCACATTTCGTCTGGTATGTATAAGTCCCACGTAATAGGGGGCGAGCCTATAGCCGTTTTTCGGGTGAAATTTCAGACTCCGTGCTGTTACCGAGAATTTCCTAATGGAAAAACCCAATAACACTTTGCCCAACCCGGGAATCGAACCCAGGACCTCTAGATCGCACGGCACATACTTGTGCCGCGAGACCACGAGGCAGGTCCTGTTGAATAATCATAAAAATATAATGTATATTTATTCTACACGATAGTATATTGATCAATTACTGACTATTGAAAAGCCAGAGCTCATTTGACACAATCATGCTGCCCTGCTCAGTTACTTTTCACAGCACGCTTGAAGGAACCAAAGTTATGGAGAAAATAACACACTATTACATAGCTTAATGCTAACAAATCTAATTTTAAATCATCATCATCAGCCCATATACGTCCCACTGCTGGGCACGAGCCTCCTCTACAACTGAGAGGGTTTAGGCCTTAGTCCACCACGCTGGCCTAATGCGGGTTGGCGGACTACACACCTAAGAAATTCCTAAGAACTTTTAGGTGTGCAGGTTTCATCACGGTGTTTTCCTTCACCGCCAAAGTACGTGATAATTTATTGTGAGTACACACATACGAGTAATTTTGAAAAGTCAGAGGTGTGTGCCAGGGGTTTGAACCCGCGACCGTCGAGATTTTCGACCGTGTGCCTAAACCTCGAGGCCATCACGACGAATTTTAAATACGTCCCTAATATTGTAATATATGCATTTAAATGTCATCCTAATTGGTTCAATCGTTATAACAGTATAACCATAGGAGATACCCTGGAGATGGCATAAGCCCACTTTTTAATATCATTATTTACCTATTAATTATTTAACAATTCTATACTAATCCATGGAAAAAAGCCATCTCATTTGTCTGGGTTTTCAATTCCTATTGAAGTCACCGCGGCAAAATCGTGCAAATATTACGCATGTACTGTTGCTTTACCTCCCCCCCTCTCACGTTACAAATCGGTCGGTTAATCAAGCGCGGGTATGAGTGATACGCACCATCATTCGTGCCCGTGTTTTTTGTCGACGCACCGTCATTTGTTCTAATCGCTGATATTACGAATTTTGACATTCCGCGACCCACTCCCTGGGATCGTATTAGTCAGGTTTGGTGTGCAAAAACGGCCATTTGTTTTGTGCCAACTACGCGTATTGTTGTGCTAGAGGCGCCCGTGTGTACGATTACAGTTTGTAAGTTAAAACTGTGTTTTGTCATTCGCAAATACTAAATAGACAAATGTTTACTTTTATATTTTATTTTAGGTTTATTTAAAATATATTTTTTATATACAATATATAACTGTTTCTGATGATAGACTTTATTTTCAATAATAGAAAGTAAGTTTACGTTGTGAAAATTTCACAAATTCGATAGTTTTCGAAACGCACGCGATGTAAGAAAGTTTTTTGGTAATTTTTTCACACCTTGGGTTACATTATTGGAGTTTTAGTATGGATCCCTAACTTTTTGAAAATTATTATAGCCTATGTTCACCGGAGATAGTGTAGCTTCCCAACAGTGAAAGAATTTTTCAAATCGGTCAAGTAGTTTCGGAGCCTATTCAATGCAAACAAACATAAAATTAATCAAATCTTTCCTCTTTATAATGTTAGTGTAGATACGCAATTTTAAGGCTTGCCTCGTAAATTTCTGGTGAAATTGTATTACGAGTTGGAGCGGGCCAACTCACATCCGGTTGAAAAATTTTATTTCATAAATTTAGAATGAATGAATGCAAAAGGTAATTATAATGCCGTCTTCTTATCACTCGTGATAAACTAGAGGGAAACGAATAAGAAAGACTAAGAATTCTAACACTTCATACATCGTCGCTTGTATTTTGAGTTACTAAACAATTCAAATTTTATCTACCACCAAATTATATTCTTTAAAAAGAATGAAATGTCTTAACCCTTCATTTAATTTACTTAAATATCCTAATAAAGTTTTCACCAATTGTATCCAAAAAGCCAAATCCACTCCATCAATAGCCGATCAGGGGCCATTATCATACCCCGAAGGTCTGACAAAGGGCATCCAATGGCGAGTGTTGGCCTGTTATCTGCGCAACCCAGTGGATGTTTTAATTGCTTTATAAATAACTACGGCAACCCTTCGGGGTGGCCACACGAGAAATTATGACCTTTAAGGGATTACAGTACCTTTGTGCGAGGGTCAGGATTTAATTTCTGTTGGATATGTATCTTCATGATTTTTATCCGATATATTTAATTATATCAATGGAAGTTGTGGCTCTGAGTAATTTTGTGGCAGCTGATTTGCATTCACAAATTGTGTTTATGCAAATAAATATGAAGGTAATCGACCTTTGGACATGAAGCCCAACCTCTCATAAGGGGTACGGGATGAATGATATTCAAATTGCTTACCCGAATCGGTTATGTGGATGAATGGTTCCAAAATGATTGTTCAAAAGTTTTTGAATTATCAGTATGGTTGATGTGGACAGGAAAAAGTCTAATAGAGAAAATAAAACTGATAAATATATACATAAACTCACGCCTGTCTCCCGTTGGGGTAGGCAGAGACTATAGAGCGCCAAATGCCACGGACAGACTTCTTTCGCTTCCTCAACTAACATTATCCTCTTCATGCATGCACGTCGGTTTCGAGGACTTTTTATTTTACCCTTTTTAAATATAATATTACCTATGTGGTCTTTATAGGTTCGCCTGGGCCGTCCTCAACCGACTTCGCCACTCACTTTCGCACAGTAAATCTCTTTCGTAATTCTGCAAACATTCATCCTTTCAATATATCAACATAACTATTCCAAGAAGTATTGAAAATGTCATAAGCAGTATAAAAATATTATACAATTTAATACTAACATAATATTGAAACCGTGTAAGTACTAACATATCAACCTATAGCGTAACCCTGTAGCAAACGCCTACGGCGTAGCGTCGTAGCACTTACGCACTAAGCTACGACATCCGCCGGAAGCTATTGCGTTGGTAAGTTTACAAGAAAGTCTATTGCTGTACGATATCGTGGCCTCGGGCCATGTCCTCGACTCTTTAATAGCTCTAAGTTACATTGCTTTTAAGTAAAGTTATATTTTATTTATTTTTGGGTTGAAGTTGAATATAAAAATTGTTTTTGTTTTTGTGCTCTCAAGTAGTAGCTAAAGCACTTAAAGGGTAGTATAAAACTAGAAATTATGATACAGTTAGCCATTTCACATGGATTAATAGATCTCATTGTGGGATTGGCTTGAATCTTTTCCTAAAGAAGAATTTTATCAATGTCATTAATGACAGAATCTTAATCGGTCAATAATATATTTGGGCAAACTACTATTACAACCCGCACTAGGCCAGCGTGGTGGACTAAGGACTAAAACCCTCTAATTTGTGAAGGAGACCCGTGACCAGCAGTGGGACGTATATGGGCTGATGATGGTGAACTACCATTGGTGGCGTGGCGCGTACAGTCAAGTGGTTTCAGTTTCGGTTTCTGGATCGAGCAAAATTACTTTTTTCCGTATAAATTAGCTCAGTAATCACCAATAAATTCACTATTCATTTAATGTGACTTAAAATCTAGTGGACCGCTGTTTTAGCCCAACCTACCCTTTAGACATACAAGCGTGATTTATACAAAAGTCAAACTCCAGACACGTAACGCCAATAGAAGCACGGCGGGAGTCATTAAGCGCAGAACAAACATGGATATCCGTCATACAAACACACAAACAGTTTAATCTCCTCTCACTACGCATAATGACGCTGATGCGGTGTGATTGGAACCGTATATAAGAAGTTTCCACGGTTCAATACAGGTTTATTTGCTACCTTTCATTAATAAGAGAAATGCGTGTTGGTTTTGAAGATAAGAATATTTAATAAACTTGAACGATGGTTGCGGGTTTGAAACCCAAGCAACAATTTTTTTTTTATAAAGATAGTTGTACACACTGACTCACACGAAAGAAAGGGGCAAGACCTTACTTCCGTAATTTTTTGAGTATTTTTAATTCTAACATTATGTTTATAACCCTCGTTACCTAATAATACTTTGCAATAAAAATATTTTCGAATTGGCCAATGTTCTGAATGACCGATTGTCAGTAGCTTAAATATATTAAGCTACATTATTCTATACATACGGTATTAAAACTTATACAACGTGATATAGCATCAAGTTAAAGAAAGATATAGCCATCACTAGTTTCAATAAAAGAGCAAAAATACATTTACATCATGTATGTATAAAGTGTAAAAAAAATAGACAAAAAAGGACACCATTAGTTTTTCACCAAGTAACATTTAGTATTCCTATCAAATATTTACCGAACTATTTTTGCGTTGAAGGTAAAAACGTTTATATTTTAAATATTTAGCCACATTTTTATTGTATGTGTCGTGACTTTGATTCAGATTGCATTAGGACTGAAAACAAAAAGTAGCAACTAACTAGTGATCCTTTCGTTAAAAATCTCCGAGCTGTCAATCCGAGTTCACGTAAAATGGCGAAGGACGTCACGACTCTGAAAGTACATGTGCCAATGTATCTATATATACATATATATATGTAATGTAGCTCTGGGATAGAATTACTTAGAATGAAAGTTTCTGGTCTGACAAACTACATTTGATAGGTCTGTTGAATTCCTGCGCTAATGAACTTTAGAAAGAAAATTGTGTGAAACATAATATGATTTAATAGAAATAAGATGAATTCATCTTTCTCAGAATGGTTGAATTTCAACGAGTTGTCATTATTTTGTCGAGTAACACGTTGGACTTAATATACTAGTCACTAATTGGAAAAATTATACATGTACAATATAATGTTTTCAGTAACAGCATGGAGTCTAGAAACGTGCCGAAAAAGGCGAATAGGCTCGCCCCCTATAACGTGGTAGTTATACATGCGAAATGTGGGTGCAGAAATGCTCGTCTGCCTACCCCTTCGGGTCATTCAGGCGTAAGATTATGTATGTATGTATAAATGAATAAATTGGTTATTGGTTAATTGGTAAATTTTATCTCACGTTGTAGCATATTCCATGTACCTACTATAAAATATATTTTTTCAAAAAATACATTTTATAATCCATCGAATTCCCGCAAAGCTTTTAATCAGTTATTCGTATAAATCAAATATTTAACACAGCACTATGTATCGGACGTTTATTTACAATCATAAACATTTTATTGCACTAATTTCAAACAAATAACTTTCTAATGGCACAAACTGTGGGTCGTTTGATAGAAAAATTGTATTTTACCAGTACTGCAGTCAGGTTTACAACTTATAGACGTGGTTTGTGGGGGGGTAATACAGGTAGATTAGTGCAAACTGCCTTTCAATTTGCTGAATTCATTTATTTTATGCATTGAAACTGTTACTGTGTTATACCTAAAGCAATTACAATAAAACTAGAAACAAATTAATCTCGAGTAATGAAATGAAGAGATAGATAGTTTTCAACGATCACTTGCTTTAGCGGTGAAGGAAAACATATAAGGAAACCTGCACACCTAAAATATTGTAGAAATTTCTTAGGTGTGTAGTCCGCTAACCTCACTAGGCCATCATCGTGGTGGACTATGGCCTAAACCCTCTCAGTTATTGAAGAGGCCCATACCCAGCAATGGGACGTACATATATGGGCTGATGTTCATAGATAGATAGTTTTCAGGTCTAAGGGAGTAATGCACCCCACTTACACCACCCTGACTCCGTCCAAGCAATTCAAGTAAAACAGAAATGTAATGCGGGATTTATTATGGTCGTAAAACTTAGTCTACTAGTTTATAAGTAATAACCCACAAGCCCGCACTTAGACTACCTGAGTGCTATTTTTCTTCAGATAGCATCGAATTCTTGGCGTCGGTGGATTTGGAATCGCTCCTACCATTTTGACGACGTCGTAAAACGTATTTGGATTTTAGAATGCAACTTTGTGGGGTCATCGGCTGGGGCTAGGCTCCCCTCGGGTGGTGATTGATTTATAACATTGGGATTCGGGGAGTGCGCTTTCAAATGGCCGTATTAGTAAATATTTCACTGAAGAGTGGAGTGTGTTCTGAACCTTAAAAAAAATGAGTTTATCTCAAACAGAACTGTTTTTTGGAGGAGTAATAAATCATGCTTAAAGCAATTAGTAACAGGTTAAAAGCGGAATCATAGGTTCATATTTATTGAATCTGCAATTTACGTATTGGTAATGAAGTTAATTGGGCTGCCCATCTTGTCATTTTTATTTGCGTCATTTTTAAAGTGTAAATGAAGAAAACAAGTCATTTAATGTCAGAAATGTTGATAAACGTTACGAAGTATTCCAGACGGAAATTACCAATAAATAATATCTTCATTCAACACTCGAGGTTTCATCATAAAATCAACAGGTTCAGATTTTTTTCATAAACATCAACGGTATATTTCATCATCAGCCCAAATACGTCCCACTGCTGGGCACGGGCCTCCTCTACAACTGAGAGGGTTTAGGCCTTAGTCCACCACGCTGGCCTAGTGCGGGTTGGCGGACTACACACCTAAGAAATTCCTAAGAACTTCTAGGTGTGCAGGTTTTATCACGATGTTTTCCTTCACCGTTAAAGCAAGTGATAATTCATTGTGAATACACACATAACTTCGAAAAGTCAGAGGTGTGTGCCTGGGGTTTGAACCTGCAACCGCCGAAATTCTCGACCGCACGCCTAAACCTCGAGGCCATCACTGCTTCTTATATCTCAACGGTATATTTATCGCGTGTTAAATGGCTTGTGCATTTCTCGTTGACTCTTTTCCACCATTTTTCTACCTGTAGACAATTGACCCAATTTGCATTGCGTCAGCGTTAATTAGAACAATCAGCGGGAAGCGTTCCAGCTTGGTGCGTGGAGCATAAATCGAACCGTATCCATGCGAACGCGCTCTCGATGCCAGGTTAGCGAATGTGCAGCCACTAAACTTGCGGGGACCAGGCGATTTTACAACTGAAAAGTAGGTGTAATGTTAACTGGATTTGATATTATAGAAGTCGTTATGGCCTCGAGGTTTAGGCTCGCGGTCGAGATTCTAAACGGTCGCGGATTCAAACCCCAGGCACACACCTCTGACTTTTCGAAGTTATGTGTGTATTCACAATGAATTATCACGTACTTTAACGGTGAAGGAAAACATCGTGGTGAAACCTGCACTAGGCCAGCGTGGTGGACTAAGGCCTAAACCATCTCAGTTGTAGAGGAGGGTCGTGCCCAGCAGTGAGACGTATGTATATGGGCTGATGATGATGAAATACATTAACATGTTTGAGTATAGTGTTGTTAACTACGTGTATAAATAGACTGAATTATAGAAACAGATAGGTGTTTGGGTGATCGAAAATTCTTGTAGTTGCTGATACCCATGACACGAGACTTGTATCTTAGTGTGGGGTCAAAACTATGTATGTGACTTTTAGGCGTGTATCGGGCGGTTTCATCATCTAAATTTAAAAACCAAAAGTTAAATAAAAATCCAAATTTATTGCCTGAAATAATAATGTGTAAAAAATATTTTTGTAGATAATTTCCATTAGACACAACAATAATACCATAAAATTGTTAACATACCCATTTTTGCCTAAATTGCTTTAAGCAAAATTTTCATACTTAATGCATTAAGTTTATTTGTTCTACATCATAAACGTAAAAGATTCACGACCACTTATTAAGTGCACGACATACTGCGTGATGCTGCAGTTTTCATGGCCGCCCGTCGACTCCGACGTCCTAATGTATCACGACGTCTCTTTGTCGCAACACGACACTGCAATGCGGTGAGGCTATGACAAATAGTAGCCTTCCCTGCCCACTACCTCGCCGGCACCGCGTGATGCGCACCATTCCGTATTTCCCGAATCACTGGAATAACAACCGGCCAACTTTTGTGATTTGGCGAGAATTTTATATGGACGTTGAAACGGATTGTTTTTATTACGATCGCGATTACATTTATGCATTTTAAGACTGATAGTGTCATTGTGTACCTTTGCTCAGGTGTTGTCACTTTAAAAATTGATTGCAAAAATTTTGAAATGAAAATCTCATATCAAATTTCTTGTGTACAGATTTACCGTTTTATTTGTAAAATAAACTTACTTAATAAGCCATTCAGTTCGCAAGCTGTTTACTTTATATTTTATTTCTTTAAAAACGTTCCACTTCAAATGTGGACGTTCTCTATAATTGCGAGGGATTGACATGACAGCCTGGTACAAGCAGCAAAACTGACAAAATTCTGGAAATGTCTTATGTAAAACCAATTTTTTATAACATTACCTAATAAACACTATAATAAACATCGGTTATATCGGTCTCAAAAATCGTTTAAAATGTAACACAAATCGCAATCCTCCGAGGAACATTTCCAACTCCAATAACAAAACAGAAAACTCCAAACAAGATGTAGCCCGACACCGGCGTCTGATTCACAACACTTGGACTGCCATCGACGACCGCAGACGCGAAGAAAACGCGAATGCAAAGCGCCATGAAACCGCTTTAAAGCAACGAATTTCAGCCGAAGACAAACTCCGAAGCCGCGGCTTCCACATCGTATAATTAACCGCCCAGAGAAACGCCGCTCAATCCCTTTGAGGATCTGAAAAGATCCTTTACATAATATAGTCTACGCGCCCATTCATGCAATGATTACTGCGGCCGACTCTTTGGCGGATTCGTTATTTTTGTGTAGGCAAGCGTGTGTAACTCACGCCGCGCTTCGAACTTAATTCAGACGGAAAATCATTCGAAAATGAACCCTATAGGGAGGGGATAAGACCACTGACGGTTGTAAACTAAAGCACGCTATTTACCGCGTCCGTGAGATGTCTCGCCGAACTGTGCCTTATTGCTGAGTGTGAAAAAATGTCGGAAGCCAGTCGCGTCCGTCGGCCTGTGAATAGAGGTCTTTATCCCGACGTATACTGTTTTGATTAAGTGAAAAGTGATACACGAACGGCGTGTTTCGGTAGATTTTAATGGATAAAGTTTCTTAGTAATCGGCAGCAATCTTTGCTTTTAATTTCTGGTGTGTTTGAAGTTTTCATTATCATTATCATCATCAGCCCATATACGTCCCACTGCTGGGCACGGGCCTCCTCTACAACTGAGAGGGTGTAGGCCTTAGTCCACCACGCTGGCCTAGTGCGGGTTGGCGGACTACACACCTAAGAAATTCCCAAGAACTTTTAGGTGTGCAGGTTTTATCACGATGTTTTCCTTCACCGTTAAAGCAAGTGATAATTCATTGTGAATACACACATAACTTCGAAAAGTCAGCGGTGTGTGCCTGGGGTTTGAACCTGCGACCGCCGAAATTCTCGACCGCGTGCCTAAACCTCGAGGCCATCACTGCTTCCTTTCATTAATTTCTCTTATAATGTTATTAATACTAAACTAAAACAATTTGTTAACTCACAAAGACGAGACTTAGAAATAACAGAAAAACAACGTAAAATAGTTGTCAAAAACATTCCGACCGGCCGCAGCGGCGTTAAATGTAAAATGGATTTGTTTTCATTGGCCGTCCACAGATTTGAATCCTAGATGTTAGTTTAGGACCGTTTGTGTTTTCAGTAAAGTTTGACGCTTACTTGCTCGAGTGGAATAGAATCAATTTCGATGTACTAACGTTAATGGATGTAAAAATCGAGCTTATTTTAACCTACTAAGTGCCTACTCTTAAACTGATTTTGTGCTAATAAAAATTGTTGAGAAAGGTAGTAATGGATTCGATTTTAATGATTGTTTAAGTAGACTAATAGCTTAGTTTGATGCGGACTGGTCTTTCAAATAATTGACTTAAGGGCAAATTACATTTTAAATCTTTCAACGCTTGTGGATTAGATATTTATTAACCGTAACAAACTTAAACGTAATATACATATTAACTTATCTTAAGTATATGGAAGTGCTTCGTGCGCAGTTTAAGGTATGTTGCTGGTGTAGGTTAAATTCTTAAATAACTTGATGATGAAAAACATCGTGAGGAAACCTGCAAATCCAAAAAATGTTTTAGGTATTTCTTAGGTGTGTAGTCCACCTCGTCCACCAGTAGACTGCCTCGTGGTCTCGCGGCTAAAGTATGTGCCGTGCGATCTAGAGGTCCTGGTTTCGATTTCCGTGTCGGGCAAAGTGTCATTGGGTTTTTCCTTTAGGGAACTATCCGGAAATGTGCCCGAAAAACGGCAATAGGATCGCCCCCTATTACGTGGTACTGATACATAGCTGGCGAAATGTGGGTGCAGAAATGCACCTCTGCCTACCCCTTAAGAGAATACAGACGTGAGTTTATGTATATATGTACATACATATGTATATGTAGTCCACGTATATGTATGTAATTGTATGTATGTATGTGTAGTCCACCAACCCGCACTAGCCCAGCGTGGTGGACTAAGGCCTAAACCGTCTCAGTTGTAGAGGAGGCCCGTGCCCAGCAGTGGGACTTATTTGGGCTGATGATGATGATGATTAAAAAATTTGAAGGATATTATTTAGGCCTGGTGTAATATCGAGCAAAGAGCGCAAGACCAATGAGACTTAAGGTTTAGTAGTGTGTGGTTTTTTTTTTTTTATACTGGCACGGCAAAGTGACCCCATGGCACCTGATGGTAACTGTAATGGAGTCCAGAAAAAGTGCCCACCAGCGAGAGATGATGATCTCCCGTTGGTCGACGCAATCATGCCGGCCGAAAACCCCTTCACCTATCTTGTGAAGAAGTTTGGGGGACTAATACCATGGTGAACAAAGGACCGACCGCGAGAAACCGGCCAAAAAATGCCGGCACGGTCATCCTTTCACCATGATTGAAGCCCCCCCGAAAACCGGATATACACTGGCTGATCCCGGAACGCGGCACACTTGCATGTGCCACTATGGCAGGTTTTACGCCCTGTGTATGGTGGTCGCTATCCGGGCGGATACGAATATCCTACCACCAGCAAGTTGTAGAAGGTTGGTGTTGTAGAAGAGGCCTGTGCCCAGCAGTGAGACATATAGGTACGGGCTGATGATGATGACGATGTACTCTTATGTTATGCGGGCGGATGCGAATACATTTCAAACCAAATACATGACTAATAACCCCAAAATTACACAGACATTTCATGAGCGAATGTTCAATTTATCTCACACGTTTAAAATCCCGTTAACATTTAACAAACGTAAAGTTAAATTTGGCCGGTTAGTGTAACTGTACACCGTTTATAATTGTCGGTTAATGGAGCAATTTTAACAATTTGTGTACACAATTTGACTGATTGCGTTTATGGTTAAATTGTTCCCAATTGGCCCCACGTGCGCCGGCGGAGTTTTTATGGCGGCATACTTTAGTTTCCCATAGATTATTTTTGAACCACGATTTGTAGTAATTACTTTCCCGCAAACAAAGTAATAGTTCATTATTCAGATATAAAAATCTATATATTTTTTTTATAATTGTATTGTTACTTTATAATGTAGTTGGGGTGGGGCGCCTGGTCGAGACAAAATTTTGGCGGTCACTGGTTCAAATCTTAAGGATATACTTTTTGAATTTATGTGTACCTATATTTAAAATGAATACTGCATATAATGTGTGTATTCATAATGAATTATCACTAGCTTTAACGGTGAAGGAAAACATCGTGATAAAACCTGCACACCTAAAAGTCCTTAGGAATTTCTTAGGTGTGTAGTCCGCCAACCCGCACTAGGCCAGCGTGGTGGACTAAGGCCTAAACCCTCTCAGTTGTAGAGGAGGCCCGTGCCCAGCAGTGGGACGTATTTGGGCTGATGATGATGATGATGACTGCATATAAAAGAAACATCGTGAACAATCAATAATTCTCCTCAATTTTTTTAGGTTATCTGACTGGCACTAGGCCAGCGCGGTGGACTAAGCCCACTAGTTCCTCTGAAATGTACAGAAGACCCGTAGCCAATGACACCCATGTAATGGGAACCAATGAAGGAAGGTAATGTATATATACATAGATACATTACCTTCGTTTATTTCAATGTTTACAATTTACAAATCAAATAACCACGTAGCCAATCTGTGTCCCGACCGCAGAAACATATTCCCGACCGCGGAATAACTCGGTCTCACCCCGCCGCGTCACTGATCGTGCGTGACCCGCCGCATCAATGTTTATCTGCCGTGCGACCACAACTGTCTGTAGGTCACGCGGGCGTTACAAAAAATAATAGCTGCGTTTGAAGGAGTGTTTTGGGTCGGTTTGAAACGATTTGATAATTGTAATAATTATAAAAACTTGTATCTTTCACACTATTAAAAACTTTAGCAATAAGCTAGAGAAAGGTTACAGACTGGGTATCGTGGCACGTAGTCCGTATTATTCTTAATATTATAGACCTAAATACGTACATACGTAACTTCACGCCTGTATTCCCCGAAGGGGTAGGCAGAGGTGCATTTCTGCACCCAAATTTCGCCAGGTATTATGTCCCACGTAATAAGGGGCGAGCCTATTGCCGTTTTTCGGGCACAATTCCAGACTCCGTGCTACTACTGAGAATTTCCTAATGGAAAAACCCAATAACACTTTGCCCGACCCGGGAATCGAACCCAGGACCTCTAGATCGCACGGCACATACTTGTGCCGCGAGACCACGAGGCAATCACTTAAATACGTATCTTGGATGTATATCATTATTGTATAAAATATCTGCCTCTTTTTCTGTCCAATTGTTGTGTCATTATGTACAAGTTCGGATGTTTTACACAAAATATCGTACAAACATTACGAAGCCGAAATTTCTTTTAAAAATGTTTCATAGCACACCATTTTCCGTAACATTTCCTCCAAGGCCAGATATGTTTAGCAAATATTTTAAAACACAAAAAAGTGTGATTTTTAGCCCTCGATCGCCGCCGTTGGAGGCCATTCAAAACTACCCTCTTTTGATAGTTAATTAAACGTCAGGCGGGAATATTCGCGTCATTAGGAGACGGGTGGCGCTGCAGTCGCGGCCGGAAGTGCCGTCGCCGCCTCCCTCTTCGCGCCATTTCCGCCCCACCAAGAATACTGATGGTTCTCGATTCTTAAAAGATTCTCTTTGAATACCTTGTAACCTACACTTTGAGCTATTTGCAAGTTTCTTAATTTTTCTGTTTCTGATAACTCCTAAATTTCCAAAATACCCTACCAATATTGTAGGTTTGAACTATAGTGTTTCATACTTAATAACACATTAACAGCTAAACCACACACACACAAACACACAAACTCACGCCTGTATTCCCCGAAAGGGTAGGCAAAGGTGCATTTCATCAGAATTTGGGACATTGATAATATGAATTAATCTTTATTTATCCGTTAATAGGACTGAGATTGAAACATTTGTATGAATATGTACATAATAGAAAATAGCTTACTTACTCACCATTATTTTATTATACAAAGTTTTATATATCTTAAGTCTATACTTCTCGCTATAAATGAATAAACTCGATACGAGAACATCTAGTAAGAACCCAAGGCTTTCCGTCGCGTGCAAAATAATATTTCATTAGAATTTGAAATTCAGCGCTTGCTGAAATTTACTCTCAGCGAATTCAACAATTGATGAAATATAAACTACTTGAGGGATGTGCTCGTGTTTACAAACTTGTCACATATGATATCAATACGTAATTTTAATAAGCAGCTAATGATTTAGGAACGTTGCCTTAAAGAGTGTTTTACTATACAGTTCTTTAATAATAAATAATCCCGGTATCCTTCGCACGTGGTAAGCGAGAACCATGGGGTTTTTAGTCGGTAAGAATCCGACATACCCTGCTGTTATAAACAAGCAGGGATCCAAGAGGATTTTCCCCATGCAAAAAAAAAATAAAATGAAAAAAAAAAAAAAAAAAAGGATACAAGTCTTGTGTCGTGGGTGTCAGAAACTACGAGAGACTTTTTGGTCTCAAAAACACCCAAAAGTTCCAAAGTTCTTTGTTATAGTACTTTGGAACTGATGTCATTGTATACTTTTTATAGCAAAGGCTTATACTATTGAGCGGTTTATCTGTTATTATGAGACCTTACACTTTCTGTATAGGATAAGCGGATGAAGCAAGGGCAAGAAATTTTTACCAATCTTTTCATTTTTTTAAAGTGACGAAACGGAGTGTATTTCCCTTAGGCTTTCCGGAGATTGTCACGTCCTCCCGGTAGACGCTGTCTATTTATATCTCAGGAATCCTGTACAGCTTTACCGTCATCAAATATAATGTACATTTTTTGGATCATAGCTTCATTATTACTACTATAGATGGCTCTCGTATTATTTTTTTTCATGAAATAATTACATTGTCTTTTTCCCAATTTAAGTAAATATTTGACGTTCGCCAACCAGCGCTAAGCCTACGTGGTGAGCTAAAGCCTAAACCCTCTCAGTTATAGAAGAGGTCCTTGCCCAGCAGTGAGTCGTATATGGGCTGATGCTGAAGTATTTGATGAATGTACAAAAAAAAGAACTTGAACTTAGAATTTGAATCCACAACTGTCAAGGTATCATCCCACGCCCTTTGTTCAAGTACGAGTACATCATGCAATGCACTTAGCAAAATATTTTAGTAATAATGTCGTTAGCAAGCATCCTATACCAAAATTATACGTCTTAATTGGGGTTAAGCATGTGTTTTAACAAAGGGTAATGAATAAAAAATGGAATGCCATGGGAAGCCGGTGCGATACGGGCGTATTGTGCGGTCGAGTGGCTGAGCATCCTCCACTCTCGAACGTGGCCATGTTTAAAGGCAAATTACGAATATTGTGATCTTTATTGGTCGAGAATACACGATATATCGAAGATAAATATGGCAGAAGAGTAGAACAGGACAAAAAAAATATTGACAGCGTGGTTGGTCCCGCGGTGTGAGTTTGTAGCATGTGATGAAATGTGTTATTGAGTTTTTACATAAGGCATTTTACAGTAACAACAAAGTTTGGAAATAGGTTTCAAAAACAACAATAGTACGTCCCCAATTATGTGGCGAAGTAGGTAAAGTTAAGATAAAAAAAAACACTTTATTGTGCACCATTTAAACAAACAAACAAATACACAAAAACAACTTAAATAAAGTGGACAATAGGCGGTCTTAGGTAGTTATACTTGAATATAAAACATACTAGTCATCATCAGACTGCTGGATATAGGCCTTCTCAAAGTATATGAATTTAAATAAATAAATACACCCAGTCACATACATAGTTTTGACCCCACACTAAGATTGAAGTCTTGTGTCGTAAATATCAGGAACTACGAGAGACTTCGTTCTCACAAACACCCAAATCCGAAACAATATTTGTGGATCACACAAACATGTCTCGGTGCAGGGATCGAACCTGCGGCCTCGGATTTTGTTAGCTGGTATCTAGCCAACTGTGCCACGGGGCTGTCATGCATACATACATACATGTATCATACTATATAGAAATACAATTTACTCCTTCGGGGATTCAGACATAAGTGTTTACATATATATTCCATACAGAGACAGAAGTAATTTAGCCGCACTAACATACGTCTTCCATCACTCATATCGCATTAATAAGAAATAAAAAGGGTCTTCATAATCCCAAGGCGAGTAGTGTGTACATTTAAGTCGTCCCTTGCGTACGTGCCCCTGGCCGAAATAGCCACGATAAAGAACCACCCACAACGGGTCAAAAATATAAAGGGCCCAAAATTAAATTCCCGCGGATGATAAAATATTGTGTTACGTCATTATGGCGATACCCGACACCTCTGTGCCGGTTTATGTAAGTTTTTCCGTTTGATATCAGATATTTTGTTAACAATGTGTGTAATTTGCAATGGTTTGTGTATTTTATAATTACTCGACTCGTGTTGAGTGCTTCGCGAAATATCTACTTTGTTGGATTATTTTTAGTTATGTAAAAATAATGTAGAGGGAAAAGTACTAGTCAACCCTTATTTTGGGCAGAGTAAAGAAAAAAAAAAAACAATTAAGGAATGCATTTGAATAAAATGTCTAACTGCTGAATGAGTTGTAAGGTATTTTGTTGATAAATATAAGCATTTACAAATTTATTATTTATAATAAATTTACGCATTTTGTAGCATGCAATGAGACTTTTGCTGTCATTATTCCACATCCGATGTCAACACTACAATCTCTTTGAACCTAATTTTCGTATTGTTTCTTACTAGTGTAGATTTTATACGACAAATTATTTTATATAGCTTTTGCCCGCGACTCCGTCCGCGTAGACTACAGGGTTGGGATCATAAAGAAAATAAGTTATAGTCTATTTTACTCCACAGAGTCCCGGTGTGCGGCAGCGCACCGCTCATAGTGTACGGCGCGGCGCTTGGCAAGATTCTTACTTGCATTGTCTCTTGTCGTATACATATAAAACATTTCATCCCCTATTCCCTATCTATATTTTACCCTCTTAAAAGCCAAATAAAAAATTTTCATCATTCTAGCTTCAAAAATGACGAATTTCCACACAAACTTTCATCCCCTATTTTTATTTTACCCCCTTAACGGTATTTTTTTTACAAACTTTGAATGTCATATTAATTTATAACTTATCAACAGCCTAAAAAATAAGTTTCAAGCTTCAAGCTTTAAAAATGACAATACTTCCATACAATTTTTCATCCCCCCTTTCAACCCCTTAAAACCCCTTTTTCGCAATAAAAAGTAGTCTATGTCCTTTCTCAGGCTCTAAACTATCTGTGTACCAAATTTCATTTAAATCGGTTCAGTAGTTTTAGCAGGAAAGCGAGACAGACAGGCAGACAGAGTTACTTTCGCATTTATAATATTAGTAAGGATTACAAAACATAATTTTAGGGTAAACGATGAGATTCTTAGTGTCTACCTTTACTATAAAACATAACTTTTGAAGACTAAAGTAAACTCATGATAATCGTACATTATACATTTTATTCTACATGTTCGGATGCCTTTACAAACCGCCTTACGTGTTACGATTACTAAATATTTCCCAGGGGCCTAATACCAACACCTTCAAATAAAGCCGTACTTACAAATGATCTTATTATTTGAACCATTACAATTATCATATCAAGTCACGTATGGACGGGCGTTTAAACTGCTACGTGGCCATCACCGTGAGTTCCCAGATCCGAATCTAATGTTGCGTGACGATCACGCGTCACGTGTCACGCTGCGACAGGGATATAATTATCCAAATTGCAGTTTTATTCAAAAGACAAGACTTGGTCTAACGGTGTATGATTTCACCGTTCCAGAAACCCTGGTTTTCATTCGGTCAGACAATGATGAGCTTTTCCGTTAAGACATTTTCAGACCCATATTACTCGTATGTAGGACAAAATAGAAGAAAGCCGTGATGGCCTCGAGGTTTAGGTGCGCGGTCGAGAATTTCGGCGGTCGCAGGTTCAAACCCCAGGCACAGACCTCTGACTTTTCGAAGTTATGTGTGTATTCACATTGAATTATCACTTGCTTTAACGGTGAAGGAAAACATCGTGATAAAACCTGCACACCTAAATGTTCTTAGGAATTTCTTAGGTGTGTAGTCCGCCAACCCGCACTAGGCCAGCGTGGTGGACTAAGGCCTAAGTGCCCAGCAGTGGGACGTTTATGGGCTGATGATGATGATGATGTAGGACAAAATACAGTTAGTGAATCGTGGATGAAGTAAATCACTATCCCTTTAGAGTACAGGCATGAATAAATGTATGCATGAAAAATATTACTTTTTATTTCATCAGGCGCACAGTTGGTTACGATAGAAATAAACCACATCTGCTAATTAAAAAGGATCGTTGAAGCTGAACAGATTTCTAGTGAATTCGCTTTGTTCGTTTTTCGTACGAATAAAGGACATATTTACGAGGAAAATCCATACAGCTCTCATGCTAGTTTCCTTTTTGATTTCGTCATACTGCATGGTGTTTTTGGTTTCATTTTCATTCATCACTGTTTAGATTAACTTTGATTTATTTTCCTTTAGAAACTGGATAATTTCAAATGGCAACAATGTCTATTTTATATTAATTATGAAAATTTAAACCTTTTACAAACAAAGACACGTGTAACTTCAATTCTAGTCTTTTTTTTCATTGATAAACAATGGAAAATAATAAGAAAGTGTATAAACCCCAGGCACACACCTCTGACTTTTCGAAGTTATGTGTGTATTCACAATGAATTATCACTTGCTTTAACGGTGAAGGAAAACATCGTGATAAAACTTGCACACCTAAAAGTTCTTAGGAATTTCTTAGGTTAGTCCGCCAACCCGCACTAGGCCAGCGCGGTGGACTAAGGCCTAAACCCTCTCAGTTGTAGAGGAGGCCCGTGCCCAGCAGTGGGACGTATATGGGCTGATGATGATGATGATGATGATGACTGTGATACTATCTATTAGATTAGACTAGATTCAATGATATCCAGGGAAAAGTGTTAATTAATACTAACAAATATTTCTTTTGTTCACAGGTGAGTCACAACAAAGCGGCGATGATTGCAGTTATAGCTATATAAGTAAGTAGTGGAACGTCTTCAATAACACACATTTCTTTGTCTCCTTTCATACAGTCGTCTT
Organism: Hemaris fuciformis; assembly: GCA_907164795.1. Taxonomy (NCBI): domain Eukaryota; kingdom Metazoa; phylum Arthropoda; class Insecta; order Lepidoptera; family Sphingidae; genus Hemaris; species Hemaris fuciformis. Next base: position 15,525,088 of record OU015438.1, on the reverse strand, counting down.
CATTCATGTTAACATTAATATTTCCTGCATTATAGATACCATTAACAAAATTATTTTTGCTATCTTGATATTCTAAGCGGAAATCTAACTCACTCTTGTTTACATGTATAACCTCTATAATGTTGTATATTAGGGCGTACGTTTTGTCTATCTAGCCTTAAGACAAAAGACTTTTTCATATTTAACAATGCTTATTTTACTGTATTTAATACCTTACTAGAGTAAGTCTTAAAACTACCATTTAACTTCGTCAATTTAATTTCAAATTTCTCGTGAGTGAAGAAGGTAAAGCGTCCCATAACGTCTCCAATTAAAGAAAGAACTGTAGATACGTCGATATAGATAGAAAGGGAACTGCTTTATAGAAAAAGCCTAGCTCAAACCCTAAGTCAGTGGTTACTATATCCTCTATAATCGATATTATAGCACCTCACATGGCAGCTGTGTTCAATCGTTGCGTCGCATCTGGAGTGTTTCCTGACCTGATGAAGCTTAGTAAGGTAATACCACTTTTTAAATCTGGTGATACCACAGACCCTTCAAATTTTCGACCTGTTTCTGTTTTACCAACTCTTAGTAAGTTATTTGAAAAAATTATACTTAATCAATTATTGAACTTTTTCAATAAAAATAACTTACTTCATCGGAAACAGTTCGGATTTACTAAGGGTAGATCAACTATCGATGCAGGGGTTGAACTTTTAAAAACTGTGTTCAGGGCATGGGAAGAGTCGCGAGATGCTATTGGCATTTTCTGCGACTTGTCCAAAGCCTTTGACTGTGTCAAACATGACATTCTCGTCAGGAAACTTAACCATTATGGCATTAGAAACGGAGCTCTCAATCTTCTGACTTCGTATTTGAATAACAGAGTTCAGAGGGTTGACGTTAATGGAGAACTTTCTTCAGGATCGTCGGTTACCATGGGAGTCCCACAGGGTTCAATTCTTGGGCCGTTTCTGTTTCTTGTGTACATTAATGACTTGCCTTACTACGTAGGGGATAAAAACGATATAGTGCTGTTTGCGGATGATACATCACTTATATTTAACGTAAAAAGACGTCTCGATAATTTTGACGAAGTAAACAATGCACTTCGTAAAGTTGTTCAGTGGTTTGATAATAATAATTTACTTTTAAATGCAAAAAAAACTAAATGTGTTAAATTCACAATGCCCAATGTTAAGCAATTAAAAACCACTGTACAAATTAACGGTGAAGAACTGGATCCTGTTGCGTCTACTACATTTCTGGGCATTACGGTAGACGCAAAACTCCAGTGGGGACCGCACATTCAACAATTGGCAAGCAAATTAAGTTCAGCGGCATATGCAGTGAAAAAGATCAGACGTCTGACTGACGAGGAAGCGGCAAGAATGGTTTATTTCAGCTATTTCCATAGCCTTATGTCGTATGGTATTCTTTTGTGGGGAGCCGCTGCGGATATTAACACTATTTTTGTTTTGCAAAAAAGAGCCATTAGGGCTATTTATAATTTAGGTCCCAGGGCTTCACTTAGAGAAAAATTTAAGGAAATAAATATTCTTACCGTCACTTGTCAGTTTATATACGAAAACTTAATGTACGTCCAAAAGAATCTTCATAAATTTAATAAAATTTGTAATGTACACAATAAAAATACTAGGAACAAATGTAATCTCGTTCAACACGTAACTCGTCTCCGGAAAGTTAATAACTCTTTTATGGGGCAATGTATACGCTTCTATAACAAACTTCCGAAGGCTATTAGAGAGCTTCCCTTGACAATGTTTAAGAAATCAATTAAAGATAAGCTTTACAAAAAAGCATACTATAAAGTTTCAGATTTTATTGAAGATAATAAGCCCTGGGAGTAAGTAAATTGATCGGAGTTTTGTTTTGTTGCTACAGTTTGTATCTTTATGACATTTATAATGTAAAATTTAAATAATGTAATGAAAAAAAGACATATATTGCTGTTTTTTAAAGAAAAAAATGACATGTCGTGTTGCTGAGGGAGTTTCTTGCCGTTTCTTCTCCACAGCTATAACACGTTTCGAAGCGGCAATAGTTTAAAAAAATTAAGATGTGTAAAATTGACGATTCAAAAGAACTTGTAAAAGTCTATTTGAATAAAGATAATTTGACTTTGACTTTGACTTTGACTTAAGCACCTAAGTATTTTTGTTGAAACCACTCAAAAGCAACAAGTGCTATAGCTAAAAATATTCAAACAGCTGGCATCTCATCACTGAACACAGTGTTATTTCTAAAAACAGCACCCAAAGCAGCAACGAACAGTATTCCAATTGTCTCTCATTGTACATTCATAGGATCTGTGAACATTTCAATTATCCTCTCTGCGTCGTACGTCAGCGTGTTTATAAATGTTAAATACTTAATAGAATACGGAAGACTGTGTATATATCGTATGGACTTCAGTCAAATTGACTAATCCCTAAAATGTTTATGTACCGTAAAGCCAATAAGAAGTAGAATGGTTCGTTAGCCCATGTGTTTCCTCCTTCCCATTATCCCTTTAACATAATATAAGATGGGAGTCTTTCACCCCTTAATGCTTCATTTTAACAAAACCGTGTCAATATAAAAACAATTGGGAGAAGAAACCCATGCAAGTAAAGTTGCTGGCAATTGGGTTAAATATTAGAGTAGAATTCCTTGCCTTTGCCTTTATCCATTGCGCAGATCTATTTTTAGTAGATTTTCTATAGCCAGATTTTTTATAGATTTTCTATATTATTATATAATTAAATATATTTTATATATTATAGCAGTAGAATAGTAGTTCTGGTAATAGAATACATTAATTAAATAGCTGGTATGCAAAATATCAAATAACCAGGAACTCAATACCTAGAAATAGGAATATTGTAGGTACTGTTAAGTGATCTTATTGCGTGCACACTCATTGTCTAGTTCCCCGTATTGGAATACAACACAGATTCTGGCTAAAAGTACTGGAAAGTTCAGTTATTTACTTCTAAGATCTTGTCAGGTACCGAGGTTCCATTTTAGTTGGAGTACACGTATAATCTGATTATTCACAAAAATCACGTTGGTGTTTACATAAATAGCTTAGACCTCACACTAAGATACAAGTTTTGAGTCGATGATTACGAAACTCATTAGACATTTTTAGGTCTATTAATCGCCTAGAAGTGAAAAAATTTCGAGAGAACAAGAAAACTCGGAAAAAAACCCGGAATGGTTGGCGCTTTCTTGGGGAGGCCTACGTTCAGCAGTGGACGGCGATAGGCTGAGTATATTAGAAAACTCAAGTTTTCTTTACAACGATTTTGTAATGACTATGAAATCGAACAATCAGCAGTAGATCTGTGGTAGCCTAACTCTAACACCTCTAAAAAGTATAATACATAAATTCGGTTCCCGACTATAGAACTTATAAGTACTCTGTACTTGATGAAAACTGTAGAGGTTATGAATACACAAATGAAAGAGTACAATGTGGCAGGCAAAAGTTAGCGAGACCATAAAATGCTCCTTTACGGCGCCTCAGCAAACTAAACTTATCACGTATTGAAAACATAATAAAAACTGTATTGTGAGTTGAAAAACAAACTACTTTGTCGAGTTCTGAAACATCCAGTGTTACATTCAGCACCTCAGGGAAGGTTTGCTACTTTGATTACATTGTAAAAACAATCTCAGGTTCTAGAGTTTGTGTAACTTACAGTGCCTGGAGGTAATATTTTTAATTTTTGTTAGTCTTCTAAGTGCTGAGATTCTCATTTTCAGTTTGCACGCTGTTTGCTATTGTTCTTCGTGATTATGAGTGTCTTGTGATTTGAGTTATGATTTTATTGGGTGTTGAAGGGGTTGGGTTTGAATTCAAGCAATATAAATTAATTTGATGATAAAGTTTAATGATGATAGTTTATGAATATTTTGACGAAGACGTACATATACTAAAATTATTATGTATTCAATGAGAGTTGAAATTTTATTAGTAGTTATCAAAATCGATGTGGGATAATCTCAGTAATTTATAGGTTTTTTGCGGTCTCTTTGTCATGTCAGTTTAAAAACTGAACGAGTTGTGATCTAATAATGTCGATTGACTGTTAATATTAAAAAACAAAAGATTGTTAAAATACTCCGCAGCGATTGGCAGCACCTACTACATTTTTAACATCAAACCAGGTCCATACGTAGAATTTGCAATTCCGCCCGCGTCTACAGCTGTCCGCATATCGTCTGTCCCTTTCCCGCCTGGTAGTTTCCAAGTTCTCCGTCTCGCTCGTTCGATCGCAGCCAGCTGATTCGCGGCGCCTGTCTCACGTTCTGTATCGTTGAGCACCGCTTTGACTTGCACACGTCTGAACGAGATTTTGTGAAGTAATTTGGTTAATTCCACACATTTCAATCATTCTGACGTGTGTATGAATTAATGTTATAGCTATGTTTACTGCATACTGTCTGATGAGACTTCGCTGTTGCAGAATTACATCCCGAAAATCCTGTGACTTATCGAAACTATGTATTTTAACGAATACTGGTTAAGAAAAACAGATTAAGGCGACTGATACATACAGTAATCCCCAAGGAATTTCGAGGGCATGTGAAGTTCAGATTGCCTCGTCAGTCCTGAGGCATTAAAGCGGCGTGCGATCGAAAAGTACTGGGTTTAATTCCCAGGTAAGACACAATGTTATTGGGTTTTTCCATTATTTCTCAGTAGTAGAACGCGTTTATTGTACCTACCCTCAATAAGTAGCTCATAGTATAGTAGTGCTGTGCCAACATAGTATATGATATGGACAGTTTAAACCTCATATCAACAAATTCAGATCAGTCAGAACCAGTCTCATTGATTTATTATCGACAATCCGTTCCTCAATACGCAGAGTCAAAAACAACATGCGATTACCCATCCAAATCACGACCGTCAGATACATGTACGGTGCGGGAACATACAAACCATCGCGGTCTCACCACAGCAGTCCATCGAATGCGTAATCGAACCTATGACCTCATCGCCGACGACCCTGGCGTCACAATTGTGTAATTGACAGTCTTTTGTGATGAGAGTGATGTATTTGTCATTTTAAGTTAATGGACATGATGTTGGAAAAGAATTAAACTTGTTGGTCGTGTGGTATAAGTGAGTGTCGTGCGATCGAGAGGAACAGGGTTCGAATCCCACGTCAAATGAGGTGGTATCGAGACTTTCATTAGGAAGATTTTAGAAGCAGCGCAAATTCTGAAAAAGCGCCTTCAAGATCGCTCCCTACTACATTGGGCATAAAATACAGCTGACGATAATTACAACATCAGTTTTAGTGGTCATAGAACAGCTCTGCCTATTTCAAATACACTTTATTAGACGAATAAATTCAGTTGACGATATGTATGAAAACATATGGAGTATGGAGGGACATAAGAATTTATTGTTTTTACTAAGCTCTCGTATTTAGTAAAAATAAGAAAAATAAAATTTAACAAAATTTTGTGATTATAATACCTAATGATCTGAAAAGTTACACAAAATTGTACCAATGATAGCTGATGTCGTCTTTTTGATTTCAGTTCTAACCGGTGGCCCATCGGAAATGTTCTGACGTCGAAGGTAGTGTTCATAATGCCCTCAACGCTTTGAAACACAATAGCAATGACTGGCACCGTACGTTACGCTTTTGTGATGTCTGTACTGGCTTCGACCCTCAACCCAAATATAAAACAGAAAACTGTAAAATGATTGTGGCGAAAAGACTCGTTTGCTGTATGTAAGAAATATGTATTCTATATTCAAATGGATCGACCCTCCGCCTATTTGAGAGTAATCTAGTAATTAATTTGAAAGCACTTTACCTGCCTGTTCTCCCAGCATTGTATTTTGATATTTAAATGTATTTTGGCAACCCTCGGCACACAAATTTATACGATGTATGTCCACTTTGCACGCTCTATTTACTTATTTCTTAAATAATTATGATATGAACATTTTTCTGTATATATCTGAAGTACGACTTTACCGCAAAACATATCTCTGGACTTCCAGCTGCCTATAATTTAAGAATCTTGTTGCTGTACCCCCAATAACAAAAACTTAAAGACAATGTATTGCCGAAGACCAGACATAAATTCAAACATTGTGAATTGTGATGCAAAAATCGATACGGCAACATCTCACAAGAGATCCGGAAATAATGTTTGATCGCCCGCCTAATACGACCTAAGCTTACAGATTTATAGAGCAGACGGCGCACTGAAGCTTTGTATTAATAAGGCCCATATACTTCAATAAAAAGGGGGCCATATAAAACATATAATTATTCCATTTTCACCGCTCGCAAGCAAAAGTCCTTCGTATTCTCGCACCTCCGCAAAATACGGCCGTTCATAACTTGGCGAAAAAAAAATTCAACGTAATTTAATGCCACCCTCGGAGTATAATATGTAAAAATAGGAGCCGGTAAGGCCACTTTGGGCCAGGCGGGGCCCGGTCCGGACTATTTGGGCTCCCGTTCTTGGCCATTACGCGCTCTCTTCCCGCCGTTATCTGCCCTTTAAGAATAAAGACACATTCCCTTTGAGATATATTGCAGGTGTCTAATCAACATGGACGCCGGACCATTTGTTATGTATAGTACTCGAGTTTCCTTGAGAGTAGGGTATTTTCAGAATGGTTCAATTTTTGTGGACTGTTTCGGCTTTTAATGCGATGGTGTAGGTGACAGACTTAGGGCCATTCAATGATTTTAAAGTTATGGTATTGTATAACCAACTAGAAACTAATCAAGATTTATTATTGAATAATAGATTTGACTGACTTAATAATAGACTTGACTGCCTCGTGGTCTCGCGGCACAAGTATGTGCCGTGCGATCTAGAGGTCCTGGGTTCGATTCCCGCGTCGGGCAGTGTTATTGGGTTTTTCAATTAGGAAATTCTCAGTAGCAGCACGGAGTCTGGAATTGTAGGCTCGCCCCCTATTACGTGGGACTGATACAAAACCTGGCGAAATGTGGGTGCAGAAATGCACCTCTGCCTACCCTTTCGGGGAATACAGGCGTGAGTTTATGTATGTATGTATGTAATAGATTTTATACATTACGAACTTAAGCGGTGAAGGAACATACCATGAAGACACCGCTTACTAGGAATTCTATGTTCAACTATATGTAAAGTTAAGCGAGCCGCAATAGGCCATCAAATTTCCTTTAATATACTGATTGAAATTGAAAATACACGCAATGGGTTTGTATATTCCTAGTTACTTTATTACAAACTTCATGCCTAATATAATGACCTCCATATTCCATTGAGATACTCCTCCAATTTCCCATTACCAAAAGGCCCTATGTGTATCTAGTGTACAGGATAATGCTATTTATTGTTTAAGCAGCTAGAGTCAAAGTTAGGTAACAATATCGGTTGTTTGAGAGCTCATGCGTCAAAGATTTTATTAGTGTCGTGTAGGATCCTTGGGGCCGCTAAGTTAGGTGACCCTAAACTTTTATTTTTATGTGTATTCGATGTAATAAATTGTTGTTATCTAGGAGCCGGCTCGATCTGAACGACCGGTGTTACTGTTGGCTTCTAGAGAAGAATTACATACATACATACATAAACTCACGCCTGTCTCCCGTTAGGGTAGGCAGAGACTATAGAGCGCCAAATGCCACGGTCCAAACACACCACTTTCGCTTCCTCCACTGACATTATCCTCTTCATGCATGCATGTCGGTTACGAGGACTCTTTATATTGCCCTTTTTCAGTAGATTACCTATATGCTCTTTATAGGTGCACCTGGGCCGTCCTCGACCGACTTCACCGTTCACTTCCGCACAGTAAATCTCTTTCGTCACTCTGCAAACATTCATCCTTTCAATGTGGCCAAACCATTATAGCATCCCCCTTTCAATTTGTCGGGGTATTTTAACGTTTATTATCTCTAATAAATAATTGTACTCTCTCTAGTACAATAGGTTAAGTCCTTTGTTTATTTTATCATCATCATCCCATATACGAGTACGTCTCACTGCTGGGCACAGGCCTCCTCTACAACTGAGAGGTTTTAGACCTTAGTCCACCACGCTGGCCTAGTACGGGGTTTGTCTAGTGGGCCGGCGAACTACATACTTAAGAAATTCCTAAGAACTTTTACTCGTAGATGTGTAGGATTCATCACGATGATTTCCTTCACCGTTAAAATAAGTGATAATTCATTGTGAATACACACATACTTACTCGTAATTTCGAAAAGTCAGAGGTTTGCGCCCGGGGTTTGGCACACATCTTGTTATTTAATAGTCACCATCAGCCCATATACGTCCCACTGCTGGGCACGGGCCTCCTCTACAACTGAGAGGGTTTAGGCCTTAGTCCACCACGCTGGCCTAGTGCGGGTTGGCGGACTACACACCTAAGAAATTTCTAAGAAATTTTAGGTGTGCATGTTTTATCACGATGTTTTCCTTCACCGTTAAAGCAAGTGATGATTCATTGTGAATACACACATAACTTCGAAAAGTCAGAGGTGTGTGCCTGGGGTTTGAACCTGCGACCGCTGAAATTCTCGACCGCGCGCCTAAACCTCGAGGCCATCACTGCATGCATTTTTAATAGTACTGTTTTATATTATAAAAAACAAAGTCTATTAAATTTTTTTGTTATTTTAATTCTACTCAGATTTACTTTTGAATTAGTCTATTTGGCTGTAATGCACCACTGCTTCAATAATCAAAATAAAACAACAATTTTACTCCAAGTAAAACAAAATTGATGACATCAAACTGACACATCAAATAATACTAAGAACCGTTAACAAGACACATCCTTGAATTGAACAATGAGTCTTGTGTCGTGAACAACAAATATCAAATAATAAACGATACACTAAATACATCTACAAACTAATTACAGTTGGCGAAACATTTCCAAATTTGATAGAACATGTAAAATCATAAAAAAAAAAATTTACAAGAGTAACTTTATCGCCTTTTTTCTACACAAAAACTTCTAAGTTTTTCCATGCCGGAGTGAACCATAAATTCTAATATAAATTTGTGGGTTGTACGACTATTTTAGTGCTATCAGGGTATCTGATGTGACTATGATAATGCAACGTCTTCTGTATCAAAAACCACTGGAATATTTATGGTAACCACGGTCGGAATTTTTGACTCGATGCAGGGATCCATTCTGTGATCTCTTGTTCTTTAACATTAAGTTACAAACCAAAAGGGTGAAACAAAACGAATTTTAATGACTACTCATAATTTAAACTTAGGTAGGTAAATTGATTACGATCTTAACTTAGTGTTAGTAAATTTTTTAATCAAGCAGGACGATGTACAGCTCAACTATAAAAAGACCGTATTATTACATATGACGATCTAGTGGTTCCGGGTTCGATTCCCGGTCGGGCATAGTGTTATTGGGGTTTCCCATTAGGAAATTTTCAATAGTAGTTCGGAGTCTGGAAGCCCCAAAAGGCTCCCCCCCTATAACGTGGGACTGATACATAGCTAGCGAAATTTGGGCGCAGAAATGCACCTTTTCCTCCTTCGGAAAATACAAGTGTGAGTTTTTGTATTATGTAATAAAAGATAAAAGAATAAACCCTCTCAGTTGTAGAGGAGGCCCGTGCCCAGCAGTGGGACGTATATGGGCTGATGATGTTGATGACGATGTAATAGACCCTTATTATTATAAAAAAATATTATAAATACTTTTCAACGCGCTACCAGCAATCGTTTGTATACGTATGTGTGTTCGATCACATTACGTTGTGGTTTGGCGGTTGCGTGAGCGGACAGGCTGCGGCTCCCTCCGTGACGGCTCAAAATAGCCACTACACGTGCACTGCCTATTGATACTCATTTTATTGTTTACCATAGCTTATACATGAGTGCCTGGTGATGCGTCATCGTAGAGAACCAATACTATTACATCTGCTACGTTACAAACGACCTGTCGCAACTTATTGTTGATTTGCTGATGTTTAATTAATTATTACGTACTTTAACGGCGAAGGAAAACATCGTGAGGAAACCTGCACACCTTGTTCTTTGGAATTTCTTAGTTGTGTAGTCGGCCAACCCACACTAGGTCAGCGTGGTGGACTAAGGCCTATAGGGTATAGGCCATTAGTTGAGGAGCCCTACGCCCAGCAGTGGTACATACATGCGCTGATTATGATGATGATGTCTAATAATTGCTTCGTCTCATTTTTTTTAACACATAAAATTTTGAGTATTATGAGTATGCTTGCAGTGAGGATCATCAAGTTAAATGATATCTCTATAACATAATACGTAACAAGTAGTTCCTATTCTTTGATAACGTTATAGACAAAGTCATCAAAAATTGGCACATGGTTGGCGAAACATGGAATTAAAAATCTTTGTTTAACCCTCCGGGAATCTGACTATATACGTATTACGTATGTATGTTAATTTAAATCTTCCAAAGCCATTAACTTCACCTCCCAAACGCGTAAAACTCCCAAAATACGGCTAATTTAATCACATACAAAGCAAATAAAAAGTCGAGCCTCTCCCCCAGTTCGGAAGGGATATCGATAGTTCCGCTGGCCTGTGACGATTTATAGTTCAAATTTTAGATGGAAAAACTTAGTAATCCTGGATGCATCCCATTGGGCGCGTATTATTTTTGAATACAATCCTATTGAGCACACACCTTGTTTTATTATTGTTTTGGTAATTTATTACAGGTTAAATATTGCTATAGCGTAATGTCGTAGGTATTAACAAAGAATAATTTATCAGATAAGTTTCTCAAATATAAAACATATTTCGAAATGTAACACTTGAAGTCAATTATTGAAGTAGAAAATAAGAAAATTAATTAAGGAAAATGGCTGAACGAATTGGAAGATATATTATGCGAAAATTCAGCTATAGACTTTAACTGATTTTCTTGGCCTTTTATCATTAAAATTCATGTTTATTGTGTCATACTCGTATATGCTCGATAACTAGAAAAATATAATCAATTCAAATCAAAATATAAACTTTACTGACCATTTTAATAGTTGAGATGTAAATAATTCTAAAGAAATAATTAATAATGTAGTGTAACCTGCATGATAGCAAGAATGCGACTTGCCTAGATATTGAACTAAATTTGAACGGAACCTTACAACCAAATTTCTAATTTATTGGATGAATTCATCCCATTTTGGAAGTAAAGGTAAATTATATAAACGAATAGAAGACATTTGAATCGGCTTCGTTAGACATGAAGTAGTCTATCAAAAAATTGACTACGTATTCAAAAACCTAAAATAATAGCATCATATAAATTATTTCCTATTCGCGTCCACAAAGACTTACGTCGGCGCTGAGTCTATAGAAATCGACAAAGGAAAATCAACTTTAAAAGTAACGTGCTCAAGTCGCAATTTGATTAGAACCAACAAAGAAGTCGAGATAATCTTGTTTGCGAGTCATTTTTGACCAATTTCCCTCGGTATTGAAAATATTTTGTGGAAGGACGCTCGTGAAGCGAAAGCTTTGTCTTTGACTCGAGCAGTTGTAAATTTTAAGAACGTTATTAGTTTTGTTTTATAAGTCGTTGTTGTCCGGCCATGTTCGGAACTACAAATTTTTATATCTATTTTTATATACTCCATTTTTGTCTCAGTTATCTTGTGTTAACCTTTTGTAAGTGGTACGGCCATGTTGCATTTAGCTTAGATAGTGGTACGAATGATTTGGCTCCACTAGGGTGGTACCACTACCTCATAGAACAGATGCGTTTCAGGATCAGCCTTTGTATAACCGATTACCGACTAATTATAATCTTAGACGATTCTTGCCAGAGGACAAGAATAGTAATTAAAAAATATAATAAAGAACTTTAAAAATGCACTCACTATCGCAACCGCCGTCGAAAGCGAACCCGTCAGTAGAAATTAATGCGGAACCAAGCGAGATGGCAACCATGCAGTAAAGAGCCAGTAAATCAAATAACTAATCTAAATCTGTCATCGCGACGATAAAGATGGCGGCAGCGGCACATAATTTTGAATTTGAACATGACGCGCGCCGAAGAAGGTAATATAAAGCGAATTGGTCCCAAGTCGGCAGTTACCGAGCAGGGCATAGAGCGATGCCATCGTATTCGCCGTGGCATTTTGATAAGGAGCGAGCTGTGTGCGTTACTTTTATTACGTTGGTACATTGCACTCGGTGTAAGAGTGTTATTACGTGAGAATGGCGGGAAATTTGTCCGCGCCACGTTTAGTGGATGGGTCTGAGTATTGTTTAATGTGGATTTTAGCTTGTTGGAATTTTTAGTGTTCCCATTTCGTAGTGTCATATGTATTTTATATGTCCAAGTGGGAGCGATAAGTCCAGAAACATTGCAGTCTCTAATATCATGATTAGACCTTTATCATATCATTTGCATTTATACAGATGGTTGCACAAAGTGATTACTTTGTATTGACAACTATTATACATATTCAACAATGGACTGCCAAATGAGCAACTACGCGTAATGACATATCCCCAACATAGCAATTAGAGAATAAATTACACCCAAGTATTTGACTAACGCCACATATATTCGCATAATAGAAACTTTTTGCATTCATTACCAGAAACAATAATAATGGTACATAAATCATAGCGAATGCAATTAATTTAAGAAGCTAATGCGTTTCTTCTTATTATTTTACTGTGTCAAACATGACAAAAACTTAATTACTTGTACCAAAGCGCGGTCCGAACGGATGGAAAAAAGATAATTCAAATTTAGTACAAACATGTGTTACCAGGGCCGTGCTATGATCAAAGTTCAAGGGCCCGCGGTCCCATGGGGCCCACTTTTTTTGAGCCCAATGCACATGATGAACAAACTGTTTATTGCTGACGGTAAAATTGTACAGATATATTTTATTTGTCAATTAACAATACGTGTAATATGTATTTAGAACTTGAGCTATTCAATTCATTGATTCTAAGTTTTATCGTTAATTCCACTTACACACGTATTTTAAGTGAGATAAATAAACATACACTGTAACATAAATACATGTCGGTATATATCTAATTAGCATCACACTCATAAATGTGTAATGTGGCAAGTGTTGCTCGTAATATTTTTTTGACAATCAGCACTTTATTTGCACTGTTTAACTAACCATCAGGCACCAGTGTGGCGACCTTGTTGTATATAATTAAGTTTAAACGTTCCTTTCTAAAAAGACCCCCAGTTCAAAAAATGCAGCTGTATCAGCCGTCCCTGGACACACACAAGTTTGTTGTTCCGAACTTCATCTTCTATTTTTGAGTGAAGTAATAGAGACATAAACATGATTTTAGTGCTTCGAAAATGTCTCATGCTTGGCCCGCGTACTGCTATTGTTTATACAACACAAAGATTTTTACAGCGTTGTAAAGATAAGCGTCTATTGCAGACAAAATCCATTCAGTCTTGTTGGGGATATATTCAAAAAGTATTATTTTAAATCAACAAGCCTAGTGGATGCTTAACTTAAATGCATTCTCGTTTGATATTTACGAGGCACGACTTTTTAAAATGCTTTTTAACTCCATAAATAGATTCACTTTATAGTGCGTTAGGATTGTGTTGAAATAGTATTGTTACGTTTCTATGCGACGTGGTGTGTAAAATTTATCTTTAAAGTATTGTTGACTGTTATATGATGTTAGAATTATCAGGTACTTTAACGGTGAAAGAAAAAATCGTGAGGAAACCAGCACACCTAACAAGTTAAATACTCCATTCAATATATAACCCCACAAACATCCACAAAAAGCACGTGCATTCTCCTTTGTCGCGTTAATTAAAAAAAAAAACTTTTGTCCAATTATCACGGGCTGTTTGTCAACGTTTAAAACTTGGGCAAACACGTATTAAATCATTTAATCGACACTGTGGACTGAATTAAAACGGTATTTATCGGTTGTCGCACACGCGTGCGGGCGCCGATGAACTCTCGGCGTTCCGTTTGTGTTTAAGCCTTTATGATTTATTGTACACATGACTGTAGTGGCGGTGCTTCCATAGAAGCCCAAAAGCCCAGTTTGACTTTTAAAAAATCCGAATAATAAATCTGAAATCTTTAAAATTTTATTTAACAAAAGTAATTTTAAATATAAATGACTTCACAATAAACAATTATAAACATGACATTACTCAATTAAAGTGTAACGCTTTTGGGCTTCTATGGGAGTAGGTACCGCCACTGCATGGCTGTATCCGGAGGGGGGGGGGGGGGGGGGGGGGGGGGGGGTTTGTTGAAAGAGGAGCATTTATCTTCAGCTGGGCTTTGACTCCCACGTATTATATGCTGCATTTCCAGACTCCTTATTGTTAGTAAGAGTTTCTTAATGGAAAAACTCAATAGTACATTGCCCGACCTAAAACCGAACCTCTCGATAGTACAACAACCTCTTATACGTGGGGACCAATGATGGACTAACTCCTGTATTTTTAAACGGGACACTTAAAACATTTGCATTACATTGCGGACTAAACATAAAAAAAATTGGTTGATTCAATATTTGCCTCACACAAGGATTTCTTCTATATCATGATTACGTTTACAAACAACACTGCATCTCGGCAAATATTTCAAGGCTATACATTAGCATGGGTCTATACGAGAATCATACAAACCTTTCAAACCTTGCAAGCTATTTTTACGCTGTTGATTACCTAAACAATAATCTATTCCCATTGAAAATCGTCCAAACAATAGCCAAACAAAGAACGAAATCACAATATGTCATTGTGTATAGTAGTTGTGAAATTAGGGCGCCCGTTGAAACGCATTACTATGTTTTGGACGGCCAATAAATTGATAATGTGGTGGACCGCATCCTATGATTAATTGACCCGATCTAACCCAACAATTATATCAATTATGGACCTCCGGTGTACTGTTTCTGTAATTCGATCGACGTTCCTTTAATTTGAGTTATGGACCACTGATGGTCTGTCATTGAATTTAAAGTGACCTTTGTTCATTACGTTCAACGCAATTCGTTTTAATATCGCCCTCCGCAGGAACTTCAACTGTGGAAAAATAAACTCAACAGTCACAAACATAGTTCCGATTCTATAAGATATGAGTCTCGTGTCGGGGGTCTCAGAAACTACCAGAGACTTTTTGTACTCACGAACCACTCATCATCAGCCCATATACGTCCCACTGTGCACGGACCTCCTCTACGACTGTCAGTGTTTAGGTCTTAGTCCACCACACTGGCCTAGTGCGGGTTTGCGGACTACACACCTAAGATATTCCTAAGAACTTTTAGGTGTGCAGGTTTCATCACGATGTTTTCCTTCACCGTTAAAGCAAGTGATAATTCTTTGTGAATACACACATAACCTCAAAAAGTCAGAGGTGTGTGCCTGGGGTTTGAACCCGCGACAGTCGAGATTCTCGACCGCGTGCCTAAACCTCGAGGCCATCACGACTTATTCACGAACAACTAGTACGATAAAAATTGCAGATCACACAAACATTTATCTCGTTACGGATATCTAACAAATTGCTGCACAAAAATTGGTTCTAGAATAGTTTCTCACGTGTTTTCATGCAATAAGATATTAATAGAAAACGTTCTCTTAAAATCGCATCGAAATCTTTAGGAAACTAAAACGGAAATTAATGTTTTTAAAATAAATGCAAATAAGGTGTTAGATTTAGTCGTGTGTACGAATTAAAACGCCGGGGACCTCACTGTGGAATAATATAATCTTCTTTTATCTACCTTAAAGCAATCTATTAATTGATTCGAATCTCTTATGTTAGCCGAAATAGTAATATTTAGTAATTATAAATGTATTTCATTATAATAGCTTACAATATTATATTTTAAAATATTAAAAACATATGCGTACAAACCTTTTAATAATAATAAATATTGTAGTAATAGTAAAATTGCATAATGATTATTTTATTACTTAGAAGTATAATTAAAATTGTCAATAAATTAAATGAGAATATAATCTTGATTTTCTGAAATCTTGACTTTGTAAAAATATTTAAAAATAAGACCGTCAATTGATGTGTATAAAAATGGTGTCGCTGAGCAGTTCGAGCTCAGTCGTTGGAATTGTCAGTTGCAAGACAGATTAATATTTTAAAATATAAAAGTTGTTAAAAAGTATAAAAGTTGAAGACCTACTTGTTTCTCAACGAGTGTTACCCTTTACTTATTAGAACGATGTTTACCTAAACTGTTAAAGTAAGATGAAGCCTCGAACTCCTATCCGCGATTTGTCGACAGATAACATGCCTAACAATTAAACATGATACATAAAACAAAAACAAAACACGAAATGTATAATTTTGAATTTAAGACTAGTAAGATTGTTTTAGTTAAACCCAAAACCTCAAGTTAGTGTTGTTGCCTATTTCATATTCATAGAGATCAAATATTAAAACGCTTTATCCTTTCTCCTTATTGGATTTGTTTCTCGAGCTCCAGATCCCAAATTGTATTACATTACGTTAATAGGATAATTGTTCGCTAATGATATTTTAATCTCCGGAGTTCGTTAACCTCGTGGCGCCGGCTGCTGGAGCGACAATTGCTGATAAGAATTGCTTAATAATGACACAATGACAGTTACATTGCACTGCCGATATACGTGAATGCAGATATAATATGCATCCATTTGTGTATTTTAATTAAATTATCATTTCAACTTTACCAGTTTTGGGTATCCGAAGTCCATCAATCTACAATAGATACATACATACATACATACATAAACTCACGCCTGTATTCCCCGAAGGGGTAGGCAGAGGTGCATTTCTGCACCCACATTTCGCCAGGTATGTATCAGTCCCACGTAATAGGGGGCGAGAGCCTATTGCCGTTTTTCGGGCACATTTCCAAACTCCGTGCTGTTACTGAGAATTTCCTAATGGAAAAACCCAATAACACTTTGCCCGACCCGGTAATCGAACCCAGGACCTCTTGATCCCACAGCACATACTTGTATCGCGAGACCACGAGGCAGTCAATACAACAATAGATAATCGTGAGGATTTGGCACTTCTTGGCTGTAGAGGAGACTCTTCCCCAGCAGTATGACGTATATGGACATTGATTTTATTCCTTACTTACGAGAATCCGCAACATTATCAAATCCAGCATCGAAAACAAATATTCACACCCCGTTTTACAATACTCTACACGAGCTGTTGAACACCGATTACTATTAATGGGTTTTTATTATGAACACTCGTGGAAGAAAACACGCGAAGAATGAGAGCCACTTGACCCCGATCCCGGACGAGCGCTCATACTCGATCGATACCAGTCACCGTAAATAAATCACCAAGTTTGAGACGAGTTCAAGATAGCACTCTACGAAACGCTTGACGCTGAACGGCAAACTAGGATAGCCAAAATATTGCTGCTAACTTCATAGGAATTTGTAAATTGTATGATAGTACTTTCTAATGTATCTGTTTCTGTTGTATTATAGATAAGTATTATTTAAACATTTAAATTTAAGTCGTGATGGCCTCGAGGTTTAGGCACGCGGTCGAGAATCTCGATGGTCGCGGGTTCAAACCCCAGGCACACACCTCTGACTTTTCGAAGTTATGTGTGTATTCACAATGAATAATCACGTACTTTAACGGCGAAGGAAAATATCTTGATGAAACCTGCGCACCTAAAAGTTTTTAGGAATTTCTTAGGTGTGTGTGTAGTCCGCCAACCCGCACTAGGCCAGCGTGGTGGACTAAGGCCTAAACCCTCTCGATGGTAGAGAAGGCCCGTGCCCAGCAGTGGGACGTATATGGGCTGATGATGATTATTTAAACAAGCCTGGCTCGGCGGGAGTGCCCTGATAGGGTTTCAAGTATGAAGTCTACGATCTCTTATCACTCAACCTAATATTGCAGCAACTCAATCTCCTCTCGTCTTGTCTCCGCACTGTCCCTAATGCGCTTTTGTGATCCTGGTTGGTAGGTGTGCTGGTGTAGAATATCGGTAAAGGATTCGGCTATGCCACTCAATTGCTCCTTCATCTCGAGTTAAAAGACCTAAGAACCGACTCGCTTACCTTTAATTTCCAAAGTTTCATGATTTGTAACGTGCAAATCTTTTACAAAAATTAGCAAAATGTTTCTATTATTTGTATTTTTATTTGTATTGATTACCTATAACATTACTTTGAGCTCATATTAGTAAAAATCATGGAAATATTAATTGTTAATTTAAATTCGTGGTCTCGCGGTACAAGTTTGTGCCGAGCGATCTAGAGGTCCTGGGTTCGATTCCCGGGTCGGGCAAAGTGTTATTGGATTTTTCCATTAGGAAATTCTCAGTAGCAGCACGGAGTCTGGAATTGTGCCCGAAAAACGGCAATAGGCTCGCCCCCTATTACGTGGGACTGATACATACCTAAACAGTGATGGCCTCGAGGTTTAGGCGCGCGTTCGAGAATTTCGACGGTCGCAGGTTCAAACCCCAGGCACACACCTCTGACTTTTCGAAGTTATGTGTGTATTCACTATGAATTATCACTTGCTTTAACGGTGAAGGAAAACATCGTGATAAAACCTGCATACCTAAAAAGTTCTTAGGAATTTCTTAGGTGTGTAGTCCGCCAACCCGCACTAGGCCAGCGTAGTGGACTAAGGCTTAAACCCTCTCAGTTGTAGAGGAGGCCCGTGCCCAGCAGTGGGACGTATTTGGGCTGATGATGATGATGATGATACATACCTGGCGAAATGTGGGTGCAGAAATGCACCTCTGCCTACCCCTTCGGGGAATACAGGCGTGAGTTTATGTATGTAATTTAAATTTATTATGGGATAATTTTCTATTGTATATATCTATATCTATGTACAAGTGGCAACCGATATCCGCAGATTACAAACACTTTGATGTATTACAAAGGTAAACAACCACGGCTAATTAGTGGCGCATGAGCGCCTCCCAGGATCTTCGCTGACACCACACAATCAAGTTTTACTGATACCAACATTAACAGGATCAGTGACTCGCTAATGTACAATAAGACCAGCTACTGTGAGTAAAATAGATAATGATGACTAATTAATGTGTTTGCTAATATGTGGGTTCACTTGAATTAAATCTCTTAAGTCAATTGAACTTCCTTTAAGTGTAATAAGATACGAGGACCTAGTTTGGAAACTTATAGTAATATGATTTAATTATGTGTAATTTAAATAATATAATGTGGGTACATTGAATGGTCATTTAAGTTTAAAATATTTTTACAAGTTTTAAAAATCGCAGAAATATTTAACAAATCTAAAATATGTAATAAGTTATAAAAATATTATGTTGAAGCTATTTATAAGTAATTCCTATAGCATAGTTTTTGATTTGATTGCTTAAAATCGGGGTATTGATTACAGTTATTTTTGACATTACTATATCTCAATTAAAGCAAACAATAAATTTATATTACCAATGTCATTTGTTAATGCTATAGAAAACAGTAACATCATATCTTGTATTAGAATAACAGCAATCGCAGATAACTTGTTCCGAAATTTCCACCATCGATATGTGTATACTACATATGTATAAACTATAAACAGAAAACGAAAAACGTAGCTCAAAAATCTTACTGCCCACTGACGTGAATGGCACTACCGGCCAATCCTAGTCCCCTGAGTGGCGTTCCGTCACTCACCGCAGCCTGTTCCAAGCCATATGGGCTTACACCACTGGCGAAACATCTTAAATCCAATGTCCGATTAATCGACTCCCAATCCTATTTTCAGCTCTATAAAGCGCAGAATCAATTGAGCGCGCGACGCTGGGGTTGTGGTGTTACTGGGGTGAACTCCCAAAGGCGATGTACGGCGCACTGCTCATCATTTCCCCATTGTCTCGTTAGACAAAAATCAAAAACAAACACTGAGTGTAGAGATTTTTGGATCTAAGTCAGTGATGATTCGCAATTGGGGAGTGTTTGTGGCCGATTGTGCCTCCGGGATTAGGTTTGATTGTGATTATATTGTAACAAGAACAACTGTTAGTTTTATATTGGCTATTAATATTTGGACAAGTTACAAATAGTCATGTTAAGTTTTACTACTGCGGTCCATTCGATATGGAGCTTAATGGCTAAGTGTTTGGGTGTATTTTATGTCAACAATTTCGGTAGACCTGATTTTGCTGCGTAACGTTACGACAAAGTTATTGTGTAATGTTTCCATGTTGTAGTAGTTTAGGCTATTGGTTTTACGACCGACCGCCTGCCTGCCGTCCTGCTAATCGTAAATACTAGTACAGGAATAGAAACAATCTTCGTACTTCCTATAATGACACGAAATTTTCATTACAGAAATTTTCAAATTATTTTGACGTATGCATACAAATTTTGTTACTAAATTTTTTCGTCATTATTACTCTTAATCTGGTCTCTTCGAAAATATTTATTCATACCTACCTACATTCATTGCAGAATATGACACATTCGATGGTATTTGGTCCTTTCAGTAATAATATTCCAGCTAAAAAAACCATACAATTCTATTCCGTCATCGTACGACATAAATGCGCTGTAAATGCATTTCTTTTAAGACTGCCAATCCCGCATTGACATCCGTTGTCTCACGTCCCCAACTCAATTTGCAAATCATTTCGCAACTGTCACAAGTACATTCACAACATAATTCTTGGTTCTTCAAATGTCTCTGCGTTGTCGACGTGAGTTCGTCCAATAAAATATTCCAACGCGACTCATTCGCAACATTTGTCATGCCAAATAGATTTTTTATGTATTTTTCTTTATTGTGCGCATTGAATTACTCGAGATTTTCCCATGCTTTGGGTAAATGTAATTCTTTCTTCGGAGATTGCGCCTCCGTCGTGTCTGCGAGCTACGTGACCGCAATGCCGAAGCACAGACTTCGGGCACTCGTGTCTATCATTTATTCCTCCGATACGCAAACGTCAGCGTTTGACAACTACAGTAATTCACGTCGTATAAATTGTCAGTGAAATTGTACGCGCAGTGAGTAACGGCGGTGGACGGAGCCTTCTGCTCGGGCGCTCCCCGCATCCGCTGATTTATCGTCCGCTTTGTTTTTAGAAATTTTCGCTTCCGTAAATGTTTTCCCTTCGTATCGCGAGCACCTATCGCGATCGGCGTTTATTTCGCGAAGGCCTTTCGCACTGCGCAGTTGTCATCCTGAGATACATCGAAGATTATTCCTAATGCCCGCGCTCAAGACGCAATAAACTCACCCTGCGCTGTAAACTCGCACTGTGCGATTGTGAACCTTGGCACATATTAACGTCACGGAACGTTTTAATTTTAATAAAACCGAATAGCGGCACGCCCGACCTATTTGTCAACCTTCTTTACTTTTGCTGGCATAAAATCATACAGTCTCACGGCGAGTTAGTACGACTCTGTTAGGTGACAGCGCTGGGTTCAATCGAAAAGGCACCCTCGATTAGCGCTCCAAGATATAAATTCGCGTGGTGCGGCGCGTCCGTGCCGGTATGAAATATGAAATCCCCGGAGGCGGCCGCGATGGATTTGAGCTTTTCTCTTTAAAGTAATAAAGGTGCGTTTTATTTGTACTGCGAAGGATTATATTTGGGATTTGGACGGCGAAACACGTAGGTGAACCATCGCTCATGTGACAAATTTCTGCGTTTGCCTTAACGCGGGGCGCCGTGTTTAGAATATTATATACGAAGTAGGGACTCCCGGGAACTCATTGATTTACATATAGAAAATAATGCCTGTGCTCAATTGTTAGTGGTACTCCTGTCACTGCGATAAAAATGGACAGCGGGTAAACTTACCATGATTCAGATTCAAGTAGGCAAAACTAAACTAGTAACTAGTAAGACATTAAGTAAATACTCGGCCTGGATAGCATTTGAGACTTTCTGATGATTTTATTTATTTGTTCATAAATATTTCGATCAATTTCACCTATATAATCTGTGCTACATATCTTAAGTTGAAGATATCTTTTTCTGAAGACATCTAAGTATCGAATTGAAGAAAAATAAATAAGGACTGAACGTTGCAATAAGGCAATGGTGTCTTCCCCTTGGAGATATGACTTACGTAGTAGATCAAGCTGGCTTCAGCATTGATATAGCGCTTTAAACCAAAAGTGTAGGCAGAGCTGATTTTTTTCACTCACGTTTCGCTAACTTTGTTTTTTAAGTCCCTCATAGCAAGATGAGAGCTTATTGCTCTTTTCAGATACGAAGTGTTCCTAAATATTAATGAAACTAAGAACATCGACCTTCGGAATCGAACTGAGACATCTTGATCACTCTGTTGTGCCGCAAACTAACGGAACAGACTTACATAAATCTTACAATTTATCGTTTCTTAGACAAAAGCTTACAAGAAACTTATGCCTAACGAGTCCGCATTCGCCTATGTGATTTTTTCTATACACTGACAGATGGTCCCGAGGGAGTCCGCCGGTTCGTTTGTGCGTGTTTGCAACATTCAAATTTTACATCTAACGAACGCCAATACGTGCGGAAAGTGAATTTTGTTTGTGTATGTATGTTTTTTGTAGTTTTCGGCTACACTCCCCGGGACGTGATTCTGTGTCGTAAGCAACATGCCAATTGTATATTTATGAGTTCACCATTTTGTCCTATTCAATTTTTGTATTGTCATTCGGGATTTTTTTCGCTGACTACACCGCAGTGGGTTTTGGGGTGACGCATTGTTAAGGAGCTAAAATCTTGTTAGTGTTTTTTTAAGATCGTTCGAAATTTGAATAACGTAGCCAAGGAGTTTGTATTGTTAGTTTAAAGTTTGAGGTTGCAATCAGAATACACATCTTTTTTATATAAGCTACAGCTTATAGAAATTAGATTTTTATCTTGCGGGTTCAAACCCATTTCAATTCAGGTCGCTTCTCGCCCTGAGACGCCGTAGTACCGGTCCAAATGCGCGTGAGGGCCACCGAGAGGTATTAGTCGGTATACTGGCGTAGGAACTTGGTTAAGGACCCAACACGAATAAGCGGAAAACTGTTCCGCGCGCCGAGTTGGAAGGCCAGAGACCCAGACATACACCTTTCGGCATCCCTCGGTACCAAAAGGGGAGCTTAAGGCGCTTTCCTCTCGTAAAAAAAGTGTTCAAACACATGACATCCATTCTCAAAATTATTTTATGTATTTACCTACTGACTGTTGGTGATTGGACAAAATAAATAAATAGAAACAATATTTATTGCTTATAAATTCCTTTTAAACTTTTTTTAAAATTAAACAATAAATAAACCTTACATAGTAGGTACAAATTGCGACCACAAAGCCCACAGCTTATCGTATCCGCCGTGGCGCGGTTCTAGAAATATCCATTTCGGTTAATTCCCTGCAAACCACATTCGAACAGATAAAAATCACATATGTTAATATAGAAAATTGTAATGACTAATTAGGTGTCGAATGGTTGTCGGAAATGCTATAGGCTATACAGTCAGAAGTCTTAAGCAACAAGTTTGTACCAAGATTTGTCAAAGGTTAGAATGGAGTGATCTTATCGGCATAAAATCTTTTATATTTTATTTTCTGAAGGTCTTATGTCAACAATAAACATATACACATAAGTAGGTCTAGCAATGAACTAACATACAAGTCTTGAGCCGTAGGTATCATTTTTTAAATAGGTTGTAAAAAATGTAAACCTCCTGAATATTCTAGAATTAGATTTGCCAAAATATAACACCACAAACTTGTGACTCACGCCCCTATTCTGGGTGTTACCCGCTATTTTAAAAGTTGTTACATGAATTTATTAAGTGACCGGTCACAGTTATCACCAGGATGTCCTGCGGCCATTTTATCACCGCATTATCACAGCGAGAGGAAACAGGCGCCGTTTGTGTTTGTGGTGGCTCGCCCACAGTCGTGTTTCACTCGCGAATTAGTGGCATCACCGCGGATCTGGTAATCGTACGCGATTAGTGCTGTGAATTGGATTGGTGGTTTGTGAATTGTGTTCTCAATTTTTTGGAATTTTTTCTTCATTGGTAAGTTTTATGTTTTTAAATTCCTGTTTACACAACATTCAGCGATCGTATTTTTGTATTTAATATACAGATTTGTATATATTCTTTCTAAGGTGTTTTTAGTGTCTCGATATACCTAAAACATTATTAATAATTGCCCCTTCGTTTCAACACAGACAATTTCCTTTTACAATATAAAATTGTCTGATTTCTTCCCAACAATCATTCCCACTTTTCTTTGAAGAATAAATAAAAAAGAGAAGAAGTAATAAAAGGATTTTTATTCCATTCTTGGCGAGGGCTCTCGGGAAATCTGTCGTTTCCAACGCTTTCAGCATCTTTGGATTGCAGTCCACAATTAGCATCACCGAAACGTTGGCCTGGCCAGTGGGCAGGGGAGGCAAAAATACCTCTAACGAACGCATTGTCCTTTTTGTTTGCAACTCCTTTGTGGAGGGACCAGCTCTATAATTATTTCATGGAAGTTTGTTCGGCTGATTGGATGCTGGGAAGCTACGGGATTTGAAATTTGTTAATACGAGTATAGTTGTTTGGGAGCATGGCGGGTTTCAAGTGGAGTACTATTATTAATATATCAAACAATATGTGCAGTATTTAATGTTTACGTTTGTGTTAATTTGACCATTTCAACTTAAACTTACACCTGGACAAATAGATTTTCAAATAACATTTGTTAAAAAATGATATAACTATATTGAATAGAAGTAGAATCATTAATCTCTTCATTAACTCCAAAGAAAAGTTGTTAGGAATTACAATAATGTCGCCGAGGACACAATTATTCTCTGAAAATCTTGACCCGTCTTGGTTATAATTAAATCCGACCTGAACAAAGCTTTCACTACAGCGAAATCAAAACAAAAACAAACCAACGTAGACAATGGTAAGCCGTAAGGGGATGATAATAAAACCAGAAAACAAAAAGGCGAATCCTCAAAAAGGCATCCGTAACTCGACGGTGCTCCCATACATTAAGTATTTACCTTGAGAGAAAAAAAAATGCCAATCGAAAATAAATAACAAAGGAAATAGGAAGCCACATAAAGAAGTTGAAACGGAAAGGGCAGGCATAATTAGAAATAATAAGGCTTCGGGACATGACAAAGATCGTTGTACGACTGTATTTGCGGAGAGTGGCGTAATTCCCCTGTCTGTATTGTGGAGCTTCTGTTGAACGAGTTGTAGCCACTTGTAATTTCGGTAGGGACTGAATCTTGCTTCAATTTTCTAATCTAAGCTAGTGCTAAATGGTTGATATTCAGCTTGTTTGTTATAAAGTGAGCTAGGTCCATAAAATCGTGGCATTTTATGAACTGTCTAGACAGTTTAATGCCTCTTTCTAATATGTGTTTACGTAGTAAATGACTAGATCTGAACGCTCTAATTACAGAAATTTATTAACCTTACATTTATACGTTATAGTTTTGAGTTATTTCCTATTAATATATTAGTTTACGTATAAACAAATGATATAAAGTGAATTACTGTTTTGTTTTACATTAACATGGAAATTCTAATCATCTCAGAACTGTAGCAGCGCGTATATCATTATCTTACATACTGCCTCGTAGTCTCGCGGTATGTGCCGTGCGATCTGGAGATTCTGGGTTCGATTCCCGGGTCGGGCAGAGTGTTATTGGGTTTTTCTATTAGGAAATTCTCGGTAACAGCACGGAGTCTGGAATTGTGCCCGAAAAACGGCAATAGGCTCGCCCCCTATTACGTGGGACTGATAAATACTTGGTGAAATGTGGGTGCAGAAATGCACCTCTGCCTACCCCTTCGGGGATTATAGGCGTGAGGTTATGTATGTATGTATCTTACATAATTATTATATTACCTACTTTTACTTTTGTATATAATAAGGCACTATCGACTTCATTATTAATGATAACTATAAGCATTTTTCGCAAGTGTTAAGAAAATATATTACTCTGCTTAAAATCTCAGTATTAAATCTTTACAAATATCTGAACATTTTTGTGTCCCAGCCCGCCGACAACTGACGTCAACATATTCAAAGTAATTTGTGAATTGACGAAAAGAAATTGAAGAAAAATTGACTTCCTTCGCATGTGAGCAAAAAGCGAACATAAATTAAGTTGCTACATATTTTACATGTCATACATTCCTTTTGATATAGAAAATCGTTCATTAAGCAAAGCCAAGCACTCCAACTCGTTTCCAAAGTAAAAATCTTTGGTGCGAATCGCGAAACGCGCAAGTTCGATTGCGAAGAAATAAATTACACTGGGTTTTAAAGTTGGCGATTTATTAACTTAATGTACGTGCGACAAATACAGCTATGTAGCGATTTGGAACTCCCAAGTTACGACTATGATTTCGATTAATGTATTTCCAAAGTTTTAAGTAATTATTAGAACATTACAAACTGTTTCGTATTAGTTTACACTCTTTGCGTTGCTCGTATTACTCGTATTAATAAGTGGATTAAATGCTGTATTAAATTTGTATCATCTATACTTACAGTAAGTGGGAAAAAATATCCAATAAGCACTCTCACATGCCGATGATTAAATCGCGTTTAAGAGTTCCTCTTTATTTATTTACTGTAACAAAACTGGCTTAATAATCTACCACTAATAAGTAATCATTAAGTATAATAGAATATTAATGGTAGAATATACTTCATATCTTTAAAATTTGTCACCTGCATCTTTGCCTTGTATTGTATCTGCTCATTTACTGTAATATTTGATATTGTTACGTTATATTCTTCATTGCAAATTTTCACCATCTTCCATTGGAACTATATTTGTTAATCTCGTCCTAATAAAAATAAATAAATAAATAAATACACCCAACAGTCACATACATAGTTCTGACCCCACACTAGGATACAAGTCCTGTGTCGTGGGTAACAGAGACTACCAGAGACTTTTCGGTCTCACAAACACCCAGACCCGAAACAAATATTTGTGGATCACACAAAAATTTGTCTCGGTGCGGGGATCGAACCCGCGGCCTCTCGTTTCGCAAGCTGGTGTCTAGCCATCTGCGCCACGGGGCTGTCAAAATAATTGTAGACTTTTTCTCAATCCATCAATTTAACTATGGGTCTACCTTTTAATGTTGGATCTTTTGCTTTTGCCTTTGGGTAAAAATATAATTTAATCTTTCCTATATCTTAATTTTTTACAAATAGAAAATTCTATAACATTTGTGTCCCTATGTCTACTTTAGACAAATAAAGTATCCAATATAAATTTCCTATATTAACTGTACTTCGCCAAACTGCACTAGGCCAGCACAGTGGACTAAGGCCTAGTCCTTCAGTTGTATGGGAATACAGTTACCAGCAGTATGATGTATGCTATATTCAGATATCAATCTTCTACATCATATTCAGCCATACTTAGCTTTATCCCACAGCAGCCCCCAGCCTCGACACGCAGTTGGCCAGATACCAGCTTGCGAATCCAGAGGCCGCGGGTTCGATCCCCGCGCCGAGACAAATGTTTGTGTGATTCACAAATATTTGTTTTGGGTCTGGGTGTTTGTGAGACCAAAAAGTCTCGTAGTTTCTGATACCCACGACACAGGACTTGTATCCTAGTGTGGAGTCAGAACTATGTATGTGACTGTTGGGTGTATATATTTATTTATTTTATTTAGCCCTTCCTTTTTGACTCTTCGCCCTTACAAATGGTGTTTGCACCCAGGCCTGGGCCGGCTGCAGCCGTACGGCTCGGGCAGCGGTTCGAGCAGTGACAGCGGGCGGCGGCGGCGCCAGCGTGGGCTCTCCGAGTCGCCCACTGCGCCCACAACGCCCACATCGGCGTCAGATAACGCGTCAGACGCCACACTCACCGACTCAGAGCTGCCGTTGGCGAGGGACTCAACTCTGCTCGTACAAAACGGTCAGGATCATAACATTTTAATCGATTCGAACTAGTAACTAAGGATCCTAGAGCAACTAACGAAATGGATTGAAAAATTTTTTTGAACCCGTCAATTGAGAAATCGCGAAATTAAATAGATGGTAGTGGATTAAAAGAGAACCTGGGATGGTTCCCAGCATCATTCGGCGATGATGCTTTTTATTCTTAAATGGAACTAAATATTTTCAATCAATCATCATTAAAAATAAATTTGCTTCATGTCTTAATTTTATTACTGGGAAAACAAAACATTAAGTTATTTAGGTAATTTAAAACCGATAACTTTAGTATTTGAAGAACAATTTCCCTCGTCGCACCCTGTACTTACCCTCTTCGGTTTATCAATCGGGTGCGTAATTTCATTTCCACCCTTAGCCGTGGTAATCCAACACTTCGCGCGACCGTTGCGTTTCGTTTCAACTGTCAAGCGTAATTTGTTGGTGAGGGAATGCGTATTATCTTAAAGTGGAGTTTTTTGGAGATTCACATATCGAAGGTATTTTTTACAAGATTTCTGGGAAGGGATAAGGAAAATCGGGATGAAACAGAAGAAATTCTACAAGGGATTCCAAACCTTGCAATAAATCTAATTGATTTCAAAGAAATTTCAAAATCATTTTTTTTTTTCGAGGCTCGCTCCTAAATGTGGGGTGTTTTTTCGTCATAACACATTTGCATCGAAGAAAATTACCGTCATTAAGTTTTACATTTTCGATCCCCTCGAAAAACCAATGATCTAATACTTCATTGAAAGTTGAAAACCTTTGATAAGTGGCGCTGACAAATATTTAATTAACAGTCTAGTTATCCAGAAAGCGATATTTTTATGGTGGGAAATGAAAGTTGTATATAAATAGCTTTAGATAATAGTAATGACTGCCTCGTGGTCTCGCGGTACAAGTATGTGCCGTGCGATCTAGAGGTCCTGGGTTCGATTCCCGGGTCGGGCAAAGTGTTATTGGGTTTTTCCATTAGGAAATTCTCAGTAGCAGCACGGAGTCTGGAAATGAGCCCGAAAAACGGCAATAGGCTCGCCACCTATTACGTGGGACTGATACATACTTGGCGAAATGTGGGTGCAGAAATGCACCTCTGCCTACCCCTTCGAGGAATACAGGCGTGAGTTTATGTATGTATGTAGATAATAGTTCCAGACTAAATTGAAGTAGGTACATGATTAATTGTCAAGTTGCGGCCAGGCATTTCTTCAACATGAATGTCACGTTAGTCTCATGCAACGTATTGCAAGCATCGCCCTCATCGCTCATCGACTTTTGCGTGGCATCTGGTAAAGCGTTTGAGGGAATGCAAAATGAACCATATGATTGCTATGGGATCGTATTAAAGCCGTCCTCGTGGTGGCCATCGAACGTCTTTTCGCTAGAAGAGGACATTAGTCAATACTTCAAAAAAATGACGGATGAGCGTTGAAGACTTAAAAGATTGAGATGATGAAAGATTTGATAACAATGAAAGGAAAAGGCGATTAATTATACCAGTACAGTTATTGTGATCCGCAACAGGTGTTTGTGTCAATTTGATTGATGAAATTCAAAAGCTCTTAGTGTTGAAGCTTATATAAAACGAAGTGAATTTAGTTACTTTTTGTTCACAATAACACGCGCTGTTCTATAATGCAATATTGTAAATATTTTCTCACATATTTGCTATTTAAAAAAAAATAACCTTGGCCCATCCAGCACATCGTTACCAATGTCAAGCAAGGCGCAGTGACAGAGCCCTGCGTCGATCTCCTAATGGATTTTCATCCTGTTTTTCTCCATGAAAATTGAACGGGAAATCCAACGGAGTGCCGGTTTTAATTTGCCCACCACTAGATTCTATAATCGTTCTAAATTTTCTCTGAAATGCAATTTAATTGGAATTCTCGGTGGTCGGATTCGAATCGATAACGGTTAGTCGGTCGCTGTTACTTGCTTACATTCGATTCTTAAGCGGCTGTGCTTGAGATTAAACGTTACGGTTTTTGAAGATTTTCTTTACTATTTTCAAACTAATAATAAGACTTTTTTATCATTAATCATATCTTACGATTGAACTCATGGCATGAAGACCTATAAGACTGTCTAACCAGAAAACAACAAACAAGATATTGATTTAACCGACAGAGTCAACAGCAAAGTCCAAAACAACAGCTACGCTGAACTAAAAAGGAATAACCGAAGCGTTATAGGAAAGATATTTGTCAACATGCGTACGTGTTGTATAAACAAATAGTTATAACTTGTTTAAAACAAATTAGTAAACGTTGTGAATCCCGAATGTTTTCACTTGGGCCCGACAACTTTGTCGAAATGTTAGCGTCCGCGGCTGTTTACCGTTTTCGGGCGCCCAATTTAAACTAGCCCAGCTTTTATTTGTCGTTTAGATCGGTGGATGTTGCGTGGCCGTGTCGGACACGTAACCTTTGTTTTGTGGTCGGAAATTTATTCGGCCCAGTGGTCCTCCGAGCCGGGTTCCGGGACAATTTGTCCCCGTTTAGTTAGTTTCGCATTTAATTCGACGTTTTGGAACGTGATTATATTATAGTGTTTGCAGATGTGAATTGGATTTTATGTTCAGTTTATAAATACTTGTTGTTTGTTCAATAAACATGCGCGTGGAAATTTGATTCGTATTTTAATTTTGTTTGCTCCACATCATACACTAATGGATAGGTTATCAATTCCACATCCACTGAAAATTAACAGTCAAATTTCTCATATAAGTTTGTAAATACAGCATCAGTGGTTCCAAGTATTATGTACAATTCCAACTGCGAGCATTTTAATGAAATATCCAAGCGAATTCCACAGAATTAGGGTCCAGCAATAGAACTAAATAAAACTGAGCACACATGTAATTATGCGGTGGTTTGACTCCTTCTCGACTGTAGAGAGTTCATCGCAAGTGTGAAAACAAAACTTAATTCTACGTAACATCATGTTAGGGAGAAAGAACACTGCGAGCGAGACTGTAATTGGAATAGGAGTGCGAAGTATATGAATTTGAGTTAAAATCCAGTTTTTACTTATCTTTTGAAATGTGTTGGCAGAATGGAATGAAAAATGATTTTCTGGTTAAATGTAACTAAAAATAGCATCAATAGTAATCCAAACCGAATGCATCGAATGAATTTTAAATAGTAACGAGTGTAAAAATCCCAGTTCTACGAAACGGTAATTTTAAAACCATCGACACTCTACGTATTGACTGCAGTACTATTTAAAATTCATCTGAATCCAGCCATCGCTCTCAACATCGCTAAATCAATAAAACCAACCGCAGATTAACAGCTACTGTTGAAAAAAATAACAAGCCCAACAAATCAATAACAATAAACAACATTCTTATCGCGCCATCGGATCGCGACTATAATTGGCTCCCCATGAATCAAATTGATTGTAAACTATCAAATGCTAATATCAATCGGATCAGATGTCGGCTCGTAAAGTCGTGTCGTAAACGTCGCCGTGACGGACACGCAGCGGGAACGACACGGGGACGACATGCAGTCGTAGAAGCGCGATATTTCGGGGAGAGTTTAATTGCGCCACATTAAATGCCTGAGACGGATCGTCGAGCGATAGATGGAATGCGATGTTGGGTTCCTTGGGACTGTCGTTTACCGAAAATGGGATGTTAACGGTCTCAAATCCGGATATAGATACGAATGAAAGCATTCTTTTTTGTATTATCTCAAAAAATGTTTGTGGAAGTAATGGTGTGTGCTTTTATAAACGATCAACTATTTGTTGAGCCCTCATCATCCGAAATAGCACGATTTTATTTACTAGACGGAATATCTTTCTCTTAAGTAAATTTGTCTGAAACTGTTATTAAGTCTAAATCACTGCTTAATTTTATTGCTTGCGTTCACATTAAAAAGACATCTGAGTAAATATAGATAGTATTAATCACTTTCGGCTGTCGACACTTTACGGACCGAACTGGACCTACCGTCAGACACCAATCCACTTTGCCTTGATAGTATGAAAAACCTGGGCTTGGAAATAAACATCATAATCATCATCAACCCATTAAACGTCCCACTGCTGGACACGGGCCTCCTCTACATTTGAGAGGGGTTAGGCCTTAATCCGCCACTTTAGCCTAGTGAGAGTTACTACACAAGTAAGATTTTTTAGGTGTTCAGGTTTGCTCACGATGCTTTCATTCACCGTTAATTTACGGGATAATTCAATGTAATTGATTGTGAATACACACATAACTTCGAAAAGTCAAAGGTGTGTTTCTGGGGTTTCAACTCGCGACCGCGGAGATTCTTGACCGCGTGCTTAAACCTCGAGAGCACAACTACTAAAACACACATTACATACAATCCCTTTAGAGATATAAATAGATATACGAGATTATGAAAGAAGCAAATATTATTAGACCTATAACAAAGTTGGAACGACTGTTGATTGTGATAAAGCCACAAATTTCTAAACTAACTTCTTGAGCACTATAACTATACTTAACCTAATGGTACGGAACACTTATCTCCCGCAACGGTTCAAACTCCACATATTTATACCCATACAAATCACTCATCCCTTTCCCGCAACACGTAAAATCGTGCGACAGAAAGAGACAAACACATAAGCGATAACGCATGCCGGAAATTCGTTAACGAATATGGCGGTGCTTCATTAAATTTTATGTATGTTTGTTTAATGAATGAATGCCTTTTTAAATTTCCATATGGTGTCCCGATGTTTTGTTGGTTCCTTTCTAAATAACTTCACTTGTTGCCCGTCTTAGATCGTCTCGTGATGGCATTGTTATTTTTGTCGTACAATTTTCATTCTTCGTCTAAGATAAAAAATTGTGTCCTTACGCATTTGATTCTTAGCTGCACGTATTTATTGAGATACAACTGTTAAATTGTTATGTGATTTATCAGTGAACAAGCTTGATTGGTGCTAGCAACATTGTTATAATATTCTTCGCCATAGGATACACAAATTTGTCGGCTAATGTATGTATACCCGGTAATCAACAAGCCAGCAAAATTTTATCAAATTGTCAGATAATCTTAGTCGATTTTTTGGCACATGCTGTCTCTATCAAGATCACACTGCGCTTGCTATCTAATGACGCAATTTACCATCCAACTAAATCCTTCACTAAACCTCTTTTTTCTTAACCTTCTCCTAATTCCAACCGCAAAAATATCTCGAAAAATTCTCAAAATTACATCATTCTTCAAAAAACATCGTCAAGCATAAGACACCATTACTGTCATGCCGTGTTTTTCACACCAAGAAATTGCCGAATTAACATTCATCCATCACTGGGGAGTTTTCCACGACACCTAATCCAGGGGGATAGCTCAGAGCCGAACATAATCGGGGTGATGTTAAAAAACGGCTACAATTCGTCAGTTAACATAAGCCGCGCGTCTTGTATGGAGCTTGACAAATATGCGAATGTGACATGAGCTTTGTTTTTTGCCCACTGCTGTAATATAGGTGTAAGACTTTATGGAACATTCTGTTTTATGTCTTATTAAATGGCATATTATCTTACCTTACCTTTAGAAGAAATGTTTACAGTACGGTTTAACTTAACTAACAGCAGATGTGAAGCATTTGTATTAAAAATACTTAATGAGGTCTACTTAAGACATGATGTTCGTGTATTTAAACTTTATTGTGGGAATTAATAACTAGACATCGATAATTATAGTGATGATGACTCTGTAACGGTCATGATGGAAAAGGAATTACAAAGGCGAGACTTATCAATAATCAGAAATATTATGGAAACATCAAAAAGTGAGATCAATAACAGTTTGTTGCAAATACGTTGTTGAGCAAACATTTACTAATTTGTATTAATTAAAATATCATAAACACTATAACATTGTGTGTTATGAGATTAATCTCATCATTTATTTATGATATGCTGATTAATGAATATAAATAATAAATACACCCAACAGTCACATACATAGTTCTGACCCCACTATAGGATACAAGTCCTGTGTCGTGGGTATCAGAGACTACGAGAGACTTTTCGGTCTCACAAACACCCAGACCCGAAACAAATATTTGTGGATCACACAAACATTTGTCTCGGTGCGGGGATCGAACCCGCGGCCTCTCGTTTCGCAAGCTGGTGTCTAGCCATCTGCGCCACGGGGCTGTCAAAACGACAAACGTCAAAAGGTTTTTTGATGGTAAAATGTTTTTTGCCATCATTATAAATACTGTTGCTTCGTTTGAACCAGAATGAAATGAAGAAACAGTCTGTTTACATTAGTGCAAAACAGTGACTTGGTGGAAAAACAAGAGTCTTCGCAATCAACGTAAAGCAAACACAATAAAGTTAATCAAAGCTATTCAACGGTTGTATTAACATCTCTAAGAGGTTTACCCGCCGATAGCGCCGTCGAAGAAAAAGAAACGATTAAAAATATATCACAAAAGGCGATCCCAGCAAAGGACCGACAATAGAGATTCTTACGGTACATTGAGCGTAAAAATTTTGCCGAAATCGAGACGCGAGGAAGAGACGCCGTAATACATAATGAACTGCGGGCTTTTACAACAAACTCGCCGAATGTGGTACAAGTTTGCGTCACAGGCGATCCAATATCGAACGCTCCCGAAATATTGGTTCAAGCCGTTGATGAAATTTACTAAATTTCAAAGTGTATTGAAAAAAAAAAACTCGTTGAAACCAATCTAAATGAACTAAGCTATCGAATATAATGTTAGAAGCTTGAGAACAAATCCGCGTGTAATTTGTGTCGATGCGCCGACCGCGTTCAAAGCCAAGACCTCCTTATTTTGGTTGAGAGCACAAAGGCAGTATCACTCAACTGGCTCGACGGACCCGAAAAAGTACGAGCCCTTTGAGAAACCAATCCTTTAATACTAATTGAATCATAATTTGGAAGGCAGAAAGTTTCTTTTTATGTAAATCTTTTGCCCTCTGAAGACTTAAGGGTCTGAGAAATGTGACCGTAATAATCTGAGAGTTTGTTACGTCCGTCGGTCCGTCTGGGCGTACCGTAATCCGGATTAAATTTTGCCTCGTTTCTATTTGTCTTTGTAATGATTATTCGAATAACCTCTATTATTGATAATTTATTCTGCTATTGCTTTATATTTTGTTTTTATAACCTTTAAGAACTTTAAGCGCCTTCTCATTTTTAAGATAAAATTTAGATTTACGTTTAAATATATTGATAAATAAAATAGGCATGTTAAGATATTAAAATAAGAAACGTAACGTAAATTTAAATTAATAAAAATCGAGCATTCATAAAATTCTCAAGCCCTAGCAATGACGCTTTTATTAAGCACACACGTACTTAGCATTCCATTAACGTTTTATTTTTTCCAAACAAAATGTGTGTATATGTAAGTTTATTCAGAAACAGGCTGTTAGGCCATTGTATAGGAGAGCGGGCGGTTAAGGCGTCGCGACTTAATGGACTCAAAATTACCATATCAATGCGACAATGTAAGTACACATATAGGACAATTTATACAGCGAATTTTCCTTATCTGTATGTATGAAATAGCGAGGTATGCTTTATCAAAAGAAAGTATACTATATAGTATATTAGTATTTCATTTCGATGACTTTCTGCCAAGTAATATTATGACTTCTTAATATTGTAAAGTTAAATGTTGAATCGTCATATTTTAGAACAATATGCAAAAAGTTCTTGTCAAATTATTTTCTGTTACTGAACCACATTTTCCAATCAATTTTACTTACTGTGCCATGAAAAATTACCCACTAAAGACTGAAGCACTTTCCAAAGCACTATCCTCCGTATACTTCGAATTCAGTCTATAGGCAATAACCGAGTACAAGAAGCTGTTTGCCTCAACGTGTTCAAGATCTCTCGATCTACACAAGCCAACCCTTGCTCTGCAGAATCAAAAAACAATTTAGCATACACGCGGCGCGTCTATAAATCTCGCAAGACAATTTCCGAAATTTTTCCATCACAAAGATTTACACGGAGTCATCTCGACTGAAGAAAATCTCGAACAATTCCATTATCGATCCCTATTTTGGTTCAATTTGCGAGATGCGCGGGCGAGCGCAAGCAATTTTCAAAGTTAAATGAAAATATCGGGGCGGGAGCGACCGCCTTGCAGGTAGCTCGTCCTACTCCGCATCTGCGACGTGAAAACTCTGCCGCCTTGTGTTTTTCGGGTTAAGTTTTAGAAATTGGATAAAGGCGTTCGATAATACATCATTTGTGAGGATAAAGAATTTGTATTGCCAACAGTTTGTTGCTAGTTTCGGTAAAATCATTACTGTTTGGATTGCCTTTGCGAATATCTGTTTCAGTCACTTTACTTCTTCTTCAATAACCGATACGAAACTAACCTACATTTTGTAAGTCTAATTGTTACGTTATTAATTTATTCTATCAAAACTCTTGAAGCAACTAAATTAAGTTAAAGAATTAAGCCAAATCCAATTAGTCTCATAGTTTCTCTACTAAATTATTTTTCTAAAACCGGCCCATAAGCATAACTAGTTTAACTTGTATTATTATAATTATTTAGTACAATTTGACAATTTATGTCTTTTTTATACTGTTTATGGATAGGCTAATGCCAGAACGGGATACTTTTATAAAAGATTTTACGTCTCATATACGATAATCACTTTCCAGGCATACACATATACTAAAATCGCGAAAGTAAAGTTTTTACGAGACAGTGTGCTCCATCATTCGATTCGCCAACATATTTTAAAGACTAATACATTGCCTTTCAATATGAAATATCCAAAGAGAGTATAAAATCGCTCATCTAACCCTCTCTGAGAAAGACGTTGAAAAAGCCGCAACTAAAGATAAATTTTAATAAGTAAACAGCGCAATGGAAAACATTCGAGTGAATGGCTCGTTAAGACCCGTGTACGCCGTTAGCTCTTCATTTGCACCTTAAAGCCACCGCCCGCATTGTTAGTGTTGGCCGATATCGACTATATTTCATCGACGTTTTACATTGACACAAAAGGTTGCGAGACACATTTTTGTACAAGTTTTACAGTTTTAACAATATTGATATGTATTGTAACTGTTTTTTTTATTATGTTTATCAATTGGATAGGTTTCGTATTGACTTTCCTATAGTGTGGACTTTTTAAAGTAACACTTTAACAACGTGTGAATACGGCTTTTTAAACTTGAATATGTGTATCTCTGTACACTGATAATTGTAACGAAGGCAACTTGGTGGAGTCTATGTGTCGATTATCTTGTGTCCTGACAATCTTATTTCATACTTTTTTCACTTCGTTTTTTGTCGTAGTTGGCTTTTAGTTTTTACTTTTTTTTATTACTTAACAATTTGCCATAGCTGCACGGGAAAAAACAGCAATAGTCTTGTCCTATATTACGTAAATACTTAAAGCTACTGGAATCATATATGTTAAAACTCTGCTCTCCCCGTCAGGGATAACGGCGTCAGTACCTATATGTGTTTAAATCATGAAGTAAATATTTGATCACTCAATTTGTAACCGTTTTTTGTTGGAATGTACGCGGAGTTAATTTAAAAAGGTCCCACGATAAATATCGCACTGTACTGGAGTTTTTGCTCCATTTTATTAAATGTTTCGACATTAATCAAATTTTTAAGCGCTTTTCGCGTGTTTTTTGGAGAGTAGTAATGGCTGACGATGTTTTATCATCATCATCAGCCCATATACATCTCACTGCTGGGCACGGGCTTCCTCTAAAGCTGAGAGGGTTTTTTAGGCCTTAGTCCACCACGCTGACCTAGTGCGGGTTGGCGGACTACACACCTAAGAAATTCCTAAAAAAAATTAGGTGTGCAGGTTCCATCACGATGTTTTCCTTCACCGTTAAAGTACGCGATAATTCTTATCGAATACACAAATAACTTCTGAAAGTCAGAAGTGTGTGTGACTGGGGTTTGAACCCGCGACCGTCAAGATTCTCGACCGCGTGCCTAAACCTTGAGGCCATCACGACTTTAGTATTTTATAGCGGCATATTTAACTGCTTTTTGTGATTTCCAATAAGATAAAATATTAAATTAATTCAAGATATAGGTACTGTATTATTTTTATACTGTTTGTTTACCTATATGTAAACTTTTTAACTTTTTGATAGTTAATTGAACAATAAAAATCAAGTCAAATTATCATTTTTTAAATAAAATCGAATCTCAGTACACCCAAAAGTCACACATTGAGACTTAGCCTTACTAGCAAAAAAAAATAACTTATTTGTTGTTTCAAATTATAACTTGCAATAAATGTTTTATAACGAAAATAAAAGCCAGTAAACCAATAAATTTAAAAAAAAATGTGTAAATGCTATGTAACTGAAAATTTTCATAACCAATGTTTTTCCTGAATGACGATGCCCAGATTTCACACATTACATATGTGTTAATATTAACTTTGGTTATAATTATCATTAAGTATAAAAGATCTCACAGCAAGATCGAGCGAATGCTCTAAGAATTTGATATCATTTTCCAATTAATAGTTAGTATATAAGCCAACAAGACTCCTGACTCGGTTTAATAACTGCGGCGCTGAGACACCTGCGGCTGACAGTTTAACGTGCTGCGAAGCACGGTGTGACACTAAATTTTGGCACAGCGCACGTTTGCCTCTCTGATCCTTCGACCTGATATGGACAATGTTCTACAATAAGCTTGTGCAAGTTTAAACAAAAATTATGTGAAACATCGGGCTAAAAGTAGTCTCCTTTGTCATGTATTTCATTTATATCTGACATTTTGGAATTTATAAAGACCAGAAGTTGTGGTTCAACAACATTGAGATCTTCAAGAAATATTTATTAATCAGCTCTGTATCTGAACTTCCATACCTGACAATTCTTTGCACGAATTCTTGCAGTACTCTGGCTAATACAGTACACCGTCGCGCTAAACATTACACAAAACATCCCAATCAATTCATCGACAATCTCGTACACAAACATTAAAGAACAACTTCCAAAGCGTTTACCACATCGCATGTTATGAATAGCGACTCCTTGCGGGAAACTTTCGCTAACACTGATAGCAACAAAATCAAATTCTATCCTTGCAATGTGCTACCTCTGAAAATTGTTGAAAAGAAGTTGTTAACAAAAATACGGCGGAGCGCGCGGCGCCTGCGGCCTCCTGATAAGGCGGGGGGATCTGTGCTAAGCACCGCTGGGAACTGGGTAGGGGTCTCCGATATGGGAGACAGCGATTTCTTAGTATATAATAATAATAATAATAAAGTAGCATTACTTACTCCTTATTACATCAGCTATCTGCCAGTGAAAGTCCCGTTAAAATTGGTCCACCCGTTTCAGAGATTAGCCGGAACAAACAGACAAAAAATTTAAAAAACGTTATTTTGGTATATGTATCGTGTATACATCCATATGCATTTATTAAAAAGCGGTTATTTCAATATTACAAACAGACACTCCAATTTTATTTATTTGTATAGATTATATCATTTATTGTTTAAGTCTCTATTTTGTTCGCTGCGTATATCTATACAATCGCGGATATCTCCTCCTTCACACCACATCCCCGAAGTATTTACAACCTGTTCACAGAATGGCTGCAGATTTCCGCCGAGCTGTGCTGCGACGGTGTTTCCAAAGAAAACGCGTATTGATGAGTTAATTAAAGCCAAATAACACGCAGCACTCTTCTCTCTCCCCATAATTAATATTTCATTGTTCATTGCCGCATTAGTTGAATTCTTAAAGCTTTAACAGTTACCGTTCTTATACTGGTGCAGCAATGTAACAACAACGCACCTTATAGTAAGTATTGTCCAAACAGTGCGTCAAGACACGCTTTCGTCACTCAATATTTTCATGCCAGCCTTTAGGATGTTTCTTGTTTGTTAGCGGTAGTGTTTCTACACTTATTGAAATCATTATTCGGCGATTTGAGTCCTCAAAACCGACGTGCATGCATGAAGAGGATTTCAGTTGAGAAAGCGAAAGAAATGTGTTTGGACTGTAGCATTTGGCGCTCTATAGTCTCTGCCTACCCCAACGGGAGACAGGCGTGAGTTTATGTACTCGACGATTTCTACGCCGTAATTTTTATGCTAGTAGTCTGCAGCATTAATGATTCTTGCTTTTTATAAACACGTCATTACTCTCACGCGTTTTATCACAAAACTAAAGGTTCATACAAAAAACAGTAAAGGTCCATGGAGCTCACAATACAATAGACGCCGAGCGCTGAACACTTCATTCCTTGGATTCCATTAAAACTCTTCAAGCGCTGTATTCGCTTTTTTCTTTTTCATCAACAAAAGAGTGCTCGTGGTCCCAAAAATTGAGTTAATCTTATAACTTTGTGTATAAAGTACAATGAGAGACGAAAGACAATAAAGAAATTAAATTACAACCTGGTTTCTTTGTAAAAAAAATGTAAAGAACTCGTGAGAAAGTTTGCTGAATGTTCCAACAGTACATTTTTGGCGTCTAAATTAGTTTCATAAATTTCTAACTTATTTGTTTTTACGCACTTAGGTTCTTTATATAAATAACCCTTAATTTTAGGGTGAAAATATGCAATATACCAAAACTACAACTTTAGCTAAATATAAATCTAAATCCACGTTTCACAAAACATATTTTAAGCCCCACGTACAATGTTAGCGGTTGAATTACGTCATACAACCAATAATAGTCTATAAAATTCTCACACATGTGATTAATCCATAAGAATTCGCTAACCTTGTATTAGTTTACCTAAAGCTCTACTGATCTTTATAGTTAAATTATAAACACCGGCTATTTTAAAATTCTAATCGTCTAAACTACGGCTAGATACTAACCATACGTTAAAAATAGGCATTCACAAAATTTAGGTTAAGTCGTGTTGTTACATTTTTGGACAAAATTCAAATTAATTTTAATAACTAGGTATTAATTTTGTTTTCGACTATTACGAGTATGAGTAAATTTGTCGTCAACAGCCAGGATAATCACTACAGTCTTAGTATAAAAAAATTATACATACATACATAAACTCTCGCCTGTATTCCCTGAAGGGGTAGGCAGAGGTACATTTCTGCACCCACATTTCACCAAGTATGTATCAGTCCAACGTAATAGGGGCGAGCCTATTGCCGTTTTCGGGCACATTTCCAGACTCCGTACTGTTACCAAGAATTTCATAATGGAAAAACCCAATAACACTTTGCCCGACCCGGGAATCGAACTCAGGACCTCTAGATCGCACGGCACATACTTGTACCGCGAGACCACGAGGCAGTCATAGAAAATAATTATAATCTTATTGTATAGAATTAGACAAATCGCCAAAGTTACTCTCAACAATCCACCAAATAAATCAGAACAAAAAAAACACCAATTTCCGAACGCCATTCTGTCGAACGGATAAAAATTAGAAGCGTCATAAATCACAAACCTACGCCGGAAACGGTGAACAAATATAAAAATTACATATGAAATATGCTTTAATGCAAAGTGACAATGCGGCCCTCGGCGCGACATGGCGACAGTGTGCGTGCCCCACATGCGGCCACGCGTCATCACTAGTGGCACACACAATGCGCCCCCACGTCGCGCGACACTGTTGCTCGTGACAGTACATTTGTCGCCGACACGTCTGCTCTTGATGTTTGGATTTTAACTTTTAATACAATTCCAGTATTGCAATCCGTGCGCAATTATGCGATAGGGGGTTTTATTGTTAAACGTTTTATTCCTAGTTTTAATGT
This sequence comes from Hemaris fuciformis, assembly GCA_907164795.1. Classification (NCBI taxonomy): domain Eukaryota; kingdom Metazoa; phylum Arthropoda; class Insecta; order Lepidoptera; family Sphingidae; genus Hemaris; species Hemaris fuciformis. The sequence continues at coordinate 15,483,450 of OU015438.1, read as the reverse complement.
TTAAAGCTGCAACTGCAATAAAGGGTATAATCGTAGCCTTTTTAGCGTAGAAGGTTAAAGCTAGACTGTAAAACGAAGCGGATTGAATCATTCATTATCATCATCATCATTATCAGCCCACATACGTACCACTGCTGGGCACGGGCCTCCTCTACTATTGAGAGGGTTCAGGCCTTATTCCGCTGGCCTAGTGTGGGTGGTAAGAAATTCCTAAGAACTTTTAGGTGTGCAGGTTTCATCACGATGTTTTCCTTCACTGTTAAAGTATGTACGTTATAACTCATTGTGAATACACACATAACTTTGAACTCGCGACCGTCGAGATTCTCGACCGCGTGCCTAAACCTTAAGGCCATCACGACTTCATTCACACATATCTTAGTGCGGAGTTGGAATTATGCGTATGACTCAACAGACTTATTAATAATTCAAGCAATCATACGGTTTATTATTATAACACATAGTACCTACATAGGAAAATGACAGAATTACTAACGTTAGGCAATATATTAGCCTTGTATTCACCCTCTTAGGCAAAGGCCGATTACAAAGTATTCTAATTTAGTTTTATCTACTCTAAACTAGTCTTTAAATATCTCTATTATATCAAAATCATGGATATGAAGCAACCACAAATACTAAACTCGAAAAAAACATACTACAATCCAATAGGAGAACTAGATAAAACCCCGCAAAGGCACTTGAAAAAGATTTTATCGCGTAAAGTAGCTTACTACCCTACGCCGAGTCAATACATCGCTATTATAATTCGAATCGAACACTCTCACACCTAGAGGGCAAAGTACCAAAAATCTGGATCATCCTAAATTAGATACGGGTAACAGGACTTCCCGAGCCATAATGGGTTTTCTTTGCTAAGGGTGGAAACCAATTTCGTAGCTAAAACATCGACATCTTAGTAGAAGATAATCCGCGGAGACGGTAAGCATCTTAAGGTTTGTTGTGAGGCGTTTACACACGCACGCTCTTCGCGACTTCTCTTTCACGTGATCGGAATTTTAGGGCTTGTTTTAGGCCTAAGTGTCCTGAATTAGGGTTTAAATGTAGGCGGGAACATAGCAAGATTGGAAATCATTTAAAGTCGCCTAAATAAGCATATTTTTGGTCGTCCACTTACAAGATACTTAATATCTGAAGGAGATCGCGGGGAGGCATCCTAATTACAAATTCAATGTAGTAAAAAATAAAAATAAACAGTTTTGAAACTTTTGAAACAATTGAAAACTACCAATATTATTGACTATTTTTTTTTTGGATCTAGTTTTTTTGTGAATTCAATACGTCTCTTGGAATTTGTGATACTGTCAGTATGTCAGTCCGTGCTAGTATTTTTAATTGTACGAGGAAACAGAAACAGTTGAAAAACTACAACTAAAGTTTTTCTGCATTATAATTCAAATAAAGGTAATAACTGAAATGGGAATCCAATTATTCTATTAATTTGGGAAACAATAGCTGGTTGCGGTAACAGAAAGTAAGGATCCAATATTGAATAATTTCAAACAAGTGTAATATATATAACACACAATTAATATTACGTCGAAAAATTGTTTACCCATTTATATTATATATATACTAGCTGACCCGGCAAACGTTGTTTTGCCATATACATTATTTCTAGGAAATATTTTTTTTGTTAGCCACCCATAAAGTAAATTTGTAAAAAATATATGAGATTCGTTTGGCATTGGCAGCAAAAAGCCCACTTTGTGATAAACTTGGCCTTTGATTTTGATTTTTAGTTACTTACAGGGACTACTTTAGTCTTTGAGCTTTTCCGGTATTGGTGTCACTTTGAAGCTGCCTCTGAATACACATTTGGTAAATACTTTATCCAGAAGTGAGACGCCTGCAGACCATCTGAGCATTCGCATTTCGTTGACGTGGACCTTGTTTACTTGCGCTTTTGTGATTGACCAACACTGCTGTTTTATATACCTTTGATTTTTATTGGCATTTGGGAATCGCAGTTATTTATCTCCACTTTTGCCTGCCTGAGTTGGTGCGGTGCTTGATGTATATTATATATATATATAAATGGGTAAACAATTTTTCGATGTAATATTAATTGTCCTGGGTAATATATAAATGGATAATAACAATAAATTACCTTTAAGTGTTATTATTGTGGTTGGACTTAGCTTTGTCCGCGTACAATAGGTGGCGAGCCTATCGCCGTATTGCGGGCACATTTGAAGATTCCGTGCTACCCAGAAATTCTAAAAAAAAACCTTTCACTCTTCGAGCTGGGAAGCGAGTCTGGGACAACTAGATCGCAATAAACTAGTGTGACGTGAGATCACAAGGCATAATGTCCATAAATTATAATATTACGTAAAAGCAGCATAACCCACAAATTGAAGTGGCTCGTTTTCAATTTGTACACGTAAACCGTAAACTGAAGATTGGGCCAGCGTTAGCGATATTGTAAATATATTGTACATGTTTTTGGCTCGTAAAATTTCACCGTTCTATTCTAGTGCTGAGCTTTGTTGCTAATCGTACCAACTTTGCTAATGCCGTACCTAAAAAGATTACGACTTATAATGTAATAAATTCTCGTACTTGTCCAACATAGTATATTTGCGTGTAGTACCTAAGCATATAATTACCTATAGTTTTTTATACATATAAGACAACCTTAAATAGTTTTTGACTTTGTGACTGCTTATCTATCTGCGTCAAATCAATTTAGGTACGATACAGGGTAAAATGGATATTTACAAGGAATCAAATAAAAATTACCCTTTTACTTGATATCTAAATATATTCATTGAATTTCAAAAGACATAAATAATAATTTTAATGAAACATAATAATTTTAGTATTCAAAGCTGGTCTGTATGCTCGCATTTAATTTCCTGTTATGATAAAATTTCTGCTATATTTTTAATGAGGTCAATAATCTTCTCGATAACGAGGTACATTATGTTTTTACAACATATTAATTCTGCCCTCATAAATCTGTCAATATCATTACTTCGGAATATATTACATTCAATATCCATAGCGTTATTAAAGGGATACGCCGAAAAAATATTAATAAATAACGAAATCTATGAAAGGATTGAAGTTATAATTTGCCCGTAAAATCGGACCTTCTGCCAAATAATTGTATCACCGAATTTCCAATATCACGAGAGCAAATACTTGGTGTTATTTTTTTGCTCCGGCAGCCGATTCGCAAGACATACGCCGGATTACCGAAGGGTAGCCAAATGTTTTCATAAGTCGTACAAATATTATTTTCGATGGCAGAATTAGTTTGATCCCCCGCCGATAATCCCGTAACGTAAATACGGCGCTGGTGTACTGTATTACCATATTTTTACCTTTTACCGAGCGCCGTTGCATTATTTATTGAGAAAAACTTTTATATTTTCACAACATGAACAGATGCTCGGATCACCTGTGGAAGGGCTATTAGCATATCTTTGCGGCACGATCTGGACTCTATGCTTTTTGTTTTAAGGTACTTTTTGTTTCTCGCGAGCCGCAGTTAGCTTTATGTGTTTGTTTTTATAGAGCTTTGTAATCGGCTGTGTAATTTTCGTCGGTGGATCGCGTCTAGCCGAAATGTTTTATTCAAACTTGCAGTATCCACGATGTATTTCAGCTTTTCTAACGTTTGTTTATGGATGTTAATGAGCCATTTGCGATGGTGCATCGCGTGTCTGAGTTTTTCATTGCATTTTACGAGCACTCCCCTTTCGTTTGGTCGGTTTTCCTTTTTGAAGTTTGTGCTTGTTAGAGGAGCTTCGAGTACTGCTTCTTTTATGGATGATTTTTAAATTGTATATATTTGTGTTGTTGGGGTAATAACTACGTTCACTGAGGGTGCTTTATTTTTATTTAGTCTTATTTCATGTTTTTTAGACGTCACAGTCCTTTTTGCTAGTAAATTAAAATGAACTAAGGGACTCAGTTTTACCTAAAAAAAACGATAGTCACTTTGCATTTCATGGAATAATTTAGTGCTAGTTGGATGGTTTGAGAATTCATCGTCGACAATTAAAAACCAATAAACTGTTAAGAACTGGTGAGTGGTGACATCTAGGAACGATGTTTTTATTCACGAATGTCCAACACTTATCCTGCATGCATAAACAGATTATTAAAATATATTTTATCATTAAAATTTTAATAATTTTAGACATTGTATTGGATGTATTTCATACATCGTTAATATCATTGCGTTTAACAAACAATTTTAATTAGTTAACACTGACGATGATTACAAACAATGTTAATGAGATACATATTCGAATGGCATTTTTGGCCATATTATCTATGAATTCAGTGGACATTGGAATATTATCAATGATTGCGTCATAACGCATATCTTCCATCGGCATTTTAATTATGGTTATAGTAGCGTATTCAAAATTTTCGTGAAATTTATCTGATAATTGACGTCATTTACTGCTAGTTATACGCGTTTCGTACCCATTTGCAAACCTGCTATTACTCATGCTTCATCTGATATTGTCTATTATTCTTTAAATTTCTTCTTGTGATGTGACTACTCTCATTCTAATAAAACAATAATTCCCGCATATACCTGATTTGATACACCGTCAATGCCCTAACCATGTTATATCTTAACTCTGTCATCTGACATCGTACGACGTATCCGACAGTCTCCAAATTCCTACAGATCAAATCAAATTGATGTCATCATCAGCCCAAATACGTCCCACTGCTGGGCACGGGCCTCCTCTACAACTGAGAGGTTTTAGGCGTTAGTCCACCACGCTGACCTAGTGCGGGTGATAATTCATTGTGAATACACACATAACTTCGAAAAGTCAGAGGTTTGTCTGGGGTTTGAACCTGCGAGCGCCGAAATTCTCGACCGCGCGCCTAAACCTCGAGGCCATCACTGCTTACATCAAATTGATGTAGGCATAACAAATTTACTATTCCATTAGTAGTTAAGCCAAGTATGCTACCAATTAGCACATCAATGGCTTGTCTATTTAAACTGTTTAATTTTGTAGCGAAAAATCCATTTGACATGAGCCTCCGTTGCAATTGATGTACTGGTGTGTCAGTAGTCTCGTCCCGTGTTTGTGTCGGGCTGTTTGCACAGCTAACTGGATTGGCTCGCACCACTCATTTATTCAGCAACGCCCGGTGGCCCACTTACATCACCTGACCAACTTTTCCACGTGTTTACCATTCGCATTTTTCACGTATTAATGTGATGTGTTGCGGGATTTATTTTTATTTTGCCGTCACTCCGGGATATTACTTTGATGTTTATTAATGCAGGAAATTGCTCGTCCTAATACTGTTCTGGGGTTAAATTAATTAAGCGCTGTGCGAATATGTTCCTACGAGGTCGGAGTGTTATTAGATGATTTTTTTTTTTAATTTATACTAAAATATATATTTGTGACTGTTGATTTTTTAACAACACCGTTCGCGTATAATTCTTGATGCCAAAATTTTACAACGTATATTGCTGTCGATACCAAAATCATCATCACCCCAAGTCTTTTTCACGTCAACTGCTGGTCATAGAGGCCTCTCCTGTGGCACGCCACTAGGTTCGATCTTTGGCCCTCCTCATCAAACCGCTGCCTGTCACCAATATACCATTAATAAAAATTAACTGCGTCGTGGTCTCGCGGTACAAGTATGTGCCGTGCGATCTAGAGGTCCTGGGTTCGATTCCCGGGTCGGGCAGTGTTATTGGGTTTTTTCATTAGAAAATTCTCGGTAACAGCACGGAGTCTGGAAGTGTGCCCGAAAAACGGCAATAGGCTCGCCCCCTATTATGTGAGACTGATACATACTTGGCGAAATGTGGGTGCAGAAATGCACCTCTGCCTACCCCTTCGGGGAATACAGGCGTGAGTTTATGTATGTATGTAAAAATTAATTTAGAGCCACTACTACTTTCCGCAATGGTTACCAAATCTCCGCATCATCTCTCGTCGAAGCAATCAGTTAATTTATTAATAACAATACTTCCTACCGTATCGTGAAGCGTCATAAAAACATTTTGGTGCATCCGGACAAACCGTCAAGTTGCCACTCCAGCTGTTTACTAATCTGTATCAACACAGACACATGGTTCGCTTCCGGCTTTCCGGTGCGGTCTTGTACTTTTTTTTTCATAATAGTTTCAATACATTTTTAACTTGCATCGAAATAGCAACTGGCTGTTTTTATATGTACACTCGTTACTTTTTGCCAGTTGACAAATGAAACCTACCAATCCGCAGTAGTCTAGCCTAATGGACTAAAGCCAGATCTCTATTATGGAAACCTTAACCCAGCAACATAAACAAAATGGATAATATTATCAACCCCGTCAATTTCTTCATACTCCGATAAATCGTTGACCAATTAACAGGGCAATAGTCGTGTGAAGCGATCTGCAATAAGCGTTCTCTATCACGACCAGATAGGGTATTAACATTTGGCGTCAAATAGCCCCGGGATTAATTCCTCACGCGCCGTGTAGCCGCCATACAGATTGTCTATGCTACGAATTGGCTAAATTGATTTTAGTTTAGCGGAAATATTGGTTATGGTTGATCGTGTTTTTATTAAATCGTAGTTAAAAATCCTAGTTTAGAAATACACATAATCAGTAATTTTTGTATTGCCTCCATGTTCCCAGAAAAAAGGCACGCATTTTACACTTACAGATCTGGTTTCGATACGCGGGTTAAGCAAAAATTAACCAATATATACCCCCACTAGTAAATGATGCTAACTGCAGTTGTGCTTTTACTTAATTCCAATATTTTCTCGCGGCTTTGCTCATTTTATTATATATTTTATAATTACACCTTGAAAAACCATAAAGCTCTCAGGAACCTTACCTTTTTTCCGGGATAAAAAGTAGCATGCAAGTATCTCCATAGTGCTGACTGACCCAAACTTTATCAAAATCGGTCCAGTGGTTTAGACGTGACAACGTAACTAGCATTATTTTCGAAATAATAATTTAAGACTATTATATTATTTATACTTGTATTAATAATATACTGTTTGTTGTTACAGGTATGTTTGGTATTGAAATGCTGAATAAAAAACATATTAAGGTAGTAAAATATTCAATACTTATACTTTCCGACAAATTCGCGTCTGGTACAGAGTTGTTGATAAAATCGTTAACAACGTTGACATTTGTGTGAACTGCGTTAAATCTAAGTGAAATTGTAATCAGGTCTGAGAGGATGTGTGGGAGTGGAAAGTGTTTTTGGTATATATACTTATGTCTTGTATGCGAAGATGTATTTTAACACCCACGTATTTCCAACTGTCTTAAGGTAAAAGTCCTCGTAAAGGGGTAGCGAGCCTAATTATAAATCAACTGAATTAATCTCCCATCAACAGCCACAATTTTGTGACACGTTTAATAACGATAAATTTATTAATGTATGTATCAGCGAAAATTATTGCTTCTACGTCATGTTTTTTATCATTTGGTTACTTGGCATTCGGTTCCAGTATAAAAAAAATACCACATACATCACCAATCAGTAATCGATCCTCAAGTTTCCCTATTCTCCAGCCGAAAAATCTCAAGTGAGGGAAACGAAAACGCACACGTTACGCAAGTAGACTCGAGGAGTCGCGCTGATTAAAAATCTGATGGGAAATTTCGTCAGATCACAAAGGACTTGGTGTATGCACGTGACAGGAGCGTTGGTTAACGCGGCGCATTGTAAGGTTAATTCGCTTGTTTCGCATTGTTTGACAAATTCCATTTTGTGTAACGTTCGACGTTATGCAATCTAAATGATACCGTATAATGAGCACACGAGGCGCTGTTGCTGTGTGCTGAATTAATTAGGCTTTGTACCTGTACTGTTGTTTACAAGTAGTATTGGAGTGACTGTACTAGTAAGAGTTGGCAAAACGAGTGTAAACCAGATTTATTGTTGATTCTGAGACATATGTAGATTAAAAAAAAATATTGTAAGGCCGAAGTCTTTAAGTTTCTGATAACACAAGTGTGATCTGAGCGTGGGATAAGAAGCTACTATTATTTGTATTATTGTAAACCGCTGGGGACAAGTCTCCTGTATGTCTTCCAAGAGTTTTTCCATCATTCCGCAATATTAGCTTAATAATCTTCATCATCATCAATCACTAGACATGCATGATGCACTGCATGATGGACATGTGTGCCCCCCCCTCCATAACTTCTGCCACTTTGTTCAGCGTACATCCAACAATGTTCTGCGACCTTTAAGGTTTCCCCTTACCTTGAAGAACCTTGTAGATGAATGGATGAGTAAAAGGCCCACCACCCCAGAGCAGACCAAACCATACCCTCAAACATTCTAAGTTATATCAATCAATCAATCCATCAGCCAATCGAAGTCCACTGCTGGACATAGGCCTCTCCCAATGATTTCCACAGGGACCTGTTGGGAGCAGCCTGCATCCAGCGACGTCCCGCAACCTTCACCAGGTCGTCTGACCATCTTGTCGGAGGACGTCCCACGCTGCGCTTTCCGGTACGTGGCCTCCACTCGAGAACTTTTTGGCCCCATCGGCCATCAGTTCTTTGCGCTATGTGCCCGGCCCATTGCCACTTCAACTTGCTAATCCGCTGGGCTATGTCGGTTACTTTAGTTCTCCTACGGATCTCCTCATTTCTAAGTTATATAAAACATTTTAATCAACATTCAAACATGACGGATAAATACAAATTATCCAGGGTAACGTTTACGCGTTAATTGGCTTAACTTTTAGTTATTGACTAACTGTTTAGCCGGTTGAGCGTCGTTCGGGACTGATTAGCTGTACCGAGGCTGGCTGATTGAAAACTTCGCTGTAAACAAACACAAACGTCGGTTTTAGTTGGAGTTTTTATTTAAATCCCAAACTTTGATTAAACAACAACGGGCTTCATTAGTTAGTCTATTTTATCCTTCAAGGATTTGAAACCCAAACCTTAGTGAATTATTTTTTGTAATAAATTAGATTTCCAAAAACGTTCAGTGAAAATAATAATAAATACACCCAACAGTCACATACATAGTTCTGACCCCACATTAAGATACAAGTCTTCTGTCGTGGGTATCAGAAACTACGAGAGACTTCCTTCGGTCTCACAAACACCCAGACCCGAAACAAATAATTGTGGATCACACAAACATTTGTCTCGGTGCGGGGATCGAACCCGCGGCCTCTCGTTTCGCAAGCTGGTATCTAGCCTACTGCGCCACGGGGCTGTCAAAAGCAAATCAAGCATCTTTTATAAATCTCAGTGATCATTTTCCAAGTTCCTATTATTTGTATTCTAAAAATTATCACGCAAACGATCAACTAACAGACAGAGAAACTATCGTATTTACATATATAATAATAATATCATCATCATCATCATCATCATCAGCCCATATACGTCCCACTGCTGGGCACGGGCCTCCTCTACAACTGAGAGGGTTTAGGCCTTAGTCCACCACGCTGGCCTAGTGCGGGTTGGCGGACTACACATTCGGAAATTCCTAAGAACTTTTAGGTGTGCAGGTTTTATCACGATGTTTTCCTTCACCGTTAAAAATTAATATAAGTATGGATAAATAAACATTTCGAAAATCGTAATATTATTTTGTTATTTCATTTTTCTGCTTACTAAAGGGACTTGGCGTTGAAAATAGAAAGGTTTTGAGTTAATAAATTGATAGTGTACGTCATAAAATATAACAATTGACGTTCCATATGTCCTTCAGTCATCGGCCTTTAGTATAATCAAGCCTAATGGTATATAGGCTTCATTCTCCTTCGTCTACAAAATGTGTTCTTATACATATGTACACTTACACTTGTATCTACAATGAAATAGGCAGAGGTGTGCTTTCAACACTTACGTCTCGTTAGCTTCTTTTGAGAACAATATTTTAAAATAGAAACAATTCCTTATTTTTTTCTTCCATTTCCCTATTTTTTCCCGTAATGAGATGCACGGACTAGCAAGGGTCCTCTTGTTTCGTATAGTATACTTATAGGCGAAATAATACCGACGCAACAAATAATTTAATCAGCATTATACAAAGAAGCAAAACCCAAACTCAGCCCCGGTCCTTACTCAAGGCTGAACTCCGTCACAAATAAAGAACTCTTACATCAAACAAAACAGCACTCGGCAGCAAAGTTACTACTTATCTAACTACAGATTCCGAATCAGTCTCAACTTTATAGACCCTGTGAATGGGGAAAAAAGTCGTAGCTGTTTTAATTACTGGCTTGGACACCGCCATCGCCAGAAGGACTGGCCGCTTTTAATTTTATACTGTAATTAGATTTTTTCTCCAGCACGCCAGGATATTGGAGTCATTAACTGGTTTCGAGACATAGCCAATTTCTCGTCCAACTAAAATACGTCAAACGCAGCGGCGGAAATTGTGAGGGTTTCCCGATCTATACTTATCTATCTTGTAGTGGCGATGTTATTCCAACAGAGATAGAAAGTTTGTTAGATTTCAAAAAGCAAATTACAAAATAAAATAATTAATAATTTTACGTAAGGTTAAACAAGTATAATTAATGGTGTGAGACTTGTGCTAAACTCATGGATTTTTTTACATCTATCATCTATGACTATAATCAACATTAAGACTCACTGTAAAAGATGAAATGAAATGAAATTTATTTCATAAGACATATTACATTTTTGAGTATCGACAGGTCCCAATATAGGCAAGCCCGTGTCTTGGGTCCCTGTTTATTTACATTACCAAAATTACATAATACATTAGCTTATGACAAATCAATTAAAAGTGACACAGTTAAATCATCTTAAAAATATGTTAACAAAAAACATGAAATAGAATAAAGAAAAAAAAATCAACAAAACAAAACACAACAAACAGGTAATTTAAATATGTATCTATATTATATGTGTGTGTGTGTGTGTGTGTGTGTGCGTGTGTGTGTTTGTGTGTGAAATACAAGAATAGCTCAACCGTCTGTATTCTGTTCCTTCCACCAGATCTTTTATACTGAATCGACAAAGCAACACTGACATCTAAGCGTAAGCGCACTTCGGTCTAAATACTTATATGGTGACTGACTCACTTGATGGGATTACATCTATCTCCAAAAAGTTAGTATAATTATTACATCCATAATCGGATATACCCTGTCTTATCACTTACGTCTCGCCACTTGATGGTCTATTTTTTTTTTTTTTTTTTATATACTGGCACGGCAAAGTGACCCCATTGCACCTGATGGTAAGCGTCATGGGGTCCAGAAAAAGTGCCGACCAGCGAGAGATGATCTCCCGTTGGTCGACACAATCATGCCGGCCGAATACTTCTTCACCTTGTGATGAAGTTTGGGGGACTAATGCCATGGTGATCAAAGGACCGACCACGACAAACCGGCCAAAAAATGCCGGCACGGTCATCCTTTCACCATGACTGAAGCCCCCCCGAAAACCGGATATACACTGGCTGATCCCGGAACGCGGCACACTTGCATGTGCCACTATGGCGGGTTTTACGCCCTGTGTACGGTGGTCGCAATCCGGGCGGATACGAATATCCTACCACCAGCATTTGGACAGAACAGTGCTAACCATCAATTGCAGTGTTGCTACTTGGCAATGTATATGTCGGAGGGTCTTGGGCGTTATTGTATTTTTTAAATAGTGACAGTAAAACTTCTGGAGGTAATTTCAAAAACTTAGTACAGAGCTCCGTTCGGTCCGGCGTTCCGAGCGAGAATGAATCATCCTCGATCGGGCGGTTGTTTTTTAACCGACTTCAAAAAAAGGAGGATAAACAATAATTAAAACTACATTATATTATCGTAATAATTTGATTGACTTTTAAGTAGTCTAATATTTTTCATTTCATTTTACAAAGGAGAACATAAAAAAATATTTTAATCATTGTTTGTTATTCATAGGTATGTGTTGAGTTAGATTTGAAGTGGAAAGGTACCTACCTAGCTTCTTGCGTCGTAAACACATAGATCGTACCTATATATTGATGAAGATAAATAGTAAGTTCATTATTAAGTTATAGAAGAATACGTTATTATTTTATTACTTTTTAGTGCATTTTAATTTGTCTTGGAATAGTTTTTTTTTAAGGCGGTTTTTGTTTTGTTATTATTCCCTACGTTGGGCGCACAGTGGGGATGCGTTGACGCTTCGACATATATATATACCTATACTCAGCCTATCGCCGTCCACTGCTGAACGAAGGCCTCCTCAAGTAGGCGCCAACCATTCCGGTCTTGATAAGCCCTCATCCAACCGCTACCCGCCACCTTTCTCAAGTCGTCAGACCATCGTGCTGCAGGACGTCCTACACTACGTCTTCGTAAGCGCGGTCTCCACTCAAACAGTTGTCTGTTCCAACGGCCGTCCGTCCGTCGGCACTTCCACTTTAGCGTGCTAATCCAATTGCAATGTGTATCACACATATCCACCTCAAATATGTACTGTACAAAGGCCTAATACCTACCTGCATTACATCTTCATAGTTTTCAATTGCGGCGCGACGGCTCAAGGCGGTGCATTAACATAATTGCAACCGCTATATTGATTGGCCAGCTCGCGGCCTCAGAGCGGGTTGCCTACCGCGGAACAACACCCGGGACTCGGCAATAGCTCGGAATTCTTCGTTTTAACAAGTACACGGGACTTAATGGGAACGAGGACGATGTAATCGTGATGAAATATGATCAGATTTTAAAATTATATTTTTTTCCGAAATTTTTTTGTATTTCATCAACAATATTTTTTGTAGTTAATTACGGTATTTTATAGGCGTTTTTTGGTCATTTAAGCCAAATATTAAAGAAATAGTATTGCCCCACCTCTATTTTGCCAGCCAGTTATTGGATATTTTTGGGCTGATCCCATAATTACAGAGTTGTCACTAGGCGATTACTAAGATCATTAAAACTATAAGCTATACAGAAAATAATAACTTTGATGACCAAATATTACGATTAACTAGTTGAAATTACTCGCATTAATATCTTATGGATATAATAGAAAAAGCATAAATCTATTGACAGCCCCGTGGCGCAGTTGGCTAGATACCAGCTTGCGAAACGAGAGGCCGCGGGTTCGATCCCCGCACCGAGACAAATGCTTGTGTGATCCACAAGTATTTGTTTCGGGTCTGGGTGTTTGTGAGACCGAAAAGTCTCTCGTAGTTTCTGATACCCACGACACAAGACTAGTATCTTAGTGTGGGGTCAGAACTATGTATGTGACTGTTGGGTGTATTTGTTTATTATTTATTTATTGGCTCTCTATAGCTCTTCTTCCAAGATTGTTTAAAACGTGGTTCAGCGATTTACGCTTTAAAGCACAATAAATAAAACACACAGTCTCATTCATAACTTACGATAACGATGTGAATATGCCTTAAACCCTATATTCAAGTGTTGCATTAATAATGGCGGCTCCACGGCTTTCTCTGTGCGATTTGTATCGGTAGGCGTTTCTCTCGTCAGTAGCCAACGGTGGCAGCTCTGAGATATGATCACGACTAGCATTATGGTGGCCGGCAGCTTAACATAATAGCGGCTTTGCTCTCTTCCTATCGCGAAATTGAATTATTCCAATAGCGTTGGCTGTATATCGTTTAATTTCGCGCCAGCGTGAATTATTGCTGTTTATGAAAATAAATTGAACTCATTTGGTTCGTGTTCGCATTGGTGTGTATGAACATTCGCTCTGTTTTCATATGGAACTTATTATATAACTTACTGATGATATTTTCGGACTATAAGTTGTATATTTTCTTTTATAGGATTACCAACTCAATTTACTACACTATCATGTTTTTTTTTCTCTTTATTATTATTTTAGGGACTTACAATTAATTGATTATGCTAGCCCCATAGTACCCTTATATAATTACGACAGAAAAAGAGATATTACATTTTTAAACTATTGATAAATTTGTATATTTTAATAGCATCTTCACTATAAGGCTTTGATAATATGCTTTGAAACGATCCTAATTCTATAATATTTATATTTAATTCTCTTAATAATACACAGAAGTCTCAATTTCAGAGTGACTTGTTGAAAACGGTCACCACATTCATGGAAAAGTACCATTGAACAGCCTTACTTTCTACGAGCTATATTTTCTTACTTCAATTTCAGTAAGTTTATAGCAAAACAGTTTTGCTCCGAGTTTTCGACTGTTGGTATACTTAAAGTTCTTTTAAAAATACAATGGTAACAAATAAATAACGAGTCCTAATATTTTGTACAGTTTTGTACCTAACAGTGAAAAATATATTTGATTAAAAAAATCTTCAGTTCACTCAACTTGCCGAGCATTATTCACATTTTAAAAGCCAGTTTTAACGTTATTACCGCTGAACACAAACGTTTCAATATTTCCAGCGGAATTTTTATTTTTCATCTAACCCACGGGAGAAATGGTCCAAAATGAAATTACGTTATATCCTTATTAACGGTAATGACCATATCGCCCGCCTCTCCCCAGTAAAAGAGCACCGAGAAATAAAAAGACGCTGTGAATTCTATTAAAATAATCTTCAGCAACCGAAGGTAAGCGAAATCAGCGGAATCTGCGCCGAATTGCCAGAACTTAATGGGGAGACGGGGGAGCGGGCACCAGGCCTGCGAGGCTAGCGCGAAATAAGCACAGAAATTCACTTAAACAATTTCCAGAGATTTTGTCACGTGCTAGTTTTATTTCAGCGGCTTAGTTTCACGCTTTGCCGCGATTCCCAGTCTAGACAAGAGTATTTGCTTTAATTTTCCTAAGCTGATGTTCATATAAGGGGATGATGATATTTTCTACGCAAGACATTTGTTAAAATTAAAATGAAATTGATTTCAGATTATTCACTTAAATAGACGATTGTCAGCTACATCCATCCTTTTTTATTAGTTTTAGAAAATTCTCAGTTAAATTACTTCTGAACTGTAACTGTGATTATGAACACTAAAATACGCGATGTATATTATATATCGATAACTTTTACTGATTTCCATAATATCCTTTACAATTGCGTATCGTAAAACAATTCTACTTAAATTCTGCAGCAATAGGGATGTTGACATAAATAGCGAATGTATGAAAAGTTATTTTTTTGCCATAGCAGGGAATATTAGAATGCTGAAAATCATATTTTGTAAATGTAAATATGAGTAATAAATTAATTAAAAATAATTAAAAATGTTTAAAATAATTCCAAATATCACGTGACTGCAAACGCCAATCGGAGCGCGTTACGTCACAATGTATGAAGAATCACAGACAAGTTGTC
The DNA here is from genome assembly GCA_907164795.1 of Hemaris fuciformis. Classification (NCBI taxonomy): domain Eukaryota; kingdom Metazoa; phylum Arthropoda; class Insecta; order Lepidoptera; family Sphingidae; genus Hemaris; species Hemaris fuciformis. The sequence goes on along the minus strand of OU015438.1, from coordinate 15,468,174 downwards.
TAACCTAGGGGTGTCCACTGTCCACTTTGAAAAAACATCGATGTTTTTTTCGATTCGATAAATCGGAACTTTACATACACTTTTTACAAGCTTTTATTTAACTTGCAATGTATGTATGTATGTTTATTTGGATGAAATCTTGCAACTTAATTTTGAAGCAGCAGATATTTTTAACCGATTTGTGTCGTGGGTATAAGAAACTACGAGAGACTTTTCGGTCTCCCAAACAACCCGAGCCGAATCAAATATTTGCGAATCACACAAACATTTGTCTCGGTGCGGGGATCGAACCCGCGGCCTCTCGTTTCGCAAGCTGGTGTCTAGAAAACTGCGCCACGGGGCTGAAAATCCTATAATTTTGTACTTATTGATAAAAAATACTATTATATTTTAAGATTTTTATTCAAAATTTTCCAAAAACGATTTGATACGAGTAAGTATCGATATTTGCCGACCGATACCGTGTAAGTATCGATACTTGACGACCGATACGGTATTGAGTAGAAGTATCGATACCTTAATGGTATTGTTTCATCCCTAGTTTAACAGCAGTTTGTTGTATTTAATACACTGTTACGTCATCAAGCCCAGGTGACAGCTTGGAGCGTTTAGGCGCGAAATTTAAACACTAAACTAATTAAAGTGGTTTTTTTATTTAAAATTTATGAATAAAAAATTTAAGTATATTTTTTCGTAATATTTACGTTCTTATCTATAAAATGAAAACAGTTCCAAATTTTTGTCAACATCCCTATTCTACTAGTCCTACTCCATCGGACCGCTAAGGTCACGGATAGTTTTTAAAATAATACGACCTTTTTTCTGGATATTTCGCTGACTCCGCTCATTTTCGAGTACTGGCTAGACGCGCACACGAAAGCATTACAGAATTGCTACAAAATTATTTCAAATACATTCTGAAATGTTAAAAGAAAATTGCGAACGGGTGTTCGTGAAATGTTTTGCTTACTCTATAGATTTATCGGGCGTTTTAGATGGAGCACAACTTTTTTGAAAATAATGAGAAATTATGCTAAAGCATATGAAATATGTTTGATATTTTTCTATTAAAAAAAAAAAAAAAAAAAAAAAAAAAAAATTACTAGTATAATAATAATGGTATGCCAGTGGAAGCAGTGGCGGTACTGGAAGTACAGAAAGTAGTAGAGAAACCCAACAGCCCGGCTAGCCTTACAAAATTCCGAATAATAATTTAAGATTTAAATCTTTATTTAACAAACGCAATTTGACATATAAATATCCTTATTTATATGTCAAATTGCGTTTGTTGACATCCATGTTGTGACATCCTGACCCCACAACAAACAATTATAAACTAGACATTATACAATTAATGTGTCACGCTTTTAGGCTTCTTACTTGTTACTGCGGCCACTTGTTAGTGGCACATTCAGATTCAGATAGTCAGCTCTCACCGAATAATAATTATTAAAGTAAACGCCACTGTATCAGCTATACACGTCATATGACAAATCACATCTTTATTGTTAGTCAGTCAGTCAGTCAATATATCAGTCCAGTCGAATCTCATACCAAACGCCAAAATAAAAATAAAAACCACGCCATTTGCGAATGACATACCTCATGTACAATAGATCTATTCCATTCAAGTACTGCATTGATCTTAGCCCACAATACAAAGCAGCAAGAATTCTGAGTTCGCAGAAAAAAAGGTATCGCGATCTCATAAAACCATAGGTATTTGTCATTCAAAGAACTCGTCTGCATTATTCGCAGTGTTACCGAATCGTAAAGGATCCGCGTCTCCCCGCCGTACGCGGCTTGAATTTACAATTTTATTTGATTTCCGATTTAGAATTTATTTACACAGCCCCCGCCTTCACAAAGAAACTTGAAGGCCGTTAATTTTAAAATATTGCCTCTTTGAATATCGCCAATTAGGATGAAACAATGTCTGGGAAATTATTTTTAGAATATAGTATTCACTGTTAGGATTGTAGGACCCAAAATAAGGACGTCCAACAAACTTCTTGAAACCATTGTAATAACACTCGTCACAATCTATGAACCCAATGAGTATCTATTGAAGTTGGTTTATGCAATTACACTTTAAGTCGTAGTGATTACGTTACTAAATAGAAATCAGATGGTGTCGGATTAATGCTGACTGCAGTCCCTTCAACAACCATCGTTAATTAAGTCTCGTGTTTTAATAAATTTAGAACCTTTAGAAAATTCAACGAAATACATTTCGTTATTCATATAAACTCCATTCTAAATATTTCGACGTACAAGCACATCAAAACACACCTTGTAAGTCATCCTTATTTATTCCAAACAAGTCACCGCCACAGTTCCTAATAGCATTAAAATTAAATCACCCCCAATCAGTATCTTCACATTGCCACAAAAACCGCGAAATATTACTGCCAAATAAATTTGTTTCTACCCTCTAAGATAGATCAGCATATCAGAAAGGGAATATTAAGGCTTCGCGAGGCAATATTTTAAATTTATTTGCGTCTACCATGCAAATTATGAAAAAGAGATGGAACTTTTTTTTATTTCCTTCCCTTAATCGAATGGGGGACCATTGTGAGGGCCCTCGTTTCGAAAATGTTTACTTAAATCTTTTTTTATGTAACTTGACGTATTGAAGTCGCTTGATGAATTAAAGTTGAAGAGATATGGGGGTTTCGTGTTTGGCCTTTTATGCCTCTTTGATAGGATTTGAATTGTGTGATGCGTTAAAAGCCAGCCATTTTGGATGCTAGGGAATTGGCAACGTGATTTACGACAACAATAAATAATTTTAAATTTGTTAAATTTTCTCTTCTCTCCAATGTAGACTTTTTTCCAACATCCAATTGTTTTGTAAAACAAAATTTATGGTTTATAAAAAAAAAGGTTATTGACGTGTTTTCTTTAAGATATACATAGAATAAAATAATAGAGCGTATTGGCGAAGTAAACAACTATGTAACATACATAAACTCACGCCTGTATTCACCGAAGGGGTAGGCAGAGGTGCATTTCTGCACCCACATTTCACCAGGTATGTATCAGTCCCACGTAATAGGGGGCGAGCCTATTGCCGTTTTTCGGGCACATTTCCAGACTCCGTGCAGTTACTGAGAATTTCCTAATGAAAAAACCCAATAACACTTTGCCCGACCCGGGAATCGAACCCAGTACCTCTAGATCGCACGGCACATACTTGTACCGCGAGACCACCAGGCAGTCAGTCGAGACAACTGAGATAGTCGTCGCGATATCGGAAATATACATAATGCATATATGAAACAATAAATAGATACAAAATTAAATACAAACCTAACAATCTGTATACATCGAATTCACAATAAAGCGTGGGCGTCGATGACTCGATCTATTTATTGCACAAAACAAAACAACGCGATATCTAATCACAATACATTTAATTGGCGAGGGTCACGGGTCGAAAGTGTCCCGACCCACATAGGACTATGCCGCACCAAACTACCTTACCATTGCAGTAGTAAAGCTAAACTTGTTAACACCATCCGATACGATACTAACAATCGTAATACAGATGTACTGCACAAATATTACTGTTTTTCGTGACTCTTTGGACTTGGTCCAAAAACACGAAGTCGCGGAAAAATCTAGTTAGGTATTGATCGATTTTATCTGGATTGATAGCGTTCACTGTTAAAGTTATAATTCATTGTGACACATAACTTCGAAAAGTCAGGGGTTTGAACCCGCGACCGCCGAGATTCTCGACCGCGTGCGAAAAACCCGCGGCAGCGCTGCTTAGCAAAGTATTCATCATCAGCCCATATACATACGTCCCATTGCTGAGCACGGGCCTCCTCCACAACTGAGAGGGTTTAGGCCTTAGTCCACCACGCTAGCCTAGTGCGGGTTGGCGGACTACACACCTAAGAAATTCCTAAGAACTCTTAGGTGTGCAGGTTTCATCACGATGTTTTCCTTCACCGTTAAAGTAAGTGATAATTCATTGTGAATACACACATAACTTCGAAAAGTCAGAGGTGTGTGCCTGGGGTTTGAACCCGCGACCGTCGAGATTCTCTACCGCATGCCCAAACCTCAAGGCCATCACGACCTTTGTGCAAAGTATTATTAAAATTCAATTAAACCTTATCACCCGTCCGATCCATTCGGACTGCGATAAAATCGTACCCTACGCCGCGTCCTTTACTTAGACAAGGTTGTAACAAGGTCTAAACAGTGAGAATTCCCTCGGGGGAGACCTATGTTATCTTTACGATTGCCCGAGTTAGATTAGTTTTTGTTCCCCATTACTTATTATTGGAAATATTGTATGTTGTGTGCCGTAGAGCCTTTGCTAGTATACGAGTGTACAGAACGCCGCAGAGGAGTCGTTATCCGAAATTAATTGTCAGATATTTCTAGATCAGAGAAACAATTGTATTAGTCCGGCAATTTAATTGTAAATAATTAATCTTGCTCGCGAGTTTTCGCTTTTATTTTTACTAAAATGTTATTTTTATTGTCATACTAAAAATGTACTTAACAGTATTGTACACAGGTGTAGCTATATACTAAGATTTAAATAACGTATTCCTTCATCATAACCATCAGTTTTTATCAGCGCATTTATATATTCAGAAAAATAAAAGTATAAAGTAGTGATTGCCTCGAGGTTTAGGCGCGCGGTCGAGAATCTCGGCGGTCGCAGGTTCAAACCCCAGGCATACACCTTTGACTTTTGAAAGTTATGTGTGTATTCACAATGAATTATCACTCACTTTAACGGTGAAGGAAAACATCGTGATGAAACCTGCACACCTAAAAATTCTTAAGAATTTCTTCAAAATTTTCAATACCTACCAAATCAACTCAAATAATTAGTTTTCTAAATTTCCAAAGTTCTTAGTGCCCCTAGCGGCGCAAATCCCGCCACGATTCTGGCACTACTCGTGACGTCAAGTCGTGATGTTGCCAATCGTTTGAGCATCCTCGTCAGCTACGTCAGATATAAGACAAGGAAAATTACACTTTAAATAAACCTTTTTATTATAAAGTTTAAGTACGAATCTAAGTCAAATTTAGTAATATATTTTCTAAAGAATTATTATTGTGGAATTATCAGTTCTTGCCCTGCATCAAGATACTAGTCATGGGCATCAGAACCTAAAGAAACTTTTGTACCTCACATCTTATATATTTGGATTATACGAACACTCGCTTCACATCCTCTCTCATAGGGTTTCAACCACTTATGCCATGACTTCTATAACAATCTATCTTCTTTAATATATATAGTGATGCAATGCCTTTATATTAAAAACTTAAATTATATTAAAAACCACTAATTAAAAACCATTAACTAAAATGAAATCCGCTTCCTTCAATACCCCAAGCACCAACCTTGGGCTACAATACATCTGATTACCAAGTTTCAGCGCGATGACTTAAAAAAAAGGTTAAACATCATTGAACACAAAACGAGTATTTTTAGTAAATGTAACCGATAAAACCTACGTTTGTGTGTGTCAAGGCATCTTAATGGAAGCTTTATGGAGTAAGTTTGGTATGGAAAGGTTTTTATTCGCCGGCTTTGTGTTAAATTATAGAAGTAACTCGACTGAGTCACGCTCTGAAGGCTCCAAACCGAGCGTAAAAACGTCGGGCCACTCCGCGGCTGCCTTGCCTGAGTGATTCCGTCTTGGCGTTGAGGTGAAACGGATACACCTTTCGCCTTACGCAATCATCGATACGTTTAACTGGTCATATCGATGAGATTATTTGAAATATACGCTGACTAAACACATGAATATATTTATTTGCTTAAAAAATGAATTTTAAGACAAACATTTCAATTTACTTCGCTTCCTCATTATTCTAATTTATCACAACATGCAACAGCTTAAAACTATCTAAGAAAAGATGGAAAGAGGCCGTGAGAGAAGATATGAAAGAAAAAGGATTAAATGAAGACATGACGGCTGATAGGGATGTTTGGAAGGATAAAACATACAGCGCCGACCCCAAATAAAAAGGATGATGATGCAATAGCTTAAAACTATGAAATGATTTTAATCTTTATGTTTATTTTCTTCAAATACTTTAAAGTAAAATATCAAAGAACAGTTTTCCGTAAGACTTTGTGAATCCCACCAGCCGTATTAAACCAGCAGCGTGATAAAGTAACGCTTGACCTTTCGCACCCGCAGAGGGGTAAGTAGGTACTTAGCAGTGGGAATAAGTCAAGACATCCAACCGCGAATCTTTCGTAGCTTAAAGCAAGTGTATTACCTGTTCACGTGATAGGTCATGACTAAAATGACAGACAAAACGGTCACGACCCGATGTACAATCTCGCGGTTACATTGTAAGTGCATGTTTGCCGCGGTTTCTCAGTTTATACTGAAATTATCTGAGTTGTTTAAACATTTTTGCTTTTAAAAAACACGTTCGACTTGACATTTTTTTTTATTATTATTACTTTAATTGTGGCTTAGTGGTAGAGCGAAAATAGTAATCTATGCTTTAACCTTCAGAAATTTTTTACCTGCAAACCTATTTTACTGGTCTTTTTATAAATGGATCATTATTATTGAGTTGTATCCTACTAATTATATTTTGTATTAGAAAACCTTGATTACATTTTCTAAAAAAGTAATTTGTGTTACCGCAATATTTTTTTTCAAAACCCTCCGTTACAAATAAAATCTACATCCAACGTTCTTTCGCACCTGTTAATAATATTCAAGAAACTCTGCGAGAACGCAATAAGCCCGGACATCCCCTGTGTTTAATTCTATAAGGGATGGGGTACGCTAAATGCTGATATTAAACCCCCGTACGCACCGTCTTACGCTTAGCGTTATTGTAGAGGATCTCGCAAATTGTTTCACACCTGCGTTTCTTTACTTTAATTTTGCTCTACCCCTACACGTAAATACGTGTGAGAGAAAGACTTGTAGTAAGATAAGACTGCGGTAAAACTTGGACAGCTAAACCAAAACCATGTCACGCATTTTATTTAGACTTTTTTGCAGTTGTAAGTTTATTGGTATCTCTCGAACAATAGCGAAAAGGCATTAATATAAATCTTTATCCATGAAATTTCATTTATAGTAGATAAGCTTTTCGGCAAAAATTCAAGCACCAAGTTCCATTGTTTATCAATAAATTTTTCTCCAGACGCCCCAACCGCTATAACATTTACATATCTGATGAAATTTACACAGAAATCACAAAATACACCCCATACATCGCAAATAACCAAATCGAATTACGGATGCTTGTACCAATCCACAATGACGTGTTCCCTCCAATATTAAGCGTGGGTGGATTTGCATGATAACTTCATTGTTTGAAGCGCGTCTAGAACAACAGCACAATCTTAGAACTCGAACAAATTAAGTAAACAACGTAATCCATGTGACGGCGCCATGTTTGTCCGCCATATTTGACCCGCCATGTTGGTATGCGATGTAATTAGATAATTGCATGAGACCGGGTGCCGTTTGCGCGTCAACCCTGCTACGTGTATTTACATTGTGCTTGCCAACCCTTGCCATTACCCGGAATATATTGGATTCAGCTTTGTGACTTGTTAAAAGGTTCCGAGAAAATTCATCTCTGCTCTTATTTATTTACTCATAAGTAATAAATTTTTATTCAATTTAATCTCGTACTTTTTATATCCCGCATTATAGCAAATAGATGTTATAAAGTTTTAATTATACGTTTCAAAAAGAAAAAGTTATCATTAATTATACGAACGTACAGTCCTGTAGCGAATATTTTTTACATAATTTTTTCTTTCAAATCTTTATTCTTCTTGCATTAACAATTTAGCACTCCACGCTCATTCGTTAATGTGGTAAATCAAAACGTATTTTTATTAAAACATATTTAAATTTATTGCCTCGTGGTCTCGCGGCACAAATATGTGCCGTGCGTCCTGGGTTCGATTCCCGGGTCGGGCAAAGTGTTATTGGGTTATTCCATTAGGAAATTCTCAGTAGCAGTACGGAGCTTGGAATTGGTCCCCGAAAACGGCAATAGGCTCGCCCCCTATTACGTGGGACTGATGACAGGCGTGAGGTTATGTATGTATGATGTATGAAAATTATTAAAAACAAAAAGTTGGGTTCCAAAATCGTAATTATTAATATAGCATCGCTAATGAAATAAAATTCCTCACTATATTCATACTCTAACTTCATACAAAAATAATTCCAAATGTCTAGGAATACAGTACAGTTAGCTGGCAACACCGGTCTACATGAATCGAGACCGGAGCGTAGAATCGAGAGGTAGGGCTGTCGCTTGATTGCCGAATTCTGACAATTACTTAATCTGATTAACAGGGCTCGTATCATCACAGCGCGTTTGATTGACACGGACTGTACGTTTGTACTGTCCTGTATTTACACGTGGAATTATTGATAAAGAATAAATAAATAAATAAATACACCCAACAGTCACATACATAGTTCTGAACCCACACTAAGATACAAGTCTTGTGTCGTGGGTATCAGAAATTACGAGAGACTTTTTGGTCTCACATACACATTAACATAAACCATTTTTGAGAGAGAACGGTAAGGATAAAGAAGTGTAAGAATTTTATTTTTTACATACATAAACTCGCGCCTGTATTCCCCGAAGGGGTAGGCAGAGGTGCATTTCTGCACCCACATTTCGCCAGGTATGTATCAGTCCCACGTAATAGGGGGCGAGCCTATTGCCGTTTTTCGGGCACATTTCCAGACTCCGTGCTGTTACTGAGAACTTCCTAATGGAAAAACCCAATAACACTTTGCCCGACCCGGGAATCGAACCCAGGACCTCTAGATCCCACGGCACATACTTGTACCGCGAGACCACGAGGCAGTCTATTTTTTCTTTTATTTTTTCTGGTTGACATATTCATCGTCCTCAACCCTTATGTCCCACTGCTGGGCACGGGCCTCCTTTACAACTGAGAGGGTTTAGGCCTTAGTCCACCACGCCGGCCTAGTGCGGGTTGGCGGACCACACACCTCAGAAATTCTTATGAACTTTTAGGTTTGCAGGTTTCCTCGCGATGTTTTCCTTCACCATAAAAGTAAGTGATGATTCATTGTGAATACACAACTTCGAAAACTCAGAGGTGTGTGCCTGGGGTTTGAACCTGCGACCGTCGAGATTCTCGACCGCGTGCCTAAACCTCGAGGCCATCACGTCTCTATAATAAGTATAATTATAAGTAATTTGCTTTAAACTATCGTCTTCCATTTTTTATACAAACAAGCGGTACCCACCCTTTAAATAACTAAGAATCAATTTCAACATCGGATTAATTTTTTTCAATCAGCCATACCATTAATCAAAGTAAGGGATGCGGTTTTGAGGGTAACTTAAAGTTCGCCGACCTCACTATCCTTTGTGTGGGCTTTTCTTTGGGAAATTGACAGGGAAATTTATTTTCATACAGGGTAATGATGAGCTATTATAGATTTTTAGATACTTCCATTGTTTGACTTATATGTGTGTTTATAGTTGGTTCCGGTGCATGAGTGTATGGCGTTCAATTCCTGTTTCGGGTCGTATTATTGTATTTTACCAATTAGATCTTTTTTAGTAAAAAGTGTTTTTAAAATAAATAAATACACCCAACAGTCACATACATAGTTATAGTTCTGACCCCACACTAAGATACAAGTCTTGTGTCGTGGCTATCAGAAACTATAAGACTTTTCGGTCTCACAAACACCCAGACCCGAAACAAATATTAGTGGATCACACAAACATTTGTCTCGGTGCGGGGATCGAACCCGCGGCCTGTCGTTTCGCAAGCTGGTGTCTAGCCAACTGCGCCACGGGGCTGTCAAAATGGTAATCAACTCGCACCCTGTTATGGTATTTAAACTTCAACTCGCGAAACAGGGTTGCAGAAATAACTTTTGTGTACCATTTTTCACATGCATACATATGTACATAGTAGGATATTCTCATCATCATCATCAGCCGAAAAACGTCTACTGCAGGACATAGGCCTCCCACAAGGTTTTTGTTCTACAAAAAATAATAATGTTTTCTTTTTGTTCACAGGTAATAGCTGTAATAATGAATGAGGTATATTAATTAGTGAGTACTCTAAATAAAAAATAATTTGGCAATAATTTTAGTGACTAGAATTTTCATCAGAGTCTGTTGTATTTATTTTGCAATTCATTACAGTCTGTTGTATTTAATTTTTCCACTTCGAGCATCACTGTTTCTTCACTTTTAATATAGTCTTTCAAATATAACAATTTTAGGGATGATGTTTCGAAGACATCCTTCATGATTCAGCTAGCGAAACATGTAGAAACACTCTACGCTTTAGGTTATACCAGTGGCGGTACTTCCATAGAAGACCAAAAGCGTTACGCGGTAATTGTGTAATGTCTTGGTTGTAATTGTTTATTGTGGAGTCATTTATATGTCAAATGACTTTTGTTAAATAAATATTTAAAGATTAAAGGTTATTATTCGAAATTTCTTGAGGCAAACAGGGATTTTGGGCTTCTATGGAAGTACCGCCACTGGGTTATGCAGTCGTGACGTATGTTATTCAAATGAGCTCAAAGCAAGATTAACGTTTGTCGACACGCGCGATAAACTCACATACCTTTCAACCCTGCAAAAAACCTATCCAGTTTAAAATTATAGTCTGGCCTAAGTACCTAGACGCAGTACTCGGCAAAGCACACTTTCAACCCCTTGCATTAACCAATTTACACCCCCGATTCGAACCTCGCCCCGGGTTATAAATTTCACGTAACTGACGAACCGCTTCCGGTAGGTACCTGCTTTTAAAAAGGGGGTGGCTGGCTACGACGGCGAAATATGGTCTTGTGATTGCCTCTGATTACTTGTTACTCGTGGACTATGACCAAGCCTTTTGATTGTGCTTTTTATATCGGCACGTCACAGAGAATATGCAACATAAATAAATAAATACACTCAACAGTCACATACATAGTTCTAACCCAACATTAGGATACAAGTCTTGTGTCGTGAGGATCAGAAACTACAAGAGACTTTACGGTCTCATAAACACTCAGACCCGAAACAAATATTTGTGTATCACAATAAAATTTGGCTCGGTGCGAGGATCGAACCCGCGGCCTTTCGTTTGGCAAGCCAACAGCACACAATGGTACAATTTTTCAATGAGTAAAGCTGTCAAGGCCAGCCTTTTAGTACTGAGGGTGATTGGGAGGGATATGTTAGTGTCTCCCACACTCGTGAGTTAGCTGACACTGGTACCTGATAATAATCTTACCTTGAGCCTTGACATGGCTCAATCGGTCGTTTGTCTCCATCCCCATGAAAAAGTGCATTGCAGTCCAACTAGTGTTTTCAATGGCACGATTATGAGTTGGCATGATTATGATGGCTTGTCCAAAAGGTATTGTATATACTTATTAAACGAAATATAACTTCACGAAGTGTTATTGGGATTTTTCATGAAGAAGTTCTTGCAAACAGCACGGAGTCTGGAAATATGCCCGAAAAACGGCACGGTCCCTTATTACGTGGAGCTGATACATACCTGGTGAAATGTGAGTGCAGAAATTCATCTCTGCCTACCCCTTCGGGGAATACAAGCGTGATGTTATGTATGTATAATTTCACGAGCCACAGTATAAGTAAAATTAACATTCGCTACTGGATTACTTATGTAATAAAACGAATACATACGCACTCTATACGAGTATGTTTTATATTTCTCTCATGGGCAGTAACGTGCAAAGTCTGAGCTGTTATGTTCGATTAAAATGTTAGACGGTTAGTTTGTTGACTCCAACAACTTTTGACATAAACAACTTGAACAATAACTGTACATATGCACAACAACTTTAAATAAACAAGCCACTTATAGTAAACTATTTGTCCGACTGGTGGGTGAACGCCCTTATTTTCGGGTATTCTCCTTTATTTTTAGGATTCCGTACATAAACATACAAATATGTATTCCTTTCAGTTGTTTTTTGGTAGAGATATGTCTAATTACTTGTAAAAATAGAATATATTTTCACTAGAATTCGTATATCAACAATATCTTGTTTCTCGTTTCGACAAATCATGAAAGACTCGAGGTTTAGGCACACACCTCTGACTTTTCCAAGTTATTTGTGTATTCGTAATGAATTATCACGTACTTTAACGGTGAAAGAAAACATCGTGAAGAAACCTGCACATTTAAAAAGTTCTTAGGAATTTCTTAGGTTTGTAGTCCGCCAACCCGCATTAAGCCAGCAGCGTGGTGGACTAAGGCCTAAACCCTCTCAGTTGTAGAGGCGGCCCGTGCGCAGCAGTGAGAGGTATATGAGCTGATGACGATGTACTCATTTCTATATCCAATAAAATCCATTAAAAAAAAACCTTTATCCGCTTTATAATATTTTTGCCCATACATCAAACGTATATAGTCTGATATTGTTAGGTTGAGATTTCCTCATTATAATCATTAACGATGTATCTGTTAACTCAATTTCAATGAAATTTCTCTTCATTAGTGCTAATTTATTCGACAGCTAAACCTGGAATAATCCTAAAACAAGACACATCTGATAAAGCGTAGATGGTAGATAGTGCGCGCACCCGGCGCCGCCTGCCGGACGTGCCTTTGTCCCCAACCCACACTTTGACAACGATTTAGCTGAAACAGACTTTATTGTACCACGCCGCAATTTATGTGTGAAAGGATTTCAGTGCGGTACACCATGTTAAACTCTAATGAGAAAGAATTAGTACTTGTTTCTTATTGGTTAAAATGGAAAGTAAATACATACATAAACTCACGCCTGTATTCCCCGAAGGGGTAGGCAGAGGTGCATTTCTGCACCCACATTTCGCCAGGTATGTATCAGTCCCACGTAATAGGGGGCGAGCCTATTGCCGTTTTTCGGACACATTTCCAGACTCCGTGCTGTTACTGAGAATTTCCTAATGGAAAAACCCAATAACACTTTGCCCGACCCGGGAATCGAACCCAGGACCTCTAGATCCCACGGCACATACTTGTACCGCGAGACCACGAGGCAGTAAATTTGGTACATTTTTTTATTGCCTTAGTAGGCAGACGAGCAAGCGGTCCGCCTGATGGTAAGCGGTTACCGCCGCCCATGGACTAAAGTAATGCCAGGGGCACAACCCAGCCGCTGCCTACCGTGTGGTGAACACTCTTTTTAAGCCTCGTTTAATTTTCTTTTTTAACAAATACCAAGGTTTTATTTTCTAACCAATACTAATTAATTTGTCTTCCATTTGAATAACCAAAGAAACCATTGATAAAATCTGATAACGTGTTTTAAAGGTAGATCTTTGAACAATAACATCAATGCGTTGATGACAGAGAAGTTCCACAATTTAAATGATGTTTTTACTTTCGTAATGTGTTTTTTTAAATAATGCTCTGAAAATAACTAATAGAGCTCCATAATCTGGGAAGTAATTGTGAAACTTAGAAATGTAGGTCTAAAAATCTGAAAAGATTTTAATGACTAAGAACTAATAAAATCAAAAAACGCAAAATTAAAACAAGTCCAATTCTTCAACTCTTGTATTTCACCCAAAGATCGACTGGTAGAGGACATCTCAGGCATTAAGTCCACCTTTACAATTATTGTACAATAATTATTGTATTTCTCTCTCACTAACCGCAATGGTAAAAAACAGGAATAAGTCAGACCCAGAAGCGAAGGAAAAAGTTTAATCAACAAAAAATCCTCTGAACCCAAAACAATTCAGTGGAAACAATTCACAAATTAAAACTCAAGTCTGCGTTAATTCATCATTAGGCAGACTGATGGGAGTCGACGCCGTCGGTTCGATTCCCGGGCGGAATGAATTTTCTTACAAATTTACATATAAATTTGTTCTCGCCGAGTCTTAACTGTTTGTTATTGGTTTCATTGCAAAAGATCAAAGAATTAACCATTTAACTTTCGGTTTTACGTTTCGTTTCTCAACTTCATCTCGAGTTAAATTAGTTTATTTATTAATACTGACAAAGCTTTTCGAAATCGTTCATACAATTTCAAATACATATAAAGTATAAAAATATATAGACAATTTTCATTTCTTCACTATTACATACACTAAATTGAACACAAAAAATATAATCAGAAACAAAGGAATTGTTTTATTTGTTTTAGCCCCGTGGCGCAGTTGGCTAGACACCAGCTTGCGAAACGAGAGGCCGCGGGTTCGATCCCCGCACCGGGACAAATGTTTGTGTGATCCACAAATATTTGTTTCGGGTCTGGGTGTTTGTGAGACCGAAAAGTCTCTCGTGGTTTCTGATACTCACGACACAGGACTTGTATCCTAGTGTGGGGTCGGAACTATGTATGTGACTGTTGGGTGTATTTATTATTTAATGTTATTTACCATATTTTCTTAACGACACTTTAAACTGTCTCTTTTAGGCGGAATCGAACTTATACTGCTATTATTGTATGTATTAAGATGTTATATAATAAATTATGAAATAAACATATATATCAAACTTCAAATTAATTATTGAAACAGTGAGATCATTACTGAATATATCTACAAACCTACAAAGGAGCCGAGCACAGGAATCGAGGAGCCGTCCAATACTGCGTCCTCTGATCATGTTGACTCGTTCTTTCACCTGTGTTTGTTCCCCCCGCGCCCCGCACCGCCCCTCACTGTCAATTCAGTACAAAAATCCAATTCCTTTTACGTTACAAGTTGGCTCATTTCGTTTGTTACAATCTATATATGGATGTCTGTCGCGGATGTGTGTGACAGGCCCCGGGCTATTGCGAGTCCCCTGATTATTGAGAACGTCTCTATATTATACAGGGCTGCTGTGAAGGATTTCTTGTCTACTTTACGTAGTTCTTTGTTTTCTAGATCTAATAGATTGGTAATGAGATTAATGAGAATACTGTCGTGGATCGTACATCCTGAGAATTATGGGATAGTTTGTATGTTTTGTTGGAAACTCAATAAAACAAAAAATAATTATATATATTTTCTTTTTGGTCTCTGATTTGGTTAGTGGTGGTACTTGCGACTTCAATAGAAGACTCGTTTTAATTACTCCGTCATTCCGACTAAGATTCGAAGAAGTACCTCTGTTCTTTTTGTCATTTGTATTACTGCAATACTCCCAAGAAAGAAGAAGTCGAAGAATAATTGGATTTACTAGTATTGTTGAACACTGTGCAATCTCAGGTATCAGGCGAAAATATGTTGCTTCACAATTTTTCTTTTTTTCTATCCAGTCCAATAATACGAGATTGTATACGTACTTGAACCTGATTGTTTTACTTCTTAATTCACAAAAATAGTAGATCCAAGTTCTAAACCTCAAGAATAATATATTCATGTGTAATAAAGTAGCAACCCTGGCCGACAGAGCGAGAGGGTTAACGCGTAGAATTTAAATTCATATAACGCTGTTTTAGGATAATAAAAGCATTGAATAAGCAACTAGATGAGATTGGGGATTGATTCCGTTCCCGGGTCCCGCTACGCACGGCGCCCACTCGGCAATACTAAACGGGCTTGTCTGTGTGTTAGTGTTTTCATCTGTTTGGACTGCGATAGGATTGCTGATGGCTTAGTTTAGCATTTTGTTTGCAAGGGTATTTGTTGGGTGTTTCAGGTCACACAGCTATTGGAATATTAAATCAGAAATGAGTAAATAGCCTGTAGGAAAAGTCTTTTATACCTTTAATGAGGGAGGTGGTCTTATCGCGGCTATAACGCATTTTTTTGTGATCACAAATAGTTTTGTGACACCGATAAGTATCTCGCTTTTACTGATACGAATGACATCAGAATAGAAAATTGTAAACTAATTAAAAAACTTGGCGATGTAATCTTGAGATATTTTTAATGCGTTTTTTTTCATTCTGTTCGTCGATTTGGCTATCGAATGTATCATCCAATAATTCAGTCTAATTTTAGGTAAACTACGCCAAAAAACAGTTCATGTCATTGTTTATCGATGAATAAAATATTTTTGACCACAAATAGCAGAGTAAAGACCTCCCTTACAGTGATGACAGTAAAGCAGCTTTAAGCAGGTTACACGTGCCTCCTAACTAGGCTGAGGCTGATTAAACAAAATGTCGGCAAAGTTTCGCGTACTCGCAAACACTCCTGTTTGCCGAGTCACGGACATTTTGCTAAGCAAATAATGTCTTGTGTCGCGTCTCATTGATTTGCGATATCTTATTCATGGGCAAATATGAAATTGGGTGGACTGTTAGTTCCATAATAAATTTGCTTGTTTTGCTTCACTAGATCGATAACTGAGAAGCCAGCATCAAAAAAATGATGAAACATGATGACTTGTTAAATTTTTATTGTAATGAAAAAGCGCAAAAAAAAATCAACCGATGATGTTAATCTTTGATACCGACTTAAATGGGCTTCTAGGAAAGGAATAGGCTTATTTTTTTTATAAATTGCACTCGAAGCGGTGCCGAACTGCTAGTATAACATAAATTCTCCATCAGACTTAAGCTGATCCTTTTACTGTTATTAATTAAATTACCTACAAACACATATAAACATAATGGCGTTGCATTTCATTTCTCGTATCGCAGATTCCGAGTCGAGTCTCGATAATAAAGATCCCTGCCGGTACATGTACGAATCGTCGGGATTCTAACGAAGGCATCGCCTGTATTCGACAGACCCATGCAGGGTTGGCAAGATTCACCAAATGTAGGTAATATATTTGGATTTCCAAACGGATAAAACTTAGTGACCTTCAAGAAAAGAGCCTATATTTTCCTCAAAGGCCGGCAGCACACCGATGATTCTTCTGGTATTGTAGGTGTTCATGGGCGTAGTTCAACACTTAATATCAGGTGAATCACTTGCTCGTTTGCCTCTTTTACCATAAAAAAAATGATAAATAGTGGACAGAGACGTTTAAAAAGTATTAGGAAAGATTTGAAGAAATTTTTATAGCTATTTTCACTTTAAATTTTTTAAACAACAACTTTAATTGAAGTAGGACTAGTGTTTAGAATCAAAATGTAAAGACAAGTCTTTTGTTTGATAATTTGTCCCAACAATGCAATCTTAATATATCATTTGGTCATTTAATGACATTTTAATTTCCATATACCATAGAGTTAATTATTTGTGTGATCTTCCAACGAATCCTTAGCTTCTGAGTCATGCTTCTGTGTTCAGTAGAACATATTTTCATAATTATTTTGTGACTTGAACATAAAAACCACATATTAAATCGATTTAACATTAGATTATATCTGAACCAACTTGACAACCCTGTCTTAAAGGGTGTAGAAAGAAGGAGGTTCAAACCTGCGTTGGACACGATCCGGTCGTCTAACGAATCGTCCTTACAAATCTATGGATCTGAGTTTTTGACCTTTCAAATATTTCCTATTTTTATTTCATAAATTGCATGCAGAAGTCAGTTTGCTAATGAGTTTTTGCCTATATCGATAGTTGACGCTGTTGGTAAGATAACTGTCAACTGTGAAATCAAATGCAGCAATCGAGACATATCTTTATGAGATCGGAATGTCTACAAAACCTTAAAGACTTTGTTTGAAATTTTCAATTACGTAAATCAATGTCGCGTGTGTTAGTATAGTATAGTATAGTGTTAGTATTATTAAAAAAAAAAACATATTTGTGGCAACTTGCGGGTTTGATGAATTGAGTTAAGAATGATGAATCGAATTTGTACCAGCAACACTTTATATTTTTCTATATCTTTAATATTTATTATAAAAAAAAATCATGACACGGTCAACGGCTGATAAAATGTAAAAAATATGAAGTTAACTTAAAAATGTCCAGTATGCGCCGTCCATTACCGGTTCATTTACCTCATTAATTATCAAAAAATTTGACGTCACCTACGCACTTTAAAAATAAATTCGTATAAAGCCTTTTTAAAGTCCATCCGGTGACATTTCGGTACAGTTTATCAGTTTTGGTATATACATTTGAAGTTTTTATCGCGGGGACACACGAAATGTCGAGGCAGCCTTGCCTACGCAAATGGCTTTTACTAACTTCTTAAAACACAGATAAAACCTTAAACTGTGAATGACGTCAAGTAATTATCGTGATTTAAGAACAATTATTCACGCTCTTTTAGCTAAGTAAATACAATTGTAGTCAACATAAAGACTAGCCGTTTTTTTTTCTTAATCATGCGTACCTACTAGCAACCGGCTCTGGTAACAAATGTTCGCTGTTTACCCAGATATGTCACCATATTCTGGAATAACAGACCATTTACTTGCCTAAATCATCGTTTGCAGCGATAGACCATCATTAGTTGGTTTGATCTCAAAGACAATTTATAACATTTAAAATTCCACGAGAGCCATTTTGGCCTCACAACACTAACTCGCAAACATTTGAAGACTCCACAAAAAATTGTCCCGACGTGGCGGACATAGAATAGTAAGACGTTCATCTTGGTATTAGACTCATACATCTTCAAGAGATTGTTATCATTCTCAAGGCAATAGCAAACTCCGTAATGAACTTAAAGCCACTTCCACGCGTAAAGGATCGCCTCTGTATGTTATAATGCGAACTCATTTTTTCTTTCACAACTCCGGGGGAAAACTTGGTGGGACTGTTTTAATTCTGCAATGTGTTTCGTCGCCCTTTGTTGCTTCCAAACTTTCCTTTTTCTTTTAATTTTATTAAGGCGTTCTGGCCTTGGTTACACGCGCCGACACGACAACGGAACCGTCACGTCATTTTATAAGTGCTAATAAAATATAAATGTAAGCGTTGGAATGGAATCGTGTTTTGTGGTAATTATTTCTTTTTTGGATTTAAGTAAAATACCTTTGCTGATAATTGGTTCCATTTTACAATACGAGAAAGACTTGTGCGTATGGCATACATTAGTTATTAGTGCTTGAGATACCTTATACCTACTCCATAAGCATTTCGTATGTCTTGCAGTAGTAATTACTACGATTTTTGTTGCTGTCAGAATCTTAAAGCAGTTCAGTGATTCCGAAAAATTGATGATTACTGAAGTACATAAAAAACATAGCTTGACATGTCTTTTTGTTATCAGAATACTTTGTAAAACAATAACCCTTTATCAATATTATTCATGGTTACAAAAGAGATATAAAACATCTTTATCGTATCCAAATATCGTGAGGACAAAAAGTCCGTTGGAACAAAGCAAATGCTCACTTTGAAAATGAATTAGACCATCTGATTTCGTTATTTTTATTCAGTGCAAAAGTTTCTATTGCTTTTTGTTTTGTGAGCATCCACCATTCACATAATGTTAGGATGAAGTCTTTTATATTAAGAGATGTTTATCTAACAGATTCATTTGAATACTTTTGTTCTGTTATCGGTAGAACGGCCAGTTGTTTCTTGGGAAACTGATTATAAAGAGCCACTCGCAAACTCTAGCTTTATGCGTCTAGTGTTGTTTTTATTGTTGCTATTGTATCTCCAATTAAAAGTTGGAAACCAATTTATTTTTTTATTGCATTTCCATTTGTTTCAACCCTATCTTTTATGAGTCGAGAGCGTCTAGTTGTATGGCTTTTGGAATCGGTTTTGAAACCACATAAAACGGTGTAGTTTCGTTCAATTAACACTACGTTCATTGAAAGTGTTATTGAATACATAAGAATCTTACACTAGCTCCTGCCTTAACCCCTTACTGCATCATGGTACATATATGAACCAACCGATATTTTGGCTTATATTTCACAATTGAATACATATTTCATCGTTTTCTGCATCATGTGTCTTAAATATTTGTAACGTAGAAGTGTATGCGAAATCGGTTTAATGCTTGCTGTGTGTGGCCAGTCGAATTAAAATTTATGTCGAAGTTTTCTTAACAAAAATGTAAAGTTAGTTTATGTTTGAATGACAAGAGAAATTGTTTCCATCTGTTCCATACATTGTAACTCTGTTTAAATAATAATGTTAGAATTTGCCTTAAAAATTATGTTATTCTTTTTCATTTCATGCCATATTAGGACCAAACCAAAATCATTGAATATTTTAATAAAAAATACGTGTATTTTTATTTATTATTTTCTATCGCATATATTCTTTTCGACTCAAAACAAAAAATCATGCAGTAAGGGGTTAAGGATATTTTTCAATCTCGGGAACGATTTATTAATTAATTATGAAGAGTAGCCGCCTATGCATTATTCTGTTCTCATTGCAATGTATCTGTATGTATAGCTTCATGATCATCGGTACTTGTATATTATACTGTAAAAGGATATTAAGATAGTGACTGATGTTTTCAATTAGAAAATTTTGAGCAGTGTTCTCTTAAGTGGGACCCATTAGCACGCAAAGCGCTGGTCTAGAGGTACAGTTCTACTTCCTTTCACGGACATGTATTGAGTACTCTATACTTCAAAGCAGTACAAACTGCAGCACAAGAGGCGATCCGCTGGCGACCGAGCATCGGCGGCTCAGAAAGAATCCCTTTGTTCGCGTTTCGTTCCTTCGGCATTACTTCTGCCAGATCCATTTCAGACGGAACTCGCTGTAATACACTACTTTGATTTGTAATTGTGGGAATATTTGGGTAAACCAAACGGTATAGTGATAAAAATCGTATATTATATCATCATCAGCCCATATACGTCCCACTGCTGGGCACGGGCCTCATCTACAACTGTAAGGGAAATCCCTAAGAACTTTTAGGTGTGCAGGTTTCATCACGATGTTTTCCTTCACCGTTAAAGTGCGTGATAATTCATTGTGAATACACACATAACTTCGAAAATCGAAAATAAAATCGAAATCTTATATTAAATATTATTTTAAAATCGTATATTAGATGTAAAGACTGCCATAGCTGCACACGCTAGTCAAACTCTTCGCGTTTTGGGATCAGTCGGTATATTTATTCGCTTCGAAGAGCCGCATAAAAGTGTATGCTAAAGGAACGTTGTAGGTAATGATTTCTTGCCAGCCGATTATAATTGTTGCGTCTGTTATAAACAGGCCAAATTATTAACAGCTAAATATGTACCAACGTCCGAACTAAATACATTTTACAATTTTCAAATCCGAGTAAATCAAACATTTATTCAATCTTGTTAAAAACGCTCATTACTAAAATTTCTTTAACACATAACTTAAAAAAACTGTATATAAACAAAAAAAAACATCAAATTTTTGTAAAACATACAGATTGTGTATTTTGTAAAAACTTTTAGCAATTATAATTTAACATTACCCTACATACTGGCTTACTGTATAATATAACATCAAATAAAGTATTGTTAAGGAATTCATCACTTACATTGAATATGTTATCTAGTAAAAGCTGCAACGCCTGTATATTTACGCGAGCCACTTGATGGATTGTCCCGAGCCGCCCTCCCAATACTCCACGTGCTATATCTTGCATTATAATCTTCCTTTTTAAGGCATAAGTGAGGAAATAACTAGATGAAAACAAAATTGATAACTGGTATGAACGTTTCCTTGAAAGAAGAACTCGAATTGGTAATTTCAAGGAGTCTTAAAGTATGTGGAACAGTTTTGTCTGGAGATCATTTGAAGTTTACATTTCTAAAGGGTTATCTACAGGTTTTTAGGAAATGTTTTTCTACTTAGTTAAGTATGTATTATAATAAAAAAAGACTGCTGACTATCTGGCACTAACTTGCCAAATTTGAATTAGAATTAATTGCTTTAAATATTATTTTAGCTGTATTTGTTTTGTGTATATTGTATAATTTTATTTTTTTTGTGTATTGTGTATAATGTATATTTTTTGTGTGTGGTTTGTGCACAACTAATCAATGTAAGCGCGATGGTGTATACTGTAAGCTTGTGTTGTAATTTTAATCTAAATAAATAAATACAATACCACTAGAATGTGGCTGGTTATAACCAACGAAAGAGGCAAAAGTGATCGATGAACGCATCAAAATTACACAAACCTTCGTTAGGAGTTAAATTATGATACAACTGTCCAAATCACCTGTACAAGGCATTCATAATTACAAAACAGACAGTATCCAAAACCGTGGATTTTAATTGAAGTGCGCCGTTTACTGGACACGTCAGCGGTAAAGTTATAATTAACGGGTAGCCAATTTGGGTCTCGGATAATTTAGGAACTGCCCGGGACCCGAGTGTGGAGCGGAGACTTTCAGGGGATGATTTTCTAGAGATTTTTGGGGGACTATGAGAAAATTAATTGAATATTATATTCGGGTCTTTTAGGCCTTCGTTTAATGTGCTGAGACTTGATGACCTTTTTATATTTAATCGACTTTGTCTTTTGTAATTGTAAAACTAAATTTGAATATTTAAATTGACATTTGGTTTGTTCAGTTAAAAATAGTTCAGCAAGGGACTTGTCAAGGGGCGGGGGCTGTAGCCACGTGATTTCACAACTACTCCTAATGTTATAATATTTAAATTATGTAATCTAAAATATTAGAAATAAAATTAAAAATGACTATTGCACGACTTAGTTTTCACCATACGTGACGAAAGCAAAAAAAAACATGACAATTTATATAACAATAATGCGCCTTACGCATTTTCGATCAGGGTCATCGGTCATCAACGCGAGTTCAATATTTTTTACCCATCCCAAAAAAATGCACAGTACAAAAAAATACACTAAAGAAGTTTTCATTTTAAAAATTATTTAAATATAAAAATACGACCGAAACGATTTTTTTTAAAGTCGTTTAAAATGATAATCACTTTACCAAATAAAAAAAACAAATTACATTTATCGTCCACAAGTGGGCAGTTGGACCTGTAACTTCCCGAGGGCCGCATGTAAATCACATTCTTTCAGGGGTAGTGCATGGAATTCAGGCTATAAATTAACATCCCTGGGCCTCAGGTGGGGTTGCACATAAATTAGCTCCGGAGCGCTACATTTCAATTGCTGATTAGTAGAATTAGTACTGTTACATTAGGTACGTGTTTATTGTATGTAATACTAGTTCGAATCCTTGATAGATAAGTTAAAAATTTTGAGATCAGTATGTAACGGTGTATTAGTAGTAGTGATAGCCTCGAGGTTTAGACGCGCGCGCTGTTGAGATCGGCGATCGCGGGATCACACCCCAGGCTAATACGTCTGACTTTGTCGAAGTTATCTGTCTTTTCAATGAAATGTCAGTACTTTAACGGTGAAAGAAAACAACGTGAGGAAACATGCATACATAAGCTATTACAGACTCGTAGGTAAGATGTCTTCACACAAACAGATATGATATGACGTCAGGAAAAACTGAAGGGTAGAAAAAATTGTGAAGTATGTCAATTTCACCAACTCAAACTCGGTCTGCGTCGTGGGCTAC
The DNA here is from genome assembly GCA_907164795.1 of Hemaris fuciformis. Lineage (NCBI taxonomy): Eukaryota > Metazoa > Arthropoda > Insecta > Lepidoptera > Sphingidae > Hemaris > Hemaris fuciformis. Next base: position 15,444,841 of record OU015438.1, on the reverse strand, counting down.
GGCCAATCCTCCAGCATAGAAAAGACTTTTGTTAAGTTACTTAGCTACATGACATTTTTTCAAAAATAAATAGGTCCAGAGGTGTGTGCCTGGGGTTTGAACCTGCGACCGTCGAGATTCTCGACCGCGCGCCTAAACCTCGAGGCCATCACAGCTGCTGCTGTGTGTATTCACAATGAATTATCACTTGCTTTAACGGTGAAGGAAAACATCGTGATGAAACCTGCACACCTAAAAAAAAAAAAAAAAAAGTTCTTAGGAATTTCTTAGGTGTGTAGTCCGCCAACCCGCACTAGGCCAACGTGGTGGACTAAGGCCTAAACCCTCTCAATTGTAGAGGAGGCCCGTGCCCAGCAGTGGGACGTATTTGGGCTGATGATGATGATGATGATGAAATAGGTCCATATAAATATTCGATAATTTTGAAGTCGATTTAAATGTATTCACAACACATAAATCTGGTATCGATTCAATAAAACACACTTGATGTATCGTTAGGACTACGTGTTGGGGGTACTTAACACGTGCAATTAATCAGAGTGGCCATTAAACTTGTTCATAGGACCTCTGCACAGCGCATCACAACTCTCGGACGGTGTGGCGTCCCTTTGCACGTTTCAAACTTAGACGGTTTACCTACTGGTCTAAGGTATAAGAGTTTGGTTGTATCTACTCCCTAGTAAATAGTTGGACACTTGGTTATAAAATCATGGTTAAATACAGAAGAAAAACAAAAAAGTTGCATTAAGCGATTTCTACTATACTTTACACAAGGTTTGTACTACATATTTTTTTTCAAAATCATTAATGTCCACAAATATTTGCATCGGTATGGTAAAGTACCATACCGATTACCATTAAATATTTTGTTTCTTATATGACGAATAACGATTAGGAGAAGACAAGTATACATCTTTTTTACTTAAACCTTGCCCATCCAGACTATTCATCAATCAATCATAAACGACTATTGTTGGAAGCGCGCCAGAATCAATGTATTTAAAGGCAGGGTAGAGCCTATAGCACTTTTGACTTTTCAAATAAGTGTTAGTAAAGAAGTACATACGGATTGACTTTAATTGCACCTGAAATTATGTCAGGTGTATCATGTTTGTGACGTCACAGCCACATAGTTTCACTCCGCCGTCGCCTTCACCATCAACCAACTAAAGCGAGTCAAAGGGTGTTCTGCACCACGAGCCATCCTGCGGCGCTTGCCCACTTGATTTATCCGACCGCAAACTAGGCGCCTGCCGTATTTATTGCCAGAATAACCCTATTAATTCTCCAAGAGAGACTTTGAACTTGGGACTCTGTGCTCCTGCCCCTAATCCTTGCACTGCGGCCAGTTAGACCGTCTGTAATGACGGAGGGTTGACTCCAATTGTTTTATTGTGCAACGCCCCGGGCGGGGGTTAGATAAAACTTGTGATTAATCGTCCGCCGGGGTCGAAGGTACCTGTATGTGTGGAAGGGTAATCGCTGGAGTCTAAAGCCATTTTTCGGGTTGGATTGGGTAAATACGGTTTTAAATGTCACCCTAGGAGGGTTCGAGTTGTGTTCGGATTAAGCAGAGGAGGGCGTAAGAATTATAAATGTGTGTAATTATTTATTTAATATGTTATTACGTCTAACAAACTCAGTATTAGATACCCCAAACATTATAAATTTGAGAGTATTAATAACTATTAGTTGGCTAGCTTGCGAAACGAGATGCCGCGGGTTCGATTCCCGCACCGATACAAATGTTTGTGTGCTCCACAAACATTTGTTTCGGGTCTGAATGTTTGTGAGACCGAAAAGTCTCTCGTAGTTTCTGATAGGTACTCACAACACAGAACTTGTATTTTAGTGTTGGGTCAGAACTATGTATGTATAGAACTATATAATTCCAATCTCTAAAAGCCATATTAAAGCATTATCTCGTACTTTCACTAAGGCTGTTTTGAAATTAAAGTATTGCTCCCATTGCAAATACTTAAGAAAATTCAAGATTTTCTACATCCTTCTAGTGCCTGTTTTCAGTGGCATTGGTCTGTAATTCGTCCTCATACATCAGCAGGTAAACTTCCCCTGTATAGATTACATCACCATTCGCAAAACACCATCAAATATAAACTATTAACACCGATTCATAATTCCATTTGCGACCAACAAATAACCGAATGAAGTGAATTATTCAGCGTTGGTGACCATCAATCGTGGTCGAAGCCGCCATTAATATTAGTTTCGACGAAATATGGCAGACATTATCAATTCGTAATCTAAACAAAGCGGCGCGCCCTGTGCCCTCATTAGCACACGAGATTATTTTCCGGTGGGTAGACAGGTACGTAATTAGATTAACCGTCGGGGGTCTCGACCACCCATATCTATGGAAATTGTGTAATACAATACTCTATAGTGTGTTTCCTGTTCGGTCCGATAACAGTGCTCACTTAATTGTGTATTTTGTTAAATAGTTTCGTTGTGTTGTTAATTTGTTTCTAATCATAACTTATACAATTTATCCTCTCTGTTAATAAATACATATTTCGATATTTAAATTCTCGTTTTCAAATTAGTATATGATAATTAATCTGGAGATGTGTCAGTTTCTCCAATTTAAGAGTTGCTCTAATTGGGAAAATTTTGTCTTTGTGTGGTAAAGTATTTCTCGATTGGAAAAGAGCAAGCGTTTCTTACCCGTTCTTCTTTAGTGATGACTGGCTACCGAACAGGATTTTAAACTACATTTTGTAATGACTGAATCTAAGTGATATATTTGACATTTTATAGATTCAGCTAAAAGATAAACAAAATAACTTAAAATGCAGTACACTGAAATTTCTCGCTCATGTTGCAAATTGAAATGCTTAATATGTCAAAAGCAAAACACACTGCTCGGGAAAAGTTAGTGTAATATTTGCTACCCATAAATTGATTTCCAATAATTAGGGCGCGCCTGACAGCGCCTAATTCCGCGCCTGCAGTGAATAGACATTGAGCTGATTATTTATTAGCGAAACGACGGGCGTTTCCTCCAATCGCGGATGTGACCGCGGCCTTATTCAATTTGATTCATTGCTCTAATGCGGACCGGTCACGCGAATGACTGACCGAAAAATTCGGTGCGCCTGAAGGATGAGGTCGGCGTGGCGCGATACACGAGCGAATAAATCGCTGCGATTTTAAATCGGAACAAATGACAGTCTTGAAGTCGTACGAGGTACGTTTTAATTGATATGGAATCAAAACATCCCCGTGGCGTAGTTGGCTAGATACTATACTAGCTTGCGAAACGAGAGGCCGCAGGTTCGATCCCCGCACCGAGACAAATGCTTGTGTGATCCACAAATATTTGTTTCGGGTCTGGGTGTTTGTGAGACCGAAAAGTCTCGTAGTTTCTGATACCTACGACATAGGACTTGTATCCTAGTGTGGGGTCAAAACTATGTGTGTGACGGTTGGGTGTATTTATTTATACATAAAAAAAGTGTTTTTATACAATCAATTGTCTGTCATTGTAAAGCTATGGCAGCTTAAACATGAGCTGAATAGTGCAATGATGAAAAAATCTAAATATACAAGTCTTGTATTAAGGGTATCAATTTACTCTTTTCCATCTCTTCACAGGCACACCCAAAATATTGCTTTTTTTTTCCAAAATTAATTTGTATTAGTGCAAAGGTACATGTAACCACTTCCGCAGAGGACTATCGTAAACAGATGACTTGTCTACGAATCGAGGTTAACCGTTGTAAGTCGCCCGTCTGCCCGCCCAGTCGTAACTACCAATTTTCCCAAAGCATTCCCCCATAGAATTCGATTCTACGCCAGCGACTTGGCCTTTTTACGAGCTACACCTTGATGTATTTAATGCCTTATGCCCTATTACAACGATATAGCAACGTCATAATAGTAAAAGCCACGAGGTAATCGACTCGAACTATGTATGACATAGACAAGCTTTTATTGCAGGATTTCCACATCCATTTTACAGGCAACCACTAAAATATATTTATTCCCTCAGTCCTATTCTTTTATTTCTTACACATACTTAACATATTTAGGCGCCTGACATCGATATTATTATACATCAAAATTTCAAATACAAATTAATTGATAAAAGTAATTTTGAATAATTCACCAATTGTTGTTAATTTCTTTTCTCTATTTCATCACCACGTCCTTGTATTTACAGGTAAGTACTGTAAATACCATATCTTACTGAAAAGCTTTCCGCACAAAATTACAGACCTAATTCTCACTAGACAAGAATTCAAAATATACACAGGCATTCTGAAATGCCTTCAAAGGGCAGAAGTGACACAAGGCTTTAGATTGAAGGGTCATAGTTATAACCCAAAAAATCCCTTTGACAATTTGGTCACATAACGTTAAGTTTTATCAAAATAAACTGTGTTACAGTGTATGGACATTCTTATCGTGCCCTTTTAGTCAGTATTATGTTAATGCTGTTTTAGAGTTGTTTTAGAGTTTATAAACTATTTGCATAGCCGAATGGCACAGACGATAAAAGGCGCTAGAAAATAAAATTACATTCCTCATACCATGTGATTTAAATAAATAAATACACCCAACAGTCACATACATAGTTCTGACCCCACACTAGGATACAAGTCCTGTGTCGTGGGTATCAGAAACTACGAGAGACTTTTCGGTCTCACAAACACCCAGACCCGAAACAAATATTTGTGGATCACACAAACATTTGTCTCGGTGCGGGGATCGAACCCGCGGCCTCTCGTTTCGCAAGCTGGTGTCTAGCCAACTGCGCCACGGGGCTGTCAATTATGTGTGTAATATTGTTTATAGTCTACTTATAATCGGTTTTAAACAAAAATATTGTATTGTCTTGTGTAATTATCTTCTGTCTGCCTGTATTAATCGAGGTTAGTTTGGACTCCATTTTTAAAAGTTGAAAATCTTCAACAATTCAAAAACGCACTTAATGGATTAAAGATAAAATTTCGACCTTATTTATATTTAGCGATTTCGTGATGTTATTACAACATTCTATACACAACAGTCCATATACGTGCAACTGGTAGGCCTTAGTCCACCACGCTGGCCTAGTGCGGGTTGGTTTTTTACAATATATGTACCTAATTAATGCAGTTTCATTGCTTTAACAAAGCAGAGTGAAAAAAGCCAATAAAATTATGTACTTTGGTATCGGTACGGCAAAAAGTTATGAAAACACTCACAACACTGTACGCAAAACTTAGTTGGAGATTGTTCGCTACTTGATTGCCCCGCAGTCGCAACCAATTGAGGTTAAATTTTACAACAATAGTTGTTCGTCTATTTTCAACTCAGTTTCAAATGCAGTGTGAAAATTGTTTAACAACAACATATACGTCCCTATGACCAAAGCTACAACCATCAAGACAAGCGGCATCCGGCTCGAAGGATCAAAAACACAAATTCCTCCCCGAACCGACTGACACTCGAAAGACAACCGAACCTTAATTACAACGGTTTAATATCGCGAAACCTTTGACGGTGTTAAATGTGGCCTTTATTGCTTTCGTAATAAAGATTTATGTGATGTAACAAAATTAAGTTTTCCAACAGGCGACACCGGCGCCGAGAGGCTCGCGCCGCGCTATGGCAACCGAGCACAGAGCGGCACGGTGCTGCGCCCGTCGCGTTTGGAAATAGGTCAATGCTGCGACAGGATATTACGAAGCCACCATGTCAGAAGCATCCGCGCTTAGTCGCCGGCCAAATGAGAAATTGTAGAGAACAGAGCTGGCGAGAGGACTTGCTTTGTTTTCAAATTCAAAAGTTGATGCATTTTGCGAGCACCAACAGCCGATAGCTTTGTGAGGATTCTTATCCGAGCGGTTGACGGCTTGCGAGTATCCCGGGCGGAATATTTGCGCCTCGTTGTGCTAGTTTTGTTAGGCGATATTAGTAGGGACTTTCTGTGTGCAGCGGAACGGGGATTGTGGGGATCGCGTAGGCCGAGGCGCTTGTAAAGCTATTTGTAGCACATAAACTGTGCAATTACTGCGATGGAATGACGTTAATTCATGGCTTGAAATCTCGAGGCCAGTTCCGTACATATTTGGCTTACGTGGCTACGATTAAAATCTTCATTCTGCTCGCTAGGAAATGTTACGTGTAAATTAATAGTCACAAAAATAATCGCATAAAAACGGTTAGGCGGACCTGACAAGAACTATCATTTTCCTCATTGCATCTATAAAGCCCCAACAGTGAAAGAGTATTCTGTAAAATTATACCTATACATTGATTTCAAATATACGTCGTGCGAGAATCATCATCATCAGCCCATATACGTTCCACTGTTGGGCACGGGCCTCCTCCACAACTGAGAGGGTTTTTAGGGCTCAGTCCACCACGCTGGCCTAGTGACTACACACCTAAGTAATTCCTATGTTTTCCTTCACCGTTAAAGCACGTGCGAGAATTTCCGGGGCAAATCTTCGTTTTTTAATATACCACATAGGCATGTTATAATATAGGTTTTGTAAATAAAAGAGTAAGTAAAAACATATATTATATACTTTAAGGACCATAACAAATAACCCAGTGAAGGCACAGTGAGGTACTTCGCGGTGGAGCGTAAAGGTGTGCCCCCCTCGTGAATGTAACCGACAGTTTTCACAGGAGGCCATTAAGCACGATTTATACGCGTGTTGTTTAGAAATTTACTTTATCGCGTATTTGTAGCGTTGTGTGATTAACATTTCAGCTGTGTATCTTCTCGGATGGTTTATTTAAGAAAAAAAGTGTGTGTGTGTACTTATGTACACGCGTTAGAAGTTATACTTCATACATAAATATATTTTTTCTTAAATAATATAATAATATGTTATAAAATAATATTTTAATAACTTCATGGTGTCGGTTTTTCATGACAGTGTGCGCGCGCATCGTAATAACTTCAATAAGTTTTTTTTTAATAACTTCATGGTGTCGGTTTTTCATGACAGTGTGCGCGCGCATGTCACTGTCACTATTCTACATTCTTATTTAAAACAAACTTTTTCTGAATAACTTTTTGGTGTCGGTGTGCGCGCGCATCGTAAAAAATCACTCTCATCATTTTTCCCTAACGCGCCAAAAGAAGTATAACTTTAAAAACTTCAATGCCAGTTAACTTCCATCTTCATTCCAATGTTTTAATGCTGGCAGGATCAAAACAAGTGATTTGCACAAAATATCGTTTGTATTCACGAAGAATTATCACGTACTTTAACGGTGAAGAAAAACATCGTGATGAAACCTGCACCTCTAAAAATTCTTTGAAATTTCTTAGTTGTGTAGTTGCCAACTAGTATTAGGCGACCGCGTGCCTAAACCTCGAGGCCATCACGACTTCAACATTATGCATTATGCTTTTTAAATGTATAAGATGTAATACATTGGAGCTTCCCCTCTGTTGATTAGCGAGCGCGGCCGCGCGTATACCTTAGTCTCATGATCCGCACAATACTTTTCACGTAAGCCCCAAGATTAATGTATTATCGTGTTGCTCTGGTTTACCCTAATTTATAGACCAAGCTATAAATGGAAGCGTTTAAATACACTTTCTTACTTGTCAATTTATTTTTAATTTCGGTATGCATGTAATTTATTCCGTTCAAATAACGTTTTGTGTTTTAGTAAGCTATAAAAAGTCCAATTAATAAATTAATAAGATTCTTTGGTTTAAACTCTTGGAAATTATTTTTAATTTATACACATAAGTCGTAAGTCTTGTATAAGGGCGCACAGAGAAGCATAGACAACTATGTTCAAAAGTAGGTAAGGTCTTAATATTACTCCACCAAAGGTTACTACACTAGCTCATATCTTTTTGGCATACCTTGCATTCTCTCTAAACCCTTTTTCTACATTCATGAACGTGTAGTTGTCTCACGACATGCTATTTCGCATTATTATCACTTCCACTAATCTAGATTGTAAGATTAAATTATTTTTATATAACTAGAGGGTTCTGAAGCAAAGTATAAAATTGCTTTCTCCTGTACCGTGCCCCACAACCCAAGCTGGAGAAGTCTTTGAAATTAATTGTAAAGTGTGTGTCGCAAACACTCCACGGAATCGCTTTGAAAAATCATCACACGACTGTACCCAGCGGGTTTGATTTATGGTCCCGAAAGTACTTTTAAACTGTTCCCATCATTACAGCAGATATCTCATTCTGAAGATCTCTTGTGTGCACAAAATTTACGTACGTTATCGAATTTTGGATAAAGGTTATTTTGAGGTTCACTTCACCTATTTTTAGTTCTAAAAAATCGTCAAATTTAAATGAAGGCATATTAATAATCAACAATCAATTAGGATCACATTGCACCTGATTAACCTAAAATTTACAAGTTAAAAGACAATGTATGTAAGATTTTTTTCTCTCCTATTTTTACTCATATGTAAATATAGATTTTACGTGCAATGAGGTTAATAATACAAATAAATAAAAAAAATTACCTAACAGTCACATGCATAGTTCTGACCCCACATTAATATATTAATATACGAGTCTTGTGTCGTGGGTATCAGAAACTACGAGAGACCTTTCGGTCTCACAAACACCCAGACCCGAATCAAATATTTGTGGATCTTACAAACATTTGTCTCGGTGCGGGGATTGAACCCGCGGCCTCTCGTTTTGCAAGCTGGTGTCCAGCCAACTGCGCCAAGGGGCTGTCAAACAAACAAAAATAAATAAAATCGTACAAAATATATAAACATATATTAAATAAAAATCAGCGAATGAAATTTGCAAACGCCATAAGCCACAACCCTTCCATTATTACTCGCGACCATGAATATAATTACTGGAGCCCAAATTGCGTCGGTGAGGGAAACCGCCTTGCGGGACAGACCAAATTTCACTTCACACATTGTGTCTTCTGCGTTGTATTAAAATATTTGTATATACGTTGACTTTCGCATTTATTTGTGTAATTTATACGATAAGATGACTAGTACTTGAATTGCAGTCTATCTATTATTATTATATTTTTTTAAACATCCAACAGTCACATATGTACATAGTTCTGATCCCACACTAAGATACAAGTCTTATGTCGTGGGTATCAGAAACTACGTGAGACCTTCTCACAAACACCCAGACCCGAAACAAATATTTGTGGATCACACAAACATTTGTTTCGGTGCGGGGATCGAACCCGCGGCCTCTCGTTTCGCAAGCTGGTGTCTAGCCAACTGCGCCACGGGGCTGTCAGTTCTTCACACAATAAACAATTGAAATCCCGTGACAATTATATCCCCATTCCATTGAGCTAGTGAATAAAATGCATTTCTAATTCTGTCCATTTCTATCAGTGTTATCGGTCCTATTAAAAAGAACCCGTCCTGTTTTCCCTATTTTCCAGCGTGAACGGTAAACTCCCTTCTAAACAGGTTAGCTGTAAAAAAGATTATCGGATTCCCCCGTGTCATGGTATCCCACGCGTCTCAAACACGCAGAAATGCTCGCCTCTTTCAATTAAGCTCGTATTTTTCCTTGCCGTCGTTAATCATTTTAAATTACCATGGAAGAGTTTGTTAAAAATTAAATTTAGCCCCGACACATCCCATCGCGAAGTTGCAGTAACTTTTGTAAAAAATCATTCATCATCGAATTGTTTCGGTCGACACGGACGGGAGCATGGTGGAAATCTCAGTTTTTTACTGTTTTAAGTTATTGGATATCAAGTTTCAAGTAGTGATTACGACCAATAATAGTTAAGTTTGACGATCATTTTAGATACTAGGTATTGATTAAAAAGTCGTGATGGCCTCGAGGTTTGGGCACGCGGTCGAGAATCTCGACAGTCGCAGGTTCAAACCCCAGGCACACACCTCTGACTTTTCGAAGTTATGTGTGTATTCACATAGAATTATCACGTACTTTAACGGTGAAGGAAAACATCGTGATGAAACCTGCACACCTAAAAGTTCTTAGGAATGTCTTAGGTGTGTAGTCCGCCAACCCGCACTAGGCCAGCGTGGTGGACTAAGGTCTAAACCCTCTCAGTTGTAGAGGAGGCCCGTGCCCAGCAGTGGGACGTAAATGGGCTGATGATGATGATGATGATGATTGATTAAAAGAAAAAAAATACCCAAATCAAAGCTCTGCCCCGATTATTTTTCTTTCGCATTTATAGAGACAACTAGATGACAACTAATAGACAGTGATAAAAAAAAGTATTAATAAAGACTGATGTAAAGTACTTAAATCACCAGAATTAAAGACTATATTTGTATTATCCTCTTCTCATATCTTTTTCCTTTATATTCTTCTACGTTGTCATTTAATTACCATTTGAACAAAAATATATTTTCCCTTTAAAATACCAACACTTAAATACCAAATAAAGCACGACTTTATAACTTTGAAATCATCATCATCATCATCATCAGCCCATATTCGTCCCACTGCTGGGCACGGGCCTTCTCTACAACTGAGAGGGTTTAGGCCTTAGTCCACCACGCTGGCCTAGTGCGGGTTGGCGAACTACACACCTAAGAAATTCCTAAGAACTTTTAGGTGTGCAGGTTTTATCACGATGTTTTCCTTCACCGTTAAAGCAAGTGATGATTCATTGTGAATACACACATAACTTCGAAAAGTCAGAGGTGTGTGCCTGGGACGCGAACCTGCGACCGCCGAAATTCTCGACCGCGCGCCTAAACCTCGAGGCCATCACTGCTTAAGTTTGAAAACATTTACCAAATCAAAACTCACCAAGTAAAGGATAAAATCAGTACAAACTCCTGGAAAGAGTGAGGTCATTCAGTGTTAGTATTCAGGCATCGCGCGGCCGTGTCAACCCCGAGACAATTGGCCCGGCCTCCGCATGACCAGCAACTTCAGCACTTCATTACAGAGCCATCCGTATCCCAATTTTCGGTGCCAAAAGTAATGCTCATAATTTTTGACCAATGGTTCGTACGGGTCGGTGCCGGGCAAAAATTGGGCCACGTAATGTTGTTCACCCGGATATATTTCAAAAGTTTTAGTTTGGATAATGCGGGTAGGAATTGATGTGTATTTTTATGTTTATGTGTCGTATGTTTGCTAAGGGTGTTTTGGCCGTTCCAATTCTATAACAAGTTCTGCTGTTATGGCATTAGTTAATGATTGATAACATCTTACCAAATCAACCTAAACAAAAAAATACATCAATACCCACACGATGACAGTTGTATTTTAAATTTATTTTTTATTTATTTATTTTATTTGTACAGTTACATATTTACATACTTATTAGGTATCCTACGGTCTCTGCACTAAGCATGGCTTGTATCGCAGAGACAGTAAAATAGTGCGGATACGTTACATACATTTCATATCCGACCCAAGATCGCAAGCAGGTACAATGCCACATAATGAGTATCTTAGTGCCGTTTTTGGGGCAAATTTATATTAAAAAGATCCTAATGAAAAACCCCTATACTATACTATATGTATCTTGGAACCGAAGCCTACTAAATCTTCGATCAACATGACTGGGTCTGGTCTGGGTGCTGAAAGGGATATACATATATTTATACTATTTACGACCTTTGATTACTATCCCTGCCATTTGGCTGCATTCACATTTGCGCTAAACAACCCCTTAGAAGTATATTGCGAATTTAAATCCGTATTTAAATAGAACGTACCTTTGATTGCGATGCTGTAAGCTCGTTAACAACCTTATATCCCCCAGAGCCTTAACACCGGGTAATAAAGTTGAAAATCGCTCGGTGACCGCTGATTTACAGCCCACTCAACCCTTCCCTAATAAAAGGATGGAAGTGATTTTTTGTTGTTTCTCATTCATCGTTTGATATGATAATTTGGGGGATACGAGTACGTGTGGTGGCATTAGGGAGACGGATTTGTCTGTACAAAAGTGCTTTTAGTAAATAGTGTGGTAATTATGTTAGCGGTTGAAAGCTGCTTCTTCGTTTTGATCTATGTTGTTTAAAATGTAGATGGCCTTGACAATATGTTTCATATTGCCGTCAAACAAGTATAGAGAATAAAATTCAGCGAAAATCGACGAGCAAAACATGTGAGAGATAAGGGTTTTATAATTACTATTCAGTACTTCATATTAACTAAGTGCAGTTTCTTTATCATTTTCCATAGCGAATGCTACAGTGCCCTAATAAACAAATACTCCAATTCTTCATTGAGCAACAATTGAAGCAGAAATGAGCCAATATCAGCCCACTGCCGGCCAATAAAAACCTCGTTAATCCAAGAAAAGCAAACTTCCATTACGCGAACAAATTAGCAAGTAGGTCTGCTGAAAAAATAAACACCGCTCTGCGTTTTAATTGTAAATTGAATTAAAATTTGGAAATCAACTTAGACGGTTCGGTGGAATTTGGCAGTAACGAGCCGCAAGGGCGACCCTCGCGAGCCGAACACGGCTTTTGATTAACCGACAAAAAAAATTATACCCGTAATTAATGGGAGCCGTGTTATGTTTTTTTTTTCAATATTTGTGTCAGAAAAATGTTCGTTGATTTTTGATGGTAATCAGCGTGTTTCTAATCTCCAACCTTCCCAACCGACTAAATGTTATCATACTTTCCAAAAATTACATCCATAAAATTTTATAGATGTATAAATTAGTGTTTGGAAATTCATAACTCAATCGCGCAAAACTGTCCAAACGGATATTGACGATGTTTAGCATAAGGATAGTTTATAAACTTGATTACCTCATTGGGACTTTTATTAACCGTTTCGTTGGCCTTGCAACATAGCACGGAATGCAATAGAATAGGATTAGAATAATAATCTTTATTTATCACAAAATACACATATCACATTTTCTTATATCTTTACTTTTATACATTTACATTTATATTTTGCGCATAAATATTTGCTATTTTCAAATGATTGCCCCAAACTAGGCTAAGCCTGTATCTTGGGGACCAACATAAATTAATTTTGTAATTGGATTGTCGTACAAATAAAAGCAAATTATTAAACAAACTAATCGGTACTTATATCAACTATTACACTTTTGAGAAAAACATTTAAGATAATATTCAAATTTGTTTAAAATCCTTAAACTAACAATAAAACAATAAGAACTTGAGCATTATTATTATAACTTACTCACTATTAAACAAACTAATAACAGAACTATTACACTTTTGAGGAAAAAACATTTAAAATAAAATTCAATCTTTTTAAAAATATTAATACTAAACATTAAAACAACAGAAACTTGAGCATCATTATTACAACTTACTCACTATTAAACAAACTAACAACAACTATTACACTTTTGAGGAAAAACATTTAAAATAATATTCAATCTTAATTAAAAGCCTTAATTAAAATGGAGATGTGTTGCTGCGTTTTTATTGTTTTATTTATTTATTTTCCATTACAAATTTCTTAGTAGTAGCATATTAGACTATGCTTGATAACCGATATAATTAACCCAAATATACTATAATACTATATTAGCAGTAGCGGTATAAAATATGCATTGATACAGGCGTGATAGTTTTTAAATATGACGACTTATTAACTGTTATTAATAATTAACTTATTAACTTTTATACACTCAAGCATTTCCATTTCCCTCTAGACCAAATCCTGAGCAATATAGATAAAACTAGGGCAGAAGCTAGTAAATATAAATACACTGAAAGTTACACTCTTAGTCACAGACTCACAGTAAAAGTAAAATGAAACTTAGTTTAACTAGACAAGTAAGACTTTTGAAGTCACGCGTATATTCGTAATTACTTTTAACATATGCTTTACTATATGAGATAACATTCTAAGAATCCGCTGCAAAATGCTACTTTTGAATTTACGTTGTAGTCAACGTAACAAAGTATCATAACTTTTAAATTATGCACTGGAGATATCAAAAAGCTTTTTAGAGAAGCTCATTAAATAAGAAATTTTAAAGTGACATTAAATCATAACAAAACCAATTATTAACTTTAATTTATTACCGTAAATACATTGGCAATAACAAATTATGTAGTCTTTTAAACCAGCAGAATTTGTACATAATTTTAATTATTAATTTTCAAAACAAAATCAGTCATTAAAATATGCATCTTAACGTCAATATCACAAGAGTCATCTTCCCTTACATCGATGCTGTAGTACCACATCCAACACTAATTAAGAATAAAACCACACTCAAAAGACTAGGTCATGGTTAATTAAGCCCCAACTAATAAACCCGAAACTTCCTTTATAACATCTTTAGAACGCGGCACTATATCAAAAATCATCCGGTAGAACATTTCGCCTTCCCCCGTTAATAAGTTCGTCAGAATGTTCCAGATATCAGCGCACTCTTCGAATAGCCTCACTTCTTAATGAAATTTTCGGATTACGACTTGGCATTTTCATCTGTCTCTTGCGCACTCCAGTGCTTCTTACATAACTCCATCCCTTTCTCCATGTAAAGGTGCAGTACCAACTTTTATGCGAAATTTATTCATAACGCTGTAATTTATCCGAGCCAAGTAAAACGCTCGGTAATGGCGGGCGGGGGAGGAGGGGTAATGTTTTCTATTATTATTCGTCAGTTCAGCTTTAATCTTGGAAATTTTCGTGGGCTATCATTTTGTGCAAATAGGGGAATTTGATGAGTGATATTATGCGATACGTTCCAATGTAAAACGCAAAAATTACAAATCTCAAAACAAAAATCAGTTGAAATACATAGAAAATGCAACATGTTTTCAATAGAATGTATGTCAATGACCGCAAACACAAAAGCCAGGTTAGAGCAACAACAAACAATCACATAGCAACATTCTGCTTTAAACCCACAAAGCTGCACTCGAGCCTCACGGAACGTCCAAAGCGTTTTCCCCAACACCCATTATATTATCACGCTGCGCTAACCAGACATCTTTGAAAATTATCCCAAGAAACGTAAATCTTTGGCAGCCAGTCGTCTATAAATATATAACGATCTCGCCGCCGGTGGTGAATGCGTTTCGCCGTTTGGGACAATGTTGAAGTTTTTAGACGAATTTGTGCCGCTTTCTGGGGTTGTTTTGCATGGTGGATTTAATGTTTTGAGTGGTTCACAAGACTTCTTTAAGAATTTTGAGGATCTCAACTTTAAATGTTGTGTATGTTGAAAGGATTTTATGTTAAAGTTTGATTGAAGCATTATTGCTGGTATAAAAAAGCAGTAGATATAATATAGAGTTTTATATTACCAACTTGACATTTAGTACCAAACTTATATCATAAGCTAGTCATCCACTTCTGGATCTCGCCTCCTTTAGAAACCTAAATTGTTGCAATCAGTCACAATTGCCTTTGTTCTGTAACTACCGGTAATATTTTTATTAAATTAAAATCAAATTTTAAATTCTATGAAAATTATTCTCTTTATTATTGGTAAATTGATTTATGCAAATGAAAACAAATTTTACATTTACCGCGATTCCTACTCCGAGCCTAGCTTATCGCTAGCTGTAAAATTACCGGTATCGGTGCAGTAAATTTTTGGATGCGCTATAAAAACAAATGATGCTGATTTGTATACGCCTGATAAATATAAATAAACTAAAACATAACAAAGTACCACCTACTCAACATAATGGCGAGTACATTTTAAATGAGCACACTATAACAACATTATAAATAGCCATAAAATTTTCAGTACCCCATAATTACCGGAGCGGTTGTTCCGTGACTCGCCGTGATAAAATCCACAAAATGATAAAAATGCTCGCGGCCCCTAACAAGATCCAACAAAGTAAACTTTAATTTATATTCGTTATTAGTTACAAGTACTTTTTAAACAAACGAGAGTGATTTATCCACACGATAGGGTTCAACCGCTTTCGGATTTTCAACATCAAATGTTGTTTCTATATCAGGAAATCTTAATTCAATTACTGTTGAATCTAATATAGGGAAGAACAGACCCATAAGAATTTTAAAATAGATATTATTCGCATTTTAAAATAGATATTATAAGCAGTGATGGCCTCGAGGTTTAGGCGCGCGATCGAGAATTTCGGCGGTCGCAGGTTCAAACCCTAGGCACACACCTCTGACTTTTCGGAGTTATGTGTGTATTCACAATGAATTATCACGTGCTTTAACGGTGAAGGAAAACATTGTGATAAAACCTGCACACCTAAAAAGTTCTTAGGAATTTCTTAGGTGTGTAGTCCGCCAACCCGCACTAGGCCAGCGTGGTGGACTAAGGCCTAAACCCTCTCAGTTGTAGAGGAGGCCCGTGCCCAGCAGTGGGACGTATTTGGGCTGATGATGATGATGATGATGATTATTCGCATACATAACCGAGTTGTGTCATATTTATCTATAGCAGTGAGTGACATTTCTGCCTGTTTGTGTATCAATTCTGCTTAACATTGCAATTACCTGCAAATGCTAGTGCAGTCACATTCGCGGTTCAGAATAAGCAAGATCTGAATCTGAAGCAGTAATTTTAAAAGAAAAGCGTTAAAGTACAATAAATGTACAAGAAGAATGAATTTATTTTACAAACCAAGATTTATAAATACTATAAATCTACTCAAACATTTACGGCATTACACGTGCTACCCAAAGACGTAAATAAAGATTAAAGAGTTCTACATATCAATCCCAAGGTTACACGAAAATTAAGTGGTGTTCCGGTGAACAGTACGTTGGTG
Organism: Hemaris fuciformis; assembly: GCA_907164795.1. Classification (NCBI taxonomy): domain Eukaryota; kingdom Metazoa; phylum Arthropoda; class Insecta; order Lepidoptera; family Sphingidae; genus Hemaris; species Hemaris fuciformis. The sequence continues at coordinate 15,428,185 of OU015438.1, read as the reverse complement.
CTTATAGTATCGATGTTAATACAGATAAAGAAACGAATCATGTGCATTTCTTATAGGTACAGTGTACACGTATACGAATTACGAATACTGTGAGTAAAATGCATTCATCATCAGCCCATATACGTCCCACTGCTGGGCACGGGCCTCCTCTACAACTGAGAGGGTTTTAGGCCTTAGTCCACCACGCTGGCCGAGTGCGGGTTGGCGGACTACACACCTAAGAAATTCCTAAGAACTTTTAGGTGTGCAGGTTTTATCACGATGTTTTCCTTCACCGTTAAAGCAAGTGATGATTCATTGTGAATACACACATAACTTCGAAAAGTCAGAGGTGTGTGCCTGGGGTTTGAACCTGCGACCGCCGAAATTCTCGCATTGCCTTAGGAAATTGTTATTACAATTATAGATTTTCAACAATTTGTAAAATTGTCCATCACTGTCATAATAACCTTTTGACAGATCGCTTTCTTATACTTAAATGAAATTTGACGACTTATTCTCAACTCCGATCTTTACTATAATCTATTATGAAACTGTTGATCGCTTATATGATTTCGTTTAACTCTCATTTCATTATGATTTACAAGCAAGTAAATATGTACTATTGAATAGTTCAACTGTGACCCTACAAACATCACCAAATATCTGCACATTATCCTCAATGCGCTCGTTCTTGTGACCCACTTTTCTTTCCATATCCATGGGGTAGTTAATCAGGTCTATATTACTCGCCAGAAACTCGCTGTAAACATCCAGCTTGTCAATATTTACTTTTATTTGTGTCTTCTTTGATCACTTTATTAGCTTCGTCAAAAGACTCGCTCAAATACCGGAGTCGATCAATTGCAAGAACATTTGTTTCATCTTGTGCCGTAATTTCGTGTAATGTTTGCTGAACCTTAGGAACTGAGATTGTGAATGATTTTAAGACGTTTCCTTTTCGACTGCCTCGTGGTCTCGCGGCACAAGTATGTGCCGTGCGATCTAGAGGTTCTGGGTTCGATTCCCGGGTCGGACAATGTGTTATTGGGTCTTTCCATTAGGAAATTCTCAGCAGCAGCACGGAGTCTGGAAATGTGCCCTGAGAACGGCAATAGGCTCGCCCCTTATTACCTGGCGAAATGTGGGTGCAGAAATGCACCTCTGCCTACCCCTTCGGGAATACAGGCGTGAGGTTATGTATGAATGTATGTACGTTTCCTTTGGGTTTTAATATAATCTAAGTATATGTATAAGGTCTAAAACAGCTATCAGTCTAAGATCCAGTTGCATCATCTATTTTCACCGTTCACACCGTTTGCAACATCAATTTTTCTTACATGGCAAGAAATAGTTTCTGTAAGACACCAAAAGAGTCTCATTAAAATCTATTCAATTTTAAAGCAATAGTGTACGTATTTTACACATATAGACAGAAAACAAAATCATTTAACCGTTTGTGGAAATGTTTTCACGTTCTTTGAAGCGTACTTCAGCTCTCGGACCTTGAGTCGTGTTGAAAAGCAATCAATCTTATACCCCACATCACTCAGACATTAGATTTTGCTCAAAAGGTCGCGGTTGTGGAGATTTCTAACGTATTGTTGGTTTGTTAAGTAAGATGTAGGTTTTTTTAGAATATCTACTGCTTCAAAAGAAGGATTATAAACCAAAATAATCAGATCAGATTCTAGATTGTCAGAAAAATTTGCTAATGTAAAATGCGACGAAATGATCAAGAACTTTCTTAAATATTAGAAAAGGAACTGTAAATTGTCAGGAGTATACATATAAGTAACATTATTCTCTTAAAAGTTCCTTTATCAATTTGAGATCAAGTTTTACTATAAAATTTTATTAAATATCTTCTGTTCGAAATGTAGAGAATATCCGAACTGAATACAATTTCAGTTGTTGTAACAAATAATCGATAGTTGAGAGTATAACCGGAATTCCACGGAACAGTCCGTTAATGTTGGACATTTTCAAATAACCCAGATCAAGGTCCCCGCTAACTTTGTTAGATAGAAATCTTTGGCTTTAATCCTATTATCGCCTAGTCTGCCAAGTTAGTTTAACTGTTACTAGTTCGAAGCCACAGTGTTGGCTCTTTACGTAATTTGATATATAGTTTTTATGCTATTTTTATGATTTTTTTTCTGAACATTTGACATTTTTGGCCGAGTATTACTTGTGGTTTTACTGATATTAACTATAAATTTATCATTAAAACAGCTTCGTTATGTTTAGGTTGTAATTTGAAAAAAGCCTTTCCTTTTTCTGTGCCACAAAGTCTTTATGATAACATATATATATTTAATATCCACCTTATAGTTGTTTAGCATCAAATAGAACGGAGAAAAACATTACATGAATCTCCTTCTTCCTCGTTCCCTCACTGCTGAGGATCGCGACCACGCAGGACCAGTTTCCACTGGGTGCGGTCATAGGCGGAGTGAACCGCACGGTGCATGCTGCCTCCCACCACCTCCCTCACTGCGTCAGACCATCTTGTAGGTGCCCTTCCACGAGCACGCCTGCCGTCCATTTTGCCCAAGATAATTTGCTTTTCCAAATCTAGTTGAAATATATTTGAATCTAGTTCAATATAAATGAAATGTTCCTTGAAAAACATTAAACTAATTTATTGAGTACCGATGTACTTGACAAGCCACGAAACATCGTTTCTGAAGTAAATGAAGACAATGATTTGAACTAATAATTCTGATATCAAAACAATGAACGCGATCCACGAAGATGTTTCATTGTACATTAAGACGATATTTCACAAAGCTACAAATTAATTGGCCTATAAAATCAGATATAATTGCCGAGTAATTTCCAGTAGATGTTTACCATGAAACTTGTAAGGACTTCTCTCCATTTCAATGTTTGTATAAAGTCAAAGTCAAAATTATCTTTATTCAAATAGACTTTTTTACAAGTTCTTTTGAATCGTCAATTTGAAACTATTTGAAACTATTGCCGCTTCGGAACGTGTTATCGCTGCGTAGAAGAAACGGCAAGAAACTCCCTCAGCAACACGAAATGTCATTGTTACCTCTTATATGTCATAACGGTGGTTAGAATTTGGAAACCATCAAAAATATATGGCAATAAATAAAATAGGATTGATTCTAAAACCAAGCTGTGTTAACTGCAGCAATATCGATGAAAAACGCATTAATTTCTGACACAGATTTAAAAAATGTCTCAACCAATGCGCTTGTCGATTCACCTCGTCCTTTCAACAGAAATAGATCAGTCGACATACCAGAAGTTTGTTAGTCTCACCCACACTAATAGCTTATTGCCATTTGTAATTATTAACAGGGAAAAACGGCGGTATCTCCGTGCCTATAATCCGGTTAATCCTGGACTGCCCGGGGCGCTGGGCGTGCGGTACTAGGGCCATGGTCGCACTGTTAGCGGACATTAATATTTACAAAGACACTCACGCCGTTCATTTCTGCAGCCACGTTATGCTAAAGATTTTTAATCACACGCAGTAGGGGATGAGGCTATTGCCGTGCTGCGACTGAGAAGTCCCAATAAAGAACCCAAAAACACTTTCAATCGAACCCTGTTCGCCAAGATTGCAAGGCACATACTTACGGCTTGAGCCCACGAGGTAGTGATTAACATTTAAACAGCGGTAACGCGGTCCAAACTTTGTCGTCATTCGTATGCATTATTCCGCCCGTCCATATCAGGTTAAAACCTTAACGCTCAAGTCCTTGGAGTTTCAGCTGACGCTTATAACTTGATAAGAAATTATGCTGAACTGTCTTAATTTGGTCGAAGTGTGGATAAGACCGCTTCTTATGTAAATAGTTTTTAAGTATTACAACTGATAAAGAGTGAATTAAAATAGCTGGGTTTTAATTTTCAGCATTTTCTATCTATCTATTATATACCTTAAACTTACGCTGAAGAGAGATTAAGACCTGAATTCAGATAGTGATTTATACCTGACTGACTGACTTGTCGAAAAAATGTCTTCTAAAGAAGTTCTTATGATATTCTTCATCTACGTATACAAGCGATTTACACTGAAAATCAATTTATACTAAGACAATGCCAAAATTAATTTCGAAAAAACATATTATACAGTTAATTAAAAACGCTAATCGCTCAGCTCATGAACCCGCTATAAAGCTAGTGTGCAAGACGCTTAGCCCGTCCACGTACGCGGTTCGTATGCGCCGCGCGTGGCGAGCTAACAAACGGAAATTCTATTACGAAATTAGTACATGTCTTTTCCTTTGGTGTTAGACGTTAAACATATTGTCTGGCGGTCAGTCTGTACTTAAAATATTGTACGAAACGTTTTAAATTAATTTGTTGGAACACGTGTTTGCTCTTTATACGTGACACTAAAGGATAATACGTGCGTCAAATAGTGAAATTTAGTAGTAATTTTTGTAGGATTTGATAAATATGTACTTCTTTTACACATTTCATCGCGACTTGGAGATGTCTCAGCAACTTGATGTTTTAGTTATATCGCTTGTCTCCTTACATGGGCAATAAAAATCACAAGGCGATAAAAATAATAGAACAGTAAAAAAAGACTTGATTGATTTCGGGGCATTTCTGTATTTGTATTTTTTTCCAAGCAAAGAGCATATATTTAAGACTTTTTTATTGCACCTAATTTCATCCTTCTCCATTTGATGTACACGCCTTGTAATACGTTTGGCAAACACATATAATATTACACACAATAAAACTTTATGCCGGATTAAAACAATTTCAAACGGTATTGCACGATATATATCGCGTAATTTCGTACAATTTTGTGCAAAATATAAAAACAAAATGTCACTGTTGTTTTAATAAAAACAAGATTACACGACGTTTATGTATCGCGCGCGTAAACAAAGGAGTGTTTGCGAAAATTTCGATTGACTTCTATCCCCCTGTCGAGCCGGCGACGCTCGCTCGCGTACAATCATAAGTGTTTTCTTTGTGGATAGCGGTGGCCTTTAACGCGTTTATCCTTTTTGGCCGAGCCCCCCTTTCGCGCGGAATAAGGGAATATTTCACCCAGTGTAATTTCCCGCGATGTTTTTATTTCGCCAGCCTTTGTACGTGTTTGTGTGTGACCATGGATTTTGTATCATTGATCATTGTATCTTCTAATTTTATTTGACTGTTGGTCTGCTCTTAATAGAAATGCTTATAGCGCGGTAGGTTTAGGCGCGCGGTCGAGAATTTCGGCGGTCGCAGGTTCAAACCCCAGGCACACACCTCTGACTTTTCGAAGTTATGTGTGTATTCACAATGAATCATCACTTGCTTTAACGGTGAAGGAAAACATCGTGATAAAACCTGCACACCTAAAAGTTCTTAGGAATTTCTTAGGTGTGTAGTCCGCCAACTCGCACTAGGCCAGCGTAGTGGACTAAGGCTTAAACCCTCTCAGTTGTAGAGGAGGCCCGTGCCCAGCAGTGGGACGTATATGGGCTGATGATGATAGCGACTCTACGTACTGTAAAAAAGCCGTTCATGTATTGAATGAAAACATGAACTTATAGAAGTAAGTTAATCAAGATTTCACACATCGCTGTGAAAAAAAAACATTTTAAAATTAAATTCAAAATTTTTAGTATTCAGTGTAAACCCAATAAGGCACGTTGAGATTTTATTTAAACGGTATATATGTGTAATAACAGTTAATAAAATTAACGAGCAGTCCTAAAGCCATTTGCCGGCCATCGTCGGCCGGATGTGTGAGCTAATGTTTTTATTCAATGAATTTTTAATGAATTAATTTACAACTTCATTAAATAACATAATTAACGATTATTGATACGTTGCGCGTTGTAATTTGTTTGTCGGATTAATGAGTTAATGTGAATATATTTTTACGCGCCGCGGTAATGGTTTTGAGGGCTTTGTGAACTCGTAAAATAAATATTTACTATATTATCAGCTACGGATTTAAGCCCGAGGTTTCTGTTTTGTGCTTTTTATACTGGGTCTAATAACAATACTAATGGTGAGCGTACAAGCGTAGTCATATGTCGCTTGTAAGGTTTTTTTCCGTAGTTTGTTAATATGCCGAATTTCTAACTTACCTACTTAATTACAAATACATGTGACATTAAAAAAAAACGACGAAAAAATAAAAATAAATTAAGTATTTTTTTGACGGTTTTTTTTTAATGCCAGGTGTTTGTAATCACCGTGGCTATTGCCTGTCTTAGTTTTCGATCCTGGTCTTTATACACCCTGTATAGTAGGACAATTTCGTTTATGTAAAGCTGTGAACATGACAGACGAAACGTGACTGAGAAAATCTATCTCTCCCTTTGTTAATGTTCGTTCAAAAGGATAAAAAATCTCTTTCATAAGCATAATGTAGGCTTGTAAAGAATTTTAATTTTACACATATATCCCCTTGCAATAATAATAATACACTCATAATCATCATCATCAGCCCATATACGTCCCACTGCTGGGCACGAGCCTCCTCTACAACCGGGAGGGTTTAGGCCTTAGTCCACCACGCTGGCCTAGTGCGGGTTGGCGGACTACACACCTAAGAAATTTTAGGTGTGCAGGTTTTATCACGATGTTTTCCTTCACCGTTAAAGCAAGTGATGATTCATTGTGAATACACACATAACTTTGAAAAGTCAGAGGTGTGTGCCAGGGGTTTGAATCTGCGACCGCCGAAATTCTCGACCGCGCGCCTAAACCTCGAGGCCATCACTGCATAGTAATAATATACTAACAATGTAATTCTCAAACGATTTGTAGCTTGACTTTAAAATCGTTCTTCGTAGCCTCCATACAGCTTGATCAGCTCTGGCGAGTACTTATTGCCAGAATAATAACAGCAATATGAATAAAACAGATGGGTACAGAATAAATAGCTGCAACAAGCTTCGTCGTATTCTAGGAAGTATATTTAACTATTTATCTAGAGCTACAAAACAAAGGGGAAAGATCTTCGAAAGCTTTATAGGTTCTTCAAATTGGTGTTTTATGTAGCTTATTGAAATCTTTGAAACTATTAAAGACTTTTTAAATTATACTTTTTTAACACAATTTGTAAAAGTTCTAAAAAGAATTCTATTTTCAAAAAAAATCACTGGCATAAATAAAACATACAAACTCATTTGATAGGTTTTATAAAAATGATAACACATTCTAATTTTAAATATGAGCTGCGATGAGAGTGCAGCATTAGATCAAATACGGTATTCAAATTGTTTGCCGACGCCGGTTCGGGTGTTTTCGGCGAAATTCGCGGGCGTCCGACTAACCGCTAACAACGTGAACAATTCGCGGAACGTTTCAATGAAATTTAATTCGACGAACGTTTGTTTCGTGTCCGCGCGTTTAATATACGAGAACGAATACACCAACAGGAAATTGCGTAATTATTTCATTTTTAAATTTAGAGTCTATAATTTCTAGTATATTTTTAGACGATTTGAATATGGAACGATTTGAGTTTACGTCACTTTAATACGACATTGACAAAGTTTTATTTTTATACAATATCTTGGCAAAGGCGGTTGAGAATATACTGACATAATTTAATTTGACACACTAGTGGTTTACTCCCCTTTACATCTTAACTTATAGTTAATACGGCACCCGGGCGTCAGATCGAAAGCAAACAGCTCGTGTGGGGCGCCCCTACAATAACATCGCCGCCTTGAACGCGTGCACTTTAAACGATGTAAAGATAACAATGTCCATTGACGGGTTTGTTACGTGCAAATATTTGTTTTGAAAACATAAACGGCAGCGTAACGACTTTAAGGCTTTTAACTTGGGCAGATATGTCAAAAGGAAAACATCGGAAGGAAACCTGCACGCCTAAAAGTTCTTAGGAATTTCTTAGGCGTGTAGTCCGCCAACCCACACGCCAGCGTGCTGGACTAAGGCCTAAACCCTCTCAGTTGTAGAGGAGGCCCATGCCCAGCAGTGGGATGTATATGGGCTGATGATGATAAGATATGTCAAAAGCGGAATCTTATGCACATGTTGAATGCCTTTAAGTGATGCTCGGCTTCATCGGGGCTCAAAGAACCAAAAGTTATTATTATTTTTAAACTTAGTAAATATGTAATATTTTCGGTTTCATAAACAACATACATAATGGAACTATCCTTTTCTTAAAGTTGTTTCCAAAATAAACACCGCAAATATACTTGTCCCAAATATCTCCCTTTCTCGATGTTTGTCCGTAATAAAACTACGTATACACAAGCCACAAATACGTACAAACGGAACATCCAATAATTCTTATGCAATACTTAGCTATACGAAACGTTAATAAATAAGAAGTGAATCGACGTCCCCCCTATAAGCCCCTCGGTTACGTAAACAACAATACCTAAGGAGATACGGGTCAAAGGCACTTTGGCTGGTTTAGGAGATTTTCTCCTATTTCCTGGCTCTCTTATCGCGATGACACGAATGGGGGCGGCAGAGAAGAAAGATAAATGTGAGAGTGGTGGGAAAATTCTATTATCACATTTTCTATGGGAAAGTAAACGTCGATTTTATGATCGAGTGAAAACATGAGATCCTGAATTTTCGGAACGTATTTTTTTTTTCAATATAGTTTTCTCCGCAACAGTTAAACGCTTAGAAAATAAACTCTGAATCTGAATAAATAAGTCCACAATCGCATCTAGGTTTTAAACGTTCAGAATGCAATAACTAAACCAAAAAAGCCATAGAAAAAACCATTAAACCCTTTTAACCCTTTTTAATTTTTTTTTTCTTTTCTAACATCACTTCATCATTTGACAGCCCCGTGGCGCAATTGGCTAGACACCAGCTTGCGAAACGAGAGGCCGCGGGTTCGATCCCCGCACCGAGACAAATGTTTGTGTGATTCACAAATATTTATTTCGTGTCTGGGTGTTTGTGAGACCGAAAAGTCTCTCGTAGTTTCTGATACCCACGACACAAGACTCATATCTTAATGTGGAGTCAGAACTATGTATGTGACTGTTGGGTTTATTTATTATTATTATTATCACTTAATATGGCAATCAAACGTTAAAATATACAGTTTGTATTTAGATGACACAAGTACGCCACGCTAGACCGCAGACCCGCATAGGAACCACAATTCACCCACAAAGCCTAAGGCGTTAACGTTGTCTGTATACATTATTTATTAGGATTTATTTAATGATCTCATCGCGCTTGTAATTTTTAAAAGATAGGCTATAAAGTAACATTACACAAACACAGTCCAGTGGCGGTACTTCCATAGAAGCTCAAACGCCCAGCTTGCGATACAAAATTTCGAATAATAATCTACATACATAAACTCACGCCTGTATTCCCCGAAGGGGTAGGCAGAGGTGCATTTCTGCACCCACATTTCGCCAAGAATAATAATCTCTAAGCTTTAAATCTTTATTTAACAAATGCTATATGACATATAAATGAGAATATCCTGACCCCACAATAAACAATTATATACTAGACATTACACAATTAGTGTGTAATGCTTTTGGGTGCATGTAATGCAACAGTCATATACATTTTAGCAGTCATCATCAGCCCATTCGTCCCACTGCTGGGCACGAGCGGCCTCTAAAACTGAGAGGGTTTATGCCTTAGTCCACCATGCTGGCCTAGTACGAGTTGGCGGACTACACACCTAAGAAATATCTTAGAACTATACATATTATAATAAGATTGTGTTTAATAATAAAATGATTAGCCTATTTCTTACAATTATAAATAATAATTTTTTAATGATTTATTTGTTTGTTTCAGGTAAAAAACGTTAGTTTCACAACATTGCTATTTTCTTCCCGGTAAGGTTGTTTTTAAGTTTCTATTTAAGCTTTAAATGATTTTGGATGAAGCGATTTTTTACTTTTGAGCCCTTCAATTCATTGTTAAAAATCAAGTATCGTTGCCTACGTATATTTTATGAATGGTTATCAATGCAACTGCAAATACTTTAAAAAATAATGCATTTTGTAAAAAAAACATCGAATTTTTTTGAAAATTAATAGTGTGTCGAGAAGAAAACGCAGTTAGTGATAAGACCGCATTGTCACACATAGTTTTTAACTGTACAATTTTTTTAATAAGTTGTAGGACGTAGGTGCAATAAAGTCAAGCATAAACTGCCTACTCTATTTCAAAGTCATCACCAAACTCGGGATTAACCAGGAAACATGGAGCACGGCGGTTTTTACCCGTGTTTAAGGAGGTAATTCCTTGCCCAAATACCTGCAGGGGCGAACCCTTGTAGACATTGCGGAACCTCGGATATTATCCGTATGTACCCGGGTATGTTAATTATAACCGGGTATCTTAAGTGTTTGTTTAATACATGTACTGAAATCTGATACTCGGAAGGCGTTTGAATAATGCTTTCGAGGTTTGCATAGAAACTAGCTATGAGAAATTTTCCAACGCGATCATTTTCATGACGTCGCATACGGCATTTCTACTCCACAGCTGTCACACATTTCAAGAGGTTAACAGGCAGTATTAACTATTAAATAAATTAATAAATACACCTAATAGAGAGACTAATAGGGCTCTAATATTTTTTTTTTTTTTTTCACATACATAGTTCTGACCCCACACTAGGATACAAGTCCTGTGTCGTGGGTATCAGAAACTACGAGAGACTTTTCGGTCTCACAAACACCCAGACCCGAAACAAATATTTGTGGATCACACAAACATTTGTCTCGGTGCGGGGATCGAACCCGCAGCCTCTCGTTTCGCAAGCTGGTGTCTAGCCAACTGCGCCACGGGGCTGTCAAATAATGTTACAATTCAGAGACTTTCGATTTCAAATATTTGTGATCATATAAAAATCCGATTTAAAACCAGGGTCGACCCTCCGAGGTCCCATTTTACAGTTCATTCCTCACTTATAACACCATCAAAGCTCGAACAACTTTGACCGATATGCTTAAAAACATAAATGATAACAATACATCATTTGATTTTATATTATAATGTTCATTTATAAATAATCAGCGTAGTGGAATAAGGCCTGAACGCTAACAGTTGTAGAGGAGACCCGTGCCCAGCAGTGGGACGTATATAGGCTGATGATGATTAATAAACAATAGTGAAAATATTGGCAACATACGGGAGCATTCTCGCGTCGCACACTGCGTACAGCCGATGTCGCCGCGTTCGCCGCGCCCAAGATACGTAATTATGAAGTTTTCAACTCAATCAGTCCCATAATATTTGCACAAAACCAAAAGTAATCTCGTTAAACGGTTTTCACTCGAAGTTTTCGTGGAAACATAAGGTGCGCGACATACGGCCGCTTCTACCGAATTTTAACTCCAATTATTTTAATGGAACTGTACTAAAGATTGTTATTTAAGTAATGAGAAAATAAATGATTTTTTTACAACTTAACAACTATTTTCTGTATCAACTTTATACGTGTTCTTTTCAAGTAAGAAAGGCACATCCTCCATGCTCTTTTTATGCGAGCTAGCGGTCTACACATGCTTAAGAAATTTAAACGGTAGTATTCTTATGTGAGCAAGTATCTTCACGATGTCTTCCTTTTCAATTAAAATGTCTTAATTGGCTGTGAAGACGCAATAAACTTTGAAATTAGAGAAGTGCGCCTAGGGTTTAAAATCGCAACCGCCGAAATTTAGTCTCGACAGAACATCTACGCACTTATTCATAAATAATAAAACGCAACGTTACTGCCTGAAATTCGCGTCCGTGTGTCCCACCAAAGCTATATGGTTATTACCGTTCTAAAGAATCGACTAGCGCACTCGTCTGCGTATTAATCTACCAATTAAAACTTTGATTGTACAAAAACGTTCTTGGAGCGACTTGTTAGGGTTTCCACGGTTGGATTAAGTCTTTTGAATTCCGCCGGTTATTACTTTGGAGTATTTGAATTGATAATAAAGAATGTTTACAGGTAAATGTGATTAACGCTATTTGTGTTTTGGTAAAATTAATTACTTTAGAATATTTAGGCGCGTCTACGGTTACCGAAAATAACGTTGTTCAGTGAAATTATCTTTATTAATTAATAATTATATCAATGAATACGTAAATAATGTAGTAATATGAAAGTTTAACCAGCTTATATTTGATTACCAACATGCCAGTATTATAGAAGCTATTGGCAAAAATTAATAGTTATGGCCTTGAGGTTTAGGCATGCAGTCGAGAATCTCGGCGGTCGCAGGTTCAAACCCCAGGCACACACCTCTGACTATTCGCAGTTATGTGTGTGTTCATAATGAATTATCACGTACTTTAACAGTGAAGGAAAACATCGTGAGGAAACCTGCACACCTAAAAGTTATTAGGAATTTCTTAGGTTTGTAGCCCGCCAACCCGCACTAGGCCAACGTGGTGGTCTAAGGCCTCCCAGTTAACCCTCTCAGTTATAGAGGAGGCTCGTGCCCAGTAGTGGGACGTATATGGGCTGATGGTAATAATTGTCAAAATTATTAAACGACTCCTTTGAGTCGACGCTCTGTTTTTGAAATGTTAAGTAGGTACATTAGACCTATGCAGACCTGTAGATCCGATCCGAACACATTGAAATCATAAAAACATTTTTTTCAATTATTACTGTTAAGTTCAAAGTTGCCCAGACATAATTAAATAGCGAGCGTCTACCACTTATCGTTATAATCATCAATAGCCCTTTCATGCTACACCTAAAGATGATAAGGACTCTTGAATCAGAAAATTGCCAACAACAGTTTCGGTTACACACACTCAGATATTCTAGTTGTTCACGCTACGGTTACGTTACGTAGTCACACGCGCGGCACAGATTCGGTGTCGTCCCCGTGTCGGGGTCGTGTCGCCGCTCATTTGCTAAAACATCCCGCCGTACGCGCCCGAGTCACACCACCAACGCGGCGCGAACTATCGATGCTCTTCGATGTCGATTGATAGATTTGATTTTGGAGACAGGATTCATCATCATCAGCCCATATACGTACCACTGCTGAGCACGTGCCTCCTCTTTAGGACAGGATTAGTCAATATAGGCTCGCCCCCTATTACGTGGGACTGATACATACTTGGCGAAATGTGGGTGCAGGAATGCACCTCTGCCTACCCCTTCGGGGAATACAGGCGTGAGTTTATGTATGTATGTAGTCAATATTTATTGTGCGTAGTAATTCTAGTATATTATAGGAATCTCAGAGTTTTAATATTTTCAATGTTTTGGTTAACTTTGCATTACCTTTCAGTTCTTGCATTAGACATGTAGTCATAAAAAATATCTTGGCGTCTAAAGGTTAAATAAATCGGTCCCGTTCGAAAAACTGTATACATAAAGTAAATTTTCGTTACTGTTACCTACGCCAAGAGTCGCGTTTTGAAATCATCCTTTATACATTGACAAATAGATGTAGTTTAACAATTATTGTTATAATACACTTAAGTCATTATCAAATCAATTTCTTTTTGCCAACAAAAACGGAAGTACCGCCACTGCATATAAGTTATGTTTTAGGAGTATGTGGTGTGTTACACGATGTAAAAACATATGACAGTCCCGTGGCGCAGTTGGCTAGTAACCAGCTTGCGAAACGAGAGGCCGCAGGTTCGATCCCCGCACCAAGACAAATGTTTGTGTGATCCACAAATATTTGTTTCGGGTCTGGGTGTTTGTGAGACCGAAAAGTCTCACGTAGTTTCTGATACCCACGACACAAGACTCTTATCTTAGTGTGGGGTCAGAACTATGTATGTGACTGTTGGGTGTATTTATTTATTTATTTATATGTATATCTAAAAGTCACAAGTTTAGGCTAAACATATTTATGTACACAATATCACGCATTTTAGTCCCAAGAATACGGTATTCATTCGAAGATGTTTACAAAATTGTGCATCAGAAACCACAAAGGACATTCGAATGTTATTTCATCAGACAATTCCTACGAATTGAACCCGCGACCTGTCTGTCCCACAGCACCGATATCGATACATCGCAATATCGATAAAACAATTCCCATCACTAGCCGGCAGCGCGCGATGATTGGAAAATACGCGGCGTCCTATTTTAGGTTAGCGGAATACCACCGCGCGAATTTTTCCCTTTTTTATTCCAATGCATTTATAAAATATATTTCGCTCTCGCTGTTTGTGAAGGCAAAGTCAGGTGGGAAATAAAATTCTCATAGTTCGGCAGCGTTCAGCTCGGTTTGTCGGTCTCTGAAGATCACAATGACTTGGTACATACAATTCTCATGCAATGTGCGCTATCAATGAAAATTATAGTTTATTATATACATACTCATGCTTGAGTATGCCTCGCGGTCTCGCGGCACAAGCATTTGCCGAGCAATCTAGAAGTCCTGAGTTCGATTCCCGGGTCGGGCAAAGTGTCTTGGGGTTTCCATTAGGAAAGTTTCACTAGCAGCACGGAGTCTGGAAGTGTGCCTGAAAAACAGCAATAGGCTCGCCCCCTATTACGTGGGACTGATACATACCTGGCGAAATGTGCGCGCAGTAATGCACCTCTGCCTACCACGTCGGGGAATACAGGCGTGAGGTTATGTATGTATGTATAGGTACTTATGCTTGTATCCCCAAAGCAGTAGGTAGAAGAGTACGTCCATCTTTCCAACTAACATATATTGTTAGTATCTAGCGACATTATGATTACCTAACCAAACTCCATGCTCCTATTCAGTTTCTTTTCTGTAGTAGACTCGCAAATCGAACCGGGGACTCTCCTTCACATGCAGACTAATGAGCTATGTAAAAGCTGAACCACCTTATGTTAACACAATCATAAACCACACAGTGTACATGGTTACGTTTTTGGTCAGGCAGCCCAGTAGTTCTTTATTATAAAAAGTGTCAATCATCAGCAGTCTCTTGCACAATCGACGTAAGCCTTTGAACAACGCAATACGTCTCAATAAATGTCACAAACGAGTATAAACTGCGATCGCAGGGCTCAAGTCTAACAGCCCTTGGTATTTACGACGAATGAAACTTTAACTGCGCGTGCAGATAAAAAGTTATCGGCAAACGTTTCGCTCGCAGTAAAAACGACAGGTTTCGTTTTAAAGTGCGAATTAGTGCGAAATTTCGGTTTAATGTGCGTATTCGATGTCGATTTGTCGCGTAAACGCCTTTAATGTTTCGGTATTGGAATAATCGGTTGTTCGGTTTAAAAAATGGATTAGTGTAGTCGACTTAACTGTGCAGTTTTCCTTACGAATACAATACTTAACTTCATATATACTCAGCCTATCGCCGTCCACTGCTGAACGTAGGCCTCCCCAAGAAAGCGCCAACCATCCCGGTCTTGAGCAGCCCTCATACATCCGTTACCCCCCAACTTTCTCAAGTCGTCGGACCATCGTGCTGCTTAACTTCATATTGCAAACTAATAAGAGTAAAACAGAATATATTGAACAAGTTTTAAATGAACTCAATTATTAACACAAGTAAACTTTTGAAAAAGGTATTTTTTTGTCTCTGGACTGTACACGATTTAAGTTATAAAGTATAGTTACTGCAACATTTCCTCAAAATAAGGCCGGGAAAGAAAAATATAGCATTTGAATCTCTTCATTTCACTTGGTATATTTTAGAGCCATCTTTATCAGAGGGAAACCACAAAAGCGTACATATTAACTAAGACAGAACTGCAAGGTAAATTGAAATTACATTTCCGCGGAATTAATTTATATTCTACATTTGATATACATACAAAAACTTCCGTCCGGACGTCCCGTTTGGATTAAAACGTAACTTTGCGAGAGAAGTTGCCGCAACTCCGTACACCGACGCAACTCCATTTACAACATTATTCAATTTGTCGTTACGTTAAAAAGCCTTCGTGAAAGACGAAAGAGACGCCCGGCTCCTGTGTATTTTTCAAACAAATCCGGCCGAACCGGCGCGCCGTCGTCACGGATACGGCTCGTCCCCGCATCGGCCGCGTCCCGCCATCTGAATTGCAAATCGTCAGCGAAGTTCTAACACCGCGTAAGTCCGAATCTGCAACTCTACAAAGGAAAAAGTACAATGTCTGTGTTGTGGACGGCGCTCCACATAAAATATGTAACATGCACAAACATCTGGAGAACAGCTGTTTCATTGCCACTTAATAAGTTTACTGCTCGAATAATTTTCTTATTATGACATAAAAATAGGTATTTAGTAAATTATCGTTTTTAATTTTTGCTCGTGAAATTGAAAATTAATTTTGAAAATTTCCCTGCACTAAAATTCATCAAAACAGTTACAATGAGTGAGTATCACTTTCGAATTTATATCAGTGGGGACCCACTGAACTCTGTTATGACCGTCTTCCAACTTTTTTTAGTGAAAAAGGTCCAAATCGCATAAAAATGACATACCCTCGCGACCCATCGGACGTCGTTTCTTCATCCGACTCGCGGATCAAACATCCGCCTTTTCCCATATCTGAATTGCAAATGGCCGTAATAACGTCACCAAACTTAGAGTGTCAGCAAACTTGGAATTTAAACTCGCGGCTCAGGTATAGAAACAAAAACGTTACAATTATGATAATACTGTGTCACATCTCGCCGGATTGAATTTGCATGGCGATCCGTGGCTGTGTCAACTGAGCCACCAGCAGGGATGAATAATGCAGCCAGCGCGCCACTTACCTACGATATTAACATATTTATTAATAAAATAAATAGCAGACGTCCGTACCGCGAAACGACGCCGCCGCGAATGAGCCACGTAGACTGACTTCAAGCGGTTGGGTGTTCGCAACGGCGTTCGATTTTCAAATTGTTATCAAGAAATTTTGTACTACCTACAGTAAAACATTTCTATTTACGTAGACAATGTAATGAAATATGATGACTCTTATGCGCCTTTATCCCATATAGCATAAGATTTTTCTCAAGTCATTATAACGGAACTGAAATTATTATATAGATATAGACACCTCGCCAACATATGTATTTCTACATACACAAATACGATTTGAATTTTTTTTCAATATGCCAAACAAATGATAAATCCTCCAACGTTGCAAATCAATCGGCGCACGTTGATGTGTGCTTTTGCCCGACAAACCCTGCATATATTGACTTAATGCTTAAAGTGAAACATCAACAATTATTCTGATGTATGCCATTATAAGCCAAGTATATACTGTGAATACTCACTGATTCATTAATAATTCTATGTATACATTGTTACTACCACTAGCTGCTAAGTTTTGAAGTAAGTTTCAATGTAAATTCTCCGGAAAAATTATGAACATTTTCTTAGTCTTAGCGGTCTTCTTATTGGTTAATATCTCCGATTATTCATGTTCAAAATATTGACACATAAGTGAGACTTAAGCCCTACTTATTACAAGTAATAAAACCAGGTCATATACTTCCCATTGACAGGCCTATTGAGGAAGGTGAGGCCTTAGTCCACTCTTTAGTAGCTCTTGCGGGTAAGCGGAAAAGAAATTATATAAGAACTAATAAGGTTCAGTATAATATTTCACTGACTGACTGCCTCGTGGTCTCGCGGCACAAGTATGTACCGTGCGATCTAGAGGTCCTGGGTTCGATTCCCGGGTCGGGCAAAATGTTATTGGGTTTTTTCATTAGGAAATTCTCAGTTGCAGCACGGAGTCTGGAATTGTGCCCGAAAAACGGCAATAGGCTCGCCCCCTATTACGTGGGACTGATACATACTTGGCGAAATGTGGGTGCAGAAATACACCTCTGCATACCCCTTCGGGGAATACAGGCGTGAGGTTATGTATGTATGTATAATATTTCACCAACTCAGGACAAGTGTTTTTATTTAATTAATAGTATCTTCAAACAAACAAGTGATTATACCGAAAGAAGTACCTACTTACTTAATGCAACATGCCTGTAGCATTAATATTGTATAACCATTTAATCAAATTTCCCTTGACGTTTTCCTGTAACGCCGCAACGCGCTGCATTTTGTATGACGGCCAGATTAAATACGTGGACTGCAGCCGAATCCGTGGCGCGGGGGTCACGGCCCCCGGATTTATGGCCCCCGGGGGTCAGTGCTCGATGCGTTTTTACAAATTGAAAAACTGCCTTGGACGGAAGTTTTTTATTAGCTCTTACTGCGTCGCGTAGAATACGCTATGCCCTTAGGGACTCAGGGATCTTCGAGATTCTTTCAAGAACATCATTAATCGAACTGTAAAAACAGGATTTTTATTGAAAAAAAAACGCGTATTGATTACGTTTTTTTAACTTAAACTACGAATATTTTAGTAAGGATTCTGTGAATAAAACACTATTATATAGCAGCTAGTGATAAGACCGCCTATTGTGCCTATACTTATTGTCTTCATTGTTTTCGTTCATGTTGTATATATTATTGTATAGTGTACAAAAAAGTTTATAAATAAATTATATAAATAAATATTATTAATAATAATGCAGACTGGGGAGAAAAAAAAATATTATCTCTCACCAGTCGACACGATTATGCAGATTTTTTCAGAAACTAATACTAAAATCCGCCATGCTCTCTTCGGTAACTTTGGCGGGTTTTACTTAGACCACACGAATTAATTAAAAATTTCATCTACCATATTTTAGACCTAAATAATAACATATACTAATTTGTATCTATCTTATATTAACACACTCGCTATACTTTTATTGTGAGGAATTCGCATACAATCGACCTCTAACCTGTCCTTGAATATACACAAAAAGCTTTGACATAAATCAATGGTTTTTTACACATCTTTTGTGTACTTAAAGCATTGTGTAAAAGGTTTCAGACAGCTATTACACGCAAATAGGCCTAATAGCGGTAGTCAATAGACCGACCTTTAGCGTAAATGGAAGTGTAAGTTCAAGGTCATTTTATATGAGCTACTAAGGGGTTTTAAAAGTGGCCAGAGTGACATGAAAAAAAAAAAGAAATGGATGTTATTGACATGTAATGTAATAATGTCATTATTTAATGACACTATAATATAAACGAGTGAAGTTTTTTTTATTCTACAACTACAAAACGTATTATCTTTTACTCACACATAATATGTAAAACGTAACAAGATTTCAAATAATAATAATGATAAAAATGGAAAATGAAATACAACAAACATTGGTCCCACGTTGGGCGCCCACATCCAACGGGAACATATGTCAGGGAGCGCATTATGCGGCGCGGAGCATTCTCAGGAACAACGCGGCAAGTTGCTCGCCGGCACGGTGAATTATGCACGCGTATGCCGCACATTAAACCCAAAGCGCCTCGCAGATTAAATATGAACGCGTTCAGCCAACTAGCAGGTGGAAATTTACAAGAGGACAAATGCTTTCCTCCACAATACTAGGCAATCTCACTTGAATCGAATAGGGTGCTTGGTAGACGAAAGATTACAAAGTATTTAGTGCCATGCCGTTGTCAATATAGTACTTTCTGTCATGAAAGTATAATGCGCTGCCGGTTAATCTACGATATTTTTTGATAAAGAAATGACAAAAGAGGGATATTCTATTTAAACCTCATATCATCATATGATGTCCTAGTACGATCCCTTTATTTGTGTGACTTTAATATACAGTCTCTTCTACATATTGCCAATTGCATAACATGTGTATGTCAATTAAGTTCTCCAGCATACATCATTAGGCCTAAAAGTCATGGATGTCAAAGTCTACAAATCCCTGAATCCAGCAACAAACATTTACGACGATAAAACCCGTCGACTTGTTTCGGATCCCGATGCTAATCCACGTCCAATCAATAAACAAACAGAAATTGAAAACTCAGACCCGGTATCTCGAATGCAGACCAATAAGCGCTGCGGCAATAGAAATTAACTTAATGGCAAACAATGGCTAATCCTAAGCAACGGCAAGTGAATCCGCACGCCGTACGGACTGGCGTGCCGATCTACTGCAATTGTTTTATAGAGATGGGATATCTAATTAATCATTGCAATCGACGAAAGACCTCATTCAGAGAACATTTTTTTTAATGGTTTAAAAAAATCATGGTTTATCTCGCGTCGGAAACCATGAAATGAAGCTAGACAAAATACTGCATAGCAAAAGCAGATTTATTTTATAAATAATATGTCAAAATGTTGCGTTAACAAATCAATATTTTTGGGATACCTTTAGAAGCAATTCATGATTTATGTCCATTCAGATGTCATAAATATTAATCCTTATCTCTCACATTCTTCCAATCATTTTTAAGACCCTCAAATGTTGTCAAAGCGTCATTCTGCTCTGTATAGCCGATATTTAAGTGTTACTTCTTCAAACTGAGGGGATATGCTGCACACCTTTAAAGAGGAGTCTAAAATTGCCGTGCAGTTTTTGAACTATGCCCTGCCAATAGAACAGCGAAGTAATGAATAACCCTGGCGATTAGGCGCATGAAATATTGGAGAGTTGGCTCCAAGCACGGCTAACGAGCTAATTAATCTCGACGCTGGTGGCTTTGTCACTTCACGGCGATACGTCATTAGACTCCATGCTGGGTTTACAATATCTATTGACTATTGGTAAAAAGTAGCTAAGGAATCCAAGGAGATAACTCTAAATATTTTTTGAGGTTTTTGTGCCTAATCGTTTCGTCTAGTTTTGATGAAATTTGGTGTAGAGTTAGCCAAGTCTTAAGATTAAATTATAACCTAATTATAGCAGTAGTGTTGTAAGATAACAAGCTATCTCTTAAATGCAACTTTCCTATATAATGGAAAATAATAAAAAACGTAGCTTAACGTGGGATCCAAAGTAGTATTCTGGTTGTATGGAAATCCTCAGTAAAAACATCTGACAACAAAAACCAAGAAACAATAAACAATATCCCTCATGTCGAACAAATCTAAAGAAAATCTCTAATTAAAAACACCAGTAAATTATAAAATCACCCTCGTCATAACTTTTGTGCTCTATCAATTACAAAATAAATCGAATGACTAATAGGAGCGGCCCATTAGCAGGCACATCCCTATTTGTGCGGTGTTTACTGCACAACTTTCCCGCGGAACGACACTCGCAGACGCCCGCACTATCTCACTATAAACAGTATTTTCTATTGGTCTTTAGTTTTCCATCGGGCAAACAAAGAAATGCTTGAGAGGAGGGCGCATTTACTCAGAAGGGCCTTTTTCTTCAAACTTTACGTATAGTTTTGCGGTCTCGAACTGCAGTCTGAAGGGGCCGGGTAATTCCTGCGAATTGTTTTACTTGCGCGGGCCGTAGTATTGTTGGCAATGGCTGTGCTTTTAGTATAAAGTTTTATTCATATTTTTTTACTGCCATTGCAATGTAATTCGTATAGAACTGTCCAGATATTAACGAGACTATCATTTTAATTGCCATAACGACAATGTCGGCCCGTTGAATTACTCCTTTTAAGTTACGCTTAACAACCCATAGAAGTATAGCATATAAAATTACATTATAAAATATACCTCAGCTCAATTGTACATCAAAGATTTGGAGGTACCCAAACTAATGATTTATTTCTATATAGTCTTAACCAAGAAGCTTTAAATTATTTAGCCATCAAGCGTTGTCCTGTGATAGGAAGAGTATAATGAAGGTTAATTCTTCGTAGCAATCTTGGATATAGACAGTAGAACTACTAAACTAGCCAATTGTCAGCTTTAACGATACCTAGTGGTATATCATCCTTAAGGCAGATATTTAACCAAATACCCAAGTTTTTCAGTAGGTTCATGACATTAACCAACCAAGGCAGGAGCGCGAAAATACCACTGTAATTATGGGCGTGTCGTATAAATATTTCTGCTCAGTGTGAAAGTTCCCAATTGCCTTTCTTTCTCGCCGCGGTTACAAACGAGTTGAACTTGGCTTTATTGCCCAAACTTAGATTAGGAGCTGCATATTTTCAACACAAATATATTGTTCCGTTCTATGTTCGCAATAATCATCTACCTTAGTACCTTATTCTACGTAATTTTGTAACATGGTGATTTGGCTTGCGAAACTACATGGATACCAACTAAAAAGTTCTATGTTCGTATTTTTGTCGCACCATCAGGTGTAAAAAATTCCAGACAAGATGTTTTGTCCTTCCTTAATTCTTCAGTCGTTAAAACAAAACATAAAGAAACGTTTAAGCCAGTATTAAACATATCTATTTGAAAATCGCAATTCTTACCATCAGATGTGGTGTTACTACTTCATCCAGCGCAACACTAAATATTTCAAAACGGTATTTTTTATTTTAACTATGTAATCTTAATCTATCTTTAATTTTGCTTTTCCGAACTATAGACCACATGCAGACTGATAAACCCACCCCTGGTTTACGAAGCGAGAAAATATAAAGATAATAGACAATCAATATAAAAGGAAGACGAGACACCACACCCTCACCCCTTAATCAGTAGTTATTTCCCTCATTTTTCCCCATTTTCCACCGTCTCTACTGCACCCCCAAATCACAGTTTTTAAACAGTCTCGCCCGCATCCCGATACATTTTCTCCATCGCAAACTTTTATAATTCGACCGGAGGCACCGAAGAATGCGGGGGTCGTGGCCCCCTACAGGGGGACAGGTAGTTTCCGCAAAAGTAACCAATTGCGATCGGCGTACGTGATCAAAGGCTTTTTGTTTGTATAGATTTAGGATGTCGGCGGTAAAATGAGCCCCATATACACTGCGTTTCCTTGGTACGTGATTTAGGTATTCCTTCTTTTGTTTTTGATTGGTCTGTTCAGGATGAATTCCTCGCCAATCGGACATTATAGATGCTTAGTAGGCCTTATAAAATGGTCTGAAAAAGAATGAAAGGCATGAGATATTTATTGTTGCTAACTATGCTTCCATAACAAAATGGGATAACGAGCTGTTAGTGCACCTCGAAAGGACCCTTACATTAAAGACCAAGCTGACTACAACGCTCTTTTTTTAATATTTTTAAGAAAAAAGTCGCAGATTAGAATTGCACGTATTATATATTTACAAAAATTTTTTTTTTTTACCAAAAAATTTCTTTCCGGTCATCACGTAAGGTCAAAAAAATACGAAGTTTAATACGTGCAAATATACATAAATTAAATTTCCGCAAAAATTCTCGCAACAACCAAGACCCCGTGTAATATGACTGATTACGTCCCTGGCTTTCCATTTCTCAAGTAGCTCGTTAAGCCACCTTTGTTGGCGTGAATTTCAAAGGTAACCGGGATACAACTCGATTGGCCCTAATTATTTATATTGTAAATTGCCGCTTGAAAAAAGCTCTTTCAGATTTTATGTATATTTTTGCCTCTATCGGTCCAATGGTTGTAAAAAGCAGGTTCTGGGTTCGATTGCAATATCAATAAAATTGATAACTTGTTAATAATTCTGTTCTACGAGCTACATATGCGCCCTGGTCTGTTGCCACTACAGCTTGCTAATTCTTTGGACTATGACAGCAAACTTCGTTCAAAGCGCTTTGGAAGTCTTCGGGGGAGGCCTATGTCCAGCAGTGGACGTCTTTCGGCTGTTGATGATGATGATGAAATATTTCTGTCATTAGCAGTCGAACAGTTGTAATTTTGGGAGAATTGAAGTCCTTTGCATACATATTATAGACTAGCGGACCCGGCAAACGTTGTTTTGCCATACATATAAAATTCTCGTGTCGCGGTGTTTTTTGCAAACTCCTCCGAAACAGCCCGACTGATTTTTATGAAATATTATGTGTATATTGTAGGTAGGTCGGAGAATCGGCCAACATTTAAGGGTTTAACATTTAGGGGTATGCTTTTTTTTTTCTATTGACCTAACGTTTTTATGTTTTATGATTCAGCATTGATAAATTATTATAATCTTAAATTTTCACCCTTCTATGATGAACCTCTATTTTTTTAATGGCCATTCTAATTTTGAAACAAAAAAATATGGTCAAAATCTGTATAGAGTAAAATTTTATATGTATATTCAGTAAGTCTGAGAATAGGTTGTTATCTATTTTTTATACCCTTAGGTGTTAAGGGGGGTCCAACCCAAAAGTATTTTTTTTATTTTGTGGACATTTTTAAGTTTTTATTTTTTTATGATTCAGCATTGAAAAATACATACAACCCCAAATTTTCACCCTTCTACGAACAACACCTGTTTTGTAATCGCAATTTTTATATTTTTATAGCTTTTGCCCGCGACCCCGTCCGCGTAGACTACAGGGTTGGGTGCAGAAAGATAATTAATAAGTGAATCTATAAATCGTTCCTCAAGTGCCCAAAATGGCACTTACTGAATTAAAAAAACAGTGCCTATGTCCTTTTTTAAGGTCCCGTTTTTATCCATCACATCAAATCACCCAAATCGATCAAATGGTTAAGGCGTAAAAGTAAAACTCTGAAAGTTATTTTCGTATTTATAATATCCCATTGGAACATTACATTTTCCCGGGATGAAACATAGCCTATGTTACTTCACAGGGTCTTATTTATGTTCATACAAAAAAAATTGTTATTGCGTGAGAGCGTAACAAACATTACATTACATTCACATTTATATAATAGTAAGGATAACCATTCCCACGGGAACACTAAATTTTCCGGGATAAAAGTATCCTATGTACCTACCGATGTACCGATGTATCGGTGGGTCCCACCTATCTGCATACCAAAAGTCATTTAAATCTTTTTTCAATCATTGTCCAATTATTTACCCTCCGTTTTTTTAATAAGAAGTACCTATCCTATCTCCTTTTTAATACCTCGAAGACTATGTGTACAAATTTTAATGATTAATCGGTTAAGTAGTTTTGGCGTGAAAGCGTAACAAACAAATTTACATTCACATCTATAATATAAATAGCTTTTTTTTTTTTTTTTTTTTTTTTTCCTGCGGGGAAAATCCATTTACGGACCATCCCACCCCCGTAGGGGCGAGGGTGTGTCGGACTCACCGGCGCCTTCCGACCCAGCATAGATGTTACCGCCCGTGTTTGCGGGCGGCCGCTGGGCCGGGTCCCTACCAAAATAATTGCGCCGTAATACCGACTAAAAACCCCGCGACGGCCACCATCGGCGCATTCAGCGAGACGGCCCCGGAATACCCTGAAGCCAGAGCTATGGATTGATCCGGGACCGCCTCTGCGCGGTGCCAAAAGGCACACCGACCTGACGCGTGTGGCGTCTTCATCTCGGGGGCCGCCAAGGTAGGGACGGCGGCCCCGTGTGGCCTCTGGGCGCCGGGCTACGTGTTGACCCGGCGCCTCCTACGTCGCCTGTTGCGACGAGCGGGATCGGTCTGCTCCCGATCCCGCTCCGCGCTCTCCTTCTGCGAAATGACACGTTCGCAGAAGGAGAGCATAGCTTTCCACGACCTCCGGCTGCCGACCATGGCGGCGACCACAGTCGGCAGCGAGAGGTCTCTCCCCACGACCGCTACGAGAGCGCTGCGCTCCTCGTCCCAGGCTGGGCACTCCTCAAGCGTGTGCTGGGCCGTGTCCTCACGGCAGTTGCCACAATGGTGGCACACGGCGGTCTCCTCCACTCCGACGATGCGACACAGGTACGCACCGAAGCTGCCGTGCCCGGTGAGCACCTGCGTCAGTCGGAAGGTCGGCGCACCGTGGCGCCTGTCCATCCACTGCTGGAGGACAGGACGCACTGCCGCGACAGTCGCCACGCCAGCACTTGGACTCTCCAGCCTGGAACGCCACTCCTCCACGGCGGCGCTGCGGAGGGAGGCCAGCATGGCCTCGACCTCTCTTGGGGCCGGTCTCTGTCCGGATTGCCGGAACGCCTCCTCCCGCCAGAAGAACACTGACGCGAGGGCCTGGGCGTCCAGCTCCCAGGGCAGAGTACCCGCCAAAACACAGGCCGCCTCGTGCGAAATCGTGCGGTACCCTCTAACGATTCGCTGCGCCACCATACGCTGCGGACGACGCAGCAGGCGGACGCAGCGAAGGCCGAGGGAATTGGCCCACACGGGACACCCGTACAGGGCCATGGACCGCACGACTCCAGCATAAAGGCTTCGGCAAGGGAAGCCAGGACCATCAATGTTGGGCAGCAGGCGACCGAGAGCGCCCGCTGCCCGGACCAACTTCGGCGACAGCATCTCGAAGTGCGCACGGAATTTCCACCGACTGTCCAGAATCAGACCTAAGTACTTCATCTGGGAGCCGATGGGAAACCGCACGCCCTATAATATAAATAGCTGACCCGGCAAACTTCGTACCGCCTAACAGTCATTGAATGTCATGTTACATATTACCTGAATTTTATTTTTGATTGAATGGAAATAAATATTAAGTTCAGCTCTTTATTGAGATAAAAATACAGAAATAAAAAAGTACAAAAATTAAACTCAATGGTCATACCCGTTGGGATCAATGAAATCTTTAGATCAATCTAATTGATGAATTCTCAAGCACCAATTATTCATCTCTAACTTGCCTTTTGAGTATCGTCACGTGAATAACATTACTCAACAATTTTCTTAACACCAAGTGCATTCCATTGCATAGTTGAGTGTTTTAGATTTCAAAGCGTGATGACTACCGAGCCCGCCTTCGTTTGTAAATTATAAACCAAGGAGTTTAAAAATAAATTTCTGAACGCACGTATAAATATTTGACAACCAATAAATATGTCAATCCCTTTTTATTACTGACACTATTCTACATGTTTAAAATCCAAAATACGCAATTATTCGAATATTGTGGATATATGTTGTCGATTCCAAACCTTTATTTAAATACGTTCTTTAATTTGAGGGGACCATTAACCGTATTGATGGGATAAACATAAAATGTCTGACAGGATATTAGGTAGAACAGTTTATATGAGAAAAATGGCGCTGTATGTGAAAAAAGATTTTCCCGCTTTTCTGTTGAAATTTTTCCCAAATTTTCTTTGCTATAAACCTCACGGAGCCCGAGACCTTTCCAACGAATGCAAAACCGTGGAAATCGGTTCGCGCGTTCTGGAGTTATAGCGTCAGGGAGGAAAACCCGACTTATTTTTATATAGTAGATAAAACAATGGTGAGACAGCAACGATCAAAACGAACCGTAAAACAAGGAGACATAATAAAGTATTTGGACAAACAACGAAACGAATAACCAGCCCTCCTGATTAACAGCTTCGAGGCACACATTTCAACCGCGAATTTTGACTCGAACACGACAAGCAACACAACTCTCTTCAGACGAGCTAACGTCATAACTACAATAATGAGTCACCATGGACAATTGTTTGCGAAATACAGACGTGAATTTGGGGGACATAGACAATCCAATGAAAATCCACCACCGGCGGAGCGCGAAACGGAATCTCTTGAAACCTGCAACGTAGTCGTGCTGGAAATAAAAAAATATGTAATGAAAGCTAGCGTTGGGGCACACTCGTGCGCCAAATCACAAAGAACTACAGACCAGTATGCGAGAACGGTAGTGTCACTTTATAGATAAAAGATCGTTTTATTTCGTTTTAGATATCTTTTAATTCTTCAGTTATTTTTTTATAGTAATAATAGCTTAAGCACCTTTTTAGCGCCAACTATCTACCTTGAAAAATGATACCAAAAAAGTAACCGCAAAATACGTATTATGCATAAATCATGTGCATATTGATATAGCAAAAACTTTGGTCTCCAATTATTGACTTCCAAAACTACAGGGTAGATTAATTTTACATTGTGGTCATACTCGATACTCATAATATTACGAAGACTTGACTTTAGCCTAAAAATATAAATGAATGTCGTATTTAAATTAATTGTATTACGAAGGCTTGGCTCAGGCATGTTTACGTTAAACTACTTAATAATATTAAAGATGACGAGGCTGTATAGGCAAATACCCTTTGCTTTCCCAAAAAAATATATGGAGAATGGTAAAAAAAACTATACTCATAATGAAAAGATTGCTATGAGTGTAATCTAATTTTACATCATATTGGTTATACGTGACACTCATAATGACAAGCCCGCTATGTTAAAAACACAAAATACGAATGATAAATAAGTATGTTGTATATAACATTGATTCTATGACGAGAATACTAAAAACACTATCTATACAGCAATGAGTACCTGATAACTTGTTAACGGTGACAAAATAAAAAAAGCTTACCTGCTGTTCTTAATTATATTGGCTGCAACTTTGGCTGCGGTCATCGACTGTCCCAGTTCCACAAAAGGTTATAATGCATTCGCGAATTTCTGACACTGGAATTAAAGGGCTTAACAGTTCACGCAATTGGACTGCAATTACCACGACCAATTCGTACACTGCATTGTTGACGACCACAATGAAGAAATAAAAACCCGTGTAAATATTCCGTTTATGGAAATTTTAAAGTAAAACATGATTAATGGTGATAGTCAGATCTCTACGTGAACTCGTATTTGTATGATTCACAAATATTTGTACACACACACGAACATTTGTGTATGTGAAATATAGATATTAATAACAATAGTTTTTGAATAAGTTAATGAAAACTTTAGAAAGCTAATTTAAATTCACGCTTTAGGCTCGTGCAACATGGTGCGGTAAATGTAATAATTTTGAAATGAAGTTATAGTAAACAATATAGAAATTTATATCTCTGTGATCCTTAGGTAAATATTTACTTTAACCGGATGAAATAATGATAGCCGATTGCTAGCGGTCTAGCTGTATAAATTCGTGTATGAAAGAGAGTTTACGAATCTTGCACAGTGATTTTGCGTTTTCAATGGAAAACATGTAATTGACACATTTCTGGCGAAATGTGGATGTAACAGCTCTGCCTGTTCCTTCGGGTATACATAGAAATAAAGGAGTTAGTGACAAAATGAAACAAACAAACCTCCAAAATTCTGCGAACTCGACTAGGAGTCGAGTTTTTCAACAACCAATACTCAGAACAATCGAGACTGAAACATTTTTGACATTTCGAACTAATAGTGACGGGACACGCTCAATACATCGACATCCCTCGAGCCGAGATGTGAATGCATTCAAACCGCCACAATATCTTGCGACCGTGTCGATAGATTGATAGTGACGTGCGCTTTTGTGTTTCGTTTATGGAATTTGTCGACTTCCATACAAACGTATTGTTTGAAACAAAAGAATCGGCTCCGTTCTGCCGTGGAGAGCGCGGAAATATTTCCAAATAGATGTTGTTAGAATGTCTGTAATTTTAGTTCGAAAATTTCAGTTTTATTCTTTTCTTGATATGACAAAAGGAGAGTTAAAATTTCACGTTCACATGTGAATTTCGCTTGTGTATTTTTGGCTCGACAGCAAGGTAGGAAGCGCCAAAATAACTCGGTCATATTTTTTGTCAATGACCGTCTGAAGCTTAGTGAAGGACGGTCAACAAATATGCACCTGTATTTATAAAGAAATATGGCATAGGTAAACAAAGAAAACATCATCCCAAATTCAAACACATTAATATATGAATGAGAGTAGAAATTTCATTGTAAAAAAATAAAAAATAATGATAGTGATTTAGTTCAAGTCAAACATGGTGGCCTTGTGCACGTGTGCAAATTTCACAAATCACAATTAATTGAAGAGATAATTATAATCTTTAATTGATTAATTGTTTAGACATGCATATGTACATATGTACATACATTGTTATTATTTTATTTGTTTAACTATGAAATGAATTATTGACTATATGAGACTATCGCAGGACTGCTTTTCTGCTAGAAAAGCTATCAAAAATTATATAAGACATCCAAATATTTCTTTGGATTGAAATTGTTTATACTCGTAACAATTTCAACAGAAGTCAAGCAAGGTTTCTGGAAACATCGTATTCTTGTGTTATTAAAAATTTCACAATTTTTCCTAGTTCATAATCGCTAACTACATAAGTAACTGTTAAATAAATAGGAGTTTATTTACAGAATTATTAATTATTAATTTTTGTCGAAATTCAAGTATTACAATTTAACAAACAAGTAGTAAAAAATCCAAGACATACCAACTTGCACGAAGGAAGGGAAAAATTGCAATGCATTGTGTTGCATATTTCAAAATCGCATGAGATCTATAAATAGAAATTTCTTTGAATGTTGATTGTCCTGGTATCGATTCCTTGGACGACTGTAGAAATTTTAAGTTCCAATTGTTGGAACTAGTTCCAACTAATTTTGTATTTATGGCGTAATAACAGCGAATGTTTGACAATTTTTTAGTTTAACCTACTAATAGTCAACTGGTATTTGGGGGTTCGCCCAGTAAAACTTTGTCTTACTATTGCTTTGTGTGAATCTTCTGTTATATATTTTCGGGCATGACAAAGTGGCCGGTCTTGCACATATTGGCAACAGAAGTGATCAAAAAAGGACGATAGGTACTCTTATTAGTCGAGATTATGTGACAGCCCCATGACGCAGTTCGCTAGACACCAGTTTCCGAAACGAGAAGCCGCGGGTTCGATCCCCGCACCGAGACAAATGTTTGTGTGATCCGCAAATATTTGTTTCGGGTCTGGGTGTTTGAGAGACCGAAAAATCTCTCGTAGTTTCTTATACCCACGACACAAGACTCGTATCTTAATGTGGGGTCAGAACTATGTATGTGACTGTTGGATGTATTTATTTATTTATTTATGTTAGCGTATGCTAAACCAGATTAGCAAACAAGTGTCCAAGAAGGGATACTATCATTTACCAAAAGTCGCTACGCTTTGTATCAAGGTATTCAGTAAAAACTACAAATCCTTAGAATACCATAGACAAATGAAGTGACGGCCCCCCACGAAACAATCAAAGACGATAAAGCATTAATTTATAACACGCGAAACGTCGGCCGGTAAAATGTCACGGTACGTGCATTATGTATTCCATAAACAATGTTCCAGTTCAAAAATAGAACCGCGGGTAAATATAAGGAGCCGCGGCGCAACGCCATCGGCTGCCGCGCGGCCGTTTAATAATTCATCGATAGATCGATAAATTACGCTACTTTGTATTGCGCACCACTATTGCATGATTTCTGGACAGTGATGACTTAAGGTATTTTTATTGGCTTTTTGTTTTGTCATTGTGGTCTCTCTTTAGCTATATAATATTCAACTGTTTCCCAGGATATTCCCCGAAGTTTTAAGGGATTACCCCTTAATCGACCACTAATTCTCAGTACAAGTAATACGCCTTATAATAGTTGAGATTTTTTTAGAACTCTGGAGTAATTTTGTTCGCAATTTTTCCTTTATAGTTAAATATGAATTATACCGTCACTTTCCCTTGGATCTTATATAAGCCTTAGGGAATAAAGCCTTTTAACCTTAGCTGAAACAGGTATCTGATATCTAATTGCGTTATAGAAAGTTATTAATACGAAAATAAATCTGCGTATTTGTAACGCCTAAAATATAGATAGGATATACTAGCTTCTAAATATAAATAAATAAATACACCCAACAGTCACATACATAGTTCTGACCCCACACTAGGATACAAGTCCTGTGTCGTGGGTATCAGAGACTACGAGAGACTATTCGGTCTCACAAACACCCAGGCCCGAAACAAATATTTGCGGATCACACAAACATTTGTCTCGGTAATATTACTGATAAAAAAAAGGTTCCTAAGGATTATATTATTATAACAAAACCATATTTATTCGAGCGTACCTGCGGTCAAATATAGTATCACGTAATTATGTTAATTAAAGGGTTGGGTCAATATCGCGGGCTCCGACAGATTGACGAGCTGCCGATGAATAATGTATAATTATGTTTAATAACCAACATGTCGGCATGACAAGTTGTGAAATAAAGATGCCAAGCACGATTTTCCAATATTTTCAATATTTAATAAGTTACAGTAACTAAATGATACAACATAGGATTCTATACTAAAATTTCGATGCTTGGTGTTATTTCTGTGTCTTACAGTTCTTGATTATGGTTGGCGGCTTAATTTCCATTATATCAGTATATATATATATATTGACTGCCTCGTGGTGTCGCGGTACAAGTATGTGCCGTGCGATCTAGAGGTCCTGGGTGCGATTCCCGGGTCGGGCAGAGTGTTATTGGGTTTTTCTATAAGAAAATTCTCGGTAACAGCACCGAGTCTGGAATTGTGCCCGAAAAACGGCAATAGGCTCGCCCCCTATTACGTGGGACTGATAAATACTTGGCGAAATGTGGGTGCAGAAATGCACCTCTGCCTACCCCTTCGGTGATTATAGGCGTGAGGTTATGTATGTATGTACAGTATATTGTCTATTCAAAATTCCTTTAATAATTGTAATAAATAGCCAATTAAAAATACATTCACAAACCTTATTATTTATCCCATTATGCTTCTCCGAACCGTTCGTCAATTCTTCATTTACAATATCCAATGCGGGAGCCATAGGCAGTAAGCCCATATAACAAAGCAATTAGTGGCCAGTCCATTGTTCAATTTGACTTATTAGCGGTACGCATGCATGGGTAATTGGAGTTATTGGCCAGCGTGCATACAATGCGCGTCTTGTAATCCAACTGAGGTAATCTTGTAATTCTGCACAGAGTGCGGCCTTTGATGGATCGTTTATTGAGGCGTAGATTTGATCTCGGCTAGCCAATATTCTGTCTTGCCTCAAAATTTGTGCCAATTAAGCCTGCCTTGATAGCTTTGTTGTGCGGAACAGGCTGCTGAAATTGTCAATTTGAAGAATTCGTGGAGTGCCTTGTATTCAAAGATCAAGTTGTAGTAATTTTAGCAGAAATTTTTCAGCTAGACATCGTTTTTTTTAAGTTACTGTATAAGAAAAGCTCTCTTGCAAATTTTTTTGAATAGGGCTAAAGAATGGTTGGAGAATAAGGCTCCTATGGTAAAGTTATTTGAACACTTTTGTGTGGTATGGGTACTAAATTTTTCGTGTCGCTGAGGGAGTTGATTGTTGCTTCTTCTCCACAGCGATAATACATTACTTAAATATTTATCGCTTAATTTAACAGTAAAAGTTTTCTCTACAACTTTTCAAACTTTTCATCCTAACATGATAGAGAACATGCATTCATCGCTGGACCTACGTTCTTAATTTTCAAATAAGAAGACCAGACCAGCTCACTTGAGGGAGACCATAATATAGACCATGTAAATACCTTTTGCCATGTAAGTTTGGCAGTAATAACAAGTCACAATAAACGTCTACCGAACCAGTTCAGCGTTTTCCAACTATGCACTCAATATTTCCTAGTACTTTTCAATTGTGACCTAAATTGTAAGAGAACACTCACTTCGTATCGAGTAACACGAAAAATATTTTGAAATATGCCGTCCTTGGAATTCCTTTAGTATTGTTGGAAAAATGTTTTAGTGTCGTGTTTATTGGTATTGCGTTCCATGCCCACATCTACGTAGGATTGGCGGGGCGTATTATTATGACCTGGTACCTTATAGTTCGTTCCGAGAAACAATATCAATTATCTCTCCCCAGAGGACAAAATTATGTCGGCATTTACGAGTCACGATTGTCATCAATGCTGAGAATATATGACTCGTAAGCTTACACATACTATTGTCAGTATG
Source organism: Hemaris fuciformis (assembly GCA_907164795.1). Classification (NCBI taxonomy): domain Eukaryota; kingdom Metazoa; phylum Arthropoda; class Insecta; order Lepidoptera; family Sphingidae; genus Hemaris; species Hemaris fuciformis. The sequence goes on along the minus strand of OU015438.1, from coordinate 15,394,753 downwards.
GGATACATAGTATGGGATGTAAGTCCCACTGTTAGGCACGGGCCTCCTCTACAAGTTAGAGAGGCCTTAGTCCACCATGCTGACCTAATGACCTAAGAAATTACTCAGACGTTTCAAGGTATGCACTTATTATCACTGCTTTCTGCATCGTTAAAGTACGTGATAATTAATAATTGTAAATACACTTACTTTAAAGTTTAATAATTTGTAAAACTCAATATTCCGTGCTCCGTTTAATTCTGTTTGCAACAATTTCCTTAGTTCAAACAGCCCAGGTAATTCTACGAAGCATAATTAAAAAAACAACCTCCTTTCCGCATAGCAGGATAACAACGTAGTTAACTTTACGGGTCACATAACTTACATATTAACGACCCCATTTACTATGTAATCAGGCTTTAAATCAACTTGGTTCAATATCAGCACACTCGTTCCACACGTCATACGCCCCACTGTTGGACATCATCATCATCATCATCATCATCATCAACAGCCTTTGTCACGTCCACTGCTGGACATAGGCCTCTCCTATGGCACGCCACTGGGCTCGATCTTCGGCCCTCCTCTTCCAACCGCTGCCAGCTACCTTGCGGATGTCGTCATCCCATCTAGCCAGAGGGCGTCCTACACTACGTTGGACATAAGCTTATAGTAGTTGGTTACTCGTTAGCCTAACATCGTAAAAGTAGTGATGGCCTCGAGGTTTAGGCGCGCGGTCGAGAATCCCGGCGCTCGCAGGTTCAAACCCCAGGCACACACCTCTGAGTTTTCGAAGTTATGTGCATTCACAATGAATCATCAGTCATTTTAACGGTGAAAGTAAACATCGCGAGGCAAACTGCATACCTAAAAGTTCTTAGGAATTTCTTGGGTGTGTAGTCCGCCAACAAGGCCAACGTGGTGGACTATGGCCTAAACCCTCTCAGATGCAGAGGAGGCCCGTGCCCAGCAGTGCGACTTATATGGGCTGATGATGAATAGCCTGACTGCCTCGTGGCCTCGCGGTACAAGTATGTGCCGTGCGATCTAGAGGTCCTGGGTTCGATTCCCGGGTCGGGCAATGTGTTATTGGGGTTTTCCGTTAAGAAATTCTCAGTAGCAGCACGGAGTCTGGAATAGTGCCCGAAAAACGGCAATAGGCGCGCCACCTATTACGTGGGCCTGATACATACCTGGCGACATGTGGGTGCACAAATGCACCTCTGCCTACCCCTTCGGGGAATACAGGCGTGAGGTTATGTATGTATGTATGTATATATGAATAGCCTAACATTCGCTTAACGTATCCTTTACATATTATTATCATGGTTGATTATTATCATGTTGTTGTTACTATGGTACATGTTTTCGACGAAAACCTTAGTTCAAAAACAGCCAACATAAACCAAATATCTGCTACACAAAAGTGAAGGATCAACCCGACCTAGCGTGTAGAGTAACCGCACCAATTACGGCCAACCGGGCGCACCTAAATGAAATCCCTCTATATACCTCTTAATTCCTCGTTTTAAATAACAAAAGGTTATTACAAGCGTTTTTCAGAGACTGGCACGGGGAAGCACGCCCTCGCACCCCCGCCAAGCACCTATCTAATAGTCTACGCGGTTTGTGTGAACACCGTGGGGTTAGAGAAGCATTTCACCGCGTTTTTTTAACAATACAAGGGTTCCTATCGGGTATTCTGTGGTGTGGGTAAGTGAAAATATAACATAAGAAGTGTTGATTAGACATACATACATAAACTCACGCCTGTATTGCCCGAAGGGGTAGGTAGAGGTGCATTTCTGCACCCACATTTCGTCAGGTATGTTTCAGTCCCACGTAATAGGGGGCGAGCCTATTGCTGTTTTTCGGGCACATTTCCAGACTCCGTGCTGTTACTGAGAATTTCCTAATGGAAAAACCCAATAACACTTTGCCCGACCCGGGAATCGAACCCAGGACCTCTAGATCGCACGGCACATACTTGTACCGCGAGACCACGAGTGTTGATTAGAATTAAAAGTCATTAGTTTAGTATTACAAAAGTAGCTTTGATAGCTCATTATTTGATCTAAATATCTTTTGGCTCTGCTTTTTGCATAATCTAATGACGAGCTCATTTATAGCACGCTTGTCGGTTCTGTATAAAACTTACTATTCAAGTATAAAATTCTTATATGTTGTAATGTTTTGTACTATAATTGCATGAGTATTTGAAATGATCAGCCGTCTAACACAAATTTGATATTAATTTATAGCATTACAAATGGCATGAGTCAGCATACTAGCTTCTTCATTAGCCCATATACGTCGCACTGCTGGGCACGGGCATCCCCTACAACTGAGAGGGTTTAAGACTTAGTCCACCACGATGGTTTAGTGCGGGTTGGCGGACAACATACCTAAGAAATTCCTAAGATTTTTTTAGCTGTACAAGTTTCCTCCGTTAAAGTACGGTGATGTTTTCTTGTGAATACCTACATAACTTCGAAAAGTCAGAGGTGTGTGCCTAGGCTTTGAACCTGCGACAGCCGAGAATCACGACTTCATAGTTGCATACATATTTGGTTACACACATACATACATAAACTCACGCCTGTATTCCCCGAAGGGGTAGGCAGAGGTGCGTTTCTGCACCCACATTTCGCCAGGTATGTATCAGTCAGGGGGCGTCACATTTCTAGACTCCGTGCTGTTACTGAGAATTTCCTAATGGAAAAACCCAATAACACTTTGCCCGACCCGGGAATCGAACCCAAGACCTCTAGATCCCACGGCACATACTTGTACCGCGAGACCACGAGGCAGTTGGTTATTTTACTAATAAATTGTAATAGAATTATTAATGTGTTAAAATTCGTCAACTCACTAAGCTAGACTATTTAATCTTTACCGCACCAATCCACCCACAACAGCTCACTATGAAACCGATATTAATGAAGCGAAAGCGTTTGTTTATTATTCATGGAAAAAGGAAAAAAGCAGGTGTAAAAGTTCTTTTTTCTCGCTTCGCAACAAAACTGTTTATTTATGGTTAATGAAAGTTATAGACTTGTAATGGCGGACCACCGTTGACTGAAGTTACTTTTGTTGTAAATTTATGTTTAAGTACTTAATTATTAACACTTAACTTAATTATTATTTACACTTAATATTTTTGTATATAAAGAAGCAAATTAGAAGTTATTAGTTATTAGGACTGCCTCGTGGTCTCGCGGTACAAGTATGTGCCGTGCGTTCTAGAGGTCCTGGGTTCGATCCCGGGTCGGGCAAAGTGTTATTGGGTTTTTCCATTGGGAAATTCTCGGTAACAGCACGGAGTCTGGAAATGTGCCCGAAAAACGGCAATAGGCTCGCCCCCTATTACGTGGGACTGATACATACTTGGCAAAATGTGGGTGCAGAAATGCACCTCTGCCTACCTCTTCGGGGAATACAGGCGTGAGTTTATGTATGTATGTAGAAGTTATTAGGTATATCTCACGTACTTGAATTTTATGTATTTTCATGTAATATGTACATATGTCTTTTAAAGTAATGAAATTTAAGAGAAAAACCTAGTCTTAAAGCACTATTAGAAACATATGGTGTCTTCCACAATCAAGCGGTTAGGCGATGAAGTGTAATAAATAGACAGGATAACTTTGCCACTCGTGATATTGAATAGGATTGTGTTATCAATCTGAACGCATCAGGAGACGAATCTGATCATCAGAAAATGATTTACGCTAAAAAAAAAAAAAACCTAAAAAAAGGGAAAGATGGCGTCTCAACACGTTAAGATATCGTAGCTTTATAATGGCTCACAAATTGTGACACAAGACTAGCAGCTAGTCACACGAAATGAACTCCCAATGAAGAAAATCACAAGCTAATTTCTTTTTCACGCAGCGAACGCCACAACTCCGCATGTTTCCGACTCGAAGCAAACTTTTCACTTTTAAATTAGACGGTGACTGTACAAGAAAAAGTAGCGTTATTTATTCCACGCAAACACACTTTTGAGCCATTAATGAAAAGTGGATATTGACAGCGCTTTCCATTTATCTTTCCACACCCCCCCTGCCCCTAATTTAACTTCAAAACCGTGTATTCGCAAGTCACCCACAGATATACGTCGTGTGACGACTTTATATTTCACTGTGTGGGATTTTGGCTAATTTATTTCATTCCAAATGAGTTGTAGTAGACTGGATTCGACGTGAGGATAAATTGATCGTTAAATTACAATATTTTTGTACGAAACTTTTATAGTATGTTACTTATCCCGAAAGAAATTACTTTTACTTTTAAATTGCATTAAGATTGTAGAATGGAAATATGTACATATATCTAAGATTAAACGGCATATCTAATAGGCAAAGTCTCTAAGGTTTATTTATCATATGTAAATCGTATGCCCTGATAATGTAATAAAACCCTTAACTGAAACATCGTAAGGGGAAACTGCATAATCAAGTGTATTCTTCAAGTTGATATGAAGTGTACCAACATGTACCAGGATATCATGATTCAAACTGTGCTTTGCAGTGAAATGTATGCATGGTCTAAAGCAGTAATTCTCAAAGTGGTCCAGGGGGTCTACTTTGGGCGTGAAAAAAATGGGGGTCCACAATCGTAAGCGGGGGTCTATGAAAATTAATTTGGTTTCGAACTAAAATGTTGGCTTGACTTCTCTTATCAATATAGGCAGATAATATTCCGAGAAGCTCAGCGACTGTTACTTGTAAAAACATGCATATTCCATAATCAGTAACTATGTAAAAATGTTACTACTGGGGGTCCACCGAATCCATCAAAAAATTTAAATTAGTCTATGAAACAAAAGAGTTTGGGAACCTCTGGTCTAAAGCATCAAATCGAAACTGATAATTATTTCCAAATAATAAATACGCTACGGCAAATATTAATTCATAAAACCATTACACGTGAAAGTTATTATAGGCTGAAATGTTGATTAGAACGGATATCGCGTATGAAACTCATCAAAATCCCTCTAAACTATAATACTTGTACGCGAATCACGTCGCGGTATCAAGTTCACAGACATGACAGGTGCTGGGCTGTCGGTGCGTCAAGCTGTAATTACACCGTTTGCTTTTTTATCGCCGTGTTTGTGTGCACAGACGTGTGAGTGGTCTGAGCAAACGCGCAATGTATACATGTGAATGAAACTTGCCAATCAGTGGTACGGAGTACGGACTGCTATAAATATAATAGGTATGTCAATCGTTTATTATGTAATCTTGTTCTAATTTCATATAGTTTTCTTAAAAGTAATTTGTTAAATAGAATTAGATATTTCATTGTTTTTATTTGCTAAAAGTAACTTCGATATAGATAGAGTAACTAATTTAATATGTTTAGTAAATGGAACATGCAGTTTATCATTATCCATAGCAACGACAGCCCCGTGGCGCAGTTGGCTAGATACCAGCTTGCGAAATGAGAGGCTGCGGGTTCGATCCCCACACCGAGACAAGTGTTTGTGTGATCAACAAATATTTGTTTCGGGTCTGGGTGTTTGTGAGACCGAAAAGTCTCTCGTAATTCCTAACATCCACGACACTAGACTCGTATCTTAGTGTAGGGTCAGAACTTTTGTTACTGTTGGGTGTACTTATTTTATTAAATTGCGCGCGAGCAAAGCCGGGCTCCACAACTATGCATACAATATTTTCTTTATTATTTAGACTCCCCTGTACGTTCCAAAGTTACACACATAACAAAAATTCAAACATGACTGACTCCATTAAACACGCCAACTCAATTCCACTTCTCATTGGAATCGAATACCAAATCCAAAACACAGTCACCACTAACGATTAAGGCCGTGGAAGTCGACAATTGAATGTGCATATCAATAGGACAGGTGCGTGCGGGGGCTGCGGGTTGGGGAGGGGCGGGGGGGGGTTTCAGTGCGGGGGCACAAGGGGTGTACTTTTGAATAAATTCGCGGGATATCGCAAAGAGTAGGCCTCCGCATTACCATGTCAAACGGGTGTACGTCAGATCGCGATGTGTGAATTTTTAACTACACATAGTTACACGTCTCGCGGTTCAGATCCGCGATATATTTTTTTTGTTGACATGTGACCGAAAATTTGTGTTTTCGCCTTGCTTCAGTTTGTTAGTTAGTTTTTTAGACACCAACACACAAAATAAATGAGAATACGTAGATATTAAATCGTTCTCTAAGTATATTGTAGAAGGTTGTCAGGCAATCATGTGTAGCACAAACCATATCGAAACGAACGCAATTATAGCCGCGGTAAAAATTGAATTTAATTGTATAACTAAGTGAACCAATTGCTTGATATCCTTGGTAGTGTCTCTATTTATCTAGTATATGAGTCTATGTACAAGATGCTAGGCTGCTAAGCAATCACGATTAGGATCGTTTGACTACGCAAGAAAAGTTTTATAGAACTCAGAATGTTTTCCAGTGTCGTTAAAATGATAAATATCTAAATAATACACAAATAGCTCCGAAAATCCGCATTTAGTAACGTTCGAATGCCATAAACCAACAGCTTACAATATACGTCAATGAACAGCGCAGTGCTCCTTTGCTTTCAACTCGCGTCTCATTTTCGATTAAAACGTAATTTCCCTTTTTCGCTCGATTAAAGAAACTCATCAATTCACGAAAAGAACTCCGCTATGCGTCGATAATGTTGGCCCACATTTCTCCGACCTCAATATAGAGGTGGCTTATCTTGTATTAATTCCGAAATTCCACCATAATTACTCGTTCAAAGGTACGTCTCGAAGACGAGACCGCTTGAAATTACACCACGTCGGTTTTTCACAATTTGAATTTAATTCCGTGAGACATTAGGCATAATATCGTGTGTCGGTGGTAAATGATGAGACATCTCCGGATAAGCCGATTTCAAAAGAAACACGTGATCAGATGGTGATTGCGCCCCCGATGCCACCCTTTGGATGTGCAATCATATTTTAATATTGTGGAGAGAGTATCTCGCTAGATTAAACTCGAATTGTGCCCGTTCGAGGCGAGGATTCAACTGAAATCTTAGGAAATATAATAGAGGGCTAATTGGCATCGCTGCTACACTTGCCCCGGTAACGCTCCTTTCATCTCCTCGCCTTGTGCCGGGAATAGCTCCGGGTTATCCTCCAATAAATGTCTTTATAAAATTTTCAGTTGAATTTATTAAGCCACTACATTATGCAGTTTTATACAATAATATGACTTATGATGACTGTATAAAAACTAAATTGGTATGGCAAACAGATTGTGTGTTGCTGGACCGATTTGTTTTAATATATTATTATAGTTTCTGTTTGTGACACAGACCACTGTGTCGTTGTGTTTATTAATTATAATAATTTTCTCAACAGCCAATAAGTCTTGTAGTTTACCGATAAAACATTCCTCTGTCCTATTCTTGGTAGTAAACATAGATAAGTTATGTGGTAGCAAAATATTTACAGCAGTTTTCATTTATTCAAACTAAACCATCTAACATATCCACTGCAATTAACACTTTAAATATACAAATATACAAAACATTTTAGCTTGGTATAATGAGCCTCCACTTTACTAGGGGTATCTACTCGTGAGATAGTTAACATACCATACAATTATTACCTCTATGAATTATCCTTTAATCTACTACGAACTAACAGTTCAGTTTGCCCAACTACCTTCACATTTATTTTTATTATAAATTTATGAAATATAAATTATATGAATATAAATTTATATTTAAAAATTTATTATTATTATTTATTTTTCAATAGCAAATTTTGTACATTCGATATTATCGTTTAACATAATTTCCATCAAACACTTAAATTTAATAACACAAAATCCCCTTTCACGGGATTACTCTCGATCCGAACTTTTGATAGCTCTCGAGTAGAAAAGCTCATTAGTTGGTCATAAAAGTTAATTGCGTGTTATTGAGTGCGGCTCCCGAGGTCTGCGAGTGCGTTGCTGACTCCTCATTAGGAAGGAAGGAAAAATATCTAATTTACTTTACCTCCGCTCGGTTAGTATGAAAAATCCAAGAGCTACGACCCTCGTCTTTTGAGCAATAATTGTGCGGTGCAAGTCATAAGCCATTGATAGAATCGGTGGCCGTTCTCGTTCAGACGGTAGCCATAATAATCAATGGATTATAATATCTTAACGAGTATAATAATTTCAAGAACTTCCTTACATATAGTACTTTAAATGATAGGATTCAACAATATTTTGACGGTTTTTGAGAAATGCTTAGTGCACTACAAATTTTTGAATAACTAGCTATTAGAGATAACACATGCCGAAGCGGCAGTAGTTTATTTAAAAAAACAATTAGGTGTGTTTTAATTACTTTAATTATTTGATCTTGACCTTACGGCATTTTTCTTGGGGCTTCAGCGTCGATCAGCAATTTTTAACTGGCATGAGTGACGCTACCATAAATAAGAGCAACTCAAAATATGAGGTTAAAATATAATATTATGTATCTCTGATCATACCTATAATATGCTCTTCTAAGTTTATATCTGATATCTTTTGGCTTGTACCAAAATCTTATCCGTAGTGATTAAGACGGGGCGCCCCTCGTACCATATTCAAGGGTCTTAAGATTTGTTAATTACTGGCAACATTAAAATTAACTGCCATTTCGGACATTATAAAAATACCCGCCATTTTCACCTTAAACTTTTCCCAAAGAGAATTGAATTCTTGTGTGCTCGAGATACTTGCATCGTTTGATCTTCAAGATATTGTTGCTTAAAGCGTGTTCATTAAATCTCATACTGGTTGGTTTCAATAGAACATCAAAATTGACAAAAAAAAAATGAAAACTTCTTAACTAAGCCGAAACTATAAGAATATTTTTTAATTCATATAATATTATGAACACATTTTAAAAATCTATTATACAATATTAGAAGTCTGGTTTTGGCATTAAATGATAGCTTCCGTCGAAATTTTGGTACGAATTAATTTCCTGCTGTCATTATGTTAATACACTAGATAAAAGATAAATCTAAAGTCAATGTAACTCGTATGTTAAGCTTAATTTTGCGAAATATAGTTATTACTAGAAATTATCTAAAAATAAACAACTTTCTTTGATGGCTTTCATAAGACCTTCTCAAATGAGATAGAATCTAACTGTATTGGCTAATAACTTCAAACACTAATGACTATTACGTGGGACTGATACATACCTGGCGAAATTTGGTTGCAGAAATGCACCTCTGCCTACCCCTTCGGGGAATACAGGCGTGAGTTTATGTATGTATGTACTAATGACTATATAGTACTGAGATAACTAGGTACTACAATAGTATAGAAGGACAGACTTTGTCTTGCTAATTGGAACGAAACATGGATCTCCCACCTTTGTTTTTTTTTTCTCGAGGGGAAAGCTGTTTATGGCTCTACTTCCCGCCAGCCCTGGGGGAGGGGGCAGGAAGCGTATGTCGGGGTCACCGGCCTTCCAGCCCGGCGCGCGGGGCGTCACGTCCGCGCAGATGTTAGTGCCGAGCTGGGTCCCTAACCAAATCCCTACGCCGGCATACCGACCAAAACCCCCCGGTGGCCATCTTCGCGCCAAGTGGGGCGACCACGGTGCGTGGGCGAGAAGCGCCCACAATAGTGCCGCAGCCGATGGATCTCCCACCTGCCTCTTGGCTTAGTCAGAGTTAAAATCAAGGGCACCCAAATTCTTAGCTCACTATAAAAATTGCCACCACATGATAGCTTTCTGTTTTGTGAACCGTGACGTAGCAACCGAACAGGCCAGCATAACTGTGGAATTGCGTAGTGAAGCTGCGGCTTGACGCTCCTTGTATAACACTTCTAAGCTTGTCAAGGTAAACCATACATAAACTCACGCCTGTCTCCCGTTGGGGTAGGCAGAGACTATAGAGCGCCAAACGGACCAAAGACACTTCTTTCGCTTCCTCATCATCATCATCATCATTACCATCATCAGTTCATATACGTCTAACTACTGAGAACAGGCCTCCTCTACAACTGAGGGTTCAAGCTTTAGTTCACTACGCTGGCCTACTGCGGTCTTTCGCTTCCTCGACTGGCATTATCCTCTTCACACATGGACGTCGCTTTCGCGAACTCTTTACATTACCTTTAAAAACGCTTCAGGATAAACCATCACGCAATTCAAAAAGTAAAGATAAACCCGATTACGGTGACGTCGGGGCCATTAGCGCCTACCCTTTAAAAAAGGCACAACACGTGTTTTTCAAAGCGCATTTCTCTAAGGGCGACGTTTCACTTAACCCGCCGAGCTATCAGCGCGAGTGAGCGAGTAAAGCCGGGCCGCGCCGAACTGACAGAGACAAATGACTGCGCCGTAATACCAACCAGCTCAGGCCGTGGTGTTGCCGTTATGAGATGTGAGCAGATTTGGGAAATGCCTGGCTTAAAAACGTACTTGAGTTGTTGAATTTAATCGACACATGAGAAGCCTCTCGCCTCTTGGTGCTCTATTTGGACGGCATCGTGCTTACTGTCAGTCACTGTTATCACTTTGTCGTGACAGTAAAAAAACTATTTATAATGTATTTTGTACGTCCTGTAGCCACACACATAAGCGTGCCGTCACAATAAGACATTGTTTGGTATAGTCATAAAATTAAAATCAGCTTATTGTAATGTGTCAGTTATTATGAGAGCTTTTCTGTCTTATAACCAAAACCAATATCAAAATTTGCCCGGTACGTATCAAATATCGATTACGTATCAAAACTGGCCTTACTGTATAATGTTTAACGACCAACTGTGCCACAAAAACTGCTTCTTCCAACCGGTCGCACTACAATTCTTTGTAAGATCCTGTGCAAGATATGAACATATGTTCAACTGAAGATGTCCTATAATTACTTATGATGAAACAAAATTCAAATAGGCATATAGCGGCAAGCCAGACTAGGTTGTACAGCCTTTGATAGTCTAACTGGACTGTTCTTACAATCATATATACGGCTAATCAACTGTGCGACTATTAATAGAAATGTCTAGACATTTTGCACAATATAAGGCGTTATATGCCTGCAACATGCATATGTTACATAAGGATGCAGAAAGTGTTCAATAGTTTGATAAACTGTATTTGGCTTCGAGGATCTTTACTTCCACTCACCTCTTGTACCACGACTTTCTCAAGTAGGCAGGGTTTTTTTTTACCGCGTGGGGTTTAGTAGCTTACTTCTTTACTAGAATTAAAGTAATACTACAGATAGTCTGCCTCGTGGTCTGACTGCCTCGTGGTCTCGCGGTACAAATATGTGCCGTACAATCACGAGGTCCCGGGTTCGAATCCCGGGTCGGGCAAAGTGTTATTGGGTTTTTCCATTAGGAAATTCACGGTAACAGCACGGAGTCAGGAATTGTGCCCGAAAAACGGCAATAGGCTCGCCCCCTATTACGTGGGACTGACATATAAATGGCGAAATGTGGGTACAGTCATGTACCTCTGCCTACCCCTTCAGGGAATACAGGCGTGAGATTATGTATGTATGTACAGATAGTAACCAAAAATTGACCGATGCCGATTCACAAAATACATACATACATACATAAATATTCGCAGACATGTATTTTCGAAGAAGTATATAGAGGAGGATTTTTTAAACCCACGTTTTATACCTGATTTAAGCCCCAAGTAAATTGAGTAATTTTGGGCACATTTTGAGACTTTATGGTGCTTTTGAGAGTTATAAAAAAAGGCTTGCCCTTAATACACGAGACGTCTACATCTCTGCCTATTCCTTAAGAAATACTGGCGTTACTATATGTGTGAGATCTACCTTCAGTAAACAGGGAAATCATCATCATCATCATCAGCCCATATACGTCCCACTGCTGGGCACGGGCCTCCTCTACAACTGAGAGGGTTTAGGCCTTAGTCCACCACGCTGGCCTAGTGCGGGTTGGCGGACTACACACCTAAGAAATTCCTAAGAACTTTTTAGGTGTGCAGGTTTCATCACGATGTTTTCCTTCACCGTTAAAGCAAGTGATAATTCTTTGTGAATACACACATAACTTCGAGAATCGAGGTGGTCGAGAATTTCGACGGTCGCAGGTTCAAACCCCAGGCACACACCTCTGACTTTTCGAAACAGGGAAATAAATATGTAAAAATAAAATACCAGTTAACGCATCACAGACTTCTATAAGTACAATTAAAATGCAAATACTTACGACACTGGCGCGCGGATCTTTCAACTTACAAATTTTTCCAATTTAACTCGGCCCTTCGTTAATTCAGTGCGCCGCTTATAAATTCTAATAAGGCGACGGATGGAAACGTATAAATTTTATTTATTTGATGGCCCTCGTCCGATTGAATCGTCGGCTAATTGAGCAATTGCGTCGATTACTTTGAATGTTGGAATGTTAAAAAAACACAATTGTTTTCTTGTTTATTTTAGAACAAATCAAGGGGTAAAGACGACTGATCAAAACATCGTAATTTAAGCGTGGAAATTGTTAAATTGCCTCACAATGATAAGTAGATCACATTTCAATCGCTATGTTTGCTTCCGCCTTTATAGTGAGCGTTAGGAAACTAATTAACACGTAGGTACCAATCATCATCAGCCCAAATACGTCCCACTGCTGGGCACGGGCCTCCTCTACAACTGAGAGGGTTTAGGCCTTAGTCCACCACGCTGGCCTAGTGCGGGTTGGCGGACTACACACCTAAGGAATTCCTAAGAACTTTTTAGGTGTGCAGGTTTTATCACGATGTTTTCCTTCACCGTTAAAGCAAGTGATAATTCATTGTGAATACACACATAACTTCGAAATGTCAGAGGTGTGTGCCTGGGGTTTTAACATGCGACCGCCGAAATTCTCGACCGCGCGCCTAAACCTCGAGGCCATCACTGCTTTTATAGGTACCAATGTATTTTTAAAAATAAGAAGTTTTATTTTAGAGAACCTGTGACGGCTGGTTCAGCAAACGTCCAAACCTAACTGAACTATTATATACACTCTAATGAACGTTCCTTTGAACACTTAGAGTTGTGTGCATGATTTAAAGCTTAAGGCATCCGAGATGTAAACCTAGACGCCATTAAGCACTAACTTAAACACATTTTATTCTACTGCGTAAATAACGGTATTCAATAAATACTAACAATATCGATACTTACAAGACTACCCGCATATTTACCTTCACATTGTCTCAACATACAAGTTAAATTATAATTAAACAGTGGACTTTCTTGTGCGGATTTCAAAAGCGTCAGTTAACCCGTCCGCTGCGGGTTGTCAGCAACCGAAGCTTATTTGGTAACAGGGCCGCTTATACCTGCCCTGATATGGCCTTTGCCGTATATGGTCTCGAGACTTGTTCTCCGTCCAAGCCTACAATGAAGTGTTTTGAAATGCACTGCGGTCGTCCCGTATGGGCTGTGGGTGAAAAAATATTCCGTTTGCTAGAACTATGTAGGTGACGATCAGGTGTTACCGTATCGGGTTGTTAATTGCAACGGTGCCTTGTATTTAGGTGTAGTAATTAATATTAATATGAAATGTATTCCGTCTTGACGCGTAAATGGAAATATGTTTAAAAAAATATGGTAAAAAGATAATTGGGATATTAAACGTCAGTAAATACAAAATGTAGCGCCAAAAATGAGCCCAAAAAAGGGAAAATATTGATTGCAAGTTGACAAGGATAATCAAATATGTTGCGATCATAATTAATGTACTAAATTGCATAGCGTGAACAAATAGACTTCAAATGTCTTAGCAATTACTTTTAATTTACAATCATCAGCCCATATACACACGTTCTACTGCCGGGCACGGGGATCCTCTACAACTAAGAAGGTTTAAGCCTTAGTCCACCACGCTGGGTTAGTGTGGGTTGGCGGACAGTTCATTTACAATAAATGAAATTATTCGCCATTTTTTTCATATCCTTATTTTATTTTATTTTATTTGGGAAATACACAGAACAATCACCAAAAATATAAAATAAAAATTAAAACACATATCATTGAGTTTAAGACTCAACCTCATAAGTTAACCGTATAATTTTGTATTGTGTATTTACGCGCCTTGTACCTGAAATTCCGTGTTATTATAATAGAGGGTCTAATGGAGAGAGATGCCTATCTCTTGTCAATGTAAACAATAATGACGGCATGCTGAATCTCTTGTAAAAAAATCCAGCGAAGAAATTCATGTCTCTTGATGATTTATGACGAAGCTCTGTCCAGCGAGATCAGATTTGGGCAATATGGCCGGCGAAAAAGGATATTGGGACGATTGCAATCTGGACGAGACCGCACATTAACTTTTTGGTTATGTAATACTATAATGAATCAGACATATTAACTTAAATACTCTTTCCACTAAATAACTATACTTAAAGTAACTTAGTACGACTCCATGCCTACATAATCATCTTTGAATCTCATAGAAAAAGTCATTTTTTTATAAATAAAACCATACTATATTTTTTCTATACATTATATATAGTTTAAAAATGTAGTACACTGGAGTGCCACGATGTTTTCTTCCACCGTTAAAGGGCATGATTCATTATCATTGACCAAAATAAACAAATATGGAACATGCTGGTAACCATTTATTTTTCTGCATAAAAGTAGTCAAGGGTACTGTTTATCGGTTACCATAGTCAATACAGTTTTATAAGGTTAATTTATGCAGACCGCCATCCGCTCTATACATTTAACAGGGTCGATTTTAATCTAGATTTTATGTATAAAAACACGACTTTAATGAGCATCTGATTTACGTCGCTGATCACAAAGGTCGTTGGTTGTTTTTATGCATATTATGCACGTACTTTACGCGGATGAGAGCCTTGAGGTTACAGGTTCGAATTGAATGGAGTTTAAAGTGTCACAGTTCAGCTATACTTTTTAGAAACGTCTTTCTTAAATAACAATTCTTTTTTATTTACTTTTAAGATCATAACATACTTCATGTTTTAAAATATGCAGTTATATCTATAGAGTCCAAGACTCAGTACCACTCCTGGTTATATTATCCAACTAAGGCCTAAACTACTCCTTAATGAAAACGTATCGATGGAAACAACTCAATTCCTAGAACATTGGTTCTATAAGTTTCTCTTTAAACGTTAGTTTTAACGTCTATCCCAACAGAACTTTTGTCTCGTTCCCACCACCGCAAACAGTCATTCAACAGAGCTAGACAGTATTAGTTCAGAAAGATGTTATCAACATTTACACAGGCCCCTTAGGATATCAACACAATCAGATCAGTAAGCAACTGTGGTTTCTTTATATCGTGACCACTTGAAGCGGCTACCCCGCCATTAATCCATATGTGACTTAAAACCGATTGAACCAAATAACCGAACGGGTCGAGGCGTGGCCGCGTCGTTGTTTAAGGCATTCGCAATAAATATTAAGGACCATAACCTTATGGGAGCGCCAATAAGTTCTACCATATACAGTAGTGCTGTAATGGAGTAGCCGACGGCTGTGGATCACGAGATAATTGTAGACTGCACAGTAACAGTGTAAATAATCGAGCTGTTGAATCTACAGAAGTGATAAATTAACCCCGTGGCGTAGTTGGCTAGACACCAGCTTGCGAAACGAGAGGCCGCGTGTTCGATCCCCGCACCGAGACAAATGTTGTATGGTCCACAAATATTTGTTTCGGGTCTGGGTGTTTGTGAGACCGAAAAGTCTCTCGTAGTTTCTGATACCCACGACACAGGACTTGTATCCTAGTGTGGCGTCAGAACTCTGTGTGTGACTGTTGGGTGTATTAATATTTATTACCTTTATATACACTCACGAGTGTGATGGTGTCAACGTCACAGTAGGCGAGTCTGTTGCCTCTTCTAGAACACATTTCGAGACTCCGTGCTGTTTTAAAGTATTTCTTAAGGACATAACTTTGCCTATTGTCTATCGCAAAATTCCCACAAAAACTTATACTTAATATCAACAAAAACTTTTATTCCGTTAAAAATCTCTGTTTAGCGCAGACATACTCGTATGTACTATACATTATGTATTTACAAATAGAAGTGGGTACAATGACACACTATCGGCACGGACAAGTAACTTGCGAGCGGTGGCCAGCTGTCAGTCAGCGAACACATAAATAGCGCCGGTGATCTCTGATACTAAAATACATTGTTTACGCGATAATGAATTTTAGATAATAAGGCTGGGGATTGGGTAAGAACAGGCGCAATTTTTTTTTTTTTTTTAATAATAGTTTATTTATTAAAAACAGATTACACCATTTACAAATTTAAGTATTAGCTACAAGTGTAAAATTAAGAACAAGCAGATTATACATGGGCCCTGCACTAAGCTAAGCTTGTGTCGCAGTGGCCTTTGTTTGCAGGAATTTATCGAAAATGTGTTACAAGTTGTGGCAATCCGTACAATAAAAATAGGCAAGTACAAAACATTAATAATAACGAAATAGGATCAAAATAATAACAATCTTTGTTTAAAACTAAAAAGAAAACACTGTTAAAATTTAAAATAAAACTAAACATGAGATAAAAAATAAAATAAAATAGAGGAGACTAACCCTATTACAAGACGCTTACAAATAACACGAGATCAATAAAAGCACATATGTGATTTTAAAAATAAGTAAAAAAAAGTAAAAAAATAATAATAAATTGTTCACACAATAGCAAATTGGAGATGATTCAAATTTTTTTTTTTTTTGTGTGTCTGTGTGAATGTGTGGGTTTGCAAAGAAGATAAAAAGTCTGCAGAATTTAGGTGTGATTTGTGAATTACGTGATCATGTATTCAACATAATCTTTTCGGTTTGGAAATAATCGAGGCTCATCAACCAGGACTCAGTGGTAAGCTTCACTTCACGAGTAGATTTAGTGTGTATTAGTGGAAGATGAATACAATACAAGTTATGTTCTCATTGGAAAGAATTTATGATGACATTAATATTATGAAACTGTGTTTCTAGTGTTGATGAAAGTTACATCAAAAAATATATTGAATAACAGATGGAACTGGCTTGTAAATACACTTTGAGGATACAGGAGTGAGCTATTTATGTACCAAATTGCACTAGCCAATCTCAATATTTGTTTTATTTCACTCACAGTTTACAATTTTTTATGAGATGGTTGGTAAATTTCAGTCTATGTGTTAGTAAAAAAAAGTCTGTATCGTCTTGGCAAATAGTTTTTGAATGGCTACTAGAGTTTCTTGCCCGTTCTTATGTAGTGATAAGTGCCTTCCCAACTCGATGGTAAATTAAAACTAATGTAAAAATGATAGATGAATGAAATAAACGATGTGTTTGGCATTTAATCGGTTCAATGTACTATTTTTATTTATTACCGTTTCCTTACAAGTTGAGGACAAAACAAAATGTTCGAGCAATTCATTGAGAATTGAGAATAAAAGTCAGTGTCCCGGGCAGTCGGGTGCTGCACCGTCGCTCCGTGTCGGCGACACGTGCGCGACGTCACGGCGTCACGACGCGCGCTCACGAGCGCATTGTCGCGCGTCAGCCGATGACAATTTTTTGCCCCCCGATATTTATCGACGTCGTGACTGATCGGTGTTGCCAGGGATTCAGATTATATTGGGTTCATTTATTTTACGGAATAATATGAATAATTTTGCTAACTGATATGTCGTTACGTAAGTTAAGTCATGTACTTAAGTCACATTAATATTTGTGCAAGATATCACTTGCGGTTTCTTAGATTTACATTAAAACCTTTTTATAATATGCGTTAGTAAATATGGATAACATAATAATAAGGAGTCCAGATATTGGATTATGAGGCGAAATTCTCAAGCGTGAATACAAGATACGGCAAACGACATGTTTTACAACACACCACGGGTTTTTTTCTGCTGTGTTTTATTCCCATAATAAGTGTGCCAAAAACGCCGAAAATCACGTTAATCCTTTTACATTCCATTTTTTCAGTGCATACCATTTACTTGTTTAGCATATTACGCGATAGGTTTTGTGATAGGATCGGTACAGATATGTCGGCATTTATTATCGTATTAGATTATTTCCATTACTCTGGCAACCCAAAGCATCCAGAGCGGTCACGCTCACAACACAAAGCCGTTTCGAAATCGTTGCTATTGACAGATTCGACTGCATTGCATCGATCTAGATCTGTTCTTAAACCCACCAGGAGATTACAGCGTCGAGGTGTAATGTAGGCAAGACAGAAACATCGTAGTTAGAATACTTGCACTTTAAACATAGACAAATAAACAGTAGTAAAACTTCATCATCATCAGCTCATATACGTCCCACTGCTGGGCACGGGCCTTCTCTACAACTGAGAGGGTTTGGGTCTTATTCTACCACGCTGGCCTAGTGCGCGTTGGTGGACTAAACATCTAAGAAATTCCTAGGAACTTTTAGATGTGCAGGTTTCCTCACGATGTTTTACTTCACGGTAGTAAAACTTAAATTAGGCGAAATAAAGGTGTAGAAATATGTATATACATCGGGAAATTTCCAATAAGCTTATAGCTACTGAGAATGTTCTAAATGAAAAACCCAACAACACTATTTTGGGATTAAAGTCGGTACGTCTCGATCGAACGGAAGTGTATACCGATGGACCAACATGATATACAACTTTGCACTAGGCCAGCGTTGTGGACTAAGACCACCCAGTTGTAGCCTATGGCAGCTGTTATAGATAGAAATACATTATTGTTATAATATTTTTTACGAGCTCCAAAAAACATCATACAATCGATTGAGATATAAATTGACGCATTAATGTCAACCTGTTCAGTGCACGCACACTTGACTCGCATTGTGAAGACATCCGCGCGGTCCAACGTACCGCACAATGCAATAATAAACACTTCACAACACACCCTACGGTGTTAGGGAATATATTTTTTTATTATTTGCTAAGTGAATTCCGCAGTTCGCACCTCAATGCAGGGGTGCAAAATGTTTTTGGCAAGTTCCGAGTACGAATTTATGCTAAATTTTGTATATATTTCCTACCACTCTTCCGTGCTTTGAGGGTGATGTATAACTTTTATAAAATATATATGTATACACATACATACATAAACTCACGCCTGTATTCCCCGAAGAGGTAGGCAGAGGTGCATTTCTGGACCCACATTTCGCCAAGTATGTATCAGTCCCACGTAATAGGGGGCGAGCCTATTGCCGTTTTTCGGGCACATTTCCAGACTCCGTGCTGTTACCGAGAATTTCCTAATGGAAAAACCCAATAACACTTTGCCCGACCCGGGAATCGAACCCAGGACCTCTAGATCGCACGGCACATACTTGTACCGCGAGACCACGAGTATTTATGTATTTACATTATATTAACAATACCATGATGGCTAGTCATTGTCGAAATTTTAATCTGCATTACATTTTAAGTCAAATCTGTTTACGTTAAAACAAGATGGCGTAATCGTATCAAATAGTTAAACAATATATTAAAAAGTTAAGCGTACATTTTGTCGCATAAATTATGACTTATTATCCTCTTTCTAAAAGCTCTTTAAAGTGTCAAAAGACTTTTATCACTGCATTTAAAGAGAATGAGGTACATTAAAACAAAAGCATTTTTCATTCATATGTTAAATTCGTGTAAAATATTAAGCCAACAATGGAACATGGGAAACAAACGGTACAACCGCGCACGAAACCATTGGAAAATAAAATACTTCGCGTGATGACTAAATGTAACTTATGTATGATTATTTTATAAAACTGTTACAATATAATCACATTCAACAATAAATCACTACTTATGCACGTTATTATTAAATAAATTACTGTAATTATGTGGTTGGCTTTAGTTATTGGACATCGATTTGTTTAAGTATATAAAACCTTGGAAATATTTTAATGGCGTTATTTATAGTTCTAGTGATAAATAAAGTCAAATTATTCTTTATTTAAATTCTGTTTCTAAATACAAACACGGATTTGAATGCATTCGGCTCCCATAGACAGCGTTATATCATTCATCATCATCATCATTATCAGCCTAAGGAAGTCCACTGCTGAACATAGGCCTCCCCCAATGACTTCCATAGTGACCTATTGGAGGCAGCCTGCATCCAGCGACGACCCGCGACCTTCACCAGGTCGTCGGACCATCTTGTGGGTGGACGTCCTACGCTGCGCTTTCCGGTACGTGGCCTCCACTCGAGAACCTTTTGGCCCCATCGGCCATCGGTTCTCCGCGCTATGTGCCCGGCCCATTGCACACTATAAATTATACATACAAGAAAGATACCTGGCACTAAAATCTTACTTGCGTTTTACTTTCTAGCTCCAACCCGGTCTGCCTAAATCTGCTTTAGATCTTAGACATTGTAAGTCTATTGGCACCTATGTCTTCCCTGACGTCAACGAGTTCCGCTTGACTTCAAGACATCATCATTATCCTTCATTGTTCGCAATTTATGTATGGAATCGGCGCAGTATGTTTTCGCCTTCCATACAAACGTCATAACGTCATAAAGTTTCTGAAACTCTTCGTTCGATACCTACCCATATCGTGTGTCTCTGCTGCTTATAGTTCCTTTCATCCATTTCTTGGTAACCCTACATTCCGATTTATACAAAACGAAACTTCTTGGAAACTCGCTCCTTCAATATAACTTAGATTCTCGCATCGCATATCGCCGTAAATATAAATTTTACAACAAACCAGTGCAATTAAACAAAACATAAAACGGTATTACACCTGTACAATCTTGGTACTTTTACGGCACAATTCACAATATAAATTAATGCAATTAGTCTTCGATTGTGAGAGGTGCTAAACGCTGGATGTCAGCCTCCGAGACAGGGGCCGGGCAATTAGCACGTGTCCACCATAAACCGGTTGCCATGGCAACGGCTCGGCCGCACGTTAAACAAAACTAATTGGACGCTTTTATCAACGAGCGTACAATGGCGGGCCGCGATGATGAATGGCAGATGACTGAGACGGAAATATGCTTTGTGAGGGAAATTGTTATAGTTTTCTTTTTTGTAATTCGTAATGCTGTGGGCTCTTTGGCCCACTTTAGTTGAACAAAACCCCTGGTGGTTGAATAAGATAGTGATATTTATAGTTCAAACAGTTGCCACTCTCGATATAAGGTGTAAAGGACGAGATAACTGTTTGAATCCATTGTCTGTTACACTCATACACTCTCAACTGTATCCTTGATAATTTGGGAGAGTTGAATGTCTACAACCAAATTCGATGCTGTTATAGCACATGACCAAATTGTCTACCATCATAACGTAGGCATATTTCTAGACCGTATACTTTTACTGAGTATTTGTGCACTAAAATTTTCTATTACACTTTTCCTAATCATTCATGACTAGAAATTAAAGTTTTATCTTTGTTTGTTACAGGCATGCTGAGATCTACATTCGACCGACCAGACCACGAACGTAAGTACACATGTCATTACCATAAACATCATCATAGACGTCCTCGGGTGATCATCCCCCCCCCCCCCCCAAAAAAAACTTCTTTCAAAACCCGCCTGCATCCATTGACACGCGGATTGTACACATCGGTATAGCGAAATCGGTAAAAAGCATCGGAAAGCCTTGTAACAGCAATAAAGTTTTTTTCCGCACAGTTGCCGGTATTGGGCGAATCTATCAACCTTTCAGAGAAATACATCTATTAGTTAACTAGTTGTTCTCGATTCATATTCACATTCGAGTTGTTCGCGAGTGAGGCAATCTTTTCTCCATAGATTTTTATTTTTAAACCAGTAAAGTAAACAGTAAATAAACTACATACATATATATCGATGTATCGCATTGCATACGTTACTATGAATTTAGAACCACGACGATAATGTTAGTCAAATTCTATTTCTACACTTTCTGACCAGTTGACGTCAACAGGAAGAAACCTTAGCACTTATTCGCATTCCTATATAAAAAATAATTATTTGCATTCATTAATAGCTACTCTGTACCACCTCGTTGATCGCACGGCATAAGCGGCGTTCGATTCCTGGATAAGTGAAGTTGTCAATGCGTTTTTCCGTTACGAAATCCTCAATAGCAACATAGGGGATAGCAATAAACCCGCCCTCTATTACATGTGCTTTGAAATACACTTTTGCTAACCCTTTACGCAATACAAGCGTAAGATACGCCAAGAATTAAAGCCATACTGAATCAGCCAATTTCCCGGTCTTTGTCTCGATAACAGTCTCTTAAACATCAGCTCACATTAAAACATAAGCGATAAGTCGATGTGCTGTCAACCGACATTGCTGTTTGACAAACACACACGTCATCAATCAATGTTGACGCACTCAGGGTTTTTACGTCGGATGGCTTGAAGCTGGCGAGATAGTGCTCCGATAATGGAGATGGGGTACTGTAACTATGGTGTTTTGGTTATCTATAATGCATTTAAAATTTGACGATGGATTTATGGATGACTCAAAATTAGGATATCATAGTTTTAGAGGAGAATGCAACTTCTATCCTACTTATATAAATAATGTGAATCTTTAGATATGTTTAAAGAAATGTAAAGAACTCGCAAAAGTATTAACAAAGACTAACAAATTATAACATGGCAAAATACCTGGCTTAATGACTGCTTACTTAAAAAAATTAACAGCTTTCTATAACTTAGACTTTTATCATTTGTATACAGAAGTATCACTGTATTGACTTTGACTTTGACTACACAATAATGTCAATTCAAAAACAATTTGTATTACATCTGTTGTCAACAGACTAATCTTGTCACTAGTAATGCATAGAAATGCAATAAGAACCTCAATCCGGTGCGAACCAAGATTTACTAGTTTTGAATAATTGGATCACCTAACAAGCCCAGTACAAGTTTATTAGTTGTCGCTGTTGAGAAACCTTGTTACTATTTATTATGCCTCGTCAAATATCTTTGAATACGAGAACAGTAACAAGATCAATCTATTCAGTTATATTATGATATTAAACCAGTATATTACGAGGTAGCACTCTACCGATCCCATAAACACAACTTTAAAATTCTTACATTAATCTGGATCTGTATATTTGACAGCCCCGTGGCGCAGTTGGCTAGACACCAGTTTGCGAAATGTAAGGCCGCTGGTTCAATCCCCGCACTGAGACAAATGTTTGTGTGATCCACCCGAAACGGGTCTGTGTGTATGTGAGACCGAAAAGTCTCTCGTAGTTTCTGATACCCCCGACACAAGACTCGTATCTTAATATGGAGTCAGAACTATGTATGTGACTGTTGGGTGTAATTATTTATGTTTATTTACCTGTTTCAGGCGAAAAGTGTAGTCTAGTCTAAATAATTTTTCGAATAGTAAGAAATTATTATGATTAACTTTTACCGCTTTACATAATACCGCCCGAAAACATAACACTTGCTTATATATATTTCATTGTGGTTTTACTTTGAATATCTTTTCACTGGATAAAACGAACCCACCACCATCAGATATTAAACATATTTAGTCAAAAGTCGAAAGTTAATCAGAATCTCGCTCTAAACTCACTTGAATTCTCAAACTGTACAATTAGTATGCGTCTAATTAATCATTCCACAACCCGCAGATCCCTCGGGATCCGTGCCCAGCACAACGTATGGCTTTATAACTGACAGATCTGTCAGATTGTCTACCGGGACTACAGTTACGTGATAACTGTATTTTTGGGAGTGTCTGCTAAATACATAAACAGTTATAACATGTTACAATATGTAAGTAATGGAAAGCTTGCAAAAATGTTGACCTTTATCACAGAAAGAAACGAAACTTGCTGTCGAAGGAACGAGCATAAGTTCAATGCCACTCCTAAAGAATAGTCATTATCAGCCCACTGCTGGGCACGGGCCTTCTGCACAACTAAGAGGATTTAGGCCTTAGTCCACCACGTTTTAGCCAAGTGCGGGTTGACGGCCAAAATAATATATAATAATAAAATTATCAATATCTACGGTTAGGCTTAAGGTTTATCTAGGCAATATTTCGTTATTTGCGGATTCTAATCCTAAACACACATCTGAATATTCAAAATTGGTCAATACTAGTGTGGTGAGCTAAGGTATAACTTTGACGCACGATTTAGACTGATATATGTAGCTTATCCATACAATCGATGTGTATAAATAAGGATAATCACGCAACGACACTAGTAGGGGTGGCAGAACATAAATAATTGCGCGCATTCGCTCCGGGCGGCGCGAACCGCGATTCGTCAAATAAATCAAGAGAATTTGCATTTACCAGCGGAGTTTTTCGGCTGCTTGATGGAAAACGTTGTTTTATACATTTTAAACGCCGTACGCAAATAGAAGGGGATTGTGGTACACACCGTATGCGTGTGTGTTAAACTTCATTGGTCTGAATTAAAGCTCATTGATTAATTATTATAATCAAAAGGTGTCGAGGCAGATATTGGAACCTATGATAATTCTTATAATACACAATTGTATCGAAAATCAAAATAAACTAAATTTGAACTAATAAATTCAAGATTTGATACACGTGCAGACTTATATTATAGTGTTTGAAACCATCGACAAAAGAAATATAAGCATGGTCTTAACTACGCCTCTATTGCCAGTCAAGTCAAAGTCAAATTATCTTTATTCAAATAGACTTTTACAAGTTCTTTGGAATGGTAAATTTTACACATTTTTTTTTTATAATATTGCTAAACTATTTTAAACGAGAGGGATCTCAAACTAAAACTGACACTAGATCGATCTTGAAACCATAAACATATCGTGGTCCCATTTCAATACTCCAACAGTAAACTTTGAAACTAGACCAAACCAACGTGTCTACAAAGTATTGCATCAACAATTCATAAACTCGAAGGCTAGTTTTTCCATTAGAAACATCTCGGAACCGGCTGAAGTCTGCCGATCAGTAATTTCACTTAATAAATTATTCCCACATACAACTAGTGGGACTAAAAGCCGATCTAAACTGTGCAAAAAGTTCATACCCAACTTTCACTTCGCTCTCACTCACTTAACAAACGAAAGTAAACTTTATCATATGCGCGTAGGGTTCATTTTTGATTGTAGTCTGGTTTATCTTGTTATATCGAATGGGGGGTGATTGACAGAACAATAGCCGGAAGATAAGTCTGTCGTGTCGCAGTAAATTGTATCTAATGTAGTAAATACATGGTATAAGGAATTCAGTGATTTGAGCATTAATTTAAATTGCAACTGACTTTCCTATATCAAATTATATCTCTGACGACAGTCCTGGCTCTACAGTTAAGAGAGAGTTAAGTTTTATCTCGTAACGTTGGCCTAGTGTGGTTTAATTATCATACTTTAATAAATACCATAATAATAAAAAGTACTCAACTTCCATCGTAGTAGCCTGGTATCACTATTTTGCCCTTGATTTATGTTTTGAGTTGAGTTGCCGGATGTTTAATGGGATAGACTTCTGATGTGAATAACCTCTTAGCCTGCATATTAAAACATCCAGGCCCAAAGCCTGTACCAAACTTGAATCCGTTGTGCCAATCGAGGCAAGCGTAACAAGCGGGAAATCTCCCTGAGAACCGTCTGCGCATTACGTCATAACCGACAAATTACGTACCAAAGGATTGTTTACTAGTTTGATAGCGAGTTGGTGATCACCGGGACAAGTTCAGCGTTCGAGTTTGCCATAAACGAGGACTAAGTTGGAACATTCACGCTCTAACTCAGGTGGGACGGGAATTAATCCGAGCGTTTGATAGCTGCAGATTTCACAGCATTGTCTGGCCGCGGTTCTGTGCCGCGGGTTTGCCGCTCAGATGGGCTGTGAAGACGCTTCGTTCGTTATAATATGAACTACCCGCATTCATTGAAAAAAAAAACTTATACATACCAGTGACTACCATAGATTAATAAAATTAACGCAAGTATGAAAACATTAACTGAATTGATTAGTATAAAAAACCTTAAACCTGCATAAAAAAGTCGCATTCTTAAGAAAAACGAATAGACTCCATATTTGAAACTTGGCCAAGTTAAAAAGTATTATATCATAAACTGCCATTAATATTAGTAGTACTAAAGTGACGTTTAATGAGCCGTCATCTGACAAATAACAACTAATGTTGCCAATTTGTAAACTCAAATTGTACCGTAAATATAAAAGCGCTGATGCAACACAATGAGCGGCGATAACGCAAAAACTCGTTATAAACACGCTTTTAATTTTCTCCCTTTTTTACAAATGAAAAAGAGCACTCCACGCAAACGGCTACCTGAATCACTTTCCAGTTTAACTAAGAAGACAGTCGTTAAGAGTGGAAGGCGCGATTTAACGGCAAAAACTCCGTTATCCGCGTAACGATCGGGCGTTATTTCGCGGGATGGGATCAGGGGTGTCGGTGCACTCCACTGTGCCGGTAATGCCAACCTACTGTTATGTCTAACAGATCTTTCGACTTTCAAAGAATAATTTCAAATATTCTGAAGTGGTATTTTATTTAAAAAAAATAGTGTAATACTTTTAACAGATATACAAGATAATAATTTAAACTAAAAATATTTATCTATTTTATGTATCAAATATAATTTTTATTATTAATTTAGTAGTTTCAGGGTTCAATACAAAACTGATGTTAAAGTATTCGGTGAAAACATTACCGAAAACTATGTATCTGTGACCTTTTCTAACTAACTTTTACATATTTCAAATACATATATTGCTGACAACGCAAGAACCTTTATAATAGTGCCTTACAATTAACATTATGAGATATGAGATCTTCTAAACTGTATAGAAAAAAAACGAATGAAAAAAACACCAAAATAGTAGCACAATGTTTTATTTCTAAACTGGCAACCCTTACCGGAGACGCTGAAGTGAATTTGCATTATTTTTTATCGTTTAGGCTTGTGACACTTGATGTAACAGTTTCCTTTGTCACACGGCACAATAGCCGGTGAGACTTCGTTTTATAGTGTCTGTAAAAAGTGTATTTTTTTACGTGCGGATGAAAAATTACTTTGTTATTGTCGTCGTGTAAAAAGGCTCTTCTTTGTGTTATTATTAAAAATCGGGCTAATTCGCGACGTGACGGAAAGATATCGAGAACGGTGATAGAGGATCGGAGATGACTTGCTGTGTTGGCGTGGAAAATTACTTTGTAATACTTTTGTTCAAAAGGGGGGTGTGGTGCGAAATGTGCCTTTTGATTATCAACAATATTATTCTTTTATATTTATTGAGACCTCTATACGTATTTTAATAACTGTAGGTAATATGCACATTATCATAATACACAAAAGTATTAATTATTTAAAAATATTTTTTTGTACTATTTTTTAAAATAGCAAAACCTCCATGGTACAAATTGTTAGACAGCATGTTTGAAAGCTGGATCTCAGCTCCGAAACAAATGTTTGTGTTAGCGACGAATATTTATTTTTGGTATTTATATTGCCTTCGTATCCATAGTTTCTGATACTCATGACTCAATGTGAGGTCATGACTAGACATATGACCGTTATATGCATTTATTGTTATTAATCCCTCATTTGAACTGAAACAGCCAGTATCAAGTGCAACTAAACTTAAACCTTTAAAAAGACAAAAAGGTATTTTGATTGGCAATCATTGAAATCCCGCGGGTATTCGCGGTCCTGACCCTCGCAACAAAACGTTAAAGCATTAACGTAACAAACTACACCGCGCAAAAATGTTCGCGATTCGATTTAAGAGCTCGCCAGTCAATTTAGATCCGCAGATATTCTTTTTCGCGTTTGGTGCAAGTAGAAGCATAATAGCGAGCATATACACATAATTTTTTACATCATGAACTACCGTTGGTTTTACTCAGGTCAGTTTTATTGCTTACGTTGCTTCAGTATTAATATAATACTGATATATAAGATATATATCTTATGTTAGTCTAATATCTGCCTCTGTCTTTTTCAGATCCAGATCCGTATTTCGATTCCGATTTGTAATCCGTCAATTTTATCCAGACCGTTCAGCTGTTTTGAATTGATTAAGTAACTAACATAACAGCAAAATTTCACTTGAATAATATCAGTAGTATGCAAAACTAAGTTTAATTGTTAACAATTTCGCGTCTTACTCCTGAATCCGTTTTAAGTAGCATTTTGATATATTTTTTGTAGATTCAAACTTACAATTTAATAGAACCGTTCGTAAAAAACGAAAACTTATCAAAAATACACAAAATTCGATTAATATTTCCAGAAAACTCAATTCTCATAAAATTGTAACATAATAACTTTATGGTGTCATGTATATAATAGTTTTATTCCAAAAAGTAACGTTCAGAAACATTAAAATTCCAGTATTATTTAAAATTTCCGTGGATCAAAAAAAACCTTATATCAAACGTACAATATATCTTGTTTGGAGAATGTCAAAAGGAAAGAGAGTTCCGCAAAGGTTAAGTAATTGGTTTGTTTGTGAAAAGGAGAAATGCTTTAACAGGCTACATACATATGTCCCAAACATAAAAGACACGATTTTATTCATATATAGCAATATATACTATGTATACCTTACTCACGATATTTTCCTTGATGTTAGACATTTTTTTCAAAATTCGGCGAAAATTCTTTCTAATGTCATACATATGACGTCACACAAATGTCGTCAAAAAACATTCGAAAGAATTATGCTATCATCTAAAAACATGATTTATACTGGCTGATCCGAAAACACGAAACATTCATACCAATGTTCGGTTCT
Organism: Hemaris fuciformis; assembly: GCA_907164795.1. NCBI lineage: Eukaryota > Metazoa > Arthropoda > Insecta > Lepidoptera > Sphingidae > Hemaris > Hemaris fuciformis. The sequence goes on along the minus strand of OU015438.1, from coordinate 15,366,052 downwards.
ACGTCATCCGCCCTAGCCTCCACGGCAGATCTTGCCATAAACAGTAACGTCACAACATTTCGATCGTATCGATGTTGAACTGTCCATAGACGTGTAATACTTCTTCTGATACCTCACCTATTAAAATCGATATTTCTCTCATTAATTGCGGTTGGTGCAGTGCAGCCCCCATGACTCGTGTACACGCGCCATTTTTCCCTTCAAGATATTATGGCCGCCCAAGGAGTCGTTTCCAGCACGCCCACTTATAATTTGCGGCTGTTTGGTATCCCGTATCCCCGGGGGGGCGGTATCGCCGCGATCCGGTTATATCCGGTTAAACGTGTTTGATGTTTGACCGGCTCTCGCGATTTTATTAATATTTTTTCGGGTTACGATCCGCTTTTTCACACGCCTTAGTAAAATATTCAGGGGGTATCGTCGTTTCGTGTTTTCTGTATCTGTTATGTCCGGCGGTTGCCTGATTAAATATTTAACCATCTGAGTGGCGATATGTTTCTGTCGGACGGGTTGGATCAAACCGGTGAGGAGGATTTTTACGTTGATATATTGTGAGTGTTTGATCAGAGTAACATTTTGTTTTACTTAGAACTTCTTAATGGTATGACTGTTATTAAATATTTAATTGCCCATAATTTATTTGAAAAATATAAAAAAGTAATGCGATTCGAAATATATAGCCAATGTCTTTATCTAAACTGCAAAAAATTAACCATGACTAAGACAAAAGAAATACACCACAATAAAAAGTATAAATTTAATAATGAAACTTCAAGTGTACACTGAATAAAAAACTTCAGCATGACCAAATAAAAATTTCAAATCCCAATCAACGTGGCAAACTTTTATTTATACACAAAAACTCGCGGAAACTCATCTGAAATTCATTTCTATCAATCCGTCCATTTGTAATTCGGGCAAAGTCGCGTCGAAACAATTTGCCCAACTCGCCAAGCCGCCATTTTAAAATTCCCCCGACGGGCTGAAAAAAAAAATCTGAAATTTGTATGTCTCGTTGTCACATGTCTATGACTTACAGGTTTGACCGCACCGTTGACTAGTCAAGAACAAGTTTGCTTTGCTTTTGGTTTTTAAGGATCGTGAAGAAAAGAAAGACGTAAAGAAAATAGCAAGAAACAACCTGGAATGACCGACCAAACCAGATATAACTTATTTACCCAGACTTTTAATCGTAACAAAGTATGACTGCATAATGGTTTCGCGGCACAAGTAGGTATGTGCCGTGCGATCTTGAGATCCTGGGTTCGTTTCTCGGGCCGGGAAAAGTGTTATTGGGTTTTTCCATTAGGAAATTCTCAGTAGCAGCACGGAGTCTGGAACTGTGCCCGAAAAACGGCAATAGGCTCGCCCCCTATTACGTGGAACTGATACATACCTGGTGAAATGTGGGTGGAGAAGTGCACCTCTGCCTACCCCTTCATGGAATACAGGCGTGAGTTTAAGTATGTATGTAGGTACAAAGTATGACTATACTAATGTTTCTTCTATCGACGCAATGTTTGAAAATAATGTTGATGCATAAGGCAATAACTCAGGTGTTTTTGCCGTGAAATCGTAACAAACTAAAAATCAAGCATAGTACATTCAGTTGACACGCTGTTACATCGCTGTATGCCAACAAACCTTAATATATGGATCAATATACGGTCCACTAAGAGGCAACACTTAACAATGTACAAAGAGCTAATTTTAACGTTCCCCCGTCTAAGTTTATTGCACCTCGTCGGCCGGTTGCGCCACTCGCGTGCCACATAAATTCGTCTTCCCGCTTTGTCTCCACCGAATAAGTCCGCACTAAATGTTGAATAAAGTTTTTACTGCATTCGAAAAAACTGCTGGGGCAGGAGCGATCGCGTAAGATGGTGGTTCCGTATAGATGTAAGACTGTATGAGAGTTGGGTCCAAATTTGATGTTTACGTTTTGTTGTAACAGATGTTATTTATAACAAAAGCAGTGATGACCAAATAAGAAAATTTCTATTGTCACACAGCCGTCGCAATATTTATAACTGATCATCATCAGCCCAAATACGTCCCACTGCTGGGCACGGGCCTCCTCTACACCTGAGAGGGTTTAGGCCTTAGTCCACCACGCTGGCCTAGTGCGGGTTGGCGGACTACACACCTAAGAAATTCCTAAGAACTTTTTAGGTGTGCAGGTTTTATCATGTTTTCCTTCACCGTTAAAGCAAGTGATAATTCATTGTGAATACACACATAACTTCGAAAAGTCAGAGGTGTATGCCTGGGGTTTGAACCTGCGACCGTCGAAATTCTCGACCGCGCGCCTAAACCTCGAGGCCATCACTGCTTTTATAACTGATCGGACAATATTAAATATGTGTATGTACACAAAAAACATGAATAGGTAATTATTTGATCATAGCACCAAACTTAAATTTTCCATGACTGACAATACTTGTTGAACGAAGAAAAATCAAGCAAGAAAAGTTTTGCAATTTCCCTGTTAACACTTCACTTATAACTTGTCTATTACCAAAATATTTTCTTCTCATTGCCTTCATCAACTCATATGCGTCCCACTGCTGGGCACGGGCCTCCTTTACAACTAAGAGGTTTTAGGCCTTAGTCCACCACGCTGGCCTAGTGCGGGTAAGCGGACTACACACCTAAGAATTTCCTAAGAACTTTTAGGTGTGCAGGTTTCCTCACGATGTTGTCCTTTACTTCAACAGTGAAGGACGTGATAATTCATTATGAATACACACATAACTGCCAACCCGCACTAGGCCAGCGTGGTGGACTAAGGCCTAAACCTTCTCAGTTGTAGAGGAGACCCGTGCCCAGCAGTGGGACGTATAGGGGTTGATGATGATGACATACATAACTTCGAAAAGTTAAAGGTGCGTGCCTGGGGTTTGAACCCGCGACCGCGGAGATTCTCGACCGCGTGCCTAAACCTCGAGGCCATCACGACTACATCTTCCCATTGTACCATGAGGCTATAAAGCCGTTGCGGAACCCTAAACGCAGGGCGACATTTTTGTAACAACTGAAAACCGGAAATGTTTTTCCGCGACGTAACGTTCCTTTATTACGTGCGCTTCGGTTAATTGTTTCAATTAACTAAGTAAGACAGCGAAACTTTTTCTCATGATTACGTTGAATATTTTGTGGTGGGAAAATTATTTTGCCTTTTCCACTTGTGCTTTAGTACATTTCTATATCAGAACTAAAAATGTGTACGAGAGTATTTAGTATTACCAACTAGAAATTATTTAGGGTTAATCATCATCATCAGCCCATATACGTCCCACTGCTGGGCACGGGCCTCCTCTACAACTGAGAGGGTTTAGACCTTAGTCCATCACGCTGGCCTAGTGCGGGTTGGCGGATTTAAAAAAAAAACTAGTCTTAATAATCTCCGAGACAGCTTTTCAATAACATCTGTATCTTTAAAACTTTAAAATAATATAATCTGCTAAATATGTCTCGTATCAAGTCACTATTCACAGTACCGTATTTTTTTAAAGTCATGTTGATGTACAACACAATATCAATAAAACACCATTAAATAAATCCTATTTTCATAAATCGAATACATTTACCAACTAACAATTTGCTTTCATAATTACAGAAGCGTTATTTGAGCGAATAACTGGGCAAAAGGAATAGCATCGGTTGCATCTCGATCTTTAGTATTGTTGCGGTTCAATAATTCGTATTATATTTCATACAAAATTCATCGGATAGAGAACAGACGGCCCTTTGTGCAGCTCGACGAATATCGTTTCTTTGTAAATGGTGCCTTCAAAGATTGTGCCACTTTGTGCCACTCTAATGAGCGACTATGGATCTTATACACAGTACAAGTGGTTGCAGTGGGACAATTTGACGTAAAAAACTGTGGAGCTTTTTTAAAGCAGTGCCTTACTTCAATACATTTTTAAAGAGTTCAATATTATTGTCATTAAAAACTTTTATGCCATAGGAGACAAAAACTATGAAACGAAGTGTTCCATAACTTGGCTTATACGCGGATTCTGTCCGGGTATGAAATCCTTGGGTCAAACTTTTATCGCCACAGCACACACACCTCATAAAGTGTATATCGATCGTCACTTATTTCGATTCGGAGTGGAAAGCTTCTGTTATTATCCTCACGCCTGTATTCCCTGAAGGGGTAGGCAGAGGTGCATTTCTGCACCCACATTTCGCCAGGAATGTATCGGTCCCACGTAATAGGGGGGTGAGACTATTGCCGTTTTTCGGGCACATTTCCAGACTCCGTGCTACTGAGAATTTCTTAATGGACAAACCCAATAACATTTTGACCCGGGGATCGAAACCAGGACCTCTAGATCGCACGGCACATACTTGTGCCGCGAGACCACAGTCACAGTCTCTTTTTTATTTATTTTAAAAGTCCTGCAATTTACTTAAGTTAAATAGCATGGATATTTAGGGGGCGGTATCCAGATTATTTTCTTTCATATTCGTACACAGACTTAGCTCACCGCATCACTTTGCACTGTGGCAGTGGTTTCATTTGAAACTTAACCGTAATTGACTCCAAGTTGAATAGTTTCGATGGAAGTTCGCAAAAGGAACATTATAGGCAGACGAAACTTCAAATTGGGATTGATGTGGCACACGTCATTATTAAAAGCGAACAATGTTTAAGTCGGGCTCGGGCGATTGTTTATTCTGCTTTGGCTCTTCGTATATCTTGTAAGAGTGACAGAGACGGAAAGATTTCACTTACAACTATTGGTTAACTGTGACGTAAAATCATGGAAACTTATAAATATTTAGATTCTGCATCGTAGGTAAGTCAGTCAGCATAACTAAGCAGTCTTTGCCTAGAGGTTCTAGATTCAATGCGCAAGTTGGAAAAAGTGTAATTAGTTTTTTGCGTTAGGATGTTCTCAGGCTCCTTAGATAATACATAAAACTAAAAACGTTATATGAAACTATAACTGCAAATACACTTTGAAACTTCCAACCAATTAATTTTAATTCCCCGCGAACTATTAAAACGGATATCGAGCAATACTCTGAAACAAAAATAAAGTTGCCAACAAGAAAAGACCGCCCGAGTCCAATCGATGACTTCGAAGTTTTGCTGTAATTAAGTGCCGTTAGTGCGAGTCCCGCCCCGGGCGACGAACGTCCATCTTTAATACTTACTCGTACCCCATCTCTACATTGGCAATTGGCATTTATTAACTTGCCTATCTTTGGATAGGTTTCAGGATAAGCCTAAATCGGATTGTTGGGTTCAGTATTGTGTTCATAGTTTGATTTTGTACATTCTGGGCACGAGCCTCCTCTACTACTGAGAGGGTTTAGGCTTTAGTCCACCACGCTGGCCTAGTGCGGGTTGGCGGACTACGTACCTAAGAATTCCCTAAGAACTTTTAGTTGTGCAGGTTTCATCACGATGTCTTCCTTCACCGTTAAAGCACGTGATAATTATTTGTGAATACAAACGTAACTTCGAAAAGTCAGAGGTGTGTGCCTGGGGTTTGAACCTGCGACCGTCGAGTTTTTGATATGTACACAAAATTTATGCTGCTTGATATAGACCGTGATCAAAAACTAAGATAAGCCGTAATTATTTTACGGCGATAGCAAACACATTGACGCTAAAAAGGCCAAAAAAAGAAATAAAAATATTCACATTTTCCTAGTCAAAGTCCAAATTTCTTTATTCAAATTGACAGCCCCGTGGCGCAGTTGGCTAGACACCAGCTTGCGAAACGAGAGGCTGCGGGTTCGATCCCCGCACCGAGACAAATGTTTGTGTAATCCACAAATATTTGTTTCGGGTCTGGGTGTTTGTGAGACCGAAAAGTCTCTCGTAGTTTCTGATACCCACGACACAGGACTTGTATCCTAGTGTGGGGTCAGAACTATGTATGTGGCTGTAGGGTGTATTTATTTATTTATTATACTTTTACAAGCTCTTTTGAATCGGCAATTTTAAGCTATTGTAAACTAAACTATTGCCGCTTCGAAACGTGTTATCGCTGTGGATATCGTATCGTATAGTATGTGGTATCGTATAACGTGTTATCCTAATAACCATAATGACTTGTCTTAGTTATTGATCACGGCTTATAACTTATAATATTACAAAATATTAACATACATTTATAGTAAATACAATTATAGTAACACTAATCATACATAATCATGTGAGCATTATAGTTGCAACATATTCGTCTCACCAAATAGACTTAAAGAAACACTAAGAAAAAAAATGACACTAAATAATCAACATCACTAAAATATCCATCACCCACACAGCCGGAGCGTAACAAAGCAACAATACAAACAACACAGCCATAGAAATGTTGATGCAAAATGAATTTTGTATTAAAGCACCAATTAAAGGCGGCGGCCGGGCGTCAGATAGCTTAACTCAACTCAATCGCAATTATTCCCCACTCAGAAGAAAACTTGAAGCGAACGTTAATTGTGGGCAAGGCAGGACGACACGGCGGCTACCTTTCACGCCCCACGGCACGAGCACGGCACGACCACGTCACGACTCCGCGCAGTTTATTAATTATGCTATATTAGTACCGAAGTTTGGACGTGATTAGTCTGACGGTGTGAATTAGTTTCTTTAATAGTCTACGTTTATGATACTTAAGCGTTTCGTGCTGTTCTTTTTTCATTTAAATGCAATATAGGTGGTATCCGAAAAGCTACAATAATGCCAGGCCATTACCATCTTATGCTGACCCTATAATGTTTTTTTTCATTCTAGTATTTTTTGAGAATAAGTCCGCATATCGTAGTCTCACGGCACAATTATAAGACATGCAATCTAGAAATCCCGGGTTCGATTTCCGGATCAAACAAAGTTTTATTAGGATTTACCATTAGGAAATTCTCAGTAGCAGCACGGAGTCTGAAAATGTGCTCGAAACACGGCAATGGGCTCGCCCCCTATTACGTGGGACTGATACATACCTGCCGAAATATGGGTGCAGAAATGCACCTCTGCCTGCCCCCTATTCTCCTCGGGGAATAAAGGCGTGAGGTTACATAACCTCATTTCTTATCAGACATACATATGTCTGATAAGAAATTTAGGCACTAGCCAAAGCCTGAACGTCCTAATGAACACAGATCAATACTACAAAACATATAGCCAAACAAATTTATTAAACTAAACCTTACTCCTCCAAACGAGAACCACCATTCAGTTAGCTTAGTGCTTGTTGCTATTTTCCCTCCCTTGTCCAGTCTAAATATTTAAATGTCCACAATCCCTTTTTGGCCGATGTTTTATTCACTGCGGTCGCGTGGTGTGCACTTGCATTACCGACTTACTAATTTTATTTAACAGAGCTTCATGTATATAGCTCATTGTTTTTGTCAGTTGAAATTTTGATTTATTTGACGATATTTTTTTATTATTATTAATAAAACCTCCACAATCTAGTCCATTAATCGCTTAATATAAAATGGAAAGTCAAGTAAACAATTATAAACTAGACATTACAAAATGAACGTGTAACGCTTTTGGGCTCCTATGGAAGTACCGCTACTGGTATGTATATCTTACGTAGAATTCAGATAGACAGGACATGAAACTAAAATGAAAACATTACCTTAATGGAAAAATAAAATTGATAGTCAACATAATTAATTGGTATATTAAACAACTTGCAAACATCGCTGAGTGTAAAACGGCCCGTGTACAAACAGGAGATGTTACGTCATTAGCAATCTGCTACGCGGCGCACTGTGCCGCCAACAAATTGGAGCAATTACACTACGCGCAGTTTATTTTGTTCCATCGCCTTTCGGAGCAAACCAACCGCGCGCAGTCCGATGCGACACTTTATTAAAAAGGGCCCGAATAATCCCCGCTTGATTACACCTTCCTAATGTCGCCTTATGTCATTTGATCTTTCAGTTCCAACCCTTTGGTGCCGGGGGCTGTTTAATGCTCACTCGCTTATCTTTTGTAAAGGTATTTTGATACGTGTCGCGAATTAGTGCGATGGGGCTGTGGGGTTTTGAATGATTGCTTCTATGTTATTTGTGTTTATTTATATCAGTGGCTATATGGTATATTGATGGGCAAGGGACTTTCACAATTTCAGGGACATGACATTTTATTATTTAACTGCTGTGGTAGTAGATTTTTTTTACACAATAAATTTTAAGCTAGATGGACACAGTAGAAAATTTCCAAATCTTATTAGAGATATTTTAAATAATTCGACTCATTATATTATAACTGTATTTAGTGATAACTCATAAATTCATACCAAGGTATGTCTTTTTATCCTTGATCTATGTTAAAATCCTTTTTAGCTCCCGAAACACATCCTTCATAACTATATTATACATGCTAAACGAGCTGTTAAAATAAAATATCCATAAATAAATTGAATGTAAAAGGAATAACATTTACATTCCCGATTCATAACAGCGAGCGTAACACGAAATCACGAAGCGTTTTTGTCACCTAACGTCGCTGAATACAAATGTAACACACAATCCAATACGGGCATTGTAAACACGATACGAAAAGAAGAAAATCTCATTCCGCGCGAAATTTGCCTGCGAAATTATAAATGATCGCCGCGAAACCAGGCCAAGGAAATAACAGCCGCAAAATCTGTCTAGACTATCGCAGACGTTGTGGAAATCTGAACAATAGCCCGCTGAAACGATGACAGATAGTGTAAAACCGCTTTTGGGTTTTTCTCTTTTTAAAGAGCACGATTAAAATCATTCTGTCCGCTTAGATAAGAGGCCCAGGGCGAAACAAGCGGAGGCGTGCAAGTTGACACTCAACTTCGTTGGAGCATAGCTACCTGCTTCGAGGCAGTTGTACAACATCCAGCCCTGGGGTCTAATGATACCCAGATAATAATAGGGTTAATGCCATTTGAGAAGAACCTCCCTTTGAGAGAACAATGACTGTGAAAAGATGATTTAAATCAGTAAAAGTTCTTTTCCTTCTATACAATATTTTGTATAATCCTCTCACTCCTTCCTATTTAAAAGTCCGATTCGAATTTCTTCATGAATCACATGAGAGAGCCTTGAGGTCATCAGATAATTTAAAGCTGAAAATGCCTGTGCATTCCACAACTTTCATGGACAACTCTTTCACCGTTAAGGCCGTTCGGTTGTGGAATGCACTTCCAGTTCAAGTACGACATGCACAAACACTGTCTCAATTCAAAAGACTTGTGAAAGATCATCATCATCATACTCCTCTCAGTCATTTGGAAAAAATTAATGCTTCGACCGCTTATTCTTATGTATATGTATATTTTGTATGTTTGTATGTATATATGTATGTATACATGTTTTGTATGTATTTGTATATGGGCAATGTAAATTAATTAAATATATACATATTTATTTATTTTTCTTATTAATTATTGTATTGTACACATAAACTACCCTCCCTTCTATCACTTGTCTATATCCATCTTATGGTTGTCTCTAAAAGATCGCCTTGAGCGATAAGACCGCCAATTGTACTTCATTCTATTTGTGTATTGTTTTGTTCATTATTTCTTAGTGTACAATAAAGAGTTTATAAATATAAATAAATAAATAAATAAAAATAAAAAAGTGTACTACATATAATATGTAAAATAAATTATCATCTAAATAGTTTGAGCTGCCTTACAGTATTGTTGCGAAGACCAACCTGCAATAATACCGTTTGAAATAGTTATCATTGTCACATGTGCACAAATAAATAGCCGGCCATTGATTTCAAAGTAACATCACTTTTCCGCTATAAGGGCAACACATAATTGTGTCTGGTATTCTTACTTCATCAGTTCTATATAAGTTACATTAATTTAATAGGTGTATCCATCAGTGGCGGTACTTCCATAGAAGCCCAAAAGCCCAGTTTGCCTTTTAAAATGCCAAATAATAATTTTTAGATTTGAAATATTTATTTAACTAAAGAAATTTGTTAAATAAAGACCCCATAATAAGCAAATATAAACTAGAGGTTACACAATTAACGTTTAACGCTTTTGGGCTTCTATGGAAGTACCGCCTCTGGTATCCATCATCATATAAGTAGTGATGACTTCGGGATTTAGGCGCGCGGTCGGGAATCTCGGCGGTCGCAGGTTCAAACCTCAGGCACACACTTCTGACCTTTAGAGGTTGTGTGCATTCACAATGAATTATCACTTACTTTAACAGTGAAGGAAAACAGCGAGAGGAAACCTGCACACCTAAAAGTTCTTAGGAATTTCTTAGGTGTGTAGTCCGCCAACTTGCACTAGGCCATTGTGGTGGACTAAAGCCTAAACCCTCTCAGTTGCAGAGGAGGCCCGTGCCCAGCAGAAGTATATGGGCTAATGATGATGATGCCCATCTGACCTAGAAAAGCGGCCAGAGACAAAAAAATATAACAAAATATGTAAATTTCTGATAAAGCATTTTTTACGTAATCTATGGCCACAGATAAGGCCACAATTCCACACGCAGCAACACAAGAAGCGATAGTAAATTTAGCACGCGCCATAACACGCGTGCCGTGGCGCGGGCCGTTTTTTAAATTCACTTAATATTTCACAGTGGCGCCATCTGCGAGCAATTTCTTCCAGCGCGAGTTTGTTTTTATTGTTGTGATATTTTTTGTGTTATCCCTAGTAATGTGTTTATTTTATGCACCAATGGATTTCGCGTGCGTGTGCTGTTCGCCCCTGTATTGGAGCTTCGAATGATATTTATTACATTGATTTGATACTATCTTGCTGAACAAACTCTTCTGCGATGAAAAAACATTCTGTATTGAGAGAAATAACAGTGTGTAAAATACAAACTTTAGATATGAACCGTAATTCGTTTCTTTATAGCCGGGAACGAAATATTATGACATCTCCTTTTCTGGGTGAATCACAAACCAAAAATAACATAATAATAATAATAATATGACAGGCATTGAATGGCTTCGAGGTTTTGATGGCCTCGTGGTTTAGGCACGCGGTCGAGAATCTCGACGGTCGCGGGTTCAAACCCCAGGCACACACCTCTCACTTTGCGAAGTTATGTGTGTATTCACAAAGAATTATCACGTATTTTAACGGTTAAGGAAGTCATCGTGATGAAACCTGCACACCTAAAAGTTCTTAGGAATTTCTTAGGTGTGTAGTCCGCCAACCCGCACTAGGCCAGCGTGGTGGATTAAGGCCTAAACCCTCTCAGTTGCAGAGGAGGCTCGTGCCCAGCAGTAGGAATTATATAGGCTGATGATGAATGACGAACACGTGGTAAAAACTCATTAATAAAACGGTTACTTAACTCATCTGTGTGACGTAAACGAGTAAACCGGGATTAAAAGTTTGTATGGGAAATTCAAATTTGAAGCCAATGAATCCGCGTGGCATATAATCTAAATCCAGTATCTGTCCAAAACTAGCAATTGCTTCTACAGTTCCATCTGCCTGTACCAAAATCATCATGTTATCAGTTGAATAATTTTCTCCTCCGCCCAGGTACTTTGATTACATGAGGTAAACAATGGTTCAGTGACCTTTAATCACAGGTCAATAACTTCGGAAGGGCCGCAGTGTATTGCGGCTTAGTAATTAAGCGGCCCGTAATTAACCAAGTAGCTTTCAAGTCTTATACGTACATAATGAAGAAACAGCCAGATGTCTTCTCAAACTTTGTAAAGGCAATAGGTTTTGCAAAAAAATCTAATTTTTACTCCTAAAGTGTCACGTAGAACGGAGTAGGTTTATTTCTTGGATTAGCCAAAATTTTGTTGAATTTTTCCATTATTAAATGCTTAATGGTGAATCTCCTGTCTCTTACTTGAAGCAGCAAATATATAAGGGAAATATATAAGGGATATATTTCCCTTAAAATATACAGACTTGAATAGTCTTGCAAAACCACAAAAAGTGTAACCATCAAATATCAGCATATATCTTAGCTCTTAATTAACCTTAAACATATGGTTGTAAATCGTAAAACTAATTCGACAAAGTTGAATATATGTCACAAACGTGCAAAAACTTGAAATGAGTCATAACTCATTCCACATGTCTATAAAATTTACGATTAAGTTAACTACTTATGTATGAGAAAGAGTGAAGTTTAAAAAAATTCCACATTCAGAAATTAACCTCATAAAGAAACTAGAACAAGTCTCATGAACATTAAATTCATCGCGTCGTAAAACTAACGTGGCTACAATGATGCTACGCCGCTACGAGCTATGGCGCTACGCGGCTACGGGCTACGGCGTAGCACAATAAAAAAAACCCGCTTGTAAAACTTGATTGAGTGGAATAAACGATAAATAACATTTTATTCGCCCGTTTTAAAATGGCCACAGTTTTTTGATTAATCATTTGAGCGATAAGTCTGTTTTAAATTGTATGAAGCTTTATTTTGTAGTTGATGAAGTAGATTGCTGTGGCCGTTCATTGTTCTGTCGCATTGCGGAGCTGCAGTGATGCATTCTATATTATGTAATTACCGATTCAGTTGTTTGATGGATATGAGAATTCACTTAGTCTACATTTACTACTACAAACTACATTAACTTGTACAATGAAGCATTTATGGGCAAGTGAAACGCCAGCACAAAATGATGATTGCATGTTGATTGTGTATTGGTTGAAAGATAATATTACTACCTGTGTACATTTATGTATGTGATGGTTTATTTGAAACATGTTCTCCGAGTTATATTAATGAATACACCCAACAGATATAAACAGTGCAAGTACCGTTCACCGTAAGATACAAGTCTTGTATCTTAGTTACTCAGCAAATCCAAAAACTTTTCGATATCCCAAACTTTTGCCTCGTTACAGGGACCAAACCCACGGCCTCACGTTTCACATGCCCGCCAAATGACCCCAGTACCCGACAGCCAAGTGCATGCCTGTCCTTTTTCGCCTCTATTCCTTCAAATGGTGTCATTATCATTATCATCAGCCCATTTATGTCCCACTGCTGGGCACGGGCCTCCTCTACAACTGAGAGGGTTTAGGCCTTAGTCCACCACCCTGGCCTAGTACGAGTTGGCGGACTACACACTTAAGACATTTCTAAGAACTTTTTAGGTCTGCAGGTTTCCTCGCGATGTTTTCCTTCACCGTTAAAATAAGCGATTATTTATTATGAATACACACATAATTTCGAAAAGTCAGAGGTATGCGCCTGGGGTTTGAACTCGCAACCGCCGAGATTCTCGACCAAGCGCCTAAACCTTGAGGTCATCACTACTTAGGAGTTGTAGTAAAGCAGTGATGGCCTCAAATGTTCTACGTCAATTTAATTCATCATAAACCGCACGCTAACCAAAATACGCTCCCCATTTATCAAGTGAGAATTCTCAACAAGCAGAACGTAACGCGCCGTCAACAAAATATCGGATCTTGTTACGTTCTCGGTAAAACGCGGAGCTAGCACAACGTCAAATCAACACGAAATTATTTAGCTTAACACCACTGCGCGTTCGGAATTTAATACCGAATTTAGACTAGACGTCGGTCGGAATAATTTGGACGAGTCATCGCTTTGTTTAGTGTGTATAGTGTGTGATATGTGTATTAACATTCACCAACAGTTTATTAAAGATTGAGTAATTTTAGCTTTCTTATTGGGGGATTAATGAGAGCGGGCACATTTTTGTTTACTAGCCAAATCTAAACTATGCTACTGACAATGAAAAACTTACTTACTACGCACTTTCTGAGATCCCTCGATTTCTCGATACAAAACATGATGAAGCAGTAAATTATCCCATATTATACAATACGCCCCTACACTTTCAATAATCATCATCATCGTCAACATCATCATCCATCAGCCAATGGAAGTCCACTGCTGGACATAGGCCTCTGCTAATGACTTCCACAGGAACCTGTTGGAATCAGCTTGCATCCAGCGACGTCCCGCGATCTTTACTAGGTCGTCCGACCATCTTGTCGGAGGACGTCCCACGCCGTACTTTCAATAATTCTACAACATACAACAGAGCGTACAAATACAACGCCTCAACGGTATATTGAACACAAAACCTATTAATCCTAAAGGCTCGTCACCATATAATGTGTGCACGGCAATTAACGTAATAATTTAAAGCGGACGCAGTACAATACGGCGCGACGCATTAAATAATTAAAATAAACGTTTTGTGTAACAAATACAGCGCGCAGTGAACAGCACGCTGTGTCCGATGTATAAATTATTCGTAAATTGAATATCCGCCGTGCGCCGGAATCTAAAACGGGCGGCGGACACCAATAGTTCCCAACTTATGTAACTGAAGGGGTGGACGGATTTGGGATTCTGTTGTGGGAACAATTATACGTTTGTTTATGTTTATAAGCTTAATTACTTTTATAGCTACAGACGTGCCTCCTATAAAGTTGATTTTCATGCATTTATCCATCACGTTTGCCTAAATTTTAAATATAATTTATTAAGAGACAGAAGGCAAAATACATAGTTTAACGTAACACATTTGCTTAAAACACATTTTAGAAAACAAAATACTGGCTTTATATCTAAAATGTTATAGTACATATTAGTAATATTCATTTTAAAAAGACATAAATGAAGAATCTATTTCAGCTTTAAACGTCATTGACAGCACACATTTTTGTTCTAATTTAAACCCCAGCTTTATTGGGCAACGCCCCCAAAATTTCTGACCAAGCTAATCCCGTCTCGAACACACAACAGCTATTTCGAGAGATCCAAAACCGCTTGATGACTGGAATATCTCTGTAGAACGACGATAAAAATGAATTCGAGTCTTATTTAAATGTGTGCTTGAAAATTATTTTATACAATTATTCAGGAAAGCTGATTAAAGGTAACTGTTTCCGATTTACCTTTAATAAAGTTATACCGATTAATTAATTATTTGTGAGATAGCTACCAGGGCACAGTTCCTGTTGTTATTTTGAACTTATAAATAGCTTTCTTATCACTAATGCAATTAGACTTATTGTTCCCCTTTCTGAATTGACGTTATCTACAATTCATTTAGTTCAACTTACATCTTCCTGTACTTGTTTTATGAGGCCATTTATCTGAAACGTGCCTATTTGAAATACCTATTCAAAGCAGGCCGTATGCCAGACTACCAATGTATATCGTATTTTCTTCCAATCCTTTGACGCAGCCGTCTCGGTTTTTCAACTGTCTTGGCAAGCCCTCCAAAGGCAAGCATTAGTATGGGCCATTCATAGCCGCAAGTCTACAACTCGATGGCCATTCGATCTCAAATTGTTTCCACGCTCGCTGGCAATGCTCGCGCACGTGCCCCGTGATCCACCAAACTGCATCAGGGTTGCCAGAAAACACAAAAAATACGCTAAAAATGCAACGATATTAACCTGTATATACCTTTCTTAAACATCTCTCAATTTTTTAAGATAAACTTTATAACTGTATCTAAATTGCCAGATAAATATTGGATATTACCCTGTAATATTTCTGACAAAACGTGCCACCTGACAGCCCTGGCCGCAACGCCCGCGGCATCGACTCC
This sequence comes from Hemaris fuciformis, assembly GCA_907164795.1. Classification (NCBI taxonomy): domain Eukaryota; kingdom Metazoa; phylum Arthropoda; class Insecta; order Lepidoptera; family Sphingidae; genus Hemaris; species Hemaris fuciformis. The sequence goes on along the minus strand of OU015438.1, from coordinate 15,350,535 downwards.
CTGCCAAATCTAGCCCAGTTTTTCAGCGATTTAATTTCACAGCTTCGAACGTACTTAATGGGCATTCGACTGTGAATTTAGATATGAAATTTTGGCGTTGTTCTCTCGCCGGCTTTCAACCAATCACAGAGCTGAAGCCGTTGGGCAATACCGGCCAATAAAATTTTATAAGTGCAATTTAAAGATCTTTTGACGTTAAAAATAATTGAATTCCATCTAAGATTGTGGTACATTCAATTAATATGTTTTTTTTTAGTTTTGTCTGAATTGTCCATAAACGATACCTCAAGCATTCGGCAATGATGACTTCAATACAAAATTGTGATACTTGGCCTGAAGCACAAAAAAGGATAATTAAATGTGAATAAGTTTCAACTTATAAGTCATGCCTCTATACATTATCAAGTGTGACCGTTATTTGACAAATTCTGTGTTTTATTAGAATTTTGCTAATCGTCCATGACGGTTTGGACTTAAATTCTTCTTATGAAATGTTTCTATTATGCTTGCCAACTTTATAGATAAATAGCAATTAGAAATTCTATAAAGCAAAAAAATCTGCAATTGTATAATATAAATATGATATATAATTTTATTACGTTAATGATAAGTTCAACTAAAACAATTTAGCTCGGTCTACTTATAACTTTAAGTTCGAAGCAATAATTTTATGCCCAACAAATATTTTTCTAGGCTAAGGTTCCTGGAGGACAATAGAATTAATGTTTGAACCATAATCTAAAACAAAAGATTGTATAACTACATTGAAATGAATTCTATATTTGAAAATCCCACGAAGATCTCACATTTCCCCTTTGTAGAATCACACATCCATAATAACCTGTTTTTAACCCGCAAAAGCTAGATTCAAAACCAGGCCAACTAGCCAAGTAACGGCACATCTTAACCGTTTGCAGGCCCACTGCCAAATACCCCGGGGTCACGTGTACCCAACCCTGCTAGAGACGCGGGGTAGTTTAACACAACTGTATTGGTTTAGTTTTAAATGTCGGTTGGTGTGTGGATTTGTTCTTGATGTATTTCAGTCTAAGCTAGCGAACATACATATATGTTAAACATTTTGTTAAGGACTGTTATGTGTTCGGATTTTTATACCGGCAGTCTAAAGTAACCAAAGAGAATAATTGAACTCAAAAATTATATATGAACACGAATAATGATATTACCTAATCTATTTTTATAAAAACTTATAGGCTACATAAAAAATATAGTGGAACATAAGAAAAAGCCTTAAGAAAAAGGAGATATCTATATCAAAGAACCATAGTTCCATACCGAGAACAAGTAGCGGAGCACAGCAATATTTATCGGCAAACGCGCCTCCTTCGTCGATTTAATTCGAACAAGTAAATACAATGTTTCGCGCGAAACGTCGGGACAATCGTTTTTATCCGGTACACATTTACACAAAAAAAGCGTAACATGTACAAACCGTGTCTTTATTGCACGCCGTCGTATAAATTGAAACGTCCTAGAGACCCACTTGAAAAGCGGAATCTTGTCTCGGCAGCCTTCCCTTTACGAATTTACCTACTAAGTCTAGAAACAAAGCCGTGCTGATTCGATTTAGTAGCGAATGAACGGGATCTTCTTTGATGTGTCGAATGAAAGGCAGCGATCCGACTGTAATACACTTAGCCGGGCCATTTCAGCCCCCACTAACCCGCGAGGGTTGGGGGCGCCCGATGCACTCGTACCCGCTTCCAATAAGATTTTCATTAAGCGTTGAAAAGTTTTTAATGAGCGCTTATTCGGTACTCAACCCTTCAGTGTTCGGTTATTTTCGGTAAATATTACGATGCTTTTTATACGCTTCGGATTTTGATTTATTTTTGAAACTGGAACGAATACTATATAATGATGACAGTTATAAAAAATAAAATATGAATATATTTTAGATCATAAAATACAGCACATAATGATGTAGAACTATATTAAGAAAGTCAGAAATATTTTTAACTCAAACATCATATATTAAATATATTTTAAATTACATAGGTACATACATACATACATAAACTCACGCCTGTATTCCCTGATGGGGTAGGCAGAGGTGCATATCTACACCCACATTTCGCCAGGTATGTATCAGTCCCACGTAATAGGGGGCGAGCCTATTGCCGTTTTTCGGGCACATTTCCAGACTCCGTGCTGCTATTGGGAATTTCCTAATGGAAAAACCCAATAAAACTTTGCCCGACCCGGGAATCGAACCCAGGACCTCTAGATCGCACGGCACATACTTGTACCGCGAGACCACGAGGCAGTCATATTTTAAATTATCTTACTAAAATGATGACTCAAATTTTAAGATCCAATATAAACTTAATTGCACAGATGGTCAGTTGTAAACTCACATTCGTAAGAACCCCTCAGCGTACACAATTAATAGTCTTAAACCGTCGCCCCACGTAATTGTCTATCGATGGGGTACAGACTACAGAGAATGGGGTAAAAATGAAACACCCCACAAACTGCAAATAGATCGCTAGTACTCAAAATATTCTTAAATTCAAAGTCAAAGTTAAAGTCAAAATCACCTTTATTAAAATAGACTTTTACAAGTGCTTTTGAATCGTCACTATTAATTTATTTTTTTCAACTATTGCCGCTTCAAAACGTGTTATCGCTGTGGAGAAGAAACGACAAGAAATTCCCTCAGCAACACGAAATGTCGTTTTTTTTTATATAAATATTTAAATTATAATTACATTTTTTATTATTATATTAGAAGCAGTGTTGGCCTCGAGGTTTAGGCGCGCGGTCGAGTATTTCGGCGGTCGCAAGTTCAAACCCCAGGCACACACCTCTGACTTTTCGAAGTTATGTGTGTATTCACAATGAATTAACACTTGCTTTAACGGTGAAGGAAAACATCGTGATAAAACCTGCACACCTAAAAGTTCTTAGAAACTTCTTAGGTGTGTAGTCCGCCAACCCGCACTAGGCCAGCGTGGTGGACTAAGGCCTAAACCCTCTCAGTTGTAGAGGAGGCTCGTGCCCAGCAGTGGGACGTATATGGGCTGATGATGATGATTATTATATTAAATTTACCTCATACATGTCATACCGATACAAATTGTAGCAACATAACCTCTGATCAATTTACTTAGTCTCATCAAATCGGCCCAATTTCTGTGTCAGTAGATCCATTAAGAAGCCCATCACGTGTCGTGTCTAGAATCATGAAAACAAATCGATCCACGGAAATTACTTATAAAAGTGGAGCAAATAGGGCCACATCTGATAAGTGGTGGTGGACGGTAACCGTCGGCCGTACGGTAGGCAGCTTTCTTCGCCTCACGCCATTTGATTGATGCCTTCATTGTGCTAACCGCGATTAGCCCGGGCTATTTTTACTAGGGTATGTCGTAACTTGCATTTTATACATCGCGAAAAACTATTATATAGTGAAGTTTAATTTATATAACTAAAAAACCTAAAATCTTAGGGGATATTTATTCAAGATTATTTTTATAAGAGCATCGCCCAACAGTCACACGTAGTTCTGATCCCACACTAGGAGACAAGCCCTGTGTCGTGGGTATCAGAGACTACGAGAAACTTTTTAGGTCTCACAAACCCAGACGTGAAACAAATATTTGTGGATCACATAAACATTTGTCTCGGTGCGGGGATCGAACCCGTGGCCTCTCGTTTCGCCAGCTGGTGTCTAGCCAACTGCGCCACGAGGCTGTCAAAATCAAATATCAGTCTAGTTCTAGTTAAACTACAAATGGTTGCCTATGTCTTATCCATATTAAGCTCAACTGTTTCTGTTATTCAATACTTATACAGCTAAGTTAGGTGCTCAATCCCTATGCGGCTACATTTTGGCTTGTTTAAATTTACTTCAGACCGAGAATACGCTGGAGAGACAGCCTGGACGCCTTTGAGAAGGAGTGGCGTACCATAGCACAAAATAGAGAGGAGTGGAAGAAGAAGAAGGAGGCCTTTGCCCAGCAGTGGGATCTAGTATAGGCTATAAAAAAATAAAAAAAAATACTTCAGAAAGTAGGGTATATTGAAAAACTCACACCGGTTGCCCTGACAATGATAGTATTGCCCCAGTCAAACTGACCTTTACATTTAGTATGTTATTCTACTGTTCTGTTTTCTTATTTTAGTGTTTTTGGCAAATGCCCGGTTGCGTTTTGTTAGATGAGTGGAATTGACATGTATAAGGTGCTTTCAGTATAAGATACACTACAGTAATTATGGCATATGTGGCGCATGCCAGCATCTGTCTGTGTAATAAATCGGAAAATTTAGTTTCCTGGAAATAGATATTGTAAAATATTTTTTCACCAGTCGAAACTCTGAACTGCACTGTACTTACCATCAGATAAACTCATAAAATCTACAAAGTGTTTATATATTTGTCTTTCTCTAATAAATTCCAGACGCCGAACTAGGCCGCAGGATGCAATCAATGTGTCCATTGCCTTAAAAGTATTACCCAAAAATAGCTGCGCATAAAAGGTACGAACGTGATTTAGCGCGAAATAAAACACTTTAAAAATGTGCAGTTAAAACACAATTTAAAATTCCCAACACGTAGACAGTATATTCATTTGGTTGAATTATAGAGTCGATTTCAGCCGGATTACATAGAGCGAATACTTTTAGAAGTTTCAAAGGTAAATGTTGGCCCGTCGCCATGGACTCGGCTCTAGTCTGGGCGCTGTGAAGTTTTTTTATTGCTTCTCTTGGTCCTCTAAGCGTTTTTGGAGATTTCAAGACGTCGGACGGTGAGCTCTGATTAGATTTTATTTTTTATAGCGTTAACTGGCTTAAGAAGTTCCGGCGTGTACCGCTAGATGTCGCTATTTTATTTTTTTTGGATAAAATGCATTATAGTAACTTTGATTTCATTGCGGCATTTGTGTTATAAATTATATTTAACCCATAGCTACTGGGGTATAATTTTATCATTTTCATGAACTAATAAAACTTAAAACTATGTTTTATTCCAAAACATGCCTTTAATTAACAATTTCGAAAATTCATAACACGAAAACATCATAATTTAGCACGGAAATCGAACCCAACATTTCCACACACATTGCCCATCATAACTATTACATAATTAACTAACGATCAAACAAACAGCTGTCTGAATAAATGTAATGTTACTAACATTTAGTTTAAATAAGAAATCAGATACTTGGTTGGCGGTCGGGTGGCAGCCACCCTCCGCCCCGCAGGCCGGCCATCACCCAGTAGATATCAGGCGCTCAGTGTAATTCACTATCGGACTCACTTTTCCCTTATTACGTTGCTATTAATGTTTTCAAACGGTAGTCCTTTTGAACCAGATAAAACTTCGGTATTGAGACGTGCCTAACTACAATTAGTAATTTGAGATTTTGTGTTTTTTTACAGTAGTATGGTAAGGCTATCATCACAGGTCAACTTGATTAGGTCCACTATGGTCAAAATACATATTAAGATTATGATATCGAATAATTTGTTTTTTATTTATTTATTTATATATACGCCTCTATTCACATGACACAATGAATTACGTCTTTGTGTTTCGATTAATATAGCCAAAAATAAGGAGAAACTTAATTCAGTAGGAACTGCGAATATTCCAAAACTATTTCATGATTAATTAGAGAAATAAAATCATTTAATACCGTGTATATATAACCCCACTTCACTGTGGGATGGTATGAGGAAAACATATTAAACACATTTATATTTAATGCATACATACTTTTTTTAAATGCTACGGCATTTGACACTGGCACTAAACAATACGAGGTATTATTTTTTTGAAAATAGAACACCCAACACTGCAGACATATGGAGGGTAAATATAAGGAGTGTCATCTCATATAGTAGAAAATCGAAAAGAGTATCCAGCGGTCAGGTATAAATAACAGTTCAAAAACCTTCTAGAATGGCGCTGGTGTAGACAAAGGGCATGGTATGAATTTAATATTATTGTCGACTAAAGTAGTTACTTATTGAAAATGTCAACTACTTGCGTAGTACAAAATGTAGTAAATATTACCTTAAAGAGTTATTATGAAAAACGCGTGTAGCTAGAGTGATTTTATATCCTGAACTGTGAATAGTACGTTTATTGATTTCCGCTACCTTTAAAATTTATGATGCTGATGCTAATGGGGCGCCCCCAATTTAATAGATTTTGGCGGACACTTTTGCATGGACTAGATGACACTCCTTACCTTTACCCTCTATATGCAGACAGAAATAAACACATTAATACGTCAGAGCACAGATAAAAAATTACCTTTACAATTTTCGCGTATTCCGTTCGCGTGTAATTTCAACTACTTTTCCTCTAGTTATTATTTAACGCGGCACTCGCGGCTCTTTTAATACGCGGGGCGTACCCGCAAGATGTTACATTAATTATTTAGCATTATGGACCGCCGACGGCGCCGACTTTATTTGGACAAACGTTGGCTACAATACGCCAATGTTGGTTAAACATGTTTGCATTGTCGGGTTAGGTTATTTAATGTGTTCATATTACGGTAAATTATGTTTAAACTAATTGTTATACACAATTTAATTATTTAAAAGATTAAATTTATGTTTTAGGTCTGTAAAGATTAGACCATTACTTATGGCGATGTATTTTTTCCATTTTATAAAATTGAAATTAATGTAAATTTCTTCACGCAATATGACAGTTAAAAACACACAAACATTTCCACATCTTCAAAATAAACCATTAGCCCGTTAGCTTCAATAACCCATAACCATTTAAAGCGCTCTTTGTCCAACTTACAATATTTCGTTGATATACCAAACATTTGACCCAGAGCGTGGACGTTGGCCAAATGGTAGCTTAGCAGTCTCGCATCCGGGTCGTTGTAAGCGGTCATTTCACACGGCTCGTTGGCTCACAGGCGATTCCGAAGAATTATGCGATGGCGACATACTCCGCGTAAACGTCAGGAATTCGCTTTAATTTTCACACACACTTAAGTCTCACTAAATAACTAGTGTTTTATCGTTAACAGTGCTATTACATACATACATAAACTCACGCCTGTATTCCCCGAAGGGGTAGGCAGAGGTGCATTTCTGCACCCACATTTCGCCAGGTATGTATCAGTCCCACGTAATAGGGGGCGAGCCTATTGCCGTTTTTCGGGCACAATTCCAGACTCCGTGCTGCTACTGAGAATTTCCTAATGGAAAAACCCAATAACACTTTGCCCGACCCGGGAATCGAACCCAGGACCTCTAGATCGCTCGGCACATACTTGTACCGCGAGACCTCGAGGCAGTGCTATTATTTATTTAAATAATGCTCACTATAAAACAGGAGACGAAACAGGGAGCGATTTAACTCAAAAACGATCATTTTCATGCAACCTTAAGTATAGTATTCCTATGGGCCTTCAAGGATTACATAAAAACTACTTTTTTAACCTTCCTTCTTACTCTGAATTTTACACATATAGGGTGTCAATATGCTCTAAAAATCCTTAATAGCACTCTCATCAGGCCTACGCTACGAAGCTGTTAAAAATAAATCCCAATTGCTATAATTAAAACAAATTAATTTAAGCACACGACCCGACACCATTTAATCTGGCCGCACTAATTCGGCAATTTAAACATCCAACAATAATTAACAGGACTTTAAATTGCGATCAATCCACTTGCATAGCAATTATTGTCTTTGGGGACTTTTGTAGGAGCGAGCTCCTTAATTGCACAGCGTCGACCTCTCGCGATATAAATTGAGACCAACTATTGCTATGGAATTAAATTCACAGCCCGACATCGCAGACAATTTCTGAGACATTATTACTTATTGAAACATCAAATTAAATGTTCCACTAGACCTCTTCATTTTGAAATATCTAGATTTAAGATATTGAATGATAAAATATTTAGATTACTCCGTTATTCATTGGCTGAATGATCGTGTTACTTTCGCCAATATTGTAATATTGAAAAACAAAATGAAATGTGTAGCTAGTTCGCTTGGGTTTCAGATTTCTTGGAAATATTCTGCTAAGGAATTATGATTAGAGATTTTTTTAGGAATAAATATTATTTATTAGACTAGAGTATTTGAAGGCTTTTGTGGCACATTGATTGAAGAGTAATGTTTGTATGGTCAACAAATATTTGTCTCAGGTTTGGCGATTATAAAATTAAAATCTCTATCGTATTTTTTTCATTCCCATACAGCTTGTTGTTTATTAATTATTTATAACTATTACCTACATGTTTTAATTTTTTTAACAATAAAGTTTCTTAAAGGTGTTTTAGAATGTTTTTAAAAATGTTCTTGCAATAACCAAAAACTAATTTCAGTTTATTCAATATATTTGTTTGGACGCCTACAAATCGACAGCCAAAAAAAAAGCCTTAGAAAGCGAAGTGGCCCTTTAAATTTAAGTTAAATGTATATTCGAAGTTCCAATCGGTTGAAACTCAATATGAAACGTCTCCGGCCCACACTCGTTCTCTAATCGCCACTAAATATCGGAAACAAAATAAATCCGATCACATTTCAACACCAATCTGATACCTCCGGTCAATAGGTTAGCCAGCGGCCGTGACCTCGAGGTGTCGGGTTCCTTAATTATTGCTCCGAACAACAAAAGCAACGAAGACGTTTTTATTGTTCTAATAGTACTAGGTATTATTCAAATGGATTTCAACATTATTGTGAATAAGAATCATTTGTACTTGTCAGGGAATGATTACATACCATTTTATTGAAGTCTATATCAATCTATATTAGTCCGTATTGATAGTCCGTTGGAGGTGACGTATAAATATTTTTTACGTAAACCGGTTGCTCGTTTATTGGACTCCATCTGTTAAAAGCCATAAGTTATCACAATCTTGATAATAAGAGCCATAAATTTATATTTTAAAACTTGCTGACCCGGCGAACTTCGTTCCGCCTAACAGTGGATACTTATTTTTTTTTTTGCCTTCTTGTTACATCAGCTATCTGCCAATGAAAGTCTCGTTAAAATTGGTCCACCCGTTTCAGAGATTAGCCGGAACAAACAGACAGACAGACAAAAGAAGTAAAAAACGTTATTTTGGTAGGTATATGTACCGTGTATACATCCATACCTATGCATTTATTAAAAAGCGGTTATTTCAATATTACAAATAGACACTCCAATTTTATTTATTTCTATAGATAAATTAATAAAAGTGAAGTAATGACTGTAATCACACTTCCAAGTCGGCATCTACAACCAGCTGTCCAGTGTTCTTACGAACAGCACCCGATATGAAGAGCATAAGCGCATTATTTGCAATTCTCGTGGATGAATTACTGGCGCGAAACTACGGCGGCACCCGAAGCGTTTGCTCTGGCGATTACCGCGGATCCCGACGCGGATACGGGATGTTTAGCGCCAAAGGTTTTACATTTTTCACGCCGCCCCGCTGTTCATTAAATGTGTAAAATGCGCAAAAAACGTGTCGATTTAATCAACGCGATAAATTGCAGCTGTGATTTTCGGGTGGGCTCGTTATACGTTTATATTGTGCTAAATGGACGGTATTATTGATTTGGTGGCTTTAGATGTGGGTTGTGTGTTCGATATTTGGATTGTGTAACATTGCCGATTGAAAAAATTATAGTATATACTATATATACTCAGCCTATCGCCGTCCACTGCTGAACGTAGGCCTCCCCAAGAAAGCGCCAACCATCCCGGTCTTGAGCAGCCCTCATACATCAGTTACCCGCCACCTTTATTATTTATAGTACATACATACATAAACTCACGCCTGTATTCCTCGAAGGGGTACGCAGAGGTGCATTTCTGCACCCAAATTTCGCCAGGTATGTATCAGTCCCATGTAATAGGAAGCGAGCCCATTGCCGTTTTTCGGGCACATTTCCAGACTCCGTGCTGTTACTGAGAATTTCCTAATGGAAAAACCCAATAACACTTTGCCCGACCCGGGAATCGAACCCAGGACCTCTAGATCGCACGGCACATACTTGTACCGCGAGACCACGAGGCAGTCGAGGCAGTTATATATAGTAATTATTTTAAAAGAAACATATATGTGCTTAATTACATCTTAGTTCTGAGTGGACAGTAAGATTCAATTATTATGTTTAACAGATCAAAAGTCACTAGAGACTCGTTCTTACTATAGCCAAACTCAAAAAAAAAATTTTTCGATTTTAATTGTTTCCAATAAGCCCAGTATAATTGAGTCGACTAATGAGAGAGACCACCGGCTATCGACATTCTTAATATACAAGGTTATTATAATAATAATAAATAAATAAATACACCCAACAGTCACATACATAGTTCTGATCCCACACTAAGATACAAGTCTTGTGTCGTGGGTATCAGAAACTACGAGAGACTTTTCGGTCTCACAAACACCCAGACCCGAAACAAATATTTTTGGATCACACAAATATTTGTTTCGGTGCGGGAATCGAACCCGCGGCCTCTCGTTTCGCAAGCTGGTGTCTAGCCAACTGCGCCACGGGGCTGTATTATATTAATATCAGTTGTAATATTGCCAATACAGTGTCTATCAATGAAACGGATACATTAGTAAATCCTTAGAGCACTTTTTTGTGTAATCTATCATCCAAATCTGTGAACCAACCTTTTGAATTTTAGTAGAGGTAACTATTTTGAAATTACGAACGGATTTGGCCAGCTAATTGAGTATATTGCAACACTACCGGTTGTAGTGTATTGAAGACATCGGTCGGAAGACTAGGCGTCTCCGGTGCGCCGTCGATATCATAAGCATCGGATATGCAGCGGGCCCGCGGTCTGTTCCGAAATTAGTAAAGTTTGCGCCGGCATTATTGGCAGCGGCGCCGACAAAGGGCCCGTACTGCCTTTGGCGGGCTTTGTCAACGTATAATTGCGCTCGCTACTTTGAAACGCCACCGGTCGAACCTATATTAGCGATATTTCAGACTATGGGTCGGAGGGTTTTTATGTCTGCCATTTTCTTTGATGTTTCGCGTAATTGAACTTATTTGCTTTATCGTTTTTAATGTTTGTGATTTGCCCCGGCTTTATCCACGTAGAGAGAATTATATGTATATTTAAACTATCCTCATTGGTTGCTTCAAGTACTTTCATAAGTCGATGTTATAATGCTTATAACCTTTCATTACAAATAGGCTGTCATTTTAAAAATAAAATCAATTTTTCAATTTGGACTCATAATCCCATAGATAAGTGCGTTCAATCAAACTCTTCTGCACTGCTATCATGACATTTCGTCGTTTGACACTCCTTTAAGGTTTCTTACAGCTTTGAATTTCGCTTCTTTCCTTCTATATTAAACCGAGATACGCTGTCTCCGCCGCATTATAAGCTTACCTATCGAACAGTATAAGATGCAATCAATGTCGTATAACACTTTTCATAGAAAGCAATTAACTCTACACTGCAGGATATTACGTTCGTCGATGGCCGAGTCAATAGGGGTCAAACTGACCGGCCGAATTAACCCTTAACACACCCGGAACTTTGTCAACTGGACTTTGCCCGCAACGGTTACGTAGGTTCCACTTTCAAACGACTACAATCGGTTAACTTCGTCTCAACATCGGCAAAATTCACGAGCGCTGCGATTTTGCCAACCGCAAATTACACTTCTTTGAAGCGGCGCCGAAGTGCGGCGGAAACGGCCGAAGTCGCTTCGTTAGAGGTCGGGATTGGGCCCATTGTAGCCGGCGCTTAATCGCCACCGGACAATGGCCAGTGACGCGCCGTAATTGTCTCTAAATAGTCAGCATCGAATCGCACGCGCTCGGAACGCTCCAATTTAATTGGTCCAAGCGATTTAAGCGTTGCGCCATTAAAACGGTTTTTACGCCTCGATTAATGTCGCTCAGATGAGCCGTTCCGCGACGAATGTCAAATTAAATCCCGCCAACGATCGCGTTTCGCGCCATCGTCATTTCCAAGCGGCGAATTTTACACGCCGCCATTCACCAGCTTTCAAACACAAGCCTGGCTGTAGAGTCCGCTTGCTGCTTATATTTTTTCAGTTGTAATAACGAGTTAGCGCGGCGGGCGGCGGCGCATGCCGAGCCGCTAATTGAAACTATAAATATAAACCTACAACATTTTCCACTGCTCCTATTTTCATTTCCACGTTTTAGCGCACTTTAAATGCGAAAGCTACGTAAGAACATTTCTAAAGTTCTCCCTTACGGTTTAACTAACACTGGTGTTTTATTTTGTTCGACGCGTCATCAACGATTCGAGGCACAAAAGAGAATCAAGACACATGTGCCCCGCCACCCTCACTCTCGTTCTCTGTTGAACAAAGTTGAGTTTTTGTCCAATGCGCCTTTCCAACTAAACTAGTGCGCGATTTCGGTAACTACACGGCAATGTACTTAAAAAGTCTCTCAAAAATTATGTTCGGGCTGGTTCGGTCCCGCATCCGCTTTGTTCCCCTGTTGGGCGCGTTAGCCCCCCACCCTGGCCCGCGGCCCCGTGCCCGCACCCCCGCGGCCCCTGCGGCCCCGACAGCGCGGTGGGGTTCGCGATAACCGCTTTTTATACGCATAATGCTCTGGATCTCGTGCTAAGCTGATAGAATTGTGGTGGAATCAGCAGGCCTTTTGAAGTTTCTATTAAATTGTAACAGTGGCGGGTACGCGCCAACGCGCGCGTGAAATTGTGGCTTTATTGAAATTGCTTCAAATTATTTATCTTTTTTTCTCTCGTCTATGTGAGGACACGGCGTACAATGTTAAAATGGGGAGTATCGTTAATCGCATTCCTCAATACACATTGCATTATTTTATTCAACCTGTTAGAGTGAAAATAAAATAATTTTACATGGGTGAATCGATAACACGATAATCATGTAGCAATAAAAATAATCGCGGCTGTTTAAGCAGCGACACCGTAATAATTTTATATGACGCGGCGTCCCGTAAAATATGACGTTATAATAAAATGTAATGATCGCGTATATGTCTCGGCAAATTGAATGCGGCGCGGGCTGACGAACGGCCGATACAAATGTTCCGCACGAACATGCAGTGGCCACAGCGGGCGCCGTCCTTACGTATTATAGTCACCGGCAATAATTTACTTCCTCCTGTAAATAGGATTAGCCGCGGGAGGCGCACTGCTCCTCCGCACGCGGACAAAACAAACATCGCTTAACGAGCCGAGTATCGATTCGGCTGTAATTTGATAAATCCATAAAAATGTCTACTGAAAACGAGCGAATGTAGGTCGGCGCCGTGACAGGTGGCCGTAAAAGCTTAGAGATTGTGTTACGGTAAAGTAATCCGCGGACACCTCCGGTTTATCCGAGCTCTTGAACGAATAAAAATACTTATCACGTAAAGCGGAGCTCGGTCGTGAGGCCGCAGCAAACTGTCGCGGCCAATCAGCGCCGAGGCCCGTACTACTGGATTTGTTGGGCCGAGACCCTCGGCTCGTCTTAAAACAATCTCTCAACTTACGTGTCCATTTGGATTGCAACCATCACGCGTATTCTCGTTTGTTATGTTTGGGTTTTTTACAGGAGATTGTCGTAATATTTAAGATTTGATTTTACCCTCAACATTTTGATCATTTTTCGGCGCTTCATAAAGCGGGAAATGTCTCTAAATTACAACGCGACTTGTACAATACTCCATGTGTTGAATGCTGATTTTTTTTACCCCACGACAAATACATAACCTGATTAAATATTGAAACAGTGGAACCAATAAACGTAAAGTAGTGTCGGTTGAGCGGGCCGTGCTATTGTCGCGGTTGGATTCGTCCGCAACGCCCGCGGAGCACTGTGCATAATCGATGCCGAGACGCGAACCTACGTGATAACATTATTCGTGTGAAAAATGTATTGAACGGCACAAGTGGCGAATCTCGAGAGGGCCACATCCGAATAAATAAAGCCGAGGGTGCGGCGCAAACTTGCAAAAAATCCCCATTTACCGCGGCGCCGGGCGAATATAAAATATTGATCTCAACGGAAATTTATGAAAACATAAAAATGCGGAGGTGCGAACGAGCAACCGCCCCTGATGGAATACCCTTGTAGAGCGCGCGCTGTCTTCAGCCTTCAGCGGCCGATACTTCGGGGGATTAATCTCGCGCGTACCCGCACCCAGCGTGGAAATTACCAGAAACTCGCGTTTCATCCACCCGCCGCGCTCATATCAAGAAATTCAATTTACTACACTTATATCATCGCGATGTGCCAGTTCATAATGGCGTTTCGGTCAGAGGGAAATTTTTGCAAATGAAATTCCGAGAGCGAGGGTTCTTGTCCGCCGGGGATGCCCTCTCCACACCCGCGGTTATTGCCCATTTTTTATATAGAAAAGTCCATTTTAATCCACGCGGCGTCGGCAGTAACTCACGATTTATTTAGTCACTAGATTACGTCTAACAAGGGCTTTGTTCCGCGCCGCATTTTGTGCCGTTTTAATTGAATTTATTCTTTTAAACAAGAACGGCCGGTGGACGACGACGCTGGCCGACCACCGCCCAGTAGAAACGAGCGATTTCACAGTTCACACTCGAAACGCTAATATGTTTAGCGTGTGATTACTAATCTGGATTAGGTGGCGCGGTATTGTCGGCACAAATTTAGTGCTAAATCTGCAAGCTCAGACGCGATACACTTACGTAATAACAAGACGAGTGTTCGCGTGAACAAATTATGTTAAGCGATCGCTTAGAACACAAACGCTCCTGGAACATGTATAACAGCTTAGCGATCCGAGCCGCTGTGCGCGCACTGTATACTCGCTCGGAACTAATGAAATCTATTCGACGTGTAGTGAAAATTTCGAATGCATTGGAACGTGACAGTTGGAAATAGTTTTTAATGGTTTCCAGTTTCAGTTTGTTGTTTTTTTTTCGCAGTAGGCAACAGTAAATCCGCGTCGGCTGCAACTGCTCGGCCCGCCAACTTGGCGTGATGGATGACGTCATTAATGCGCCCACGTGATCGAAACAAAATGGCCTCCATTAGGGATGTAACAATGCAAACATGGGATCGCCGAATCCCGCCGCTTATCCTTAAAAATGTGTAAAGAAGATAAATAGGCGGCCTGACCCCGGCCCACGCGCTCGCGGCCGTCGCAATGAATACGGCCAAATGGTTACAAGACATTTCACATTATATCGCATATTTGGAAACTTAAAAGCAGTTACTATAATTGAATTTAAATATAAGGCTCTGTTATTAATATAAAACAATTAACATCGCAATTATAAATTTAGAAAAAGATGACGGGAAATGTAATGTTTTCATAAACGACGTACAATAAAGCAAAAAACTGAAAAGTGTCAAAATAAGTGCATGAGATTTTTGATCAAAGGGAAATATCTTAGAATATTACTATCAATTAAACTTTAATGCAAATGATACCTCAACAGACGAAGAATACTTATGATTAGGGATGGGCGGTTTTTTTAAAGAACTAGTTGAATCAACCGTTGACGATGAAGTAACGAACGAACGGTTGACGGGTTTAAAAAAAACTAGTTGAATTTTTCGACCATTTATCTAGCTAGGGCACCAAAAAAAAAAAAAAAAATAAAAAAAACAAGAGCTGCTCATTTGCTAATATTAATATTATCAACTAGTTGACGAATTCAACTAGTTTTTTAACTAGTTAACCAACGCAAAAAAAACGTCAACGACCCATCCCTATTTACGATACTTCATCAATACAAAACAAGCTAATAATAAAAAGCGAGCAAAGTAAATGTACAGCGAAAGTAAATTCAAAAGGAATGGGACGAGCACCATCAATCGTTTACGCGGTTACATCAAATATGTAGACACAGGCGCGGGCCCAACATGACACATTCCGAATATAACCCTCATAAAAATGTCCGATAAAATATGGAGAGCAGTGGCCGAGGGAAACTATTACCGGCACGGAATGGATTCGAGGGCCATCGCATTGTGTCATCTTCCTATCGTACTGCAGAAGAGATGGACACCGGCCCTCCGTCACGCATTCACATTTGCAAATGTGTTTTAAACTCGGACGGGTTGACTGGACCATTTTTTACTCGGCCTAAGTGCGAGAATTGATGTTGAGGTTTCGAAAATTGATTTTGGCGAGCAAGGGTTAGTTACATGACGTTTGTTACGTACTAGTTAAGAATGCTAAGGTTAATTTTTTTGAGAAATGTTAAATTGGTACCTATACCTACCTACTTAATATTTTTTATTTCACATGGAATATAAAAGCAAAGTACTAAAGACATACATACATAAACTCACGCCTGTATTCCCTGATGGGGTAGCCAGAGGTGCATTTCTACACCCACATTTCGCCAGGTATGTACCTATTAGTCCCACGTAATAGGGGGCGAGCCTATTGCCGTTTTTCGGGCACATTTCCAGACTCCGTGCTGCTATTGAGAGTTTCCTAATGGAAAAACCCAATAACACTTTGCCCGACCCGGGAATCGAACCCAGGACCTCTAGACCGCACGGCACATACATGTACCGCGAGACCACGAGGCAGTCTAAGTACTAAAGATTGCTTATAAATAGATCTTGTACAATGTAGTGTTACTCATTCACCTTTAAATCTAAACCATAAAATCAGATTACCCTAAATAAGTCGTGATGGACTCAAGGTTTAGGCACGCGGTCGAGAATATCGACGGATATCGGAGAATATCGCTGGTCAAACCCCAGGCACACACCTCTGACTTTTCAAAATTATGTGTATTCACAAAGAATTATCGCCTGCTTTAACGGTGAAGGAAAACATCGTGATGAAACCTACACACGTAAAAGTTCTTAGGAATTTCTTAGGTGGGTAGTCCGCCAACCCGCACTAGGCCAGCGTGGTGGACTAAGGCCTAAACCCTCTCAATTGTAAAGGAGGCCCGTGCCCAGCAGTGCGACGTATATAGGCTGATGATGATAACTACTAATTTACTTTTGTAATTTAGTAAAGTTTTCCAGTAGCATGTTTCACAATCACTGCACATTGTATATTTTGGCGTGTTTTATCTTTGCATTACATTTGCACCGCCCCAGCGCCGAGCGCAACGCCATTAATTAATTAGATTTACAACAAACATTCGCAAAGCCGCTCGTTTGTTAATAATATTTGCTTATCCATTTAATTCATGCCGTGATCCACTATCAATTCCGCACGATGTGCCATAATTGAACAATATAAATCAAAATGACATGCGTTTAATCGCGGTACGCCGCGGAACCCTACCGGAAGAGGCCGGAGGACGCAGGACGGAGGGCGGCAAGAAAGCGACCCTCGCTAATGCACACGACGCTGTATCTGTTTGGGTACAAAAGGCCTGAATGTGCTTGACCTTTGCATATAGAACGAGCGATGTTTGTTCGGCGGAAATCTGCTTACGCAGTGTCGAGTTACTTTGCAAAGCCTTAAAAAACTTCGAAGGAACGCTATTGATGTAAGGTCAATGGGAACTATTCGGATTTTACACGAATCTGAAGGATACTCCGCCAAGTTGAATAAGCTCAACGGATATACACATGAACAATAACTTTTTGCGTGCCCCGACGCTTAATAACCCATACATACATGCATATATTCATACTGAAACAGCTTGCTTCTCGTCTAAACAGACGAAAAATGAATCGTATTAATATAATGTGAGGGTGCAGAATAAAACAACAACGCCGGGAGTAAGGCGTAAAGATCCGTATCAGTGACAATTAATCATACAGCCAACCGCGAAGACCCGAGCAAAAACAAAACACATTTCTGACAGTTCTCCCACCTGTCAACGTCACGTCAAATCCCACCGCGGCAGCCATTTTATATCGGAATGCAAATAACCCCGCAAATCGGGGGTGTAACGCGATCCGGCCGGCTCCCGAGGCGCGGCAACAGCTGATTTATTTCATACGCGATATGATTTTGACGGCAATTGAGAGCTCCCGCGGTATCGGCTCTGCCGTGACGTAGGCAATAAGTTTTTGCCAGTGAAGGGTTCGCGTCCAATTACGCGGAGGAATCACTGGTTTTTCGCATGCAATGTATAATAGCGACACTTGTCTGCGGCGTGGATGGCCCACTCCGTCGGTGTCGAATGCCACTTCACATTCAAGATGGGCGGGCGTTGCACCGCGGGTTGACAAATGCGCAACGCGCGACGCGTCCTGCGATGTTTTTATTTTTTATTTTTGAAGCAAAGGCCACGTAATGAGAGCCTGGTTATTAGACTGCGTTGAATTACACAGAAAACTGCGTAATGACCGTCTCATTTATGGTCGTTAAAGCATATTTCGAGGTACTGGCTTTGAGAATGATGACTACAAGAGAACTGTTTTTTTGACGTCATAACTTAAGATAGTTTTTAATATGTTTTATTCTATTTATTTATAATCTGAAAAAAAAAACTTAAACAACTAAGAATATAATGGTAAATTTCGTAGAAATCGTAAATCATTTGAACGAGTTAGCTATTGACTTTTTCTGCCTCGTGGTCTCGCGGTACAAGTATGTGCCATGCGATCTAGAGGTCCTGGGTTCGATTCCCGGGTCGGGCAAAGTGTTATTGGGTTTTTCCATTAGGCAATTCTCGGTAACAGCACGGAGTCTGGAAATGTGCCTGAAAAACGGCAATAGGCTCGCCCCCTATTACGTGGGACTGATACATACTTGGCGAAATGTGGGTGCAGAAATGCACCTCTGTCTACCCCTTCGGGGAATACAGGCGTGAGTTTATGTATGTATGTATGTGGAATACACACATAACTTCGAAAAGTCAGGTATGTGCCTGGGATTTGAACCTGCGACCGCCGAAATTCTCGACCGCATGCCCCAGGACTAGGCCATCACTACTTATTATATGAGGGTAATTTTTACATTAAACGTAACGTTATCAGATGCACATTGAAGGCAACATTTCATCACAAATCCCATACAAAGCCTCGCTCAAGCGATCACGCATTAACCATCCAGTCATCCCAGTAAGAAACGTCCATCACAACTAGTAATTTGGATATATGCGAACTCCCTCCGGTAATCGGGCGAACTCAATGACCCGGCGGGGTACCGGAGTGGGGAGGGTTGGAGGGGGTAACTGGATCATCAATCTCTATCAGGCCGTTGCCACAGCTCGCGTTTCCGACGGAAAAAAGGCGGCGTTGAAAAATATGACCGAGTAGACACGTGACGGCTCGCGCATATGCAAGCGATAATGTTATCTGTAATGAGGAATAGGGGTGGCCAGGCATGTTAATAGTTTTGTAGCAGATTTAAATCAGAGGGACTAGTCGAAATCTGTTTGGGTAGATTTGAATCGCAAGAGTTATGTTGAGGCTTAAGGCTTAAGTCTAAGGTATGTCGTCACTTCAACTTGTTGAGTCATAATAGCCTTATAGTGTTGATTCTACCTCGATCTCTGGCTCTGTTAAAAATAACGGCAATAGTGCAGTTTCTTTGGCGGTAGTATCATGAAAAAACCTTTAAGACATGAAAATTAACCCATAGGATTAGATGCTATCTGTCTTAAAAAGACGCGAGTTTGATCTACATAGCGGTTTAATATAATTATCCCACTTGAATGGATGAATCCCAATGAACATAAGATTAATTATACCAAATCGTCGTCACACATCTCCTAGATAAAACAAAGTTGAACGACCCGATGTCAAGTGATAGTTAGCAAAACCCCCCTAGTTGCGAATTCCTCGCTCCATTATAAATTGTAATTACGTATTGTAATTAAACGAAACAATAATTTTGCAAACAACCTATCTCTCCGGATCGTTCGTTAGCGGAAGGGGAGCGGAACGTTTGACAAAAGTTAAGACGTAACGCCAAATGAATCTGCATTATTGTAAATAGGGAGGAGACGCGGTTGACGGGATCTGTGGCGATGATGGGATAATCACGGGATTATCCCTAGTATAGCTCTAGTACGGACTAGAGCTGCGAACGTTGGCTGTCTCCTTAGTTTTGGGCACAAGTGTGCTATGTGCATTTGGGAGGTCCCAGGTACAAAATGTTTTTGGATGGTAATGGGCCCAAAAGCCAAGCCCAAGCGGCGTAACTTGGCAACAGCAAGAGAGAGTAGTGGAAAAAGAAGAGGGAGGCCTTTGCCCACCAATGGGATCTATTGTAGGCTATTTAAATGGCCCAAAAACAGTAATAATATAGTGCCTAAGCTTTGCCCCCTATTATTTAGGATGTAAAATACAGCTGACTAAAAGTGGATACTAAAACTCCTCTGCTCGGCCTTTTACCGATACAAAATCATTTTAATTATAGACACCAGCTTGCGAAACGAGAGGCCGCGGGTTCGATCCCCGCACCGAGACAAATGTTTGTGTGACCCACAAATATTTGTTTCGGGTCTGGGTGTATGTGAGACCGAAAAGTCTCTCGAGTTTCTGATACCCACGACACAAGACTTGTATCTTAGTGTGGGATCAGAACTATGTATGTGACTGTTGGGTGTATTTATTTATTTTATTTATTTATATAAGTATAAACGTTTATAATTGAATGAATGAGTGAGAACACTTTGATTACTTTTGTATTCATCTTACTGACATGTAACACTAGTTCGCACTATGAAACACTTGTTTTGAATTTACGAATAAAATACTCGGTAATATTTGAGTCACACGTCGCAGAATTCAACGGCGATTTTATTAATTTATGTTAAAATAAAACTTTTTTTATGTTTTTGGTTTATGGCGCATTGCGGATTTACTGCGGTATAAGAATTTAAATTTATCTCGAACGTAGTTTTTTGATGTCTCATATGTGTTAAAAAATAATAAGAATAATTAGATTCAAACTTTACTAATACCAAAAAATCGTGTCTTTGCAATAAAATAATTTAACAAAAAAGGTTTCAATTGTTTTTTTATTTTAAAATACTATTGGCAGTTTATGTATATAGTTGTTTACATTATATAATGTGTAGATATGAATCTTGAATCCCACAATTCCTTGAAATCCCAACACGTGTAGCGTTCACGCGACCCGTCCCTCGGATACGATAGGACAATTAAATAACTATCTGCGCCCATTTATCTGTTCGAGTTCGTTTTGTTTGTTTCAGTCATACTAAATTAATGACTCGCGGAGTGCCGGAGGTTAACGAAGCCTCCGATTGTTATCGGACATCTGACGGACTGTCCGGCTTCTCGGAGTGTCCGGCTCCGGTATTGTAAGCCGGACAGTGTCTTAACAGCCCCGACTCAAAGCGTGGGCGGAATTAAAGACCGTTTAATTAAAGTTTATCAATATACGTCTTCAATAAATCAAAAATATTAAACTTGCCGATTCTATTTATGTTTGTTACTTTCGCGAAACTATTTATATCCCTTTCAGACTTAAACATTTGTAATAATTTCCAAAGAATTACCTAAAAATTCATAGAATTCTTCTCTCTATATATAAGTCAATATTGAGTAAGATTTAACATAGAAAACTATTCTATCGCGATTTACTTCATCCGCCATTTTGTAACAAACAAGATGGCTGCAGCAAAACCACACTAACAAAACGGAGCCATATCTCATCGGCAACGTGTAATACCTTAAAGAATTCGGCCAATTTAAACAGCGCTGTGGATTGGCGCCATCGAATCATCCCCTAAGCCATCAGGGGGTATCACTCAAGTGCTAACTGCATTCTTACCCGGACAGCTAATTCCGTTCCCCATTTTCGTGTAAGCGGAGCATTTGTCACCATATCCCGGCGTTTCTTCCAATTTACCAAGCACTTGCCTATCGTGAGATTCAATGAATGATAACGAGCCTAATAAATACGGAGTCGGCTCGCCGAATGGCCGTAATTAATTTAATGGATTTAGACAAAGAAATATTTACAGTGAGATAGTGAGACGGATGGCGTGCCCCGTGTTTTGTGAGGGATCGTGTTACCTCGCATAGCTTTCAATAGTTTTGTAGCGTTCCCTCCGTTTACTTAGTTTATCTGTAGACAAGAGAACACAAACACGGCAATAGGCTCGCCCCCTATTCATCATCATCAGCCCAAACACGTCCCACTGCTGGGCCCGTGCCCGTGCCTCCTCTACAACTGAGAGGGTTTAGGCCATAGTCCACCACGCTGGCCTAGTGCGGGTTGGCGGACTACACACCTAAGAAATTCCTAAGAACTTTTACGTGTGCAGGTTTTATCACGATGTTTTCCTTCACCGTTAAAGCAAGTGATAATTTATTGTGAATACACACATAACTTCGAAAAGTCAGAGGTGTGTGCCTGGGGTTTGAACCTGTGACCGCCGAAATTCTCGACCGCGCGCCTAAACCTCGAGGCCATCATTGCTTTTACGTGGGACTAATACATACCTGGCGAAATGTGGGTGCAGAAATGCACCTCTGCCTACCCCTTTGGGGAATACAGGCGTGAGGTTATGTAAGTATGTAGGTATGTTAATTTTTCTTTTTCTGGGTCGATACCCGATTCGAGCTCCTCGGGAGAACAAAATCTGTAAATAAACACGGTAACAGCAATATTCGCATTTTATTTTACAGAACATAAATATAATTACCGAAACGTGAAAATGGAAGCGCTTTTAATACACACCAGTGTATTTAAAAGGTCCTTACGTAAATTAATCCTTTTAAAACTAACAACCATTTCAATAGACGAATGAATGATCTCATTAATATTCCTTTCAACAAATGTACCTAAAGTTACACAACTCATTTTCATATAATAAGGAAAACCCAACAAACACGCCGGCACGCGCATAAATCAACATATGAAATCGGGAACCACGGAAAATATGTAAATAGGATCGCAACTCCACGACTATGTTGGAAGACCGCAGATGCCGAGGTAATCGGCCGTCGGTTGTTAAACTAGTGATGTCTATTTCCAAGACCTTTATTGCCACAGAACAATATCAAATGACACATCGAAAGTAAGTTTTTGAACGCGTTCTTTAATGCCAAAACTGCTGAATCGAATTTTATGTTTTTATACACAGATCGGATCCTAAAGACTGTTGTAATGGTAGTGGGTACATTATAACACTTTGCTCGACCCGGGAATCGAACTCGAGACTTACGGCACGTATTTGTGTCGCAAGATCACAAGACAGTCAAGTATAACAATACCATTCTTCGACACTAATAAATATTACCAGCTGATAAACTAATTACCAGTAATAAAAACTGCCTCGTGGTCTCGCGGTACAAGTATGTGCCGTGCGATCTAGAGGTCCTGGGTTCGATTCCCGGGTCGGGCAAAGTGTTATTGGGTTTTTCCATTAGAAAATTCTCAGTAACAGCACGGAGTCTGGAAATGTGTCCAAAAAACGACAATATGCTCGCCCCCTATTACGTGGGACTGATACATACCTGGCGAAATGTGGGTGCAGAAATGCACCTCTGCCTACCCCTTCGAGGAATACAGGCGTGAGTTTATGTATGTATGTGTAATAAAAATACATCCAGCTTATTACATTTCGACTAGTGTCACAAGGTGGTCAATATTTTGGTAGTTAACTTATCTCAGCATTCGGCTCTATCATGGCAGCATGACAAAGTGCACAACTTGATCATAAGTAGGACAGTTCACCAATATAACTCTTCTGGCAAAATCCTATTCTTAGCATTTCCTCACTTAAGGGTTTCAGAATAACCGCAACTAGGGTATGAAAGCTACGAGCTTTTTATGGTTCCCTAACCAAATCTTTTGCAGGCATAAACTAAAATCCTCCGATCTTCAAAGGAGATTTAGCGAATGAGGCTCAAAGTATGCAAGATGCCGAAACTCAGCAGAGAATCAGATGACACTATTACGCTCCTTACCGACTCAAACGGGAATCAACGTAAAGATTACATTTTTTTTTTGCAGTATTCCGCGGCACTAATGAAGGCACATTTGTAACGAGACTGGCAAGGTTCATTACGCCGCCTGTAATCTTGCCTGGCTGCCTTAATTTGAGACTGGGAAGCTAAACGTGGCTTTCTTTCAATATGAACAGCGAATGCGAGTTGATTCGCGAAAGGTTAATAAAAGATATGCCAGAAACACACTCGACACACACGACCGAAAATTTGTTGAAAAGTATGTTATAAATAATTATTTTCATATTAAAATTTGTTGTGTTATACATACATACAGACATAAACTCACGCCTGTATTCCCTGAAGGGGTAGGCAGAGGTGCATTTCTGCACCCACATTTTGCCAAGTATGTATCAGTCCCACGTAATAGGGGGCGAGCCTATTGCTGTTTTTCGGGCACATTTCCAGACTCCGTGCTGCTACTGAAAATTTCCTAATGGAAAAACCCAATAACACTTTGCCCGACCCGGGAATCGAACCCAGGATCTCTAGATCTCACGGCACATACTTGTACCGCGAGACCACGAGGCAGTTGTTGTGTTATGTGTTAGAAAATAAGTAAAATATTTCTATTTCTCTCGAGACTAAAATCTGAACTCCAACAGTCGAGGTCGCGGGCAGAAGGCGCTAGATAATAAATTTTAAAATTCACAGTTCTTGCACTGCACTCAGCAGTATATATTACTTAGTCCCAATATTACAATAAAGTGAGACATTACTTTTATCTTCCTTTCGCTTACAATTTACCGTGCACAGACCGAGGAGTTCTGTTTTGTCAACGAAAACGACCTCGACAAAAACTTCTTTGGTTTTATGCATTATTTATTCGTGTCCACCCTAAGTCATGTCTAAACGGACTACCGCAGACATACATTTAAAAACAAAACAGATACGTTACCGCTCTTTGCCTAGACAATGTATTATCATAAATTATAAAAAGGTTTCTAGAACCAGGAAGGGTTTCCTAGCATATCTCGAAATCAGCGCAACATAAATTAGCGGACAGGTCGCGTGACGGGCCGCCTTAGCGTCTCCTTATCGCTGTCCGGAAACCACCCTGGTACACACGTCCACCAAGAAAAAAACAACTCTAAATCTTAACGCAAAAAGTTCATATTACCACGACAAGACATGTAGTAGCCTCCACGTGTCACAGTAGAACAGACCCTGGCTCATTCAAAATAGGGTAGCAATTGTTTTAACGACCCACAGACTGCAACACACGAAGCAACGTTCCCAGTATGTCAACATAAATAAAGCTGAGTGTCCTTTAACGAAGCAGACGTTGACTTTCGAGGCACTAATAAAGACGTTACACAACGAAATGTACTTTAATTTCTTAGTAGTAGAGTACAAAACGGATAGTTTAACAAAAGGGTAGTAAATGAACGCTCGCATTTAGCGGTCTCTGTGGTAGTGATATCGGTGGACTTCCTTTGTCTGGTAATCTTATCAGAATGGCAGGCGACCGCGTCCTGACATGATACATTGCCCGCTACACGAGCTTACGTTCCGTAACTGGAGCCGCCGCGATTGTATTCTAAAATTAGAACCTCCATGCTGGGCAACATTGCTCGCGGCGACCATAATGCTGCGTCCAGAACCCGGAATTTGTTTAAACTCTCCCAAATTGAATCCGTAATCAAACAATTTCGGTAGAATGAGCCCAAATATTTGATGATAAGTGAATGTGACGCAATCCGACTGTGAGCTGTGGAATTGTACGTACACATGTACCTACATGTAGCACCTGCTCGCCTGGGGCGCGCCTTACTCCCATGAGCTGATAGCCGCGCGCCGAATGCCGAGTGCCGCCCTCCGAATCCCGCTAATGCCCGCCGACCTCGATAACGCAGACCTCGCGACATTAAAGCTCAGGAAATTGCCCGATAAAAAGTAGAAATCGAATTTTATTCGCGACGTAAATTTGAATGAAGTCTCCCGTACGACGTCAGAATGTTGGCTCCACAATGGCGAATCCCTTTCCAATCGCAAAACTTTGAATACACCTCTTTCGTCTATCGAAAAGTTCCCGATAATGGATTCATCGAAGCGGCCGATTGTTCCGCGATGAATGGGCACTAATTAAAACGAAGTCAGTGCGACACCGGACCAAGTTCCCGATTGTTTCCCTACAATAAATCCCGGAGCGGTGCTCTTCATATAAATATCGCGCGCTCCGATGCCCAACTTCGGTGCTAAATTTAAAATTTTCGGTAGAAATTGGCAACGACAACGAACAGCGGCAGCGAGCTCGAGTGTTCTCGGCGCACCGATACGAGAACTCCCAATACATTCGCACCAGATATTAATCTACATAAATAAGGATTCTCTTGTGTGCGCGTCCTCGATTCCGGTTCGAATCAAGATTAAGGGGTAAATTCTAAATTGCTTCGGGAATGTTCTCGTAACGAGTTTAAGATTGTAGGCACGTGTTGCCGTGTCTCCGCCGAGTCGGCCGGATGGTGCTGGCTCGCCGGCAGTCGATGCGTCGGCACATACATCAACGTCGCCGCTTATGAAAACGCCGCGGTCGCTCGCTCCAACCCGTGAACGAACCACGGCTCGAATCGCAGACTCGTTTTATCTAAAACAAACACGGACATTAATCTGGTTAGAAGAAATACAGGCGGGATTAACCCCAGCGGGCTTCCGGCCGGCTGAACCGCAGCCACTCTATTACGCGGCCGGTTCTTTCCGTTGCCAATAAGAAATCACGCCGGTCTGGCCGGAGCTCGGCCGCAAATGAGCCGAAACACAAGCCCTTTATCTTCCAATAAGTAAGCGAGCTTCGGTTTTCTTCCTACGAAAATACGGAACGCATAGATCGGATGCCAGATGGCTCGAAAATATATAAAAATAAACGAACCGGAATACAGGATAGTGGTATCTATTCGATTGTTACACGGGTTGCCGCGGTCGCCCAACACCGTTGAACCCGTACTCGGAGTTAAGCAAATTTCAAGCGATTCCTGTATTGGAAAGTACTCCAATATTGATCTGGAGATTCCGACGCCCAGTCAGTAGCTTTCGTTAAAATCAGCTGCAGACACGTTATCTAAATTAAACATATTTGCTTATTTGGATAACAGTGATTTTGTGTATTTTTTACCACAATCGGACTTTCTGTAAACAAGCCCGAAAAAATAACATACATACACATACATAAACTCACGCCTGTATTCCCCGAAGGGGTAGGCAGAGGTGCATTTCTGCACCCACATTTCGCCAGGTATGTATCAGTCCCACGTAATAGGGGGCGAGCCCATTGCCGTTTTTCGGGCACATTTCCAGACTCCGTGCTGTTACTGAGAATTTCCTAACGGAAAAACCCAATAACACTTTGCCCGGCCCGGGAATCGAACCCAGGACCTCTAGATCCCACGGCACATACTTGTACCGCGAGACCACGAGGCAGTCACCCGAAAAGATAAGATTGAAGCAAACCGAGTTCGTTCCGGTAGGCGAGGACAAATCCCATGGCGGCATTCAAAATCGCGTTCCCTTTTTAAAGTTGAGACGATTCCCGTAACGAGTGTCGAATTCCGAGCGCCCGCGGGACCCCTCTCCCGGAGTGCCCTCGGAGGTGCCCCGTAATTACCCCCCATTACAGACAAAGGACACGACTCGTCCGATTACCATAATTCCCAGGCTAGGCGTCGGGATATAAATGGGCCACATTTTGTAGTAGCGCGACGACTGACGTGTGTATTAATGACTACTCTTGTCCTCCTAAATTAGCTGGGGGATTTGGTGATTTAGTTTTTTTTCATCGCTCCCGCTGTTGATCGCTTAACGTCTTAAATTAAGGATTGAAACTCGCTTCTACTCTTAATAGATGATGTTTAAAATGTGATCCGGAATGGATTTTAATGATAGTTTCTAATGGTTAAATGATTAAACATTTAAATAGCATGATGACTACCATAAATTCGGAAGGCAAGAAATAAAAGAAGACGGAGGTGGCGTAACGTAAGTTCGTGTTTTAGAAAATAATAGATGCTAAGAATGGCGCCGCGTAAAGATCAAATCAGGGAGCTCGTTGAAATGTTTAAATATTCAAAATAGTAATGAGCGGTATTTATAACCTACTTCCGCGTACAACACTTTCCACTTACTGAAGTAATAGTAACTCAACGTCATTGCGTCACATTTCACTTTTTATGTGGAAATGCCGAAGGGGAATTTATAGATATATTAGTGTATTCTGCTGAACACGAATTTATAATTGTTTCTGTTCCGCACATAAAACAATGCACCAACTAACTGGAATGTATATTTTAAATTCAGAAACATTCTCTTTGCTCACTTCACATTGCTACGAATTGAACAGCTAAGTTCGTACCACGTACTTTGTTTCAAATTTTGCGTTCGCATTTGGGGAGGTTTCCCCATCGGGAGAGAGTTGAGTTGCCTCCCTGTTCTCCATAGTTACTGCATTCGAAAAAGAAAGTACAAACACCTACCGCTGCTAGAACAATTCTTCGTTATTGCAATAAAATCGTTTCTTGCTTCAGAGGAGGCTGTTAAGGAGTATAGTTTAGACGGTGGGAGAAAGCTATGAGGGCGCGCTCGAATAAATTCATTAATCTGTAATTAGGAGGAGTGCCGTGCGCAGTATCAAAGGCCGCCACCACAAAGGCCGCGATGTTATCGAGGTCGCAATTTTCTTTTCGGCAGACGACGCGGGGTGTGAGCGATCGCGAAAAAAACAACACAAAAACCCTTTTAAAATTAATTGAGTTTTCTTGCGGCTACATCGGGCGGTACAATAAATTAATTAACGCTCAGAGGAATCCTTAAAATTTGTCGAGGATCAAAGTTGGATAGAGGCGCCGACGAGCGCGCGGGGGCTACAGATAACGGTTCGATTTCCCATTAACTTGTATCGACGATGGGAGAGGTCCGCCGCACCCGCGATCTCAACCGAACACATTTTCTTCAGCACGCGATCTTTGATCATTTGGCTCCACGATATTTGTTTACAAGCCATTACGGCGGGCAATATTCGCCCTTAATTGAATTTCAACTTGTAAATTTCCATGGATAGAATTAATTAAATTTTTCCCTTGCGCTAATGCTTTGGCTGGAGCTCGGCAGTCATCTGATTAATTTTGTTAAAGCCTTTAACTTTACAAATGAGGTGGGCCTTTACACTTTGAAAGGGCGCACGATACGTTTCAATTACCTGACCTGTGGCGCAAACTCTTTGTTTAAATATCATCTGTACGCTTTAACGGGCGCTGTTAATAAATCACTCCACTTTACCTGACTGCTCATTTTACATAAATGCTTTCAATACGAGTAATTGCGTGATTACTCGAACAAAATGCCTATAAATCATGTCGCGTATGTTAAAATGTTAAAATTGCTTTAAAAAATCATTTTTCGAAAAGTATTAATGTAGATATAGTTTAATCATAAATAAAAATGTTGATAGATTCGACCATTACCGTAAGAATATCTAAAGCAATCAGTTTTAATTCTTTAGCGGTTCAAAAAACTTTACCCTTTGTATTGAAACCACATAACAGTAGAACATAACTCCACAGTTTCATTGCAAAGAAGTCTTCCCACAGATCAACAAAGAATATCTCTTCAGATCCCCAAGCCACACATAATAACCTTTATCTTCTGTTGTCTTCAGGTTGTCTGCTGGAAGGTTCGCGGCTCCCCCCTGATGTGCCACCGCGCAACCCGACGATGTCTCGGCTGAACGGCCGCATTACTGGCAACCCGGCCGACCTCGCCGACTTTGAGCCCTCGTGTCTCGTGCGCACGCCCTCGGGCAACTTCTACGTGCCTTCAGGTGAATGTTAGAACCCCTTTTATATTTCTTTTATAGTGTTAAGAAGTAGTATTTCGCGATATAAATGGTGAAGTGCGAGCAAGTGGTAACTGGATCGATTCCCAGTAAGAGAGGAGCATCAGTGGGTTTCCATTAAGGAATCGAATCGCAGTTTTGAAATGAGAGAGGCCGCGAGTTCAAACCCCAGGCACACACCTCTGACTTTTCAAAGTTATGTGTGTATTCACAATGAATTACCACGTTCTTTAACGGTGAAGGAAAACATCGTGATAAAACCTGCACACCTAAATGTTCTCAGGAATTTCTTAGGTGTGTAGTCCGCCAACCCGCACTAGGCCAGCGTGGTGGACTGAGGCCTAAATCCTCTCAGTTGTAGAGGAGGCCCGTGCCCAGCAGTGGGTCGCATATGGGCTGATGATGATGATGGATACAATATATAAGTAATGCGTGGTTCTACCTTCCGTGATAGCCTGACATGTTAACGATAGTTACTTCGCATTCGTTTTTCTTTATCAAATAATATTGAATATTCTTTAACGACTGATGAGATAATTGGGCTGCTACTTGCTTCAATGCATTGATTACAATCTTAGCCAAAATGAATACAAATTCAACTTCTAATTTAAAATTTATTTTATGAAACCTCATACTTATAGACCATTTTTTCAGAATCAATTTAAATATTAACACACATTACACAACTAACCATGAGTAACTTCTATTGCAGGGGACATACAGAAGAATCCGTCTATGGACTACAAATCTAATTCGTCCTGCAGCAGTCCAGGAAAACAAGACAAGAGCACTTTAGAGAGGATGGACAGGAGTGACAGGTCGCACCCAACGTTCGGGGCGCCCGTCCCAGTCCTACCAGTCAGGAATAACCTGAGGGCCTCTCATTTCCCCCCGGCCGCCTCTCGGTTCCACTTTAGGAAAGGCCTTTCGTCAAGATGTTCCTGGAAATGCACAGCTATAGTGTTCATTCTACTCTTCGTTCTCCTTTCAGCAATTGCGTCTTATATGTCCGGTAAGTTAAAATATTTTTTTTCGTCATAATATATCATGTGTCCAATCAACTCAATTATTTTCACATATTAATATCAAAACACTATGGTTGATTCATTGATCAGTATAAAAATTACATTAAACTTTGTATAATATTTCCTCAACCTCCTTAAACAACAAACTGTAGCTAACATAATAAGTAAATTCATTTAGTCTTACACATAACTCTTCTTTGACTAAATTATTTTGTTCACAGCTTCCTATTTTGTCAACTGGTCATATCAAAATTCGAAAGCATGTACAGTACTAGTTGGCGAATCGACAGAGATGTTCCCTGCTTCCAAAGCGACGACGCTGGAAGCGACTAACAAATCTCTAGTAAGACCGCATCAGAGCTCGCCGTCCACTGGTTCAGGTAACGAGGAAAGCCATTCGCGGCACCGTAGGAGCATAGATGTAGAAGGGCATGCTTCTGAATCTGTTTCTTCTACGAATTCTTCCACTGCTGTAGATAATATGCATGAAATCAATACGCCTGTGAACACTACCAATGTAAGCTTAGCGCATGGTGTGGTGACGGAGGCTGCAGCACAAGTAAGTGAAACAGAACAGGGTGCTAATGCTTTCGTGTCAGCTAATGTGTCAACTAAACTTGGTGATCTAACTGTGAAGTCTCATCCACATACTGAAGCTATTGTGGAAGTAACCCCATCGACGACGACTGAAGTAAATAAAGAAACGCAAACAACCAAAATAGCTTTTACGTCAACTAAATCTGATGAACTAACTAAGGTGCTTGATCCACGTAACGATTCAGCTGTTGAAACAACTGTGACTACAACTACAGAGCAAAATAAAGCTACAACAACAAATAAACATGCTTTCACATCATCTAAATCTGATGACTTAACAAAAGCTCTTAAGCCACTTAACGGTATATCCACCGAATCGCCTGAGCCTGCAATAATAGAAAAACAAGAAGAAAGAATAACATCTAATCCAACTAATGAAAATAAAAAAGTTTATATACTACCTGCTCAACCAAAAGTAGAGATACCACCTCCCATTCCAACTGAAAAAACAGTAACCGCTAAAAGTGAGATAAAAGATAATATTGCTTATGACCCTGACGATATGCAAGGAGATTCGTTCCCGACTATCTATTCGTATGGAGTGGTCAAACTGCAGTATCTAAAACGACTAGCAAAATATAAGAAAATAATGGAAGAGTCACATATTCTCACTAATGACACTGTTGATGAGAACAATAATTTAGAAAAGTACCGCTACGAGAACGTAGCTACTACCAACATTGTTGCTACCACATATAAACCCATCATTGTAATGACTAACCAACCACCTAAAGCCAGCCCTACAAGTGGCGTTATCATGACAACAAATACATTTGCTGCACCTGCCGAGCATGTTGTGACTACAACCCCTACACCGAGTGTTACTGTTGTTACTAACAATAATCTTTTATCTACTACTACTCAGTCTATTCAGTCAACAACACCAGCAAGTAGTACAAGTAGCACCATAACTTCTACCAGTATTATAACTCCCACTACTCCGCCCAGTACTGATAATCCTACAGAATCCACAACAGAAGAAAACACATCAACAACTGTAAATGTAGCTAAGACAAAATCGCCTGATTTATCTAACGCTAAACATGTTTTAATTAACCTGACTATTTCTGCCGATGATGCAGATTCGTCTTACAAACCACTTTATTCATTAGAAGTAACTGTGCCTACCTTAGGCGCCTCCAATGAAATCCCTACAGTCAAAATAACACCAATGGATGTTCAGCCAACGCAGGCTACGAATTTTAATAAACCCGTGATAGTTGAAAGTGCCACCCCAAGAACAGTGGCACCAGAAACAACAACCAAACTGACTAACCCTTACAAAGAAGAATGGGGTGGTATATGCGAATGTTCTTGCCCTGTTTGCAATAGTAACGCAACTGATGAAGCGTATGATGATTATTCAGAAAAATCAACAACAGCCTCTTCAGAAACGGTGACGACCACAGAAAATAGTACTGAGAGTACAACAGAATCGGAAACTGAATCCACATTCAAGACAACAGAAGTTACAACGGAGACGGATGATGTGTCTACTACTGATATTACTGAAATCACAACAGATTTGACCTCTGAAACTATAATGTCATCCACACAGAGCCCGTGCGTTTGTCCAAAGGTTACACCTCCACCCATTCTCATATTGGAAGGTGAGGCCGAATTTGAATAAAATCAGTGATAACGAACTAACGTTCACAAATTTCCATCACGTTAGGGTTTCCAAACAAACTGTGTCTAACACACTAACCAGCATGTATCATGGGTTGTGGGGTATTTCACATTTGCATGTGCTTTCAGGTATAATTTGGGTGAGAATTGAAGTATTACCAAAGCTTGGATTTTTTGATTGGCGAATATGATATAGATCAGGGTTTCTCAAAGTGGGGTTCGCCATTCGATGGCAAGGGGTTCGCGACAAGATTTACGTAATGGTGACTTGATGCCTAGCAGGCACGTGCGACACACATAGTGGCTACATCATACTTATGTGATTGTGGGTTTTCACACCTGGTCATGATAAAAAGTAAATACAGAAACCGACTTGACACCGAGTCAGAATTAAGGTTAAAATTTTCTAAAATTGACTCAATTTGCGACGAGAAACAAGCTAACCCATGACATTAATATTAAAAAGATATTTCTTTTGAAATAAAAATCTAATTTCTTCAACAGACAATTTTATTATTTTGTTTTGGTTGGGGGGTTTAATTAGTAACCTAAGACTTAAGGGGTTGTTTGAGTTTGAGAAACCCTGATATAGATGGTCGATGCTAGTTTTTATTTTACTTTAGACTAGAAAGTAGAAAAGCTCATCACATCGCATGGAATATATTTTGTTGTTCCGCAAGTTTCTTGTGTTAATTTCGTGAATATGTTTTTAGGTGCGCGAACGTTTCCCGCACAATCGTTCCCGCCGGACGGGACAACATTCAAACAAGTTACTCTAGGTGAAAAATTATCTAAAGAAATCCCTCCATATAGTTATTGGAACATGCAGTTCTACCAATCTCAGGCTTCTTACGTGAAGTTCGATTACATGATACCGCGTGGAGCGTCTATAGGAGTTTACGCGAGGAGAAACGCACTACCCACGCACACACAGTATCATTTCTTGGAAGTTCTTAGCGGATTCAAGGCGCGGACTACCAGGGCTTCACATGTAAGTAAAACCTCAATCATCTAACTGTATCATTATTACGAAAAACTTTGAAGTTAAAGCAATTTTCGGTTTATTTATATAATACTCATTGTGATTCAGTCTTCAAAACGTCGGGAAAAAATATTGAAAAAAAATATACACAAACTATACATTAGTCATATACCAATGTGTAACGTCGCAAAAGAAAAAAAAAACATTATTACTATAACTTAATATTTAAAGTTGGCATTTCACCCTTCATCTATTTTCAATAGACGAGTAAAAACTAAATTCTCTTTCTGTTTTCATACAAAGCATTATATTCACATACTTTAATACTAAGCTTGTAGAAATATGTCTTATATAATAATTTGCTAATCAATACTTATTAATTTTCTTGAAAGTATGTACAGTGTACCGATCGCTCCGAAGTTTAGGAATATCTTCGAGACACGAACAAGTTTTCTTCAACGGAAGCGAGTCTGAAATGAAATATGTATCGATATGGAAATTTATTCAATGAAAATGTTAAGTTTTAATTGTGCCTTGCCGTAAAAAGAGAACTCTTATAAAGTAATACTAAATTTTTGTCTTTGTAATAAAGTGAATTGGAATATTTATATGCGAATAAATATTATTGCGAGGTTTCCCTTTTTATTATCCTCGATTCACAAAATATTTTTAAAAGAGAACTGCACAATTATACGTAAAATATTTTTTATCGCTTGAGTTAATTGTGATATTTCAGGAGATACAGAAATTTCATTTAAACCTTATTGACATTTGTATCATTTATAAATGTGGGTAATTATATATAAACTGTCACTTCAGTTTGTTCTGTGATCATAAAGTCTGTATAGTCTCGCAACAGCGGGAAGTTAAATTGAAACTCAAATTGTGCTTTAATCCATAAAATACTTTTAATCTAACGTATAATATTCGCTTAAACTATAGTAAAAATCCGTTTTGTGATATTTTCTAAAGTCGTGATCTTAACAATAAATTTACTGATCGGAGATAAAAAAATACACAGTTAAATTTAGTTCAGTTAGTCATTGATATTATACCGATATAAAAACAAAATCCGATGAGTGTTTTTGTGACTGGATAACTGAGTCTTTTCAAAACGTTTTTACCGTGTATTGAACAATCCAAAATTCGTAGAAACAATTTAGTTTTATTGCAACCGTTAATTCATATCTTACAGCCGTCAGTGAAGAAGGAAGTTACTCACTACATGGAGCAAGGTCACTGGTTCCTCTCCCTGTATAATGACGACGGCGACCCTCAAGAGATCTCATTCATCGCCATGGTGGCTGAGGAAATGACCCACAATTGTCCAAACGGTTGCTCGGGTAAAGGAGAGTGTCTAATGGGACATTGTCAATGCCAACCTGGTTTTGGAGGCGACGATTGTAGTAAAAGTAAGTTTTAATTAGTGGCAGTCATATTTCGAACAGGATATTTTCGACTGCCTCGTGCTCTCGCGGTACAAGTATGTGCCGAGCGATCTAGAGGTCCTGGGTTCGATTCCCGGGTCGGGCAGTGTTATTGGGTTTTTCCATTAGGAAATTCTCGGTAGCAGCACGGAGTCTGGAATTGTGCCCGAAAAACGGCAATAGGCTCGCCCCCTATTACGTGGGACTGATACATACCTGGCGAAATATGGGTGCAGAAATGCACTTCTGTCTACCCCTTCGGGGAATACAGGCGTGAGTTTATGTATGTATGTATTTTCGAGATAATACAATATTTGATAAATGATATTTTAAACTATATTATTAAGTTATTAACAACACGATGAAAAAATAATATTGATGAAAAAAAAATTTTTGAATTTAGCCTGTAATATGGCCAGACACTATGCAATGCCGATAAAAAAACTTGATATTTTAGGCCTTCGAAGTCTAAATAATATACGAGGCGACATCCGTGGACATTAATGTATAAAATTGAACAATGAAGTTTATACCTTAGAGGGAAATGTTAGCCATTAATTAAATTACATAAATGATTTACAGGCGTGTGTCCAGTTCTCTGCAGTCAAAGAGGCGAGTACATCAACGGCGAGTGCCAATGCAACCCTGGCTGGAAAGGCAAGGAGTGTTCTCTGCGCCACGACGAGTGCGAAGTGCCAGATTGCAATGGCCACGGTCATTGCGTCAACGGCAAGTGTTCCTGTGTCCGGGGGTACAAAGGGAAGTTCTGCGCAGAAGTGGACTGTCCTCATCCCACATGCTCTGGCCACGGATTCTGCATCGAGGGCTCTTGTGTCTGCAAGAAGGGCTGGAAGGGCCTGGACTGTGCTACCATGGATAAGGACGCGTTGCAGTGCCTTCCTGATTGCTCTGGGCATGGGACCTTTGATGTGGATACGCAGACTTGCACGTGCAATATTAGGTGGTCTGGTGAAGACTGTTCCAAAGGTAATTTGTTAGATCCAGTTTTCGAGTCTAATAATCCTGTTATTTTTTTTAGTTTTTATTTTTAGTTCATATAGCCTTTTATTGGAGGGAGAGTAAGTTGCAATATCTAATGGTCTAGTCTTTAAGGAAAAAAAGCAATGATTACTCCAAACTTATAAAATACAAATTTTATCCACCTTTTAACATAATTTAAGGTTTCGACCTCCCACTTTAATGTTTAAACCTTTCTAAATTTACAGAGGTGTGCGATCTGGATTGTGGTCCTCATGGGCGATGCGTGGGTGAGTCCTGCGTTTGCGACCCTGGCTGGACCGGCGAGTTCTGCACCTCCAAGCTCTGCGACGCTCGCTGCAGCGACCATGGCCAGTGCAAGAATGGCACTTGTCTCTGTGTCTCTGGTTGGAACGGAAGGCACTGCACCTTGGAAGGTTGTCCAAGAGGTTGCGCCGGCCATGGACAGTGTCGAGTCGCCAACGATGGACACTGGGAGTGCAAGTGCTTCGATGGATGGGACGGACCTGACTGCACCACGTTGAAGGAGCAGATTTGCGATGATTCCAAGGATAACGACAAAGGTTTGTTTAGATTCAAAAACTCAGATTTTATAAGATATGGTATTTGTTTAAAAAGCGTTTCAAATTTGTGTGACTGCCTCGTGGTCTCGCGGTACATGTATGTGCCGTGCGATCTGGAGGTCCCGGGTTCGATTCCCGGGTCGGGCAAAGTGTTATTGGGTTTTTCCATTAGGAAGTTCTCAATAGCAGCACGGAGTCTGGAAATGTGCCCGAAAAACGGCTATAGGCTCGCCCCCTATTACGTGGGACTGATGCATACCTGGCGAAATATGGGTGTAGAAATGCACCTCTGCCTACCCCAACAGGGAAATACAGGCGTGAGTTTATGTATGTATGTACGTTTCAAATTTTGAAAGAATAGTGAATAGTTGTGAAGAACACTTTAAAATATTTTCCTTCGCACGTACCTCAATGGCGATCATGTCATAAGCATCATCGTGGAGACCGACACATTTTTAACCACTGGATAGATCGTCTGTTGTAATAAAAATAACATATGTCAACCACCTTATTCTTTTAGATGGTCTAGTGGATTGCGAAGACCCTGAGTGTTGTCAAAGTGCAGCATGTAAGGGAAGCCAACTGTGCGTCTCTTCGCCGAAGCCAACAGACATTCTTCTAAGGAAGCAGCCACCAGCCATCACCGCGTCGTTCTTCGAAAGGATGAAGTTCTTGATAGACGAAGGTAGTCTGCAGAACTACGCAAAACAGGAAACTTTCAACGAGAGGTGAGTCTCGATGTTTGATGTTCAACGTTAGGTATAAATTGAACTGGCTTAAGGCGACACGATTTAACTAGCCTT
This sequence comes from Hemaris fuciformis, assembly GCA_907164795.1. Taxonomy (NCBI): domain Eukaryota; kingdom Metazoa; phylum Arthropoda; class Insecta; order Lepidoptera; family Sphingidae; genus Hemaris; species Hemaris fuciformis. The sequence goes on along the minus strand of OU015438.1, from coordinate 15,312,854 downwards.
TTGTCTTTCTATACTGACTAAAATATTTCTAGTCTTTAAATATTATATCAAGAAATTGGAATATAAAAACAAAAGCGATAAGACTAAGGCTAACAAATATTGTACTCATTTTTTCCTATCTTGAAAGACTTTACTTATAAGCGTTGGTAACTAAAAAGTGTTTCGTCTCGTTTCGTAAATCGTTGTTAGACAAAACATGGATTACAAGAGTAAACATCGTTTATGAGTAAGGTTTCACAAATGCTAAACATGCTCTAATATTATTAAATTTTAAATTGCAATTGGAAACACCAAAAGTTTGAGCTCTTTCTTATCGCAAAAGGCTAGTGAATCGTCTCGCACAATTTAAGTGACAGTTTCAATACATTAACAGCATAATAATATGAATATCTGTTATATAGTATAAAATACGCAATGTTGTGCCCCAGTGAATCCTAATGTTTTATTTACATCGTAACAGTGTTACACGACGCTTTCCTTTGGTTTTCTTTACACATCAACTAACTGTCTTTAGTTTTTAATTTTGAAGGGGACGTAGCCAGAATAATTATAGAGGTTCAAATTCTAAATCAAAATTACCATGTCAAAATTTTGCATCGTCTTTTTTTCTCTTCCATTTTTCGTTTTCCATAACTTGAATGATTTTTTGTTTACCGTTCAATTATTAGCTACGTTCACAAATAATATTTCATTAAAGCACTATGTTACCTTTGTAAAGGTAAAATTTGACAATTGAGAACCTCTGGCTGCGAACCTTGTGACGGTATTAAGCGATTGGCACTGCATGATGGGTACACCACCGCTATCGACTTCCTATCTCCTTCTTAATTAACCAAAAAATAACTCAAAATATTGATTACTTACTCATTCTGTGTCATTTCTCTCGGTTTTCTAACGCTGCGCAGTATGTTTTGGAATCACTTCAATACAAGGTAAGATTTGTGGATCCGAAGCAGGATTGTGTGTGAACAATTTAGTTTCCTACGTCCATGTAGTTTTGTGTATTTATGTGTGGGTTCAGAGGCGGTTTTACTTTGGGTTTTGCATACGCTGTTTCCAATAAAGACTGTCATTTTAAAGTCATCATTATTCAACCACATTTAACTATCGTTATTCTAAAAACGGTCATCTTTGATGCATGCTTCTTGAAAATTTCATAATGTCTCCCAACATAAACCCGCCTCTGCTTATAGTTGACAATCCCAAAGGTGCATGCCCCGTACATTATGTGTAGTAACATTTATTTATTGTGTCCTGTGAATTTGTGTTCGCTTTTTATTTTAATACTATCACGTAATATAAATAAGTACGTAGATATAGGATACCATTTATAAATACACATTTGAACACATCTAGATAAATTAATGTAGAAATTGAAACGAATAGATTAGCTGTACTTGTTAGTGAAATCCCATGAGACATCTTAATAGATTGGATGTAGAAATTATTTGAGATTAAACCAGGGCAGTTTATGAAACTGCCTGACAAATGAATTAGAGAAAGTATTTTGTGAATCTTAGCAGATCTAAAGATGAGACTAACATAACACGTAATTTTAGTAGAACAAAAATAGAATATAAAACAGATGAATATGGACATTGTAAAAAAGCATATACTTAATATACTGAACTGAAAGATTAAAATGTATTGTTCGCTTGATTTTACTAATATTGAACTTATTTTAAATATCTTTAAAAATATTCAAACATAAATACAAAAGCACATACACCTAATGATTGCTCAAAATGACATTGAGGGACCACACTTGACCAAAAATATACACATTTCAGCCGATCTGCAGTAATCCGTGGTCGCGTAGTAACCACCCTAGGCTCTGGTCTAGTCGGAGTGAGGGTATCTACCTCCACGCCGCTAGAAGGCTTCACCCTCACGAGAGAAGACGGCTGGTTCGATCTCCTGGTGAATGGAGGCGGCGCTGTGACTCTGCACTTTGGAAGGGCGCCGTTCAAAAGATCTTCCCAAGTTGTCTTCGTGCCTTGGAATGAGGTAAGTGGAGACACCACGACTGGTATTTTGATTCAACGATTTTGTAAGGAATAATCGCGATTAGAGATCCAAAAAACAGTACATATACAGCTAAATAATAAAAAAAAAAAAACCTTGTACAAATTGTTGAGTAACGAAAATATAATATTGAAAATAAAATCCTTAATTTAGCCCAATGACAGAATTATATAGCTTTCATAATCACAGTATTGTGAATATAAGTGACGTAGTAGTATTAAAGAACGATTTATTTTAAAATCTAAAATGTCACTCACTAAAGAAAATGCGAAAGCAAACAGTTTCGCGTTAAACAGTGACAATAGAAACATTTACACAATAAACCGTGGTCCTAGTTTAAAAATTGCAAACATGTGCAATCTTCCGCCGCGACTTGTGTTCATTTTAAAAGTTCACATCGTGGTTGACAATGTAACTCCACAAATGTTTAAAAGGAGGTCAAGCGAGCATTGTGGCACATTATATAGGGCAGCGGTGGCATGTCATACAACTTTAAAGTAAATATATTCCGAGCGTATGCAGATTTTAAAGTGTGTGCAGAGTAATTTATTTTTTCATCCCCCGTACACATGCAAGGCAACGATTAAAGAGCAATTACTATTTTATGGCTTTATTATTGAGGTGTAAAATTTAGACGCGGCACATCTACATTTTTATGTGCCGTTTACGCTGTTTGTGGAACAGAACGGAATCTTGATCGCCCACTTTAACGTGTGACATAAAGTTGCGATGCAAAAAAATATATTACAGTAGAACCTCTAGAAGTCGAACATTAAGGGAGACGCCAAAAAAATTATAATTTCGACTTATGGAGGATTTTGACGTAGGTTGCTTTTTATTCGACATAAAGAGGTTGAGTCAAAGTCAAAGTCAAAATCATCTTTATTCAAATAGACTTTTACAAGTTCTTTTGAATCGTTAATATTAAACTATTTTTTAAAACTAATGCCGCTTCGAAACGTGTTATCGCTGTGGAGAAGAAACGGCAAGAAACTCCCTCAGCAACACGAAATGTCATTTTTTTTAATAATAAATATAATTATTATAATTACATTTTTTAAATGTCATTATATAAATTTAATCGTATGTATGTCATAACGATACAAATTGTAGCAACGAAACTTCTGATCAATTTACTTACTCCCAGGGCTTATTGTCTCCAATATAATCTGAAATTTTATAGTAAACTTTTTTATATAGTTTATCTTTAATTGATTCTTTAAACTTTTTCAAGGGAAGCTCCCTAATACCCTTTGGGAGTTTGTTATAGAAGCGTACACATTGCCCCATAAAAGAGTTAATTATTTTCCGGAGACGAGTTACGTCTTGAACGAGATTACATTTGTTCCTAGTATTTTTATTGTGTAAATTATATAGTTTATTAAAAAAAGTTAAGAATTAAGAGTTTAATTCTTATACAATTTGAGTTAGATGTAATAGCTATGTTCGAGATACAGAGGTCCAGTTTAATTTTTTTCGAGTTACAGAGGGAAAATACATGTACCAAAATGGCTTGGAGGGACTCACTGATTATTTCGACTAATAAAGAGTTAAATTTTGAAGTAATGGAGGTTTTAGTGTTTGAAGGGAAGGGATCAAAACATTTTTTCGAGATTTGGAGGCTTTCAATTTATCGAGGTTCGACTTAACGAAATTCTACTGTATTTCACTTTTGCGTCGTAAAGTTTATCAATAAAATGCATAACTTTAGATGCTTAATTTATAGCAGTATACGACATTACGTTAAAATATATCAAAGTATTTGTAAATATAAAAAAAAATGAAACAAAAATATATTTCTTCTATTTATGAGTTTTTTTTTATACCCCAGTAACTAGTATGCCTTAGTAAGTTAATTGATTAACAAGTATTAATTGCCCATTTAAGAGGGATTTGAACCAAAGATCCTCATTGGACTTCTTTGTTGTTTCGAAGATATGCCTAGCCGAAATTTCCATGATCTTCAAATTGTAATTAATCAACAGGTGGTGATAATTGACGAGGTGATGATGACGACAGCCGATGAGAAGACAGGCTTGGGTCCGCCACAAGCCTGCCTGGCTCATGACTATGACGCCATGAAGCCTGTGGTACTAGCCACGTGGAAACATGGATTCCAAGGAGCATGTCCCGACAAGAGCGCTATACTGGCCGAGTCACAAGTAAGTTAACCCAATGGTTTATACAATTAGCTTCATTCCAGTGGCGGTACTTCCATAGAAGCCCAAAACCGTTAAACATCATTTTGTAATGTCTAGTTTATAATTGTTTATTGTGTGGTCAGGATATTCTCATTTATATGTCAAATTGCTTTTATTAAAAAAGATATAAAGCCGCCACTGCTTCATTCAACATTGAAATTATCTGGACAGTCTTATGGCGCGGTTGACTAGACAACAGGTTGCAAAACGAGAAGTTGCGGGTTCGATCCCCGCACCGAGACAAATGTCTGTGAAATGCACATTCGTTTCGACTCTAGGTATCTGTAAGACCGAAAATATAAAAAGTATTTCGTAGTTTCTAATACCGAAATAAATATATTATCTGTGTGGGGTCCGAACTATGTATGAGACGGTTAGGTGTACTTCGGGGTAGTTATTTCAAGTCAGTCTTGGTACGGTCGGTTAAAAGGCGAATGGGACTGGGAAAAAGATTCATCATCATCATCAGCAGCAGCAGCAGCAGCAGCCTTTCTTACGTTTAAGATTGTCGTGACATATTTGTATGTAAGAGTTATAAGTATTTGTTTCAAACTAAGTATTGTGATAATTACACGACATAGTAACACGGCTTGTATCTGAACGTGGCTTGTAAAAATAAACAAAGTCAATAATGCAACTCTATAAAGAAGTACGTAAATATTAATGCAAAACGCACATACATTTTTAGATCCTTGCTCTTCTTTATATTGCTTTATAATTTCAAAATCGACCCTTACGATAAAAATGGAACATAAAAGTAGAAGACGTAGGAGCTGTGTAGTAGAAACCCGTTAACGATGACTTCAATTCTTTCCAGGTAGTACAAGAAAGCCTACAGATCCCTGGTACGGGACTCAACCTGGTCTACCACAGCTCCCGCGCAGCAGGATACCTCTCCACCATACAACTTCAACTCACTCCTGAGAAAGTTCCACCTACTCTTGCCCTCATCCACCTACGAATCACCATTGAAGGTATCCTCTTCGAGAAGACCTTTGAAGCCGACCCAGTCATCAAGTTCACTTATCCTTGGAATAGACTGAATGTGTATAGGCAGAGGGTATACGGAGTAACCACAGCGTTGGTGAAAGTTGGCTATCAGTACACCGATTGCAAAGACATTATCTGGAATGTCCAGACGACGAAATTGAGCGGACATGATATGAGCATCTCGGATGTTGGCGGATGGAACTTGGATATTCACCATAGATACAACTTCCATGAAGGTAATTTTTATAACTATTCTGTATTAATGAAAGTTGCATTTTATAACTATGTAAATATATACTGGATCGTTCATAAATTATTTACGAAAGAAACATATCGAGTCGAGTCTTTTAAAATTACTGAAAATTAAATATATTTTTGTTGTTGGACAGTCGTTACTCATCATAATTATGTCGATCGCTGAGCAATTGTTTCACACTGTACCCACCTTGTGCTCTTGCGTGCTAATGCGGTCAACTTTATCAAAAATATAAATTTAATGACATTTAAAATTGAGATTATCGTCTCTGGCCAATCAATACTTTATAATTATGATACATTTTTTACCATGGAAAATGCAGCCATATTACCATACAATATAAAAAAAGTAACTAACAAATCCATTTCAGGCATACTCCAAAAGGGAGACGGCACCAACATCTACCTGAAGCACAAGCCGCGACTGATCATCACGACCATGGGCGATGGTCGCCAACGAGAGCTGGAATGTGGCTCGCAGTGCATCGGCCCTGCGACCAAGCAGCGACTCCTCGCGCCAGTAGCCTTGGCCGCGGCTCCAGACGGCTCCATATTCGTCGGGGACTTCAACCTCGTGAGGAAGATCAGCACTGATGGCATGGTGCGGACTGTGGTCAAGTTGAAGTGAGTGTTGATTGAAATACTGGTAACAACATAGCCATAACACATAACTCCTTTTAAAATTTCCAATGTGGTTGGAATATTAAATTAATTAAAGGAAAAATGTTAATAGATGCTTCAATAAGAGAAATTTCTGTATATTTACATAACTAAATTTTGAAGATAAATCACCATGAACTGCAAATCACGCAACGCTGGACGAAAAACCACAAGATATACAAATTAATACAAATTAATGGAATATTTTTAAGTTGTCGTTCACTGTTGGTAAATTCAATAAAATACCTAATTAAGATATCATTTTGTTTATTTCAGCGCGACTCAAGTCTCCTACCGGTATCATATGGCGTTATCTCCATTAGATGGTACTCTCTACATCTCCGACCCCGAATCCCACCAGATTATCAAAGTCCGCAACACTGAGGACTACAGTGATCCTGAACACAACTGGGAGACAGTGGTGGGATCTGGTGAGAGATGTCTTCCCGGAGACGAAGCGCATTGCGGCGATGGAGCTCTAGCCAGAGATGCCAAACTGGCATATCCTAAAGGAGTAGCGGTTTCTATTGACAACGTCCTGTACTTCGCTGATGGCACAAACATCCGAATGGTTGACAGGGACGGTATTATAACCACTGTAATTGGCAACCACATGCACCGAGCTCACTGGAAACCGATCCCTTGCGAAGGCACTTTGAGTGTTGAAGAGGTCCATCTACGCTGGCCAACTGAACTGGCTATCAATCCGTTGGACAACAGCTTGCATATTGTAGACGATCACATGATATTACAAATGGCTCCGGATGGCAGAGTGAAGGTTATCGCTGGAAGACCGCTACATTGCCCATCGCCTTTGACTGGCTATGACATGGAACTTGCAACATACGCCACCTTAGTGATGCCTCAGAGCATAGCTTTTGGTGCCGCAGGAGATCTGTATGTTGCTGAGAGCGACTCTCAGAGAATAAACAGAGTTCGATTGATCACGACTGATGGTAGAATATCCTTATATGCCGGTGCAGAATCCAAGTGCAATTGTTTGGAGAGAGGCTGCGATTGCTTCGAAGCTGACCATTTCCTTGCATCGAACTCCAAGTTTAACACAATCTCTGATGTTATTGTGAGCCCCGATGGTATCGTTCATATCGCAGATCAGGCTAACTACAGAATTCGTTCCGTTATGGCGAGCATCCCGGACGCCAGTGGAGCACGGGAATACGAAATATATTCCCCGGACACGCAAGAAATATATATTTTCAACAGATTTGGCCAGCATATCATGACAAAGAACATCCTGACCACCGAGAATAATTATGTATTCACTTACACAGTAAATACCAGCAATGGGAAGCTAAGTACCGTAACAGATGCTGCCGGTAACAAAGTGTTCCTCCTCCGAGATTATTCCAGTCTAGTGAACTCCATCGAAAATACTAAGGGACAGAAGTGCAGGCTGAAGATGTCACGGATGAAAATGCTGCAAGAACTGAGAACGCCGGATAACTTTAACGTTACTTTCGACTATCACGGTACCACTGGCTTGCTTAAAGCTAAATACGATAGCACTGGAAGAAGCTACATTTATAAGTACGACGAATTCGGAAGACTCACTTCAGCTGTTACACCAACTGGCAGAATTATCAATCTGACATTTGATTTAAGTCTCAAGGGCGCCACTGTGCGTGTGAGCGAAAATAACAGGAAGCCTATTTCAATCCTAATTAAAGGCTCCTCTGTCAACACAAAAGTTGGAGAAACTGACAAAAAGACCATCATATCTACTGATGGCAGTATTTCTTCCAGCATGCCTTGGGGTCATATTATCTCTACAGACACAGTCCCATACACAATACTAGCAGAAATTGACCCAATACTCGGAGAGAGCTATCCTGTACCAGCTAAACAAAGAACTGAAGTTGGTGGTGACTTAGCCAACAGATTCGAGTGGAGGTACTTCCTAAGAAAGTTGGTCTCCAATAAAGGCAAGAGCAAATCGGTCGCCCAAATTGGACGCAAACTGAGAGTGAACGGCGAAAATCTATTGACGCTCGAATATGACAGAGATACATCGACAGTTGCCGTCTTCATGGATGATAAAGTTGAACTCCTTAACGTTACTTACGACAGAACAGCAAGGCCGCTCAAATGGGGACCAAGGAACGGAATCTTTGCGGAAGTAGAGCTGGAATATGATAGGTTCAATCGGCTCACCAGATGGAGTTGGGGAGATTTGAACGAAACGTACGGTTTCGACAGAGCTGGAAGGCTTCATGAAATCCGATACGGTGACGGTTCGTCCTTGGCATACTCATTCAGAGATATGTTCACCAGTCTTCCACTAAAGGTGACGACGCCAAGGGGTAGCGATTATCTGCTAGATTACGATGATTCCGGTGCACTACAAAACCTGACTACGCCTAGAGGTCACATTCATACATTCGCTCTTATGACATCTCTCGGTTACTTCAAATACCAGTACTTCTCTCCTATGAATCGTCATCCATACGAAATACTGTACAACGACGACGGACATATTCTAGCAAAGATATTCCCCCACCAATCTGGCAAAATTCTTTACGTTTACGATAGTACTGGCAAATTGGAGACCATCTTGGCCGGTGCATCTGCTATACGCTACGTATATCACGAAAACACTCATTTGGTTAAAAATGTCGAAATCACAGATCCGGATTACGAACTTAAACAAGATTATAAGTACCATGCGGGTATTTTGAAAGACGAGAAAATGAAATTCAACTCCAAGAGTGGTTTGAATAATGCTCATTTCAAATATCAGTACGACGGAAACGCTCGCTTATCTACCATAGATGTAAACATCAACAGCAAAGAAACGCCACAATTGAGGCTCAAGTATAACCAGAATCTGGGAATACTTGAGTCAGTCAGTGACTTGAGAATCTACCGTAACACATTCAATCGGTCAGTAATGCAAGACACGAGTAAACAATTCTTCACGATCACGGACTACGATGACCATGGTAGAATCAAGACTGTTCTCATAAACATCAAAGCTTTCGACGTATTCCGCCTGGAATTGGAATATGACGTTAGGAATCGAATCAAGACGAAGAAGATGATGATCGGTGACACGTCATCAAGCGAACGAATTAGCTACAACTACGACGGACACCTGATGGAAGTTGTGGGATCCGAAGACGACTGGAAATACAACTACGATGAGAACGGCAACGTTATTGGTATCATCGAGCACGGAGAGAAACGATACCTCGGATACGATATTAGCGACAGAGTTGTGCAGTACGGAGATATTGAATTTAGCAATTATGACGAGCGAGGATTCGTGATACGTCGCGGAGAACAGAAATATAAATACAACTCACGAGGCCAATTCGTACACGCATTTGAACGAGAGAAGTTCCAAATGTGGTATTACTACGACAATAGGAATAGACTGATTGCTTGGAAAGACGAGAAGGACAACATCACTCAATTCTTTTACACAAACCCTCAGACGCCGAATCTGATCACACACATGCATTATCCCAAGACGGAGAAGACCATTCGTTTCCTGTACGATCAGAGAGATTTCCTGACCTGCATCGAGACGGAAGACCGTCGCTTCTACGTCGCCACTGATCACAACGGTTCTCCGCTAGTAGTCTTCGATGTGAACGGTGAAATAATAAAAGAAATCAAGCGCAGTCCATTCGGAAAGATCATTAAGGATACGAACCCAGGATTCTACGTCCCCGTAGACTTCCATGGAGGCATATTCGACTACAACACGAACTTAGTGTACGTTGAGAACAGGCTGTATGACCCCGTCGTTGGTCAGTGGATGACGCCTAGCTGGGAACATCTAGCGACGAAACTTAGTCTTCCAACAGACATCTTCACATATAGGTTTAGGAACAACGATCCGATAAACAAGAACCAGAATGTTCCGTACATGACGAGTCTGGCGAGTTGGCTGCAACTGTATGGATACAACATGAACAGGATGATGGGATCTAAATACATCACCGATATGATCTTCCAGCCTATGAAGTCAGTAACAGCCCCACAACTGGCCCCTGACTTTGGCGTCATGTCTGGACTTCAATGCATCATTGATAAGGTAAGCTGATGAATGTCTTTCAAAACATGATTGACATGCAAAACTTACTGTGTGTAATAATACTTTTACTTCTAATATCTTTTTGTGATAATGATTGTCAAATAGCATAAAAATCTTTATTTAATAACGTGACAATAAATTTTAAAACTGCATAAAATTTGACGTTGCATGAATCTACTATTCAATTTTACTGCGACATAAAATATGTATGTATATCTTAAAAGCTAATTTACATTTTTTGTTAATTTTTGTGTCATTATCGATGAAAATTACTTTTTGTTGCTATTGTCTTATTAATTTTAATTTTTTTAATATTTTGCTATTATGTTTTGGATATTTGATAGGTACTTATCGTGAACTAATAGGGTGCTTGATGTCACATTTTCAATACTCTTCCAGGCCGCAACACTTATTTTATGTTTTTTTAAATAGTTTTTTCATTGCAAATAAACTATTCATTGCAAAGCCAATTTTTTCACGTCTATAGCAACAATATTCTCATTTCAGGTGAACGACAAATTATCCGACATCGATTTCGTGCCAACACCGTTGTTGAAAATGGAACCGATCACGAGAAACCTCCTCCCGCGTGTGTCGTACAAACGAGGCGTCTTTGGAGAAGGCGTGCTCATTTCTAGGGTGGATGGAAAAGCCTTCATCAGCGTCGCAGACGGCGCCAACAGCGTCGTGGAAGATGTCATCACCACTGTCTTCAACAACTCCTACTTCCTCGACGTCCACTTCAGCATTCACGACCAGGACGTGTTCTACTTCGTCAAAGACAATTCTTTGAAAATACGCGACGACATGGAGGAGCTCAGACGGCTGTCTGGCAAGTTTAATGTGTCGCAAGATGAGACTAACGATCAAGGATTGGAGGTAATTGGTTTTGACTATATTATAATTTTGGGAATGTCGTCTGCTCATTATTGAAGTTTGTAAACAACATTAAAAACACTTTGTGAAAAAATTCAATATTGATTGAAAATTGAGGTGATAATATTTTAAAAATAAGCATAAAGACGTAGGCATGAAATCTTTTGCACGCAAGCACTTCAATAACCCAGAATTATGTTTGAGCTATACAAGTATTTATTTTTACTGTTGCTATGTTCAAATTTAAAGTTTATGTTTATCAAGAGCTCTTTGATTTACAAAATACTTTTTTCTCGAATTTTTTTTTTCCTTTTTTTCTTTAATAAGTAAGCAATTCTGGTTTACAATGGTCCGCGTCCATTTGTGGACTCCTCCAAATTGGGAGGGCTTCAGATGCCCTCCACTTACGCTTTTTTGGACGTTCACCCCTTGTGAACAAAATCTCGGGGTTGCTATCATAGTGAACCGCCCCCGCAGTACGCCCAGCCACCCCAGGGGCTCCTGTTAGTCGCCTCTTACGACAGGTAGGGGATACCATGGCGGAATTTTTACGCCCCCAATCTACAAGGCGGGCACGGTGCATGCTGCCTCCCACCACTTTCCTCACTGCATCAGATCATCTTGTAGGTGCCCTTCCACGAGCACGCCTGCCGTCCATTTTGCCCAAGATAATTTGCTTTTCCAATACATGCATTGGAGATCGCAAAATGTGCCCAAAAAAAACGAAGGGTTCTTTGTTGACAGACCGCAGAGAGTTAATATTTAACTCTTTAAGTATGGACTCGTTAGTTCTCATAGTGGTCCATGGTATACGAAGGAGTCGTCGCCAATACCACATCTCAAAAGCATCGGTGTCATTAGAATCCTGGCTTCTCATCGTCTACATCTCCGCACCATATAGGAATGTTCATCATCATCATCAGCCCATATACGTCCCACTGTTGGGCACGGGCCATCCTCTACCATTGAGAGGGTTTAGGCCTTAGTCCACCACGCTGGCCTAGTGCGGGTTGGCGGACTACACACCTAAGAAATTCTTAAGAACTTTTTAGGTGTGCAGGTTCCATCACGAAGTTTTCCTTCACCGTCAAAGTACGTGATAATTCATTGTGAATACACACATAACGTCGAAAAGTCAGAGGTTCTCGACCGCGTACCTAAACCTCAAGACCATCACGACTTATTATTATTACGTCATTATTATTATATTATATTATTTCGTTATGGTTCCTTTTTCTCCAGCTCTCAGCTGGGTTTTACCACGGTTGCGGGCAATGCCAAGCAAACGCAGTTTAGTTAATATTATTATTATTATATTATTATTACGTCCTTACAATGAGTTTGAATTAGTAAAAGAATGTGAGTAACGCGTGATATCGCGTGACAGGTGCGCGTGCACGGCGTGGGCGCGGCGCGCGCGCAGGCGGTGCTGGTGCTGCGCTACGGCGCGGAGGCGGCGCAGGAGCGCGCGCGCCTGCTCAAGCACGCGCACAAGCGGGCGGCCGCGCGCGCCTGGGAGCGGGAGAAGGTGCTGGTGGCGGCCGGCTGGGAGGGCCGCGGCTCCTGGACCGAGGAGGAGAAGGAGGAACTCATCTCGCACGGCATCGTCGACGGCTGGGCGGCGCGGGACGTGCACTCCATATCCAAGTACCCCCAGCTGGCCGACGACCCCGCCAACATCGTGTTCGTCAGAGACGGCAGGAGGAAACGGAGAAAGAGCGGCCGCGCCCGCCACCGCTCGTGACTCTCTTAATACGTGCCATACGACGCCATTTTGAAATACAAACTTGACATCCGCCATTGACGAGATGGCGGGTCTCATGTTCGGTTTCGATTATTATTTTTATAGGACTGGAGCGTTCTCTGCCTCGATAAGGATAAGCGTGATTTGTAATCCGTGAAATGAATGTAGGAAAATAACAGAAACACATAGGACTGAATGGAAAGTACGGGTTAGGTTAACGGACTAAATATGACATGGGACATACGAGCACGACACTTTACTTTGCTTTTTGTACTTAGACGTAATACCCCTGGCTTGTTTACTTTCACCCACACATCGGACTGAAATGAATCTCGTAACAACTCACTACAGGGTACCGAGTCATAAAAAAGTGAACTTTAAAATAATAATAATTAATAAAAGAAAACTGAGCATAATAATACTACAAAAGGAACCAAAATACTCAAACGCCATCACAACTTTTTTGTATGATTTATTTAATTATCCTCATGATATTATTTTACATTATATTTAGAAATCCTAGATCACACTAAAACATTTTACGCACGATTGCCGTTGGGTGTGCGTAAATTTGTGATCATTTTTAAAGTGTATACTTAGTATTTTTAGCTTTTTTTAAACCCATATACTTAGACGTACGTTTATCACGAGACATATACTCCTATCACGTTTTAGCCAAATATTTCTTTGTAACCGTACTGTTTAGATGTAAATAGAATATATATGTTATATTCTTGTAGTTGTTCCTTTATACATTAGACCTAAGGTCTTTTTTACTTCGCAATACTAATACTGTTTAAGCAATAATTTTATACGCTCCCTACTAAGTTGGTATATCGTATCTGAATAAGCGAGTGAAAATTTCACGGCCTAGGATAATAATTTGTTTCCATCTTAAATTCAAACTCGCTTTCTTGGTCTCGTTGACTTGAAATGTAAAATGCAATCTTTAAAATTGTATAAAGAGCTTTCGTCCCATTACATTCGTAGTATGCAGATCACAATTGTTTCGCCCTAGAGATTATATGTTGGAAACTTAGCTCACTAATCCCGAAATAGTATGGCCTCGTAAAGTAAAATAGTCGAATAAAAAAAATTTTATAACTGACAACCGTTATACGTACATTCTGCATGTGTTGTGCAATAATCGAAAAGTAGGATTTACAGTAACAGTGTAGGTCTTCTCGCAGACTTATCAAAACCTTTTTCTTAGAGACTGACATTTTATTTAGCTTAAAATACTGCGTACAAACATTTCGCGTCATGCTGCGTAATTTACGCACCTAAAATCATTTTGCATGCGTATTTCCTCTTCGCATTACGCAGTGTACATGTGATTTGTGTATTTCCTAAGGATAAGTCGGCGAGAAGAGATGTAATTTAAAAATGTAGATTTATATATAGTATATGTCCATGAATGTGTCTCATTTAAATTGTGGTGTCTATTCTGTGTTAGAAGTACTAATTTAATGCTAGTTGACTGAGTGAATAATGATGAATGATATTTTTTACGAAAAGTGTTAAGGGGCTAAATGAAATTAGTTTTGTCTTACTACAGGAAAATCATCAAAAATATTTTTATTATTTGATTTAATATTTTACAATATTCAGACCGTGATCGGAAACTAAGGCAGGTAATAGCTAAGATTACAAACCCTCTGGCATTAAAGAAAATCCCGACAAAAAATAAAAAATTTGAAGTTTTCCTAACCATAGGTATAAAATGTATGTGTTATAATAGTTTCCGATCACGGTCTGAATACACCTGTATAAATATGGAAACGTTCTGAGACTTGATTTGACTGCGATGAAGTGTTGTGTGAAGTGGCGTAACTAATTTCGTGTCCCCTTGTTGTCGGCGGTGCGGCGAACTGCTCCCGGCCCGCGGGCTCACACTATGGTGATATTTTTGCAAAATGTGACGAAACGAAGCAATACATTGTAATTTTAATACGTCTTATCCTTTATTTAGTGATGTTTAAGGTGTATTTTATTTTTAATAATAATAATAATATATATCTAATGTGAGTAGTTATTGATTTTGCGGTGATATATAGAGCGGTATAGTTATCTTTTTTATAATGTATAAAGGATTCTAATTTGTAAATAGGTACTTAATTATGTTACATGTAAAAATATTGTACATATCTCTTACGCTTGGATTATTTATAATGTAACCGATAAGGAGTTTTAGATTAATGTTGAGATGTAATGAACAGGATGGGCAGTTTAAGAAATGTTATGTGCCAAGTGTTGCCATAATATCTGATGAAAATTCATAAATTATAGTTGAAAATGTGGTCCCAATATTTATAAATCTCAAAGCTATAAAATATAGGTATCTATTCTAATATTTTTTTGAATGGCAACACTTGCTGCATGGCTAAAATGTAACTATAGATTAACTAACAATACGGAACACCACAATAAGTTTTACACTGTTGGTTAATCCATAGACAGGCGCATAGGTCGTAGAGCTCGTCATAGACTGTATACGGCCACACAATCGACAGATTTAAACCATAGACTCGGCTTTTAGATTTTTTTAGAAAGCTTTATGAACTCTGGATGAATGGCCATTATTATAATTATTGGACATATTTATCATTCAAATGAATTAATGATTAATTATATTTTTGCTTATTTTTAAAGGGATTTTTTTACAAAAATAATATTTATGCCTTTGTACTAGTGTCTCAAATTAATTTACCATATTAATTAATTAAAAATATTTATTTTATTAATAATTAATGTAATGGTTGTTCGTTCAGTTAGTTGCGATCACCAGAAGCATTGACATGGTAGAACTGATTTCCTCTTAAAGCATTTAATTTAATTCTCTATTGTAGATACGGTGCATAGACCCCATTGATATTCTGAATGTGTATAGCGTTGCAGTCATACTCGATTAGTTCGGCGCGTGTGCGTGCTGTGAACCGATGTAAGCATGTACAATAATAAATAATAGAAACTATTCTAATGGAATATGTAATAAAAATATAAAATCTATGACGTTCGTTTCACTTCCCGCCCTAAACCTAAAAATACAAAGTAAACATGTTCAAAATGCACTCAAAACATTAACATTTTTAAAATACAGTGGTATCATATGGCTGTTTCATTTCTAAAATTCAAACTTACTACCGAATAAGGATTTGACTTATAGTCAGGATTTGGTAAAGCGCCATCTATTGAACACGTCGGTAAACATACCACCATTATCATAGATACTAATTTTAAATAATAAGTTTTAAATTTTTTGCCTTTGTTTATGCGTAATACCTACCTTAATGGCAAATATCAAGTTTCTTGGTTATCTGGAAGTGGATTAGGTTTTTGATCTATAAGTCAATCAGTCACATAAATTCTGTTTTTTTAACGTTAATATTTCGATAACTGTTTGACCTACTGTAATGAAATGGATTCTAGGTAAGTTAACAAGCGTTATTTGGGTTGTGAAGGGGTCAAATGTAGCTCGGAATGGTTCGTGTAAACTTACACGCATGCGTCGCTAGCTTTTTTTCTGAACTTGGCTGGACCTGCAAACCTATGTCTGAAGACTAAATAAAAATGACATAACTTCCTGCAGAATATGCTCCTCTGGTACTTTAATATACAATTTTTGATTTGTTTGCCGTTAACGGAAATAATACTAGAAAAAAAATGTGTGTGTACTTATGTACACGCGTTAGAAGTTATACCACACGACTGAAGTAAAACTTATAAATACGCCCAACAGTCACATACATAGTTCTTAGTTTACACAACATATTACATTTCTGAACGCACTCGTAATTTACATACATTTAATTGGGCGCATTTATAAGTTTTACTTCAGTCGTGTGGTATAACTTCTAACGCGTGTACATAAGTACACACACACTTTTTTTTTTAAATGTAGAATAGTGACAGTAATAAATTAAAACTAAAATTGAAAATAAGAAAATGTCAATTATGTTCTACGCAACTACCAGGACATCATAAATCAGCAAGGACAAAGTACTAGCATTAAAAACTGTATACTCGTATAATCCATTCGAAATTTAAACCACGATGAATTAAAAACAAAACTTATTAATGGTAGCATTTCACCTCTCTAGCTTTCTGAATGCCTAGTACCATTAATGAGTCAGCTGGCTTAATAACTCATCCTTTTGACCGGAAACGACACAAATGCAGATTAAATAATGCAGCCAACATGACGCGCGTAGTGCAGTGTGAACTTAGCTACAATGGAAATTTTTGAAGTTATACTTCTTTAGGCGCGTTATGAAAAAATGATGAGAGTGAAATTTTAAGATCTGTGACACAAAATTAACAGTATGAAGTTGTCTGCTTAAATTAACAGTGAAGTTGTCTGCTTAACCGCTCATTAAGTCTCGAAAATAAATTGAAAATAAGAAAATGTCAATTATGTTCTACGCAACTACCAGGACATCATAAATCAGCAAGGACAAAGTACTAGCATTAAAAACTGTATACTCGTATAATCCATTCGAAATTTAAACCACGATGAATTAAAAACAAAACTTATTAATGATAGCATTTCACCTCTCTAGCTTTCTGAATGCCTAGTACCATTAATGAGTCAGCTGGCTTAATTTATTTTAATTTAATCTGATTTTACTTTTAAAATTCTGCTCACGTCACGTGCCCTCAAGACCGAGTCGTGACGTCAGAATTAATTATAATTTTAATTTCCTTAATTTAAATTTATTACTTATATGATATGTACGTCACGCATGGTCAGGCTTAAATCGTTTTTAGTAATATAACTCGCCCCTGCCTCTGGCAACTCCTCTTACCCCCCCTCCCCCCTCCCCCCCGCGCCTGGCCCTTCACCCATAGAAAACCGCAAATTACCACCCCCCCCCAGAAATTCTACCTCACCCCCCCACTGTCTAACTCCCTCGATTTTAATCCTAGGATACCCGAGTTTGGTACCATTGGAACCGGCGTGACGTAAGCTATCGATTGGCCCCATTGGAAATTCGTTCATCCTAATTTTAAGATTAAGTAAAAAACTTATTATATTATTTAAGAAAATATATATTTATGTATGAAGTATAACTTCTAACGCGTGTACATAAGTACACACACACACTTTTTTTTTTTTTTCGAGACTTAATGAGCGGTTAAGCAGACAACTTCATACTGTTAATTTTGTGTCACAGATGCGCGCGCATCTTAAAATTTCACTCTCATCATTTTTTCATAACGCGCCTAAAGAAGTATTACTTCAAAAAACATAACTTCCTGTTAAATCTTCTTGTATTTTGAGAGTACTAGGATGACAGATATTGCAGGAAGATTTTATTTTATACTAGCTTTTGCCCGCGACTCCGTCCGCGTAGACTACAGGGTTGGGTTCAGAAAGAAAATATGTTGTAGTCTATTTTATTCCACAGAGTCCCATTTATGTCCATACCAAAAAACGTTCACATCGGTCAAATGATTAAGGCGTGAAAGTGTAACAGTCATATAGTTATTTTCTCATTTATAACATATTAAGGGATTAAAAAAAAACTTTTAATATAATTCTTATATTGTGTATATATATATGATGTAATGATGTAATAAAAGCCATATAAAAAAGGTTCATCATTCTAGCTTCACAAATGACGAATTTCCATAAAAACTTTCATCCCCTATTTTTATTTTACTCCCTTAAAGGTATTTTTTTACATACTTTATATGTCATATTTATTTATATCTAATCAAAAGCCTAAAAAATAAGTTTCAAGTTTCTAGCTTTAAAAATGACAATACTTCCATGCGACCTTTCACCCCCCCCCCCCCCTTTCAACCCCTTAAAACCCCTTTTCCGCAATAAAAAGTAGCCTATGTTCTTTCTCAGGCTCCAAACTATCTGTGTACCAAATTTCATTTAAATCGGTTCAGTAGTTTTAGCAGGAAAGCGAGACAGACAGACAGACAGAGTTACAATCGAATTTATAATATTAGTAAGGATTTCACAAGGTTGTTCCAATTAATAGAAAAACAATATCAAATTATAAAAATAATTTATTATCCACAAATAATCTACAAGTGCTTCAATTACAACTAGTGATATGTCACAACGGAATTATTTTAGACTTTGCACAAACATCAAAACGTAAACAATAACATGGTTCCATCAATCAGCTCCACACATATTACTTAAAGACGATGAAACGAGTTACAAATTGTCTTTTTTATGAAGGGCACTTATAACAGGTGACTTATAATTTTATCATTAGTAATTACAACAACAAACAATATTAATACACATCATAGACTTTACCAAAATATAACACAAGAAAAATTTTTGAATGACATATTTTTCGCCTAACAGAAACAACACTAGCGTACGTTATACTACGACTAAATTATATACAGTTTAAGCCGCTCTATAACACTCACTATTCTTGATAATTCAGTGCAATTAGGCAACGCATGGTGATATTTGCCAAATGCCAATTAACATTCCAACCGAACCAATATAAGTACTAACAAATATCTTATACAGGGTGTTTAAATACCGTGACCGAAAACTAAGGCTATAGCCAGGGTGATTACAAATACAGTGACATTAAAAAAAATCCCGACAAAAAGTAAAAAAAATAGGTTTTCCACACAACCACGAGTATAAAATGTACGTAGTTGTTAGGAAAACGTAAATATTGCTGATGATGATGATGATGATGATGATATATTCTAAAAACAGTATTCTAGAATCTACACATAAACACGTCGAAAATGTCTTAGTTTAAAGGCGCTTACTATATTGCACAAGCTGACTACGTATTCGACGTAACATTACGTCAAGACTTAAATTTAACGCTATGGACGTATTTATATTGCAAACAAATAAGAACTGATTAATGTACATTTTACCAAGTAAATGATGAATTACTCTGCGTTAGCTAAACAGTTTTTTGTCTTGGTTGTCCAATATATTAAGAGGAAACGTGATAGAACATAATTTAAGAGAGACTAATCAACATTAATAAATAATAGTTTAAATATTTAAAAAGCACTCTTGCATAGAAAATACAACTAAAAATAGGTAAGAATTATAAATAAATTTGAATTAAGAACAATGTAAATAATATTTATATATTTTTTTTAATTATTATTTTTAATTTCTATGTATGTGACTGTTGGGTGTATTTATTATTATTATTATTAATTATTATATGGTGTACAATAAAGTATAAATAAATAAGAAAAATTCTTAATTGTAAAAAAGTGTGGGATGTTTTTTAAGACATTATCAAAATGAAAATCCGTCTACTCATATCTGTCAATAAAACCCCAACCCACCCCTAGATTGTTTACATTTATTAAAACAATATAGTTTTCTTTCACATCTAAGTCAAAAAACACAGCAAGGCAAAGCACTGCTTAGTAAAGGCATATTTATCATTAAAAAATCTATAAATTGTGTTTAAAATAATAGCATCTAGGTCTTCGAAAATAAGCTTCAATATTAAAAATGGCAGTTATAATTACAATAGCTCTCATGAACTTTGGAACGGAATGTGTAATAAGTATGTTCTTGAATGCCACCAGGTAGGTGCTACGAGAAAGTATTTTTTTTTTTTTATACTGGCACGGCAAAGTGACCCCATTGCACCTGATGGTAAGCGTAATGGGGTCCAGAAAAAGTGCCGACCAGCGAGAGATGATCTCCCGTTGGTTGACACAATCATGCCGGCCGAATACCTCTTCACCTCGTGAAGAAGTTTGGGGGACTAATGCCATGGTGATCAAAGGACCGACCGCGACAAAACGGCCAAAAAATGCCGGCACGGTCATCCTTTCACCATGATTGTAGCCCCCCCGAAAACCGGATATACACTGGCTGATTCCGGAACGCGGCACACTTGCATGTGCCACTATGGCGGGTTTTACGCCCTGTGTACGGTGGTCGCTATCCGGGCGGATACGAATATCCTACCACCAGCAAGTATTAGCTTATTATTCAAAAAACAATAATCAAAATGGATAAAATGGGCAATCAATAGTCGTTTACAATAATTTATCGACTAAGATAAATATATTGCATATTTGATTGCTCTAACATTTCTACCAGTTTATTTCAATTATGTAAAAAACATTTACACATTCTTGACATCATAGATAACAGATATTTAATATAGAATAAAGCACAGACAAATTGACAAACATTACTTTATCATAGATGCCGCTTATGAAGCAGTACAAGGCTTACTTCTGGCAGAAAACTTTACATCTAAATACATAAAAGGTAGAAAACCTTTTGTGTCCTTGCGAGACAAAATATAACCTTATTTTTTTGTATACATGCATTAATTACTATGAAAAGCACAAAGTGAAAATAAACCAAATTTGTCTAGTACTTTTGTGAAATTATTAGCATATTTGAATAAAAAAGCATTATTTATAATGCTTAGATTATTTCCCTAATTTTGTATTAATTTTTATACGACATGGAACAATAATTAATATGACTTTTTTATAAATGCAAAAATATGCATGAGAGTATCAATACGTATTTAGAAAATTAAGCACATAATACGAAAATATAATAGTTTATAATTGTAAAAGATATCAAACTTTTAACATGAAACTTTTATATACATTTATCAAAAAGCAAAGATTTTTAATTGTAATATAAAACTATTGTCATAATATTATTAGGTTTGAAATACAAATAACATGGTATTTTAATGCTTCGCCCAATTTGGCGCGGAGATGGCCACCGGGGGGTTTTGGTTGGTATGCCGGTGTACGTTAGGGACCACTAACATCTGCGCGGACATGACGCCGCCGTCAATTTCCATATTTTCAAAAGAGATATACAGGTGTAAAAAATCGTGATCGAATACTAAAACAGGTGACTGTTAAGGGTAGTTACAAATACATTGACATTAAAAAAAATCCGACGTGACATTGAAAATAACGTTTTCTTAACTATCATAGGTATCAAATATATATGGTGATAAGGAAAACTTTTTTTTTCTTTTTTTTGGGTTTCTTCTTAACATCAATGTTTTTGTAATCACCAGTCTAACTTTTTGATCACAGTCTTTTTACATGTGCAGGTACATACGAAGACTTATTAATAGATGATGAAAGAAATCGTCAAATTTACAAAATTAAGTACTGTATACTCGTATGAAAATAAAATAACAATAAGAAAATTAAAAATAAAATTATTTTTATAATTCTATTAAATTATTGGCATAGGAACTAATACAATAATACGAAGTATCCATGTGAAATTGAAAAGTACAAATGTTTTTGCAGCATTAATAGCTATAAAAGTGCTGTTCATTGACGTAAAAAATACATTTTACGTTTTAAAATTTGAAAGAATTAGTCATAAGGACAAATAATTATGGGTCACATATTATTGTTTTTGAGATCATTCTTCAAAATGATGTAAAAATTAATATTCACAACAGCAAGCCATATCAAAGTAAATAATATATTAGTAGATAATATATTTCAACCTATACTTTTTGCTGATGTTTTAAATTTTGTTTAGTTCATTAGTCATGTATTCCAACAAGATTCAATTGTATTTTGTAAGATGGTCCAAATTCTACAATGCATTTATTTTGTTTTAACATATCTTTATGAATATTAATAGTATTAGAACGACAATGAATAAAAAATAAATCTTCATAAAAAAAAATAAAAAAAAAAACAAAAAAAAAATGTCTCAAAAATAAAAAACATGATAATTACAGCCAAAACCATATTATAACCTGCAAAAATGATACACCAGAAAATATCTACACGTCTAAATGATGACTAAAACAAATCACTTTATGTTTTTGACTAAATCTTAGAAATGGCCGCTTTTTTCAAGTTTATACTTAACTTTATAGTGTCACAGAAACTTTAAAGTACCTGACGGCAATCCGCTCACTCACCATAATTATCGCGGCCTTAAAGGGGGGAAGTCCGTTTAAAATTTTCAAAAATAAATTGTTTCTAGAAAGTTTCAATAAAGTTGTGTAAAAGTTTAAAAACAATAAAAAAAATTATAACCTTTAAAAATATTTTTTAAAAATGTCCGATTTTTAGGCTTTTTCATGGACTTTCCTCCTATAAGGGGCAACTATCACGCTTGTATTCCTGGTTGGAGATAGGTAGGCGGAAATGTAATTTTACACGCACTTTTTGTAAATTCTTTCTATTCTAGTAATAAGTAGCGAGCTTATTGCTATGGACCGGGTACATTTCCAGACTCCGTATTTCTTTTCAAATCTAACGGCAAAACTCAATAGCATTTAATTGACCTGGCAATCGAACTCGAGAACTTTCGATTTCAAGCCGCAAACTTATACCACGTGTCCTACGAGGCTTTTAAGGCAAGTTTACAAAAAAATATGCTTTCCTACTTTCTTTAATAACATTGTTTGATAGCCAAGAGTGTTAAGATTATGTTACAACACATCGCCGGTCAGAGTTCGTATCGCTGGCACACAACTAAGACTTTTTGTAATTATGCGGGTAGTCATAATTATCATTCATTTTGACAAGTAAAAAAATACTTCAGGCATTAGAAATCCAGTGGCCCATACTACTCCAGCATAATCTAATAATTAACCCCTCTAAATTGTTTTAATATGGAATGTTGTGCCACCCAGTTGTACATACAAATAAACTTACTTAGACTTCAATACTCGAGGGGTCCCGTGACCCTCTTGCCGAAGGTGTCCCACTTGCGGATCATGTCGCTGTCCAGCGTGTCGACGGCCCAGCGCTGGGACTGGGCGCTGGCGTGGCAGCGGTTGATGTAGAGCGCGCGGGACGACTCGTCATAGTCCAGGCAGTTGGAGTGACCGCCATGCTGGATCTGCTTCGTCTCCTGGAAATTATATTAGTACAATATTACAAAAACTTATTCAAATCCTATTTATATCAGACCACATACAACTACAACTGAGTTTTAGTTAACTGAGGTTTAGGCCTAGTGCGGGTTAGCGGACTACACACCTAAAAAATTCCTAAGAACTTTTAGGTGTGCAGGTTTCATCACGATGTTTTCCTTCACCGTTAAAGTACGTGATAATCCTTTGTGAATACACACATAACTCCGAAAAGTCATAGATGTGTGCCTGGGGTTTGAACCCGCGACCGTCGAGATTCTCGACCGCGTGCCTATACCTTGAGACCATCACGACTTATGGTTATTTCCATTATAAATTTTTTCAGCATACTCAAATATTATAATAATTGCCTGTTGGAAAACTCAATAACACTGATTTCCACACCACACTTGTCATAGAAACGAGGTATTTCTGTCCTTCTCTTCCCCCCCCCCCCCTGACTGAAGTTCAGCGAATCTAAGGGAACCTAAATTTGTCATAATCTCACAACGAAAGACAAATAAAGGAGGAGTTGGAAATGTAGTCTACATTTTTTAGAAATAATAAATAAATATGAATAATCTACGATACGTTACCAGATTGTACTTCCACAGCTGGTTCCCCCCTCCCAGGTGGCAGGAGTACAGGAGTATGGGACTCTTGGGCGACGAGTCCGGGAGATCCCAGCACATGTTCCGCTGTTTAGACCTGGAATTACAAACAGAGTAATATTATAATTTTAGTAGTATACAATTTGATAATTCAGAGTTCTTCATTTTTGTTTAATCATAATTATCATCATCATAGGCCCATATGCGGTTCACAGCTGGGCACAAGCCTACTTTACAACTGACAGGGTTGGGGACTTAGTCCACCACACTGGCCTAGTGTAAGTTGTCGGACTACACACCTAAGAAATTACTACCAACTTTCAAGTGTGCAGATTTTCTCACGATGTTTTCTTTCATCATTAAAGTTTGTGATAATACATTGTGAATACACACAAAAAAATCTCATTTTTGGTATTACTAATTTTTGTGCCGTGTCGAATTAAAACTAAGGACGTATAGTATACGTAGTGTAATTTAATGCCCATGTGTCGTATCAACCCTGTATATAAATAAACGTACATAAATACATAAAGACCATATAGTAAGTTTACACATAAACTCATACATACATAAACTCACGCCTGTATTCCCCGAAGGGGTAGGCAGAGGTGCATTTGTGCACCCACATTTCGCCAAGTATGTATCAGTCCCACGTAATAGGTGGCGAGCCTATTGCCGTTTTTCGGGCACAATTCCAGACTCCGTGCTGCTACTGAGAATTTCCTAATGGAAAAACCCAATAACACTTTGCCCGACCCGGGAATCGAACCCAGGACCTGTAGATCGCACGGCACATATTTGTGCCGCGGGACCACGAGGCAGTAAGTTTACATTCAATAGAAGATATTAGTGTAAAGTCTATTTACGGTGTAGAATTACAATACATTGTTATTTATTGATTTTCTTAAATATTGTAATGTATAAAAGGTCAGACACCTGACGTCCTTGTGCCACGACAGTACGAAGTGCTGTTCCCCCGCGGCCTCGCACGGGTTGAGTTGCAGCCGCTCCATCTGCTGGCCGTGGTGCGCGTCCACGCACAGCCGCGGGTTCGACTCCGGCTTCACCTGGAACATTCCCACAAACATTTGGCTCAGTGCGGGATTGACACTTGTCAGTTTATATACGAAAACTTAATGTACGTCCAAAAGAATCTTGATAAATTTAATCAAATTTGCAATGTACACAATAAAAATACTAGGAACAAATGTAATCTCAATCAACACGTAACTCGTCTCCGGAAAGTTAATAACTCTTTTATGGGGGCAATGTATACGCTTCTATAACAAACTTCCGAAGGCTATTAGGGAGCTTCCCTTGACAAAGTTTAAGAAATCAATTAAAGATAAGCTTTACCAAAAAGCATACTATAAAGTTTCAGATTTTATTGAAGATAATAAGCCCTGGGAGTAAGTAAATTGATCGGAGTTTTGTTTTGTTGCTACAGTTTGTATCGTTATGACATTTGTAATGTAAAATTTTAATAATGTAATGAAAAAACAGAGGCATATATTGCTATTTTTTAAAGAAATAAAATGACATGTCGTGTTGCTGAGGGAGTTTCTTGCCGTATCTTGTCCACAGCTATAGCACGTTTCGAAGCGGCAATAGTTTAAAAAATATTAAGAAGTGAAAATTGACGATTCAAAAGAACTTGTAAAAGTCTATTTGAATAAAGATATTTTGACTTTGACCCCGCGGCCTCTCGTTTCACAAGCTTGTGTCTAACCAACTGCGCCACGGGGCTGTAAAATGCTAACCAGAAAGTGACATCACCTCATAATATTTAGCTCATTTTTTCTTTCAATTCGCATCCATTTTAGAAATCTAATTACGCACTATCTTACAATTAATAACGTACTGCATTTACAAATACATATTTTACAGGCTGTCTGCCTCATTCTAAAAAAAAAACTTCTGACCCGGGAATCGAACTCAGAGTCTCTAGATCGCATGGCATACACCAATGGCAAGTTCACAAGGTAACCAAGGAACAAGTAACTTACATTTCCTTCTCCGAACGGCTTGGGTTCCACAGTGGGATACTTGGCGGTGAGATCGAACGCTATCTGAAACATATTCAGCGCAAAACCATATACTAAGAGCTATGTCATCGCTCCACGTGTTCTAGTCTTGCATAAACAAGGATGACTAACAAGCGATCACCCCACTACAATATCGATCGCCCCACTACAGTGTCTATAAAAAACCGCCCGCTGCAGCGGAGCAGAGTATTCGTCCGGCTACGCAAACAGCAAACATTCAATTTATTGGGAAATTAAAAGGCATTTTGATTGAAGTTGATTGTTTAAATCACTTCTCAAAGTGAATCCTCCAATAATAATGATGTCACTGCTATTCTTAACAATACTGGGCTGTTAGGCTCGTCAATTGTGACGTTTTCCAAAAGAAAACCCAAAATTTGAGTAATCTTTATGAATTCAACAATTGTGACGTCGGCAATGATGACGTCACACATTTTAAAAACACTTCAAAACCCATCCTCCCCCAACATATGTACATTAGAATTACTCATTCACATTATTCAAGTTCCATGTTTTATATTGAGGACATAAACTGTAGCACTCTGTATAATATACAAAGCATACAAAACTAATCCAGAAATATTGTCACGTACCACCTGCCAACCCGCACTAGGCCAGCGTGTTGGACTAAGGCCTAACCCCTGTCAGTTGTAGAGCAGGCACAACACTGGGACGTATATGAGCTTATGATGAAACAAACAAAAATCAAGGACTTAAATATTCTATTAACATTGTATTTATTTTCATTTTCCTAAAATAATCAGTTTGAAATTCCAGGTCTAAACAGAGGACTCGTCGCCCAATAGGCCCATAGTCCTGTACTCCTGACATCTGGGAGGAGGGAACCAATTGTAGAAGAGGCCCGTACCCAGCAGTAGGACGTCTATAGGCTGATGATGGTGATAATGATGGTGTTGTTGTTGTTCATGGTGATAATGATGATGGTGATGATGATACCGACCTGTGTCATGAACCAGCGGAACGGCTTGCAGTGCAGTTTCTCTCGCAGCGCCTTCTGTTCAGAGATGTCTCCGGTGTCGATCTTGAGGTACTGCGGGCGGCGCGCGTACAAGAACTGAGCGTACTCGTCCATCCACACTTCAGCCACGCGGCGGTAGTTCTGAAATACAACACAATAGGTATATAAATTGGTTAAGAACTAAAATGTTGGCTTGACTTCTCCTATCAATATAGACAGATAATATTTGAAGCAGCAGAAAAGCAGTGATGGCCTCGAGGTTTAGGCGCGCGGTCGAGAATTTTGGCGGTCGCAGGTTCAAACCCCAGGCATACACCTCTGACTTTTCGAAGTTATGTGTGTATTCACAATGAATTATCACTTGCTTTAACGGTGAAGGAAAACATCGTGATAAAACCTGCACACCTAAAAGTTCTTAGGAATTTCTTAGGTGTGTAATCCGCCAACCCGCACTAGGCCAGCGTGGTAGACTAAGGCCTAAACCCTCTCAGTTGGTGAGGAGGCACGTGACCAGCAGTAGAACGCGTAAGGGGTGATGATGATGATGATGACGACTATTGAAAGTTATATTGAAATAAATAAGACTCACCCTGCCGACGAAGTCTCCGCGGCCGGGGTTGGGGAATGGCGCGAACTTCCTGTAGATGTGCCCCACCCGGGAACACGGCGCGTCCAGCATGCGACCGCCGCACTGCCAGATCTACACCACAACACTACGCTTCAACCAACCATTGGACTAATAACAAGTCAATGAGGCTAATTGCCTCTGGCCTAGGACTCAAATTTGTAACCCGAACGGGCAATACACAGTAAAATTTACAGCTACAAAAATTCTACACTGAGAATTCAAAAGTAGAATAGGAGTATACCACTTGTCCAGTATTGTTCATAAGGGTGACTAAAATTATCACAACTTCTGTAAAACTTTTCATTTTTCTATAGAGACAATATTTTTATCACTTCTTTTATTAATTGTGAAGAACTACGTTAACGTTTGAAAGTACCATTTTTAATTTTGTTTTATAACAATATATTTTCATTTGTGACACTAATTATATTTTCAATTATATTTTCAAAATTTAAATTTTAACAAATAAATTACAATAGGTTCACCCTTTACTCTTACAGTTCGATAGTGACAATATATTTTATAACACTATTTACAACTGACCTTGAAGCTGAGTTCGTACTGCTCCCCTCCCCAGATGTCTAGTCCTGGATCGTAACCTCCCAACTCCCAGAAGAACTCGCGGGCTATCGCAAATAGACCGCCCGCCATCACTGGACTCCTGGGGATTTTAAATATATTTTTGTAGAACACGCCCACAACACCAGAGGAATCGTCTTTAGTATACCTATGGGCTCTTTCAAAGTCTCTAAAGTAAAAAAAAAGATGAATCCCGGAGGAAAACAACTTTGGACCTTTGTTTTTGGCCCAGTCATTCCATGACACTTCACAGCTCGAGCCAAAAAATTTAAAAAAAATATGCAACCTTCGACCTTAAATAAGATTTAAGCACACACGGCATCAATGGGGACTATTCAGGATTTCATTAGAGTGGTATCCTTTACAGCTTGCTAAATTTTCAGATTGTGGGAAATTTAATTTTTTTGGGGCTAATTTGACCGCTCTATTTATCATCAATGGGATATTGATATCAAGGTTGAAGTTTGTAGACGACCTATTAGGCTGGCGGGTACATACGTAGGCCCACAACCAGGGCTGGGCAAAATACATGCTTTGCTTTAATTGAAATACAAATTACAAAATACTGTATCGCAAGTAATTAAAATACTAAATACAAAATACATTTAAGTAAGGTATTTGAAATACAAAATACAGTATTTTAGCTATTTTTAATTGAAATACAAAATACAAATTACAAATTACAAAATACAAAATAATGCATATTTATTTGTTTTGGAATAGTTTTTTTTTTAAGGCGGTTTTTGTTTTGTTATTGCAGGTCCTGATGAGCCCAAACTTAATACTAAATGAAGACTAAATGTATTTTAATAAATGTATTTTGAAGCCTCGAGTATTTGAAATACTAATTACAAAATACTTCGGCTTCACGTATTTGAAATACAAATTACAAATTACATTTTAAGAAAGTAATTAAAATACAAATACAAAATACGTATTTGTATTTCAATTACGTATTTCAATTACAAGTAATTCAAATACTGCCCAACCCTGCCCACAACTCACTGGAAGGGCTCGGGCATGTTCCTCTCGTCGCTGGGCAGCACGGGCAGGCGCTTGTAGAAGAACTCCCAGTCGAAGGCCCCGCGCGCGCCCTCGTCCTGCGCGCGGTACTCGAACGTGTCGTACGCGATCACGTCGATGAACGGACACACCACCGTGCGGTAGTTCAACGCGATAGGCTCTGCGGACATACGCCAATACATCATCATCATCGTCGTCAACATCGTCATCGTCATCATCATCATCGTCAACATCATCATCATCAACATCATCGTCGTCAACATCATCATCAACATCATCATCATCGTCGTCATCGTAAACATCATCGTCATCATCATCATCAGCCCATATACGTCCCACTACTGGGCACGAACCTTCTCTACAAATGAAAGGATTTATGCCTTTGTCTACCACCTAGTTGTTGACGGACTACACACCTAAGAAGTTTCTAAGACCTTTTAGGTGTTCAGGTTTCCTCACGATGTTTTCTATATTTATTGCTCATCTCCATTAGAACAACTTGCTAAAATCATTTTTATTTATTCTCTGCCTTTAGGAATGAAAAATAAAATAAGATGTTAACAACTTAAGATCACGTTAGAAAATATGTTACGGTTTTATTGACACGGCAATTAAAGGCACGTATTTCAATAGGACATTAGAATGGCTCATGGACCAATTGCAATTAATAAAATAACAATTGGCTATTTGATACATTCTTCACGAACGTTTCTAATACTGTATGTACTGTCACATGTGGCAACCAAAGACACATACGTTTATTTTATTAAATAAATAATACTAGCTTTTGCCCGCGACTACATCAGCGTAGACTACAGGGTTGGGTTCAGAAAGAAAATAAATTTTAGTCTACTTTATTCCACAGAGTTCCATTTACGTCCATACCAAAAATCGTTCACATCGGCCATTACTATTGCGGTTGTCAGCGAGTGTTTTCCTCGCTTCCGGCAGATGGCGCGGTCACTGGTACACGGCTGATTGTTAAAAAAACTGTTTTTCGCGGTCGCGGATATGTGACTGTTGCAAAAAATTGATAAAAACAATCCTTGATGCGGATTATAATCATGCTAAAATTTCAGCTCGATCGGTGCAGGACTTTTTGAGTTTTTGGTAGAGGAGGTCCGTGCCCAGCACGTATATGGGATGATGATGATGATGATGAAGATGATGATTGCGAAACGAGATGTATGTTTGGGTGATCCACAAATATGTATTTGTTTCGGGTCTGGGTATTTCTGAGACTGAAGTCTCTCGTA
Organism: Hemaris fuciformis; assembly: GCA_907164795.1. Taxonomy (NCBI): domain Eukaryota; kingdom Metazoa; phylum Arthropoda; class Insecta; order Lepidoptera; family Sphingidae; genus Hemaris; species Hemaris fuciformis. The sequence goes on along the minus strand of OU015438.1, from coordinate 15,282,075 downwards.
GTTTCTGATATCCACGACACAAGACTCAAACGTGGGGTCAGTACTATGTATGTGACTGTTGGGTGTAGTTATTTATTTAGTTAGATTTTTATCGATGGAAAAATTCAAAAGGGTAGCTTACTACCCTTTGTCTTAACAAATCTGAGGTAATTGAATGAGGGTAACTACCCTCATTGCACCCGCAAACAAAAGCAATCATGTACCGCTTACAAGCCTTACCCTAAAGAAACGTGAATATCTATATACGTAATTACTTGATAGGGAACTAGACTTCCGCCATAATCGAATCGGTAGATTTTCCACTACTTACCATCAGGGCAGTGTGGTCACGGAATATAAAAATAAACTTTATGGATGATTCATATCAACCTATGGTAAAAAAACATATTTATAAATAAGATCCTTTACATATAACATAACAAACAAATACATACACAGACCTAGCAGGGGAGGCAGCCAGTTAACGTTGGCCTCCGTGTGGGAGTCCAGGAATATGAGAACATCGGCCGTGGCTTTTTTAGCGCCCGCCAGCCGCGCAGTGATCAGACCACTTCGCTCCTTCAGACGAACCACCTTCACTTTGGGCATGTTCTTCTCTAAGTAATCATCTAGCTTCTGTTTCAGAAAATCTGCGAATATAATAAAGTTACTGTTAGAGTATAGAGGTGGTCATGAAAAAAATGTGCATTGTAAAGAGCCCTGCCACGAAGACATGGTTTACAAACAAGCTGTGCCCACGCCTTCGCGTCACAAAAAAGTCATTGTTCAGTTCGCAGAGTTTAAGATAATTTTTTACTTGTGTGTATGTATGTATAAGATATGATGGATCAGGAGCTATATGAGATGGAAAAGTTTTTAATTACAATTTGATATATCTATAAGTCACGTCGTAGGCAGTAGTCAGAGGCCGATGTCCCATCAGATGAGGAATCTCAGCAATGAAACAAACAAAACGATGCTAGTAGGAGGAGGCAGTAGGGACTAATTTAATAATGGGTCGGCTTGACTAGGATGGCACTGACACAGAAAATCTAAGTGAAGTAAGCCTGATACGTTTTGTCTATTGTGTGAAAATGTTAAAGACCATTTCATGATACGTATATAGGTACATGAACTACGCAATACTTTCGAATCTCTAATTCAAGTAGAAGTATCAAAAGCTTTGAAATTTTGCGATGAAAACTTTTAAGAACATGTCTGAATTATCTGATGATTATTTTTATATCTAAACTATTATTTACATTATTATAACCTATGTTATCCATTTAATTCTATATTAATTTGAATGAAATAAATTTCGATCCCTTCGTTTTTATTACAAAATATTGATTGACAATTATAACACACAATTCATAGACTTTCTACTTCATTAACAATAGCTTAAGAATCTACAGCCTTACTTTTCTTCAGCCTTCTCTGCTATACTTTTGCATATAATACATAATAGACAATATATCATATTATATATGGTACTGTTGTATGTCCTCAGCGTGTCTCAATACATATGGCGTGTTGCACGATGCCATTATCCAAACATATGTCGTTAATAGAGCGTGCAGTTTGTATAGGTGGTATGTTTATTAACTGAATTAATGTAATTCTAAGCATATTGAGGGTCGTATGTACTTAAACACGATAAAAATATTGGCTTACTATTTAGATAACTGCAGTTGGTATTTTAATAGGTATTTATCATTTATCACAGTTTTAAATTCACTGTTAAATTTGCTAAACATATTTATACCAGCGGCGATACTTCCATACAAGCCCAAAAGCGTTACATAATAATTTTGTAAGGTCTATTTTATAATTGTGAAATGAAATGGAATGAAATGAAATAATATTTATTGAATCTATAAAATGTCAAATACATCACTTAGATTCAGTCATTTCAAAATTACCACCCTGTTCGGAAGGCAGTCATCACTAGAGAAGAACGGGTAAGAAACTCTAGTGTTGCTCATTTCCAATCAAGAGATAGTTTACAATATTGATATTGTGGGGTGAGGACATTCTCATTTATATGTCAAATTGCTTTTGTCAAATAAATATTTAAAGCTTAAAGATTACTATTCCGAATTTTGTAAGGCAAGCTGGGCTTTTGGGCTTCTATGAAAGTACCGCCACTGGTTTATACGCTTGTGATTCTGATTGGAAAGGGTGCCTAAGGATTACTCACACCAATCAAAAACACGAATATCTTTTTTTTAAACGACCTTTTTCATAAGAGTGATGTCAGGAGCACATTTAACTGACAGAATGTATGAATAAATATATGAAAATGGAAGGGATAAAAGAGATATATCATAGCTTTTGACTCTAAATAATCTCTGACTTCATAAGAAAAAGGCATTTAAAAATCTTTGCATTCAATTTAGATTAGCAAAATGGCTCCTGAAGTACTATTTTACTATGGATATGTACAAATAATTATATCACACGAAATCTTGCGCAACTAAATGTTCTCTAAAGTGAATTTCTAAAGTCTGTTAGATCCATCATATCAAAATGCACTCAAAAACCTATCTCCGTCTTACCATAAGTTTTTCAATATAACTCGTAATTATCATTTGTATCTACAATTCTTTTTGATAATGACTTGCATTAGAGGATTAAAAATAATCCATTGATAAAAAACATTTTAACTTTTCACTTATCAAAATTCCATGAATGGCTGATTTATTTGTATCTATTTACAACTACATTGTCGAATGTAAAGACTGATAATGCACGAGACAGTTTTGATGGCCGCTTGAAATACCCTACTATAGGAAGAGGAAATACCATGACTTGATATTAATGAACAGTAGTATTTTTAGTAGACTGCCTCGTGGTCTCGCGGCATGTACGTGCCGTGCGATCAAGAGGTCTCGGGTTCAATTCCCGGGTCAGGCAAAGTGTTATTAGATTTTTCCGTTAGGAAATTCTCAGTAACAGCCCGGATGCTGGAAATGTGCCCGAGAGGCGGCAACATGGGACTGATACATACCTGACGAAATGTGGGTGCAGAAATGCACCTCTGCCTACCCCTTCGGGGAATACAGGCGTGAAGTTATGTATTGTATGTAGGATTTATTTTCTTTCAAAAGAAACTATCAGCGATAAATCTATTATAAAGATTAATAGTAAGTTTAACTTTACGTTAACTAATTTAAGTAAATCACTCTTTACAGAGATAGAAAAACGCATTTATTCTGTACACAATGTCTAACGATATAACACGTCTGTATTTGATCTACACAAAAATAATATGGATCAAAAATCAGTTAACAATTATCGAAGACAAAAAAAGCTCATAAAAAAACACACTGAGTAACTTTTTAAAGCTTGGTTTTAAAGGTCCGTACAAAGTTAAGTTTTTTATCTTGTAGTGGTATATTTGTATACTTCCGCATAGTCATTATCCTATTAATATTACAAAGCCAAAAGTGTGAGAGTTTTTCAAACTTATAAAAAATTATTAAAATTACTAAAATTAATTAGTAATCGTAATTTATCGCAGCGTTAATTCCGTATTTCGCGGGTTGCACGATAACACCGTGGTAAAATTTAATTATTAAACAACTCAACTACACAAGTACTGTTTATCTCGCTACTAACAGTTAAATTAAGGCTGTTTCCTGCCATTATAACGACAATTCTATTTGTTAGTGTATTTCGTAAACCATTAATAGACGAATTGAATGTTTCTACTATATAAACAATTTTATTATCACCGTTATAGTAGAAATTTCATAAGTTATGCATATTCGTTGGTGAAAGGTAAATGGGGCTAAGGAAAATAAAGAAATTTAAAACTCCGCATTCAAAGTTGGATTCTTTGGGGGAGGCCTACGTCCAGCAGTGGATGTTTTTCGACTCATGATGATGATGATGATGATGTTGATGATGATGATGATGACGACAACGATGACGATGACGACGATAATGATGATGATTGCCACTCTAGTATAAAAAATGACTCACCTTTGGTACTAGCATCGTCGACAAGAAACACTTCCTTGATAAGATGTTCTGGAGACCTGTACAGCACGCTATAAGCAGTCCTCAGCAACGTGCTCCAATGCTCGTTGTGGAACGGAACTACCACGCTCACGGTCGGCAGGGACTCCAAATACCTCTTCTTCTTGCACCCAGCATGCCTTATATCTGGCAGAGAACGGTTCAAAGGGATCTTGTCACTTAGGGCTCCATTGAAACCGTTCACGGAGTACAATTTCTCTTCTAAATCTGACTCCTCTTTAGGCATGTGGGCTGGTTTGCCTTGCTCGCCGATGCCTATAAACATATTTTTTTTAATATACTAAAGCAGACCCAGCATCATCCAATATCATAGAAGGTTCTAGTATCAACTAAATAGGTACGTACATATCCAAAAAATCATCTATGTTTACATTAAAATTCATTACAATCAGGTTAACAGTTTGCATGTAAAAGCATAACCATAAAAATTAGTATGGAAACATAAAACATTATTACGCGCAAATATGTACCTAAGCATATTTCAATAGAATCGAAGATTTGAATTACCAGGATACAGACCTCTGACTTTTCGCACATATTTGAATCTTAGTGAATTATCATGCTCTTGAATGATGAAGAAAAACACGAATTTCTTAAATATACGACGTGACGACAACCATTATATTATCAATACACAATGGAGTGTTGCACTAAGACCTAACCCATTTCAACAAAAGAAGAGATAAGAGTCATCATATTGGCTTCTACATTTTTATAATTTTTCACTACTTTAACAGCTTTTAATTTGCATAGCGTACTGTAAAAAAACAACTGACGATAAAGAACACTGACATCAGAGCTGCCAAGAAGCGATATATGCTTTTCATTGCAGATTAATGAAATATACAAAGGTTGGACAGAGATATATTTCCACCACCCTTTCGCCCAGTTTTTTTTTTTAATTACAAATATTAGGAAGCGAGCCTATTGCTATTTTGTACGCAATTAGAGACTGTATGATGCTCCTAATAGTTTCCGAATGTAAATTTGGGGTCCCGAGCGTGAGAAGAATATTTGTCCTTAGGCCAGCCCTTGATTACCACAGAGAAGTTCCTAAAATCACTTACTTCAAAGTCCTAGCAACAAAACGCATTCCTATAATCCCGACGCCCTCAGTTAGAACGGCTTTTGCTCGTCGTTTTAGCTCTTACTTATATAATAGACTTAATAAACATTACAAAATTCTTAACCTAAATTACGGGAAAGTTAAAAGAAAGTTAACAAAATAATTGCTTAATTGGTCCTACTCTTTTTCAGAAGAATTTCTGAAATGCATTAAGTAACTCTAAAAACGCGTAGTAAAAATCATTACACCTGTTTCTATCTTTATAATATTCGCTTAACCATTTTGTTTTACTCGTATATTCAGCACCGTTATTAAGATACTCCTGTTAAAAAAATCTCCACGAGACAGGCAGTACCTAGTGTGGAGAGTTTTTGCAAACTGTATGTGTAAATGCTTTTCATGGTAAATAAATAAATTTATTTTATTAAATATGTGTCGTTCCTTCCCAGAATCTAACCTGGGATGTCTCGATCAGACCCCGCACATTTTTGCCACAGGATCAATGAAGCAGTCTTATTATTTGTAAATATCTACCGTCTATTACTAAGTCATATTCTCTAGATCAAATATAACTATGTATAACAAATTGTATAAGGCTCATTACTATGAAAATGTGTTATCAACCGCAATCGGTACCGCTTTATCACACAATAAACATTTTCACAAACGTTTGGCCGAGATAAAACGTATTGCATTGGAGCATAAAGTATTGATACGTCGAAGTGGACCTACAACTTTCAACTGGATGAAATAACAGACACGTATACCTTACATAAACATTATCATTTCGGTTGACTTTTGCTATACTTAGCCAGGGTTTATGTGAAATACATCTCATCATCATCATCATCATCATCAGCCCAAATACGTCCCACTGCTGGGCACGGGCCTCCTCTACAACTGAGAGGGACTACGGCCTAAACCCTCTCAGTTGTAGAAATACATCTATAAAAATAAATACAATTGGAGTGTCTGTTTGTTATATTGAAATAACCGCTTTTTAATAAATGCATATGGATGTATAGGTACACGGTACATATACCAAAATAACGTTTTTTACCATTTTTGTCTGTTCCGGCTAATCTCTGAAACGGGTGGACCAATTTTAACGGGACTTTCACTGGCAGATAGCTGATGTAATAAGGAGTAACTTAGACAAAAAAAAATATTAAAGACTCGGCTGTTAGGCGGAACGAAGTTCGCCGGGTCAGCTAGTTTTCCATAAAAATCAAGTGAGAGAAGTATTATTGAGCCTATTACCGTTTTTGGAGTACATTTTAAACTCCGTGCTACTGAGAATTTCCTTTTGAATAAATCCGGAATCAAACCCAAACCTTCGCGTCCGTACGGCGCAAGTGACATAGCTTTAACCGAAAGTAATTATTTAGTAATTACGACGAAACTTGTAAATGTGCCGGCATACGAGTATGTAATAGTCTCGCCTTTTCTTGAAAGTGAAAAAATTTGAACGTTTGTTGTTACGCTTCACAATAAAATTCTTAACAGATTTTAATAAATTTTAGCACAGTAATACTGCAGATTTTAAGCTATGTAAAAATCTATATTAACGCCAGCAAAAGTTGATAATTTTATAAAACGTAAGAGTGGAGGCATAATGGAACGATTGTACTATCTTTCACATATTAATTCACTACATTCTTAAAAACATCACCGACGAGTTTAAAAGTTACTCATTTAATTACAATATTAAAATAAAAATATTTATAGACTTCTAGTTATTTGCTTTAAAAAAATAATTATACAAGCGTAAATGTCATCTTGTTCAAATTTTACTGATTTTGTGGATGTAAGATTGTACAATGGAAGATAACTCACCCACGCGTTTCCTCTCATATTCAATCTGTCCATAGTTGTGCCAGTCTTTTTTCTGCAATAAAAGTCCAAATATACTGTTTGATTTCATATTAAAAAAGCTATGTGACTACAATGACACTAAATGATATTTTTAGTAACCACACGCATGATTTAAATTTTAGATGTGAAAATTACTAGAATTTTAAATTATTTATCTACAGAATAGACTCTATACGAATACTTGTATAAATAAATAAGTACAAAAGTTTTTATTAATAATAGGTATAAATAAATAAAAACTAGTATTTTTGCATGGTTAAACTGGTAAATTCAAAATTTACCATACCAATTTGAATGATTAATTGATGTGTACAAAAGTTTAAACAAGTGAACTTTATTAAATTAAGCCTGGGTAGAGTGGGGCCAAACTGCTATAAAAAATAATAAAAATATGCTGCATCAGGGGATCCAACACGCAAATAATAATTTACTCTCGAATCCTTATTCTGTAGCCCTAAGCCCAATTCGGTCTTAAATAATAAATAATAAATACACCCAACAGTCACATACATAGTTCTGATCCCACACTAAGATACAAGTCTTGTGTCGTGGGTATCAGAAACTACGAGAGACATTTCGGTCTCACATACACCCAGACCCGAAACAAATATTTGTGGATCACACAAACATTTGTCTCGGTGCGGGGATCGAACCCGCGGCCTCTCGTTTCGCAAGCTGGTGTCTAGCCAACTGCGCCACGAGGCTGTCAAGCAATACTATAATTACCAATCCCTTAGCACTGCCAAGATCCAAATAGGGTAGGTACAACACACCTTACTAGTAGAGAACAGAGCAGTCGAGTTTTTAATCAGGAGCAATTAAAAACTGGACTTAAGTTACCGGATCTTTGTAGTATTTATATCATAGTTTAAATGAGTTTTATTGCAATGTATAATAATGCCCAGGGTGCATAATATGCATGAGCCGTAGGAGTGTATAATTCAGGTTGTCTTAAGTGTTATAATATCATTCCACTACCACCACATGTGTAAAGGACAAGACAAATTTATTGTTTAGGATACCAAAGAGTTAGTAGAAGAGTTGATCTTGTTAAGGTTTCAGCTTGGCTGCTACATTCGTGTGGCTATTTTAGACTTCAAATACCTTCCTTTTAGGCCTTCTCTAGTCTATTGAAAGGATAGTTTGTCTAATAAAAAAATTTTAGAAAAATATGATATTTTTACAGTCAAAATATATCAATTGTATAATTATGAAATTATCACACTAATTTGCCGATAATAATCAATCTATACAGATAAAAGTGATAAACAATCATAATATTATCAATATTATTTGGGCAACACCACTCCAATTATCTTAAAACGTGTATCACTCACCTTCATACTTTTCGGTACAAAATATTCTGCTCTCCGTTCTCTCTCATGGTGTTTTCCTATATCCGGTGCATGTAGCACTGCTTTCTCATTATGTAAAATCTCTTCCGGTTGATGCAACGCCTCTTGCACTGGCTTCAATTCAGTAGAATCAAAGTTACTGAATGATTTAGCAATGTATAAAAGTATAACTATGATTGTTAGCAACAAGAGATTCCGTATCCTCAATAGACGTGATAACTGTCTTCTAAACATTATTGCCATGGCACTGCTAAAATTAAAAACAAATTAAAAAATTTAGTAAATTCAAATGAAAACTTATTATATATGCAAATACCATAAAAGCTTAAACAAGTATGAAAATGGTATTAAGAATTCTAGCTTTATGATTTGGTTACCTATTAAATTATATGAAATTACCATAAGATATTCCGAAACTTTATAAGAAAGCTTTCAACATAATTAAATTCACAATCTGGTTCTAGGTTAAACATATTTAAAAGTTGGGTTTACAATGCAAAAATAGATCTTATACATCTTACAGCAAAAGTAAAATTCAACAAAGTAATGACAATTTTATAAAATAATTCAGATAATTAATAACATAATTCATGCCGGCTGTAGTTATTGATATTAATTTATCCCTATTATCAGACTTAAGACTACTTAGATTGAAGAAAAATTTGCATAGATTTGGATAGTGGTTATTAAATATAAGTCTATTGGAAAATAAATAATATCATATACTAAGGAAACCCTTATACAGAAACAAACTTCAGTTTTATAACTTTTAAAATATTATTCTGGATGTTAAATATTAGACCGGTTTATGTTAAAATCAAATTTAGTATTATTTATGTAGTAATTGGAAAACCTACTCTTATCAGAAATAATTCAACAGTCTATTCTTATTGCAGCAAAAAATATTTTACAGCAATTCCGATATAAAAAAGCGAAAAACATACCGAAAGTATTTTACGAGACGGGGTAATTTTATTATCATTTTTAAAACTTCATAAACAGAATGTTTAAGCACAAAAAGAGCGACTTCACTTGGCAAGCGACCGATATAAACAGTACTTACACGGTCAATTTACAATAGAATCGTGAAGATCTCCGGCTTATTACAAATAAACATTGACAACAAAGCGAACAATGTTTTTACACATCACGTCCGAACGAAAAACATCATTTTCTTGCCAATAACACGATTAACGCACGAAATACAAAACCCGCCCGAACATTCATAACCAAGGAAAAATAAAATGAAATATGGTCTATCAACAAAAAGTGACACAAATATATTTTTAGCGAAGAAAAAAAGAGAGAAGTATATATTTCACAGATTAAAGTCGACGTTTTTATATAGCTGGTTAACTTATACATTTTTTTTTGTTACTAGTCGATGGAAGTTTCACATTCAGCCTGAATTTATTGTGATTTTTTAACACATCAAGTTTATACGAACGGATTCATTTTAAAATTATTTGGAACAATGAATCACATTAATTCACAAAAAATAGAAGAGAAATAATATGTATTTCACATTTAATGTGTCCAATCAATTATCATAAATTGAACGCTACGGAAAATTCTCGATCGCACCTTGACAACTGTTTGTTTTTGATTGGTTGAAAATTTTCAGGAAAAATTAAAAATCATTCCATGGGGATACGGTTTGGTGTTAAGCTAATTCTTTAAATACTATCGGATTATAGTGTAAAACTTGTGCGTGTTATAACAAAGGTGAGTTAAGTCTTCTTATATGGAAGATGAAGTTATTTTTCATTGAAACCATCGTTTATTGAGGATATCCGTTATCCGGTGTCCACACATGCATTCCCGATCCCGAGCAAAGGTTTGTGAACTCGGCGGTTTCAGTTGTTTAATTGAATTAATATGTTGAATCGTGTTGGAGTTGTGTGAAAAGAATATTGTCATCTCATTTCTTAGGCTGCGAGGCGGAACACGTCCAATTTATTTAGTAAAAATATTTATTTCAGATGGCTGTTATAAGCCGAAAACTTTGTTTTGTAAGTGCCTTATTGATGGTAGTGAGCGCTGTCGATTTGGTAAGAGCAGAAAATGCCGAAGTCGACGATGAAGCGATTGTTGAGGCAAGTACACAAGTATTCATCAATTTTTAGGTTACTTGACCCACATTCCAATTGTGTCGATAATGAAAATATAATCCGTATTAGCTGATTGTAAAAGAAATGACCCAGTTTTTTGTGAAATGTATACCATCTGATAAATTTTAAGTGTTTATATTGCATTTCAATTCATGTTATCATTGATGTCTGTCTAGGAGAATTAATAACGTAATTGAAACTGAAATCATTAAACCGTCACTATTTTCTATAAAATGTATTCATTTGTTTAATTTATTGTCTTTGTTTTCATATTTTTTCGCTCTAAACTATGTCTACTTAAGAGGATTATGAATTAAACTGTGATTGTGTTTTATTAAGAATTGATTGGTTGATTTTTGACCAAAAACACTCCAAAATTTCTGTTACTGGCAATACTAGACACATAATTATATTTTATGGATATAAATTTAAAATTATATACACAAAAGTCACACACATAGTCTTAATCAGGGCTGGGCAAAATACATGCTTTGCTTTAATTGAAATACAAATTACAAAATACTGTATCGCAAGTAATTAAAATACGAAATACAAAATACATTTAAGTAAGGTATTTGAAATACAAAATACAGTATATTAGCTATTTGTAATTGAAATACAAAATACAAATTACAAAATACAAAATAATGCATATTTATTTGTTTTGGAATAGTTTTTTTTTTTGGCGGTTTTTGTTTTGTTATTGCAGGTCCTGATGAGCACAAATTTAATGTCCAATATTATAAAAGTCTGTAAATTTCGAGGCTTTTCCATCATTGCACTCTCGCCTCGCACTCACACTCATGATCGCTAAATGAAGGCTAAATGTATTTTGAAGCCTTGAGTATTTGAAATACTAATTACAAAATACTTCGGCTACACGTATTTTAAATACAAATTACAAATTACATTTTAAGAAAGTAATTAAAATACAAATACAAAATATGTATTTGTATTTCAATTACGTATTTCAATTACAAGTAATTCAAATACTGCCCAACCCTGGTCTTAATCCCATACTAAAATACAAGTTGTGTGTTGTAGGTATCTATACTATGAGAGACTTTCCAGTCTCACAAACACCTAGACCTGAAACAAATGTTATACAAAACAGATAATGACTCTCCAATTAGAACAGGATAGTTTACAATTAACAACCTTAAAGTCAAAGTCAAATTATCTTTATTCAAATAGACTTTTACAAGTTCTTTTGAATTAAACTATTGCCACTTTGAAACATGTTATAGCTGTGGAGAAGAAACGGCAAGAAACTCAGCAACACAACATGTCATTTTCTTTTTTCTTCTTACTTATAAACATTAGATAATTTGACTAGTACTTAAACTTTGTCTCATTTTGTCTAATCTCACATGTCAATCAATGCAGCAGGCCAAATACTTAATTATTGTTCTATATAGAAAAAAAAATTGTTATAAATTCAAAATATGTTTAATTAGGTTGAAGAAGATGATCTGTACAGAAGTCCTTTAATCCAAGGAGATAGTATATACTTAGCTGAACACTTTGATGATGAAGCAGCATTTAAAAAGAAATGGATCAAGTCAGAGGCCAAGAAACAAGGTGTTGATGAGAATATTGCAAAGTATGATGGGAGATGGGAGGTGAGTTTTTATTGTTTGTGAAATAATATCATAATAATTTAAGTATGGAACCATAGAAAATTGCCCTTTGCATAGTAGACTAGGCCAAATATGGGATAGGTATAGGATGTGTAACAAATTTATTCCGTATTAACAATAGTTGATTAGTTATTACTAATAACTAACATATAACAATAACTTATTAGTTACATTTACAGTCTATTGTATCAAAGTTGCCTTTAACGCTATGCTGTGCTACTTAACTGACTAATAAGCAGTTCTGGGTTTCAATTGATGAATATTATTGTTTAAATTACCTAAGATGAGTATATTGACAATTTTTTTTACGCCTCATTACCTTAATTTTGAATTCTTGAAAACATTGCCTATCATCTCAAATGTAGAATGTCTATAAAATATACCAAATCTTGTTAATGAACTTATGTGAGAGATCAAGTTATAAAAATAAAAAATTGATGAATTTTTCATATGATTGTGAGAATTTGAATACAATTGCAGTATATACTTTTTGCATTTTAATTTATTCTACCACCTGAACAGAGTATCAAAATGGGTAATTAAATATATTCTGTATGACACTATTATTTAGTATTTCTTTACTACATGTGTGTAATTTATTATTTCTGTATTTGAGAATGATCTATTGTATTAAATAATATACAGTGGCGGGACTTCCATAGAAGCCCAAAAGCGTTAAACGTTAATTTTGTATATCTAGTTTATATTTGCTTATTATGGAGTCTTTATTTAACAAATTACTTTAGTTAAATAAAGATTTCAAGCCTAAAAAATATTATTTGGAATTTTTAAATGCAAGCTGGGCTTTTGGGCTTTTATGGAAGTACCGCCACTGATAATATACTATGTTACCCACACACATTCCACTGCTGGGCTCAAGCCTATAATTGTAAAATTCATCAACTATGTGTGTAAATGAAATAATATGTGAATTAACTGCAAACCATATTTGTCTTATCAAAATAGACTTCTAGCTGTTTCTATTCTATTGATACAAATTACAAAAAAAAACTAAAGTATGTAAAAAAAAACACAATTAAAATTTATTGTTCATTTTTTCATTGTACTTGCTGAATGCTGACAAGACACAAATATGTCACCATCTGGCCTGTAAACTATTATTCCAAAAAAAAATTAAAAACTTATGCGCGAAAGCATTAACTTACAACAACTGCACTGAGATTTAGAATATATAGCAAAGTTTTGAATTTCAGCTCCAAACACCAGCAAGGAAGGTATTCGCGAATGACTTTGGTCTAGTGCTGACCACTGAAGCTAAGCACGCCGCCATATCCACATTGCTGGACAAACCGTTCGAGTTCAAGGACAAGCCGTTGATAGTGCAGTATGAAGTCACTATGCAGGTGAGTTTTTTTACATGAAACCTTATTTGTACACATACATAAACTTACGCCTGTATTCCCCGAAGGGGTAGGCAGAGGTGCATTTCTGCACCCACATTTCGCCAAGTATGTATCAGTCCCACGTAATAGGGGGCAAGTATATTGCCGTTTTTCGGGCTCATTTCCAGACTCCGTGCTGTTACCAAGAATTTCCTAATGGAAAAACCCAATAACACTTTTCCCGACCCGGGAATCGAACCCAGGAACTCTAGATCGCACGGCACATACTTGTACGTGTTCTTTTAAAAGCCCAAGTCTAAATAGTAAAGCTTTAGTCTCCTACTACTTTCCATATCATTTTTCTCTGTCTCTCACAATTCTCCTATATATGTGCTGGCTTGCAAAGCCACATCTATGTCGCCCCTACAAACCCACCACGAACAAGGTGATAGAAAAGTTCATATCTTTGAAATCATCATCAGCTCATATACATCCCACTTCTGGGCACGGGCCTCCACTACAATAAAGAGAGTTTTTAGGCCTTAGTCCACCACGCTCACCTAGTGCGGGTTGGTTGACTACACACTTAAGAAATTCCTAAAAAGTTTTAGATGTGCAGGTTCAAAGTAACTGTTAATTCATTGTGAATACACACATCACTTCGAAGAGTCAAAGGTGTTGTGCCTGGGGTTTGAAACCGCGACCGCCGAGATTCTCGACCGGCATAGGCATAGGCCCACTCTATGGTAGACAGGTGGAATGAAGGTCGAGTTAGAAAAAATATATTGTGAAATAAAAAAGATCATATGTAGAAACTTGAGTCATAACAGCGCGTGTTAACGGCTATTGTTGGTAGTAACAACCATTACCGATTCGCATGGATAACCGGTTGGGCTCTTTGTTTTAATAGCGGTTGAACTGGCGTGACGTGTTAAATGTTCGCGTAATAGAGCAAGTTTTTAGTAAAAATTTCAAGCTTACCAGGTTATAGAGATGAGTCGCAGGATCAATTCAAGTTTCTATAAGTCTCGAAGCTATGTATTTTAATTATGGTCACGGTTTCCCATTTTAACATCTTCAGCTCTTGTATGTTCCACTGGCCACTGCCGAGTTCAATCCATAGTTTCATACATGGACCAACTGCGAATTCGATTTCGTCTTACATTTTAAACACTTTATGGAGATAATTTTGAGATTTGCAGTTTTCCTGACCATTATTTTTCTTACATTTTAGGGCGTTATAACTTTATTTAAAACATACATACATAAACTCACGCCTGTATTCCCCGAAGGGGTAGGCAGAGGTGCATTTCTGCACCCACATTTCGCCAAGTATGCATCAGTCATCACGTAATAGGGGGCGAACCTATTGCCGTTTTTCGGGCACATTTCCAGACTCCGTGCTGTTACCGAGAATTTCTTAATGGAAAAACCCAATAACACTTTGCCCGACCCGGGAATCGAACCCAGGACCTCTAGATCGCACGGCACATACTTGTACCGCGAGACCACGAGGCAGTTTATTTAAAAATTTGGACAAATAATAGATGTTCCTAGAAATTGCGACCGCCTAGGCAGTTTTTTATCCAGCGGTGCGTCTAATCGTATTATAAAGAATTATTTTTTGTGACAATCTCATGTACGCTAGTGTTCTTGCGATCATTCTTCCTGTTAAAGTATAATATTATGAATAGCTGAGACCGTTCTAATCGATTTCGATGGATGATTTCTCGCTTTCGAAAATTAATTTCAATAATTCGTTTTCTCAAAATCAATTATTAACAATATTTCATTCGAGCATGGAACAAATAGACACCGGCATATTATGATCGAGTAATGGATATTCCGGTTTATATCCAACAATCAGTTTGTCATGTTAAAATTATATCCCATATAGCCCAGACATGGCACACCTCCGAATTTCAGCTAAAGAACCCATCCCTGCAAATTTCCAAAGTTTATTCGTTTTTATTTTATTAAGCATACAGAAACCGTCCTCCAACCTCACAACAAGCTAAGCTAAGCCATAAGTGTACATAGCTTCAAAATAAACATACAATGAAATCTGAATAGGCAATGTCACCTCGCATACAATTATTGTATGTTATGACTTTGAAGTTGGCTCTGCATACAGCGTCGTTGTGAGTCACGTAGAGACGCTAATTGGATTGCAGTTAAGTAACTCGGCCACTTCTCGCACTGACTTACTATATTGGATTGTAGATGCTTAGGAGTTAAATCCCTTGAAAAATATGTTCGCTTTCGCGTGACGTCAGTTTTGCGTCTTAGAAATTGAGCCGACGTTGGTGCTTGAGATTTATCGAAATACTTGTGGTCGAACGCTTTATCGATTGGGCGCAGTTTTATGTAAAAGGTAGTCTATTTTCATTCCCAAGGATGTATCTACCTCCATGAGAAAATGTAGAAATATAGATAGTATGTCAAGTAGTGATGGTCTCGAGGTTTAGGCGCGCGGTCGAGAATCTCGGTGGTCGCGGGTTCACACCACACACACCTCTGACTTTTCCAAGTTATGGGTGTATTCACAATGAATTATCACGTACTTTAACGGTGAAGGAAACAATCGTGCAGGTTCCGCACACAAAAGTTCTTAGGAATTTCTTAGGAGTGTAGTTCGCCAACCGATGGTAGTGGAGGCCCGTGCCCAACAGTGCGACGTATATGGGCTGATGATGATGATGAAGTCACACTACTGAATACAGCTATTTTTGTACATACATACATAACCTTATCCCTGCATGTCCTGAAGGGGTAGGCAGAGGTGCAATTGTGCACCCACATTTCGCCTGGTTTGTATTAGTCCCACGTAATAGGTGGCGAGCCTATTGCCTTTTTACGGACACATTGCCAAACTCCGTGCTGATGCTAAAAATTTCCTAATGGAACAAACCCAATAACACGTTGCCTGACCCGGTAATCGAACCCGGGATCTCTAAATCCCACGGCAAAAACGTGTGCCGCGAGACCACGAGGCTATTTTTGTGTTGTATCATAATCTATACATTGTTAGCCTAATAAACATTGGTAGTCTACCATCCAAAAAGCTGGTAGATTTCCAGGGAATTAATAAAGGAGATCTATGAAAGGCGGTAGCTAATAATAATGTAAAATTTTATGAAAGTCTCCTTGCTAAGAAAAATGTTTGCAGCAAAAAACGCCCGGACAGATAAGACGAGTGGCGGTCGCATTACAAAATCGATAGTACAAATCACAAGGCGAAGACGGCGCCCTTGATTTTTATTCAACTTGACCTCGTCGATTTGCGATATTAATAGGGCTGCGAAAGTCGCCTACGTTTCGGTTAGGTATCAATTAAAGGTTAAAAAATATTATCGAAGACAAAGGTTTTAATCCGCGTATTGAGATGTATAATTTAATCTATAGCACAAATGATTGTAAAACGATTTTTTTTATTACTAAAATATTTTACTAGGTGTTTAAAGAAAACGCTTAAAAGCTTCCTATGCTGCAGTCAATAACTCAAGGCTACCTTTTCGTGCATAACAAATATGCCTGCAATAGTCTGTTATGTTGTTCCTACCCTTCTAACATTGAAGAGTTAGAAGTGTATGAGGCACTGGGCTCGAACCAGCAACTAAATTTCGGCAATCCGCTGATCTTCTAAACCGAAGCTCACTTTCAACTCCTGACATGAGTAAATAGACTTCTCGTTTATGTAAATAGTTTACTTGTGTTATTTTTACACACGACGCTATCACGTCACATCCGAAATGGATTCTGGACACGAGCCAGCCTGTGTTTACAATAATGCGCGTTATTTCTGCCTTGCAGCGGTTCATGGACCCCCTTATATGCTCGCGGTGCCAAACTCGTTAACGAGATGGGCCTTAAATTTGCAAAAATGCAATGGATATGGCATTTCTATAATCTAATATATCTGACAGCCCCGTGGCGCAGTTGGCTAGACACCAGCTTGCGAAACGAGAGGCCGCGGGTTCGATCCCCGCACCGAGACAAATGTTTGTGTGACCCACAAATATTTGTTTCGGGTCTGGGTGTATGTGAGACCGAAAAGTCTCTCGTAATTTATGATACCCACGACACAAGACTTGTATCTTAGTGTGGGATCAGAACTATGTATGTGACTGTTGGGTGTATTATTTATTTATTTATAATAAAACATTTTTGTAGATACAAAAAATACCTTGTACTTAGATTTTATGAAGTGTTGGCGGCTAACTTTACTTTTTATCCATTAAAATATATCTCAAACTTGCACAAATGTATGTAGAACCTTTTGAATACGTAATCAGTACTCCGGAGGTAACTGGAATTGGGTATGTCTCCAAATTGTTGTGCGCATGCATTTTAAACCCAGGCTATCTATCATAACTTACCAATCAAAAATCTACGTCATATAGTTTCAAGTGAGGGACGGCAATTTCTCCTCACCGATCTAAATTAACTCCGTTAGGCCAGCGTGTTATACTAACTTCTAACCCCTCGTTTATTTATTTTATTTATATATAAATAAATTAATGAATAAATTACAAATAAATTAAGCCTGTGTTCAAAAGTTGGGCAAATGAAGAGCTTAAAAGAGAACGCATTAAACAGCCTATCTTTGAGGACAATGCATTGTGTACTAGAATAAAACGTAATGCCGATAATCTTCATACACTGTTGAATAGCACGTTCATAATATAGATGAGTTCACAGACTAAGGCCACGTAGGCGTGGTTTCTAGTATAATGCATCAATTGATCGCACTACACGCTTGTTATTATAAGAGTAATAGATTAATGGGCATATATGCAACGTTATCAAGGATCACTGAATCAATAAATCTTAGCAAATATGAATGCGAACGTGAGTTTGTCGGTTACGCTTCCAATCTTCAAGTGCTCCTTTAATAATAATAATTATATTTTTATATTATATTTTTTTTTATATACGTCAAAGGTACAGAAAAGAACGGAGAAAATGGGATGCACTACTTAATAGTTGACTACTCAAATTAAAGTGAGAGCCAATGAAAGAGATAGCAAATATTCTCACTACGCTCAGTCAGAGCGACCAACTTCAAAACATAAAGTGCTTAAGATTCGTAAAATAATGACATGTTTATTTTTTGTTTTGCAGGAGGGTCAAAACTGCGGCGGTGCATACATCAAGTTATTATCGCGCGGCACGAACACCAAGGCCGACCTGCGCAAGTTTTACGACCAGACCCCATACACCATCATGTTCGGGCCGGACAAGTGCGGCAACGACAACAAACTGCACTTCATCTTCAGACACAAGAACCCCAAGAACGGCACCATCGAGGAGAAACACAGCAAGAAGCCTACGTGAGTAGTTAATAAGTAATAAATACACCCAACAGTCAAATATATATGAAATGAAATGAAATGAAATTATTTATTGAATCTGTAAAATGTCAAATACATCACTTAGATTCAGTCATTTCAAAATTTGGTTTACCACCCTGTTCGGAAGGCAGTCATCACTAGAGAAGAACGGGCAAGAAACTCTAGTGTTGCTCTTTTCCAATCAAGAGATAGTTTACAATATTGATACAAAAAATGAATTTCTCAAATTAGAGCAGCTCATTAATACTATACCAGATTATTGTATTGAATATGAGAATAACATAGTCATCTTGAATGGAGAAACTGACATTTAACTAGGTTAAATTATAAATTTAAGTTAGGATAAGGTTAAGTTCATAAATACAAATAAGCAAAAATAGGCAGACCAGTCCACACAAACAGCACCCGTTCACGAGTATGACGCATGTGCCAGCCATCGGTCTCCTCAACCATTTCATAGGGAAGTGACCGACCCGACACACGACGCCGCCGTAAGCACAGACATTTCAGCGAGCATGACATACCTAATTGCTTACAAAGTACTAAACTAATAAGTAAATATGTATAAACAGCTATGTCCATTGAAGAAGACTCAGTCAGACTTGGGATTACAATAATTATTAATTAAACCCAAGCTTCGTTATCCTCCATATATTCTGAAATTGTATAATAGGCTTTGTTACATAACTGTCTCTTAGTAATTTCTTTAAATTTATTGTAGTTTAAGGCCCTAATATGAATAGGCATTTTATTGTAAAAGTGTATACAGTAACCCTTAAAAGATTTGCTGATCTTGTGGAGCCTGGTCTTATAAATAACTAACTTATTTTTATTGCGTGTATTTCTATCATGTATGTCAGAAACCTTTTTAAATTTATCAATATTCTTATGAACATACATAAGATTTGCGTGTATATATTGAGATGCCACTGTCATAATATCAATTTCCTTGAACTTTTCTCTTAAAGAATATCTAGAGCCAAGCGAATATATAGATCTGATGGCTCGCTTTTGTAGTAAAAATATGGTATTTATGTCAGCAGCACCACCCCACAGTAGAATTCCATAACTCATCAAACTATGAAAGTAAGCAAAATACACTAACCTAGCTGTATCAATGTTGCTCAGCTGACGTATTTTGCTCACCGCAAAGACTGCTGCACTCAGTTTTTGAGCTAATGTTGTTATGTGAGGACCCCACTGAAGTTTGGGGTCTAATGTAATTCCCAAAAACTTAGTATTATCCACAAGGC
Source organism: Hemaris fuciformis (assembly GCA_907164795.1). NCBI lineage: Eukaryota > Metazoa > Arthropoda > Insecta > Lepidoptera > Sphingidae > Hemaris > Hemaris fuciformis. The sequence continues at coordinate 15,262,055 of OU015438.1, read as the reverse complement.
TCAGCTTATCCCCATTCATTAAAATGTTAGCATTGGCGTATTTTACATTAGGTGTTATAAACCTAATACATTTAGTTTTTTGACTATTTAATAAAAGGTTATTAATGTTAAACCAATGCACGATTTTAGTGAGAGTGCAGTTTACATCGTCAAGAGTTGGTTGATTACGCTTTACCTTAAATACTAAAGAAGTGTCATCAGCAAACAGCACTACATCACAGTCGTCCCTTATAAAATAAGGCAAGTCATTTATGTATATCAAAAAAAGAAAGGGTCCAAGAATTGAACCCTGTGGAACTCCCATAGTAACAACAGACCCAGGAGATCTTTTTCCATTTACATCAACTACTTGAATTCTATTACTTAAATATGATTTACACAATTCAAGTGCAATACCTTTAACTCCATAATGGCTTAATTTCCTGATAAGAATATCATGGTGAACACAATCAAATGCCTTGGATAGATCACAAAATACTCCTAAAGCATCCTGTGAAACCTCCCAAGCTTCAAAAATATTATGAATAAGCTCCACGCCGGCATCGGTAGTGGAGCGACCCCGAGTAAAACCAAACTGTTTACTATGAAGCAATTTGTTTTTTAAAAAGTAATTTTCAATTTGTATCAACATAAGTTTTTCAAATATTTTACTTATTGAAGGTAAAACCGATATAGGTCTAAAGTATACGTAAAGTATACTTCTGACCCCACTCTAAGTCTTGCGTCGTAGGTATCAGAAGCTATGAGAGACTTTTCGGTGTCATAAACACCTAGACCCGGATCAAATATTTGTCACAATCACACAAAAGTTTGTCATTTCAGAACTACGTACTCCCATTGAGAATTATTTTATGGATTACAATTATACAAATAATGTTTTCTTTTAATCGACTTTTACGTCGCACCAGCCGAAATATTTTTTTATTTCCTGATATTCGTTGGCTATACTATGCTCTATCAGAGATTCCTAAACACTTTTGTTTCATACCACTCTCAAAATTTTAATGGATCTGGTGGGGACCCCCTGCGGATACATTACTACCTGTTTTCAAATCTACTAAAAACAGGACGCGTTGAACTGATTATGGAATATGCAAGTTTTTACAAGTATCTGAGGGAGTTTCTTGCCGTTTCTTCTCCACAGCTATAACACGTTTCGAAGCGGAAATAGTTTAAAAAAATTAAGATGTGTAAAATTGACGATTCAAAAGAACTTGTAAAAGTCTATTTGAATAAAGATATTTTGACTTTGACTTTGACTTTAACAGTCGCCGGGCTTCTTAAAATATTATCTGCCTATATTGATAGAAGTCAAGCCAAGTAGTAGTTCGAAACCAAATAAATTTTCATGGACCCTCCGCTTACGATTGTGGACCCCCATTTTTTTGTCACGCCCAACGTAGACTCCCGTCGAGTCTCTCGTGGACCACTCTCCCAGTGGTCCATCTGGACCACTTTAGGAATTACTGCTCTATATGATTTATTTTTCCAGTTCTATTTTATCCATCCAAAGGTTGTCTGGAAGGTATTGCCTAGAGCGATAAGACCGCCTCTTGTTTTTGTTATTTTTTATATTTTTTCTCCATATATTTTTGTTCAAGCAAGAAAGTGTAAATAAATAAATAAATGATGTGTGTCGGTTTCCAGTCAGCGTCTGGACGACGTGTACAAGGACAAGGAGCCGCACCTGTACACGCTTATCATCCGCCCCGACAACTCGTTCTCGGTGCTCGTGGACAACAAGGAGGTGAACGCCGGCTCGCTGCTCGAGGACTTCACGCCGCCCGTCAACCCGCCGGAGGAGATCGACGACCCGCACGATACCAAGCCCGCAGACTGGGACGAGAGGGAGAAGGTAATCATTAATACACACAACACTCACATACATAGTTCTCAACACTAGGGTATAAGTCCAGCAGGGACCCAGCCCGGCACTAACATCTGCACGGATATGACGTCACCGCGCGCCGGGCTGGAAGGCCGGTGACCCCGACATACGCCTTCCCCCTCCCCCAGGGCTGGCGGGAAGTAGAGCCATAAACAGCTTTCCCCTCGAGAAAAAAAAGTATATAAGTCGAGTGCCCAGCAGTGGATCGTATATGGACTGATGATGAAGTGATCATACATGCATACGTGTATGTAGGAATGAGTAATATTAATACATCCAACAGCCACATACATAGTTCTGAGCACTACGATACAAGTCTTGAGTCGTAGGTATCAGAAACTAAGAGAAACTTTTCGCTCTCGCGGGGATCGAACCCGCAGCCTCTCAAACAATAAACATATTAAATTGCACCAGTAAAGGTATCTCCCATCCAGCTGTATACTGCAATAGAGGAAATATCAAAAGAAGAAGTGTTTAACTATTTGAATATAATATTTTCAGATCGTAGACCCCACTGCGACGAAGCCTGATGACTGGGACGAAGATGAACCCGCCCAGATTGTGGACCCCAACGCGGTCAAACCAGACGGATGGCTCGATGACGAACCAGAGATGGTGCCAGGTCAGTTTAATAAATACAATTGCTGAAGCTATTCTTATTGTACTATACTTTATTCCGGCTATTTTATTGGCTCGGAATTTGAAGAAAATATGCTTTGCATACAAATCATTACTTTAATTTATGTGTATATGTATATATGCGGTAATAATCTATGTATACTATGCTACATTTCAGACATTTCTCTTAGGTGAGCTGTTTAAGTTAATCACTACGTAAGGTTGTTAAATAATATACATACGTAACCTCACGCCTGTATTCGCCGAAGGGGTAGGCACGAGTGCATTTTTGCACCCATATTTTGCCAGATATGTGTCAGTCCTAAGTAATAGCCTATTGCCGTTTATCGAGCACAATTCCAGATTCTGTGCTGGGAATTTCCTAATGGAATAACCCCGTAACACTTTGCCCGACCCGGGAATCGAACCCAGGACCTATAGATCGCACGGCACATACTTGTGCCGCGAGACCACGAGGCAGTATTATATTAGACTATAATATATAATAATATATTAGACTATAATAAACTATAAAAATAGGCAATCGTATCTACCTCAGTAGTGAGTGGTGTTGGTTGTCTCAGGCTCAGAGTCTGGTCCCTCTAGGTCTGCCTTGCTGGGCTTGTCCTGAGCCTCGTCCTCTCTACCCTCGTCTTCCGCCTCTCCCTCCACATCTCCCTCAGCCTCCGCGTCCGACTGGTGCGGGTCATCAAATTTATGCTTTAAGTTTTAAAATGTTTATTGTATGGGGACGGACTTCTTCTTGCTCTTTTAGAGATCATAGTAATCCACACAGTGGGAAAAATACTTTTATTCTAATATCTTTACAAAAGAAATCCTTTTTTGACAAACAATATGCAGATAGACAACTAACTAAGAATTCCATTGGTATATTTTGACCTAATAAGTAATGTGTTGTATTTCAGACCCCGAGGCCCAAAAACCTGAAGACTGGGACGACGACATGGACGGGGAGTGGGAGGCGCCATTGATCGACAACCCGCGCTGTGCACAAGCTCCTGGCTGCGGCCCCTGGGCCCCGCCCACCATCCCCAACCCTAACTACAAGGTACGCGCTCTTCAACCACGTTTCTATTATACACAACTAATTCATCATCATTATCAACAGCCTTTGACACGTCCACTGCTGGACATAGGCCTCACCACGCCACGCCACTGGGCTCGGTCTAACTCAGCGGTCGGCAACGCGCTTCCCGCGGACGTCTTGCTTGCGGCCCGTCAATGTTAGCATTAATTTCATTTTTCTATGGGATATGACCAATTATACATAGGTATTATGTAGAATCTAGGGTAAACATCACAAGTGCGGCCCGCCTTTAGTTTATTTTGGCACATTGCGGCCCTTGCCTGCCGAAATGTTGCCGACCACTGATCTAACTAATTATCAACGGAGAAAAATATCCAAAAGGAGAGGCTTATGTCCAGCAGTGGATGTTAGATAGGCTGTTTATGATGATGAGAGAAAAATATCCTTCAATTGTCTTTTGAAAGTAATTTTTCGAGTTTACAGCATGGAATATGTGTATGTATTTGACATTAAAAACCATTCATATCTTATATCTTTAAATGAGCAATTCTTGTATATATATAGATATATAATTGGAATCTCGGAATCGGCTCCAACGATTTTCATAAAATTTAGTATATAGGGGGTTTCGGGGGCGATAAATCGATCTAGCTAGGAATCATTTTTAGAAAATGTCATTTGGAAGAAAAATAACAAAAATCAACTGAAAAATATGACTCTTCCTGACATCTATTGCCGAATATTGGCGAATAATAATACTATTTTTTGTGAGCAACTAATTGCTTTAACGACACAACAGCAGATGGCGTGGTTAAGTAACATTATTCATATTTCATCATTTTATTAGTAATTCGTACTTAGATATAATTTCCAAAAAACACAATTTTAAAAAAAATTCCGAGCAAAGCTCGGTCATCCAGGTACTTTAATTTTATATGAAAAATATTAAAATTATTTTTGAAAAAATACAAAATCAACATTAGTATACCAAGTGTTGAAAAACAAACAACAAAAAAAGGTTCACTAATTTCCATAATATTTAAAGAAAACACCAAGAGATTAAAATGAATGGGTACTCCACCCATTGTCATAATGTGGATGCGCCATTATCGATGAAGTTCTGTGCATGATGTCACCCATGATGATGATGATTGTTGTGTTTATCAGGGTCCGTGGCGCGCGCCGCTGGTGCCGAACCCCAACTACAAGGGCAAGTGGTCCCCGCGCCGCATCCCCAATCCACACTACTTCAGGGACGAACACCCCTTCCGCATGACGCCCATCGTGAGTACATCTCATCTAACCTACACTTCAATATAATTATTGTAATAAATTGCCCACATAGTCATGATGTATCTGTTTACAACTAAAGTGTGAACAAAACAGTTAAATTTACTACAAAAATTATTCTGTCGTACATCCTCTGCAGTGGCGCCCACGCTTGTAGAAAAGAATTAACAGTTTTGTACGCATTTTTAATTTTGCTTTCAAATTTTGTTAGATACATTGACCATATATATGGATAAGATTTGTTCATACATGAGCATACTCAGTTTGAACCTAAAATTTTAGTCAAAATACTATGTGCAAAATATTTACATAAGGGTTATGTACATTTCCAGCATGCGGTTGGATTCGAGTTGTGGTCGATGTCACCGCAGCTGCTGTTCGACAATATCATCATCACGGATGACCTGGCAACTGCACAGGACTGGGCCAGCCAGACATTCACACTCAAGCAGGCCAAGATGTACAGGGACTCGGTTAGTACTACATTTACTCTTTATTTGTTACTTTGCAACATTGATATACCATAGACGGTAGACTATGTTTACGTTGATAAATTTATTGTGTAAAGAGAAATTCAGACTGAAATTCAAGTGTGGGGTAATATTTACAAAAATAATTTGTGCATGCTTTGGTTAATTTTGATTAAAGTAGGCTGCAGAGCCATGCCAATGAACCTGTTGGGTATCATTGCAAATAATAATATCCTTAGATTTAACATATTCAAGTAATCTAATTCAGAATTTTAATTATCATCATACTAAAATTTGAAAAGAGAATGAGTGGTTTGTTTGAAAAAAGGAAAATCAGACATGTGCTCAGTAAGCAATTGTTACATATTGGCAAATTGATGTTGATGATAATGACCATAGTGTGAGAAAATAAGAATTAGAGAAAATAAAGTTTGATAAAATCGCCAAACATACTAGTTCTGTTGGGAGAATACAACAAGTGTTTTGGTACAATATTATGTTATGTGTATGTTGTATGTGGGTACATACAAGAATTTTCATAAATGCTAAAGTGGAGCATTAGGCGGTCTTATCGCTGAGAGCGATCTCTACCAGACAACGTTTGGATGGAATTTAAGTAGGAAAAGTAAATATATAGAGGGGTACACATAAAATAATTTTTGCGAGCATGGTGCATATGGTGCAGTGACCGTACTTTCATAAAAGCCCAAAAGCGTTACACGTTAATTGCGTAATGTCTAGTTTATAATAGTTTATTGTGGGGTCAGTATATCCTCATTTATATGTCAAATTGCTATCATTAAATAAAGATTTAAAGCTTAAAAGATTATTTTTCGAAAATTTGTACGGCAAACTGGGCTTTTGTGCTTGTAAGTAAGTACCGCTCTGCAGTGGAAACGTGGGTGCGTGTGCAGAAGACGTTGTGGGGTCGCATGCTGCGCGCTATGAGCTACAAGCCGGCCTACTGGGCCGCCTACGCCGCCTACGTAGCCGTGCCTATTCTCGCCTACATCTACTGTCTGCTACGCAGGCTACGCGAGGTCACAGACAAGTGCTGCGATATCCAGCTAGAAATGTACTATCGTAGAATACAATGTGGTTTTAACTTTTTAAGCTAGCGGTTCCAGTATGGCCAGCCGATGTCGAAAAAATTGTATTGAGGGCTTAGACAAAGTAACATTTTACAAACGAAAATGTCGATAAGATTTATAAAAATGTATATGAAGTTGTTAAAATGACATGATTTTGAGATTTGGTTATGTTACGTTGATTTGTCTAACCCCCCTGCACCGTGACCCCAGATCATTGCACACAAATTCCTTCACATATACATTGTTATAATGTTTTTCAATTGAAGTATATCTAGCTATGTGATGTTTTTTTGAATATTTTTTTTGGCAGCGTAGTAAGTAATGATTGATTCCCCGTAAAATAAATACTCTCGTTTGACCCCATTCACCCACTGTAGCTAATAAAGAGTGTAGTAGAGTTAGTGTAGAAGCTAGTTGTATGGCGCTATGTGCAGGACTCGTTGTTGGAGCGCGGCCTCAAGTACGCGGGAGAGAACCCGTGGGTGTACGCTGTGGTCATCATCGGATCCTTCATATTCGTGGGATTGGTGGCCTACATGTGCTGCGGACCTAGATCGGTAAGTCTTTGTGCCTTATAATTATATTTCATCATCATCATCAGCCCATATATGTCTCACTGCTGGGCACGGGCCTCCTCTACAATTGAGAGTTTTTATGCCTTAGTCCACCACGCTGGCCTAGTGTGGATTGGCGGATCATTTCATCACGTTGTTTCACGATGTTTTCCTTCACCGTTAAAGCACAAAGTTAAAGTTCTTTGTGAATACACACATAACTTCGAGAAGTCAGAGTTGTGTGCCTGGGGTTTGAACCCGCGACCGCGTGCCTAAACCTCGAGGCCATCACGACGAATTATATTTATATTTTGAAAAAAATATGGTAAGGTAAAGGAAAGGGTGTTATGTATGGTTAGGAAACACAAAACTGAATGTTTGAAAGCACTAAACCAAGGATTTTGTAATTATGTCTTATAAACCATAGTGATGGGTTAAAGTAAGGTCTACTCTTCGTCAACTTCTTCTAATTCGACCCATAGCCCGGAGCCCTGCAGTGGTTCATCAAATCTGCTTAAATTGTTGGGTAAAGCAAAACACATGTTTGTTAATGTAATATGTTTACACTGTGCATATGATAATTAATTTAATTATTTCTAGTATTTTTTGACGAAATGTATGTTTTCAAAGCTAGAAGCTAATTAAAAATAAACTGCTTACGATGTACACTGTGGTTATGTAGAATAAATACGTCTAGTAGCTAGTTTATTTTTAACAATTCCTCAGGAATGTAATATTTTGGAAAATACAATTTCTTAAATATTCATCTTTTAGTATTTATATATTTTCAACATAATATTGTCAAAATGCGATAGAATTGTAAAATATCATTAACATGTTAAACAGGATTCTGACGCGGATATCAAGAAGACTGACGCACTGGTGGAGGACGACCCTCACCAGTCGGATGCCGAAGCTGAGGGAGATGTGGAGGGAGAAGGAGAAGAAGAGAGCAGAGAGGAAGAGCCTCAAGACAAACCTAGCAAGGCAGACCTAGAGGGACCAGACTCTGAGCCTGAGACAGCTAGCACCACTACTGAGGTAAATACGATTGCTTATTATTATAGTTTACTAGTGGCCCTTCCCAGCTTCGCATGGCCGCCGTGTTGTCAATTTAATCCACTCGTCTTGTATTAAAACCCAATACACCGCCATCTGTTAGAATCTTATCGAACTAGCAGTTAATTATGACTCTGTCAGATAATAAGCAAATAATTCGCAATAAAATAATATTGTAATTATAAATTGAGATATAAACTATCCTATCTGTTAAGTTTTAAACAAAACACACATTTAAAAAAAAAATTAAAATCGGTTCAGTAGTTTCGGAGGCCATCGCACACAATGTGACACGTAATTTTTATATATAAAGATTGTTGTTGAATTATTATATAATTCCGTTGATTTTTTTTTCGGTAAATACGTCTATTATATCATAGCATACAATCACGCTTGTATTCGAAATGGGATAGCTCGAGGTGCATTTCGGCTTCTACAATTCGACAGTTTTGTTTAATGTTTTTTGAGCACATTTACATACTCTGTATGGCTACTGAGAACTTAGTAATAAAAAAAATTACCACTGCCGACCTGGTAACCGAACTTTGGACCTAATCGCACGACCACTTGGAAAATAGGACCACGTTTCAATAAATTTTTTTTTTATTTTCGCATACAACTTCACTTGTTTTACGTGTATATGTCATATATAATGCTGCATTCTGACAGAGATTTGAACTGTGCAGAAAATGTATGTACAGTTGCGTAGTGTTGTTGCCAATAATTATAACGAGTGCGTGCTATATTCCAGGACGCGGCGGCAGAGGGCGCTGCGGCCGGCGCGGGCGACGGACACAGGAAACGGAAGCCGCGCAAGGAGTAAACCACACTGCGCATGCTCACACTTGTACCTACTCACGCTTCTATCCGACCATTCATTCACTCACTCATTCACAACTCATTCTTCTCTTATCCTGTGTCGAAGGACCAAAGTTTTCTAGTAAAACAATATATTTTTTCCTCTCAAAGCGCGAGTTAGTAAAATTTTATATATAGATACGCTTAATAATATTAATTTATGAACTAATAGAATAAGCCATTGTTGAAACGGCGAGAAAAATTAAGTACAATAATTAAAAGATTTCTCTATGATTGCACTAATTCGTGGTTCCGTCAACATGCTCTAAAGCCTTCGGAAATCCCGTGTTATGTAGCCGAGATATGAGTTTTTCAGCAAGATAAGTTAAAATTTAGCTACAAAGTCTCCTAAAAGTATGAAATGGGACCCAGTGAGGGCTTTTAGAGTATGTTGCTGGACCCACAACTATACTTTGGTCCTTTTCTAAGACTTGATTCTGTTCTTATTATCTCTAAAGTATTTTAACGCTGTTTGGTCCCCATCTCTGGGACACGTCTAGAAACTGTTGATTGACTGCATCAATATGTTCATATAGCAATATGTAATATTTATCATATAGATATAATACATACAGAATTTATCGTCAACTATATATAATACAAATATTCTAATAGATTATTAACAGTGGTGTTGAAATCTGACGACAAAGTATTAGAAAGAGTGGTGTGTGATGACAAGACGGAATTTAAATGAAAAATAAGTGTTACCATATTATGTCAAAATAATTAATAAATTTTCAAAACAAATGACGAAATGTGGATGATGTTGCGAAACGAGAGACCGCGGGTTCGATCCCCGCACCGAGACTAATGTTTGTGTGATCCACAAATATTTGTCTCAGGGTCTGGGTGTTTGTGGGACCGAAAAGTCTATTGTATCTTAGTGTGGGGCCAGAACTAAGTATGTGACTGATGGGTGTATTTATTAATTAATAGTTATCTCTGCCTACTAATTGAAGGGTAAACTTGTGGCTATATGTGTTTGAAATAATATTCATTTCGGTTTGAAAGACTTTTTCATTTAAATATCCAAATTGTTATTGTATTATAACTCTTGAACATGTCGTCTGGTTTGAACAGCGCTGTGTCTCTAAGCTTGACCACGTATAGTGTAAATGTATAGGCATGCGTATGCGGCGTGTGGATGTATTCAATCCAAAGCGATTCATCTCCACTGCGCCAATACGCCCGGCTGCGTCTGTGTGAAACTATTCTAATTATATAAGTACTAGCGAAATTTTGCTTAAAGTCAACATCACCTTTATTCAAATAGACTTTTACAAGTGCTTTTGAATCGTCACTATTCCCGCTTCGAAATGTATACATCTTACAACAAAAATCTGTCTTTTCACAACATACGCGAAATTATATCCAAAATGGAACCAAGTCATAGTTTTGGTGGCGCGTTTAATAAGTCATGCCTGACACTCAAAAATTATACTTTTCTTCTCTCTGCTATTTGATGTAATCCTTTAAAAATATGACGATAATTAACACAAAACAGTGTTAGAATAGTTTCACGGAGCCAACGCCCTCATTGTATGTATAAGCCTTTAGATAAACATTCGTCGGATTGTGTATTTGTGTACTGAACGCGTGCGTAATTAGATAGTGCATTTGTGTATGTTGTGTATTATTCGCGAGCGGTGGACTGAAACTACAAGTTGTTGAGAAAATAAATTAATTACTAAATATTATTTGATAATAGCCGTAAAAATGTTGTCCTGTAACTATACTAATTCGAAAAATTACTTGTGAAGATTTTGCAAGCAATATTTTCTTTAACACCTTTTTCTAGGAATCGCAATTAAAGAAGACAAGTGTTAATGAGCCTATAAACACCAAAAAAATTAGCTAACCTAAGTAACCACAAGCAAAGCTCTGGTGACATCCTTGCAATATAGATCTCAACAGATAGAATATACATATAACCTTAAGTTAAGAGTTGCTAAATTGTGCAAGGGTTTCGCAATCAACAAAACTTAAAACACTTATAGAATAATTCTAGTAAGGTTTACAATTCATAACAGTACACTATATTATTTATTTTATTTATTACCACAAGAACACAGCATTTTCTGGAACAAAAAGTACCCTATACATCCTGTATATTTCCCATGTCTAATCTATCTCCACACCAAAAAAATATTCAAATCAGTCTAAAAACGTAACAGACAGATAAGAATTACGTTCGAATTTATATAAGTACGGACTATAGAACAAATATCAATTTCATAAAAACACAGTTGTATGTTTCAGTCCACTTTATATATTGTATTGTATAGCGAACTGTCCTGTCTCGATTTGTTCAAGTTATTTTCTTACTTGTTTAATATCACGAGTATTTGACGACGTCCATGCAAGTCTCAAATGGTTAAGTTTGTTTTTTTTGTACACGAACAATATTGGCATATTCGTATGAAATATGCCATTAGTCATATCGATTACTGTTCTACCAAAGATACTAACGAGTTTTAATATTTTTATACCAAGTTTCTGAAAAATTGGTCAATGTAAGAAATTCACTAATTTGCTAATCTTTGAGTAACATTCAACTCAATACTTCAATTTGTAGGTTATTGTATTAATGGACCGAATTCAAAAGTATTAGTTTTTTTTATTATTATTATTCTGAAATCATGTGTGGTGTTGTTTAGATGCTAAAGTGTTAAGACGTGCCCGCGAGAAGAAGGTAAATTCGCTATTTGATACGGTTTCACCTAAGTTATTAGTTGCTTAACAAAAGATGACAGCAGATTATTTGGTTTCTACATTGACAAGTTTTTGAGAATTTGGGCGTTGAATCTTTAAATATGGCGGCGCACATAAAGAACTTTATCAATAAGTAATATTTCAAACTTTATCCTATTCTGGATTCCAAAGCAAAACAGGACTGGCAGTCCCTATCGCATTTAATATATCAATATTTTAGTAATATAATACTATAAAACCTAGGACAAAATGTTTGAATCCTGCATATAAACAATATGTAATTTTGGACAATTTGTCTGTGTATATATGTTGCGCCGCCATGTGTATCGCTTACACTATTGGACCAATGCGGTGTGAACAAACTGACCGGCCGACGGTATTCTATACTCCGAAGCGAATATGTTAACAATTTAGGTGTGTTTTCACGTCTCAAATATTTTCATTGTGTTTAATGCAACCGTCCTTGCATTTATGTTTGTAATGGCCGAATACTGAAACGCTTCTTAATCTGAGGGCGACTTATATTTAAGTGACTGTTATAATTTAAGCGGTATATACTTAAAAAATGTAATCTAAAAGAACTTTTTGTGACAATGTTGCCATTTATGGAAATTTAAGTGGGCATTAGTTAATCAGAGTCTTAAAACCGATAAATGATGTTTCAGTATACCGCTTAAATTATAACAGCCACTTAAATATAAGTTGCCCTCACATTAAATAGCATTTCAGTATTTGGCCATAAATGAGACATTTTCATTTTATTCTTGGCTATTAAATAATAAAAATAAATAGTTTGTATACGTTGGATAGATATCCCAAGTTTAATACTATGTAAAGATATAAATAGAGATATTAAGGACATGAATGCAATGACAGTTGTGCAAACCTATTTATTATACTTTATATATGATTTATATTGTACGATTACCCGCTGGCTGCAGTGCATACTCTACAAAGTGTTTAATTATGTGGGTTTCTTCAATCCACAATCTTATCAATTGGCGTTGCAGATATGTTACAAACACACATTATAAATTAATAACTGCCTATTTTCTTATTTATTCATCATGCTGACTTTTGGCAAGATATTAGTTAAACCCGAGAGTAATAATAATTAAGAGTTTTAACAATCAAGAACAATATTACATTACTCAATATCACAGTAATACAATATTGAACTAAATTAAGTAAAGAATTAGTCAGTTTATCAACAACTTATATTTGCAGTTCTTGGGTCCTGCTTTACTGCAATTTAATAAAAAAAAGTATATGCTTTTGCCAACATCTCTGTCCATACCAAAAAAACATTCAAATTGGTCAAGTAGTTTTGAATTTAATCCTAAAAATGAACAAATCGTTCCTCTTTATACTATAAAGATGTATTTATACAATAATGTCACTACGCTTCGTGTCACGGTAATGTAACGTCGGCAAAAACAACAGAACCATTCCGTGTGTGAATCCATGACGCCGCTCGACTCTCACTATTGTTAGTACGTTTCCCATTTAATTACCCAGCGCGGGACAATGGTACTATACCGCGTGCTATTGTTAATGTTACTATTGCACCATACGCTGTTCCAACTGTTGGTACCGATATATTAATCAGTAGTGGATTTAGGGAGGTATTTAGTGGGTCAAGCCCCTCGTCATATGGATTCAACCCTGGGTAACTACATCATCATCAGCCCATATACGTCCCACTGCTCGAGCCTCCTCTACCTCTGAGAGGGGTGAGGCCTTAGTCCACTATGTTGGCCTAGTGCAGGTCAACGGACTACACACCTAAAAATTTCCTAAGATTTTTTAGGTATACAGGTTAAACAAATGCTAATATCCGAGCATAATCTACTAATTAATGTGTTAACTTTAGTATTTCTGTTTATTATCTCAGCAAGATCGAAGCTCATGGAAAATCTGTTGCTGTATTTAATAAATACTATTTACAAAATGACTAAGTTTTTAATATGGGCAGAAAATAACGCCATAATTTTTAAGACTGTATTGTTTCTTTTTAATCTTTAACATTTTATTATTGACTATATCGTTGTTTTTTGTTTATATTAAATTAACATAAGTCTGCAATCATATCAGTATTATTGTTTATGCAGGTTATCATTTGACCCTGTAATTCTTTTTTATTAAATATTATAAAAATACATCTTGATAAGAGAAAAACTTGATAACAGAAACCCTCATTACAGGTTCCAGTCCAAACCAAATACCTTAGGCCAGTGGTCGGCAACCTTTTGGCAGGCAAGGGTCGCAATGTGGCAAAATAAACTAAAAGCGGCCCGCACTTGTGATATGTACCCTAGATTCGACGTAATACCTATGTATAATTTGTCATATCTCATAGAAAAAATGAAAATGCTAACTAATGCTAACATTCACGGGCCGCGCGTAGCCGACCGCTGCCCTAGGCCATAAATAAAGTATCGTGCCCAACAGTGGGACTCATAAGCTGATGTAAAATGGTGTACTGTGCAGCTATCACTGTGCCTTTGTAGTGTCTGCAGCAGTGAGGTATCGTACGGCGTTGGTTGAACATCGACGCTGCGATTGTCAAAGCATTTTATTTTCGTCCGTAAGACTATGTGTGATAGGTAAATGTTAATGATTATTATTTATATGAATAATAAACTGAACTATTTGTAATGTGCGCCCTATTTTTTATTTCTTTATCATAATGTCCTCTTATGTATGATAAGCCGCTTAGCTGCACTACTCTAAATTTCGAATTGATGTTTTTAATTTATTATCAAGCACTTTAACCGGAAGGCAACTTCTTGAGCAAACCTGCATACCTTAAATTCCTTCACATCGTATTTCTTAGTAATGTGATAATGCCTGCAATAACACAGTGTGGATAAGACACAACCCCTCTCAACCGTAAAGGCTGAAAAGTCGCATTCTACAATCGTACCTATTTGCAAATAAAGAACCACAGAATGTATGAAACTGACATACATACATATATGGGGCACAATCCCAAACGGTAGACGAATTAGCAACTACCCACATCTTAAGCAAGGGAAAAAAATAAGCATGAAATATTTCATCCTACCCTACAGATACGAATGTCGTTTCACCGTTTTACATTTTACTAAACTATACTAAAAAACGTATGTCTCGCACATTTAAGTCTGTGCCCTACTATCTAGAGGTACCGGGATCGATTCCCGTGTCGAGCAGTGTTATTGGGTTATTCCATTTGGGAATTCTCAATAAAAGCACTGAGTCTGGAAATGTGCCCGTAAAACGGCAATAGGCTCGCCACCTATAAATGGGACTGATACATACTTCAAAAAACATCCACAGGGAAGTGTCACTAGAATAGTGTAGATGAAAAGACGGTTCAATACACAATAAGTCATAAAATAATTTCCATCAGCCTATAAATGTACCTACATTTCATTGCAAGACACTACCCAACTATAGTCTACATATACCGAAGAAATTCATTGTGGAGAACGCTTAGATGTTCAGTGCCCTTTATATGTTTTGTACCGTAAAGTGTGCGGTATAAGTCATCAAGGAAACCATAACTTCTATAAGTGTACCCTTGGGTTCGAACTGCAAATGCGGAAATGGTAGGTATCTCAGAGAACCGCGTTCCTAGTCCTTTAAAAACGTTTGTTTAACCACCTTTTTACTTCATTACTCGTACTTTACCGGTAGGGCGGGAATAATACATTTTTATGCTGTCATTTGTAACTGATAGTAATACCGCATAAGCTTATCGCAAATATTTATCTTTAGTCATTAACAGTGTCCTCGAATTGTTCTCATATTCTAGTACCTCGTATGTAAAGTACGCTCTATAATAAAAATACACACATACCTATACGTAATTAAGCAATTTTAGAATTTTACACAGCTGTCAAATATCAGGGGCGTAGCTACCGCCGTATCTGCCGTATCAATTATACGGGGCCCCTGGCCCACGGGGTCTCCCAACGTGCGTAATCAAAAGTTGGCAATATCCGACATCGTTTATCGCGGGCTGAATTTATTTTCTTTTGTGAGAAATGTTTACCCTTCCTAAGCGCCTCCAAACAAATTTTTATACGGGGCCCCGCCAAGGCACGCTACACTTCTGGCAAATAAGTATGTACTATATCTATTTGTATCTATTGTTCTCTGCGTAAACAAAATGAGGCTTTCGAGTTAAATTTCTTCCGAGGGCAAATTGCGTGAGCGATCGAAATTCGTAGTAAGATGTATGATTGAGTGCGGAATCTATAGGTGTACCCGGTAATCGTAATAGATTATACCTACTCGTATATCCATTTTAACATCGCACCACACGCTACGGGTACCAAGTACTAATAACACTGCTTTTTCAAGTGCAATCCTGGGCAGTAACTGGCTCCAATTGAAATCCCCTATCGTATCGCCATGACATAACCTTCTTTAAATGATTTTTTAAGAATTTTCTTCTTGGTGGGTGGTAAATTATCACGTTCTTTAACGATGAAGGAAAATATCGTAAGAAAATCTGCACACCTAAATATTCTTAGAAATTTCTAAGGTGTTTAGTCCGCATTTAGTTCTTTGTTACTTCATGAGCATATAAGTATATGTCCCACTGCTGGGCACGGGCCTCCTCTACAACTGAGAGGGTTTAGGCCTTAGTCCACCACGCTGGGCTAGTGCGGGTTGGCGGACTACACACCTAAGAAATTCCTATGAACTTTTAGGTGTGCAGGTTTCATCACGATGTTTTCCTTCACCGTTAAAGTAAGTGATAATTCATTGTGGATACATTCGAAACGTCAGAGATGTGTGCCTGGGGTTTGAAACCGTGGCCGCCGAGATTCTCGCCCGCACGCTCAAACCTCGAGACCATCACTACTTAAAATTTCACCTCTTTCCTTTTCTAGTCCCTGGCGCATAAAAGAAAAAAAAAATCTTTCCGTACTTAGGTTTTTGATTTGATTTTACCCTTCGAAGAGGATACTTTGATGCTCCATTACGTGTATATGTATATGTAATGTACGTGATAATTCTTGGTGAATACACACATAACTTCGAAAAGCCAGAGGTGTGTGCCTGGGGTTTGAACCCGCGACCGTCGAGATTCTAAATCTCAAGGCCATGACGATCTTTTTTACAAACTCATGGAAATCTGTGTAACAATCATACATAAGACATTCACGAATTTCCGAGTAAGTACTTTCTGTTTGTTAACCTTATTTTTAACCGTACTTTATTTCGTTACTTTATCTCTAAAAAAAATCCAAAGCATCTTGTCATTCGACATCGACTATAAATAATGATACCAGATTCCGAAAATCCTTAATCTGAAGAATCTAAGAAAACGGCTAATAATAAAGTATTTCTAATCATTTTTTATTATCACAATAAAAATCTTTGAAATAAATCCCTAAGTCTTACCTGGAGTTCATTGAGACCAGTTGCTTTAATTACGGTTGTAAATATACGTTAAAATTAGCATTATTATTACTTATTAGCTTTAAATTTTAACAATGCTCTATTTATTGAATTATCCTTTTTCTGTGTTTTGCGATTTTACGCAGTATTCGCAATCGGAAAATATCTGGCGATGTTTGTAGCAACACTCCCATGCACCCAGACATTCTGGCTCCTGTTACTCCTCCCTCTGTATGGGACGATCGACGTTAGTAGGCCATCCGGATTCATTAAGTTTTTATAGTAAATAAAGGAACAAAGGAATTCATTATATAACGTGCTGTTAAAAACTCTTAAAAAAATATATATTACGCGCTGTTTGGTTTATTAAGAAGAATTAATGTGAATATTGTCTTACGTAACATAAAGAATAATTACAAAGTATTATATACACTTTTGTTATTAGTAAAAAAGTGAGTGACATACAACTTCAGTAGTAGGTAATTAAATCTGTCTGAACCTGTACTGAATATTTAAAATCGAACATTTTCTATTTTCCCATCTGTAAAGAGTGTAACAAGAATAAAAAAGTTAGCCATGTAATTAGGTTCCTAAGCTTGCTCAACTCAGTAGATTGATTGGAGTCTGTAATTGAGAGTTGCAGGGTTCTATTCTCGGGTGAACTTCAAAATTAATTAGATATCTATTTAGGATATTCTTGGTTGCAGCATGAAAACCCTGCGGTTGCGTCAAAATATTATACGAGTATTATGAGTGCCCATATTTTTTTTAGGTATTCTCTAGCTATGATTGACTTTTTTATATTTATGTATTATTTATAGATAAGGTGATAAAAAACGTTTCAAATAAATTAATCCGTTTCTGAACATTAGCAAAACAAAAATAATGTGCATCTAATAATCTAATAAGCAATAAACTTCTTCCCAAAGTTACTTGCACAAGCGCTTAATCCTTATTTGTTAAAGTGTCAGCTTCAGTAACGATCGATAAATCGTTTTTCAACAATCATGCATCTAGACCCAAATCGCGTAGTAACAACAGGTTTTTTTTTTCATGAACAGCAGGAAGATTACGATTAAAATGCGGAGTGAAGTCAAATTGTGTCAGCAATGTTAACGAAAGTTAACACCTACGCGCGATCAGTGTCCGCACAAACAAATTAGCAATAGGTATAGTGCGTATTGATGTATCGTGCGGACGAGTTGTTCAGTACACAGTGCGAGTTCCGAGTCGGAATGTTGTGGGTAGTGTTGTTCGCGGCGCTATGGGGTCAGGCTGCGTACGCCGACCGGCCCCACATCATCCTCTTCCTTGCCGACGACTTGGTGAGTTGTTCTTTATTCAAAAAATTAAAAACAAAACATCACCATAGACTATTTTTATTATTACACATTTATAAGGTTTTTATAGCACCTGTATATTTTAAAGGTTTAAAAAAGGAACAATTAGATTTTTTATTTTTTAAGTGTCTATTGTTTTTTTTTTACATTAAAAATTATCCATCCTAAGGTTGCCTGGAACAAATTGCCTAGAGCCATAAGGCCACCTCTTGTTTTCTTTTTTAATAGATAAGTTTGTTTATAATGTTTTGTAAATACAAGGAAGTTAATAAATAAATAAATAAAAAAACACCCAAGACGTTTTGCTTTAAGTTTCATTCATAAGTATTTTTGTTGACAGACAGTACTTTTTTTCTCTAAATTTGTTTATATATTTCTATTCAATATCACGATACTTTCAAGATTTAGCGTATTAGATGCATCAATAGTTCACTATATAAAAACTAAAACACAACTACGACTAAAAACGAGGATAAAAAAATATGAAAAAGATTTTCAGGACACACTACACAGGAATAAACAACGTTACTGAAGATGCAGGACAATCGATAGATAGATTCTACCAAGATACATTCGTTGCAATTTGCCAATAACGTCATACGATACGAAACTATAGTACACAATTTATCAGTGTACAGAGATACACATATTCACGTTTGAAAAACCGTAGTCACGCGTCGTTGCTTTTTTTATTTAAAAAGTTTTGCTGCCGTTATAATGTCAATTTATTTGCAAATTATATTTGAATAAATAAACTAAACCGAGTAAAAAATTGTCTATCTCAGGAATTAAGAGAAAAGATTTCTTATTCTATCTAATTCTGCAAGCCTAAGCCACGCCACATGTGTGGCATATATGGCGTAGGCTGTGGCTTATAATTAGTGGACCATTAAGACGCTTTTAACGATATCTTATTTGTCTTATTCTAGCTAGTAGTTTTAAAGGTATGGGTGAACAGACAAGCATACCATATAAATATCATAATGATATATATTTTTGGAATGTACAAGTAACGCCCTTTCCAATGATACCAAACACGGCATATTTATCTCAAAATTATTTTTTAACACAGTACTTTATGACCGCTAGAGAGCGCCATATTAGATTCAATGACACGTTACATAGCCTATAACCAGCGGACGATCAAGACGCTTCTAACGATACTACACTTGTCCAGTTCTAGTAAGTAGTTAAGGAGCTATGAGGGAACAGATGAACATACATACATGCATAGCCTGTTAAAGTCATAATCATAACTCTCCGTAGTTGGGTAAAAATACATTGTTTGTACTTTGATAACAGCAAGTGAACCGGATTGCGTGTTGGTAGCTCCATATCGACTTTACCAGGAAACTATTGCAAACCGAGTTACAATTAAAGTAAATAAATTTTACGCGTTGCGCGAAAACGAGACTACAAGTATAAGATGTCTAATATATTTTTCTAAGCTAACTTTTCCTTAACACGACTTTTTAATGTGAGAAAACTTTCGTCTTGCCCATGATGTAAACAAAAATTAATAATAAAAGCCATAAATTATATTTGTATTGTTGGTAGAATACCGACCTCAACCCGAAAACCCATGGTGTAGCAAGAACATATTAAAATATCATAATAAAAATAACGTGATTATTGGCGCGGTTGGCTAGACACCAGCTTGCGAAACGAGAGGCCGCGGGTTCGATCCCCGCACCGAGACAAATGTTTGTGTGATACACAAATATTTTTTCCAGGTCTGGGTGTTTGTGAGACCGAAAAGTCTCTTGTGGTTTCTGATACTCGCGACACAGGACTTGTATCCTAGTGTGGGGTCAGAACTATGTACCTATGTGACTGTTGGGTCTATTATTTATTTAATCTTTTTCTTCTTCTGTGATTAGAACTAAAATCATATTTTTGTTAATGAATTTAAATACTTACTTCAATTAAAGGAAGATTTCTTAGAGATAAATCTTAATGTTGTTTTTAAATTGATTTATCGTGTTTCAACACGATTTTTATTAAGGAAAATATATTGCCCTTGTTTTGTTTGTTTCACTCATGTTTAAACATTCAATTAAGGTCACATAAAAAAGAACTAATATTACTTTACAGCCAAAAAGCCTGCTATAAAATTTTCACATCTGACTTAAATATCACGTTCGTTTCGTAGGGTTGGAACGATGTGGGATTCCACGGTTCCAATGACATCTCGACGCCGAACATCGACGCGCTCGCATACTCCGGACTAATGTTACAACATTACTACGTCACTCCAATATGCACTCCGTCCAGAGCAGCCTTGATGACTGGGAAATATCCCATACATACGGGTAAGACAACAGATCTTAAATACTCAAGATTAAAAATAACAAAGTATGTGAAGATAAAGTATGTGCCGTGCGACCTAGAGGTCCTGGGTGCGATTCCCGGGTCGGGCAAAGTGTTATTGAGTTTTTCCATTAGGAAATTCTCAGCAGCAAGCTTTCAATTTGCTATCGAGAAAGGTCGATAATAATTTCATATATTCTTTCAGTTCGGTATCACTACCATACAGCTCGCGTTTGAAATCCTCATGTAGAGCAATGTTGGTAAAAAGTATCGATAGGGATGCGCGATAAGATACTGCTGTTTTTATAATAGGTCGGAAACACGGACTTCCTCATTATGCAAGCTAGTAGTAAATAAATAGATCTACATTGCTGTAAAAAAAGCAGTGATGGCCTCGAGGTTTAGGCGCGCTGTCGAGAATTTCGGCGGTCGCAGGTTCAAACCCCAGGCACACAGACTTTTCGAAGTTATTTATTTATTTATTTTACTTCAACATATACGGTTACTTAATACCATTTACACATATCGAAGAACTCTAAAACATCTATATACATAATACAATACTCAAATTACAATATACAAATTAAAAATAAAATAAAATATATCACATAAAAACAAACAAAACATAACTATGTGTTATGTGTATATTCACAATGAAATATCACTAGCTTTAACGATGAAGGAAAACATCGTGATCAAACCTGCACATCTAAAAGTTCTTGGGAATTTCTTAGGTGTGTAGTCCGCCAACCCGCACTAGGCCAGCGTGGTGGACTAAGGCCTAAACCCTCTCAGTTGTAGAGGAGGCCCGTGCCCAGCAGTGGGACGTAGGTATATCGGCTGATGATGATGATGACATTGCTGTCAGCTAGAACTGTGCAGAATTGGGGTACCACAGTCCACACTAGCATAAAATACCGACTCGAAACAATTCCATAGTATCAGTGAGATAAAAAATTCCGGAGATAATATTTTATTTTCCTAGATTTTTTTGTTCGCTATACACTGAAAATAATCTAAATACGCTATATGATAAGGTGCATCTGTAAACGATGAACTTATATTAAATTTTGAATGAGTGGTAATTTTTAAGAATATTTTAGTTGTGTAGTCCGCCAACCCGCACTAGGCCAGCGTGGTTGGTTCTCAGTTGTAAAGGAGGCCCAGCAAGGGGACGCATATGGGTAGATGATGATGATGATGATGTAAATAGATCAATTCTTAAACGATAATAATAGAATTGGAAATCTTTTTCTAGTAATTCAAATCGCAATACTAAGTGCATTTGAGGTTGGTTTATAATAAATACAAATAGAAATTCATTATTGCTTTTTCTATGCTCAACCTAAATACAGTTTTCATATTGGAACACTCATTTTAAGTACAATACCTGTGTTAGGAGATACCACCCTTCCTATATTACATAGATATTACTTAGCAATAGCTATAGCTTACAAACTACAATTTAATTTGCATTGGTCGTGGTTTTGTTCGATCATTTTCCCCTCACATTTAAAAAAGTACAATAACAACACACATTTATGTTTAACTTGGGATACACGTTTCTCTATAAGTAATGCTTATAGAATATTTCATAAAAACAGCCTTCTTTTGTTTCTGGCCAAGGTATTAAAGTATTACTAAGCAAACAGCGACTGAGAGCGACGTGTAACGCAATTTTCTTCCCACCAACCGGTTTCAAAAAATATAATTTATGCACATCGCTGTTTTGTGCCGCATTCACATGGCTCAAACAAAAGCCGTGTTACGAAGCGTACGCAATGTGACGCCCATATCAATACGCGTATAACATGTTAATATAAAATATCGTTAGATATGCTGTAAGACAAACAGAGTTGCTGTTGAATTTATATTTGTTTGACAAGACGTACTAGGCCATTGTGACGGACTAAGGCCCCTTCCAATCTAAAGGAGTCCCTTGCGCAACAGTGAGTTGTATTTGGTCTGAAAAAGACAAAATATAGATATAACGGTAGTAAGTACATGTTTTTAGTTTAATGACAATAGTGGAGTAGTGATGGCCCCCAGGTTTAGGCGTGCGGTCGAGATTCTCGGCGGTCGCGGGTTCAAACTTCAAACACTCGCCTCTGACTTTTCATAGCTATGTGTGTATTCACAATGAATTGTAACGTAATTTTACGGTGAAGAAAACATCGTGAGGAAACCTACACACCCAAAAATCTCAAGAATTCCTTAGGTGTATAGTCCGCCAACTCGCACTAGACCAGCGTGGTGGACTAAGGTCTAAATTTCAGTTGTAGAGAAGGCCCGTGCCCAGCAGTAGGACGTATATGGGCTGATGATGAAATGTACGGTTTTTTATATTGTTATACTAGCTGCCCCGGCGAATTTGGTTCCGCCGAACAGCCGATTCTTTAATACTTATATATTTTTTTAGCCTAAATTACTCCTTATTACATGAACATGTGAAAGTCCCGTTAAAATTGATTCAGAGATTAGCCGGAACAAACAGACAGACAATTTTTTTTTAAAAAACGTTATTTTGGTATATGTACCGTGTATACATCCATACGCATTTATTAAAAAGCGGTTATTTCAATATTACAAACAGACATTCCAATTTTATTTATTTAATTATAAAGATTGTACACAAGGATAATACGAGTAAACCTACGCTGCGAGACTCATGTAAAACCCGCTCTGTCATTAGAGATTCTCCCGCGTTACAGGAAAAATAAAAAAAGATTTATGGACCGCTTTTTGTTATTGTTGGTAGAATTTGCGCTCAGAGTAAAAAAAATTGCTTAATAATACGAGCCAAGTAACATTCTTGCGTCACATCGAAACTGGCTACTTCGGAAACTCGCTGGAAATGCATATTTTGTATTCTATACCAGCTCATATATGACCCAATCTTGGGCGACCTCTGCACCTGAGAGAGGTCAGGTCTTAGTCTTCACTCACCCAAAAAATATTGTAAGGAACTGATTTTGATGATTTCTTCACGTTGTTTAGGTTCACCATTACAATACACGTAACATTGAGAAGTTAAATGTGTATACCGGAACTGTCGCCATTTTGTCTTGAACGCGCCTGTAATTTTGAAGCCACAACATAAACTTCAAGGTCAGAGTACTTGACAATTCAGTTTGAATTTAAATGATTCAAATTGGAATGTGAGCGATGGGCAAATGATTAATTTAGATTTCTACATACATTATTATTTATAACATTATATTACAACATCAAATACCAAAGGCTCGTTCAAATCACCGTTAGCTTCCCGGCACGGCTTCCCGCCAATTGATTTAACACCTGTTCGTGACACTAGTTTATTATTTAGCACATCGCGAATTAAACCTTACCGAAATTGCATTAAAGGTCAGATTTGAACAGTACACGAGGTCGAGGGGACATTGATGATGTAACACAAGTCGATGATCTCGTCGACAAATATTAATCTGCATCTTCAAATATTTGTTTGTTTACGCGATGTCTGAGTTTATATGAGCAATTTAAAAGTACTGACTAGACTATATCTAGTAGATATAATTCATGGCAAACATATTAGAATAACGAATATGGCTTAAAATAGCGTATTTTGTTTTTGTGTTTTTTCTTCTTTAAAGGAAGCACATTAGTTCTTAATAAGTTTCTGAAATGAATGTTGAATAATTAGTAATAATAGAATAATTTCCAAAAATAAATAACAATTTGAAAGGATTTTTATTGACAGCCCCGTGGCGCAGTTGGTTAGCCACCAGCTTGTGAAAGGGAGAGGCCGCGAGTTTGATCCCCGCATCGAGACAAATGTTTGTGCGATCCACAAATATTTGTTTCGGGTCTGGGTGATTCTGAGAGCGAAAAGTCTTAGTTTCTGATACCCACGACACAAGGCTTGTATCTTAGTGTGGGGTCAGAATTATGTATGTGACTGTTGGGTGTACTGTATATACGAATAGGGACCGTCCCCCATGTCAGCAAAAATAAGAAAATATCGCTCTTCCCCTCCTATGCTTACGAAAACATCGTTTCTAGTTTCTTTTTTTATACACGAAATCGGGACAAAATTTCGTTGAAAATCCGAAAAAGAAAAATTTAATATTGCTTACGTAATCATCATCCAGACCCCCCATTCCCCAATGTCATCAAAAATAAGCAAAGGTTACCCCCCCCCCCCCCCTCTAGTGCTTACGTAATACTTGAATGGACCCATATACTATATCGTATTTATATTAGTTCGTTTAGTTTAAATTTTATTGTTTTCAGGAATGCAACACGGTGTGATATATGGCGCGGAGCCTAGAGGTTTGCCACTCACCGAAAAAATACTACCTCAATACCTAAAAGACCTGGGATATAAAACTCATCTGGTTGGGAAATGGCATTTGGGAAGCTACAAGAAGGATTATTTGCCGCTGAATCGTGGGTATGAATTATTCGCAAATATGTGGACTAATTAAATTATTAAACCAAAAACACACACACCAGCCACGCACGCAAACACGCAGGCACGCACTTTGTGCTACCAGGTCCGCCGCAAGCGCACGTCCAGGGGGCGGCAAATTGAAAGATTCATAATGTAATTGAAGTCATTGTCATAATATCATCCCACCTTAAGTATAAGAAATGTCATGACATTATGGATACAATAATGTTGTAGGTAACCTCTTTTTTTTAGTTGTAAGGTGTAGGGCGTTATAATCGGGTTTGCACGCGGTCGTTATGGAAGCTAGCGGCGGGCCTGTGTGCTCCTAAAAAAATTCTAATGAATGAAATTGCCAATAAATCGTTGTCTCCGGGGAATCGAAACTAATTTCTCCCAAGAGACCACTACAAAAAAATTTATGAAGCAATTTAAAGCGTGGTTAAACCTAGTTTAAAGCATATGAGCTGGCCCATACTGTGTCGATTGATTGGACATAGGCATGTCGCTACTTGAAACTCTATGAAGACAACAGAGTAACTATTTACAATGTGTAATGTTATCACTTTGCCGCGCCAATATAAACACAATGTTTTGTTTGGATAAACCAGGAACCATGATAGACTACTTTTACGAGACTGTCTTACAATGTAAACAAATTAATTTTAGAAGAGTACTGTGTAATGATGGACAAACAAACACCCTATTAATTGAAAATTATAAAGTAAATTATTGAAATGACATACATACATACATAAACTCACGCCTGTATTCCCCGAAGGGGTAGGCAGAGGTGCATTTCTGCACCCACATTTCGCCACGTATGTATCAGTCCCACGTAATAGGGGGCGAGCCTATTGCCGTTTTTAGGGCACATTTCCAGACTCCGTGCTGTTACCGAGAATTTCCTAATGGAAAAACCCAATAAAACTTTGCCCGACTCGGGAATCGAACCCAGGACCTCTAGATCGCACGGCACATAGTTGTACCGCGAGACCACGAGGCAGTATTGAAATGAGATTATAATATTATGTTTTTCACGCGTTGAAATCTCACACTGTATCTAAATATACTGATAACTTAAGTATAATTAATTTACTCGTCTTACGAGATCGTAGCCAGTGGTCCTAATTCAAAGTAATCACACAGATTTAACGTAAAAGAAAATATCGATGGTTGTAAGTAAACTAGGTATATTGGTAGACTTGCTATCATCCCGCACTAGGTTTATTCCAGTTTAGGATGTGATGAAAAAACATCTTAAATACTAGCTTTTGCCCGCGACTCCGTCCGCGTAGACTACAGGGTTGGGTTCAGAATGAAAATAAGTTGTAGTCTATTTTACTCCACAGAGTCCCATTTATGTCCATATATCAAAAACCGGTCAAATGATTTAGGCGTGAAAGCATAACAAACATATAGTTACATATACATAGTAGCAGTCGTCTACACGTCGTTTCATCATTCTAGCTTCAAAAATGACGAATTTCCACACAAACTTTCACCCTATTTTTATTTTACCACCTTAAAGGTACATTTTTTACAAACTTTTAATGTCATATTTATTTATATCTAATCAACAGCCTAAAAAACAAGTTTCAAGATTCTAGCTTTAAAAATGACAATACTTCCATACAACCTTTCATCCCCCCTTTCAACCCCTTAAAACCCCTTTTCCGGGATAAAAAGTAGCCTATCTCCTTTCTCAGGGTCTAAACTATCTGTGTACTAAATTTCATTTAAATCGGTTCAGTAGTTTTAGCAGGAAAGCGAGACAGACAGACAGAGTTACTTTCGCATTTATAATATTAGTAAGGATAAAAGACTTTAAGATATCGCGGATTCAATAGCCATTGGGACTTGGGTGATCCACTAATATTTGTCTCAGGCCTGCGTGGCTGCATTATATTTCTTTAAGCCGTTAGGTAATTTACTTAAATGCCTGTTTAGCAAATTATATTTTGTTGCAGATTCGATAGTCACATAGGCTTTTGGACAGGGAAAATAGACATGTACGATCACACTTCAATGGAACAAGGCTCCTGGGGAAACGATTTTAGAAGAGGTCGGTTTATTTGCAACTTGTATTAATTTTGACCGTACATTCAGTGCTATCCTGATTATATAAGTTGTGGTATTTAATAAATATACTATTTGCACTCTTTTTTGTTTTGTCTAAAGTTTTTTAATCATATTTTGTAAATTATTGTGTGGTGTACAATAAAATAAATAAAAAATACACCCAATGAAAAACCTAATAAAGTATAATAAATAAATAATGCTGTTGCGTTCGTTGGTAAGAAGATATTCACTTATTCTCAGCATAAAAATAATTCTAAAACCCACGCATTATTAAACAACGAATAACTAAAAAGTAATATTTCTACAAGTCCCAACTGGGTGAAAGATTAACTGAAAAAGAAGTGTTCCATTTCAGGTTTCAAAGTGGCTTACGATCTATTTGGACAATATGCAACTGATGTATACACGACAGAAGCTGTTAAGGTAAATACTCACGTACTTGTAAGCAAGTGTATCCTGTGGTTTAATCATTACCAAATTGTCTAATTCCGTTTTTTTTTCAAATTGCTCTTATTGTCAGTAGTACTTATAAACGAATACAATAAACCCCATGAAACGTTTAATCCAATACAAAAAGTTTATAAATAAACACTTATCATATAGATATTAAAACTATTGCTTACGAAGGTTGGGGTAAAAATTATCGATCGGAGACCACTTATTGGTATACTATCATCAAAAGCGTCGATCAAAGTGTATTGAA
Organism: Hemaris fuciformis; assembly: GCA_907164795.1. Taxonomy (NCBI): domain Eukaryota; kingdom Metazoa; phylum Arthropoda; class Insecta; order Lepidoptera; family Sphingidae; genus Hemaris; species Hemaris fuciformis. Next base: position 15,234,227 of record OU015438.1, on the reverse strand, counting down.
GACATAACCAAGATCGCAAAAAGTTGTTAAATGCCGGTCTTGTGCCCTAGATGTCTTTCTAAACTAAATTAACTGAACTCAGCCAAGAGACCCTCTGGAATGTTCTGCAGGTAATCCAAAACCACAACATCAGCGACCCTTTGTTCTTGATGGTGGCACATTCAGCAGTACACAGTGGCAATCCATATGAACCAATTCGTGCCCCTGAAGCTGAGATCGAAAAATTCAATCACATCGCCGATCCTAAGAGACGGAAATTTGCCGGTAAGTAATTTGGAAACGGTGTCTTAAATACGAGAATAAATGCAGAAACATTAACAAAACATATTTTAGATACCAAGTCAGAAGCTCACTGGGTGGGAAGTGATCACAGCTGCTTATAAATGCCAAGTTAATTTACAATACTATAAGAAAAATTTAAAAATAAATAAATTTGGAGCTGCAAATGATATAAAGTTCATTCAGCTTAACAATATTTACGAGTGTCTGTGAAACACAGAAAAAGAAAAAAAGAAAAACTATATTGCGAAAAACAATGCGCTTGCAAAAGAAATTGACGAAAAGACTGCAAAAAATATGAGAAGTCAGTATTTTTATCAACCAAAAAAAGTTATTCATCTTTTCGAATGGAGCTCTCGTATTCTATTCAGTAGCAACTATTTATTACAAAAACTCGAAAAGCGTTTATTGCTTTGAAATTCGGCTTACACGTACCTACACTATCAATATTCCGTTGCAAGAGAATTGTCGGCAAAGTAGTAAATGAGAGTTGCACACTTTAATTAATATGGAGTTTTTTTTTACATGCTTTCGATACTGTTATCTTCGAGATGAGATTCTCTGTGTCTTGGGCCTTTAAACTGTAAATCTATCTCACTATATTCTTCAAATTGGCGTTTGTTTTAAATTATATTTAATCGATGCTCTTGAAGATGTTATCTCAAAGTCTAAAGCTTTTAAATATATATTTAAAAAAAAATTGTGTACCTACATACATTATCTTGTACCTATACCTATCTTAATAACAACCTTTTATTTACTTTTGCTTAAAAATCATATTTTAAATACCACACATTAGCATATGCATTAAGAATTTTTGTCTATTTTTAGCTGTGCTCTCGAAGATGGATGAGTCTGTGGGCAAAGTTATTAACGCTTTGAGCACTCGAGGACTTCTAAAAAATTCCATTGTGATATTTAGTACTGATAACGGAGGTCCAGCGGCTGGATTCAATGATAATGCAGCATCAAACTATCCTCTTCGAGGGGTAAGTAAAGATAATAATATCAAGAATCTAAGTACGGGCTACGGCAAGATTTAATTTTTTACTTTTACGCGCCATGGAATAGAGAAGGAAAGAGGTGAAATATTAAGTAGTGAGGGATGTATATGGGCTTATGATAAAGAAATATACCTCTTTCATTGATTGGTACAATACATTGGTACAATTGTTTTCTAGGTAACTAACTTTAATAATAACTTTTATAGTTGTTTATCTATCTTGTTTCCGTCTGAATCCACAACCAAAGTGATAATATCAGCACTGACTATAAGACCCAGTATGATATCTTTTCTCAGGAAATATAAAAAATAAAGTTGTAACTAAACGCAAAGAAAAAAAGTAATTAATAAATAAATCCACAGGTAAAAAACACTTTATGGGAAGGCGGCGTAAGAGGGGCGGGAGTATTATGGAGTCCCTTACTTGAGAAGAAGTCCCGTGTAGCAGTTCAGAGGATGCACATTGTTGATTGGTTACCCACATTATATAAAGCTGCAGGAGGTGACCTCAGGTACATTGCCTTGTTATATATAAATACACCCAACAGTTACATACATAGGTCTGACCCCACAATAAGATACAAGTCTTGTGTCGTGGGTATCAGAAACTACGAGAGACTTTTCGGTCTCACAAACACTCAGACCCGAAACAAATACTTGTGGATCACACAAACATTTGTCTCGGTGCGGGGATCGAACCCGCGGCCTCTCGTTTCGCAAGCTGGTATCTAGCCAACTGCGCCACGGGGCTGTCAAAATATATGTTAAGAAATAAAATTACCCCTATTTTTATTAACACTTGTTTTGCGCTGATGTGTCCTTATAGGTCGTATGGGTATGTGTACTTTAGGGTAACTAATAATGGTTTCTCCAATTATAACCAATCTCATGACACAATTTTTGCTTTAATAAAATTTATAAGCTCTTACAGAAAATTCACTACCAGGATTACCATTAAATTTGCAGAGAATTTAATTATTATTTCTCGAAACTCTCATCCTTTCTTTAATAGATCTACTTTTAATTATCGCAAAGTGAAATAATGTGCTTTGGGATAAAATACTTTTTACCAAATTTCTTTGACCTACGTCAACCCCAGTTAAAAAAAACCTTTTTAGCGCGTTCCAGAACATAGACGGCCTGGATCAGTGGGAGGCGTTGTCGAAGGACGAAAAATCTCCAAGAACTAGTATTGTTCACAACATCGACGACTTGCATGCAATTGCTTCTATAACCGTTGACCAGTGGAAGATACACAAAGGTATATAATTATATTCAAATTAAGTTTATTCGATTTAATTCTTAGATTTTCTTGGAAAAAGATTTACATATACAGGGTGTATTCAGACCGTGATCGGATACTAAGGCAGGTAATAGCTAAGGTGATTACAAACCCCCTGGCGTTAAACAAAATTCTGACAAAAAATAAAAAAAAATACTTTTTCCATACAACCCTCGGTATTTAATGTACGCGGTTTGTATGGAAAACGTCAAAATTTTTATTTTTTGTCAGAATTTTGTTTAACGCCAGGGGGTTTGTAATCACCTTAGCTATTACCTGCCTTAGTTTCCGATCACGGTCTGAATACACCCTGTATAGTAATCCCCTTACTGGCTATGAGGGAAGAGGATGGAAAATCAACCTAAGATCTGCTTTGCAGGAACAACATACAATGGAGTTTGGGACTCGTGGTATGGACCAGACGGCCGCCATGGTTCCTACAACGTGAGCCACGTGTGTGGCGACTACGCGGGGAGAGCAGTACAAAAACTTGGCCTCATGCCGGATTTAGATAAAATTATTGAGCTCAGGTATACATAAACAATATAGAGTATTTAAAGTGCCTGTTGTAGCAGTGATGGCCTCGAGGTTTAGGCGCGCGGTCGAGAATTTCGACGGTCGCAGGTTCAAACCCCAGGCGCACACGTCTGACTTTTCGAAGTTATGTGTGTATTCACAATAAATTATCACTTGCTTTAACGGTGAAGGAAAACATAGTGATAAAACCCGCACACCTAAAAAGTTCTTAGGAATTTCTTAGATGTGTAGTCCGCCAACCCGCACTAGGCCAGCGTGGTGGACTAAGGCCTAAACCCTCTCAGTTGTAGAGGAGGCCCGTGCCCAGCAGTGGGACGTATTTGGGCTGATGATGATAATGATGAAGTCCCTGTTTAATATTTAAAAAAACTTTTATTAACATTAAATTTTCAGGAGCACAGCAACTATAACTTGTAATAGCACCATCCAGGCGATATCTTGCAAGCCGCTACAAGCACCGTGCTTGTTTAATATAGAAGAGGACCCATGTGAATGGAGAAACTTAGCGGATCAGTAAGATATTTTAGATGTTACTCGATATAATATTAAGAAAGCAAAAAAATCTACAGTAATACATCACTCAAGAAATAATTTCTAGATCCGAAGTTCTTAATATTTCGAAACAACAACAATTTATAGATCAGAGCAATATAATGAAAAGGAAAAGACATGAAGCTCTGGATTTAAATAACACTAACTTGATCTTTTGATTGTTGCAATACTACAACTAGAATTGTTTCAATTCGTCGTTAATTTTGGAAACATATTATTAGCTATAACTAATGTTTTTTTTCTATTCAGGGAACCAGAAATTCTCCAAAGACTGTTAGACGAACTGTCCAGAGTGAACAAAACAGCTGTGCCTCAGAACAGCAAACCGATAGACCCTAAAGGAAATCCCAAGAATTGGAACAGAGTGTACACTAACTTTGGCGATTATAACACACAATATCCATCTTCTGTTTGCTTATAATTATGTGATTTATGAAATTGAAGGCTTCTATTAATGGCTTGTAGCGCTCAGGTCAAATTGGTATAAATTTAATAGATCAGTATAACTTTTTAAGATGTCAACAAATGGTTTGATGCTAACGCCACAGCCTAATGAAGTTACTGTCAAAATCATCTGCAAGCTTAGAAATATTGATAATGAACTAAATAACGGTTAAAATGTAGATATAATTAGTATATATGTACAAGCTAGCTAGCTTGCTTGTTACGAGTATATAGAAAGAATTTTTTGAGTAGTATTGTTAAGTATGTAAGATTCTTCATGACACTTTTTCTTCATGGTTTATAAAGAACGAAAGAATGGAGATCAAATTAAAACTCAATTGAAACAAAACATATATAATGAAAAGTAGATAGATGGTAGCAGTAGGTATATAGAATGGAAACAGAATCAACCAGTTGGCTCACAGACTGGTAATAAATTATCTCGCTACATATGACAATGCTAGTCATTATGTATTTTTTTGCTTCATAACTGATTTTATTTAAAAAGCAATGGATGCATTTTTAAATTAATATATTATAGTAACTAAAAAGAGAAACAAAATAAAGAATATTGAAAAATACAAAAAAAGTATTGATATGGTCACAAAAATCAACTGTGACATCACTTTTAATGAATGACCTGAAGGTCAAATCGAATCAGATCATAAAAATAAGAAACAATAAGCTTTTTACGTTTGTTTTTCATATATCATATGTCGACCAATGCCAATATAGCAAATTTAATGTAAGCAAGAGCGAAATAAAAATTATTTGTTTGAAGTCTTGGCTCTCTTAGTTCTGACTCCTCTCTTGGACCTATCTGAAATCTTCCTTTTTCCTGGTCTGCCGATATTCTCCATGTCCTGCACCGGATTGTGACTTCCACTCAACGGCATTTCTTCGTCATTACCCTGGTTAGTTAAAATCGCTTCCCTATATTCTTTTAGTGTGGAATCTTCTGGAGCTCTTGGTACCTCAGGCTGTACGACCCGACCGAGAGTCGATGCGTTTTGAAGACTTACCTATTAACGTACAATCGATTCGTTATGGCCGTAATTGGGATGTGGGAAATCTCGAAATTTATCGTTGTTGGAATCAGTAAATTTATTTATTTTTTTATTTTATTTTACTAGGCAAATAAGCATCATATGAAAATAATAATGTATGTACATATTTACACGACACGATATAAATTGCACGACCTCACTTCTTTTCCTTGTCTGCTTGAAGTGAAATGCCCTATATGAGAATCCCATAATACATATTAATGTATATAAAACATATTAATGTTTAATACTAGCTTTGGATGTATCTTAACAACGTTGGTTTTGTGTATGCTTGAATCATTTAGTCACTTAGTAAATCATTAGAAGGCTTCAGAGAATTAAGCTCTTCAATAACGTTATTTCTACTGATACGTATATGAATGAAGATAAAGAGCAACTAAAAACAAAAGATTTAGGAACTAACAAAATTTGCATTTAACATTCAGTAATGTATTGAAATTACCAAGACTAAGAAGATGAATAGGAAATATTATAAGTAGAATGCTTAAAAGCAGCTAGCTACCTTCTCTAAAGGACTGAGAACGTCCCCAACTGGGTCCGACTGGCTGGGCTGGGACAGAGTCTCGGCAAGCAGACGGTCTATTATGTCCTGTTCTTCGGTTTGGAAGAACTTAGCCATAACTTGCTCCAATTGTTTGTGGATTATTTGGTGAGATGAAGCTTGACTGTGGAAATAGAACACAAGATTTGGCTATTTCTAATAGAGTACCTACGATAAATGCAATTAAAAAGATTAATGTAAAGTCAAAAGACACGTTCTACGAAGAGAAGTACTTACTGATGAATTTTTCAAATACTCAATATTTTAATATAAAATAATGTTATCAACGAACGTCTGCAGTACAATGGAAATAAATTTAATAAGGCATCTGTTTTTTTGCTCCAAGAGTATGCAAAATCTAATAAAATAAATATTGTTTTTTATTACTATTCTATTTACCAAACCTAATACAACCCACATCACTTCTAACCAAGCACTTAGACCAAGTCTGAAGTAAATACTATAGGATCAATGACTCACTCGCTGGCAGGGTCCAGTTCTATGATCCCGTGGGAGTGCAGCAGCTTCATGAGCTTGGTGGCGTTGACGTGCGACATGCTGAACTTGTGCACCAGCTGCGAGCTGCACAACCATTGTTCTTGCGAACACCAGTCCAGCGTGCGACGGAATATGCACAGGCACTGAAATACCTCCAACTATCATATCAATAATTCCATACAGTGAAGGTTCTTCCATTGAAGCCCAAAAGCGTTACACGTTAATTCTGTAATCTCTAGTTTATAATCGTTTATTGTGGGTCAGGATATTCTCATTTATATGTCAAATTGCTTTTGTTAAATAGAGATTTAAAGCTTAAAGATTATTTTCGGACCTCGATCTCATCTTATATAGGTATAATTAGAAATATAAGTCTATATAGAACGCTTACGCTTTCTCATCAGCTACCGCATCTACCCAGTACAAGATCTACCAATATAATTTATTGGAATAGAATGAAGTTCATCATCATAATCAGCCCTTATACATCCCACTGCTGGGCACTGGTTTAGGCCTTATTCAACCACGCTGGTCTACTGGCTGATGATGGACTACACATGTAAGGAATTACTATAAGATAAGAACTTTTAGATATGCAGGATTCCTCACGATATTTTAATGAAAGTTAAAAAAGTTATCAAGTGGCTAATCAAGCAAAAGTATACAAATCGAGTATTGGTTTGATAAAATGGATTGAATTGGATGAACCGCCTTTCGTGTTCTTTAAAGAATAGTAAATAAAAACACTTTTTATTCGCGAAAACATCTTAATAAATATAGATATATGCCATGCAAATATTAGATTTAAAGATACAGCACTTAGCAATAAATTTTCGTTCTGATTAAGACACATTCAATTAAGTTTTGAAATAATGAAATATTATAAAGCAGAATTATATACCTCCCTCTTGTTGGGCGTGAGATCGTCCAGCCGCGGGTCTGTGGGCGCAATGTCAGGATGTTGCGCGCGACAATCAACGCACGTGTGCTGCACTTTGTCAACATTTTGTCGCCGCACGCCGTAGCATGACGCGTGTTGCAAGCGACCACAGTGACTGTACGAAACATTTTCTATCTGATCGATGATTTATATTTTTTTATTTACAAAAGCCTTGATTTCTACGGCTCCAAAATAAAGTCGAAAAGTACAAAACAAGAAAATTTACAAAAATTCCTTACTACCAACCCTATTCGTCACACAATATAAAAATAGATAACATATTCATTAAAATTTATTCAATAGATATATTAAAAAGGCAAGTGTGGCGGAATTCTACCCTATCTAAAGTATATTCATACAATCATCGAGGCGCAGTTAGGAGAGCTTCGTAAAACGAGTGACCGCAGATTGTTTTTCACTATTACTTTATTCGTTCTGAGTTTACATACATTTAACCTCACGTCTTTATTCCCCGAATGAGTAGACAGAAGTGTATTTTTGCACCCACATTTGGCCAATTCTGTTTTTGTCTCACGTAATAGGGTGCGAGCTTATTGCCGTTTTTCGGGCACGTTTACAGACACCGTGCTGCTACTGAGAATTTCCTAATGGAAAACCCAAATAACACTTTGTCCGACCCAGGTATCGAAGACTTCTAGATACGGCTCATACTTGTATCGCGAGACCACGAAAAATTTTGAATTTTTGAAACGAAATTCTAGTGGTTGCTAAAATTTACGTAAGATGGGGTCTGAACTTTGTATATGACTGTTGGGTGTATTATTTATATAATTTTATTTACTAATTCAACAGAGACGTGTAAAAAATAAAGCGCTCACATGCAAGTCAACAGCAATTTCTCATCGTCGACGTCATTTCTGTTGCAAGGACAATGTACTTGTCCCGATACTTCAACGTCGGAAGTACTGCGTTGATCCGACTCGTGCACATCTACATACATACATTCACGCCTTTATACCCGAAATGGTAAGTATAGTAATATTTACACCACCATTATGCTTGTAGGTGCCGAGTCTGTTATCATACACATTATTCTACGTTATAGATTTTTATGATTACACAATGTAAATGTAAGTAATGCGCCTGTTGCGATGGATGTGTGGTATAACACGGATTGACAGAGTGAGGAGTAAATACATTAGAGATTTGTAAGTGGCTCCTGTGATAAATAAGCTGAAAGGAAACCGTCTGTCGTGGTATACACATGTAATGAGAAGGAATGAAGCATATGTAGTTAAAAAAGTAATGAGGATGAAAGTTGAAAGATGGACAAGCAGAGGAAGGTCAAAGAAGAAATGGATGGAGTGCGTGGGGGAATTTATGAAAAAAGGGGGTCAATGAAGACATGACGGCTGAAAGGGATGTTTGGAAGGATAAAACATACTGCGCCGACCCCAAATAACATTGGGAACAGGGCAAGAAGATGTTGATGACAATGTAATATTGAAACAAAACTAATATGCGGTTATTATCGCCGTTTCCTTTTAACATTCATGTTCGCGACCCGTACGGAAAAGCTAGTATTCCACAAAGTTAGTATTACGATGACTACCCTGACCTCAAAATTACACAGTCGAGCCAAAAAAAGCCCAAACACAGTATCAATTTTAATCTGGAAGATACGAATATTCTTAACCAAATTTAGTTAGTATTGCTACGTGGTGAATTAGGTAACAGTTTTTTTCCCCCATAATGAGTTAATCATACAAGCAAGGTAATTGTGAATTTTATTTTTAGTACTTATAAACGGCAATGTTATGCAAAGCCAAATTTTTACTTACTGAAATCTTCTCCCTCATCTTGGGTCATCGCTGGCGGGTTTTGGGAAGGCTGGAAAATAATTATTTACCTTTAAATCATAAATATTATATATTGATTGAAGTCGTGATGGCCTCGAGGTTAACCATGCGGTCGAGAATCTCGACGGTCGCGGGTTCAAACCCCAGGCACACACCTCTGACTTTTCGAAGTTATGTGTGTATTCGCAAAGAATTATCACGTACTTTAACGGTGAAGGAAAACATCGTGATGAAACCTGCACACCTAAAAGTTCTCAGGAATTTCTTAGGTGTGTAGTCCGCCAACCCGCACTAGGCCAACGTGGTGGACTAAGGCCTAAACCCTCTCAGTTGTAGAGGAGGCCCGTGCCCAGCAGTGGGACGTATATGGGCTGATGATGATGATGATGATGATATATTGATTTAGCTTAGACTTTTTGTCTTTGTTTTTAACTTTTTCTTTCCCATAGAATCATGACTTGATCCCAAACTATCTAAATTCCAAACAAGTTTACAACATACTCAGCATCAAAAGCTGAATCATTTTCATGAATACCTAATTAGGCCGAGCCAAATTGATAATTCTATAAAACTTAATTTGATAATTCTATAAAGCTTAATTAATAAAACAATTGAACCGCGTGCCCTTTTTCCTAATTGACTGTAGTTTTTTTTGGCCCTATCACACCACACACCCTTCGCTGTAACTCCTGTGCTCCAGGATCAACAACACGCACAGTATTAACGCCGAGCAAGTTTCACTCAGCGAATCTAAGGGAACCTAATTTGTCATGATCCCGCAACGAAGATAATCAGAAAGAAGATATAAAGGAGTCGGAAACAAAGAGTTGTCCACTTCCCTCCACAGCAGAGTGGGAGAAAAAATATTGAAATATGAAGTATCACCCTCACATAAAAAATACAATTGGTGAAACTAAACTCAATTAACGCACCACGGGTAAATAACTACCTATATGATATTTAATGAACAATGACGGCAAAAACGCTGAAAAACACGGAAATTCTTCTTAAAGTCAAAGTCAAATACCTACTCTTTACTCAAATAGAATTCTACAAGTTCTTTTGAATCGTTAATTTTAATTAGAGATTGCAAATAGAGATTGCAAACCGGGCCCGGCCGGGCCCGGTGCCCTTTTACGCACCCACCGGGCCCGGTCACCGGACCCGGTAAGTTAATCGCGGCGCAGGAGCGCCTACTCGTAGTAGTTACTGTTGTAAAATACTCGTATCGATTATTCGTTCATACTGAAAAATAATTGTTACTTTTTGTTATGTCATATTATACTTATGAAACCTACGTAACGTAACCAATTTTACGTTACATTTTGTTAGTTAAGACTAAATAAGTTTGGTTGTTTACAGTACAGCCTAGCCAATAAGATTTCGCTATTTGCTCAATTAGTAATTATAATAAAACTTACTAGTGTATTTGTGTGTTACTAGTGTGTTTTTATAAGTTTAAGAAAAAACAATACTTTACTTTAAGCAAATAAGAATTTGTTTTGTTTATACCAAAGTTACCATTGAACTTTATTTATCGATATAATTTAAGTTGTTATGTTGTTATGACACGTTTAGTACTTACTTTAAGCTGCGTTATTAGTTTCTTATTATATAAGACCTGCTTGTTTAAACTTATAAAAATGAATAATTACTAATACTAATGTTACTTTACCGTCCATAAGTCAAAGTAATAATTGTTTTAAGACTTGAATGAGACTGATTATTGTGATAATTGTTCATAAGCCAGTTTGAAATGAATATCAACCTTGAATCTCAACATTGAACCTTGAGTTTTTCCATTTATTATATAGATTTTTTTCATAAAATACTTTAACGGGTTCATCGCTAACACAACCCGGCCGGGCCCGTCGGACCCGGCCGGGTTGGGAAACATACCGGGTTGCAATTTCTAATTGCAAACCGGGCCCGGCCCGGATACCGGACCCGGTAAGAAAATCTCGGCGCAGGAGCGCCTACTCGTAGTAGTTACTGTTGTAAAATACTCGTATCGATCATTCTTGCAGACTGAAAAATAATTGTTACTTTTTGTTTTGTTAAATTATACTTATTAATCCCACGTAACGTAATCAATTTTACATTACATTTTGTTAGTTAAGACTAAACAAGTTTGGTTGTTTACAGTTACAGTACAGCCTAGCCAATAAGATTTCGCTATTTGCTCAATTAGTAATAATAACACTCTCTAGTCTTAATAGCTAAAGTTAAGGAAAAACATAATACTTTTCTTTTAGCAAATAAGAATTTGTTTTGTTTATACCAAAGTTACCAAACTTTACTTATCTATCTAATTTAAGTTGTTATGACACGTTTAGTACTTTCAGCTGCGTTATTAGTTTCTTATTATAATACTACGTTTATATACACATATACACTATAATGAGTAAATAGAATGACCTGCTTGTTTAAACTTAAAAAAAATAATTTACTAATACTAATGTTACTTTTCCGTCCATAAGTCAAAGTAATCATTTTTTGAGACTTGAGTGACTGATTATTCTGATAATTCTTCATAAGCCAGTTTGAAATGGATATCAACCTTGAATCATTGTTATTTTCCATTTATAACTAAGAATTTTTTATAAAATACTTTAAAGGTTTCATCGCTAACACAACCCGGCCGGGTTGGCGACGGATACAACCGGGCCCGGCCGGGTTGGGAAACATACCGGGTTGCAATCTCTAATTTTAATCTCTTTTACACTAAACTACTACTGCGATAACGGACCGTGTTATCGCTGTGGAGAAGAAACGGTAAGTAACTCATTCAGCAACTCGAAATGTCGTATGTTTTTTTGGTATCGTATGTTTGTCATTATTTCCATTTTATATTCACAATTAAGTCTGTACAACTGTATAATTAAGCCAAAAATTAAAAACGTAACAAAACTTGTAGCACCAGAAACTGCAATTTTTTATTTCCTGCAAAGGGAGTGTTACACAAAATTGCACAAGACTTACATTAGCATCGTGACTGGATCCCATGGGTTCTTTGCAGTATGTGCGAGTGACGAGCTTGTGGTACGGAGTCTCCACCCAGCCCAGCTTCACCGCTTCGGCTATAGTGCCTTCTATGTGATCCTCCACTTCAGGAACCGAAAGGAACCCTGGCGCTTGGTACCCTTCTGGGGCGTCTGAACCAATTTTAAGAATAAAGAGAGCAGTACTTCCATAGAAGCCCAAAAGCGTTACACGTTAATTGTGTAATGTCTAGTTTACAATTGTTTATTGTGGGGTCAGGATATTCTCATTATATCTCTATTGAATTGCTATTAATAAATAAAAATTTAAAGCTTTAAGATTATTATTCGCTATTTTGTAAGGCAAGCTGGGCTTTTGGGCTTCTAAGCAAATACCGCCACTGAAAGAGAGCACATGGAAAAGAGCAACACTAGAGTTTTTGCCCGTTCTTCTCTACTGATGACTGCTTTCTGAACAGGGTGGTGAACTACATTACTACTACGAGTACATAATGACTGAATCTAAGTAATGTATTTTATAGATACGAATTTGTTAGGTGTGTTGTCCGTCAACCCGCACTAGGCCAGCGTGGTGGACTAAAACCTAAACCCTCTTAGTTGTAGAAGATGCCCGTGGAGAGTACATGGAGTGATGATGATGATGAATTATTCACTTACCATCATTATAATACAGCCTCAAACTGACATCATAGGATGACGGCAGCTCATTCTGACAAGTCTGCATGATGACCACACAGGATCTGATAAGGTGGATAGTCCTATCCCTGACGTTATCGAACGAATACCTAGAGGAACGCTTAACGCTATCCCGGTTTTTGGAGTGCACGTCCATTGTCACCCCGTCAGTGTTGTAGGAAAACTCAAAGACGTGATACTCAATGAGATTGTCCAGCTTACATTCCCCATCGTAGAAGCAGAGCGCTAGTTGGTGCAGCTAAAATAAATACACCTACATTGTCACAAAGACCGTTTGTTACATAAATAACTTTTGAATCAACAGAAAATTATGTTTTTACAATGGATAATAACTAATATATTTAATTGTCTTTAAAATTAATAACTTGTTCTGTTATTTTCGTTTCATTAGACGTTCTGTTTCAAATGGAATATTGCTTCTTTTAAATTTTTTTTTTTCCTAAAACATCGATTTACGCGGCGATGATTGATTTTCCATGCGGCTTCTGATAATTTCTTGGGAAATTACTTGCCTCTCCAATGGAATATTTATCTTACGGAAAAATCAATAGCACTTCGCCTGACCCGGGAGTCGAACTCGAGACATAGCGATCGCACGGGGCCGCCAGGAAGAGACATTGGAAACTAAGAATAGATACTTAAAGTTTTATACATAAAAAGCTGATTTTAATAAAAAAAAATGCACATTCCCGTACCGAGATGAAAATATGAAATATGATAAAATCAAAACCTACATATTTTTTGTCAAATGCCTCAAATGCCTGCGTCAAAGCAGTACTGACAAACTGAGCCAATTCATCTTTGCATTTCTTCTTCAGTATTCTGAGACGAATGCCTCCAAAACTCTCCACAGTGTAACTGTCTTCGGGAAACACATTCTTCAAGTATGTTATCGTACTAACTGCTATTACAGTCAATTGTTTCATAAACGTAACCGAACTTGTATACGTCTCAGTTACAGTACGTGGGAATAATTTTATCCATTCACCCACCGCCTAATAAATAAAAAGAACACATAAAAATAAAAGCAAAATATAATCTTGATCTCTTCCAGAAATTTCGCAAATGATAATATGCATACCCACTCAAAGAAATTAATAATGGTCAATTAATCTCAGAATAGTATCAATTGGATGTTGCTTAATAACGTAAAAAATTAAAGTGCAAGCAATTTTATGACCCTTGATACATCTTATATCAGGTATATAGGTCAGGTGTGTTAAAAAGCATTAATTCATAAGAAAATTAAAACTAATACGTACTTGAGAAGTAATTGTAGCAGTAGCAGACATATTTCAATATATTATCGGAAATAAACAAATAAAACTAGACAATATTCAAGATAGGTGGCAATTATGAATAAGGAAATTGGTAGTAGGTACTCTATTAAATGTTCCCGCCATTCCATGTTTTTGTCATAGACAATAAACAATAATATTTTTTGTTCTTTGTTCCGCAAGGAACCGGCTAAGGTCAAAGACCATGCAGCCAAGTCTTCAGTAATTTAATTTCATTAGTGTAAATTATGAATGATGATGATGATGATGAATGATGAAAAAAAAGGGCGGGAAATTCCCAAACTGAAAGGCGCGCCCCCCGCCACCCCACATACAACCCTTAATCCCTTCATTACAATAGTGAACAGAATAGAATCAAGCTCCACTCGTCGATATTGCACATAGCGCATCCAATTCACCACTCGCCTCCCCCCTCCCCATCCCACCGCATCGGTGGGACCGTCCCACTTGGATCAGGAAGCCTCCTGAGCCCCTCCTTCCTCTCGCCAACAATCACCAAAAAAGACTCACCAGATACAGCGAGACAGGGAAGAAAAAAGGGAAAACTAAATCAAACACACCACACACAACATCGACAAGCAACACTTAATCCCCTGTTCACCATTATCAAGAAAAAAATAAAAATTATATGTAAGAAAAACAAAAAACGCCCCCCCCCCAGGCCCCAATCCGAACACTTCCCGCCCTTTTTTTTCAACAATAATCTTCAACATAAATAAAATTAAAAAAGAATGAGCTAAATAAAGACCTACGTTAAACATAAATAAATAAAATCTTATCAAGATATTTTTCAATTTTCCAAAATTGTAAAAAAGGTTAGCTGCGGCCCTATGTCTGAAAAAAAATTTAACTTCATTGTTCTTTTTTTAATTCCCTAACAAATGACGAACTGACATTTTATGTGACAAACTGGAAATTTTGAATAGTTTTAGTGAAAAGTTCTGAAGAAATTTTAATAAAGACAAATCAAAATGTTATGTCCTGAAGGCTCCCAGTTGGAAACCGAAAATGCTCCCAAGGAAGATGAAGAGACGTGTAAAAAGAAAAGTAAAAAGATACCTTCCGAAGGCACTAGCAGTTTGGAGCTAAACTCATTCAAAAGTCCCAAAACATGGAAAAAGTCCATATCGAATTTCTTCCGCAATCAACTTCGATCAACGAAGTCTAATGATGTACGGATACAACTGCTATTTATAATTTGATTTTTTATGCCGTAATATTCAAATCACATTTAAATTCTAGGGAGATCGTCCTTCAGGAAGCAAAGATCATCTTGAAGATAAGGAGATGAGTCCTGAACAAAAATGGCAAAGCTTGGGCAAAATTTTCCGACGTCAGAGTTTTGCTGAACAATGGAATAAACCTGCAACTCAACAAGGGGAATGTTCATCTCAAAACAAACGACTTGCGGTGCGGAAAGTGCTTTCTAGTTATTTTGGTAAAAATCCCAAGTCTTCGTGTGTATCAAATGAAAAATAAATATTTGTGTAATAAGTTTTAAAAATTTGTTTGAATTTTGAAAGTTTTTAATTCTGCAACAATCGTGTTAACAACTTTCTAAAAGTACCTAACTGGTAAAAAAAATATAAACTAAAGCTTTAAAATTAAGGTCGTAAGAATTTTAGTAAATTAGTTTGTATTCATGCTTAAAAACTCTACATTGAATACATTTTTGCTTGAAATAGAATAAAATTATGTCGTTCGGAAACGCGTTGACATAACTCTGACAAGACGTCTAGAACACAAAAAATCACTAGACTGACATTTCCACAGGCAATTCGCGAACCGAATTAATTTTTCAGCTTTTTGTGCTAAAGATTTTTTTATTTTAACCGTTTATTTCGTTTACCGTCACATTTATTACGTTAGTATTTAGTTTCAAACATTGCATTCGGTTATTAGTTTATGTGTACATGTGTATTGAGTGCATACGCCCTTGAAAATCTTGTGTAAAAAAAGTCTAAAGTCAGCATAGCAACAACAGAGTGGTCCGTATAACACCTATTTTGAGGGATACTTCTTAGTTGGAACCACACGGGTGCCTTTATGAGGTGAGTAGAACGCTTTTTTAAAGTAATAAGGTACAATATGTTTGGCGAGCGTCGCGGCTTCGGTTCACAGTCGCACCTTTGTGTTCCATTCTCGAACATATAGCTAACTATATATGTTGCCATAACTCTCAATAGTAGTTTCATACGACTACATTCGCGACGCCGTTTCTAAAATAATTTCAATGTTTAATTTTTGCCAATATTTTTAATGACATTATGTGTATGTGCAAGAATATATTGCTTAGCACAATTAGAGGTTAAAAATAATTAATTAGCGCTATATCGATTATTTTTTGATGTAGTATGGTAAAAAGAATTACATTTAAACAACAGTCAGCACCAAATGTTTAATTTCAATGCAAGTACCTAATTAATATTCAGTGGTGTATTAAAAATCCCATGTAGCTTATTCTATTAAAATGTCGCATAAATTAACTTAATTACACACAGGTTTTTGCTACAAGTTTTATAATGCTTTACATGTTTGGAAAGTTGGAACAGCACCAAGCAATAGTTGCTACTTGCTTTGAATGAATGCATGCTAGCCAAGAGTCAGGCAAAAATGGATGAAAACAAATGAAATCATATTAAAAAATACTGCTTTATTTAGCTAAGTGAACCATGACTCAGCTTTATGGATAATTTCTCTTTAAAAGAACATTTATTTTGCTCTGAAAATACATCTTTAAGTAACAAAAAGTGAAAATATTCTCAATTGCAATAGTCATAATTGAATTTGGAATTATGAAGTAAATTGCAATATGGAATTATGAAGTTAATTGTTTTAAAATTGCAGTATAATTTTAAGGAAATTATTCAGCCAAACAAGATATTTATTTTTAAATACTATAAGTTCTTGAAGTTATCATTTTTATCACTAATAATTAGAAAATATAATGGACAATATTGTGCAAGTCAATTTTTTCACATCTTAAATGTCCACTACAATTGGTACAATGTATCTTAGTATAGTTTATTTCAAGAAGTGTTCAAACTGCTTAAGAGATATTCCTTTCGACTATGTAGTGAGTCCAACTGCCATTTATGGTTACAATACCAGTGTTAATGTTACAATTAACTTTAAAACCAATCAAATGCATGATTATATTACAAAAACAATATAGTTTTATGGTAATATGGGAAATTGTAAAACACATCAAAACATTATTTATTTGTGTCATCTTCATGATTCATACAATTATCATATACAGTCTAAATCAAATATAACAACATTGTTTATAACGACAGATCAATTAGAACAACCCAATGGCCAGGTTCCGGATGAATCTCTATATAAACTAATAACTACTTGTGTTTATTAATTATAACAATTATTGATCATAACATCCGAAATATATGGTCCCTTCAATGCCGTTATATCCGGTTTCAACTGTAATTCCAAACCCTAGATTGAACTCCTGCTTGGCGTATGTACTCAGGTGTATCATATTTTGGGGTCTGCTTGTGTGTTTCTAGTCTAAAATAAACCAACAAATTATTTAGTCTAAAAAAAGGTTATTATAATTTAAGTATAGACCATTTTATTTGAATTTGTTCTCTTTCATTTGTTTAAGAAAATTTAAGCCTTGGTTAGTTTTGATATGTAATTTATGGTAATCAAGTGGTTAAAATCTGCTGGCCAACTACAACTGTATAACCTTGCATTCCATTGTCAAGGTAACCATGATCTAATGCATTTAGCGTTACCCATTCATATTTGTGAGATTTTCATTGGTGCAATTTTACATAATTTTGTATATCCCATAATTTTTTTGCAAATTTTTTGCTAGCCATGTAAATATATACAGAGTGAATGTCAATTAAATAATTTATTGGTATAAAGTATTGAAAAAATGCCTTGTTGGTCTGATATCTTGTTAAAAAGTCTTAGCGAGTCTTGATTCCCTGTTTGGTAAAATGTTTTTGGTGATCCTGTTAAATTTGCCCTCTAATCATCAACAGTAAGACTAAAATACATTACTAAAATCCTCACTACTGATATTTGGGTGGAGTAATACAATTTTTCCTACAAACTTTGAACCAAGTGTAAAGGAAAAAGTCTATTGCAAGTATGAAATAAGATTAAATTTATCAGTAACTAGCTAGCTATTGACTTGTTTCATCTTACTAAAAATCTAGCTACTATGCATACATTGTTAAACAGTTGTAGAGCTAGTAACATAGTCAGAGTCAAGTTCAGTGCTAAAGGAATTGAACTTATTTTACGGTGTTTGTACAGACTCTGCGGTGATACTGAGAATTTCCTATTAAATCTTTTTAAATTGAACTTGAACCTTTCCATCTCACTATATCAACTACGTAGAAAAGAAGAATATGTAACATCATAAACACTGTACTTATATACAAGCATAGTTCCTATAATTTAAATTATGGTGTCAGCTAACCCCTGCCTATGGATCTGCTGATTTTTAATTTATAACAAGTATTCTTTAGTTCAGTTATTAACTTAAAAAGTATCCAATGCAATATACACAAGCATTAATGAAGCATTATTCCTGTGAAACATGATAGTTTCTTGTTTCTATGAATCCTTCACAGTCTGTGGTTTTCCCTGTTAAATTATAAATATTAATATAAACATGCTTGTTGTTTGAAGTAATTATCATTTAATTATTGTTATGCCTAAAGGCCAGCAAAAAATATATGAAATATTGGCCATCTAATTATGTAAATGAAAATGAGCTTGGATTTTCCTCATGTGAATATGAATGTTAATTTTTCTTCTAGACTACATATACAGCATTTCTGACATAAACCCAAACATGGCTTATGTCACCCTGGCTAAATCTAAAACCAATTATAATAAGTGCAAAAGTAACTCAGTCAAACACTTACGGTTTCGAGATTAAAACTCTGGATCAATTTTGATATGTTTTTTGTATGAAGGTAGATTATTTACATTGGACATTAAGAAATAACATGGGCTACTTAATTTTATAAGACTGCTTCCGTGGGAAGCTTTGCGTGTAAATTATGCCTATATTTTCCTCATGACATTAGAATAATGAACAACCTAAATGGTGATCAATATTCGCCTCTCATAATTCATAACCCGAAAACTAAATACATGTGTAATATTTTTGTAATAAAAGTATAAACTCATCTTGTTTCAGAGCATTAATTGAGATTAAAAAAAAAAAAAAATATGCCGGTGAAACCGCAAGACCCAGCTATTAAATGAAATGTTAAGTAGAACAACAAAGGTTAATTAAATGGACTCAGTTGGACATTACGGGAAATGTGCATGACAGTTGCTTTTTAATAATCGCTAATAAGCTTTAGCTTTAGAATACTAAACTCCGAAGGGCGGTCGGTCCCGTGGGACTTTGTGAAAGTATTAATTGATACCCACATCAATTTATTAATTTTATGTACCCCAGTACATAAAGTGACAGTATTGTTTTAATGCGGGTATCATGGCTCAGTAAACTATAGCTGAGTTGTTGAATAGGTCTGTCCAAGCGAAGGTAGCGTGATCGAGAGACATAATATCTTTTGACTTATAGCGGTAATTGGATTTAATTATGGTTCATTAACAGGAAAAAGGGAAATGCGCTTAGGATTAAAAAAAACTATATGATTTGTTGAAATCGGTAAGTACGGTTTACTTTAAAAAAATGTCGAATAATTAAATAGGTACCTATATTGTTTATTTACAAAATATGTATAATTTGAATTGCTTACTAATAAAATAATAATTAAAATACTTTTCTTAAATGAATTGATCGTAGGTGTAAGAAAAATAAAAAAAATAAACCACATAAATAGCGTTTTAACAACTTTAATTTGAAGATGTTTGCGTGACTTTAATTAATTTAATTTGAAAACATCAAGTGTATTGTTAACAGTATCTACGAACACTATCTAATAGTAAATTACCTACAAAGAAGTCATGAGGACTAAGTGAAACGAGCCCTAATTGACGGCAATAGTGTCTCACCCTTAGTTAAAACAGTCGTATAGAGGCACGGGAGACTATTCATAATTCTGATTCTTCTTCATGCCTTTAACTCTCGACTCTTTGGGTAAAGCCTTTCAATCAACCTGGGGTTAAGCTTTCAAACCGTCCCTTTTGCCTAGCAGTTAAATGCCGTGAGTTATCAAGGGCGCTTATGCCCTGGGAAATGGGTTTTATCATCGAGCACGACGGTTTTTATTGAAATGGTCTCAGTGACCATGTCAGTCCCTCGTTGTACTGAATCGAGTAGTTTATTTCCTTCTTCATGCATTAAAAAGCAAAATGTTATATATGGTGTTGTGTAAGGGCGTTACAAATGGTGATAAGAGGCAGTCTTGAACTTCTCTTATTCTCTTTCGCCACCTATTTTAGTGAACATTAACGATTCTCCTAAAGTTTTTTCCATGCTCATGCAAGTTGATAAACTAACAGAACAGCAATTTGCCCGTTTTTTGCGGTGTGGCCACTGAAGCCGTCTGCACTATTATAAATTTCAAAAGTTGTGCAGGTTAAAAGCCGCACATTAATTCACTGCACGTATCAAATTTTAATTGGTAATCGTTCGTCTCCTTGTAACTGTATTTAAACCTTAGCCACTTAATTAATTATTGCGTTCTTTACTCGTATTACAATCGTAAACGTATAATTTAATATTATTTTAAATTTTTTCACCACAAACATTTATTACGTCACCTAATGCTGATTGAACACCGCTGTTTATAAGTAGGTCTACCATGCATGGAGGTAGGTACTAAGGCTTAGACAATGTTGAAGTAAAAGAGAAAGGCAATCTCATCGAATAATATCATCACTTCGCCTCGGTTTCCTACGCGCCAGTGGCAGTTGGTACCTCACTAATCGAGTTTTTGGTGTATCAATTATTGTACTATAGTACAAAGGCACTTCCGATATCTATAAATATTAAGCACCTTACAATTTCGGCGGTCGTGGGTTCGAATCCCAGGCACACACTTCTGACTTTTCGAAGTCATGTGTGTATTTACAATGAATTATCACGTACTTTAACCGTGAAGGAAAACATTGCGAGGAAACCTGCACATCTAAAAGTTCTTAGGAATTTCTTAGGTTAGTCTGCCAACCCACATTAGGTGGACTTAGGCCTAAACCTTTCAGTGGTAGAGGAGGCCTGTGCCCAGTAGTGGGACGTATGAGGGCTAATGATGAATTTTGTACATAGCTTTTTTATTTCAATCATTGCGTATCGCAGTTCGTTATCTGGGAGACTAAGCCACGATCGGTCGTAGGTTTGGTCTCCCCAAAGAGACCAATGTAATTTCCAAAATGATATCATAGTATAGAGTCAAAAATATGACGGTTCCCATCTATTTTCGTTGCTACAGAAATATCGAAATATCTACGTTTAGTTAAAACATTGGATTTTGTAACGTGATTCTGGCAATACGATAGTTTCCATTGCCAATATGTGACGTAGTTTTTATTCGAAATTCAAATACTTGAATGGCATTCGCTTATATTGTAACGGCTGGCAGAAATACAAGTTGTGCTGGGATATAAGGAAATTAACTAACGTAAATCACAATAAACGCGTGAGTTATGTATTTACATTTTATTAATTATCTCGTGAGGACTGGGTACACTAATTACCATCTATGAAATATTGCTTAAACGCAGCTTCCGGGCATGAGGGTATCGCTAGAAATAAACATATTTCTAGCAATTTAACAACTTGGAAATAACATTCAAAATGTCATACTTATCTTTACATCTCCATTTATTGCTATAAAAAATTATTATCTACCTACAAATTTACATATTTTAAGCGTAAAGTTCCGAAATCTATCTTGTTATATTCGAAGAATTAAACGAATTATAGTAACGCTCTTTTTTAAATCGGTATATCATAAAATTTGGTAAAAATTAATTACTAATTAGGGTAGTTAAATTATTTAAGTGAAGTTCGGAAGTCAGTGGTTTTATACAATATTATTATCAATGCACCACATCGGCTTTTTCCGCCTCACCGTGTTACAATAGAGCTAATTGAGTGAGTACACATTTTGACACATCAATTTTGACTACCTCGTTGGTCTCGTATGTATGTTTCAGGATTATGAGGTTCTGGATTCGATGGAAATGTGCTCGAAATGTGTACGTGTATAGGTACTATTCTATCAATACCTATTCTATGTAGTAGACTTTGGAATCGGACTTCCAATCTATTTAGGTGACGTTAATGCATCGAGCACTTCGTATGACGTCATTTCACTTTCTCTCATTCGATATTCACCCTAGTTTTATATTATTCACCGCATTAATTATATGAAATGACTATAAACAATAAGGGTGAATTTTTACCTCGACTGTCACCAGAAATTATCGGTTATCATTAAATGTTAAACGGTAATAGGATTTTTTTAAATTTAAACAATGACATTATATATTAATGAAAGTTATACTAAATAGACCATTGTGTATAACTTTTATTAATAATGTATATTTGACACAGGGTATAAAGATAATATTTCGGTCCTCCCTAGAAATAATCTTCCCTATGTGATAATTAATTTTAAGCTATTACGAATTTCTTCATGAGATTTGACACATATGGTAAATTTGTTACGACTAACGACATACAGAGCTTCTGGTGTAGTGATTCCATTACGACGATTTCCATCGAGTTGATACAATCATCACATTAGAATGATTTATGAAAAAATCGCATTGTGCTTACTCAATGTCGGATTCTATACGTAATACATAACCGCTTATTAGTGAATATCCCAACAAATTGGATTCAGAAAAATTTAACATAACTAACGCAATACAAAAACATTGATTCGTCCGTTTTTTGTGAGGTAGGGTAAAATTCCGAGTCAATAGAAATATAAATAGAATAATAAGAATGCGCACAATCTACTTATGAATTTGGAAGTTATGTGTGTATTCACAATGAATTATCACGCACTTTAACGGTGAAGGAAAACATCGTGAGGAAATCTACACACCTAAAAATTCTTAGGCAACCCGCATTAGGCCAGCGTGGTGGACTAAGCTCTAAAACCCTCTATTATAGAGGAGGCCCGTGCCCAGCAGTGGGACGTATATGGATGAGTTGGTGATAATGATGATGATGTACCCTAACACAATTCCAAGCTATAACGATACAATAGCCTCTGGCCATGATCTTGATAACCTCTCAATATTCTAAATCTATAAAATTGCTTTACCTAACAGGGCATGTGTGTCTTTTTCGGCGATCAAACACACATACAATGAAGAGTTTTAAGAACAGTTTATGGCCAAAAAATAGAAAATGAACTCGTTTCCTATCACGATGGACTTAAAACGTATCTAGCAAAATTAACATGTAAAATCTTCTATGAGAGTAGGCATGTAGGCATCAGGGATTTAAGCGTTTTTTTATATGTATACGTTATAAGAAAACGACGTTATTCAGTTTGTAATAAAATTACGTAATTCAAAATTGACATAACACAATATGTTTTTGTTATTTTACTTGCGGTTAAAATTTATACAACCGCTTGTAAAATAAACATTTTGTGTCAGTCAGTCTAGTAGCTGATATATTTTTCCCCCATGATGGCTCGCTGGGTTATGAAACAGTACTCGGAAATTAAAATACAAGAGACGTATATTTAAAAGAACTACACCTACCAGTAACACAAATTGTTCTAAAACAACACTAAGAGAGCAAATTTTAAGACTTTAAATTTCACAAATTCCTCTTATAAATATTTACCACAGAATCGTTTTTTTCCTTTACGGAGCTTCACATTTAAAAGTATTAATCATAACATGAAATTAAATGAGGTATTTTGTAATGCTAAAGACAGACGACTATCTACTTATTTCTCTTACAATTCGTCAAACTGCCCATGTCAACAAGAAACATAATTCCAGTGATACATTCTATAACATAGATGTTAACCGACTATTTCTTTATGATTTCAGATGATCGATGAGGATGTTCGCAGGCTTAGAGGTCAAGAAGAAAAAACATTAGTTTGAACTAGGCTTCGTAAGTGTCAAGTGGTGCTTTCATTTAGCGTAAGATGATCACTCGAAGATGGTTCCACCCATCCCTCACTGGTATCGAAGCGGAGAACCTACTTAAGGAATGCGGTCACGACGGTTATTTTCTTGCCAGGCCAAGCATGAGCAACAAAGGGGATTTCACTCTATCAGTGCGCAGAGGCAACGAGGTGACGCACATAAAAATACAGAATAATGGCGAGTTCCTCGACCTGTACGGTGGCGAAAAATTTGCGACTCTCTCAGAACTTATTCAATATTACATGGACAACCAATGTCAGTTGCGCGAGAAAAACGGCAACATTATTAGGTTAAAAACGCCGCTCAACTGCGCCGATCCGACCACCGAACGGTGGTACCACGGACAACTCACTGCGAAGGAAGCCGAGAGGATGATGCTAGAAAATGGCAAGAACGGATCTTTTCTTGTGAGAGAGTCTCAACGGCAGCCCGGAGATTTCGTGTTGTCGGTGCGGACGAGCGGCCGAGTGACGCACGTCATTATACGGCGGCAAGACAACAAGTACGACGTTGGAGGTGGACAGCAATTTAATGATCTCGTGAGCCTCATCGAACACTATCGCAACTTCCCCATGGTGGAGACAACGGGCGAAGTTCTACGGCTGGTCCAACCGTTCAACGCCACCCGGATCCAAGTCCGACATCTCCATACTCGTGTGAAACAGCTTCAAAAGGAAAACGAAGGACCAATAGAGAGTATGGCCTACAAACAGGGCTTCTGGGAGGAATTCGAAACGTTACAAATGATGGAGAATTTACAATTATTTGACCGTATGGAGGGATCTAAGCCGGAGAATATTAGGAAAAACAGATATAAAAACATCATACCGTTTGATCACACGCGCGTAGTTTTGAAGGATATCCCTCCGGATGCGCCGCCGGGTTCTGATTATATAAACGCTAACTACATCCGATGTGACAGTATCGACTCGTGTTCCGATTCTCAGGACACTAACGGGACCAGTGAAAACGGCACTTCCGGCCGGGATGGCACTCCATCCAGGAGTAAAGATAAATCTTCACCCAACCACACCAGCCTCGTCGTCAGCGAAGAGAAGTCTAGTGGGAAAATCCACGGGAATGGGACCCATAAACTCCCAGCGTTTGAGCCTAGCGTCCTCCGCACAAATCCTAATTATGTCAACACAACGATCCCCAAGTCGGCTGAGGAAACGGAAAATGGCGTTCACGCGGAGCACGTCTACAACAAGACGTACATCGCTACTCAAGGTTGTCTTTCGACCACGATTTATCCTTTCTGGTCGATGATATGGCAAGAAGACGTGCGCATCATCATTATGACCACAAAAGAAATCGAACGCGGGAAGGTCAAGTGCGAGAGGTATTGGCCCGATCTGAACAAGACCGAAGTTATTAAAAAATTTACAATCTACAACGAATCCGAATCATCCACGCCGGACTACACTTTGAGGCGATTCTTGGTGACGAAGAAAGACGAACCGAACGTGAAGCGGACAATATATCATTTCCATTTCACCGCGTGGCCCGACCACGGCGTCCCGTCGGAGCCCGGGCGCGTGCTGAACATCTTGCTGGACGTGAACTACCGCCTGCAGCAGATCATGACCGCGCCCGAGCCGCCGCCGCACGCCGTGGTGTGCGTGCACTGCTCGGCGGGCATCGGCCGGACCGGCACCTTCATCGTCATCGACATGATCCTGGACCAGATCCGGAAGGAGGGCTTCGACTGCGAGATCGACATCCACCGCTCGGTGCAGATGGTGAGGGACCAGCGCTCGGGCATGGTGCAGAACGAGGCGCAGTACAAGTTCATCTACATGGCCGTGCTGGAGTTCATCGAGACGGAGAAGCAGCGCGTGGGCTTCGGCTCCGACCCGGCGCAGGACTCGCCGCGGGCGCGCTCCCTGCCCGTGCCCTTCTTATGAATCGCGCCGGTGCGAAACAATTCTTATCGAAAGCTTTATCCTGTGGAACCATTAGGGGTGCGTACATTCTAAAATTATCTATTTCACACGAATATAGCCACTTTATCGGGGATAATTTCGAAATCGGACATGCATTATTACTTTCCAAGCGATAAATTTTAATCTATCTGAACGTTTTGAAGCGTTGTGGAGGTGGTAGCCACATTGTATACTAATGATAGTCTCGAAAATATATTTTAAAAGTCACATATTTTTACGTGTATATAGGAAGCTACAGTACATACCTGATATCTGTTTATTGTGCTGAAATTCGATTATAACTATATTAAATTTATATAAAAATCTATTCACGAAATCACTATTAGTTTGTTAATTATAAAATATCAATGACAAAATGTATTCAATACAAGTTTGTGTCTAAAATATTAATGTTTATGAAATATCTTAAGAAAATGTTCTCTAAACGATGAGGCACTAATAAATTTAGTCTCTGTTGTGTGTAGCGTACGAAATCTGTCCAAAATCTATGTAGGCATATTACTTTTAGAACTGCGAAATTCTTCGTATGTCTACTCTAGAACACATATATTACACTTATATCGCATGTAACAAGCATCACTTTATTCAATAAGTACTTTTTTAACAGAACAGTACCATTATTTACTATAAAACTATATGTTTCACCTCATCAACATATACAAAAACACATGTCTACTTCAATCTCCCTAGAACTCTGGGTAGGCTGTAAACTCTAATTAATTTGGAAGTTGAACTGTATTAGATATTTTCAAATTATAATATATTCACAATAGTGTTGACGATCCTTTCACTTACTTTACATGTCGATGGTGTATTTAAAGTTATGTCTGCGGTCGAGTGATGTCTAGCTTTTTCGTAAGAAGGCAATACAAATTGGCTTAACAATAAACCAATCCCGTTGAGCCTACTCCTAGCTAAGAACGCTATTTTACAATTCTGTAAACACTAAGTAATAACACAAAACATTGATTATCACTTGTAAAGTACTTGCATGGCAAATCATCACTCGATTGGCTCATTTTAGTGACGAGAATGAAATGGAAAAAAAATGTTTAAATTTCCTTTTCAAGTGACATAGTCAAGTTAAAAAAACGAACCTTACGGCGACCTGGAAACGTATCAAATCGTTGCTTTAATTTATATTACATGAAAGTCAGGTGTTTGACTTCGTCGTGATCTCGAATTGGATTCTTTTTAGGCAGAATGTTTTATATTTTTTATTTTTCGACAATTTGATATGTGCTTGAATTGACCCTTTTTGTACTACGTGTAATGGATTGATGGCCGAATACTGAAACGCTACTTAATCTGAGGGCGACTTATATTTAAGTGACTGTTATAATTTAAGCGGTATATACTTAAAAATATCATGTAAAAGAACTTTTTATGGTATTGTTGCCATTTATGGAAATTTAAGTGGGCATTAGTTAAAACCGATAAATGATGTTTCAGTATACCGCTTAAATTACAACACCTACTTAAATATAAGTCGCCCTCAGATTAAATAACGTGTCAGTATTCGGCCGTGAGTTGCGCAATTATGTTTGATTCTATGATGTGAAAACACAAGTTTGGTAGTTAATTGGTTGTTGATTTGATTTTAGAAATACATAAGGCTTAATTTTTTGTTAAAAACGGATATAAATATCTCCTTATGTGGTTGGTGATTCCCCAGAGAATTAAGTTTAATATTATTATTCAAAAGGTGGAATATATTTGTAATTGTATTCATATGTTAATGTAATTAAATTCAGAATTACAATTCGAATTGTTATAAGCATTAGTGTTTTTATCTGAGGAGTCGTCAAACGATGAAATTATATGGTATATATTTTTTGTAATATCGAAAAGCATTTTTTTAAAATTATAACGACTTTTTTACTGAATTATGTTTATCCTCATCCAAATCTGATATCTATAAAATACGTTATTTTTGTATTCTTGTCAAAATGTGAAATTGGAGGTGCTTTTTATGTGAAGTTTTAGACTCGTGTGACGTCACGGGATATGGTGCGATGATTTTAAAGTTTTTTTTTTGTTTGTAGGCATAGATGATACGAATGTAATATGTATGATATAGCGATGTGTTTGTTCACGCAGAGTAATAATACAACAACTAAAATTATATTGGGAAAAATTCAAGTTCATGTTCCTTCTAAGGATACCAGATCTGGTGCCAATATTATTTACAAATATTGCTAAAAAAAAATAGTTTGGATATGGCTGGTGATTGAAACATGCTGTTATACAGAAAATCCAAAGTAGCCCTCTTGGAATATTGTTATTGTCGTAAAAAAAGATTATGCGTTTAATTTCTCATATTTTTTTAAATCTAGGAATTAAGAGCAAATATATCGGTTATACCATTCTTATTGTAAGAAAAGGAAGCTGCGGTTAGACTAAATGATTCTAAGGAAAAAATATTATTAAATTATTGAAACAGGCAATCATATATTTCTGCAATTTCTTATTTTTGGTTGTTTATAGTAACAGCCATAAAAATTACAGCTGCGTGAACAAGCTCATATATTTTATGTTGTTGGCATTTTATTTAAAAAAAACATTATTCCAATTTGTAAAGCTGAGCTAATGAGTCGCATGAAGTTAGAGAGAAAAAATATGTTATCTGCTAAAGATATATGTTGTGTTATATTAATATAAATATTGAATAAAATGTGATATTGTATACTTATTGATTTTTATTGCATAATACATTAAAATTAATTTCACAATGAGTAAATTTTCATGAATTTGAGTGAATTTACACCTGAATCAAACAGTGAAAGTATATATTCGGCTATTCATCATAAAATAAAATTTAAAATACAGGCTACGTTTTTTTTAATTTTTGGCCTTCACTTATTATATTAAACCAGGGATGTTATGAAACTGATATAGGATATCAGACGTAAATTGACCGGTTAATAATATTAATCGGTTACAACGAATTTATCCCAGTCAAACCGCTTTTATAATAAATACGTGTGCGATTACTATTATTAACAATATCTCGTAATAAATAAATACACCCAGCAGTCACATTCAAAGTTCTGACCTCACATTAAGATACAAGTCTTGTGTCGTGGGTATCAGAAACTACGAGAGACTTTTCGCTCTCACAAACACCCAGACCCGAAACAAATACTTGTGGATCACACAAACATTTGTCTCGGTGCGGGGATTGTTTCGCAAGCTGGTATCTAGCCAACTGCGCCACGGGGCTGTGTAAATTGTATTGTAATAGTATTGTTTGATTCTATATGAAAAAAAAACATAGGTAACTTTTTTATGGGTTTTCCAGTGTGAGGCAAATGACAATACCAGAGGAATCATCAGTGTATTGCCGGCCTTTGAGTAAACTGTAGGTTCTTATCTTCTATATATATTTTTATAGGCATAGCCGAAACTGGTACAAAATTATTCATAATTCAGTAAAAAGGATCCGAATTTAAGTATCCATAACATCCCTGATTATAATTAAATAGGTATTAAAATACAACACACTTGACCTTGTTATATTTTAGAAATCTAGAAGTGATCTTTGAACAAAACATACAACAACTTTTGAAATGTAGTTTTTATCACAGAAAAAATATTACATTTTACATTTCGGTTCAATGTTCAGAAATCAAATTACACTAAATCCCAAACACGACTTTAAATGTAAACCACGAAAATATATTCCCAAGTCTTTATAAATACTACAGTGAATAAAGCTAATTAATATGAAACGTTTTTCAATATTCCGATAAGTTTAAAAAATAATGCGCAAAATTTCAATTAGAATAAATCTGGATCCAAGAGATGGTTATTGTTTTTGCACTTCTTGTAGAAGATATTTTCACAACTTATCATGTGTATTGACCATATTTTTTAATACAATAACATTTGTTCCCCCTTGTACATAATTGAATTGTTTAATTTTTGTTTTGTTTTTTATTCATTATAATATTTATTAAAGACTTGATAACATATTGCAAAATCTAAAATTAAAAAACTTAACATCTAAAGCTCACATCATACTTCAACAACTATTAAATGTTTGTTAATCATCATTGTTCACTTGAATTTCTTCAATGCCATCACTCTCAGTTACCAGAGCCCTTTCCAAGATAACACGGCCCTCTTTATATCTGAAATAATTATAGACAATTTTATACAGAGAGGATTTTTGTAAGATTCCAAGGAAATAATTTTTTTATTTGTATTATCTGCAAGTTACTTAAAGTTATGCGCAAAAATTATATATACCTCATGTCTTATTGGTGTATAAATCATATATATTTTTTACATCAAAAACATGAGGCTTTTTTCCTCAACCATATTGCTACAATAATGTACACATACATACATACATAAACTCACGCCTGTATTCCCCGAAGGGGTAGGCAGAGGTGCATTTCTGCACCCACATTTCGCCAAGTATGTATCAGTCCCACGTAATAGGGGGCGAGCCCATTGCCGTTTTTCGGGCACATTTCCAGACTCCGTGCTGTTACCGAGAATTTCCTTATAGAAAAACCCAATAACACTTTGCCCGACCCGGGAATCGAACCCAGGACCTCTAGGTCGCACGGCACATACTTGTACTGCGAGACCACAAGGCAGTCAACAATAATGTCCAAGTCTACAATAATGTCCAAGTTAATAATATTTGATATATTGAGAACATTTTATTTTACATTTATATACGACCACACAATTCTAATACTCTACCTCTGGTTTTCCTCAGTAGCAAATTCATACACCCAGCCGAGTTTAGTGCTGCAGTTCTTGCAGGAGACATCTCGGACCATATGACGGCCAGTCAACATTACACGGTCTTGCACTTCAGAGTACACTAGGTTTACCACTTTGTGAAATAGGAATGCCCTACCTAAAGGACAAGACAAGCTTTGTAAAGAATTGAAAGTACTTATTGTATTGAATAGTGTAAGTGGTGTATACCATTCTATTCTATTGGAATAAATAAATGTAGCATTAAAATAAAATGAGAGATGATATTTATATTCAAATAAATAGGTTAGATGTTAGATGCATACACAACCTTCTAAACTGTTATCCACATTGATATTCCTTCGTAATTTTAAAAAGTCGTAGCATTGACCTCTAGGCTCTACATCAAAAAGATAATTAGATAATAGTATCTAATTATCAAAACATTCATCAATTTATTAATAACCAGCAGAAACAAAAGTTTCTCTTGTGTTTTATATATGACGAAGAATAATGAACGATGATTTCGCAACATACCAGTGGCTCCTGTAAATCTTGTGCTTATTAGCTCTGAACGATTTGTAAGATTAACATCACATGATGCACATGAAAACAAACGCGTACCACCGATGTGATCAAGGAATATTTTGCCCATTTTCAATCCTTTCTTTGTGTTCAATAAAACTTCAAAACAAACAAATACGCAATCTTCTCTGATGACAGCTGGACAGCTGGCAATTGGCATAGAAAATGACATTTAAGATTACGATTGGCTGGTGCTGCCATCTATGTGTTGTTATTGTGTATTATTTCTAGAATGTAGTCTCTGGTAAAGATGAATGATGTCGGAATCAACCAAATCATGAATCCTTAAATCTAACGTTTAGATTATGTGTTCGATTTATTATATTAATTGTACCTACTCTAATGCAGAACTTTACACTTATTATTAATTATTTTATGTCAATACATCTCGCTGTACCCATTAGGCACGTATTTTCTTTAAATATATAATTTGCTTATGAAAAAAACATGAATATGTTGCAAAAGCAAAACATTTGCCCTTAATTAAGATTATAAATATTACAAGACACGAAATCCTATCTTCTGAACGAGCACTACAAAAGAGACTAATATTTACTCGTTACCAAAGTAACGATATCTGTTGAAATTTACATAACTATGATTTTTATAAAAAAAGTAAACAAATTTACGTCTGTTATTTTATTTATACAAAATTAAAATAGATATATTTGTTGACTAGTTCTAATGGAGAGTATTAAAGAAGAGGCCATACACCAGACAGCGCTTAAACTAGCTGAAGAAATAAAGAATCTATCAATATACAAATCGTTTTATAATGATGTACAGGCAAGTGCTTACATAAAGACATATTTAGATATATTACGATAATTGTAACATTAAAAAAATAGACGTTTAATTATAGCCGAAACGGACTAATTTAAATGGTTGGCAATAAAAGTACCTAATCTTAAATGTCTAGATTATTTTATTCTCAACAAGTATTCTTTTAAACGAATATTCAATGTATTAATTTACGCTGATGTTTTTTTGTACCAACTAGAAATTAGTAGCTTCGCCAAATGTGAAAAAAGAAGACTTTAAACAAACGTTACAGCAAGCAATGAAAGAAAAGGGATTAGATACAAAACTTAGGAACACAGTATTCCACTGGGTTCGCACGCAGAATAAACAAAATGTAAGTCACGTCCGTTCAATAATCAAATTTTCCACTTTCAAATTAGGATTTTTTTTTTGGTAAAAAATATATGAAAATTATAGCCAAATTAGTGAGTCGATAGTAGAAAACAATATCATATAAATAAATATTATTAAAGATAAATAATTCCATTCCAAGAATTTTCTGATTTTTCATACGCTTGTTCAAAAGTGAACTATATCATCTCTTTTTCAGAAATTAGACCCTTTAACATCATTGTTAAAAGCCAGCGCTCAATGGGAGAAGCGAATACATAAATCATTAAATTCAATGTGTTCAGACTTGGAGACATCGCTGGCTAAAATACGTCCGCAGAGCGAGCAAGATGAACTTTCAGAAAAATGGAATGAACTTAGCACGTACAGTTTAGGTAAAGAAAACGTGGTTTAATAATTATAAAAAAAAAACATTTGAAACGTGGTTAGTAATAATTTAGACTTACCTACATTAGAGACATGTAGTAGGCCGATAGATACCTAAATACTCACTCAAGTCACTCAACCATGTATATTTAAAGGAGCGAGTAGTTCTCACGTTAGAATTAGGTAATAACTAATAGGTAAGCAATGGAACAATTCCTTGCACAGTATGACAGATTCGGAACTGAATCCGTGACGTCTCGATATATCATTTTTTATACCGTTGGGAGGAACAAGATTCAAATTATTTACTCATAAATCACTAAATTGTTTCAGATTTATCAAAATATAGACCAGTTTACGCTCCAAAAGATTTTTTAGAAGTATTATTAACTTTATCCGGTTATGTTCCTTTTACAAGAGAGTAAGTACCATAATATTTTATTTATTAATGGCTCCTTCGAGTTATAATTTAATTTTGTTTATTCTTCCAGAGATGAGCCTAAATGGGAATTTGCTCATTTACCATTGCAAGTTAAGACGTTGGATCAACTGGTATGCTATATTATTATTTTAAATTGTGAACCTAATGGGGATCGAAGGACCGAAAGTTTCGTAGCTATTATTGGAGTATTTCAATACTGTACACTATAAAAAAAAAATTAGTCGATAATGAAATAAAATTAGGATATTGTGTAAGAAAATCGACAATACCGAACAGCATAATTAGTCTCACTATTGTCAATTTTCATAAAAAGTTCGTTGCCAATAGAACAATACAACAATCCTTACGTAAGTATACTTTAATTACAAATGTCAGTAGTTCCGCTTTGACACATTCTATGATTCTATTCAAAACTACTGAACTTATTTAGAATTTTGGTACTTCGTTACAAAGGTGGATGGGGCTCAGCAGGTAGACTATTTAAAATGCCGCAAAAATAATTAAACACTAGGAATAAATAATTATGCTTAAATAAATAAATGCACTGCTATACTATACTAGTCTTGTGTCGTGGGTATCAGTAACTACGAGAGACATTTCGGTCTCACAAACACCCAGACTCGAAACAAATATTTGTGGTACACACAAACATTTGTCTCTTTTGAGGCTTTAGTACGACGTGGTAAATGAATTAGCTTGTTTTTGATGTTTCGAAACCACTTTCAGAGGTCGGTATACGTGGAATGGTCGAACGGTGAGGCGTTGCTAGGCGTGAATCCTCACATGCCTAGCACGGTGCCAGGTTTCGCCACGTTGGAGGCGGAGAGGATAAGCCTGGGTGAGAGAGTCGCGGTGTTGGGTTACGCTCCGGTCATACAAGAGTATTTGAAAAAAGGTAGCCCACAGTGTCTGAGGGCAAAATTATGGACGCAAGTACTTGGATCGGAGATCAAATCGCAAGTATGCATAATTATGTGTGTATTCACAATGAATTATCACGTACTTTAAAGGTGAAGGAAATCATCGTGAGGAAACCTGCAAACCTAAAAGTTCTTAGAAATTTCTTAGATGTGTAGTCCGCCAACTGGCACTAAGCTAGCGAAGTGGACTAAGACCTAAACCCTCTCAGTTGTAGAGGAAGCCCGTGCCCAGCAGTGGGTCGTATATGGGCTGATGATGTTGCATAATTAACTGTGCTGTAGGTATGCGTCTTAGACTACGATTAGGCCTAAGATCAGTGCGATCGTGGCAGTGTCTCTTTCTCACGGAACATCAATTAAAGCTTTAGCTCAAAGATTGGCAACGCACCTACCTTTCTCATTCTAGCTGTTAGTTTTCATTAACATCTTTGATAATTTACAAGTTGAATATGATTCAGTTAAACCGTTTGCTCGTTGCCTCCAACGATTAAAAAAATACACGGAAATATCAATATACATATTATTTATTACATTGCAGCAAACATCGTATTTTAATCAACTTAAAAAGAGCGTACTGGAAGTGGATCTAATGATAGACAAATTAATATTTAAAGATGTCCAACTTACAGCATCTAACGACGACCAATATTTTGTATTTGAAGATCTGTTATATCAGGTATGAGGCTGAATTAAAAAAAAGTGTGTGTGTACTTATGTACACGCGTTAGAAGTTATACTTCATACATAAATATATATTTTCTTTAATAATATAATAAGTTTTTTACTTAATCTTAAAATTAGGATGAACGAAATTCCCGAATTTAAATTAAGGAAATTAAAATTAAAATTAATTCTGACGTCACGACTCGGTCTTGACGGCACGTGACGTGAGCAGAATTTTAAAAGTAAAATCAGATTAAATTAAAATAAATTAAGCCAGCTGACTCATTAATGGTACTAGGCATTCAGAAAGCTAGAGAGGTGAAATGCTATCATTAATAAGTTTTGTTTTTAATTCATCGTGGTTTAAATTTCGAATGGATTATACGAGTATACAGTTTTTAATGCTAGTACTTTGTCCTTGCTGATTTATGATGTCCTGGTAGTTGCGTAGAACATAATTGACATTTTCTTATTTTCAATTTTAGTTTTAAT
The DNA here is from genome assembly GCA_907164795.1 of Hemaris fuciformis. Taxonomy (NCBI): domain Eukaryota; kingdom Metazoa; phylum Arthropoda; class Insecta; order Lepidoptera; family Sphingidae; genus Hemaris; species Hemaris fuciformis. Next base: position 15,198,900 of record OU015438.1, on the reverse strand, counting down.
TTATTACTGTCACTATTCTACATTTTAAAAATCTAAAACATAAACTTTTTTGAAAAAACACTTCTAGTTATCTTTTAATTTAATAAGTACTTTGCCAAAGTCGTGATGGCCTCGACGTTTGGGCACGCGGTCGAGAATCTCGACGATCGTGGGTTCAAACCCCAGGCACACCTCTGACTTTTCGAAGTTATGTGTGTATTCATAAAGAATTATCACGTACTTTAACAGTGAAGGAAAACATCGTGACGAAACCTGCACACCTTAAAATTCTTAGGAATTTCTTAGGTATGTAGTCCGCCAACCCGCAACTAGGCCAGCGTGGTGGACTAAGGCCTAAACCCTCTCACGTACGTACGACGTATACCTATGGGCTGGTGATGATGATGAAGTACTTTGCCAAATATTATTTGTTTGTATGTTAATTACATCGTTTCTGGGCATACCTAGTCTATGTTAATCTTGAAGTTTTGTAAACAGAATTTTAGTAAAGGGTTTTTGTTATTATTTCTCGTATTTTTTCTGTTGCTTTGCGAATCTGATAGTTCTGACGATTGTCTGTAATGTTGAATACATTTATTAAACACATTAATACTATATATTTTTTTTAGGTGATGTTGTGCTTCTCTCGAGACTGTGAGATCATGCATCATCTAAAAGGGAGCATCGGCAATCCTCTCAACGTTACTATTAAGGGTAGACAGACCTCAACGGAGAATGTCACTGTGTTCCCTCCTAGTGGGATCATACCATTCCACGGCTTTACTATGTACGGTGAGTTAAAACATGAATTTGTGAGCTAGACTTCCTGCCACGATAACCAAAGTCCAGTTGCAAAACCCTACGACATTTTGAAAGTGAGTTGGTAAAGTGAGGATGTACCTTTTTTTTCTATCGCATAAGTAAACCACAGAAACAATTTAATCAAATTTAACATTTTTATCACATTGACAGAAAAAAATGGCCTAATGAGTATAAATGTTTGTTAAGCATAATTGAAGATCATACAATATTTATGAATACAATGAAGTTCTTTCTTTCCAGCAACGCCTTTTTGTTACTTGTACGACGACCCCGTACAACTGTACTATACATTCAGGGCGTTTTACATTAGATATTGGCATCGGTTACATTACATATCGACACATCCACAGGTACGCATAATATTATACGCTGATCATGGATTGCTTGTACCTACCTACGCACAGGTTTTCAAAATCCCAACGTAGGGATGATCGATATTCATCGATGTTTTGCTGAAAACATTAACAATAACATTAAATATCAATTCAACTGAGAGTGCGAGACAACATTTAACATAATCCTTTTTTTTTGGTCGACAACTCTGTCAACGCGCGCGTATTCTTAAGTTCTTAAGTACGTACACAATTCATACCGATATATCGATAGTTTTTAGTAAAAATATAAATATCGATAGATATTTTCAAATAATATATTTACTTTATTGCATTTTCCGACATCCCTACCAAAAACATCGATGTTTTAAGACATCGATGTTTTTCTATCGATGTTTATCGTACATCGATACTTCTTGTTCGATGTTAACATCGATGTTTTTCTAACATCGATCATCCCTACCCCAACGTTTTGTATGCACTCTGCGAAGCGTATAGGCAATATAAATACCCGATGTGACAGTGTGTGTCCTACAGATATTTCAAATAGAGTCACACATCACTTGCACAAGACTGTCCGCGATCATCATCATCAGCCCATATACTTCCCACTGCGTGGCACGGGCCTCCTCTACAATATCTAAGAAATTTTAGGTGTGCAAGTTTCCTCACGATGTTTTCCTTCACCGTTAAAGTACGTGATAATTCATTATGAATACATGGTTTGAACCCGCGACCGCCTCAACCTCGAGACCATCGCTAACTTGTATTGTCCGCGACAGACTAAGGAATTTGGCAAAAGGTTATTATAGCGACGATACATGCCACGCCTTCGTGCACATGAAATACTGATACTCTCGACGAATGACCAGCGAGAAACTAGGGGATCACAAAATGCCCTCTGTTGTATAACATTCATTATATAAATAATAACTACTTAATTAAAAAAATAAAACTATTGTGTGTACTCAAGTTTTCGAAACCCATATAAGACACAAGGTGGTCTCTTGATATCAATGAAGTAGTTTCCCGTAATCAATGACATAACTACTTACTGTCTTTGTGTGTAGTTTCTAATGATATATCATTTGCTGTTTAATAAATGCGAACTCCAGTGCTAACACTATAAACAATTACTTAACCACCTTATATTATAAACATTAGTTGTAAAATGTGTAAGTGTAACTTGAACTTTAAAAATTGCAGGGTATAGTATCATTATGTCTTTTATACGAGAGGCTTTTGGAAGCAAACGAACCTTTATTATGGATACATTTTCGTAATATTAATATAAACCCGTAAGTATTGATATTTATTTTAGTTAAATAGTAAATTATAACTGCTCTTGTGATAATTAAAACTATTGAATTATCCGCACATAGCAGAACTAAACTTTATTGAAACTTGCATACATGCCTAAAAATATTTTTAATTTTTATTTCTCTTATTGAAAAGGGGATATTTGAGCAAGGATTTTATTTTTCCTTTTATTTATTTATTTACACTTTATACATACGTCATGATGTAAAGGTGGACTTAATGCCTGAGGCATTCTCTTCCAGTCGAACCTTAGATGGTGCAGAGATGAAAAGCGTCCACTGTTGTAGGTACAATTTAATCATGTCATAATTCATTTATTTTTCAGAGTTAGAGTAGTGTTCAAATGGCTAATGCGGGCGTTCAGCGGACACCTACCGCCCGACCAGCTGTTGCTATTATGGGACGCCATTCTTGGCTACGACTGCTTGGAAATCCTTCCTCTTTTAGCGCTAGCAATACTTAGCTTCAGGAAAGAGAACATATTCCAAGTGAACACGCTACAGAATGTAGACGCAGTGTTGGCCGATCTCTCAACTATATCTGTCATACCGCTACTACAGTTGGCGTTAATGAAACCGTAATGGACCTCTTGTGATATTTTATGCGTTTAATGGCAGGTTAAAATAGTAATCAAATTGCTGTAATTTGAATTTAATAGGGTTTTTTCTATGACAGAAATGGCCGTTGACAATGTTGCCAACCTAACGCAACACTCGCAGTGTCGCCCGATGTATTTTGTTAAATGTGACGTTTAAATTATTTCTGTAATTTGTACCAATTTGTATGTAATTACATATCAGACGCGCCAGTCAATCGTTGTTGTAAACTAGGGCATTGTTTGTACAGTGTTTTTATACTAGTGTTGGTTTTTATTTTGTAGAATCAAACTTTTTTTTGTAAATTAAAAAAAGAGTACAAAGCTGTTACCTCATACTTTGTTTTTTTTATTACCGCCTTATCACACCCTAGTATTGAGTACCGTCAAATATTAATGATACCTTAACTTCAATAGTGAACTGTGGAACAAATGCACTATAAAGTGCTTCTCGTTTCACAGTTTCATGTCTTATCATCTGTAATTTGAGAAATTTAATTACCCAGGTGAATTTTCACGAAATAATAGAAATAGCTGATTATAATATATTATATTTCATATCTTCTTACAAATAACACACCAATTACCTTCTTCATAGAAGCTTTTTTCCACCACAAATCCCACTTCTTTGCACAATTCATCCAACTCTCCTTCCTCAAAAACATGGTAGTACCTAAGCAATGTGCTCTCCGGCTTGTCAGCCAACTTGTTGTCAGTTTTCCTCCTCAATTTCCATGGGACCAACAAGTCTTTATGTTGGAACTGGGTCCTATTCTCATGCATTGGCAGGTTTAAACCCGCTACGGTCACCGACCGGTCCTCTGATGTACTCTGCGTTTTGTTTTTGCACAGGTAATTCGATTTAGTTTGGTCTTTCGCCCATACTGTTATGAGAGCTTCTCCGTTGGGACGGAGCAACCGATGTATAGTGGATATAGCTTGAAGTCGACGTGACTGAAAAAAAAAACAAAAATATTTTTTTATCACTGCTTTCCAACGGACATATACTGTGCCAAAAGGTTTCCCATTGACCATTAAAATTTTATGTTCATGTTAAGGTTAGAGAATACCGCAGACAATAAGTCTTGTGTATGAAGATAAAAAAAATATTTTTGCTAAAGTTATAAGATTGGATTTAGCATTTTTTAATGAAAATCTCGCTACATGTATTGTTAAAAACTAGCCCAGTCAAATCTTCAACTTGAATTACATACTAAGTGAAATAAATTCATTGTGTAAATAATTTTTTTTTAAGTTAAAGATTTTTATTACTATTAAGTACCAATTAAAAGTAGTACCAATAAAAGAGAAATTGTTATAAGTTTTTAAAATTATGCATCATCATCATCAACAGCAGCCTTTCTTACGTCCACTGCTGGACATAGGCCTTTTCTAATCCAACCGCTGCCAGCCACCTTGCGAATATCGTCACTCCACCTAGCCAGAGGGCGTTATTCTAGCTAATAAATTTTAGAATTATCTACATAGAAATTGGCATCCACATAGATCTCAATTGTTTTGTCGGCGAAGTAGCCAACTATGCATATTTTATTATTAATACTGAACTTGGCTAGTGTAGTCCGCGAATCGGCACTAGGCCAGCGTGGTGGACTAAGGCCTAAACCCTCTCAATGGTAGAGGAGGCCCGTGCCCTGCAGTGGGACGTTTATGAGCTGATGATGATGACTGAACTTGGCTCTTACAGTCATGTTTTTAATGGGTTTTTATATATAAACCCACCTTGCTGCTGAAGTGATGTATGACAGCTATACATATAATGTAGTCTGCGCACGAGTCTATTAGCGTCGCGTGCAGTAGATCCACGCGGACACAATCAGCCGCCGTCACGTCTCTTATGTTCTCTTTGCATTCTGCCAGCAAACCACTACTCCTCTCCCCGGCTATCTGAAATGCATCAGTTTAGACACTGAATGCTCAAGATAAATAATAAAATGGTTATTGAAAACGTTATAATTAAAACTCGTCAAAAAATGACAATATATATATATATACAGGCTGTATTCAGACCGTGATCGGAAACTAAGACAGATAATAGGTAAGGTGATTACAATCCCCCTGGCGTCAAAAAAAATCCCGACAAAAATAAAAAAAAATGATGTTTTCCTAACAACCACATTAATTTTATACCTATGGTAGAAAAACTTCAAAATTTTTCTTTAATGCCAGGGGGTTTGTAATCACCTTAGCTATTACCTGCCTTGGTTTCCGGTCTGAATACAACCTGTGTGTGTGTTTTTATTTTCAACTCTTTTTCATATAAATATAAATGCACCGGTTATTTAAAATAAATAGGAATTCATAAGCGTTATAGGCTCGAGGGTTATGTGCGCGGTTTACCGAGACGCCATATCAGATGTCGCGAGTGCGAATTCAACGCACCAAGCACTTTTGAACGTTATAAGTTTATACTTAATTAATCACTGCTTTGCTGATTTTGTTGAACATATTTCGTTTCTAAAAATGGTCATAGTTCCCTCACCAGGCGTTTTTGTGTTTTTTTACCTTTTTTGTTTCTCGAGGGGAAAGCTATTTATGGCTCTGCTTCCCGCCAGCCCTGGGGGAGGGGGGGCAGGAAGCGTATGTCGGGGTCACCGGCCTTCCAGCCCGGCGCGCGGCGACGTCACGTCCGCGCAGATGTTAGTGCCGGTCTGGGTCGCTAACCAAACCCTAACCTACACCGGCATTCCGACCAAAACCCCCGGTGGCCATCTCTGCGCCAAGTGGGGCCACCACGGGGCGTAGGCGAGAAGCGGCCACAATAGTACCGCAGCCGCCCTGTGTTTTTTTACCTAATAAGAATATGTAAAATGACTCACTTGCAAAATATCGTTTCTGTTGAGTATATTCTTGCCGTTCCCGCAGCCGAGGTCCAGCAGCACGGCCCCCGCCGGGACCCCGCGCGTGAACTGCAGCACCCCGGGCCACGGCTTGTGCCGCGTGCTGCTGAAGTGACCGGCAATTTGTTCGTACACCTGCGGCATACATAGCCCATTCAAATAACAACGCTCTCTTAAATTGGTCGACAACGCCATCTAGTGAGCGACCGAAAAGTGATATTTTATAAGTTACTCGGCCGGACAAAAAAAAAGGTATCGACGGTCGCAGATTCACATCCCAGGTACACGCCTCTAACTTTTTCAAGTTTTGTACCAAAGGTAAATTTTGTACCAAAATTATAATGAAAAACTTCTTAAAAAAAATCACAACTGTAAGAATTCCTGAGTATCAATACTATTCATGCCCAATTGAAATTTGTAACATATACTATATGCTATGGGGCAATAAGTAATAATAAGCATATATTCACCTGATGCACATGCAGCTCCTCTAGATTGCAAGCTACTTCATCTTCCAGATCATCCGAATCCACTCCACCTGCAGTGTCACACAACGTTTTGTAAATACACCCACATGGGCCACTCCTGGTCCAACGGAATGTGAGTGATATTCTCGTGTGCCTCGGCACTGTGTCACAAGTGATCACCTTCACAGTCGCGTTGTTTACGATGCGGTTTTCTATGACCGGATCGTAGGTTCGAGGCTGGATGCCATGCTGCCAGTCGTATCTAAAAAAATCCAATGCAAGCTATAATACGAAATTGTAAATCAAATTCGACTGCCTCGTGCTCTCGCGGCACAAGTATGTGCCGTGCGATCTAGAGGTCCTGGATTCGATTCCCAGGTCGAACAAAGTGTTATTGGGTTTTTCTACTAGGAAATTCTCAGTAGCAGCACAAAGTCTGGAATTGCTGTTTTGAGATGCACTTTTAGAATCTTTTCTGCTGCTGAGAATTTTATAATGGAAAAACCCAACAACATTTGACCAACCGTAAAATTGAAAACCGAGATCATATAAACCTCGGGAGCAATGAAGCAGTTGTTTCAAATATGTCAGTACAGTTGATTTGGCTAGTGAGATTTTCTCATATATCAACATACACATTCTATTTGGAGTGCAATGCAAAGTGGAGTAAGCTTGTAATTAAAAGTTGAAACACAATATCTATTAAATTTTGCCTAAATATAAAATATAATTACCTTGCTTCATCCTGCATTACAAGTAGTGATCTTGCTTCAACCACGACTGGTACAAACTTTCCAGTGTGATGTTTCCATTCCATAACTACCGCTGAACCCAGAGACAGGGATAGTATTGTGTCCCCAAATGGACTGTGCTTGTCCACATGGGATGGGATACCTGAAATAACAATGTGTCAACTATATATCAATTTTTTCTGCAAAATTAATACAGTAAAGTTATATACAATAAAGTCCAACTCTAGGACTATTATTTTGATATAAAAATATTGCAAGCAATGAGTTTTGTCAACACATAAAAATGGCACATTTGACTCCAGAAAGATTCTGTGTTCGGACAGTCTATTGTCGACGCATTAAGAACTGAGGCTTCGGGTCATAAATCACATTCATCTGTCTGTCCTGCTCGCACTTACTGGTCTCTCTGTAAGGTGTAGTGATGTGCTTAAGAATTGTAGAGGTGCATATTGATAACGGGATAGGTACGATTGATATGCTAAATGATGTTAAGTATTAATAGGTATAATTTTTTGCTATCTGAAAACTCTATTGTGCGGATTTCGTAATAAAGCGTAAGTAATGTGCACATTCCTACTGTCGGTCATTTATTGCCTGACAACTCAGGTTAAAAAGTGTCGACTACAATATATATGGTTTACAAGTATTTGTTTTAGGAGTTTTTGTTGGCAAAATTTGTGTTTTTAACATGCCTACAGGACAGACAAGATTTGAATGTAGTACTTTGAAAATTACAATGAATACAAAAACTGATTACCTTGTCCTGGTAAATATTTATTGATTGTTAATTGATCTGGTATGCCAACATCAAGACTGTGGTCTTTCAACCTCTCCCAAAGAAAGTCACATTCTTGTGGTATTTTTTCTTCCAGGGGGTTTTTCAAATCTACGTCATTACTACCATATCTAAACTCATAACCATAATGTTTCACTTGCCGATTTTTAAGAATATTAGAGTCAATTTCTGAAGTCCAGTCAAAGGTTTTGAGCAATATTTTCTCTTCATCTTTTGTTATGAAGTTATTAATTAAAGTTAAACCTTTGGGGTTTGTGTGAGGAAATATAGTTTCTGTATTTGGCACTGAAAAAAATAAATATAATTCTATGGAATTTCAGCACTGAGGGATATAAAAATTCCACATTAGGCAAAATTAATGAAATGACAATGATTTAAACAGCTCTGAGGCATACATATGGCAATGTAATAAATTAACAATCAATCAGAACTTTGGAGTGTTAAAAAAAACAATACCTAAAATAGATTATTAGATTTATTCTATGTATGTGACTGTTGGGTGTATTTATTTATTCTAATCTTAGCTAGCATGTAGCTTGCTACTATTAATAATTTTCTTAGGGACAAGTATTTTATTAATGTGTCATATAAGAATAAATTAATATTTAAAATACCTTGACAGTTTTATACTCTCATACATACCGTTTTCAACATAATGCATGTATAATTGATTTCCATGTTCATCAATTTTTGCTTTGGCATTATATATATTGTAGAATAACTCCGCGTCCTCAGTAATTTTAAAAACAACAAATGAATGGGATTCACCCTTTTCTGCAATATACTTTGGATGTGCTATGTCTATATTATCTGCAAGGCTCAATATGAATTCCTTCTCTAATCCTGTAGCCTGACCCACATTGCACAATATGATATTCTGGAAAATAAGACAGAATAAAACTTAGTTTAAGTAAAAATAGAGTAAAAAAATATATCCATTAAAAACTAAAGCTTGCTTACTGGTCCTGGTGTATCAGTACATATTATACCTTTGGAACTCTTTAAACGAGCAGCGAATCTTTTTCTTTTTCGTTCTGTTTTTTTATCTTCTTCCATATTAATAATTATTAGATATGAAAAAGAGAACTTAATTTATAACCTATTACTTGTGTTGTGTCGTGTGTTGACTTCATTGATTTGATGTTCTAATTTGACATTTAAAAGTGAAAGAGACGATTATTTCCATTTACAATGTCTATGAGCTAAAAAGGGTTAAAAAATATGCTAAATTTCAAAACATTGTGATACGGAACATCATACAATGTTGAGTTTACGAAGTAAGTAAAATTAAACTCTTAATAAATTGTTGAATATAAATATAGTAAAGTAATTACTTGACTAATTATTATATAAAGTAATTGGCAAAAGTAAACTATAAATAATATATTATTACTCGTTGAAACGCTATAACATTCACAAAAAATTATGTTAAAATCATAATATGTCAAAAAAATCAGCTGTAAGAGCTGTTTTTACATTACTTTTGTTCAGCAATAAAGAAAGCTGTTCAATTATAATAGATTAATTATATTACTTATATATAACTGAAACACATAATCCTAGTAAGTTATCTAACTATATATTTTAAAGTACAAAAGATTATTAATTTTTGTAAACCTAACCTACACATTTCAGGAAATGAGCAGAAAAAGACGTCATGTAATATGCATGGCTTCCGATTTCTTCTATCCAAACACGGGAGGTGTTGAAGAACATATCTACAATTTATCGCAGTGTTTAATTAAACGTGGGCACAAAGTTGTCGTCATAACTCACTCTTATGGCGACAGGGTTGGTATACGATATCTAACTGGAGGCTTAAAAGTTTATTATTTACCTATAAAAGTCTTCTACGCACAATGTGTATTACCAACAATGATTTGCAATATATCTATAATAAGATACATATTAATTAGAGAAAGTATAGAGATTGTCCATGGTCACTCAGCTTTTAGTGTTTTGTGCCATGAAGTATCAATAATAGGAAAACTTATGGGCTTAAAAACTGTATTTACAGATCATAGTTTATTTGGTTTTGCTGACACATCAGCAGTTTTAACAAATAAATATTTGCAAATGTGTTTATGTGAGTGTGATCACTGTATTTGTGTATCACACACAGGCAAAGAAAACACAGTATTAAGGGCCAAAGTAAAAGCTCACAAGGTATCAGTTATCCCTAATGCTGTAGATGCATATACATTCACACCTGATCCAATAAAAAGGGACAGAAATTTCGTTACAATAGTAATTGTATCAAGATTAGTGTATAGAAAGGGTGTGGACCTTATGGCGGCTGTTATTGCTGATATGTGCCCAAAATACCCCCAACTAAGGTTCATAATAGGTGGAGATGGACCAAAAATGTGGCTACTACAAGAAGTGAGAGAGAAAATGGGATTGCAACACTGTATAACTCTCCTTGGAAGTTTGAAACATTCAGAAGTTAGGAATGTTTTAGTTAAAGGTGACATATTTTTAAATACTTCACTGACAGAGGCATATTGTATGGCCATAGTTGAAGCTGCTTCCTGTGGTTTAAAAGTTGTATCAACAAAAGTTGGTGGTATTCCAGAAGTGCTACCTGAAAACATGATCTATCTTACCGAACCTAATGTAGGAAGTTTAGTTGAAGGTGTGGAAAAAGCCATGAGTGACTTGAAAGAAGGAAACATTTTGTGTCCTTATGAATGTAACTTAATGGTTAGGAAAATGTACAATTGGATGGACATAACCAAAAGGACAGAGATTGTTTATAATAAAATAACAATGAATAAGAATAAGCCTTTGGGGCAACAATTAAGAAGCTACCTTACATGTGGTGTATGGCCATTCCTTTTAGTCATTAGTTTAATGTATTTATTATTGCAATTAGTAGAGAAAATTTACAAACGTAAGCACATAGATATAGCCAGAGATTTAAAATTATAATAGTGAAATATGTTTATACATTTAAAATTACTAATGATATAAAATTTTACTAACTATTAATAGTAAAATGCAGCATAATTATTGTAAAAATAATTTATCACCACCTGAGGTTGTGAGATGGGATAGGTTCCACAAAATGTGGTGACAAATCCTTGTGTGTACATTATGTTTTTACAATGCATATTAAGATATATATAAGATATATATAAGAGATATTAAGCACTTATTACAACTGAAATGTCAATGTATTATGTTATTATTATACTTTGTTTAAATTAGCAAAACTACATTTATTATGTTATAATATGTGACTTATACACAAAATACCAAAGGAAACACAAAGATTAATTTTGGAATGACATTTATTATAATACTATTGAAAAAAAAAAATTAGGCTACTGCTCAAACAGAATAGTTAGCCTTAACATTGTAAATAAAAATAATTTTAAATAACAGTGCTTGTTACATTCCAGTATTATTTATAATATACAGCACATGAACATTTATAATATTTTCCTACATTAACAATTAAATGTGATTCTTAAACACAGACTGATAATATAAGGTACCAATTGTTATGTGTATTTTAGTAGACTTGTTCATACAAATCCATGTTGATTCATGCCCTGTGAACAATAGTTAATATTTTTACTAAACAAATATAATTTTACAAAAAAAATCTGACTTTTTAATAATGTATTTCTTATTAAACACAATAAAAGGATTTTTTACAATATTTGCTAAACAGCAATAACATACATACATAAAGTCACGCCTGTTATTCACCGAAGGGGTGGGCAGAGGTGAGCCTATTGCCATTTTTCAGGCACATTTTCAAACTCTGTGCTGCTACTGAGAATTTCGTAATGGAAAAACCGGATAACACTTTGCCCAACCCGGGAATCGAACCCAGGACTTCTAGATCGCACGGCACGTATTTGTGCAGCAAGACCACGAGGCAATCGTCAGCTATATCATATAATTTTTCATTAATTAAGATTTTCAGTCTCAGAATGGAGTCCAGTGGAAGCTAGCTCACTATTATATGGGACTTAAAAATACAGTTTGTAAAATATGCATATAGAAACAAATTTCTTACTACTTCTAGGGGAAAAAAACAGTGTGAGTCTATGGAGGTAGTTGGAATAAAATGTGTGTAACAATATTTAAAAATAAGATGTAAAGACTATTATATTTCTTGGATTATATTGTAACTTACACTTTGGTAGTGCGTGGTGGATGTTTGGGTCGGACACCTGATTGTTTCAGCTGCAACACTATGGAACGTAGTCGAGCTACGTCACGACCACGTCGCGGTCCGAAGTCGCAGAGCTCCGCCACACGCGCCCATTCGTTGCCTTCCTCCGTGGAACCTTCAGAGCCACGAGCCAAGGCCCTCTCGGCATTCCTAATATTACGCATTACACACATTAGTCATTATTATCTTTAATACAGACACAAATACCATTCACATATGTGATGTAGTTAAAAATGTCATGTTATGGTTGTTAATTGATTATTTATCCTATATTCGTGTGTATTTTCGAATCAGACATATGACACAAACAGATAAATATCACATTACATGATAATGCATTTATTTGATCAGTACAGCTAAGTTATATTTGACATTTTATAGTAAAAAAGATGAATGTTCTTAAATTGATGGTATATAACTTTGTAAAAGTGTGTTTCACAACCCACTTGATTATGTTTTACACCAGTAAATGATTTAGACTCAAAATTAATAAAGTATGGGATAGTGTTAAACCATCACCAATCACTTTTCTTCAAACATTTGGTGTCCTCAAATGCCTTCACCAGGTAAAGACCAGTTGTTAATACATGAATTATTTATTTCTTTATATACTCACTTAGCAGATTCCCTGACAGCATTGAAAAGAAAATACATCAGAATTAGTTTACATTTTCACATGCTATTACAAGCAATTTATTATGAAGACAATGCTTTATATGAAAGCATCGGAGTATAATAATATTGTTATAGACAAAACATTGCACAACAACATCGCAAAAAATGTGTTGGTTCTGTACTGTAAATTCAAAACTGTTTTACACCTATAGATCTTATTATTCTTAATCCATTTTATGAATTAAACACAAAGATTAAACATCTATGTATAAAGTTGCATATATAACATAGCACATTTTTTTTTTGTTTATTCAAAAAGTTTTTTAATCACTTTTACTGATGTAATGTATAAAAATGTATGAATGTAATATTCTTAGTATCCTTAAAATGTTTTAATACTGGGTAATTCTTATATAACATTTTATACTTTATAAAAAGACATCATCATACCATTCACTGCCCATGTGATTGTTAATATTTTGTACACTAACAAAACAAAAAATTGTCACTGAAATGTTAAAGATAAGTTATCAGTTAGAATCACCTGTTTGCTGCCTTTGTCTTAGCAATCTGCTCATCATGTGTTTTGTACCAGTCCTCCAACTCCTTCTTAGCCACTAACAGCATCTCTTGTTTCTTTCTTTCTTCTTCTGCATCTGTGGATAAACAAACATTCATCATCATCATCATCAGCCTCTCACATCCACTGCTGGACATAGGCCTTTCCTATGGCAAACCACTGGGCATGATCTTCGGCCTTCCTCATCCAACCACTGCTAGCCACCTTGTGAATATTGTCACCCCACCTAGCCAGAAGGCATCTTACACTATGTTTGCCGAGCTGTGGTCTCCACTCCAGAACACATAACATATAAACATTACATATCCATAGATATTATATATACTATTCATTAATCTATATTATTCATAATATAAATTAGCATGTTTGCTCCTTATTCCATTAAAACATGTATAGGTTACCAATTCATTATAAATATGACTGTGTTTTTATATGATTTTCATTTGCACTATTTATTCTACATACTTACTGACTTCTAGATAAGTAAAATTTACATTAACGTAGGGAATTAGAGTTCTTGAGTTTATCTAATTTGATAGTGATCAAATTACTAAATTATTCAACCCTGGTAAGTTGTAAATATCAATACCAAGCAGAATATTTGATATTGATGTAAATAGTTTCATTTCAAATGTGCAGTATGAATGGTATTCCACTTGTTACTGTAATTTTGCATTTGTATTACCTGACAGACAACTGGCATAAAAAAGATTGCCCTCTTTAAATAGTCTTTCTCAGATATAATATCATTCCTAATTGGTACCATTTTCTAATAAAATTGCACAAGAACCCATAATTCTTAAAGGTTCTTAAGAGTGTTATGTAATGTGATGCATAAAGTCATTAGTTTTTTTTTTTTATTCTGGCACGCCAAAGTGACTCCACTGTACCTGATGGTAAGCACAGTGGAGTCCAAAAAAATAATACCAACCAGCGAGAAAAGATTTGGTCACCCGCTGGTCGACACAATCATGCCGGCCCGCACAAATGCTTCTTCACGCTTTGCTTAAAGGATCCAGGATCAATTTCTATTTTATTTGGTTAACTAGCAACATACTTTGGTACTTAAGTACCGTTGGGAGAAAGTCATATCATTATTTTAGTGATTAATTTTACCAAAATCTGAATAATAACCTATAAATCATTATTTAAAAAGAAATTTGACATATAAATGAGAATATCCTGACCCAACAATAGACAATTATGAACCAGACATTACCCAATTATCATGTAATGTTTTTGGGCTTTTATATATTGATAAGATTTCTTTACTCATGGGTACATTCTGTATACACTATGTTAAATACCTTTTTCTTCCAATCTCTGCTTCTGTTCTTCGCGCCATAGCTTGATTTTCTCTGGCTCTTCTCTTTCCTGCTTGAATACTGATGTCTGAACTGGTTCATCTAATAAGCCATTAGCTTCAAAAGCTGCAGCACTGGGCACTTCTGTAATCACATAAAAAAAAAAACAAAAATTAAATTAGAAATAGGAATTCGTATACAGCACAAGAGAAAACTTATTTTTATGACTCATCAAATACAATTTATGTTTTTTTCAGATAGTCGCGGTTGAACGAACTGTTATGGATTACATAGTTCAATTTATTGATTTTCTCGGCGAGTTGCATTTTATGCCGCTAAAATTAAATCTACTAGCACAACATATTGTTGTTTTTTTTATTTCCGTCTTACCGACAAAATCATCCAAGCCATTACTGGTTGAAGTTACAACGGGGGGCGGAGCACTAGTCTCCAACTCATCTTCGAGGCCAGCCAGCTGGTTCTGTTCTCTTGCTAAAAACTCTGCCGCTGGGTCAACCTCAGGCTGTACGAAACTATCGCCGAAATCATCCATTTTTAAATTAAACAACAGTAATACGATTAACGATACAAAATTAGACGACGTTTAATAAAACAAAGACAATGTAGAACGAACATAGAGATAGACCTCTATAATAGGGACACGACATATTGTTCTATACATACAATTGATTATACAAATAGCATCCATTTTGAAGGCACACACTAAAACATATATCTATCTCGTTCTAACTCAGCACTGTAACTCGCAGGAAAACAATATAACAGTATTTCAGTGCGTACACAAAGTGAACCATGAATATACGTAAATACCTAATGAGGCCGAAAATCCGCCATGTTTAGCGCACCAAATGTCATTGTCAGTCTGTTCAGCAGGTACTTGTGTTGTCAAAAAGTCGTGGTTTCAATCAAAATAACTAATTATCTTTCTATATTTTGCTTGTGATTTAAAATAATTGAAGCCAAATGTAAATAATTACGTCGTAAATATTACAGTGTGTAGTACAATAGGGTGCGGCATAAGAGAAACGCCAAATCAGCCAATGTTTACCATACACAGGTACGCTATAAATAACATTAAAAATATTGGTTATTGTTAATATTGCCGGGAAAATAAAGGAAGATTTACATTATAATTAGCAAGGTTCTTATGTGCAGTTATAGGAAATAAATGGATTTGACTTATTTAACTATATTTTCACGCTTAAATAATGTTAATTTATGAGCTGGGGTTGTACATTATTTATCGACTTTGATATCGATTGCTTATATAAAATTTATTATTTTATCATGCTAACCCGCTTAAAACATACAAAAATAATAATTAAAACATATTTTATAGGATCCCAAGAAATGAGCGTAAAAAGAAAAAGTGTCTGGAAGCCATTGGAATGGAAAATATAAAGCCAAATGTAATAAATGTTTCAACAAAACTCTGGATGTGACTCGACTACGAGATTATGCCGTGCCCTTCAAATTTGTAAGAGTAAGTTAATACTGTATATACTTTTATAGTTAATATTGATATACTTTTTTTATTATATACATATTTTAATACATACATATTATTTTACAACAAAATGTGCTATAAAAGGATCAAAATTAATATACAAGTTTTTTTTATGGTGGGACGATGCTCAGCAGAGTAGTCATTGGACTGTCGGCTTATTATATAATTCCTGCTCCATGTTCGCAGTCAAAGGCCCTAATATGTCTTTTCGTGCCTCTCACCCTCATGGAGTCTGCTCGTATAATTGAATTTTGAACTTTTTTTTCAGTTGTTACTTACACCGCAGGATTTGTATCGAGAAAATTATCCCGCAATATAAAATGTCAGACGTGTGCTTCGTTATTGTTTGGGAGATCCGAACAGCAATTTGAAAACGCTGATTCATTTTAAAACAAGAGATGGACTGAAATACCCATCGAAAGATGTTGTAGACATAACGAAAAAGACAGAAAAGATCATTAAACCTAACTTGGATAACTCGATGCCCCAATACTATTATCTATATATATTTAAATTCATTATGAAGCACTACTCCGAAAAATCGGACACCATTTTTCGATCGGAATCAATTGATCATGACACTAATCATAAATACCTCTTAATAAAATGTGTCATCAAAACATATTTAGACATTCGGTTTAGATATTTCAGGAAAATGGTTACCGACAAAATCTCTCTTCGGAAATATTTAAATAAAATAGTTTTATTCCGTAACGAGTTAAAACACTATTGTAAATTCGTTAAATTTGTAATAATTAAGTGATTTTAGAGCGGAAGTCATAAGGAATGACGTTTGTAATTAAATAAATGTTCTGAAGGTGTTTTTTTTATTTTTTTATCACGCGGTCCCTTGATAAGTTTAAAATTTGAATCACTCAGTTATGGTGCGAAGCACCTATCTTGAGGTGCGTTGCAGTAGTGTGTTACGGACTTTAGAGTCAGCAACACAATTAAAATAGATTGTAGTAGAGAGATAAGTAGTCTAAGAAAAACACGTACTCTAATTTTATACAATATACTTACTCCCTATTAAAGTATAAATTCTACAAATAATTAATACTCAATAATATTTAAAATAAAATGAGTCAAGAACATTTATCGATAAAACCTAATAACATTATAATCTTCTGGGCAGCACTAAAACCGCCATGTTTAGCGCACAGATGACGTCACAGTGGCACGCATTTTTTGTTGACATTTCATTTCCATAGGTTTCCTACTTCATTGAGAACGAATGGTTCGACACGATGACAGATCAAAATGGCAAAATGCAGCACAGAATAAATTTACAATAGACAAACCAAAGGATGATAGTAGAGGGCATGTGGTCTTTATCTATCAAATTAAAGTGTCGCCCTGCAAAAATGACTATAGTCGGTGCATTATGAACTAAGGCTTCGGGTCATAAAACATATTTATCTGTCTGTCTCGCTCGCACTTACAGGTCTTATGGAGAGGCGTAGTCATGTGCGTAAGATTATTGTAGAAAAATATGCACCGATAATGGGATACCTAGGTACGATCGATATGCTAAATTATGTTGTGTATTAATTTAATATAGAGAATATAATTTTCATTATATTCTCGGGGTCAGTTTTCAATTCTTTAAAAAACAGGAATACGAATTACAGCCCGAGCTTGAGCGTTGATGTCACTATTCAATTTCTTTAAAACCACGTTAGATAAAAATTATCCATTGTGCGTATTGCGCAACGAAGCGTAAGTAATGTAATGAGTGTCATAACAAAAAAATATATAGATAAACAACAACCCTTACTCGTAACGACCTTCAGGAGTCAGAAATGAAGGTCACTATGACGCTTCGACCCCGCGTGCGCAGGTAGCTAAATATCGATAACGGACGGGTTGCATTACGCGTACATTCCTACTGTCAGTGACATCTATTGCCCGACGACTCAGTTTAAAATGTTATTTGTTTTTATATATAAAAAAAAAGGATCGATTTGACAATAACGAACCGGATATATTGTACCAGACTTATATTACAGTCAAAATACATCTAAGACATTAAAGTTCTAGTATATAATACTTTCAATATGCCAGAAGATGCGCCAACATGTTCTTAATAATCTGTGGTCAGAAGTCTTTACTCAATTGTCATATGTCAAAATGGAAAGAATCCGAAAAAGGGCGGGAAGTGTTCGGAATGGAGGGCGCGTTTTTTGTTTTTCTCACATATAATTTTTATTTTTTTCTTGATAGTGGTGAACAGGGGATTAAGTGTTGCTTGTCGATGTTGTGTGTGGTATGTTTGATTTAGTTTTCATTTTTTTCTTCCCTGTCGCGCTGTATCTCGTGAGTCTTGTCTTTTCTGGTGATTGTTGGCGAGAGGAATAGAGGATGGAGGAGCCTCCTGATCCAGGTGGGACGGTCCCACCGATGCGGTAGGACGGGGAGGGGGGAGGCGAGGGCTGAATCGGATGCGATGTGTGCAATATCGACGAGTGGTGCTTGATTCTCTGTTCACTATTGTAGTGAAGGGATTAAGGGTTGTATGTGGGAGGGACGGGGGGCGTGCCTCCAGTTTGAGAATTTCCCGCCCTTTTTCTTGCATCATTCATCATAATCATCATTCATACTTATTTATGTTAAACTTAACTATGACGAGGCTGTATGGGCTAGAACCCTTTGCCTTCCCAAAAAAAATGGGAGAATTGGAAAAAAAAAATATGGAAAAAAAAACATATGTCAAAAGAAGAACATAACCTCTAAAACATTTGAAATCTGTATCTATTACATTAATTTAAATTTAATTTACCCGAAATGAATTTATGTGTGAGAACAAGTTTAAGGTCGAATATATTAGGATCATTGTATAGATACTCCACAACACCTGAGGTTATAGATAAAAATGATCAGCCCTTAATCGATGACTCTGATGATGCTCAAGCCAGGGAGGCAGAAATTGAGAAGAAAAGAAATATCTCACGTCTATCTGAAAGCCATTTTAACTTAGTGAATGGACGCAGACCATACGAAACTCCAAAAAGCTTGGCTCATTTAACTGTTAAATATTATAGAAAGATGTATGGAAAATATGGTGTGGATAGTGGAGTTAACCCCAGTGAGTATATATCTATTCATAAACATTTAATATTACGGAATATAATTCTATGAACTCTTTTGTGTAATTTAATAGTTTTCTAAAATTAATTTCCACATATAGTGTATTTAACATGAGCTTGAATTTTTGTATTTTATAAAACACTTGGTTGAGTTCCTATTAGGATATATCACAAGAAATTTGTTTGTTTGCCTTCATTAAAACAAAACATACTTCTCTTGTTGTTTTATAGAGTAATCAAGATGGGACCTAAGTTTCTTATTTAAATTTTAAAAATAAAAATAGTGGAGGCCCATGCCCAGTGGTAGGACATATTATATAAATCTAAAGAAATATTGCATATATTTTTAACTCAATATAATTGTATTTAATTCAACACTTGAAATTTACAAATTAACGTGTAAGACTTTTGGGCTTCTATGGAAGTACCACCACTGGATCAACCTTATATCGACAGTGGAAAGAGAAAATGTTGTAGTCCATAAAGTATGACTTTTTTTATTGCACCAATTCATACAAAAGTTCGTATGTCTTGTCCATTACAGATATAAACTAACAATAGACGAGCATTAGTAACTTTATTTGCCAGCTTGATCTTTTAACGGATTCACGAATCGTAAAATCTCAAACACGGTTTTAGATGATGCTATATGGAAATCGTTTAGTAAAAAAGATCCATTTTTGTTCAATTCCTGTTTGTCATTAAAGAGGCAAATGTAAACATGGTTTTTATTCACTTGTACATAAATATGTATGGCTGAATCAATACAGTTCGATTATCCGAAAATACCGGTTATCCGAACACCCATTTCCCCCAATTTGTTCGGAAAATCGACGCTCTACTGTACTAGTAAAATTTTCTCCATCTTTCTAGGTCTCTGTTGGCCAACAAAACAAGACATTCAGGAGAAACTGGAATATGAAGCTGTTGCATATCCATACACCATCAAAGAGATGATGGATGCAGCGGCACAAAGAAGGAAAGAGGAACAAGAGACAATTCTCAAGAGGGACCGGGATATACAAGCCAAAGTGGCAAAGTTGGACCAGTGGAAGAAAGACCTTCATGACAAGTTGGCTAAGAAAGCTGCTGAAGTTGAAGCTGCTAAGGTATATCTTTAATCCTTGTTTGGCTGCTAGTATTATTCAAATTTACTCCGTATATGATATTTAAGATTCACCATCACACATGGCACATCATCATCTGATATGTTTATATGTTGATTTTTAATTAAAAAAAAATCAAATTATTTCATAACAAAATTACGCAAAAGGCTAGAGATCATACCTATTGCCATGCCATTGATGCTACCATTTGCAATAATGTTGCATTTGTTGGGTAATTCAGTTTTATTTTTATTTTAGGCTTTTCGAGTATCATAAACACATTGACAATTTGTACCTACTTTTTCTGTTTTTTTTTTTCTATCATACATATATAACCTCACGCATGTTTTCCCCGAAGGGGTAGTCGCAGGTGCATTCTGCACCTACATTTCGCCAGGTATGTATCTATCCCACGTAATAGAGGGCGAGCCTATTGCCGGTTTTCGGCATTTTACCAGACGCTTTGCTGCTACTGAGAATTTCCTAATGGAAAGACCCGGGAGTCAAACCCAAGACCTCAAGATCGCACGGCGTATACTTGAGCCGCGAGACAATAATTTTCTCCTTACTTACAGGAAAGAAAAGAGCGCATCGTGGAAGAGGTTCGAAGGCACTTTGGTTTCAAGCTGGACCCTCGTGATGAGAGGTTCCAGGAAATGTTGGCCAAACGCGAGAAAGAAATTAAGAAACAAGAGAAAATGGCAAAGAAAGAAGCTAAAGAGAAAATGATGTTAGCAAAGCTTCAACAGAAGAATGTGGATATAAGTGACAGAAAGTGAATGTGCATGTAGTTTATTGTAGTTCGTAATATATTATTGGTAAATACTTTTTTTTTCTATCGTTCAATTTCCATGCCATTAGAAATCTTAGGCGTAAACTGTAAATAAATAATTTTGACCCATTAATCATTATCGTCGAGAATTTTATGCACGAAAGAATTTGTGCGGGATGCTGAATGTTGTATTTCATAATGCGATACTAGAAAATTTATAACGAATACAAAGTTAGGTACACTTAGTTTTGATATTAAATCCGGCTTTGCCTGGAATAATCATAAACTCTAGTGGCTTATTTTACAAGTGAAATTAACTAGTCGGTAAAATAATCAATTACAAGGCGTAACTTGTTCATTTTGTATTTCCTTTTAAGATCATCGCCGTCTTCAGTCTATACTCATCTCATTACCAGATTCGCGTTTGTCCTGTGGTTTAGATTTAGTCTACTCCACCACGATGGTCTCATGCGGCCAGTGTTACCAACTCCCAAAAATATTTATCCCTAAATGTAAAGTCAAAACCTCCTAAAATCGCCACAATTATTTGAAAACCCCATTAAAAAAAAATATACCACACATTCATGTTAGGCATTCCAATTCTAATTTTATTAGCTATTAGCATTACGAATTAGAAAAATTTGGTTGTGAGCGCGGCGCGTTAAGCCGAGGTTGTAGGTTCGAATCTCACTCGTATCATAATTTTTCGACTGTTTGCATTTTTCTAATAATTATCTAAATAATATTTTGTAAATAAAACTGCAATATTGTGTAATAGTCTTTATTTATAAATTATTTCATACGTCAAATATTATTTCATTTTATTCTGGTTCTGACTATTTAAAATCATACATGTTGACATTAAAGAAACTTAGCATTTAGGGGATGAATTAATCCCTAAAAATACCCCTAAAAATATAAAGCCCCTAGAAAAATCCCAATCCAATTTTTTCCCCCCAAATTTAGGGGGAACACTGCATGCGGTATGGAAGTCTATACGTTACATATTATAATCTATACTAATATTATAAAGTAAGCTAAAGAGTTCGTTTGTTTGTTTGCTTGAACGCACTTTAATGGAACAAGGTACTGGTCCGAAACCGATTTGGTTTTTTTTCCAGTCATAGCCCATTTTTCGGAATGGCTATAGGAGCAGCAATGGAAAATGTGGCAATAACAGGGACTGAATATCCTTTTAAAGTCTAATGTTTCGCATAAGGACTTACTTGCAACTAGTACTTCATATAACTTCAAGGCGTGTGCCAGGGATTGGAGCTGAAATTAATATCTACACTACTGTTACTATTCCTACCTATGCAAGAAAACTGCGGAGGAAACCAAACAATATATTTATCGATAGAAACAACAATGGCATAAACAAAATTATAAAAAAGTCACGAGCTGTCTTCATCGGTGGAGGAGTGTCGAGCCTCCCGCGGGTGCAGCAGGCGCGCGCGCTCCGACACCAGCGTGTCCGAGTCGCTCGCCACGCTGCTGCACGGACTGCTCGCGTCGTGCCCCGATATCTACGGCACCACATCAATTCATCTACGAAAACACTTACAATAGACCTACAGCTGCATTTCTTTCTTTTTTTTATACAGACACGGCAAAGTGACCCCATTGCACCTGATGGTAAGTGTAATGGAGTCCAGAAAAAGTGCCGACCAGCGAGAGATGATAATCTCCCGTTGGTCGACGCAATCATGCCGGCCGAAAACCTCTTCACCTATCTTGTGAAGAATTATGGGGGACTAATACCATGGTGAACAAAGGACCGACCGCGAGAAACCGGCCTAAAAATTCCGGCACAGTCATCCTTTCACCATAATCGAAGCCCCCCCGATTTCTTGGTGCAAAAGCCATACAGCTGCGTTTGTTTGTGCTAAAAGACCTACAGCTGCGTTTTTTTTGTGCTAAAAGACCTCCAGCTATAATTATTCATATATTTATGCTTTATATACATCAACGAATGTATAAAGGCGGACTTAATGCCTAAGGCATTTTCTACCAGTCAACCTTAGGCGTTTCTTGATGCTAAAAGACTTACAGCTGCGTTTCATGGTGCTAAAAGACACACAGCTGAGTTTCTTAGTGCTATAAGACTATACCACTGCGTTTCTTCGTGCATAAAATATCTACAGCTGCGTTTCTTGTTTCTAAAATACCTACAGACGCGTTTCTTGGTGCTAAAAGACATACAGCTGCGTTTCTTGCTGCAAAAAGATTTACAGATGAATAGCTCGATATATTCTGGCTCTTCTCTTTCCTGCTTTAATACTGACGTCTGGACTGGGTCATCTAATAAGCCATTAGCTTCAAAAGCTGCAGCACTGGGCACTTCTGTAATCACATAAAAATTTATAATATACTAGCTTTTGCCCGCGACTCCGTCCGCGTAGACTACAGGGTTGGGTGCAGAAAGTAAATAAGTTGTAGTCTATTTTACTCCACAGAGTCCCATTTATGTCCATATCAAAAATCGTTTACATCGGTCAAATGATTTAGGTGTGAAAGCATAACAGACATAGTTACATATACATAGTAACAGTCGTCTACACGTCGTTTCATCATTCTTGCTTCAAAAATCACGAACTTTCACACAAACTTTAACCCCTATTTTTATTTTACTCCCTTAAAGGTATTTTTTCACAAACTTTTAATGTCATATTTATTTATATCTAATCAACAGCCTTAAAAATTAGGTTTCAAGCTTCTAGCTTTTAAAATGACAATACTTCCATGCAACCTTTCATCCCCTTAAAACCCCTTTTCCGCAATAAAAAGTAGCCTATGTCCTTTCTCAGGCTTTAAACTATCTGTGTGCCAAATTTCATTTAAATCGGTTCAGTAGTTTCAGCAGGAAAGCGAGACAGACAGAGAGACAGAGTTACTTTCGCATTTATTATATTAGTAAGGATATACATAAGCAATGTAAGTTGTCATAGGCTATTGGCTGGGTGCAAAGTAGGAGATGGTGGAACCACGAATCGATCGTAGCGCGCGCCGTGGCCAAAAAGGGAACTTTCATTCAACAGACCAACTGTCACTTTTTACTAGCGAAATTTACGTATAAAATAAGCATACGTCACGAAAAAAAAAAACTTAACTTTCTACTACTAGACTACAAGCCCATGGTAAAAATTAACCTGTGAAATGAACCACCGTGAATTACGCTTAGAAGGCTGTAACTATATCATAAAATAACTCTGAGCGCTATGCCGTCATTTCTGAGCGGTACAGGTGAGTACGAGAGTAAATGGAATTTCTCTGCTACAGGGGAGGAATTACGACTACTTATTAATGTACGGCTTTTATTATAACTTATAGATGATTAAAAATAAATGTCGAAAAACCAAGTGCCGTACTAAAGTGGTGGTACCGGAAGTTAGTGCAAATTTTTAATTCGCCGGTAATTTTAGGAGCAATATAGGTCATTTATTACTGTACGGCATTTGTGTAATTCTTTTTGTATACATATACAGATACTTTACCCATGAACGCCGTACAAATTTTCCAGTGCAGGGGTCGAAAGCCAAGGGTCGCAACTCTTATTTCTGATTATATATAAATGATGATGAAATGAAACAACATAAAATTAAATGATCTTCAGAGTACTTCATGAGTAGATAATATTTTCTAGCATGCCGTACATTTTTTGTGGGACACATAGGTGTATGGGGTAAATTACTTCCCTCCGAAAAGAGTAACTTGGTGACTCGTTTCTGTACGGCAATAACATAGGTTTTTAGCTCTTTAGAAAATCTTCGATAAAAAATAAATGCCGTACACTTTTGATAGTCCGCTATTCTATAAAATGGAAGATTAATCCACCGCCTCAGACCGCTGTCTGTAATAGAAGAAAAAGGGTATAACCAACAGTGCTACAAACAATTGACAAATTTATCCGTAATAAGAAAATTGGTTTATTTCACGTAATATTCCATTTAAAATGTACGGCATTATAATTTTTTATTATTATTTATTATTAAAAACAAAATTTATCAAATGCCGTATAGTTATTAATGACCTCAAGGGTCATCTCAAATGTTATCGAAGTTTTGAACAGCTGTAAAGGATAATCTGACGTAAAATGTACGGCATATGTTTTTTTTTGTTTATTTATATTTGTTACAAGTAAAATAACAATAACCTTTGAAAATATTACTTCCCAAATTACTACAGGAACATTTGAAAAATCTTATAAATCTCGGAAATTTCCTTTTTTTAAAATCCTAATATTTTTATTTGTTACCATTTATAATGAACGGCTATAAGGTACAACGGTAATATTTAATAACATTATATTAAAAAAAAGATTGCCGTACATAAATTTATGATCTTACAGCAGTAATAACTCGGTAAATCCTGAAATGTAGATACTTATTTATTTATATAAATATGAACTATAATTTTTAGACGGCATAATTACCAAACGTTATTGTCCGTATAAAATAACATTTTGAACAAGATGCCGTACATTTTACAATGACCTTATATCATATGGTGTAGGGAAAGGTTTGCGTCCCTTGGCTTTCGACCCCTGCACTGGAAAATTTGTACGGCGTTCATGGGTAAAGTATCTGTATATGTCTACAAAAAGAATTACACAAATGCCGTACAGTAATAAATGACCTATTTTGCTCCTAAAATTACCGGCGAATTAAAAATTTGCACTAACTTCCGGTACCACCACTTTAGTACGGCACTAGGTTTTTCGACATTTATTTTTAATCGTCTATAAGTTATAATAAAAGCCGTACATTAATAAGTAGTCGTATTTCCACCCCTGTAGCAGAGAAATTCCATTTACTCTCGTACTCACCTGTACCGCTCAGAAATGACGGCATAGCGCTCAGAGTTATTTTATGATATAGTAACAGCCTTCTAAGCGTAATTCACGGTGGTTCATTTCACAGGTTAATTTTTACCATGGGCTTGTAGTCTATACATTATTACATTAAAATGGATCGTAATACATATTACTTAATACATATTATTTTAATGTAATAATTGACGTAGTACTTACATATGTACTACGTCAAAGATTGCAAAAACAGAAAGAAACTGCTTATATTTAAGGATATTTTGTATGGCGTCGATGTCACTGATGTCTGACGACACGAGCTTCAATGGTGTGGCTCATATTATCCTCACAGTTCTTTTACATCTTGCACATATTGAGCCAAAACTAATTCTTTTCCTTTTTTTTGTTGTTAATGGTTGGAAAATGATGTCGTGTGTGATTGCTCGGAATCCAGTTTTTATAATTAATTTGGCTATGTTTAACTGAAAATACACAAAAAGTCTGCATTATTGACGACACAACAGTCATAAATAATCGTCTGCAATATATATATGAAACGCATTATTCGATTAAATTTATTAATTTCTTTACTTTCTTCTCGTAAAGACAGCTATGAAAAAGTCCATGTGTATTACCTGAAGTTTATTAATTGTGCCATTTTAGAAGGGAAATAAAAAAGGTCAACATTATTATCGACACTATAGATTTACATGATTGAGTTGAATATATGTAAATTACAACATTTCATTGAAATTATTTGTTTGTTTAGTAAGTCTTCGTAATGGCAGCCAGCCATTTAACAATTCAGTCCGCCGTAATTGTAACCGCTAGTTGGCGCTGTCATCGCGCACCCAGCCAATAATAACCACACAAAAATAATCATTAAATTATAGTCATATTATATAATAGTGTGGACTCCACACTGTGGAGATATAAATAAGTTTTATATGTATGAAACTAAAAATTCTAGTTAGAAATAGGAATTCGTATACAGCTCAAGTAAAAAAACTTATTTTTATTATTTATTTAAAACTTTTTTGTACACATAGCATTAAAATTAAGAAATACAGTAAACTAGATAAGTACAAAAGGCGGCCGATAAGTAAAAAATATTTTTATGACTCATCAAATACAATTTATACCTATGTTTTATTTCAGATAGTCGCGGATGAACGAACTATTATGGATTAGTTCAATGTAATGATTTACTCGGCGTGTTGCATTTTATGCTGCTAAAATAAATCTACTAGCAAAATAGGTATATTGTTTTATTTTCGTCTTACCGACAAAGTCATCCAAGCCATTACTGGTTGAAGTTACTACGCGGGACGGAGCACTAGTCTCCAACTCATCTTCGAGGCCAACCAGCTGATTCTGTTCTCTTGCTAAAATCTCAGCTGCTGGATTAACCTCGGGTTGTTCGAAAGTATCGCCGAAATCATCCATTTTTAAATTAAATAACAGTAATACGATTAACGATACAAAGTAACAAATTAGACGACGTTTAATAAATAAAACAAAGACAATGTAGAACAAATAGGGCTGCCAGGAAATAAATCGCAGCTATACGGTTTAGTATCTGCAATTATACCAAATGTGATCGCATCGCATTATATTATACACTAGCTGACCCGGCGAACTTCGTTCCGCCTAACAGCCGATTCTTTAATATAGGAAAAAAAGTGATGGATATGAAAGTTGATGGATGGGCGAGCAGAGGAAGGCCAAAGAAAAGATGGATGGAGTGCGTGACTGATGATATGAAAGAAAAAGGGGTGAATGAAGACATGACGATATAGGGATGTTTGGAAGGATAAAACATACTGCGCTGACCCCAAATGAAATTGGGAGCAGGGCAAGGCAATGATGATATAACGGCGTGAAACTATAGAGCTATGTCGTCGCTCTTGCATAAGCAAGAATGACTCACGGGCGGTCGCCCCATTGCGGTGTCGATCGCCCCACTATTCTGTCTATAAAAAGCCGCCCGCTGCAGCGTAGCGAGGCATTCGTAGGGATGGGCAAATGGAAAAAAAATATCGATACATTCGTCCGTCTACGCGTGAACAGCAAACATCCGATGTATTGGTAAATTAAAAGGAATTTTGATTGGATTGTGGAAATCACTTCTCAAAATGAATCCTCCAATAATAACGATGTCACTGCTATTCTTAAAAAATACTGGGTTATCAGCTTTGTCCATTGTGAAGTTTTCGTAAGGAAAACTCAAAATTTGAATAATCATCATGAAACCAACAATGTTTTCCTAAGGAAAACTCAAAATATGAATAAAAATCACAAACCAACAATTCAGTCAGAAACTCTGACGTCACACATTTCAAAAACATTTCAAAGCCCCTTTTCCTTTTCCTCCGACATATATTATTATTTTTTTATTATTACCTATTATAATATTTTTTTATTATTATTATTTTAGTCTAAGTTACTCCTTATTACATAAGCTATTTATCAGTGAAAGTCCCATTAAACGCGCTAATCTCAGGAACTAGGTAATGGTCCGATTTGAATGTTTTTTCAGTCATAGCACATTTTTCGAGATGGTTATAGGCTATATATATATCATCACGCTACGATCAATAAGAGTGGAGCATCAATGAAAATTTTGGCAATATCAGGGAATGAATATTCCTTTTGAAGTCTAATGTTTCGCATAAGAAGTTACACGCAACAACTAGTGCTTCATACAACTTCAAGGCGTGTGCCAGGGATTGGAACTGAAATTAATCTCTACACTACTGTTACTATTCATACCTATGCAAGGAAACTGCGGAGGAAACCAAACAATATATTTATCGATAGAAACAACAATGGCATAAATAAAATTATAAAAAAGTCACGAGCTGTCTTCATCGGTGGAGGAGTAGAGAGCCTCCCGCGGGTGCAGCAGGCGCGCGCGCTCCGACACCAGCGTGTCCGAGTCGCTCGCCACGCTGCTGCACGGACTGCTCGCGTCGTGCCCCAAAATCTACGGCACCACATAAATTAATCTACGAAAACACTTACAATAGACCTACAGCTGCATTTCTTGGTTCTAAAAGCCATCAGCTGCGTTTCTTTGTGCTAAAAGACCTACAGCTGTGTTATTGGTGGTAAAAGACTTACAGCTGCGTTTCTTGGTGCTAAAAGACACACAGCTGCGTTTCTTAGTGGTAAAAGACCTACAGCTGCATATCTTGGTGCTAAAAGACCTACAGCTGCGTTTCTTGGTGCTAAAAGACCTACAGCTGCTATTCTTGGTGCTAAAAAACATACAACTGCGTTTCTTGGTTCTAAAAGACATACAGCTGCGTTTCTTTGTGCTAAAATACCTACAGCTGCATATCTTGGTGCTTAAAGACCTACAGCAGCGTTTCTTGGTGCTAAAAGACCTACAGCTGCGATTCTTGGTGCTAAAAACATACAACTGCGTTTCTTGGTTCTAAAAGACATACAACTGCGTTTCTTGGTTCTAAAAGATACACCTGACAATTACATACCTCGTCCTAATCACGCACTAGGATAGACTTGTGTCTCGAGTAAAGTCTTCGGTCTCAAAATGTCCAGACGAGAAAAATAATGTATTACAATCTACAATTTTAAAAGTAAGTACACTATTATTAGTGCTACAAAAACTCACCTTCTTAGGTTTCGTCTGTGCAGCAATCATATCTTCTAAAACGCGTTCATCGTGCGAATTTCTTGTATCTCCCATGTGCCTTTCCATCATTTCCAGTTTCTGAAACAAAATATATATTTTTTTAATTCAGACACGGCAAAGTGAAACTTTGGTGGCAAACGAAGCGCGATCTAAAATTTATAAGCTTGCACGAAACGATGGTCATCATTTACCAGCCAACATAATTATCCCAGGCTGCTTCCAACAGGTCCCTGTGGAAATCATTGGGAGAGGCCTATGTCCAGCAGTGGACCTCGATTGGCTGATGGATTGGATTGGATAATTATCCCAGGGAAGCCAGAAATACCCAGGCTGAATCCGAAATGTAAAACACTTACATGCGTCACTATACATGCATACATATGTATATTTGGAATTTGGATACTGCTTACCATTTCCGATGCCTTGCCTCGTTGCATGTCGCCAAGCAAGTGTGCGGATTTGGTCATTTTGTTCATCTTCACGTTTTCGGTTACTTTAGCGTGCGTGCTCTGCGCCTTCTTAGGCGACATGTTGATTCGCAGCTCGCTCGCTTCATATTCCTCAATCTCCACTACCTCACGTATCACTTCAGGTTGACAAAGCTCTGGTACTTTCGCGTTTGCGTTTGTCGATTCGTGTAAACATTGACTAAAATTATAAATTTAGTTATAGTATTTAGCAGTAAGTTTATCTATTCCTAGATGTTTAATCAAAGTAAGATATTTTTTTAAGTTTTGTTGTGGCTCGCGGCACCTTAACTTATAAATATTTGTGGTTCCTAAAGTTTGAGTACCCAGTAGCTTAACACCTCTCAGTTGTAGAGGAGTCCCGTACTCAGCAGTTGGACGTATATGGGCTGATGATGATGACGATGACGATGAAGCGACTTTAATACGTACCCGTTACACTGATTGTTCTTGATAAACGCGTATATATCTTTAAACGCTTGCTGTATGTACGACAGTGTATTCTGGTCGATGGGAACAGAGCTGGTTGAACCAGAACTACTGGACATGTCACAGGACCGTGAGCTCGCTTGGAACGATTGTTCTGAACCTATGGACATTATGGTAGAACAAAATATTAAATCCTGGCTATATAGTGGCCGGGAATAACAATGGTAGAATCCCACACCCTTCCAGAGGATTTTCTTTTGAAAATACAGGGTAATATATTTATCTGACTCTCACTTATAAATCACATGTCACGTAGGTACTTGCTTAGTGGGATCATCAAGCCATTCCCATCAGAATATTGCATAATTGTACCCTTTATTTATTTAACTGGCTCCTTATTACTGTTAGTAATAGCTTAGGCTACTTTTATCGTAAACTCTGCGAACTGAACAATCACTTTTTTGTTAAATTCAACGCGGAAGAAGTTGTAGGCACAGCAAGTAGGGCACGAATTGAATTGTTCTTACTAGATACATATAAATATAGATCAAAGGCTTTTCGGAAATTTTAATTCATGATAAGGGGTTCGTTTTAAATTCTAGAGATTCTGACAGTATTGTTATATTCTATCTAAGAGAACCAGATATATCACCTAAATTAATTGAGGACTTAAGACACGAAGCAATTTTATTCGTACCTGATGACGTAGCACCGTTAGCCCATAATCGGATCTGCTGCTGTTTAAGTTCCTTCATTTGGTCCACCAACTGCAGGTTCAACTCTTCCAATTGTTGTCTGTGTGATATTTCCTCTTGAAGTTGTTCCTCAAGTATTTCTGTGTATTCTCTATAATTAACAAATATTTCAGTAGAATGTATTAATTTAGAGGCACCATCCCCTTTTTCAACTTTTAAAGTCATAAAAACAGATTGATGGGCATAAAACTATCGTCAAAATTAACGTACCTAGTAATTGCGTTCAATGGATTTGTACAAACATTTCTCATTTCTTAATTTTTTCTTTTTTTACACATACAATTATTAAGTTTCATTTTCTATATAATATGTAGATTGCGAATTAAAATCTCTCAATGATATTATTTAATGACATGAAAAATAGCAATAAAATGAGCCAAATATCGTGTCATTCGTGTCAGGAAATATGCCAACAATAAAAACTTCATTGATTCCTATTTAAAGATATACACTGATTGTGATTACTTACTTTTCTTTCTTCGTTACGTTGGTCTTGTTCACGTATTTCGTAGGAGCATTTTTAGTGACTATTACTCGGTCTTTCATTAATCCATTCCTGCAAATAGATCAATGATATACATTAATATAAAAAGTACAATATTCAGAACTTACTTGACACAATTTGCGAACCTTGACATTTAAAGAAAAAAAAAAGTAAAAATTATGTTCATTGATTTACCAACGTGGGATTCGAACCCATGATTGACGCAAAGCATGTTAAGTAATGTGACAATTTAATATATGTCATGACGTTGTTGGAATACGTCACTTTGGTGGACATTGCATACCTAAGAATACAGTGTAAACTAAAAACTTTATATAACGACACTGAAGGGATTGTACCTACACTTTATGGCGTTAAAGAGAGTTGTCGATAAATGCATAAACTCACGCTGGTATTCCCCGAAGAGGTAGGCAGAGGTGCATTTCTGCACCCACATTTCGCCAAGTATGTATCAGTCCCACGTAATAGGGGGCGAGCCTATTGCCGTTTTTCGGGCACATTTCCAGACTCCGTGCTGTTACCGAGAATTTCCTAATGGAAAAACCCAATAACACTTTGCCCGACCCGGGAATCGAACCCAGGACCTCTAGATCGCACGGCACATACTTGTACCGCGTGTCCACGAGGCAGTCGATAAATGGAGAGAAGAAAATCATTGTATGAAAGGCAAGCTAAACCAATTAAAGCCATGTGATTTCGACGCTTTACGGAGTTTGTCGTTAAATCGAGTGACGTTACGTGGAGTTTACACTGTATTTCACAAAATAAATTTAATACAAAAATCTTACTTGGATGGAATATTTTTAACCAGTCTGCCGTCACTGTAAGTCCCGTTCACGTTACCCAACCACGAAAACTGAAACAATTTGTTGTTCTATAATCTAACAACTCGCACTAGGTCTTGGTGGACTAAGGCCTAACCCTTCTTACCTGTAGAGGAGGCCCGTGACCAGCAGTGAGACGTATATGAGCTGATGATGACATGATAATGCCTAGTATTCCAGTAGACTTAACTTATTTTAGTAATTATACAAGACATATAACACAACACGCAAATTTCCTTACGACGTAAAGTTAAAGCGAGCGAAATAAGATTATTTAGAAGCAACTGCGAAAAGACCGGTCCATAATTACCTGGGCTATCGGTTACTTATTGAAAAATAACAGTAACATCACTTACTTGTCCTCCATGACCTCTCTCGTTCTCCCTCAACGCCGCCCTCACTTTAGAGAGCGACTCACTGGAGATGTCGACATTGTGCCTCAAGTCCAGAACAACTAGTGTTGTATTAGATCTCATCATTTGCAGCACGCCTAATGCGCTTTGCTCTGTTATTCCACAATTTTGAACGTCCAATGCTTGAGGAATAAAAGTTAATGTTATTGCAGGTGTACATATATAGATGCAAATTTATTGTACGATTTCCGATGAGTTTAGAAGGAGGGAAACATAAACTTTTGATTGGATTTACGCATTGATTCTGTCCTCAATTCTCAAAAAGCAGTATCACTATAAATCTACAAGTGTATAACGATGTTTCCATTCTGAGAAATATCGTCCATTAGTCCAGTAACTAATTTCTTGTTTGTTTCGTTGCTTTTCTACATTTTTTACTTTTGTATTTACCAAATACTATTGTACACAATAATATTCCATGTTTTTTCGCTTTCAATAAATTTCAAAATGTACAAATGGCAACCTAAACCTTACTCAAAATTGTCAAAATTAAGATATTACTATCTGATGGCTATATCTTATATCTTTAAATGAGCAATTCTTGTATATATATATATATATATAATTGGAATCTCGGAATCGGCTCCAACGATTTTCATAAAATTTAGTATATAGGGGGTTTCGGGGGCGATAAATCGATCTAGCTAGGAATCATTTTTAGAAAATGTCATTTGGAAGAAAAATAACATAAAGGAGGCGTTTGAGTAGACTCTTCCTGACATCTATTGGCGAATTAGCGAATAATAATACTATTTTTTGTGAGCAACCAATTGCTTTAACGACACAACAGCAGATGGCGCTGTTAAGTAACATTATTCATATTTCATCATTTTATTAGTAATTCGTACTTAAATATAATTTCCAAAAAACACAATTAAAAAAAAAATCCGAGCAAAGCTCGGTCATCCAGGTACTGTTACCTTTAATCCATAAATCATCAGCCAGCACCTCCAGCAGTTTGGCTACTCCAGCGTCTCCCAATTGCGTATTCCCACACAGAGTGATCCGCCTGAGTCCGGCCATCGTGTCTAAATCTGGCAATCGGTAACGCAATGTGTGGACCCAATTCTCGCTATATCGATGGATTTTTTGATACTGAAACCAATAACCACTTCCCAGTTATGTAAAATATCTTATAAAGAAGTATTTCATTCCTGTTCGTAAAAATAATGGAGAAATATGATGTAGGTACCTACCACAAGTAAATATTGATTAATATCTATAAGCCGAAAATAGGCAACAATTACCGTCAGGTTTCCTAAATGTTTGGGCTTAAACTTACAATGATTGGCAACAAAATATTGCAGTAATGATATGCGAAGTAAGACGAAACATATTCGAAGATTACCTTAACTAAATCAGCAATATAACTGGCTCCAACGGCAGTTAATTCACAACCTGTTAGATCCAATGTCAGTATGTTAGGCAGACACCGAACTGCTTTACAAATAGCCAAACATCCGGCATCGCCGAGCAAGCAGCGGGGAAGGTAAAGGTGTTGGAGGGAGTTGTTGGTTAGGAGGGCCTGGAAACAAATCGTGAAATATTGATGTTTCAAAAAACATACCAATAGAAAAACTACGAAAATAAGTTAGCATCATCACACGCCGAAACCGCTGCAACTATTTAAATAATACCTATATATATTGCTCTCTGAAAACGATTATTGATTACTTCTATTACTAAAAAAATATCACTCGACATCTATCTACTTGTTGAATTGGCAATAGTGATCGATTCCTTTACTTCTAACCCATTTACGTTAATACATTTTCAACCTCACCTCACAGAGGGGATTAAGATAAGGTATTTTCAGCGGCAACCCTTCGAGGAGCATGGAGGTACATAGTGTCGTGTTTGACAGCAACTGATTGATGGCCTCTACCAGGTTGGTAAGCATAAAGTTGGTCAAGATCACAGCCCGTTTATTCACAGTCTTCGCTAGTCGTTCGCAATCTATCTGTTCTAAAACTGAAAAGTGGCATCCATCGTTTTAAAAATACATACATACATAAACTCACGCCTGTATTCCCCCGAAGGGGTAGGCAGAGGTGCATTTCTGCACCCACATTTCGCCAGGTATGTATCAGTCCCACGTAATATGGGGCGAGCCTATTGCCGTTTTTCGGGCACATTTCTAGACTCCGTGCTGTTACTGAGAATTTCCCAATGGAAAAACCCAATAACACTTTGCCCGACTCGGGAATCGAACCTAGGACCACTAGATCGCACGGCACATACTTGTGCCTCGAGATCACGAGGCAGTCGTTTTAAAAATGTATCATGTTATTTATGCGCCTACTTTTTATTCTGCTTCACCCTAAGGTCGACTGTAAAAGAATGCTTAAGGCATTAAGACCGCCTTTATACAATTTGTTTATAAAGCATAAATAAATAAATATATACATCGAAATATTGTTACAATTTTGCTCGAATTACGTCGAGGATTTGCCACGCATAAAAACTTAAATAAAGTGCGCTGGCAATACATAAGTATGTCGTAATATTTTTTTTAGAAAGATTTATCAAGAGAAATAAGTAAATTTTGTATGTTCAGTGGTTCATCTATTATGGACTATCGATCATTTCACTTTTATACTGGCACGGTACAGTGCCGTTCAAATAGTTCAGTAGAGTGACGTCCATCTCATCTCGACATTCGATACAAACACGCTGGTAGATATATTGAAATGGTTCTATATGTTAAAACCCAGCGTTAAATGCATGATTTAAAAAAAGACTAGACTAGTAAACATGTCAACAGAATAATTACTTTACCACAACTTTTAATGTTTAATAACATGTTTACTTTCATACCAGTTTTAACTTGCTGTCTACATCGTATAGAAATGGAATGCAGACTTAGATCGCAGCTGAGAGCGTTCAGTATCGGCGGCCAGTCCGCATACTTTATCCTGTCCACGCAGAAGTCCAGTACCTTCCCATTAGCAGAAGGCATGACATTGTTCAAAGGTGTAAGATTTTGCAATTTACAACACTTCACATAACACTGGTGGAAGATTCGGCTGCTCTTTGGCTCCACGCCTTTCCCCACCATATTGTTTATGCGTTAAAAGCGTCGAATGCGTTAAAAGACGCGGTCGAATGCGTTCCGCGGATGAAAAAAAATAACTACGAAGAAAATTCAGATATTGATAAATATTTGCTAAAAAATGATTACTGTTTGAAATTAGATCGCGTTTGACACTGAGTGCAGTTGGATATGTTTTATTTTTGCTTGGAACTGCCAGTGTGGATAAGTATCATAAAGGTCTGTGACCGTGAAAAGATTAAGGTTATAAGTCTGTTAATAAGTTTGTATTCCGAGTTATCTGTTGTTGTAAGTTGAATGACAAGGCGAGAAATCTCCTAAGGTTTATTGGTTAATTAATTTGAACAAAAAACACATTTATAGGCTAAATTTACTATTCGCAGTGTCATAGTGATTTCAACAATATTTTTGTTGCTGACATTAAAATTGTTTATATTTCTATTATTGATTTTCTAATCTATAGTTCTATGTTATCAAATTAAAATAAATTGTATAGTTTGATATTTTATTAAAAATATTTGTGACAGTATAAAACATAGATACAGCTTTACAAAATAAGTCCAATACAACAATTTAACATCAAAATCTACTGTAAACTTTTCTCAAAATCTTTAATACCGAAATTCAAGGACTTAATTACGTAAAGGACTAACTTAACATATTTACAAACACCTAATACACACCGTAACATAAATAACAAACAATACTTGTAAATTCCCTTTTTCGACACTGGACCTTTTTCACGGTTAGCAAAAAAGTTAAACCTCTTTTTTTAAAAATAACTTTTTTTTTTTGCTAAATGTGAACCAGGTTAAGATATATAACAAGAATAGAAATTAAAAGGGTAACTTATGTGGTAACGATAAGGCACGTTTGGTCGAATGTATAAGAGAGCATCAACACATAATTTGTACGTGGAATGTTATTAAGACATTTAGTTCTTTTTTGTTTTTTGCATGATTAGTGATGGGCCTATTATGAATTAAATCACGTATCTTGTCATCGGTATTCTAGTAAATATAAATTACTGTAAGTCTATTGAAATATTTAAAAAATTATGAATCCGACAACGTTTTTTTTCTTGTTTATAACATCTTTTAAAAATCTAGCTTTTATATGATAAAAATAGCACAATATATGAATAAGTAATAAACACGTACAAATTTTACGCGGGCATATAAAATAGTTTTGCAAAATCGTCTCTTGAAAAATATCACTTTTTTATCACCTATAATAAATTAAAAGTACTTTCACCGTCACCTATTAACCGTTTAAATTGTTACTATGTGTTGCTTAAGCACTAAATTGGCCGATTGACAATTCTCGAAACTGCTAAGCATATGTAAATCTTAGGTGTTGATATTTTTTGGTAAAATTTATTCGATATCACTTTATCTAATTTCTGAAAACTGCTGATATTTAATAGTTCTCCTCAAAGTTTATGTTTTTTTTTATCAACGTCTCAAAGTAATTGACTCTGAGAATGGAAATAAGCTATACGAAGCTATAAGAAGCTAATATCAATAAATAACTTTTCTATGTAATAAAGTCGTAAAAAAGAATATGTAGATTATGTTCACCTTATGAAGTGAATTGAGGTAAATACTAAAAAATGGTAGGGAACTTGGTACTGAGGCATGTATGATGTATCGTACTAAAAATGTTAGTATTTTTTTTATTTTCGTGTTAGTATTTTGCATAATTCGATTATATCGTCGTTTACAAATGTAGTTTCAAACTTTAGCAAGACAGGTACTTAGTCAGTGGTGTAGGAAAACAAATTGTATCGATTTTCCCAATATCGATATGAAAACAAATCGCCCACCGCTTAATGTTAGTTATTCAACAACTATATTATTTTTCTCACAAAATCAAATCAAAAGTATTAATTTATCGAGTCTATCGACAACATTTTTATCACTATAAGCTTATTCTCATCCGTTACATTACGAAAGTCTCTATTAATTCGTGCCACTGAAATCGATTGTCGTTTCTTTATATCAAACTCTATCAGTAATGATTCATTTCAGCGGCCTGGTTTATCGACAAAGCCCAACACCGATATCGACAGAATCTTTCCTAGTTATCTTATAACCATCGCTTTCAAAAAGTTTTTAACAAAATAAATATATCGATACGGCAGCCATAATTTATCGATAAACCTACACATCAATATCGATTAAAAGAATCCAATTCTTTTGGATAGTTGATTATTCGGCGTAAGTAACATAGCCCGCGTTGAGTGATATTTTTTGGTCGACTTCTGGTTGTTCCGCGTCGCTTTCCGAGTTGGACTGTCGACTCGTCCATTCGCTCTCGGGGTCGGAGAATATGTTCCTGTCGGCGAGAGCGTCGTCGTCCATTGCATCCATATCGAGTTCTTCTGGAAAATATATTTAAGGGTATATAATATTTAAATCTAAGTTTCACTGTACTTCGACTAAAAAGGGCCCTATCCCACCACACACCCGCCACTGTAACTCCTGTGCTCCAGGATCAACAGCGGCACGCACAGTATTGACGCTGAGCAATGAAGCTCAGCGGATCTAAGGGGACCTAAATTTGTCATAATCCCGCAACGAAGTTAATCAGAAAGACAAAATAAAGGAGGAGTTGGAAAACAAAGAGTTGTCCACTTCCCTCCATAGCAAAGCGGGTGACAAAAACATTGAGCTGTGAGGTTTCACCCTCACATAAAAAAGAAAGACAATTACAATTAGTCAAATTAGACGCAATTAACGCACCACGGATAAATAACTACTTACATATATGAGATTTATTGGGTAAATTGGACCTAAGGTGTGAGCTGTTATGTACACTTCCAATAATAGGCATGGCAAAAACGCCGAAAAGCACGTGTACTTCGACTAAGTCGAAACCGTTGGAACTGATTCCGAAGAAGTTTAATATAAATATATTTCCCTGCAGACGGTTATAGGCTACTTGTAATTCGAATTATACTGAGATAAGAGTTTTTCGCAAAAGCTAGTAAATACATACACATATATATTCAATTTGATCTTTAGAATCCGTTGGCGGTTCATGGAATTATAAGTTTATGTGGAATGGGGATGGGCAGTATATAGGTAGTAATCTAGCGGTCGCGGGTTCAAACCCCAGGCACACGCCTCTGACTTTTCGAAATTATGTGTTTACATACATACATACATAACCTCACGCCTATATTCCCCGAAGGGTTAGGCAGAGATGCATTTCTGCACCCACATTTCGCCAGGTATGTATCAGTCCCACGTAATAGGGGGCGAGCCTATTGCCGTTTTTCGGGCACAATTCCAGACTCCGGGCTGCTACTGAGAATTTCCTAATGGAAAAACCTAATAAAACTAACAGCCCCGTGGCGCAGTTGGCTAGACACCAGCTTGCGAAACGAGAGGCTGCGGGTTCGATCCCCGCACCGAGACAAATGTTTGTGTGATCCACAAATATTTGTTTCGGGTCTGGGTGTTTGTGAGACCGAAAAGTCTCTCGTAGTTTCTGATACCCACGACACAGGACTTGTATCCTAGTGTGGGGTCAGAACTATGTATGTGACTGTTGGGTGTATTTATTTATTTATTTATTTATAACTTTGCCCGACCCGGGAATCGAACCCAGGACCTCTAGATCGCACAGCACATACCTGTGCCGCGAGATGATGCCGCCTGTGTGTTTATTCACAACGAATTTATCACTTACTTTAACGGTAAAGGAATACATCTTGTAAAAACTGGCACACCAAAAAGTTCTTAGGAATTTCTTAGGTGTGGAGTCCATCAACCCGCACTACGCCCAGCGTGGTGGACTAAGGTCTAAGCCCTCTCAGTTGTAGAAGAGGTCCATGTCCAGTGGTGGAAAGTATATGGGCAGATAATTAGTATACATATCCAATTATATATGAAAGGCTCACCATTTCCGGAGAGCAGTTCGTCAGACCAGTCGTTGTCAAACTGTAGCTGCTTGTTGAGGTCGCGCTCGGTGGGAGACTGCACCGCGTCCGTGTCCGCGTCCGTCACGTCGTATATCTCCGTCATCTTCATCTGCAACCAAACATTTATTTTATTTTATTTTTTATTTTATTATCTTTGGGAAACATACAATACAATTTCTCTTAAAAGACTAAATTTTAAAATAAATACATAGATCAAATCAGTTTCCACTTATAAAAAAGATCTTACAGGCAACGGCAACACTAAAAGCAACTAATTAACATACATACTCTTAGTTATTTTAGTCTTATAATATACAGGCTGTATTCAGACCGTGATCGGAAACTAATGCAGGTAATAGCTAAGGTCATTACAAACCCCCTGGCGTTAAAAAAAAACCGACAAAAAAAATTTTTGTTTTACTTCTTCCAACAACCACATACATTTTATACCTATAGTTGTTAGTATTTCTTATCATTGGCATCTAATAATGAACCAAATGGGACGTGGGGGGAAACAATTATGACTTTTCTATCACCAATCGTCCGTCTACTGTCTCTTTAACATTTTCGAATCCATTACCATGATCTCAAATTATTTTTTGCCCCGAAAAGTTGTAATAGTCATAACTTATGAATCGCAACTTTTAACCAAAACTGTTTTAAACACAAACATGATGCAATTGCCTGCAAAAATACGAAAAAAAAAACGAGACATGACGTCACGGCTCACGTTATCTATAAACATGTCGAAGATGAAACAATATGTTTATTATTTTTGTTGTAGATAGATAACATATTTCACACGTAGAAAGTGCATCAGGTCAATCATGCTCATAAGTCGTAATCTTGTATCTCTTAGCAAATGAGACGTAGTTTCGGATGACGTTACTAATTGTTATTCGTACATAGTAAACATCTCAGGTTATCGTTGCGAAAAAAATATATTATTTTTAGATATTATGCAGGGGCTCGTGGCTCGGTAGACTATCTGTTATGTCAATAAACTGCGACGCAATTTTTGTACGTAGACTTGGGTATTACATTATTAAATTCTCTTCTGAAAGGCATCATCATCATCATCTTCTTGTCCTATTTCAAATTCTATTTGGGGTCGGTGCAGTATGTTTCATTCACCCCTCTTTCTCCACATCTTCCCTCACGCACTTAAATCTCTTCTTCTGCCTTCATCTGCTTGTCCATCCTTCAACTTTTATACTCATTGCTTTTTTCCCTCCTTTTTTACCCTTTGAAAGGCCATCATCATCAACATAATAAGGAAAAAAAAAACATTTTAGTTTCGGAAATCACTCTAAGTACATGCGGTTTCGGACTGGTTTACCAAGTTCTTTTTTTTACTTGTGACAAATTATAATAGAAAACGTAGTAATAAATATCTAGATTTTTTTCTAACTCTTATAGTATTATTGGTAATTAATCCACTTTATATCTAATTCACCAACGCATGCTAATTTAAGATTGGTTTGGGGAGGTACAAGTATGGAAGATTTTTTTTAAATGGAAATACGTTATTTTGCAATAAATCAATCTGTTTTTGTTTTCATGACGGTTATAATAATTGTATTGTTTGTTTAATATGTTTCATTAAACTTTAGCCATCGGATGTTTTCATGCTGTCATTTTAATTGTTATTATAGTAATGATTGCAAATAATTGTTATGCTACATCTGTATATTAGAATTCAGTGAGCCTTTTATAGATAGAATACGCCCTACGACATAATCTGCAGAATAAACTTAAATAAATTCATTATTTGTAAGTTAAGCCATACACATATGTATCAAGATCAAGATACAAGTGCTTTTGAAAATATAAATTGAATTTATATTTGAAGTTACGTTTTTTTTGGAAATTTGAAGTTACGATTACTGTGACAGTTACTATCGAACCGATTCAACTGATTTTTAGTATGGTCATAGGACCTCGGGAAACAGTGTAGACTATCTCGGGAAACAATATAGATTGCTCTTTTTCCTATTACTATCGAAGAGGTCCATAAAAAATCTAACAGAAATATGCATCTGTGGCAATAATCGTGATAACCCAGCGAAATACATCACGCGAGCGGATAACCCATGGGCGCGCCCTTACATCGCGCCACGCGCGTCACAGATAGCGCGGGACGCGGGTCAAGTTTTACAACACAAGTGCCAATATACGAGTACATGACCAGGGAAAGAGTGCGTTGGACCAGAATATTTAGGAGTATGTTTTTCATATAATTTCATTAATTGAGGAATTGACTGCGAGGAATTCCGGATTGATTATTGAGTTGAAAGTAACTACCGAATGACCTTGGATGAAACAAATAAATACACAATACAGTTTGACCTCATACTAAGAAATGAGTCTTGTGTCGTGGGTATCAAAAACTACGAGAGACTTTTAGGTTACACAAACACCCAGGCTCGGAACAAATATTTGTGGATCACACAAAAATTTGGGGATCGATCCCGCGGCCTTTTGTTTCGCGAGCTTGTGTCTAGCCAACTGAAGCTGAGACTTACTTTGCCTACATCAAATTCATACACACCATATTTTTTTCCAATTCCTCCTGTATATTATTTCTGATTAATTTCATTGCGAGATCATGACAAATTAGGCTCCCTTAGATTCGCTGGGCTTTAGTGCTCGGTGTTGAACTGTGCGTGCCGCTGTTGATCCTGGAGCACAGGACTTACAGTGGCGGGTGTGTGGGACACCATAGGATGATGACTTAAAAAACACCGTAGATGTAGACTTAAATACAAACCCTATGCTGTAAGCGTCATTGTCTTACCGGGCCTATAGGAGATGCAAATGGTGGTCTTAAAGAAGGAATAAATAATCACACTTCCATATGTGACTGCCTCGTGGTCTCGCGGTACAAGTATGTGCCGTGCGATCTAGAGGTCCTGGGTTCGATTCCCGGGTCGGGCAAAGTGTTATTCCATTAGGAAATTCACAGTAACAGCACGGAGTCTGGAAATGTGCCCGAAAAACGGCAATAGGCTCGCCCCCTATTACGTGGGACTGATACATACCTGGCGAAATGTGGGTGCAGAAATGCACCTCTGCCTACCCCTTCGGGGAATACAGGCGTGAGTTTATGTATGTACTTATGTATGTACTTCCATATGTGCGAGTACAAAGCTGTAATATGCTCATTTACCTTGTTCTCTCCGTCGAGGTAGTAGTAAGCAAGGAGGGCGTCGTGATGAGAAGTGACGTTCAAAATCTGTTCAAATGTGTCAGAGTCGTCGTAAGTTATTCTCATGTCGCCGTAGGTCACTCGGTACTCACTCGCTCGTCTGGAATGGTAGAAAAACAATAATTAGATTTATCAATAATGTTTAAATACGTAAAATTTGTGCCTTCAGTCGAACCTAATGCATAAGAAAAATATGTTGCGATCGTCACAAATATGATCATTTCTTATGAACACGTCTTTAAACTTAAAAAAAGATTTGAGTTTTGTACCTTGACTTTGATTTGAGGTTACCGAGGCGGCCCTCTTGTCTATTAAGCCGTTAGAAGTTACTACATACTTCGTAATTTAAATAAATTTTGCATTCAAATCATAACTTGATTCATCTTTATGTAACATGTACCAGTAGGTACTTTCACATGCTGATGTTAGTGGGAGTGACGTCAGGAATAAATTTGCATTATTTTCCTTAAAACATCTTTGAAAACAACAATTTAAATAAAGCATTCATTTAAATTTTGCTTTTGTTTAGGCAGAAATAATTTTCACAATGGCAAAGGTACTCTAGTTAGATACTACTTCAAAAACGGTTCCGATTGTAATCTTGAGGAAATACACACTCTTGACACTTAGGAGGACAAAAATTAAAAAGGTCGCACAATGACTTTCAATCATCATTTCAAATGAGATCGTTTTTCAAGAATAGATGCGGTTTTTTGCTTTTTTTTTCTTATCATATTTGAGAAATGAATTTTATTACATTTGTTCAATGTCAGTAATTCCAAATATATCAAGAAATTCCCAAAAACGATGTTAGTTTTTTGAACGCTATTATTATTTTTTCATTTATTTACCGACTAATGACAATGACCATAGTATATTTCTTACAAGAAGTTCAAAAAGCATCAGATAAAAAATGCATTAATCACAATTGTAAAGACTTAGTCAATTACCATACAATTAACTATATTTAAAACAAAGCAGTTCAAAACCTTGGCTTCTCCACTCGCGTTGTTCAGGCAGAAATCGATAGAGTATTAGAACGACTCACTCTTAACTGAATTATGGAGCCAGCTTGAAATAGATTTTAATGTGATAGCGCCACGATGGCATTTGCTTGTCCTAAACTGGGATAGTACAGAATTCAAAATACCATAAGGAAAACCTAAAAGGATAAGGCATAAATCCGTACAAAGTGAATTACACGGTCAACAAACATCTGAAGGATTACTTATTAGTGTTTTTCTATGTCCTCTTTTAACCAGACCATAAGTCCCACATAATAGGGATTGCCAACCCGCAATGACGGCCGATAGAGCAGACAAGTGTTGAAGTGGAGACCGCGCTTAGGCAAACGTAGTGTAGGACGTCCTGCAGCACGATGGTCCGACGACTTGAGAAAGGTGGCGGGTAACGGATGGATGAGGGCTGCTCAAGACCGGGATGGT
The DNA here is from genome assembly GCA_907164795.1 of Hemaris fuciformis. NCBI lineage: Eukaryota > Metazoa > Arthropoda > Insecta > Lepidoptera > Sphingidae > Hemaris > Hemaris fuciformis. The sequence continues at coordinate 15,154,308 of OU015438.1, read as the reverse complement.
TGGCGCTTTCTACGTTCAGCAGTGGACGGCGATAGGCTGAGTATATATATAATAGGCAAGCGTGGTGGACTGAGGTCTAAACCCTTTTATCTGCAGAGGAGGCCCGTGTCCAGCAGTGAGACTTATATGGGCTGATGATGATGAATAGAGATTGAGTGTATTGCTGTATACCGTGCAATTCCAGACTCCGTGCTGAGGTTTTCAATGACGCTCTGCCTGACTCAATAATCGAATCCGACAACTCTCAATCCTACGCGCTAATTTCTATCATAGGACAAAAGAGTCAGTCAGAAATCAAAACACAATATAAAACGCAACTCAGTATTCAAGATCAAGGAGGGTTTATTTCTTTTATTCAACTTCACACGTGGTTTGAACTACAATTACTTACGAAAGCAGACAAAACTGCGTTTGACGCAATACTCGTTTCCTAAACGAATTTCCCAAGCGGTCAATCTGCAATTATATTCCACAATAAGGTGAGTAATTATGTTACTAAACAATGATTACTTCAAGGCCACTCGCTGTATGCACTGAATATTTTAAAGTTACTTCGGAGACACTGTTATTATATTAATATTTTTTTGGAGATTGAGTTTTTTTTTTTTTTTGAAGCAAAAATAACATTGCTTTTGTCCCTCTCATAACAATTTTTTTCTTATGAAATATAAAATGTCAGCAGAAGGTCATATCATCCAGATCTATTTAAAAAGTGGGTCAGTACTGTAATTCTTATATGGTTTCTGGGACGAATGCGAAGGGTTTCGTGCCGTAAAGATAAATTAATATTGATGTCAAAAAGATTTTAGTGTCCCTCACTCACGAATAGTTCACATATATTTTCCATTTTTATTGATTGAGAAATGTATTTTCAATGTTATGTTCACATTCAACAATATATGTAACTTGGTCCAGCCTCTCTTTGTTTTTGCCATTTGTCTATGCCCCACGCCAATGCAGTTTAGAATTTTCGCCAACCAACCTTTAGATCTATCGATTACATTCAAACAGGGTTGATCTCGAGTTTGTGAACCCGTTAAATTACAAAAAATAACACAGAATAGTGAAAATGTACAGAGTAATCTGTAACCTATTGGCACTGTGCAATGCTGTGACGTCAACAAGTGCGCATTACATTATCGCCTCATGACTCCGCCGAGTTATCGTTGCGGAACATAAACTCATTTCCAAAACAATAAGGACGTAGTTGACCAGCAATTATTTTGTGCATACGCCCTTTTTACTTCTGTTTGATAATTGCGATCACTTTAACAAATAAAGCTACTGATTGTTTTAGTTCAAGTTTGTTTCCAAGGATTTAATTGTAAGGCTACAATTTTATGAAGTCTGTTTACGTTTTGTAGACAGTTGATTAATATATTCACGATATAGTTCTGTTGAAATCATAATCATATTTGACAGAGATATATATTCTTTAGAATCGCGTTAGTCAACCGTTATCTGCAGATCCAGTAAACATCGTACGATATTTTGGAGTTTAAACGACGTTTTGTGATTGGTCGAAACGTCGGATTAAACACCTTAACAGGAATCAATAAAAGGATTAGAATTTTCTCCAACGCAAGTACCCCAAGGTCGCGGATATTATCAATTAAATTACAATATTATCAGCAGTTTTACAGTTATTTTTCGCTGAATAATATTCAATATCTAATACATACTTTATTGTGTCATATGATGTAACTGCGCATAATATGTTTCGCACGTGGCCGAGTATTAGGGGGGCACGAAAATTCGGTATTTCCATATTCATTAGCAAATTTTTTATCAGGTTAGTTCAGAATTTTTAAATATAATTATTATGAATGCTACTCTGACTGACATCGCTCTTGAACGACCCTATCGTGAAATTACACGCAATGTTATGGTGTCAACCCGCACTAGGCCAGCGTGGTGGACTAAGGCCTAAACCCTCTCAGTTCTAGAGGAGGCCCGTGCTCAGCAGTGGGACGTATATGAGCTGATTATGATGACGTTATGGTGTGTCAATGTTTCGCTAAGAAAATGCCATAAATGTTACTTGGTTTCGAACTAACTACAAATAACATAACAGAACGCTTTACTTACTATTCTTATCAGGATAAATTGAAAACTCACAGTTGACAGCCGCCAATTAATTTTCCTTGTTACAATGACATAATTATGTAAATTATCGACTCGCAAAATTATTAGTAACGTGTCAATCAATATTTGTATTAGATGACCTAATACATGTACTGCAATTATCAATTGTTTAGATGATACAAAAGCATTTGTTATTGTAAATTATTTAATTGTTATTTAATGTTTCATCGACAGTATATACTATATCTGACACGTCCTTTTTGCGGCATAAATTGACGTGTGGGATCGTGAGGTGGTCGGTTTCATACGTGGTATGGGGAAAGAATTTTTGGGTATTAGATTTTTGACTTATTAATATTACATACGCACTCACGCCTGTATTTACGGAAGGGGTAGGCAGAGGTGCATTTTTGCATCCATATTTTGCCAGGTATATATCAGTCCCACGTAATAGGGGGAGAACCTATTGCCTTTTTGGACCACAATAATTAGTTTATAGTTTTTGCCGATTTCTAGAACATTATTAGATTGGAATAGCATGAAAATGTTGACTGGTAGCATTTACCAATGTGAATTTTTTATGCAAAAAGGTAATATTTATTTAAGCATTAAATTAAATACACACAAAGCAACCCACCCAAAATAAATAAATAAATAAATACACCCAACAGTCACATACACAGTTCTGCCCCCACACTAGGATACAAGTCCTGTGTCGTGAGTATCAGAAACTACGAGAGACCTTTCGGTTACACAAACATCCAGACCCGAAACAAATATTTGTGGATCACACAAACATTTGTCTCGGTGCGGGGCTCGAACCCGCGGCCTCTCGTTTCGCAAGCTGGTGTCTAGCCAACTGCGCCACGGGGCTGTCAATTAACTTAATCGTTTAAAAATTACAGTTAGCTGCCGTTTGAAGGGAAGTAAAAAATGAGCGACAAATTCCCGATTGGTATCCGAAGCGTTGGAAATGGGGCAGGCGGATAACATCCTTTGTGCCGTTATCAAATAATTAATGTCGCACTGCCGAGTACAGCTGTTGTTTATTGTTCGCTGTTCGGTACTCAACCACTAACGTAGATAGCACGCAGTTTTATCTAACGATATTTCTTGTGTGCAATTTTACTATTATTCTATTAGTACAAAAACAGAGGTCAGAAGGTCATTAAAAACATTACAGAATTTATAGGATATTAATTAATTGTTAGCACCTAATTCTGTGTTATCGTTACGATGTTGAAATTAAAGGATAATTAGATTTAGCCTGCATCTGCTCGCGATTATACAGATTTGTGTTAATTAAAGTTAATAAAAAATGAATCTCTTCGGAACCTGCAATTTTCCGGCATAAATGTCTTGTATGAATTCCCAGGAAACTAAAATTTGAGTTTCTAAGAAACAAATGATAATTTTAAAAATGCTGATGGAATTGTTATGGACCAAAGTTAGTTTTTTATTAAGACGTTTTCATATAATTTTTTAAGACTGCTTTTTTTTTCTAAACGACATTTTGTTGTACATAATGCTATTATTGTAGTTTAAAAACCTGAGTAGTTATAGGAAGCGTTACTTGTTTCAAACAATATAGAGAAACCACATTTAATCTACGATAATCATCTTCATGTTGACCGCTATCTAGTATTAGTGTTGATTAGCTATGATATGCAAGTCAACTTTATTAGTAATGTTATAGGCGCGGTTTTACATTACAGATTTATTTTATTAGACCTTAAAAACAATGGCGGTACTTCCATAGAAGCCCAAGAGCGTTACACGTTAATTGTGTAATGTCTAGTTTATAATTGTTTAGTGTGGGGTCAAGATATTCTCATTTATATGTCAAATTGGTTTGGTTAAATAAAGATTTAAAGCTTAAAGATTATTACTTTTCGTAATTTTATAAGGCAAGCTGGGCTTTTGGGCTTCTATGGAAGTACCGCCACTGCTTACAAGATCCCGTTACCTACTGGTAATGAGTTTCCGCTGTGGTCAAGGAAGGTAAGATTTAATTTATTATAACTACGCCAATCTCAATCAATCAATCAGTACAGGAGAGCCACACGCATGGTGGTCACGACCCTCAGTAATGAGGATACGACTAGGAAGAAGAATCTCGTTCAGATTTAGAATAGATGCTTCAACATCATAATCATTGTAATATACAGTCAATGAAATTTCAAGAATATACCACGTGTGTTTGGGACCTTTAGTACTATTAATATTATCATTATAATCAGCCACTAAATTATCTACTGCTCACCAAAGGCCTACTCCAAAGACATTAGTAGGATCTATTACAAGAGTCAAGTGTCTGTCTGCGATTTTTTTATTTAATAAATAAAATAAATAAATAAATACACCCAACAGTCACATACATAGTTCTGACCCCACACTAAGATACAAGTCTTGTGTCGTGGGTATCAGAAACTACGAGAGACTTTTCGGTCTCACAAACACCCAGACCCGAAACAAATATTTGTGGATCACACAAACATTTGTCTCGGTGCGGGGATCGAACCCGCAGCCTCTCGTTTCGCAAGCTGGTGTCTAGCCAACTGCGCCACGGGGCTGTTTGTTTTTATCATTTTATTTTGCTTCAAACAAAAAACTACATAGACGGACCTAATCCTTTCAGACTTATCATCACTAGGTTAATATATTGTTTGTTCTTTAGAACTAACAATATCTTTATATTCCCCTATATCTTTAACTTTCCTAGTGTCGGATACTACAAATTATTCATAGCCTAGCTTCTAAACGACATTGCCCATATCGATACTCGACCTCAAATGTACCAAGACAAAGGCAGATAGTGGTGTATTTTGAATGTCAAATGGTTGCCAGGCGATTAGAAATGGACATTTTATTCCGGGTGTAATATATCGCAAGGCAGCTAATGATAAAGTCGAACACTTCGCGGTGTGAACGATTAACCGTTATCATTGTTTTGTAAATTTTGTAAAGGAATTATAATTTGGCTTAGGTAAAGATGTTTTATTATGAAAATCGTATATACAAAAAATGCGTAGAACGTCCCGTCCACCCACCCAAGATCGCGGGTAACAGCTGGATTCAGGCCACTTCTAATAAAGCGCTCTGAAAATCTTTGGGGGAGGTCTATGTTCAACGATGATAATATATTATACAATAGAAAAATTGTACTGAGGAAATGAATGATTCCAAAGAGTACCGAGACAAATGGTTTTGTGACCCAAAGAAATTTATTAAACTAAAATCTATTGGAGATTGTTACCCACTGAAATTTGATCAACTAAAATATATTACAGACCCAAATAGTCTCGTACTTTCTGATATACATGAGAATACCCACTTGTGCATTGTTAGGCGTGTTTATCTATTTATTGAATCCATAAAAAGGACTTCTATTGTTGTGGTCTTTTGACCTATTCAGACACACACATAAAAACAGTGTTTTTCAATTGATGATATTCCAATATTCTCGTTTGTAAACGAGACAAAACTCAATTTAGACTTTGTTTTGCATTATGAATTAAGGATTTTTAAGTTTTAAGACAACATAATGATCGGCGTCTCAAACAGTCAAAAAGAGGTCAGAGATCAATGACCGCAATTCCGGCAAGAAAGAAGACATATTCTCAGCATAATACGTTTTATCAAGCTATGACGTCACTGAGGGCATCTCTGAAAGTCACCAGAGACTTATCTACCGATATGCAACGGAGTTACAATGGATTAACAATTTATGATCCAGATTATACTGCACCAACGTCACTCATGCTAAAATTCTATCAGAATGCATGACGTCATTGAACATTACTTTCTGGCACTTGAATATTATGTCTCCTGAATTATTGAGTTCATAGAAATCATTTTATTTATGGCTAAATACTATATGTTTCACAAAATTTCCTTCCCGATGGTAGTATTTGAAATAGGTGAAAACAAACTGATACTATTCAAGATCTCTTTATCATCATCATTACATTTCATCGGCTCAGATATAAGGGTGTTAAACGATCAAGACCAACGCATGTGTCACGTTTTAGGATCAGCTGTGTATATACGGTATAAATCCTCATAATTTTTACGATCATAATTTTTTCAACGGGTGAAGGTAGATCTTCGTTTTTGTCAGTTGACACTATATTTGGACCACACTTAAGATCAAGTGCGGCATTATTACTTAGTCATGACAATATAAAAGATTCCTTTTTTAAAGGTTAGGCTATGGTTAAAACCATCTCAATTACGGACCAGCCCATGCTGATGATAATCATAATGTATCCAGTGTTGGGAGAAAACCGCAATGTTAAATAGAATAAGAGGGATTGCTCACCTCCTCTCCAACTGGTAGCCCTCGCTCATCTCCTTCTTGGCTTCAGCCGTGAGCTTGTAGTATATCTTGGCGGCGATCTCGGACCGGTCGTGCGACGTGTAAACGAACCCGTGCAGCTGCTGCAGCAAGTTCAGGCTCAGCCCCCACAGCGACTTGCTCATTTTGGGCGTGCATGTTACGAACCTAGGACCAAACAGACATTCAGTTACTTACTTGTTACTTCGACTGCGTAATCAAATTTGGGTTCAGTAGTTGAAAACATTGGATGTCAATGTTATAATCCTGAGAGAGATTTTCTAATAATCGTTTGTTTTCCGGCGTGTTAAGTAACAGTGAATCAAAGTCAATAAACAGAAAAAAACCTTAATTAAGACTTATTTAAGTTTATACGTACATAATAAAGCCCATATTTCTTTGAGATTCTTTGTCAATCAGCTGTGATTAAATCAAAAATGTGTAACTTATGCAGAATATATGAAGATGTATACTCTTATATTCCTTGCTGATGTCTTTTTCTATAGATATAAAAAAGAAACATTTTTTGTACTAAGAAATCTGCTTAATTAAATATTAAAGCCTTACTTATAAACGTCAGTAAATTTAACAGCTGCTTAATCATGCTTTGGCCTGCTCTATTAATTGACATGCGAGGTTAGAGGGAACGAGACAAAGCATGTTTAAGTTGTAATTAAATTAAGTAACATTCATAAGTCAGGCTCTAATTATCCAATTCAGTGAAATTCTTAGTAAACATAAAAATAGATTTTTTAAATTATTTTTTTAGGCCGTCAATGTGTATTGCAAATAAGATTAACCTATTTAATAGAAGCTTTTTAATATAAGAGTAACCCACAAAGTCGTGATGGCCGCGAGGTTTAGGCACGCGGTCGAGAATCTCGACGGTCGCGGGTTCAAACCCCAGGCACACACCTCGGACTTTTCGAAGTTATGCGTGTATTCACAAAGAATTATCATGTACTTTAACGGTGAAGGAAAACATCGTGATAAAACCTGCACACCTAAAAGTTCTTAGGAATTTCTCAGGTGTGTAGTCCGCCAACCCGCACTAGGCCAGCGTGGTGGACTAAGGCGTAAACCCTCACAGATGTAGAGGAGACCCGTGCCCAGCAGTGGGACGTATATGGGCTGATGATGATGAACCCACAAAGGGATGAGGAGGGCCGAAGATCGAGCCCAGTGGCGTGCCATTGGAGAGGCCTATGACCAGTGGACGTAACAAAGGCTGTTGATGACGACAAAGGGATGTATAAGAATTCACGCAGGCATTTATTTGGTGTATGTATGTGTGATGTGTAAACAGGAAATGCGGTGTACAAAGTGCGGTGCATATTTCGTTCCATATCATTGAGCGCGATACTGGTTCAAGGTCGTGAAGTATTGCAAACGTCGCATTATTATTTGCAGTGCATTGTTCTTATTACATTTCAATATTTTTTACATCGCCTTTATGTACAATAATCTAGTTCACTAACATTTGACTTGCATTAGGTTTTTTTAGGTACCTTTCTAATAAACTAAAAATAAAGTAGCTTGCAGTTTTAGCATTAATATACAGCGATATTTTTATGTTATTTATAATCGTAATAGTTAACATTTTTTGTTCTTTTATACCTGATGTCAATATATTAGGTCACCTACGCGTCTTTTTTAAATCGAACAGGGATTTGGGTACCTGTATAGGTATATTTTTAGTTTTGTGTAAGCAATTTGCCTACAAATGTCGCAATATAACCAACAAATCATTTCCTTTTATTCCCTTTAATGAAGCTTTTAAACACTTGTACCTAGAGAAATGTATATATGTATCTACAGGCATGTAAACTTAACTTTTTAATTTTTTAAACAACTTAATTACACGAACATACATAAATTTCAAACCGGCAATTATTATTCCCTGCTTATTTATTATTTATAACATCGCTTACACGTACTCATAAAATAGACTTTCGACATTTAGTTTTATTACAGTAATAAATATACCGATATGATACGAATGTATTTAAATTATTGTTATCATTTCACATTCTATAAGAATGAACATTTGCAATGAATATTCTTTGGATGAACGTCAAATCGTAAGCTTTAACTTTATCGGCATTTAAGTTGCAATATTGACATTTCAATATAACCTTTTTGATTTTCTTTTTGATTTGACAGACCTGTGGCGCAGTTTACTAGATACCAGCTTGCGAAACGAGAGGCCGCGGGTTCGATCCCCGCACCAAGACAAATGTTTGTGTGATCCACAAATATTTGTTTCGGGTCTGGGTGTTTGTAAGAGCGAAAAGTCTCTCGTAGTTTCTGATACCCACGACAGGACTTGTATCCTAGTGTGGGGGCAGAGCTATCTATGTGACTGTTGGGTATTATATTTACATTTATATTTATTTATTTCTATCAAAGACTTCCTCTTTGGGCACGTGGCATAAAATGGCATATTTGGAGTCCAAGTCAATTTTCGAGTCAGGTAAAGTGTCATTGGGTTTCTTAACACAAAATACTCTAAAGCGACATGGAATTGTGGTTGTAGCAACCCTACCCTCTAATTTTGCAATATCTGGCATTACTGAGCAGTTTCCAAAAAAAACTATTACTTAAGAAAGCAGACTAGACTTATCCATCCCAAGTTGTATTCCAGAGTGTCTTATCATATCTAATTTCATATCGGAAACCCTTTAAATATGTTAGTTGGTCTTCCAATCAATCATGCAATCTGCGCAAATTATCCATAAAAACGACACTTCCTACATTTTTATCTATACGTCAGTCCGTTTGTTGCCATTCACCATCTTATCAATGCATAAACAAAAGTATGAATTGACGTCATTGTATAAAAACTAAAATTAAAAAAAAAACTATTTTTATCACAAAACCTTGACCCACTAACAATGTGGGTAGTTCTAAATGATAGGGAAGTTTTGTAACATGGCGATAAATGTTTTGTATTTCACAAAAAAAATAATGAAAAATTTTAAACATTATTTCTGCGTAACTCTTTGTTTTCATAACATCAGAACATAATGTTACCTAAAGATTTGACATTAAAAATATTTTTACGAACAATCTTATGTTTTAAAATCAAACAGCTTCGATAAGATTACTGGCTGGAACTTACAGTATACGCCTAATCTAAATACATATTATTAAATTACAATTACGTTGAAAAAATCATAACTTCATAACAAAAAAGTAATTTAAACAACATGTATACCTAAAAATCTCATGAATGTAATACGTCATATCAATCAATGTCAACATTTAGATAATATTCATTATATACGAGTATTTGATTGAGAGTGCGAGAGGGTTTATTGCTCGCTAGATAATACTCCAGAAAGCATTGAAAATACCATCAGGCAAAACTTTAAGACAGTTTTAAAATAAAATAATAATTATACAACATACTCAAGTTCAACAAAACAATATGCTTAGTGAAACACCTAGTAGCTTGAACAAATTTCGATAACTACCCGCAACCAGTGTCGTTGATCATCAAAACGTGTAAATAGCCAGTAAATAAAGCGAAACGAATATGTACCGTCGGTGATAATGCAATACCACATAACAAGCAATGATAAGATAGAAATTAGTCAAAAGACCGAAGCAAACTATTTTTTTTAATAATTAAATTATTTTTTCTTATTTAATAAATAAATATACCCAACAGTCACATACATAGTCCTGACCCCAGACTAAGATACGAGACTTGTGTCGTGGATATCAGGAACTACGAGACTTTTCGATCTCGCAAACACCCAGACCCGAAACAAATATTTGTGGATCACACAAACATTTGTCTCGGTGCGGGGATCGAATCCCACGGCCTCTCGTTTCGCAAGGTGTCTATCAACTGCGTCATAGCCTTTTATTTACATTTGTCTAACATCAGCTTTGACTTGCGCAAGATACTCTTTGATGCCTGTATGTGGTATTGCAATATCCCAACGCATAGCAACAGTCATGAATCCCACCACCAAGAAAATCATGCACTGACCTAGTCATGACGTTGTTGTGTCGTAAACAGCGCTTCCTACGTACCAGCACACTACCCGTCACTCTGTACTGTACAGCATGCGTCTCAATTTTACCAGCCACGCAGCTAAAAAGCGTGATTATGGGTTAGTCAAATTGACGACGTATATACAGGATAGTGTGAAAACCTCTCATGATATCACCAAAAAGCATGCAGCTATTGAATATCTATAGATTGAGTAAAGAAGCATTTGAGCAGGTGTAAAAGTGAGTGTTATTGTTTGCCTGATAAGGTTTACCATCAGGTAGAGCTTAGTGGATTTTCAAGTCAAATAATAAGTACAACACTTAAATGGCATTTCGAAGAAGAAACAAATATTATGTGGCCATAGGCAGTTGATTGATAAGATTAATGAATAATTAGGTCAACCTTTTTAGAATATGTAAATTTAATAACTAAAAAATGAAATGTTAAAATTTATGAGGAAAAATTAAGAATGCGTAGGTAGGAAGAAGGTATTAGCATAACAGTTCCGATGGATACCAGGGCAGTGTTATGAGAACAGTGTGAAACCTGTACATCTAAAAGTTGTACATGTAAAAGTACGTCTAAACCCTCTCAACTGCAGAGGAGGCCCGTGCCCAGCAGTGGGGCGTATATGAGCGATGATAATTTTAAACTTTTAGAGAAAGTTGCTTATATCATAACTAACCTTAAAAAGTATATAATTTATCTAAAAATAAAAGGCTCGAAACGATTTACACTTCAACTTATAAAACGCCTATTTTTATGTGTTTTGAATTCATATCTTTTGAGATTTAAAATAAGTTTATTTTTACAATTAAAGTGTTGAAACGAGAACGCAGCTGATAAACAATGACGCAACTGTTTCTCTATCGACATTTGATATACGGCTGCATTAACCGTGGATAATTCGATTATCTTAAGCCGATATATCCTTTACATTCATTATACATGTATTATTGAAATATATGCAGAGCGCAAATAAACAACGTTTTCTGAAGATGTCCTGTTTATTACTACGTCAATTGTCATAGACAAAAGCGCGGCAAAACGCAACTTTCCCGCCATCTCTAGTGATGTGCCCATCCCATACATATCAGTTGTTCTGCATTTTCTCACTCCACTTTTATAAAATGAGAGTAGCGATTTTTTAAGACATGTTTAATACTATTTATTAAATTATACCTCAACAGACACTTAAGAAATGCCGGTGGATTTTTAAATACTCGTAAGTAATTTGAAATTTATTTGTTTGGTGCATTTTAATAAGGAACCGTTATTAATATGGCATTATTTGAATTTCTTCTTGTTGCATACGGATAATCAAACGAGTATATATGATTTTAAAGGCTGTAAAATCCAAATTGTTGTACGTGACCGAAATTTTAATGAATTTAAAAGTAAACAAAAAAATAAAACAAATTTAATTATGTTTGTGCCTACACCAATACGTACGTTTGTGTTAAATTACAAACTACTTAAAGATTTTGCCCGTCTTATTTGAACAAATAAGTACTTTTGCGATTCTTCTCAGGTAAAGTTTTTTCTTAATTGCTTGCTAACTTTACTACACTTTACAAATCAATATTGTCATGAATTGCAAAAGTATGTACACTCTGAGTGCATGTGAACTGAAATTTCCTCATCATTCCGTCCATTAAGTTATTGAAACGCTCATTTGTCCATATTTACATTTGATAAAGCGTAATTTGTTATTGAATCGATTGTTTACGCTGCGTATTGTTTATGTGGGTGTGTCAAACACAAACAATTACTATCAAACAGTTAAAATTTACTTTATATTACTTTATAGGTTGTGGCCTCCCGCGGGGTGTACAACTTTTAGGGGTCTGTCTTGTTGCTGTAATATTATAAAAAAAATGTTTCTTTCTTGAATTTATTTCTCTACATTTTTGAACAAATCATGCGGAATAAATTGATTTGAATTTGATTAAAAGAGTTGTTATTGACCAACATGCTAAAAATTCTTCAAAATTTGAAAATTTTCAACTCTGATTTGCAGTGTCAAATAGAAATCGTTCATTATACTTTGCTAAGAGAATTTCTCCCTATTTTGATCAGACCTATAAATCCTCACCTGCCAACTTTCACTTGCTTGACATTAACAGGACCTGTATACAGTTCAAAGACAATAAAATTTACTTACTTGGTAAATGTAGCATACATGATGTCTATGGGCACCCGATACGGCAGCGTGAGGAGAGTGAGGTACCTCATGGCCCTCTGCCTCATCACCCAGTTCACTATTCCGCTGTTGGCCGAGTCTATCGCGTTTTGGAATACCGTCATCACCGTATCTGGCAGATCATCCACTAGGGCGTCCTACGGAGAGATTACTATTTGAGTGCTCAGAAGATATAATACATACATCACGCCTGTATTCCCGAAGAGGTGCATTTCTGCACCCACATTTCGCCAGATATGTATCAGCCCCACGTAATAGGGGGCGAGCCTATGGCCGATTTTCGGGCACATTTCCTGACTCAGTGCTGTTACTGAGAATTTCTTATTGGAAAAACCAAATAACACTGCCTGACCCGGGGAAACGACCCCAGGACCCCTAGATCGCACGGCATATAATTTTGCCGCCAGACCACGAGGCAGTCTAAAATATAATGTCGATACATATATAATCGAAGTAACTTAGAAGCCATACTGTGGTCAATGTCGTATCAATGTCTATGAATGATACAACCAAAGCTCTATTGCTTATTTCTCTAAATATGTTTCCAATGGCTTTCTAAATGCGTATTCTAACCGTCCAAGTATCATCTGTATTAGTAACATCTGTGGCGCCGGTGATCACAAACTCAGGCACACTGTTGTCAAACTCAATAAGAAAAGAAATGACACTTTTAATAGCCGGTATTAATGCGTCATTGGAATATTGGAAGCGGACTGGATCTAGCGACAGCCAAAATCTTGCTATCTTCATCGGAAAATTAATTCTGCACACACAAAAATGGCCTCGAGGTTTAGGCGCGCGGTCGACAATCTCGACGCTGGCTGGTTAACGTTGAACGTAAACATCGTGAGGAAACCTGCAAACCTAAAGTTCTGTGGAATTTCTTAGGTGTTTAGACCGCCAACCCGCACTAGGCAAGCGTGGTGGACTAAGGTCTAAATCCTCTCAACCTCAGATGAGGCCCGTACCCAGCAATGGGACGTATATGGGCTGATGATGATGATGTTGATGACACAAAAATATAGTTCTAAATAATACACAAAAAAGCAAACCAACCTGTCTGTGTATCTTGCACTCTTCGCAGTCGGGGTCGTAATCATATGTCGTGTCGTCGAGGACATCCTGCAGTTGGAACGTGGACTGCACAGCCAAGCACCTCGTGCAGGATATCAGATTGTTTCTATGCAGGAATCTGAGCGCGTCGTCGAATCCCTGCTTGCACATGTTGCTCAACACTTCAGGCTTTGGAGGGAACAGAATCCGCGCGAAACGGTTCATGTTCTGCTTCGACAATTCTATACTCGTGTTTGCTAGATTTACCTGTTGGGACAAAATTGAACCATGAATCTGACTAATCTTTATTTATTATTAATTAATTAATGCAAGTTTACAGATTTCTCCAAAACACTTACATTGTAACTAAAATTAACTTAAAATTAGTAATATAATATAAAACACAAGAACATTTTAACAATATAACAAACAATTTAACTTTAGTACTACAGATGCGATAAGTGTATTTGTTGCGCTTTCATGCCTAAGTAGCTGAACCGGTTCTACTGATTTTTGATGCAAAGATAGGACACTGGAGATGGTAGTAATGTTCTTTCTATAGATATTATCCACGACCGATCAACAAATCTGTCTATTTTTTATTGCTCATATATTGTTCATACATCTGTGGACCCGATTTATTTAATGCAGACGAAGACGAGGGTAGAACCTAGTGTATATTGTGTATCATGTAAATGTAGATAAGTATCTCGAGACTGGTCGACAATATAATCAATATTGTGTGTACATCTACTTTCCAAGATCCGGTCACAGCTCTTTCACTTCATCCACTTTCATTAACCGCTTTACGTTCTCTCCGATCTGTTGTACTTTCAAATAAGAAACTATTTAATCCAAAATTGACAACACAATCATTTTTACCTGGGCGTAATAATTTGTAATAACATTGATTAGATTATAATTACGAGTATGACATTGTACTATAGGAAAATCTAGTATTGTAATCAACCAATTCAATAGACACGTCTATGACATGTGATGGTATTATAGAAGATCTAAAAGTGGAATAAGTATTTATTACTATGCGGTTTTATGCTTGAAGTCATCTATATAATTAACGCTTGAGTCGTTACATAAAACAACATTTGTCATTTATACATAAAGCTTTGGGCTCGAATTAAGATTAGTACTAAGTTTTGGTGTGAAACTACGAAAGACTTGACACAGAAAATTCACAGCATCAGAAATGGCACAGCCTAAGGGACGCTAAAAAATTATTATCATTCAAATAGATCTATAGTTGCCTATTTAAAAGAAAAAATAAGTTAAGTATGAACCAAATAAAAGTGTTGTATTTTTTTTTTAATGTTCAAAAGTTTTAAAGATAACTTTCAGTATAGGAACAGATAGTTATGAACATTTTATTATGTTAATGATATAGATAAATACAAGTATAGATTAAGGGCTTTTCCTATGTGCAATAAAACAACTTCTTATAGAAAATAAATGTGTCAAATAATCACGTTTATTGACTTCTTAATTTAAATTCTAATCATATGCAAACGTGCTTTAAGTTCAGTGAATGAGTCATTAAAGTGTAACGTAGACATAAGACTCCCGTCCCTACAAAAGCATTGTTTGATAAATCTGTAGCAATAATTCTATTGATTCTATTTGAAGCACAGATACTTATTTCATAGATCCTCTAGTAAAATGATAAGGTTATATTTGATGATACATTTTGGCATCAATGGGGAAACATATTTCAAACATATGTTCAACAGTGGACGTCGTGTCGCCGATAATGACGATTATGATTACGTTATCGTAAGTATTTCAAAAATTTCAAAATGCATATAAAGTGCGAGGCCAGTGGAGACTAAATAGGATATTCTTGACAGGGCAGAAAGATGACTTTACTACACATCATCAATTCAAAACAAAGGTAAAAGTACCTACAAATAGAAGAGGCCATTTTAAAAGAGAGGAAAATTTTCATTTCCAAAATGTACCTAAAAATTAAGAACGTTAAATTCATTTTAACTTACATGGAACAACTGCGAGCTCAAATCCCTGGGGCAGATGTCGCTCTCGCCGCAGAAGGGGCTGACTGTGATGGTGTTCTCGTCCAAGACGGGCAGGTTGTCGCTGAACCCACCGTCCATGTAGCGGATGCCGTGGAACCGCGGGGGCAGCAGGCCGGAGAATACAGGTACGAAGCATGACGCGAGCAACGCCTGCAGGAAACCATTGTTAATGGCAACCATATACGGATATTTCTTAACGTTTACGATCGATGCTGGTATCTTTAGTTTAAAACACCTTGACAAGACCATACAATAGACATCTGAGTAAGATTTTAAATCTTAGGAGATATTATCTAGAGTTTTATCAAGGGTTAAAATTATGAAGTTTTATGAAATGCAAAGGTTTTACTCATAAGTGAAGACTATAAAAAGTTGTCATAAGCAGAAATAAACCAGCTATTCAACAAGGTATTACAAGTAGTAAGATATTTTGTAATATTTGTGTACCAGATGTTTGTTACGTTGTAACAAGTTTTATAAACATAAAATAAATACAAATAATAACTACATACAAACAAACAAATAACCCGTTGTTACAATTGAATGCAAACCGCGCGCTTTAACTAGCGATATCATCACAACGACCATATAAGGTATTCGTCGGTGCCGGAAATCAAATTATTTCTAGAACATCGGATAGTAAACGCCACAGCCAGAAATTTCGAGAAAAAATACAATAGCGATCGACGGTTCAACTTCCTACGAACTATTCCATCTCGCTCGATTCTATAATTACTATCTCAGTCCCACAGGGATTTACAAAAATATAGAGGGTAGTCGTGACGTGTCTTGCTTCGGTTGTACCGTTCTTTCCATATCTCTGTCTCATGTCATACGGAACAATCGAGAATCTGACAGTACGCATTGTCGCCTCAGGAAGGAAATAGGCCCACCACCGAACCGATATGTACCTATATAAGGACGAATTCGCGGAGAGAGAATGAGAAATTCCGACGCCAGAGAGTTGTGATTAGTTCGCATTTTTTAAACAGTAGTAAAATCAGTGCTATACTAAAACGAAAAAGAAATTAAAAGCGGATCGCATCATTTTCAACCCCCTTGGTAAGTTTAATATATTTAATTCCAATATTGGCTTGGTTGCTGTTAACTAGTCTTTCGTGTCTGGATTAATTTGATTACTATTCAACAAGTGATTTCTTCAACCTTTTAATAGTGCAAAAATTGCTATGGCTATATATATTTCTTGATAGTGGTATAACAACGTAACGTAATGCGACTGTGAGTATCTTAAAATTGGTAAAATATAACTTACCTTTTTATTTTTCCGATGAGTTTCAAATATGTTTCGCCGCGGTATTTTTCTTCATTAACATTCTATTATACCTAATATTAATTTAGTCCAAATCAATATGGCCGCGATAATTAATTCCCACTGTGTTCCACGCGTATGTTGTTAATATCGGTGAATATTGTTACGTTGTAACAAGTTTTATAAACATAAAATAAATACAAATAATAACTACATACAAACAAACAAATAACCCGTTGTTACAATTGAATGCAAACCGCGCGCTTTAACTAGCGATATCATCACAACGACCATATAAGGTATTCGTCGGTGCCGGAAATCAAATTATTTCTAGAACATCGGATAGTAAACGCCACAGCCAGAAATTTCGAGAAAAAATACAATAGCGATCGACGGTTCAACTTCCTACGAACTATTCCATCTCGCTCGATTCTATAATTACTATCTCAGTCCCACAGGGATTTACAAAAATATAGAGGGTAGTCGTGACGTGTCTTGCTTCGGTTGTACCGTTCTTTCCATATCTCTGTCTCATGTCATACGGAACAATCGAGAATCTGACAGTACGCATTGTCGCCTCAGGAAGGAAATAGGCCCACCACCGAACCGATATGTACCTATATAAGGACGAATTCGCGGAGAGAGAATGAGAAATTCCGACGCCAGAGAGTTGTGATTAGTTCGCATTTTTTAAACAGTAGTAAAATCAGTGCTATACTAAAACGAAAAAGAAATTAAAAGCGGATCGCATCATTTTCAACCCCCTTGAAAAACTGGGGGTTCTCCGTTCGGGTTGAGAAATACGAGCTACACGTTCACGACTCGGATTGAGAACTACGAGCTGCAAGTCCACAGTACGTTTGTGAACGACAGCTGCACGTACTAGTACGGACTGTACCAACGGGCAACGCTTCTGCCCACCGACTCCAGCAGACCCCTGCGGCTGAGGGCCTTCCGATATATCACCGAAGACCCCTCCACGCGTCACGGGATCGAAAGACCGAAGTTAAGTCCCCAGTGCACATAGGGTTTTATTGGGACCAGAAAGCTTTCCTGTGCCAAGAATCCACCCCCCTGGGTGTAGTCATAAATATAGAATTTTTATTTTATTTATTTTTTTTATAAATTGATTATTTTGTAATTGTTTTTTTTATTGTTCCCGCCGTCAGGCGGTCGTAACAAGTGGCGCCCACTATATAAAAGGCAAGGCACAGGGAAGTTTTTTTGTACTCTTTTGGTGTCGGTATTTTTCAATTCCAGGTGGTAAGCCTTTGCGGACGAGGCTGAACGGGGAGGTACCACCGACCCGTTTCTCCTTAAAGAGGAACGGGTAGCCGATTCTTGTCTTCTGGCTCCGCAGGGTAATCAAATACCATCTCAGATTACCCACACATACGCGTGTGTTTCACAGTGGGCATTATACAAATTATTAACTCCGACATTTTTGTTTTGCACAGTCGGGCAACATCAAGTATTTTTTTTTTTTTTTTTTTCTTTCTACAACATTGTGTCATTTTTATTATAACATTCCATTCTGATACATTCTGTGCATTTACATTTTATGTTAGCATTTGTATTTTGCATTTGTGTTTGTGCGTAATTCACATTTCTTTTCAGAGATTTTTTTTTATTTGTGCATTTATTGCATTCATTTTTTATTGTTGCATATCTTTATTGTTTTGTAATTTTAATTCTTTTTTGCTCTGAATAGATAATAGCGGTTACGTACATTATTTTACATCGTTCTTAATATATATTTTTTTAACATAACATTGCCCACAATCGTGTCACATTCCGTCGCGTATTGTTTCAGTTCACTATTTTAATTTAAATACATCGTCTCACAAAATATTAATTAATTAACTTTCATACATATAGCTGTCCCACAATATATTAAGATATTTTAACTTCATTTTTGAACTTAGTCAATTCTCTAAAAATAATTTTCCTTTAAAATGGACCGTAACATTAAATATTTACATTTAACTAAATTGGAGCTCACGTATGAAGTAGCCATACGCGGTTTAGAACCTAAAGAAAAGGTTGAGGATCTTAGAGTGCAAATTAATAAAATTGTTTCGGAATATCCTGCGGACGCGGTTTTTGACTCATGCTATGACATAGAAACAGACATTAAAGAAGTTAACGCAACTATTAGCAAAATATTAACAAACTTAGATACTTTAGATAATAACCCGGATAATAAACCAGTTTTAGATCGTACTCGCTCGTTAATTAATCACATTTACTTCCGTTTAAAAAGAATAGAAAAACCAACAAAAGAAAATTTATTAACACTTTTTGAAGATACCGTTTATCATTTGTGTTATGTTTCGCGGGTTCGACTCATATTTTTTTTTATTTTATTTATAGTTGTTAATCAATAGTATGATGATTATATTAGCATTCGTTTATTTTATAATGTATCGGCAAATAATTAATTCAATATTAGTCTGTTCGTTAATCGATTATGTTTGTCTTTAGCGGATTAAAATAAGCCTACACGAATTTTAATGTTTTGATTGGGAGTTTTGTTTTAGTGTTGTATGACTTCTTTATAGGTCTACAAACATTTTAATTGCGTTTTGCAATTTTTTTTAGCGGAGTATGACAGTTTCTTGGTATAGGTCTACTCGTCTGCTGTTTTTTTTTCGTTACAGCGGGTCGTGACTGTAACAAATTCGCTAAAGACTAGACATACTCACAATGCCGCTTAGTTTATTTAATTTTGTTTTTATTAATTGTTCATATATTATCATAGTCGTCACCGTTAACAGTTCAATACTTGTTTACCTTGATACGTACCTAGTGTTTCGGAACATTGGTTAATTTTTTTCCTTTTTTTTTTACAATATTTTTTTATTAAAAAGTTATTGCGTTTCGGTCTCTGTCTACGTTTGTCTTTGATGAATTAAAATAAGCCTACACGGAGTTTGATGTTTAGTTGGGAGATATTTTTTATTTTTTTGCGTTTTGCGCATTTATGGCGGGTTGCGACCTCTTGTATAGGTCTGATTCGTTTTGTTGTTTTGCGTTCTGCGCGTATAGAGCGGGTTGTGACTCTTTAAATAAGCCTACACTAATTTTCTCGTTAGAGCGGGTTGTGACTCTTTAAATAAGCCTACACTAATTTTCTCGTTACAGCGGGTCGTGACTGTAACAAATTCATCAAAGACCAAATGTATTCCACAGTGCCGATTTCGTCCGAATGTTTCATGTTACAGTATTTTCCCTCTTAGATGCTCTTTGTCATGCAGTGCTGTTCTTGAGTCCAATCTTATAATAGATTTGTACTCTAGTTGTGTGGTAGTCTGTTGATAATTATAGAATTCTTCAGACAAATGTGACAGGTCGTATGCAAGGTCGCATGGTAGGTATTTGTTAGTGGATGTATGAAAGTGAGACAGTTACTGGGCGGTTCTATCCTTCTTAGGCGCTTGCCGCAGCGGATTTTACTACGTAAAATCCTTTCTCTGGGAGAGGGGGTATTGTTACGTTGTAACAAGTTTTATAAACATAAAATAAATACAAATAATAACTACATACAAACAAACAAATAACCCGTTGTTACAATTGAATGCAAACCGCGCGCTTTAACTAGCGATATCATCACAACGACCATATAAGGTATTCGTCGGTGCCGGAAATCAAATTATTTCTAGAACATCGGATAGTAAACGCCACAGCCAGAAATTTCGAGAAAAAATACAATAGCGATCGACGGTTCAACTTCCTACGAACTATTCCATCTCGCTCGATTCTATAATTACTATCTCAGTCCCACAGGGATTTACAAAAATATAGAGGGTAGTCGTGACGTGTCTTGCTTCGGTTGTACCGTTCTTTCCATATCTCTGTCTCATGTCATACGGAACAATCGAGAATCTGACAGTACGCATTGTCGCCTCAGGAAGGAAATAGGCCCACCACCGAACCGATATGTACCTATATAAGGACGAATTCGCGGAGAGAGAATGAGAAATTCCGACGCCAGAGAGTTGTGATTAGTTCGCATTTTTAAACAGTAGTAAAATCAGTGCTATACTAAAACGAAAAAGAAATTAAAAGCGGATCGCATCATTTTCAACCCCCTTGAAAACTGGGGGTTCTCCGTTCGGGTTGAGAAATACGAGCTACACGTTCACGACTCGGATTGAGAACTACGAGCTGCAAGTCCACAGTACGTTTGTGAACGACAGCTGCACGTACTAGTACGGACTGTACCAACGGGCAACGCTTCTGCCCACCGACTCCAGCAGACCCCTGCGGCTGAGGGCCTTCCGATATATCACCGAAGACCCCTCCACGCGTCACGGGATCGAAAGACCGAAGTTAAGTCCCCAGTGCACATAGGGTTTTATTGGGACCAGAAAGCTTTCCTGTGCCAAGAATCCACCCCCCTGGGTGTAGTCATAAATATAGAATTTTTATTTTATTTTTTTTTTTTATAAATTGATTATTTTGTAATTGTTTTTTTTATTGTTCCCGCCGTCAGGCGGTCGTAACAAGTGGCGCCCACTATATAAAAGGCAAGGCACAGGGAAGTTTTTTTGTACTCTTTTGGTGTCGGTATTTTTCAATTCCAGGTGGTAAGCCTTTGCGGACGAGGCTGAACGGGGAGGTACCACCGACCCGTTTCTCCTTAAAGAGGAACGGGTAGCCGATTCTTGTCTTCTGGCTCCGCAGGGTAATCAAATACCATCTCAGATTACCCACACATACGCGTGTGTTTCACAGTGGGCATTATACAAATTATTAACTCCGACATTTTTGTTTTGCACAGTCGGGCAACATCAAGTATTTTTTTTTTTTTTTTTCTTTCTACAACATTGTGTCATTTTTATTATAACATTCCATTCTGATACAT
The DNA here is from genome assembly GCA_907164795.1 of Hemaris fuciformis. NCBI lineage: Eukaryota > Metazoa > Arthropoda > Insecta > Lepidoptera > Sphingidae > Hemaris > Hemaris fuciformis. Next base: position 15,132,440 of record OU015438.1, on the reverse strand, counting down.
TCTGTGCATTTACATTTTATGTTAGCATTTGTATTTTGCATTTGTGTTTGTGCGTAATTCACATTTCTTTTCAGAGATTTTTTTTTATTTGTGCATTTATTGCATTCATTTTTATTGTTGCATATCTTTATTGTTTTGTAATTTTAATTCTTTTTTGCTCTGAATAGATAATAGCGGTTACGTACATTATTTTACATCGTTCTTAATATATATTTTTTTAACATAACATTGCCCACAATCGTGTCACATTCCGTCGCGTATTGTTTCAGTTCACTATTTTAATTTAAATACATCGTCTCACAAAATATTAATTAATTAACTTTCATACATATAGCTGTCCCACAATATATTAAGATATTTTAACTTCATTTTTGAACTTAGTCAATTCTCTAAAATAATTTTCCTTTAAAATGGACCGTAACATTAAATATTTACATTTAACTAAATTGGAGCTCACGTATGAAGTAGCCATACGCGGTTTAGAACCTAAAGAAAAGGTTGAGGATCTTAGAGTGCAAATTAATAAAATTGTTTCGGAATATCCTGCGGACGCGGTTTTTGACTCATGCTATGACATAGAAACAGACATTAAAGAAGTTAACGCAACTATTAGCAAAATATTAACAAACTTAGATACTTTAGATAATAACCCGGATAATAAACCAGTTTTAGATCGTACTCGCTCGTTAATTAATCACATTTACTTCCGTTTAAAAAGAATAGAAAAACCAACAAAAGAAAATTTATTAACACTTTTTGAAGATACCGTTTATCATTTGTGTTATGTTTCGCGGGTTCGACTCATATTTTTTTTTATTTATTTATAGTTGTTAATCAATAGTATGATGATTATATTAGCATTCGTTTATTTTATAATGTATCGGCAAATAATTAATTCAATATTAGTCTGTTCGTTAATCGATTATGTTTGTCTTTAGCGGATTAAAATAAGCCTACACGAATTTTAATGTTTGATTGGGAGTTTTGTTTTAGTGTTGTATGACTTCTTTATAGGTCTACAAACATTTTAATTGCGTTTTGCAATTTTTTTTAGCGGAGTATGACAGTTTCTTGGTATAGGTCTACTCGTCTGCTGTTTTTTTTTCGTTACAGCGGGTCGTGACTGTAACAAATTCGCTAAAGACTAGACATACTCACAATGCCGCTTAGTTTATTTAATTTTGTTTTTATTAATTGTTCATATATTATCATAGTCGTCACCGTTAACAGTTCAATACTTGTTTACCTTGATACGTACCTAGTGTTTCGGAACATTGGTTAATTTTTTTCCTTTTTTTTTTACAATATTTTTTTATTAAAAAGTTATTGCGTTTCGGTCTCTGTCTACGTTTGTCTTTGATGAATTAAAATAAGCCTACACGGAGTTTGATGTTTAGTTGGGAGATATTTTTTATTTTTTTGCGTTTTGCGCATTTATGGCGGGTTGCGACCTCTTGTATAGGTCTGATTCGTTTTGTTGTTTTGCGTTCTGCGCGTATAGAGCGGGTTGTGACTCTTTAAATAAGCCTACACTAATTTTCTCGTTAGAGCGGGTTGTGACTCTTTAAATAAGCCTACACTAATTTTCTCGTTACAGCGGGTCGTGACTGTAACAAATTCATCAAAGACCAAATGTATTCCACAGTGCCGATTTCGTCCGAATGTTTCATGTTACAGTATTTTCCCTCTTAGATGCTCTTTGTCATGCAGTGCTGTTCTTGAGTCCAATCTTATAATAGATTTGTACTCTAGTTGTGTGGTAGTCTGTTGATAATTATAGAATTCTTCAGACAAATGTGACAGGTCGTATGCAAGGTCGCATGGTAGGTATTTGTTAGTGGATGTATGAAAGTGAGACAGTTACTGGGCGGTTCTATCCTTCTTAGGCGCTTGCCGCAGCGGATTTTACTACGTAAAATCCTTTCTCTGGGAGAGGGGGTATTGTTACGTTGTAACAAGTTTTATAAACATAAAATAAATACAAATAATAACTACATACAAACAAACAAATAACCCGTTGTTACAATTGAATGCAAACCGCGCGCTTTAACTAGCGATATCATCACAACGACCATATAAGGTATTCGTCGGTGCCGGAAATCAAATTATTTCTAGAACATCGGATAGTAAACGCCACAGCCAGAAATTTCGAGAAAAAATACAATAGCGATCGACGGTTCAACTTCCTACGAACTATTCCATCTCGCTCGATTCTATAATTACTATCTCAGTCCCACAGGGATTTACAAAAATATAGAGGGTAGTCGTGACGTGTCTTGCTTCGGTTGTACCGTTCTTTCCATATCTCTGTCTCATGTCATACGGAACAATCGAGAATCTGACAGTACGCATTGTCGCCTCAGGAAGGAAATAGGCCCACCACCGAACCGATATGTACCTATATAAGGACGAATTCGCGGAGAGAGAATGAGAAATTCCGACGCCAGAGAGTTGTGATTAGTTCGCATTTTTTAAACAGTAGTAAAATCAGTGCTATACTAAAACGAAAAAGAAATTAAAAGCGGATCGCATCATTTTCAACCCCCTTGAAAAACTGGGGGTTCTCCGTTCGGGTTGAGAAATACGAGCTACACGTTCACGACTCGGATTGAGAACTACGAGCTGCAAGTCCACAGTACGTTTGTGAACGACAGCTGCACGTACTAGTACGGACTGTACCAACGGGCAACGCTTCTGCCCACCGACTCCAGCAGACCCCTGCGGCTGAGGGCCTTCCGATATATCACCGAAGACCCCTCCACGCGTCACGGGATCGAAAGACCGAAGTTAAGTCCCCAGTGCACATAGGGTTTTATTGGGACCAGAAAGCTTTCCTGTGCCAAGAATCCACCCCCCTGGGTGTAGTCATAAATATAGAATTTTTATTTTTTTTTTTTTTTTTATAAATTGATTATTTTGTAATTGTTTTTTTTTATTGTTCCCGCCGTCAGGCGGTCGTAACATGTTCTAATAATAAAACAATCATTTCCTGAAATCAAATCAAACGTGCAATTTGTCATAAAGCCAAAGTTCAAATATCAAGGTGCAAAGATTGATAACGTATTTAACAGATCATTCATTTTCTAATCACAATAAAAAAAACGATCGATAATGATATAGACATATTTATGTTACAAATATTCTTAAGCAGGCTATGAAAGTTGCGCAAAGACTTTTGCATAGATCAATCTTTATATTATCAGATATTCGTTAACTATTACTTCATATATGTATATGTTGCTAATTACTCAAGATTTTCTTATAGATAATCGCCAATTTGTGTCAATGGCATTTATTACGTTTGTAAAAGAACCAAGGATAGAGCAAAGGGCGAGTGCATTGTTCAACATTGAATTAATCAGAGATCAAGGTAAGATAAATGTCAATAATATGCATTTGAAGTAAACATTGATGCCAATTAAACGAATCCGCGTCTGTAAAAACTACAATTGCTTCTTAGGCTATAACAATGCTTCAAAATGCTTCCAACTTCTATAGAAAAATGCTTATTTCCATTAAAGTTGTATGAATTTAAATAAAATCTATGCACATCCTGACTAAAATATAATTAGTAAGTAGTACAAAAACACTTCGAAAAATAGTTTTAACTAGAAAGTAACGAAAAAGAAACTCTAATTTAACGAGCTGTACCAGAGGTAAAAAAAAGCTAAACCAATAACACTCACCTGCAATAAATCTTCTCTAGTAGGGAATTCTGTGACCATGACATTTTTGCCATCGTACACTCTGGTTAGGGATATGTGGAGTTTGCCGCTGACGATCTTGTGGGCGTCCAGCGGCAGGTATTTCTGCATGCCCTCGAGGAGGACATTCTGTATGTTGAAGGAGGGACTGAACGGGCCGAGGGAGCCCGCTCGAGCCTCCCTTACCACGCGAAGCACATCAGTGGTGATTTCACCTAGAGAAAGTTTATTGTTAATTCAACTTCGTTCCAAGAGATATTTTTGTTACTGGCTCAACTAAGAAACCGCGTCGAATCAGAGCAGCGTGTTCAAGATCAGAGTATCAACTGGATGCAAATGATTGCAACCTATTACCAACCGACACACACATTAAACTGGTTACCTCATCATCATCAGCCCATATATGTCCCACTGCTGGGCACGGGCCTCCTCTACAACTGAGAGGTTTAAGCCTTAGTCCACCACGTTGGCCTAGTGCAGTTTGACAACTGGTTATCTGAATGTATGTAATTGCAAATTTAACACACCTTAAGGTGGTCCACCTTTCTCAAAAACGCCATCTAGGCGAATACGAATATGCAATGTGCATTTCAACATTAATATATCTGCGATGATTAAAAAAGAAACTGATATCTGCCTTCCAAGGACTCATATTGCAAACATCCAAATGAATATAGAGTAGGTACCTACATATATTTATAATCGTATTTCGCTTTTATTTCTTTTCTAGTTTAGAGATAGAAACAAACAAGTCTGCTATCAACTTCTTGTGGTAATTTTTTCTTAATTGTTGTCTCTCTAGCATAGAGCAACATGCGAGCATCATACAGCGATAATAAACACTAGTTAGCATAAACTGTGAGTCATGGTAAATGATGTCATATGTTTGTTGATGCGCAAAAGGGCGCCTAATTGCAGCAAGGGAAGTTTAGATGGGGTTAGATATGCTATTGATTACGCAACTGTACAATGTTTACGTGGATTTTATAGAATGTGATGAACACCATGATATAGCCAGCTCATATAGCCCCAAACCTTTATCCACAAAGAAATTCCTTGAGAGAACTTCTAGGAATACAGGATTCCTTACCTTTTCCATCACCGCCAAGATGATCTCTTTCAAGACTACACGCCTAAACCTATTAATAATGTACTAACTTGGTCTTCACTTTCTTGGGACTGTCTCGTGGTTTGCGTAAAGATACTGGTTTTTTCCATTACAAAATTCTTACTTAGCAGCTAGGAATCTGGAAATGTCCCTAAAAAACGGCAATAGACTCTCCCATTATTAAGTGAGTCTGATAAATGCCTAGTGAAATGTGAGTGCAGAAATTAAAAATTATGTATGTACTTTTTTACACTATCATATTGTGTAATACGGAACACTACATATTTAGATGACAAGTAATATGTCACTATTGTCATAATGTATATTTGTAACTTTAGTTTTTTTTTAATTTTTTATGGAAACTTTAAAGGGGACTGACCTGATGGTAACCACTGTATAGTCATGCATGAATAATATTTTTCTATAAAACTGATCATATTTGCATTTGAATGGACATTCATTTTATTCTGTATCATTTTTTTATGCATAAACCTCTATACCCATGAGTTCTGAAAGAAATATAGATATAAAAAGTCTAACAAGCTGCTCTAGGCCAGCTTTGGAAAATAAGGATTGACCTCTCTTAATAATAATTCAATTAAAGAACAGCATGTGTCAGCCATAAATAAAAGATTCTTGATCAATTTTAATTATCACTTGAAGGAATTTTTGTGCTTTGGGAAATGTGATAACCCTTGCTAGTCCCATACCAACCCAATATAATGACCCCTTTGTGAATACAGTAATGAGTAAAGTATGTTATGATAATAGGGCTAGATATATTTATTATTATTATTACTTTCAAACAAGGAGGCTGTTTGTATGATTCTCCAGTGTTGAATTAAGTTTTACAGTTGTACTTAGACTATATTTACCAACATGTAATTGCGACTTGTGACATATAAACCTTGTACTCAGCTGTTTATTTTAATCAATATGTAATAATTACAATGTATGCAAATGTTATGTTTCATTACTAGTTTTAATTGCTGATAATCATAATTATTACAGAGGTATTCCAATAGATCTCAGTGCAAGCAAATAGGTCAAGTATTATTTATTATTCAAACTGTATTTTTATATATGGACTAAATTATGGTCTGAAATAAATGATTTATTATTATTATTATTATATATTAACTTAAATTGATAAATTTAAATGTATTTATTTTGTTATTTTTTTGTGTATTTGTAAATTTTGTCTACTAATGTATCACTAGAATTATTTTGTTAAATTGCTATTTTAATAATGGAACACAATAAAAATCTTATGATGATTATATGATTTATATATTATTACTACAGCAAGTTCATGCTCTTTGTGTATTTATTTACATTCATGTGCAAATATGACAACAGATTAATTCAGCTTCATTGGGCAATCAACAACTTTTTTTTTTTTTTTTTTATAAAATATAAAAAAATATTTAAAGCAATACCATATTCCTAAGTCCCTTATGAAATATTTATTTGTACAATAATAACAATAAAATAAGATGTTAGACTTAGATATAAGCCAACAAATACTGGCAAAGAATTATGATGGTAATTTGTTTTTAATGTTCTTTTTTATTAATTAGATCACATAGAAGTCATTCACTTGTGACAATTAATCGACGCATCAATTACATTTAAACACTTTAAAACGTATTGGATTAACGAAAAATATTTGGATACAGATTAACACAGAATTTTTAAATTGATTCCGTTAATTATATGATACAAAATACGCACCTATAGGCAGATCACAAAGCAAACAGCATGCTGAGACCGCCCCGAATGAAGCGCCAGATATCTTCCCTAGGAGAAGATGAGGCGCATATTTCTTGAAACACACAGCAACGCCAACATGGTAGATACCAAGGAAACCACAACCGGCAAACGATAAGTTCATTATTAAGTACTAAATGAAAACACTACGATTTGTCAAACAAATCGCGGGTTTAACTCCCTACGAAATAGGTCGACACACTGCGTTTGGTTTATCAGCAGCAATACAATATATTAACAAACGATTAGATTACTTTAAATCACTGATTAAAATTATATCGCTGTTCGTCGCACTTTCTGTGGAGCTATCGTCAAGAGCACCGCACACAACAACGATATTGAACTAACTGCAAATAAATATTAAATACATAAGCAAATTAAGTAAACAACACGATTACGATTTTCAAACGTCAATGACGTACAGTCTTATCTTTTATTTCCACGTTGTGACAATAGTTTATTTTTAGTAACGCAAATGAAACAAGTACAAACGACATTTTCTGACCATTTAATTAATTATGTTTACTTAACAAAAATTATTAAGTCATTTAAGTTATATTTTAAATAAACCATATTTTTTTACGGGAATATATCTTCAGAACAACAGATTCATTCTAGATCACTAGATTGTCACCTATCTCGCATAGGTACCTAGCAGTTATTCCGATTTTAGTAGGTATTTAAGATCTATGTTCCCAATGCTATGTCATCACGTTCATTATATTATCTATTATTAAAATATTACACACTGTCCAATAATTAAAACCCAAATCAATTTGTAGTTAATAAATGCACTTGTTATTTTTTATGGTCTTAATTTATCCGAAGAGAGAAGTAACGTATAACAATATAGCAATATGTATAATGTAATATTACCTTGTATATCCTAATAAAATTTGACTCGGTTGAAGTGGCAGGAAAGAGACATTTGTAATTTTGTGCCTATGTATTTTAGTTAGTTTGAAGGTAAAATGAATAAATAAAACACTTGCATACATACACACACACACACACTAATCTCGGTATCCCCATAGAGGTGTTTTTTAATCTCACACAATAGTGGGCGAGCCTATTGTATTTTTTAGCTGATGCTGAAAATTACCTACTGAAAAAGCCCATTTTCTTTTTACCCGACCAGGGAATCTAACCCGGAACCTCTATATCGTACGGCACACACTTGTAAAGCGAGACCACTCTAGACAGTCCGGCAGCTTATAACAAAACATATCAATTTTGAAGTGCATAACTATATTTCGAACTCCTTCTGTATAACTGCTTCCGATTAATTTCGTTGCAGAGTAAGATAATTTAGGTTCCTCTATATGACTCGCTGAGTTTCACTGCTCGGCGTCATTTTCTTGGGTGCCACTGTTGATTCTGGTGTATAGAAGTTGCAGTGGTGTGTGTGTAGATAACTGGATAGTTTCTGTGAAAACATATCAATTCATCTTGTCTATCTATTTAATTGTCAAAGTTGATGGTATTCACTTTGAGATTTGTGTTTCAAATTCCTTATGCACTCGATGTGGGGAAATAACTCTATTGACAAATAGTTGGCACTTGACATTTCACATTTGACAACGAGTGAGATAAGTAAGAGATTTACTTTGATGTCAAAATTGAAAAACATTTATTACAATTTCGTTGTTCTATGTTTAATTATTACTGGATATTTTAAAGTACCCATTTTAAAAAAATATGACTAGACACGCAAGAAACTGTACTGCTGGCGCAGTTTATACGTATCATGAAAAAAAGAAAGATGCAGCTGCCTCAGGCTACGGCACACAAAGTGAACGGGTTGGAAAAGATTCTGTTAAAAATTTCGATTGCTGCAGTTTAACTCTTCAGCCTTGTAGAAACCCAGTTATTACTAAAGACGGCTATCTGTTTGACAAAGAAGCCATACTTGAATACATTATTACTAAAAAGACCGAATACACGCGATTGTTAAAAAAATACGAGAAGCAATTAAAGAAAGAAGAAGCTGAGAAAGCCGAGCTTGCTGCTGCAGAGAAAGAATCAAACTTGATCAAATTCATGAATCGGGAGAAGAACATATCGTCCACAAACACATCTGCATCTCAAAATCCAGATAAAGGCACAGGTTCTGTGTCAAACCTTGCTAATGGCAAGGACAAGCAGTTACCCAGTTTCTGGGTACCATCTCAACTTCCAGACGCGAAAGTTACCAAAATCGAGAAACCAGACCCTACTGTGTATTGTCCCATCAGTGGGAAGCCTTTGAAAATGAAAGATTTGATTGAAGTCAAATGGACATTAGTAAATGATCCTGATGACAAGAAATCTTTGATCGCAAAGGAGAATAGATACATGTGCCCGGTGACTCATGATATACTGAGTAATGCTGTGCCTTGTGCTGTTATCAGGTGAAGATTGCATAGATTATTGTGTTGACCTCTAGGAATACTGCAAGGATCAAAGTTACAATCTTTGTTTTAGCAATCTATCAGCAACTAATTAAGATGTTGCTAATTAGTTTTAGTTTGAAGGCCTGTCTTTGTGACTTTATTGATCGCTAATAAGTCTTGCACAGCTGTTTTACTGCTGACAATCATATCAAAACATGTGAACTTGAAAGTTAACTATGCATATATCAATATTTTGTCTATAAAGGTGTTTTTTTACATTTAAATGTTTTTATTGAATTTTTACTGATAACTGATTATTCTATTATTTTATTTCCAGAACAACTGGACATGTGGTAACTATGGACTGTGTTGAGAAATTGATCAAGAAAGACTGGCTACATCCTCTTACAGGAGATAAACTCAAGGAGAAAGATATAATACCTCTGCAAAGAGGAGGCACTGGTTATGCACTCACTAACCAGAATTTGGAGGGGAAAAATGAGAGACCTGTCTTACAAGCATAGTCAAGATTTTTAGTCACTATTTATTTATTGTTTAATATAAAAGGTGAAAAAACTTTTTAAGGTTATGTAAAAGTTTTTATCATTTACTCAAATAGCTTTATAAATATACAGACATAACAACACTATATGTCTCTCACATGGGTTAAACTGAGTATATTGGTTTAGTTATGAACCACACCACACCACTTGTGTGGCCTGCAGTAATTTGTAAGAGATATCTAATATGCTGACCATATATAGATTTAGTGTGGAATAATATAGATTATAGACTAGCTGTTAATCATTAATGATATCACTAGTATTTTTCAAATATAACTGGAATAAAAATACAGTCTGCTATCATGCAAAGGTCAATGATACACTATTATATGAATATTCTAATCAAACAATATAACAAGACTGTAAACCAAAACTTGCCTTACAAACTCTCTTACATAACATTAATTAGTAGTTAACTAGATTCATAACAACAATCTCTAGGATAAATGACACAATAAATATGTTTTAGTAAATAAATCTTTAATTTCATTATTATAAACATAAAATAATCTAATTGATTGTTAATTTTTATATACTTAATCTATTGTGCGTTCGGAAAAGAGAATAGGTCCAGTTGAAAGTCTACAGAATTATTCCTGATTTCAGTCTCTGGATAAGATAAACATGTATTGCCTAAAGAATCAAAGAAGTTTAACACTGAATCTTCTTGATTAGACAATAACCGGCTGTCATTTGATTGTATTGGTCCTGAATGGTTAGCAATATCTGATGTTTTATCAGTATCCTTAACATGAATTAAAGCAGGCTGAATTAAATTATTAGATTTTGTATAACCATCTTCAGACTTATCATTTGTTGCCAATATCCAGTCATGTCCAATAACACTGCTCTCTTTACAAGTCATGTCAATGTTGTTTTCTCTGAATATTTCTTGCAATGTGTCCGAACTTGTTTGGTCAAACTCTTTAGCTGGTTCTTTCTCTGCTATGTCTGCACCGCCTATGATTTGTACATCATACTTAGGTAGTTTCTCCGGATTTATTTGGAACTTTCGAAAAACTGTTGAACTCGGTTTTATAGGGGATGATCTTATATCAAAATGTGCACTATGAAATTGAGCATGACCTTTAGCTTTTTTGCTTGGATCTAATATAATATCAGTCGTTTCTTGAGGATTATTGCACTCAGTTGTATTATTAAGCACCATAGTCTCATTTTGTTCATTAGTGTGATCTACACCTAATTCAGCTAATAAGTCGTCGCATTCAAAGACGAGCCTCATTTTCATGTTGTTCAAGTCTTCTTGCGTATCTTGTTTTTGTTCCGTTGTCGTAGTTTCTAACTTAAGAAGAGAATTATCATCAGTCTCTAATCTCATTTTTTTGCCTCCAACTTTTTGTGACTTTAATTTCTTTAACTTCCACACTCTTTTGTTGACCGTTGGCCAATTTTCCGCGGAGCTTATTCGCGCGCAGTCTTCTTCCATTGTCACAGCAGGCAGTTCTTCACTTGGGGTTGTAATAAATACATGCGTGGGTTGATTAGCTTCAGAATTTACTTGATTCACAGGAGGGTTGTGTATGCAGTATCCATCTTTGTCTCTCACGCAATTGAGGGCGTTTACATCGATATCGTATTTACCAGGATCCATACCAAATATTCTGCAATAATAATTCAAATTCGTTATTAAGCGCATAGCACAGCACACCCAAGCTTAATATTAGTCGTCTCATATATGATATAAATAACTTGGACCTTGCCACAGTCTTGGGGATCTATAAGTCAGATCAATAAAATATAAATACGTAATAAGGTTTAATACATCATAATCATCATCATCAGCCCATATACGTCCTACTGCTGGGCACGGGCCTCCTCTACCATTGAGAGGGTTTAGACCTTAGTCCACCACGCTGGCCTAGTGCGACTTAATAAGGTTTAATTAGAAAACAAAAACCATTAACACAACAAAATCCTGTATAAGTACTGTGTCTATGTACTTTCAATTGTCTTTTTAGACATACGCGGTAAAGAGTTGTCTGAAGCAAAAATAGGGATGGCAGATGGTTAAAAATAGTAACCTGAAGCCGCCTGACTACCTTCAAATATTATTATAGTAATGCATAAAATAAACATCACCTGCCAACATCATCATTGATCGTGCATGGTTTGCCAGCCTTCCCGTCAATTTTGTTCAATAAGCATGGCAACAATGACTTGAGCTTCACAATGAGTTGTTCCAACTGCTGTATGAATATATTTGTCCTGTCTTCCTCGGAACCCCCTTTCACAATGGCCAGAAGGCAATGGAATAAGTTTGAATGGATCTTGGCTGGGATGTGGGTTGGGTGGTTTTCATAATGTTTTTGTAGACGGTATAGACTGCTGAATTCCTGAAATAATATTTATGTTAATATTTTTTTTTGTCATGTAATTATTAGTGCTTGATCTAGGAAACCATATAAGATAGTTGCGTGTATAGCTCATAATAGTAAAAAAAAGAACAAATTGACCCAAGTGTTCTAACAAAGAAAGTAATATATGATTTGCTTGTAAACTATCAAACAAGTCGACAATTATGTAGTTGTGGCGACTGGTGATAATTTTTCACAATATTTTATCACCAATCATGATCAATTAGCATGTACTGAAGTTTCCATAAAATGGCAGTTTGGTCACTTAATTTTACCAGACAATAGACAAAAATAACAGTGAAGTTGTGTATGTAGCTTAGTAAAAAGTCAACTTACAGCAGAGCATTGAAAACAGGTGACAATATGGTTCTTCTTTTTGGGTTTGTATGTGGTCTCCTGGGGTATGATTAACTTCGGCAACTTGACCGTCCTTCCGCTGCGTGTTACTTTTGTCTAAAAATGGAAAACAATACAAATAGTCATTTAATTTATTATATTTGTTCTTTAGTACTCATATTTTATCCTCTTAATTCTCGTGGTATATGTATGAAGCGTGCAATCAAGAAAGAAAGAAGAAGAAAGAAAGAAAAATATTTAGCTAGTGCACGGTAATACAATATTTTAAAGAAAACAACTAATAACTACTCGTATAATTCACACAGCCAACAATGGTCCTCTCATTCAGCTACATGCTGCAATTCCGCTTGCACGGAGTTGCAGCGCTGATTTTCAATGAGGGGACCAAGTGATAAAACGGACAAGAGTTACTGTTGTCGACTCTTGGGTCAAGCTAAATGGTATTGAGCTTTCATATTGACAGTTGAGAAACCAGAGACTGCTGTGGGGTTGATCTCCGCACCAAGACAATTATTTGTGTAAACCAAAAATACTTGTTTCGGGTCCGGACCGTAAAGTCTCCTGTAATTTTTGATATTCACGACACAAGACTCGTATCTTAGTGTGGGATCAGAACTATGTATGTGACTGTTGGTTGTATTTATTCAGACATAAAGTGAATCTGTTTTCCTTTCTTTCCTATAAATTTTAAATTATATCAATGTGAATTAGAAGTCTCCATACCACAGCAGGAGGATCTGGTTCCTCTTCAACCTCCTCAGCAATTATCTGCCTCTTTGTTGTATCTTTCTTTATGTCAGGTTTCTTCTCTTCTCGCTTTTCTTTATACACTAGATTCTTCTTTCCAACCACTGTTAAATCTCTTGGTGATACTACCCTAAAAAAATTGTTAAAGAATAGTGTTATCATCTTGTATATATTGATTATACCTACTATAGACTGGTATGTTTTAAATACCTCTCAATAATACATTATCATTGAGGGTGACATTTATCATCATTCATTCATTCATTAACAGCCCATATATGTTCCACTGCTGAGCACAGGCTACCTCTACAACTGAGAGGGACAAGGCCTTAGTATGCTTAAAACATAGAAGACAGTTAACTATATGATATAGCAAACCATCTAAAATTACTTAATTTAATTTCTATATTTTAGCACACATAATATATTTTTCCATAAAATGTATATTTTGTAACACACACAACTTACTTATATATGAACTTAGTATTAGTAACAGGATCATATGTTGGCTCTGGTGCAATCTTCTCGGGATCACTGAAAATCTTCAACGCCTGATTCACCATTTTCATTTGTTCCTCACTTAGTTTATTTAAACTGAAAACATGCATACCACTATTTTCATTTTCAGGTTAGTCATAGGACTAAGTAGGAAATTCAGTCTTGGACTTGTTGAATTGTGCCTGCCAAATTATATCATGAGACCAACATGTGATAAAACAGCAGTCAACTTTTAAGTATAAAATTCATATTTGGTGCCTTTATATCTCTCTAATATTGTGTGCAGTTTTTCCACAAATACTTATTTTCCAAATTTTTATTTTCTTTTAATAAAAATGTTTGTCTCAATGCGGAGATCAAATTCGCTACCTCTCGTTTTGCAAGCTGGTGTCTAGTCAACTATGCCATGGGGCTGTCATCAGTTATTATTAGATATTTACCTGTGATAGGTTTCACCTAACTTTATTAATTGCACTGAGGTCAGCTTGGGTTGAGTGTTGTTTGATGTGCTAAAACACAATACAAATGGTTTATTTTCATTGTGATGACAAGTTCCCACTTAATGTTAATATGTGTATGATAAATACAGAAACATACTAACATTATTATGCAAATTTATCATATTGCCATTATGACCAATATAGCTCTATCAATGGCAGTACTTCCATAGAAGCCCAAAAGCCCAGTTTGCCTAACAACATTCCAAATAATAATTGTTAAGCTTAAATCTTTATTTAACAAAAACAATTTGACGTATAAATGAGAATATCCTGACCCCACAATAAACAATTATAAACTAGACATCACATAATTATTGTGTAACGCTTTTGGGCTTCTATGGAAGTACGGCCACTGAGCTATATAGCATTTAATATACACCTATGAAAACAAATTTCACTTGCAAGCACTTCACAGCACAGTATCGCCTCAAACAGAGATAAATAAAAATGCACCCAACAGTCACATACATAGTTCTGACCCCACATTAAGATACGAGTCTTGTGTCGTGGGTATCAGAAACTACGAGAGACTTTTCGGTCTCACAAACACCCAGACCCGAAACGAATATTTGTGGATCACACAAACATTTGTTTCGGTGTGGGGATCGAACTTGCGACCTCTCGTTTCGCAAGCTGGTGTTTAGCCAACTGCGCCACGGGGCTGTCAAGATGAAGGCACAACTAGTCACAATTAGTAATTCATCTTGCTTGAATCAACGGAATAGAGTTGTTGTGAATTTAAAAGGTAATTAAATCTATTATTACATCTTCAGTGTCACATTGATTAAATAAAAAATTTGGGCTTAGTAAACATGCTAGTCTTTTTATTTAAAAAAAAGTGTGCATAAATTTAATTATACTTTATTATGAATGCTTGTATGTTAACTTACTTGTCCTTTGGTTTAATCTTTGGCAATGGTCTCTCAGGACGATTCCTTGGTACAATTGGAGGTACATCTTTCAGTTTAACTATTTTTCTGTCAATATCTAGTTTTGGTACTGTGTTTACTGTAGTCACACTTGGTGAAGTAATGCTAGGTTTCAGAACTAAGTTATTCAGGACATATTGTTTATTTACATTGTCATTTTTCAATACAAAACTAGCTACTTTCAAATTGTTTCCGACTGCTGCCACCTCTGGTTTCTTAAGTATACGAGGCTTTGGACTGGTGATCACCGTCGGCGCTACCGCTTCAATATTGCCGCTCTTTTCGTAAAAACTTTTCAGGTTATCGCTGACTGGCTTTGGCTCGACATTTCCAAGAGATATAATGTAATTGGCCTGCACAATGAATGAAAATAATCATAATCACACATTATTCATGTAGATCTATAATTCAACAGCAAAAATAAATGTACCTGTGTGGGTCCAGCATTTTGTATAAAATAAACCGGAGTGTATTGACTTGAGTCGACAATATTGTTATCCGGCACAGTATTCATGGTTAATAAACAGTTAAAATTAGGTATTATAACTCATTACAAGAGGAAAATATTAAAATTATAATATAAAAATAAATGGAAATAAAATGACACCCCCTCTGTGTTGATTGGCACTTTATTTTTTCTACTCGCTTGATTTAATGCTCAGGACACAAATACCACAAACAACTTACGAAACTTTTTGTTTTTAATTTTATCGTCTTCGATTATAAATGTTGTTCTCTGTGGTTATAATAGACAATATTTTTTTTGTAGAGTGTCGTCCATAGACTAAGTTAACCTCTTTCTTGATCCGTCAAGCTTTGTAACACAAGGTGATTATTGTGAAAAATTCATAAAAATATAAAAATAATTAGTAAATACGAGTTTAATTGGTTTTAAAGTTCTATGATTTAAAGGAATAAACTATAAACAGTATATTTTAAGTTGTTTCTGTGGTTTGTTGTAAAAAGGCGAATTGGTCCACGTGTTTTGTAGCTCCTGGCGGTAACAGCGTTGCTATTGTTGCAGGCTAAAAAATGACGAACTCCAAGGGTTATCGCCGCGGTACCAGGGACTTGTTCGCCCGCAGGTTCCGCACACATGGAACTATCCCACTCTCCACGTACATGAAAGTGTACAAAGTCGGCGACATTGTCGACATAAGGGTAGGTATCCACCGTGTTCACAATTTTAACAAAGTTATTTCCAGGAATTTCTTTTTTGGTAAAAAAGGCACTTGGAGAAACAAATACTGCTTCAGTTTCTGAGCATGCTTATAACGGATTTTTCTAATGTTGACAAAGATCGGAAATCAGCCAATAAGGTGTATGGAATTGAATTTTATTTACTAATAAATATAATTGAGACTTATATAATCCAGTTAGTGCACTAATAAAATTTAATTTTGCAGCTAATAAGCATGCATCTTGTATGACCCCAAACACATTTGAACAGCCATAATTTAATTCATTTTAGAGGTCTTTTATCTGTATTTGCTCAATAATTTAAATCGGAAAGATGATTGTGGTTAACATTTGCTTTTCACTCATCTGATAGAAACTAATGTGTTTTATGACCAAGACCCTAAAAGTAGTCCTAATGGCATTCCTTTCGACAATAATTAATTTCATCAACATCTTTGAGTCATGACTGCAGCTGAAAAGACAATCCAATATCATATTGGATTATAGACTCTGCAATTGCGATCAAATGCTCAATTTGTATATTTTGACTGATATAATATGTTGTTTCAATATAAATTTGCTTTGAAATACTTTTTTCAGACACTTAACTTTACCTTATGTTAGCACTGAATAATAATATTTACTTCTGGAGTGATTTTACAATATATATAAATATTAGGCCCTTTACTCATTTATGTTTAGGTACTTAGGATTAAACAATCAGATTCTTTTTGTAAAGTTTTATGGTTTGCAAAGCTAAATATACTATTAATCCTATTAATTATAAATTGAATACATTTTTAAACCATTGGCTGTTTACCTTAAGTTGTTTAAGGGTGTTTAGTATCTTAGAGAAATTCTTAATACATGAGAAAATGCAATATTTTGTTCCTTGTCCTTATCTAGCTATTTATTAATATAAAAGCATAATATTTGATTATTTTATGTGAAATAAGCTTTCTTAACAGTTTCTTTTGCATCAAGCTTTGTATTTAAAATATTATGAGTAAAATGAGAAATACTATAAAGCAATTAACCATATAAAAATTGAACAGAATATGCAATAATATTGTTCTAGAACTAAGGGTACAGGAGCTAATTTTAACAGAAGAAAAGCTATGCTATTAAGTCTTGCCAGGTTTGACCAAAATAAGATATGCAGGCATGACAGAAAATATTTTATATGGAAGTTATTGCTTTTGGTGACTTTTTTGATATAAGTTGTCCCATTAATTAAGTCAGGTGAGGTAGTCCATTACTTGACATTATCTCAATCAGGGGCTTATTCTTCATCATGCATAAAAGTCATGTTGCCTTTAGTTAGCACAAAAGTAAGCAATAACTTAAGTTTGTTAATTTCAGGGTAATGGTGCAGTACAAAAGGGTATGCCACACAAAGTGTACCACGGCAAAACCGGTCGCGTGTACAACGTGACAGCGCACGCTCTCGGCGTGATCGTGAACAAGCGCGTCCGCGGCAGGATCCTACCCAAGCGCATCAACATCCGCGTTGAGCACGTCAAGCACTCCAAGTGCAGGCAAGACTTCCTCAAGAGAGTGAAGGAGAACGAGAGGCTGCTGAAGGAAGCCAAGGCCGCCGGCAAGGTCGTCCACCTCAAGAGACAGCCCGCGCCCCCCAAGTCAGCTCACATCGTCAGCGGAGTGGAGAAACCAGTGTTACTGGCGCCCATCCCTTACGAATTCGTAGCCTAAACGGAATAAAGTATTTTTAAGAATGTAGCTTTTTTATTTATTTCTTGTAAATATATTCAAAACTACTATACTATATAAACCATACATACATACACAACCTCACGCCTGTATTTCCCAAAGGGGTAGGCAAAGGTGCATTTCTGCACCCACATTTCGACAAGTAGTATCAGTCCCACGCATTACGAAGCGAGCCTACTGCCGTTTTTAGGGTACATTTTCAGATTACTTGCTGCTACTGAGATATTTCAGATGGAAAACCCCTTGTTTTATTGTACAAAGGAAAACAAACAATAGTATACAGATAATTACAAGAAGCTTACTTAATATAAACTAGGTACATATACACTATGTTTTCCACGGATTACATCAAATAATTCAAAACTATAAAAAATGATTTACAAAGCATTCGTACTTAAAAACAACACCCAATTTACATTATTGTTGTATTCTCATAGGTTCTTACAAACACTAATTGCATGTGTATAAAACACGCCATGAGGAATTACAAATAATAATGCGCGGTTCACGCTGGAGGAGTCATCGGGCTATTTTTTTTCGAGGACGCCGTTGGTCAAACGACAGCAGTGGACGGTGCGCGCTATAGGGCCATGTAAAGAGTTTTTCTGCCGCAATTGAACGAATTAGGACTGGAGGCCATGTGTTCCAACAGGACGGAGCAACGGCACACACTGCGCGAGCCACAACCGATATTCTGCAGGCGGCATTCCCGGGTCGCCTCATCTCTCGATTTGGCGATTTACACTGGCCCGCAAGATCGCCCGATTTAACCGTTCGACTTTTTTTTGGGGTTTTTTGAAGTCCCGTGTTTACGTGAACAAGCCCGAGACACTGGAAGCCCTCAAGGACAACATTCGACAGTAACTTTCTTTTTTATAACATGAGTAACGGTTACCCAGATCAAAAATAATATGTCACGGGACGGTTCGCTTTGGTCCCACAACGATCTCCAAGCCCTGCCACATTGGTTCACATAATGAAACACAACATCAGAGAAAGATCACAACTTTTAATTTTGAAATGAAATATATATTTACAATTGCTCACTAGTGCCATTAATTGATCGCAATTAAATTAATTAAATAATTTCTCAATAATCATATAATGCCGTTCCAACGTTAACAACAGCGGCATATAATTTTAACATGATTTATCATTAAGATGTTTTAAATTATATAAATAACTATAGTTAACGCACGATAAACTTAACAACTAGCGTCTCTAGACTGATAGAACAGTATGTAGCCTGTCTCGGAGGATTTCTGCAGGTCCGACGTTAAGCCGTAGAAGTCTTCTATCGCTGACGCGTCTATTTTCTGAAATAAAAATATTTACACTAAAATCAGCTGTCAGATTTGATTTTCATTTTATGATCGGTTTTAAATAATGCCTTTTTAGGCTACAATATTTAGATCGTTTCAAATAAAGTAGGTCTTAAAAATGTTGTCAGATATGCAATTAAAAGTACACAAAGGCATCAGTGGCAGTACGTAAGTACTGCTTGCTTCTATGTAAATAGAAGCCCAAAAGCGTTACACGTTAATTGTGTAATGTCTAGTTTATAATTATTTATTGTGGGGACAGTATATTCTCATTTATATGTCAAATTGCGTTTGTTAAATCAAGATTTAAAGCTTAAAGATTATTATTCGGAATTTTGTAAGGCAAGCTGGGCTTTTGGGCTTCTATGGAAGTACCGCCACTGAAATGCATTTATTGACATCTAGCGCCAACCCCTGAAACTAAATAAAAATCCGGTCGCAGCACTATTCTGAGTTTAAGTAAAGTATACTCACATCGACCATATCATCGTCGAAAAGCAACCAGAATCCGTGGCTCTTGACGATGCTGATGTAGTGTCCCCGGTTGGGCCCCGAGCCGCAGTGCACCACCACCGCCACCAGGTCGTACAAACGGTCCGGATTCACTGCGTCGTCCGACTGACAACATACAAAATAACGTATAGGGATATAATAAAATCACCCTTCTTTTCTAAGTGAGATCATGATGATATTTAACTTCTGTGATGGTTTATGATTGCACAAAGCTGCGAGTGGGGGTTCAATCGAATGTTTGAGTCATCTGGGAATATCAATTACGGTTTCCATTATGGGTTTGTCAGTGTGGATTTTTCATGGTCATACAAGTCGCCTTTGAAGATTTTTTAATAAAATGACTACATCATGTTACAGTACTATTAATTGTGATATGTTTCAATTTTTCATAAATTCCATTAAATCTATTTGACAGCCCCGTGGCGCAGTTGGCTAGATACCAGCTTGCGAAACGAGAGGCCGCGGGTTCGATCCCCGCACCGAGACAAATGTTTGTGTGATCCACAAGCATTTGTTTCGGGTCTGGGTGTTTGTGAGACCGAAAAGTCTCTCGTAGTTTCTGATACCCACGACACAAGACTAGTATCTTAGTGTGGGGTCAGAACTATGTATGTGACTGTTGGGTGTATTTATTTATTTATTCTATTATATTTAATTTAAGTCCTCTTTGATTTAAGAGTATATAATCAATAAACTTTTAAACCAATATACTCACAGTATTAAACAACCTAAGTTCCAAAGGGAAGACAACTCTATGCGACACTTTGATGTGCCTGTTGTACTGTTCCATATACTTGAACCGTTTGAGGTGCAGCGCCAGTATGAGGGGCAGTTTCTTCACCCGCATCCGTTTCTGCGCCTCCTGGTAGCTGCTGCAGTTGTCGCACTTGAACTTGTTGTCGTTGCACAACGTCTCTGTGTCGCTGAAGCACTTTAGACAATGCGTTATACTCGTGTTCTGACCTACATCCACCTGCAACAACGATTTTTATAGAAGTAAGAGAATCAGAATAAACTGAGGTCTGGTTAATTAAAAACAAATTCGACGATAAGTATGTAGTGTGCCGTCCAGAGGTCCCTGGTCAACTGGGGTCGTCGTCATCAGCCCAAATACGTTCCACTGCTGGGCACGGGCCTCCTCCACAACTGAGAGGGTTTAAGCCTTAGTCCACCACACTGGCCTAGTGCGGGTTGGCGGACTACACACCTAAGAAATTCCTAAGATTTAAGTGTGTAGGTTTCATCACGATATTTTCCTCCACCGTTAAAGCATGTGATAATTATTCATAGTGAATACACACATAACTTCGAAAAGTCAGAGGTGTGTGCCTGGGCTTTTAACCTGCGACCGCCGAAATTCTCGACCGCGCGCCTTAACCTCGAGGCCATCACTGTTTATACAATTGGGGTATTATTGGGTTTTTCTGATAGGAAGAGTCTGGAAATATATCCGAAAAACTGCAATAGGCTTGATCTTTATTACGCGAGACTAAACACAGGCGACACACTTTTTAAATCGACCTACACATACCATCAGTTGTAGACAGGTAAAGTTGAATATTCAGCCATGATAGTCAATTCCATGAGATTTTTAACTAGGGTTGGCACCCACCTGCAGATCAAAGAAGTGTTCGTCCTTGCTGCTGACAGTCTCACAGTTGAGGCATCTGGTCTCACTGGTGAGAGTTCCCTGGAAGATCTCGTGCACCCACGTGGGCTCCGCGCTCTGCGCCGGGTGCCCCGCCGAGCCGTTGCACTGCACATTCTCGCCGGACGCGTTCTTCTGCACCTTCAGAGTGCTCTGGTTGCGCTCCGCTGGAAGACATTGGAACCAATTTATCAACAACGAACCATGTGATACTTAGCTGAGAGATACAAAGATAAACTAGCTGTCTAATCTTTTCACAACTGTGTAATCTTCCTGTAATCGTATACTGCCCTTTTTTTCCCCCCACATTTTTAATTGGTGCTCCGATTCTATTGGTCTTAGCATGATAATATATAGCCTATAGCTTTTCTCGATAAATGGGCTATCTAAAACTGAAATATTTTTTCATATCGGACCAGTACTTCCTGAGATTAGGGCGATCATGGAAGCTAAAAATAAACATACTCTTCAGCTTTATTATAATAGTATTAACCTCAACAGAGGGAAAAAATAAACACTTCCTTTCTTAATTGCTTTGTTGGTCTCTCGGAATAAGGAAGCTGTATGTATCTGATTGAACTAGTGTTATTGAGTTGTCACTTTTTTTTTTTCTCCTATGTCACTGCGATCTGTCGTTCTTGGGACATTTAACAGTGGGTGTGTTGTTGGGTGACTGTCATGCTCGGCATGCGACCCACGTCGCATCCTATTTTATTTTATTGTTTTAATGTGTCTTGGGGCATCTTCCGCTTGAGTCTCCGTGTCGTTCGGTTTTCAACCATCAGGGTATTAGCGTAGCTGTTCGGATGGTTTTTAATTCTTTCCTTGTATGTTTTTTCACTTGACATTAATATTATTGTTTTGAAACTGTTTATTTTTGATATTTTAATAAACCCTAGTTATGACAACAACACTTATATCTTAGTATGGGCCACATTCATAGTTTTTGTCTGTAATAGTAACTTATATAGGTACATACATACACATTACAAGTGTTTTTAGAAAAACATGATGCTCACTTACCTAATATAATTTCATTTATATGATTAATGAGGAAGTTAAGGAATTCATGCGCATCTTGTTGCATATAATTGTCAAACTCCTCTGAAACAAAATTAATATGACTTAGACTTGAGTTTTTAAACTAGGTTTTTAAGCCTATATAATATTTATTATCAACCAAACTAAATGTTTGTATATCAAATCATTGATACAATACTTCTTTAAACTATTAAGTGCCTTATGTACTTGGACCAAGTGGAATTTGTAGGAAAATAGCATTATTAACATGCCAATAAACTGAACTATGGCACTTGTGAAGAGTAATTAATTTGACCTTTCATTGTTAAGTCGGAAGTTAACTGGAGGGGGGTAATTTTAAATATTTTCCATAGTGAGCATTATTTCTATTGTAATCCTCTTGCTACTTGGGGCTTTCTGAGTATATTTTTAGCTTATTACTAAGAATAGACAGAAAATACCCATTCTTTACCACATATTGGATTTGAGATGCATAAATTTATTGAGTCTTTTTAAATAGCAGGATTTGGCATTTCATTTATTCTCATTCTGGTTATCAATGATTAGTTATACCTTTAAGAAACAATAGATATATATAGATATATAAAAACCAATAGATATATATTATAGATTTTTGAACTAGGGAATAGACCCAAGCAGTATTTTTTTACATTAACTGCTTTTGAAGTGGAAAAGTATCAGATATTAAATTATTATTAAAAAAATACCTTTTTCCTTTCTCAACCTTGCAATAAACTTTTTAGGAGCAATAGACCCAACTTTTTTCTTCTGTGTTGCTATACTATAAAATAAATCTGCGAGGCATGTTAATAAAGTCTCTTTTGTTCTCTTATTCTTAGCTTTGTACTCTAGAACTTTTTCTCGGAATGGCCGGCAAAAATATAAAGCTTGCAACACTGAGTTGCTATAACAAGTGTTGCCAAACTGCAAAAAAAAAAGATTTATTAATTTATCTAATCTTATATACTTCAATGAAGTGAAACAAATGAAAATATGGTAATCCTAATGATAAGTTATCATGTATTGTGTCAGAATTTCAAGACATGAGTATCTAATATTACTGTTACTACTCATGATAAATATGCCAGACTGACAGACACTCTATTATTACAATTATATTTATAAATTTTGGTTTTCTCATTGTGTTTAACATTTATTCTTAGTAAATAAATTGGTCTGTGCTAATGAACAGCTTATTTTCATGACAATATTTTGCACATACCAAACTTTTCTTTTATCTCAAAATCTACTTTGTAAGAAATCATTTTCAAACCTTCACATATGAAAAAATCATGTTACATAACAGAATTACATTAGATTAGAAAAAGGAATTAAATAGGCATGTTGTTTGATTGTATTATGTGTTTACAATAGGATTTGAAGGGAAGTCTGATAAATCTGAGTACTTAGATAAGGCAATAGTAATTCATTAATTGGATGTAATGTGAAGTAAGTTGAAGGTCAATGATGTTTATGTAATGTAACATTTCTAATACGAAAAGGACACAAATTTGTCGCAAATTATTGATTTAACAAGCCTTGTCACATTGGTAACAGTTTTAATCTTTATTTGAAAAATATATTATAATTATTGAACACAACAACAGTATTTTATTTGATTATACAATTCTCTGTTATAATTCGTGTAATAAAATAACTGAGACCAGACTTTTCAATAAAGGGGTGGATAGTGGATACATAGGTTATCTATGATACAAAATACTCACATTAACTAAACCAAAATAATGCTCGTTAGGCGGGAACTGCTCTGACCCGATATCTCTTTCCAACTGCGATATATTTGCGCCCTGAAATAAATATAAACAAGTAAACTAATAAAACTATACGTGAAATGCTATTTTGTTTACTATAACATTCCTGTACGTTTCTACTATGTTACCGAATCATATCATGTAATACATGAAGAATTCGTTAAGAGAACGTTGCAAGTTACACTCGATGCACTCATTACCTATAATTAGTGCTGAACACGAAAGTAAACCATGCATTTCGCTCACCATTCTCTGTTGGAAATTAAGGCCGAGATCCTGACATATTGACATTTGCAATCTTGTTTTAAAGACTTATGTGCAAAATATATAGCTCTTGAACGCAATTAACACCAAATCACTATCTAGCGGCAGGTATTTCTTGAAACATAATTGGAATTTCTTTTCGGAAACGGGCAAAATAAGCACAACCGCGATGCACAGACTAGAGAACGATGTCATTGGCAAAGTGACAGTTACGGGACGGCTCACGGCAGACTGACATATGTTTGTCTATGATGTAATAAATATTAATACCTGATTTTTATCACAAAATAATACTTTATTCAAATTTAAAAGAAATAGTATTTCATATATTTTAGAAAGTTGATCTCTAATCATAATACCTATATACAGTTATAATCTTCGAAAACTTTAATTAAAAAAAAAATAACAATAGGTAATGGGTAGGTACGTTCCGAATACCTATCTACTTATTATTACACTGAAACTTTTCGCTTTTAGCTGAAACCAGAAAATAATAAAACCTATGAATGTATTAGAACGTAAATTAATTTGAAATTTTATATCATTATAACATAACTATTTGTAATCGTTTATGAAGTTATTAATAAAGTTTGTAGGTAATAAGTTAAACCATAAACCTCATGACTTTTTTACGGTTTGATGTTCTGAACGTACATGTTCCTCCCAATCCAATCTCGCAGCATCTTCCAGAGCTCCCGCGTTTCAGACTACTTCCGTTCCCGATATTTATCTAATCGGGAAACCAGGAAGTTTACGTGGTGTTGTTGACGTGGCGGTTTTCAGCTGGTAGTTGGTTTTGTACATAGGAAGTGCATACACATTTTTATAAATATAATTACACATAGACCGGCCTCTTTGGTAATTTTATATTGAAATAAGAATAAAGTTCATAGTTTTTTTTTATGTATTAAGTGCCTTTCATGTAACAAAATAATTTATGCAGGCTTCTGAATTGCAGATCATGTTGCGATCGTTGTTCGTTGCTTTGGCTGTGTCAGCGGTCTTCGCCGGCGTGCCAACTCCTGAGGAGACAAAAAGGATGATGGGTCATCTCTCCGACACAGAACATTTTAAGAATGAGCACCACAATAAACAGTTTGATCATGATGCCTTCTTGGGCGAAGACCAAGCGAAAACTTTTGATCAGTTGCAGCCTGAAGAATCTAAGAGGCGACTAGGGTAAGTTTTCATTTCTTAACGTATATGAAAATGTGTCAATTACTCCAATAATTTCTTATAAATTTGATAGCACCGTTAGGATCAAATTTCATTACATAAGGCATATTAAATAAATTTGCTTGGATTACACTTCTAAAAATTTCTTATAAGTGTGGAACACTGTTCCTGCTAATAAAAGTAGCTTATTTATATAAGTATTTAATATTAGAAAAAAAAATGAAATTACATTTTTGATTTTCACAAGAGATATTCACACATAAAATAATAGATAACATTATTTTTATACATATAATTAAGCAAATGCAATTTACTTATTTGATAACATTAGCTATGCACCAATTCCTCAAAAGGCACAGTATGTTTATTCCTTCTAAACATCCCTATCAGCTGTCAACTTGATCCACTCCTTTTTCTTTCATATCTTCTCTCACATACTCCGTCCAAACAAAACCTGTTACTATGAAATTACAAATTATATATAGCTTAAATTATTAATGTATAAGTAAAAAGGATATACGTTCTACTGCTGGGCACAGGCTGCCTCTACAACTGAGAGGGCTTAGGCCTCAGTCTACCACACTGGCCTAATGCGGGTTGGCGGACTACACACCTAAGAAATTCCTAAAAACTTTTAGGTGTGCAGGTCTCATCATGATGTTTTCCTTCACCGTTAAAGTATGTGGTAATTCATTGTGAATACACGCATTACTTCGAAAAGTCAGAGATGTGTGCCTGGGGTTTGAACCTGCGGCTGCCGAAATTCTCGACCACGCGCCTGAACCTTGAGGCCATCACTGCTAAATTAGCAGCTGCTGATGATAAATTAGTTGATACTAAATAGTGGGCTCTAATACCAGACACATCAGACTTAAGCATGTGGAGAACCATACATACCTAAGATCAGTGGCATTACTTCTATAGAAGCCTAAAAGTGTGTGTTACATATTAATTGTGTAATGTCTAGTTTATAATTGCTTATTGTGGTGTCAGTATAGTCTCATTAATATGTCAAATTGCTTTTGTTAAATAAAGATTTCAAGCTTAAATATTATATTTCAAAACAGCTGACACAAATTTGAGTCTAATAACATTCAAAACATATTTTTCATCATTTAAACAATGCTCATTCATATTCACAAAAGCCGCTGCACTTACATAATATAGAAAAGAAAAAAAGAAAACACTGTTCATATTTTTTTTATTTTTTTACTTCAATTAAAAATTTATCAAATTCAGTTTCATATTCTGTGCATTTACAATATCAGCAAAGTAATCAGGGCAAACAAACACGCTCCTGTTTCTTCAGATAATCTCGCAGTGTTTCGCCCACGCATATATGTGGGTTAGATAATGACGAGACAAACATCTATTGTACACATCCTGCTCTCTACGACTTGAATTGTGGCGTGTAATACGAGTGTTATGGAAGAAAGTACATGAAAGTGTGACTTATAAAGAATTTTGGTATGGCACAATGACTGCAATATCATCTGCTGCCAAGTGAGATGGGGTCCAAATAAGTCGATTCGTAAAAAAGATCTTAATCTAATAATTCGTAATAAAAATCTAACTATGGCGACCAGTTTAAAATATTATGTACAAGTATATAACCTGATCCCATACAATTATAGACCACGGCGTAAGAAAAAAGTAGAGCAGAAATAATAAATCCATTTACTACAAATAGAAATAAATATTGAACACAGATCAATTGATGAATTGTAAAAGCAAACGACTATCAATTACTTTGCAATTCAATTGATCTATTTTTCCATACACTGTGCTCTATACATCTGTGACAATGCAATGTGATGTTCCATATTCAAAAAGCGGCCGTTATTTCGAATTGTTGTTTCCATCCATAGACATAGCATAGGCAAACATAGACGTATTTGTCTTATTTAGTTCAATGTCGAAATCTTAACATTTGGGTTTCAAAATTGGTTACAGCTAACTACTTGCATGTTGTTGTTATTAATGAATGAATGGACCCATTGTTTTCCTCTTACGTACATAAGGACCTTTATGTTTAATGATATTTATCTACCTTCAATGTTATGCACTTGATACTAAGTGCATTTAAAATCGTTTCAAGTACGATAAATTCTCATTTGTTGACATAAGTATTCTGGTTTATTAGGAATCGTATTTACACAGGCCACGACCATATTGCGCGTTTTTGTATGGCCGGTTGTACACAGTATGGTGGTTAAAAATTATTTGGTCCAATATATTCTAGGAGGGATAGGCAGAGGTGTAATTCTAGATTTAGGTGTCGATAATTATTAAGTCCCACGTAATGGTTATCGGGATCATTATCGGACTCCTGGTTGTAACTGTTTCGACCTGAGAACCCGAGACCTCTCGATCGCACTTCGTACGTTATAACCGCGAAGCTATGAGTCTACTACACAAGATCTTATAAATCAATAAATACACATTCATTAATCGATAACAACACACAAACTTCCCAATTAATCTTTCAATAAACTTTAATAAAAATCATATCAAAAGTTCAGCGACCTACTTATCAATTGTGCCAATGGTTCAGCCAGTAAATCTTCTCGAATATTCTGACATGACGTGTCCCTAAATCTGTTATCCGACATGTATTGAGGTCGCCGATGTCTTTGCATAAACGATATTTTTTGCTCGCATGTAATGGATACATTGTGGTGTGATGTCATCTTATCTGGCATGTGGGTACATGAGTAATTGAGATCGTAATGCATACAGAAACTTGCATTAGAATTTTTATATTTTACTAACTTACAATTAATATCTTAAAAAAGAGAAGAAAAGTTATCTCCTTACCGAAATTCATCCAATTATTCATCGGGTGTGAAAGTTTTAATAATCTATAAAATTCAATTACGTATTTATTAAATCATCATCATCAGCCCATATACGTCCCACTGCTGGGCACGGGCCTCCTCTACCATTTAGAGGGTTTAGGCCTTAGTCCACCACGCTGGCCTAATGCGGGTTGGCGGACTACACACCTAAGAAATTCCTAAGAAGTTTTAGGTGTGCAGGTTTCATCACGATGTTTTCCTTCACCGTTAAAGTACGTGATTATTCATTGTGAATACACACATAACTTCGAAAAGTCAGAGGTGTCCGCCTGGGGTTTGAACCCGCGACCGTCGAGATTCTCGACCGCGTGCCTAAACCTCGAGGCCATCACGACTTCTTTATGCTACTTATTAAATAGCATATATAATTCCGACGAATATATGAATTATCACGTACTTTAACGGTGAAGGAAAAAACCGTGACAAAAACTTGCACACGACACCTAAAAATTCTCAGACATTTCTTAGGTGTCATCAACCCGCACATCGTCGTCGATGATGATTTATAAAATAGACATTTTAGCACCGACAACAATAAGCTATGTTTTTAAAAAAAGCATCGCAGCTTAGCCGTGAAATTCGAAATATATAGATGTTTTGGGGAAATTACTCCGTGCTTTTATGAAAGTTGATCTGTGTAACCACAGTAAAACTTTACTCGCCATAATCGCCTTGTTCTCGGAAACCAAAATTTAATTTATCATCGGACAACTATTTCCAACTCTTTGTACTCTCAAATACGCGTCTTCGTTTCAGAAATTATCGGTATTACATCAATGTTTTATTTTTGTTATAAGAAATAGAATCTTTCCTTTGTAGCTGTTGCATAAATATACATTTATTTGAGTAGTTTGTTATTTTGTATCTGATTTATATTTATTTGGACGCGTAAGCCAGTTATGACGTTGGCCTCCGATGGAATGGCATAATTAAGAGCCGTTGTTATTTTAAATCGAACATAGGCTGGTCTTCATATGCAGTGTTTCATCATCAGCCCATATACGACCCACTGCTGGGCACGGGCCTCCTCTACAACTGAGAGGGTTTAGGCCTTAGTCCACCTCGCTGGCCTAGTGCGGGTTGGCGGACTACACACCTAAGAAATTCCTAAGAACTTTTTAGGTGTGCAGGTTTTATCACGATGTTTTCCTTCACCGTTAAAGCAAGTGATGATTCATTGTGAATACACACATAACTTCGAAAAGTCAGAGGTGTGTGCCTGGGGTTAGAACCTGCGACCGCCGAATTCTCGACCGCGCGCCTAAACCTCGAGGCCATCACTGATTTTACTGCTTATATGCAGTGTTTATCTCTTGCCAATCAATACAATTATGTCGGCCTGTTAAATATTGTATGTTGCAACGCGGCTCATTTGTGGCTGATTTTACTTCTATGTTTGGTGACTCGATAGCTATCTTAATCCTTTTTTAAATTGTTTAACTTGTGACAATGGTACTACTCTGGCAGTGCTGGCGATTACTAACTCAGTATGGCGTGACTTTACCACATAAAAGTTACAGGATTTTTTATATTAAGTTTTTTATCATTGCATTCAATTTATACCGTTTTGCTGTAAAATAATTAACATCATCAGCCCAAATACGTCCCACTGCTGGGCACGGGCCTCCTCTACAACTGAGAGGGTTTAGGCCTTAGTCCACCACGCTGGCCTAGTGCAGGTTGTCGGTCTACAAACCTAAGAAATTCCTAAGAACTTTTAGGTGTGCAGGTTTTATCACGATGTTTTCCTTCACCGTTAAAGCAAGTGATAATTCATTGTGAATACACACATAACTTCGAAAAGTCAGAGGTGTGTGCCTGGGGTTTGAACCTGCGACCGCCGAAATTCTCGACCGCGCGCCTAAACCTCGAGGCCATCACTGCTTCTTGAAAATAATTAAAGGTATTTTATATTATCACCGTTCATGCTGAACGTAAGTCTCCCTAAGTAAGCGCCTACCATCCCGGTCTTGAAAGTATTAGATACGAATATTTATGAAAGACATCGCAATGGCCTATGACTCTGTGGCGGGGCATATTCTCATTCTGTTTAAGGCTTAATAAATCATTTGTCTTGGCTTTCCGTCGTGCATTTTATGCATGTTACATTTTGATTTACGATCGTCTTTTTGAATGGGTTAATTTAGTGTGACATGTTACATGTTAGGTCCAAACAAAGTTTACGAGAGATAAATTATTTAATTTTTTTGTTCTTCGTTTGCGAGACAATTCATATTTCTTTTAACTGAAACCAAACTTATAAAGTTATTTTTCCCATTTCTACATTGTTTTTATCAAATGTTATATCATGAATTTAGTTCACGTACTAAAAAGATATTTCACTATTATCTTCTTATTCGTTTATCTGTGCGTATCCTGCATCCATTCTTGTGGATCCAAGTGCCATGTTGCTGTCGCTCGTAATCTCTCGTCTGTGAGATAATAGAAATAGTGCAAATGAAAACGTCCATAGACTTACGTATTATTCAAAAAGTTTAGGTCTGTTTACTTGATATTCCTATATGATTTGACGCTTCTTATTGTGCTTCATTAATGTTATTGTATTCACTACTGAAATATAGTCAAAATATCTACTCATGGGAATTTTAATTTAGTTAAGATGTAGTTATTATACCGTGCTACTAAAACAGAGCCAATAAATTCTTATTTCATTTTTAGTTTCACTTCATCATCATAATCATCATCAGCTCACATACGTTCTACTGCTGGGGACGGGCCTCCTCTACAACTGAGAGGGTCTAGTTCTTAGTCGACTATGATGGCCTAGTTGCGGGTTACAAACCTAAATTCCTAAGAACTTTTAAGTAATCAGGTTTCCGCACGATGTTTTCCTTCACCGTTAATTTCACTTGTTCTCAGGATAATAGTGGACAGGATTGACTCAGACAAAGATGGCTTCATCACACTGGTGGAGTTAAAAGACTGGATCCGATACACGCAGAAGCGCTACACGGAGGAAGACACCGATAGACACTGGAAACAACACAACCCGGAAAACCATGACCTGTTGACTTGGGAGGTGAGAAATGATTACCTATGCCTTTTCTGTAGGTTATAGTAAGTTTTATAGTTTTTAACTATTCTAACTAGCAATTTATTCGTGCTGTAAGCAACATTGAGCAGTATGATTGGGGGGAAAATGTAATCTACTTACGAATAAATACATCCAAAAGTAACATTATGTATGCTCTAATCTCACACTACGAGTAAGATGCAAAGTCAAGCAGTCTCGCTACAAAGCATTTTGGGCTCACGAACTCCCAGACCCGAAACAAAAATTTGTGGATAAAAAACATTTGTCTCGGTGCAGGAATTGAACTCGCAGTCGAAATCTTTCGTTTCACAAGCTAGAGCCAGGAGGCTATCTGAATACAGTGGATATATTCACAGTACCGACATGGTCATTAATTTAACTGCTATAAACGAAGCATAACAAATCGGGTGATCCTGTTTTCATGGCTCTGTCTGTTTTAGAATTAACTACTCTTCTCCTTTTTAATCGTACAGCGATCTTCGTAGCAATTCTTAAATATAAATAATGTATTTTTTAATATCTAAGGGTATGGTCATTCTTCAGACATTTTACAATGCTTACATTTTTTCTGCCTTATTATTAGGAGTATTTGTCCCAAAACACAATAAACTGCTATACAAATAATGGGCGTTTTTGGTTAATTACGTTTTATATAATAGATTCGACCATAATATTCCCAAAACATCAATTAATTTACAAAGACGTACTTGAAAGTCATCATCGAAGATTCACAACTGTTGTTAATTGGAGTTTTAAATATAATTTTTGTTCTGTCATTGCAGACATACAGGAAGAACGTGTACGGTTTCATGGATGAGATGAGCGAGAAGGAGATCAAGACGCCCAACTCCGAGGGTTTCACATACGCTAGTCTGCAGAAGAGGGACCGTAGGAGGTGGCTGTACGCTGGTAAGACTTACTGAAAACTTAAGGACATACATACATAACCTCACGCCTATATTCCCCGAAGGGGTAGGCAGAGGTGCATTTCTGCACCCACATTTTGCCAGGTATGTATCAGTCCCACGTAATAGGGGGCAAGCCTATTGCCGTTTTTCGGGCACAATTCCAGACTCAGTGCTGCTACCGAGAATTTCCTAATGGAAAACCCAATAACACTTTGCCCGACCCGGGAATCGAACCCAGGACCTCTAGATCGCACGGCACATACTTGTACCGCGAGACCACGAGGCAGTCACACTCTTAAGGAGTTACTGACATTTTACTTTTGATAGATATTTATAAATTTCTTAGGTTCCATTCATCATCAGTTCAGTCTATTTCTTCTTCTATTCGATTGCTCAGTCTCCATCCTAAATCTAGGCACGTAAGCAAATGCGCAACTTAAATACTTACAAATGATGATAATTTCACAATGAACCGTATGCAATGTTTTAATCTTAGGAATTTATAAGGAAGTACTGATGGCCTCGAGGTTTAGGAATGCGGTCGAGAATCTCGCCGGTCGCAGGTTCCAACCCCGACACACACCTCTGACTTCTAAGTTATGTGTGTATTCAAAATGAATTATCACGTACTTTAACGGTGAAGGAAAACATCGTGAGACAACCTGCACACCTAAAGGTTCTTAGGAGTTTCTAAGGTGTGTAGTCCGCCAACCTGTACTAGGCCAACGTGGTGGACTAAGGCCTAAACCTTGAAACTTGCAGAGGAGGCCCGTGCCCAGCAGTGGGACGTACATTATATGGTGTATATGGCTGTGACGGTACTTCCATAGAAGCCCAAAATGTTAGAAGTTGAAGCGTTACACGTTAATTGTGTGATGTCTAGTTTATAATTGTTTATTGTGTTACTTAACAAATTGCTTTTGTTACATAAAGATTTAAAGCTTAAAGATTATTATTTTCAATTTTAAAAGGCAAACTGGGCTTTTGGGTTTCTATGGAAGAACCGCCACCGGTATATGGGCTGATGATATAAGTAAGTAATCATAAAACAAACCTCTTCGCCTATAAAGTCAAAGTCAAATTATCTTTATTCAAATAGACTTCTACAAGTTCTTTTGAATCGTCAGTTTTACACTTCTTAATATTTTTTAAACTATTGCCGCTTCGAAACGTGTTATAGCTGTGGAGAAGAAACGGCAAGAAACTCCCTCAGCAACACGACATGTCATTTTTTTTAAATAGCAATAAATGTCTTTTTTTAATTACATTATATAAATTTTACATTGTAAATGTCATAACAATACAAACTATAGCAACAAAACAAAACTCCGATCAATTTACATTACTCCCAGGGCTTATTATCTTCAATAAAATCTGAAATTTTATAGTATGCTTTTTTGTAAAGCTTATCTTTAATTGATTTCTTAAACTTTGTCAAGGGAACTAAGTATAAACTAAGTATAAACTGTGGTTTATAATTATCAAATGTAAGTTTTAGTTTACTCAGCTGCGTTTACCCACATAATACTTATCATCACATTAACACCTTCGTTTTGTGTATAGGTGTGTCTGTGGATGACTAATGTATGACGTCATTGCTGTAAAGCGTGTTTGCATTGTCCACAGACGGCGACCAAGACGACGCGCTGAACAGAACCGAGTTCGCTGCGTTTTTGCACCCCGAGGAGAATCCCACAATGAGGGATGTTGTCGTATTGGAGACTCTGGAGGACATTGATAAAGATAAGGTAGTCAAAATCTTTGTATACAATAATCCTTTACATCATCAGCCCAAATACGTC
This sequence comes from Hemaris fuciformis, assembly GCA_907164795.1. Lineage (NCBI taxonomy): Eukaryota > Metazoa > Arthropoda > Insecta > Lepidoptera > Sphingidae > Hemaris > Hemaris fuciformis. Next base: position 15,098,248 of record OU015438.1, on the reverse strand, counting down.
TCACTGCTGGGGACGGACCTCCTCTACAGCTGAAAGGGTTTAGGCCTTAGTCCACCACTCTGGCCTAGTGCGGGTTGGCGGACTACACACCTAAGAAATTCCTAAAAACTTTTAGGTGTGCAGGTTTTATCACGATGTTTTTCCTTCACCGTTAAAGCAAGTGATAATTCATTGTGAATACACACATAACTTCGAAAAGTCAGAGGTGCGTGCCTGGGGTTTGAACCTGCGACCGCCGAAATTCTCGACCGCGCGCCTAAACCTCGAGGCCATCACTGCTTCAATCCTTCCTTTGATTCAATCAATCCTTCATTATAATTCCTATGATCCTGGATCCTTTAAGTGAAGCGTGAAGAAGCATTTGTGCGGGCCGGCATGATTGTGTCGACCAGCGGGTGACCATATCGTTTCTCGCTGGTCGGTATTATTTTTTTGGCCTCCACTGTGCTTACCATCAGGTACAGTGGAGTCACTTTGCCGTGCCAGAATAAAAAAATAATAATAATTGTAATTTATGAATATTCCTATGGTTCTTCTTTATATCATTATATTTCTACTGAATTAGTCTAGAGCTCTATATTTAGTGGTGTTTTGCTGAGTAGCAAAATACAATTACAATTGACTAATTGAGCTATAAGTCGTGATGACAGTCAACAAGACAAGTCGTGATGGCCTCGAGGTTTAGGCACGCGGTCGAGAAAATCGACGGTCGCGGGTTCAAACCCCAGGCACACACCTCGGACTTTTCCAAGTTATGTGTGTATTCATAATGAATTATCACGTACTTTAACGGTGAAACATTGTGAGGAAACCTGCACACCTAAAAGTTGTTTTCTTAGGTGTGTAGTCCGCCAACCCGCACTAGGCCAGCGTGGTGGACTAGGCCTAAACTCTCTCAGTTGTATAGGAGGCCCGTGCCAAGCATAGGGACTTATATGGCCTTAGTCGATGTTATATTCATTTTTTCTCTCATCTATGAAAAAGTCCACAATTTTGAAATTGTATTAACAAGTATTGGTTTTCTATGTTAATAAATTGTATACAAAATGTGAATGCAGGACGGCAAAGTGTCGTTGGAGGAGTACATCGGCGACATGTTCAAGCCGGAGGATGGAGAGGAGGAAGAGGAACCTGACTGGATCAAGCAGGAGAGGGAACAGTTCACCGGATATAGGTAAGAGTTTATTTTTATAAGCCTTGTTTGTATTTTTTTTTCAGTCACGATATTAGTGTTTTTGGCTTGCTGGCGTCAAAGGACATATTATATTGACAGAATTCCAATGAAAAATAATTGTGGTCATTTAAAAATTACTATTATTGTTATCTTGTAATTTTAAATCATTAATTTTTGTGGGTCTTATTCTGTCACTGTTCTTAAATGCTAATCAAATATTTAAAACGCATAAACATTGATTACATATTATAATGCATTAGCAAAATAAAAAACATTTTGCTCTTTCAAATGAAATGACAAATAGTAGACGTTCGGACAGAGCTACCGCACTATAAATCGGCCGATGAGCGAGTGTGTTTGTGACGCTCAGCAGTGCCCTTTATACTAAGCACCCGACGTGATGACGACTGCTACCCGACACCAATTTATTTCTAACCCTATCTTATTTTAATTTACAGGGACACGAACAAAGACGGTTTCATGGACGAGCACGAGGTGAAAGAATGGATTGCTCCGGCAGAGTTTGACCACGCTGAGGCTGAAGCTCGCCACCTGGTGTTCGAAGCTGACGCTGATGCTGACGAGAAACTCACCAAGCAGGAGGTGCTCGACAAATACGACCTCTTCGTGGGATCACAGGCCACAGACTTTGGCGAGGCACTGTCCAGACATGACGAGTTCTGAACCAAAATGTCACCGTTGTATCTGAGGAACCAGATTCAAATACAGACCTAGTGTTTCAGCTGTTGATAAATAGTTTAAAATGTCCTCTCGCATATATTTTCTGTTCGTGTGGTGAACAAAAAGCAATTTTATTGAAATGTTGTTTACTTCTGAACTTTACATTTATAAAACACAACCATACTTCCCAGTGTAAATAAATTGGCAGAGATTATCAATATTCATTCAAAGTATTTCGTATCCTTAAATATTGATTATAATAATGTGTTGTAAACAGATTTTTTTTTCACTTTATACAATTAATAATTACAAAATTAATCTCAAAGGTTCCTTCGTCAACGTCGACGAATGTACGAATGATGCGTTTGAAGTTTGTGATAGAGATGTTGGCAACTCAATGAGCATTTACACGCGAGTGCTCGAGAATCGCTCCGTGCGATATATTTTTATATGTACTGTTGACTAAGGGAGTACACTTTTCCAGAACAATGCCATATAAGTAGAATCTCTTAGTGATCAGGACAAAATAAGTACTCTTTTGTAATACTAACATACTGGCTAGCATAATTATTGGAAATGCTTTGGAGGACTGATTTTTTTTGGCGGGAAAGTGAAATGTGATGGCTGTATGTACTTACGACCATTGCCTCTTCGCAAGGTATAATAAAAAATACTGAGCGGTCATACCAAACATAGCGGCAGTCTATAATTGTTTCTTAAATTCTAACACCATTAGTCTAGTGGTGCATGAGCAGCTAATGAATGTTATTGGTTAAACTTCATGACCATTATCTATATTTGTCTCCAGCTGTTGAAGATTTTAATATAGTCATAGAATGTTTGCATTGTTCTGCGGAAATACTAATTTGCTCTGAGAACCCATCGTGAATATTGTATATAAGTCGCCAAAACAAAAGAGTCTTATTTTGTTTTGATCAATGTTCTTTAGATATAAGCTGTTTAGTTTCTAATAATTTTAGACCAAAGTTACGTTCCATTTTAATCTTAATAAATTTTCCATTTAACTCAATGATCTTGTTCGAATCTTTTATATTTTTCTAATACTATTTTCAGTATGTATGCATTTATATACAATTATGTGTACTTATTTTAGGTTATTTATTGTAAGTAATATTCGTTGTTGGGCTGAGTGTACACGGGGGGCGCGGTTTGTGTTCATCATTAAATGTGCCTTATCACTAATAAATAAAATAATTTTATATAAAGTGGATGCTTCAAAAACAATTGAAATGTATTGTTTCAGTATAACTTATAAATCGCTGGTTCTAAATATTTTAAATTTAGAACTAATATTTTGAATATAGAACGAGATTTTTGGATTAAGAACAATAATTTTAAATTGAAGTTTTCATTTTAAATATGGCACTTTATATTTAACCTTGTCGTGTATTTTCAGCCTGACAATATTGAAAGCAATAATTTGTTAAAGCTAAACTTGTATTAAACGTTGGGCGCCCCTGGAGTGCAATAAATTAACATGGCACAGTTAACACAGATAACGGCTTTTATTTACATTACATTAATAAATAATACTTTGTAACTGTCGTTTTAATTGACCCCAAAAGAGTGGTGGGTTCGGGGGAAAATCACAATATCGATATAAATATTTCTGCTTGCATATATGCTATTATTTGTATGATTTGTATCACAGTATTATACTTTAAACGGCTAGTGTTCAATATAATGTTGCTAATATTAATTTTAACACTTAAGACAAGATAAATATGAAGTTTTGTTCATCATTATGCTGACAGAGACGCCACAGAATTTGGAACTATGCCCTGAAAATAGGGCTCACTCATTACATTGTGGGTTGAAAATCTGTTAAATGAAGGTATATTTTTATAAATTTTTATGTTAGTGCACTAAAATCCAAATTGTGTTGACTGGTCCTTGCCAGTTAACGTTGGTCATTTCTCAAATTTCGTCACAATTATATTAGTATAATTTCTGCTCGACTGCCTCGTGGTCTCGCGGTACAAATATGTGCCGTACAATCACGAGGTCCCGGGGTCGAATTCTGGGTCGAGGAAAGTGTTATTGGGTTTTTTCTTTAGGGAATTCTCGGTAGCAGAACAGAGTGGAATTGTGCCCGAAAAATGCAATTGGCTCGCACCCTATTACGTGATACATACTCGGAGAAATGTGGGTGCAGAAATGCACCTCTGCGTACTATTCCTTCAAGGAATACAGGCGTGAAGTTATGTATGTATGTTATATTGTTATAATGCTAATCGGATGTATCCAATTTTATCACGGAATTATACATACTTGCGTGTACTATCGCGGACTTGAAACATTATAATACTGACGCTATTCGGGTGAATACGAGTAATCCATTTGCCAGAAAATTGTACCTCCGGAAATCTCATCCATCGAAATAAAACGCTAAATTATTACTCCACGTCTAATTTCTATGAACTTAGCTTACCCCAGTCGAGCCGCATCACAGTTGAAACTGACTGCAGTGTGTACAACTTATAAAAACTTAACTTTTAATGACAAGATATAATAATATAGCAATGACGAGACTACATCTCAATAATCGCAAGTTCAAATTCTAGCCACATAGGTAGGTACATACCTACCGCTGATTTAAGGCAAGTCTGTATCACGTTCTTCAATGGCGAAGGAAAATATCGCGCATACTTAAGTCTTGCCTGCTAATCCTGCTTAGACCAGCGTAGTGTACTAAAGCTTAAACCCTATTACCCGCAAAGACGGCCTGTAACTAGCTTAATTGGAAATTTTATATACTTCTAGATTTGAAACTTTTGCATTTTATTCATTTCAAAATGCTTTCTTTTTTACAATACGAGTAGCGGTTTGTTAAAGAAATAACATTTTATTTAATTAAATATTTAATAAACCCAATTTTAATTTCAATATGCATCATTCAAACTCCTTATTACCTTATTGCATTAGTTGGTATCTAATATTTTAAATCCATAAGCCTGGCAACTTGAAGTTAATAAATTAATTGGCGGGTGAATATTAAAATCTCAAGCAGGCGGCTCGCTGTCGAACTACGAGAGCTAATATTAAGTGCTGGAGGGAATTTCCACGGGTTTTCGTAAACACGGGTATCGGTTTTTCCGCCCGTTTAGAGCGTTTACGGAAAGTCAAGCGCGCGGCCGCACTCCACGTCTTCAACCGCTGGCTTTAGCTTGTCTATGGATTTACTGGCATTTTTCAGATTTCACGTTTAATTATTTAAGTGCCAATAATAAGCTTAAGTTTTCAGTGAGTTAACTCGAAATGGGAGACAATATAATGTAATAAAATAAATTCCTTTTTTTTACGGGAAAGGAGGCAAACGAGCTAGTGAGCCAACTGATTTTAAGTGGTCAACACCGCCCATGGACACCCACAATACCAGAGGAATTGTCGGTGCGTTGCCGCCTGCCTTTTAGGAAAATATAGCCTCTTTTCTTAAAAGGTCCCTAAATCGTATCCATTTGGAAATACCGTCGAGGAAAGCTGTTCCCCAAAGATGTTGTGCGAGGAAGGAAACACCTTTTGAACCGCACTGTTGAAGAACGCCATCCATCCAGATTTTTAAATCACTTTTAAATGTAGAAATTATTACAAAAATGATCTTACATAAATGATATGAACCTTAGGTTACCTATAACTAGTTACGATTCATTCAAACGTATATGTCGGTAAGTCTAGCTTAAGTAGTTTGCGTCATGTGAGTGATATCTCCCCTCCTTTGGAGCAGACAAGTTTTGTAGTGGATACCGTGCTTAGTTAGACGTAGTGTAGGACGTCCTGCATCACGATGGTCCGACCACGGATGGCGATAATGAGTTATGGGTGATACCTATCTGATAAAATAGGCGAAATAATTAATAATTTAATTTAAATATACATCACAAGCTATTTGCCTTTGATTTAGTTTTAAAATATAAATGATCGGCACTTAACAACATCTTTATATCTGAAAGTATAAACTTGTTGCTTCAAATTAAAACGAAGAAATTCCTTTCAACAACACTGTTATAAAAATATCCACAGACCTTTCATTTCTAAGCTCGGGACAAGACCATTAGAAGTTTCCGAGGTGGCGCAGCTGGTGCTTTTGAGTTCATTGTTCGCCGGTCATCGTCCCGCCTCGGGGAATATCCTTTTATTTAGCTATTCCAGTGCACAAGTGCTTGCATCGCGCTTTCTTTAAAGCAAGCTGGACAGTTTTAACGGACAATCAATGTTTGTGTTGGCTCTCAAGCTCTGTCATAGTGAAAATTTTATCGTCACGTTTAGCCTTAATTGTTTTTTATTTCTGAAAAGGCAAATTATACATGCATTGGCAATCGATGGTAAATGTTGCGCAGTTGAAAAAATGTAGCAAGAAATAAGTACGACTGGGTTTTAATGTGTCATGTCTACACACTTTATAATTAATTTATTTATCTTTTTTTTGAGATCATAATAGTGGAGTTCGGCTGGTAGTTATAATAGGGAAACCCTGTGCTCAGGGCTGGGCAAAATACTTACATGCTTTGCTTTAATTGAAATACAAATTACAAAATACTGTATCGCAAGTAATTAAAATACGAAATACAAAATACATTTAAGTAAGGTATTTGAAATACAAAATACAGTATTTTAGCTATTTTTAATTGAAATACAAAATACAAATTACAAAATAATGCATATTTATTTGTTTTGGAATAGTTTTTTTTTTAAGGTGGTTTTTGGTTTGTTATTGCAGGTCCTGATGAGCACAAACTTAATACTAAATGAAGGCTAAATGTATTTTAATAAATGTATTTTGAAGCCTCGAGTATTTGAAATACTAATTACAAAATACTTCGGCTTCACGTATTTGAAATACAAATTACAAATTACATTTTAAGAAAGTAATTAAAATACAAATACAAAATACGTATTTGTGTTTCAATTACGTATTTCAATTACAAGTAATTCAAATACTGCCCAACCCTGCCTGTGCTATAATATGTCGGCTTGTTCATTATAAGCATGTATAAGCTGGTCCCTTATCGCGACATACATGTATTGGTACCTATTGGTGTACTACCAGGACCTTATGGAAGTCCCAATATGGGCGACTACGAATACTACTATGTACTATCCACAAGTATTGAATCTCTGGCTTTTGCTCTTACCGTGTCGTTACTTCTCATATAAACCATTTTCTGTGATAACTGATTGCTTTGTTTAAAACGGAGTGAACCGCTGAGGTCTTCATCTCATGTTTGGTGGTATTAACACACTGCCTTTTCGTTGTTACCTACGTTTATTTTATCATTATACTTAAATTATTACGCATTTTATCGGAAGGAAAATATCAATTTTCAAAGCAATAAATATATTAAATAATTCCACAATGTTAATTAAGCCAGCAGTTTTTTTTAATTAAGTGCTTTTTATATTACCCTTGTTTATCTACAGTAAATCTAGTGATATTTCGTGTAAAAACCACTTCACCTGAACACAAACTGAAATTCGTTAACATAGACATCCGCAGCACGAGATACCGAACCACAATTATAACAAAACAGATGCAAATGTTCCGAATAACGCGAGCGAAATATTTTCACAATACCCAACCTTAAACTGTACATACTCGCTAACAGCCAAGACAGGGGCGCCTCGTACATATTTTTGCATACTTGTGCCACCATGACATGGGTGGTTCATATAAGATGGTGAATTTGTATGATAATTTTCATTTTGCATTCACTCCGGTTATTCTTCTTGGCGGTGCGTTGTGTATAGCGCTCCAGGGAAATTCGGCGGTTCTGTCGCCAATGTTATTGGTTACTGAGATGTTGATCGGGACTGGAAGAGATCTAATAAGGAAGAGATCTGCGCAACCAAGTTTCGCCACATGTTTTTTAAGTGTTTTTTAGATAAAAGTATTAGTATTAATCTAGTGTTGTTTTCATAGTAATTATATTTATCTAATTTATCTATCTATATCATATACGTCTTACTGCTGGGCAAGGGATTTTATACAGCTGAAAAGGATTAAACCACGCTGGTTCAGTACGGGTTGGTGGACTACACACCTAAAAAATTCCTAAAAAAAATCCTAATCAGGTATTCTCACGCTGTTTTCCATCAAAAATTTTAATTGATTTTACATCATCGTAGTTATAGTGGTTAAAATTTTGTTACTTTTATTAATTTAGTCAGCAAGCATAATCCTATGTCGCAATAATGTCAAACAAGCATTTTATAATTACTATTCTATGTTTTGACAGTGAATAGGCCGATACAATTGCGTCGACTAATAGTACCTAATAGGAAGTAATACTGTCTCACTCAACCATACTTGTATAAAATTTAGGGAACAGTGTCGTAGTTATGCGCGGCTAGGTATTATTTATAATCGTGGGCGAATATAGCCAATACGGTAGCTCCATTCAATTATGTTGTCCGCTAGCTACCCTAAGAACATAAAGAGCTCAAGATATTTAGTTGAACGAGAAACACTTCAAGGGTCTCGAATATTTTGACGCAAGGATAATAAGTAATGAAGGAGTATTAAATCTTATGGAACGTGGAAAATTACACGAAACCAGCAATAAATTTGCTCCCTATTAAGATAAAAAACAGATATGGTGAAACGTGGTATAAAATTATCATTGAGTGGATGTATAATTAAATCTCTGCTACATTTATGTGTGTGTGATAGCTTATAGGTTGCATTGACTGCTGAGATGCTGAAGTTTTAACCTAAAGTAAGGTTAACTTTTGAAATTTACTATTAATTCATTAGGCATTATTTTGCAGCTTAACAGAGGAAGAAATCTATAGATGAATGTACTACTTACGAACTTGCATTTATAAAAAATCTCCATTTTGAATGTCGTAGGGATAAGTCGCGATTCGGGGGCGTGATGTCAAATTGTTCTGCAAAATATGGGTCTTAATAACGCAGTTGGCGACACCTAGATAGACATACAGTTTTTATGGAAACAAATATGTGAGTATATATAAATAATACCATACAAAAGACACATCCAGGCCCCCTATATCACCAAGACGCTGTCGTCGGCGGTAGCTCGTGTAATTGTCAACTCGGCGGTATCAATAGCTGTAAATATAAGGGCTTTAGGGCCTGTCGAAGCTCCCCTCCCCCTCCACAGGTCCCGTAAAACATTATTTGCACCAGGATCAACGGCATCACCGGGAATATTTCTGGATAAAGTGCGAAATGGAATGCGTATACTCCATCGGTTTCCTGTCTACGCATGAGATGTGGTTCCGTGGAATGTAAGTGAAATATGATTGGGAATTTTGTTTGGAATTGTTTCTTTTCGTAAGTCCTTGCATCTGGGAATAAGTGGCATAAGGATATACGAGGCAGGAAAGCTGTTTCTTTTCTGTATATATTGGGTACCTTCAGTGGCGGTACTTCCATAGAAGAGCAAAAGCCCAGTTTGCCTTACAAAATTCTGAATAATAATTATCTTTAAGCTTTAAATCTTTATTTAACAAAAGCAATTCGACATATAAGTGAGAATATCCTGACCCCACAATAAACAATTAAAAACTAGATATAACACAGGTAACGTGTAACGCTTTTGAGCTTCTATGGAAGTACCGCCACTGGGTACCTTATACACTTCCAATCCTTCTACTAGTATTTACGTAAGCGATACGATAGCGACTTCCTTACATAAAGTGTACATTTTGTATTAGTATCTGGCATCAGTCTATGTTGTGAAGGACAATCGCAAATATTTTTGGACAGATAATATTTTGTGTAATTTTATTTTTTTTATTTTATTTGGGAAATACACAAAACAATCACAATCAAAAATATAAAGTAAAAATATAAATCACAATCCAAAACAATTTCCACTAATAGGAAGTCAAATTTAGTAAAAAAAATAAGATGTGTATTATGCAATAGCGTTAAATAAAATTTTGAATTCAAACAGATTTTATATTACGGTCTGTACTGTGTTTAGCTGTCGTCTTCAACATTTTAAATTTTAACGTCAAAAGTTTAAGAAATTCTAAATATTACTTTGATTTAACGAGCATCTTTTGCTATTACTTCATCAACCCGTATAATATGATGATACCAACCGATAATGATGTTATGAACCACACTTTATACTTAGTACATACATAAACTCACGCCTGTATTCAGATAGGCAGATGATTCTGTAGGCAGAGGTGCATTTTGCACCCACATTTCGCCAGTTTATACTTAGTTTATAGGCGAAGAGGTTTGTTTTATGTTTACTTCGCAGGGCACGGGCCTCCTCTACAACTGAGAGTGTTTAGGCCTTAGTCCACCACGCTGGCCTAGTGCGGGTTAGCGGACTACACGCCTAGGAAATTCTTAAGAACTTTTATGTGTACAGGTTTCATCACGATGTTTTCCTTTACCGTTAAAGTAAGTAATAATAACTCCGAAAAGACATTTGCCGTGTGTGCCTGGGGTTTGATCCCACGACCGTTGATATTTTCGACCGCGTGCCTAAACCTCGAGGCCATCACGGTTTACGTTGCTTTTACATACACAGATTTTATTCCAAGCCATTTGACTATAAGTCTATCAGATGTTGAAAACTCTATCAGATGTTCAAATACTTACAATTCGTGATCCGACAATATAATTTCAACATTCAAGGTGCAAGCAAAGGCGTTCTATTTATTCAGTTCTGGAATTTGACTGTTTTGTGCATTTAAATACATTAGCCAATTTAATTTGAAATAAAATTCTGCAATAAGCATCTCGGCACGTTAGTATAATTTGTTGAAGCCACATTTACGGAACGCTACCGACACTTTGGCCTCAATGTCGCTCTTTAATTAGCGGCTGTTTAATTAAATTTCAAAGTTAAAGATTTTATTAATTTGTTTTGTTGTATCATCATCATCAGCCCATATAAGTCCCACTCTTGGGCACGGGTCTCCTCTACATCTGAGAGGCTTTAGGCTTTACACCGCGGTGGCCTAGTGCGGGTTGGCGGACTACACACCTAAAAAAATCCTAAGAACTTTTTAGGTGAGCAGGTTTCCTCACGATGTTTTCCTTCACCGTTAAAGCCGGGCTGATGCTAACCGGATATAAGTAGCTTATTATTGGGGGTTCTGGACCACCGGAAGTCCAGCGTAACTAGACCCCTGTGTGTATGTATTTTGGTAGCGTGTCGCGACCAGGTTATGCTGGATTAGGTGCGTTTGCGGTTGATTCAGCGGATGTGAAATGTGACGTATTTGTGATAAGGTGTGAGAAGTAGATAAGAAAGTGTTGCGTGGGCGGCAGTAGCTTATTATTGGGGGTTCTGGACCACCGGAAGTCCAGCGTAACTAGACCCCTGTGTGTATGTATTTTGGTAGCGTGTCGCGACCAGGTTATGCTGGTTTAGGTGCGTTTGCGGTTGATTCAGCGGATGTGAAATGGTGATAAGGTGGTAGATAAGAAAGTTGTGGTGGGCGGCGTGAGAAATAGATAAGAAAGGCGGTAGATAAGAAAGTGTTGCGTGGGCGGCGTGAGAAATAGATAAGAAAGGCGGTAGATAAGAAAGTGTGACGTTTGCGTGGGCGGGCGATGTGGTTTGGGCGGTAGATAAGAAAGTGTTGCATGATAAGACGTGAGAAATAGATAAGAAAGTGTTGCGTGGGCGTGAGAAATAGATAAGAAACGTTGTGGTTTGGGCGGTAGATAAGAAAGTGAGTAGCTTATTATTGGGGGTTCTGGACCACCGGAAGTCCAGCGTAACTAGACCCCTGTGTGTATGTATTTTGGTAGCGTGTCGCGACCAGGTTATGCTGGTTTAGGTGCGTTTGCGGTTGATTCAGCGGATGTGAAATGTGACGTATTTGTGATAAGGTGTGAGAAGTAGATAAGAAAGTGTTGCGTGGGCGGTAGATAAGAAAGTTGTGGTTTGTGCGGTAGATAAGAAAGTGTTGCGTGGGCGGCAGTAGCTTATTATTGGGGGTTCTGGACCACCGAAGGTCCAGCGTAACTAGACCCCTGTGTGTATGTATTTTGGTAGCGTGTCGCGACCAGGTTATGCTGGTTTAGGTGCGTTTGCGGTTGATTCAGCGGATGTGAAATGTGACGTATTTGTGATAAGGTGTGAGAAGTAGATAAGAAAGTGTTGCGTGGGCGGTAGATAAGAAAGTTGTGGTTTGTGCGGTAGATAAGAAAGTGTTGCGTGGGCGGCAGTAGCTTATTATTGGGGGTTCTGGACCACCGGAAGTCCAGCGTAACTAGACCCCTGTGTGTATGTATTTTGGTAGCGTGTCGCGACCAGGTTATGCTGGTTTAGGTGCGTTTGCGGTTGATTCAGCGGATGTGAAATGGTGATAAGGTGGTAGATAAGAAAATTGTGGTGGGCGGCGTGAGAAATAGATAAGAAAGGCGGTAGTTAAGAAAGTGTTGCGTGGGCGGCAGTAGCTTATTATTGGGGGCCCACCACAACTTTCTTATCTACCACCTTATCACCATTTCACATCCGCTGAATCAACCGCAAACGCACCTAAACCAGCATAACCTGGTCGCGACACGCTACCAAAATACATACACACAGGGGTCTAGTTACGCTGGACTTCCGGTGGTCCAGAACCCCCAATAATAAGCTACTGCCGCCCACGCAACACTTTCTTATCTACTTCTCACACCTTATCACAAATACGTCACATTTCACATCCGCTGAATCAACCGCAAACGCACCTAATCCAGCATAACCTGGTCGCGACACGCTACCAAAATACATACACACAGGGGTCTAGTTACGCTGGATTTCCGGTGGTCCAGAACCCCCAATAATAAGCTACTCACTTTCTTATCTACCGCCCAAACCACAACGTTTCTTATCTATTTCTCACGCCCACGCAACACTTTCTTATCTATTTCTCACGTCTTATCATGCAACACTTTCTTATCTACCGCCCAAACCACATCGCCCGCCCACGCAAACGTCACACTTTCTTATCTACCGCCTTTCTTATCTATTTCTCACGCCGCCCACGCAACACTTTCTTATCTACCGCCTTTCTTATCTATTTCTCACGCCGCCCACCACAACTTTCTTATCTACCACCTTATCACCATTTCACATCCGCTGAATCAACCGCAAACGCACCTAAACCAGCATAACCTGGTCGCGACACGCTACCAAAATACATACACACAGGGGTCTAGTTACGCTGGACTTCCGGTGGTCCAGAACCCCCAATAATAAGCTACTGCCGCCCACGCAACACTTTCTTATCTACCGCACAAACCACAACTTTCTTATCTACCGCCCACGCAACACTTTCTTATCTACTTCTCACACCTTATCACAAATACGTCACATTTCACATCCGCTGAATCAACCGCAAACGCACCTAAACCAGCATAACCTGGTCGCGACACGCTACCAAAATACATACACACAGGGGTCTAGTTACGCTGGACTTCCGGTGGTCCAGAACCCCCAATAATAAGCTACTGATATACATCTTGTCTAATAATTGAATAATTGAAGTTTCCCTAAAACCGTGTCTATCGTTCTTATCTAAGTAGATACTGATAGTATCTTTCGGAGTGCATCTCTGTAGCGTGCATGAATACTCCAACTTAATAAGGGAGATGTGACTGGGCATATAATCAGCTTTAGCTTTGTTGTACGTGGAAAATTTTGATACGAAAATACTATATAATACGTATATGGGCTGATGATGATGATGATCAGCCCAGCATAATCGTGTCTACTAGTGAGGGATTGTAGTTATATCCTGATAGTCAACAGTATTTGAAATGCACTGCACTTTTTAACAGATGCAGAATAGTCACTTTGCTTTGCCAGATAAATTGAGTTAGCTCGATTTTTTAAAAATGGAACAAAAAAAGAAATTAAAAAATGGAACGACCTTCATCACTCGAGAAACACGTGCGTCATTCCAAGTCCATAAACAAAATTATTGCTGTAAAAAAAACTTTTCGGCCAAGTTTTAAATCCTGCGAGCGTACTTAGCCGAACATCTGTGGAGCAAACTCGTCGACTAGGCCGGCACAACGGCCGAGATATTAGCTATGTCAAACATTCGCCACGGGACCGGACCGACGGAGTTTTTCACAATTTTTGGCTTAATCTTACAAACTGGGAGAGTTTGGAACTCATTAGTGCGAGAAGGGAGCCAGACGAAACACCTCACCAAATTAAATTTAATTCTGTTGCGTAAAACCTGTTACACAGTGCACTACTAGCTTAATATATCAAAAGTATCATAATAATGCGTTGTCACACACATGAAATTTATCATACATACATACATACATAACCTCACCGCTCACGCCTGTATTCCCCGAAGGGGTAGGGAGAGATGCATTTCTGCACCCACATGTTGCCAGTATTGTATCAGTCCCACGTAATAGGGGCGAGCCTATTGCCGTTTTTCGTGCATTTTCTGAGAATTTCCTAATGCAAAAACCCACTTTGCCCGACGCAGGAATCGAATCCAGGACGTCTAGATTGTACGGCACATACTTGTATTTTATCGTCGTATTTAAAAAAATATTTTTTTTATGATATCTCCCCACAAACTCTCATTTAACCTGTTCTTTAGTGTTCTACCAACAACAATCAATAGATATCCTACTGCTTTTCTAGAACTTAAAGGTGTTGACATTCTTAACTAAATACAGCTAAATATCCTGACATCCTCATTACTCATGGCATACCTAATCAAAGTTTTCAAACTCTGCAATTTAACTCTGTAGTATGTCCACGCCCTAAGATCCGCCACAATGAAGACACTTTTAGTGAAACCAAGTCGTGATTTGTAATTCAGCGCGTTTCTACCGACGGCCATGGCGACGGACGTCCACACGAATAAACAGCTGTTTACACAACTAACTTCTGCTTAAACAAATATTGTTCTACCTTCGAATTTGTTCTTTTGACGTCCGCTTTTCGGAGAAGCGTGAAGAAGATATTGTGTCGAAGTTTGTCATGGATCAGAATGCTCTAGATTGACTATTGAGCAAAAATATTGACTTCATAGGGGTAAAGGGGCGGAAGCATTAAAATTCCCTGTGAAATTTGCAGTCATTGCCGTTTTCGCTTCCATAACCCTGAGCTATGTTCTGATCATTCTTTTGGTAATGTCTGTCTTCTCTTTGCTTAGATTCTGTCTCCAAAGAAAATGACCGAGCAGGACTAATCTAGTAGAAGCGCAACTTTGCTTCCGATTTCTTTCAAAGTATCAAAGAATTTTACCTCTAAGTCGTTATGCTTGCTGCTGAATGAGTGTAAGCAATAAGACTGGACAAGACATCGATATATCTCTCTTTCATCCCAATCCCAATCGTTGCTCTTAATCATCATCATCATCAGCCCATATCCATCCCACTGCTGGGCACGAGCCTCCTCTACAATTGAGAGGGTTTAGGCCTTAGACCATCACGCTGGCTTAGTCCGGGTTGACGGACTACACACTCAAGAAAATCCTAAGAAGTTTTAAGTCATCGGGTTTCCTCACGATGTTTTCCTTCACCGTTAATGTACATGATAATTCAATGCGAAAACAGACATAACTTGACTGGAGTTTGAACCCGCCCCATCCGAGGTTCTCGACTGCACGCCTAAACCTCGAGGCCATCACTACTTTCCCCTCAATAAAACATGAACCACCGGTAAAACCTTCCCTCATACAGAATGACGGTAACGTTCTTGATACGGAGAATTGTTATTTTATGTTAAATAGATTTTCATTTCATATAATTTACTGCATACACTAATAAAAAGAATTGAAAATCATTTTTAATTTACTAAAGTAGTTCGCTTCAAACATTGAATACAATGTCACAACAGCGCTGATGAAGTTTCATACGACACACGTGTATGTAATGTTTAACAACAAATTTAGCGGCCGTGTGCGCCCGTGTACGTGCGTGTGCGTCCGTGTGCGTCCGTGTGTGTCCGTGTGCGTCCGTATACGGGCGTGTGTGTCCGTGTGCGTCCGTGTGATGCATACATTACGCGCACATCGTTTACAACCAATGCACGAGTTGTTGTGTCGTAGCAATATTATTTTTCGAATGTGTACGCTTTGGAACGGCTCGGCTACGGCGCCACGGTGCTACGTTGCTACGAGCGCGCAGGCAGACGATTTTCGTAGGGCCCATATGGATTGTAGTTTTCACTGTTCTTGCAATTATTTTTATAGTTATTTTTTAATGAGTTAAAGCGGATGGAAATGATAGGAATAGAAAGGAAAACTATTTCCAAATAATGTTACATATCATTTTCACTGGTTCTTGAACAAAGAAAATTATTTTTAAATAAGCAACTTAATCTACTATTAAGAGCAGTTAAGTTTAAGTCCTCTATTAAAAAATACGGGTTAGTAGATTAAACATTTGAAGTTTGAGAATACTCATAATTATACGTATGTAGGTTCCTTACAATATATTGTCATGTAAACGCATAATAATCTATACGTACATTACACCTATTTTTAATGACCCGTTAAAATCCACAGCTCGGGGGGTTATCGCCCCCAAATTCTACCCAAATTCGTCCAAGGGTATAGTTAATTATTCAGTTTATTGAGCCGTGCGTGCGCCGTGGTTGAGTACGCCCCGATGAATGTTTCAAGCCTACGTACGTTAGTTTCGGATTCGTATCAAATTCTCATGGCGATAACTGCGCGGAGCCGGGCCCTCGAGACGCTGTTTTTGTATAAACTGCTTTTTTACCAATTTGAAGAGTAATTGTGGCATGAGTCATTACGTCTTGTTCGTTTCAGTTTTGTTTCGTACGCACGCCACGCTTCGGTGGTCTCAAGTAAATGAGTAGGTCGTTGAAAATATCATGTCGAACGGTAATCGCGCGTGCTCGATAGCCATAGGAGTTTGAAAAAATGTATTATTGCAATAATGTAATATTTTTGCTGGTAATAAAACAGGTGTAGAAATTACGTGAGGGAACTCGCAAAAAATTTTGAAGCCGGGCTCTCGAGACGTCGTTTTTGTATAAACCGCATTTTTACCAATCTGAAGAGTAATTGTAGTCGCATGAGTCATTGCGTTTTGTTCGTTTCAATTTTGTTTTGTACGCATGTCGTTCGGTGGCTTCAAGTGGTAGTCGCTTGTTTTAAAATTTATAAAATGATAAAATTGAATTATTATATTTGAATATTGTACTGCAGACTGCATAGTGTGAGACTTGCACATGCTTTCAAAAAAGCATACTATAAAATTTCAGATTTTATTGAAGATAATAAGCCCTGGGAGTAATGTAAATTGATCGGAGTTTTGTTTTGTTGCTATAGTTTGTATCGTTATGACATTTACAATGTAAAATTTAAATAATGTTATTAAAAAAAGACATTTATTGCTATTTAAAAAAAAAGACATGTCGTGTTGCTGAGGGAGTTTCTTGCCGTTTCTTCTCCACAGCTATAACACGTTTCGAAGCGGCAATAGTTTAAAAAAATATTAAAAAGTGTAAAATTGACGATTCAAAAGAACTTGTAGAAGTCTATTTGAATAAAGATAATTTGATTTTGACTTTTATGAATTAAAATAAATTTATAATATTGTATCTGTGTCAGCTTAGCTACCCAGGCTATTGAGAGAGCAGTTGAAGCAAGTAGTAGACTAAGCTTACTTAGAAATACTTTACATAAATTTATGACATATACTTACGCTAGTATATCCCGAAGGGGTACGCAGAGGTGCATTTCTGCACCTACATTTTGCCAATTGTGTTTTCATCCCACGTAATTGGGGGTGAGCCTGTTGCCGTTTTTCGGGCACAAATTTAAACCTATACCGTTTTGTGGTACGTCAGCGTGGTGCTTTTAATTATTATCAGCCCATATACGTCCCACTGCTAGTAACAATTTGGGAGAGTTCAAGAAAAGTTTTAATTACCTTGATGAAGCACCGGCTAGGGTGGGCTCATTATAATTATTGATGTTATCTTTAGTATACTGATTTCCATTCTTCCAATATTCACTTTAATCGTACTAGCTGTTTGGCGGCATTATCCAATTCCTAGACATAGTGAAATATAAGTATTTAACACTAACTTCCCAAATTCTATGTTACGAAAATTGGGCTTATATTATCTGAAATACCAATCTTCCGTAAATAAAAAAAATATTCCTCT
Organism: Hemaris fuciformis; assembly: GCA_907164795.1. NCBI lineage: Eukaryota > Metazoa > Arthropoda > Insecta > Lepidoptera > Sphingidae > Hemaris > Hemaris fuciformis. The sequence goes on along the minus strand of OU015438.1, from coordinate 15,080,269 downwards.
AACAAACAATAATCATTCTTGACCCTAAAGATTGTTACAGTAATTTTCGACCGCATCCTCAAAAGGTTTCTCGGGGCGAATTTCTTTAAAGTAATTGGTGGTTACCCGCGCGGAATAAATTCATCGGATCCAATATAATGTAACACAGAGCTATGATAGGGGCCGAAAGGGCAATCTGCCCCGCACAAAGGGACGCCAGCTTCGGAATTTAGATTAAAAATGATCTTCCTATGTGCAATGTTTCGTGTGAATGTTATCGATGCATTAATTTATTTGTGTTCATTCCGAGGATGTTTTTCTACCGAAAAATTGTGTTATAGTTTTATTGACCGAATACTGAAACGCTACTTAATCTGAGGGCGACTTATATTTATGTGGCTGTTATAATTTAAGCGGTATATACTTAAAGAATGTCATGTAAAATAACTTTTTGTGGTAATGTTGCCATTTATGGAAATTTAAGTGGGCATTAGTTAATCACTGTCTTAAAACCGATAAATGATGTTTCAGTATACCGCTTAAATTATAACAGCCACTTAAATATAAGTCGCCCTCAGATTAAGTAGCGTTTCAGTATTCGACCATTGGTATGGTTAAAAAGTAGAGTGTGTTGTAGATAACATTTGTGGTCGTGAGATTGAGATGACGGCAGGAGGTCAATTTACTGATGGTAGGTTATCCTATAAATATGGATTTACCAGGATAATTCTCGCTGCACAAAAAGGGTGTTCTTCCCAGTGGCATGTGCAAATTTGTCACGTTTTGGGTCAAAATTTCAAGATCTGGTGAAAGGTAAAACGTTAACGTTTCTCATTAGACGACTCTTAATGCATTGATGCGACGTTTTGGCCGTGTAAGGAAAACAAACTGTACTACCTAAAGCAGAGGTTCCCAAACCCTTTTGTTTCTTAGACTACTTACAAAATTTTGATGGATCCGGTGAACTCCCTGCCAATTTCAACATCACTACCAATTTCCAAATCTCCAAAAAAACAAAAATCAAGACGCGTTGTACTAATTATGGAATATGCAAGTTTTTACAAGTAACAGTCGCTGGGCCTCTTAAAATATTATGTACCTATATTGATAGAAGAAGTCAAACCAACATTTTAGTTCGAAACTAAATTAATTTTCATGGACTATACCATTGTGGACCCCCATTTTTTGTCATGCCCAACGTAGACCCCAGTCGAGTCGACCCCTGGGGGTCAACCAAGACCACTTTGGGAATTACTGACCTAAAGCGAAGTAAAATATGGATGCATGTCTTTAGTCTTTACTACCAAGATGACTTTCTTTTCGCGCTCATCATCAGCCCAAATACGTCCCACTGCTGGGCACGAGCCTCTTCTACAACTGAGAGGGTTTAGGCCTTAGTCCACCACGCTGGCCTAGTGCGGGTTGGTGGACTACACACCTAAGAAATTCCTAAGAACTTTTAGGTGTGCAGGTTTCATCACGATGTTTTCCTTCACCGTTAAAGCAAGTGATAATTCATTGGGAATACACACATAACTTCGAAAAGTCAGAGGTGTCTGCCTGGCGTTTGAACCTGCGACCGCCGAGATTCTCGACCGCGCGCCTGAACCTCGAGGCCATCACTGCTTTTCGTGCTAGTATAAGAAAAGAAGCATAACCCAAAACGCATAAAAATATCTTTGCATGTCTATACTACCAAGATGCCTTTCACTAAATTAATAGCGAAAACTCAAAAAGTATGCATAAAATATGTATATTAAAGTGTTTTTGTAAAATCAGCGCCGAGGGCCGCGACGGGCTCTAGTGCAGAATATTAATTAGAGAGATGACACAAAGAGGCGGTAGTAATCGCTAAATGGAACACTGCTGCCAGCCGTGTTGTGTTAAAATAGTCGGAACGCGTCCACATGCGGCAGGGTTGGATCACAAAAAACAAGAGCTGCGAAATTGATTGCTACGTTGGTTAATTATTTTGTTATTCGGGCAACCCTAAACAATAAATTAATTAGTCTGTACGAGTATTAAAAATAATAAACGTAGAGCAGTTTTTTAGCGTTACAATTAGTTTCGAATTGAAACTAAACATAATTAATTCACGTTGTTCATTTGTTGCTTTTCTTTGCTTAAAAGACCAAAATCAAAATAAATAAATACACCCAACAGTCACATACATAGTTGTGACCCCACACTAGGAACAAGTCCTGTGTCGTGGGTATCAGAAACTACTTTTCGGTCTTACAAACACTCAGAGACGAAACAAATACTTGTGGATCACAATATTCTAGGCAAAAACAATGTGTAGGAAGTGTGAAGAAGAATGATACATAAACGCGTAAAAATGGGTTTCATTGTATTTTATTCCATACTCAGACTTCATAATATATTGTAAAGTGCCAGCAAATCGTGCTCGATGTTCAATCTGATGTATGAAAAATCTAATGCCTAGTATCTTTATTTTCATTTGTGTCTTTTTATTCGCACAAGAAATGCATTTGCAGTTGCTTAAGCTACATAGTCAGTGAAAATACATCTTTAGGTAGTAACTTTCAAATTAATAAGTTTCAACAAATTTTATTTCAAACTTCGCCAACCCTATACGTTGCTACGTGAAAATTCATGAATCCTAATTGAAAATTCATCACATCTTTTGTGGTGTTTACCTTTGAGGTGTAGGTACTCACAAGAATATTAAGACAAGTTGCGATATATTCTCTTGTTCATATTTCGAGAGCATCTGTCGTAATTATGTTGATGGGAGAAATGAAATTTCATTTCATTTCATCTGTCATAATTATGTTGATGGGTTTCATCTTTACTTAAATAGTTTTGGTAAACAATTTTACTTAGAACAAAATCGACGAACTAAAGTTATAAGCGTTTTTTGTGAAATATTGTAATTAAATAACTGCCTCGTGGTCTCGCGGGACAAGTATGTGCCGTGCGACCTAGAGGTCCTGGGTTCAATTTCCGGGTCGGGCAGTGTTATTGGGTTTTTCCATTAGGAAATTTTCGGTAGCAGCACGGAGTCTGGAAATGTGCCCGAAAAACTATAATAGGCGCGCCCCCTATTCCGTGGGACTGGTACATACCTGGCGAAATGTGGTTGCAGAAATGCACCTCTGCCTACCCCTTAGGGAAATACAGGCGTAAGGTTATGTAATGTGTAACTTAATAGGGTAAATTAAGCCAATTGACTTTAATTATAATAAGTAAATGAATCTGGTAAGCGCAAAACCTCTTTAAAGCTGAAGGTGTAAGGTTTAAAACTACTGGCAAATATTTGGCTTTGGGGTTATAAGCGTAAGTGAATGTATGTTTTTATTCCATAGTTATAATAACTTGTACTACAAGTTTATATAAATTTCATGTTTAATTAGCAAACTCTCATTATTCAAGGAAAGTTTATACAAAAAAAGTCCGATAATTTATTTCAATTCTCGCGAGGTATCGACCGCTCGCTGGTTAATCAACTCGATGAACGTTTAAAGTCAAACAAATTTCAATATGAACTCACTGATTCGTAATCGAGTCTTTATGGAGAATTGATATTTTGTTAAGGGTCTGGATATTTTTTTCAATAAGTATGACGGCCAAGTGTTTTATATCAGCTTATTTGTACTCGTACCTGTATAGGAAAAGAAATCGTGCACATCAATGCACGAGTGTGTCGTGCATCTATCTCTATATCGATCTATATATCAATGCACGATTTTAGTATTTGCCCAATCTGGGAATCGAACTCTGAATAGAATTCCGGGGTAAAGTGTTAGTGAGTTTTCTTATAAGGATTTCTTATTAGCAGCATGGAAATGTGGCCCAAAAATGGCAATAGTCTCGCTGCCGAAGACTAAAATACAATCGGCGATACGTGGGTGCAGATATGCATCACTGCCTACCCGTCCGGGGATAAAGGCGTAAATGTGTATGTATTTTTTTAATATTAGTTGTTTTTTGTTCCAATTGATTTGAAAAACGGATGTGCCAATTTTGACTGGACTTACAGTCACTAATAACTTACGAGTATAACAAAAAAATAACTCTTCCTAAGAAAACAAAAATTCCTCATTACGCCAAAACAACACACTGCAACAACAGACAGCATACAGCGTTTTGACTTATATTATTTTATAGATATAACATGACTGCCTCGTGGTCTCGCGGTACAGGTATGTGCCGTGCGATCTAGAGGTCCTGGATTCGATTCCCGGGTCGGGAAAAGTGTTATTGGGTTTTTCCATTAGGAAATTCTCGGTAACAGCACGGAGTCTGGAAATGTGCCCGAAAAACGGCAATAGGCTCGCCCCCTATTACGTGGGACTGATACATACTTGGGGAAATGTGGGTGCAGAATTGCACCTCTGCTTACCCCTTCGTGGAATACAGGCGTGAGTTTATGTATGTATGTAGATATAACATTACCTAACATTCTCAGATGCATTGAAAATATCACAATCACTCGACGTATCACCCTTAACATTTCAAAAAGCAATCAAACACAAATTCAGCTGAAACAATGATGGAGAATTAGAAATGAAGTCGTGCGTTAAATGACGACCATTTTAGAAGATAGATGCCAATAAAAGTAAATGGTTTGACAATTGTCTCAGGGGGCTGGCTGGGTCGTTCCCCAGTTCCGTCTCAGCGCCTAATGTATCTGTGAGTTCGCGTTCGGGGTGTAAGCAAAACTCCCAGTAATTTGCCGTTTAGCACATCGATTTACTTGCTATTTCCCTATACTATATAGGAACAGGATAATAGTGTTTATTTCTACGCTAGCGCTCCTGTTAAGCTTTGCCTCGCATGCTATAATGACGCAGCAATCTTATTATTAATAAATAAATACACCCAACAGTCACATACATAGTTCTGATCCCACACTAAGATACAAGTCTTGTGTCGTGGGTATCAGAAATTACGAGAGACTTTTTGGTCTCACATACACCCAGACCCGAAACAAATATTTGTGGATCACACAAACATTTGTCTCGGTGCGGGGATTGAACCCGCGGCCTCTCGTTTCGCAAGCTGGTGTCTAGCCAACTGCGCCACGGGGCTGTCAAATATATTTCAGATATATTTTTCTCAGATATATTTTTAATTTTATTATAAAAAAAGTATAATCGGTAAAATAATTGGTTATAAAGACAAAGTTAAAGTCATCATCAGCCCATATACCTCCCACTGCTGGGCACAGGTCTCCTCTGTAACTGAGAGGGTTCAGACCTAAATCCACCACATTGGCCTATTGCGGATTGGCAGGTTACACACCTAAGAGATCCCTACGAACTTTAAGGTGTGCAGGTTTTTTTACGATGTTTTCCTTCAACGTTACAGTACATGATAATTCATCATGAATATGCAAAGTCAGAGGTGGTTTGAAATATCTCGAGGCCTTCACTGATTTTAATAAAAGTTAAATTCAATATGTCTTTATTCATGTAGTCTTTCAAAAGATCTTATGAATCATCATTACACTCTAACAATGTTTCGGAATGTTTTATCGATGCGGGGAAGTAATTATCACATTTTGTACATGTAATTTTCACATTTCGTGTATCTAAGGTGGGTTCTTGGCGTTTTATCTCGACAGCTATAAAACGTTCCGAAGCGACTATAGACTAAAATTGACGATTTAAAAGTACTTGTAAAAGTATAATTGAATAAAGATTACTTTTACTTTGATAACTCTCTCAAAACAGAACATCATAATAGGGACGCCTTTTTTCATATCACTTTTTAAATGCACTTACATAAGGATTATGGGGCCATAAATGTAACTTGTAAATCACAATATTCAATTACAGGAACTGCACGATATAGCCAGAGCCATAGGCCGCAGTGTTTCGTGTCCAACTGTCTATTGTTATCACATTCAATAGCTCGGAATATCCATTCAAATCTGATTAAATTTCGCAACAGCGGCCAAACAAAGGTGTTCCCCGTAACTATCATTATGCAGCGAACGAAATTTCTATTAAGCCGTGCACCTAACGTTATATCTTCGATGAAAATAGAATTCCAGTAAACTTGTTTACGATGGCCAGTAGACGTTGTTATTTGGATCTTATGTAAGGAATGAATAAACCTTTGATTTGACGATGAACGACAACAGAAATAAAATCAAGCCTGCGTCTCCGAAGCAGTAGGTAGCCCATGTTTTGTCTCCTACGAGATGGGAGCAAGCCTTATTTATTTCGGATATATTTCTAGACCAGCACTACTAAGAATTTCTTGGTTTAACCCAATAACATTGTGCCTGACTGCATCTCAAAACCCGTGCCAAGGGATCAAGGGTTGATCCAAAAGGTACAATGTTATTGGCACAATCATATTAATAACTATGTATATACAGTTGTTTCTGTTCCCTTCAATTGCCGTAGGCTTATCTTCGTTTTCCCCTCCCCCATTCTTTTAAAAGCTAGGTCACACAATCTTCTACAAAATAGTCGACTGAGCCGACTCATTTGCGGGGTACGAGTTTAGAACCTGGACATTGCGATCATCACTGTGATATCAAATTTTTACAAGTAGAACGGGCAGTTCTGTATCAGACCTCATCATGGATCACTTGGCGTGGCAGTGAGCCAATGAGTATAGTAATTGTAGAGGACACTTCACTCAGTCTATTCACTTGTATATTCTAGATCAGTGCGGCGATTATCTATACAAACTGCACCTTCATAGCGTGAAGTGGGGCATTACATACAAAGCTGAATCCGCCCCCAGAGCGTTTACTCAGACGTTTGTTTTAGACAACAGGCGGCGATAACTGATGGAGTCTTTGTGAATAGCTCATGCGGCTTCATTTGCTGCTTGCCTTGTGCACTGGCTGTTTGTACTTCGTGAGGGATTACTACGAATATGTACACAGATATGCAAGTCCTGTTACGGTTGGTTGGAACGTTAATGCATTTATCAAGCGCGGGTGTTGCTTTGGTATCAACATTTTTTTAAAAATAAAAACACCCTACAATTCAGGTCTTGTGTCGTGAGTATAAGAAACTATGAGAGATTTTTTGGTGTCACGAACACCCGGACCCGAAAGAAATATTTGTGGATCAGACAAACATTTGTCTAGGTGCGAACATCGAGCCCGCGGCCTCTCGTTTCGGAAGCTGGTGTCTTCCCGACTGTGTTACGGGGCTGTCGTCTGTCTGTTTTCTTCAGCCCACGTTAATGCACTAATAGGTATGAGTCCCGTCAATTACTCTTCTCACTTTCGGTCCTCAAACTACGATAGACTTTGGTAGGACCTTTATTCGGTGTATAATGGATATACTCTTAAATGCTCGAATAAAGTAGCAAGAATATGGGATCGGAACTAAGAAATCGCTTTGTGCGATAAGAATACTTTTTTATACTAAATTAGTCTCCTGTTTTTATTTTATGTGTACAATAAAGTTTTAAATAAAATTAATAAATGAATAAGTTTATTACCATCCTTACTAGTTAACTTATTTCTCTCCTTGCAAGATTGTCTGGAAGAGATCGTTCTTTGCGATAAGACGGCCAATCACCTACTTTTATTTATTTCTTCTGCGTACCTACTCTGTACATAATGTGGTGTCAAATAAAGACTTTATTATTATGATTATTAAGCAAAACTGCGAGCTGCAGTTCGTATGTAAATCATTGTTATTAACCTTCCAAGGACTCCGCAGTATTTTCGTAGTAGTGCCGCGGCGCGCATTTCACCTGACACGTTTGACAGCTGAAAACGATTCTTGAGACTTGTTTGTGCAGTTAGTGTTTGTTTTTTTGTCGTGCGCTGTCATTGTGTGCATTCTATAGCGGGCTTGTCATCGTAAATTGCGGAGTTTTACCGCATTGCACATGTTTAATGGTAGTAGGAATGTTACGTCCCGCGAGTCAATAATAGACGTATTTTGTTTAATGTTTACGTTCGATTTTTTAAATTTCCTTTCATAAAAATCTATTAGAGCAGGGTTTAAAGCTATGTCAGGTATTAAGTGTGTGATATTCATAAAATACTGAACTCTAGCAAAAAACAGCAAGAAGTTTGATGAGAAGTTTGAAGAGAACTTGGTGAACTGCCAAAGCGACTTACTAAGCTTGACAGATGCTGATGGAGCAGAAGAATTCTTGAATTCACTCAAGCAAGCGCAGTTTTGGATGTCTATCCACCAGACGACCTGGTAAAGGTCATAGGTCGTCTCTGAGTGGAGGTCGCTTCCAACAGCAAACAATGCTGCTCTCAAAACTTCAAAGATTCCAGTTTATTAGTTTATTATTATATTTAAAAGAAAATGAACAGACCGGGGTTTGTGTACGTTATAGTTGAAAGTAACTTACTGTCGCCCCTGATTAAACTTTATTGAGAGCCGTTCCGTCGGTGACAACCCTTTGTTCTAATTCTGTGCTCCACGGCAAAGATATATTTACACCTATATTACACCTTATTACGGAGAGATAAGGTCTAAATTCTTTGTAAAATATTGAGGCGCTGCTGTAACAAGCTGGCGTTTCGCTACAAACAATTACGAGGTACGCTCTAATTTTACTATCTGACGCTTGCCCGGGTTGAATCTAAAAAAATCCTCTCAGTAAAAAGGCAGTAATTCGATTTGTTGGAATGACCACGTTTGGGACGCCGTTTTTTGCTTACACAATCACTTACTAGTGAAAAAGGATGGATAAAATTAGAAGGTATGCAGTGAACTCTTAGAGAATATAATTAGAATGCTTGTATTGTTTCTATTAAAGTATCTAACCATAGGGGGATTCTTCATGAATAAATACAAAAAATAAAAATAAAGACCTAACAGTAACGTATTTCTAGACTTGAAAACTGCAGTCTTACAACTTAAGATTTAATAAATTTTCATGCCGCTTCCGACAGAGCGCTTTGGAGGTCTTTGGGGGAGGCCTAATTCCAGAAGTGGACGTGGATGATGATGATGATGAAATAAATTTTAATACAAGTTCAAACAATTCAAGAGACATTCTGATAAACTCAGACTCGAAACAAATATTTGTTGAAGTCACAAATGTATTTAATAGAATGGGAATTGATCTCAACGCCATCTACAGGCTGCATTTAGTTAACCGTTCTCACTTCCTCTGATCATAGAAAGTGATATTTGGTCAATATGGCGCTTTTTTAATTTGTTTTACTGTAGCTACTGCAACAGGACTTGAAGCAGCGATAGTTTATCTTAAACCTCAATATATTCTCGGTATCTCATGACTGAATTCGTGATTCCAGCTCAATAGAGTAACTTCGGGAAGTCTGGTAACAGATAGGTGGTAAGTAAACGGGCGCTGTAATCTGGACTCGTGAAAAAGACACTTTCATAGTCCACAGCTCACAATATTACAAACTTTTCTCATTCTTTAATAATTGCGTCGGCAGGGGCGTACTGTGAGGTTGCTCGCAACTTTTATTGAATTTTTTATTGCGTCTTGTTGGAGATGATTTTGAAGTCACCTTTAAACAACATTGTGTTAATCAAGTATAAATACAAATATTCTTGCTACGAATGTTAGGGAGCTATTTAAGATAACAGACATTTTTAGTTTGATACTGACAAGACTAATGTTAAGCGACTATAACTGTTCTCTATAATAAGACTTACTGTTAGTGTCACTATAGGAAATATTAATTTTAAATAATCCTCTTTATATGTACTTAATCGTTTAAACTTATACTTTAGATTGATAACAATTTTGGTAAAAAATATTTTTCATATTATATTCTTTAAACTTGAAATGTTAATGAAATCATTAACAAGAACACACACTCTACTTCTATAAACCAATAACCACATTTCAATATCGCAACCCTTCGACGTAAAAACGCATTTATTACTGAATAATACAAAAGCAATCGTGGGGAAAATTCTAATGTCACATATTCGTAGCCGGGGGCCGTGACCCACGTCACTTGGCGTCCGTTCCGCCCCCGTGCGTCGGAATGGCAGCTGTTCAATTAGTTTGCGAGGCTCGATAGGGGCCATACCTCGCGGATAAAGTTCCAACGACTCCCCATTATAAAGTCTTTAAGAAAAGTGGGCCAAAGATAAAATTAAATTTCAATATCTCTTATCTGACATTAGAGATTAACTCCGCCCATCTATTTGTTGGATTAATATCAGTTTTTTAAATTTCGTGTCATTAATCTTGTTTTTAAAAGTGAATCATGCGAATAAGAGAATTATGATCAGAATGAACATGACATCTCGATTTGTAGTAAGATAAATAATCATCATCATCGTCATCTGCCTATACCTACTCGTCCCACTGCTCGACACGGGTCTCCTCTACAACGGAGAGGGTTTAGGCCTTAGTCCACCACGTTGGCCTAGTACGGGTTGGCGGACTACAAACCGAAGAAAGTTCCTACATACATTTAGGTGTGCAGGTTTCCTCGCGATGTTTTCTTTTACCGTCAAAGTAAGTGATAATTCATGATGAATACACACATAACTTCGAAATTTTAGAAATCTGGCGTTTGCGCCCGTGACCGCCGAGACTATCGACCGCACGCCTAAATTTAGCGACCATTTCTACTCGTAAGTAATGCAATATTCAAAATAGACCATCAAGTAGCTATTTTTTTTATGAGAGTATGAAAACTTCAAGCCGTCTTGGTCTTGGTGACCTCCTACGTCTAAAGGCCACATGCAAGCTAGTGGACTATTCCCCACCTTTACGGTAATGTAAAGGTACGAAATTGCTTCCCAATACATTTCAATAGTTTCGATATACTTGTCAGTGTATAAAATAATAATAATAAGATATTATGTATTTCCTGATGAAAACTAAAAATAAATTATAAAAAAAACCGTAAATATTTTTTGTACAAATTATATAAAGTGAACCATAGTTAAATTATAATGTAATAATAAAAGATTTTTCTTTTCTGTATTGACTTTTCATAAGTGCTATTTGATTGCCTACGTGACCAAATAAAGCAATTTCATTTCATTTCATTTCAGTGTTCACGAGATGTCGCTAGTGTGGCATAAATCATCGAAATTGATGATTTAATCGTTTCCAGTGCTCAGGCGGATGGAAAGCCGGGACAGGGCTGTATCAAAAGAGTTATTTATAGCAATACACGTCTCACCTGCCATCGGATGGATGATTAGATAAACACACATTATATATGTTCTTGTGCGCTTGTATGTACATATAAAAGGTAGACAGAGATAAATAGTTTTAAAAGGAAAAATGGTCTAATAGTGCCCAATAACAATTTGCTCAAAAAATCACATAAATTCGATATCAAACTCCAGTTTATGCCATGGATTAACGGGGCAGTTAGTATTCTCTAAAGCCTTTTATTTAGCTCTTCTTAGCTTTTCAGGAAGATAATTCAATCGAATTTCTGAAACACAGTGGCAGTGTCAAGTTCGCCTCATGTATATTGAAGTAGGAAAGTGTTTCGTACACTGAGATCTGCCCGGTTATATGCGATAAGTAACAGGCTAAACGAGCCAGCGTAAAGCTGGTCTTAACTACATGATTTTCTATCTGGACCCAACACAGAAGTCCACGCAAACAGTCACGACCAGTAGTAATAAATAATAATTAACTTTCACACAACCAAGTTATATAATATAGAGCAAAGAATATTGAATTTACGTGCCCACAGCTTACGGACGTAGTTTCGTGGAAATTGCAAAAAAGCGTTGTTTATTTATACACCGGCGCAGGAAATGGGATTTTGCATAAACTCGCGGATAATTTAGTCTGTGCGAGGGGAAAAATACAGAAATTTAATCCAACCGAGTTTTTCGGCGAAACTTCCAAGAATAAACAAGACACGCGAGACCCGAAACGTCAGGGATTGAAATTATCAAGTAATTTAATAAAGGCTGCGATAAGTCGAAGTAGCGGGCGCCCTCGCGGCGAGCTAGATAAAAGGAAATAAGTTTAAACGAGAAAAGTTGCAGATAGCGCTCGCGGATCGGCGCGCCGGTGACGAGCGCGCGCACCATCGTAGCACATAGACTAGCTATGATGAATTCAATCATTCAGAAACTGCTTTTACTGCGTTATCACTATTGAAATGTCTTATATTCGAATAACACGACTGCCTCGTGGTCTCACGGCGAAAGTATGTTCCGTGCGATTTAGAGGTCCTGGGTTATATTCTGGGAATCGAGCTAAGTGTTCAAATTCTCAGTAGCAGCACGGAGTCTGGAATTGGGCCCGAAAAACGAAAAGAATTTATTATTATAGTTTCATACATACTTCATTCGTCGTGACTGCCTCGTGGTCTCGTAGAGGTCCTGGGTTCGATTCCCGGGTCGGGCAAAGTGTTATTGGGTTTTTCCATTAGGAAATTCTTAGTAACAGCACGGAGTCTGGAAATGTGCCTGAAAAACGGCAATAGGCTCGCCCCCTATTACGTGGGACTGATACGTACCTGGCGAAATGTGGGTGCAGAAATGCACCTCTGCCTCCCCCTTCGGGGAATACAGGCGTGAGTTTATGTATGTATGTATGTATGTACTTTTGATTACTCCTATACAGGTGTATTCAGACCGTGATCGGAAACTAAGGCAGATAATAGCTATCTGCGGTGATTACAAACACATTAAAAAACATACAATGGGTTTGTAATCACCGTAGCTATTACCTACCTTAGTTTCCGATCACGGTCTGAATATACCCTGTATAAAAGCATGAATGCCTCGTGGTCTCGTGGTACAAGTATGTGCAGTGCGATCTGGAGGTCCTGGGTTCGATTCCCGGGTCGGGCAAAGTGTTATTGGGTTTTTCCATTGGGAAATTCTCGGTAGCAGCACGGAGTCTGGAAGTGCCCGAAAAACGGCAATAGGCTCGCCCCCTATTACGTGGGACTGATACATACCTGGCGAAATGTGGGTGCAGAAATGCACCTCTGCCTACCCCTAAGGGGAATACAGGCGTGAGTTTATGTATGTGTATGTATAAGCATGAATGGTGTATGTTTTTGATATTTTTTTTATTCCAATTTAAATACAAATAATTCGGGATTATTCACAAAAATGTCATGGCTTAAAGATTGTTTTTTTTTTTTTTATAAAATTAAACTTCTAAATTTAAATGTAACACAAGTAAGTCTGATCTCTGAGTTTTCGTTCAATTTTCCGTAATCTATTTTTATCGCATAAGATTTCACATCAATGATGTGTTTATTCAAGTTGGACTGTACAATGCATAGTTAATACAACTTTAGCAACGATCTTGTGTACGGCATAACTCAGGCATAAAGTTAGACGCATTTAGGTCTGGAAATAGAACACATGCAGGTAAAGTGTCTGAAATTCAGGCTAACGTTTCTACACATTGTTTCGCCTTCCTAGCCTGCTTTAGACGATCGTATTGTGCGCTGCTTTTGTTCTTGTGTAGTTTAATGTTCCTATTCTTTGTTTTATGTATTACTATTTCTTGCTTGCCACTTGTGTAGCCTTCTCAACTGGGTCAAGATGGAAAAATATGTGAGAAATAATAATTGTTCTGTCAATGAAAAGCTTGGTTGTTGGTTCAAATCACAGAACAGCTGAATAAGGTTAGAAGAGAAATAGACAGTATTTTGTATGGGGACGAGTGTCGCCGCTTGTCTGTCACATATTCATTTTACTACGATTACACGACCAAACAAGCAGTGATGGCCTCGAGGTTTAGGCGCGCGGTCGAGAATTTCGGCGGTCGCAGGTTCAAACCCCAGGCACACACCTCTGATTTTTCGAAGTTATGTGTGTATTCACAATGAATTATCACTTGCTTTAACGGTGAAGGAAAACATCGTGATAAAACCTGCACACCTAAAAATTTCTTAGAAATTTCTTAGGTGTGTAGTCCGCCAACCCGCACTAGGCCAGCGTGGTGGACTAAGGCCTAAACCCTCTCAGTTGTAGAGGAGGCCCGTGCTCAGCAGTGGGACGTATTTGGGCTGATGATGATGACACGACCAAACAAAACGAAAATGAAGGGCCGCTATTGGTTGTCACACATTTATAAAAGTATTGTTCTTACACGTTACACGAATTACTAAGAAGCGGCCGTATCCATACATCTATACAAATAAATAAAATTGGAGTGTCTGTTTGTAATATTGAAATAAACGCTTTTTAATAAATGCATAATGGATGTACACGGTACATACTTATACCAAAATAACGTTTTTTACAATTTTTGTCTGTCTGTCTGTCTGTTCCGGCTAATTTCTGAAACGGGTGGACTAATTTTAACGGGACTTTCACTGGCAGATATTTGACGTAATAAGGAGTAACTTAGGCAAAAAAAAAACATAATAAAAAAATCGGCTGTTAGGCGGAACGAATTTCGCCCGGTCAGCTGTTTTGTGGTTATCTAGAACAATTATTAAGCTTGTGAAAGAGTCTGCGCGTTCGCTTAATATTAATTAATACAGAAACTTTAGGAGGTTGAGGGAAATAATAAATAGTTGCCTAATTATAAAATACACAAAAAGTTAAAAATTACCGAATGAATTCGAAAATGAAGGAAAATTTAATTAAAGTTTGTTTTTAATTGTCATTGCTGCAAACCTAATATATTTTTCCACCCTTATTTATCCCTTCTTTTCTTCCAATGTAACCTTTTAAAGTATTTGGTATCTTTGAGCAACGGCTATCACTGAGGTTTCCAATTAGTTCACCAAAACATTTAGTCACAAAACTCAAGTCTGCTCACATACTCTTCACTAATTAAGTAGGTGTGCGAAAGTTAGGTGGAATTGGGCCATAGTCTCAGCCCCACAAGTCCCCGCACCTACATCGCGACGCTTGGGATCTGCTAAATTAAATACTCCGCGAACTCCTAGACAACTCGCCGACAACTTGAAATATTTATTAAAGCGGCTTGATGAGATGTTGAAGGTTTTATTAGTTTGAATATTTCCTTTGGGTGTGACGTCAGCAACTCAGACGACACAATTTTTTTGTTTCATGATTTTTATTCATATTTTGGGTTTTCCTTATAAAAACATTGTTGGTTTCACGATGATTATTCATATTTTGGGTTTTCCTTACATAAACTTCACAACTGACAAGGCTGATAGCCCAGTATTTTTAAGAATAGCAGTGACATCGTTATTATTGGAGAATTCATTTTGAGAAGTGATTTTAACAAGCATCTTCAATCAAAATTCCTTTTAATTTCCCAATACATCGGATGTTTGATGTCCGCGTGTAGACGGACGAATGCTTTACTCCGCCACAGCGGGCGGCTTTTTATAGACAGTGTAGTGGGGAGACCGACCGTGAGTCATTATTGTTTATGCAAGAGCGATGACATAGCTTTCAGTATATGGTTTTACGCCGTTATATGCAATTCTTCACCAACATTTCGCCAGGTATTTATCATTCCCACGTAATAGTGTACGAGTTTATTGCCGTTTTTCGGGCACATTTCCAGAGTCCGTGCTGCTACTGAGAATTTCCTAATGGAAACATTTATATTTTAGTTATTGTTATTTTAGTATATGTACCGTGTATACATCCATATGCATTTATAAAAAAGCGGTTATTTCAACATTACAAACAGACACTCCAATTTTATTTATTTGTTATAGATACCTAAATCGCACAAAACGTTTTATTGCGAACAGTATATAAATAATAAAAATAAAATGTGTACCAAATCCCCACGTGAATATAAAAGGATTTCATCGTCTGGTGAGCATCTTTACCGTTCTATTTAGTACATTTTTTGGCGTAATAAGTGCCGTTTGCGTCTCGACCGTTATAATGTATTCCATATAATTCAATGTTATTATGTTTAAATTTTAAGAAATTTCTAGAAATCATCTATTTACATTGAATTGCTTCTAATGTTAATACATCATTAAATCTGCTTGTATTTGTGTACGGCGTGAAAGAAAGACATGTCGCTTTTGAGAAAATACATAAACTATAAATATATAAAATAACATAAACTGTAAATATATTGGTTTACATTTGTTCCTTGTTTTTAGTAATTACCTAAAAGCCCACTTGATTTGAAGTAAACATAGTTGTTTGAACCAGGGAAAAGAAAAAAAGAACCTCTCAAACACTATAATATCTTTTTTTTCAGCATTATGATTCCATGTCTATGTGGATTTTAATTTTTTTTTTTTAAACAATCGTAATAATGTCAAAATATTCTTCAATATTATAAAACAAAGTTTCCTACCCTGTCTGTCCGCGATAATGTAAAATAACTACGGAACAGATTTTTATGCGTTTTCCTATAGACCAAAAGACAAGAGTGTTTCATGAGGAAGACATAGGTTTTAATTTATTAGGTTTTATAAATTTATTTTTGAGTTGGAGTTTAGAACCGATTCGGATATCGTTTTAAGAGTTAAATGGGGCGCTGATTGCGAAAATTCCATGTCAATGGTACCTAAAAGACGAGTACAGATTGAAACAGGCGAAACAGGGACTAATGCTAGTATTAAATAATACTAAAAATGACGAAAACATCCATAAAGACCATCCAAGAGCATACAAAAATGTTTACGGCCCGTAAAACAGTGGCACAGCGCAGAACACTCTTTTACATTCTGTTGTTGTTACAGTTCAGTTAACATCTCAGTAAATATTGTTGTTTGTACAACTCGTGCACGGCGAAAAAAACACCTTTTGAAACTAGCGCCAGTCGTAAATTTAGTAATACCTTTGTGAATCTAACAGCGTTTGTTTAAAGACTGCACTTCGCACGGCCCCGACTGCGACACAAACAAAAGCTCCGTGCAATCGCTGTGCATAGGCAAAAACGGTACGTTCCGCTTATTTCAATGCTGAATCGCTCCGCGCGGCGAAAACACTGTCACTCGTGCGTCCACGGTAAATAAGTCCCCGCTTTGAATGATTTTCAAAAATATCGCGACTGTGATTGCTCGTCCGTTTTAATTCAACGATTTTTGATATACGTCCTCCATATTTTTATTGACTAATAATACTTTTGAATTGATTTATATATTTGTCCCTGACCAGTCGCCATAATAATGATAACAACTTTATACGTGATCCAGAAATACGATACCCTATGGCGTGTTTTACATTTACTTTGTGCTGGCCGATATCTTGTCATAACTAAATTGGACCTCCTTCATTCGTTACCGAAGAAACAGTATTCATCATCATCATTATCAGCCCATATACATATATACGTCCCACTGCTGGGCACGGGCCTCCTCTACAACTGAAAGGGTTGGCGGATTACACATCTTATAAATTCCTATGAACATTTTAGGTGTGCAGGTTTCCTCACAATGATTTCCTTCACCTTCAAAGTACGTGATAATTCATTGTGAATACACACATAACTGCCTCGTGGTCTCACGGTACAAGTATGTGCCGTGGGATCTAGAGGTCCTGGGTTCGATTCCCGGGTCGGGCAAAGTGTTATTGGGTTTTTCCATTAGGAAAAACTCAGTAACAGCACGGAGTCTGGAAATGTGCTCGAAAAACTGCAATAGGCTCGCCCCCTATTACGTGGGACTGATACATACCTGGCGAAATGTGGGTGCAGAAATGCACCTCTGCCTACCTCTTCGGGGAATACAGGCGTGAGTTTATGTATGTATGTATGTACATAACCTCGAAAAGTCAGAGGTGTGTGATTGGGGTTTGAACCCGCGACCACCTAGATTCTCGATCGCGCGAAAACCTCGAGGACATCACTACTTTTTTTACTTCAATATTCTGTGACACACTACCACCTCGGTGGTCTCGGTCCAATTGTACCGCAATCCCAGCCAATGGTACCCTTTTGAGCAAAGTTATAGAACAAAAGCGACCCAACTGAACTCAATGTTATGATATTTACACAAGCAGCGAGTTCTTTAACAAATCTTTCGTGATGGTTACGTAAACAGAAACGTAAAGGACCCTACTGAGTTTTCGCTCGGGAAGTTCGCTCAATAGTCGAAACGCTCTGTTCATCACGGCTTCTCTGTTTGTACTTCAAACATGAAAAATAGTTTATATAAATACATCTAGGGAGAATGAGTTCATGCTTTAGTTATTCTTAATAAGATATTTATAAAGAATACTAATAAGGCTAGGGTTGTCAGTGCATAAGTCTATAGTTATAAATTTATATGCATTAATTTTATTAACTGGTGTGCCCTATTGATGTGAAAATAGAGTAAAAGAAAAAGAGGTTTATTTTCACTCATAATAAATCATGTAAATACCCAACATACATTTATACATAAAAAACTTGGTCACTTTAAACAGCATCGTGCGAGTGAAATATTTTAAATTATAATTATATTATGCAATTATATTTTAAATTAATTATATTTTAAATTATATATATTTTTTTAATTATAATTATATTATTATATTATGCACCTACCTTTTTTATCTCTGCATCACCCAGAGGTTGACTGTTAGAGAATGCATTTGGCATTAAGTCCGCCTCTATACTTAATGTATAAAAAGTGAAAATAAATAATAAACCCGACAAACTGCAATCAGGCAACAATTTGCTATCTAAATATATAAGCCCATATTTGGGCGCGGATCTCCTCTAAAACTAAGTGAGATAAGGCCTTAGTGCTTACTAATTGGGCATAGCAGTAAAACTGTCGCACTCAAAAAAGCCTTATCTTTCACCATCTTTTTTGCTCGAATTTCAAGTCGTTCCGTGTCGATTATTACGAACTTCTTCAATTACAGCTCCGACTAACTTATTTGGTTTACATAACGATAAAACTCCACCGCAATAACTAGTTAAACTGCATTCAACCGACTCTATTACCGGGTAATTCAATAAATCTAAAGAAATTGCGCGGCGGGACGGTAATAAATTGCTCGAATGCATACTGGCTACCTTTTGCTGGCTTTTTAATGCGAACACCGTTTATTTCTGCATTTTATGTTTCTATCAACTGCTATTAACTCGCATCTAATGGAACTGTTAATCAGAGATCACTCTGACGTGTTCGAGTTTTCAATTCACGTGTTTTTCTTTTGCCGTTCGCATTATGCTGTTTATTGAGCGCTGCTTTATGCTAATGTTTGTAAAAGGTTTTATGCGAAATCATCAGACTAAATATTTTCATATTTTAGGGGAATGAGGCGGCTTGTTTGGCTCATTAGTGTAGTGGTAGCGTGGTTATGAATAATGTATGGGGTTCGATAATATCGAGTGATTCTTTTTTATGAATATGAGTAATATATATTGTTAGAAACTAAAAACTTAATTATTAAAATCTTTAAAAAAATGACTGTTATTCGTTCTGATGCCGTAACTATCGTAATCAAATAATAAGACGCGTAAAAACTGTCAGGACGATCGAGAAAAAATAGACGATCTCTGTCGCTTTCCCGCGCTTGCTCTGTAGTCGCCAATGCAGTGTTGCCACCCACACCAACTTATTTCTGACAATATATATATTTTTTAATAATAATAAAGTATTTATTGGGCAAAAAGTTTTACAATTGTTTTTATGAATATATAGGCTAATACAATTTTATTTTTTACAATAAAAATAGAGCATCTGTTTGCCGAACTAGGTAGAACCTGTATTTCAGCACTCAGCGCCTCTCCCCTTATTCTTGGTAGATAGCCGCTTAACTATTAAAGTTTTGTGTAATTCCATGTTCCTCTCTGTGTAATTAATGTATATGTATGTATATGTATATGAGAGGGTGTGTGAATTGAATGAACCTTCGGTGAAAAATCTCTGGTGGGGTTAAATAGTCACAGTTTTTTTATACTGGCACGGCAAAGTGACTCCACTGTACCTGATGGTAAGCACAGTGGAGTCCAAAAAAAATAATAGTTCTAAAAATATTAAATAGTAAATTTCTTTAGTACTAAATTTTTTGTATGTTGACATTTCGAAATTAACATTTAATTACGACATATAATATACTAGCTTTTGCCCGCGACTCCGTCCGCGTAAACTACAGGGTTGGGTTCAGAAAGAAAATAAGTTGTAGTCTATTTTACTCCACAGAGTCCCATTTATGTCTATATCAAAATCGTTTACATCGGTCAAATGACGGCGTGAAAGCATAGCAGACATATAGTTACATATACATAGTTACAGTCGTCTACATGTCGTTTCATCATTCTAGCTTCAAAAATGACGAATTTCCACACAAAATTAACCCTTTTTTTTATTTTACCCCCTTAAAGGTACATTTTCTTACAAACTTTTAATATCATATTTATTTATATCTAATCAACAGCCTAAAAAATAAGTTTCAAGCTTCTAGCTTAAAAAATGACAATACTTCCATACAACCTTTCATCCCCCCTTTCAACCCCTTAAAACCCCTTTTCCGGGATAAAAAGTAGCCTATGTCCTTTATTAGGGTCTAAACTATCTGTATACCAAATTTCATTTTAAAAATATGACTTTGACTTTAAATTTCATAATATAGGGATTTAGTTTAACAAGCCTTTACTTCAATTGGAATATTTCGTTTCAAGAATTGGGGATGTAGGCGTTTGAATCACTTTGCACAATTTCTTCGCATTAGGAGCACCCTTAACAATTGTAAATGCATAAAGGGGTGCATAAAATTGCATGAAAGAAACAAGTATGTCAGGAACATGCAAAATGGAATTTCATAGTTTCTACCCACCCTCATTGGAGAAAGGGGTGAATGAATCTATGAAATTTACAAAACTAGGTCTTCAGACTCTGCGGTCCATTAAAGAATAAGGGGATAGTCCATACATCGTCGTCGTCATCGTCGTCATCGTCATCAGCCCAAATACGTCCCACTGCTGAGCACGGGCCTCCTCTACAACTGAGAGGGTTTAGGCCTTAGTCCACCACGCTGGCCTAGTGCGGGTTGGCGGACTACACACCTAAGAAATTCCTAAGAACTTTTAGGTGTGCAGGTTTTATCGAGATGTTTTCCTTCACCGTTAAAGCAAGTGATAATTCATTGTGAATACACACATAACTTGGAAAAGTCAGAGGTGTGTGCCTGGGGTTTGAACCTGCGACCGCCGAAATTCTCGACCGCGCGCCTAAACCTCGAGGCCATCACTGCTTACATCACTGTCCATACATCACTAGCATTTATTTATCAAGCCCGTGTAAATAGAACATAAGTTCATTTGGCCGGTCCGGTCGGCTCGAATACAGTTTGATTAAAATTTATCGACCTAAATTCTCATTTGTCTCGGCCTTTGTGCCTCCGTCTATGGTAAGTTAGACAAATTATTCCTATCCACTGTTGCTTTGTGCAAAAACTTTGATGTATACCCGCTTGTTTGTTTGCGTTTCCTATCCAAACTCATATTCACATTTAATTATCACGTACTTTAACGACGAAGGAAAACATCGTGATGAAAAAACCCAATAATACCCCAATTGGATAGGCAGTGATGGCCTCGAGGTTAAGGCGCGCGGTCGAGAATTTCAGACTTTTCGAAGTTATGTGTTACAATTAATTATCACTTGCTTTAACGGCGAAGGAAAACATCGTGATGAAGTCCAGGGTTTGATTTCCGGGTTGAGCAAATATTGTGTTAAGTATTATTGGGTTTTTCCATTAGGAAATTCTCAGTAGCAGGACGAAGTCTGGAAATGTGCCCGAGAAACGGCAATAGGCTTGCTCCCTATTACGTGGGACTGATACATATCACGCCGCCAACCCGCACCAGGCCAGCGTGGTGGACTAAAGCTTATTAAACCCTGTCAGTTGTAGAGGAGGTCCGTGCCCAGCAGTGGGACGTATATGGGCTGACGATGATACATACCTGGTGAAATGTGGGTGCAGAAATGCTCGTCTGCCTACCCATTCGGGGTACACAGGCGTGAGGTTATGTATGTATGTTGTATTGTAAGCAAAACTAAACGTACAATAAAACTGCAGCATCGATCTAGTGACGCAACACCTGCTCCTTTTATATTACCAATGATATGAATAATATCTTTCCCGAATGCAATACTTTGGTGTGACAAACAGCACGCTCGACAGTCGCCGTCGCAACCGCGCTGGTGCTCCATTCCTCTTGAATTGCACACTACATTTGGCAAACATTGTATTAGCATAGTGTCTCCCTCTATCGGCGCCCTACATGCACTCTCGTACATCATGCAGGGAGGGATTGTAGGGTTGAGGAAGTTGTGGGGATTGATCTAAGATGTGAAGGTAACTGGAATGTTTCTATACTGGTGGGTATACGCCCAAGGGTTGGTATCTTCTTTTAGATTGATTGGCGTTGGATCTAATTTCGATTATACATACAATTAATAAAAAAAAATTGGCTTACAGGGTTCCTCATGATGGTTTTGAGTACCGCTAAAATGCGTAATCATTTACGAAATACATATATACGAAACAATCAGCCAAAAGTCTGGTTTGCAGAATTAAATGTTATACCTTAAATAGAATTTTCTGAGGGTCTTGAACCTTCTTCATAAACTTTGACAGCCCCGTGGCGCAGTTGGCTAGACACCAGCTTGCGAAACGAGAGGCCGCGGGTTCGATCCCCGTACCGAAACAAATGTTTGTGTGATCCACAAATATTTGTTTAGGGTCTGGGTGTTTGTGAGACTGTCAAGTCTCTCGTAGTTTCTGATACCCACGACACAGGACTTGTATTCTAGTGTGGGGTCAGAACTGTGTATGTGACTGTTGGGTGTATTTATTTATTATTATTTTTACGAAAATTCTGTATGTATTTGGAATATAAATGACGTATTTTGTATTTTTCGGTTGGACTAGTGGGTCAAGGTCCTGCTGCATATATGCCAGTCCAACCCCGGGACATCTGCTCGCGTTTCATTCGATTACATTACCTGCACTCGGATTATAACTCGCTACTGAACGGATTGAATCACCGGCGCTCTGCCCAACAACCTGCTCCCTCGCCACATCATTAGCTGTCATGCTAGTGTTGTTCGTTTATCGATATTAAATGGTATGAAAATAGTAATGTATTTTTGTGATAATCGATAAGTTTAAAAACGATTTTTACTTTTTAATTTCTAATAGCGATCAATCTTATTTGAAGAAATTTAATTTTGTTAACATTTACGAAGAAATGCAAAATCATAAACCCATACACACACACACGCACACACAAACACACTTTTAGATCTTTTCTTACACATGGTTATGTATTTTATAATTACCATGACTTGCAAAGTAATTATTATTAATTCACATAGGAGTCATCATCATCATCATCAGCCCATTTACGTCCCACTGCTGGGCACGGGCCGCCTCTACAACTGAGAGGGTTTAAGGCCTTAGTCCACCACGCTGGCCTAGTGCGGGTTGACGGACTACACACCTAAGAAATTCCTAAGAACTTTTAGGTGTGCAGGTTTCATCACGATGTTTTCCTTCACCGTTAAAGTACGCGATAATTCATTCTGAATACACACATAACTTCGAAAAGTCTGAGATGTGTGCCTGGGGTTTGAACCCGCGACCGAGATTCTTGACCGCGTGGCTAAACCTCGAGGCCATCACGACTCATATAGGAGTGGTTGATGTTAACTTACTGTTACCTGTTGTTTTCATTTTATAATTAACTTCATAGTTATGCGGGGGTTTTTTTTATATCAAACAAACTTGTGAATTTCGCCTAAGATATAAGCTTAGTTAGGGCACCACTGTGATTGTGTGTAAATTAGTACATAGAGTTGTAACTCTATGTTTTTAAGTAAATGAATAAAAAAAATATAAAAGTTGTTATAGTCTTGATGGCCTCAATAATCAGGCGCAGGGTCGAGACGAAATCTCGACGTTCGTGGATTCAAATCTCGAAGGCATCCTCTGACTTTTTGAATTTACGGACTGTCACATAATTTAAAAGTAAAATTTTCGCCAAAAGGAATTTCTTAAGCTCTGAATTTATGTTGAAGGTTGATGTTCACGGACTGTCACGCACTATAACGTTGAAGAAAACAACGTGAAAGGAAAACCTAAAAATTCTCTAGAAGTTATTTCTTAGGTTATACATATGTGTTGCCCCAACCCGCCCTAGATTAGCGTGGTGTATTAGGGTCTAATCCCTCTCATTTTTAGACACACTCTAGATCGCACGGCACATACATCTGCCAGGAGACCACAAGGCCGTCATAAAAAATAAAAAAAACATAAATAAAATAAGTAAAGTATGATAAGCACAGATATTGTGAAGCAAAGTTTACAAATGTAGTGTGCTTAGCGAGGATGTCCTCGGCCCCGACCGGCTCGGTGGAAACAGGATTTTTGGGGATTAAGATAAACACGAGGATCTAGGCTTCATTTCGGTAAATGTGTTTCTTAATTTGCTTTCCTTAATTGAAGCGGAGTAAAGTTTGATCAAAATTGCGAGGTTTTTGGTTATCGTCTTTGTAAAGTGATTATACATACTCGTATAATATTTCAATAATGAAAGTCAGTATGTATAAATTCGTAACTTTTTTATTTTTAAATGTACAGCACAAAATTAACATAGAGCGCTTTTTACAGCACTTTTTATTTTTTTACGAAGTTATATGTGTATTCATAAAGAATAATGCTCAGGAAAGCATCGTGAGGAAACTTGCACACCTAAAACTTCTTAGGAATTTCCCAGGTGTGCATTCCGCTAACCTGCACTAGGCCAGCGTGGTGGACTAAGGCCAAACCCCCTCAGTTGTAGAGGAGGGCCGTGCTGATGATGATACGAGTATATAAAATGTCAAATACATCAATTAGATTCAGTCATTTCAAAATTTTACCACCCTGTTCGGAAGGCAGTCATCACTAGAGAAGAACGGGCGCTTGAATCATAGCATATGGCCAAATCTTATGACTGTTAATTATTCCATTATAATCACCGAATTCCCAATCCTTTAGTGTTTTTATTGTATTATGTGTGGGCGTAGGTGCGTAAAACGTATAGGTACAAATTCCTGCGCAGGCCGGCTCCCTGGTGCGCGGTAATTGCGCGGCCGGCGGGGCTCTTGCACCAAACCTCATTTGCACCACCAACCAGCACCCGTGCCATGGGTTCTCGATTGTCGTGGGTAGGCAGTGATAAAACTACTAGTTTTTCGTGAGATGGATTGTGTTTTATATTTTTATTTTATATTTTTGATTGTGGTTGTTCTGTTTATTTCTAAATAATATTATTTATTATAATAATATTTCTAATAAAATAAAATGTTCAACTAGTGAGTATAGTGAAGTGATGGAAAAGTATGCAATTTGTGATGATGATTTTACGTTATCAATTTAAGCGGTAAAATAGGGAATTTGCAACATCATCATCACCAGCCTCTCTCACGTCTACTGTTGGACATAGGTCTCTCCTATGGCACACCACTGGGCTCGATCTTCGGCCCTCCTCATCCAACTGCTGCCAGCCACCTTGCGAACGGAGTTCTGCATAAGATTTTAGATTTTTAAATGGGTTTAAAAATTATAATGAATTTGATGGAAAGTCATTTAATCCCTGTGATACTGAATAGCAAAGAACACATAAATAGTAAGCCCATCTTAATGTAATGTATGCTTAAAAGTTGTCTTTCAATATAATTAATTAAAATTATTTGATTTATATATTCATATTCCACAGTTTTATAAAAAAATACTATACTTCGTGTTAATATTAGCTACAGCGAAGGATATACCATTATTAGTACCTAGAATTCATCGTAACACTAATATTTTTCTATTTTTATATTTAAATTTTCTTCAGCTTTCAATGACGTCACCGTAGTTACTCTTCATTTCGCACGCAAACGCTCTCAGATTACGCCAGCCTAATTACTATAAAGTCGAGTTCCGTTAGTAAAGTCATCAGCCCTTCCCACTGCCCGCTACACACTCAGCCAATTTATATCGCGAGAGGGCAATTACCGACGTTTTCCGTCGTTTTCGCTGGCTAAACGTCATTTGGGGAAATTATTTCGTCGGCCCCACGGCCCGCGGCCGGCTCTCGCCTCGGGCAGGTGATAAACTATGGAGACAACGTTATCGCGAATTTCGTGCGAGTTAATTTCGTAGGGGACTTTCCGCTTCGTTTTAGTTTGTTTGTTGTTTTATGTCTACATTGATTTGAGAAGGTCTATTTCGTGCTGAATTCATAGTTATTTTTAAGTCGCAATATTTACACAGCCACCCCGCACTAATATACAAGTCATTTGTCATGGGTATTAGGAACTACGGGACACTTTTCGACCTTTCCAACATCCAAATTTGAATAAAATAATTTTGCATCACACAAGTTTTTGTTTTAGATATATTTAACACCATGAATAAATCACAAAATGAAATTTAAAAAATTCTTGCGAATAAACGGTCTTAAATAGGCGGTCTTATCACTTTCTTCAATCTTTTCCAGACAAATATCTAAATTTACGAAAAGGACACGTAAAAATATGATGCCCTGTCATATCGAAAACAGTATAATAATAATAATAAATAAACAAGAACTTCAACTAAAAAAAGAAAGGAAGAAAAGTAAAAATACAAAAAGAAAAAAGTACATAGGTAAAGAAAATTATAAAACAGTTCACATTATAATGTAATAACAATTACAATAATAATTATTGGCTATTCTAAAAAGAACGAAAAAGGACAGCAGTCGTCATTAAGCTATGGCCAGTAATGTCTCATTAATGAAAATAGAAGAATATGATAAGGTTCCGCCAACCCTACCTATAACGCCTAAACCCTCTCAGTTGGAGAGGAGGCCCGTGCCCAGTAGTGGGAGGTAATATGGGCTGGTGATGATGATAAGGTTGAACTACACTTCAGAGCATTCCACAAGATAAACTCGGAAACCTGGGTTTCATAGCCTATTCATCGTCATAGAAAAGGGACCTATAACTAAAAGGTCGTATATCCAGAACGTACACCGCCTTGCATCCATTACAGTTAGTATATATTGAATTAATTTAAGCGAGGCGTAATTTGGCATTCATAAAGGTGTTCCGAGCTCGGTTCGGTAAATTGGCTGATCAATTAGTCCCGTCGCGTTGTGAACCGCTCCAACCATTGTGTAGACACATAGTGACTGTACCATGTTTGCATCTGTAATAGATGGGGCTTGTAAGTATGTCATATTTACCCTATATAACTTTTTTTTACTGAGAGCATTGTTCCCTGTCGCCCAAAGCTGGGGGATCCTGGATCTCATCCACAGGTCAACAATTATATCAATACATACATAATCTCACGCCTGTATTCCCCGAAGGGGTAGGAAGAGGTGCATTTGTGCACCCGCATTTCGCCACGTGCATTTGTATGAGTCCCATGTAATAGGGGGCGAGCTTATTGCCGATTTTCGAGAACATTTCCAGACTCCGTGCTGCGACTGAGAATTTCGTAATGGAAAAACCCAATAACACTTTGCCCGACCTGGGAATCGAACCCAGGACCTTTAGATCGCACGCACATACTTATGCACATAAAATTATAAATATACCCAGGAAAATATCTATACAGCACCATTGATATATCGCACGTTCAAAACTCAAGCACAAAATATGACTTTTCAACATTATGTGTGTTCCTATTCAAAATAAATTATCACGTACTTTAAAGGCTGATAAATATTTTAAAAGAGTCATGAAAAATCGACTGCCTCGTGGTCTCGCTGTACAAGTATGTGCCGTGCGATCTAGAGGTCCTGGGTTCGATTCCCGGGTCGGGCAAAGTGTTATTGGGTTTTTCTATTAGGAAATTCTCGGTAACAGCACGGAGTCTGGAAATGTGCCCGAAAAACGGCAATAGGCTCGCCACCTACTTGGCGAAATGTGGATGCAGAAATGCACCTCTGCCTACCCCTTCGGGGAATACAGGCGTGAGTTTATGTATGTATGTCAGGAAAAATACCTTTGCCGTTAAACATTCGACTATTTACGAACTACAAACCTCCAGTTACGAAACACGTGTTAAACAAAGAACGGTTTTAAACTTTTAACATCTGGTAATTAGTTTAAAAGCGTTCTTCATTGGCGGTAGTTATTTAATTTTAACACTTTCGTTGCTGCGTGTAATGGAACGGCATGCAGTGTTCCTCTCATGTCTTATTAATGGTTGTACACGGGCGGGCACTTAAAACTTTTATTTTTTTACAATTATTTTTAAATTCCTCGTGCTTTATGTAATTGGAACCTGTGTAGGAATGAAACATATTACTGTTTCTTCATTGCTGGTACGTAGGAGGGGGGGTGGAAAATATAGCGATGCCTCCGACGTTCTAGTCTTACACACTGTACGTAGAGGTAATATTAATTATAAATTGTAAGGTAGTGTTATGTACGCAAGGACAAGTGACACAGCTCGCAGATGATTAGGTACGCACTGACGTATAATACGTGCCTATATACGTGACTGCCTCGTGGTCTCGCGGCACAAGTATGTGCCGTGCGATTTAGAGGTCCTGGGTTCGAGTTCCGGGTCGGGCACGGTGTTATTGGGTTTTTCCATTAGGAAATTTTTAGTAACAGCACGGAGTCTGGAATTGTGCCCGAAAAACGGCAATAGGCTCGCTCCCTATTACGTGGGACTGATACATACCCGGCGAAATTTGGGTGCAGAAATGCACCTCTGCCTACCCCTTACGGGAATACAGGCGTGAGGTTATGTATGTATAATACGTGAAAGCACAGTGGGCGCAGCCACTAGCTATTGTCTATGCCTACCTATAGTTACACATAACAATCGGCCCTCTTAAGCTAATACTCAGTTACTTAATACTTAACTTAATAAGTTAAAATAAATTGTTATATGTAAACAGACCGTGACCGAACGCTGATACTAGTAATAGTTATGGTGGCTACAAACACATTGACGTTAAAAAAAATCGCGACAAAAATAAAAATAAAATTGACGTTTTCCTTATCCCTACATACATTTAATACTTGTGGCTTTGCCGTAGTTGGGTAAAGAAGATACAATTACACGAACGAGGGTTGACGACTGTTTCGATTCTATTTAGTAAATTTAGTGACGGCGAATTTAGTCGAGAGAAATTGTGTGACGTCTGTCTCACTACCTTGCCTGATGAAGCGCGCCGGAGCTCGCAAAAAGTTAGGAGTACATATCACTTAGTCTACGCTGTTTCGGAATTTCAAAGTTGTGACTACGGGAACGAAACAAGGCGCAAATTTCGGGGGTAAATATTTGACAGATAAGTAATCTGATATTACTGTATAGAAAAATTGTTATTTTTTTAAAATAAAAAGCTGTTTTTGAACAGATATAACCGGATTGGATAGTTAACGGAATGTTATGAAAGCGGTCGCTTGTACGAAGCTTACTTCTGTTTTGCAAGATATACTCATGTGTTCTTAAAATTCTACCAAAGTTAACCAAATTGAGTTCATCAAATATCATATATCTTAGAATCTCGGGTACCTTATTCGGAACCGGCGAAGATATATGTTTTTTATTTATTTAATATGCTTTATTGTACACCACATATAGAGAAATTAAATATAAAATAATGCTAACTTTTGTGCCACAAAGGGCGGTCTTATCGCTATTAGCGACCTCTTCCAGACAACCCAAAAAATAAAAGTTAATATAAAAGGGGTGGTCATGGTGGTTATATAAAAAATGGAATACAAAAAATGCCATGAGAAAAAATATTAATGAATAGGTGCATAAAATATAAATTGTCATGATTAAAAATATATATGTATCATCATCATCATCATCAGCCCAAATACTTCCCACTGCTGAGCACGGGCCTCCTCTACAACTGAGAGGGTTTAGGCCTTAGTCCACCACGCTGGCCTAGTGCGGGTTGGCGGACTACACACCTAAGAAATTTCTAAGAAATTTTTAGGTGTGCAGGTTTTATCACGATGTTTTCCTTCACCGTTAAAGCAAGTGATAATTCATTTTGAATACAAACATAACTTCGAAAAGTCAAGAGGTGTGTGCCTGGGGTTTGAACCTGCGACCGCCGAAATTCTCGACCGCGCGCCTAAACCTCGAGGCCATCACTGCTTTTTTCATTACTAATTATATATACTATTGTAATTAATTATCTCACTTTTGCCTCTAAATGATTTTCAACAACCCTTGAATTGTGAATATAGTCTGTTGTGACTGTCCCTTTAAGTTATAGACAAGGCACATGATCAGATGTGACATATATTGGTATATAGCCTATAGGTAGTATAATATTAAAATTTCAATAGCATCCCATTTGAACGCTTCTACTCCCGACTCCAGCCCTGCACACTCGAGGCTGGCACTTGGTAACGAGTTGGCAGACACGCTGCGAGATACTCGGCTTATTTTTATAACACTTGCGCACAAACTGTTTGCATTCGTATTTACGACTCGCCAGTTGTTAATTGTGTTAAGTTTGTCGGCGGGAAGGCGCTGCCGTTTCGGATAACGCTCTTAATCCGCTCCATTTGCTTTTTTGTGTTCACGCTGGCTTTGAGAGTTTCACGAATGTCTTTTGTTTTGGTTTAGCACTAAATTGTAATGTTCTATTTAATTTTTTCGTAAAATGTACGGTTTTCTTTTTACACCATTAACCAGGCTAACCTATTGGTTTTGCTGCGGAAAAAATATTATTAAGAACTTTTAAACATCTAGATTTCTTTGTGACTTTTTTCATGGTAATTATTTATTTGACAACCCCGTGCCGCAGGTGGTTAGCCATCAGCTTGCGAAACGAGAGGCCGCGAGTTCTATCCCCGCACCGAAACAAATGTTTTTGTGATCCGCTAATATTTGTTTCGAATCAGGGTGTTATTGAGACCGAAAAGTCTCTCATAGTTTCCGACACGACGACACAAGACTTATATCTTAGTGTGGGGTCAGAACTGTGTATGTGACTGTTAGGTGTATTTATTTATTAATATTACGAGTAGTCTTATGAGAAATAGAAAGTACTCAGCCGACGAGCATGTATAAAGGTTAATGCCATTTTGGGACGAGAAAGAGGTGTGTTAGGACCGCAGTGTTTGGTGCTCTCTGCTCTTTGCCTTGAAGTGACCTATGTACTTGTACGTGATATTCGATGTATTTAGTAAGTAAGGCAGTATTAATTTAACACTCGAGTTGAACAAACGTCGGTCTTTCATTTAATTTTAAATATAATAATTCAGCCTACTCCAATAGGGATAGGCGTAGGGTTGTTTGTGTATGTTAATTATGAAAGTGCGGCCTTTTTTGATGGCACCCACACTCAGCAATCTTTTAATTTATGTAACGCATCATCATCATCAGCCCATAACGTCCCACTGTAGGGCACGGGCCTCCTCTGAGAGGGTTTTATGCCTTAGTATACCACCCCGTCCTAGTGCGGGTTGGCGGACTACACACCTAAGAAATTCCTAAGAACTTTTAGGTGTGCAGGTTCATACCGGTAAAGTACGTGATAATTCTTTGTGAATACACACATAACTTTGAAAAGTCAGAGGTGTGTCAGTTTGTACCCGTGACCGTCGAGATTCTCGACCGCGTGCCTAAGCCTCGAGGCCATCACGACGTCACCACTAACACACCACTTTTAAAATCCATGAAAGTAGCCTCATTAAATACATAACTAAATGCCAAATTAAATATATATAAAGTGTCGGCACGGCCGTGCGTATAGCACTCGATGTTTTATTACAAGCCATTTGTCATACTCGGTGCCATTCGTTCGCCGAGGGCTGAGGCCGGAGGGCCAATAACAGTATATTACAGTCCTCCTGCGGTCAGTGCCGTAGTTATATCTCCGAGAGATACCGTACATCAGTCCCTATACCTCGTCGGTACTGAATCATTGTTGTACTCGGGATACACGGTCAGGAAAAACTGACAGCGCAACAAATGTATCAATGATTGTTGATTTTGTTGTACTTTAAAAGGAATACAATACAATAGAAAAGGACATTCATAAGTAAGGGGCTCGGGAACGCCCAGCGTCTTTTGTCAACTTGTAGCAATCGGACCGGAGCCGATGTCACGTCACTAAAACGGCTATAACTTGTGAAATAATAGGAATGCTTTTAAACGCATATTATTGAATGTCTAAACTTTGGAAATATGAAAAAAAAAAAATTTTTTCATAATTCTACACTAGAATACCCCCTTAATGTATCTATAGAAGACTGCCTCTTGGTCTCGTGGTACAAGCATGTGCCGTGCGATCTAGAGGTCCCGGGTTCGATTCCCGAGACAGGCAAAGTGTTATTGGGTTTTTCCATTAGGAAACTCTCAATAGCAGCACGGAGTCTGGAAATGTGCCCGAAAATAGGCAATAGGCTTTCCCCTTATTACGTGGGACTGAACCTGGCGAAATGTGGGTGCAGAAATGCACCTCTCTCTACCTTTTCGGGGAATACAGGCTTGAGGTTTTTTTTTATTTTTTTTTTATTCTGGCACGGCAAAGTGACTCCACTGTACCTGATGGTAAGCACAGTGGAGTCCAAGAAAATAATATCGACCAGCGAGAAACGATATGGTCACCCGCTGGTCGACACAATCATGCCGGCCCGCACAAATGCCTCTTCACGCTTCGCTTATGTATGTATGTATGTTTAATGTAAATAATTCAAGGATAATGCAAACATTTTGGTCTAAACTGTAAGTTTGCATTAGGTGCTAAATAAATAAATAAATGTTAAGCACTGATTACTTTTATGTATTAACCAACATTCACTTTGAAATTTTATTACAAAATTTAAACAACTACAATATAATTTTCAATCTTGCATTAAGCATAATTTCCAGCTAAAGCTCAACGGTTAAATAAGGCTTGTTAATTTTACTGTAAAAATATAGAAAAAAACATATATAAATTCGAGAAATATCACTAAAACTCATAGCACTGCTCCACGAATAGCAAATAGACGTAGAAAAATCTCTTTGTTGTTTTGTGGAAAAAGTGTATGTATGTATGTATGTACTCGTATTCCCCCAAGGGGTAGGGTCATCGGTGTATTTCTGCGCCCACATTTCACCAATTGTGTTTTGGTACTACTAGTCACTACGTGCTACTAGTGAGAATTACCTTATTGAAAACACCAATAACACTTTGCCCGACCCGGGAATCGAACCGGGGTCCTCTAGATCGCACAGCAATTATTTGTACCGTTAGACCACGAGGCAATGTGTAATGCGGTCAAAATAGAGAACTAAACTCTTACAAGCATTATTACTTACGATTATCTTGGACTAATTCACAAGTCGATACATTATTTCCATACATACATACCCTCACGCCTGTATTCCCCGAAGGGGTAGGCAGAGGTTCATTTCTGCACCCACATTTCGCCAGGTATGTATCAGTCCCACGTAATAGGGGGCGAGCCTATTGCCGTTTTTCGGGCACATTTCCCGACTTCGTGCTGTTACTGAGAATTGTGTTATGGAAAAACCCAATCACACTTTGTTCGACCCGGGAATCAAACCCAGGACTTCACACTATGTGAATCAACTTACATTATTTACATAAGTACATATATTATACATATTCCTGGGGTACTAGGAAGGTTTCAAACCTTATGTAAATTTTCTGCTATCCTGGCGGATACTAACCTCCTACCCTCCTACCTATTCTCGGCTTTATTACCAGGAATCATGCGAAGTCATTAAACATGAGCCCGTTTTTGGCCAACTATTTTTAATTTCCATTTACAGTCCGGAATTTTAATTGAAGCTCCCAGGAGGATTCATTGTCGAATGCTTTCCATTTTTTTCTCCTTCCAAATTAAAAGCGGCCGGATTATTTTCCGGATAATGAAAAATATCTCGAGTTTTTTGAGTTAGACTTTATTATTAAAGTAGTTTTGATACGGCGCGTTGTCTGTCATGATATAGGTAGGTATATACATACATACGTTTGATTATTTGTCTATGTTAATAATGAATTATCACGTATTATGATAGTGAAATAGTAGTGTGTATTCACAATGAATCATTACTTACTTTAACAGTGATGGAAAATATCGTGAGGAAACCTAAAAGTTCTTGTGTGTTGTCCGCCAACCCGCACTAGGCCAGCGTTGTGCACTAAGGCCTAACCCTCTCAGTTGAAGAGGAGGCCTATGCCCAGCAGTGGGACGTATGTTATATGGGCTGATGATGATGATAGTGGAAGACAAAATCGTGAGTTTAGTAGAAATAAATTCTTATTTATTTGGAATCCAAAATAAGGTGACGTAATCCGTGTCAATAGCACAGAAGCTCCTTGTCCAGCTGATGGACTTTTAGGGGTATAATCATCTTCTTAACTTTTTTATATTGCCGCGGCAAAGTACACCTAATAGTAAGAACGGTGCTTTTCAAAAATAACGTCAAGTTGCTAAAGACGTTCATATCTCATTTGGTGAACTCATGCTGACAGGGTGATATGCTTCTCCATGCTTGGTTTAAAAATAATAATAAAAATATGGTTTGCTTGATTATCGTGCACAAGGTCATAAACAAAAATCTTCTAAATCTTTTTTTCCTCGATGTTAAAAAAGAGGTTGCAATATTTTTATGCTCGTTTCCGATTTTTTATCGATTTTAGGAAAGAGGTTGCAATATTTAAATGCTTGTTTCCGATTTTTTATATGCATGCACTATACAAATACGTTAATTACGAATTATTTGAACGTTTCACAACAAAATCCGGAGTGCGCGCCGCGTTTTCATCCATAAATCATGTTAAATTAGTGTCTGCGGCGTGTGCGAGGCGTTAGTGGTAATCTTTATTAGCGAAAACTTTTCACTCCACATTAGTCCCCGGGCCGTCGTTTGTTCCCGGAATTGTTTGGCAACATCCGAATATATACACGATAGAAAGTTTTTGCATCCGCGTTGTTGTTATAAATAAAATTTAATAAGGTTACGCGGAAATTCCTTAGCTTCAACATAAGTTTTTTTTTCATTCAGCCACGGAATTATCCAACTTCCAATTTTCGTCATTTTACATTCTTTTACTTCCATGTCGTGATGCCTGGACATTCTCATACTACCTTGTCATGATGCTTTTTCACGAGTTTTGTTGCCGTAGAAGGCAGAATAGTTGTCGGCTTCACTGTCAGCACGAATTGATAACAGAATTTAAGTCATCCCAAATGAAAAGATAGAAAGCATCCATTGAGTTTACTTTGTATATAATCTTCGGAGAGCATGGCTATTGAATTGTTACCGTTGTTAGATTGTAAATAATTAACCGCAAATGACTTATTTTGATAATTAAGTTGGTTGTCTGTAAGAAATCGCGCGTAAAGATGGCCGATGGGGCCAAAAAGTTCTCGAGTGGAGGCCACGTACCGGAAAGCGCAGCGTGGGACGTCCTCCGACAAGATGGTCGGACGACCTGGTGAAGGTCGCGGGACGTCGCTGGATGCAGGCTGCTTCCAACAGGTCCCTGTGGAAGTCATTGGGAGAGGCCTATGTCCAGCAGTGGACTTCGATTGGCTGATGGATTGGAAGAAATCGCCTTGTGCGATAAGGCCGCCTTTTGTACTTATTTAGTTAACTGTAATCCTAAGTTTTTATCTTATGTGTACAATAAAGTTTTTAATAAATAAATAAAAATACAAAATAAGTTTTACGCGACTTATTTATTATTCGATAAACTTTAAATATTGTTTTTCAATGAATTACAACACTATTGACTACAAAAAGCGGCATATACCTTGGGTATTCCTAGGCTGTATATACACCGTCACACAGACAAAAGCGTCACAAAAATAATTTCATATACATATACAAGAAACATAGTTTCACGTCCGAAATGCATATTTCATGGCTGTGTGTACTTCGGACACCTCCCGTCACCATTTATTTGCGCTGACCACTCCAATATGGACATGCATATATAATTTCGCCTGATTAACAATTCATGTTCATCTGTTTTGAAAGCTTTGCAAGTGTAGTGTGACTTAGTTGACAGCGACACTGAGGTCGTGGGATCGATCCCCACAACGAGAGGAATGTTTAGGTGATCCACTAATATTTGTTACGGGCCTGGGTGTTTGTGAGACCGAAAAGTCTCCTGTAGTTTCTGATACCCATGACACAAGACTCGTATCTTAGCGTGGGGTCGGAACTATGTATGCGACTGTTGGGTGTATTAAAAACTGAAAAATATGGGACGAGAGGCAGTAAACGTATGACGTTCATTTAGACTTGCACTTTCGAAATGAAAAATGCAAAGCAAACTGTGGAAAAACAGGTCGCAGTAACAGTTTAAAACTGCACCGCCGTGGGTCCCGCGGGAACGGGTTATTTGCTAACACGAGTTCGGTTACCTTGTTTATTTGCTCTTTACTAACTTCTGTGCCGTCTGTATCGTGTTGTACTATCAGTTCCGTATATTCCGGTTGGCTTGCCGTGTCGTGTTCTATAATATCGCGATGGTCTCTCAGATTTCATAACGTAAACGAGAAAGTTTGTCGAATACATATGTATGTATCAGATAAACATGTGCCTGTATCCATGACGGACTACGAACCTCTGCACCTTGGAACATCATTATCATCATTAGCCCATATACTTCCCACTGCTGGGCACAGGCCTCCTCTACCATTGAGAGGGATTAGGCCTTAATCCACCACGCTGACCTAGTGCGGGTTGGCGGAATACCCATCTATGAAATTCCTAAGAACTTTTAGGTGTGCAGGTTTCATCACGTTTTCCTTCACCGTTAAATTAAGTGATAATTTATTGTGAATACACAAATACATAACTTTCAAAAGTCAGAGGTCTGTGCCTGGGGTTTGAACCCGCCACCGCCGAGATTCTCAAACGCGCCCCTAAACCTCGAGTTCATCACTACCTTGGAACTCTAGATCGCACGGCACATACTTGTACCGCGAGACCACGAGGCAGTCTGGTAGCAAATTTATTTATTTAGCACTTATTGCAAACTTACAGTTTAGACCAAAATGTTTACATTATAAATAAATAATTATTTTTTATTTATAAACACTTTATTGTACACCATGGACATATTACACAAAACAAAATTAAAAAAGGAATACTTAGGACTAAGTGACAATAGGCGGCCTTATCACTGACTGTGATTTCTTCCAGACAACCTAATTTGCAAAAAGGACATGTAAAAAGATGACTGGGTAATCCAAAAACACTTATAACGAAAAAAAACAACTACAATGATGTACATTAACTACAAAAAAAGAAATAAAAAAAAGGAAAATTCATCAATGGAGAAAAACAGATAAAAAAAACAAAGTAAATAAAATCATAACACAGTTTACATTATAATATATAAACAAAAAATAAAGCTACGATTGTTTTTGTGAATAAAATACTCTGATGAGTCTTTTAAAAGTAGGTAGTGACTTAGCTTGTCTTATTGATAACGGCAGTTCATTCCACAACAATAACTTACATCAAACTATAACAATATTTATGTAAAAAATCGCACAAATAATACTATGCATAACACAATACAACAATCAGCTATTGTAAAATTCTGATGCCAAGTTAATTTAGTTGATTGCTGACGCAAGCAGTGCGTTGAGGCTGTCACGGAATATGTCGATATCCTAGACCTGTACCTGACCGTTCAACTGTGAGACTGCTCGGGCGGTTGGAGTGTTGCCCACGTAATGTGCGTGAAACACATGATATTACCTTCGCTCGCTGGCCACATCGCTGTAGTTTAATAGTCTTGAAAATTCAATCTTTTCTCATTTTATCGTTGTTGGTAAGAGACTGTTCAGAGGTGCATAAAAACACATTTTATTTTTATATAGCTACTACATAAAACTGAATAAACTTTAAATAATCTGTGAGCGGTGTGTAAATTTTGAATAATCTACAGAAGTCAAACATCGTATGTGTTATTATTTAATTATGTGTAATTATTTGACAGACCCGTGGCGCAGTTGGTTAGACACCAGCTTGCAAAACCGAGAGGCCGCGGGTTTGATCCCCGCACCTACACAAATATTTGTGTGATCCACAAATATTTGTTTCGGGTCTGGGTGTTCGTAAGACCGAAAAGTCTCTCGTAGTTTCTAATACCCACGACACAGGACTTGTATCCTAATGTGGGGTCAGAAGTATGTATGTGACCGTTGGAAGTATTTATTTATTATTATTATTTAGTAACTTTTGCATTTTATATTGCAATCTTTAAAGAGTATGAAATAGTACAATTGCCTTAATGGTTCCGCGGTATAAGTGGGCGTTTTGCAATCGTGAATGAGTAGCAGCACATAGTCTGAAACTGCGTCAGTAAAACAGCAATTAGCCTCTCCCGACATGTGATTTAAAAGACAGCTGACGATCATAGAAGTTTAAATATACGCTTTGTAAAAGCGTAGGTAATAATAATAATAATTAACTCCTTATTTATTAAGCACCTCAATAAAAACATGGACAAAAGAAAATAATTTACAAAATTAGGTACAATAAATTGGCGGTCTTATCGCTAAAAGCGATCTCTACCAGACAACCAGGCAAGGATAGCAGTATAACTTATAGACAGGACGGTGCTTACGATAATTATATAAATTAAAAATAAAAGTACCTTCTCAAGAATGTATGTATGTATGTATAAGAGACAAAAAATCCTACTCTGAAAAACTAACTCCGACCCCAGCCCCCTAATCCACGCGATTAGTGTAATCTACCCGATCTGATGCAATCCGCAGTTATTGAGTTATCTCTTATCTGTTCCCCTTAATCACGGGCTTGCGGCTAATACCCCACACTAAACGGGGTAGTTCCTTAAGTAGTGTTTTTTCGGAAGTCTTTTTTGACATTATGTAATTGCAGATGTACTGGATTAACGTATAATAAAGTTACGTTTTTTTTAATCACTAAAATACATACCTCTAGCCATAGTGAGTCTTAAAAGTCTTTAGTCTTTAAACGTATTATATGACTAATTTGTCTTACACATTATTTGACAATGGAAATTCAATCCACAAGCGAGCTGCACGGACAGTGAAGGAATTATTTAGGAATATCTAGGAAAAGAAAAGAAAATATTACAAAAAGACGTCCAAAATGTCATATGGAAATGTCTACACGGCATTTTAATCTTTTCAAAGTGAAATCGCTGGAGTGGCCAGAAATACGGCGAGGCGACGCAATAAATGTAAATATGCCGGCATCGAGATACGTGCTCGTAAAACGCTGTAGTGGCGCCTGTTGCGAGCCACTCGTTTTATTGACCTCGTGTCTTGGCTTACAAAGATTATGGCAATGTGGATTTGATTTTTGGAAGTGCTAGACGCGTGGAATTGCTCGGTTAGTACTACTGTCTCAGTCGTCAGGAAATACGGTTGCGTGACGTTCAGTAATATCCAAAAATTTAAATATCCAGTAATATAAAAAGTCACTTATAGCTCGTAGAACTGACGGCCGCTGGGGCAGAAAGCTTCTCAAGTGGAGACTGCGTACCGGCAAGCGCAGTATTGGACGTCCAACCATAAGGTGAACTGACGATGCCACGAAAATCGCGGGAAGTCGCTGGATGCAGGCCGCTTCTAACAGAGCGCTTTGGAAGTCTTTGGGGGAGGCCTATGACCAACTGATGACGTCTTTCAGCTGATGATGATACGTCCAGTAAGTGACATTGTCGGAGGGCTATTGTGCTGGTAGTATCATATTTAAGTGTGCCTAGGTAGGAATCGCCGTTAATATTAAGAACCTGGGTAATGACACATTCTAAATTTTTAAAATCTAAATATATATACTTTTTTTGAAAAATATTCGATCCGAAACATATTAAAACCTTTCCGATCCATTTGACACAGGCAGCTTCAATCTGTGAATTATATTGGAGCACATAGGCAGCTTTAATGTCTTACTTTTTGTGTTAAATATGTATGTATGCGCGCACATCTTAAAATTTCACTCTCATTATTTTTTCATAACGCGGCCAAAGAAGTATAACTTCAAAAAGAAACATAACTGTTTCTTCGAAACGTTGTGTATTAGCTGTACCTAGTTTTATTTATTTTTTCTTTCCTTATTTATGCTTTATATACAGTGAGTATAAAGGCGGACTTAATGCCTTAGGTATTCTCTTACAGTCGACCTTGGGGTGATGCAGAGATAAAAAATTAGGCGCATAAATAACGTTATTACGTTACGTTTTACCCGTATCAAATTTGATTATTCGTATATTTTCCGGGATTAAATTATTCTATAATTTATCTTTGTACCAAATTTTATCCAGATCCGTTCAGACGTTCTACCGCGTACCAAACTACCGCTTTCATAAAATAAGCTGGATGAATATAAGCTATCGGTGCACAGAGGATCATTAAGTAGATTGTATTTAAGCATATAATTTACGAGTACAAGCGGAGTGGAGTGGTACCACGTCGCGACTCGCTCCAACTACTGAGGCGTTAACATTTTACTGCTTCCAGTAATGCTAACTATTCATATCCCATTTAGCTGGGTGCGGGTATATCGTATTCGGTTGTAGAGAACATTCGCTTATTACGAAATAACTTTAGTGCTTCGATACATAGATGCACTCACGCTTGTATTCAACGAAGGGATAGCTAGAGGTGCATTTTTGCACCCACATTTCGAAAATAGTATTTTTATCTCACGTAATAGGGGCAAGCGTAATGTCGTATTTGACATGATTCAAAAACTTCGTGCTGTTACTGAGTATTCCCTAATAGAAGAACCCAATAACTCTTTGCCCGACTACGGAATCGAAACGGGACCTCTAGATCGCACGACGCATAATCGCGCCACGAAACCACAAGGCAGTCGTTTAATTAATATACGTATTGATTTAAGCATAGCCTCGTTGGCCCGGCGTGCGATGGAGTAAATTTAGAAAAGTTACTTGGTTAACTGTTATCAGTATTAAAATTTTATTCTGTACACTTTATAGGATTTTCTCAATTTAATCTATTTTGTACTGTGTATCTCGTAATACCTTAATAAAGGAATAAACTATCATCACAGAAAACCGAAATTATAAGCTCTATGACCACTTTAAAATGTCTTTATATTTTCAGTTTTTTCTTATTTTCTTTTCTAAAATTCAACGTCACTACTCAATTCCTGCAACAGCTTACATTATATTCTGTGTACGAAATTCGTTATAAGCGGGCTACCTTACAACATAAGAGTCGAAGAGTAGTGGGTAGGTAAATAATAGTCGCGTGCGATTTTATGTGGTTTGTACCTTATTTACATAAACAAGTTTTTTGTTTCATTGAAATACTAACTTTTGAACGTGGATTTACTTTATTCAATAGCTAATTAATTTTACGTAATGAAGATTTTTTTATTTGAATTAATTTATTTGAAGAAAGGCGAGGATTAAGCGTGGTACTTAGACATATTTTTAACAGTCCTGGGTCAAATAATAAGTACACCCAACAGTCACATACATAGTTCTGATCCCACTAAGATAAAAGTCTTGTGTCGTGGGTATTAGAAACTACGAGAGACTTTTTGGTTTCACATACACCCAGACCCGAAACAAATATTTGTGGATCACACAAACATTTGTCTTGGTGCGGGGATCGAACCCGCGCCCTCTCGTTTCGCAAGCTGGTATCTAGCCAACTGCGCCACGGGGCTGTCAATCAATTAACTTTTAGCTATAACCATGGACACCTAAGAGTTACAAATTTTTGATCACCAACCGTCTTTAGACCAGCAGGGTTGACAAAAGCCTGACCCCTCTGAACCTCGGAAGGGCCGAGACCAGCTGCGGGCTATTTCTGTTGGGTTCCAACTCAGTGGTATACCTAATTGTATCGATTGCTGAAAAAAACAAAAACCAAATTATATAGTGAACCCACTTAGTACTTATTTTGTTCTTCATAAATTCTATACAGAATGAAACAAACGAACAAAAGATGTATTTAGAAATTATTTGAGAAATTGTTTTTAAAATTGTTTCCGTGATTATTTTTATTTGCTCTAAGTTGACGTTCATTGGTTGTAAAAGTTATGACGGAACACAAGTGTATTAATTTTATTAATGTTTTTGCGACTGCCTTGTGATCTCGCGGTAAAAGTATATGCTATTACGTGGAACTGATAGATACCTGGCGAAATGTGGGTGTAGAAATGCACCTCTGCCTACCCCATCAGGGAATACAGGCGTGAGGCTATGTATGTATGTGTATGTCGAAGCGTCGACGCCTCCTCACTGTGCGCCCAACGTAGGGTACATAAATAACCGCCCGATCGGGGATGATTCATTCTCGCTCGGAACGCCGGACCGGACGGAGCTCTGTACTAAGTTTTTGAAATTACCTCCAGAAGTTTTACTGTCACTATTTAAAAAAAAAACAATAACGCACATGTCTCCGACATGTATATTAGTGTAAGTAGGTATATAAACTCATGATAGCCTGGAATACCACATAAGATATTTTTCCGTGTGAAACCATGAGTTAAATCTGCTATTAATTCGTCATCAGCCCAAATACGTCCTACTACTGGACACGGGCCTCCTCTACAACTGAGAGGGTTTAGGGCTTAGTCCACCACGCTGGCCTAGTGCGGGTTGGCGGACTACACACCTAAGAAATTCCTAACAACTTTAAGGTGTGCAGGTTTTATCACGCTGTTTTCCTTCACCGTTAATGCAAGTGATAATTCATTGTGAATACACACATAACTTCGAAACGACAGAGGTGTGTGCCTGGGGTTTGAACCTGCGACCGCCTAAACCTCGAGGCCATCACTGCTATTAATTAATCTGGTGTAAAAAAAAGTATTTTTTATTACTCATGCGTGGAAAGTAGACAAGTAAACTTCTCGCACCCAAATTTTCATTGGCGCACGCAAATTCAGTGACAGTGACAGTCGAAGTGTCAATATCAAAGAAGTGAGGTTGGTATTTAAATAAAAATAATTTATACTCGAAAGATACTACTTTCCCCGCATATATACGTAATAAAAAAATAGTATGTGCAACTCGTGCGAAGTTATCGATTGGCCACTCGAACAAAACTCGAACTCGAAACTTCGCACTCGTGGGCAATCGACAATTATTCGCACTACATACATAAACTCACGCCTGTGTTCCCCGAAGGGGTAGGCAGAGGTGCATTTCTGCACCCACATTTCGCCAAGTATGTATCATTCCCACGTAACAGGGGGCGAGCCTATTGCCGTTTTCCGGGCACATTTCCAGACTCCGTGCTGTTACCGCGAATTTCCTAATGGAAAAACCCAATAACACTTTGCCCGACCCGGGAATCGAACCCAGGACCTCTAGATCGCACGGCACATACTTGTACCGCGAGACCACGAGGTAGTCTATTATTCGCACTAGTTGCACAATATACTATTATAGAATGAGTTTTTTTCACTAGTCCGGCAAAGTGACTATTTTGCACAATAGAATAACAGAACTGAACAGAAATCTTATCAAAGTCAAAGTCAAAGTCAAATTATCTTTATTCAAATAGACTTTTACACTTTTTAATATTTTTTTAAACTATTAAACTATCGAAACTAAAGAGCACATAAGCATTATACACATAACAAAAACAGCAAAAAGTGCTAATCGAACCATGAAATACAGCCATTTAATTATTTAACAGCCTCAGCCTCCAAACATTATTCATAGTACATGTTACGTCACAGGATTCGAGGACAAATGAGATGTAATTAAG
This sequence comes from Hemaris fuciformis, assembly GCA_907164795.1. NCBI lineage: Eukaryota > Metazoa > Arthropoda > Insecta > Lepidoptera > Sphingidae > Hemaris > Hemaris fuciformis. The sequence goes on along the minus strand of OU015438.1, from coordinate 15,036,822 downwards.
CGAAGTCAGGTATGTTTGTCGGCGGAACGTGCCGCTCTGACACTATCGGCGGGAGGGAAACTATTGCTAGAATTTTAATTAACATATAACAACAGTAGTGATGTGGTCGGAACCGATTTCCGGCTATAACCGGTTAATTTAGCGGTATAACTTGTGTTGTTGCGGATGTGGTTTGATGGATAATGGTAATCCTAGATAAAACATTATTGACTTTGCTATAAGGGTAGGCAGAGCCAATCGAGTGCCACAAAGTGGGATTCTAAAATTTAACTTTTGCCTTTACGAATTCATTAATCAAGGAAGCTAAAATATGTTAAATTATTTGATATTATCGTAGCCTCATAACGTTTCAAGTATTTCTGTCTACCTTTATTGTTTTACAAAGTACATACATACATATTTCGATGTAATATATGTACCTAATTTTATGCCTAATTTGTATTATTTTTAAAATTGATGAAATAACCTTTGTTAATAGAAAAAAAAACTGAAGTCTTAAAATAGAATGTTCATATACGTGCATAATGTCACGCGTGTCTCCCATTGGTGTAGGCAGCGACTACAGAGCGCCAAATTCTACGCTTCAAAGAAACTTCTTTCGTTTCCTCAACTGACATGATTTATTATCATGCATGTACGTAGAATGCTTATAATTAGCTTAAAATCTTAAGACCCAATACTTTCTCCCGTTTAATAGGCATTAAGAATCACATCAAGGCGTATGTGGTTATGGGCTTTGATTAAAATCAATTGATACAATTATATTAATTATCATGCCGGCTTTCTATTATAAGTAGTAAAAGGCAAGGGTTTTAATAAAAATACAACCGTTTGTAACCATTTTCGAAGCATCTTTAATCCCAAATATTCTTATTACCACAAACGAAAACATCTGTATTACAGATATTTTTAATTATAATACTATCAATATTGTATTATTTATTGCTTTGCGTTGTTGAAAATTGTAATTGGCGTTATACATTAATAAAAGTAAATAAATAAATGAAAATATTTCAATTCCAGAACAATTCATAACCGTTATAAATAACGAACAACCGTTGTCAATAACAGTTATTTCCCGGGAAAATAACTGTTACCGGGAAATTTTCCCTATAGCGATGCAAGCCCCAAAAGTGACTACAACGCCACACACTAATTGCCAGGATCGGTAAGCTCGTGGCGACAATGAAACGCTATTATTACAGATTTAATTGGCCCACAGAGACCTGATTAATTTGCACCCATATGCTTGTTACACGGACGGGTGTCGCCGTTTAAATAATACTCTGTGTTTGAGTAGAAGCTGTGTTTTCTTTCGTGTATTTGGTGGCTGCTTTGAGTTGGGTAGAACGTTTCTACGTTGGCCATTCTAGTAGTATTCAATTGTTTGTTTATCAGAGACTAACACCTCATAGACTTTTGATTATAAGCAGTGATGGCCTCGAGGTTTAGGCGCGTGGTCGAGAATTTCGGCGGTCGCAGGTTCAAACCCCAGGCACACACCTCTGACTTTTCGAAGTTATGTGTGTATTCACAATGAATTATCACTTGCTTTAACGGTGAAGGAAAACATCGTGATAAAACCTGCACACCTAAAAGTTCTTAGGAATTTCTTAGGTGTGTAGTCCGCCAACCCGCACTAGGCCAGCGTGGTGGACTAAGGCCTAAACCCTCTCAGCTGTAGAGGAGGCCCGTGCCCAGCAGTGGGACGTACATGGGCTGATGATGAGACTTTTGATTATGATAAATTTCGTTGCTTAAATACATTGTATTTACTATGCTATTTTATATATTTAACTTTTCTTTTCTTACATTCATTCTAAATGTTGTCTGTAAAAATTATAATTGTCCACAATTTTTGTTTAAATTCCTGTATGTGGGTAGTACCTAATAAAGAGTTTTGATCTACATTTTATGCTTTATCGATGTACAATGGTTTTCTCCTCAAATTTTCAAATCAATATGACACTTTCATATTTCTTTTCAAATAGTGCTACTCTTTTAAAAATAAGGATAAATTGACAGCCCCGTGGCGCAGTTGGCTAGACACCAGCTTGCGAAACGAGAGGCCGCGGGTTCGATCCCCGCACCGAGACAAATGTTTGTGTGATCCACAAATATTTGTTTCGGGTCTGGGTGTATGTGAGACCGAAAAGTCTCTCGTAGTTTCTGATACCCACGACACAAGACTTGTACTTAGTGTGGGATCAGAACTATGTATGTGACTGTTGGGTGTATTTATTTATTTAATTTTAACGAACATGTATGGTGTACTGAAAAGTGAAGTCATTTATTGTTTTTTTAATTTGATCGGCCAATTTTTATCATCATGGCTGTAGTCTTCATCTTGCTTTCATATATTTTTATAGATATAAACGGTTAGTTAGCATTTAAATATAAATTAGCATTGTAAATATTAGACCTCTATTACCCATCAATGTTAATCGGGATGGGATTAATATCATCAACAACGCTCCAATAAAGCTCAAATTCTCAGCTGTTGAAATTAATAAAATCTTTTGTTTACCAACATTCGCTGTGAACTTCAAAGTTAAAGATCATAACCGTAAAGTTAAGCGAGACGTATCGCAAAATGTCAATTTATATTATAAACTTAGTTGCGGCAATTTAATAATTTGTCAAACCATTTTCATCCTTATTACAATTGTATTAAAAGTGTGGTTGAAGTTCGTGAAGTGAACATAAATGTTGTAATAAGGAAATCAGTTGTGGATGAAAGTTGAGGCGGCGTAGTTTGGAAGTAACAGATGTTATAGGATCTTGTAATGAAACAGAAGGGGCCTGTGTCATGCGTAGTTCTATTTACTTTGGTATATTGGGACAGAAGTTCATGAAATACCTGCGAACGCAATTAGAGTTCTTGCTCCTCATTTTTGCTCTTATAGCCTCTGAACTTCAAGCGGCATCATTTAAGTGGAGAACTAAATTTAATAGTGCTCATCTTATATATGAGAATATTAAGTCTACTAAACTAGTAGAACAGTATGTGGGGCTGGAAATGAGAAGCATAAAAGAATATTATGCTCATGATGATCAGATGTTATTGGCAACCGCGTGGCTCAGCCACCAGTTTGCAAAACGAGAGGTAGCGAGTACGATTCCTGCACCTAGAAAAATGTTTGTGTTATCGGCAAACATTTGTTTCGGGTCTGGGTGTTTGTGAGACCGAAAAGTCTCTCGTAATTTCTGATACCCACGACAAAATACTTGCATCTTAGTGTGGGACCCGAACAATGTATGTGACTGCTGGATGTTTTTCATTTATGTACAATATCAAACAATGTGTAACAATAGGCTGTTGCCTTGCATCGTAAGTAAGTTCCGGACTATGCTGAAAATATATACTGCCTCGTGGTCTCGCGGTACAAGTATGTGCCGTGCGATCTAGAGGTCCTGGGTTCGATTCCCGGGTCGGGCAAAGTGTTATTGGGTTTTTCCATTAGGAAATTCTCGGTAACAGCACGGAGTCTGGAAATGTGCCCGAAAAACGGCAATAGGCTCGCCCCCTATAACGTGGGACTGATACATACTTGGCGAAATGTGGGTGCAGAAATGCACCTCTACCTACCCCTTCGGGGAATACAGGCGTGAGTTTATGTATGTATGTGTAATAATAGGCTGTTGCCTTGTATCGTAAGTTCCGGACTTTGCTAAAAATAAATTTGGCTAGGAAAGGTCTATCTGTAGTTTTATTGTTGTCACCGAAGTTTAACAAGTTTTACAAAAATTTAATGGAATGTTAACTTCTCGGGTAAAACCTTGTCGAATTTCGTCAGCAATTTTCCACCAATATTATTTAAACAATCGGAGCAGATAACTGCTAGTTTCAGCGTGAACCGTTCCATTCGAACAGTCAAAAATATCTGCGTACGCAAATCTATGTATTTTTTACGCTGAGTTACCAAAAAACTGATACACTCAAACGAACACGAATACGTTATTCGAAAAGCCTAAACAAGTGCAGCGAGCGACCGCTTGTAAATTCGGGTCGTATGCGATTTGAACAAAGTTATCTATACCTTTGTGCATTGCAAAATAGACTTTAATGACGTGTGTTATGGTTGATATGGTGTGTGTAGATAAGTTTGTATTTATGAGAACAAATAGAGGTAGCGAATTGTTGCGGCTGTAGCGCGTGCCGTCCGCGCGTCTGTTTGTTTTCAGCAAACACACACGATTGTCGCTGATTTGTTTGAACTTCGACAGGAGATGTTTTCTTTGGCTTTGAGTGTTGTGTTGTTTCTGTGCTATTTACTGTCTGGTGACGTATGATGTGGACCGTCTAATTGCGTCCGTTTCTGCGTGAACGTATTTTGATTTACGGCAGAATTGTATCCAAAAAAAGACTAATACCAAAAATAACATTTAAACACGCTGTAATGTCCCTTGCAAGAGTATCGCTTCCCGAAATTTACCTGTTTTATAGCTTTTCAATCTAGTTTCGTGTTTACTTTTTCGAATATAATGGACGGGGCAGGGGAAGTGGGCATAAAAAAATCAGAAAGAGAATTCAAATATTTGTTTTAAATATGGTTATTGTAAATTATAGTACGGAGAAATTCATTCATAATAATTGAGAACTCTTTGATAGTCGTCATACATAGTGAAGTATAGCATGATCGTAAATTTTTAATTAGCCCATTCAGATTGTATTCGAATATGTATTGTTAAAAATATTAATGTAAAGTTGTCGGGGTTGTTGCAACATGTGCTGCCGTGTTGCGGCGGGCCGGATCCGGCTCGGCGGCTCGCCGCGTTCATTATCTACCGTTTTGTGCGTTTAATTCGTTAATATTTATGCGAAACCGAATTCGTAGTTAAATAACAGTAATTCACGTTTCCTGCTGGATCACATTGTAGTTTTACATAACCTTAAGCGATTATTCCCCGAAGGGGTAGGCAGAGGTGCATTTTGGCACCCACATTTCGCCAGTATGTATCAGTCCCACGTAATAGGGGGCGAGCCTATTGCCGTTTTTCGGGCACAATTCCAGACTCCTGACTGAGAATTTCCTGATGGAAAAACCCAATATCACTTCGCCCGACCCGGGAATCGAACCCAGGACCTCTAGATCGCACGGCATATACCTGTGCCGTGAGACCATGAGGCAGTCAACTTTGTAGTTGTATTATCTTGTATACACATATGTATGTTCATTGACGTAATTATGGAACCTTGATATCCCACTGTGAAAATATTTACTGCGGGAGCAACATTCCTCCTAAGCCATCACTCATAAAAAACGCAGTTTTATTACCTAAAATCTATTCCAGAGTACCTTTCTAGCTTGAAATTAACCTCCAAACAAAATTTAATCGACTTATTCAACAATTTACCAAGCTACTTCCATCAATCTCCCATAATAAATACACTAAAATCAATCTTAAATTCACGGGTTACTTTACGAGTTTCTGGAAGCCCCGGTCCCTCGTTAAGTAAACAAGACGGGTTATTATAGATAGAGAAGTGATTCGATATAACGCGGCCGTCCCATTGGTCGGATCCATGATACCTACTCGTCTGCAATTAAGTTCTCTTCCGTCGCCGCGGGCCTTGGACAAATCGCTTTCCAGACACCCTACGTCCTAGCCAAACATCACAGCGTAGCTACATGTTTACGAACAGTTGAACAACTATTCCGTGTTTGGATTTTTCGAAGGGAATCCTGCTAATCTGTGGCACGAGGGCTCGAAAAAGTAGGCAGGGTTGGCAGTTTAACAGCCATAAAATTACACAAGGGCTGCTAGTGGCCGGTTATTGAATCACTCCGGAATGCATGGGATATTTTGCGCTCATATGAAGTTTGTAGTGCGTTGATACGATTTTACGGTAACAGGTTTAGGGTTGGATGTTTTTTTGTATTATTATGCAACTTGAACATTATTTTTTGATTACATCGGTAAAAGCTCTGAGGAGTTCTATATGTTATTCTATTTTTTTTTAAACGCAACCATACGAATGACAATGGATTATGTGGAGTATGTGGAGCCATCACTAGCCGGCGTATGAGGTTTAAGCTAAAATGACAGCTCCGTGGCGCAGTTGGCTAGACACCAGCTTGCGAAACGAGAGGCCGCGGGTTCGATCCCCGCACCGAGACAAATGTTTGTGTGATCCACAAATATTTGTTTCGGGTCTGGGTGTATGTGAGACCAAAAAAGTCTCTCGTAGTTTCTCGTAGTTTAGTGTGGGATCAGAACTATGTATGTGACTGTTGGGTGTATTTTATATTTATTTATTTTAGTTCAGATTTTTGCTCTACCAACAAGGTGATAAATGGTTCTTTAGCAGTGCCGGTACGTCCATAGAAGCCCAAAAGCGTAACACGTTAATTGTGTAATGTCTAGTTTACAATCGTTTATTGTGGGGTCAGGATATTCTTATTTGTATGTCAAATCGCTTTTGTTAAATAAAAATTTAAAGCTGAAAGATTATTTTGTAAGGTAAACTGGGCTTTTGGGCTTCTATGGAAGTACCGCCACTGTTCTTTAGTCCGCGTACTCCTTCATGTTTATCGTCTTAGGTCCATCAAATGTAGCATGATCAAGCTTATATAAAGTCATATATACTATTTCAAGTTTGTGTTATAATCATTACTTAGTTCTACAACAAATCCTAAATTTTGAGAAGATGCCTACTTATTACTTACGCAAACTGATCATCTATGTTATTTAGGTGATATTGTAATATCTATTTAGTACGGCAAATATGTGTCTCCATATAAACTTTCAAAATTCTTGGCTCGTATTTGAGTCTGTTTTCAGCGAATTCGTTGCACTGTCCAGTTCCAAACGGTATTACTGTATTTCTAATAGAGGCGATACAATCAGGCGCGATGAGTGCGCTGCTAGACCCGTCCTCGTTTTTTATGACCGTCGATATTGTAGCCTCCATGTGTGGAGTTTCGTTTAGAAACAGACTTAGCTGCGGGTTTTGCTGCATTGGAAAATGGGATTAAATTTTTAAAATACAGAGATGTGGCCTTTTGGTATAATGTTGGTAACTGAAAGCATGAATAACGTTGTTGTGGCTACTCCTTTGTATGTTTGTGTGATTGACAAGCCCCTCGTAGTTTCTGATACTCACGCCAATCCATGTATTTATGATACCTTTTCCAACCTGTTAATAAAAAAAAAAACATTTCAAAAATAGCAATAAATAGAAAACTCATAAACAACGTTTTAACGGTTTAGATGTATCTAATACGTAGGCTGCCTCGTGATCTCGCGGCACAAGTAAGTGCCAGATCTAGAGGTCCCGGGTTCAATTCCGGGGTTGGGTACAGTGTTATTGGGTTTTTCCACAAGGAAATTTTATAAATGATACACACCTGGCGAAATGTGGGTGCAGGAATGCACCTCTGTCTATCCCTACGTACAGTCGTGAGGTTATGTATGTATGTACGTATTTAATAATATATCGCACAGAATGTGCGAATTATATCGGGTTTAATAGTTTACACCTGGTAGTAGCTTTGCGGATACATACATATGTCCTAACATCAGTACATTGGACCATTGTCAATCTTACGCAATGCCTCACGTTAATTTTATTTTTAGTTTATTCATTTTTTATTATTATTTTGAGACACCTGCAAATGTTCTCAAATATCTCAAAATAATATAAAATACATTTAACCACTGCCGTGGGATCTAGAGGTCCTGGGTTCGATTCCCGGGTCGGGCAAAGTGTTATTGGGTTTTACCATTAGGAAATTATCAGTAACAGCACGGAGTCTGGAAATGTGCTCGAAAAACGGCAATAGGCTCGCCCCCTATTACGTGGGACTGATACATACCTGGCGAAATGTGGGTGCAGTAATGCACCTCTGCCTACCCCTTCGGGGAATAAAGGCGTGAGTTTATGTATGTATGTATTTAAAAATATTTCTAGATGTTCGGCTAACAGCGATGAGAATACGCTATAAATGGCTGTAGTATAATACATGCTATTTGATATAAGCGGGCGACGAGATAAAAGGCGTCACGTCCCTACGAGTGTGAAACAAAGCACTCCGTTCGCGCTGCTGTGAATATGTTTGCCTCCATATTGGACTATTACGTTTCCAATATGCCATACAGTTTCGATGTCGTTGCAAGAATAAAGACTTCACGACAAATGAGATAATAGAATCTATTGCCATTTGTAGATGCAGCAATACTCCTATATCAGTATAGAAATTACCAGAATTTTGCATTTTTCTCCATAATAAAAAGTGGGTCTCTTAACAAAGGAGTGCAAATTTTGCTTCTTCAATATAGAAACAGATATTTTTTAATGTTTTAACGCTTGTAAATTTCTATGATAACTGGATTACATTACATACTGGCCCGTGACACTCAGACTACCCCCGTCCATTGCTAAACGTAGGCCTCTCAAAGTAAACGAAACGCCAATCCGATCTTGAGCTGAAGAACTTTGTCTTTTCGGTTTACATTCTTTATTTCCACGATTGCGACCCCTATGGCTTTCTTCATAATTTCAATGCGTTATGTGTAATTATTAAATTGATATTATCCATTAATTTTATTTCTCTGTTTAAAATTCAATGTCACCTCATTATTTACCAAATCAACCGCATAGGAGATAATAACAATTCTTTCATTATTTAAGTGAAAACTTCTTTAGCGGCGATGCGCACTTTTTTGGGACGGGTAAAAAATGTGGAATTCGCGTCAGATCACGTGACACTGATCGAAAATGCGTAAGACGCATTACGTAATATAAATTGTCATATTTGTGTACGATAGCGCAATAAATATTGTGTTTTACCACGTAAATGATAGTAGTTTTATACCGATTAATAAAGCAATTCGTGCGAAATTATTCCCTAACCATTCTAAAACATTCAAAAAAGCACAATGTTAATGTTGAAGTTTTCACTTCTGCCGGCACTCCCGGAGCGCTACCCGTTATTTATTGTTTATTTCGTTCGCTTCTATTTATTATTTTGTCAGAATAGCGTCATCTACTTTACAATTCACATATATGATAAGGTTGCATTTATTGTTGTCGATATTTGTCGTCACGCGCCCGTGCTAGTATGTGTTGACAGGCGCCTGTTAAAATAACTGGTGCGGACGGTAACATCTATTCATTATCATAATACAGTAAACGTATTGTTTTATTAAAGCCTTTATACCTTAAAATATGCTCGTATGAAGTGAGCCAAAAAGAGTAGGGAATTTAGAGAATAATGGTATTTTTGGCCAACCCGCACTAGTTCAGCGTGGTGGACTAAGGCCTAAACCCTGTCTGTTGTAGAGGAGGCCCGTGCCCAGCAGTGGGACGTATATGGGCTGATGATGAATGATATTAGGGAAGGAGACGATTTTAAATGGATGACGATGAGGTGTAAGTTTAAAATAAAGCGTGTGAAAAGATCTGTATGTTGCAAATGGCTCCAGCGAAGAACCAAAACATAAACCACGATCATTAATGCAATTAGGTTGGCGGTTTCAACCGATCACAATACGCAGGATGTGTGAATACAACTATGCAAGCGATGGAAAAATACGTATCAACTGACTTGCTTAGAAGGCTTGTGTAGAAATAAAATTAAACAGATAATAATACAGATACCTACAGCAGTGGCGGGACTTCCATAGAAGCCCAAAAGCGTTAAACATTAATTATGTAATGCCTAGTTTATATTTGCTTATTTTGGGGCCTTTTTTTAACAATTTTCTTTTGTTAAATAAAGATTTAAAGCTTAAAAATTATTATTCGGAATTTTGAAAGGCAAACAGGGCTTTTGGGCTTCTATGGAAGTACCGCCACTAAGATACGGGTGGTGGGTTTGCTACTTACAGAAGATATATCCCAAATTTTTTTGCGATTTCGTCGCTCAGATGGCGACGTATTAGATGAAAACCCCAAAAGTGCCGCGTTTGGAATCAGTTGTACATCTGGCAAACTACAGGCTAGAATAATTGTATCAAATGGGGTATCGAAATTTATTTATTTCAATGTAAGTTTACATTCTAACAAATAATTAATATTTACTTAAAGCAAATAATATAATATATAACGGCGTATAACCATATACTGAGAGCTATGTCATCGCTCTTGCGTAAACAAGAATGACTCACGGGCGGTCGCTCCTCTGCTGTGTCGATTGCCCCCACTATTCTAAAACCTGCAGCGGAGCGAGGCATTCATCGGTCTACGCGCGGACAGCAAACATCCGATTTATTGGGAAATAAAAGGAACTTTGATTGAAGTTGGTTGTTAAAATTACTTCTAAAAAATGGATCCTCCAGTAATAACGATGTCACTGCTATTCTTAAGCGATCCTGGGCTATCTGCCTCGTCAGTAAATGTGAAAGTTTACTAAAGTAAACTCAAAGTATGAGTTATCACCATAAACCAACAGTTGTGACGCCACACATCTTAAAGACACTTCGAAGCCTCTCCTGCTCCGACATATATAAACACATGCATATTAAATCGATCTTTACACTTTGTTTCCTATCGGATGCTGGTTCGTCACGTCTCCAAGACAGAACGAAAAAAGTCACATACTCCACTTAACTTGATGAAGTAGTAGAAATCTAATCAACGATGTAAGAAAAACGATAAGTGGCCCGAAACGTGAAAGAACAACCCGAGCCAATAGTCGTAAGTCAATTGTGCGCCGATTCTCGTCACGTAACTAATATTGTTTAGGGTTTAATACTTTCACCTGCAGACGAAATTATGGCGACGCCGTCCCGCGGGTTGAATTAACGAATGCTGCTGTCTCGCTCGCGCCTTCAGCTGTGTGGGAGGGTGCAGTTTATGGGACTTTGATGTAATTACCGCGGGATGGGGGGAATTGGGAAGAGCTCGACTAATAACACGATTAACCTGATGTTTTTTTGGTGGGAAAGTATGATTTGACTAAGTCTTGTTAATGTGTTGTGTACGATGGAGAAGTCCCGGGTTCGATTTTCGAGTCAGGCATATTGTTTGTTTTTTCTATATTAAGGAATTTTAACTGGAAGCATACATTATGAAACTCTACTCTAATTGGTAACAGGCTCGCTAATTTGACAAGTCTAAAATATCCGGCGAAAAATCTGGCTAACAAAACGTGGTTTTGGTAATTCAATTCTGCTAACTTTGAATATAAAAGCATGAGAATATTTATATATAATATTTCAATGGTATTGGGAGTATCAGTAACTATGAGACACATTTTGATTTTAAAACACACAGCTACGCAATCTGTTTGTAAATCAAGGAAAAATATTAGCACGAATATCGAATCCTCGGCGTCTCGCTTCACAGGCACGAATAATGTTATTAATAAATAAATAAATTATAAATACACCCAACAGTCACATACATAGTTCTGATCCCACACTAAGATACAAGTCTTGTGTCGTGGTTATCAGAAACTACGAGAGACTTTTCGGTCCCACATACACCCAGACCCGAAACAAATATTTGTGGATCACACAAACATTTGTCTTGGTGCGGGAATCGAACCCGCGGCCTCTTGTTTCGCAAGCTGGTGTCTAGCCAACTGCGTCATGGGGCTGTCAAAGAAATAATTAATACATATGGATAGTTAACCTCAACTATATTGGAGAACATAGGCAGCTTCAACATGTTATTGGAGCACATAGGCAGTTTCAGCCTGTTATTTATGTGTTACAGTGGTGCGCGCGCATCTTAAAATTTCACTCTCATATTTTTTTCATAACGCGGCTAAATAAACATAACTTCAAAAACAGAACACTACGAATAAACATGCGCAGGTAAGCCTCAAATAACTTTTTAATTGGAAGATCACACGTGTACCGAAGATTGAAATAAAAAGGGCCTGAAGGTTTTATGATTCCCCGCCCTGAATATTCACGATTTGTATATAGAATTCATTGATACCAACCGGGTCTGACTAAGCCGGCTATAAACTTGGATGTGGGAAAAAATAATAAAACGTACGGGAAGCGAGGAGGGGAATCCGGGCGACGTCACAACAAGAGCTAACATTGTACGAAGAAGTACTTCAAACTGTTTTAAAGTACATACATACATAAACTCACGCCTGTATTTCCCGAAGAAGTAGGCAGAGGTGCATTTCTGCACCCACATTTCGCCAGGTATGTATCAGTCCCACGTAATAGACTCCGTTTGTTTGTTTTAAAGTATATTTTCTTATAGATAAAAGATTAGTCGATTACGCCCTACTGTTGAAGCCATTTAAAGCGAAAAACGCTGAAGTCATTCTAGATTACATAGTTAAATTTCGTATAATTTTTGTTAAAATTTTATTATTTTTATATTTTGTGTTTTGGTTTAAGCAGTCAAGTTTGTCTAATTGTTGGTTTTGTTCTTCTTAGTTTATTTTTATTCAAATGCCGTTCCACATAAAAAAAAAAAAAATGACTTTTTCTATACAACCATCGGTATTAAATGTACGCGGTTTGTATGGAAAACGTCAATTTTTTTATTTATTGTCAGAATTTTCTTTAACGCCAGGGGGTTTGTAATCACCTTAGCTATTACCTGCCTTAGTTTCCGATCACGGTCTGAATACACCCTGTATAAGTCTTGGTTTTAAAATGTACACCTGCATATAAATATTTCAAAACGTCGCGTCGCTCTCAAGACACCCTCACCTTTACACCCGAAATATAAATTATAAAATTCATGGTTCCGTATATTAATGATTTACAACTCGGTGGCATATTGTTTACTGGGGTGGTGGCGTGGCGAATACGCGGCATACTAATTGAGAAGGTCGGGGTTCCCTTCCTAAGCACATAAATGCCGAATTCGCAAACTTAACTTTGATGATGTTTAATTAAATTCGAATGCTCGCGTGTACGCAGTGCTTCGCTAATTTAAAGATAACATCTTTATGTTATAGTGTATGCTGCTTCAAGAAGCTGGGTTAATTGCGTTGGCTGAGGTTTCCAAGAAGCCGCCATAATTATGTCAATTTAAAATGGATAATTGCGTCGTTTGTTGCCAGTTAATAGTCAAATGTCAATGTTGTATGCAAATCGTTGGTCGATGCGGGTTTATTCAACATTTTAAACATGTTTACGACGACTTTGAATAATTACGTGTCATACTTACAAAAGTAGGAGAGCAGTACATTTTAATTATTTACACTAGTTTGAATTTACATACATAACATACATAACCTCACGCCTGTATTCCCCGAAGGGGTAGGCAGAGGTGCATTTCTGCACCCACATTTCGCCAAGTATGTATCAGTCCCACGTAATAGGGGGCGAGCCTATTGCTGTTTTTCGGGCACATTTCCAGACTCCGTGCTGTTACCGAGAATTTCCTAATGGAAAAACCCAATAACACTTTGCCCGACCCGGGAATCGAACCCAGGACCTCTAGATCGCACGGCACATACTTGTGCCGCGAGACCACGAGGCATAAATTTAAATAATAATTTTAGCGTTCATGTGTTTTTTTAACATGCATAGAAACTGTTCTGTAGTCACAGGTCATTAACACAACTGATGGTACAAGCTGTCCAAACAGAGCATCTGTCAACCCGACATATGTAAATTGTATGTAAATTTATAAGGAAAATGCCTGATGTGATAAAATCACGCTGTTTGCATATACAGGCTGTATAAAAACCGTGATCGAAAACTATACACGGAGATTACAAACACCTGTCTTAGTTTTCGATAAAGGTCTTTATACATTCTGTATAAAAGCATTAATCTGTCGTGGTACTTGAAAGTAATTCTCGCACATTTTCAAACTCCTAAAAATTTTTTAAGAAGAAACTAATAACAGCCGGGAATCGAACCCGGGTCCTCTAGCTCGCAAACCGTACTAGTACCACGAGCTAAAAATATTTATCTCCATTAGACCCCGCTCTCCCTGCATCCCACCGCGCAACAGTTACTCACTCAAAAGCCATGAATTCTATTTACGCTTCGTACCATTTCTCAAACGGTGGGGAGAGATGACGTCACGGGTGTCGGCGCCTGATAACATCGGTGATATAAACTACGCGAGGGAAATACGTGCCCGCCTGCCCGATACCTGTTATGTAACTTTAAGTGTACCGTGCTTCATATTTGGTATCCCTGATAATGTAAAAGGCTAAAGAATTGGTAGTTTTCCATAAATAAAAATAAAATATATACCAAACAGTGACACACATAGTTCTGACCCCACACTAGGATACAAGTCTCACAAACACACAGACCCGAAACAAATATCTGTGGATCACATAAACATTTGTCTCGGTGCGGGCATCGAACCCACGGCCTTTCGTTTCGTAAGCTGATATCTAGCCAACTGCGCCACGGGGCTATCGTAACAGAAGACTTAACAGCGAATGATCTATAGTCTAGTTTAAATAGTAATAGAAATATAACTGCAAAGGAATTATGATATAAAATCCCTGGTTTTATATCAGGGCCAGGAAAAGTATTATTCAGATTTATCTGTTAGTAATACTCAGGATGGTTGGCGCCTACTTGGGGAGGCCTTCGTTCAGCAGTGGACGGCGATAGGCTGATTATATATATATATAATACTCAGCAGCACGAAGTATGAAAATATGGCTTAAAAATATGGTTCAATAATAACGATTAATATAATAATTATTAATATTCCAAACTTATTTAAAAAAAATTGCATGTTGAAATATATGTACCTAGTCCTTTGTGCGTGATTCTATAAATCTATAGATATATCAACAGCAAATATGATTAAAGAAAAAATGTTTTTTTAAGGGAAAAGAGCAAACGAGCTGGCGAGTCACCTGATGTTAAGTGGTCAAAACCGACCTTTCATCATCATTATCAGCCCATATACGTCCCACTGCTGGGCACGGGCCTCCTTTACAACTGGAGGGTTTAGGCCTTAGTCCACCACGCGGGCCTAGTGCGGGTTGGCGGACAAACCGCCCATGAACACCCACAATAGCAGAGGAATCATAGGTGCGTTGCCGACCTTTGAGGAAAACATGCATCTAATTTGTCGCCTTCTGTACTATCTAGTCGGTAGTTATTCAAACACACGCTGCATAAAAACCCATCCGTTGAATGCGAAACATCGTCAAATATTAACAGTGCTGAAAATAGAACAGGCTGAAATCCCCCGGCGTGACGTCATGTACTAACGAGTCGGGGCTTGTGCACGAAATCCTCGGCTAAGTTCCTTTTGTCTATTTATTCGGTTATGCGTTCTTTGCATCTGATACGGACTCAGATAATGGCCGAAAAAGCGACCGAAAATGGGATTACCGCCGTCTACCGCTCTCTGTTCGTGTATATAAAACATTTGTGTTTTTGTGCCGACGAATATTGAATCGAATATATTTCAGTTCTGTTTATCGTTTGAATAATGGATTCATCGATTTTGCATATTAAATAAACTATTGTTTATTGCGGAACAAATGGTAATTATTGGAATTAATGAATTTAGCTACATTAAATTTATTTAGTAATGTATAAATAATTGTAATTGTCTCCAAGGTCCCGTCTATTTTTGTATTAAAATTCATGAAATTTCCTTCAATTTCTGGAACCTGGTCAGTTCATAATTGTGTTGGTTGTTAAACAATAAATAATTATATGACCACCTTTGGTCATATTGTAGTATAAGAGAGTACAAAAGCTACTATCTTTTCATAGCTTATATTTCATATCTAAAGAATCTGGGACTAGCAATAAACAATTGGCGCTACCCCACCACACACCCACCACTGTAACTCCTGTGCTCCAGGATCAACAGCACGCACAGTATTGAGGCCGAGCACTAAAGCTCAGCGAATCTAAGGGAAACTAATTTGTCGTGATCCAACAACGAATTTAATCAGAAAATGTATAAAGGAGAAGTACGAAAACAAAGAGTTCACTTCAACAACACTTAATTTGGCAATCAAGAAAGTAAAAACAACTAGTTTTAAATATACGTTGGGCAACGCAAGCGTCTCCAGCGCACATTGCACAGGCCTTTATGTGTTTGTGGCTCCCGCCCGAGATTATCCTTTTCAGCGAGGTCGGAGGCCACTAATGCTGCTTTTCATGTTGCTAACGAACTCTGTCCCGATTCCGAAGAATATGTGCTCGGTAATAAAAAGGATTCTCGAAAGTTGCGGATCCTAGGCTTTTTAATCTTTTGTGATTATGTTTAAAGGGAAAGCTTAACAGATTGTCCTGTGTCTTTAGTTTCTTTGTCTTTGAGGTTGTTGTACTTTTGCCCGACGTGTGTTATTAGGTTTATTCATTGGGAAATAATCAGTAGCAGCACGGAGTAAGGACATGTGCCCGAAAAACGGCAATAGGCTCGCCCCCTATTAGGTGGGAGTAATAGATACTTGGCGAAATGTGGGTGCAGAAATGCGCCCCTGCCATCCCTTCTGGGAATGTAGGCGTGAAGTTATGTATGTATTCAATTGTTTCTAGCACAACAATAACAAATATAACGAACACCAATTCCATCTAAAACTCAACAGCGGATTTCAGTACGAAACGAAAAAATAATTTATACCAGCAAAAAATCCCGAAAAATATTAATTGAAAACGAAACCCCAGCCAAACTAATCCAGGAAATTGATAAATCGAAAAAAGCCAGTTCTGAGCTCAAATATTTGTAAGCTTCCTTAGTGGTATTTTTAACAGCGCAAAGTCGCGGGTAATTCAAAAAGAATGGAACATTTGCAATTGTAATGAACACCGGGAGACGGAAAATAAAGATTCTGAACAGGAGAAATTCCCATTGTTATAACAAGAGCCCATTTATGCATGTGAAAACTTATTATTTCACAAGAGAGGGTGCGGGTACTGAAGGCTGAATGTAGAATAACATTTTGCTTGCGGCTGCGTTGGTCATGAATCGGCTAGGGGTGGTAAAACTGCTGGTATTGTTGCAGAAAATTTAAGAGTTACTTTGATAGGTTCTTGTTTTCGGCACGAATACAGAAAACTGTGTACAATGGGTAAATATGCTTGTTACCAAAATTCATTCATTGGTCCCCGTTTCGAGACCTGCGTATATATTAGAAAAGTCCGCCATAATAATTTAATTTAATAGTTAGTGGTCAAACCCCAGGCACACACCTCTGACTTTTCGAAGTTATGTGTGTATTCGCAGTGAGTTATAACGTATTTTAACGGTGAAGGAAAACGTCGTAAGGAAACCTGCACACCTAAAAGTTCTTAAGAATTCCTTAGGTAGGTGATTAGTCGCCAACGCACGTTGGACGTGGACAAAGGCCGAAACCCTCTCTGTAGTAGAGGAGGCCTGTGCAGACAGTGTGACGTATGTGGGCTGATGAGGATCATAATGATATGGTCAATTTAGATAAATTGATCTTCCATTCATCAAAAACTTCAAGTATCAAATGTAGATTCACTTTATAAAATTAGGAAATATCAGCGTCGAACGCGGCCCGCTGTGAATTTCTTCTAAGCTATTTCCCCGATCCAATGATAGTGTAGACAATGCTTTAGGAAATTAGATCCGAGTGGAAGTCGGGGCACGTGGCCCCCTTGACTGGACGACTTGTTACGTTATGTACGGCTAAACTGCGGACTTGAGAACCATTTAAACTTTTTAGCTTTGTATATAGAATTTAAAATGAATTCCTCTCAGGTGTAAAGGAGGCCTTTGCCCATCAGTGGGACGTCAGATGATGATGATGATATAAAATTTACATGCACCATTAATATGTTCTTTATATGCTATGCTCCATAACTGGAGCCGCCCCTAAATTAAAGATTATGGGTTAGGACTAATAGTAGCTGATACCATTCTAGTCTGAAGTAAGTAGTTAGAGTAGAACTGAAATGTTTGCACAAAAATCTTATTCAGAGATTGCTGCAGATTTTCTCATGACTCATTCTGTATAATAAATAAAAACAAAAGACTGACTACGACTGTCTGTGTAGTGTCTCACTTAGGTATCGCTGCAAAAAGTTCATCAAAATTTGTCCAGAAGTTGCATGGCATATACTTGTGCCGCGAGACCACGTGACATCAGACAGTTAAGGATAATTATAGTGTAGGAAAATGTAAAGATCTGTGAAAATGTGATGTCTTACGTTCAAAGTATTGCGAGTTTGCCTTCAGGTCGGCTATTTGCGCTGTAGAGGCGACTTGCAAGTTAACAACTCGCCGTCCACTCGGCTCCTACACGCCACTGCGCATCACTAACAAATCACACGTGGAATCGACAATTGTTCTGGGACTAAAGGCTCCCAATCTCTCGTTGAGTTCTAGCCAGAAAAAAACTTGAGAATTAGCCATTGTTTTTTTTTTTTTTTTAATCTGGCACGGCAAAGTGACTCCACTGTACCTGATGGTAAGCACAGTGGAGTCCAGAAAAATAATACCGACCAGCGAGAAACGATGGTCACCCGCTGGTCGACACATTCATGCCAGCCCGCACAAATGCTTCTTCACGCTTCGCTTAAAGGATCCAGGATTTGGTCATTTAGCGTGAATAGTTGGTCCCGCGACATTTGTGCGTGTCGTACGATCTAGGGCCATCGAGATAGGGAATGGGCATTTGTGTTTTCGACGATTGTTCTGGGTCTAAAGGCTCCAAATCACTTCTTAAGCCCCAGCCAGAACAAAAAAAGGTATATTTTGAGACTTGGGTTAATAGGGTTGGTCAGCCTATGCTGTAGCCTCGTTAGTCCCGCTGTATTAGTGCCTGTCGTGCGATCTAGGGGTATAGATCAAGATCTCGGGTTCAAATTTTGGGTTAGTGAACGTGGTTTTGTGTTTTTTTTGGAAACTCTCAATAGTAGCACGGAGTCTGTAAATGTCAACAAATCGGGCTACAGCCGCTCTCTTTTACGTGGGATACGTCACGTCTTTTAAAAATAGAGTTGGTGAAATATAGTTGCAGAAAATTTTATATCTAAGACTAAAATTCTATAGCCATAGAAGAACATAATTCTTAGCCGCTAGGCCAATCCGTCGGTCAATGCATTACTAATAATAATGTCAGAGAATATAGGTATAGATAAATATTAAAAACTCGTGGTCTCGCGGTACAAGCATGTGCCGTGCAATCTAGAGGTCCTGGGTTCGATTGCCGGGTCGGGCAGTGTTATTGGGTTTTTCCATTAGGAAATTCTCAACAGCACGGAGTCTGGGAATGTGCCCAAAAAACGCTAATAGGCTCGCCCCCTATTACGTGGGACTCATACATACCTGGCGAAATGTGGGTGCTCTGCATACCCCATCAAGGAATAAAGGCGTGGATTTTGTATGTATGTATTATATATTAAATCCGCCATCGACACGAGAGCACAGTTTATCGATAAAACGCTGGATGTGACCCGAGCTCCAAACTCGAATGTTCAATAAATTCCGCGGATAACGCTTCCATATTCATAAAGTGCAACTAAATCCTTTATGACGAAAGTTTAAAAATCTCCCGGCGCCATGTTAACTTCTCTTATGGCAGAAGTTTTTAAATTTACACGGTCCTGTGTCCCTAATATTTGATATTGGGTTCGGCTTTGGCCTTTGTAGTTAGCATATACATATGTTTTATAACATACATACATGCATACTACATAGGTACATACATACATACATTTGTAGACTCCATGCTGCTATTGAGATTTTCCTTATAGAAAAGCCTAGTAACACTTTGGCTGACCTGGTAAAGGAAGCCGGGATCTCTCGATTGCACGGCACTTACAAGTAGCGCGAGATCACGAGGTAGTCAATGTTTTTTGCCTGTCCTGTTTTGTTTTGTGCGTCCACACTGAAAGTGTCCCCAAGAGGAGCGGCGGCACGGTGGCCTGGGCGTGGCGTGGGCGCCCACGAACCATCGTGCGCCCGAACCAAGCTATTGGGGGTGCAACTGCGCCCCCCACAACTCCGAGACGGCCGAGACATTTTCGTCTCGGAGGCGCATCGGGCGGCTGCGGCATCATTGGGGGTGTCTCTAACCCGCACACCGTGGTCGCCCCATTCGACGCGAAGATGGCCACCGGGGAGTTTTCGTCGGGCCTAGCCCGGCATTAACATCTTTGCGGACGTGACGTCACCGCGCGTCGGGCTGGAAGGCTGGTGACCCCGACTTACGCTTCTCTTACGACTAAGTACTCGTATACCCTTTTAAATATTACACTGAACCTTCATATAAGTTTCCTCCCGTGCTATATAAATAACAAAAGGCTATCGGCGACTGTCCGTGAATTTTAAGCTGATGATGGCACGCCACTCCCATAATCCATCATTGCGATACGAGCAAAAAGTGATTTAATACCGGCCTTCGTTATCGATTTTCAACACGCGGATACAATGTCGACGCTTCTGAGCCCGATATTTATAAATTCCCTTAAAAATGTAGTTAAAATTCAGCAGCTGTTTCAATCGTTGGAATATAAAGCTGTTACGTGGGATTAATTTGATACATATGGCAACTGTTTCTTTGTTGTGGATTTATAGTGTTGTACCACGTTTTAAATGTACTCTCAGATCTTCTTTTGTTTTTAATCTTCACGTATCATGAACGAAGATATACATCACATCACATCACATCATCAGCCCAAATACGTCCCACTGCTGGGCACGGGCCTCCTCTACAACTGAGAGGGTTTAGGCCTTAGTCCACCACGCTGGCCTAGTGCGGGTTGGCGGACTATACACCTAAGAAATTCCAAAGAACTTTTAGGTATGCAGGTTTCATCACAATGTTTTCCTTTACCCTTAAAGTACGTGATAATTCTTTGTAAATACACACATAACTTCGAAAAGTCAGAGGTGCCTGTGGACACAACCTTGAACCCGCGTCCGACGATATTCTCGACCGCGTGCCCTAACTTCGAGGCCATGACGACTTACTACTCAATATTATTTTGTTTTTCTATTCATCTACCATTGATTTTTCAAATTGCTCTTTAGCAACTAGCCTTATCGTCGTTAATTTCTATACAAACACAAACTTCTTAAGTAAATTTCAGCAGTCAGTTGCAAGAAGGAGAAACATCAAACAATAATACCCCTGTTGGCACGAAAGCCGTTGAATTATCACTTCAGCAATGGCGACCCATAACCCCTATTATAAAATAGAAGGCCATGAAATATATTCCAAAAGTGCACATTGTCCAATACATCAAAAAGTGCTGCGTCATTCCACGTCGCAAAACTGTGTCGTGTTAATGTTAATAATTTATTGTAAGTCGTTGTTGCCATCGCAACTTATAATTTATCTGTGCCTGTTGTCAGCTGGTTTGATCCACTTGGCACCGTAGAGTTGCTTTTAAATTCAGATAAAATTATTTTTCGTATACAAAGCCTAGATATTTCGGTTTTTTGTTAAAAGGAAATACTACAAATTTACAATTTTTCAGAGTCAATTAACTTTTCATTTCATTTCTTTTCCTTTACTTTCCGTCTTGAAATATTTTATACAAAGAATAATCTTTGACCAACTTGCTAGTTTTATCTTCTTGCCGCCATTTTTATACTCCTTTTTAATTAATACGTTTTATCGTAAAACTCACTCCATTCTGTCATTTGATCTCTGTTTTGAATAACATATTTTTTCATTACCCATTACTATACATATGTATACTATGTTAAAGATAATTTCTTTCAACCTCGGTGCTCAGTGGAATAAAACAGTTAGTTGTGTTTACGCAATAATTCACAGAGTAGCGTCACGCTTACATTAGCGTTGGCCGCTGTTCGGGCGGCTGGTATGGCGCGAAAACCGATGCCCACATAGTTCCGTCGCCAGCAAAATCACCCATTAACCCTTTTACCACACACACTCACTGAAGGCAGGAAAGTATTTTCCGGATCTTACGTTCGTGTACATGCCAAATTTTCAGACTCTGTGCTGGTTCTTAAAAATTCTACATCAGTTTGTGTAACTGAAATTGAACTCGATAGATAGTCTTCGATCGCGCATGACAAATTTGCCTCGGGACCAATGGAACAATCCATTAATTCTTGGATTAACAGACTAACAGATTCGTGGGTACAATCCGGGTGTATGATGTTACTTATATCTATATTTAAGGCGTTCCCATATTTTGAGACTCACCTATGTAAAAATTTAAGGAGGGAAAAACAAAGGTTTAAGTTGCCTACAATACTTAATGTTCATTTCATCATCAGCCCATTCACGTCCCACTGTTGGGCACGGGCCTGCTCTACAAGTGAGAAGGTTTAGACCTTGGTCCACGATGCTGTCCTAGTACCGTTTAGCGAACTACACACCTAATAAATTCTTAAAAACTTTTAAGTGTGCAGGTTACCTCGCGATGTTTTCCTTCACCGTTTAAAAGTACGTGATAATTCATTGTGAATACACATATAACTTCGAAAAGTGAGAGAAAACCCTCGACCGCCGAGATTTTCGATCGAGCGCCCAAACCTCGAGGCTATCACTACTTCTTACTTAATATTAATGATACAGAAACGCTAAATCTATGATTCTTTGTGTTTTCTTCTGATCTAATGACGCTGAAGTCTAAACCTTTCAGATTGTAACTCTGCTCTACTTAAACTAGGTCGGGCATCAAAAACCTTTTATAAAATTAAAAAATCAAAATAAAATTCAAAATCTGCAAACAGAGTCCAGTACAAGTTGAAAAGTTCATCGAGTTTATTAGCGAATAAAACTATTGGAACACACAAAAATCTTTTCTGCCTAGACGGTTTCCGATGTACTCGCGGGCCGAGCAGAGGAGCATAAAGGCGCGTAATAAATTCAATTGAAGGAGTGTCGCCGCCAGACATAACTCGCGCGGCGGCTCCGCCCGCTCGCCCGATTTCCTTGCTACAGATTTCTTTAAAGAGAAAATATAGGGGCTCCTTCCAACGAAGGAGTAAACGTTGCCCTATTTTATGAGTGCGTTTTTGAAACGCTTTCAACATTTCTTTAGATATTTGTGGCTTTGCGGGTAAATCATATGGCGTATTTAGAATGCTAGTACGGAGTAAGAAGCAGTTTCAAATTAACTCGAATTAAATATTTACTCGAATTTTCTGCCAAGTTTGCAACATTTGCACAATAATATATACAAAACAAAATTGTTTAAGTAGTTGTATATAATGTTAAGCTTACATTATTGTTAAGTGTTTTCAAACATAAACAAATATATACACCCACAATCACGTCTGGATCTGTACGTCTATACGCAGGGCAAGGCAAGGCAGGGTGCAATATTACACCTAAGATATATTACTGCACCCAGGTTTGTTGCTTTTAGTCCCATGGAATAACAGGCGAGATAATTATATATTGATAACAAGAAATAAAATTTGAAAATATCTAGTATTGGTATACACTCTCACTTACTACTTGTGAGTAATTCTGTATTGTTCACTGCTTTATCGTTACCGAACGCTGGCGGTTTCGCCTCATACGGAGCGCGACCCTTAGAAAGTTTAAAACGGTGGTAGTCGTTTGTATAAAAGTTTGCGTTCGTATTATTTCTCGTTTTCACAGTAGCAGTAAATCTTCCGACTCGCTCGTGACAATTTGTAAGTTGTAACAGACTCGTTGTGTTTTTAATAACCTGTTACTGAGTTGTGTGTTTTCTTCATGATGAATTAACCCTCCGCATACGAGGTGGGGTATCACAGACCCCAGCTTAAAATAATTAGCGATAACTTTGTAAATAATTGCGCCCGAAGGTTATAATCTCGAGTAGCTGCGTTTGCGACGTTGCCACGTTTATGGCCAACTTTGCTCAGGTCTGCGCACGCGCGTTTGGGAGATAGACGTGTGCCCGGCGTCTCAGACCCCACGTTGTACGGGACGTCGAAAACACGTAAGTTTGTTTACTTGATTTTTGGCCGTGTTTGTAGGTTTTTTACAACAATTTTAATTTAAAAAAGAATTATTTTTAGTGGAAATCCGCGCTTACTCCAGGATTCAGAAATTGAGAGTTATTGGAAAATGATTTTGATTCGGACGACGAAGCGGCTTATGCTGAGAATGATTGCGAACCGGACCATTATAGTATATAGTATCGAGTCTGAATGTCTTACTGAAGTAGATGCAGAAGAATATGAAGAATATCGTTTTCTAACAACAATAGGTACTTCTAGGAGTCGTTCTCAAACCATCAGAGATGCTTCTATTGGTCGTTCTCGAACTAACAGAGGTGCTACTACTGTTCGTTTTCGAAGAAACCGAGGTACTTCTAGGGGGAGTTCCCGAACGGGCAGAGGCGCTTCTAGAGGCCGTCAACCGAGAAACCGATGCACTTCTCAAGGTCACCTGAAGAAAAGTGAAGTCGTCTGCTTCACTTGAAATTTTACGTAGCTATTTCACGAGCTATGAGAACACGATGGAATTACTACAGGATCACAAACTTACTGTGGTGGGAACATTGCGGGCTAAAAAGACATGTATCCTTCAAGAGTTCAAGAAAGCATGTGAAGAATATACATCTTTATTTGTTTTTCAAGATACAGTTACAATCATCTCATATGTGCCAAAGCCAAGAAAAATAGTCTACCTGATGTCTTCTATGCACCATGATTGTGTAATAGACTCTGAAACCGGAGTACAACAGATGCTAGAAATAATTACATTCTATAATGCGACAAAGTCGGGCGTTGATGTGGTTGATAAGCTGGCTAGAACGTATGAAGTTTCTAGAAATTCACAACGCTGGCCACTTACATGATTTTTCAGCCTATTGAATCATGCAGGTATAAATGCAATGGTGATGTATATGCTGAATAATGGAACAAATAAAAGAAAAACAAACCAAAGAAGAGAGTTCATCAAGAAGTTAGGATTGTTGTTCATAGAAGAGCAACAAAAGATAAGAAAAGGAAATGAAAGATTGCCGAGAGAATTGCGTAAGAGAGTTGCGGAGTATTTAGGTGAACCACTTAGTCCTCCAAAAAACAAAAAAAAACTCGCGAAATGCGATGCACCATTGTGTTTGAAACACAGTATTTATATATGCGAAGATTGTGCTGATTTACGTATAAATGCTTAAATTTGATTTTATTTTTATTTTTCATTATTCCTGTTTTTAATTAGTGTTATAAATATGTCAGATTTCATTAAAATAAGTGATTCTTATGTTTAAGTGATTTTTTTAATTGCCAGAGAAGGGCAAGTTTTGTTGTAAGATTACAATTTATAAATATGAATACCTTGTCTAATTATTATTTTTATACATAGTATATATCCCCTAAATTACAAAAAATAAATAATAAATGCAAAAATATCAAAAATAACTTTAAAATATTAAATTAAGCATTGGCAATTTTGACCCCACCTTGTATGGGGCGTTTGAATTTTTCACCTGGTATGCGGAGGGTTAAATATCTTATTTAATTCAATTATGTTCTGTACTTTTTTTTATTTTTGCGACACTATCTTAGTATACAGATTGTTACGGTAACTACCGTTGAGTAATTGATTAGGTTAGGTTTTGAAAGGACGGGGTGCGAATTCGATCTCTGCTTGAAAGGATTGTGTCATCTTCTGGTATATTATGATTCCACGTGGCACGTAAAAACTTTGATCATAGTTTGAGACTTAATTTTAACCAATTACAATGCATCATCATTATCATAATCAGCCCAATACGTCCCACTGCTGGGCACGGGCCTCCTCTACAACTGAGAGGGTTTAGGCCTTAGTCCACCACGCTGGCCTAGTGCGGGTTGGCGGACTACACAGCTAAGAAATTCCTAAGAACTTTTAGGTGTGCAGGTTTTATCACGATGTTTTCCTTCACTGTTAAAGCAAGTGATAATTCATTGTGAATACACACATAACTTTGAAAAGTCAGAGGTGTGTGCCTGGGGTTTGAACCTGCGACCGCCGAAATTCTCGACCGCGCGCCTAAACCTCGAGGCCAGTGCATGCGGTTTACAAAAAAAAAACCTTTCAAAAGAAATATAATAATCTTTTAATGGCTTAAGCACCGTTGCGAAAAAACTGATTCAACTGTGTATGACCTGTGTATTTTTATATTTCGTTACATCGAGTACAACATAAAATAAATAAATACACCCAACAGTCACATACACTACCGACAAAAAGTTTGGAAGCACTTTTAATACTCTTAATTACTTTAGAAATAATATAAGATATAGTATTATTTAATTAAGAATGATTAGGTACTTAATTAAAACAACAATTAAACTATGAAACAAAACCATATTATGATTACTAAAATAATATTATATTTTATTACAACATCGATAAAATTTGTTATTTGTTGTTACAAAAATTATAGGTGCTTCCAAACTTTTTGTCGGTAGTGTACATAGTTCTGACCCCAGATTAAGATACAAGTCTTGTGTCGTGATTGTCAGAAACTACGAGAGA
The DNA here is from genome assembly GCA_907164795.1 of Hemaris fuciformis. Classification (NCBI taxonomy): domain Eukaryota; kingdom Metazoa; phylum Arthropoda; class Insecta; order Lepidoptera; family Sphingidae; genus Hemaris; species Hemaris fuciformis. The sequence continues at coordinate 15,010,537 of OU015438.1, read as the reverse complement.
CTTTTCGATCACACAAACACCCAGACCCGAAACAAATACTTGTGGATCACACAAACATTTGTCTCAGTGCGGGGATCGAACCCGCGGCCTCTCGTTTCGCAAGCTGGTATCTAGCCAACTGCGTCACAGGGCTGTCAGGGTATCCATAAATACATAAGGGTATCCTTCAAAAATCCATATCCCTCATTTTACTATAACGTCCACAATTAGGTAGCGGTGTTGGGTTTAAGCGCTTCACGGGGCGATGTCAACAGCTCGCTGATAGATTGGCTCCACGTGCGACCCTCCTTCACCGGTAATTAGCCGGAATAATTAGTTATTTCGTGTACGTTACGCTGGAGAGCAGCCAGTTTTTGGAAAATATCGTCCAGTGGTTTTGATACTGTTTTACGGTCAAGTTGATTAGATTTAGGTATGATTGGAGTTTCGCGAAGTTCCTTATAGGAAATATCATTTACTGTTGTTAATTTGTAGTAAATCGTTGTAAGATTTATACAAGAGATATAGATAGATACTAATATACTGGCCTTGAAGCAGTGATGGCCTCGAGGCTTAGGCGCGCGGTCGAGAATTTCGGCGGTCGCAGGTTCAAACCCCAGGCACACACCTCTGACTTTTCGAAGTTATGTGTGTATTCACAATGAATTATCACTTGCTTTAACGGTGAAGGAAAACATCGTGATAAAACCTGCTCACCTAAAAGTTCTTAGGAATTTCTTAGTTGTGTAGTCCGCCAACCCGCACTAGGCCAGCGTGGTGGACTAAGGCCTAAACCCTCTCAGTGTTAGAGGAGGCCCGTGCCCAGCAGTGGGACGTATATGGGCTGATGATGATGATGATGATGACTGGCCTCGAGGTTTAGGTGAGCGGTCGAGAATCAAACCCGAGGCACACACCTCTGACTTTGCGAAGCTACTCGTATGTGTCATAATGAATTATCACTCACTTTAACGGCGAAGGAAAACATAGTGAGGAAACCTGCACACATAAAGGTTCTTTCGCAGAATTTCTTAGGAGTGTAGTCCGACAACCCGCACTAGGCCAGCGTGGTAAGAGACCCAAACCCTCTTAGTTGTAGAGGAGGCCCGTTCCCAGCAGTGGGACGTATATGGGCTGATTATGATGATGACACTGTGGGCTACATCTTATGGTATATCAATAAAAATTTCAAACGCTGATTTATGGTAGGCAGCGGCTGGGTTGTGCCCCTGGTATTACTTTAGTCCATGGGCGGCGGTAACCGCTTACCATCAGGCGGACCGCTTGCTCGTCTGCCTACTGAGGCAATAAAAAAAAAAAAAAAACAAAGTCAATGTCATGTAATGTCACGCTTATATCAGATCAAAGTAACCAAAGACTACAATAGTTTGGCACTTATTCATCCAATTCTAACAATATTTCAAGGAACTATTAATGAAACATAAGTACAATAATTTCACTCTTCGAAAACCAAAAATTTAAGTAAATTTCACGAGTTGCTAGACATTCTTTATCAAGTGAATCCGTTGCCTTATCATAACTCTGTCGTCGAACACGTCCCAAATCTACAGAACAAGAACAATGAAAATAACATAATTAACTTTGAGAACGACCGTCAACCGTCCAAAATCACGCGCGAACGTAATAAAACGGGAGGTCTTAGTAGTTTACGGATATAATTTCATAATTTTGCGTAGCCGGAACGTACCTTGGGACCGGCTGGCGGAGACGAACTCGGGGCTCGGCTAACTTTAAGGTAATATAAATATTATCACATGACAACATAAATTGACTTCAGTAAGCATACCTTTTATTTAATTACTCCGGCGTGGATAGGAAAGCCGACGTACAGCCTCGTAGTGGTCGCGTGTTTTGGAATTTATCCTTATTTCATTCTCAGCCTGTCGCCGTCCACTGCTGAACGAAGGCCTCCCCAAGATGGCCTGTTCTTTTGTAAATTGTGAATTATCAGTAAAATCTATCCTATTATAAAGACTCTCAAGGAAAAACACTTCAAAACACCCAATCTTCTTGGAATACAATGCAGACAATAAAAGAAAGCTTTCGTAAAACCTGAACGTCCAATTGTGAAGGAGCCCCAATGCTCGACCCTAGATCCATCCCTGCAAAGGTCTGCCCAATTAATAAACAAACTTGTGTTGTGCGTAGTGCAAACTTGCCGACACATCCGTTCCGAGTTTATCTCTCGGCACTTTATAACTTCGTTACTTAATTCAAAATTATCTGCCTAGATGACTTTTCGAGGTACATTCTCGTGGTGACTGCGGTGTCGGATCTAGGTATTTTTTTATGCCTATCAGCATTATCAGCCCATATACGGCCGACGATTGTTATAGAATAATTAAATCAATATATATTATTACTTTACTTTTAAATCTTTAAGTATATTTTTTTTTTTTTTATTTTAACCTTTAACTAGGGACATGACAAATTTATAACACTTTAAGGGACATGACGTCTCACAGGCTACTACTTCGAAATTTAAAAAAATGTCAAAATTGCATGTGGATGATTTAAAATCGTGTTTGTATTTAACTCTTGGTATACAATAAAACAAATTTAAATGAATTCAATCATATTTTTATGATTACTTAGAAAAAAAACTATAATTAACAATTAGTGGTAATTTTTAGCCTTAATTGACATGAGATCCTTTTTACCATTTTAATAGACTTTATATAAATTCTATGCCAAATTCAACACTTTTTTCTTAAAGTCTTATATTAGAGGCAACAAAAAAACATTAAAACCACTTATAAAAACTAAAACTAAAAATTCTGACACCCGCTCAATTTGGCATAAAATCATTGGTATTTTTTGCAAAAAGGGCGAGAACATTGTAATAATAATTCGATCTTTGTAATTCCGAAAGAGGCTGGTCATCATCAGAACTATCGGTCCTCTTCTGGAATGTTATCCTCTAGGTCTTTATCTTGATCACTTTCACGAAGATGTAAAATTTCACGATCGTAAACCAAGAACTCGTCAATATCACATTCACTGTCATATTGGTCTGAAGCCAGCATGAGGACATTGAATTCCTCTTCAAACGATGGGTCATATGTTCGTATTTTTTTATTTTTTGATGAATTCGTAGGAGAAGTAGGTTTCCTAGTGTTTTCTGCCATTTTGCACCAAACATTAAGAAATAGATCGTAAAAGTATTTGTATGACAACTAGGGACATGTAGCCTCATAGGCTACGGTCAATTTTCTAATTCGTATTACTTAAGTGTAAAACAACCGATAACGCGTTTGCCTTCTTCGATGGTCGTTTTAGCACTAAAACAAAAGCTACTAAGACGCTGGGTCTCCGCAAGCAGGGAGAAGTGGTCAATTCTAAGAATTTGCAAAACACGCGACGCCTGTGAGACTACACGTCACTAGTTAAAGGTTAAATATTTGAATTAGTGTATAATTTTGCATGCACATTGTTATTTAAACTGTAAGTCGTACGGCCCACTGCTGGGCGCGGGCATCCTCTACATCTGAGAGGGTTTTGGCCTTAGTCCACCACGCTGGCCTAGTGCGGGTTGGCGGATTACACACCTATAAAATTCCTAAGAACTTTTAGGTGTGCAGGTTTCATCACGATGTTTTCCTTCACCGTTAAAGTACGTGATAATTCTTTGTGAATATCTACACACATTATTTAATTTTGTTCGTAGGAATGTGTAATACGTGCAATAAAATTGTTAGATATGAAGCAATAAGACTCAATTTCGACTAGCCGCCTAGCTGATGGTTGATGGTGAATGGTTGGGATCCGAAGATCGAAACCATGACCTGTTGTTTCATAATTTTGCCTCTGACTTTGTCAAGAGATGCTGTTAAATAATATTGTATTTTACATTAACATAAATGCCTGTCCTATTTATTTCTTACTAATAAGTATCTGAGATACCAGATAGTCTCAGTATAAGATTATGTTTTTGAGAGAGTTTTTTTAAATTTTCCATTCCGACTGCTTCGTAGTCTCGCGGTACAAATATGTGCCGTGCGACCTAGAGGTACTACGTTCGATTTCCGGGTCAGGCAAAATGTTAATGGGTTTTTCCATTATTAGGAAGTAAGCACGAAGTCTGGAAATGCGCCCGAAAACGGCAATAGGCTCGCCCCCTATTATTTGGGACTGATACATACCTACCTGGCGAAATGCGATATGAACCTCTGCCTACCTCTTCAGGGAATACAGGCCTGAGTTCATGTATGTATGTATTTTTCATTAGGAAATTCCCACACCCCTCAATTCCTTCATATCCAACTCTGACTATACATTTGTTAAATAAATATGTTCTATATAAGTTAATAACTTCCAGTTGTTCTTCATATTATTTTAACTATTCTCCTCCTTGGGTCATATATAACATAGACTTGATCGATGTAATCCCTAAAAGTCTTAGAATTCGACTAGTTCCTGAGATCATCGCGAACAAAGAAACTCAAAACAAATTTTAAATTATTAAGAGCGTTTACGCCCCACGTGGCTAGTCGATTTCGGTAAATATGAGTCGCGTAAATATGAGCGTCGATAGTTAATGATATGCATTGAAAATTAGTGAAGCAATGTTTATTGAGTCTATAAAATGTTAAATACATCACTGATCATCATCATTGTTCGGAATGCAGTCAGATAACCGCGAAAACATCGACGAAACTAAAAATCGACGGCGCCCAGAGCGACATGTCCTCTCTGAAAGGCCAGGCGGCGGACTGATTTGCACCGGGCTGTGCGCAGCGTTTTATAGTACATTTTAAAATATTTATAAATAAATTAATAAGTGAAATTTCTTCAAAACAAAAAGTGTACGTTTTCAAGGACACGTTCTTATATTATAAAAAGTTGTTGTTTTATTAAATTAGGTATCATATATGGTTTAAAAAAAATTATGTGTTGACAGTAATTTCTCAATATTTTGAATGCCTTAGATGTTTTATTACTCGAATAAGAGATCCAAATCTTAAATTGTTTTTCCCTAAATATTTGCTTGGGGATATTTCCAATTCAAAAACATTTTATTTTGGTTAAATATGTTATAAATTAACCCGAATTTTGGGCCTCGAATGACTCTAAAACTGAATTTATGACAACCTTCGTTCAGTTATCTTGTTATTTATAAAAAATTACACAAAAATATTTAAATGTTCTTCACTAACTATTTAGATGACAATATTTCCTAAAATAATTGGTAATTAACATGTTTGTGCGATGAGTCTTTCATCAATTTTAAGGGGTTCGAAAAGTACTGTTTTTGTTCAAATTACGGTTGAACTGCGTAAACGCTCTTAATACGATATGTTTTTATACGGTGACGACAAAGTATAATAACTATATCAATATCCCTTGCAGAATGTCTTATAATAAACAACTGAAACCCACCTGATTTAGAAGTCTGTAATAATGTCGAGTCCGGTTTGAATCGGAATACTTGTGCGAAGTGCGGCATTCCCGGCGAACATTTCTGTAAATTAATCAAGCAAGTCTATTTGATAAATTGAAACTTGAACGCAAACATTTCGTCGAATATTTGCTTCTTTATTTGAATATACTTCTGATTAACTTCGACGTTGATTTAATTTAATTATATCTGTCGGGGGAGGAGGGGCTTTAAAGTGTTTTAAAATGTGTGACGTCATCATCGCTGACATATACATACATACATGTATATGAAGTTTCAAATAAAATAAAGTCTCACATAGTGGAGGGCGCGCCGTCGAAGAACATCTAAAACTCGGTGAGCTGGTCTTATCTCTAACAACCTCGCGATTGCCCAGACTAGTCACAACTGATTGCTAATAACGTGTAAAGCAATAATAATATATCAATCATCATCATCATCATCAGCCCAAATACGTCCCACTGCTGGGCACGGGCCTCCTCTACAACTGAGAGGGTTTAGGCCTTAGTCCACCACGCTGGCCTAGTGCGGGTTGGCGGACTACACACCTAAGAAATTCCTAAGAACTTTTTAGGTGTGCAGGTTTTATCATCATGTTTTCCTTCACCGTTAAAGCAAGTGATAATTCATTGTGAATACACACATAACTTCGAAAAGTCAGAGGTGTGTGCCTGGGGTTTGAACCTGCGACCGTCGAAATTCTCGACCGCGCGCCTAAACCTCGAGGCCATCACTGCTTATAATTATAATATATCAATAACCATACATAAATATGCATGGGGCATGCAAATGTTGTAGTTTGCATGCAAGCTCAAGATTTGTGGCCCGCTCTCTAGATATCCGCGCCACGGAATTATGATAGAGAAGCGGGTTGCGAATATTAATCCCGGTAAGCTGAAACCCGGGTGTGATGCGAATCCCGCCGTAAACCCGCAAATGTGCCAAAAACATATAATTTTGGCTGGTTTTTAATTATTCTAATTTTTGCTTCAACTGCGGCACATTTATCATCAACTCTATACTTCAGGACATTTAGGTATGCTTATTCACAAAGAATAATCACGCACTTTAACGGTGAAGGAAAACATCGCGATGAAACCTGCACACCTAAAAGTTCTTAGGTGTGTAGTCCGCCAACCCGCACTAGGCCAGCGTGGTGGACTAAGGCTTTAAACCCTCTAAGTTATAGAGGAGGCCCGTGTCCAACAGTGGGACCTATATGGGCTGATGACGATGAGTTTATTACGATGTTTTCCTTCACAGGTAACCATCACTACTTCGACTTTCAAGACAATTAGGAGGTTATTTTTACTTAAGATTATATTCAATAAATAATATAAGGTTTTTAAGTTCTGTATTCAAAATTTAAGTGTTTTTTCCAATAAACCATTTACTTATATTATTTATCTACCATTCGCACTCGACTTCGCTCCTTGGAATTTGTCAATTAGGTGTATGCAAAATAAATCCCTCAGAAACCTAGTCATTTATTTGCACTGCACATAATAAGTGCATTTAATAAAATTCATCATCATCATCAGCCCATATACGTCCCACTGCTGGGCACGAGCCTCCTCTACCATTGAGAGGGTTTAGGCCTTAGTCCACCACGCTGGCCTAGTGCGGGTTGGCGGACTACACACCTAAGAAATTCCTAAGAACTTTTAGGTGTGCAGGTTTCATCACGATGTTTTCCTTCAGCGCTAAAGTACGTGATAATTCATTGTGAATACACACATAACTTCGAAAAGTCAGAGGTGTGTGCCTGGGGTTTGAACCCGCGACCGTCGAGATTCTCAACCGCGTGCCTCAACCTCGAGGCCATCACGACTTTCATGTAATAAAATACGAGGTAAAAATATCTGACAATCTGAATAATACTCGCAATACACCGTAGTTATTTGTTGCATACATAACACATTTCTGTGCGACATCAAAGACCACCATTTCCTGTCTCATCAGAGTGTAATTAGGGTCTAGCAAAAAAGGGCTGCCCGATTGAGGTTTAATCTGGTCCCGTGGCCCAAGGGCCCTATCGACCTCTGTCCCTAATGAACGATCGCTTCCGATCCTCCGTGCGTCTTTGTCGCGTATTATGCTCTTTGTGGGAACGCGGCATGGGGCACAAGCGGTTGCGTTTTGTTGTTTGCCATTTGATAAATTTCAACTGAATAGCGATTTAATAGTCGACAGAATTAATGAGTATATTTAATAATTACGTGGGACTAATACATACCTGGCGAAATGTGGGTGCAGAAGTGCACCTCTGCCTACCCCTTCGGGGAATACAGGCGTGAGTTTATGTATGTATGTGTATGTATTTAATAATTGAATTAGTGATGGTCTTGAGGTTTAGGTGCGCGGTCGAGACAAAAATCTCGCGGGTTTAAGCCTCAGGCACATACCTCAGGCTTTTCGATTTTATGTATTTTAACAATGAATTATTATGTACTTTAACTGTGAAGAAAAACATCGTGAGGAAGCCTGCACATCTAAAAATTCTTAGAAATTTCTTAGGTGTGTGGACTGCCAACCCGCACTAGGCCAGCATGGTGGACTAAGGCCCAAGCTCTCTCGGTTCTAGAGGAGGCCCGTCCCCAGCAGTGGGACGTAGATGGGCTGATAATCATGATAACATTCCGAATTTCCAAACTCTGTGCTGATACTGAGAATTACCTAATGGAAAAAACCCAATAACATTTTACCCGACCTTGAATTCGAACCCGGGACCTCTAGATTGCATAGCTCACACTTGCGCCGCGAGACCACAAAGCAGTCAACGGACGTTCAATGGATAAATGGGCCCTAAAGGCGAGCTGTTTAGTTGATGCCAGTATCAAATAGCGATAATTTTGTGACACAGGCCACGCACGAATATTAAAAGGCCTTTGTGATACAAATGACTTTGGTACAAGCGTATGCAAGCTGAGTGGTGGCTTTGATTGCAAGTTACCACACGGCGTCACATCTTCCTGTTGTCGCGTTAACTAGTTTGTAGAAAATAAAAATAATGAGATTGTAAAAAGGTAGATAAATAGCAATTGATAAAATTTTAACACCGTTATGTGGGTACTTATGACTGCCTCGTGGTCTCGCGGTACATTTATGTGCCGAGCGATCTAGAGGTCCTGGGTTCGATTCCCGGGTCGGGCAAAGTGTTATTGGGTTTTTCCATTAGGAAATTCTCAGTAGCAGCACGGAGTCTGGAATTGTGCCCGAAAAACGGCAATAGGCTCGCCCCCTATTACGTGGGACTGATACATACCTGGCGAAATGTGGGTGCAGAAATGCACTTCTGCCTACCCCTTCGGGGAATACAGGCGTGAGGTTATGTATGTATGTATGTACAATTAGAATGTGGGGGATCTCTTAGGTGTGTAGGTTTCCTCGCGAGTTAAGTTTTCTCGAGATCCATCATTTGAATTGATCCATCATTGAAATGATTCTCAATCGTTGTTGCATAATGACATAACTTCTCAAAACTATTATTTATTTCCATAAAAAATTCCAGTAGTTTCATTGTTAGTTGCTGGTTAGTAAGTATATCATGCACAGTGGCGTGCCTAGCGTCTCTGGCTAGGGCAAGCCCAAATTTTTATTACGGTTTTTATAGTGTATTTTTTAGGTCCAGAAAGTCAGAGAACTAATAAATAATATACCTACCTACCGCAAATTATTTACTTTCAAGATTTTGACATATTGATGAAGGTATATTATAGTACTGGCCTAACAAAGAAATAATTATTTGTCGCTAGTGATAGTTAGTACCAAAAACCATAGAATGTCGGCGAAAATTATTAGAACAATTATAATATGTCCAAATTGTGCACAAACGTCGTGTCTCTCTAAATTTGAATGCGAGATGTTATAAAATAGACACGGAATATATCATATTGAATTTTATAAGACAAATAACTCGACTCGAATTGGTTTCAAACCACATAATTAAAAAGTAAACAGTCAAATTCTAAAAATTACCTATACTCGTAAGTTAATTTTCATGTCGTGACCTTGAATGCAAGTTTTTTTTGTTGAACAAAATGATAAATAATATGTATTAATCTTAGAAATAATACGATGATGATCAACGCGAGAGTTTTGAAATTTCGTGACATAGGTACCTAGATAATTAACGAGATATGAATACTTCAATGCGTTGTTAACAATATTTATAAAAAGAAATCAAAGTACCTATGTGGTGTTGTAAATTTTAATGCATTCTACAAGAACCGGATAAATTATTTAAATCATTACAACAATAATTCCACTCATTTTAAACATTATATTAAATATGCAACACAAACATAATACCTATAACCTTTTCGTATGGGAACATTCAACTATTCTATTATATCTGGTTATGTACTTACTAATCGGATCTATTAAGCGTCCTCATAATTTTTAACAATTAGAGAAATACTTGAGTCTGGCATAATATATAGGTTTTGGACAAGTTACGAGCCGTTTTTTCACAGTATAATTTAATGAATTTACCTTATCTTCGAAGAGCAAAACATGCACACACTTTAAGTCGCCACGAGGATTAACAATAAACATCACCCATTTTTTTAAATCACTGTAGTAATATTCTAAATACCACAACAAATTCTATTTAATTTAGTTCTTTCACTCAGTAAACGTAAACAATTAACAACGTGTGACCTTGACAAATTGTGCTTTACTGCACTCCAGGGTTGCCATTAAATAAAAATATATTGCCGTGTTTTGGATGTCGAATTGCCGTGTTTTGTAGAAAAATTGAGAAATTGCCGTTTCAATTTATTTTTTTCAATTACATTAAACTCTTATCATATAATTGCCGTGTTTTATGACACGGTATTTTGGTTGTATCTATGTATAATATATAATCCAATGGGAATTTCGACGTAGTGCGAAAGAGATAGAACTAGTAAAGTGAAGCCAGGTTTAAAGCCCACGAGATAGAGGGAGATAAATATTATTATTATGTTCAACATTGATGTTTACTCTAAACTATTGACGTTCGTGCGCCCACGTTTCGTTTTTTTGAAATTATATGGGCAGGGATTTGGCGCGCGGCGGCGCGGCTGTATGGCGGACGGCGGCGCGGCAAAAATACGTAAATTTCTGTTTTTGGATAAATATTTTGTTGTTTGTATTGAATTATGGAATATCTAGTTTATGTTTCTTATTCGGAATTACGTAAGGCAAGCTGGGCTTTTGGGCTTCTATGGAAGTACCGCCACTGATCATGCACATGCAGTGATAAAGATGAATGTCTGTTTTACTTACTTTCGTAGTACTGGAAATTTTCACTTCCTCTATTAACCCTTCGTGTGTACACTATATTTTTTGGGACTTCGTGTGTACACTGGGTCTTTTCAACCCAGAACCCAACCCAAACCCAGTTCTGAACCCAGTTCTTCAGAACAGTCAAATTTTTAAGGCTTTCTACATTTTCAAAAAAATTGTAAAAAAATATAGTTTACTCCTTGAAGTGTCTACTTTATGACCCAAATGAATCCAAAGCCAAAAGTTTAAACCTTTTGTTTATAAAAAAATATAAACAATAAAATACACGAGAAAAATTGAATTAGATTAAAAAATTCATTACTTTCCTATAAATACATGTTTTCAAAAATGGTGATAGTTGTTTTTTCTTGAGGTTTTAAGCTTTCAAAAAATATAGCGTTGTGGACATTGGCTCCAAAAAGTTGAATTATTTGAATACCTGAAAATGAAGAATATTTTCCCGATTCTGGGACCTTATAATAAATAAAATGCAAATTATATATTGTATTAGAAATTTTTAATTAAAATGTATTAGAAAAAGTAACAAATTACGTAAAGCATTTATATATATTGCAATAAAATAATAAAACTGTAAGAAAAAAGAAAAACTAAATTTATTTACATTTGAAAATACTAACGTCGTGTGTCCACTGACCCTTATAGGGAACGGTAAGCACTTCCACGATCTCGTGCTCAAAGATAACGAGTCGGACCTGTAAGCCACTTGTACCTTCGATACCTACTATTATCAACGTTTTTTAGAGGGGGTAGGCAAAGTGCCATCTACATTGATAAAAAAGAAACGGGCGTTTGAAATTTCGACTGTTCCTTTAAAGACCCAGTGTACACACGAAGGCTTAAAATTTTCACCAGGGTAGATTTTATCCCTTGCATGCGTTAGTCGCTTTCTAAGCAGATAGTTATACCACGAGCAAGTTGGTTGTTTGTTGTTAGTTTACAATGTTTTTAATAATCATTGTGAGAAAACTTGTATAATTGCGGCGAAGTTTCCAAATTTAACCCTGCGATCTGCACAGTGCCTAATTATCCTCCGTGGTTCCAACAAACAAAGTGCCGCCGAAGTGGAATTCCAAATCGTCTCCAACACCACAGGCCAGATGTTTTGGAAACGTCGCCAAAGATTTAATTAAACGAAGTTACTGCGAACTTGTTACTTAAATGTAAATTATCTGCCCATGAAAATCGTGACTTTTATGACAGGCTCGTTTTTAATTAAATCGAAATTGTTTGTAATTGTATGTGTTATTGATTTATCGTTTCACGCGGTGTATGAAGCACGAGTTTGATTTAGTTAGGCGATAGAAATTTATAAGTAATTTGATTTGGAAAATTGTGATTCTGATGACTGCCTCGTGGTCTCGCGGCACTAGTATGTGCCGTGCGATCTAGAGGTCCTGCGTTCAGTTCCTGGGTCGGGCAAAGTGTTATTGGATTTTTCCATTAGGGAATTCTCAGTAGCAGCCCGGAGACTGGAAATGTGCCCAAGAAACGTCAATAGGTTCGCCCCTATTACGTGGGACTGATACATACGTGGCGAAATGTGGGTGCAGTAATGCACCTCTGCCTACCCTTTCGGGGAATACAGGCGTGAGTTTATGTATGTATGTATGATTCTGATGCTGCTAGTACTCTTCTTTCGCTCGAAACAACCAAACTCGAAGACCTCGTCTAATGTTTTACATACATACATACATAAACTCACGCCTGTATTCCCTTATAGGGTAGGCAGAGATGCATTTCTACACCCACATTTCGCCAGGTATGTATCAGTCCCACGTAATAGGGGGCGAGCCTAGGCAACCACCAACTGGTGAAACCATTATCGTCCCCATAAGCTGATCTGGAAATCTGTGGATTAACATTTTTCTTTTGAGATTCCCCAGGCAAAGGAAGAGTAGTTTAAAAGAGGAGCCTCCTAATTGTTGGTAAAAAATACGAGACATCACCATCTTACAAAAAAAAAACTAAAATAAAGTATATTATCTTAAACGTGATATCAATCAGTTTCTATGTTTGTAAAAAAATCTTAGCTTTTATCTTTTTCTTCTTTTCAGCCTATCGCCGTCCACTGCTCAACGAAGGCCTTACCAACCATCCCGGTCTTGAGTAGCCCTCATCCATCCGCTACCTTTCTCAAGCTTTGATCTTACTTGTAAGGTAATTACCACTGTCCAGAAATAGTCAAAGACCTAAGAGATTACTGACCAGAATCACTCCTAGACATTATAAGGAAATTACGTGGTACTATCTAAAGTTTAAGCTTGATCTTTTTCGAACAAAAATAGAAATTGTAAAAGAGCTTTGTGTATATTTAATTCTTGTGAAAACGATAGGAAACAACATGAGAATGTTTCAAGCGCAATTGCTTTATCAGAGAAACGTAACATACGTCGCGTGTTGAACAAAGATATTATCATTTCGCTAAATGTCAAAGCACTCCATACATAGGTGCTGCTAAATTCTCGACTTTTCTGGCGATAGAAAATATATCTAAAACATTTAGGCATTGAGTTTAAATTTGCTTGTTGCCAACCGTAAGTTTAGTTTGTGAACGAATATCGCGAGGCGTTACGATCTTTGCCGGGTGTAATGTACTGGTCATAGATTGAACATATAGAACTGACATTTTAATATCATTGGGGTACAATCGGAGTAAAAATATAATTAGAATGATTTTTTCATCGATAACATATTTTTCTCGTGTACAATATTCTGTCCCTTAGTTAAAAAATATAAATCTTCTAATAGAAGCATATTGAGATGATTGTAAACAAAACAGTACCTATATTCCAGGGGTATTATTATTATTTATGTATTTTTACATACATATTTTTCTATTATGTATAACGGCGTAAAACCATATACTGAGAGCTATGTCATCGCTCTTGCATAAACAGGAATGACTCACGGGCGGTCGCCCGTCTGCGGTGTCGATTGCCCCCACCATTCTATCTATAAAAAGCCGCCCGCTGCAGCGGAGAAAAGCATTCATCGGTCTACGCGCGACAGCAAACATCCGATTTATTGGGAAATAAAAGGAACTTTGATTGAAGTTGGTTGTTAAAATTACTTCTCAAAATGGATCCTCCAGTAATAACGATGGCACTGCTATTCATAACGATACAGGGGTATCTGCCTCGTCAGTAATTGTGAAAGTTTATATCACCATAAACCAGCAGTTGTGACATCAGCAATGTGACGTCAGACATCTTAAAGACACTTCGAAGCCTCTCCTGCTCCGACATGTAGAATCGATTCACGATTGCAAAATGGTTCATCTACTAAGCAATACTAACTGCGATTACGCTGCCTTCGTCATCTACAACACACAATACTTCAAGTTTGGTGTCTTTATTAGTATGCATTCAGAACTATGAGTTATTAGTCTGTTGGATGTAAGTTTTTATTTATTTATCTTCATGTTACTCACGAGTGACTTTTTTCTCCAAAAAAGCGAGCCTTTATACGTGTGACAAAGTCATAATAATAACCAGTCTGTGCATACTTACTCTATGATAATGACAGAGTGAAAGAATTGCAGCGTTCGGAAATGTACAGCAGTTACACAAACATTCGCTTATTGCGAATGGCGATGTGGCCGCGCGGGTTCGCCCGCCATGTTTCAAACAAACGACTCAACAATATTTGCTTGAGATCGCTTAATTTTTTTGTCTCTGGCCATTTTTCTTACCCGTTCGCATTTTTAGTATTTTCTTGTTTCTGTTGGTAGTTCGAAAACAATTATTGTGAACATAATGTATTCTTAAAACTACTAAGCTGTTACCGTGTATTCACAGCCCTGGCTATACCCTGGTATAGCTTGGGCGACTGCGTGTCTACTGGGAGAAATTGGTTGCACCAGATGGTTTTGATGCATTATTATGAATGTAAGGATTATAGGCACACTTATGACTTTTAGAGTAAGATTTAATCATGATTAGAATTATGCATTTTATATTATTTTTAAGAATTAGTAATGGCCTCGAGGTTAAGGCGCGCGGTCGAGAATCTCGGCGGTCGCGGGTTCAAACCCCAGACACACACCTCTGACTTTTCAGTTATGTGTGTATTCACAATGAATTATCACTTACTTTAACGGTGAAGGAAAACATCGTGAGGAAACCTGCACACCTAAAAAGTTTTTATGGAATTTCTTATGTGTGTAATCCGCCAATCCGCACTAGGCCAGCGTGATGGCCAAAGGCCTAAACCCTGCCAGTTGTATAGGAGGCCCGTGCCCAGCAGTGGGACATATATAGATGATGTTTTTTTTTATATTATAAGAACAAAAATAACTAAATACAACGCAGTATTCAACGAAATTAAATTTGGTAGGCTCTTCAACAACGCATTATCAAATTTAATCCTTCATTGGATTCTTTTGCATTATCAGGGCGGGCCCGTTTCGCGGACAATTTCGTTTCAATTTTAATAGAATCTGCCATTAGCGGGACTATTTGCCATGTTATAATGGGTTTTCATTTAACTACACTTCGTATAATCAAAGCAAAATGCACCCTAATCCATTATAATACAGTGCAAATTGTTACTATTAACCACATTAATTGTGAATTTCCACGCTAAATTTTGTAACAGCGAGATAGCTAAGTGAAAATTTTTGACGCTGTTCTGACACCGTTGTTTTGTTAACGCTGTATTGTAAATTTAAATTATATTTACTGAGGCCCTTGTAAACACGCTCGCGTTACTCTGCACGCAGGTTCTCAGAGGTTTATTTAGGAAATACAACGGTTTTCGTATAAACACGTAACATGTTTAGTTATATGTCACGCTGTTTTCGGAAGGATTTGGTGCCACGGTCTGACTGGAAACTTATCCTGGTGTATTCCATCTGACGACCAAAATAACATATGGCAGCATCTGAGCTGACAATCGATACGGAAGACTGCCAATTTGCGTAATTAGTGCGAGATTTAACGCAATTATCTGTAGACTAGACTGATTTATGAATATATCCTCGTGATGTTAGTCTTCACTAGTAAAACAATCAATTATAAGACATGTTTTTTAAGTGCGACCCCGTTTCAAGTTGTTGGATGCCCATGTAAATAAATAATAAATGAAAGGTAACAACAAATAGGTACTAATACCCAACAAATGAAAAAACTCAGTACTTAGTACCAAGTGCTGCGGAAAAATCCGGTTATTTTTGGAGCATGGAAACGTACCCTGATTATATGACGTGTTAGATAATACCTGACGAAATGTACGCCTCCAAATATCCTCCTCCTATAAAAAAATTACGCCTCTGTCTACGGCTAATTCTGAGAAAGTATGTAATAGTTTTTAGTAGAAAAGCGATGTTTTCATTAATTCAATTATTATGAAAACAGACTAAGTTTACATTCATAATATACACATATATACTCAGCCTATCGTCGTCCACTGCTGAACGTAGGCCTCCCCAAGAAAGCGCCAACCATCCCGGTCTTGAGCAGCCCTCATCCATCCGTTACCCGCCACCTTTCTCAAGTCGTCGGACCATCGTGCTGCAGGTCGTCCTACACAACGTTTGCCTAAGCGCGGTCTCCACTCCAACACTTGTCTGCTCCATCGGCCGTCGGACCGTCGGCAGACATATACACATAAGGAATGCAAATAACTCTAAAGGTACTCTAGACCGATCTCACTTACCCCCTTCCTTGTTCGGGAATAGGGAACAAAACGGCACCATCTCCAATTTACTTATACCTCCGATACACCAGACATGCCTGTCTTCAACGTCCACAAGTCGAGGTAATGAGGGGGACGAAGGAGCTCAACTTAAAACAGCCAGTATTGTATAAGGCGCGGAATACGAAAAATTCAATTTCCTAACTGTGAATTTAGTAGAGAGTGTAAGAAATAACCGGCTTTCTGGCGTAACGCTCCCCAAGGTGTGAGGGGAATGTAAAACACAGTGAAAAGAGAAATTACACGTATCCCGATACATGTGTGCCCATCTGTGTACGACTGTTTTACTTTATTTAAAACCTAATTTATGCCCAAAAGAATCTTGATAAATTTATTAAAATTTGTAATGTGCACAATAAAAATACTGGGAACAAATGTAATCTCGTTCAACACGTGTGTATGTAACTCGTCTCCGGAAAATTAATAACTCTTTTATGGCGCTTCTACATCAAACTTCCGAAGACCAAGCAGAGGTGTATCTCTAAGATTTTGTTTCGGCAGCTCTGTTTTTAAATCCCACGTAACAAGAGATAACCTATTGCTGTATTGCACGCACTATTCCAGATTCCATGCTGTTGCTGTATGCTATATGCTGTAGCCAGTGGCGGTACTTCCATAAAAGCCCAAAGGCCCAGCCTGCATTATAAAATTCCGAATAATAATATTGAAGCTCTAAATCTTTATTTAACAAAAGCAATTTCACATATAAATGAGACTATCCTGACCCCACAATAGACAATTATAAACTAGACATTACACAAGTGTAACTCTTTTGGGCTTTTTTTTTATACTGGCAAGGCAAAGTGACTCCACTGTACCTGATGGTAAGCACAGTGGAGTTCAAAAAAAAATACCGACCAGCGAGAAACGATATGGTCACCCGCTGGTCGACACAATCATGCCGGCCTGCACAAATGCTTCTTCACGCTTCGCTTAAAGGATTCAGGATCATAGGAAGGAGGGAACACGTGAGCCGGCAAACTATTCCACAGCTTGATGGTGCGGCAAAGGTAAGTTGGCGAACTTTTGGCTTCTATGGAAGTACCGCCACTGGGTGTAGTATATTACTGGTTGAACATTATTTACCTGTGAAAGAACATTTGAACATACATATGTCCAATATGTTTTCACTCCGTCATGAGACCAAGGCTGAAATCCAATCGTAAATCATCCCTATACATTATTTATAGTGTTGGAAAGAATCCTTTTTTTCCATACAAAATTTTTATTCTGCATTTATTTAACTTTTTTTCATCAATTTTAAAAGTTCATCATCATCATCAGCCTATATACGTCCCACTGCTGAGCACGGGCCTCCTCTACCTTTGAGAGGGTTTAGGCCTTAGTCCACCACGCTGGCCTGGTGCGGGTTGGCGGACTACACACCTAAGAAATTCCTAAGGACTTTTACTTTTAGAAGCACTAGGTTATATTATTTCATTTATGAATTATTCTAGATTGTGAATTTAAGGTGGTGAATTTTGTTCCGATCACCCGTTTAAGGTAAAGGGGATGGGTGAAGCGCTTAAAGCGAAAACTGCAGTAGAATAAAAAAGGCATTCCTGATGTTGAACATTCGGAATTTTGAGAGGAATCTTTAATTAAAAGCCATATTAAACGAATGTTTGACATTTTCATTTGAGAATCGAAAAATGAGAACGGAATTCAGATAGCTTTGGTCTTGTTTCAAAATTCTTTTATAGATAGCACTAGAATGGTGTTTTGCGATATTACATTTTTCTTGAAATAATTCTTGGGACTTTTCGGGATGAATAAGATTTTTAGTCCGCCAACCCGCACTAGGCCAGTCTGGTGGACTAAGGCCTAAACACTCTCAGTTGTAGAGGAGGCCAGTGCCCGTCAGTGGGACGCATATGGGATGATGATGATGATGATGAATACTGTTTCTTCGGTACCGAATGACGACGGACTATGAGTGAAAGTTGGATGTATTTATACGCTCATTAATGATATAATTATTTATTATATTAAAATCATTTTAGTTTTGTATTTCTTATTTCATTATAATAAATTGATCACCTAATTACATTAATTATCGAGTCATTGTAGTGGATATATATAGGATTATTGCCTACGTATACTACATAATGTTTTATTATTTTTTTTATTGATAAAAAAATACAACACAAGTTTGCAGTATACACCACAGCGCTTATATTGATAAATTGTACACAAAGAATTATATAGGTACTTTATACAAAACAAACATCACTAAAATAAATTTTAAAACAATTGACAACCCCGTGGCGCCGTTGGCTAGACACCAGCTTGCGAAACGGGAGGCTGCGGGTTCGATCCCCGCATCGAGACAAATGTTTGTGTTATCCACAAATATTTGTTTCGGGTCTGGGTGTATGTGAGACCGAGAAGTCTCTCGTAGTTTCTGATACCCACGACACAAGACTTATATCTTAGTGTGGGATCAGGACCATGTATGTGACTGTTGGGTGTATTTATTTATAAATTAATAATTTGTATTATCACACATCAAACATAAACATCTTGGACCCCAGCGATAAAACGATTCAGCAGATGAATAGTGGGAGCATTTCCACCCTGGAGTGTAAGTACTGATTCGGGGGCATAAATAAACTCAGTCAACGACGACACAGACGCACATAGTTGTCAGGAACGAAAAAGCGATTGCTACTGAGCACCTATTTTGAATAATATTTAACTAAAGCATGACTTTCAGTTCAAGCTACTGTGTTTTTTTCTTATTATAATTTCTTATTTAATTAATTCACTGCCTCGTGGTCTCGCGGTACAAGTATGTGCTGTGCGATCTAGAGGTCCTGGGTTCGATTCCCGGGTCGGGCAAAATGTTATTGGGTTTTTCCATTAGGAAATCCTCGGTAACAGCACGGAGTCTGGAAATGTGCCCGAAAAACGGCAATAGGCTCGCCCCCTATTACGTGGGACTGATACATACTTGGCGAAATGTGGGTGCAGAAATGCACCTCTGCCTACCCCTTCGGGGAATACAGGCGTGAGTTTATGTATGTATGTGTATTTAATTAATTCATTTTCTCGATAAAGTTTTTATCCTAAATCATTGGCGAAAGAATATTTCGTCCCACAAAATTATTTTTTATGTAAAATTGTTGTAATCATTTTGGACGAAACAGCAAGTTTCGTTTCTGCAATTTAGACCTTATTATTAGATTCTCTAAAACTCTTCTACAATAGCTTCAAACAAAATGTAAGTAAAGAAAGTACCAAGTAGGAAATTTTGAAAATTACGTAAGCATAAATGGCCAGTATTACGTAAGTTTCTATCTTTTTCCAGAATTGCCTTCTTATTCCTCGTGCCGTGTCCTTCAGTCCATCCTTGATGATGTATTTACGCATTCCTAAGCCCCAGATCGTAATCAGCTCGTCCCAGTTGATAGACATCACGTCGAAATTGAAGAGATCCTTGTCAGTTTTAGACATTTTGTTGTATAGGTCTACTGTGTTGTCATCTGAGAGATTCCATTCGTTGTTTACAAAATACGACAGCAGCATCCAAGTCTCGTACAGCTTTGCGTGTTGTTTCACGAACCTGAATATAGAATGATAATGTTTACCATTGCGGTATTGCTCAAATGATATACAGATGTCAAAAGAACGTGATCGAAAATTGAGACAGGTAATTAATAGTTACGGTGATCATGTGATGAAACACATTGAAGTTAAAAAAAATATAAAAATCGACCAAAAAAAAAACATTGCCAGTCTTAGTTTTTGATCACAGTCTTTACACCCTTAAAATGTGCAAATTAATGTGTTTATTGTTATATTATTAGTATTATCATTTGTCTCGAAGATAAATATACCAACAGTTTCTAATTTTACCTATGAAATAGATTACATACAGGATGTACTCAGACTGATCCAGTACCTACTTTTTAAACATAGTAATTAAAATACCATAACTTACGATTTTATTCCCAGGGGTTTCTTAAGGCCCAAAACTTGGGACACTCCATCAGCTACATACGATGGAATGTAGTGAAGGAACCAACTTAACACCCAAAATACAAATTTGTTCGGAGTTTCGATGATAAAACGGTAAAAAAAGGATTTAGGAGTTGACAACGTCCCAGTATCGTGACTGCGTATGATTTTGATGATTCTGTCTGCAAGTAACAGATGTTATAGTTAAACATTATTTCATAGATATAGCTGCAGCAAGGTTTTTGGTTGTATAGACCATGATAAAGTTTACTACATACCCCATATAGAAGTAATCTTGCTGCTACTGTGTATATATATCTTTAGTCGTTTATCTCCTTTATTGTGATTTATTGCAGTGTCTCGACCAGCTGCTATGATTAAATTGTTAGCGTAATCAGCTGGTATTAAAGAAATCCTCGGATTGATAACCCATATCACGTGCAAAAAACCTATCATTGCGCTCAAAAACATCTGAAAATTAATAATTTAGTTTAATTGCAATAAAAAACATCAAAAACAGAGAAAACATAGAATGAGACCACGAGGTGAATGGATGAATGAATGTAAATGTGAATGAATGAATGAATGAATGTGCCGTGCGATCTAGAGGTCCTGGGTTCGATTCCCGGGTCGGGCAAAGTGTTATTGGGTTTTTCCATTAGGAAATTCTCAGTAACAGCACGGAGTCTGGAAATGTGCCCGAAAAACGGCAATAGGCTCGCCCCCTATTACGTGGGACTGATACATACCTGGCGAAATGTGGGTGCAGAAATGCACCTCTGCCTACCCCTTCGGGGAATACAGGCGTGAGTTTATGTATGTATGTATGTATGCAATAAAAAACATCAAAAACAGAGAAAACATAGAATGAGCGTTGACGTCTGCAAGAGTATTCTGTGTTGCAGATATCATGCGCCCTCCTAGTTCACGAAAACAATCAAATATCGAAAACAAAATTATTAAATAGAAATGATAAAATTAATAAACCAATAACAATGAAAACAGTTAAGTAATTTTCTGAAATATTAATTCAGTGTATGTGTGCGTGCGTGAGAGTGTGTAAGGCTGTGTGTGTGTGTTTATATAGGTGATGTTTAACATTTTTTTATTTAGTAGTGAGTTAAATTCGTTGGGGAATTTTTGGAGGATTATACAAAAGACATACCCCAGAGGCGCCATATATGGCGCTCTTATCGATCCAACCGGGCGATGGTTCCTTGTAAGTACAGATCACTGAAAATGAAATTAAACTTTACATCAGACAAGTTGTTTGTGATGGAACAATAATGCTGTCTAAAATATAAAGTGGACTTATTATAAGTTCGAGAAGTTTGTAATAGTACTTTTAGAACGGATATACTGATACTGAGTATTATTATTCTAATTTATTTTTTTATCTGGCACATCGCCGCAAGCACCTCCACTTTGCTTGTAAAAGGACAACCAGAAAAATTGAGAAAAGACCTGGTTGGCTAATTCGACGAAGAAATTTAAGCGTTGTATTTATTTTTATTAAAAAAAGTGTAAAATTTGGTGTTCTACCCTGTGCAATACAATTGACATTACCATGGATTCAAAGCAATTTCTTATTCTTGTTAATTAATATGGCGTTACCAATGGGTGGCTTGACGATGCACACTGGCATATCATCACTCTTGGCACGAATAAGTTCTTCAGCAACGGCTTTAGTGAATGTATATGTGTTAGGCCATCCGTCTGTTAGGCTGAAAAAATAATATTTCATAGTAGCATTTTTCCATTTGTTCTACTGGAGTTATACCTTCATTCTATACATACATACATACATAAACTCACGCCTGTATTCCCCGAAGGGGTAGGCAGAGGTGCATTTCTGCACCCACATTTCGCCAGGTATGTATCAGTCCCACGTAATAGGGGGCGAGCCTATTGCCGTTTTTCGGGCACAATTCCAGACTCCGTGCTGTTATTGAGAATTTCCTAATGGAAAAACCCAATAACACTTTGCCCGACCCGGGAATCGAACCCAGGACCTCTAGGTCGCACGGCACATACTTGTACCGCGATACCACGAGGCAGTCGTCATTCTATACTAGTTTAGATTTATTTTTCAAATTTATTTAGTCTCTCGTGGTTTCTATACCCACTACACAAGACTTGTATCTTAGTGTGGGGTCAGACTAATGTAAGTGACTTATTATTAAGTGTATTTATTTATGTATGTGTCTCTGATTGCAGACGATATCCCTTAATTCAAGTACGAATTTCTATTTTGACAACGTATATTTATATATATCTTAAAATAGGCTTTACGATCTTAAAAAAATTGTCCGAAAAATAGCAGTGAATTGCGAAATTTTTGAAAACCCTTTTTTTAATGGAAAATTACTAATAGAAATCTTTAGGTATTTTGACTCTGCATGAATCAGTGACAAATTTATAAATCTTATTTCTGTTGTGAACTACATACATATTATGTATTCTATTAAATGGAAATTATGTCTTAGTTTTTGAGAGCTATGATTTTTTATGGAAATACTTACTAGACTACAATGTTCTAGACTTACTTCTTTGTAGCAGCAATGAGCCTGTCATTTTCCATATTCTCGGCAAGCTCTATCAACGAATTAGGAGGTACTGGACATGGATAGAATTTTTCAAGTATTTCTGATCCAATTCTGCTCCGAATAGCATGACTGTAAGCAGTTGAGACGTACACGTAACTTCTGCAAAGTTAATTTATATTTTTTTAGGTTCGTTTATATTATTAGCAATAACGATTACTTAAAACACACCCAACACCCAACAGTCACATACATAGTTCTGCCCCACACTAGGATACAAGTCCTGTGTCGTGGGTATCGGAAACTACGAGAGACTTTTCGGTCTCACAAACACCCAGACCTGAAACAAATATTTGTGGATCACACCAACATTTGTCTCGGTGCGGGGATCGAACCCGCGGCCTCTCGTTTCGCAAGCTGGTGTCTAGCCAACTGCGCCACGAGGCTGTCGATAACGTTTACTTGCGACATGGCTGTAATTTAGAATGTTAAAAACCTATTTGATTTAACTGCGTTTGTGACTACCGCTTTGATTGGATTTTTTAATATAACGTTGAGATAAAATTTTATTCCAGCTCATCCCATTATAATCATCATCATCATCCCATATATGTCCCACTGCTGAGCACGGGCCTACGACTGAGAGGGTTTAGGCCTTAGTCCACCACGCTGACCTAGTGCGGGTTGGCGGACTACACACCTAAGAAATTCCGAAGAACTTTGAGGTATGTAGATTTTATCAAGATGTTTTGCTTCACCGTAAAAGTACGTGATAATTCTTTGTACGGTTTTGTCACTATGTCGGCTCATAAAAAAATGAGGAGACAGGGTGTCTCGAATGAGCACAGTTTCAAACCTTAATTGTTTGCAGTGCTGAGCTAGAAGCAATGTTTCTCTGGTCCCACGAACGTTAATTAGCGTGGCTCTTTTAAGGCACTCATTAAATTTCGTTGTACCGGCCACGTGGAATATGATGTTGACCTGTGTAGGAAAAATGTTTATGATGATTTGCATGTCGTTCGTAGCCAGTTAGCATTTTTAGTTGAAAATGTTTAGGTTATGCTCATTTTTTGCATCGATTTAAAAAAAATCTATTCTTATGCGATTTATGAAAAAGTAGCCTGTGTTATTTTCCTAGGGCCCAAGTATATATAAACCAAAAATCATGCAAATCCAAATCCATCAAACCGTTATAAACAATTTTCAATACAATGAACACTTTACATTTTGAAATTAGAGTCAGCTACTCGTATTAGCGGTTGGTTTGCGTTTCGTCAAATAATTATGAATTAATGTTTCTCTAATCAATAAGTCTATCTCTATATAAATAAATAAATAAATACACCCAACAGTCACATACATAGTTCTGACCCCACACTATACAAGTCCTGTGTCGTGGGTATCAGAGACTACGAGACACTTTTCGGTCTCACAAACACCCAGACCCGAAACAAATATTTGTGGATCACACAAACATTTGTGTCGGTGCGGGGATCGAACCCGCGGCCTCTCGTTTCGCAAGCTGGTGTCTAGCCATCTGCGCCACTGGGCTGTCATATACGATAAAGAAAAGTAACTCATGTACAGTAGTGAAAATCTGGAAAGGCTAATTGCCGCAGAATGAAGATTGTGAAAAGAACTAGATATTCAATCATTTTTACTTCTATGAACCAACAGTGCTTATTAGTTTTATATTAGGTCTTCCGGTTAGTTTTGAGGGAACGTGTCAAGTAGCTGTCGCGACACGTCGGTGCAAATTACTTAGATATTCCATGTTGCGTGTTGTAGCTTGCACATTAATTATTCGAAGTAACTCATTTATAGTTGTATAAGTTCCTGATAGATTTTTAATAGCAACGCACCGCACCGCGTCAATGCGTCAATTTTTTATAAATAAAAAAAATATATTCAGTGCAGGGCTGCCGGATTGTATAATTGGATACAAAATATGTATAATCGGATGGTGTATTGTATCCATGACCATTTCGTATAATACGATACAAAAACATATGGGATGAATCATACTGTTTAAAAGCTAGTGTAACTAAAAAAAAAATACAAGAGCTACCGTCCAGTCTCGAGTTTTCGAGCATTTATATAGGTAGGGTAACTGAAATTCTAAAAAAACTGTCGCATCTCGACTTGTCGACCATTTATGTAGCTAACAAAAACTTGTAAAATTTATTTGCTGGCAGCCCTGATTCAGTGTACCGTCAGATCCCGTGCCACGCACGTCGTTTAATTTCAAAATTCCTTTAATTCCCGAACATGGTCCATCGACACGGATTAACTTGAAGTACTAGCATAGCATTTGAAGAATTAGCGACCAAAAAAACAGAAGAAGATTGATGTTCCACCTACGACGTAGAACGTGGTTGAGTGCACAAGATTATTATTATCACAGTGTTAAGTCGTTTTTACTTTCAATTTTATTCCCCAACACTCATTAAGGTAGTAGAACTGTTTTTGCTAAAAGTGAATCTATATAATTTCAAAAACGTTATGTGTTTACAAGTTTACTTGTAAAAAGTTGTGACATTGAGAAGGTCCTTGATATGCAAGGTCAAAATATAGTACATTCAATAAATTACTTAATTTAGTGATTTTATTGTTTAATATTAATATAATATAAACTATTGCTCATTACATTAACTTTTAGCAGAGTACATTTTATTCATTAATACAGCTGCCTTAAATATGCTTAAGTTGGAGTAATTAATTGTTTTTTCTCTGTGATAACCACTGTTAATTTGTATTTATGTTGCTTGATTTCACTCAGGGATTATAAATACAATTATTATTTGGTACCTAGATATTGTATATATTGACAAAGTAGTTCTTTTAATAAAAACTTTAAATTAGTTTTAATTAATTTACTTTATTGTTGTTGTGTGTATTGCTGGGTTGTTATCCATTTAAAACTAAGTTTTGTTAAATTATATTATTTTCTTTTATTGTGTAAATTCTAGGTTGACTTTATCCAACTCCCAGAATGGCTACAGAGGAGTTGCAAAAGAAGGAATTGATAAAGAAACGTGGGAGCTGTAAAGGTAGACTAACTGCATTTGCCAATTATCTTGATGCACTAGGTAATAAGCCATTGTCAAGTTCTGATGCTACAGAGCTACAGTTGCGTACAGGTAAGATGGAGTCATTATATGAGCAGTATGATGAAGTGCAGTTAAAATTAGAAATAATTGTGGAAGATGATAAAGCTCAACTTTGTGAAAGAACTGAATTTGGGTCATTATACTATAAGATGCTGTCAAAATCACAATTACTTTTGAATGAATACAATAAGGATAACGAGTCAGCAAATAGTGATAAAAACACTTGTGTCAGCAACAGTAGAAATCTAGTTCAGTTACCTACTATATATTTACCAAAGTTTGATGGGTCTTTTAACGATTGGTTGGAATTTCGTGACACCTTTATTAGTCGCATTCATAATAATGATGACATTCAAAAAATTAATAAATTCCATTATTTGCGTTCCTCTCTGGAAGGTTCTGCTGCTGTGGTACTACGGTCTATCGAGTTCTCAGGAAAGAACTACGATGTAGCTTGGAAACTATTATGCGATCGATTCGATAATAAAAGACTATTAATTGAAAATCACGTAAAAGGTTTATTTAGTACAAATGCAATTAATAAAGAGTCTTCAGTCGCATTAAATAATTTAATAGATTCTGTGAATAAAAGTTTACGGTCATTAGAGTTATTGGGTGAGCCTGTTGACAAATGAGACACACTGTTGATTTATATTATCACACGTAAGCTTGACCAAAGAACCTATCGTGAATGGCTTCAGCATAGAGACCGTTTAAATAAGGATAGTACGATTACATTTAACTTATTGACTAACTTCTTGCGTAACCGTGCTAGTTTTATGGAAACTTTAGAATCACCTCGTAATGATTTATTGCAAACACCTAACAGATCGAATACTAAATTAAAGACTTTGATGGTGACATCGAATTCTAATAGTTCAGGGAACGAATTGGTTTTAAGATCTTGTCCCCATTGCAAGCGTGACCATAATTTAGGGAATTGTTCACAATTCCTTAGCTTAAGTATTCAAGAGCGTTTAAAGTTAGTACCTAGTTTTAAAATGTGTTACAATTGTTTCCGTTCAGGTCATTTTGCCAACCAATGTAGAAAGCCCGGTTGCAAGTTATGCAAACGTAGGCATAACATATTAATTCATTTGTTAAATAACAAAAATACAAAATCACCCATAACACCTTCTGCTTCGTCAGGCTTTGATTCGGGATTGCTAACTTCTTCTCAGGATAAAAATAATGTTGTTTTATCTGCAATGGCTGAATCGAATTGTGGTGGATTCAAACAACGTGGAGTTTTGCTGTCAACTGCTTTGATCAAGCTATATGATCGTAATAGTGATGAGCATGTTGTTCGAGCTGTTCTAGATAGTGGCAGTACTTCATCTTTCATGACAGAAAGGTTGCAGAAAAGGCTTAACCTTTCATTTGTTGAGGTAGACAGGTCCATAATTGGTATTAATAACGTAACGTCGTACGTTGGTAAATGTCATGTGGACTTAAAGTCGTTTGATAACAGCTTTCAGAGTAAGCTGTATTGTTTTGTTTTACGTCTTATAACCAATAACGTACGTACGTCAATTTTTTATAAATAAAAAAAATATATTCAGTGTACCGTCAGATCCCACGTCGCCACGCACGTCGTTTAATTTCAAAATTCCTTTAATTCCCGAACAATAGTAAACACATGCAAGTTTTTAGTGTGATCAAGTATGGAACGCGATAAATATCACTTTTTAAATTTACTACTGCTTTTTACTGTAAGAGATACACTTTCAGATCTTCATAGGGAAGTGTTTCCTGCAAGCCGCAAATTCACCAGATTGTGCTCCTTTTGATTACAATCTATTTCGGTATATGCAACACAGACTTGCAGATCAGCACTTATAACAAATACGATATGTTGCAAAAATGTATCGATGAATGGATCGCTTCAAAAAATGATCAGTTTTCTTTATGATGGAATCCATTTGTTGCCCGAAAAATGGCAAAAGGTTGTAGCTAGTAATGGAGCATATTTATTTCTTTTTTTATATAATACAAGAGTAGTTCGTTTTTAATATATCCCTCAAAACTAACCGGAAGACCTAATCCATTTTTGAATTCGATTTTTTAATGTATTGAGAGATCTATGACATGGAAATAAAAAAATAAGTTTTTGTAAGATCGTAAAAAATTAAACTTACCTCTTCAGCTAAGTCATGCCAGACTTCGTCTCTTATACCAAGTTGTTGTTCAGCAACGTCGCCTTCGACTGGTATAATTTTCCTGGCAAAATTTGGATTTTTCCCCCTTAGTTCATCGAACACCTAAATAATGATGATCAAGATTTATAACAACAAGGGTTTCCAGTAATTTATAATAAAGGTACATTTAACATACTCACAGAGTCCTTAATCAATGATCTCAATCTTTCCCGTGCCGTCTTACTCTTTTTTTCTCGAATCAACAGGTACAACTTGTTGATGTTGCACGATCTATGGAAAGTAGAAACTATTAGGGCTTAGCAAGATATTCTTTTTTGCAGCGAATTTTTTTTTCTTCATTGCCTTCAGAGGTCTATACCTCATAGAACATACCAAAGCTTTAGTAGATAGTGCAAAAAAATTTGGTTAATGATTCAAATTATTTTTTTGCATGGCTACCTTTTTTTCTACTTTGAAAATTGGCATCATTATATTCATTATTATAAAGATTAACTGATTAAAGAATCAGTTATGAAGCTATAAATTGCAATGTGTTTACTAGCGTTAACAGTGTCAATTTTGTATGATAAATTACAAAGCGAAATTGTTACAATTACAGGATCTTTTGCTTAAACTAAACAACAGAAGAATTATAATTTTGTAGCTAATTATTCAATTAATATTAACGAACGAAATAGATTTCTATTCCAAGAAGACAGATAAGTCATTTTAAAGGTTAACCGAAAGAATTTGAACAAGCTTCACCTGATAAGTTTTTCTATAAGCAGCTTCCCTAGGAACCCAGTGCCTCCAGTTAGGAACACAGTTTTGCCACTGTAGAATTGTTGAATTTCGGAGTCGCCAAGTGCCTGCGCTGCTTGAATCGGTTGTTGTAGCATCCACGCTTGCTGGTAAATGGCTTCAGCTGGGTCCATGTCTAATGGATCAAATCATCATCATCATCATCATCAGCCCATATACATCCCACTACTGGGCACGGGCCTCCTCAACAACTAAGAGGGCTGACATGTTCTTTTCTATTATTTTACATTCTTTACTAGCAAGAGATTTTGACCTTTATAATTACTGCCGTAGGGTTCGAACTGTAATTTATATGTTATCTCGAATAGCCATCACCGTTTTCGTAAAATATTTTTTGAGAATCGATGCCACTAAACGATGCCAGCATCCGAGTATTAAAAATCGGATGCCTGTTATACCCGATGTGAGCCCCGAGTGTGCGCGCGCAATGTTGGCCGCGCAACGTATCCCTCGCGCGATCAGTTTTGGTGTCATCGGTGATTGTGTGATGAAGTCATCCAGCAAAACCATAAAGCAAAGTATAAGCAAAACTATAAATCGATCTGAGCAACTAACATATCCTTATTATAGGCTCAGTTTGTTTATGTTTTTTAATTAGGCCCTAAATTCTCCAAAGCTGAGTTTATCTTGAACATTAAATACTATACTTTTTGTCAACTTCCTTCCAGTGGCGGTACTCCCATAGAAGCCCAAAAGACCAGCTTGCCTTACAAAATTCCGAATAATAATCTTTAGGCATTAAATCTTTATTTAACAAAAACAATTTGACTTATAAATGAGAATATCCTGACCCCACAATAAACAGTTATAAACTAGACATTACACAATTAACGTGTAACGCTTTTGGGCTTCTGAAGTACCGCCACTGCTTCCTTCCACAGTTAGTATCGATGACGAAAATAACGATGCAATTTTAGAATATCATTGCGCCTCGATGACAGGATTTAACTAAAACGCATACTACATACGTATTACTCGTAAATAAGCTTGTATGAACACACACGTAATTACCGTTTGAAATCAGGTACTCAAGAAAATTATGCGCACTACTATAAAAAAAAATACACTTTAATTAGTTCACCGAAATAATATACTGCTGTAGTGGTTAAAGAAATAGGTTTTAATTTTCATTCTTACCTGGTATTTTTTTTCACTATATTTGTCTACTGTTTGTTTAGAGTTTGGGATGTATGTTATTATATATTGTCTTTTCAACAGAATGAACGAACAATGGCTCTTTGAACGGAAGTTAGTAGCTGCTCTACTTATAAACTAAATTTTTGTGTAATACACACGTAGAATTGCAAACAGATACTTACCTTGGGGTCAAGGGACATGAATACAAATATTCAAAATGTAATTACTCACCAAAATCCAGTAATTTTAATGTTAAGTCAATTTTGTTTTCCTTGTATATTTCGCATAAAATTACTTCTGAATTAATTAATATGTACATATATACATACATACATAACCTCACGCCTGCATTAATATAGTAATAGGGGGCGAGCCTATTGCCGTTTTTCGGGCACATTTCCAGACTCCGTGCTGCTACTGAGAATTTCCTAATGAAAAACCCAATAACACTTTGCCTGACCCGGGAATCGATCCCAGGACCTCTAGGTCGCACGGCACATACTTGTACCGCGAGACCACGAGGCAGTGTGAAAAATTAATTGACCCGCAATTAACGAATGCTGTTATATATATCGTTATGACATGTGTCATTATGGAATTTATCGTTATGACATTTATCATGTAAAATTGAAACTATGTCAATTAAAAAAAATGCTATTATTTATTAAAAAAAATACATTTCGTGTTGCTGAGGGAGTTTCTTGTCGTTTCTTCTCCACAGCGATAAACGAAGCAGTAAACTAGAGATTTCGCTCGATACCTTCGCCAAGGTACTGGGCATGTTCATACATCTAAGAGAGATTGTAAATTTTTCTATCTATTTTAATAACTCAATTTATTATTAATTGGAAAAAAATAATTTTATTATTAATTTTAATACATCGTGATTCGTGCTGCTATCGAATATTCACTTATGGGAAAACCCACGCAGAATCGAGGCTGGGACCTCTAGATCGTACGCGGCGGGACCAAAAAGGGATATTATATTTCAAAAAATATTACTAGATCCCTGTTTTTCACTCTAGTACAGTATTTAATGTCTGTTGCATTAATTATGGAATTTCTTGCATTTTAATTAATGTCTAATTACAAAGTACTTTACATATAATTAAACATGATGATTTGCATTTGACATCGTTGTGCTTCCTGTTATTTCACGCGCAATAATAATGGTACAAGTTAAATTGCAAAGTTTAGTACTTTGAACTTTGTTATTGGGTTTTTCCATTAGGAAATTCTCAATAACAGCACGGAGTCTGAAAATGTGCCCGAAAAACGGCAATAGGCTCGCCCCCTATTACGTGGGACTGATACATACCTGGCGAAATGTGGGTGCAGTAATGCACCTCTGCCTACCCCTTCGGGGAATACAGGCGTGAGTTTATGTATGTATGTATGTACTATGTAGTACTTTGAAACGAATTAGGTATGTCATGCTCGCTGAAATGTCTGCGCTTACGGCGGCATCGTGTACCGTGTCGTTCACTTGCCTGAATCGTTTCAAATCGTTGGAGAGACCGATGGCTGGCACATGCGTCATACTCGTGAACAGGTGCTGTTTGTGTGGGCTAGTCTTGATTTTCTTGATTATAGTTAATTTAACATTTTAGCTATGGGGCCCATGCCCAGCAGTGGGGCGTATATGGGCTGATGATAATGATGATGACGATGATGTAAAAGAATTCTTCATGGAACGAAACAAAAGACTTCAATGATGGCAATAGCATAATGAATTTAGACAATTTGGTTTTCAATATATCTAATATAACTATTTAAAGTAAAACATTTTTCAATTTGTATTTTTTGTAGCAGAATGCATGATATTTTCCAGCGTGTATGAGAAAATTGTAAGGGGTCAGATAGCTGCCTTGCTAATTTAAAAAAAATAGAGAACCTAATGTAAGTTAATGATAGCGAATGAAAAATGAAATTTGGAGAATGTTACGAGTATAAACAATTTAGAATCACAATTTATGACATTACGACGGTGTAAAAGTAAATCATATTTCATCATCATCATCAGCCCATATATGTATATACGTCCCACTGCTGGGCACGGGCCTCCTCTACAACTGAGAGGGTTTAGGCCGTAGTCCACCACGGAGGGAAACATACCAGATTTGAAGCCCTTCATATTAGGCATTTTTTTGGTCTAGACTACGATATGACTTATCCGAATAAATTCTCGCCGTAAAAAAAAACATCAATAATTACTAATGTTTATTTTACATAAAGTACCTGACAGAACTGTAAAAGAAGAACAAGATTCTGAACATTAAATATGCATAAAGGGGCAAGATGATAAATGTGGCGATTTTAAACCAGAACTGCATTTTCACTCCGTGCGCGGTGTTCTTCAATTCATCTTTAACGATATATTTGCGAATACCAAGGCCATAGGCAATCAAAAATTCGTTCCAGTCCATGTGCCTCATATCGAAGTTGAATAATGATTTATCTGTTGTTGACATTTGTTTGTACATTTCCATGGTGTTCTCCGATCTGAAGTTCCAGTAGTTCAATAAGAAGTACGACAGCAGTACCGACGTGTGGTGAATCTTTGTGTACACTTTTACGACTCTGGAAATAAATATGAACAAATAAGCATACCCAACAGTCACTTAAAGCCTGAGTTCACCTTGAGATACATGTATTCTGTCGTGGATATTGGAAACCACGAGAGAATTTTTAGTCTCACAAATTCCTAAAACAGTAACAAAGATTTGTGAATTGAATAAATAATTATCTCTTAGCCTGTAAGCCCAAAGAGATACCCAGGTTCCCGAGCTATTGAAACCGACCTGTATTCAGCGACGTTCATCAACTTTTATTGATTTGTCAGTCCGTATTGTTGGTGGACTTCGAGAGATAAGTTAACCTTCGTAGCCTTCACCTTTTGGTTCTTAGAGTCAGTAGATGTCCTTGCTCCCGTCAACTCACTAATTACTGGACTACATCAGTAAGTTTGCAATCTATACATCTATACAAATAAATAAAATTGGAGTGTCTGTTTGTGATATTGAAATAACCGCTTTTTAATAAATGTATATGGATGTATACACGGTACATATACCAAAATAACGTTTTTTTACAATTTTTGTCTGTCTGTCTGTCTGTTTGTACCCGCTAATCTCTGAAACGGGTGGACCGATTTCAACGGGACTTTCACTGGCAGATAGCTGATGTAATAAGGAATAACTTAGGCTACGTACATATAAATAAAGTTGGAGTG
This sequence comes from Hemaris fuciformis, assembly GCA_907164795.1. Taxonomy (NCBI): domain Eukaryota; kingdom Metazoa; phylum Arthropoda; class Insecta; order Lepidoptera; family Sphingidae; genus Hemaris; species Hemaris fuciformis. The sequence continues at coordinate 14,977,211 of OU015438.1, read as the reverse complement.
TCTGTTTGTAATATTGAAATAACCGTTTTTTACTACATGTATATATTTGAATATATATGTATATATGGTACAGACAACAAAATAATATTTTTTTATAATTTTTGTCTGTTTGTTTGTTTCGGCTAATCTTTGAAATGGATTTTGACGGGACTTTCACTGGCAGGTAGCTGATGTAATAAGGTGTAGCTTAGGCTACTTTTAGTTTATAAATTTTCTTATTAAAAATTAATTTTCCGCGCGGACGAAGTCACGGGCACAGCTATAATAAATAAAATTAGAGTGTCTGTTTGTTCCGGCTAATCTCTGAAAAGGGTGGACCAATTTTAACGGGACTTTCACTGGCAGATAGCTGATGTAATAAGGAAAAACTTAGGCTACTTTTAGTTTATAGATTTTCTTATTAAAAATAAATTTTCCACGCGGACGAAGTCGCGGGCACAGCTAGTAAAATATAAAAATCGTTTGATCCTTCTTATATCTCGCCGTGCGTCAATAACTGTAGTTGTATCATTAGTATTTATTTTCTATTCATCTTTTAATACGTAAACATCGTTGATTGTAATAATACTTACGATGGTATTCCGGTAGGCAATTTAATACCCAATAAATAGAAAATTGCGTCTGCGAAGTAAGCAGGTATGTAGTGGAATATCCAAGATAATAGCCAATAGATAAGTGGACTTGTGGTTTCTAGTGCACAACAATACCACACTACTTTAGGAGACACCAAAGATCTGTATTCTTCGCTTCGTAAGTAATCCTTGCATATTCCTGAAAGAAAAAGCAAATTTTCTCTGTTCGTAATTCAAGACATGATGTCTTGAATAGGGTAGTGAATATTAAAGAATTTTAAAACGCAGTTCCAAATAAGTGGCACGATATTTAAATGAAAATAAAATATGTACGTATGTATGTAGTTAAAATGGGATAAAAGTTGCTATAGTATTCCGTATAGGCTGGCATTAATGAGGGGTGAGAGAAAATCCTAACCGTTTCTCACCATTCTAGTTCATCTCGTTTCTCTTAGATCATGGTTTTGTGCATATCGTGAGGATCTAGTTCATGTTTTTTTCTATATAAAAAAATGCCTTGTTGGTCTCATTTTTACTAGTTTATAATTTGCGATCCAAAAGTCTAGGTCGGATTCTTGGGTGGGGCACTGTTTGTCGGTTTTACCATTACAGAATTCTAAGTATCAAAACGAAGTCTACAAGTGTACAAGATTCGAAATACCAGCGTGACTGTATGTATTTATTATATACTACTAGTATATGACAAATACCAAAATCACAAGGTTCTCCAATGATGTTGTAAATCTTCAACTCTTTGTCACCAACTTTGTGCCTGGTGTACGTTTGGTATCCAGATGCTATGGCGGCATTGATCACGAAATCAGCCGGCGCTAGTGATGCCATAATATCGTCTGTCAAAACGACGTGGACTATTCCGAGCATAATTGTCAGGAAAAACTGAAATATTCATCATGATCATTAAGACACCCACTGCAAAAACTAAGCCTCTCCCAAAAACTTCTAGGGTGACCTGGTGGAAGTGGCATGCTTCTCGAGCGTGATAATTGGACATTTCGTGTTGCTGAAGGAGTTACTTGCGTCGCTTTTTCTTTACAGCGAAAATACGTTCTGAAGCGGCGGTAGCTTATTTAAACTGATGATTCAAAAGTACTTGTTAAAGCCTACTTGAATGAAGATTATTTTGACTTTCACAGAGCTGATAAATATGTATATTATAAAAAGTATGTATCAAATAAAATCATATTTTGTTACAAGGTTGCAAACTGTTTATTGTGGAAAATTATCTCACCCCAGTGGCTCCAAATACGCAAGAAGTATCTACCCATCCCGGTGCTGGTTCGGCGGCTGAAGCTATAACTAAAGTAATATTTTTTTATTATAGTTCTTTGACTTTACTCTCGCGAGGCAGATTAGATCTAATGTTAGGTGCGTGATCAGCCGAGGCTTAGTTTTTCTAGTCATGAGGTAAGTAACTACTATACGAGTACTTCAAGAAGTAACTCTTTCATCATTAGCCCATATACCTACATACATCTCACTGCTGGGCACAAGTCTCCTCTACAACTTAGAGGGTTTAGGCCTTAGTCCACTACGCTGGCCTAATGCGGGTTGTTTTTTTTTCTATACTGGCACGGCAAAATGATCCCATTGCACCTGATGATAAGCGTAAGGGAGTCCAGAAAAAGTGAACACCAGCGAGAGATGATGATCTCCTGTTGGTCGACACAATCATGCCGGCCGAATACTTCTTCACCTTTCTTGTGACCGACCGCGAAAAACCGGCCAAAAAATGCCGGCACGGTCATCATTTCACCATGATTGAAGCCCCTCCTAAAACCGAAAACCCGCGACCGCCGAGATCTTTAACGTGAGCCTAAACCTCGAGGCCATCACTACTAAGCTGACGATATGTATTGCCTACTTTACCACAATCGCTTACCAATGGGTGGCCTTATCACACAAACAGGTAAATTTCCAACGTTAGTTCGTATTAAATCTTCAGCTATTGCTTTGGTAAATGTGTACGTATTTGGCCAATCTTCAATGAGCCTGGAAAGAATAAATTCCATACAATCTTCATTTTAGAACTAGACACACTAGCGCAGTTTACTTGACGGGTTTTATGTTTCTTACACGATGACGGTCCTATCGAAATATCAAATTTCGGGCAATATTTCTACATCGGTGCACTACTCGGATTTCTGTGTGTGGGTTACCACCCACCAGTCCTACCGACTACTGTATTTCCTTTCGATTCGAAGTATTATTTGCATTAAACTGGACTTACTTTTCTGTTATTGCTTTCAATCTGTCGCCGTCCATGGTTTCTGCCATTGATATCATGGCTTCAGATGATATGGGGCTAGGATAAAACTCTTCCAGCACATCAGACTTTATCCTTGATCTGGTTGCTTGGCTGTAGGCGGTCGATACGTATACAAAAGACCTAAGAGTGATAAAAAAATTAAAATTAATTAAATATTTTTCGACGCAAAAATCGACGGTCTTTTTGGATAAGTAGATATACTTAGGAAAAAGGTTTAGACCACTATTTTTCATTTGATCACTAAGTTTTTATTATGAAGTTATGTATGTTGGAATGACGTTAGATTTGTAATTTTTAATTCGTATGTTTTTACTAATAAAAATTGGGAAAAAAATACGCCCTTTTGTAAGTTTTCGTTATTCTCAGCAGGCAGGTTATTAACTGACGACAGATGAGAGTCTCTCATTTAAATTTTGAAAGCATCGTGCTTACCATCAGGTATGGTGGACTATGCCAGTATGAGGACGTCGGGAGTCGGCATGAGGATATCGAGTGACGAGTGAGGGGAATCTTTGTGCATTTGATGCTCTATTTGGACAGGATGGTGCTTGCTATCTCGGTATTGTGACTTTGTCGTAAGTAAAAAAGGTAATGGGTTTACCTGATATTTTTACATTGCTTGGCTAGTGTTACTATCTCCCTAGTACCACGTATGTTGATCAGAGTAGCCTGACATAACTCGGCGTCGAACCTGATTGTGGCTGCCAAGTGGAATACTACATCAACCTGGTTGAATGAAATGATTGAGAAAATTACCTAGTCGTGTGTTTTCACATTAGTATTTTTGAAGAGGTAGCCAAATAAAGTTGGTATTAGCTCATGGGCTTATAGAGATCCATCGAGACTCTAGTCTAAGCTCACATCTTTCTCGGCTTTGATTTTTATTGGGATTTTATAATGACGATAGTATGCTATACAAACAAGTATAGGCATATATGTAGATAAGATTTTATAGGTAAGCTAAAAGTATATAAGCAGTGATGGCCTCCAGGTTTAGGCGCGCGGTCGAGAATTTCGGCGGTCGCAGGTTCAAACCCCAGGCACACACCTCTGACCTTTCGAAGTTATATGTGTATTCACAATGAATTATCACTTGCTTTAACGGTGAAGGAAAACATCGTGATAAAACCTGCACACCTAAAAGTTCTTAGGAATTTCTTAGGTGTGTAGTCCGCCAACCCGCACTAGGCCAGCGTGGTGGACTAAGGCCTAAACCCTCTCAGTTGTAGAGGAGGCTCGTGCCCAGCAGTGGGACGTATTTGGGCTGATGATGATGAAAGTATATCTAGATAATTTTTTTGGTCAAGTCACCATTCAAATGTGGTAATGGATATAAAAATCTGCTTTAACATACTTGTTCAGTGAGCATCATCCAATCTTGATCGCTGAGACCGAGATGGAGCTCAGCAACGTCTCCTTCAACTGGCACTATTTTAGCACCAAAGTCTGGCTGCTTCTCGCGTATCGTATCGAATACCTGAAAATAATAAATAATAATATAATAAATAAATACACCCAACAGTCACATACATAGTTCTGACCCCACACTAGGATACAAGTCCTGTGTCGTGGGTATCAGAAACTACGAGAGACTTTTCGGTCTCACAAACAACCAGACCCGAAACAAATATTTGTGGGTCACACAAACATTTGTCTCGGTGCGGGGATCGAACCCGCGGCCTCTCGTTTCGCAAGCTGGTGTCTAGCCAACTGCGCCACGGGGCTGTCATTATCCTGAAGATATTGAAAATGTAATCATCCTGAAGATATTGAAAAATGATCATGGGAAAAGAGGCAAACGAGCTAGAGAGCCACCTGATGTTAAGTGGTCAACACCGCCCATGGACACCCACAATACCAGAGGAATCATCGATGCGTTGCCGGCCTTTGAGGAAAATATAAGAAATTACTAGCTTCACTTCAGTGAAGTGTCAACCGTCAACCCGTACAAGGCCAGCGTGGTGGACTAAGGCCTAAACCCTCTCAGTTGTAGGAGGCGCGTGGCTAGAAGAAGGACTGATGTGCTGATGATGATGAGTGAAGTAAGAATCGACAAATGAGTAAGTAAGTAATAAATACTGCGGATATGTCCTGAAGAACGAATATTGATAATTCTGCAGGAACTTACTATTTTAATGACAAAGTATTCAATAAGTTATCAATGTAATCAAATGACATCTTAAGACTATCGTATTTATACTATTACTGCCATATGTCTTCGATCCTCGACTGCCTCGTGGTCTCGCGGTACAAGTATGTGCCGTGCGATCTAGAGGTCCTGGGTTCGATTCCCGGGTAGGGCAAAGTGTTATTGGGTTTTTCCATTAGGAAATTCTCGGTAACAGCACGAAGTCTGGAAATGTGCCCGAAAAACGGCAATAGGCTCGCCCCCTATTACTTGGGACTGATACATATTGGCGAAATGTGGGTGCAGAAATGCACCTCTGCCTACCTCTTCGGGGAATGGAGGCGTGAGTTTATGTATGTATGTATGTATGTCTTCGATCCATGTCGAGCTAAAAGTGACGGCAGATGACTTCGGTAAGAATGGAACATTCAAACGAGGAGGTAAGTACCATAGTCTTGCATAAAACCGCTGTATGGCAATGCTGTTGCGTTTCATTTACTTAAAAACACCCAAACAGTGTCTCATTCACAAGCCAGTTTCCAACCAAACGCACCACTGAGGTTCACAAATAAAAATAACAGCAACACTTACAACATCTTTCAGGAAAGCTGTGAACCTTTCATCCATTTCTTGTCCTTTCTTTGGTCTTACCAACATGTATATCTTGTTGACATGACAGGACCTGAAAAATCACAGATATTATGTTATAAAACCATGTTTACACATATACCCTCGAAGGAGTAGGCAGAAAGATCAAATGGCATGTGAAACATAATGTTAAAATACATACAGCCCCGTGGCGCAGTTGGCTAGACACCAGCTTGCGAAACGAGAGGCCGCGGGTTCGATCCCCGCACCGAGACAAATGTTTGTGTGATCCACAAATATTTGTTTCGGGTCTGGGTGTATGTGAGACCGAAAAGTCTCTCGTAGTTTCTGATACCCACGACACAAGACTTGTATCTTAGTGTGGGATCAGAACTATGTATGTGACTGTTGGGTGTATTTATTATTTATTTGTTGGGTGTATTTATACATACATAACCTCACGCCTGTATTCCCCGAAGGGGTAGGCAGAGGTGCTTTTCTGCACACACATTTCGCTAAGTATGTATGAGTCCCACGTAATAGGAGGCGAGCCTATTGCCGTTTTTCGGGCACATTTCCAGACTCTGGGCTGCTACTGCGAATTTCCTAATGGAAAAATCCAATAACACTGCCCGACCCGGGAATCGAACCCTGAATTGAAAATTGAATACATGTGCCGCGGACCACAAGGTAGTCGTTAAAAATACATTAATATAAAATGATTTCCGTAATATAATTTTTATTTTTAATATTTAAATATCATTAGCATAACAACGATTAGGAGTGCTTATGACGCGGCTGTCAAGTTTTCACGCAGAGCTAGATTCATTGTAGTTCATTAGGAAATTAGCAGATATAAATAAATACACCTAACAGTCACACAGTGGCGGGACTTCCATAGAAGCCCAGAAACGTTAAACGTTAATTGTGTAATGTCTAGTTTGTAATTGCTCATTGTGGGGTCTTTATTTAACAAAATGCTTTTGTTAAAAAGCAAACTGGGCCTTTGGGCTTCTATGAAAGTACCGCCACTGCAGTCACATACATAGTTTTGACCCCACACTAAGATACGAGTCTTGTGTCGAGGTATCAGAAACTACGAGAGACTTTTCGGTCTCACAAACACCCTCACCCGAAACAAATGTTTATGGAACACACAAACATATGTCTGGGTGTGAGGATCGAACCCACGGCGTCTCGTTTCGCAAACTAATGTCTATCCAACTGCGCCACACGGCTGCCAATGATGATGGAAGGCATTTTTTCGGGGAATATATCTAATATATTTTGTATGACAGGGCGTGTTTATGAAATATATGTCAATAATAACGATATTATTTATTGAAATGTAGATGTTAAAAGCAGTGATGGCCTCGAGGTTTAGGCGCGCGGTCGAGAATTTCGGCGGTAGCGGGTTCAAACCCCAGGCACACACCTCTGACTTTTCGAAGTTATGTGTGTATTCACAATGAATTATCACTTGCTTTAACGGTGAAGGAAAACATCGTGATAAAACCTGCACACCTAAAAGTTCTTAGGAATTTCTTAGGTGTGTAGTCCGCCAACCCGCACTAGGCCAGCGTGGTGGACTAGGGCCTAAACCCTCTCAGTTGTAGAGGAGGCCCGTGCCCAGCAGTGGGACGTATTTGGGCTGATGATGATGATGATGATGATGCTGATGAGATGTTAAAAGTGGATGTTGATAGAATACGGGTTTGAATAAGATTTTGAACATTTGATCAATGAAGTTCCATACATGCCAAACTTGAATTTATTTTCATAGTACTTGCAGTGTCGATCAGATGGTGCGTCCACTTCCAAGAAAACCTTTACGATTATTTTTTACCAGCCTACATAATAATGATTTCTAATTTTTATTGTTAACCAACTTATAAACAATTGCAGTCGGATGAATAAATTAGCTTTTTTACATAAATAGTAGTTGTTTTGTAAAACATGTTATGTAAATATTTCAAGGACGAGTAACTGTTTTTCATATTCAATTAACCTTTAGCAATTATCATTAACCTCACACTATATTTTAATACGACTGGGAGTGTTAAATTTATTACATAAAATCAGTTTTAACCAATAATTGTATTTTTTTCAAAATTAGACTACAATTTGTAAAACTTTAAAAGTCATTTGAAATGTTGAAGACATGTATATCAAATAATTAACAGGTATATAAAATCAAAATTTCAGCATAATATATTTGTCCAAGCCCATATACGTCCCACTGCTGGGCACGGGCCTCCTCTACCATTGAGAGGGTTTAGGCCTTAGTCCACCACGCTGGCCTAGTGCGGGTTGGCGGACTACACTCCCCCCCCACTTTGTTTTTGAGGATTTATTTCTAAAGTAATGGAATTAAAAATATGGAAAATGTTTTATTGGGTTTCGTATTTATTTGTGTGTACATATCTTACTATGAAACAAAAGAAACTCGCTAAATAAAATCAAAATTATCATTTGTTTTGTAAAACATGTTATGTAAATATTTCAAGGACGAGTAACTGTTTTTCATATTCAATTAACCTTTAGCAATTATCATTAACCTCACACTATATTTTAATACGACTGGGAGTGTTAAATTTATTACATAAAATCAGTTTTAACCAATAATTGTATTTTTTTCAAAATTAGACTACAATTTGTAAAACTTTAAAAGTCATTTGAAATGTTGAAGACATGTATATCAAATAATTAACAGGTATATAAAATCAAAATTTCAGCATAATATATTTGTCCAAGCCCATATACGTCCCACTGCTGGGCACGGGCCTCCTCTACCATTGAGAGGGTTTAGGCCTTAGTCCACCACGCTGGCCTAGTGCGGGTTGGCGGACTACACTCCTAAGAAATTCCTAAGAACTTTTTAGGTGTGCAGGTTTCATCACGATGTTTTCCTTCACCGTTAAAGTACGTGAAAATTCATTGTGAATACACACATAACTTCGAAAAGTCAGAGGTATGTGCCTGGGGTTTGAACCTGCGACCGTCGAAATTCTCGACCGCGTACCTAAAACTCAAGGCCATCACGACTTTTTTTGTTTTGCGCAACAGAATTACATGTGTTTCGAGAAATATACACACTTTATTTGGTAATCCACCCAATCGTTGGCACTCCTCCAATTATTGGCACTTAAGACTTTAGTTCAAAAAAACAAGGAAACCATAGATTATTCAAGTTCGGCATGCCTAAAAAAGTAAAATTATTACTTTTTTCTGTTAGAAATTGACAAAACTGTTCCAATAACTAATATGGCGATTTAGAAATAACAGCTGACATTTTGAGCATTGATTTGGCGCAGTTATTTTAGTTTTTTCTTAAGGTGAGAGCTTTATGAATCATTGTATATCGCAGCTATTTGGCTTATTGATACTTTCAAATGATGTTTAATAACACGTTAAGGTAGTAAGTTCAAAGATTATTTTCTTTAATATTTTTATCACATTTAATTTATTTCATGGGCCAACATCTGGAATAGTAAATTCATAAAAATCCTTTTATTGGCATTAGTGCCAATAATAGGATTTTTACGAATAAAATCAATAAGCGAGTTTATAATCTATTTGTAAAGGTTTAAAGTTATATTATTGTTTGCCAATCGAATATTTTTTCTTTAATAGAAATTTCCAAATGTTGGCCCACAGTGCCAATAGCAAAAGCTTATTATTGGCAGTAGAGCAAATAATAAAATATACGAGTGCTAATAATATATTTTTGTTTATTTATCGTCGTAAAAATGAAGAAACGAAATGAATAAGAAACTAATAAAAATAAGTCAAAAGGAAAAAATGAAATAAGTAAACGAAAACAATATAGTGAGTAAAATATAAAAAAAGCTTTAGACGCTATTAAAAATGGCATGGCTATAAAGCAAGCATCGAAACAATTTTAAGTTCCTCGAGCTACACTACAATTTCGCATTAAGAAGCCAGACCATAAACCTCAGCCTGGTCCGAGTCCAGTTCTTAACCCAAACGAAGAGAATAAAATAAAGAATTGGTTAAATGTTACCCATGCGAAGGTAAACGGAAAGAAGATATTTTATTACACCACCTATGGTGATATTCCAAGGTACTCGTACAAGCGCTTGCCATATAAAATTGCTTCAACGGTACCACCAGATTGGGGTATAGGCCTAAGTGACAATGGCTGGATGACAACAGAAATATTCTCTCAATTACTTACTAAATACTCTTGATGAACAGAACTTTTTGAATACAAAAAATATTGATGTGATTGTATGTAATGAACTTGATAGTACACGTAATATACCTTTCGCTCAAGAAGTCTTGACTGAAGAAATTGTTATTGACAACACAGAAGACTTCACTGCTATAAATGATATTCCGACTGACTCTTTTCCGGAAAACAATGAAAACATAAATAGATTGTCACATTGAAGCTAACAGAAAATTTAGTACCTATAACTGAAATTCAGCAAATGTTAACCGATGATTTTTATTGGTTCCAGTAAGACTGCGAACTACATAAAATACAAAAGATAAGTAAGGGAGATTATAATCATAGAAACAAAATCAGACTGATTAATATTTTATAGGTAGGAGGTATTGAAGTAAAAAGATCTCAAAGATAGCCATTTAAGTATTAATATAGTGAGACTGCGAAAATAAATAGCTTGAATAAGGAAACATGTTATGTTATGTTTTGTTTTATTTGTTTTTGTAATTTTATTAAACTTTAAATACCTCTTCAAAAAATCACTTAAAAAAATAAGACTGTGTAAGACAGTGTTTTAATTGTGTATATCCACGTATATTCTACTTTTAACTATGTACCAATAATTAGACGAGTAAGTGCCAATATTAGGAATTTCTATGCCAATAATAGGATTTTCTGTAGTCTTTCTGATTTATGATTAAAATATTTATTTGATACTATTCAATCACATAAAAATGATTATAAAAAGAAAGGTTAAAGTATTTGCTTTGATTCTGTCACATGTTTTGTCTGCTAGATTATGTAAATATGATTTTATGATAATATAATTTCAGACATCACGAAGCTCATCCCTAAAGTGCCAATAATTGGGTGGTTTACCCAACATATTATTATATTCGAGTTACAATTAAGAGTTGCATATTTATACTTATGTATCCACCTGATAAGTTTCTCCAGCAGCAGTTTCCCGAGGAAGCCGGTGCCTCCAGTGACCAGGACCGTGCTGCCGCTGTAGAAACGCTGGACTTCGGAGTCACCACGCTCCATCGCTTCCAGGATCGGTTTCTGCCGCAACAGGTACTTCTGCATCATTATTTCTGCAGGATCCATGTCCACTGTTGCGAGAGCGCACTCTGGTCACAATTAAGTTTTACTTCTCTAAATAGCTTTACTTTTACTACAATATATTAATAATGTTACAGTTAAACCAGCAGGCGTGCGTGCGAACAAACTAATGCACCAAACTAATAAATGACTACAACCTAGTGATTAGAGTGTTTGTTAGCAATAAAAAACAAATTCAAACGTCATCCACAATTTGCATTTAGCCTCGACTTCCTGTTGATGTATCATTTAGGTAAATAAATAAATAAATACACCCAACAGTCACATACATAGTTCTGATCCCACACTAAGATACAAGTCTTGTGTCGTGGGTGTCAGAAACTACGAGAGACTTTTTGGTCTCACATACACCCAGACCCGAAACAAATATTTGTGGATCACACAAACATTTGTCTCGGTGCGGGGATCGAACCCGCGGCCTCTCGTTTCGCAAGCTGGTGTCTAGCCAACTGCGCCACGGGGCTGACAAATAATAACTTTGTATGTGAAAGGTGGTACATTTTACTGTGGGTAAGCGAGGATCAAATCAGAGCTTCCCTGTCTATCATGCACCGCTCCTAATGCAGTTGATAGCTATCGAGAGTTTTTTGCTGAGGTTGAATGTTGGTTAGGCATCCAACTCTGCCGCTATATCTGTGTGAGCACATAGTTGCGGCGCACCAAGCTGGAAGGCCGATAGCCAAGCTCAGAAAAAAAGCTATTAAAAGAGCTACTGTTGGCCCCTTCGCAACTCAAAATCCATTAAACCTACAAACTTGAAATTTGGCACATTTAATAACGCTTGTTAGCTTTCCTAGAATGCAAAATTTGATTAAAGTAGGTAATCGAAATATGAACGTTCCAAAAGCAGTATTCATGTATAGAGACTGTGATTGATAACTCGAACAGATACTATTATTTTACGAATACATTGATGCTAAATAATTCCGAAAAAAAAACATAACTAAATAATTTTTTTTACTTATCACACCAGACGACCTAGAAACTTGAGATTTGGTATCAAGGTAGACTTACGAATATACATCATCATCATCATCATCAGCCCATTAACGTCTCACTGCTGGGCACGGGCCTCCTCTATTACTGAGAGGGTTTAGGCCTTAGTCCACCAGTGCGGGTTGGCGGACTTCACACCTAATAAATTCCTAATAACTTTTAGGTGTGCAGGTTTCATCACGATGTTTTCCTTCACCGTTAAAGCACGTGATAATTTATTGTGAATACACACATAACTTGGAAAAGTCAGAGGTGTGTGCCTGGGGTTTGAACCCGCGACCGTCGAGATTCTCGATCGCGTGCCTAAGCCTCGAGGCCATCGCGACTACGAATATACCTACAAAAGAAAAAATCTGAAAACTGAAGATTATTGAAAATTTGTATCAATTATGAAAATAGCAACATATTTTGGTAAGATTACCAACTTGTTCAATAGATGACGCTGTACCAAATCCTTATTCGCGCTGAAATAAACTTAAACGTCGGAAAACAAAAAAAAACAACAATAAAGTAGATATTGATGACCAATTTCTGTCCAAAAAGTAAATATATCCCGGCAAAATATAAATTTGAAATGGAGGCCAAGTATAGTATTACAAATAAAATATGCATCCTTATAAATAAATTAAATTTTATAAAAGTTACATTATAAGTACTTATAGATATTGTCTTAGAGCTAGTGACTTACACTAACTTGCACATGACGTAATTACATTATATTATTCGTGGGATTAATATTATGGCATGTGAAACTAGCCAAGTCAAAGCTTCAGCCTGAATTATATATAAAGTGAAATAAATTCATTGTGAAAATAATATTGCACTGCATTGCTGCCGACTGTCTCGTGGTCTCGCGGTACAAGTATGTGCCGTGCGATCTAGAGGTCCTGTGTTATTGGGTTTTTCCATTAGGAAATTCCCAGTAACAGCGCAGAGTCTGGTAATGTGCCCCAAAAACGGCAATAGACTCGCCCCCTATTACGTGGGACTGATACATACCTGGCGAAATGTGAGTGCAGAAATGCACCTATGCCTACCCCTTCGGGGAATACAGGCGTGAGTTTATGTATGTACGTATGTGTAAATAATATTGTTTAAAATTATTATTTTTTTGTTACTTATTAAATACCAATAATTTTGATAGTACCAACAAACATGAAATTATTACGAAGCTCTTTTGGAGCTATGCATATTCTTGCCAATTTTTAGGATTATCTACACAGAACTTGGAATCAATATATTTTATTTGTAATAGTGAAGTTGGCTTCCATTTCACATTTATGTTTTTGGCGAGAGGCTTTCCTCCAGTGAAAAAGGGTAATCATGAAGGTTACTTCCTAGTATATGACATATAATGTAAGTTGTAGAACATTGCAGAATTCTGTAACTACATGATATCTCAAGGTTATGACTGCTTCAAGGTCTCACACCTCAAGTACATAAGTGTCGTGCGATCTAGAGGTCCTGGGTTCGATTTCTGGGTCAAAGTGTAATTGGATTTTTCCATTAGAAAGTTCTCAGTAGCAGCTCGGAGTCTGGCAATAGGCTCGCCCCCTATTACGTTGAACTGATACATACCTGGCGAAATGTGGGTGCAGAAATTCATCTCTGCCTACCCCTTCGGGGTATACAGGCGTGAGGTTATGTATGTATGTATGCATGTACATATGTATGATAATAATAATACACCCAACAGTCCTAACCCGTAAAAGTAAATAACAAGAATATTACATTCAGCTATATGTTGCGATATAACAAACCAGCTGTGGGGCCCAGCTCTCTGTAGCTCAATTTTAAATTCCGTGCTTCCCGGGGAACCAGTGTTCCATGGGAAAGTAAGAAAATTAGTAATTTCCCGGGATAAAAAGCATCTAACTAACTTAGATGATATTAGGTCTATTATCAACAAAATCGTATCCATCGAAAGTGTGTCGAGCAGGGTAGTATACCTTATACTCAGAATATAAAAAATATATTCGTTGAAGGTCATACAGGTATACGCTCCGACCTCATCACATCCCGATGAAGAAGTAGAGGAGATGTACGACATAAGTCGGGCCATACATACTTCCAAACCCTACTTCAATGTTGTTATGGGAGACTTCAACGCAAAGTTGGGCATGAGAAGCAATGCAGAGTTGAAAGTGGGGAAATACGGACATGGACAACGGAACCCCGGGGGTCAAAGTCTGGCTGACTTTCTGGAGAAAGAGGTACTCTTTGTCATGAACTCTTTTTTCCAGAAGCCGCCTCGCAGTAAATGGACCTGGCTGAGTCCTGAAAGTTCTACGATAAACGAGATAGGTTTCATCTAGACGACGAATAGACGGATGTTCAGTGATGTTTCTGTGATCAACAGGGTGAAAACCGGCAGTGATTAACGAATGGTTAGGGGATTATTGAACATCTATGTCCAATTAAAAAGACGTCGCTTTATGAAGTCTGCGCTCCGACCTATTCGCGCTCATATCCAAAACCTCGAGAGTTTTCAACTTGAGCTGACAAATTGCTTTGATTGTTTAACAGAAAACCTTGCAGTGGACGAGCTAAACAGCGGTTTGGTAGAAGCTGTACAAATGCTGGCATCTAAGTATTTTAGACTTCGCCGTAGTGATAGACGACAAAAACTCTCGATCCACTAACTAAATTACTACTACTTTAACCACTACCTAAATTTAATAACTAGTAGTTCCAGATCATAAGCCCCCCAATAAGTAATAATTTCCTGGACCGCGATGTGATACATCCGAATAAGTTCTCGAAGTAAAAAAAACACAAATTATTGCCTAATTTTTATTTTACATAATGTACCTCACAGAACTGTAAAAGAAGAACAAAATTCTGAACATTAAAAATGCGTAAAGAGGCAGAATGATAAAAGTGGCAATTTTAAACCAGAACTGCATTTTCACTCCGTGCGCGGTGTTCTTCAAATTATCCTTAACGATGTCTTTGCGAATCCCAAGTCCAAAAGCGATAAGATAGTCGTTCCAGTCCATGTGCCTCATGTCGAAATTGAATAGTGCTTTATCTGTTGTTGACATTCGTTTGTACATTTCCATTGTGTTCTCCGATCCAAAGTTCCAGTCGTTCAACAAGAAATACGACAACGTCATTGTAGTGTTGTTAATCTTTTTATACACCTTTATAACTCTGCAAACAAATAAGCATACTCAATAGTCTCAAAAACTTGACCCCACCTTAAGATACAAGACTTCTAAGGCCCTAGCTCCCGTCAATTCACTAAATGCTGGACTTACTACTTCATTTATAATATTTTATTTAAGTTCACCACAGTCACAATATGATGCTTTGCAATAATAATAATAAAAAGAACACCTTATATCTTGTCGACATTTTAATTTTCTAATCATCTTTAACTACGTAAGCATTGTTTATTGTAGTAATACTTACGATGGTATTCCTTCTGGTAATTTTAGCCCCAATAAAAATATAATTGCGTCTATGATATATGCAGGTATGTAGTGAAATATCCAAGTTAAAAGCCAATAGACATGTAGATTTGCCGTTTCTAATGCACAACAATACCACACTGATTTAGGAGACACCAAAGATCTGAATTTGTCGCTTCGTATGGAAACCCTACCTGCTCCTGTAAGGAAAAGGTTATGTTGTCTGTTTGTAATCTATTACAGGCTATCTTAGATTAGGTAGTAAATATCAAAGAATTTTGAAATGAAGGTTAGACCTCTTGGTACGATCACAAAATAAAATAAAGATATATAGAGTGAACCCAACTTCATGACATTTATTTAAACCTTGTGTTCGTTACTGTATGCACTAACAATACGAGTATTCAAAATCTGAGCCTGATTATAGTTTTGATAAATTTCGTGATTTAAGATTTTCCGATTTTCCCGATAGCAGTATCCAACGGATCATGACGTTGCCGCACCGAAGTATTGCAGATATTATAGTCCGATAAAAAAAAATTGTTTAATGAACTTACGTTTGATTTGAAAAAGTTTTTCCTTTATTGAGAAAATAAGTGAGTGGATATTATCTTTTATTTAGTTATGCTCATAGTTTTAATTAATGCATAATATCGGGATCTCCGTGCATAGTAAAAAAGGTGTTATTGTTGCCTTTGTCATACACACATTAGTCTGTGCACAATTTAGTACTGGCTAGCATAATTTCGTCGTATAGAGAGAATAGGGTCTATGCTCTTTGAATGGTACTGCGCGTATCATGAGGATCTAATTTATTTTTTGTATCCATATGAAGAAAAACTGTCTGATTGGTCTCACTTCTACTAATGTATGCCGTGCGTTCGAATGGTATAGATTGGATGTTTGGATGAGATCCTGTTAGTTGATTTCGCAATTCCGTTTAAGCAACTCGATATCTACAAATACATAGGTTCAAAAACAAACAATAGGTTCGTTCCTAGGTATCTAGACATACCAACGTAAGTGTGTATGTATATATATTATGTAACACAAGTATAAAATTAATAATTATACCGAAATCACAGGGTTCTCCGGTAATGTTGTAAACTTTCAATTCTTTGTCACCAACTTTGTGCCTGGTGCACGTTTGGTACCCAGATGCTATGGCGGCATTGATCACGTAATCAGCCGGCGTTAACGCTGCCATTATGTCGTCTGCCAAAACGACGTGGACTACGCCGAGCATAATTGTCAGGAACCACTGAAATATTAATCATCATCATCATGATACCCACTAGAGGACTAAATTCAGCAACCTTATTAAAATCGACCATCGTCGAAAAATGCATTTTGTTTTCATCTTCTTTTTTGATTGTGTCGTTAATGTGCGGTACAAGTTTACGTGATATGAAGATGTCCCGACTTCAAACAACAGATCGATCAAGGTTTTCCCTGTAAGAAATTCTTAGTAACAGCGCGGAATCAATGAAGGAAAACCGTAATAGATCCCTAATACGTGGGAGTTAAATTTACAAGTCATACATAGTCGTAAAGATACATTTCTGTACACGTCTCCTGGGATACAGACGTGGGTATTGTAAAATAAGTAAAATCGTAATATCCAAGACATTTTTACAAAATTAAAGGACTATAAACAGTTAATTATAATATATCTCACCCCAGTAGCTCCAAATACACAAGAAGGATCAATCCATCCAGGTGTGGGCTCAGCGTAAGCTCCTAGAACTAAATTAAGGATAAGTTACTTATTATAATTCTTTACAATGAGCACACGACACAATATTTGCGTGCCTATAGACCGTGCAAATTTATTAGGTACTCGTATATAACTTCAATGCTGCCCTAGAACGTCGTGGTCAACTAGAGCCTCACAGCTCAAAGTTGGAGGGACTTGAGATCACATTTAAGCCGTCAGTAATGAAGCAAGTTCGTGGCAAGCATTGGACAAACATGGGCTGAAAGAGGATACTTTTTCTTTCTCTTTTGCAATTAGGTGGTAAATAATATTGTATTGTAGTTAACGGTAATGTCTTATACATTATGTTTAGGCTTCCTAGATTGTTCATGTCACTGTTAGAATTGAAGCTATTTCCTATAATTATAATTGCTTACCAATGGGTGGCCTTATCACGCAAACAGGTAAATTTCCAACGTTAGTTCGTATAAAATCTTCAGCTATTGCTTTGGTAAATGTGTACGTATTTGGCCAACCGTCAATTAGTCTGGAAGCAAAAATTTCAAACGTCACCTTATCTTATATCTTTAAATGAGCAATTCTTGTTTAAATATATATAAATATATATATATATATGTAATTGGAATCTCGGAATCGGCTCCAATGATTTTCATAAAATTTAGTATATAGGGGGTTTCGGGGGCGATAAATCGATCTAGCTAGGAATCATTTTTAGAAAATGTCATTTGGAAGAAAATAACAAAAAGGAAGCGTTTGAGTAGTCTCAACTGAAAACTCTTCCTGACATCTATTGGCGAATAATAATACTATTTTTTGTGAGCAACTAATTGCTTTAACGACACAACAGCAGATGGCGTTGTTAAGTAACATTATTCATATTTCATCATTTTATTAGTAATTCGTACTTAAATATAATTTCCAAAAAACACAATTAAAAAAAAGAAATCCGAGCAAAGCTCGGTCATCCAGGTACTTAAAATTATATGCAACGATTCGATGTTTATATTACAACGTTCAATAAGTAATATTCTGTATTTTAAGTTTTCTAGTGTTGTTATTATTTATAAGTATTTTAGGACTGCCTCGTGGTTTTGCGACACAAGTCTAGGGATACAAGAACGGCAAAAGGTTAACTCCCTACTACGTGGGACGAAAATACAATTGTCGAAATTGTCTGCCTTCGAGGAATACAGGTATGAATATGAATGTTACATAGTGTATGTGTGTATAGTGTATATGTATGTAATATGTGTATAATGTTATATATGTGTTATCTAGGAAATAAAGTAGCGACTAACTTTTCTGTAATTGCTTTCAATTTATCGCCATCCATGGTTTCTGCCATTGATATCATGGCTTCAGACGACACAGGGCTTGGATAAAACTGTTCCAACACATCAGACTTTATCCTTGATCTGGTCGCTTGGCTGTACGCTGTCGATACGTATACAAAAGACCTGGAAATGGTAAAATACTGTTACGCCGCTAGGATACTTGCGCTATCTTTCGGTATTTGCGCCAAACGTTGCGCTCGCTAACGGTGTTAGTCCGGATTGTTCCGTGGAATGATCGAGAAAATTGTTTTCGACCGTTGCAATGCAATACTCGGTTCGAGAAGCTTTGAGGGCTGAGATATTAATACCGAGCATTCTAGAGACTTCTCAATCACCCTGGAACAATAACAGGAAGAAACGAAGGCATTCTCCTGCGATCTTTTAGTACTCTTTGAGTATTGATTAGTGTGTAACTGTGTAAGGGTTTGTTTAAATAAACGGTCAAGTTTTGAGTAAAAATCGGTTTATTTATTAGTTTCACGCGTGTGTAGGTATGTATGTAACGAATACTTTGTACGTGATTTTGACCCACATTGAGCGATCTAATTTGATTGAAACTTTGCACACTTATCAAAGACCCCTGACAATGCAATAATTGGATGCATAATCGGATGACTATGCTGACTATATTCGCCAGGATTCATAAATTTCTTTAGGCAACTTTTGCATAAGAGTAAGAGAGATAGAGCTAGTGCGCTAACTACGCATGCGCGTAGTTCCAGACTTACTGTATGATTAAGGCTCTTAGTCCAGCACAACGAAGCAGAGTCTTTCTCAGGGTAGTTGTGTTCTAATAGAGTAGCATTAGATGAAATGATTAGATTATGAAATAATCTATAAGACTTGTTCGCAAATAAAGTAACATCTGTAAATATTAAAGACGGTTGTTTCATAGCAAATGGAACTAAAGGGCGAAAAATAAATTACAGTTTAAATATACTAAAAAATATGCTTTTAGAGTTAATCAAACTTAAAAGTAAAAAATAAATTCCTACATAAGAATAAAATTACTGACGAAAAAATTTGTCACTGTTCTAAAAGCGAGGGGTGCTTTGTATGACATTTTTAAACAAGCTCCGCATTTCGGAATGAAACTGGTGAATTGTTATACAGAGCACGGTTTTAGACGACTTGATGCTCTATTTGGACAGGATCATGCTTACCATCACGGATTTGTACGTTATTATCTCTTTGTCATAAATGAAAAAAAGTAATGGGTTCACCTGATATTTTTACATTGCTTGGCTAGTGTTACTATCTCCCTGGTACCACGTATGTTGATCAGAGTAGCTTGACATAACTCGGCGTCGAACCTGGTTGTCGCTGCCAAGTGGAATACTACGTCAACCTGGTCGAATGAAAATGATTTAGAAAGTTACCCAGCCATGTGTTCCACATTGGTATTTACGAAGAGGTAGGCCGTGGAGTATTCCTACAACTATGTCTTGCTTAACAAAACTTTACTAAAGTTACTCAATAGAATCACCCATTAATGCTTTTCCTGACACAGAAATCAGATGTGGTACCTCTCGATCGCACGCGTTAATAAATCTGTTCCCTCCAACAATTTTATTGTGGAGCTTCCAAGCGTATGCAGACCGTGGGGATTCCTTCTCTCGGGGTTGCTTAAATACCGAGCTCTTTATTAGTTCCACTTTACCGCAAACTGTGGACGGTATCACGGGATTCTAATATCTACTGCCTTAGGGTACATACAGAAGTATGGTGTGCCAAGCAAAAATACCCCTAAAGATCATATTATACAAGCAGGCAGTAAATAAATTTAATGATAGGTATAAATATCTGCTTCATCATACTTGTTCAGTTAGCATCGTCCAATCTTGATCGCTGAGGCCGAGACGGAGTTCAGCGATGTCTCCTTCAACTGACACTATTTTATCACCAAAGTCTGGCTGCTTCTCGCGTAACGTATCGAAAACCTAAAAATTTAACTATTCTTAACATATTTTAGCATTACAATAATAAAACAACAAACTGATATCCAAACTTGTCACCTATTTCTGCGTGATTTAGTGGCAAACCTCAATAAATAAAGTCTTTCACATACTCGAAAAAATAGTTCCGGATGGTCTCTAACCAAATGTACAAATAAATAAAATAAAAGTTGTACTTACAACATCTTTCTGGAAGGCCGTGAATCTTTCGCATATTTCCTTTCCTTTCTTCGGTCTTACCAACATGTATATCCTGTTGACATTACACGCCCTGGAAAACACCATATAGTATGTTCGATTAAAGAAAATCTTGAAAAAGTTTGAATGAATAAATGTACATCATCATCCTCTTGCCCTGTTCCTAATTTTATTTGGGGTCGGCGCAGTATGTTTTATCCTTCCAAACATCCCTATCAGCCGTCGTGTCTTCAGACACCCCTTTTTCTTTCATATCTTCTTTGACGCACTCCATCCATCTTTTCTTTAGCCTTCCTTTGTTTGTCCATCCTTCGACCTTCATACTCATTACTTTTTTACCAACATATGTTACGTCCCTTCTCATAATATGACCATACTACGACAGACGGTTTTCTTTCAGCTTATCTATCACAGGAGCCATTTTCAAACTTCCTCTAACGTATTCATTCCTCACTCTGTCAATCCGTGTTACCCTCCACATCCATCGTAACATTCGCATTTCTGCTGCATTCAGTCGCCTTTCGTCCGTCTTCTTTGTAGCCCAACACTCCGATCCATACATAACGACAGTTCTTATTATGGATTTATATATTTGGCCCTTCAATTTGAAGGGCATTCTGGGATCACATATTGTGGATGAGAACTTGTAAGACCGCCATAGTCCCAAAACATACACTATGTTTTTGTTTCACTGACTTTAAGGCCAACATTTCCAAGTCTATGCTGCCACACATCCAGTCTGTTTTGAACCTCATGGCCACTTTCTGACACCAGCACAATGTCGTCCGCAAAGAGCATGCACCAGGGTGCCTCCTCCTATCTGCAATGACAGCATCCATAATCAATAGGAAGAGGTAAGGGCTAAGAGCCGACCCTTGGTGCACCCCAACAGCGACATCGAAACTGGCTGTAAGACCAGCTGTCGTTCTAACTTAGGTATTGCATTTGCGACACATGGCTCGAATGAACTGCGGGTATTTCTCAGGCTTAACTTTATTCCCCGATAATTTTTACAATCTTGCACGTCCCCCTTGTTTTTAAAAATGGGCACCAAATAACTGTTGCGCCATTCATCGGGTATTGTGTTGTCCAGTAACAGCTTATTGAAGAACAAAGTCAACCACTTCCACCTATCAGCTTGCAAGACCTTCCATACTTCTACTGGTATTCTATCTGGTCCAATCGCCTTTCCATTGTTGATTCCACTTACAGCTTTCTTCACTTCATCTACACTTATTTCTCTTACTAACCCCACGTTCACCGGTATATCTTCAAGCAGTCTCTCCCAATCATTCTCTTCATTCATTATAAATAAATAAATACACCCAACAGTCACATACATAGTTCTGACCCACACTAGGATACAACTCCTGTGTCGTGGGTATCAGAAACTACAAGAGACTTTTCGGTCTCACAAACACCCAGACCCGAAACAAATATTTGTGGATCACACAAACATTTGTCTCGGTGCGGGGATCGAAACCGCAGCCTCTCGTTTCGCAAGCTGGTGTCTAGCCAACTGCGCCAGGGGCTGTTTCGAAATAGGTTCTCCACCTGTTTTTGATTCCTTCATCATCTGTCAATATTTCTCCCAGTTCATCCCTTATACACTTCATATACGTCACGTCCTTCGCCTTTCGTTCCCTAGCATTAGCCAGTTGGTAAATATGTTTCTGTCCCTCAGGGCTTTCCAGAGACTTGTACAATATACGTTTTTTCTAATATAAATAATATAAATATATTATGTAATAAATGACAACTTGTCAATTAAGCAATTCGATAGGTTTTTTTTTTATCACAATAACCTAATGGACCGTTTACGTTAATAATAACGTAAACGCCTGTATCCCCGAATAACAGATCGAATACGATCCACTCTTGACACACAGCTTTGCAATGCCTTACAAAGACCTGAGAATCGCAACAGCAGAAGATACATTTTCAAGCAGAATATTCTGCACCACTAGCAACCGAGATAGATCAATATTATTGATTATGTAATATTGCATTAATTATGTATGTATCCACCTTATAAGTTTCTCCAGCAGCAGTTTCCCGAGGAAGCCGGTGCCTCCAGTGACCAGGACCGTGCTGCCGCTGTAGAAACGCTGGACTTCGGAGTCACCACACTCCATCGCTTCCAGGATCGGTTTCTGCCGCAACAGGTACTTCTGCATCATTATTTCTGCAGGATCCATGTCGACTGTTGCGAGAGCGCAATATGGTCACAATTAAGTTTTACGTCTCTAGTAGCTGAGATATTTATAACAAGGTATTAATAATGTAACTGTTAAACCAGCAGGCGTGCTTGCGAACGCAACAAACCAATAAATGGCTACAACCCAGTAACTAGAATATTTGGTAGAAATAAAAATAATTTTGCTCGTCATTTATAATTTGAATATGCCCTTGACTTTCTTCCTGTTGATATGCATATAATTTAGTTAAATAATACATTTGTTTATAAAAGGTGTAATCTGTAGAAGTAGCTATGTTTAACAAGACTTTGATCATTGATGTAAGGAATAAGTATCTAAATACCAAAATAAGTAATTTCAATTGGATGGCTAAGCCGCAGATAAATATTTTTTCCACACAAACACACTCATGCCACAATATTCGTTACCTGTGCTTAAAGTTTCAGGAGATAGTCGGCGAGTCGATTACCGTTTCTCTGCCACGTTTTCACACTACGCGAGGACTTTGCGAGGGAAGTCAAAGCCAAAAGTAAATTTTTGGTAATACTTTGCCCGACACCTTATGGGTTAATAATTTGGCAAACTAATCCAGGACTTCCAGATCGCATGGCACATATGTATTTGTCCCGTACGTTTTTGTGGCAGTTAATGTAAAGCAACCAGGTAAATGAAAACATTGCATTACCTAAGTACACATAAAACGTAAATACCAATTACCCTATAATACAATAACTCTTTATTTCACACCACAAGTACCTACAGACTGAGCATATAAAGTAAATTAAAGTTGGTGACATAAACTGGCGGCCTTATCGCTAAAAGCGATCTCTACCAGGCAACCTTGAAGGGAGAGGAATAAGCAAACTAGTATGGACGGTGCTATATCTTAATAAATTTACATAAAAATATGTACTTATATACATATGTGAAAAATTAATACATTGTTACATTGTTACACCCAACAGTCACATACATAGTTCTGATCCCACACTAAGATACAAGTCTTGTGTCGTGGGTATCAAATACATATAATACTCAGCCTATCGCTGTCCACTGCTGAAAGAAGGCCTCTCCAAATAGGCGCCAACCATCCCCGTCTCTAGCAGCCCTCATCCACCCGTTACCCGCCACCATTCTCAAGTCGTCGGACCATAGTGCTGCAGGACGTCCCACACTACGTCTTCCTAAGCGCGGTCTCCACTCCAACACTTGTCAGTTCAACCGGCCGTAAATACATATAAATACGAAAAATTAATATAAAAATAAGTAGCAAGTTATACATCGTATGAGGCATATTATTGTGCAATAGTGTGATTTTAGTCTGGACTTGAAAATTTCCGGCGAGGACGATTTTTTGATGCTTTAAGGTAGTGCATTCCACAAACGGACTGCTTCTACCGCAAAGGAATGGTCATAAAATGATGTCCTATGAGCCGGGAACTTTAGCATCAAATTCTCCGACGACCTAAGAGTAAGTCGGGGTCTTCGGCCTTCCAGCCCGGCGCGCGGCGACGTCACGTCAGTGCAGATGTTAATTCAGGGCTGGGTCCCTAACAAAAATCCCTATGCCGGTATTGAGCGCCCCGCGATATGGACATCGGAAGGAAAACCTTAAAATTGTAATCCTGATTTTTGGTAAAACTACATTGCGTTTTCTGCTCAAATTTATAAATTGTTATGGAATGCTGTCACCCTGTAGATGTCTGTATTTAAATGTAATTTCGAGGTGGCATAATGCGCGGACTGAAAAATTTACTTTAAGAATTAATGCATTTGCGTCATTCAAATAACTAAATTCATCATTGTTCGTATTCAAATTCAAATTGGTGAATGAAAAATTACTTATAAAGTAATAACTAATGTACATTTTGATGATTGCAGTTATTTATACGGAGACCTAAGATGTAGTTACTTTGAGGTTGATACTATGAGAGGACTATCATCATCATCATTGCCTTGCCCTGCTCCCAATTTCATTTGGGGTCGGCGCAGTATGTTTTATCCTTCCAAACATCCCTATCAGCCGTCATGTCTTCATTCACCCCTTTTTCTTTCATATCTTCAGTCACGCACTCCATCCATCTTTTCTTTGGCCTTCCTCTGCTCGCCCATCCATCAACTTTCATATCCATCACCTTTCTTCCTACGTATGATTCATCCCTCCTCATAACATGCCCATACCACGACAGACGGTTTCCTTTCAGCTTTTCTATCAGAGGAGCTACTTTCAGGCTTCCTCTAACATATTCATTCCTCACTCTGTCAAACCGTGTTACACCACACATCCATCGCAACATTCGCATTTCCGCTGCATGTAGTCGTCTTTCGTCCGTCTTCTTCGTAGCCCAACACTCCGATCCATACAGTACGACAGGTCTTATTATGGACTTGTATATTCTGCCCTTCAATTTGAGGGGCATTCTGGGATCACATATTGTGGATGAGACCTGTCGCCATTTCATCCATCCTGAGTTGATTCTCTATGAGAGGACTATGTCATGTTTTTTTCGGTGTTATTACAAAACTCATAATAATTAAACCCATACGACCCACTTTACCCAATTAGATCCGGGCCTACTAGTTCATGTACTCGTAAATAGCCGTATTTCACCACACATACGCCTCTGTAACTCCTTTGCACCCGGGTCGGCAGTGGCGCGCACACTAATGACCTTGCAGCGTATATCCGCTAGTACTTACCTATTGGATCCCAATCTGAATAAGATAAACAGGAGGAGATATAAACATTAGAACCATTGGCCACTTCCCTAGACAGTAAAGTGGGACCCAAAATATAAGATTATGAGGTGACCCTCAGATACAAGAGAAATACAATTGATAAAGACAAATGTAATTAACGTATGTATGTATATGCTATAGCGCTATAGCGGCATTGATGACGAAATCAACCGGCGTTAAGAGCATTTACGCGCCACGCGGCTAGTCGAATTTCGGTAAATATGACTCGCGTAAATATGAGCGTCGATAGTTATTGATATGCAATGAAAATGAGTGAAGCAATGTTTATTGAGTCTATAAAATTTTAAATACATCACTGATCATCATCATTGTTCGGAATGCAGTCAGCAGATAACCGCGAAAACATCGACGAAACTACAAATCGCAGAGCGACATGTCCTCTCTCTGAAAAGCCTTGCAGCGGCCTGATTTGCGCCGGGCTGTGCGCAGCGTTTTATAGTACATTTTAAAAATTAATAAAAAAAAAATAAGGGAAATTTCTTCAAAATAAAAATTGTACCTTTTTAAAATACACGTTCTTATATTATAAAAAGTTGTTATTTTTATAAATTAAGTATCATAATGGGTCAAAAAAATACTGTATTGACAGTAATTTCTAAATATTTCGAAGGCCTTAATTTTCTCATTACCTGACTAAGGGGTCTAAATATTAAAATATTTTTCACTAATACTATTTGCTTGGGAATATTTCCAATTCCACAACATTTTATTTTGATTGAATATGTTATAAATTAACACGAATTTTGAGCCTTGAAAATGACTCTCAAATTAAATCTTTGAAAACCTTCGTTCCGTTGTTCATCTTGTTATTTATCAAAATTTAAAATATTCTTCACTAACTATTTCGATGACAATATTCCCCAAATCAATTGTTAATTAACATGTTTGTATGTTGTGGGTTCGAACAGTCAGTGGCGGATTTACCAGCAGGCTGAGTAGGCTGGAGCCTAGGGCGGCAGATTTTAGGGGGCGGCAAATTTGCCCCAATATTTTTTTGTCTTACAGAAATAAAAACCGCCTTCAAAAAAACAACTATTCCAAAACAAATTAATATGCACTAAAATGTAAAAAAAATATTTCGTATTCTTCTATAACTTAATAATCAACTTACTTTTTCTCTTCATTATTATGTAGTTACGATCTACATATGTGTTTACCTAACCTATCCACTTCAAATCTAACTCAACACATACCTTTGAATAATAAACAATGATCAAAACATTTTTTAGAGTTCTCCTAAGTAAAATAAAATGAAAAATATTAGACTACTTAAAAGTCAAACGAATTATTACGATACTATAATGTAGTTACAACAAAGGTAGGTTTGTAACTACATATTATGCACAAAGTTATAGGTGAGATGTGCTTGGTTTAATTAGGTATTGGTATTCTCTCACAGTATATTGTCAATCGTATAAAAGTTAACATGTAAAAAAATATCTTAAAGAATTCTCGTATTATTGCTAGGTATATTGTAGTGTTTCCTTGGCTCAGCGACTCAGTGGAGCTGTGTATAGAAAAATGCCAACATTAAAAAAGAAGACTAAGAACAGTATCAGTAAAACGATGAAAATTTACAGTTTTCTTAAAAGTGGAAGGATAAGCAGTATTGTAAGACCAACTTTAACTACATGCAGTGATACACTACAATCTGAAGAACTCGGAGTTCAAGCTCGGACTTTATGCCTGTGCTGGTGTACCTTAAGGTTGTGTGCTATCCCCGGCTCTGTTCCTTCTGCATCTCAATGACCTGTTACTTAATAATAACATCTATAGTTATGCGGGTCATAGTACCGGGGATTTCTTATATACTGGTCGCGCAAATTCCTCTCAGGAACAAGTCAATGAGGGCTGGAATAAGCTTGTTTCGGAAATCGACTATTTGTTGGATTAAGCTGCAGACTGGGACGGGCAGAATTTAGTCCGGGACTTTGGATCGTTATCCTTGGGGGCGGCCATACCGGTTGGCATTCAGTAAATTGCGTCCACCTGCGCCCCGCTCTCACCCAAAGTCTCCGACCGGAGCTCCTGAGTGCTCTCTTTTCGGCCACCCCGGATTTTACTCCTCCACCGATGCCACCACGTCCGTGGTCGGTGAGGGACGGATCGTTGGTGGGATCATTTAAGTGATCGGTAGGGGAGACCTCGGAGGTTCCAATTCCAGGCGTTACGCCTGAGGAGCTTCAGGCAGCAGTACTGCGGCTGCGGAGAAAGAACACCGCCCCGGGGCTCGACAGCATCCCAGGACGTGTGTGGATTCAAGTCGTCGAGAACCTAAGTTTCGGAAAGGCCAAGGTAATTCTACGGATGAAGACACACGCGGAGGAAGCAGGAGCCCAGGGCGAATGCATGGTGGCGGTGTCACTCGACATCGTCAACGCCCACAGGGGTCGATCCTAGGATCCCTTCTGTGGAACATCGAGTATGATTGGGTGCTCCGTGGTGCCAATCTACGGGGCGTCGGCATAGTTTGTAACGCTGACGACACGTTGGTGACAGCGTGTGCTGGGACCTTTCCAGAGGCCGTCAACCTCGCCGCACTAGGCACTAGCCACGTGGTGAGGAGAATTCGGCGACTAGGCCACGCGGTGGCCCTTCAGAAATCCAAGGCCATCTGCTTCACGGACCTCGGAACCAGCCACCTGCAGAGGCCTATCTGACGATAGAGGCGTGGATATCCACATCGGCTCCACAACGATATATCTTGGTGTCGCATTCGATAGCGGATGGAATGTTTGCGCCCACTTCGGCAGATTAAAGCAGAAATTGATTAGGGCAGCCAGTGCGTTATCTGCTCTGCTGCCCAATCTCGAAGGTCCCGGCATCCCCTGCCGAAGATTGTTCGCGAGAGTCGTGTGATCAATGGCCCTATACGTTTGCCCCATTTGGGCCGAGTCCCTGGGCAGACGTTGCGTGGCCCTTCTGCGGCAACCGTAGCGGGTAATTGCGCAGCGGATGATCAGGGGCTATCGCACGATTTCCCATGAGGCGGCCTGCGTTTTGGCCGCTTTCCTTCCTTGGGATCCTGACGCCGGGGCCCTCTCATCAGTCTACCACTGGCGAGAGGAGGCGTGTCGTCTAGGGGAACGACCGGCCCCAAGAGAGGTAGAGGCCAAAAGAGCCTCCCTTCGTTTGACCGGCGTCGAGGAGTGGCATTCCAGGCTGGATAATCTCTGAGCTGGTCCGTCGCAGCAGTGCGTCCTGTCCTTAGTCAGTGGTGTGATGACGTTCCACCTGTCATAGGTTCTTTCGGAATATAATTGTTTCGGCTGGTTCCTGTGGCGGGTGGCCAGAAGAGAAGAGTCCGCCGTGTCTCTCCACTGTGACAACTGCCTGGAGGACACAGCCCAGCACACTTTGTCGGATTTTCCGGCCTGGGATGAAGACCGAAGCGCACTCCGCGCAGCCGTCGCAGCGGACCTCGCGCTCTTGGCTGTGATTCCTGCCATGGTCGAGAATCGGAGGTCATTGCAGGCGATTCTCTCCTTCTACGAGATTGTAATGACGCAAAAGGAGAGCGCGGGGCGGGTTCATGAGCAGAACGATCCCGCCCGCCGCCGCCAGCAGAGAAGAAGGCGCCGGGTAACCGAATACGGCTGATCCGGCATTTCCACCCTGAGGATTGGGGGCCTAAGAATTCCGCCAGGGCATCCCCTGCCTGTCGTAATAGGCGACTAACATGGGCCCAAGGGTGGCTGGGCATAGGTACTGTGGGGGCAGTGCACCATGACTAAAAGCAACCCCGAGATGTGCAGTAGAGAGCGTGGCCTCTTGACTGTCGCGGACGTTCACAATAAGTGAGCGTCCAAAATAGGGTGAGTGGAGGGCATCTCGAGCCCTCCCAATTTTGAGGTGTCCATAATTGGACGGTGCGCTGGGCGGCAAGGACCATTTAAAGCGCTTCTCGCCCTGAGATGCCGTAAATGCGCGTGATGGTCACCGAGATGTTTTAGACGGTATGCTGGCGTAGGATTTTGGTTAGGGATCCAACTCAACTAAGCGGACAGCTGCTGCTGAATTCACTACCGCACCACACGCCAGAAATTGAAGTTCCATCCCTACTATCTGGCTGAATAGCGTTCCTCAACAGTGCGGTTCAAACGGTGTTTCCTTCCTCGTACAACACCTTTGTGGAATCAGCTTTCCTCGGCGGTATTTCGTAATGAATACGACTTAGGGACCTTACAGAAAAAAGCCTATATTTGCCTCAAAGACCGGCAACGCACCGATAATTCCTCTGGTATTGTGGGTGTTCATGGGCGGTGTTGACCACTGGAAACCAGGTGGCGCACTAGCACGTTTGTCTCCTCTATCATTAAAAAAAAAAAAGTCTTTTAATTCTTAAATATTTTTTTCACCTTCGTTTGTCTGTGTAGGCTATCGAAATGCAGAGGTCGGAAGGGGCGGCAAAATTTGAATAGCCTACAGGCGGCAAATGTCTTAATCCGCCACTGCGAACAGTACTGTTTTTAAAACTGTAAACGCTCTTAATGATGCCAGTATGTCTTCTATCAACACGACCTAGACTATGCAGAGCATAATTGTCAGGAACCACTGAAATATTAATCATCATCATGAAGATGTTGTGTTTCGGGTCGGGGTGTATGTGAGACCGAAAAGTCTCTCGTAGTTTCTGATACCCACGACACAAGACTTGTATCTTAGTGTGGGATCAGAACTATGTATGTGACTGTTGGGTGTATTTATTTATTTATTTATACATAAACTCACGCCTGTATTCCCCGAAGGGGTAGGCAAAGGTGCATTTCTGCACCTCTGCTTTCCCCAGGTATGTATCAGTCCCACGTAATAGGGGGCGAGCCCATTGCCGTTTTTCGGGCACATTTCCAGACTCCGTGCTGTTACTGAGAATTTCCTAATGGAAAAACCCAATAACACTTTGCCCGACCCGGGAATCGAACCCAGGATCTCTAGATTGCACGGCACATACTTGTACTGCTCGACTACTCGCGAGCATTTGATGTTGGTTTACTACTATCTAAACTTCGTTTCTATGGTTTTGACCTTTTTTTTTTTTTTTTTTTTTTTTTGGCATGGGGAAAATCCTCTTGGATTCCTACTTATAACAAGCAGGTTATGTCGGACTTTTACCGACTAAAAACCCCATGGTTCACGGTTACCACGTGCAAAGGACACCGGGATCTCAAAAAGAACACACACCGGTAATCCTTCTTGCGGTTTGCTTTTAAGCTCTTCATAGGTTTTGAATAATCATTCACCTAAGCCTTGATACCGCCGATACCAATTAGAGGTTCCAGCGGTGATCTATCGGTTTCTTCGTCTTCGAGCAGGATCGGCTTTTTCACGATCCCTCTCTGCGGCCTCTTTCTTTGCCATGACAGCCTCGCAAAAACAGGCCACGGCATTCCACGATGTGGTGGTTTTCAGCATCTCTGACACAACTGCTGGCAAGCAAAGGTTTTGTCCAATTCTACTGATTAGGGTCTGTCGCTCCTCAGCCCAAGCGGTGCATTCAGCAAGCGTATGCGTAGCAGAATCCAGACTACCGGTGTCGCAGTGGAAGCAATTTGCTGTTGTCTCACGGCCTATCTTAAACAAATACTCGCCAAAGCATCCGTGCCCGGTAAGTATTTGGGTGAGTCTGTAGGTGAGTCTTCCGTGTTTTCTCTTGATCCAGGTATCGAAGACTGGCAGAATTGCTTCAATAACGCGCTTGGTGCAATAAGGTTCTGCAGAGAGTCTGGAATACCAATCCGCAAACACTTTTTCGCGTTCCTGCTGCCGTATTGCTGTTTCAAGCGTCCTAGTCAGTGAATCTGCATTCTCCTGGCGGGCAGCGTGTATTTTCTCATAGACTCTCGCGTCCATGTCCGCTAATATGTCGAGAGGCGGAAATCGTGCCAGGACTGTTGAAGCCTCAAATGATATGGTGCGATATCCTCGCACGATCCTTATAGCAGTCTTTCGCTGCATACGGTGTAATTTAGATCTACAGCGGCGCACCTTTAGTCGGTGTGACCATACCGGTGCACCGTAGAGAGCAATAGATCGAATTACTCCGGCATAGAGTCGGCGAACCTCTTCCTTTGGCCCCCCGAGGTTCGGCAGAAGTCTATGCATGGCACCTGCAATTCTCTCAACACGAAGGGAGAGACGGTTGAAGTGTTCATCAAAGTTCCAGTGGCTGTCTAGAGTAAGGCCTAAGTATTTTAGATGCCTGTTTGCCCGGACATTTGATTCACCTACTTGAATGTATACGTCGGGCGGTTCCCTGCCTCTGCGTCGCTTATAAAACCATAACGCCTCCGTCTTATGAGACGCAATTTTGAGACCTAAATCGCGGATTTTTGCTATGACAACAGCCGTCCCTCGTTCAGCAAGCTGAATGGTCTCTTCAAAATTTTCACCGACCGCTATAATAAGGGTGTCATCTGCGTAACAAACGATGTTCACACCCAAAGGAAGTTCGGCACGTAAGACTGAATCATACGCTAGGTTCCACAAAAGAGGCCCCAATACGGAACCCTGTGGAACGCCGCAATCCACTTCCCTTCGGTGCAAACTACCGTCTCTACCTATATACTGAATATACCTCTCACGTAAATACGCCCCAATTATAGCCTGCAGATAGAGAGGCATAGAAAAGTAAGTAAATGCCTCTTTGATCGCAATCCAGGGTAAGGTATTAAATGCATTAACAATGTCTAGGCTTATCGCTAGTGCAACTTTACCCCCAGAAATCGCATGTTCCGTAAGAAGGCGGACGTGGAGTATCGCATCAATTGTTGAGCGTCCCTGCCGGAAACCGTATTGATTTGCTGTTAGGTTCGGCCCAACACTTGACAAATGTTTATTGAGTCGGTTGCATACTATTCGTTCAAATAGTTTGCCTGCTTCATTCAGTAGACATATGGGGCGGTATGCTGAAGGGCAGTCTGCAGCTCTACCTTCTTTTTTTATAAGCACCAGCTTAGCTTCTTTCCATGCCGTAGGAAACGTGGCCGTTCGAAAACAACTGTCAAAGAGGCCTCTTAGACTGTCACCTAGTATTTCCAAGGCTATCGCCCAAGCTTTACTTGGTATTTCATCCGGGCCTGGGGCTGTAGTTCGGGCGCTCAGTCTTTTAATGGCACTATCCAACTCCTGTTTGGTTACCGTCAAATTATCGGACCAGTCCGATGGCAACACGCGAAAGTCAGAAGAGGACGGCGAAGCTCTTGGAAAGAGAGTCGCGATAATCTGCTCCAAGAAGTCCTTTTCTATTGTTTCTGTTAGTGGAGGCATCCACGGGCGCAGTTTTCCGAGTACAATTTTATATGGACGGCCCCAAGGATCTTTATCAATACCTTCCAGAAGCTCCTCCCAAGACCGGGATTTGGCGGTTTTAATTGCTTTCTGCAGTATCATAGTAGCCTCGCGATATTCCCTATACGCAGTGGTAACCTCATCGGTACTAGCATGCTTTCTTCTTCGAGATCTTGTGTAGCGGCGACGACTTTGTAGACAGATCGAGCGCAGTCTCGCAATCTCTGATGTCCACCAGTATGCCATCTTTTGTTTGGGTTTTTTAACTCGAGGCATTGATGTACTACATATTGCTGTCATTGCATGTTGGAACCAATTTGCCCCGTTTTCTGGGTCAGGAAGAATCTCTTCTGGCTTAGCACTCCAGGATATGACATATGCTGCAGCTCTATGTAGGTCTTTGTCTAGACCTTTGAGAGCCCAGCGTCGAAGGCGGTGCCCTTTTCTGGATGTAGCGATATCTTCGGAGCGATGATGGGCCACATGAAAGATAATATGACGGTGGTCAGAAAGAGTTATTATCTCTTCTGCAACGCGCCATTCCGATAGACGATTAATCGCAGCCGGAGTCGCCCACGTTAGATCTACAACAGACTCTCCCTGCCATCTTACACAAGTACTAACCGATCCTTGGTTCATGAGGCGGAGATCAAGTGCAGCTGCCCATTCTTGTAATATTTCTCCCCTCCGACTATTTCTATGGTTGCCCCAGGTTTTTGAGTGGGCATTAAAATCACCTAAAATTATAGTTGGGCGCGGCAGGCACCTATGAATGCAATTTGCAATACTGTCCAGGTATACCTCATAAGCATCGATTGGTATATTAGGGGAGATGTAGCAGCCCACAATAGCTAAGGCGCCCCATTGAACTGCAATATATCCTTGTCCCTTTTCCAATAACGAGCACGGTGGATCATCGTCTCCGCCTCCCCAGTAAATGGCAACAGAAGTCTGCTCGTCTCCAAACCAGCGAGGATGATTTGGAATGTTATAGGGTTCTGCAACTACGGCTAGAGCAACTGACCATTCCGCAATAGTTTGCAGGAGCAGAGCCTGCGCACTGCGGCAATGATTCAAATTGCCCTGAAGAACTTTTACTGCTGAGAATGTACTATATCCATTTTCTCCGACGTGCAAGAGCCTGTTGTTGGCTGTTCTATTATTTTGGAAACTTTTTGTGCGGGATTGGAATAAACCCGCTTATTCCTATCGTTGCTTTCCAAATACTGTGTGCATTTTCTGCCTAGACGATGCTCTGAAGGACGACCCATGTCTGCGCAGAGGGGACACTTGAGTTCTTCAGCTGTGCATTCATTTGCTTTATGCCCAAGTTCGCCGCATGCATAGCATCGGTTACTCCTGTCACAGTCATTGGAGCATTTAATGCCCACGTGCCCACTTTCTAAGCATCGAAAACAGTGAAGCGGTCTCGCCTCTAGCACTTGAATTCTTGCCAGTCCCCAGCCTACGCGAATACGTTTGACAGAGGCTATCTTGTCAATGGCTGTGAGAGGGCATTTAACAAAGCAAGTACCCATCGCCGCGGGTGTTCTTCGAATCTCTCCAACTTTTATGTGGTCTAAAGAACAACTCGTCGCTTCTGCGATGGATACTGCTACTTCCTGCTGAGTGACAGCGTCATCTAAGTCCCTTAGTCTAATGTCGCCAGTTTTGATTGGACGTCCGATGCGGATATTCTGGTCAAGAATTACCTCTCGTATACGTGCGGCTAAATTATCAGCCTTTACGTCACACTCAGGGCCCTCTATCACCAACAGGAGCCCTCCGGTGATTGCTCTTCTCTGTCGGAGGAGTTCAATGCCAAGGTCCGATAATTTAATTTTATTTTTCAATTGCTCCATGATTTCACTATAGGTAGCTGAAGAGTTTTCGGCCACTGTGATTGAAACAGCTGCAGTTACAGGAACTGGTTTCTTTTTCTTCCTTCCCTGGTTAGACAGGGGTTTGATTGGCTTTTCGGGTTTTGCCTTCTTTTTCTTTGCAGTAACAACGCTCCATTGTTGTTGTGGTGTTGGCATAACCCGCGATGCCAGATGGTCGACAGAAGGCAATTCGGCTACGGGCGGGTAATTATTTTTCTTCTTCTTTCTTTTGCTCCCCTGCGGTATCGGTGATGTCTGCATTTCTTGCTGACTAATGGGAGTAGCCGACTTCCCAGTTGTAGGCTTTGCGGTTTTTTGGGGAAATAATTCGGCCCGAAATGCCGCAAATTGGTTCTCAATGAGAGTATTTATTTGCTCCATGAGCGTTATCTCTGATTGCGAGTTTTGGGAGGTTTGAAGACCACGCTGCCCCGCTTCTGCGTTATGGCGTCGATCATGGATGTCAGATGTCCCCGATGCCCGTCTTTTAAGTTTTTCCATCTCGGTAGTCAAGTAGGAAAGTTGGGAGCGCAACTGTGCCACCTCACTTTCCAATTTGGTGGTATGTGAGTCGGGGATTGAGCGTCGAGCTAATTCCTCCGTTGTGGCTTTAAGCCATCGTACAGCCATTTTCAGCTCGTTGCTATATTCGCTTTTTAGGTTACGAGACTTTTCCGTAACTTTTTCTATAGCTAATAGGTGTTGGTTTATATATTCGCCTAGTTGTTCGATCGGCTGAGATTGTACAAGTTGGCTCAATTCCTCTGTTTGGGAAGGTGCTTTCTTTTTCGTTCTATGCGTCTCCTCTTTTGAGCTATTATCGTCTTCTGTTTCTACCTCTGATGTGATTCCTCTTGTCGTTGTTGCCTCAGCAGGTATGCTTAAGCGCTTCGGTCTGGGCTCAGTATGAGCGTTAGTTGGTGGTCTACCTCTTTTCCGCGTCCTAGATGTATTCGACGCAGTTGACGCTAGAGACATGTGCGACTCATCCGATTCACCGCCGTCACTGATCGCAGCGTATGCGGTTATAGGAGCAGTAGGACGCAAAAAGCGTCCATCCTCATCTCGTGTTAGCTCCAATGGTACTGGTACTACGACCCTCTTTTTAACTCCTTCATTGCTTTTATTCTTGTTTAGTTTATTAGGCACATTCATTTTGTTCCCACGAGTATGGGGGAAATTGACGTCCATCCAGGCAGAGCCCCCTGTACCTGGATAAGCCTATGGGTAACCCACCTAGGGTGTCGGCCGGTTCCCTGGTGGGGGTCGCACTAGTGACTGAACTACCCATCAGCCATGCATCCTATCGCGGTGCGCCGCCACTTAGGATTCGGGGTAATTTTTTATAGAGGTTTTCTTCCTCGCGGCCCGGCCAATTAAGGCAAGACCCTCGATCCCAATTGTGGCTGCGAGACATGACCACATCACCTTAATTGGGATTGCGATGTTGTCGAGGGTAGATAGAATAACTTCTATACTAACCCGCTCCGTGGTAGTGTAACTGCTCACGGAGCATTTCTCTACTTCCCCCTCTGCTAAAACAGAGGGATATGAGAGAATTGTGCTAGTTTTGGTCCACGCCGTTACCGGTACCTCCATCCTAGTTGGAGGAGGCTTTCCCCTATCCGCCACCTTGGGGACGCGCCCGATGGGAGACTAGCAACTCCACACGGGTCTATGGTTTTGACCTAAACTCAATAAAATGGTTGCATAGCTTTCTAACCCATCGCTCGCAGTATGTTGAGATACGGAGAGAGGATGGCACTACTATTTCTTCCGCCCCCAAACCAGTAACTCGCGGTGTTCCTCAAGGATCGATACTGGGTCTTTTACTATACATATTGTACAGCGCCGACATAACTAAATCCATGCTTCATTGCAACTATCATATGTATGCAGATGACACCCAGCTGTATAATATGTCCTTCAAAACTGACGAAACCCTGACATCTGTAAAAAATATAAACGAGGACCTTAGCAGGGTGGTTCAGTGGTCATATAACAATTCACTAGCCCTTAATCCAGGTAAATCTAAATACATCGTCTTGGGTAGCAAAAATCAAATAAAGAGCATCTTGTCTTCCGGTCCAATAATAAAAATTAAGGGCAAAGAAATTGAGAGGGTAGATACAGCGCGTAACTTGGGACTAATTTTTGACCCTGGACTCCACTTTGAAGAACATGTCTGCAATGTTGTCAGAAATTGTTTTTATCGACTTAAAATATTACTTATATCGCTTTAGACCTTATCTAAGTGTTTTATTGAGACAGTTGCTTGTGGACAGTTTGGTGCTGTCAAGATTTATCTACCTACTGTGACGTTGTCTATGGCCCCTGTTTGCTGTCTCGAACGAAACATTTAATTCAGCGTGTTCAGAACGCTTGCGCACGGTTCTGCTTTGATATCCCCCGCCGTAACCATGTAACACCCTACTTTAATGATGCCAACATAATATTAAAAATGGCTGCACGTAGACAACTACATCTGGCTACCTTGTTGTTTGGTGTCATTAAGACTAAAAGTCCAAGTTACCTCTATGAGAAACTGGTTTGGCGACAAGATCACATAAAATACTCTTATCGTTATTGTTCCAAGCAGTTATGTATACCCCGCCACACTACTGCGGCTTTCAGAGGCAGTTTTAAGTACGCCGCCACTCATTGCTGGAACAATATCCCACCGCCGCCGTGTCAATCTAAAAAAAGTAAATTAGGATTTAAACGTGAATTCAAACAAATATTATTAAAGCTACAAAAGCAGTCGTAACTATTCATAATTGCTTGTAAAAAATTACATACCTCACTTGTACCAATGGAACAGTCAATGAGCTGGTTGTACCGCACTTAGTGGCGACTATTTATTTATTTTTCATTGTGAACTCACTTTTTTAGAATTTAATTACATATGTAACAAATAATTTAAGCGATTGGTCCAACTCGCGGACTTGTGTCGGCCTGCGGCCATCTTATTTGCGGCCTCGTCTCAATGCGCGCTAGACAGAGACAGCAGATAGATGGTCTCCTCTAATAATGTAATATTTCTGTGTGTTTCTATCGCTTCACAGGCCTGAATTGGCGCTATGAAATAGTTTTTTTTTTTGTCGATTAATATATAAATAATAATAAATAAATAAATACACCCAACAGTCACATACATAGTTCTGATCCCACACTAAGATACAAGTCTTGTGTCGTGGATATCAGAAACTACGAGAGACTTTTCGGTCTCACATAAACCCAGACCCGAAACAAATATTTGTGGATCACACAAACATTTGTCTCGGTGCGGGGATCGAACTCGTGGCCTCTCGTTTCGTAAGCTGGTGTCTAGCCAACTGCGCCACGGGGCTAAGTACCTATATATAGTTTTTATGTTGTGTTGTGTAGCGTTTGCTATTATTAATTTAATTTAGACTAGTGCAATATATAAGAATAGTATATTTTAATATTGTAATATTATTAACTTTTATTATTGTTTAAAATCAGTACGCCTACCTAGCGTCCGTTTTGTCACATGGTCCCTTTATTGAAAACCAGCGCTGCAATACCGTGTAAGCGGAATTGCAGCACACAGCTGAATGAAGGGATCATTATTGGCTATGTAAATTGTATTTACTAATTGTTTGGTTGTTTGTTCTTTGTATCTGTTTTTCCTATAGCCAACAATAAAACTTTTTTTTTTCTTTCTTTTCTTCTTTCAAGCTCGTGGCAGGGAGAGGAGACTTTTTCGTTATCCTTTGAAAGTATGTGGTAAATACTATAGTATGGTTGTTAATGGTACTACATTATGTTTAGGTTTCCTAGATTGTTCCTGTCGGTGTTAGAATTGAAGCTATTTCTTATTACTATTGCTTACTAATGGGTGGCATTATTGCTTTGGTAAATGTGAACGTATTTATAATCGTCAATTAGTCTGTAATCAATAAATTTCAAACGTACAAACTTTCGCGTTTATAATATTAGTAGGATAGGATGTAACACGACATTCTTTGACTGTTAGGAGGTACGAAGTTTGCCGGGTCAGCTAGTTCTTAAATAAAAGTAGTTATAGTTATTCGTATTTTTGAGAGGTAAGAACATAACTATGATGAATTGCTGAGGCTCTTGGCACTATACTGCTTTGATGAATCTCTTAAGGACCTGATGAGATTGGGTTTGCAGCAGTTATCATAAGATACCAGTGCGTTTGTGCCTTTTCCGTGTCCGCCTGTGACCTGACAGAAAAACCTATACCCACATAATGACTAAAATCTTCCAGCAAGTTATGCCAGGTCTGAAGCGCTCCGAATAAGTTACATTTGCCGCCTGGACCGCGCTGTGACTCTTCCGAGTAGGTTCTCGATGTAAAAATAAACCACCAATAATTGCCAATATTTATTTTACATAATGTACCTCACAGAACTGTAAAAGAAGAACACAATTCTGAACATTAAAAATGCGTAAATAGGCAGGATGATAAAAGTGGCGATTTTAAACCAGAACTGCATTTTCACTCCGTGCGCGGTGTTCTTCAAATTATCTTTAACGATGTATTTGCGAATCCCAAGTGCATAAGCGATAATATAGTCGTTCCAGTCCATGTGCCTCATGTCAAAATTGAATAGTGCTTTATCTGTTGTTGACATTCGTTTGTACATTTCCATTGTGTTCTCCGATCCGAAGTTCCAGTCGTTCAACAAGAAATACGACAACGTCATTGTAGTGTTGTTAATCTTTTTATACACCTTTATAACTCTGCAAACAAATAAGCATACTCAATGGTCTCAAAAACACGACCCCACCTTAAGATACAAGACTTCTAAGGCCCTAGCTCCCGTCAATTCACTAAATGCTGGACTTACTACTTCATTTATAATATTTTATTTAAGTTCACCACAGTCACAATATGATGCTTTGCAATAATAACAATAAAAAGAAAAGATCTTAAATATTGTCGTGCGACAGTAATATTAATTTTAATTTTCTAATCATCTTTAACTACGTAAGCTTTGTTTATTGTAGTAATACTTACGATGGTATTCCTTCTGGTAATTTTAGCCCCAATAAAATTATAATTGCGTCTATGATATATGCAGGTATGTAGTGAAATATCCAAGTTAAAAGCCAATAGACATGTAGATTTGCCGTTTCTAATGCACAACAATACCACACTGATTTAGGAGACACGAAAGATCTGCATTTGTCGCTTCGTATGGAAACCCTACCTGCTCCTGTAAGGAAAAGTTTATGTTGTCTGTTTGTAATCTATTACAGGCTATCTTAGATTAGGTAGTAAATATTAAAAAAAAATTGAAATGAAGGTTCGACCTCTTGGTACGATCACAAAACAAAATAAAGATATATAGAGTGAACCCAACTTCATAACATTTATTTAAACCTGGTGTTTGTTACTGTATGCACTAACAATAAGAGTATTCCAAATGTGAGCGAAAAACCGACTTATAGTTTTGACAAAATTCGTGATATAAGATTTCCCGATTTTCACACTGCTATCCAACGGATCACAACGTTGCCGCACTGAAGTATTGCAGATAATTATTATAGTCCGATAAAAAAAATATTGTTTAATGAACTTACGTTTGATTTGAAAAAGTTTTTCCTTTATTGAGAAAATAAGTGAGTGGATATTATCTTTTATTTAGTTATGCTCATAGTTTTAATTAATGCATAATATCGGGATCTCCGTGCATAGTAAAAAAGGTGTTATTGTTGCCTTTGTCATACACACATTAGTCTGTGCACAATTTAGTACTGGCTAGCATAATTTCGTCGTATAGAGAGAATAGGGTCTATGCTCTTTGAATGGTACTGCGCGTATCATGAGAATCTAATTTTTTTTTGTACCCATATGAAGAAAAACTGTCTGATGGGTCTCACTTCTACTAATATATGCCGTGCGTTCGAATGGTATAGATTGGACTTTTGGATGAGATCCTGTTAGTTGGTTTCGCAATTCCGTTTAAGCAACTCAATATCTACAAATAGGTCCAAAAACAAACAATAGGTTCGTTCCTAGGTATCTAGACACACCAACGTAAGTGTGTATGTATATGTATTATGTAACACAAGTATAAAATTAATAATTATACCGAAATCACAGGGTTCTCCGGTAATGTTGTAAACCTTCAATTCTTTGTCACCAACTTTGTGTCTGGTGCACGTTTGGTACCCAGATGCTATGGCGGCATTGATCACGTAATCAGCCGGCGTTAACGCTCCCAGTATGTCGTCTGTCAAAACGACGTGGACTACGCCGAGCATAAGTGTCAGGAACCACTGAAATATTAATCATCATCATCATGATACCCACTACAGGACTAAATTCAGCAACCTTATTAAAATCGACTATCGTCGAAAAACGCATTCTGTTTTCATCTTCTTTTTTGATTGTGTCGTTAATGTGCGGTACAAGTTTACGTGATATGAAGATATCCCGACTTCAAACAACAACAGATCGATCAAGGTTTTCCCTGTAAGAAATTCTTAGTAACAGCGCGGAATCAATGAAGGAAAACGGTAATAGATCCCTAATACGTGGGAGTTAAATTCACAAGACATGCATAGGTCGTAAAGATACATTTCTGTACACGTCTCCTGGGATACAGACGTGGGTATTGTAAAATAAGTAAAATCGTAATATCCAAGACTTTTTTACATAATTAAAGGACTATAAACAGTTAATTATAATATATCTCACCCCAGTAGCTCCAAATACACAAGAAGGATCAATCCATCCAGGTGTGGGCTCAGCGTAAGCTCCTAGAACTAAATTAAGGATAAGTTACTTATTATAATTCTTTACAATGAGCACACGACACAATATTTGCGTGCCTATAGACCGTGCAAATTTATTAGGTACTCGTATATAACTTCAATGCTGCCCTAGAACGTCGTGGTCAACTAGAGCCTCACAGCTCAAAGTTGGAGGGACTTGAGATCACATTTAAGCCGTCAGTAATGAAGCAAGCTCGTGGCAAGCATTGGACAAACATGG
This sequence comes from Hemaris fuciformis, assembly GCA_907164795.1. Classification (NCBI taxonomy): domain Eukaryota; kingdom Metazoa; phylum Arthropoda; class Insecta; order Lepidoptera; family Sphingidae; genus Hemaris; species Hemaris fuciformis. The sequence continues at coordinate 14,935,584 of OU015438.1, read as the reverse complement.
GCTGAAAGAGGATACTTTTTCTTTCTCTTTTGCAATTAGGTGGTAAATAATATTGTATTGTAGTTAACGGTAATGTCTTATACATTATGTTTAGGCTTCCTAGATTGTTCATGTCACTGTTAGAATTGAAGCTATTTCCTATAATTATAATTGCTTACCAATGGGTGGCCTTATCACGCAAACAGGTAAATTTCCAACGTTAGTTCGTATAAAATCTTCAGCTATTGCTTTGGTAAATGTGTACGTATTTGGCCAACCGTCAATTAGTCTGGAAGCAAAAATTTCAAACGTCACCTTATCTTATATCTTTAAATGAGCAATTCTTGTTTAAATATATATAAATATATATATATATATATGTAATTGGAATCTCGGAATCGGCTCCAATGATTTTCATAAAATTTAGTATATAGGGGGTTTCGGGGGCGATAAATCGATCTAGCTAGGAATCATTTTTAGAAAATGTCATTTGGAAGAAAATAACAAAAAGGAAGCGTTTGAGTAGTCTCAACTGAAAACTCTTCCTGACATCTATTGGCGAATAATAATACTATTTTTTGTGAGCAACTAATTGCTTTAACGACACAACAGCAGATGGCGTTGTTAAGTAACATTATTCATATTTCATCATTTTATTAGTAATTCGTACTTAAATATAATTTCCAAAAAACACAATTAAAAAAAAGAAATCCGAGCAAAGCTCGGTCATCCAGGTACTTAAAATTATATGCAACGATTCGATGTTTATATTACAACGTTCAATAAGTAATATTCTGTATTTTAAGTTTTCTAGTGTTGTTATTATTTATAAGTATTTTAGGACTGCCTCGTGGTTTTGCGACACAAGTCTAGGGATACTAGAACGGCAAAAGGTTAACCCCCTACTACGTGGGACGAAAATACAATTGTCGAAATTTTCTGCCTTCGAGGAATACAGGTATGAATATGAATGTTATATAGTGTATGTGTGTATAGTGTATATGTATGTAACATGTGTATAATGCTATATAATGTTATATATGTGTTATATAGGAAATAAAGTAGCGACTAACTTTTCTGTAATTGCTTTCAATTTATCGCCATCCATGGTTTCTGCCATTGATATCATGGCTTCAGACGACACGGGGCTTGGATAAAACTGTTCCAACACATCAGACTTTATCCTTGATCTGGTCGCTTGGCTGTACGCTGTCGATACGTATACAAAAGACCTGGAAATGGTAAAATACTGTTACGCCGCTAGGATACTTGCGCTATCTTTCGGTATTTGCGCCAAACGTTGCGCTCGCTAACGGTGTTAGTCCGGATTGTTCCGTGGAATGATCGAGAAAATTGTTTTCGACCGTTGCAATGCAATACTCGGTTCGAGAAGCTTTGAGGGCTGAGATATTAATACCGAGCATTCTAGAGACTTCTCAATCACCCTCGAACAGTAACAGGAAGAAACGAAGGCATTCTCCTGCGATCTTTTCGTACTCTTTGAGTATTGATTAGTGTGGAACTGTGTAAGGGTTTGTTTAAATAAGCGGTCAAGTTTTGAGTAAAAATCGGTTTATTTATTAGTTTCACGCGTATGTATGTATGTAACGGATACTTTGTACGTGATTTTGACCCACATTAAGCGATCTAATTTGATTGAAACTTTGCACACTTATCAAAGACCCCTGACAATGCAATAATTGGATACATAATCGGATGACTATGCTGACTATATTCGCCAGGATTCATAAATTTCTTTAGGCAACTTTTGCATAAGAGTAAGAGAGATAGAGCTAGTGCGCTAACTATATGCCCGTAGTTCCAGACTTATACTGTATGATCAAGGCTCTTAGTTCAGCACAACGAAGCAGAGTCTTTCTCAGGGTAGTTGTGTTCTAATAGAGTAGCATTAGATGAAATGATTAGATTATGAAATAATCTATAAGATTTGTTCGCAAATAAAGTAACATCTGTAAATATTAAAGACGGTTGTTTTATAGCAAATGGAACTAAAGGGCGAAAAATAAATTACAATTTAAATATACTAAAAAACATGCTTTTAGAGTTAATCAAACTTAAAAGTAAAAAATAAATTCCTACATAAGAATAAAATTACTGACGAAAAAATTTGTCACTGTTCTAAAAGCGAGGGGTGCTTTGTATGACATTTTTAAACTAGCTCCGTATTTCGGAATGAAACTGGTGAATTGTTATACAGAGCACGGTTTTAGACGACTTGATGCTCTATTTGGACAGGATCATGCTTACCATCACGGATTTGTACGTTATTGTCTCTTTGTCACAAATGAAAAAAAGTAATGGGTTCACCTGATATTTTTACATTGCTTGGCTAGTGTTACTATCTCCCTGGTACCACGTATGTTGATCAGAGTAGCCTGACATAACTCGGCGTCGAACCTGGTTGTCGCTGCCAAGTGGAATACTACGTCAACCTGGTCGAATGAAAATGATTTAGAAAGTTACCCAGACATTTCCACATTGGTATTTACGAAGAGGTAGGCCATGGAGTATTCCTACAACTATGTCTTGCTTAACAAAACTTTACTAAAGTAACTCAATAGAATTACCCATTAATGCTTTTCCTGACACAGAAATCAGATGTGGTACCTCTCGATCGCACGCGTTAATAAATCTGTTCCCTCCAACAATTTTATTGTGGAGCTTCCAAGCGTATGCAGACCGTGGGGATTCCTTCTCTCGGGGTTGCTTAAATACCGAGCTCTTTATTAGTTCCACTTTACCGAAAACTGTGGACGGCATCACGGGATTCTAATATCTACTGCCTCAGGGTACATACAGAAGTATGGTGTGCCAAGCAAAAATACCCCTAAAGATCATATTCTACAAGCAGGCAGTAAATAAATTAAATGATACGTATAACAATCTGCTTTATCATACTTGTTCTGTTAACATCGTCCAATCTTGATCGCTGAGGCCGAGACGGAGCTCAGCGATATCTCCTTCAACTGGCACTATTTTATCACCAAAGTCTGGCTGCTTCTCGCGTAACGTATCGAAAACCTAAAAATTTAACTATTCTTAACATATTTTAGCATTACAATAATAAAACAACAAACTGATATCCAAACTTGTCACCTATTTCTGCGTGATTTAGTGGCAAACCTCAATAAATAAAGTCTTTCACATACTCGATAAAATAGTTCCGGCTGGTCTCTAACCAAATGTACAAATAAATAAAATAAAAGTTGTACTTACAACATCTTTCTGGAAGGCCGTGAATCTTTCGCACATTTCCTTTCCTTTCTTCGGTCTTACCAACATGTATATCCTGTTGACATTACACGCCCTGGAAAACACCATATAGTATGTTCGATTAAAGAAAATCTTAAAAAAGTTTGAATGAATAAATGTATATCATCATCCTCTTGCCCTGTTCCTAATTTTATTTGGGGTCGGCGCAGTATGTTTTATCCTTCCAAACATCCCTATCAGCCGCCGTGTCTTCAGACACCCCTTTTTCTTTCATATCTTCTTTGACGCACTCTATCCATCTTTTCTTTAGCCTTCCTTTGTTTGTCCATCCTTCGACCTTCATACTCATTACTTTTTACCAACATATGTTACGTCCCTTCTCATAATATGACCATACTACGACAGACGGTTTTCTTTCAGCTTATCTATCACAGGAGCCATTTTCAAACTTCCTCTAACGTATTCATTCCTCACTCTGTCAATCCGTGTTACCCTCCACATCCATCGTAACATTCGCATTTCTGCTGCATTCAGTCGCCTTTCGTCCGTCTTCTTTGTAGCCCAACACTCCGATCCATACATAACGACAGTTCTTATTATGGATTTATATATTTGGCCCTTCAATTTGAAGGGCATTCTGGGATCACATATTGTGGATGAGACCTGTCGCCATTTCATCAATCCTGAGTTGATCCTCTGCCTTATATCTCGGTCAATACCCCCGTCACTTTGCATAAGTGACCCAAGGTAGTGGAATTTGGAACAGTCTGGTATCGGCATTCTATCGAGTGTGACAGACACAGAACTTGTAAGACCGCCATAGTCCCAAAACATACACTATGTTTTTGTTTCACTGACTTTAAGGCCAACATTTCCAAGTCTATGCTGCCACACATCCAGTCTGTTTTGAACCTCGTGGCCACTTTCTGACACCAGCACAATGTCGTCCGCAAAGAGCATGCACCAGGGTGCCTCCTCCTATCTGCAATGACAGCATCCATAATCAATAGGAAGAGGTAAGGGCTAAGAGCCGACCCTTGGTGCACCCCAACAGCGACATCGAAACTGGCTGTAAGACCAGCTGTCGTTATAACTTAGGTATTGCATTTGCGACACATGGCTCGAATGAACTGCAGGTATTTCTCAGGCATACATTTCTTCTTAAGGGCCCACAATACAACTTTACGCGGAACTCGATCATAAGTTTTTTCGAGGTCAATGAATGCCATTATATGCAAATTCTTGTGTGCTCTTCTGTATTTTTTGCACAACTGGCGAATTGCAAAAATGGCATCCACTGGAACTGGTTCCGTGAAACCTCACACTCTTCTCGCAGATGTCGCTCAATTATTGTCTCCCATATTTTCAGAGTGTGTGACATTAACTTTATTCCCCGATAATTTTTACAATCTTGCACGTCCCCCTTGTTTTTAAAAATGGATACCAAATAACTGTTGCGCCATTCATCGGGTATTGTGTTGTCCAGTAACAGCTTATTGAAGAACAAAGTCAACCACTTCCACCTATCAGCTTGCAAGACCTTCCATACTTTTACTGGTATTCTATCTGGTCCAATCGCCTTTCCATTGTTTATTCCACTTACAGATTTCTTCACTTCATCTACAGTTATTTCTCTTACTAACCCCACGTTCACCGGTATATCTTCAAGCAGTCTCTCCCAATCATTCTCTTCATTCATTATAAATAAATAAATACACCCAACAGTCACATACATAGTTCTGACCCCACACTAGGATACAACTCCTGTGTCGTGGGTATCAGAAACTACGAGAGACTTTTCGGTCTCACAAACACCCAGACCCGAAACAAATATTTGTGGATCACACAAACATTTGTCTCGGTGCGGGGATCGAACCCGCAGCCTCTCGTTTCGCAAGCTGGTGTCTAGCCAACTGCGCCAGTGGCTGTTTCGAAATAGGTTCTCCACTTGTTTTTGATTCCTTCATCATCTGTCAATATTTCTCCCAGTTCATCCCTTATACACTTCATATACGTCACGTCCTTCGACTTTCGTTCCCTAGCATTAGCCAGCTGTTAAATATGTTTCTGTCCCTCAGGGCTTTCCAGAGACTTGTACAATATACGTTTTTTCTAATATAAATATATTATGTAATAAATGACAACTTGTCAATTAAGCAATTCGATAGGTTTTTTTTATCACAATAACCTACTGGACCGTTTACGTTAATAATAACGTAAACGCCTGTATCCCTGAATAACAGATCGAATACGATCCACTCTTGACACACAGCTTTGCAATGAAATAAGAAAGATTAAGAAAATAAAATTTCAAGCAGAATATTCTGCACCACTAGCAACCGAGATAGATCAATATTATTGATTATGTAATATTGCATTAATTATGTATGTATCCACCTGATAAGTTTCTCCAGCAGCAGTTTCCCGAGGAAGCCGGTGCCTCCAGTGACCAGGACCGTGCTGCCGCTGTAGAAACGCTGGACTTCGGAGTCACCACGCTCCATCGCTTCCAGGATCGGTTTCTGCCGCAACACGTACTTCTGCATCATTATTTCTGCAGGATCCATGTCGACTGTTGCGACAGCGCAATATGGTCACAATTAAGTTTTACGTCTCTAGTAGCTGAGATATTTATAACAAGGTATTAATAATGTGACTGTTAAACCAGCAGGCGTGCTTGCGAACGCAACAAACCAATAAATGGCTACAACCCAGTAACTAGAATATTTGGTAGAAATAAAAATAATTTTGTTCGTCATTTATAATTTGAATATGTCCTTGACTTTCTTCCTGTTGATATGCATATAATTTAGTTAAATAATACATTTGTTTATAAAAGGTGTAATCTGTAGAAGTAGCTATGTTTAACAAGACTTTGATCATTGATGTAAGGAATAAGTATCTAAATACCAAAATAAGTAATTTCAATTGGATGGCTAAGCCGCAGATAAGGATTTTTTTCCACACAAACACACTCATGCCACAATATTCGTTACCTGTGCTTAAAGTTTCAGCAGATAGTCGGCGAGTCGATTACCGTTTCTCTGCCACGTTTTCACACTACGCGGGGACTTTGCGAGGGAAGTCAAAGCCAAAAGAAAATTTTTGGTACTACTTTGCCCGACACCTTATGGGTTAATAATTTGGCAAACTAATCCAGGACTTCCAGATCGCATGGCACATATGTATTTGTCCCGTACGTTTTTGTGGCAGTTAATGTAAAGCAACCAGGTAAATGCAAACATTGCATTACCTAAGTACACATAAAACGTAAATACCAATTACCCTATAATACAATAACTCTTTGTTTATTTTACACCACATGTACAGACTGAGCATAAGTATAAAGTAAATTAAAGTTGGTGACATAAACTGGCGGCCTTATCGCTAAAAGCGATCTCTACCAGGCAACCTTGAAGGGAGAGGAATAAGCAAACTAGTATGGACGGTGCTATATCTTAATAAATTTACATAAAAATATGTACTTATATACATCATATTTGAAAAATTAATACAATATAAGATAGACTTACATACGATTAAATACATATAATACTCAGCCTATCGCTGTCCACTGCTGAAAGAAGGCCTCTCCAAATAGGCACCAACCATCCCCGTCTCTAGCAGCCCTCATCCACCCGTTACCCGCCACCATTCTCAAGTCGTCGGACTGTGTGCTGCAGGACGTCCCACACTACGTCTTCCTAAGCGCGGTCTCCACTCCAACACTTGTCAGTTCAACCGGCCGTAAATACATATAAATACGAAAAATTAATATAAAAATAAGTAGCAAGTTATACATCGTATGAGGCATATTATTGTGCAATAGTGTGATTTTAGTCTGGACTTGAAAATTTCCGGCGAGGACGATTTTTTGTTGCTTTAAGGTAGTGCATTCCACAAACGGACTGCTTCTACCGCAAAGGAATGGTCATAAAATGATGCCTTATGAGCCGGGAATTTTAGCATCAAATTCTCCGACGACCTAAGAGTAAGTCGGGGTCATCGTCCTTCCAGCCCGGCGCGCGGCGACGTCACGTCAGTGCAGATGTTAATTCTGGGCTGGGTCCCTAACAAAAATCCCTATGCCGGTATTGAGCGCCCCGCGATATGGACATCGGAAGGAAAATCTTAAAATTGTAATCCTGATTTTTGGTAAAACTACATTGCGTTTTCTGCTCAAATTTATAAATTGTTATGGAATGCTGTCACCCTGTAGATGCCTATATTTAAATGTAATTTCGAGGTGGCATAATGCGCGGACTGAAAAATTTACTTTAAGAATTAATGCATTTGCGTCATTCAAATAACTAAATTCATCATTGTTCGTATTCAAATTCAAATTGGTGAATGAAAAATTACTTATAAAGTAATAACTAATGTACATTTTGATGATTGCAATTATTTATACGGAGACCTAAGATGTAGTTACTTTGAGGTTGATACTATGAGAGGACTATGTCATGTTTTTTTCGGTTTTATTACAAAACTCATAATAATTAAACCCATACGACCCACTTTACCCAATTAGATCCGGGCCTACTAGTTCATGTACTCGTAAATAGCCGTATTTCACCACACATACGCCTCTGTAACTCCTTTGAACCCGGGTCGGCAGTGGCACGCACACTAATGACCATGCAGCGTATATCCGCTAGTACCTATTGGATCCCAATCAGAATGAGATAAACAGGAGGAGATAGAAACATTAGAACCATTGGCCACTTCCCTAGACAGTAAAGTGGGACCCAAAATATAAGATTATGAGGTGACACCCTCAGATACAAGAGAAATACAATTGATAAAGACATCTATGTAATTAACGTATGTATATCCTATAGCGCTATAGTAGCATTGATGACGAAATCAACCGGCGCGGCGTTAAGAGCGTTTACGCGCCACGCGGCTAGTCGAATTTCGGTAAATATCACTCGAGTAAATATGAGCGTCGATAGTTATTGATATGCAATGAAAATGAATGAAACAAGGTTTATTGAGTCTATAAAATGTTAAATATATCACTCATATCATCACTGATCATCATCATTGTTCGGAATGCAGTCAGATAACTGAGAAAACATCGACGAAACTAAAAATCGCAGAGCGACATATCCTCTCTCTGAAAAGCCTTGCGGCGGACTGATTTGCGTCGGGCTGTGCGCAGCGTTTTATAGTACATTTTAAAATATTTATAAAAAAATAAATAAGGGAAATTTCTTCAAAATAAAAATTTAACCTTTTTAAAGTACACGCTCTTATTTTATTAAAAGTTGTTGTTTTATTAAATTAAGTATCATAATGGGTCAAAAAAATACTGTATTGACAGTAATCCATATCCATACTATCCATACTAATATTATAAATGCGATTGTAACTCTGTCTGTCTGTCTGTCTGTCTCGCTTTCCTGCTAAAACTACTAAACCAATTTAAATGAAATTTGGTACACAGATAGTTTGGAGCCTGAGAAAGAACATAGGCTACTTTTTATTGCGGAAAAGGGGTTTTAAGGGGTTGAAAGGGGGGATGAAAGATTGTATGGAAGTATTGTCATTTTTAAAGCTAGAAACTCTAAAATTATTTTTTAGGCTGTTGATTAGATATAAATAAATATGACATTAAAAGTTTGTAAAAAAAATACCTTTAAGGGGGTAAAATAAAACTAGGGGATGAAAGTTTGTATGGAAATTCGTCATTTTTGAAGCTAGAATGATGAAACTTTTTTATATGGCTTTTATTACATCATATATATGATTTACTTATTCTTACTTAATATTATAAATGCGAAAGTAAATCTGTCTGTCTGTTTGTTTGTGTGTCTGTCTCGCTTTCCTGCTAAAACTACTGAATTGATTTAGGAAGGACATAGGCTACTTTTTATCCCAGAAAGGGGGTTTTAAGGGGTTGAAAGGGATGATGAGAGGGTGTATGGAAGTATTGTCATTTTTATAGCTAGAAGCTTGAAACTTATTTTTTAGGCTGTTGATTAGATATAAATAAATATATGACATTAAAAGTTTGTAAAAAAATGTACCTTTAAGGGGGTAAAATAAAAATAGGCGTGAAAGTTTGTGTGGAAATTCGTAATTTTTGAAGCTAGAATGATGAAACGACGTGTAGACGACTGTAACTATATATATGTAACTATATGTCTGTTATGCTTTCACGCCTAAACCATTTGACCGATGTAAACGATTTTTGATATGGACATAAACGGGACTCTATGGAGTAAAATAGACTACAACTTATTTTCTCTCTGAACCCAACCCTGTAGTCTACGCGGACGGAGTCGCGGGCAAAAGCTAGTTTCTAAATATTTCGAAGGCCTTAATTTTTTTATTACCTGACTAAGGGGTCTAAATCTTAAAATATTTTTCACTCATACTATTTGCTTGGGAATATTTCCAATTCCACAACATTTTATTTTGATTGAATATGTTATAAATAAACCCGAATTTTGAGCCTTGAAAATGACTCTCAAATTAAATCTTTGAAAACCTTCGTTCCGTTATCTTGTTATTTATCAAAATTTAAAATGTTCTTCACTAACTATTTCGATGACAATATTCCCCAAATCAATTGTTAATTAACATGTTTGTATGTTGTGGGTTCGAACAGTACTGTTTTTAAAACTGTAAACGCTCTTAATGATGCCAGTATGTCTTTTATCAACACGACCTAGACTATGCAGAGCATAATTGTCAGGAACCACTGAAATATTAATCATCATCATGAAGATACACTACAGGACAAAGGCTTGCTTTACGATAGTGAAAAATTCATTCTGATGTCACTTTATTATGTGGTACAATTACGAAGACGACGTGATTTAAGCGCATTACTAGGTTTCAATGCCTAAAAGCCCAATGAGCTGGTATAGTTCGTTACTGATCTTTAGCACGGATCATACGACACAATATTGGCGTGCCTAGAGACCGTGAAAATTTATTTGGTATATAACCTCAATGCCGCACTCGAATGGCGTGGTGAACTAGATCCTCACAGCTCAAAATTGAAAGGAATTGATACCTCACATTTAAGCCGTCATTAATGATGTATGTCAAAAATTCTGGAGAGAGTTGTATACTTTCAAGTATACAAATATCTGGAAACAAATAATATCCTTCCAGACCTACAATCAGGCTTCAGACGGGGAGGGGAACTGCTACAGCTTTATTGGATGTGGTTAATAATATCATTGAGGCTCGGGATCGTGGAGAAGGAACCATTCTCACTCTGCTCGACTACATACATACATACATAAACTCACGCCTGTATTCCCCGAAGGGGTAGGCAGAGGTGCATTTCTGCACCCACATTTCGCCAGGTATGTATCAGTCCCACGTAATAGGGGGCGACCCTATTGCCGTTTTTCGGGCACATTTCCAGACTCCGTGCTGTTACTGAGAATTTCCTAATGGAAAAACCCAATAACACTTTGCCCGACCCGGGAATCGAACCCAGGACCTCTAGATCGCACGGCACATACTTGTACTGCTCGACTACTCGCGAGCATTTGATACTATTGATGTTGGTTTACTACTATCTAAACTTCGTTTCTATGGTTTTGACCTAAACTCAATAAAATGGTTCCATAGCTTTCTAACCCATCGCTCGCAGTATGTTGAGATACGGAGAGAGGATGGCACTACTATTTCTTCCGCCCCCAAACCAGTAACTCGCGGTGTTCCTCAAGGATCGATACTGGGTCCTTTACTATACATATTGTACAGCGCCGACATAACTAAATCCATGCTTCATTGCAACTATCATATGTATGCAGATGACACCCAGCTGTATAATATGTCCTTCAAAACTGACGAAACCCTGACATCTGTAAAAAATATAAACGAGGACCTTAGCAGGGTGGTTCAGTGGTCATATAACAATTCACTAGCCCTTAATCCAGGTAAATCTAAATACATCGTCTTGGGTAGCAAAAATCAAATAAAGAGCATCTTGTCTTCCGGTCCAATAATAAAAATTAAGGGCAAAGAAATTGAGAGGGTAGATACAGCGCGTAACTTGGGACTAATTTTTGACCCTGGACTCCACTTTGAAGAACATGTCTGCAATGTTGTCAGAAATTGTTTTTATCGACTTAAAATATTACTTATATCGCTTTAGACCTTATCTAAGTGTTTTATTGAGACAGTTGCTTGTGGACAGTTTGGTGCTGTCAAGATTTATCTACCTACTGTGACGTTGTCTATGGCCCCTGTTTGCTGTCTCGAACGAAACATTTAATTCAGCGTGTTCAGAACGCTTGCGCACGGTTCTGCTTTGATATCCCCCGCCGTAACCATGTAACACCCTACTTTAATGATGCCAACATAATATTAAAAATGGCTGCACGTAGACAACTACATCTGGCTACCTTGTTGTTTGGTGTCATTAAGACTAAAAGTCCAAGTTACCTCTATGAGAAACTGGTTTGGCGACAAGATCACATAAAATACTCTTATCGTTATTGTTCCAAGCAGTTATGTATACCCCGCCACACTACTGCGGCTTTCAGAGGCAGTTTTAAGTACGCCGCCACTCATTGCTGGAACAATATCCCACCGCCGTATCAATCTAAAAAAAGTAAATTAGGATTTAAACGTGAATTCAAACAAATATTATTAAAGCTACAAAAGCAGTCGTAACTATTCATAATTGCTTGTAAAAAATTACATACCTCACTTGTACCAATCGAACAGTCAATGAGCTGGTTGTACCGCACTTAGTGGCGACTATTTATTTATTTTTCATTGTTAACTCAATTTTTTAGAATTTAATTACATATTATGTAACAAATAATTTAAGCGCTTGGTCCAACTCGCGGACGGCTTATGTGTCGGCCTGCGGCCATCTTATTTGCGGCCTCGTCTATTGAGACGCATTGCCGCGCTAGACAGAACAGCAGATAGATGGTCTCCTCTAATAATGTAATATTTCTGTGTGTTTCTATCGCTTCACAGACCTGAATTGGCGCTATGAAATTGTTTTGTTTTTCGCGATTTATAAGTACCTAAGTATATATAGTTTTTATGTTGTGTTGTGTAGCGTTTGCTATTATTAATTTAATTTAGACTAGTGCAATATAATATAAGAATAGTATATTTTAATATAGTAATATTATGTACTTTTATTACCTATTGTTTAAAATCAGTACGCCTACCTAGCGTCCGTTTTGTCACTTGGTCCCTTTATTGAAAACCAGCGCTGCAATACCGTGTAAGCGGAATTGCAGCACACAGCTGAATGAAGGGATCATTGTTGGCTATGTAAATTGTATTTACTAATTGGTTGGTTGTTTGTTCTTTGTATCTGTTTTTCCTATAGCCAACAATAAAACTTTTTTTTTTCTTTCTTTTCTTCTTTCAAGCTCGTGGCAGGGAGAGGAGACTTTTTCGTTCTCCTTTGAAAGTATGTGGTAAATACTATAGTATGGTTGTTAATAGTACTACATTATGTTTAGGTTTCCTAGATTGTTCCTGTCGGTGTTAGAATTGAAGTTATTTCTTATTGCTATATTTGCTTACTAATGGGTGGCATTATTGCTTTGGTAAATGTGAACGTATTTATAATCGTCAATTAGTCAGTAATCAATATATATCAATCAGTGCGTTTGTACCTTTTCCGTGTCCGCCTGTGACCTGACAGAAAAACCTATACCCACATAATGACTAAAATCTTCCAGCAAGTTATGCCAGGTCTGAAGCGCTCCGAATAAGTTACATTTGCCGCCTGGACCGCGCTGTGACTCATCCGAGTAAGTTTTCGATGTAAAAATAAACCACCAATAATTGCCAATATTTATTTTACATAATGTACCTCACAGAACTGTAAAAGAAGAACACAATTCTGAACATTAAAAATGCGTAAATAGGCAGGATGATAAAAGTGGCGATTTTAAACCAGAACTGCATTTTCACTCCGTGCGCGGTGTTCTTCAAATTATCTTTAACGATGTATTTGCGAATCCCAAGTGCATAAGCGATAATATAGTCGTTCCAGTCCATGTGCCTCATGTCGAAATTGAATAGTGCTTTATCTGTTGTTGACATTCGTTTGTACATTTCCATTGTGTTCTCCGATCCAAAGTTCCAGTCGTTCAACAAGAAATACGACAACGTCATTGTAGTGTTGTTAATCTTTTTATACACCTTCATAACTCTGGAAACAAATAAGCATGCTCAATAGTGTCAAAAACTTGACCCCACCTTAAGATACAAGACTTCTAATGCCCTAGCTCCCGTCAATTCATTAAATGCTGGACTTACTACTTCATTTATAATATTTTATTTAAGTTCACCACAGTGACAATATGATGCTTTGCAATAATAATAATAAAAAGAACATCTTATATCATGTCGTTCGACAGTAATATTGATTTTAATTTTCTAATCATCTTTAACTACGTAAGCATTGTTTATTGTAGTAATACTTACGATGGTATTCCTTCTGGTAATTTTAGCCCCAATAAAATTATAATTGCGTCTATGATATATGCAGGTATGTAGTGAAATATCCAAGTTAAAAGCCAATAGACATGTAGATTTGCCGTTTCTAATGCACAACAATACCACACTGATTTAGGAGACACGAAAGATCTGAATTTCTCGCTTCGTATGGAAACCCTACATGCTCCTGTAAGGAAAAGTTTATGCTGTCTGTTTGTAATCTATTACAGGCTATCTTAGATTAGGTAGTAAATATCAAAGAATTTTGAAATGAAGGTTCGAGCTCTTGGTACGATCACAAAATAAAATAAAGATATATAGAGTGAACCAAACTTCATGACATTTATTTAAACCTTGTGTTCGTTACTGTATGCACTAACAATACGAGTATTCAAAATCTGAGCGAAAAAACGACTTATAGTTTTGACAAAATTCGTGATATAAGATTTCCCGATTTTCACACTGCTATCCAACTGATCACAACGTTGCCGCACTGAAGTATTGCAGATAATTATTATAAAAAAAAAATTGTTTAATGAACTTACGTTTGATTTGAAAAAGTTTTTCCTTCATTGAGAAAATAAGTGAGTGGATATTATCTTTTATTTAGTTATGCTCATAGTTTTAATTAATGCATAATATCGGGATCTCCGTGCATAGTAAAAAAGGTGTTATTGTTGCCTTTGTCATACACACATTACTTAGTCTGTGCACAATTTAGTACTGGCTAGCATAATTTCGTCGTATAGAGAGAATAGGGTCTATGCTCTTTGAATGGTACTGCGCGTATCATGAGAATCAAATTTTTTTTTGTACCCATATGAAGAAAAACTGTCTGATGGGTCTCACTTCTACTAATGTATGCCGTGCGTTCGAATGGTATAGATTGGACTTTTGGATGAGATCCTGTTAGTTGGTTTCGCAATTCCGTTTAAGCAACTCGATATCTACAAATACATAGGTTCAAAAACAAACAATAGGTTCGTTCCTAGGTATCTAGACATACCAACGTAAGTGTGTATGTATATATATTATGTAACACAAGTATAAAATTAATAATTATACCGAAATCACAGGGTTCTCCGGTAATGTTGTAAACCTTCAATTCTTTGTCACCAACTTTGTGTCTGGTGCACGTTTGGTACCCAGATGCTATGGCGGCATTGATCACGTAATCAGCCGGCGTTAACGCTCCCAGTATGTCATCTGCCAAAACGACGTGGACTACGCCGAGCATAAGTGTCAGGAACCACTGAAATATTAATCATCATCATCATGATACCCACTACAGGACTAAATTCAGCAACCTTATTAAAATCGACTATCGTCGAAAAACGCATTCTGTTTTCATCTTCTTTTTTGATTGTGTCGTTAATGTGCGGTACAAGTTTACGTGATATGAAGATGTCCCGACTTCAAACAACAACAGATCGATCAAGGTTTTCCCTGTAAGAAATTCTTAGTAACAGCGCGGAATCAATGAAGGAAAACGGTAATAGATCCCTAATACGTGGGAGTTAAATTTACAAGTCATACATAGTCGTAAAGATACATTTCTGTACACGTCTCCTGGGATACAGACGTGGGTATTGTAAAATAAGTAAAATCGCAATATCCAAGACTTTTTTACATAATTAAAGGACTATAAACAGTTAATTATAATATATCTCACCCCAGTAGCTCCAAATACACAAGAAGGATCAATCCATCCAGGTGTGGGCTCAGCGTAAGCTCCTAGAACTAAATTAAGGATAAGTTACTTATTATAATTCTTTACAATGAGCACACGACACAATATTTGCGTGCCTATAGACCGTGCAAATTTATTAGGTACTCGTATATAACTTCAATGCTGCCCTAGAACGTCGTGGTCAACTAGAGCCTCACAGCTCAAAGTTGGAGGGACTTGAGATCACATTTAAGCCGTCAGTAATGAAGCAAGCTCGTGGCAAGCATTGGACAAACATGGGCTGAAAGAGGATACTTTTTCTTTCTCTTTTGCAATTAGGTGGTAAATAATATTGTATTGTAGTTAATGGTAATGTCTTATACATTATGTTTAGGCTTCCTAGATTGTTCATGTCACTGTTAGAATTGAAGCTATTTCCTATAATTATAATTGCTTACCAATGGGTGGCCTTATCACGCAAACAGGTAAATTTCCAACGTTAGTTCGTATTAAATCTTCAGCTATTGCTTTGGTAAATGTGTACGTATTTGGCCAACCGTCAATTAGTCTGGAAGCAAAAATTTCAAACGTCACCTTATTAAAATTATATGCAACGATTCGATGTTTATATTGCAACGTTCAATAAGTAATATTCTGTATTTTAAGTTTTCTAGTGTTGTTATTATTTATAAGTATTTTAGGACTGCCTCGTGGTTTTGCGACACAAGTCTAGGGATACAAGAACGGCAAAAGGTTAACCCCCTACTACGTGGGACGAAAATACAATTGTCGAAATTTTCTGCCTTCGAGGAATACAGGTATGAATATGAATGTTACATAGTGTATGTGTGTATAGTGTATATGTATGTAATATGTGTATAATGTTATATATGTGTTATCTAGGAAATAAAGTAGCGACTAACTTTTCTGTAATTGCTTTCAATTTATCGCCATCCATGGTTTCTGCCATTGATATCATGGCTTCAGACGACACGGGGCTTGGATAAAACTGTTCCAACACATCAGACTTTATCCTTGATCTGGTCGCTTGGCTGTACGCTGTCGATACGTATACAAAAGACCTGGAAATGGTAAAATACTGTTACGCCGCTAGGATACTTGCGCTATCTTTCGGTATTTGCGCCAAACGTTGCGCTCGCTAACGGTGTTAGTCCGGATTGTTCCGTGGAATGATCGAGAAAATTGTTTTCGACCGTTGCAATGCAATACTCGGTTCGAGAAGCTTTGAGGGCTGAGATATTAATACCGAGCATTCTAGAGACTTCTCAATCACCCTGGAACAATAACAGGAAGAAACGAAGGCATTCTCCTGCGATCTTTTAGTACTCTTTGAGTATTGATTAGTGTGTAACTGTGTAAGGGTTTGTTTAAATACACGGTCAAGTTTTGAGTAAAAATCGGTTTATTTATTAGTTTCACGCGTGTGTATGTATGTAACGAATACTTTGTACGTGATTTTGACCCACATTGAGCGATATAATTTGATTGAAACTTTGCACACTTATCAAAGACCCCTTTTTTTTTTTTTTTTTGTTCTCGAGGGGAAAGCTGTTTATGGCTCTACTTCCCGCCAGCCCCGGGGGAGGGGGGGGCGGGAAGCGTATGTCGGGGTCACCGGTCTTCCAGCCCGGCGCGCGGCGACGTCATGTCCGCGCAGGTGTTAGTGCCGGGCTGGGTCCCTAACAAAATTCCCTAAACCGGCATACCGACCAAAACCCCCCGGTGGCCATCTCCGCGCCGAGTGGGGCGACCACGGTACGTGAGCGAGAAGCGCCCACCGTAATGCCGCAGCCGCCCGGTGCGCCTCCGAGACGTTAATGTCTCGGCCGTCTCGGAGTATGTGGGGGGCGCAGTTGCACCCCCACTAGCTTGGTTCGGGCGCCCCGGTTGTGAATGGGCGCCCGCGACGTACACAGGCCACAGTGCCGCCGCCCCTCTCGGGGTCACTTTCAGTGAGGACGCGCCGCCCCCGCAGCGCGCCCAGCGACCCCAAGGGCCCCTTTGAGTCGCCTTTTACGACAGGCAGGGGATACCGTGGTGGGATTCTAACGCCCCCTTGCCACAGGGCAGGGCGCCGGGTCTAGTTATCTCTGTCGACCCGGCGCCTCCTTCTCTGACGTCTTTGGCGGGCGGGATCGTTGATCTCTCGATCCCGCTCCGCGCTCTCCTTCCGCGACATGACGTGCTCGCAGAAGGAGAGCACCGCTCGCCACGACCTCGGACTCCCGACCATTGAAGATACGACGGCCGGGAGCGAGAGGTCGCCACCAACAATAGCGCGGAGAGCGCTGCGCTCCGTCTCCCAGGCTGGACACTCTTGTAGTGTGTGCTGGGCTGTGTCGTCCGGGCAGTTGTCACAGTGGTGACACACGGCCGACTCCTCCTTCAGAGCCACCCGACACAGGTAGTGGCCGAAGTATCCGTGCCCCGACAACACCTGCGTCAGGCGGAACGTCGCCGCACCGTGGCGCCTGTCCACCCACTGGTCGAGGACAGGACGCACTGCCTCGACGGTCCTAGCACCAGCACTGGGATCCTCCAGCCTGGTTCGCCATTCCTCCACGGCGGCCGTACGGAGGGAGGCTTTTATTGCCTCAACCTCTCTCGGGGCCAGTCTGTCCCCGCGACTTGACGCCTCCTCCCGCTGATGATAAAGACGCGAGAGGAATTTGGCGTCAAGATCCCACGGCAGGGACCCGGCCAAGACGCAGGCCGCCTCGTAGGAGATCGTGCGGTAGCCCCTGATCAGTCGCTGCGCCAGCGCACGCTGAGGCCTGCGCAGAAGAGCGACGCAGCGCCTGTTCAGGGACTCGGCCCATACTGGGCTTCCATACAACGCCATAGACCGCACGACTCCCATGTACATCCTTCGGCAAGGGATGCCTGGACCTTCCAGGTTGGGCAGCAGGCCAGACAGAGCGCCTGCTACCCGCAGCAGCTTCGGCTGCAACGCCTCAAAATGGGCGCGGAATTCCCACCGACTGTCCAGCAGCAGCCCCAAGTATTTGAGCTGCTTGCCGATGGGAATTCGCACGCCCTGAACCTCGATGTGGGCCCCAGCAGGTGGTCCCATCCGAGGCCGGTGAAAACAAATGGCCTCGGATTTGTGGAGGGCCACCGTGAGGCCCAGCCGCCGAATCCTCCTCGCCACGTTGCCAGTTCCAACCGCGGCGAGGTCGGCGGCCTCCTGGAAGGTCCTGCCCGTCGCAGTGACGAGCGTGTCGTCGGCGTAACAGAATACGCCGACGCCCCGGGGGTTGGCACCACGGAGCACCCAGTCGTAGCCGATGTTCCACAGAAGGGGCCCAAGAACCGACCCCTGTGGAACACCGCACGACACCGCTCTTCGGTACCACCCGTTGGCGCCCGGATACACCACGTCCCTGTTGGAGAGGTACGAGTGCACCAGACGCCTGAGATAGGGTGGCACCACGTGGTACCGCAGTGCTTCCTCGATACAGGCCCAGGGCAGGGTGTTAAAAGCATTGGCGATGTCCAAGGACACCGCCACGACGCATTTGCCCCGGGCCACCGCTTCCTCCGCTAGTGCCTTGACCCGCAGAATCGCCGAGATGGTCGATCGGCCCCGCCGGAACCCGAATTGGCAATCGGCCAGGTCCGGGCCAACCCTCTCTAGATGCTCGACGAGGCGCGCATGGACGATGCGCTCGAAGAGCTTGGCGACCTCGTCGAGCAGCACGATGGGCCGGTAGGCCGATGGCGACTCAGCGGGTCGATTTCCTTTCTTCAGCAGGACCAGCTTCCCAGTTTTCCATCTCGATGGAAACTGGCCCTGCTCTAGGCACGCGGAGAACAGGCCGCGGAGCCTCTCCCCCAGGAACTCGACTACGAGCACCCAGACACGTCCTGGGATGCCGTCGAGCCCCGGGGCGCAGTTCTTGCTCCGCAGCCGAAGCACTGCTGCTTCTAACTCCCCGGGCGACACACCCGGGGGAGGACCCTCCGGGGTCTCCCTTGCCGAAACGGACGACGACGACGATGCCGCCGGAGATCTCGGCGGCATCCGTGGAGGAACGACGACGACATCGGTGGCCGGAAAGAGGGCGGCGACCACGTTCCCCAGGAGCTCCGGACGGAGACTCTGGGTGAGGGGGGGCGCCGGCGGGCGTAGCTTGTTCAACGCCAGCCGATACGGGCGCCCCCACGGATCGCGGTCCAGAGTCCCCAAGAACTCCCTTCTGGCCGCAGCCTTCGCCTCTTTGATGGCCACCCGCAGCGCTCTCCTGGCCTCTTTATAGAGGCCGCGGAGCAGCCGCTCCTGGTCCAGATAATCAGCCTGACGTATCCGCCGGCGCCTGAGTCTGGCGAGTCGGCGGCGCGCCACCTCACAACAATACTTTAACTGCGCGAGCTCCGCCGACCACCAGTATACTTGGCGCCGCGGAGGGAGGCGTTGGACTCGGGGCATCGCCGCATCGCAGATACAAGTTAGCGCTGCCCCGAACCATTCGGCCTCCTCCTCAACCCGCACCGTAGATTCCGGCGCGGGGAGCCAGGCTTGGACCAGAGCGGCCAGTTCCAAGGCCTCTATATCGAGGCGTTTTTGTGCCCATCGCGGGCCGCCCCCAATCGGGGCGTTCGGTCTGCCGCCGGACTGATTGGCGGCGGGCGCGGAGACATCGAACCGTATGTATCGGTGGTCCGACAGTGTCTCCACGCCCACGAGGACTCTCCAGCCCCGGATACGGCGTGCGACGGAATCGGTGGCAAACGAAATATCCACCACCGACCCGCCATTGTGTCTCACGCACGTATCCACCGAACCCCGATTAAGAACGGCCAGGCCGAGGGAGATCGCCCACTCCTCCAGGACCCTGCCACGAGCGTCAGTCACCGACGAACCCCAAGCTCGAGACTTAGCGTTGAAGTCGCCAGCCACGACGATCGGGCAAGGTTGGCCCTGTGACACCAAGGCCCCCAGCCGAGTGAGAAAAGCCTCAAACTCGGCCAAGGATCTGTTGGGAGAAAAGTAAACTCCGATAAACCATACACCTCCCAACAGAGCCGCTACGCATCCCCGGTCCTTCGCTACTTTTTCGAAGGGTGGGGAGCCTGCAGCACCCTGGGTTATCACGGCCACCAAACCGTCAAGGTCCCCAGCCCAATTGTCACGGGGTGGGACAAAGTACGGCTCGGCGACCACAGCCACATTCACCAACCACTGCGCCATGGACTGAAGGAGCAGATCTTGCGCCCCAGCGCAGTGATTGATGTTCGCCTGGAGGATCTTGAAGTCCATTACTGGGCGACCTCCATTAGCTCATTCTCGGCCTGCAATGGGCGCATGGGCTGCGGCTGGGCCGTGGCCTCAACAGCAGTCCGTCCCCTACTTTTCCTTGTTCGGCGGCCTGACCCAGCCGTGCAGGCCTTGCTGCCGACAGAATGCCCCGCAGGTTTATTGGCCGCGGCGCACAGAGTGCAATGCGGTCCTGCGGAGCAACCTCGCGCTTTGTGACCCGGCTGACCGCAGCGGTAGCACAGGTTGCTACGGTCAGTCTCGGCGGTGCAGCGCTCCCGGACGTGCCCTAACTCAAGGCACCGGAAGCACCGCAGGGGTCTTGGTTCCAGGACACTGACACGTGCCGCCGACCACCCAACCAATACACGACCAGTCCTGGCCACTCTCTCCGCCGCTTGAGCTGGTGCTCTAAGCCAGACCACACCTAAACCTGATCGGTCTGGTCTAACTTCGCCAACTTTCACAGCCTCCGGCGGACATTGAGATGCCGCAGCGAAGGCCTGTGCGACTTTCTCGGGGGTGACTGACTCGTCAAGCCCCGAAAGTCGCAGTTCCGCGGTTTTGACGGGACGTGTGACACGAATGTCCTCCGTCCCGCGGAACACCTCCCTCAATTTGGTTGCGAGGGAGTCGGCCTTCGCCTGGTTTTCCGGCCCTGGTATCTCTATAATTGTGGCACCCGTCATAGCCTTGCGCCACTTTATATTAGTAATGCCGAGGTCCTTCAATTGAACGTGTTGTTGTGCCTCGGCAACGACACGGGCGTATGAGATCCCTCTCTCCTGCGCACCACTTGTCAACGTGATAGTGACCGCAGCAGACCGAGGCGGCCGGATTCGCGGCACCGGTTTCTTCGTTGTGTGCTGAGACCCCTTATCCATAGATTTCCTCCCCTTTTTGCCTCTTTGTGCCACCGTGGTCCACGGCACCTCCATGGATGGCGGTGCTGGTGGTAGTGGCCGAGGTTCAGTCGGAGTCGCTTTTGAGGGGGTGGCCTGTTTCCCCTTTCTTTGGCGACGCAACGACCTAGACGAAGCAGAAGTCCCTGAGAGTGCCGGCTGAGTTGCGTTTATCACGCGTAAAGCCGGACGCGCGGAGCGGCTTATGGGCTCTGTAGGCGCAGTCTTTTTGGGTAAGGGCGGGAAGTACTCCATACTTTCTGCGCCTACCGTTTTGACCTTCTTTTTAGGAGGCAACTTCTTAGGGGCATTAGTTGAGAGAGCTAACCCCGAAGGAGCGTGCGAAGGAGGGGCCTTGGCACGGTCAGCAGCCAGTGGAGGACGAAGAGGCGTCTCTGGAAGCAGGCGACTTTCCATTGCCTCTTGTCGTGCCGTAAACATATTAATGAGCCGCGTCTCCATTTGGGCTACGGCAGCCTCTAACAGAGTGATCCGCTCCTGTAAACGTTCGTTCTCCGCCTTAAGCCGAGCGTTGTCCACCTCGATGCGAGACTCCGGAAGATTTGCTAAATCATCTAGCATACTGCTAGCCTCCTTCAGGGCGCGAACAGACGTGCTCTTTATATAGCCCGCTTTTTCGGCCGCTGACCTAACAGTGGCAGCGATTTTATGCAATTCCTGCTGTCGTAAAGTAGCAGGCTGCACTTCGTCCCTACTCACCAGTATCTCCGCCGTCGCCTCTGATGTGACCTCCTTCTCTTGTGATTTCTTCATAAAGGACCGACGGTCCACCGCCTGGATTTTTGCCGCTGGCTCCGCGGCATCATCACTAGACAGTGATGCTCTGGAGTGAGAGCGCGACCGCGACTGATCCGAAGGATCCACTGATCTCGCCCACAAGCGACTCCGTATTCGAGAGGAAGCCCGTCTCCGCCCTGATTGAGCAGAAACAGGCCTCTCTATAATTACATCTGGTGCGGGCATTTCACCCGAACCTGATATCTCCGCCTGCAACACAGGTAACGTCGTCAAAGATTTTGTTTCAGTTATAATTTCATCCATTTTGATTCCCACGAGTATGGGGGAAAGAAAAGTCCACCCAGACAGAGCCCCCTGTATCTGAGTAAGCCTAGCGTAACCCGCCTAGAGGGTCGGCCGGTACTCTGGCGGGGGTCGCACTAGAGACTGAACCTCCCATCAGCCATGCATCCCCTCACGGTGCGCCGTCGCTTGGGATTCGGGGTAACTTTTTAAAGAGGTTTTCTCCCTCGCGGCCCGGGCGGTTAAGCCTAGGCCCTTGCGCCGGCCGAACTGCGAGACATGACCACAGCTTCGACCGGATTACGAGTTCAACGGTGGAAATGGGGTTCGCCCATTTCCTGCTCGGAAGCAAGAGATTGCTGTCCGAGCCCGCCGAAGACCCGGGACAGAACCGGGATGGCCCAGAAATACGGGCCCCTCCGCGGCGCGGTCAACAGGACCGTCCGCCTGGTGTCGGGATTTGGCCGTCGGCACGGGCCGACGTTGCCCAGGGTGCACCGTCCCCGCCAGCATCCGGACTAGCAGGGCACACTAGGAGGTATCCCGACCTTGCACCCCTATCAAAGACCCCTGACAATGCAATAATTGGATGCATAATCGGATGACTATGCTGACTATATTCGCCAGGATTCATAAATTTCTTTAGGCAACTTTTGCATAAGAGTAAGAGAGATAGAGCTAGTGCGCTAACTACGCATGCGCGTAGTTCCAGACTTATACTGTATGATTAAGGCTGTTAGTTCAGCACAACGAAGCAGAGTCTTTCTCAGGGTAGTTGTGTTCTAATAGAGTAGCATTAGATGAAATGATTAGATTATGAAATAATCTATAAGACTTGTTCGCAAATAAAGTAACATCTGTAAATATTAAAGACGGTTGTTTCATAGCAAATGGAACTAAAGGGCGAAAAATAAATTACAGTTTAAATATACTAAAAAATATGCTTTTAGAGTTAATCAAACTTAAAAGTAAAAAATAAATTCCTACATAAGAATAAAATTACTGACGAAAAAATTTGTCACTGTTCTAAAAGCGAGGGGTGCTTTGTATGACATTTTTAAACAAGCTCCGCATTTCGGAATGAAACTGGTGAATTGTTATACAGAGCACGGTTTTAGACGACTTGATGCTCTATTTGGACAGGATCATGCTTACCATCACGGATTTGTACGTTATTGTCTCTTTGTCATAAATGAAAAAAAGTAATGGGTTCACCTGATATTTTTACATTGCTTGGCTAGTGTTACTATCTCCCTGGTACCACGTATGTTGATCAGAGTAGCTTGACATAACTCGGCGTCGAACCTGGTTGTCGCTGCCAAGTGGAATACTACGTCAACCTGGTCGAATGAAAATGATTTAGAAAGTTACCCAGACATTTCCACATTGGTATTTACGAAGAGGTAGGCCGTGGAGTATTCCTACAACTATGTCTTGCTTAACAAAACTTTACTAAAGTTACTCAATAGAATCACCCATTAATGCTTTTCCTGACACAGAAATCAGATGTGGTACCTCTCGATCGCACGCGTTAATAAATCTGTTCCCTCCAACAATTTTATTGTGGAGCTTCCAAGCGTATGCAGACCGTGGGGATTCCTTCTCTCGGGGTTGCTTAAATACCGAGCTCTTTATTAGTTCCACTTTACCGCAAACTGTGGACGGTATCACGGGATTCTAATATCTACTGCCTTAGGGTACATACAGAAGTATGGTGTGCCAAGCAAAAATACCCCTAAAGATCATATTATACAAGCAGGCAGTAAATAAATTTAATGATAGGTATAAATATCTGCTTCATCATACTTGTTCAGTTAGCATCGTCCAATCTTGATCGCTGAGGCCGAGACGGAGCTCAGCGATGTCTCCTTCAACTGGCACTATTTTATCACCAAAGTCTGGCTGCTTCTCGCGTAACGTATCGAAAACCTAAAAATTTAACTATTCTTAACATAATTTAGCATTAAAATAATAAAACAACAGCCTGATATCCAAACTTGTCACCTATTTCTGCGTGATTTAGTGGCAAACCTCAATAAATAAAGTCTTTCACATACTCGAAAAAATAGTTTCGGCTGGTCTCTAACCAAATGTACAAATAAATAAAATAAAAGTTGTACTTACAACATCTTTCTGGAAGGCCGTGAATCTTTCGCACATTTCCTTTCCTTTCTTCGGTCTTACCAACATGTATATCCTGTTGACATTACACGCCCTGGAAAACACCAAATAGTATGTTCGATTAAAGAAAATCTTGAAAAAGTTTGAATGAATAAATGTATATCATCATCCTCTTGCCCTGTTCCTAATTTTATTTGGGGTCGGCGCAGTATGTTTTATCCTTCCAAACATCCCTATCAGCCGTCGTGTCTTCAGACACCCCTTTTTCTTTCATATCTTCTTTGACGCACTCCATCCATCTTTTCTTTAGCCTTCCTTTGTTTGTCCATCCTTCGACCTTCATACTCATTACTTTTTTACCAACATATGTTACGTCCCTTCTCATAATATGACCATACTACGACAGACGGTTTTCTTTCAGCTTATCTATCACAGGAGCCATTTTCAAACTTCCTCTAACGTATTCATTCCTCACTCTGTCAATCCGTGTTACCCTCTACATCCATCGTAACATTTGCATTTCTGCTGCATTCAGTCGCCTTTCGTCCGTCTTTTTTGTAGCCCAACACTCCGATCCATACATAACGACAGTTCTTATGGATTTACCCGACTAGACAAAACATAAGGCGCAACCAGATCATGTATCTGGACCCGATCAGGATAGAATGAGGCATGCCAGATCCGGCAAGCCCTATCAGGACCAGATCTGGTCCAGATAAGGATAGCCTGATGTTAAATATAATCAAGTATGGTAAGGCATACTGGATCAGGACCAGGTCTGGTCCAGATAAGGATAGCCTGATGTTAAATGTAATCAAGTATGGTAAGGCATACTGGATCAGGGCCAGGTCTGGTCCAGATAAGGATAGCCTGATGTAAAATATAATCAAGTATGGTAAGGCATACTGGATCAGGACCAGGTCTGGTCCAGATAAGGATAGCCTGATGTTAAATGTAATCAAGTATGGTAAGGCATACTGGATCAGGACCAGGTCTGGTCCAGAAATGTAATTTAATATACAAATGTAGGCTTATCAAAAAAAAAAAACCTATAATAAACTAAAGAGTTATTAAAATATTTTGTGTAGGTACCTAATACCTATAACAAAAATATGTGTATCAAACATAAATAAATATCCTGATATCTAAGTGTGTTGTGCATTAAATATAAAATTACATTGAATTGTATTCAATAAATAAAAAATTACAAAAATATTAATATAAACACAACATGGGGTGTATAATATATTAGTGATAGCGCGTGACGTCATGAAGCAACATGTCGGAACTCAGTGTTCCCAACTTGGGGGTTTTCCCCCTAAATTGGGGGGGGGGGGGGGGGGGGGAATGTGGACTGGGAATTTTTTAGGGGCTTTATATTTTTAGGGGTATTTTTGGGGATTAATCCATCCCCTAAATGCTAAGTTTCTTTAATGTCAACATGTATGATTTCAATAGTTTGAACCAGAATAAAATGAAATAATATTTGACGTATGAAATCCTTACTAATATTATAAATGCGATTGTAACTCTGTCTGTCTGTCTGTCTGTCTGTCTGTCTCGCTTTCCTGCTAAAACTACTGAACCGATTTAAATGAAATTTGGTACACAGATAGGTTGGAGCCTGGGAAAAAACATAGGATACTTTTTATCCCGGAAAATGTAGTATTCCCGAGGGAATGGGAATAAGTAGCTCTGTCAATATTCTGCTTTTACGCCTAAACCATTTGACCGATATGAATGAATTCTTTTACAGACATAAATGTGATCCTATAAAGTAACATAAAATACATTTTATTCCGGGAATATGTAGGGTTCCCGAGGGATGAGCATATAATGTAATGCGAAAGTAACTGCCTGTGTTATGCTTTCTCGCCTAAATCATTTGACCGATTTCGATGATTTTTAGTATGGGAGTAGATGGAACTCACCAAAGCAACATAGGATACTTTTTATCCCGGAAAATGTAGTATTCCCGTGGGAATGGGTATAAGTATCTCTGTCAATATTCTGCTTTTACGCCTAAACCGTTTGACCGACGTGAATGAATTTTGGTATGGATATAAATGGAACCCTATGAAGTAACATAGACTATATTTTATCCCGGGAGTATGTAGGGTTCCCGTGGGATGCACATATATTGTAATGCGACTGTAACGCTGCCTGTGTTATACTTTCTGGCCTAAACCATTGGACTGATTTAGATGATTTTTAATATGGGGCTAGATAGGACCCACCGACGCAACATAGGATATTTTTTATCCCGGAAAATGTAGTATTCCCGTGGGAATGGGCTTTCACGCCTATACTATTCACCCGATTTATATGATTTTTGGTTTGAATACAAAATACAAATGGGACACTATAAAGTAACATAAGCTACATTTTATCCCGGGAATATGTAGGGTTCCCGTGGGATAAGCATATATTGTAATGCGAATGTAACGCTGCCTGTGTTATACTTTATGGCCTAAACCATTTGACTGATTTAGATGATTTTTAGTATGGGACTAGATATGACCCACCGACGCAACGTAGAATATTATTTATCCCGGAAAATGTTGTATTCCCGTGAGAATGGGCTATCACGCCTATACTATTCGCCCGATTTATATGATTTTTGGTTTGAATACAAATGGGACACTATGAAGTAACATAAGCTACATTTTATCCCGGGAATATGTAGGGTTCCCGTGGGATGAGCATATATTGTAATGCGAAAGTAACACTGCCTGTGTTATGCTTTCACGCCTAAACCATTTGTCCGATTTGAATGAATTTTGGTATGGACATAAATGAGACCTTTAAGGGACATAGGCTATTTTTTTAAATAATTCAATAAGTGCCATTTTGGGCACTTAGAAGACGATAGGTGGCATTAGACCATTTAAGATTCTAAGGATTCATTAAGTTACGTTGAATATAGTTAAGTGCGGTTAAGTGTCATAAGGTGGTCTTAAGTTTACTTAGGTGACGTTAAACGCACTTAGGTTACTTACTTGCCATTATTAGATTGGTATTGCTACTGGGTGGTTTTAAGTTCTCTTATGTGATATGTGATTTTGAAGAGTTTACCCATAAGTAACTTTAAGGAAGATTATGTGCGGTTATGTACAATTAAGTGACGATAAGTTTTATTGGTGTATGTTAAGTGACGTTAGGTGCTATTAGTGGATGGTGAGTGACGTCAGGTGCCATTATCGGATGAATCAGATTCCATTAGTCGAATCCATAAGGCTACAAGTGCCGTTATTGGAAATCACGCGACGACAGGTGCCATAATTGGCACTTATGGCAATTTTAGAAGAATTTTAGTGGAACTTAAGGAATAGAAGAGCTATTTTTCCGTTTTATGAATTTAGGTGCCATTTTTGGAACTGAAATTGCGAAAGGCACCATTATTTGAAGTCAGTATCCTGGATGACTTGAATTCACGTTAAATGCCATTTAGCACTGTGGAGTAGTGGTGACTGGTACCGGTACAGTAAAATTTATCATGTGCATTTTTATGGGGCTCAGTGTCATTATGCGATGTTAAGTGCCATTATACGCACCTAGATGACATTAGATACATTTTCGCGATAAATTTATGAGACGATCTGAGGTTATGAAAAATGTCATAATGTCACTTGAGACGATTCTCAAAAATAGAAATGACCGGTGGTGAACTACTGCAACAATTAGTGTAATTTTTGATTTATAGATTCACTTAGTTAGTTTCTGCACCCAACCCTGAAGTCTACGCAGACGGAGTCGCGGGCAAAAGCTAGTAATTTATAAATAAAGACTATTAAACAATATTGCAGAATATAATTTTGTTTTTTTTTTTTGTTTTACAAAATGTTATTTAGATAATTATTAGAAAAAATGCAAACAGTCGAAAAATTATGATACAAGTGAGATTCGAACCTACGACCTCGGCTTTACGCGCCACGCTCACATCCAATTTTATTCTAATTCGTAATGCTAATAGCTAATAAAATTAGAATTGGAATGCCTAACAAGAATGTGTGATATATATTATTTTTTTAGGGGGTTTTCAAATAATTGTGGCGATTTTAGGGGTTTTTGACTTTACATTTAGGGATAAATATTTTTGGGAGTTGGTAACCCTGTCGGAACTTGTTCACAGTGTTGAGTGTAGTTGAAGTGTTTATCATTTAAAGACTTTTGTGTTTATTGAATGTATCACTAATTATACTTTTTATATTACTTAAAATTGTATGTCGATTAGTATAATAATGTAAATAATGTAGGTGAAGATTAAATAAGTTCAATACAAAAACCTAATCACCTTAACAGTACATAGTTAAAGAATAATTAATATATTGTATGTTAAACAAAAAAAGTGTATCAAGTACTATAAACCTATATCTAGACATTTACTCAGTGTGTATGTGTAAAAAATACGAACTTGTGGACTAAACTAACTAAATACAAATTTATGTGTTGTGTGTAAGGCGGCCCCTAGACCTACAATAACGTTGTACAATACATTTTATTGTACAATAAGATTGAAAGGTGTTTTGCATCCAAACGATCAATTATATTGCACAAAAATACGAACTGCTCAATGTTTTCGTGTTCAGTTGGAGCATCATATTCCAACAAGATGCAGCTGCAGCTGAGGTGTTATTGCTAAAGGCTAAACGTAAACGTAAACAAACACGTCGCTGGTGTAAAGAGTGGTACAAGAAAAGGCAGAAATACACTCAAAGAGTTGAATCTTTTCTTCACATCATCTTTGCTTGCCCGTGAAAACATCATGCAGTATATTTTTTTAAGGCGTTCATGATATTCTGTGCTCTTGACATTCCATAGAGATGATAATTCTCTCTCCTTAACTTTTAGATTCTCTTTTCCCGCCATTTCTGCGCTCGCGTGTGTTCTCCACGTCAGGATGAAGCAGAGGCTAAAATAAAAAATATTGCGCAATACTGGCCCTACATGGTGCAATGGAAAAATATGGTACAATAAAAATTAAAGTCGCTCAAACTTTTGTTCCATCATTGCGCAATCTTCAATATTTAGCCTAATCAATCAATTATATTGCACAATTCGAAATATTGCGCAATATAATTGATTGTCTAGGGGCCGCCTAAAGCTTTGTTTTTAAGTTTAATTACGTAAAACATTCAAGGTTAGTAAAAAATCATTGAAAAAATACATTACAATTCTTTGCTATTTTTAAAATAATTTTATATTTCAATAATCCGTTTTTTTTTCAGATGACTTATACTTATGCATTAGTTTTATTTGTAAATGATTCATCCAATAAAGAAATTGATATACTACCAAGTTCTTGGTTAGATCATTACAAAGAATATGGTGGTGGTGGTAAATATATGCCTGAATCATTGTTAAAAAGTGCTAAGTATTGTAAATTATTACAAACAATGGTGAAACATTGTGATGAGCCTGATCCGACATGGCCAACGTTTCATGTTCAAATATGTGGCACAGCAGGTAATTTATTGTTATTTGAATTATAGATTTGTGAGAATTGATATCTTATTGTCAGAATAATAAGAAAGTAATGCATAATTACAATTAATGTTATCAGAAACAATGGAAGAGGCAGAGGAAAAAATAATAAAATTGGACAAAGAACCCTATGCTTTCTCTACTGATAATGAGCAGTCTAAAGCAAAAGCAGCTGCTGTTGAAAAAACTTCCAAATTAAAAGCATTACCAAAGGATTGATTAAAAATATATAATATATTTAGCCAAACAGCGGTAGAGTTGACTGACAAACCCGCTGAAATTGCAGGTAATATTTATTATTTAAAATGTAAATATTGTTGAATAATTAATAATATTTTTTTTACTAATAACTTAAAATAAAAATCAACTCAAATTTGAGGGACATAAATATGAGTATAGAAATAGCACATAAAGATGTACATTAACAACAATTATGAAGATTAAGATACATTAATTAAGATAATTAAAATACATTAATGCTATAAAGCAAGAAAGATAAAAAAAATAAAATTAAAATACATATATGAAAGATCTAATATAATATGTAGTTGCTCTATCTGACAATGTTGAAATTTATACTTTTCTCTTTATGGGAAAAATACTACATAATATGCAATGAAATAATATTTAATTAATCTATAAAATATTAAATACATCACTTAGATTCAGTCATTTCAAAATTTTGTGTATCACCCTGTTCGGAAGGCAGTCATCACAAGAATAATTATAAAGAAGAAATATCGATACATATTAAAGACTGAATTTCTCAAATTAAAGCAGTTCATTAATACATACATACATACATAACCTCACGCCTGTATTCCCGGAAGGGGTAGGCAGAGATGCATTTCTGCACCATTTTTTTTATTATTACTTATTTAATTAAATACATAATTAATTCAAATTTTGTATTTTAGATGCAAGAAGACATAAATACCAAAATAACCAAGAATTTATTGCAATAAATTGCATCAAGCATTGTCTTCAGTATTGAATAAATATAGATTAAATAAAGATTGGGATGGCTATGGGATGGGTAGCCAGGATCAAAAAACAACCATCTAATGAAGATAAATCACAAGCAAATAATAGCTTTTATTTTATTTACGTAAAAAAAAAATACTGTGTAAACAAAACAAAAATAAAAATGATATTTAAATTAAAAACAAAAAAAATTGGAAAAATTAAATTTAAATAAATATAATAATATGTTAAGTAAAATATTTATAATATCAATTCATAAATTGTTTTTTTTTAATTAAACATATTTTTCAAGACTATACATTCATGTTTTTTTAAAGGACCGGACCGGGCATACTCGATTTGGATCAGGCAAGGTTTTATAACGCAGATGATTGATTTGAATAATGAAAAAATGGAATACAACCCGACTAGAAATATTTTCGTGTTCCTTAGAAGGACCGGACCGGGCATGCCCGATCTGGACCAGATAAGGTATGTAACGCAGAAGATTGGTCTGGACCCGATCAGGAATTCCTAGTCTGGACCCGATCAGGAATTCCTAATCTGGACCCGATCAGGAATTCCTAATCTGGACCCGATCAGGAATTCCTAATCTGGACCCGATCAGGAATTCCTAATCTGGACCCGATAAGGTTTTCCTGATCAGGTCCAGACCAATCTTCTGCGTTACATACCTTATCTGGTCCAGATCGGGCATGCCCGGTCCGGTCCTTCTAAGGAAGACGAAAAAATTTCTAGTCGGGTATATATTTGGCCCTTCAATTTGAAGGGCATTCTGGGATCACATATTGTGGATGAGACCTGTCGCCATTTCATCAATCCTGAGTTGATCCTCTGCCTTATATCTCGGTCAATACCCCCGTCACTTTGCATAAGTGACCCAAGGTAGTGGAATTTGGAACAGTCTGGTATCGGCATTCTATCGAGTGTGACAGACACAGAACTTGTAAGACCGCCATAGTCTCAAAACATACACTATGTTTAAGTTTCACTGACTTTAAGGCCAACATTTCCAAGTCTATGCTGCCACACATCCAGTCTGTTTTGAAACTCGTGGCCACTTTCTGACACCAGATCAATGTCGTCCGCAAAGAGCATGCACCAGGGTGCCTCCTCCTATCTGCAATGACAGCATCCATAATCAATAGGAAGAGGTAAGGGCTAAGAGCCGACCCTTGGTGCACCCCAACAGCGACATCGAAACTGGCTGTAAGACCAGCTGTCGTTCTGACTTAGGTATTGCATTTGCGACACATGGCTCGAATGAACTGCAGGTATTTCTCAGGCATACATTTCTTCTTAAGGGCCCACAATACAACTTCACGCGAAACTCGATCATAAGCTTTTTCGAGGTCAATGAATGCCATTATATGCAAATTCTTGTGTGCTCTTCTGTATTTTTTGCACAACTGGCGAATTGCAAAAATGGCATCCACTGGAACTGGTTCCGTGAAACCTCACACTCTTCTCGCAGATGTCGCTCAATTATTGTCTCCCATATTTTCAGAGTGTGTGACATTAACTTTATTCCCCGATAATTTTTACAATCTTGCACGTCCCCCTTGTTTTTAAAAATGGGCACCAAATAACTGTTGCGCCATTCATCGGTTATTGTGTTGTCCAGTAACAGCTTATTGAAGAACAAAGTCAACCACTTCCACCTATCAGCTTGCAAGACCTTCCATACTTCTACTGGTATTCTATCTGGTCCAATCGCCTTTCCATTGTTGATTCCACTTACAGCTTTCTTCACTTCATCTACACTTATTTCTCTTACTAACCCCACGTTCACCGGTATATCTTCAAGCAGTCTCTCCCAATCATTCTCTTCATTCATTATAAATAAATAAATACACCCAACAGTCACATACATAGTTCTGACCCCACACTAGGATACAACTCCTGTGTCGTGGGTATCAGAAACTACGAGAGACTTTTCGGTCTCACAAACACCCAGACCCGAAACAAATATTTGTGGATCACACAAACATTTGTCTCGGTGCGGGGATCGACCCGCAGCCTCTCGTTTCGCAAGCTGGTGTCTAGCCAACTGCGCCAGGGGCTGTTTCAAAATAGGTTCTTTACCTGTTTTTGATTCCTTCATCATCTGTCAATATTTCTCCCAGTTCATCCCTTATACACTTCATATACGTCACGTCCTTCGCCTTTCGTTCCCTAGCATTAGCCAGCTGGTAAATATGTTTCTGTCCCTCAGGGCTTTCCAGAGACTTGTACAATATACGTTTTTTCTAATATAAATAATATAAATATATTATGTAATAAATGACAACTTGTCAATTAAGCAATTCGATAGGCTTTTTTATCACAATAACCTACTGCTACTGGACCGTTTACGTTAATAATAACGTAAACGCCTGTATCCCTGAATAACAGGTCGAATACGATCCACTCTTGACACACAGCTTTGCAATGAAATAAGAAAGATTAAGAAAATAAATTTTTAAGCAGAATATTCTGCACCACTAGCAACCGAGATAGATCAATATTATTGATTATGTAATATTGCATTAATTATGTATGTATCCACCTTATAAGTTTCTCCAGCAGCAGTTTCCCGAGGAAGCCAGTGCCTCCAGTGACCAGGACCGTGCTGCCGCTGTAGAAACGCTGGACTTCGGAGTCACCACGCTCCATCGCTTCCAGGATCGGTTTCTGCCGCAACAGGTACTTCTGCATCATTATTTCTGCAGGATCCATGTCGACTGTTGCGAGAGCGCAATATGGTCACAATTAAGTTTTACGTCTCTAGTAGCTGAGATATTTATAACAAGGTATTAATAATGTAACTGTTAAACCAGCAGGCGTGCTTGCGAACGCAACAAACCAATAAATGGCTACAACCCAGTAACTAGAATATTTGGTAGAAATAAAAATAATTTTGCTCGTCATTTATAATTTGAATATGTCCTTGACTTTCTTCCTGTTGATATGCATATAATTTAGTTAAATAATACATTTGTTTATAAAAGGTGTAATCTGTAGAAGTAGCTATGTTTAACAAGACTTTGATCATTGATATAAGGAATAAGTATCTAAATACCAAAATAAGTCATTTCAATTGGATGGCTAAGCCGCAAATAAAGATTATTTTCCACACAAACACACTTATGCCACAATATTCGTTACCTGTGCTTAAAGTTTCAGGAGATAGTCGGCGAGTCGATTACCGTTTCTCTGCCACGTTTTCACACTACGCGAGGACTTTGCGAGGGAAGTCAAAGCCAAAAGTAAATTTTTGGTACTACTTTGCCCGACACCTTATGGGTTAATAATTTGGCAAACTAATCCAGGACTTCCAGATCGCATGGCACATATGTATTTGTCCCGTACGTTTTTGTGGCAGTTAATGTAAAGCAACCAGGTAAATGAAAACATTGCATTACCTAAGTACACATAAAACGTAAATACCAATTACCCTATAATACAATAACTCTTTGTTTATTTCACACCACATGTACAGACTGAGCATATAAAGTAAATTAAAGTTGGTGACATAAACTGGCGGCCTTATCGCTAAAAGCGATCTCTACCAGGCAACCTTGAAGGGAGAGGAATAAGCATGTGGATGATGGTGTAGGTGGCGATGATGGGTCACGCAATGATGAACACAATCCACTTATATATACGGTTTATTGTCAATCACAAATAAGTACAGTCACGAGCAATAATATATTACTATGGGCAGATCAGCAAAAATATCTGTCCCAAGAACGAGTTCAATAATATCTGTCTGCACGTACGCAGCAAAAATATCTGATATTATCAGGCAGCATAATAGAGTGCCATCAAAATTATGTGATGAAAATGTACATCAAATAATTGTGACAACTTCTCGAAGCATAAATATGTGACATTTACTAGTTAGCAATAATATCTGACATAATTTTATCTTCAATTTAATTTAAAATTTATAC
The DNA here is from genome assembly GCA_907164795.1 of Hemaris fuciformis. Classification (NCBI taxonomy): domain Eukaryota; kingdom Metazoa; phylum Arthropoda; class Insecta; order Lepidoptera; family Sphingidae; genus Hemaris; species Hemaris fuciformis. Next base: position 14,900,511 of record OU015438.1, on the reverse strand, counting down.
GAAATAATTAAAGAAATAAATTTAATTTTACATTGTTTTAATATGGTCTGTCATTTTAAACTATATTTATATCTAGATATATCCTATATCACGACCAAATTGAATTATTCATTTAAGTGGGTAGATCTACATATTTTATCTAAGGCTGCCGTGACATTTAGGAATTGTTTTGTTGTGTTTGACGTAAGCGGCGTTTCACACGATTGCTCCGACTATCGTAAATAAAGTTTATACGGATAATTTCTATTTTTTAATAATTATCACAAACAGTTAATTATCACAAATAATGTCTTATCGCATTACTGATCATTTACGACATCGAATAGTATCCATGTATGAAGATAATAAAACAATCCAAGAAATCACAGATGCGTTAGGAATTTCCGTAAGTTATTTGAATTTATATGTTTATGGAAATGTTACGTTATTCGTAAATCTCATCAGAAAATCCTTTTTATTTAGACCATAGTAATTGAAAACGTATTTTTGTTATAGAGGAACACTACTAAGTTGTGGATCCAAAGGTGGGAAGATGAAGGCAATGTGAATCAACATAAGAGTAGTGGTCGGCCTAGGAAAACAACTGCGAGTCAGGATAATGAAATTATTCAGATTTATCAAATCGACCCATTTAAACCAACACAAACGGTGGCAAATATGAATCAAGTGTCAACCACTACAATACGTCGTCGACTCAAATCTGCGGGTTTAAAAAACCGAGTCCCAGCTAGGAAACCCTTACTCACAGAAAGACATAAACAACTTCGTTTAGCATTTGCAAATGAATATTTACATTTTGATTTTACAAACGTAAGCATATTTTATTAGTATTAGTATAGTATTAATTGGACTTTTTAAGGAAAGTATATATTAATATATATAATAATTAATTAATATATATGAAAATGAATATTTACATTTTTATTTTACAAACGTAAGCATATTTTATTAGATTAGTAAATAAATAAATAAAATAAAATTAGTATTAGTATAGTATTAATTGGACTTTTTAAGGAAATATATTATTATTAATATATACATATTTAATTACTATACAGGGTGTATTCAGACCGTGAATACCCATATTCAGACATAAAAAAAAAACAGACAAAAAATAAAAACATTTTCCTTACAACCACATCCATTTAATATCTATGATTGTTAGGAAAACGTCAAAGTTTTTATTTTTTGTCGAGATTTTTTTTTAAGTTCAATGGGTTTTTAATCACCGTCGCTATTACCTGCCTTAGTTTCCGATCACGGTCTGAATAAACCCTGTATAATAATCTTATAAAGAGGGAAAGTTTGATTTTTTGCTTGTTTTTTATGATTTCACTCAAATGACCACACTTTATATAGCTGGGAATAATATATTGTTATAGGTGGTTTTTATGGATGAAAAGGTTTTTACGTCGACTTGTGATGGTCGGGTATCTCTTTGGAGGACAAATAATACCCGATACAATCCAACAAACATATTGGAAGACAGGAGGTCTGGACGTATCACGTGCGGTGTTTGGGGCTGGATGTCGTCAGCGGGACCGGGTGAATTATGCGAGATAACTGGTCGCCTTAACAGCGTGGAGTATACTGGAATACTTTCAGATATTTTATTACCAACAACGCGTATCAGTTATCCTGAAATGGCACCTATTTATGTGGTGCAAGACAATAGCCCCATACATAACTCTCGAATAACTCGTGAGTGGTTTTATACTCAAAGAGAGGTTTTACAGTTAATCAATTTCCCTCCAAAGAGCCCTGATTTGAATCCCATTGAGAATCTGTGGGGTTTAATTGTCCAACAATGGGATCCAACACAAGCTCGAACTAAAGATTCTTTGCGTTGTCACACCTTTGACATTTGGGAGTCACTCCGAGGCTCGCAAGTGTGTGCCAATATGGTTTCATCAATGCAAGAGAGGCTACAGGACGTAATTAGTGCAAACGGTGGCTATACTCGATTTTAATTCATTATGTATATGCGAGTATATATGTATATACATAATGAATTAAGATCGATCTAATAATTTATTAATTAAGTTGATTAGAAAAATAAATATATACAAAAATATTTGTAACGTGTTTTTTTTTCGTATTCTATCCCCCGCAAACTACAATGACATAATACTAATACTATTGAATAAAACATTTTGGCCCTTTTTACCGGTGCTATACATAATATCAAACATAATATTGTTTATAAATTGTAGGGATATCAGATATTATTGTCACATATTTATGCTTTAAGTTAGGAATCAACGCAAATTACAGAAATAGAAAACGATACATATATTTGCTCTCCACAAAGGCTCACAACATTTTGCTGATTCCTAAATAAATAATTCCTTAATGTCACGGCAGCCATAGATAAAATAGATCTAGGTACCCACTTAAATGAATAATTCAATTTGGTCGTGATATAGGATATATCTAGATATAAATATAGTTTAAAATGACAGCCCATATTAAAACAATGTAAAATTAAATTTATTTCTTTAATTATTTCGTATAAATTTTAAATTAAATTGAAGATAAAATTATGTCAGATATTATTGCTAACTAGTAAATGTCACATATTTATGCTTCGAGAGGTTGTCACAATTATTTGATGTACATTTTCATCACATAATTTTGATGGCACTCTATTATGCTGCCTGATAATATCAGATATTTTTGCTGCGTACGTGCAGACAGATATTATTGAACTCGTTCTTGGGACAGATATTTTTGCTGATCTGCCCATAGTAATATATTATTGCTCGTGACTGTACAGTACAGGCACAATACAAATAGTCCACACAACACAGTTCTTAACTAAAATAGTTTGTCGCGATCTATATAGCGAACGTGGTTTCGCGGGAGATATAGACGCGTAGATACGGATCGTAGAGCAAGTAGTACGGAGGTGCGCGCTATGGAAGCCAAAGGCGGACTAAGGTCACGCGCACGTTGCCGCCAGGATCCGGCCGTTGGTAGGGTCGCTCTGTGATTGGCGCAGGTACGCAACGCGTGTGCGCAGGCGCACGATCATGCACGAGCGTCTCCGAAGGCGCTGCGCGTGGTGTGGTTCGCACATCGCGCGTTGAGTAAGTGTGTGTGTGTGTGTGTGTGAGGTAGGCTACACCACCCCCCTCCAGAGACCGTCAAGGGCGATAAAAGTCCGGGAATTTAACCCTTCGTCCAGAGCGAGTTCTAAGTATCTCTGTAGAGGGGGTATCTCCCTCGGCTAATATGTAGGCAGGTTTTAGGCGGTCTATCGAAACCGTAATCTCCTTACCCTTTACCAGGAGAGTAAATACTTTGTCGCCTCGAGTTATAACCTTATGTGGTCCGGTATAGGGAGGTTGCAACGAACTAGTATGGACGGTGCTATATCTTAATAAACTTACATAAAAATATGTACTTATATACATATGTGAAAAATTAATACAATATAAGATGGACTTACATACGATTAAATACATATAATACTCAGCCTATCGCTGTCCACTGCTGAAAGAAGGCCTCTCCAAATAGGCGCCAACCATCCCCGTCTCTAGCAGCCCTCATCCACCCGTTACCCGCCACCTTTCTCAAGTCGTCGGACCATAGTGCTGCAGCACGTCCCACACTACGTCTTCCTAAGCGCGGTCTCCACTCCAACACTTGTCAGTTCAACCGGCCGTAAATACATATAAATACGAAAAATTAATATAAAAATAAGTAGCAAGTTATACATCGTATGAGGCATATTATTGTGCAAAATAGTGTGATTTTAGTCTGGACTTGAAAATTTCCGGCGAGGACGATTTTTTGATGCTTTAAGGTAGTGCATTCCACAAACGGACTGCTTCTACCGCAAAGGAATGGTCATAAAATGATGTCCTATGAGCCGGGAACTTTAGCATCAAATTCTCCGACGACCTAAGAGTAAGTCGGGGTCATCGTCCTTCCAGCCCGGCGCGCGGCGACGTCACGTCAGTGCAGATGTTAATTCTGGGCTGGGTCCCTAACAAAAATCCCTATGCCGGTATTGAGCGCCCCGCGATATGGACATCGGAAGGAAAACCTTAAAATTGTAATCCTGATTTTTGGTAAAACTACATTGCGTTTTCTGCTCAAATTTATAAATTGTTATGGAATGCTGTCACCCTGTAGATGCCTGTATTTAAATGTAATTTCGAGGTGGCATAATGCGCGGACTGAAAAATTTACTTTAAGAATTAATGCATTTGCGTCATTCAAATAACTAAATTCATCATTGTTCGTATTCAAATTCAAATTGGTGAATGAAAAATTACTTATAAAGTAATAACTAATGTACATTTTGATGATTGCAGTTATTTATACGGAGACTTAAGATGTACCTAGTCGCTTTGAGGTTGATACTATGAGAGGACTATGTCATATTTTTTTCGGTTTTATTACAATACTCATCATAATTGAACCCGTACGACCCAATTTACCCAATTAGATCCGGGCCTACTAGTTCATGTACTCGTAAATAGCCGTATTTCACCACACATACGCCTCTGTAACTCCTTTGCACCCGGGTCGGCAGTGGCGCGCACACTAATGACCTTGCAGCGTAAATCCGCTAGTACCTATTGGATCCCAATCTGAATAAGATAAACAGGAGGAGATAGAAACATTAGAACCATTGGCCACTTCCCTAGACAGTAAAGTGGGACTCAAAATATAAGATTATGAGGTGACACCCTCAGATACAAGATAAATACAATTGATAAAGACATGTAATTAACGTATGTATGTATATGCTATAGCGCTATAGCGGCATCGATGACGAAATCAACCGGCGTTATGAGCGTTTACACGCCACGCGGCTAGTCGAATTTCGGTAAATATCACTCGAGTAAATATGAGCGTCGATAGTTATTGATATGCAATGAAAATGAATGAAACAAGGTTTATTGAGTCTATAAAATGTTAAATATATCACTCATATCATCACTGATCATCATCATTGTTCGGAATGCAGTCAGATAACTGCGAAAACATCGACGAAACTAAAAATCGCAGAGCGACATATCCTCTCTCTGAAAAGCCTTGCGGCGGACTGATTTGCGTCGGGCTGTGCGCAGCGTTTTATAGTACATTTTAAAATATTTATAAAAAAATAAATAAGGGAAATTTCTTCAAAATAAAAATTTTACCTTTTTAAAGTACACGCTCTTATTTTATTAAAAGTTGTTGTTTTATTAAATTAAGTATCATAATGGGTCAAAAAAATACTGTATTGACACTTGACAGTAATCCATATCCATACTATCCATACTAATATTATAAAACTCAAATAAAGCAAAAATCAAATAAAGAGCATCTTGTCTTCCGGTCCAATAATAAAAATTAAGGGCAAAGAAATTGAGAGGGTAGATACAGCGCGTAACTTGGGACTAATTTTTGACCCTGGACTCCACTTTGAAGAACATGTCAGCAATGTTGTCAGAAATTGTTTTTATCGACTTAAAATATTATATCGCTTTACACCTTATCTAAGTGTTTTATTGAGACAGTTGCTTGTGGACAGTTTGGTGCTGTCAAGATTTATCTACCTACTGTGACGTTGTCTATGGCCCCTGTTTGCTGTCTCGAACGAAACATTTAATTCAGCGTGTTCAGAACGCTTGCGCACGGTTCTGCTTTGATATCCCCCGCCGTAACCATGTAACACCCTACTTTAATGATGCCAACATAATATTAAAAATGGCTGAACGTAGACAACTACATCTGGCTACCTTGTTGTTTGGTGTCATTAAGACTAAAAGTCCAAGTTACCTCTATGAGAAACTGGTTTGGCGACAAGATCACATAAAATACTCTCATCGTTATTGTTCCAAGCAGTTATGTATACCCCGCCACACTACTGCGGCTTTCAGAGGCAGTTTTAAGTACGCCGCCACTCATTGCTGGAACAATATCCTACCGCCGTATCAATCTAAAAAAGTAAATTAGGATTTAAACGTGAATTCAAACAAATATTATTAAAGCTACAAAAGCAGTCGTAACTATTCATAATTGCTTGTAAAAAATTACATACCTCACTTGTACCAATCGAACAGTCAATGAGCTGGTTGTACCGCACTTAGTGGCGACTATTTATTTATTTTTCATTGTTAACTCACTTTTTTAGAATTTAATTACATATTATGTAACAAAATATAATTTAAGCGCTTGGTCCAACTCGCGGACGGCTTATGTGTCGGCCTGCGGCCATCTTATTTGCGGCCTCGTCTCAATGCGCGCTAGACAGAGACAGCAGATAGATGGTCTCCTCTAATAATGTAATATTTCTGTGTGTTTCTATCGCTTCACAGACCTGAATTGGCGCTATGAAATTGTTTTTTTTCGCGATTTATAAGTACCTAAGTATATATAGTTTTTATGTTGTGTTGTGTAGCGTTTGCTATTATTAATTTAATTTAGACTAGTGCAATATATAAGAATAGTATATTTTAATATAGTAATATTATTAACTTTTATTACCTATTGTTTAAAATCAGTACGCCTTTTCTTTTTTTTTTTTTTTTTTTTGTTCTCGAGGGGAAAGCTGTTTATGGCTATACTTCCCGCCAGCCCCGGGGGAGGGGGGGGCGGGAAGCGTATGTCGGGGTCACCGGTCTTCCAGCCCGGCGCGCGGCGACGTCATGTCCGCGCAGATGTTAGTGCCGGGCTGGGTCCCTAACAAAATTCCCTAAACCGGCATACCGACCAAAACCCCCCGGTGGCCATCTCCGCGCCGAGTGGGGCGACCGCGGTACGTTGGCGAGAAGCGCCAACCGTAATGCCGCAGCCGCCCGGTGCGCCTCCGAGACGTTAATGTCTCGGCCGTCTCGGAGTATGTGGGGGGCGCAGTTGCACCCCCACTAGCTTGGTTCGGGCGCCCCGGTTGTGAATGGGCGCCCGCGACGTACACAGGCCACAGTGCCGCCGCCCCTCTCGGGGTCACTTTCAGTGAGGACGCGCCGCCCCCGCAGCGCGCCCAGCGACCCCAAGGGCCCCTTTGAGTCGCCTTTTACGACAGGCAGGGGATACCGTGGTGGGATTCTAACGCCCCCTTGCCACAGGGCAGAAAATCAGTACGCCTACCTAGCGTCCGTTTTGTCACTTGGTCCCTTTATTGAAAACCAGCGCTGCAATACCGTGTAAGCGGAATTGCAGCACACAGCTGAATGAAGGGATCATTGTTGGCTATGTAAATTGTATTTACTAATTGTTTGGTTGTTTGTTCTTTGTATCTGTTTTTCCTATAGCCAACAATAAAACTTTTTTTTTTCTTTCTTTTCTTCTTTCAAGCTCGTGGCAGGGAGAGGAGACTTTTTCATTCTCCTTTGAAAGTATGTGGTAAATACTATAGTATGGTTGTTAATGGTACTACATTATGTTTAGGTTTCCTAGATTGTTCCTGTCGGTGTTAGAATTGAAGCTATTTCTTATTACTATATTTGCTTACTAATGTGTGGCATTATTGCTTTGGTAAATGTGAACGTATTTATAATCGTCAATTAGTCTGTAATCAATAAATTTCAAACGTACAAACTTTCGCGTTTATAATATTTTCGCACACTATCTTTAAAAATTATAGCCTATGTGTTATTCTAATGTATAAGCTATATTATTATAAACTTTCATTAAAATCTACCTATACGGAAGTTTTTGCGTGAAAGAGGAACAAACATCCAAACATACAAACTTTCGCGTTTATAATATTAGTGGATAGGATGACGACTGCCTCGTGGTCTCGCGGCACAGGTATGTGCCGTACGATCTAGAGGTCCTGGGTTCGATTCCCGGGTCGGGCAGTGTTATTGGGTTTTTCCATTAGGTAATTCTCAATAGCAGCACGGAGTCTGGAATTGTGCCCGAAAAACGGCAATAGGCTCGCCCCCTATTACGCGGGACTGATGCATACTTGGCGAAATGTGGGTGCAGAAATGCACCTCTGCCTACCCCTTCGGGGAATACAGACGTGAGGTTATGTATGTATGTATGGATAGGATGTAACACGACATTCTTTGACTGTTAGGAGGTACGAAGTTTGCCGAGTCAGCTAGTTCTTAATATTGAGTATGGATTTAAATAAAAGTAGTTATAGTTATTCGTATTTTCGAGAGGTAAGAACATGACTATGATGAATTGCTGAGGCTCTTGGCACTATACTGCTTTGATGAATCTCTTAAGGGCGCTATTACATTTTCGACGCGCTCGATTTCGTCAATCCGCGGGCTCCGCGGCGCTCACAGCGATACCTCGCCGCACGCGCACACACACCACCACACTGCGCCGCGGCCGCACGCACACATTGAAATATAATTCATCGCGGTGCCGCCGACCGCTTATTCTTCGCTTCCCGCGCAAATCACACTTCTGTGTCGCGGTCGATCCGACAATTTGATACAACAGTACCGCGCGCCGTTTTTACGCAAATATAAACATGGTTTGTTGAGTTATGCGTTGAAAAAATAATGGTTTTTTTTTTCATGTAAAGTATTTATTTATATATGTGTACCTATATAAATACAAAGATAATAAATAAATCTATTTCATTATTTGACAGCCCCGTGGTGCAGTTGGCTAGGCACCAGCTTGCGAAACGAGAGGCCGCGGGTTCGATCCCCGCACCGAGACAAATGTTTGTGCGATCCACTTTTGTTTCGGGTCTGGGTCTATGTGAGACCGAAAAGTCTCTCGTAGTTTCCGGCACCCAGGACACAGGACTCCTAGTGTGGGGTCAGAACCAAAAAGTGTATTTATTAATTATTTTACTTCTAAATAAATCACACAATTTATTCCCAGGCTTTTGTAAGTTCGTAAATTCTTGCAATATGTGTTTTTTTTTTATACGCATAAATTCCATAAATACTTACGCACTCACGCCTTTATTCTTCGAAAGGGTAGGCAGAGATGCATTTTTGTACCCACACAATTCCATTGGCTTTTCGTTTTATATAACATTGGGCAAGGCTATTGCCGTAGTAATAATTTAATAGGAACTGTCCTACCTTATTCTCATCAGCTTACATTTTTTGTTGTTTCGTTATCTCCCCACACATTACACAAGAATACGCCGTGTGATCCAGAGGTCTCCGATTCGACTACCCAGTCAGGCAATGTTATTGAGCTTTCCAATAGACAATTTTCAGAAACCTGCACGGACTCCTGAAGTATGCCAAAAAAATTGGCTCCAGGCTCGCTATCTAATACATGGGACGATATTATATATATAATTCTCAATATTTACCTCAAATGCCGCTGCCCACCCCGGAGCAGAGGACGTAGATATGTTTCTTTTTTGGGTCAAAATTAAACAAGACCATTTAAAAATCAATTTGTATTTAAAATCAACGGAGTTAATAAAAACTATAATATTTACAAAGCCATAATCAGTTCAGTTAATCATGTGAGGAATGATGTCTCAGATCCATGGATCTTGTGTAACGGGGGTCAACCAGTTCTGGAAGTAAACAGTCATAATAGAATTTTATTAACTGTCTTTCCATATTTTCCTTCCAAAACTGGTCATCTTTTTTCACAAATTCATGTTTAATTTTATTATTACCCGTCCACACTGCAAATAAGCACATATCTTGACCAGTAACTCTTAATTGACCTTGAACTTGATAGTACCATTTGCTTTTCGTATTTATTACAAACGCGTCTGATTTATATAACCAAAAATCAATTTTTCTTTGTTTTATTGCTTCTTCAGGATCTATATTATAAGCAGAAGATGGGCATTTCACTTCTACAATACCATCTTGATATTTTCCATCTGGAGTAGCCCCCAGAAACGAAAATTCTTGGTCTATGAATAACCCACATTCTTGAATATCTAAATTTAATTTTTCTTTCAAGTCTTGGAGAGCTGTATGCTCGTTATTTCTGCCATGCTTTATTGAAGGGATATTATTAAGGTTGTCCCCATATAAAATTTGTTTCACCAACGACGCACAGTTGGTGTTTTCACGTCTCTTACAAACTCTAGCAAACCAGGAGGCAGTCAAAAGTTTCCTTCTTGTTTCTAGCCACAGTGGGCTGGCACTCTGTAAAATTGTATTTCTTTCAATATTGTTTCTTTCTTCAGTCGAAAATACTAAACTCTTTAAAAATTCATTTTTTGCGTTACAGTATTCTGTTGGTGCCATGTCTGGTTTCTGGCAGGTCACACCATAGTGACGATCTTTGGCAGGTCTAAGTTTTATGATCTTCCTCTTTTTAATGTTTTTCCTGTATTTGTTTCTTTCCTTGCACATTTTTTCTAGATTAACAATTGTAGGGTTTGCATCTGTCCCAAAAATAAACTTATGCAGCTTTGTTTGCAGCATACCTGTATTAAAAGATATAACTGCAGCTGCACATCTTCCCCTATATGACTCTTTTAAAGCGTAATTAACTCTTTTGCCGCCTACGTACTTAGCAACTCTAGAGTTAAAACTTTCAACCAGGTTGTTAGTTACGTTATGAGCGAAACTATATGCATGCATTGATAATTTTTGTGCTAATTCTTTAATTTTTTGAAATACCCCAAAAGCTATTAAATCTGTCACGAAATTTTCGTCACTTCTTTTTAAACAAAAATATTCAGAGCAATGGCTGTGATCGCCGAATATATGGTAGGGTCCATTTTGGATATCCTTTCTAATATTTTCTGCTTTTTGCTCGATTGGAATGTTTTGCTTAGTCCAGTGTTTAATTGAGGAATCAACTCCCCAACGCAACTTCAGGTAATTTTCTCGAAGAAGTTTCCTCGCTTTGATATGGTGCGACGTGTTACTTGAAATTGCCAGCAACGCTTTACAATAGTTTCGTAAAAGGTGGTTCTTGCACTCTATTTTGCCTACAGTTACATTTTGGTATGGACGGGCATTTCTAAGGCATGCATAGGTACTGGCATCACCATCAGCAATTAAATGTGAATATATAAGACCATGCTGACGTAAAGAGTTTTTAAAACCTTCGGTAATAATAGCTCCTTCCATTGCCGATGAGGGTCCACTGAAGTTTTTAAAACACTCATGAGCTGGTGTCTCAATTCTTTTATTAGTCGAACGAGAACATAGGACACAGTATTTATTTTTAACCCCATAGTATATAACTTTTTTGGTATTATTGCCAATGATTGCCGCAACACCAGAAGGAGAGTCGTAGTTCGTGCCGTATGAACGCTTACTCCAGCAAGCATCTGCAATTACAGGTATCATTGGAATTCCTTCGGATGATACATTGCCAATTCCTTTTGCAAATTCAACCTCTTCCTTTCCTGCCTCAGACATAAAATGATCCGCCGTTTCTTCCCACCATTTACAAACTTGACCGTGAGTCATTTTGTACAAGCGATGAGATATCGGTGGTATATTAGCATAGGCAAGAACCGTATTAAGCTGTGTGTATCCAGCGCCAGTTGACATAATTCCTGCTACAACGTCTTGATTAATGTTCATTTTATTTTTGTCATTACGCACCGTTTCAATCTTAAACATTTGACCACACATTTTGCAAGCTAGTTCAAATTCTGAAAGCAAACCAACCCTTTTTTCTTTAATAAATTTTAAGTTCTTGATTCCGCAGTCAAAAAGAGATGAGTGTTTCCCTATTTCGATAAGTTGCTCAAACAGATATTCAAAGTCTACTATTCTTTTGCCTTTAGGCTTATATTCCATTTCACTTTCCTGTTCCTGCAATAATGAAACAATATTTGTTAGTAACTATAAGTAATTCTCGAGTAATTATTATTTTTGGTGTTCGATTAGGTAATCCCAGCTTAGAGTGCTGAGTGCTCACCCCTCTTAGTTGTAGAAGAGGCGCATGACCAGACTGGGGTGTATATGGGCGGCTACAGACAAATAGAATTTGATATTACTTACTAGTGTAATTTTATACTGATCCTCATCGTCTAATGAGACATCTAAGCTGCTGTCCCTGTTAACAATAATATCATGCTGGATCAAACTACAAACAAGAGTAACTTTGTCAATGAGGAAGTTAAACAATTGATGACAAAAAGCCAAATCTCAACTAAACTGCCAATTTACATCATGAATACAATAGTCTGGATGGTAGCGCTATAGTTGAGCGAGTCTTTTATACCGGCTGAAAATCATAACTATAATAAAGTTTTCCCCTAACACATAACGAATTTGAACGTCAGCTGCTCCGATAGCGGTGGAGCTAAAGGAGATTGCATGAAGAAGTCATTGAAAAAATCTGCTCCGATGATTTTTATACGAAGCGAAACTGTAATAACTTCTTGTTTTATTCCTATTTTTTGTTAAATAATCGGCAGCTGTATTGACGAGGGGGGATATAAGTCACGTTAATAAACCTTATTTAAAATTTTGCAAATATTTTTTTTTTATATTTTATGAAATTCGGACGTACGGAATTTAATTAATTTTTAAGCGGACGTACGGAACCCTAAAAAATGAGCCAGTCATCAGCTGATTGTTTGTGGTTTTAAAGGTAGTTAGTTTATTTTCCAAAGAGACTAAGCAACGCTCGAATACGTTGAACGCGCGGAATGTATCGAAACAGGATTTTTGTATGAAACCGAATGTAGCAGAAATTACGCGACTCACAACTCAAAAAGTTACGCTCGTCTGGCCTCACCCTACATGAAATAAAATTCATTCCGTATAAAATCACTAGAAAAATTACAAAGCTTTCTACCCCCCCCCCCCCCCCCCCCCCCCCCGACTACAAATAACGGTACCCTTTCAGCTACACTCATAACATTACATTCCAATTTGACACACTAATACCCTCAAGGCCACTCAAAAAAACATGTATTATGATTATAAATAATAAAACTGCTCCAATTTAGTAAATAGGCACAGGATAGAGCAAGCATTATTTATTGATCAAAAAATAAATGATTTATAGGCTTGAATGAAGCACGAAACGAAGAACCACGCGCTTGCCACGGCCGAGCCACGTCCACACATACCGAGCTCCTTAGCGCGGCAAATGCCTAGCGGGGCTGCTAGCTCTGTGTGGATCCGTCTATTGCAGAATATATATAAATACTTACAAAACATAACTTTCTTTGTTTATAGCTACTTTTGCAAGTTTTCTTGATTTATGCCCGAACTTCCGAATCCTTGGCATCTAAAACAATTTTTGTAGATCTTTATACAATGAACGACACAATTATCCCATGAAAAATGAAAATCATACAAATATACATTCTCACGCCTTTTATCGCCGAAGGGTTATGCAGAGATACATGTACATTTCTGCACCCACGTAATACGCGGCGAGACAATTGCCGTTTTTCAGGCACATAACCAGACTCCGTGATGCTACCTGAGAATATCCTAATAGTAAACTCCAAACACACTTTGCCCGCCTCGAGAATCGAACCCAGGACCTCTAGATCGCATGCCACACATTTGTGCTGCGACACCATAAATTGAGGCATTTTGTACAGATACTAAGTATCTATTACCTACACTGAAAATATATAAATATTTCATAATCCAAATCCGTTGATACTATTTATAGTATCGATAGTAGGTACTTACTTTTGGTCCGAACGATATATCAACTTCTAGCCACGGTAAACCACAACGCGAATCGTATTACCACACTCAAATAAATACTCAACAATCGTTTTCGTAATTAATTTTTCGCGAGAAAGTGTTAGACAGTCTTTCCACATGCACGTCCGAGCGCGGAATGCTGTTTGACTCCGCGAGTAAAATATCTATTGAGAAATTTGCTTTCATATTTTAAACTATAATATGATAAATAAATGAAACATTGATTTCATAATTTTTTTAACAATAAAAACCGCCTATGCCGTCTAATGATGCCGAAATTACTATTGCGGAGTTTTAGAAGTAACTTTCCGGTTCCGTCTTCCGGTCCTTCAGCATCAACTGTGTTAGATGATGCGCAAGACAACGAAACCAATGAGCCCAAAACTTGAATATGAAAGCGGTTTCCATCTTGGAGTGCGCTAAAACTCATTATTATTTTCAAAATCCTGAAGACTAAAAAAAGAAATATCAAGTCTGAATAAATTAAAAAAAAAACACCTTCAAAGTATTATTAGTTATACAAAACTGATATAGATTCTCATGATATCTAAACACTTCCGAATACTTAGCATAAAAAACATGGTACAAAATAAAACAAATAATTATCAACATAATATAAATAATGTAATTACATATCTGCGACCTTGACGGGCATACAGGCATACAACATATTCATAATTGATAACCCTGTAAAGTCTCATTCAATTAGAATTCCCTTTTTTTGTATAAAAACATTATAAAATACTCATAACGCATGAACATTATTAATACTATAATTAAAAACCATTTAAATATTTTTATAATAAAATTCTAATTCCAATAGCATGGTTTGTCCGAATAAATACAAACTCATTCATAAATTGTAAACAACAACGCTGTACGACGGGACGGCTATTGCTACGCTCACACACACATCGATAGGTAGGTACTTTATCGGAATTTATCGTAATATTTTTGCGGGAGACAGCGGGAGACAGCGATATACCCTTCCTTCCAAGAGCGCGGCTCACCGCGGAATGGCACTCGGTCGGCGCAAAATGTATGGGGAAATTTACATGCGTTGACGTTATAGCCTATAATTAAAAAAATATATATTTCTATGTGCAAAATGTTCACAGAAAGTATTGAGGACCATATAGGTCGCAATTTTATGTATATTTAAAGTTGAAACATTGAGTAGTTTTAATGTAAATGGTTCCTTCTTTGACACTATTTTTCTCAATTTTGAGCGATTATTGTGTTGGTAAAATCGTCTTTGTGTGAATATTTTATATGGTGATATATATATTTTTTTAATGCATTCTATAGATGAATATATTATCTTTAATTGTATATATAATTTGTTACCATTACGATTCCTGAATTCAATTAAACTGCACCTAAAAAGCGTCGATTTTGGCGTAAAAATGTAATAGCGCCCTTAAGGACCTGATGAGATTGGGTTTGCGGCAGTTATCATAAGATACCAGTGCGTTTGTACCTTTTCCGTGTCCGCCTGTGACCTGACAGAAAAACCTATACCCACATAATGACTAAAATCTTCCAGCAAGTTATGCCAGGTCTGAAGCGCTCCGAATAAGTTACATTTGCCGCCTGGACCGCGCTGTGACTCATCCGAGTAAGTTTTCGATGTAAAAATAAACCACCAATAATTGCCAATATATATTTTACATAATGTACCTCACAGAACTGTAAAAGAAGAACACAATTCTGAACATTAAAAATGCGTAAATAGGCAGGATGATAAAAGTGGCGATTTTAAACCAGAACTGCATTTTCACTCCGTGCGCGGTGTTCTTTAAATTATCTTTAACGATGTATTTGCGAATCCCAAGTGCATAAGCGATAATATAGTCGTTCCAGTCCATGTGCCTCATGTCAAAATTGAATAGTGCTTTATCTGTTGTTGACATTCGTTTGTACATTTCCATTGTGTTCTCCGATCCGAAGTTCCAGTCGTTCAACAAGAAATACGACAACGTCATTGTAGTGTTGTTAATCTTTTTATACACCTTTATAACTCTGCAAACAAATAAGCATACTCAATGGTCTCAAAAACACGACCCCACCTTAAGATACAAGACTTCTAAGGCCCTAGCTCCCGTCAATTCACTAAATGCTGGACTTACTACTTCATTTATAATATTTTATTTAAGTTCACCACAGTCACAATATGATGCTTTGCAATAATAACAATAAAAAGAAAAGATCTTAAATATTGTCGTGCGACAGTAATATTAATTTTAATTTTCTAATCATCTTTAACTACGTAAGCTTTGTTTATTGTAGTAATACTTACGATGGTATTCCTTCTGGTAATTTTAGCCCCAATAAAATTATAATTGCGTCTATGATATATGCAGGTATGTAGTGAAATATCCAAGTTAAAAGCCAATAGACATGTAGATTTGCCGTTTCTAATGCACAACAATACCACACTGATTTAGGAGACACGAAAGATCTGCATTTGTCGCTTCGTATGGAAACCCTACCTGCTCCTGTAAGGAAAAGTTTATGTTGTCTGTTTGTAATCTATTACAGGCTATCTTAGATTAGGTAGTAAATATAAAAAAAAAATTGAAATGAAGGTTCGACCTCTTGGTACGATCACAAAACAAAATAAAGATATATAGAGTGAACCCATGAGATGTATTTGAATAATAACGCGATGTGTTCTGTTGACTGTTTATTTCGTACTGACGTTTTATGCGGCCGCGCCGGTAATTCGCTCGGCGCGCACACTATAGCTACGTACATAGGTATACATACACATCATTCCTCCAACCTTAATTTTTGAAAAAGAGGAAACAACAATAAATAACATCAGTTAGCCTCTTAATTAAATACTTGCTATGAAATCATCGTAAATATTTAAAATCTTAATTAATTTATTATCTAACTTAATTTATTTATCTTAATTAATTTATTGTAATAGGTATAGTTGTAGACATAACACGTAATAATCATTCGTGAGAGTTAATTACATTTAAGGTCTTATGACGTTGAAGTATGACTCAGAACTTAGTCTCACAATGTATACCTTCCATAACATAGTGATACATACTAAATAGTTATTTTATTCAAACCTACTAAACTAAACAATAAAAAAGTAACTAAAAGTACTTCTTGTAATCAACGATTTTCCTGACACGTTTCTGTCGTGCGAGTGTGGGTGACGGTGCTGGCGGGGCGTCACCTGCGGACGTTATAATATTATGTTCTTGTGCCCTCGGTGGCGCTGGGCCGGGGAGGGCCGCCGGGGACGCCTGCTCGCCGCGGCTCGCGACCGGTACCGGTGCCGCCGGTGCCGGAGCCGATGCGTCACTAGCCGTTATCCCTCTCTCACACTCGTCCGTGACACACTCCTCCCATTCATCTACACATGATTCTTGATCACCCAGGTCACGTGTCTCATTAGGTTCCTCAGCCGTCGCCGGTTCGGCAGCCGGTCGGTTATCATATTCGGGGACCGGTATCGGTTCCGCCGGCGCTGAACAAACAATGTCTAGCTGCTGGGGCGACGGTGACGTATGAAGCTCATGAGGCACGTCCTGGCTGAGCTCACCCTTATACTTTATTATCTGGTCAACGTGTCTGATGCAATATTCATTTATATTCTTAAGGAATATTTTGTACATTTTATTACCGATCTTTTCTTTAATGAACCCTAACATCCACGACTCCTTCCTAGCACTGTACCACCGGGTCCACACGATGTCTCCCAACTCGAAGGTTCTTTTCCCCGGTACTACTCGCACGGCATCTTTACGCGCACGGTCAGCTCGGTTAGGTAGAATTAAATCTAGGCGCGATCGTAAATTCCTTCCGAACATTAATTTAGCCGGTGTTTCGCCAGTGGTACAATGCACGGTATTCCTATAATTAAATAAATACCCCGACAGTTGTTCGTGTATTTTATGAATCGGTAGGTCTTCTTTAATAATACATTTTAACATTTTTTTACAGGTTCTGACGGAATTTTCCGCCTGTCCGTTACTAGGTGGGTGATATATGGGTGACGTCATATATTTAATGCCGTTTGAATCACAAAATGTTCTAAATTCTGCCGAGTTGATCTTAACATCATTATCGGATACCAGCAATTCTGGTAGACCGAAGGTTGAAAAGATTCCTTTTAATTTTGCGATAATCGCGGCCGTTGTAGTACCGCCGTTCATATATATACACTCTAACCATTTGGTGTGAGAGTCGACCACCACTAAATACACCCTTTGCCCTACGGTCATGTAGTCAATGTGGACACGCTGCCAGGGCCGGGCGGGGCGCGGCCACGGCGCGGGCGGGTCGCGTGGCGGCGCGGCGCGTAAGCCCACACACGTCTCGCACGAGCCGATCCAGCGCTCGATGTCCCTGTCGATTCCCGGCCACCACATTCTGCTTCGCGCGTTGTTCTTAGTTTTAATTATACCTAGATGAGACTCGTGCAGTTCCCGTAACATCTTGTCTCGCAGAGCCGCCGGTATCACAATCCTGTGCCCCCTAAATATACACCCGTTTTCCAATTGTAAATCCGATTGACATTGGAAATAAGGCAGTATAGATTTGCATTTCACATTACGCGGCCATCCGCGTTGCATATACCTTATCACAGTGTTGAGCGTCTTATCGCATTCGGTCATCTGCTCGATCTCCCTCACCGTAGTCGCCGGTGACGCGGCATCTAGGAATTTTAGCGCATAGTAGGCATCCATGTCCTCATCGGTACCTACCTTCGTCTCGCACGCCAACGGCGCTCGTGAAAAATAATCAGCCGGCTGGTTGTCGCGACACGGTACATACTGCACGACATAATTGTAAGCGGATAGTATTATCGCGTACCTCTGGAGTCTGAGCGCGGTCGTTACCGGTATCCCCGTTTTGTTGTTAAAAATAGACACTAAAGGCCTGTGGTCAGTCTTTAAGACGAACGGCTCCTCGCGGCCGTACAGATACTGGTGAAAGTGCTTAATTCCAAAAATGATAGCCGTAGCTTCCTTCTGTATCTGACTATAATTCCTTTCGCTTACC
Source organism: Hemaris fuciformis (assembly GCA_907164795.1). Lineage (NCBI taxonomy): Eukaryota > Metazoa > Arthropoda > Insecta > Lepidoptera > Sphingidae > Hemaris > Hemaris fuciformis. The sequence continues at coordinate 14,881,945 of OU015438.1, read as the reverse complement.
GTGAGTGCTCGCGAAGCATAGGCGAGCGGACGCTCGACGCCGGCCGCGTCCCGCTGGGCGAGCACGGCGCCGAGGCCGGCGGGGCCCGCGTCCACAGCCAGCACTAGCTGCGTCGTGGGCTCGAAGTGCGCGAGCACGCGCTCCGAGGCCAGCTCGCAACGCACCGCCGCCACGCTCTGTCGCTGCCGCTCGCCCCACTTCCACGGCGCATTCGCTCGCAACAGCTCGTGGAGAGGGCTCAATATTGTCGACGCGTTAGGGATAAAATTCCTATAGTAATTTACCATCCCCAGGAATCTTTTCACTTCCGTCACGTTCGTCGGCTCCGGCGCGTCGAGTATGGCTCGAACCTTATCGGGACTGGTCATTATACCTGCCTTACTGATAACGTAACCTAAGTACTTTACGCTTACCTTAAAAAAATCACATTTACTTTTTTCTAGGCGCAGTCCTGCACGTGATAACCTGCTAAGAACTTCTGTGAGTCTCTTTATGTGGGCGCTTCTATCTGGGCCCGTCACACATACGTCGTCCAGCCATATGCTCACTCCTTCTATGCCTGCGAGCAATGTTTCCATCGCTTTTTGAAAAATAGCCGGCGCGTTGGCCAAACCATAAACTAATCTAGTATATTTGTATAGTGTCCCTTATGAGTATTAATCGTCGTGAGCTTCTGTGAGGACTCCTCCAGAAGGAATTGATTATACGCGTTCTTTAAATCGATCTTACTATAATGTTCGCCTCCTCCTATTTTAGCGAAAACCTCCTCGATCCTAGGCAAAGGGTACCTATCAATAATTAAATCTTTGTTCAATGTTACGGAAAAATCACCTGCAATTTTCACTTGACCATTGCCCTTTAAAACGGGAACAATAGGCGTGGCATACTGTGAATTATTTACAGGAACTAGAATGCCTAAACTTACCAATCGCGTTATTTCTTGTTCCACCTTATCTCTAAGGGCAAAAGGTACGGTGCGTGGTTTAAAAAATTTTGGAACGGCTCCTTCTTTAAGATTCAAACAGACTTTAAATTCTTTGAACGTCCCCAGTTCATCGCGCCACAAGTCCGGAAATTTATCTAATAATTTGGCCAAATCTGTGTCATTTGAAAAATAATTAATATTAGTTGTTAAAACTAAATTAAACGTGGACATGAAATCTCTGCCTAGTAACGGCGGGCCGCCATTTTTAACTACAAAAAATTTAATATTTCTTTTCGTTCCATTAAACGTGGCCTCAACTGTAAAATAACCTAATGGCGAGATTTTATGTCCATTGTACAAACACATTTTCATATTGCATTTTTGTAATTTATAATCAGAAAACTTCTCTTTGTACAGACTGGCCGATATTACACACCTACCCGAACCGGAATCTAACTCCACAGTTATTATTTTTTTTCCTAATTCAAGATTAATTTCTATAGGTTTATCGGTAACATACCTCAAATTAAAGTTTTGGCATTCCTCACAATTCGAATCGCTGACCTCGTCAACTCCACATTCGTCCTCTACATCGGCGTGATAAACGGCTGATCTATTGCTAGCACACACTTTTTTTAAATGTCCTTTTTGTCCACAATTCTGACACTTATATCCTTTATAACGGCACTTGTCACTAACATGATTTTTCATTCCACAAACATAGCAGTGCTTCATGTTGTTGTTGCTCCCTGTCTCACCGCCGCTGCCTCGGACGCCGCTTCGTGAGACGGCGCTTCGCACGCCGCGCGCGCCGCGCCCGCTCAACGTACCGCTGCTGCTCGTGCCGCCATGAAATTTTGCACTGTATACTGGCTCTTCTTTAACAAAAACACCATTGTCAGCACGCATCATGATCTTTGCCTCCCTTGCACCAGCCGCTTGCTCTGCTAATTCGATCGCTTTTGCCAAGGTAAGCGTCGATGGGTTCTGCTCAAACAGCCTGTCCCGTTCGGGACCTGAGCCCAAACCGAGCACAAAACGGTCTCTTAGGTTGACTTCCAGGGCTGCACCAAAGTCGCAATAGCTAGCCAAGCCGCGTAAACGCGCTGCCCAATCACCAATAGACTCGTCTGAACTTCTTTTCGCGCCAAAAAAATTTGCTTTGTCGACGAATGAACATGGCTTCGGTTTAAAATGCTCATTGAGTACTAACACAAGTTCGCTATAAGTGAGCGAATCCAACGTCTTGGGATACGCCAAGTTACGCACCAAACGATATGTTTCGTCCGTGAGATGCGTCAGTAGGATTCCACTTCTTTTCTCTTCCGATGTCACATCATTTATCTTCAGAAATTGCGTCAATCTGCCGCTGAAGATGGACCATTCGCTTATTTTGTAGTCGAAAATAGGTAAATTTCCTAAATAAGCCAATTTTTTTTTAAAACGTGGGGGTAATTCAACCTCGTCGCCAGTGAGATGTATTTGAATAATAACGCGATGTGTTCTGTTGACTGTTTATTTCGTACTGACGTTTTATGCGGCCGCGCCGGTAATTCGCTCGGCGCGCACACTATAGCTACGTACATAGGTATACATACACATCAACCCAACTTCATAACATTTATTTAAACCTGGTGTTCGTTACTGTATGCACTAACAATACGAGTATTCAAAATCTGAGCGAAAAACCGACTTATAGTTTTGACAAAATTCGTGATATAAGATTTCCCGATTTTCACACTGCTATCCAACGGATCACAACGTTGCCGCACTGAAGTATTGCAGATAATTATTATAGTCCGATAAAAAAAATATTGTTTAATGAACTTACGTTTGATTTGAAAAAGTTTTTCCTTCATTGAGAAAATAAGTGAGTGGATATTATCTTTTATTTAGTTATGCTCATAGTTTTAATTAATGCATAATATCGGGATCTCCGTGCATAGTAAAAAAGGTGTTATTGTTGCCTTTGTCATACACACATTACTTAGTCTGTGCACAATTTAGTACTGGCTAGCATAATTTCGTCGTATAGAGAGAATAGGGTCTATGCTCTTTGAATGGTACTGCGCGTATCATGAGAATCTAATTTTTTTTGTACCCATATGAAGAAAAACTGTCTGATGGGTCTCACTTCTACTAATATATGCCGTGCGTTCGAATGGTATAGATTGGACTTTTGGATGAGATCCTGTTAGTTGGTTTCGCAATTCCGTTTAAGCAACTCAATATCTACAAATAGGTCCAAAAACAAACAATAGGTTCGTTCCTAGGTATCTAGACACACCAACGTAAGTGTGTATGTATATGTATTATGTAACACAAGTATAAAATTAATAATTATACCGAAATCACAGGGTTCTCCGGTAATGTTGTAAACCTTCAATTCTTTGTCACCAACTTTGTGTCTGGTGCACGTTTGGTACCCAGATGCTATGGCGGCATTGATCACGTAATCAGCCGGCGTTAACGCTCCCAGTATGTCGTCTGTCAAAACGACGTGGACTACGCCGAGCATAAGTGTCAGGAACCACTGAAATATTAATCATCATCATCATGATACCCACTACAGGACTAAATTCAACAACCTTATTAAAATCGACCATCGTCGAAAAATGCATTCTGTTTTCATCTTCTTTTTTGATTGTGTCGTTAATGTGCGGTACAAGTTTACGTGATATGAAGATGTCCCGACTTCAAACAACAGATCGATCAAGGTTTTCCCTGTAAGAAATTCTTAGTAACAGCGCGGAATCAATGAAGGAAAACGGTAATAGATCCCTAATACGTGGGAGTTAAATTTACAAGTCATACATAGTCGTAAAGATACATTTCTGTACACGTCTCCGGGGATACAGACGTGGGTATTGTAAAATAAGTAAAATCGTAATATCCAAGACTTTTTTACATAATTAAAGGACTATAAACAGTTAATTATAATATATCTCACCCCAGTAGCTCCAAATACACAAGAAGGATCAATCCATCCAGGTGTGGGCTCAGCGTAAGCTCCTAGAACTAAATTAAGGATAAGTTACTTATTATAATTCTTTACAATGAGCACACGACACAATATTTGCGTGCCTATAGACCGTGCAAATTTATTAGGTACTCGTATATAACTTCAATGCTGCCCTAGAACGTCGTGGTCAACTAGAGCCTCACAGCTCAAAGTTGGAGGGACTTGAGATCACATTTAAGCCGTCAGTAATGAAGCAAGCTCGTGGCAAGCATTGGACAAACATGGGCTGAAAGAGAGGAGACTTTTTCGTTCTCTTTTGCAATTAGGTGGTAAATAATATTGTATTGTAGTTAATGGTAGTGTCTTCTACATTATGTTTAGGCTTCCGAGATTGTTCATGTCACTGTTAGAATTGAAGCTATTTCCTATAATTATAATTGCTTACCAATGGGTGGCCTTATCACGCAAACAGGTAAATTTCCAACGTTATTTCGTATTAAGTCTTCAGCTATTGCTTTGGTAAATGTGTATGTATTTGGCCAACCGTCAATTAGTCTGGAAGCAAAAATTTCAAACGTCACCTTTTTAAAATGATATGCAACGATTCGATGTTTATATTACAACGTTCAATAAGTAATATTCTGTATTTTAAGTTTTCTAATGTTGTTATTATTTATAAGTATTTTAGAACTGCCTTGTGGTTTTGCGACACAAGTCTAGGGATGCTAGAACGGCAATAGGTTAACCCCCTACTACGTGGGACGAAAATACAATTGTCGAAATTTTCTGCCTTCAAGGAATACAGGTATGAATATGAATGTATGTTATTTAGGAAATAAAGTAGCGACTAACTTTTCTGTAATTGCTTTCAATTTATCGCCATCCATGGTTTCTGCCATTGATATCATGGCTTCAGACGACACAGGGCTTGGATAAAACTGTTCCAACACATCAGACTTTATCCTTGATCTGGTTGCTTGGCTGTACGCTGTCGATACGTATACAAAAGACCTGAAAATGGTGAAATACTGTTACGCCGCTAGGATACTTGCGCTATCTTTCGGTATTTGCGCCAAACGTTGCGCTCGCTAACGGTGTTAGTCCGGATTGTTCCGTGGAATGATCGAGAAAATTGCTTTCGACCGTTGCAATGCAATACTCGGTTCGAGAAGCTTTGAGGGCTGAGATATTAATACCGAGCATTCTAGAGACTTCTCAATCACTCTCGAACAATAACAGGAAGAAACGAAGGCATTCTCCTGCGATCTTTTCGTACTCTTTGAGTATTGATTAGTGTGGAACTGTGTAAGGGTTTGTTGAAATAAGCGGTCAAGTTTTGAGTAAAATTCGGTTTATTTATTAGTTTCACGCGTGTGTATGTATGTAACGGATACTTTGTACGTGATTTTGACCCACATTGAGCGATCTAATTTGGTTGAAACTATGCACACTTATCAAAGACCCCTGACAATGCAATAATTGGATGCATAATCGGATGACTATGCTGACTATATTCGCCAGGATTCATAAATTTCTTTAGGCAACTTTTGCATAAGCGTAAGAGAGATAGAGCTAGTGTACTAACTACGCATGCGCGTAGTTCCAGACTTATACTGTATGATTAAGGCTCTTAGTTCAGCACAACGAAGCAGAGTCTTTCTCAGGGTAGTTGTGTTCTAATAGAGTAGCATTAGATGAAATGATTCGATTATGAAATAATCGAATATCGAATAGTAAATATTAAAGACGGTTGTTTTATAGCAAATGGAACTAAAGGGCGAAAAATAAATTACAGTTTAAATATACTAAAAAACATGCTTTTAGAGTTAATCAAACTTAAAAGTAAAAAATAAATCCCTACATAAGAATAAAATTACTGACGAAATAATTTGTCACTGTTCTAAAAGCGAGGGGTGCTTTGTATGACATTTTTAAACTAGCTCCGCATTTCGGAATGAAATTGTTATACAGAGCACGCTTTTAGACGACTTGATGCTCTATTTGCACAGGATCATGCTTACCATCACGGATTTGTACGTTATTGTCTCTTTGTCACAAATGAAAAAAAGTTATGGGTTCACCTGATATTTTTACATTGCTTGGCTAGTGTTACTATCTCCCTGGTACCACGTATGTTGATTAGAGTAGCCTGACATAACTCGGCATCGAACCTGGTTGTCGCTGCCAAGTGGAATACTGCGTCAACCTGGTCGAATGAAATGATTTAGAAACGAGGCATGCGTCCCACATTAGTATTTACAAAGAGGTTATCAACAGAATCACCCATTAGCACTTTCCTGACACTAAATCTGTTTACCAACAATTTTGATGTGGAGCTTCCGAGCGTATGCAGACCGTGAGGATTCCTTCTCTCGGGGTTGTTACTGAGCTCTTTTTTAGTTCCACTTTACCGCAAACTGTGGACGTCGCGACGGGATTCTAATATCTACTGCCTCCGGGTACGTAAGTACAGAAGTATGGTGCGCCAAAAATACCTCTAAAGATCATATTATACAAGCAGGCAGTAAATAAATTAAATGATAGGTATAAATATCTGCTTCATCATACTTGTTCAGTTAGCATCGTCCAATCTTGATCGCTGAGGCCGAGACGGAGCTCAGCGATGTCCCCTTCAACTGGCACTATTTTATCACCAAAGTCTGGCTGCTTCTCGCGTAACGTATCGAAAACCTAAAAATTTATCTATTCTTAACATAATTAAGCATTAAAATAATAAAACAACAGCCTGATATCCAAACTTGTCACCTATTTCCGCGTGAATTAGTCGCAAACGTCAACAAATAAAGTCTTTCACATACTCGTACAAATAGTTCTGGCTGTTTTTCTGAAGAGGAAGGTAGAGGTGAATTTCTTTACCTATAGTCAGCTTTATTTTAATATAATATCAACTAATAGCAGGCAGGCCTATTGTCGTTTTTCGCGCACATTTCCAGACTTCGTACTGCTACTGGAATCTTTTAATGATAAAAATCCAATGACACTGCCTGAATCGGGAATACGACCTAGAATGTCTTAATCCCAGCCAAAAACGTATGCTTCGGGACATTGTAAGAAATTCGTTGTAGACAGACATGAATGGTAAAACTGGGTCTTTTAACCGGGGTGAAACCGAATCGTCATCAGTATACGAGTATACGTCCCATTTTTTGGCACGGGCCTCCTCTAGGTACAAGGGAAAAACTTCTGTGTGGCAATGATGCTGTACGAGTATTATATAAGTTAGTATTACCGCATTTATTGCTATTACTAGTAGAATCGCCATGAGCTCTTATTGCAATCCTCAAACATTATGTAATAACGCTTCATCAATATGTTAGTTTTCTCACTATATTGAGCCCCTTATTTAGTTGTACTGGTATTTAACTTCACAAGTTGTTTCGTATATATCAACTTGTCGCTCCCGTAAATATTTAGGCTGTATTTGTCAATCACACAAACAATTGTCTCGGTGCGGGTGTCGAACCCTTGGCTTCACGTTTGCAAGCTGGTCGCTAGCCGAATGGAGGTTGTTCAAAAAAATAAAATAAAAGTTGCACTTACAACATCTTTTAGGAAGGCCGTGAATCTTTCGCCCATTTCCTTTCCTTTCTTCGGTCTTACCAACATGTATATCTTGTTGACATTACACGCCCTGGAAAACGCCATATATTATGTTCGACTATTTATATAGTCGATCTTGAAAGTGTTTGAATGAATATAGGTACATATGTTTTTTATTTATATTTATAAATGACAACTTGTCAACTAAGCAATTCGAAAGGTAAAGTTAGCAACTGGTCATAATTTTTTATTTATCACAATATACTACTGGACCATTTACGTTAATCATACATAAACTTCTGTATCCCCGAGTAACAGATGATCGAATAAGATCCACATTTAACATACAGCTTCGCAATGCCATCCAAGGAGCTGAGAATCGCAATGGCAGAAGAGAATTTTTCAAGCAGAATTTTCTGCAGGGGAGTCTCGGCCACCAGCCACTGAAATAGATCAATACATATTATGCAATATTATGTATGTATGCACCTGATAAGTTTCTCCAGCAGCAGTTTCCCGAGGAAGCCGGTGCCTCCAGTGACCAGGACCGTGCTGCCGCTGTAGAAACGCTGGACTTCGGAGTCACCACGCTCCATCGCTTCCAGGATCGGTTTCTGCCGCAAACCGTACTTCTGCATCATTATTTCTGCAGGATCCATGTCGACTGTTGCGACAGCGCAATATGGTCACAATTAAGTTTTACTTCTCTAATAGCTGAGATATTTATAACAAGATATTAATAATGTGACTGTTAAATCACCAGGCGTGCTTGCGAACGCAACAAACCAATAAATGGCTACAACCCAGTTACTGGAATATTTGGTAGAAATAAAAACAATTTCGTCCGTCATTTATAATTTGAATATGTCCTTGACTTTCTACCTGTCGATATGCATAGACTTTAGTTGAGTAATAAATTTGTTTATAAAAGGTGTAATCTGTAGATGTAGTTATGTTTAACGAAACTTTGATTTTTGTTATAAGGAATAATTATCTTAATACCAAAATAAGTAATTTCAATTGGATGGCTAAGCCGCAGATATAGATTTTTACAAACACAAACACACACTCATGCCACAATATTCGTTACTTGTGCTTAAAGTTTCAGCAGATAGTCGGCGAGTCGATTACCGTTTCTCTGCCACGTTTTCACACTACGCGAGGACTGTAGTGTGTGTAAGTAATGCTTTGCCTGACCCCTTATGGGTTATTAAATAATATACGATATGGACATCGGAACGAAAACCTTACTTTTAATCCCAGGGAATGCTGTCACCCTGTAGTTGCCTGTATTTAAATATAATTTCGAAGTAGCATAATGCATATAGCGCAGACTGACAAAATTACTTTAAGAATTAATGCATTTGCGTCATTCAAATAACTAAATTCTTCATTGTTCGTATTCAAATTCAAATTTGTAAATGAAACATTACTTACAAAGTAATAACTATTGTACATTTTGATGACTGCTGTTATTCATCCGTTGACTTAAGATGTATTCACTCTGAAGTTGATACTATTAGAGGACTATTGGCCGAATACTGAAACGCTACTTAATCTGAGGACGACTTATATTTATTAAATAATTTAATCGGTATATACTTAAAATATGTCATGTATAAGAACTTTTTGTGGTAATGTTGTCATTTATGGAAATTTAAGTGGGCATTAGTTAATCACAGTCTTAAAACCGATAAATGATGTTTCAGTTTACCGCTTAAATTATAACAGCCACTTAAATATAAGTCGCCCTCAGATTAAGTAGCGATTCAGTATTCGGCCATATGTTATGTTTTTTTTCGGTTTTAGCACATCATTATATTGGGTTTTTCCATAAGGAAATTCTCAGTAACAGCACGGAGTCTGGAAATGTGCCCGAAAAACGGCAATAGGCTCGCCCCCTATTACGTGGGACTGATAGATACTTGGCGAAATGTGGGTGCAGAAATGCACATCTGCTTACCCCTTCGGGGAATACAGGCGTGAGTTGTATGGTTGTATGTATGGTTTTAACACAATACTCATACTACATTACTTAATGATGACATAATTAACACCGTACGACCCACTTTACACTGTTAGATCACTGCCTACTAGTTCATGTACGTAGCCGTACTCCACCACTCATACGACCACAAGGGTCCAGGACTCTATAACTCCTTTGCACCAGGGTCGGCAGTGGCGCGCACACTAATGACCATGCAGTCGGTAGTATCTATTGGATCCCAATCAGAAGTAGATAAACAGGAGGAGTTACAAACATTAGAAACATTGGCTACTTCCCTAGACAATAAAGTGGGACCCAAAATATAAGATTATGAAGTGACACCTTCAGATACAAGAGAAATACAATTGATAAAGACAGCTATGTAATTAACTCACCGCGGTTAAAAGTATCATATTATAACGAGTGAATATTCTTATGGCCTTGTGGAGCATGGTGTGTCAGATCAGTCAGATTTCCTGTATCATACACATCCTAATAAGTTCTTGAAGTAAAAAAAAAAAAATTGCCAATATTTATTTCTCATAATGTAAATTACAGAACTGTGAAAGAAAAAGATTCTAAACATGAGATACGCGTAAAGAGGCAGGATGATAATTGTGGTGATTTTGAACCAGAGCCGCATCTTCTATATAGGTATGCGCGTTGACATTGAATTCATCTTTAACGACGTATCTGTATAATTATACACATAACTTCGAAAAGTCAGATGAGTGTGCCTGGGGTTTGCACCCACGACCGCCGAGATTCTCGACCGCACGCCTAAACCTTGAGCTTTACCGCCGCCAAGTCGAGCAAAAAAGCGGTACGGCAGTACTATACTTTTCTCGAAGCAATTCAGGCCATTTTCGACACTATATATTTTCGTTGTGGATAAAGCTAGAAGCCTGAATTTTCAGTCACCAAGCAGGCATGGTATAAACTCTATAATTAAAATTTCATTCAATTTGAACCAGTATTTTACGAATTATTACTAGTCAAACTTCGTATTTTTGTCAATTACTGACTCACTGACCTATCATCAAAACTCTAAGTATAATTATTATGTTCGATGGCTAGTTTATGCCAGCAAGCCAAATTTTCGGAATAATTAAATAAGAACCGACAAGTGGACAATATGGTTTAGATCTTTCGAAGGCTATATAGGTATAATTCGTATATGAAAACTAGCCAAGTCAGACCTTAGGCTACAATATATTATCCTAAGTTGTAGGAAGAAATTATATTTTATGTTATTATAAATAAATTTCAGGACTGACAATGCCAAGTTCAATGGAACTTGGCACACATTTAGATCTCACTTCTTATGTAGTTGAAGTCAAAACCCAAGGCATGTATCATAATATTGCACTTGGCTCTCATTTCACATTTATGTTTTTGTACATAAATAAGTATACATAAGTTAAGCGGTCGCAGGTTCAAACCCCAGGCACACACCTCTGACTATACGAAGTTATGTGTGTATTCACAATGAATTATCACTTGCTTTAACGGTGAAGGAAAACATCGTGATAAAACCTGCACACCTAAAAGTTCTTAGGAATTTCTTAGGTGTGTAGTCCGCCAACCCGCACTAGGCCAGCGTTGTGGACTAAGGCCTAAACGCTCTCAGTTGTAGAGGAGGCCCGTGCCCAGCAGTGGGACGTATATGGGCTGATGATGAATAAAATTAATTATGTGAAAAATATAATAAAATGATAAAAAAATACCAGTTTCTAACTTATTCCTTTGTATTCACCTAATTACCTATCTGCATGCCAAATTTGAACGTTCTAGGTCATCTGGAACTGGCTCAGTGTTTTGATCTATAGGTTAGTCAGTGTTGAAAATGACGATTATTGGACGTTAATATCTAAATAACCCTTTGATATGTGCCTTAGGCATTAAGTCCGCCTTTATACAATGTATATATAAAGCATAAATGAATAAATAAATAAATATGTGTTTATGAAATTGGGAGTACCTTGTATCTTGCAAATCTCAATATATGAGCCAAATTTGACACGATTATGTGAAATAGTTTTTGAGTTATGAGCGGGTCAAAAGTGGCTCTAAATGGTTCGTGTAATCTTATATATAAAAATGAATCGCAAAATGTGTTGGTAAGCGCATAACTCAACAACGCCTGGACCGATTTCGCTAATTCTTCTTTTGTTGTGTTCGCTATCGTTAGGAGAAGGATCTTATGAAAGAAAAAGTTAAGAAAATTGCGAGGAATATGGTAAAAACAACAATTTAATTTTCTCATATAAACTGTTCTACCTAATATTCTGTCAAACATTTTATGTTTATCCCGTCAATATGGTTAAGGGTCCCCTCAAATTAAAGAACGTATTTAAATAAAGGTTTTGAATCGACAACATATATCCAGAATATTCGAATAATTGCGTATTTTAGATTTTAAAAATGTAGAATAATGTCAGTAATAAAAAGGGATTGACATATTTATTGGTTGTCAAATATTTATGCGTGCGTTCAGAAATGTATTTTAAACTCCTTGGTTGTACCTGATTTACAAACGAAGGCAGGTTCGGTAGTCATCACGCTTTGAAATCTAAAACACCCACAACTATGCAATGGAATGCGCTTGGTGTTAAGAAAATTGTTGAGTTATGTTATTCACATGACGATACTGAAAAGACAACTTAGAGATGAATTGGTGCTTGAGAATTCATCAATTAGATTGATCTAAGATTTCATTGATCCTAACGGGTATGACCATTGAGTTCAAACGAATTCAGTTCCCGATTCGTCATGCCTTCGCAATGACGATTAACAAAAGATGTTTGTGATCGTTTAGACAATTAAAAAATATATTAAAAATGTATATCACAAGGTGCATCATCATCATCAGCCCATATATGTACGTCCCACTGCTTGGCATAGGCCTTCTCTGCAACTGAGAGGGTTTAGGCTTCAATCCACCACACTGATGCTTCAATGAAGAGAATTGAAACCGACTGCATCCCATCCCATATGTACATGTTTAATTAAATCATGACTTGCGGAGACACGATTGATGCATTTAATTTTCGTACTTATTTATTTCTGTATTTTTATCTTAATAAAGTGCTGAACTTAATATTTATTTCCATACAATCAAAAATAAAATTCAGGTAATATGTAACATTCAATGACTGTTAGGGGATACGAAGTTTTCCGGGTCAGCTATTATAAATGTTAATGTTTTGTTTGTTACGCTTTCACGCCAAAACTACTTAACCGATTATCATGAAAATTTGTACACATAGTCTTCGAGATATAAAAAATGACATAGGCTTATTCTTATTTAAAAAAAAATACGGAGGATAAAAGAATTGAAAAATGATTGAAAAAAGATTTGAATGACTTTTGGTATGGGAATGGTTATCCTTACTATTATATAAATGTGAATGTAGGGATGTTTGTTACGCTTTCACGCAAAAACAAAAATTTTGGTATGACCATAAATGAGACCCTGTGAAGTAACATAGGCTATGTTTTATCCCGGGAAAATGTAATGTTCCCATTAGGATAAACATATTATTAAAAATACGAATATAACTGTCAGAGTTTTACTTTTACGCCTCAACCATTTGAATTGATTTGACCTTTTTTTAAATTCAGTAAGTGCCATTTTGGGCACTTGAGGGACGATTTATAGATTCACTTATTATCTTTCTGTGCCCAACCCTGAAGTCTACGCGGACGGAGTCGCGGGCAAAAGCTATAAAAATATAAAAATTGCGATTACAAAACAGGTGTTGTTCGTAGAAGGGTGAAAATTTGGAGTTATATGTATTTTTCAATGCTGAATCATAAAAAAATAGAAACAAAAAATGTCCACAAAATAAAAATAAAACTTTTCGGGTTGGACCACCCGGTATAAAAAATAGATAACTGAATATTCATCAAAATCGGTCGAGCCGTTTCGGAGGCTGTTTCGAACTGTGACACAAGAATTTTATATATATACTTATATATATAGATGTATATGTATATCTCACTCTCTATACAATTTTGACCATTTTTTTTGTTTAATTTGTATATCGATCAAAGCAGTGACTGTTATACGTATAATTTTAATTTTTCAGTGCTATTATCATTTATTTACATTTTAATAAAAAAAATTAAATTAAAATGGCCAGTATAAGATAGAGGTTGATCGTAGAAGGGTGAAAATTTATGATTATAATAATTTGTCAATGCTGGATTATAAAAAATAAAGAAAATTAGGTCAATAGAAAAAAAACATACCCTTAAATGTAAAACCCTTAAATGTTGACCGATTCTCAGACCTACCTACAATATTATACACACAATATATTTTATAAAAATCAGTCGAGCCGTTTCGGAGGAGTTTACCAAAAAACACCACGACACGAGAATTTTATATATATGGCAAAACAACGTTTGCCGGGTCAGCTAGTATTATATAACACTGTTACGTCCGCCTGACGGCGTGAACAAATAAGAACACGAATTCAATTTTATAATCGATTTATAAAAAAAAAATTAAAAATAGGTATTTATGACTACACCCAGGGTGTGGATTCTTGGCACAGGAAAGTTTTCTGGTCTTAATAAACCCTATGTGCACTGGGGACTTAACTTTGGTCTTTCGATCCCGTGACGCGTGGGGGGGTCGTCGGTGATACTTCGTAACGCCCTCAGCCGCAGAGGTCAGCTGGAGTCGATGGGCAGAAGCGTTGCCTGCTCTCCCCTACGGTGGACGTGCAGCTCGTAGTTTTCAATCCGAGCGGTGGACCCCCAGTTTCCTGGAACGCGTCGAAACGACACTTGTAGCGCGAAAGATCCGACACCCAGGCACTAGACGAGACCAGGAATGGGCGTCGGCATCTTTCGCGAAGCAATTAAAAAAATATCGAAATGTAGTGGCGACATTTAAGTAGGTCCAGTTAAAAAAAATATATTTAAACGAAATATAGTTAAAATTCAAATATAATTAATAATTATTATTTAAATTACCCAACCCAAGATCAAACCCCAACTGATTATATGCCGGACGATCACCATTCCATGACGCGATGAGTACAAAAGAAATAATTACACTTAAACTTCTACACAAGTACAGGTAGTTACATATGATTACAACGAGCGAAGCAATGACCTTTGAAATTTATTTCGGCGGTACATCGAGAAATTTCTCTTATCTTAACATCACGCTAATCTAGAAAATAAATCTCACAGCTATGTGTTTGTATTACATTATATGAACTAATAAGAGGAAATATAGTTTGCCTCGTGGTCTCGCGGTACAAGTATGTGCCGTGCGATCTAGAGGTCCTGGGTTCGATTCCCGGGTCGGGCAAAGTGTTATTGGGTTTTTCCATTAGGAAATTCTCAGTAACAGCACGGAGTCTGGAAATGTGCCCGAAAAACGGCAATAGGCTCGCCCCCTATTACGTGGGACTGATACATACTTGGCGAAATGTGGGTGCAGTAATGCACCTCTGCCTACCCCTTCGGGGAATACAGGCGTGAGTTTATGTATGTATGTGTGTAGTTTGTGTATAACATTACCACAATTATAAAAAATTACTGGCTTTAAAATCTAAACAAACTAATACAAATTTAACAATTACGTCACATATATTATTTTATATATAAGTAGATATTATTATTACCCGCTCTGTTTTTCTTATACTTTCCAGTCCATCCTACGGTTGTCTGGAAGAAATCGCATTCAGCGATAAGACCGCCATTTGTTCCACTCTTTTTCTTACCTATTTTATTCCTAATTCATGTTTCTGTATGAGTTGTGGTGTACAATAAAGTGTGATAAATAAATAAATAAATTTTCGGTGGCAATTTTTAATAGAATACTGATTACACAAACTAAAAGCGTATTATTTATAAGTATGTATTTAAATTTAGAATTTTTACGAACAAAAAATATATTTTAGGATATAAAGTTCTTATTAAGATAACACACAAGCCACCGATATTAACAACATACGCGTGGAATACACAGTGGGAATTAAATATCGCGGCCATATTGATTTGGACTAAATTAATATTTATTTATTTATTTATGCTTTTTATACATAATGGCGTATAAAGGCGGACTTAATGCCTAAGGCATTATCTACCAGTCAACCTTAAGGTGGTGCAGAGATACATGGTAGGTGCATAAATATTGTTGATACAGAATATATACTCTTATAAATATATAAACAATAAACATAAATAGTAATATTAGGTATATTAGAATGTTAATGAAGAAAAATACCGCGGCGAAACATATTTAAAACTTATCGGAAAGATTAAATAGATAAGGTTATATTTTACCAATTTTAAGATACTCGCTGTCACATTTCGTTACGTTGTTATACCACTATTAAGAATTATATATAGCCATAGCAATTTTTACAGTATTAAAAGGTTGAAGAAATCACTTGTTGAATAGTAATCAAATTAATCCAGACACGAAAAATTAGTTAACAGCAATCAAACCAATATTGGAATTAATTATATTAAACTTACCAAGGGGGTTGAAATGATGCGATCCGCTTTTAATTTCTTTTTCTTTTTCATTTTAGTATAGTACTGATTGTACTACTGTTTAAAAAGCGAACTAATCACAACTCTCTGGCGTCGGCATTTCTCATTCTCTCTCCGCGAATTCGTTCTTATATAGGTACTTGTTCGACCCGATGGTCGGCCTATTTCCTTCCTGAGGCGACAATGCGTACTGCCCGATTCTAGATTGTTCCGTATGACATGAGACAGAGATATGAAAAATACGGTATAACCGAAGCAAGTCACGCCACAACTACCCTCTATATTTTTGTAAATCCCTGTGGGACTGGGATAGCAATTATAGAAACGAACGAGATGGAATCATTCGCAGGAAGTTGAAACGTCGATCGCTATTGTATTTTTTCTCGAAATTTCTGGCTGTGGCGTTTGCTATGCGATGTTCTAGAAAGAATTTGATTTCCGGCACCAACGAATACCTTATATGGTCGTTATGCTGCTATCGCTAGTTAAAGCGCGCGGTTTCCATTCAATTGTAACAACTGGTTATTTGTTTGTTTGTATGTAGTTATTATTTGTACTTATTTTATGTTTTTAAAACTTGTTACAACGTGACAACACACAGTGCTGCTCGCCAGTCCTATTACTTGAACTTGACACGCTACCTCGTGTCTAGATTTTGTGTAATTCATATATATGTCGAGGCGTCGACGCATCCCCACTGTGCGTCCAACTTAGGGTATAAATACAGCCGCCTGATCGAGAATGATTCATTCTCGCTCGGAACGCTGCCGGACCGAACGGAGCTCTGTACTAAGTTTTTGAAATTACCTCCAGAAGTTTTACTGTCACTATTTAAAAAAAAAACCATAACGCACAAGACCTTCCGACTTATAAAATATATTTAAGCAGTGATGGCCTCGAGGTTTTGGCGCGCGGTCGAGAATTTCGGCGGGCGCAAGTTCAAACCCAGACACACACCTCTGACTTTTCGGAGTTATGTGTGTATTCGCAATGAATTATCACTTGCTTTAACGGTGAAGGAAAACATCGTGATAAAATCTGCACACCTAAAAAGTTCTTAGGAATTTCTTTGGTGTGTAGTCCGTCAACCCGCACTAGGTCAGCGTGGTGGACTATGGCCTAAACCCTCTCAGTTGTAGAGGAGGCCCGTGCCCAGCAGTGGGACGTATTTGGGCTGATGATGACTTATACCACGTATAATGTATATCGGGGAACGTGAGGCTTCGAAGTTTTTGTAATGAGTGACGTCAGCATTGTGGACGTCATGCTTTCATGATGATTATTCATATTTTGGGTTTTCCTTACAAAAACTTCACAACTGACGGGACAGATAGTTCAGTATTTTTAAGATTAGCAGTGACATGATTATCACTGGAAGATTCATTTTGAGAAGTAACTAATTTAAATAATCAACTTCAATCGAAATTATTTTTAATTTCCCAATAAATCGGATGTTTGCTGTCCGCGCGTAGACAGACGAATGGCTACCCCGCTGCAGCGTGCGCCATTTTATACTCACCGTAGTGGAGAGATGACAGAGCTCGATATATGGTTTTGCGCCGAAACACATATATCGTTATACTATCAATTACACTGCACATATTCTTCCTAACACCCCTACAGAACTCAACAGATTTATTATAATATTAAATGATAATGTGGAGTGCATTGGAGGCGCTTGATACCTCGGTGCGGGCGCAAACATGTTTCGTACGGTGACAGAGACTAGTGATGCTCGTCACCGCTTCGAGGCCTACGCCGACAGACGCGGCAACAGACAGGCGATAACAGCATGACTGTAATTAACTTATAAAGTTCTTGTCACTATATACATATACATACATACATAACCTCACGCCTATATTCCCCGAAGGGGTAGGCAGAGATGCATTTCTGCACCCACATTTCGCCAGGTATGTATCAGTCCCACGTAATAGGGAGCGAGCCTATTGCCGTTTTTCGGGCACAATTCCAGACCCCGTGCTGCTACTGAGAATTTCCTAATGGAAAAACCCAATAACACTTTGCCCGACCCGGGAATCGAACCCAGGACCTCTAGATCGCACAGCACATACCTGTACCGGGAGACCACGAGGCAGTCTCAGATTAGATTTGCAGCAGTTATCATCAGATACCAGATATTATCTTTGCTGTGTCCGCCTGTGATCTGACAGAACCTTTACCCCCATTATGACTAAAATGTTTCAGTAGACATGCAGAGCTAACTATGCCAGGACAGAAGCGCCGCGAATAAGTCACATTTCCCACCTGGACCGCGGTCCAGGATGAGTCACAACTCATCCGAACAAATTTTCGACGTAAAAATAAATCATCAATAATTGCTAATGTTTATTTCACATAATGGAACTGAGAAACTGAACTATAAAAAAAGAACAAGATTCTGAACATGAAATATGCGTAAAGAGGTAAGATGATAAAAGTGGCAATTTTAAACCAGAACTGCCTTTTCACTCCGTGCGCGGTGTTCTTCAATTCATCTTTAATTATGTATTTGCGAATACCGAGGCCATAAGCAATGTAAAATTCCTTCCAGTCCATGTGCCCCATGTCGAAGTTGAATAGTGTTTTATCTGTTGGTGACATTTGTTTGTACATTTCCATTGTGTTCTCCGATCTGAAGTTCCAGTAGTTCATCAAGAAGTATGATAACGTCAAAGTCATGTTGTTAATCTTTGTGTACACTTTTATGACTCTGGAAACAAATAAGCATGGTCTCATAAAACTTGACCCCACCTTAAGATACGAGATTTCTATCGTAGATATAACAAACGATGAGAGACTTTTCAGTATCACAAGCATCTAATATAGAAAAAAAGTTTTGTGGATAGTGGAAATATGTATCTCTGTGGGGGATCGAACCCACTGCTCAGCGATTTACGCGCTGAACTCCAAGCGACTGTCTAATGGATCCTTAAAGAAAGTTTCACTTTTACTAGATTTTCATGTGGATTGCAGTTTCACTTTCATGCGGATTAATAGAATGGTTAGGTCGTGTTAACGCATCTGTATCGCAGAAAGGCGACGTACAACACCATTTTCTTTTCAGGTTTTAGCCAGAAATTTGCTGGAGCTCCAATTAAATTAATCATCGCTTCTTCTCTTCGTTGGTAGTAACAAGCTACGATATCATAAGTGCTAGTCATATCAGCTTTTTGTTGGAAAACTGCTGATATTAATTAATTATTGTTAATTACGTCTTAATGTCGATTTAATGTCTAAAGAGATCCAGAGATTCCAGAACTATTGTAAGCGGACTGCGCTCAGCGACGTCCATCAACCTTTACTGGTTATAGTATCGGTACTGTTGGCGGATTTCGAACATTATGTTACGCATCGAGCGTAGCCTTTAGTCAAAAGCCTTTTGGTTCGGAGGATCAGGTGGTCCTAGCTCCCGTCACAGCACATTACTGAAAACTCAAATTACTGGACTTAATACTTTATTCCGACAGCCCCGTGGCGCAGTTGGCTAGATACCAGCTTGCAAAATGAAAGGCCACGGGATCGATCCCCGCACCGAGACAAATGTTTGTGTGATCAACAAATATTTGTTTCGGGTCTGGGTGTTTGTGAGACCGGCAAGTCTCTCGTAGTTTCTAATACCCACGACACAGGACTTGTATTCTAGTGTGGGGTCAGAACTACGTATGTGACTGTTAGGTGTATTTATTAATACATTTATTATCTCCTTTATTTATTTTAACTTATTTCTTAAATTTAAATATAAAGATAAATATTAAGTTAAGTTTTAAATATATAGTTAAATAAAATAAACACAAATATAAAAATAAAATATTTATACCCGCAGGTGGCGAGGTCTACGACCCAAGCTACCGGTTCAAGAGTTAGAAACCGCCGCACGATACGTGCCGTGTCTAATAACACTGCTTTTTGTATCTGGGTTTTGACCCAGCAACCGATTGAGAGCCTCTGAAGATGTTGGTCGAGGCTCTTTGGTATCTACTCATTACGTTACGTTACGTATCGGAACAATGACGGTTGAGTCTACATCCCACATATCAGTAACCTCGTGAGCCAAATCTAAATATATCAGGGGGCACGGCAGTGCCCCCGCCAAGTCGAGCAGAAAAGCGGCACGGCCGTACTATACTTTTCTCGAAGCAACTCAAGCAAAGCAAGTAGAAAGAGCGCAAAGGGCGCTCTTAAAAGTCATGTACTTCAGACCGTACAGGTATCCCACAGAGTTGCTATATTCCTCCAGTAAGACACTCAGTGTGAGGAAATTATTCGTTTTAAGGACAGTTTTAAAAACGCACAAGTCATTGATTTTTGACTCAAATACAGTTAAAAGAAATTTTAACATTCTTTCAGTAAGCGCAGCCAGAACCTTTTTTGCAAGGAACCACCATCTAATTATTTCCACGCGTTTATATAACACAATTATCAGGAACCTCAATATTTATCCGAAATCGAACTTTGATTGTAAAAATGTAGTAACCTAAACCTGGCTAATGGCAAGAACCTATGATGAAACAGAAGATTGCAAGTTGTGAAGTAGAAATATAGAATATATATTGTATTCACTCAAAAGTCACACACACACATATTACTAAATTAGACTATATTTAATAAGATTATATACTTAATTAGAATTTGTTTCTATGGTTTTTGTCTTTAATTCTTTAATTTTTTATTTGTTTTTAATTTTCATTAGAACAAATTTTATGTCAAATATTAAATATTTCTTATTTGTTTTTAAGTTTTACTAGAATTGATTTTATGTCTCATGTTTTTGGTTTTTGTTTGTTTTTAAATTTTATTAGAATTGATTCTATGTCAAATGTTTTTAAAATTTTTATTTGTTTTTAATTTTTCTTACAATTAATTTTATGTCAAACGTTATTACTTTTTATTTGTTTTTATTTTTTTTAGAATTGATTTTATATCAAATGTTTTAGTTTTAATTATATGTTCTTGTATAATATGCTACATATTAGTACTTAAAAATTTTAAAATTCTTGTGAGATGGCAGGGTCTGATAGCACAAGTATGGAAATACTTAAAATGAGGCCCTAACACTGTAATAATTGTTGTAAAAAAATTGTAATGAATAAAGATTATTATTGTTATTTCATCATTCTACTTTGTAAAATATTGTTTATTGTAGTAATACTTACGATGGTATTCCTTCTGGCAATTTAAGCCCCAATAAAAATATAATTGCGTCTATGATATATGCAGGTATGTAGTGAAATATCCAAGTTAAAAGCCAATAGACATGTAGATTTGCCGTTTCTAGTGCACAACAATACCACACTGATTTAGGAGACACGAAAGATCTGCATTTGTCGCTTCGTATGAAAACCCCAACTGCTCCTGTAAGGAAAAGTTTATGTTGTCTGTTTGTAATCTATTACAGGCTATCTTAGATTAGGTAGTAAATATCAAAGAATTTTGAAATGAAGGTTCGACCTCTTGGTACGATCACAAAATAAAATAAAGATATATAGAGTGATCCCAAAATGATGAGATAATACTGCAGATATTATGGCTCGATACAATAAATTATTATAGACCTACGTTTTTTTTTAGTTTTTGTTTCTATGACAATATAAGTAAGCGGATAAATTATCTTTTTTGTTAATACTCGTAATGCTCATGGATTAAATTAATACATGATGTTGGGATATCTCTGTGTAGTAAAAGTGGTGTTAAAGTTGTCGTAGTGACATGCATTAGTCTGAGTACAATTTACTACTGGCTTGCATAATTTTGTCCTTTGGTCAGAATAAACCCTCTCTTTGAAAGGTTCATGAAGTTCCAATTCATTTTTGAAATCCATATGAAGATCACTTTATCAATTGTATGCCGAGCGTTCGAGTGGTCTAGATTGGATTTTTGGGTAGGACACTGTTAGTTGGTTTCGCAATTCCGAAATTTAAGCAACACAGTATCTGGAAATAGGTCCAAAAACAGTCTCGAACCCCTAGGTATCTCGAGATACCAATATTGAGTATATATATACATGATAATACTACTAGTATTTGATAAATAACTATACCAAAATCACAGGGTTTTCCGGTGATGTTGTAAACCTTCAATTCTTTGTCACCAACTTTGTGTCTGGTGTATGTTTGGTATCCAGATGCTATGGCAGTATTGATCACGAAATCGGCCGGCGCTAGTGATGCCAGTATTTTATCTACCAAAATGACGTGGACTACGCCGAGTATAAGTGTCAGGAAGAACTGAAATATTCATCAACATCATGAAGATATCCAGTACAGGACAAAGGCTTGCCCCAAGGACTTCCAGTGTGCCTTGTTGGAGGCGGCCTACATTCAGCAACCTTAGTGAAATTGATCGATGCAAAAAATTCATTCTGTTTTCATCTTATTTTTTTTTATTTTCTCGTTAATGTTCGGTACAAGTTTACAGAGTGATATGAAGATGTCCTGATTATGAACAAGGTTTTTCCTTTAAGAAATTCTTAGTAATAGCGTGGCATCAATAAAGGAAAACGACAATAGACCCCTATTACGTGGGAATTAAATTCACAAGACATAGTTGTAGACATGCATTTCTGTATACGTCTCCTGGAATACAGACGTGGGTATTATAAAATAAGTGAAATCGTGGTAGACAAGATTTTTTTTATGTAATTGAAAGACTATAAACAGTTAATTAATAAAAGGGAAAAATATCTCACCCCAGTAGCTCCAAATACACAAGAAGGATCAATCCATCCAGGTGCGGGCTCAGCGTAAGATCCTAGAACTGTATTAAGGATTAATTACTTACTATAGTTTGTTACTGCTCTTTACTGTAATTGCTTACCAATGGGTGGCCTTATCACGCAAACAGGTAAATTTCCAACGTTAGTTCGTATTAAATCTTCAGCTATTGCTTTGGTAAATGTGTACGTATTTGGCCAACCGTCAATTAGTCTGGAAGCAAAAATTTCAAACGTCACCTTATTAAAATGATATGCAACGATTCGATGTTTATATTGCAACTTTCAATAAGTAATATTCTGTATTTTTAAGTTTTCTAGTGTTGTTATTATTTATAAGTATTTTAGAACTGCCTCGTGGTTTTGCGACACAAGTCTAGGGATACTAGAACGGCAATAGGTTAACCCCCTCCTACGTGGGACGAAAATACAATTATCGAAATTTTCTGCCTTCGAGGAATACAGGCATGAATGTACCTATATTATATAGGAAATAAAGTAGCAACTTACTTTTCTGTAAGTGCTTTCAATTTATCGCCATCCATGGTTTCTGCCATTGATATCATGGCTTCAGACGACACGGGGCTTGGATAAAACTGTTCCAGCACATCAGACTTAATCCTTGATCTGGTCGCATGGCTGTAGGCTGTCGATACGTATACAAAAGACCTGAAAATGGTAAAATACTGTTACGCAGACCGCTAGGATACTTGCGCTATCTTTTGGTATTTGCGCTAAACGAGGCGTTCACTAATGGTGTTAGTCTGGATTATTCCGTGGAATGATCTAGAAAATTATTCTGCAATATGATACTCGCTTCGAGGAGTTTCTAGAGCTGAGATATTAATACCGAGCATTCTAGAGACTTCTCAATCACTCTCGAACAATAGCCGGATGAACCGAAGACATTGTCCTGCAATCTTTTCGTTCTCTTTGAGCATTGATTAATGTGAAACTGTGTAAGGGTGTGTGTAAATAAACAGTCAACTTGTAATTAAAACCGATTTTTTTTTAGTTTCACCTGTATGTATGTATGCAACGGAATCTTACACTGGCATGACATGACAATGGAATAATTCAATCAAAATATCCGATTATACTGATTAGATTCGTCAGGATTCATAAATTTCTTTAGGCGTCTTTTGCATAAGAGTAAGAGAGATAGAGCTAGTGTACTAACTACGCATGCGCGTAGTTCCAGACTTACTGTATGATTAAGGCTCTTAGTTTAGCACAACGAAGCAGAGACTTTCTCAGGGTGGTTGTGTTCTAATAGTAAATCATTAAATGAAATGATCCGATTACGAAAGAGTCCATAAGACTTGTTTGCAAATCAAGTGACACAACTATGTCTCGCTGTTTATTGTGGCAACATAGATATCTTTGAATTTTTTTTCTAAATCGAGATGCAACTGAGAGTTAATCAAACTAAAAAGTAAAAAAAAACAAAAAAAATAAATTACCGATGTGAAAATTAATGTCACTGTTCTAAAAGCGAGGAGTGCTTTGTATGACATTTTTAATTTAACTCTGCATTTCAGAATTGAAACTGCTGAAATGTCATACAAAGCACACTTTTAATTGGCTTGATCTATTTGGACAGGATCGTGCAAGTACCAAAAGGTATGTGTTGTCTTTTTGACGTAAAAAAAAAAAGGTTTTTGTTTACCTGATATTTTTACATTGCTTGGTTAGTGTTACTACGAGGGCAGTCCGATAAGTACTTAGCCTACAAAAGAAAAACGAAAATTTTGGAAAAGTGGCGATTTATTTCTCATCACAGTCTTCTTTCAACTCGATTCACTTGACCCAGCGATGCTCCAACTTCTTTAAGCTGTCTGAAAAGAACGTTTTCTGGAGGTCTACAAAGTAGGCCTCCGTGGCGGCGATAACCTC
This sequence comes from Hemaris fuciformis, assembly GCA_907164795.1. Lineage (NCBI taxonomy): Eukaryota > Metazoa > Arthropoda > Insecta > Lepidoptera > Sphingidae > Hemaris > Hemaris fuciformis. The sequence continues at coordinate 14,857,380 of OU015438.1, read as the reverse complement.
CTCATTCGACTCAAATTTCTGTCCGGCGACGGACTTTTTCAAGTTTGGAAACAAAAAGAAGTCACACGGGGCCTAATCTGGAGAATACGGTAGATGGAGCAGCTGTTCGTAGCCTAATGTGACCAATTTGGCCGTTGCGACGGCGGAGGTGTGAGCCGGTGCGTTGTCATGGTGGAAGAGCACTTTTTTCTTCGCCAAATGGAGCCGTTTTTTCTACAATTCAGCGTTGAATCGGCCCAATAGTTCGGCATAGTAGAGCCCTGTGACCGTTTTGCCCTTCTCCAGGTAGTCGATGTAAATCACACCTTGTGAAACCTAGAAAACGGTGGCCATCACCTTTTCGGCCGATGGGACAGTGTTCGCCTTCTTCGGAGCACATTCGCCGGGTAAAGTCCACTGTTTCGACTGTTTATTGGTCTCTGGTGTGTACCAGTGAATCCATGTTTCGTCGACGGTCACGAAACGACGCAGAAACCCCTTCGGATTGCACCTAAACAGTGTCAAACACTGCTCTGAAGTTGTGTCACTGATGCGCTTGTCGTCCGAAGTGAGCAAACGCGGCAGCCATCGAGCCGACAGCTTTCTCATGCCCAATATTTCATGCAGGATATGACCCACGCGGTCTTTTAAGATGCCTACTGTCTCAGCTATCTCGCGCACCTTCAATCGGCGGTCTGCCAATACAAGATCGGGACTTTTCTCACGTTATCCTCCGTGGTAGCCGTTTTTGGGGCACCTGGGCGTGGCTCATCAAAAACTGACGTGCGACCACGTTGAAACTCGTTAAACCAATTTTTGACGGTCGCCATTGAAGGAGAAGAGTCACCGTAAACAGCATCCAAGCGCTTTTTGATATCGCTGCGCGATTTCCCTTCCAAAAACAAGAATCAAATCACCGGCCGATATTGCTCTTTTTCCATTTTTCGAAAATCCGCGGACACGTCCGCTTACACACGCGGTCAAAACAAAACTACAAATCCAATTCGGCTGAAATTTTGACAATAGCCGTCTACGAAGATGTGCTACATGATGGTAAATTTATCTTACGATAGTGGTGCCATCGGGCGGTGAGGCTAAGTACTTATCGGACTGCCCTCGTATCTCCCTGGTACCACGTATGTTGATCAGAGTAGCCTGACATAACTCGGCGTCGAACCTGGTTGTCGCTGCCAAGTGGAATACTGCGTCAACCTGGTCGAATGAAAATGATTTAGAAACGAGGCATGCGTCCCACATTAGTATTTACGAAGAGGTTATCAACAGAATCACCCATTATTACTTTCCTGACACTAAATCTGTTCACCAACAATTTTGATGTGGAGCTTCCAAGCGTATGCAGACCGTGAGGATTCCTTCTCTCGGGGATGCTTGAATACCCAGCTCTTTATTAGTTCCACTTTACCGCAAACTGGGGACGTCATCGCGGAATTCTAATATCTACTGTCTCAGGGTACATACAGAAGTATGGTGTGCCAAGCAAAAATACCCCCAAAGATCATATTCTACAAGCAGGCAGTAAATAAATTAAATAATGAGTATAAAAATCTGCTTCATCATACTTGTTCAGTTAGCATCGTCCAATCTTGATCGCTGAGGCCGAGACGGAGCTCAGCGATGTCTCCTTCAACTGGCACTATTTTATCACCAAAGTCTGGCTGCTGCTCGCGTAACGTATCAAAAACCTGTAAATTTAAGTAATCTAAATATATTTTGGTATTACAATAATTACAATGATTACGTTCGGAAAACTACGCGACGTCTTCTCGTCCAAAATACCTCAGTGCCTGAAGATGAAAGTTTTCGATAGTTGTGTGTTACAGTGATGACATACGGCACTGAGACGTGACCTCTCACTATGGGCCTCATTAGACGGCTCAGAGTCACTCAACGAGCTATGGAGAGGGCTATGCTCCGGGTTTACCTACAAGATCGAATCAGAAATGAGGAGATCCGTAGGAGAACTAAAGTAACCGACATATCCCAGCGGATTAGCAAGTTGAAGTGGCAATGGGCTGGGCACATAGCGCGGAGAACTGATGGCCGATGGGGCCAAAAGTTCTCGTGTGGAGGCCACGTACCGGAAAGCGCAGCGTAGGTCGTCCTCCGACAAGATGGTCGGACGACCTAGTGAAGATCGCGGGACGTCGGTGGTCACAGGCTGCTTCCAATAGTTCCCTGTGGAAGTCATTGGGAGAGGCCTATGTCCAGCAGTGAACTTCCATTGACATTGGATTGGATTACAATAATAAAACAACCACCTGTCATCCAAACTTGCCATTTCTGCGTGATTTAGTAGCAAACCTTAATAGTAATACAATATTTCACATAATCGCATAAATAGTTCCGGCTGTTTCTCTAAAGAGGTAGGTAGAGGTATATTTCTTTACCCATCGTCAGTTCTATTTTACATATCAACTAATATCAGGCGAGCTTATTGTCGTTTTTCGTGCACGTTTCCAGACTTCGTACTGCTACTGGCATTTCGTAGTGAAAAAGTTATATGACACTATCTGAACTTAGGCCCGCGGTCGAGAATCTCGACGGTCGCGGATTCAAACCCCAGGCACACACTCGTGGCGTCACGTTTTGCAAGCTGGTCTCTAGCCAAATGCACCATGGAGGTTGTTCATCAAATAAATAGAATTGAAATTGCACTTACAACATCTTTCAGATAGGCCGGGAATCTTTCGCCCATTTCCTTTCCTTTCTTCGGTCTTACCAACATGTATATCTTGTTGATATTACACGCCCTGGAAAACACCATATAGTATGTTCGATTATTTCTATAGCTTATCTTGAAGTAGTTTGAATGAATATATGTATTATGTAATAAATGGCAACTTGTCAATTAAGCAATTCGAAGAGTTTTATTTTATCACAATAACCTACTGGACCGTTTACGCTAATAATAACTTAAACGCCTGTATCTCCCAATAATAGATAATCGAATACGATCCTCTATTAATATACAGCTTTACAATGCCCTCCAAGAAGCTGAGAATCACAACAGCAGAAGATAATTTTTCAAGCAGAATATGCTGCAGGGGATTCTACACCACTAGCAACTGAGGGAGAACAATATTATGTAATGATTATGAATACGCCAACGCCCCTGGGGATTATGTATGTATTCACCTGATAAGTTTCTCCAGCAGCAGTTTCCCGAGGAAGCCGGTGCCTCCAGTGACCAGGACCGTGCTGCCGCTGTAGAAACGCTGGACTTCGGAGTCACCACACTCCATCGCTTCCAGGATCGGTTTCTGCCGCAACAGGTACTTCTGCATCATTATTTCTGCAGGATCCATGTCGACTGTTGCGAGAGCGCAATATGGTCACACTTAAGTTTTACTTCTCTAGTAGCTGAGATATTTATAACAAGGTATTAATAATGTAACTGTTAAACCAGCAGGTGTGCTTGCGAACACAACAAACTAATAAATAACTTCAACCCAGTGACCAGAATACTTTACTTTGAATACTTATATAATATTTATAATTATGTAAATATATTGAAAAAAGAATAATTTTGTACTACATTTATAATTTGAATTTGCCCTTGACTTTTTCCCTATTGATCCCTATTATTTCGGTGGAAAACAAACATGTAATTAAAGGGGTTTTTACATATTTATACATAAGATTTTACTATTTATATTTTCATTTTGCCGCAGGTAATTTTTCACTCATACACACTCAGGCCACAAGATTCCTCAGCCAGTTTAATGCGTGTATCTGGCACATTTTCAGACTACGTGCTGCTACTAAGAATTTCGTAATAGAAGTCAAAGCTAAATTCAAAAACTAGTAAGAATATATCAATCTTGCCCAAACTATCCAACTAGGCAGGCACAACTTCGAGAATGGAGCAGACAGAACATTTTTAGGTTGTCAACCCTCCAATGCCTTAAGAAAAGTGTCTTTTACCATTGCGTTGTACTTGTAATGACATACGTAGCCGAAACGTGAAAACTCGGTAAAGGCCTGGTCTACAATTATAAAATCACTCAATATAAGGCGGGCGATACCAGGAGTTCATGGATAGAATCCGATATGAAGTTATCAGTCAGAGAACAGACGTCATTGACATTGCAGGTTTATCTCGCTAAAGGAAATGGGCTGACCATGTCTGCCCACAGAGCTGACAAGTATTGGAGTGGAGACCACGGTTCGGCAGACGTAGTGTAGCATGTCCTGCATCACAATAGTCCAACAGTTAAAAAGGTGGTGGATGACGGATTGATGCGGACTGCTTAAGACACCGGGATAGTTGCCGCTTACTTGAATAGACTTACGTTTAGCAGTGGACGGCGGAAGGCTTAGTAATATAGTATCAGGTATTATTAGTATTATTGTTAACACGCCAACCCGCACTAGGCCCGCGAGGTGGAATGAGGCGTAAACCCTCTCAGTTGTAGAGAAGGCTCGTGTTCAAGAGTGGGACGTAAATAGGCTGATGATTGTATTAGGTCTTCCGGTTAGTTTTGAGGGAACGTGTCAAGTGGCTGTCGCGACAAATCGGTACGAATTACTTAGATATTAGATGTTGGGTGTTTTAGCCTGCACGTTAATTATTCGAAGTAACTCATTTATATTAAACGCATGCAAGTTAAAGTGTGATTAAATATAGAACGCGATAAATATAATTTTCGTCATTTACTACTGTTTCTTCAGAGGTCTTCAGAGAGAGATCTTCAGAGGGAAGAGTTACCGCAAGCCGCAAATTCACCAGATTGCGCTCCTTCTGATTACCATCTATTTCGGTCTATGCAACACAGACTTGCAGATCAGCACTTATCAAAAAATCGTATGTACCAACAAATGGATCGATGAATGGATCGCTTCAAATGATAAATCAGTTCTTTTTATGATGTAATCCATTTGTTGCCCGAAAAATAGCAAAAGGTTGTAATGGAGCACATTTGATAAAAATTAAATTATCTTTTTTTATAATACAAGACAACAAAGATTTTTCGTTTTTAATAAATCCCTCAAAACGAACCTGAAGACCTAATATTATGTTTATTTTTAAGTTTAACTAAACGTCCGTACGTCGTTTGGGCCTCCCATCGAAAATCAGCGTTGCAGTATCGTTTACGCGTTACTGCAGCAAGTAGCTGAATCGGAGGTACCATTGCTTGTGCAATTATTATTATTTTGTCTTTGTTTCCTGTTTCTTATATTTTACATGTAAATTGTGCTAGCAATAAATACTTCTTTCTTTCTTTCTCTCATGTATAGGAGGCTCCAGTGGGACTCCAACAGTATATGGGCTGATGAAGACGATGATGATGTTACATGATATTATGATAACTGTTATATTTTCATCATCAGCCCAAATACGTCCCACTGATGGGCACGGGCCTCCTCGACAACTGAGACGGTTTAAGGCCTTAGTCCACCACGCTGGCCTAGTGCGGGTTGGCGGACTACACACCTTAGAAATTCCTAAGATATTTTAGGTGTGCAGGTTTTATCACAATGTTTTTCTTCAGCGTTATAGCAAGTGATAATTCATTGTGAATACACACGTAACTTCGAAAAGTCAGAGGTGTGTGCCTGGGGTTTGAACCTGCGACCGCCGAAATTCTCGACCGCGCGCCTAAACCTCGAGGCCATCACTGCTTTATTACAGCGCAGCAATCCAAAGTTAGCACGGCTACATAATATTATGTAGTTTATTATTTACCTACAGAGCGGGGTTGGGTTTGTTCAAATTTGTTTATTAATCGGGAATATCGCCACGCTAATATCATTAAAATAATGTGACGAAGTCGGGTACACGCGTTAGAACTTTGTATTCAAATGTATTTCAAGGTTGTATAACACGAATAGTCCAGAATAATTTACAGTGAAGTATCAATCATTAGTGATTTAAATGACAAAATAACATTAATAATGCATTTGCAACATTTGAATAACTAAATTTAGCATGACTCGTGTTCAAATTCAAGTTGTCGCTAGAAAAAAAGATTTATAAGTAATAATAATGATAAATACACCCTACAGTCACATATATACATAGTTCTGACCCCACACTAAGATACGAGTCTCGTGTTGTGGGTATCAGAAACTACGAGAGACTTTTCGGTCTCACAAACACGCAGACCCGAATCAAATATTTGTGGATCACACAATCATTTGTCTCGGTGCGGGGATCGAACCCGCGGCCTCTCGTTTCGCAAGCAGGTGTTGCTGGTGGTAGGTTATTCGTATCCGCCCGGATAGCGACCACCGTACACAGGGCGTAAAACCCGCCATAGTGGCACATGCAAGTGTGCCGCGTTCCGGGATCAGCCAGTGTATATCCGGTTTTCAATCATGGTGAAAGGATGACCGTGCCGGCATTTTTTGGCCGGTTTGTCGCGGTCGGTCCTTTTATCACCATGGTACTAATACCCCAAACTTCTTCACAAGAAAGTTGAAGAGGTATTCGGCCGGCATGATTGTGTCGACCAACGGGAGATCATCATCTTTCGCTGGTCGACACTTTTTTTGGACTCCATTACGCTTACCATCAGGTGCAATGGGGTCACGTTGCCGAGCCAGAAAAAAAAAAAAAAAGGTGTCTAGTCAACTGCGCCACGGGGCTGTCATAATGTCATTATGTAGGTATATAGTAACATTCTGATCACGTAAGTTATTTATCCGTAGACCTAAAATGTAATCGCTCTCGGCAGAATACTGTGAGGACTATGTTCTCATAGTCATAGTCCATAGGAGGTGATCATAATACTCATCATAATTTACCCATACCTACACGACCCACATTTTTAATCCAAATAAAAAAAACTTAAAATTTTTATCTTTCACTTTATCCTACGTTTGTAGAAAAAAACGACACAAATATTAGAAAAAAAGATATTTAATACGTTTGAAAGTTTTATAAAAACGTATTATCTAGTTGAATAAAGTTAATTTAAATCAAAATAAATCATATAAACATAAAAATATAAAAGTATTTCCACTTTATATAAGTTGTATTAAAAAAAAAATATTAAAAAAAATACAATTTTTAGCATGCAACTTATACATATTGCTATTACAAAAATATTGACTAGCTAACTTTTGGGTATCGGTTTTTTGTGACGGTGTGCGCGCGCATCGTAACAAGTTACTCTAATCATTTTTCCCAACACGCCAAAATAAGTATAACTTCAAAATATTCTTGAATTTCATAAAGTTGTAATAACGTGTATAATCATCATCATCATCATCCGCCTATATACGTCCCACTGCTGGGCAGGAGTCTCCTCTACAACTGAGAGGGTTTAGGCTTTAATCTACTACGCTGGCCTAGTGCGGGTTGGTGGACTACACACCTAAGAAATTCCTAATAACTTTTAAGTGAACAGGTTTCATCGCAACGTTTTCCTACACCGTTAAAGTACGTGATCATTCTTTTGAATACACACGTAACCTCTAAAAGTCAGAGTTGTGTGTCTGGGGTTTGACCGTCTACCGTCGAGATTCTCGAACGTGTGCCTAAACCTCGACGCCATCACGACTTCATATACAATAAATCGCCTACTAGAAAAATTGTAGTTTAAATTCATTGACGCAAATAAATGCTATTAAAACGTGATAGGCGCTCCAAACATCAATACTGGTAAATTAAAATAATCGATTATTTTTAAGGCGATATTAGGGAGGTTTAGGAAATAATTAGATAATATTCATTGTTATACCTTTGTTGGTAATCATTTAGTAGGTAATAATATTAGACTACTTTTTTATTGTTCCAAGTCACATATATAGGTACATAGTTCCGACCCCACATTAAGTGTCCCCACTAGTCTCGTGTCGTGGGTATCACAAACTACGAGAGACTTTTCGGTTTCACAAACACCCATACCCGAAACTTATAGATCACACAAACATTTGTCTCGGTGCGGGGATCGAACCCGCGGCCTCCTGTTTCGTCAGCTGGTGACTAGCCAACTGCGTCACGGGGCTGTCGAACGTCCTTGAATATTACAATTTTAGAGGGGAAGACCTTAAGTCGAAGGAATGTGGTTAGAAAATACTTGGATTGCGTCTCTGAAGAAAATGTCTATAAGACAAAAAGCAAACGAGAAAAATTGAATCTCATCTGCCTCGTGGTCTCGCGGCACAAGTATGTGCCGTGCGATTAAGAGGTCCTGGGTTCGATTCCCGGGTCGGACAGAGTGTTATTGGGTTTTTTCAATTAGGAAATTCTCAGTAGCAGCACGGAGTCTGGAATTGTGCCCGAAAAACGGCAATAGGCTCGCCCCCTATTACGTGGGACTGATACAAAACCTGGCGAAATGTGGGTGCAGAAATGCACCTCGGCCTACCCCTTCGGGGAATACAGGCGTGAGGTTATGTATGATGTATGTGAATCTCATCATCTCAAAACCTGAGAGAAGCATTTAGCCTCGCAAACGCAAAATAGATTTAGCCGATTCATTTTCGTTTTTTTTTAATGCCGGCTAAATAACCACTCAATTCAGTTGCAATTAGTAGTATTCAAACAACTATTAGTTGCAACACCCAGGATTGGTGAATAAGGCGCGCTTAGTGTTTCGGGTCGATGAACTCTGATATCTGAGTTGTCACTGTAAGCCATTCCGAACGCTCGCTCGTTAATGTATCTGTTTCGAAACGCCTTCCTGCTGAGGCAATTGGTTCTACCTACACGTTGTTTCTTCAAGGTTCTGCGCCCGATGTTTAATGTACGAATTTTGTTGTCCGGTTATCAATGCCCGGATTTCTTACTTGGGCTCGCGGTTCAAGTATGTGCCATGCGACCTAGCGGCTTGACTTCGATTCGAGAATCGCGGATCGGGTTAAAAGTATTTAATTATGTGTGTATTTTCCAATAGGAAAACTTTAGAATCAGCACGGAATTTAGAAAAGAACTCAATAACTTTATAGGGTTGCCTCCTTTTAAGTTTATGACTTAAAAATGTGGCGAATTGTAAATGTATCATCTTTGCCTATCGATTCGGAGGTCTAGGCGTAAATGTAGTTTATTACTAACTTGATAACTTCATTCGAATAAAATCCAAAACAATTAACAGTCACGACTCTATCACTAAACTAACGAGGCATGTAAAAGAATGTGCTCCTAATAATCGAAGAATATCGCCCCACTGCTGGGCACGGGCCTCCTCTACAACTGTGAAGGTTTAGGCCTTAGCCACCACGCTGGCCTAGTGCAGGTTGGCGGACTACACACCTAAGAAATTCCTAAGAACTTTTAGGTGTGCAGGTTTCATCACGATGTTTTACATGATAATTCATTGATAATACACACATAGCTTCAAAAAGTCATAGCTGCGTGCCTGGGATTTGAACCCGCAACCGTCGAGATTCTCGACTTTGTGCGTCAACCTCGAGGCCATCACGTCTTTGTATCGTAGAATATATCGAAGAATATCGCTAATTAATTAATCCTCATCTAATCCAACATGACAGTATAGGAGGCAGACACGGCCGGGCGGTCTGAGCTGAACATAAAATATAATAGGCCATTAAGACGCGCACAGAGCACTATCTCGCGTTACTGTTATGTCCGCATTAGCTGGCACGCTGTTTAGAAACACCAGCCAGGTAATATTTTGAATGCGTGATGTACATTTTTATCGTTGTTTTGTTACTAATACTTATACGTAGATTGATCTATCCCTAAAACATTAGCTTGTGCACTGAACCCGGTATTTAATGGGCATTGTTTTGATGATTGGTGGGGGAAAAAATCTAAATCATAGTTCCATATTTTTGTTGTTATAAAGAAACTGGCACTCCGGGAGTATCGGCAGAAGCGAAAACTTCAACATGAACGTTGTGTATTTTTGAATATTTTGGAATGGTTCGGGAATACTTTCGCAATAAAGCAATTTTATTTATCAGTATAAAAGTACTATCATGTAAAATATAATATTAATTGCGCTATCGTACACAAACATGACAATTTATTACATAATACGTCTTAGGCATTTCCGATCAGGGTCACGTGATCTGACGCCAGGTCGACACTTTTTACCCATCCCAAAAAAGTGCACAGCGTCGCTAAAGAAGTCTTCACTTCAAAAATACAAAAACTTATCTATACTAATATATAAAGCTGAAGAGTTTGTTTGTTTGTTTGATTGTTTGTTTGTATGTTTGTTTGGTTGAACGCGCTAATCTCAGGAACTACTGGTCCGATTTGAAAAATTATTTCAGTGTTAGAAAGCCCATTTATTGAGGAAGGCTATAGGCTATATAATATCACGCTACGACCAATAGGAGCGGAGCACCAATAAATAATGTTTCAAAATCGGGGGTATTTTTTTCCTTTTAAGAACTTCCGCTGCGTGCGCTGCGGAAACGGTTAAAGTTTCGCTAAAATAATGTATGACAGAATTGTTCCCCTTTAAAAGTTCTAAAAAAAAGTCCGGGACAGCATATGTCTATCTTTTAAGGTTGGCTCACTATAACCTTTTTTATGCTAACCAAATTTGTTCTAAAATAAAGCATTATTTGTGAAGGTGTTTTCATAAAGATGATATTAATCCTTATCCAAATAAATACGTTATTCATCACAAGTATTTAATTTAAAAGAAAATTGCCCTTTACATCATTTGATTTCAATGAGTATCTTAGAAGATATCGCAGTTTTAAAATAACACCGCAGCGAAAACATTATCAAGCGCGCAATTATGATGTGAAGTCGTGATGGCCTCGAGGTATAGGCACGCGGTCGAGAATCTCAACGGTCGCGGGTTCAAACCCCAGGCACACACCTCTGACTTTTCGAAGTTATGTGTGTATTCACAAATAATTATCACGTACTTTAACGGTGAAGGGAAACATCGTGATGAAACCTGCACACCTAAAAGTTCTTAGGAATTTCTTAGGTGTGTAGTCCGCCAACCCGCACTAGGCCAGCAGCGTGGTGGACTAAGACCTAAACCCTCTCAGTTGTAGAGGAGGCCCGTGCCCAGCAGTGGGCCATATATGGGCTGGTAATGAATGAAAATGAATGAATTATGATGTACCTACAAGTACAAGTCGCCGGCCGGCCGGTGCGCGGTTGCACACGTTTCATGTCTATTTAACCGATTTGAATGATTTTTTGGTATGGACATAAATGGGACTCTGTGGAGTAAAATAGACTACTATTTTCTTTCTGAAACCAACCCTGTAGTCTACGCGGACGGAGTCGCGAGCAAAAGCTATTTTTACATAAAAGTATTGACGCGTATTTTTAGACAATTTATGTCTTCATGGGACTTTAAATTGTTGGCGAAACATGAGTATAGAAAAGAGAATTAAAAAGTAGAGGGGTAGCAGGGGAGTACCTTTGTTCTCTTTGTTCTGAAGGCTCTAAGGAATAAATATTTATCTGTCGGCGGATAAAACCTACGAGCGACCTAGGCTCAAACACTTTTTAACCGCAAGACCACTTCAGTTGTTCATTCATTCATTCATTAATTCAGTCAACCACATCAAATGGTTTCACATTCAATAACCTTACTGAGTGAGTAAGTGTGTATTTTAAGTATATTTTATATGAATTGAAATTTTATAATCATCTATACTAATAATAATATAAACATGAATGGATTGTATTTTGTGTTTTGTAGCGAATAAATTTAATATTATTTAACGGATTTGAATTATGTTATAGATGGGAACAGAACAAAGGCTGTATTCCCGAAGGCAGAGGTGCATTTCTGCACCAACATTTCATCATTGGCCCATATACGTCCCACTGCTGGGCACGGGCCTCCTCTACAACTGAAAGTGTTTAGGCCTTAGTCCAACCAAAATTCCGCCTGTTATGAATCAGTCCCACGTAATAGAAGGCGAGCCTTGCTGTTTTCCGGGCATACTTCCAGACTCCGTGCTGCTTCAGAGAATTTCCGAATAGAAAAACCCAATAACAATTTAACAAGCAAGGGCGCCAGTTTCATATAAAATAACTCTGTGATCCCCAGCTCTTAGACTGTTCCCTGTAGCTTGTTGCGCTGAGACAGTAATGTTTACATGACTACACTATCCACCTTACATAATCATTTAAGCAAAATGTCTTCTATTACTAAGATAATACGTACGACTTTGACCTATATTATTTTGGAAAGCTTACATTCAGTAAGGCCTAAACTCTCACAGTTCTAGGGTAGGCCTGTGACCAGTAGTGGGACGTATTTTTTTTGGCCCTGTCCCACCAAACACCCGTCACTGTAACTCCTGTGCGCCAGGATTAACAGCGGCACGCACAGTATTGAAGCCGAGCACTGAAGCTCAACGAATCTAAGGGAACCTAATTCGCCCACCCTTTGCCCGATACGGGAATCGATCCCGTGACCGCTAGATTTCACAGCATCTAATTATGCCACCCGACCACATGTCAGTCGTTTTGCCTCTGGTTGGAAGACACATGATTGTAAAACTACATGTATGAACCCACTGCTGTGGTTTCGCAATCGACATAGTGCCGTGACATCTATTAGTCCTGGGTTAGGTTCTCGGCTCGGCTAGTGTCTTTAGGAAATTCTTCCCCCCCCCCCCCCCCCTCCTATTCTGTATATAAATCGCAGTTAGTGTCATACACGTTTGTCTTCCCTTTTATGTCCCATTTGTATCCCATTAATGTAAGCAGTGATGGCCTCGAGGTTAAGGTGCGCGGTCGAGAATTTCGGCGGTCGCAGGTTCAAACCCCAAGCACACACCTCTGACTTTTCGAAGTTATGTGTGTATTCACAATGAATTATCACTTGCTTTAACGGTGAAGGAAAACATCGTGATAAAACCTACACCCCTAAAAGTTCTTAGGAATTTCTTAGATGTGTAGTCCGCCAACCCGCACTAGGCCAGCGCGGTGGACTAAGGCCTAAACCCTCTCAGTTGCAGAGGAGGCCCGTGCCCAGCAGTGGGACGTATATGGGCTGATGATGATGATGATGATGATGTATCCCATTGTTTGTTATACCCCTTCCCTCCAGCCGAAAGCGTTCAGCCCTAGGCTAGCTTTGCCTTCTTTCTTTGTTAATGAGACGCGGTAGTCTTAAAGTACTGCGATTAAATATTCTTCGCCTTAGTGAACATATTAATTAATATTATTTACCAAGTCGTCGACTCTATGACGTGCGGTGAGTTACTACCTCACGCATATTTCTTTATGGATGGCACTCTTTATTGTTACACACATACTAAAAATAATATTATATTTTGTGCTGCTGAGGGAGTTGCTCGCGCCGTTTCTTCTCTACAGTTGTAACACGACTGAGTGAGTGAGTGAGTGAGACATGAGTGGCGGTAGCTTATTTAAAATGACGATTTAAAAGTACTTGTAAGTCTATTTCAATAACTTTAATTTGACTTTGATTTTGACTTCAAAATAAAAAAATAAAGCAACTTCGGCAACTTCCGTGGCGTAGTGGTTAGAGTTTTGGAACGAGTGGTCGCGGGTGCGATCATCGTTTGGGTATCATACTATTCTTCGTGTAATTCTCAACTTTGTTACGGATGTACGCGAGAAGACGTCTCGTTGTTTTCAATACGTTTTTTCAATTGTCAAGTGTAACTTCCATTACAATAAGTCGTAGTTATAGTAATGTTTTATATAAACCATTTTTTTTTATATTCCATCGATGCTTTGCAAGTGGCCACTGGTTAAATCTAAAGTATAAATGTTAAGTACCTTTTAAATAAATATACTTTAAAAAAATGTGTCGTAAATAAAACATTTCTACGAAAAAAATACTGATGTTTTTCCAAATTGTTGCAAAATACTATTCCACGAAAAAAATACGATTGTTCTTCACAAGTCGACGCATTTTAGTCGGTTAAGCAAGAATTGTATTGATTTTGGAGTTTCTAGTGTATTAAAAATATACCTACAACGCAAAATATAACAGAGCGGTCGAACGGGCTATATCCCTATCTCAGAAAAATCTGTCGTGGGCTTCCTTTGCCGTCGTTTTAGGTTTAACTATCAATTTTAGCGAGTAAGATCAAAAATAAAATTATTTTCATAATAAATATTTGTGAAAAAGACTACCTCGTGATCTCGTGGCACAAGTATGTGCGTAAAATCTAGAGGTCCTGCGTGCAATTCCCGGGTCGGGGAAAGTGTTATTGGGTTTTTCCATTAGGAAATTCTCAGTAGCAGCACGACGTCTGGAATTGTGCCCGAAAAACGGCGATAGGCTCGCCCCCTATTACGTGGGATTGATACATACCTGGCGAAATGTGAGTGCAGAAATGCACCTCTGCCTTGTCTTTCGGGGAATACAGGCGTGAGGTTATGTATTTATGTGAATTATTAATTTATTATGACTTAGTTCGTCAACCCTACATAACAGCACGCGTTCCGTTGTAATCGCTTCACACTCGGGCGTCATTTCACTTTATACTATCGCTTTCATTGTACTTCCTCGCTTATAATGAATGCCGTGAAATCGGGGAGAATTGTTACTAAATACACACTGTACAGTTTTCAATTAATACTGGAGACTCTTGCTGGTTTCGTATGAGTAGCGCCATATTATTGATAGCCCCGAGGCGCACTTGGCTTGCGAAATGAAAGGCATCGGGTTTCGATCCCCGCACCGAGACAAATGTTTGTGTGACCCACAAATATTTGTTTCGGGTCTGGGTGTTTGTGAGACCGAAAAGTCTCTCGTAGTTTCTGATACCCACGACACAGAACTTGTACTAGGGTACAAGAAAAATAACAAATGAAATTCAAAACTGCTTCACCCATCATCTGAAATAATTACGAAAATACACAAAAGTCTTTTTTTTTTTAATATATGTAACAATCTTCTGTAATGGCAATCCTACAGTTTTTTTTTTAATATGGAACAACCCTTTCTAATTTCACGGCAAGCCTAATTCTGTAAGTGCCTAATGCCTACGTCAAACTCAACAATAACCATAACACAATATCCTACATTAGGCCAGTCGTCCTTCAAAGTTGAAACTGCCCCCTCCAGACCTCGCGACAAGATGCTCGCCCTCATTACGTATTCCTCAGTAGGCTGGTAATAGCTGAGCGTGCGTCGCGTTTTATTAAACCGTGTGCCCTCGCTCACTGTAGTACCTACGTATTATTCGGATATCCTGTATTCAGACCGTGATCGGAAACTAAGGCAGATAATAGCTGCGGTGCTTACAAACACCGTGACATTAAAAAAAATTAGACAAAAAATAAAAATAAATACGTTTGCCTTACAATCGCCGCATCCATTTAATCTATGATTGTGAGGATATGAAATTTTTTATTTTTTATCGGGATTTTTTTTAACGCCAATGGGTTTGTAAAAGCAGTGATGGCCTCGAGGTTTAGGCGCGCGGTCGAGAATTTCGGCGGTCGCAGGTTCAAACCTGCCTGGGACACACCTCTGACTTTTCGAAGTTATGTGTGTATTCACAATGAATTATCACTTGCTTTAACGGTGAAGGAAAACATCGTGATAAAACCTGCACACCTAAAACTTTCTTCAGGAATTTCTTAGGTGTGTAGTCCGCCAACCCGCACTAGGCCAGCGTGGTGGACTAAGGCCTAAACCCTCTCAGTTGTAGAGGAAGCCCGTGCCCAGCAGTGGAGCGTATTTGGGCTGATGATGAATGGGTTTGTAATCACCGTGGCTATTTCCTGCCTTAGTTTCCGATCACGGTCTGAATACACACTGTATTGTGATACATGCGCCTATCTATAAATATAGAGCACATGTATCTATATCTCTACCATATACATTTTCATATGCTAGCAGTAGTGATGGCCTCAAGATTCAAACCCCAGGCACACACCTCTGACTTTTAGAAGTTACTAGCTTTTGCTCGCGACTCCGTCCGCGTAGACTACAGGGTTGGGTTCAGAAAGAAAATAAGTTGTAGCCTATGCATTTTACTCCACAGAGTTTATGTCCATACCAAAAATTATTCAAATCGGCCAAATGGTTTAGACGTCACCGGCCGACCGGCGCGGCGCCTCGTACATCATAATTGCGCGCTTGATAATTTTTTCGCTGCGGTGTTATTTTAAAACTGCGATATCTTCTAAGATACTCATTGAAATCAAATGATGTACAGGGCAAATTTCTTTTAAATTAAATACTTGTGATGAATAACGTATTTATTTGGATAAGGATTAATATCATCTTTATGAAAACACCTTCACAAATAATGCTTTATTTTAGAACAAATTTGGTTAGCATAAAAAAGGTTATAGTGAGCCAACCTTAAAAGATAGACATATGCTATAGCGGACTTTTTTTTAGAACTTTTAAAGGGGAACAATTCTGTCATACATTATTTTAGCGAAATTTTAACCGTTTCCGCAGCGCACGCAGCGGAAGTTCTCAAAAGGAAAAAAATACCCCCGATTTTAAAACATAATTTATTGGTGCTCCGCTCCTATTGGGCGTAGCGTGATGTTATATAGCCTATAGCCTTTCTCGATAAATGGGCTTTCTAACGCTGAAAGAATTTTTCAAATCGGACCAGTAGTTCCTGAGATTAGCGCGTTCAACCAAACAAACAAACAAACTCTTCAGCTTTATATATTAGTATAGATTTGTGTATTCATAATTAATTATCACATACTTAAAGGTTTTTTAAGTAAAACATCGTGAGGAAACCTGCATGGCTAAAAAAAGTTGTAAAGGAGGCCTGTGCCCAGCAGTGGGACGTGTATGGACTGATGTTGATACTTATGCTAGCAGTCTTTTGTAAAGTATATTTTGACTTACAATAATGGAAAAAGTCATGATGATCAGTTTAGTCATGATGATCATTTATTAAAATAAATAAGTTCACCCAACAGTCATATATGTACATAGTTCTGACCCCACACCCTAGTGTAGTTATGTATCCATTGCTTTTGTTTAATAAAGATTAAAAGCATAATTAGATTAGGCGCGCGGTCTTGAATTTCGGCGGTCACAGGTTCAAATCCCAGGCACACACCTCTGACTTTTCGAAGTTATGTGTGTATTCACAATGAATTATCACTTGCTTTAACGGTGAAGGAAAACATCGTGATAAAACCTGCACACCTAAAAGTTCTTAGGAATTTCTTAGGTGTGTAGTCCGCCAACCCGCACTGGGCCAGCGTGGTGGACTAAGGCCTAAACCCTCTCAGTTGTATAGGAGGTCCGTGCCCAGCAGTGGGACGTATTTGGGCTGATGATGATGATAAAGATTATTATTCGGAGTTTTAAAAGGCAAATTGGGCTTTTGGGCTCCTATGGAAGTACCGCCATTGATACATGTGTTTATTAGTAAACAGGGCGAGATAATATCGAATGTAAATCAGTTAATCGATCTGCAGATATCACGTTAACGACATAATTACGCGTTTGATATTAATGAAGTTAATTATCCTTTGTGATTATTCAACGGACACACACGCTTGCTGAGACATATTGACTGTGGGGCTGTGTGCTTTGTTTTGTAAACGTTTCAGATATATTAAGCCTTAGTCCACCATGCTGGCCTAAAACGGGATTATGGACACGAAAAAATGAAATTCCTGGTACGAGCAGTGGTATGGCCATGGGTGTTTTATTTGGAAAGTTTCAGTAGTCTTTGACAGCCCCGTGGCGCAGTTGGCTATACACCAGCTTGTGAAACAAAAGGCCGCGGGTTCGATCCCCGCACCGAGACAAATGTTTGTGTGATCCACAAATATTTGTTTCGGGTCTGGGTGTTTGTGAGACCGAAAAGTCTCTCGTAGTTTCTGATACCCACGACACAAGACTCGTATCTTAATGTGGGGTCAGAACTATGTATGTGACTGTTGGGTGTATTTATTTATTTATCTGAAATGACCCTAAAAATCAGACTTTTTCTTTAAAACAAAAAGCGTAACGTGGGTGTAAAAATTCACCACTGTATCATTGTCATTAATTCATGATCAGCCCAATATACGTCCCACTGCTGGGCACAGGCCTCCTCCAACATTGATAGGGTTTAGGCCTTAGTCCACCACGCTGGCCTAGTGCGGGTTGGCGGACTACACACCTAAAAACTTTTGCACCGCTGTATACTCCCTCGGAATGAGTGTGTGGCTTTTGTCATTGCTAAGTTTCAAGTTCAGTGGTAACTGTTTACCGTCGGCGTATCGCTTGCTTTAAAAAGTCGTGATGGCCTCGAGGTTAAGGCACGCGGTCGAGAATCACGACGGTCGCGGGTTCTAACCGCAGGCACACAACTGACTTTTCGAAGTTATGTGTGTTCACAAAGAATTATCACGTACTTTAACGGTGAAGGAAAACATCGTGATGAAACCTGCACACCTAAAAGTTCTTAGGAGTGTCTTAGGTGTGTAGTCGGCAAACCCGCACTAGGCCAGCGTGGCGGACTAAGGCCTAAATCTCATTTATATGGGAGGCCCGTGCCCAGCAGTGGAACGTATGTATATCAGTGGCGGTACTTCCATAGAAGCTCGAAAGCGTTACACGTTAATTGTGTAATGTCTAGTTTATAATTGTTCATTGAGGAGTTAGGATATTCTCATTTATATACCAAATTGCTAATATTTAATGCTAAAGATATTATTCGGAATTTTGTAGGTCATACTGGGCTTTTGGGTTGCTATGGAAGTACCGACACTTGTGTATATGGGCTGATGATGATTATGTATCGCTTGCGTGTCTTCTAAAACAATAAAAAGACGAAAATGTATATATAATAAAGCTCTATTGGAGTGCACGTTCACGCGGCTCGATATCGTTACTGAGCATTAAACTACCAGAATTAGCCCTTAACTAACTTTCTACAGACACTACTCCCGTCCTAACTTACATTAACTGAGAGGGATGTAGGGGAGGCTGGAAACGACAAAAGCGTGGAAGATAGCGGATGTTTTGACATAAGTATTCGATTCGATCTCCGCTTCGAGACAAATGTTTGTGTGATCCACAAATATTTGTTTCGGGTCTGGGTGTTTGTGAGACCGAAAAGTCTCGAGGTTTAGGCACGCGGTCGAGAATCTCGATGGTCGCGGGTTCAAACCCCAGGCACACACCTCTGTCTTTTCGAAGTTATGTGTGTATTCACAATGAATAATCACGTACTTTAACGGTGAAGGAAAACATCGTGATGAAACCTGCACACCTAAGAGTTCTTAGGAATTTCTTAGGTGTGTAGTCCGCCAACCCGCACTAGGCCAGCGTGGTGGACTAAGGCCTAAACCCTCTCAATGGTAGAGGAGGCCCGTGCCCAGCAGTGGGACGTATATGGGCTGATGATGATGATGATACTTATGGTCCGTTTTGTTAACCGCTTTCCTAACCGATAAAGCTGCGTCCACGGTTGATTTACCAATCGTAAAACCGAATTGATTATCGTGAAATTTCGGTCCGCCCGGTAGTAAGCGAGGCACAATAAGACGCTCAAGTAACTTGCCTAACGACGGTAACAACGTTATAGGACGATAAGATTTTGGGCTTTCAGGAGGCTTATTGCCTCCTTTTGGTACGAGTTTAATGAGACCACACCGCCAAATTCGCTGAAAAATACCCTCAGCTATACATCGATTAAAGACGCACATTATAGCGACACTAGACAACTTACACGCCTCCTTTATCATTTTATTGGAAATTTTATCATCCCCAGAAGCCTCATTAAGAGGCATGGAGCTAACTACTTCAATAGATTCGTGAAGAGATGGGCTATCCGAATCGGGGGTAGATGGTGAAAGGGAGGCCCATAGCCTTACTTGACTATGTTATGAGGAATCGTTATCAAGGCAATTGATTTATTAGTTTTAAACTCATGGTAAAGATGGTCCTTGGTCCCCCCAAGGACCCTCAGCGTTCAGACGGTCAACAACTCTTCGTAATAAATCGCCTTTTGCTTTAATAATCGCGGCTCTATAACGCGACCTGGCTGTTTTTAGAGTGTTAAAAGCACTTTCAAGTAAATTACTATTGTTACACCGTTTTTTAAGCGAATTGAACCTCCTACCCGCTCGACGAAATAGTTGACGAAGGTGGACTAAGGTATTATTCCACCAATCACATCTGCGAGTACCAGTTACAAATGAACGACCGAATGTTCTATCCGCTCAGTACGTAAAGGTATCGGTCATTATTTCAGCGCAAGCTTCAGCTGAAAGTTCATTGAGAGTGAAATCTTTAGTATGATGCGCAAAAAGCGAGCCAAAAGACTCCCAATTAGCCCCTCTAAATTTATATTTAAAGTTGTAATAATTATTATGATGTCCTCGTGTAAATCCAGGTAAAAACTCGTACACTATCAGGCGATGATCACTACAAGATGCGTCTGGTATAACACGCCATTTATCGATATGGACGTCTCTACAGGAAAGTGTGACATCAATTGAAAATTCGGCCATAGGGCTGCAATATGTTGGTGGTGCGTAAGGTGTATTATGTATTACAAGATTTAATTCCGGAATAAAATCTTCGACGGCACAGCGTCGCTCTGAATCGGTGGATCTAAATTTGCCATACCAAAGAGAGGAAGACGCATTGACATCTGCGCCAACAACAATTTTGTTTCCCGAACGAGACCTCAGAACATGTCGCAAATGGTGTAAATGTGGACCCACAGGGTCCGAGTATTGAAAACAACAGCTCACAACGTATAATTTAGTTGAGGGTGTTGTAACCTCCGCGACCGCACAGTGTGACGTCATAAGATTACGCACTGATGTGACTGTAAATACAGAACTCGACACGTAAATGCCTGCTCGTGAGCTGTTATCTAGTTGTATTAGTCTAGTACGTAACCGAGCGTGTTGGTACTGCTCTTGGACGAGAACAATGTCAAGCTTATATTCATTAATTAAAATATTTAACTCCGACGTTGCCGCCCTATCATTATGTAAATTCAGCAAAAAAAGTTTCAAATAAAAAAGATGGCAAATATTAATATCTACAATAATGATTTCTACAATTTTTTTCGTACGATGCGCGGTTCGCGAGATATTCGATAAAACGTGTTTTCCAAGATGGCGGCTGAAGTGAACCCCCCCCCCTCGCCGCGCCAACTTGGATTTACATTCAGGGGACACCCTTAAACATATTCCAAAAAAAAAATTCAGGTCCCGTACGTTGCAAAAAAATAACCCCGGCGTTTGGCCTATGTCCGATCGTGACATTATCCATTATATAATCAATAATTTGTTGAAAGGATTAGCATTTGCAGTTTATGCTTATAAGATGGGCACTCCGGAGACCCACAGCGGTGGTCATGTGGTTTCTTAATTTTTTTACATGTCGCGCAAATTGGTTTAAAAGCGGCATCAGCCTTATGGCGACAAGATTTTGATTCGTGTTCGCCAGCACACAAAGCGCAAGTTGGGGATTTCGTGGTGCAAAATTTATGGACATGCCCGTATTGTTGTCAATTTAGACACCGGACAATCTCGACGTCATCAACAAATCGGCACGTCGCCCAGTCAATGAACAACTTATCTTTGGTGGTCACAAGATGTTTACGCACATCAGCGTCTAATTCGATCCCTATCCATTTCCGACCGTTATCTATGACGCGCCTACGGACAATTCTAACGGATTTAACAAAATCGTCCTCTTTAATCGGTAACTCGTTCTTAATATTCTGCTTATAAAGTACACATACATACATAAACTCACGCCTGTATTCCCCGAAGAGGTAGGCAGAGGCGCATTTCTGCACCCACATTTCGCCAAGTATGTATCAGTCCCACGTAATAGGGGGCGAGCCTATTGCCGTTTTTCGGGCACATTTCCAGACTCCGTGCTGTTACCGAGAATTTCCTAATGGAAAAACCCAATAACACTTTCCCGACCCGGGAATCGAACCCAGGACCTCTAGATCGCTCGGCACATACTTGTACCGCGAGACCACGAGGCAGTCAGTGTCAGTGCAGGCTTATAAAGTGAATTTATAAAAACGCGATCTTCCATTGAAGCCGGTACGTCTTTAACTAAAGACGGGGTCGACGGCCTTTTGGTTTTTCTAAACGCAAACCGGCAGATTTTATTGCGTCTACAGATTGCAATTTTTGAATTTGTGACTCATTCGCGACACGAAGCACGACTCCAGATTTCGCGGTTTTTTTTAACGCCTACAATTTGAAACCCGTCGTCACTCGGCTTAATCGCTTTCATTAGCGCCTGCTTCGTTGCAGATGATGACGCGAACTCAGCTGATCACTCAGCGGTGGGGTATGCTACAACACACGGCAGCGGCGCGCGCGACTCCATTGCCGGTGTCGGTTTAGATAAACGCAACTTTAAGCGGTCCGCGTAAGTTCCATTTTGCGGTGCAACTTCGCGCACATTTTTATTGTAATCTATCTCCCGTTGCAAGTTAGCAAGTTTAGACAGAGGAAAGACAGAGGTGAGTTGCTTCCCGATCCGGAGGGCTTTGATTTTTTATCTCCTGAAGAAATATTTGTGGGTGACATGTCGCCAAAAAGCCGTTTTGGTCGGGAGTTATTTGGTGACCTACGGGTCAAAATGCTTTTGCCGAAAGGGTCCCTACCACGGTCAGGGGATCGTCATTATGAAATGACATAGTTTGACTAAATTAATCGAAAGGATAATTAAAAAACCGATAAGAGCTAATGCGTAAGTTTAACAATTTATCCGATCAAGCCTACCCTCACAACAAAATAAAAATAACTTACCGAAGAAAACTGGCAAAATCTACTAAATCCAACGTAAAAACACTAATATAACTTACGCGCTTTAAAGCACAAACCAACACAAAACAACTAGTAACACTCACAAGCCGGCAATCAAACCCGAGACACGAAAAACACAATTTTAAAAGGCACTGTGTCAAACCGTGTCCGCACAGTACGCGTGCGCGTGGGAAGTGTCATAGTTGCAGATACGACACAGGACTTGTATCTTAATGTGGGATCAGAACTATGTATGTGACTGTTGGGTGTATTTTTTTGCTTGACGATAACGATGATGATACATCATCATCAGCCCAAATACGTCCCACTGCTGGGCACGGACCTCCTCTACAACTGAGAGGGTTTAGGCCTTAGTCCACCACGCTGGCCTAGTGCGGGTTGGCGGACTACACACCTAAGAAATTCCTAAGAATTTTTAGGTGTGCAGGTTTTATCGCGATGTTTTCCTTCACCGTTAAAGCAAGTGATAATTCATTGAGAATACACACATAACTTCGAAAAGTCAGAGGTGTGTGCCTGGGGTTTGAACCTGCGACCGCCGAAATTCTCAACCGCGCGCCTAAACCTCGAGGCCATCACTGCTATCGATGATGAAACACATGCGGAAAATTTTCGTATAAAAATATGTGGCAAAAGCAAAAGGTGCTTCCAGACATCGCATCGAGACCGCAAGTATCATTTGAGTAGTTAGTGCGGTGTCCGGCCACTCCACCTTACGTGATCACCAACACACGCCGGAGTTTGCCATCGATATTACTGGAGGAACTTCCTTTTGCGGTCAGCCGCGGTCAATACCAAATTCTGTTTAGTTCAATTTGCTCACGAAAGTTATACGTAAAACTCTTGATGTCAGTTAATGTTGGAATTGTGAATTTGAAGGTTTTCGACTTGGTATTGTTTTGAATTGACGTGAAATGTTATTCCTGTGTTCAATTTATAAGATTTTATAACAATTTCACATTCTACAATCCTAATAAAAAGAATTCGTGATGGCCTCGAGGTTTAGGCACGCGGTCGAGAATCTCGACGGTCGCGGGTTCAAACCCCAGGCATACACCTATGACTTTTCGAAGTTATGTGTGTATTCACATTGAATTATCACGTACTTTAACGGTGAAGGAAAACATCGTGATAAAACCTACACACCTAAAAATTTCTTGGGTGTGCAGTCCGCCAACCCGCACTAGGCCAGCGTGGTGGACTAAGGCCTAAACCCTCTCAGTTGTAGAGGAGGCCCGTGCCCAGCAGTGGGACGTATATGGGCTGGTGATTAATGATGAATGAATAAAAATAATCCGTACTAGTCCACCAATCCGCACTAGGCCAGCGTGGTGCACTAAGGCCTTAACCCTCTCAATGGTAGAGGAGGCCCGTGCTCAGCAGTGGGACGTATGTATATGGGCTGATGATGAATAAAAAGAACATCAAAATGTATGGAATTCACATTACATTTGGGAAGACCACGTGTTCATTAATGCATTTACATATTAATACATTTTTATCCTCTTTATTAGAGAATACGACTGTTGAATGTGACTTTGACTAGGCCCATTGATAGCATAGTCAATGTTACGAATTTTTTTAGTTGACAGGCAGTTAGGGGTAGGCAGAGGTGCATTTCTGCACCCACATTTCGCCAGATATGTATCAGTCCCACGTAATAGGGGGCGAGCCTATTGCCGTTTTTTGGGCACATTTCCAGACTCCGTGCTGTTACTGAGAATTTCCTAATGGAAAAACCCAATAACACTTTGCCCGACCTGGGAATCGAACCCAGGACCTCTAGATCCCAAGGCACATACTTGTACCGCGAGACCACTTTAGACCGATTACTGAGCAGAGTACAGATAAAAGTTAGGTTTTGGAATAGTCGGACGACCGCAGAC
Organism: Hemaris fuciformis; assembly: GCA_907164795.1. Classification (NCBI taxonomy): domain Eukaryota; kingdom Metazoa; phylum Arthropoda; class Insecta; order Lepidoptera; family Sphingidae; genus Hemaris; species Hemaris fuciformis. Next base: position 14,832,876 of record OU015438.1, on the reverse strand, counting down.
GTAATGTTCTTCACATGGTTTTCTTTGCATGTCGTGTTAACCATCCTGCAATATTAAAGCCTGGTGGACCAAGGTCTAACCCATCTCAGTTTTACAAGAGGCATGTGCCGATAATGATACGTACATATATGGGCCGATACAGAAATAAATTCTTATGACCTTAGTAAATACCTTTGACCAGGTGCTCTTTAGATATGGACATGTGTATTTCCAAGGACGAATTAAACTTTTCTTAGAATCGTGTGACCCAGTCACTGCCTTTCGCTATCGTGGGACGCTATAATATTCTCTAATTTTATGACAATCTTGATGAGATTTCGTCAAAGACTAATCTTGGTTGAACAAAATCGTCATTCTCTTGCTCTGTTCCCAACTTTATTTTGGGTCTGCCCAGTATGTTTTATCTTTCCAAACATCTTTATCAGTCGTCATGTCTTCATTCATCCCTTTTTCTTTCATATCTTCTCTCACACACACACTCGGTTGAACAAAATGTGCTAATACAAAACATCTTGTTCAACACCAATGAATGAATGTAATTAGGGTCGGCTGAGACTACTTAATGCCGTAACTAAAAGCATTAATCGATATACATAAATCTTGTCATGCATCTACATTATTTTTGGTACTTTATATATCCATTTTCATACTATTTATCAGTCATGGTACTCCCGTTTTGTAATTCTTTTATTTGACCATGTGTTGTTGAGAATTGTCTATTGCAAAAAAATAATAACACTTTCACCTACTCATGCGTCGAATGAGAGACGGCACGCCGTACACTTATGCCACGAGAACAACAATGCATCAGCCCATATGCTTTGTTTTTGGACTTCTTCCATCTTCCACGATGGCCTTAGACTCCAGCCTAGTGAATATTAGTTCGTACTCAAGAAATTCCTACTTTCCTACTACCTTTTTACTAGAGACTTTTATAACAAATTTAAATAACAAACAGTTATAAAACATTCCGTGCTCGGAGTCATTTAAGAGCACGAATTCCGGGTTTGAATTACGAAAGCCCTGCACAATATTCCAGACATTTACCATAAACTGTACTAGACTTTCTATTCGCTCAATTTCGTTAAACATCTAGGTGGTAGGTATCGAAAACTGTGACGCAATACTTGCGTTTACAAGTGAGGCCGAGTGTAATGGACGCTCACGTAACATAAGGTCATATATTCAACTTCTGGTAATTATTGTTACGTGTGTACTAAGCCATGCGTGAAATTAAATGGCAGTTTGTTAGTGACTCTTCAGATAGCGTGATAGCGTGTGAGGTATAAGTAAAGAAACCTTTGACGAGGCCGGAATGATGACTATGGTGAAAGATCATTTTTTGGCATTCGATATTCAGCTGTATCGTACGGCGTAGAAGGGTTTTTTTAAATGAAACTAAACGATATTCATGAAGTTTGAGCTTTGGGCCAGAGTGTGTAGGTCATTTTGGTCCCAAAAATGTTAGCTTATTACGGGATATTTTTTATAATGTTGGTTTCAACCCGGAAAAATGTGACATATAATTTTTATGTTTCACATCGATTAATGTAAAAAAAAACCATAAAAAATCTCTAATAGCTTAAATTAGGAACATATACTACATTAGACATCACTTCACGATGACGATGACGGCAACACAAGCATGTTATAAAAAAGCCTCTAAGAGTAAGTATTTAAAATAAAATATTACTAATTAATATTACATTTATGTTTTATATACTGTATGGTATGTATTTGCTTCATTATTATGTGTAGTACGAGGGCAGTCCGATAAGTACTTAGCCTACAAAAGAAAAACGAAAATTTTGGAAAAGTGGCGATTTATTTCTCATCACAGTCTTCTTTCAACTCGATTCACTTGACCCAGCGATGCTCCAACTTCTTTAAGCTGTCTGAAAAGAACGTTTTCTGGAGGTCTACAAAGTAGGCCTCCGTGGCGGCGATAACCTCCTCATTCGACTCAAATTTCTGTCCGGCGACGGACTTTTTCAAGTTTGGAAACAAAAAGAAGTCACACGGGGCCTAATCTGGAGAATACGGTAGATGGAGCAGCTGTTCGTAGCCTAATGTGACCAATTTGGCCGTTGCGACGGCGGAGGTGTGAGCCGGTGCGTTGTCATGGTGGAAGAGCACTTTTTTCTTCGCCAAATGGAGCCGTTTTTTCTACAATTCAGCGTTGAATCGGCCCAATAGTTCGGCATAGTAGAGCCCTGTGACCGTTTTGCCCTTCTCCAGGTAGTCGATGTAAATCACACCTTGTGAAACCTAGAAAACGGTGGCCATCACCTTTTCGGCCGATGGGACAGTGTTCGCCTTCTTCGGAGCACATTCGCCGGGTAAAGTCCACTGTTTCGACTGTTTATTGGTCTCTGGTGTGTACCAGTGAATCCATGTTTCGTCGACGGTCACGAAACGACGCAGAAACCCCTTCGGATTGCACCTAAACAGTGTCAAACACTGCTCTGAAGTTGTGTCACTGATGCGCTTGTCGTCCGAAGTGAGCAAACGCGGCAGCCATCGAGCCGACAGCTTTCTCATGCCCAATATTTCATGCAGGATATGACCCACGCGGTCTTTTAAGATGCCTACTGTCTCAGCTATCTCGCGCACCTTCAATCGGCGGTCTGCCAATACAAGATCGGGACTTTTCTCACGTTATCCTCCGTGGTAGCCGTTTTTGGGGCACCTGGGCGTGGCTCATCAAAAACTGACGTGCGACCACGTTGAAACTCGTTAAACCAATTTTTGACGGTCGCCATTGAAGGAGAAGAGTCACCGTAAACAGCATCCAAGCGCTTTTTGATATCGCTGCGCGATTTCCCTTCCAAAAACAAGAATCAAATCACCGGCCGATATTGCTCTTTTTCCATTTTTCGAAAATCCGCGGACACGTCCGCTTACACACGCGGTCAAAACAAAACTACAAATCCAATTCGGCTGAAATTTTGACAATAGCCGTCTACGAAGATGTGCTACATGATGGTAAATTTATCTTACGATAGTGGTGCCATCGGGCGGTGAGGCTAAGTACTTATCGGACTGCCCTCGTATATCATAAATTATTTTACATACCTACGCTTTTCATCTCTGCACCACCTAAAGTTCGTTTGGGAGAGAATGCTACAGGCATTAAGTCCACATTTACATTGTTCATTTATAAAGCGTAAATAAATAAATAAATTAGTCGTGAAGGCCTCGAGTTCAAATCCCACCTCACCTCTGACTTTTCAAAGTTATGTGTGTATTCACAAATAATTATCTTATTAACTTGTTAACGGTGAAGGAAAACGTCGTGATGAAACCTGCACACCTAAAAGTTCTTAGGAATTTCTTAGGTGTGTAGTCAACCAACCCGCACTAGGCCAGCGTGGTGGACTAAAGCCTAAACCCTCTCAGTTGTAGAGGCGGCCCGTGCCCAGCAGTGAGACGTATATGGGCTGATGATGAAATAAAATAAAAAAATAAAAAAAATCTAGAAAACTATCTCATTATCGTGGCCGACAGTGTACAAGTTAGGGAACGAGTCTGCGAAGGTCTGCAGCACGTTACATACAGTTTCGCAACTGGCCGGCACTGCTCGCCCAGTCTCCACGGTTAATAACACTCCAATATTAGCAAATATTCGCGTACGTCTGTGCACAGTGTTGCCAGTGTATATTGAGTTACTTTGTCCCGCTCAGAATGCTACTGATGAGATTTTCCACGTTATATTGGATTTTTGGACGCGCTTGCTCCAAAATAGTCATACTTTATTACACAAAAATAGTAATAAAGTACATACATACATATACTCACGCCTGTATTCCCCGAAAGGGTAGGCAGAGGTGCATTTCTGCACCCACATTTCGCCACGTATGTATCAGTCCCACGTAATAGGGGGCGAGCCTATTGCCGTTTCTCGGGCACATTTCCAGACTCCGGGCTGCTACTGAGAATTTCCTAAAGGAAAAACCCAATAACACTTTGCCCGACCTGTGAATCGAACCCAGGACCTCTAGATCGCACGGCGCATACTTGTACCGCGAGACCACGAGGCAGTAATAAAGTATGACTTTTAATTATGGAATCACACGTATCTATGAACCTATTCATATCTCTCTGCATCACCCAAGGTCGACTGGTAGAAAATGCCTTAGGCGTTAAGTCCGTCTTTATACATTAATTGTATGTATATAAAGCTTAAATAAATAAATAAATAAAAATTATGCTACAGGATATTACAACGTATTCTACATAGGATATATTTTATATTTTGGTCAATCCACTTCAATGCTTTAACTAAGGATTGGCCATATTTTAGAAATTGGCTGTAATTATAGACTAAGATTTACTTTAGTGAATACCCTTTTGTGTCAATTCACTGCTCACAAAATGTTTATGGGGTAGCTATTATAAAAACTTATGTAATTCAATAATATTGTTTTAGGTTTTGGGTGTTAATAACAGAAAATCTTTACTAGTTCTGACACTGAAGACAGGACTTGTAGATACAAGTATATAGTTATAGTTTGGCATGGACTTGTATCTCAGAACAATGCATACAACTGCTATTATTTGTATTATTGATTGCTATTGTACGGGTATGTCTTAGGAGCACCCTGAACAAACTTGAAAGCGTAAATAAATTCATGAAGCAGAAGTAGTGGTCCACTGAGCAACGTGAAGATTCAGACTCAGTCTTCTATTGGTACAGGATAATGGTTTCTCTAAATAACTGTCGGTTATCTATACCAATATTATAAAGCTGAACAGTTTGTTTGTTTTTGATTGAACCCGATAATTTCAGTGACTATTGATTCGAAAAATATTATTCTGTTGAATAGTCCATTTACTCAGAGAAGCTAAATATAACGCTAAGACAAAAGAAGAGTAGGGCAGCGGTGAAAAAAGTATCGATAAGGGAAATAAATATTTCTTTTCAAGCCTAAAGTTTTGCATACAAAATATTACAATATAAGTTTATTCAGTCACTGGACTTCAGAACTTGTAGTTAGGTTACTTGTAATTTGGTCGTGGTTGCGTTGAAACGATTGTTTTCAAGGAGGCAAACCGCAATACTGTAGAACATTTTTTTGTCTTATGGAAAAAGGAGGCAAACGAGCAAGTGAGCCACCTGATGTTAAGTGGTCAACACCGCCCATGAACACCCATAATACCAGAAGAATCATCGGTGTGTTGCCGGCCTTTGAGGAAAATATAGGCTCTTTTCCTGAAGTCAATTTTCTACTGCAATATATCAAGTGATCACCAGAGTCTTCCTGATTGAGCTGAGTTAGTACTGACTCCTTGGCGCAGTTACTTAGAAGCCGAAACGATATGCTTTGGGTTCGGTTTCAGCTCTTGAGAAGGCTTAGGCCTTAGTTCTTTGCGCTGGCCCAATGGTGGTAGGTAGATACGACGTATGGCATCATTCTTGAAAGCTTTAGGTATGCAGGTTACCTCTTGTTTATAACAATGTACAAACATTCCTTTCAGTCTAAGAATAAAATCCGCTGCCCCTCGTTTCATTTTGTCCAGCCAAACGCGTCATGGAGGCTTTGAATGTTCCTGAAAATCCTTACTAGTGAAAAATACACCTGGATTGTTCGAGATAGCCTCTGAACCTACATAAACCTAGCTTACATCGGCTCAAGGATTGCGGACACGCGCTACCTGTTGAAGAGCGGCAGGAAACTGGTGAAATCCGACCGTGAACATTGAAAGTCAACATTTATATAACGTATGTAATATGTTTAATAGGTGGCATAATTATTATAATTGGATCAAAATATTTGTGCAGTATCCGTTCGTATACAGGGTGTATTCAGACCGTGATCGGAAACTAAGGCAGGTAATAGCTAAGATACTTACAAACCCTATGGCGTTAAGGAAAATCCCGACAAAAAGTAAAATTTTTGAAGTTTTCCTAAAAACCATAGACATAAAATGTATGTGGTTGTTAGGAAAACATATTTTTTTTATTTTTTGTCTGGAGTTTCTTTAACGCCATGGGGTTTGTAAGCATCTTAGCTAATACCTGCTTTAGTTTCCGATCACGGTGTAAATACACCCTGTATATGTTAGATACGCTTATTTATTTACAAATACACTCGCACACGCCTATTATCTTAAAGGATAGATTTCTGCGCCCACGTGTTTTAGTCTCAAATTTGCAAACTTTCAATTACTACTACCAAGAAATTCACAAATGGAAAATTCAATAACACAGAGCAGCCCAGGAACCAGGACCTGACCTAAATAATGCCGTTACTTACTTAGCTATTTTGAGCTCTTAATTGTTATTTTGGGTATCAAGTTCATAAGACATCATCATCATCATCAGCCCATATGCGTCCCACTGCTGAGCACGGGCCTCCTCTACAACTGAAAGGGTTTAAGCCTTAGTCCACCATGCTGGCCAAGTGCGGGTTGGCGGAATACATACCTCGTAATGGCCTCGAGGTTTAGGCGCGCGGTCGAGAATATCGATGGTCGCGAGTTCAAATCCCAGGCACACGCCTTTGACTTTTCGAAGTTATGTGTGTATTCATAATGAATTATCACGTACTTTAACGGTGAAGGAAAGCATCGTGATGAAACCTGCACACCTAAGAGTTCTTTCATAAGACAAAATGCTTGAAATTTGATGCAAGTGTAGATATACGTATGAAAAGTGATGGTCACTCTGCTGTGCAAGTAGATAAATGATCCTAATAAATTAGTGTGTTTATTGACCATTAAATTATACTTTACAACTAGCTGTGCCCGCGACTTCGTCCGCGCGGAAAATTAATTTTTAATAAGAAAATTTATAAACTAAAAGTTTATCGAAGTTACTCCTTATTACATCAGCTATCTGCCAGTGAAAGTCCCGTTAAAATCGGTCCACCCGTTTCAGAGATTAGCGGGAACAAACAGACAGACAGACAGACAGACAAAAAAATTAAAAATCGTTATTTTGGTATATGTACCGTGTATACATCCATATACATTTATTAAAAAGCGGTTATTTCAATATTACAAACAGACACTCCAATTTTATTTATTTGTATAGATATAGATAAGTACTAAATGAATAGGGCTGAGGAGTGGCTTTCCTCCACTTACAATTAACGTACGGTCATTGCGCAATGGAGCCACAACCTTTAATCATTTCGGTTTCTAGAACGTGTAGTTTCTACTGTATGGCCACGATGCGTTCGATGTTTGTAAATATATACTTTATTATTGCCTGACTTCACTACTTCTTAACGATTACCGATGGTGAAACGACAATATGGATGATATGGCGACATAAACATTTGAAAATGACTGCCTCGTGGTCTCGCAGTACAAGTATGTGCCGTGCGATCTAGAGGTCCTGGGTTCGATTCCCGGGTCGAGCAAAGTGTTATTAGGTTTTTCCATTAGGAAATTCTTAGTAACAGCACGGAGTCTGGAAATGTGCCCGAAAAACGGCAATAGGCTCGCCCCATATTACGTGGGACTGATACATACTCGGCGAAATGTGGGTGCAGAAATGCACCTCTGTCTACCCCTTCGGGGAATACAGGCGTGAGTTTATGTATGTATGTACATCTGAAAATGAAAATGAATGTGCTCAAAAAGAGCATAATCTTAATTCGACTATTCCATTTCACGTACAAACTACCAGAAAAACGACTGGATTGCATCCTTTCTTAATGAAATAACGGAAAGTTTAGTCTAACGTCTGGTGCTTTTAAGGACTAAATACGTTATTATCAGCTAGGCTCATCTTAAACAGCATCTTCGCTCACCATGAGGTAATATTATGATACAACGTCTATCCTGCTATATTAAAATGTCAAACTCCGTGGCACTGTTATACACCAGCCCGTGAAAAGAGGCTGCGAGTTCGTCCACCAGGAGACTTTATTAGGAAGATCTAAAAGCTTCTAGTATTGTAATGATCAGTTTATTTTACATGGAATACCTATTTTTGTAACATTGACTAAGCAACCAAGAAGTCATCATGAATTGATAAGAAACGGCTTGACGTGAATTTTAAAAGTTATGTGTTTATATAAGATGATGATGATGATGATGTGTTTATCATCAGCCCAAATACGTCCCACTGCTGGGCACGGGCCTCCTCTACAACTGAGAGGGTTTAGGCCTTAGTCCACCATGCTGGCCTAGTGCGGGTTGGCGGACTACACACCTAAGAAATTTCTAAGAACTTTTAGGTGTGCAGGTTTTATCACGATGTTTTCCTTCACCGTTAAAGCAAGTGATAATTCATTGTGAATACACACATAACTTGTGTTTATTCACAATGAATTATTACCTACTTAAACGGTAAAGAAAAACACCGTCAGGGAACCTAAAATTTCTTGAAAAAAATTAAGCGTGTAGATCGCCAACCCGCACTGGGCCAGGCGTAGTGAACTAAGGCCTTACCCTCTCAGATGTAGAGGAGGCCCGTGCCCAGCAGTGGGACGTATATGGGCTGATATGAATGTATAATATTAAAAATGATTCAATTCATAATGGCATAGAGACACGAGTGAAACGTTTTACACTTTCCATTACAATATAATTAGGGTCATACGCAAAATATTTTAATTGTGCGTTGTTGTTTGGTAGTCGTTCGCGTGGATAAAGTATCTACGGGCGAAAGGTGTGTTTTAGACATTTTTAAACATTTTTTAGCAGTCAATTTATAATTGAAACTTGTATTTGACATCCTCGTGGCGCAGTTGCTTGCGAAACAAGAGGCCGCGGGTTCACAAGTATTTGTTTCGGGTGGGCGTGCTTGTGAGACTGAAAAGTCTCTCGTAGTTTCTGATACCCACGACACTTGTGTCGTGACAAGACTCGTATCTAAATGTGGGGTCAGAACTATGTTTGTGAATGTTGGGTGTATTTATTTACCAACACAGTTACTATAACAAAAACATATAAAAGTTACACTTAGATACTTTCACCCAAGGATAGCTAAGATATTCCTTGCTATCCAAAAACTATAACTGGCACCCCACAAGAACGTCAGTGGCGATTGCCTCTTTCGTAAACCCTACCACGTTATCGCAATCCGAGTGGGGCGCCGAGCACTGACTTGGCAGCGCCGACGGCGGTCAGTACTCAGAGCTGTGTTACCGTGGTACAATGTGCGGAGATATGGGCAAAGCTGTTTTGGGGGCGCTTACGGGCGCCCTGCTCTGTGGGCTGGTGTCAGACGCCGCATATCTGCAGGTTAGTGGAATAATATAACGTTTTAATTTTCTATATCAGCATATACTCGTATACGTCCTGGGCAGTGGCGGAATTTCCATAGAAGCCCAGAAGCCCAGTTTGCCTTACAAAATTCCGAATAATAATCTTTAATCTTGATATTTTTATTTACCAAAAGTAATTTAACATATAAATGAGAATATCCTGACCCTACAATAAAAAAATTAAAACTAGGCATTACAAAATTAACGTTTTACACTTTTGGGCTTCTATAGAAGTACCGCCTCTGGTCCTGGGTAGCCATACTGGGTACTGTCCTTTTCATCTGAGAGGCCTTAGTCCACCAGCCTAGTTCGTGTTAAAATACACAAATATAAGAAATTTCTTGCGGATATCTCTGAGGAGTGTAGGTTTATTTGTTGAAGTTTTTCTTCAGTATTATAGCAATAACATTTAATATACACGTACACAATAAATTTGATCCCGCAAACGTCGATTTCGTCTTGACCGCGCGTTTAATCCCAATGTTTATTACTTCTTTAGAGTAGTAGGATATGTGTATCCGCTCGGATAGCAATCACTGAAGAGGTAAGGGATTGTCGTAGTTGTTTTTTGCCAGCCATTATTTTTGAAGGCAATGTAAATTTTATCAGATGCCATTGCGTTTGCCGTGTTAGTGAGTAAGTGTTTACTTAACTTGGATATCGAACCTACGGTCGCTCGTAAGCCGTTTTATAACATAATTTATTATTTGATCATGATAGAATAATAATTTGAATTTTTTGGATTTGAATTCCTAAGTAATCAAGGATTAATTACATTAATAAGGACCGAATAATATGAAAATTATTTTAATCCTATAAAAATAGTGTATTATACATTGAATAAAATGTTCTTAATAATAAAATTTAAAAAAATGCAAGAATATAGCCTGTAATTTAAAATGACGTTAAAAGAATACAAATATAATTTTCTAGCACTACAAAAAAAAATATATATAAAAAGTTACAATAAATTGTAAAAAGCTTTATAGCTCAGGAACACGATCGGTAACGAGTTCGAATTCATTTCAATGGAGTCCAGAAATTTGTCTATTGATTTACATCTACCTGTCCCTTCGGGTATACGGACTTATGTATCCACGTAGAACATATTATATAACCGCTGCAGCAACTATGCACGGGCCTCCAGATTAGCTGATGTTTTACGAACGGGTCGGCATAAATCTGTAAAGAAGTGAGGAATAATTTTATTTGCTTAAATTTCTCGATTTTCAGTATTTCCTAGTGATCCGAGAGTTTGCACAAAACATGTAACACCTCAAAACCACTCCTAGAATACTAACACATTCCTGAATATTTGATACCGTAAATTATATTCGTTTGGTGATTTATAATAAATAAATACACCCAACAGTCACATACATAGTTCTGACCCTACAATAAGATACGAGTCCTGTGTCGTGGGTGTCAGAAACTACGAGAGATTTTTCGGTCTCACAAACACCCAGACCCGAAACAAATATTTTTGGATCACACAAACATTTGTTTCGGTGCGGGAATCGAGCCCGCAGCCTCTCGTTTCGCAAGCTGGTGTCTAGCCAACTGCGCCACGGGGCTGCCATTTATATCAACGGTCATTGCCACAAACTGCGAATTACAAAATTGTATCAACAAATAAATTCAGCACAAATTAAACTAAGGTTTGTAGAATTAAACGACTGTTCGCACAGACAAATTGCCGTCGGCCATTACACGAAACATTCTGGGTACCGCCATAATTTTTAAACTTCCCATAATGGTGCATAATTCACAAAAGGCTACGCTGAGTTTATATTTAAAACTGTTATCCGAAGGGTCAGTTAAATATCTAGTTTTAACTCGTAAGGGAACACTAACTTTGCCAATTTCCCTTTATGACGAGTTCTTTGGGACCTTCAAAGGAGAATAACTGTTAGTTAAATTCATTCCGAGGGTCGGTAAGTCTGTTTTTTAGTTTTATTTCTTTGATCAAGCCTCGCAAAGCGTAAATTGTTTTAAACTTCCGCCAACAAATTGGTATTCAGGGGTAATTTCACAAATTCACACCTCGGCGACTTCTTGGGGTAAATTTTTTATTTGATGCTTAGTTACTGTGTCTTTGTGATGTTGGGGTAAGTTATTATCATAGGGAAATAGATAATTATGGGGTAATTGATTAGAATGTGGTTCTTCACTGTTTGAGATTTTAATGAGGTACAAGTCATGACATCGAGGTTCAAGCACGCGGTCAAGAATATCGGTATCGCGGATTCAAATCCCAGACACACACCTTTGACATGTCGAAGTTATGTGTGTATTCATTGTGAATTATCACTTACTTTAACGGTGAAGGAAAATATCGTGAGGAAACTTACACACTTAAAATTTCTTAGGAATTTCTTAGGTATGTAGTGCGTCAACCCGCACTAGGCCAGCGTGGTGGACTAAGGCCCAAACCCTCTCAGTTGCAGAGGAGGCCCGTGCCCAGCAGTAGGACGTATATGGGCTGACGATGGTTTGGGATTTTAGTCGATGTTATTATTTTGTGTGGATATTGAATTCGCGGCCTTTCGTTTCACAATGTAATAACCATTGAAGCTTTTGATTTACATCATCATCAGCCCAATACGTCCCACTGCTGGGCACGGGCCTCCTCCACAACTGAGAGGGTTTAGGCCTTAGTCCACCACGCTGGCCTAGTGCGGGTTGGCGGACCACACACCTAAGAAATTCCTAACAACTTTTAGGTGTGCAGGTTTTATCACGATGTTTTCCTTCACCGTTAAAGCAAGTGATAATTCATTGTGAATACACACATAACTTCGAAAAGTCAGAGGTGTGTGCCTGGGGTTTGAACCTGCGACCGCCGAAATTCTCGACCACGCGCCTAAACCTCGAGGCCATCACTGCTTTTGATTTATACAACAGTTTAATTCAAACTAAAATTTCTCTAATGTGCATCGATTAACTTTGGCATATAGCACCAGAACTTTCTAAAATATTGCGTTATGCAAACGTTTGTCTGTGGATTTATTGTGCAAATGTTTTTGTTTATGGTTGTGCTCGTTAGCACTGAATGGTTTTTATCGTATCTGCATGTGTTTTATTGTTATATTGTAAGAGTTTGTATCGTGATATAGATTGGTATTGGTTATTAGAAACTATAATCTATAAATTTATAATTTACATACATATATAACCTCACACCTGTATTACCCGAAGAAGTAGGAAAAGGTGCATTTGTACACCCACATTTCGCCAGGTATGTATCAGTCCCACGTAATAGGGGGCTTATTGCCGTTTTAAGGACACATTTCCAGAGCCCGGGCAGCTTCTGAGAATTTTGAAATGGAAAAATCCAATAACACTTAGCTCTCATATACAGGACTTACTCAAAAAAATTGATGCCCATTTACCCATAGAAAAATTTGCTTTGAACTTAAATAACGATACGTATGTACGTTACCTAACCTTGGAACCTTGACGGTTCTTGAAGCATAAAGAGATATTTTCTCATGTATTCATTAAAGGTTAGAGTCAAGGTGTATAGTATTATAATATGTATTTTCATTGAAACTTATAAAGATCACTGCCTCGTGGTCTCGCGACACAGGTATCTAGGGGTCCTGGGTTCTGTTCTGAGTCTAGAATTGTGCTCGAAAAACGGCAATAGGCTCGCCCCCTATTACGTGGGACTTATACATACCTGGCGAAATGTGGGTGCAGAAATGCACCTCTGACTACCCCTTCGGGGAATACAGGCGTGAGGTTATGTATGTATGTATGATAAAGATCAACAGCAAGGATTTAAATAGGGTCTTTGTGACTGAATTAAAATAAATACACTCGATGGACATATATTTTATTTTACACTAGCTGTTGAACGCATCTTGTAAAGTGTAGACTTTAAGCGGAATATTTATTCCCGTTTTGGCCACATTCTCCATTGCTGCAACGCTCCTATTGGTCATAGCAGGTTGTTAAATAGCCTTCCTCGATAAATGGACAAATCAACACATTTTTTTTTCAATTCGAACTATTGGCCCTATCCCACCATACACCTGCCACTGTAACTCCTGTACTCCAGGATCAACAGCGGCACGCACAGTATCGACGCCGAGCAATGAAGCTCAGCGAATCTAAGGGGCCCTAATTTGTCGTAATACCGCAACGAGGTTAATCAGAACATACATACATAAACTCACGCCTGTATTCCCCGAAGGGGTAGGCAGAGGTGCATTTCTGCACCCACATTTTGCCAGGTATGTATCAGTCCCACGTAATAGGGGGCGAGCCTACTGCCGTTTTTCGGGCACATTTCCAGACTCCGTGCTGTTACTGAGAATTTCCCAATGGAAAAACCCATTAACACTTTGCCCGACCCGGGAATCGAACCCAGGACCTCTAGATCGCACGGCACATACTTGTACCGCGAGACCACGAGGCAGTCAGTTAATCAGAAAGACCATATTATAAAGGAGGAGGTGGAAAACAAAGATATTAATTAATTCTAGATTTTAATTCGAACTAGTAATTCTTCAGATTATCGAGTCAAACAAACAAACTCTTCAGCTTTATAATATTAGTATAGAATAAAATAATCTGTCATGTTTATCGAAAACTACGAGAGAATGTTAGTCATAAAGCTATTTATATATAATATAGCTGGATCTATGGATTACACAAACATACCTTTATACGCAGGTATCGAACACCTGTTTCGCAATCTGGTGCTTAAACAACGGCATAAGGCGGAAGGAAATAATGCTAATATCATATTGCAGTGATGGCCTCGAGGTTTAGGCGCGTGGTCGAGAATTTCGGCGGTCGCAGGTTCAAACCCCAGGCACACACCTCTGACTTTTCGAAGTTATGTGTGTATTCACAATGAATTATCACTTGCTTTAATGGTGAAGGAAAACATCGTGATAAAACCTGCACACCTAAAAGTTCTTAGGAATTTCTTAGGTGTGTAGTCCGCCAACCCGCACTAGGCCAGCGTGGTGGACTAAGGCCTAAACTTTCTCAATTGTAGAGGAGGCCCGTGCCCAGCAGTGGGACTTATATGGGCTGATGATGATGATCATATTGCAAAGACACACTCACGGCAAAAGTTCACCCTTATAAAAACGTAGCAAAACCAAAAGCCTTAACTCGAGCATAATAAATGTAATTCGAAAGAAAACTCCGCGTCAAAAGAAACAGCACTCGACAGACAAAATGTCACAGCACAATCAAAAGTTGCGCGGCCAATTTCTCAAGTCTGAGTGGCGGCGAGTCTCTTAATGTTTTAATCATAGCGTTGTCGGGCAAAGAGCAAACTCAAAACTCTCTGTGCCGACTAATAAAAATCTTAAAGTTGAAACTTGTTCCGTTCAAGTTTAAAATTAAACTGTGCGGGGACTGTTTTATGAAATACAAGCGGTTGTTTGAGAAATTTACGGTTGAGAATGGAAATTTGGCTATCAACATATCGGTTTGCATGTAAACCCGTCGACCTTAATCGATTTAGATACTTTTTGTTGTTACAAACACCCAGAAGTCAAATAAATGTCTGTGAATCACGCAAGAAATTGTTATGATCGAATTCACAGCCTCACGTTTTAAAGGCGTCGTGCCTGCTCCTCGTGGTCTCGCGGTACAAGTATGTGCCGGGCGATCTAGAGGTCCTGGGTTCGATTCCCGGGTCGGGCAAAGTGTTATTGGGTTTTTCCATTAGGAAATTCTCAGTAGCAGCTCGGAGTCTGGCATTGTGCCCGAAAAACGGCAATGGGCTCGCCCCCTATTACGTGGTACTGATACATACTGGCGAAATGTGGGTGCAGAAATGCACCTCTGCCTACCCCTTCGGGGAATACAGGCGTGAGTTTATGTATGTATGTACGTTTTAAAGGCTAGTGTCTAACCAACCGCGCCACGAAGGCTGCAAGGCGACTGATGAGAAACGCGGCTATTTCTCAAAAATAGTCATTAGTACACCTCATCATCAGCCCATATACGTCCCACTGGGCAGGGGCCTCCTCTACAACTGAGAGGGTTTAGGCCTTAGTCCACCACGCTGGTTTATAGCTGGTTGGCGGATTACACACTAAAGAAATTCCAAGAATTTTTAAGTGTGCAGATTTGCTCACAATTCTTTCCGTCACTGTTTAAGTAAGTGACACACATAACTTTGAAAAATCAGAGGTGTGAGCCTGGGGTTTGAACCTGTCACCGCCAAGATTCTCGACCGCCTACCTTAACCTCGAGGCCATCACAAGCACGCCTACTGGTTCGTAAACGAATATAAACAGGCTGGTACCAGGACACTACTCTACTCGTTTTGGTCAAATCAGTGAGTTAACCTTGTGTGTGCTGGTTGCTATTCGGACGGATACGAAAACTGTTGGTAAACTGCACAGGTGGACAGTCTTTACTCCAAAAAGCATTAAGAAATCGGCAATTTGAAAATAAATTTATCAAACAAATCGAAATAATACAGAAATGGTCAAAACAAAGTACCACGTAAAAAACAAGCAATAAAATTATATGTTATACATTTAACACATTTGAGATATGTAATTGACATAAATCAACGGACCTGCTTTTAGGTGCCACTGCGCAACTCTGGGCGGCCTTGACTGAGTATGCGCATGCGTGAACCCCTCTCACTGGTCAGGTCGAAGACCCGGCCATTTCGTAAGGCCCTTAAATTATACCACGCCGGCAAAATGATAAAATAATTTTATTCACTCAATAATTTGCACAACTTTATTGAAATGTTGATATTGATAATATAAATTATTGTATTAATGGGAATTGCTATTACTTGAACAGGTGCAAAATTTCGCAACTCGAAACTGATTTTGACGTTGTGGCTTTTAACTTTATTGCGAAATATTATTACTATTAAGTTTTCTGTTTTACTTCCTATAATTAAATCTTATTTATACCTCAGGGTTATGAATAATATTATTTTACTAAATCTAAAGCAGGTGTATTTAATGCTTATAAAGAAAATCTCCACAGCCTTGCTTATTAATTAACAAAACCCAGCTTAACTGACCAAAATAATACAGAAAAAAAACATTATGTCTTTTACCAAGGTCTAGCATTTTTATACAAAAATTCGTGAACAGTCACTCAGGAGTATTTCTATCATCATCATCAGCCCATATACGTCCCACTGCTGGGCACGGGCCTCCTCTACAACTGAGAGGGTTTATGCCTTAGTCCACCACGCTGGCCTAGTGCGGGTTGGCGGACTACACACCTAAGGAATTCCTAAGAACTTTTAGGTGTGCAGGTTTTATCACGATGTTTTCCTTCACCGTTAAAGCAAGTGATAATTCATTGTGAATACACACATAACTTCGAAAAGTCAGAGGTGTGTGCCTGGGGTTTGAACCTGCGACCGCCGAAATTCTCGACCGCGCACCTAAACCTCGAGGCCATCACTGCTTATAGTATTTCTATACCCACTCAGAATAGTGACAATGCCTCTAGCTGATGATGCAATACATGTGAAGTGTACAAGTACAGTGGCAACGTGCAAGACATTTTTTTTAATTATTATTTTAGATGACTAAAATGAACCCTCACAAATCAGCATAATTATCGCAGCCCAATAAAACTGAATATACAACTTTAGAAGTGAAAGCGTAACAGACAGACAATGTGTTTACAATACTATTAAAAAACAAACAATGATTTAAATTCGGAATGTATTAAAAAAAGTAGTTACACGTTATTGCTACTGTTAAATAACTAGTTTATGTAACACAGGTGTTGCAATTGTATTATGGAACTGAGTCAAGGCCTGTATAACATGCTATATGTCATGTATGACTGA
Organism: Hemaris fuciformis; assembly: GCA_907164795.1. Lineage (NCBI taxonomy): Eukaryota > Metazoa > Arthropoda > Insecta > Lepidoptera > Sphingidae > Hemaris > Hemaris fuciformis. The sequence continues at coordinate 14,815,848 of OU015438.1, read as the reverse complement.
CAGACTTTTTTAATCGCTTTCAATTTAATTCGGCGTTATTCTGAGCGCGATACGATCTAGTTTTGAGTGGCAACTTACCGCTATTCATGTTTTAGATTGTAGGTTTAGAGTTTTAAGGCAAGTAGATAGACTCAGGAGTGCTAAGACGAATTTCGTCTTATAGTCATAATTTAAAAAATGTTTTGTTTTTCTCTGATGATTGTCAGCGCATATACGTCCCTCTGCTGGGCACGGGCCTCCTCTACAACTGAGAGGGTTTAGGCCTTAGTCCACCACGTTTCGTTTAAAAAAAGATCAGGGTGTATTAGGGAAGGCGTAAAGTCCAATTGACTGCAGCTTTTGCGTACTAACTTTACACATCTCATTTTAAAATAAATTATTGAAAAATACACCCAACAATCACATAGGTACATAGTTCTCACACACACTAAGATCTAGTGTCTAGTGTCGTAGGTATCAGAAACTATGAAAGACTTTTCGGTCTCACAAACACCCAGACCGAAACAAATATCTGTGGATAACGTAAACATTTGTGTTGGTGCGGGGATCAAACCCGCGCCCTCTCGTTTCGCACCTGGTGTTTAGCCCACTGCACCACAGGGCTGTGGGGCATTTAAAGAAGAAAATTTTACCCCTTTTCATAGCTATAAGGAACGGCCTTATGTAAATGTTCAATACTAATAAGTTCTTATATTTCAGAGATACGAACCATACGCTGTCCAGTACGAGCAAGCTGTGATCCGCAAACCGCTTCGGGAGCACGAGAAGCCCCAAGACCTACGCAACGTCCCAGGAACCCCTGGGGTGGACTATCCTATTTATCACAGCGTGCCTGAGACCAGCTTCTCCTGTGCTCACGTGCCTGCCCATCCTGGGATGTACGCTAACGTTGAAACTGGCTGTCAAGTAAGTGAAATAGAATTTATGTTGATTTTTTACAGCTAATAAGAAAATAGTATGAAAATAGTGAATATGGTTTTATCCAAGTAAAGCTTGTAACTTAAGGTTCTGTGAGTAATATAGTGTGCGTATCAATATCTAAAGTTGTAAAACCGAAGGATTTGAAAACCCTTGATACTCGCGTTGTCGGTATAAAACTATAGACTTTTTTAAAATTAATTTTATAATAGCAGTTTATTTGCTACAATGTTTATTGTGGAATATATTTAATATATACTCGTATAATAGCGAAATACTTTAGGAGAAACTGAAATTATTATAACAAGTAATAATTAGACTAAAATTAATTTTTGGCAACGTCGAAGTTTCCAGAAATTTCGTAATCAGCTTTAAAAATACAAAAGGCGTACCCAGAGAACACACTTAGAGAATCCTCAGAAATTGTTATTAACCGCCATTTTTCTCGGAATGTTGGTTTAGAAGTTTTATCAATTCGAGGTAAATTACAACGTGAATAAAATAATAAGTTATTACCGACAACCACGAAACGCTTTGAGGATAGTCACGAGCATGGCAGTTGAGTCTTGAAACTTATTTAATTTGGATCCGGCGACGCGAAGAATGCCCACGCAGCCACTCCTTATCCTTACCTTAAAATATTCTAATTTACATCACATAACCCCACGCCTGTATTCCCCAAACGGGTAGGCAGAGGTGCATTTCTGCATCTATACTTCGCTGTTCGCTTCGCTGTATGTATCGGTTCCTCGTAATAGGGGGCGAGACCATTGCCGTTTTTTGAGCACAAATCCCGACTCCGTGCTGCTACTGTAAATTTCCTAATGGAAAGAAACTATAACACTTTGCCCGACTCGGGAATAAAACCCAAACCTCTAGATCGAAGGCACATGCTTATGCCGCGAGACTATGAGGCAGTCCATAGATTATTTATACTATCCATACCTACTAATAATATTATGAAGAGGGGTTGGTTTGTATGGTTGTAATGAATAAACGCATAAATTACTTGACAGATTTTTGGTATGGATATAAATGGGAACTTCTGAAATAACATCGGCTACTTTTTTTATAAAATCACGTCCGGGTGAATCGGGGCCCAAAATGATATGAAACACATTTACGAAACATATTGCTCAGAAAAGTATGACAGGCGTTTTGTATTAAATGTTCCCGTTGGATGAGCACGAGGTTTAAAAGTTACGCTCGGGCGGAGCTGGGCCCTACTGCTAGTATTACATAATTACAGTCGAATAACAAAGCTAGCATCAACAAATCACAGCTAATCTGTTCAAGATCGCATACATCTCATCAGACATCAGCACGTGTATCGCATGGAATATTCTAGAAGTTTGCCCAATAAATTATTTAAGTCTCTTTGTGTCCAGTGGCCGTAATGGCACCGCCGTGTACAAAGCTTAATGAATGCGCTGCAAGAAATATGGGCTCACAAATGTGGGCTCGTTTAAATTCTGTTATAACATGTTTGTTTAGCACCTTAGCTGCTATTTTCAAGTTTTCGTCTGTGTTAAAAACACATGGAAAATTAGAATCCTTTTAAACAAGAAATATTTTTATCAGTATTTATTCAGTATTTACACCGCTTGATTTATTAAATACACATAGGAAACGATTAAAGCTATGGTACATCACAATCTATGCTATTACTGGAATTGTTTTTTATTTAATTTTATTACATATCCAACGAGAATGAAAGACGAATGCATGCCGCTGAAATGGGAATGTGGCGATGGATGTGTGGGTGGTATAACACGGCGTGATAGAGTGAGGAATTCTGAAAGTAGCTTCTGTGATAGAAAAGCTAAAAAGAAACCGTCTGTCGTGGTATGGGCATTTTATGAGGAGGGATGAATCATACGTAGGTAAAAAGGTGATGGATATGAAAGTTGATTGATGGGCGAGCAGAGGAAGGCCAATGAAAAGATGGATGGAGTGCGTGACTGAAGATATGAAAGAAAAAGGGGTGAATGAAGACATGGCGACTGATGGGATGTGTGGAAGGATAAAACATACTGCGCCGACCCCAAATGAAATTGGGAACAGGGCAAGGAGATGAGATAATGATTACATATCCAATGTTTTATTCAAGCTATTTAGGTAAGTTGTTGTAGTATCACCCCGCGTGTAAAGTAAAGTAAAAGCTTTATCAGGAGAGATTTTGGTAGAATTCCTAAGTCTACCTATCCCTATTAAAAATAAACCTTACATTTGTACGTAAAAATAGGCATGAACTACCACACTAAACGCACGTTAACGAATATTTGTAATCAAAACGTACATACGAAAAACAAAGAACAAAATTGAAATGGAAAATAATCCCAAACAAAATTGGAATGAATAAAAATGAAATGTATCCCCTTCGTACAACGAAACACACAGATTGTGGAAACGATTGCAACTGCATCTTGAATTATAAATTGGCTCGAAGCATGTGCTGTGAAGTAACAACGAACAAATGCATAAATAAAACATTCGCTTATTTCTGATTGGATTTCAAAGAACATCATGTTTTTATATTAACTCATTATGTTGCTTGCATATTTGTGGTAAGTACAAATATATCCATTACACACATTATGACTGAATTGTTGTGTTGTAGTTTAAATGGTACTTGTTTAAAATGTTAAAAATCTTATATCTTTAAATGAGCAATTCTTGTATATATATTAATTATATATATTTATATAATTGGAATCTCGGAATCGGCTCCAACGATTTTCATAAAATTTAGTATATAGGGGGTTTCGGGGGCGATAAATCGATCTAGCTAGGAATCATTTTTAGAAAATGTCATTTGGAAGAAAAATAACAAAAAGGAGGCGTTTGAGTAGACTCTTCCTGACATCTATTGGCGAATTGGCGAATAATAATACTATTTTTTGTGAGCAACTAATTGCTTTAACGACACAACAGCAGATGGCGCTGTTAAGTAACATTATTCATATTTCATCATTTTATTAGTAATTCGTACTTAAATATAATTTCCAAAAAACACAATAAAAAAAAACCCATCAGGTACTAATTATTTAATTGCCAACAATGTATGTCTATTTGTCCATGCAACATCCATTGTTGTACAAGAGATGTGTGTCTGAGATTTATTAGCCAATGCCAAGATATTTGTCCCTATAATGCCCCTCGTCTTCGAGACCATCATTGCTCCAGCGATCCTTGTTAAGAACCTCCGAGAAGAACTCTTTTTTTTATTGCATTTAATACTTAATGGAGAAACATTGCTTCCATTCCTTTACTAAATACCTGAATTTAAAAAAATTGTAGCTAGCTCTGTTTGACCTGCAATGAAATAACGATTAGATAGCCAGTAAAAAAAGTATACCAGAAAGAGTTCATGCTTAATTGTTTTCCTTGTTCCAGGCCTACCACGTGTGCCACGACGGTCGTGAGGGCCACCAGGGCGCATCGTTCCTCTGCACCAACGGGACACTCTTCGACCAGGCCAAGTTCGCTTGCGACTGGTGGTACAACGTCGACTGCTCACAGGCCATCGAACACTACAAGTAAATTATACAAATTTATCTCCAAAGCGGTAGGCAGAAGTGTATTTGTATCCCCTCAATTGGCTGGCTAAACAGCCTTTAAACAAAGACCCAAGTAGTAAAGAACCAGTTCAATGCTATTTATTGGGGATATTTCTAGACTCCGTGCTGCTACTGAAATTATCATAATGGAAAACCCAGTAACAAAATGTAAATGGTAACCGGTATTTACCGGTTAACATATTGAATACGAAAATAATAAATTACTACGATACTGCTGATCTTTAACATTTGTTAGTTAATATTCACATGGCGAAGGAAATCATTGGGAGGAAGATACCTCATCGTATTTAACAAGAATGTCGTCTATATAAGAAGTAATACTCGTATGTTAATCCGTAGGTCACTATAATGACATATTATTATAAAAATATATTAAAATTTAATAAGTAAATTATCTATCGATCATAAGGTGCAGGTAGGAGGTATCACAAAAAAAAACTAATGATAATAATTTTCAACAAGTCATATTAGAGTTATTTTGATTAAAAGGAAGCCGAAAATCAAACTTAGAAACAGAAAATCTTTATGTTCTTCTTATTTCGAATATAATTTTCAGACTGAACGCGGATCCCTTAAAGAATCCATATGTGCCGAAACCGAAACCAGAAGAGCCTCAACCAGTCCACGAGCACATTGAAGAACCACAAGAGTATATCGCGCCACCGCAAGAATATCAACAAGAGTACCATATCCCCCATGGAATATTCTTTAGGAAACATTAAGATTACCACATTCCTTCATCACTCTCACACACTCTTTACTTGAAGAAGTAGAAGTAATAGGTCATCATCATCATCAACCACATTCACGTCATGTAGTGGTAGATTTACTTTTTACATTGTGATATTTCGAAGTTGCATTTAAATAGACCCAACGACTTCTGTGTAAGCACTTCGAAAGGAAATGTCGTTCGCTGATTCAAGATACTATCGTATTTGTAAATAGTATTCAACTTTCTGATACCCTCAGCTTCGTCCATAATGTAAATCTTAACTACACTATTCATTCCCATTGATTTCAAAACATTGTAAGTCATTCGATCAGCATCATCATTAACCGCAACATTCACATCATTAATGAGATCCATGACTAAATTAATTTATTGTAAATCACTTCCATTATTCTAGATTCATTATCACCACATTTCATTTTCACCATTAATTCAATCGTTTTTTCATTCATGCTCATTCACATGTCATAAAGATTCATCAATTTTGGTCATGATGCTTCCCGTTTGGACATAGCGACAGCGGTAGAAAGTTTGCATAGGTATCATTAAATTTTAAATATAATTGAGAAAAATGATTGTAGATTTTACATTGCTAATGGTACAAATATCTGGCAGTGCTCTTGATATGCTCAGAGAAATATACTATTTGCTGTAGCAGACGTACTAAGGATCTTGAATTGACGTAAGATGCTGGTTTGAAGTATCGACGTTACCTTTATTTCATTTATCTTTAGATCTTGAATCTCCAAGCATGATCAGAAGCAGTAGAAACAAATACTTATTGAATCAATTCAGCAATAATTTTTAATATTGAAGGAAATGTTGTCATTTTAAGATATTGTTACGATAGAATGTCGGTGATGTAAATCATGATAGATTTAGCCACGTAGCCTCTGTCGCTGAGTTCAAAGGCACTACATTTTACAATACTCAAGAGATTTGTGGGTAGACAAGATTTTATAAAATATTTTTTTAAGAAATAAAATCCTACATTTTCTTATTCTAGTGTTTTGTTTCAATTGCGCTCAATTTTGTTACGATATTTCGCTGGTATCTGCTCAAGTTAGCGTTGTGGTTCAGCTCTCGAGGTAATTCTTTAAATTAATTTTAGAATGCAAGTACGATCTTTGCTATTTCCCAACAGCTGTGGTTGAAATTGAGATTTTTTAAACCACATAAATAAATGAAAGAGAAATATAAAGGTTTTTTTTATTTAATCAGATGGTTGACCGTTATACATAAAACGTACTTTTTTATTTAGTGATACTGTAACAAGTAACCACTATTTGAAAACTGTTAAGCGTTAAGCTTTGGGTAAATCTAAATAAATACTTACTAAATCTATATTAAAGTAAAATACCTATTCATCTATCAAATACCTATTATATCGAACTAAATCCAGAAGTTAAATTACATAGAAGACCCGTGTTTATCATTTATTTATTTATTTAATTAATTCATATATTTAATTAAATCATGTACACAAATACATATTTGAGTACATACCTATTAATGTTCAAGGAATTCAAAATGATATGCTGCTGGCTCATCAATTATAAAATAAAAATTGAGATGTAGACACAACAAAATGGCTAATAATAAATTTAATTTGACCAGACAGAATATTGCGACACGATCGCACGTCTGCATTGTCCGTCCGGCTGTCACTTCATAACAGCAGCACGTGCTCAATAATTGACACTGAAACAATGCGCGGTAGGTATCAGGCGCGAATGAAATAAAAATAACGCTAGGGATACACTTTGATGTCACAATAAGACTACGCCGATATGATGAGACTACGCCGCTACGATAAGACTACGCAGCTACAATGAGACTACTCTGCTACGGAAAGATGACGCTGCAACATTAATGCTAACCTATATTAACATACATACATACCTACATACATAACCTCGCGCTTGTATTCCTCGAAGAGGTAGGCAGAGGTGCATTTCTGCACCCACATTTCGCCAGGTATGTATCATACATACATACATACATAAACTCACGCCTGTATTCCCCGAAGGGGTAGGCAGAGGTGCATTTCTGCACCCACATTTCGCCAGGTATGTATCAGTCCCACGTAATAGGGGGCGAGCCTATTGCCGTTTTTCGGGCACAATTCCAGACTCCGTGCTGCGACTGAGTATTTCCTAATGGAAAAAAACCTTTCACTTTTCCCGACCCGGGAATCGAACCCAGGACCTCTAGATCGCACGGCACATACTTGTGCCGCGAGACTACGAGGCGCGATATTAAACATACTACACGAGAAACGACGATGTATTTAACTCTATGTTAAAAGGAGTATATTAATAATAATAAGACTACGTGGAGAAGTCAAGTATTTTTTTTATCTAGCGCTCTTGAAGCAAAAAATGTAATTAAAATAATTTTGAAGACAAGTACACGGGTCATTGTTAATTCATACAGGAAAACGATATCCCGAAGACAATTGGGGATTCTTACATTTTATGATAAAGTCACAAATAATTTCATTACTTGAGTATGGACTATAATTTTTAGAATCACATCCTTGATTGCAGTGAAATATTTATATTTCACCTACACAAAACAGACTCGGAATTAGAATTGGAATAAAAATAGTGCGAAAATCATTTCCACAAAACGTGAAAGTACACCGCTACGATACAAGTATAGTAACACTAATAAAATAACAATTTGCAAATCGGACATTGTCAGGTAGTTCCACTCACGAAATTATATCAAGCTGGCGATTTTTAGCTAGGTTTTACTCAGCGACTCTTCAAAATCTTGGCACCGGTCCCGACGTGAGCGCGAAGAAAGCAATTACACTCTCTCAGCAGATTTTAGATGACTAATTTGACAGATAAAAGGACATTGCATTCATGCTTATACAATTTTGTGGAATAATTGACACAACCGTTTCAGGTTTTAGGTGGTGGAACCAATATAACAGAGCAAGGCCGAACAACGGATTTTGGTACGAATGTTTGCTTTGCTTATTTTGGATGACATGTGGTGGGGGGGGGGGGGGGGGTCTAGATGATGATTATGTCATCGGTAGTTAAGTCTATTTTTTAAAATTATAATTGTAACTTTATAATTATAATATTTAAAAAAAACAATACATTAATTGAATCGGGTAATAGCTTTGCTTACTTTTGCTGACAAGGGGCATGGGGGGGGGGGATAATTGTAATAAATCTGCTTACGTAATACTTGAACGGCCCCTAGGTACCATTCAGTAAAATTTTAATTTCACTGTAGTCCTCGAATGTGGTCCCAGCTTAACGAACAGGAGTCGCAATGGCAATTGATCGCGCGATGTTGATGACGAGTGAGATAAAAAAAGCACCGAAAAAAGTACACGGTTCATCACGGTGGGATGTTTCATTTGTGTTATTATTCCGGCGGCATGGACACTAATCAACGAGGTTAATGAAAGGGAATATGCGAGTGAATTCGAAAATGACGTTTTTTTGTTTATTGCAATCATTTTTTTCTTGTTTTTATCGATATTTACTTTTGTCTCCTGATCAGTAAAGTCTCATAGTTCTCATTGATCGTTTGGAGTGGATTTAGCTAAATAATTGACGTAGTTACGCCAGCAAGACAATATCAAAGATATATTTTTAGCATAAATTACTTCTTAAGCGTTTTTCGGAAGTTGTTTCTTTATTTGGATCACAAAACATTAAAATAAGGTATTTTTTTTACTCTGTGATATTCTATTTGTGTTTATCTAACTTTTTCAAAGTATTGAAGAGTATCTTTGAACGATGACTAAGCAAGGTCGGTCTTCTTAGTTCTACAAGATCGTTAGCTTTTCGCCACTTGACGACTGTAACCATTTAGCTCCTTTGCTTTCGCTAGAAAAAGGAAAATAATACATTAATTTGGTCATAGTTCATACACATAGAGACATAGTCTATTATTATTATATAGAGACATAGATATTATTATTACCCGCTCTGTTTTTCTTATACTTTCCAGTCCATCCTACGGTTGTCTGGAAGAAATCGCATTCAGCGATAAGACCGCCATTTGTTCCACTCTTTTTCTTACCTATTTTATTCCTAATTCATGTTTCTGTATGTGTTGTGGTGTACAATAAAGTGTGATAAATAAATAAAATAAATAAATAGTCTATTTGAGAATTGTTCCCAGAAGGGCATTAAATATTTTGATCCGATGAATGACCCAAAAACGTATATCGATCCGCACTCATTTCCAGCGATCGAGCAACACTCGCTAACTTTTGATTATTTAAATACAAACACGTGAAACAAAATACCGCAGAGTGGGCCTTTCATTAAAGTTCGCTTGTCCCGTACAATTACAGCCGGCAGCCGCGCTCGGAATCATATAAATAAAATGTAATTTATTAAAACTCTAAAAGCGTTTACCACTGACGGTGACGTTATGAGCTGGTGTTCATTACATTGCCTTCATTGTTTCACTTTTTGTGTGTTTTTTGGTATTGTATCACGTATTGAATGGTTTGATCGGATTATGTCCCTCATTATTCTGGTAATGAGATCGCTAAGTAGCTTTGGCTTTATTTATTTTAATAATAGTAATTTCGATGCAAGGTTTTCGTATCGTGGGTTGATGGCCCTGATGGGCCTTTAAGAGAATTTGTGTCACAAACAAAGCAGATTAAACATAATACGAGGGCAGTCCGATAAGTACTTAGCCTCACCGCCCGATGGCACCACTATCGTAAGATAAATTTACCATCATGTAGCACATCTTCGTAGACGGCTATTGTCAAAATTTCAGCCGAATTGGATTTGTAGTTTTGTTTTGACCGCGTGTGTAAGCGGACGTGTCCGCGGATTTTCGAAAAATGGAAAAAGAGCAATATCGGCCGGTGATTTGATTCTTGTTTTTGGAAGGGAAATCGCGCAGCGATATCAAAAAGCGCTTGGATGCTGTTTACGGTGACTCTTCTCCTTCAATGGCGACCGTCAAAAATTGGTTTTAACGAGTTTCAACGTGGTCGCACGTCAGTTTTTGATGAGCCACGCCCAGGTGCCCCAAAAACGGCTACCACGGAGGATAACGTGAGAAAAGTCCCGATCTTGTATTGGCAGACCGCCGATTGAAGGTGCGCGAGATAGCTGAGACAGTAGGCATCTTAAAAGACCGCGTGGGTCATATCCTGCATGAAATATTGGGCATGAGAAAGCTGTCGGCTCGATGGCTGCCGCGTTTGCTCACTTCGGACGACAAGCGCATCAGTGACACAACTTCAGAGCAGTGTTTGACACTGTTTAGGTGCAATCCGAAGGGGTTTCTGCGTCGTTTCGTGACCGTCGACGAAACATGGATTCACTGGTACACACCAGAGACCAATAAACAGTCGAAACAGTGGACTTTACCCGGCGAATGTGCTCCGAAGAAGGCGAACACTGTCCCATCGGCCGAAAAGGTGATGGCCACCGTTTTCTAGGTTTCACAAGGTGTGATTTACATCGACTACCTGGAGAAGGGCAAAACGGTCACAGGGCTCTACTATGCCGAACTATTGGGCCGATTCAACGCTGAATTGTAGAAAAAACGGCTCCATTTGGCGAAGAAAAAAGTGCTCTTCCACCATGACAACGCACCGGCTCACACCTCCGCCGTCGCAACGGCCAAATTGGTCACATTAGGCTACGAACAGCTGCTCCATCTACCGTATTCTCCAGATTAGGCCCCGTGTGACTTCTTTTTGTTTCCAAACTTGAAAAAGTCCGTCGCCGGACAGAAATTTGAGTCGAATGAGGAGGTTATCGCCGCCACGGAGGCCTACTTTGTAGACCTCCAGAAAACGTTCTTTTCAGACAGCTTAAAGAAGTTGGAGCATCGCTGGGTCAAGTGAATCGAGTTGAAAGAAGACTGTGATGAGAAATAAATCGCCACTTTTCCAAAATTTTCGTTTTTCTTTTGTAGGCTAAGTACTTATCGGACTGCCCTCGTATATTTGTATAAAGGATGTTAAGGCCGGGTCTGTCAAATAACCATCTCGGCAGCAAGAAGGTAAGCAAAAGGCACTTCTGACATGTCGAATCTGTCGCGCTTTTAGAATGGTGTGCCTTACTTATGATCTACCTTACCCAGTATGCATATTTATTTAGTATTTAATTGCATGTGGTCTTAACATAGAGATACTGACATACGCCTTCTATAAGATTTTCAATGTTGAGATTTGTATGGGAGGCAGATACTATACCACCACAAACTCTCCAAAGCAATTCGACTGACTGACACCGAGCAGTAAAGATCAAGGGTCCTTGTTCATGGAGTCCATGAGGACCTCACTTGTCTTTTCCCCTGAATGAAATTAATCCGAAGAAAAATAGGGGGAGTTACAATCAAAGTTATGGAATATGGGAAAAGGGTATCCGGATATTCCGTTTATAGGACAAATTTCCAGCCTCCCAACTGCTACTTAGAATGACCTAATAGACAAACTAAATAACCCGTTGCCCGGAAGGTGATTTGAAGCGGGGATATCTTGATCACTAGGCGGTATAAGCTTACCGCGCAGTCAATGAGGCAGTGGTTTTGAGGCTAATCAATAGATTGCAACATTGGACTAGTTTGAAGTCAGCGTAATTAGCCCGAATAAAGATTTCAGCGGCCATCTTTGCTTCTTTTAAAAGCATTCAATTCAAAAATGATTTAATTAAAATCGCACCAATGCTACCATTAAAATGGACGCAACAGTATTAAATTAATATTGGAAAAAACCTGTGTATACCGCGCAGTAGAGCACTCCTCGTTGCGATGAAGTATTTCAATTAATTGAATTAAATTTTTGCCTCGCACCGATGAACAAACTTTCATTTGAAAATTATTAATATGGAAATTCGCTGTCGCCATTGATTCATTTAAATATTGATATTGGATATTTATTTTTTCCTGAATTGTGTTCCGGGCTCTGTAGTTTTTGCTGTTCCTATTGTTCTGTTGATTACGAATATTATAGATATGAAAGTGACTTTTGTCGGGGTCCCACGCTTATACGTTCAAATCATAAGGCCGATTTGTATGATTTTTATTATGGGACTTTGACTTATGGACATTCGCAGCAGAAATTCGATCTTGACATCGTATTGGTATGGCAAAAACGTTGGAAAGTACGAAAGCTTCTTCTAAATTCCACAACATCCTGCATACAGTGATTTCAATTGTTTCTAGTAGGGAACGTAGTAACGAAACGCCTTTTAAATCACTACAAAGATTTAAACGATGGCTACACTTTTTATCATCAACATAAGAGCAAGTTTATGTAGAGTAAAATAATAAAGGTCCCCAGCAGTAGAATATTAAATACAGTAAGAGAGATTTTTTTATACATAATCCGGTTCTAAACTAAAATTAATAGCACCTCATTACCAATCACAATTTAAAAATGAATATATTCCGAAAATCCATCTTCAGCCCATAAACGTCCCACTGCTGGGCACGAGCCTCCTCTACAACTGAGAGGGTTTAGGCCTAAGTCCACTACGCTGACATAATACGGGTTGGCAAACAACACACCTTAGAAATTTCTAAGAACTTACAGGTATGCATGTTTCCTCACGATGTTTTCCTGCGTCTTTAAAATTCGTGATAATCCATTGTGAATACACATATAACTTCGAAAATTCAGAGATGTTTGAACCAGCGACCGCAGAGATTCTCGAACGCGCGCCTAAACCTCGAGGTCATCACTTACCAACCACAATATCATAATTAATACAATACGAAAATTCATAAATATAAATCTGTACCGCAGAACATTCAAACCGTCAATTTTTAACACGTTTCCGCAAATTAGACGCGGATGTAACAAAATGTTGCGGCTAGTATGAACCCAACGAGCCTACAGGGTGCTGTAAAACGGCGGTAAAGTGACGTCACGGGGTACTCTCATAATGCCCGCTAAATTAAATATGAAACCTGGTATTAGGCGTGACAGGGTAACATCTGCTCATTACAAAGAGCCGGGGATTTGTTGTTCATTTGTTACATGGAGTTTTTGTTCCGTAAATTTGTGATTTTCATTGCGTGGTTGGTAAGATATTGGGGAGACGGGGGTTCGGGAGCACGGTAATTTCTCTGGCTTTTTAGAGTTATGCTTGTACTCTAAGAAAATTGGAATCGAGTAAAATTAATTTTTCAGTATAAAACATATATTTTTTTTACATTACGTCGTATGGCTCATAATGGGCGCGAGCCTATTGCCGTTCTTCGTGTGATGGTCTCGAGGATTGGGTGCACGGTCGAAGCTAAATTTACACATCCCAGGAAAACACCCCTGACTTTTTAAATACAATATGTTTTTACAACGAATTGCCACGCACTGAAAAGGTGAAGTAAAACATCGTGAGAAAGCTTGCGGACTTAAGAGTAATTAGAAATTTCTTGGTTGTATAATCCAGCATCCCGCAAGACGCCAGCGTAGTGGACTAAAGACTAACCCCTTTTAGTTGTAGAGAAGACCCGTGTCCAACTATACAGCTTGGTAAATAATACCAAAGTACTCATATTCTTCTTTAAAATACATTTTTTTTTGTTTTGTATCTCGTATTAATGAACTGCTCTAATATGGGAAATTTAGCCTTTGTATCAATATTCTAAACTAACTCTTGATTGGAAAAGAGCAACACTAGTGTTTTTTTCCCCGTTCTTATTTAGTGATGACTGCCTTCCGAACAAGGTGGTACACAAAATTTTGAAATGACTGAATCTAAGTGAGGTACCTACATATTTGACATTTTATGGATTCAATAAATACTTCGTCGTCTCGCGGTACAAGTATGTGCCGAGCGATCTAGAGGTCCTGGGTTCGATTCCCGGGTCGGGCAAAGTGTTATTTGGTTCTAATTCTCTATAGCAGCACGGAGTCTGGAATTGTGCCCGAAAAACGGCAATAGGCTCGCCCCCTATTACGTGGGACTGATACATACCTGGCAAAATGTGGGTGCAGAAATGCACCTCTGCCTACCCCTTCGGGGAATACAGGCGTGAGCTTATGTATGTATGTAATAAATATTATTTCATTTCATTTCAAAACCAATGAAGAAGTCACGGGTAGAACCTAGAAGAAAACTAGTGAAGTATCCCGTAGTTTCTTAAACATACTGTTATTGTACTAAAGGCAATAAACGTTCAATTTTCCACCCGCACACACCATTTGATTCGGGCAATTGATTCCATTGAAATCCGCAAGGGCATGTACACTTTATCACACCCATAAAAATAGGGGGATGAACCAAACAAGTCTATAACGTCTTACCAAATGAATAGTCTACGGAGGGCCATAAATAAGGCGGGCGGTACACTAGCGAGTAGATAAGCGGGAATCTATTGTGCTTATACGGCACTTGGTGGACCTGTGCCCTTATGTGGGATTTATGGCCGCACCTGTGGGAGCAATGGCTCGGCTGTAGCGTAATGTCAGAATCGGGGACATGGGTTTGAGGTGATAGCTTTTGGGAGTTATTAGTGAAAATATTGAGATGTCTTAAATTTTTCATCATCATCAGCCCATATACGTCCCATTGGTAGGCACGGGTCGCCTCTACAAGTGAGAGGGTTTAGGCCTTAGTCCACCACGCTGGCCTAGTGCGGGTTGGCGGACTATACACTTAAGAAATTTCTCAGAACCTTTAGGTGTGCAGGATTTCTCACGATGTTTTCCTTCACCGTTAAAGTAAGTGATAATTCATTCTGAATACACACGTAACTTCGAAAAGTCAGAGGTGTGTGCCTGGGGTTTTAACCCGCGACTGCCAATATTCTCGACCACATGCCCAAACTTCGAGGCCATCAGTACCATTGTTAAATGATAACTATTTACTATTTATACCTAATATTAACTTCATCTCCAATCTAATTACAAATTGTTAAAATTATAAATATATCAAGACAGTATGTCCTTATGCTCCAATACCTACTACTAAATTTCTTTACGTTTATTTCTCCAATATTTATTTTTAGAAATGAAAAACTGTGAATTAAATTACACATTTTTCAAACCTTAAAATCTCACGCACATTTGCGCGTAAATTGTGAGGCGTGACGCGGCGTCTTCTCATAGATCATGTCGTATTAGGCGATTATTTCAAATTAAGCACAATACATGCGACAGAATTGAAGAGGCTTCCTTCTCCACAATACGTATATTAATAGAGGCGCATAATCCCGCTGTATTACACCGCAGTGTCAGTGACGAGAGGTGGCGTTGAAATTGGCTCTCTTCGCATTCTTCCACTAAGTATTCGCGGAGAGGGAGGCAGAGGTATTCTTACAGATGTTAAGTGTCACGTACCAGTTGGCTATCGTATTGCTGCTGCTAAGAACTTTATAAAAAAGTGTGTGTGTACTTATGTACACGCGTTAGAAGTTATATGTACCACACGACTGAAGTGAAACAGTCACATAGGTACATAGTTCTTAGTTTACACAACATAGTACATTTATTACATGTATGTGCGTTAAAAATACACTAAAAATGATCTAAATTGATCCATTACATTTTGAGTTTATTCTTTACAAACAATAACATATTTTTTTCACGATATGTTTAGAAAGCGATCTTTTCACTCGCTAGCTCCCATGCCGCGCACTCGATGCAGGGAGGAGTAAAGCGTATTAATTTCGCAGGATGCCGCTAAGAGGATGATCTGCGGTAATTAGGGTTGCACATTGTGAACGGAGCGGTGGTGGTGTCAGGAAACTGTTCCACAAGACGTTCTTCCTTAAGAAGAACAGGTTTGGCGATTAGACGTCTTTGCTCTAACTTTTGTGATAGGCGCTTTGCGAAAATTAGCTGTTATATCAGATTTGTGTTAACTTGTAGAGTTAGTGGGGACTGAAATGTATTGAGTGGTTTAGGCAGAATGTTTAAAATAGAATCTTGTGCAAAAATTAAAACTAATAGTCAATTCAGTTCATTTAGTGTGGTTTCCACAAACGGTCAAATTTCCCAAAGTAGGTAATTATTTCCATATTAATTGACGTATAAAATAATTATTTCCATATTAATATATTTCAATTATTGATCTTAAAATGGTCAACATTAAAAAGCAACTACACTTTGATGTCTCAAGCAATAATGACGCTACCACTTGATTCATTTAACCTAACGTGATATGGATCAGCGAACGTGCGATCAAGATTGAGTGTTTGTTATAGAATGAAATTATATATTAAAATATGACTACATCAGCTTCAGAACGTGTTAAAAACTCCGCCAGGTTATGCAGGCGTGTTATAACAGACTGATATGTCCATATCAATCTTTTACAATGAAATTACGTTACTGTTATTAATCACAAGTCTTTTAATTTAGTTTTATCGTATGAAACTCGATGAAAACCACATCTCAATAAAGATTTAGTCATGAAACATCATAACAGAATTTTAAGTTTCCGCCATTTTGATTTACTATCGTATAAGCCAGGGTTTCTCAAAGTTTCCAGAACCCCCGTTAAAGTTTAGTAGTTAGTAGTAGTTAGAAGTAATTAATTACCCCCCCCCCCTACAAAATAATAAAATTGTCTGTTGAAGAAAATGAGATTTTTATTTCAAAATAAATATCTTTTTAATATTAATGTCATGGGATAGCTTGTTTCTTGTCGCAAATGGAGTCAATTTTAGAAGTAATTTTGGAAAATTTTATCCTTCATTCTGACTCGATATCAAGTCGATTTCTGTATTTAGTTTTATCATGACCAGGTGTGAAAACCCACTCACACATAAGTATGGTGTAGCCACTATGGGTGCCGCACGTGCCTGCAAGGCATCAAGTCACCATTACGTAAATCGCCGTCGAATGGCGAACCTAGGGTTCGCGTACCCCCACTTTGAGAAACCCTGGTATAAGCCATAAGGCAATCCTTAGAATACCAAGCTCAGACATCGCAACGTCGCAAATTCATTTGCCCCGGTACAATCATTGTTTATCCTGAGGGTACATACATTACCAATCCAGTTTATCGCCCGTCTTAACTGGAAGATATGCACCCGGAAGCTTGCCGCAATACAGCCGAATTAAGATGCTTTATTTGCACACTAATCACGTAGGTGAATTATTGCGGAGTGAGAGATTAGGGAGAACAGTGCAGCATGATTTGCCTTGTGCGGGGAAATTGTTTCTTGTAGCTAATATTTTGTAAGTGACTACTATCAAACTTCGTTGGCTTATACACTGTGTATAAAAACCGTGATCGAAAACGGTGATTACAAATACCGTGACATAAAAAAAATAACTGCCTCGTGGTCTCGCGGTACAAGTATGTGCCGTGCGATCTAGAGGTCCTGGGTTCGATTCCCGGGTCGGGCAAAGTGTTATTGGGTTTTTCCATTAGGAAATTCTCAGTAGCAGCACGGAGTCTGGAAATGTGCCCGAAAAACGGCAATAGGCTCGCCCCCTATTACGTGGGACTGATACATACCTGGCGAAATGTGGGTGCCGAAATGCATCTCTGCCTACCCCTTCAGGGAATACAGGCGTGAGTTTATGTATGTATGTATGTAAAAAAAACCGACAAATTCTTTTTTACATTTTCCTAGCAACTTTCCTTACAACCATGACTTATTAAATACATACATACATTTAATACTCATGGTTGTAAGGAAATCGTATTTTTTAAACGTCACGGTGTTTATAATCACCGTGGCTATCGCCTGTCTTAGTTTTCGATTACGGTCTTTATACACCCCGTATAATATTAAGCAGTGATGGCCTCGATGTTTAGGCGCGCGGTCGAGAATTTCGGCGGTCGCAGGTTCAAACCCCAGGCACACACCTCTGACTTTTCGAAGTTATGTGTGTATTCACAATGAATTATCACTTGCTTTAACGGTGAAGGAAAACATCGTGATGAAACCTGCACACCTAAAAGTTCTTAGGAATTTCTTAGGTGTGTAGTCCGCCAACCCGCACTAGGCCAGCGTGGTGGACTAAGGCCTAAACCCTCTCAGTTGTAGAGGAGGCCCGTGCCCAGCAGTGGGACGTATTTGGGTTGATGATGATGAATATGTATACCATTTGGTGGAACCACGTTGAAAAGTCTCATAGAAACTCATAGGAAGCGACTCTAAAGTTTTTTTTCGAGCCACGGTTTCATTATTTTAGTATTTTTGATATATAGATTGCATGCAGGAGCGAACACTTAGGTGGGTATAATTCTCTACAGCTTTGTGGTGCGGCAAAGGTTTAATAAATAAATACGTCCAACAGTCACATACATAGTTCTGACCCCACACTAGGATACAAGTCCTGTGTCGTGGGTATCAAAAACTACGAGAGACTTTTCGGTCTCACAAACACTCAGACCCGAAACAAATTCTTGTGGATCACACAAACATTTATCTCGGTGCGGGTATCCAACCCGCAGCCTCTCGTTTCGCAAGCTGGTATCTAGCCAACTGCGCCATGGGGTGGGTGCGTCTTAGGGTAAGGAAAGCTGAGGAAGCATAAACGCCTGAGAATGCCTTTGGTAATGCGATAGTTCGTGTCTAGATCAGCTGTATTGAGCATGATGTGGTAATTTAATAAATACATTGTGTAATTATGTAGATGTATAATCTTTGCCAAGGAGCTTAAATTTTTAACCATTACTACAGTCGCGATGGCCTCGAGGTTTATGCGCGAAGTCAAGACAAAATCTCGGCTGTCGGGGGTTCAAACCGCGGGCATACACTTCTCGAAGTTATGTGTGTATTCATCATGTTTTATCACGTGCTTTAACAGCGAAGAAATAAGTATATCGTGAGGAAACCTGCACATTAAGAAGTTTTAAGGAATTCCTTAGGCGTGTAGACCTCTAAACTTAAGGCAACAATTAAGGCATAACCTCTTTCAGTTGTAGAGTGGGCCCGTTCCCAGGAATGGGAAGTACGTTTATGAGCTAACGATGAACTTATAAAGTGACAAACTAAGAAAATTCAGTGGTCATTGTTTTTAGTAAAATGTTCATATAAAAGGATAAAAATATCAATAAAATCAATCCAGACCCCCTAGATATTACCTAGACGAGAGTTTCATTAAATGGAGACAACAAAGGATCATTTAGCGCGAAACCGAGTCCAATCTAATTTGGCACTAATTAAATTTTTATTTAAAAAGTCTGCCAGCTCACCTCAGTTTCAGTAGTTTTCGCTAGCTTATTAAATATTTGAAGGAGCCACTTCACCTCGCCATGTTGATTAATTTATTTACTTTAAAATTTCTAGATTCGACTCTCGAGTCGTTTTCTTGCATAAAATTAAAAAGGCGTATATTCTACGAAACTTTTTTTTCGAGCTTACACATAACCTCACGCATGTATTCCCCGAAGGGGTAGGCAGAGGCGCATTTCTGCAGCCATTTCGCCAAGTATGTATCAGTCCCACGTAATAGAGGGCGAGCCTATTGCCGTTTTTCGGGCACATTTCCAGACTCCGTGCTGCTATTCAGAATTTCCTAATGGAAAAATCCAATAACACTTTCTTTGGGCTTACGCCCTTTCAATTCTGACGTGTCTTAGAGTATAGCTTGCTCTATCTATATCTGAAGCCAAAACCGGAAAAAATCAGTTCGATTTTGTCGAAATTATTTCGTTATCTGTGAACCAGAATAATTTCATGCTTCACTTTATTAAATCATCCCCCATCTCCTATTTTAATTAACAAAATTAAGGCCCCGAAGGCAATGAAATTGTATTTTGATTATGTAAGCGGCAAAAGGTAAATCTTTATCGTTACTTAAGACGAAATTATGGCAATCATCGTGAATTTATTATCAGGAACCAAAGTGGAATCCTTGTGGGTATTTTTTTAGGCAACTGATGTGCCCCTCCCTCGACTCATAAATACACCTATCAAGACGACAGTATAGAAAAAACACTTCTATCTACCCCTTCCGGGTACGGGTGTCAGTAATAATAATAATAAATAAATAAATACACCACACAGTCACATACACAGTTCTGACTCCGCACTAGGATACAACTCCTGTGTCGTGGGTAACAGAAACTAATATAGACTTTTCGGTTTAAAAACACCCAGGCCCGAAACAAATATTTGTGGATCTCACAAACATTTAACTCGGTGCGGTGGTTGAACCCGTGGCCTCTCATTTCGCAATGTAGTATCTACTCAACTGCACCACGGGGCTGTCAGAGTATAATACAAATACATACCTACACGTTCATGCCTGTATTTTAAAAGAACTCGAACCCGTGAGTTCTGGAACGCACGTCACTTGTGCCGCGAGGCCGAGAAACATTCTACTGTAACTTTTTGTAAATTAAATGGCGCTATAAGAGCAAATGTAATCAACATTATTGCTGCTCATTACCATCAAAATAAAAACGTGTTGTCAAAGTCAAATAATCTTTATTCAATTAGACTGTTACAAGTACTTTTGAATCATCTATTGCCGCTTCGTAACGTGTTATCTCAGTGGAGAAGAACCGGCAAGAAACTCCCTCAGGAAAACAAAATGAAATGTTGAACGTTAAATATTAAAAGATCTAAGTGGAAGGTAACACCGGTGTTACCTTTTGACTACTTGTTTAGATAGTAGGTACGAAGGTTAGTTTCAGTGAAAAAGTCAGGGCGCTTAGAGTTTTCGAGTATCTCTATACCTACTATATAACAATTAATTTTGATTGAACGTTTGCCATCAGTGCGCTTTCTTCTCGAATGTAGTAAAACTATTTGTTCAACTATTTAACAAGCAAATATTGCAAATATATATACCTATTTAAACTATCAATGCGTAGTTTTGTTATTTCCACTCATTAAATTTAATACATTCATAAAATTAATTTGATTACAAATTCATAAAATGGTAATCGCGTATAGTGAAAACTCACATCTTAATTAATTACTCATTAAGCTAATTGTTTGATACGGACTTTATTATATAAAATGCTCCATTTATGAACAATTTGCATTAAGGTAAATTTATTTAACTTTTTTTTATGATTGCTTGAAATTGAAAATTAATAACAGCTACGTACCTATCATGCGCGCAATTGCTTAGGACAGTGGTCGGCAACCTTTTGGCAGGCAAGGGCCGCAATGTGGCAAAATAATCTAACGGCGGACCTGCACTTGTGATATTTACCCTATATTCTACGTAATACCCAGTGGCGGGACTTCCATAGAAGCCCAAAAGCGTTAAACGTTAATTGTGTAATGGATAGCTTATATTTGCTTATTATGGGGTCTTTATTTAACAAATTGCTTTAGTTAAATAAAGATTTCAAACCTAAAAATTATTATTTGGAATTTTAAAAGGCAAACTGGGCTTTTGGGCTTCTATTGAAGTACCGCCACTGGTAATACCTATGTATAATTGGTCATAATATGATCATATCCCATAGAAAAAATGAAAATGCTAACTAATGCTAACATTCACAGGCCGCGCGTTGCCGACCGCTGGCTTAGGACATTTAAGTACTGTTTAGTAAATTTCCTGTGAAATAAATTTTACCTCAATTGCCAATTATTATAAGAAACATCGAAGTATTCTATTCTCTTTTATACTACAACAGCCAGGCCCGGAACACATATCCTTGGGTAATAAACATTTTGCTGGTAGGTAATACCTACTTCCATGCACGAGGCGAAAAACCCGCACTAATCACGCACAAAGCCACAGCCTGGAATCAGCCTGTCTATGACGAAACACGATTATCAATCGTTTCTTAGCAGTCTACAAAGCTCAGGTATGTCGTTTAATTTCTACATATACAGGGTCACTGGTTAAGTCGACCTATATCCGTTAAGGGCGTGTAGTTTACATCGTTTGTGACTGATTTGACTATGACCTATGAGATACCCTATCCTAAATCTAACCGTTTTCGAGATATTTGAATTTAATAGCTTTTTCCAAAAACGTCCCGATTTTCGGCTATCAGTTTAGATATTTTGAAATGTGTAAGTCTGTTATTATTACTATTATTTGATTTTTACATGTAAAATAAGATGCTTTATGACCTCAATAACCAAAATTGTACATAAAATGAATAAAAAAGTCGCTGTAGACGATTAAAACTTAAAAACTTTAACAAACATTTTGAAAGTTTATTTTTCTCGAAAGGATATCAAAAAATATTATTATGGCACTTGCTTTGCAGATGTGTTTTAAAATATCTACGTTTCAGCTATCCAACGAGGTACAACAATCCAGGGTTTTATTAATAGTTTGTGGAAAATCGGGAGATTTTTGAAAGAAACTATTAAATTAAAATTGTCTCAGAGTCAAATCAGTCAGAAAAGATTTAACTACACGCCCTCAACGGATATAGGTCGACTTCACCAGTAACCCTGTATATTTAGTAAGCCAACCTGCACTACGCCAGCGGCCAACCCGAACTAGCCGGCAGCGTAGTGGACTAAGACCTAAACCCTCTCAATAGTAGAGGAGGCCCGTGCCCAGCAGTGGGACGTATATGGGCTGATGATGATGATGATGATGATAATGATGATTTAGTGAGTATGTATGTGATTCCCTATCATAGCATAGCGAATAACATTTCCCTAATTTAACACTGTAAAGGGCAATGCCCAACTGACTATACAACTTAGTATCAGCACAAATATTTTTGTGCCACAATGAAAACTTGTGCATAGTGTTGTAATTAACATACCCTATCAATAAAACTAAATAGTACATGCATAATTTGCGGGGTTCCATGGTAACTAAAGGGTCAAAGTATAATAAAACCACATAAGTAGGCAGTCAAAGTAAAGTTTTAATATCATTATTATTCCTCAAAAATATTCTTCAAAAATATTGTCTAGGAATGGCGCTGGTGTAGTAATATTATTATGCCATCCCCTACTCAAGTACCAAGCAATAGTCATTATGTGGGCACAACAGCCTACTGTGTGTTTGCCCACTAAGCAGCTAACCAGAGATAGCCCTTAGTGTATTTGCTGTATTGACACATGTAAAACTGGCACATCTTATATTGTTGGAGCATCTCAAGCATGATCTAAGTAAGTGATTAGCATCATACTGTAATTGTCACTGTAGTGTTCTCCTAGCTGCCATCCAACAAGCTTTGCACACACATTTTAGATGTGAGATCTGGAAAATGGATATAATTGTTAGTAATGTGAAATATTTCATAAAAGTTAAAACAGGGATTCTCATTTAACATGAAGAAGAGATATCCAATTAAGAATAATGTTCCTTTCTTGACAATTGGGAGGTGCTCTTTGTGATTGTATGCATAGTACAGATATTCCACATATAAAACATACATTTCAATGTCTTAATATAGGAGCTTGAAGTGAGCCAACTTGAAGAACAGCATTCCATGCAGAGAATGCCATCCCGTGAAATTTGTGAAAATATATGTTTACAATAAGACTCAGAATTTAAAATCAAAGGCTAGTATTATACTACCTCTGTGAAGCAGTTGATTGTGTATTGCTTGTTATGTCTGAAATTCCAGGTTTAGTGCCCAAGTTAAAGCTAGTAATAGGTACCAGTTTAAGTATTTGGGATTATATATCCCTGTGTCTTAAATAGCACATTAAAGCAGGCAATTAGAATAGTTATAAACATCACAGTAACAATAGTTAAAACCTAGGCCAGGTTTTAACAATAAAATATTGAAAATAAAAACCAGAAAATCTTCATTGGAGCATAAACAGAATATCTGTGTTTACATATAACATACAATGTAGCTGTTAACTACATTGACAATGACTGTGTTGTAGTCTTCACCTCCAGAGAGAAGACAGAGTTCCAACAGTTTAAACACTAATAGTAATACATTTTTAGATTACTTAATATTTAATAAGAATACAGTTTTGAATTCACTTACCGGCGAGGGTGAAATCCA
Organism: Hemaris fuciformis; assembly: GCA_907164795.1. NCBI lineage: Eukaryota > Metazoa > Arthropoda > Insecta > Lepidoptera > Sphingidae > Hemaris > Hemaris fuciformis. Next base: position 14,791,798 of record OU015438.1, on the reverse strand, counting down.
CATAGAGTATTGTACATGATTTCATTGATTTCTCTCAATGCCTGCAAAGGTCCATAACGTAGCCGAAGGGTAACATTAACACACCGGCGAACTGATATTACCATAATACGAGAACAGTGATATAAGGAGTCTCTGACTCACAACCACTTTTCACAATAAATTGTACAAGGAGTCTCTATCTCGATTATAAAGTAAGTTACCTATATGGAGTCTCTTTCTCAAAATCACTACTTATTAATATTATATAACTAATAACCACACTTGGAATGTTTACTTTGGCGAAAAACAAACGTAACGGCCGTTCTTGCATAAACATATAATGAGTAATGACATTATCCCGCCCGCCAACCAATTTCAATGTTGCCAAGTGCATAAGTCGATTTATTATTCTTATAATCGATATTTCTCATGACCATTATTTTTACAGAAAATATTTTCGTGTTATCATTATACTGTCAGGATATGCAACGTATGATTAAAAATATACAGCAGAGAAAAATATACACTATTAGAATACTAGAATACTTGCTATAATCTTTTAATGAAAATAAATATGTACAGAGCTATTAATTAGGGATGTTATGGATATGATATTTCGGATCTGGATACGGATATGGATATAAGAATAAAATTATATCGGTTTCGGATACGGTTACGGATATGTAATTATTTCGGATTATCCGTAATTTTCGGATAGTTTCGGTTACGGATATTAGATTAAAGTAAAATATAATTGTTTTATAAAGGTGTCAGCTGTTTGGATGTTTTTGGTTTTGTTGTATATTTTGTTTCAATAATAACTGTTTTTTGTACTTATCACAGTGTTTTCATTTAAGATGAAGTTTCAGTGAAGTAGTGCTATTTAACACAAGACTTTCTTAAATTAAGTATCGACTCTTAAATAAGAAACTAATTAGTTATGAAAGTTATGTTATGACTAGAAATAACAAACAAACTGCAAGATTCACGTTGCGCGTGAACGGTGAAACAAAAACCTGTCGAAAGCCGAAACATGTTTTTTTAGACTCCACCCTTATACAAAACTATCCGAAACTATTCGAAACTTCTGAAACGGATACGGTTACGGTTACGGATATATTTTTATTTCGGATATCCGATAGTTTCGGTTACGGTTACGGAGCTCCATAACATCCCTGCTATTAATTGATGTGATTGTTGCAAATAAGCACTTTGATAAAAGCAAAGTGCGCAAAGCATAAATCTGTGAAGTGCTTTAAAAATGTTTGCGTGTGGTAGTAGAAACAGAAACTTATAGCAACCACCACCGAGCATTGCTAAAGAGTAAGTTACTTTCATTTGAATAAGTCTTATTATTAACTTTTCACGCTAGCCAACTCACTAGCAAGATCTAGTGACAGCTTAAAACAATATAATAATTATAATTTGCTTAATAGTAAATGATCAAATAAATTAAATGTCGATTTGATATATTTTTTTATCATGACAACTCAGCGTTCTAAAACGACAAACAGAAACTGTAGGTAGTAATAATTAGAAATACTATTTATCTCTGTATTTTTTAATCCGGCAAATGTAGGGTTAACTAATACGATATAAAATCATTAAAATTAAAGACAAGAATTGTTGATATTACTAACTTGTGGCACAACTTAAAATCATGCGATACTGCTTATGGGCATTCTCCTTTGTTCAAAATATAAAAAAAACCTGTTATTGAATCGACAAGCTGAAAGCGTACAAAGTGAACATATTAAGAAGTTGCAGTGGAACTGTAGTCATAGAGCTCTTATTTGAGTAGTACGTTCGGAGCGTGGATCGTAATCAACGACTTAATACCAACAAAGACAGGAAATGGAAGTTGGAAAGAAATCAACCCGGCAACTTCCCACTTTCTGTGTTAACAAAAAAACTATTAGCAATTATCAGTTGCCGGGCGTTTCAATCAATTTACAAGTCGAAAACAAAGCGTTTCAGCAAATACTATTGCCTCTTTATCATTTCGTTCACTAACTTCTTTATTTTCAACAGCATAGAGTTGATTATCGATTGTTTCAAGTTTTTCAGTATTGTTGTAATTAGAAGGAACATGGTTCCGATCGTGACAGGCTCGCAATTTTCATCCTTTTATGGTGCCTTTTAAAATGTTACGACGGCAACGGGGCTTGTTGTGTGAATTTTTAATTTGAACCACCTTAATTGCCATTTGCATTCTTGTTTGTGTTGTTGATTGTTCTGTCTGGAATTCTTCAGTTTCAACGGCGCTGCTGCCATTTCGGTGCAATATTGCCGTAACTAGTTGAGAGCTCATGTTCAATTGAGTGATACGTCTTCTAAATGGATGAATTGGTTAGCCTTATACTGTTAGTTTAATGTATGGTGTTGAAGATTTTAGAGTAGACGCTGGTGGTTTCTGCTGTGTCAACTAGCATAATATAGAAATAGCGATTGAGAATGAAGCTGATTTGAAGATATATATGACCAGTGCCATATATAGCATTAACAACAATTGTTGACGTAATAGGTAGCGACCTACAGCGTGGGACTGAAACAAAGCTGGCGAAACGTGGGTGCAGAAATACACTTATTTCAACGTCTTTTGAGACTATATGCGCGTGTATGTATTTATGACAGTGTCTATAAAGTATTATTATTTTTTTGTCAGCCCGGTAAAGTGATAACACCGCACCTGATGGGGATGGGGATAGCTTGCTGTCCCAATAGAACATCCAGTGGCAAAAGTTTCATATCTTTCATCATTCCACACATTTGACACGCTTCTTCACGCTATGCTGAAAAGACGATAAAAGCGGTAACTCCGGGGTTGGAAAAATATTCTACAATATCATGGTACGCTTAAGATGTCTTAATTGCATAGACATGTGTCTTTGCGAAACTTTTGGTTCCAGCAGGTGTAGTCATCATCATCGGCCCATATACGTCCCACTGCTGGGCACGGGCCTCCTCTACCATTGAGAGGGTTTAGGCCTTAGTCCACCACGCTGGCCTAGTGCGGTTTGGCGGACTACACGCCTAAGAAATTCCTAAGAAGTTTTAGGTGTGCAGGTTTCATTACGATGTTTTCCTTCACCGTTAAAGTACGTGATTATTCATTGTGAATACACACATAACTTGGAAAAGTCAGAGGTGTGTGCCTGGGGTTTGAACCCGCGACCGTCGAGATTCTCGACCGCGTGACTAAACCTCGAGGCCATCACCATCGAGGTGTAGTAGTGACCATTATTATTATCAAAAGGTACCTACAAAATATTTATGCAATAATTCACTCAAAATTCCTCACAACTTCGCAAGCAATTTTCAAAGCTTCACGTCTGCAAACAAAACTAATAACATTAGTATATCAAAAGTCTTTTAATTAAACTTTCCAAGCAAAACTAGCTAGTATCACTGAAATTGAATTCATTCCGAAACACTTGTGTTCTTATTAAATAGCTTGGAGACTTGTTGGTAGTTGTGAGAGTTTAATGAAATATGCATCATTCCGATTGAAACATGGGAACTGACTGGAGAAACAATTGGACCTGCCGATCTGCGTTGATTGATTGATCAGTGGTTTGTATATTCTATATTAATACTTTTATGTTTATGTCTTGATGATAACCTCGTTAGTAAGTGTGGAGCGTGCTATCGATCTGACTTCTTTGCTGATTGGGTGAAATATTATAATACGTTTTTTATTAACATTTTCTCGATAGAAAAATATAAATAGCAATATGCTCGCAGCAGTGATGGCCTCGAGGTTTAGGCGCGCGGTTGAGAATATGGGTGGTCGCAGGTTCAAACCCCAGGCACATACCTCTGACTTTTCGAAGTTATGTGGGTATTCACAATGAATTATCACTTGCTTTAACGGTGAAGGAAAACATCGTGATGTAACCTGCACACCTTAAAGTTTTTAGGAATTTCTTAGGTGTGTAGTCCGCCAACCCGCACAAGACCAGCGTGGGGGATTAAGGCCTCAGCCCTCTCAATGATAGAGGAGGCCCGTGCCCAGCAGTGGGATTCATATGGGCTGATGATGATGAATATGCTACACCCCTATTAGGTGGAGCTTAAATTGACGTGAAAAAAATCCTTTACTAACGTTTTCCATGTGCGATTCCCGGGCGGGGCAGAGTGGAGTCTTTCCATTATAAAAAATTTAGTAGTAGCTTAGAAACCGTGCTTAGTAAGCAGTAATAGGCTCGTCTCATCTAACGTGGGATATAAAACAAATCTGGCGTAAAGTTGGAGTAGAAACATACCTTAAATTTTGGGAATAATAATGAGAATTATAAATGCACAAGAATTTGTTAAGAATTTAGCAGTGTTATCGTTAAAGCGGAGTTATTTATTTACTGTTCAAAATGAAAATAACTGTAAGTAAAGATGAACCTTTTACACCCAACATACATATAGTACATACATAACTACTCACGCACAAGATACTCACGCCTGTATTCCCCGAAGGGGTAGGCAGAGGTGCATTTCTGCACCCACATTTCGCCAGGTATGTATCAGTCCCACGTAATAGGGGGCGAGCCTATTTCCGTTTTTCGGGCACATTTCCAGACTCCGTGCTGTTACTGAGAATTTCCTAATGGAAAAACCCAATAACACTTTGCCCGACCCGGGAATCGAACCCAGGATCGCTAGATCCCACGGCACATACTTGTACCGCGAGACCACGAGACAGTCATATACACCCAACAGTCATATACATAGTTCTGACCCTACACTAGGATACAAGTCCTATGTCGTGGGTATCAGAAACTACGAGAGACTTTTCGGTCTCACAAACACCCAGACCCGAAACTAATATTTATGGATCACAAAAACATTTGTCTCGGTGCGGGGATCGAACCCACGGCCTCTCGTTTCGCAAGCTGGTGTCTAACCAACTGCGCCACGGGGCTGTCAAACTGCATTGGAAATTCTGAGAGAACAATAAAGCCTATAAAAACAAAATTCATACAATATCGAAACGATAAAAAGAGAGTGCAAAATTTTGTTACAGCAACGAAAAAAAGTGAAAACCCAGTCAAAGTATTTTTGATTTTAACCCGTTCCGCTCCGAGCAAATCTATTTCAATTGAATAGTCTATTGAAAATGTTTTTACTATTCCGTATATTTTCGTATTAACACGCAAAATATTTGTGTGAAAATATTTAGTAGAATCCATTTATATTGCATTGGTTTTATAAACTCATGGCTAACTCGTGACTCGTAACTCGTGACTGCCTCGTGGTCTCGCGGCCGTATGTGCCGTGCGATCTAGAGGTCCTAGGTTCGATTCCCGGGTCGGGCAAATTGTTATTGGGTTTTTCCATTAGGAAATTCTCAGTAACAGCACGGAGTCTGGAAATGTGCCCAAAAAACGGCAATAGGCTCGCTCCCTATTACGTGGGACTGATACATACCTGGCGAAATGTGGGTGCAGAAATGCACCTCTGCCTACCCCTTTGGGGTATACAGGCGTGTATGTATGTGGTTTTATAAATAAAACAAATTTATTCCAAAGAATTGGATGTTTTTTTTTAATTAGTTTTATACTCCGTCAGTTCAATAATCACGTATTGGATTAGTAATAGTTGCTATGGAGTTTATTAAAGTTACTTCACAACTAAATTACGGTTTCAAAGATTTTTGTATTTATTTTTACGCATAAAATCAAGACGTACATCCATATGAGTTATTTTAAATGTTTTAGTATCCGTTCTATCAAGTTTCGAAACCAATGAGGACTTTATTATTGAAGCTTTAACGTTATACCTTAACGGCTAAGTGTAGATAGATTTCTTCGTTTTTTTTCTCCAGACTCAAAATTCAATCATTACAAAATGGAAGTCAGATTTTTCTCAGGAGTATGATCATCTAAAAATCTCAAAATGTGAAGTATCATTTTTCAGTGTTTGTTTCTTATAAAAATAACATCGGGAACCCTACAAACTATCACTATCATGCGCGTGTTAGATATACTCATTATTTTATATAATATATATAAGTGAATTGTTTATTACCGAAGTCGGATAGTCGCGTTTCTTGTCAAGTTGAATATTGTTTAATAAAAACTAAAAACTAAACGAAAATAAGAACAAGGACAAAGTGTATAACATAAATAATAGAAATATAAACCAAGCTTACTATCATTTAAAAGGCTTTTCCACTTAACTTGAAGTATCTATATTTATACTTATGTATTATGTATACGTTTATATCCTCGTTTTTAACACGCGCTACACCGTTGATTTATAGGCGCCCCAAAGAACCTATATTCAAAGACGTCCTGTGACTTTTGCAAGGACGTCTGTGCATCTTTTGGATGAACGATTGTTCACATTGTCTTTAAAAAAATATGATTAAAATAGCGATGGTGTCATTGGTCGGCATAAACTAATTCGTACAGTCAATAGTTTCTGGATATGATTGACGATGGAGACTAAGTATTCTACTCCTTGGTGACTGCATTGGATCGCGAATATTAACCGTTTGTAAATCACCAATGTTAAAAAATAAAGAAAAAGTAAACCATGATTTTATAAAATGACTCCTGATACTCAAAGCTACAAGTTGTAAAGTTAGTCCTTAAAAAATAAACGAAGCCTGCTTCTCTTACACTTTGCACAATCATGTTAGTCTTTCCGTAAATGAAAAATTCCGAATGAAGTCGTCAAATGTTTCCGATTGGAGCGGCACATCGGATGTACCACCCAGTTATAGGGGAGATTATGATGTGGCGGCCGCCCCTCGTGTTCCATCACATTCGACATGTGATTGGGTCGTCAGGAAGAAAATCGCACCGGCACGGAATCGATCACGCAACGAGGCCGTGACGATTGAGTGACGGAATGTCGGTTAGTGAGTGTAGACGAGCGATTTATACCGCGATTGATATCGCCTGTCTTGTCATTTCGTCTTGGACAGCCCCGTGGCGCAGTTGGCTAAACACCAGCTTGTGAAACGTGAGGCCGCGGGTTCGATCCCCGCACCGAGTCAAATGTTTGTGTGATCCAGAAATATTTTTTTCGGGTCTGGGTGTTTGTGATACCGAAAAGTCTCGCATATATTCTGATACCTACGACACAAGACTCGCATCTTAGTGTGGGGTCAGAACTATGTATGTGACTGTTGGGTGTATTTCTTTCTTTTTCATAGAAGCATTGCAACGTGACAAAAATACAACCGCATTCTGGTAAGTGTAGTCTAAATTGAGAGGCAGATGGCAAGGAATCCAGCAATACGGAACACTTGCTTCTTTATGGCAAATTTTGTTTCATATTTTTGCTGGTTGCTATCTGGGGGATACGAATATTTTGTCAAACCATTGGTCTTCGACAACCTTTTCTGTAATACAATGGCCCCAGTACCTACGGTCTACTATCCTGGCTCTAATGCTTATGTAGTTTTCTTCATTTATGATATAGCCTTTGCTTAAGATTATGCCAATTTAGGTACGTAATAGTTTATGGGTGCAGTAATAATTTGTCGTAAAAAAGATGACACAGAACTGCTAGATTTTTTTTTATCTGTACGCTACCAAACATCGAAATATCTCCTCCTAGGTTGACCTGAAGATAACCGAAAATATAATGCAACACAAATCGAATTACCAAATTATTTTGACCCCCACATATTTTGTGTAGTGGATATCAGAAACTGCTTGATGAAAGCGTCTCGTCTGTTTTATACCAGGAATGCGTTTGTACAACCCGGGATTTGATTCATATCCGGATATAGAGGAGTGACAGGGTTTTGAAGAAGTGGAAATCAAATGTTAGCTTTTAAGTGTGTTGATACATGTAATAACTGAGGCACGGCGCGGGAAATGGGCCGGGAAACGTTTTCCTCTTGTTAGGCATATTGCTTCAACGCTTTTACTTGTGCTGCAGTGGCACAGCGGGTGAGGTATGGTTGTGGACTATGCGGTTTTTGGTTCGAAAACAAATCCGTAGTATGATTCATCATCATCATCAGCCCAAATACGTCCCACTGCTGGGCACGGGCCTCCTCTACAACTGAGAGGGTTTAGGCCTGGACACGCTGGCCTAGTGCGGGTTGGCGGACTACACATCTAAGAAATTCCTAAGAACTTTTAGGTGTGCAGGTTTTATAACGATGTTTTCCTTCACCATTAAAGCAAGTAATAATTCATTGTGAATACACACATAACTTCGAAAAGTCAGAGGTGTGTGCCTAGGGTTTGAACCTGCGACCGCCGAAATTCTCAACCGCGCGCCTAAACCTCGAGGTTTAGGCTGCTTAGTATGATTATATTATGTAATATGTTTATATAAAAGTGCTAATATCGAGCTTGAGTTTAACGTTTTTTAAAACTGAAAATCTGCTACACAAATTGAATATTTAATATTTTATCGTTAAATCTGCAATCAATGTTTGACAGCCCCGTGGCGCAGTTGGCTAGACACCAGCTTGCGAAACGAGAGGCCGCGGGTTCGATCCCCGCACCGACACAAATGTTTGTGTGATCCACAAATATTTGTTTCGGGTCTGGGTGTATGTGAGACCGAAAAGTCTCTCGTAGTTTCTGATACCCACGACCTAAGACTCGTATCTTAGTGTGGGATCAGAACTATGTATGTGACTGTTGGGTGTATTTATTTATTTATTTAACTAGATATTAAACGTCATAAAATTCACAAATTGGCTTCAAGGCATTATTTTCATGAATGACACAAACCCAGTGATAATGGTTTACCCCTATCATGTTGTGCTATTAAAATTAATAAGCCATGGACATTCCTGCTAATAGTTATAAGCCGCTGTAATTAAAAGGAATTTTTAAACCATAGCGTGTATTTATAGGAAATAATGATGCTAATTATATCCACAGCACACAATGGAACGAACAATAAACAATGCGAACGGAATAATTGTATGCGATCACACGCGAGCGCGATCGTTGTTAAACTCCGCACGTTATTTATTCGTATTAACATCACGTGGATATGAAACACATCGAGTTATTGAAACCGGGGGCAAACATTGGCACTCGATGGTATCGTGTCACTGCATACATATTAATTTCAGGCTTCATTCAATACCAGCAAGCGGTGTCGAACGGGTGAACGGTTCGCGCCGCGCCCGCGGTGTCTGAATCCTACGCTTGTGAGAGCTGGTGTAAGGTGGAAGATAAAAGAATTTAAAGGGAGAAGTTAACGAAGAATCTTCATCATCATCATCAGCCCATATACGTCTGGGCCTCCTCTACAACTGAGAGGGTTTAGGCCTTAGTCCACCACGCTGGCCTAGTGCGGGTTGGTATATTACACACCTAAGAAATTCCTAAGTACTTTGAGGTGTGCAGGTTTCATCACGATGTTTTCCTTCACCATTAAAGTACGTGATAATTAATTATGAATACACACATAACTTCGAAAAGTCAGAGGTGTGTGCCTGGGGTTTGAACCCGCGACCGTCGAGATTCTCGACCGCGTATCTAAACCTCGAGGCCATCACGAAAGAAACGAACGAAGAATTTTTTTTACGTTTATCACGGGAAAATAATTTTGAAATCATGAACATGAATCGATAAAATTCCATAACTGTTATTGGGTTCTCCATAAGGAAATTCTCAGTAACAGCACGGGCAACGAAAACGAAAAACGGCAATAGGCTCGCCCCCTATTACGCGGGACTGATATGCACCTCTGCCCACCCCTTCGGGGAATACAGGCGTGAGTTTATTGTACACTACCGACAAAAAGTTTGGAAGCACTTTTAATACTCTCAATTACTTTAGAAATAATATAAGATATAGTATTATTTAATTAAGAATGATTACCTAGGTACTTAATTAAAACAACAATTAAACTATGAAACAAAACCATATTTTTATAACTAAAATAATATTATATTTTATTACAACATCGATAAAATTTGTTATTATCAATTTGCTATTTGTTTTTACAAAAATTATAGGTGCTTCCAAACTTTTTGTCGGTAGTGTATGTATGTTTTAATTTGAGTCGCGTCTTCATTTATGCATACATTTGAAAATATAGGCTTCATGGAGCTTTATTTGGGATTTTGATCTTTAAATTAATTAAGATGTAGTGAAGTTTTAGGTGTGTACAATCTATCTGGAGATCTGATTAATCATGAAGTGCCTTAAAATTTACATACTGCAAAGACTTTACTTTCATGCTCAAACATTAATGTATATATAGCCAGTCGTAGAAAAAGTGCCTCGAGATCTCGCGGTTCAAGTATGTGCCGTGCGATCTAGAGTTCTTGGGTTCGATTCCCGGGTGGGGCAAAGTGTTATTGGGTTTTTCTATTAGGAAATTCTTAGTAGCAGCACGGAGTCTGGAAATGTGTACGGAAGTATCTATTACGTGGGACTGATACATACCTGACGAAATGTGGATGCAGAAATGCACCTTTGCCTACCATCAGGGAATACAGGCGTGAGTTTATGAATGTATGTATGGAAAAAGTTTGGACAGTGTAAAATAATTCGAAATAAATATTTATTCCAACCGCCGCTTCTCATGCATCGGGTCAAATCCGTTTTGACAGGTAGTCGCGTGTCTCGTGCAGGCGCCTTCAATAATTTTATGCATGAAATTTGCCTCGTGCTAGGTGTATTTAGTTTAAGAGCCATCGGGGACGGGTGTCAGCTCCTTTACTTTACCGCCTTCTTAATGAACTTGACTTTCATATTTGACTTTCCTTATTATGTTTGCTTCGAGGAAGTTTTTCGGCCGATTGCTTTTATATTGAAATGTGTTTTGCGTCATTTGTGCTTGTTGGTGAATGTGGCGTGGTGTTGATGATTTCTTTTGTATGTCAACAATGTAATCTTAGTATTTGATGCTAAGTGCATTGCGGATCAATTAGTACTTTCTTTGGTAGTATGGTTGTACTTAAATTTGTTAAGGTTTTAATTTTAGAGCGCCTTGTTTATCGCGGCATAGGTTTAGGGTTCAATTTCTGGGTTGAGCAAAATCTTATTGTCTTTTTTGTTTCATTTCATTTATTTATATAATGTGCCCGAAAATCCAATTTGTGCAACTTTCCTTGCATGACTACGATGTGTGATTAATTTAATTTTAATATATGGAATTGAATAAACTAGTTGACAATTGGATATTTGTGCTTTGGCTACAAATTTTGACGCGTACACTGAAATCTATACAAAATTTACCCAGTTACTCCCATACTGTTTTAAATTTCAGTTATAACACAAGAAAAATACACTGCTCTGAATTCAAATGATAATATACACAACAAACCACGTCCGCAAACGCAAATGCTAAATCCACCACAGAGACCACAAACCGCGAAAACAACGGCGAGAGAGATATTTCAATATAAAAAATACCAGTTAGTTTCTGTCGGTTTGTTTATAAACCCCGCGGGAAATGAAGTGCTAACTTCAAGAATTTCATATCGCTGCAAAGAAAATTTTCTGTAATTGAAAAGGAAATGAAAAGCTCGTACGAAATTGCCCCAAGTTCAAAGGGACGCGACATCTGTGTTTGTGTTGCGCTGAAATACCTTACGTAGGAAGAACACCGCTTATTTAAGACAATGTCATTATGCTTTCATCATTGTTATTATCATTATCATCATTGATTTCTTCATAGGTTTGTGATTTGACTGTCCTGCACCTTTCTGATCCAGGCATCTCCTAAATTGTGGTTTAGTCTTTTTTGACCGTCGAGCGAGAGATTAAATTATTATTACATGGTTTTCATTTATCGTTTCGTTGTCATGAGTTCAGGTCAGCTTATTTTTATGAAATGAATAATGAATGAATAAGTTATAGAGCTTCATAGTAGGTAGATGAAACTTCTTTTAAAATGGGCTGGCTGGATGAAAACAAGCATTGAGATTCTATTGCATATCGTTTGGTGAGTGACATTTTCAGAGACGTTTCACTGTGACAGTAAATTTCGTTCAGGAATTTTGTAAAGATTTCAAAAAGACTTGCAAAATCCGGACGACCTGAAAGAGATAACAGTATTTTCTATTGCTAGTCGAGGGTGTTGGATCGCATTGAACTTGCATCAGGTAAACAATTCCATCGAAAACACGGACTGCGTCAAACACTCCGGTTAATGAAAAGTACGAAACAAAAAGCCAAGAGCGAAACGCATCTGTGTTGTAGATTTGAACAATACCTTAAAATCCATGCACAAAGAGCTCGTAGTCGACTTTCAGGGCAGTGTGTCAAAAACGTTTCAAAGCGGAATTGTCGGCCGGGCCGCGTCTCTTTGTACGCGTCGACACTTCCCCACATGCAAATGCTCTCGCGTCCTCATTTGCATCCGTGTGTACAGGATTGCTACTAACAAAAGTCACGTGTTTATGAGCTAATGACACCTGATTGTACTATCTGAGATGCTTCGGTCGGGATTTGTGGGATTCATTTTTTATTTTAAATCGCAGGTTTTTTTTCATACGGCTAGAGATCGGTCTGGCACTTGATGAGTAAATGCAATGTGGCAAAGAGAGAAGAGAAGAAATATCTAAAATTATTCTAGACTTTGCCTACCAGTTTGTAATCGGCTACGATCAGATTGATTTCGTATACGAAAAAATTCATCCAGATTCATATAATTCCCAAGGGCGTTTTTTACATGTACATAACGTTTGGTAACGAAGGGCTTCATCATCAACAGCCCATATAGGTCCCACTGCTGGGCACGGGCCTTCTCTACCATTAAGAGGGTTTAGGCCTTAGTCCACCACGCTGGCCTAGTGCGGGTTGACGGACTACACACCTAAGAAATTCCTATGAACTTTTTAGGTGTGCAGGTTTCATCACGATGTTTTCCTTCACCGTTAAAGTACGTGATAATTCATTGTGAATACATACATAACTTCGAAAAGTCAGAGGTGTGTGCCTGGGGTTTGAACCCGCGACCGTCGAAATTCTCGACCGCGTGCCTAAACCTCAAGGCCATCACGACTTCGAACGAAGGGCTTACAGGGATAAATTCTGCTTCCTATTCTATTTTTACGGAAAAAGGAGGCAAACGAGCACGTGAGCCACCTGATGTTAAGTGGCCAACACCGCCCATGAACACCTACAATACCCGAGGAATCATCGGTGTATTGGCGGCCTTTGAGGAAAATATGGGCACTTTGCTTGAAGGTCTCTAAGTCTTATTCGTTCATCGTATCTTCTCATTAACCTCACAATTGCCATTAATTATAAGTAAGTACCCAGTTTTTTATTTGGTTATCAAAAACTTTTGTGTATTCGTGCCACAGTGAAAATGCATATACCTATAGTGCGTAACCTCGTAAAAATATTAGTGTAGGTATGGCTTCTTTGTGTTGGCGATTGCCGGCTCCAATCTTTTGTAGTAACATATGATTTCTTGAAGTTATGAGGAATTCAATCTTGATTACGTGAGATTCCTGCACCACTAGTTCCGCGTTTTGGACTTAAGCCTAACATTTCTAGATCGTACAGAAACACATCTATTGTGAGAAAAATAAGTGTTATTGATGTTCATTATGGAACTTAATAACAACCCTCTGGCGATTATGTGATTATTGTGAATCTAAAATTGTAACTTATTTTTTATTTTATTTTTTACTATTATCATTTAGCAATTAAGTAATTAAATTATTTGTATAAAATTAGTTTTATATTAAGGATATATTAATATTTTTTGTATTTTGATTTGATTAGTTTTTTTTAATATATGTTTTTTTTTAATATTTTTAGTTAGTAGGTATATACTGTAACTGATTTAATGGTGCAAGCGGTGTTTGCCTGTTAGTAATTGTTACATTAAGTTCTTTTTTTTTTCATTTTCTCTGTCTTATAAAATGTATAATATGGATGTAAACAATTGTTGGCGAACCTAAATAATAAATAAATAAATAAACTTCGATTTGACTGTGTTTTAATTGAATAGAGTGTTTGAATTTATATTATTGATATTACCTTACTTAAATGTGCACATATGTACAAAAGAACAATACTCTCAGGGAATAGATTCCTAAAGAAACAGTTAGTTTCGTCTGTTTTAAAGTGCGCCCCAATTAAACGCAGATTTAGCCAGTCGTTCGTAACAGAATACATTCACGATAAACACAATAACACTCGACAATTTTCATTGTCAAAAACCTTTGCCATTTTTGCCACTTATGATTGGTGCAGCTGTGAATACTTATTATTGGTATCTCACCATAAACTTTTTTTTAATTATACATGCATTTGTCTGGCATAAATTATTACATCGACTGCCTCGTGGGCTCGCGGTACAAGTATATGCCGTGCGATCTAGAGGTCCTGGGTTCGATTCCTGGGTCGGGCAGAGTGTCATTGGGTTTTCTGTTAGGAAATTATCGGTAACAGCACGGAGTCTGGAATTGTGCCCGAAAAACGGCAATAGGCTCGCCCCCTATACGTGGGACTGATAAATTGGCGAAATGTGGGTGCAGAAATGCACCTCTGCCTACCCCTTCGGAGAATACAGGCGTGAGTTTATGTTATGTAGGTATGTAAATTATTACATACATATATTTTGCGTCACTGTCGCTGGATGCAGGCTGCCTCCAACAGGTCACTATGGAAGTCATTGGGGGAGGCCTATGTTCAGCAGTGGACTTCCTTAGGCTGATAATGATGATGATGATGATATTTTGCGTAACTCCGTTGAATTATGGGTTCAACTTAGATAGCATGGTATGCATTAGGGTGGTACATATAAATACTTACTCCTCGCTGAAGGGTTCATTTTTTAACGGTGCCTATTCAGGTTGCCGTTCTTCAGGCCAATTTTCAAGGTATGTGCTTCTATTTTAAATTTCCTAATGGGTAATCCAAAAAACGCTTTACCCGAACCTAGGGAATCTTGAACAAGAAGGCCACATACTTTTAATGCAGGAGCTGGAATAACGAAGCAATCTATGAGTCTTCCAGACCATGCAAGTTGATTTCTAGTGCTTGACTACCTAAACAAAAATTACCAGCCAAAAAACGAGATTAAGGTCGATGGTTTATTTGAAAATTTACACCAACTCAGAAAGGGATGTCCTTGCGTGGGTCAGTACTATCTGTGTGGATGTAATTATCCTATCAGCAAACTTCGGCAGCAATCTCAGGAACTATGAAGTAAGCGACAATCCCGGGTGTATCACGTCATTTGCTAACAAAACCCGTTTCGTACAACCCCTTTACGTAAGGATCCCCTCACGGCGTGTTTATCGGATAATTTGCGCATATTATTCTAGGGGCACTTGCGTGTACGTCGCGATGTCGGCTCCGTCGCTACGAACTCGGCTCTTGGTGAATACTAATTTCTAAGCCGTGGTCGCTAGTCGACACTCGGCGCGCTGCACCCCACAGTTTGGTTTACCTAATTTTGTGGCGCGAGATGTGAGCGGGTGGAGATGTCGGATATTTATGGGAGTAGCTCAGGTAGATATATTTTGTCAGATAGATTATAAGCGATAACAAAAGAATACTGTATTTAAGTTTTGTGATATGTTTTTGTATTTTTTTTTCTGCAGTGTGATGATGATGAATTAGTGTAGGACGATCCAAATAAAGGATGACAATAACGATAACTGTATTCTCTCAGAAATCGACATAGATATACGCCTATAAGATAACCGTGCATGTATCGCTGTGACGGAATTTACGTACAAATGACAAAGGTCGCTTGCGTATAGTATTGTGTTATAGTTAGTAGAGCAGGGGTGAGTGATCATAATAAACTTGTGTGAGTAGCTCAGTTGATTTTGCTTAAGTCGTACGCATTAGGACACATCACACAAGACGTACAGCAAAATCAAAATCTCCTAACTTGCACCACAATCCAATAGCCATATTGTATTAGCATGATTGCCCTGGTTATTAGCATTTATTTAGGCTTGCCTCGTTACGCCGCACAGACGATAGATGAATATTCCATTGATATTAGCACACGAAACACATCGCCAAAACAAAATAAAGGAGGAACGAAAGGAAAACAACGAGAAGAATAATTCTGGATCGTTCGATATGAGTGAGATATGTTGATTAATTCAGATTTATGGAAGGCTTTTCGGTCTTGCGAGCGGAGCGTCTGGGAATTATATCTCGACTATTTACGCTGTTATCGTAAATGATGGATCGCCGTAGTTTGTTATAGTTGATAATGTCGTAGTTATAATTTAACTCCAGATTTTCCTGCCGTTTAGATTCCTGTTAGTATCGACTATATATTTTCTTGTAGAGTATATTTCGTTGTATGCGCTTAACGATAGTTTCGTATGTATGTTTCGAATCTCCCAAAAGTGAACACTAAGGTATATGTCTTAATATAGAATAAAAGGAAGGTGAAAAATAGGTGAAAGATGATATGGCAGTATTTATTTATTTATTTATTTATTTACACTTTATACAATTAAAGACAATTGTAAAGGTGGACTTAATGCCTAAGGCATTCTCTGCCAGTCGAACCTTGGGTGATGCAGAGATGATGCATAGTAGGTGTGCAAATAAAATCATATATAAACATACACATACATATACACAAATTACAAACTAATATACTTTGGTAAAGAAAGAAGTAATGAATTAACGCAATAGTAGTAGTTATAATAGTAAATATATAAATATAATATGAATATAAATACATACCAAAATACTATAATACATACATAACAAATACTATTATGAAGATTCTGAGATTCTCTTTAGCAGCAACTCGCGAACCTTTGACTTGAACGACAGACGAGTCTTACACATCCTCATCTCTAGGGGAAGAGCATTCCATAAGAGACTAGCCTGTATGGGGAAAGAGGAGTGAACAAGGCTAGAGGTGTGAGAAGGACAGAGAAGAAGGAGATTATTTTTAGAGCGAAGATTTTTGTTGTGGTTAGCATGTAGAAATTGAAAGAAGTCGGATAAATACGAAGGAGCAGTAGAAGACGTGAGTAAAGAGAATACAGTCGAAAGTGCTCGCAGGTCACGACGCTGCCGAATAGGCAACCACTTGAGCTGGGAGCGATAGGAGGAAACATGATCGTATTTGCGGAGATTAAATATGAATCGAATGCAGTTATTGAGAAGTCGGTCAAGTTTATTAAGGAGGTCTGCATTCAGGTCGAAATAGCACACATCACCATAGTCGATTATAGGTAGGATTAAAGCTTGCACAAGCATGGCCTTGGTTTTAGATGGGAGAAAGTTCTTCAGGCGATAGAGAACGCGGAGCATACCAGTAACTTTATGGCAGACGTAGGTTACTTGGGGTTGCCAGCTCAGTGTATTGTCAATGTGGAGCCCGAGATCTTTAACTGTGGGGCATAGATTTATAACCGAGCCGTCAAATATTATTGGTGGGATAGTTATTGTGTCAAACTTACGTATAGCCCGTTGGTTGCCAATAATAGTAGTTTGACACTTAGTGGGATTAACAGCAAGACCAAAATTTTCAGACCAACTTTTAATGTAATCCAAGTCTCTGTTAACGAGGTCTACTGCAACAGAGACGGAATCAACGGACGCCTGAGTATACAGCTGTAAGTCATCCGCATACAGATGATACGAACACCGAAGTTCGTGGGTTAAGAGATTTATAAATACTGAGAATAATAAAGGAGAAAGAATGCCACCTTGTGGAACACCAGAGTCGAGCTCGCTCCAATTTGATAAGGTTGTATCCAGGCGTACCGACTGCTGACGTCCACGAAGATACGTTGAGAACCAATCCAGAGCAACGGGTGAGGTCATAAGATGAGAAAGGATAGACAGAAGGATGTCGTGACTGACAGTATTAAAAGCGTTCGAAAAGTCAACCAAAGCCAACACAGTGACTTTGGTATCCTCAATGGCAGCCCTAATATCGCCAGTCACTTTGAGGAGAGCGGACGTGGTGCTGTGTCCAGGTCTGAAACCAGATTGAAGAGAGCTTATCAGATTGTTTTGGTAAATAAACTTGGACACTTGCTTGTGGGCGCATGCTTCCAGCACCTTGGATAAAAATGGGAGTATGGAAATAGGACGAAAATGGCTGGGAAGAGTTGGGTTAGGAACTTTGGGAAGGGGAATAATGAAGGCATTTTTCCATGAGGATGGAAAAATACCTGTGCTGAATGAAAAGTTGACTATATGTGTAAATGGTGAAAGGATATAGTCGAGGATCGCTAAGACCATTCGACGACTAATCTTGTCGTAGCCCATGGCATTGGATTTGATAGAGAGGATTGTCTTCTTAATCTCAACCGTTGCAACTGGAGAAAAAATGAAAGGGTTAGTATTTGGGCGCGGAAGCCCTGCCAAATAATCCAGCGCTCGACGTTTGGCTTGTCCGTCTATCAGATGAGATGCGGTAAAGTAACGATTGATAACGTCCAAGTCAAACGTCTCCTGCAATTCGATATTTTTCCGTTTTCCAACTCCGAGAGTTCGAAGAAACTTCCAAATATCGGCCGATGATGAGGAGGAAATGTTACTGAGAATATGGTGGCGTTTGGCGTTGCGTATCATCTGGTTGCACCGATTCCTTGCTGTCTTGTAGTGACTCCACTTTTCATCTGAACGGTCTTTTCGATATTTACGGTATGCTTGATCTCTGCGTCTCATCGCCATCCGAATCTCACTCGTCATCCAAGGAGCTGGAGGTCGTTTAACCTTCACCGATTTTAATGGAGCATGGGTGTCAAAAAGTGTCAGGACGGTATCATTAAAGATTTTAATTTTATCATCGACAGTTGCAGCTGCGAACAGTGAGTCCCAGTTTAATATTGCAGCATCCTGACAAAGTTTATCCGTGTCCATGCGTCCAAAGCAACGCATATGCAAGACTTTAGTGGGGAATTTGGGAGGTTTTAGGGCATAGGACATGTATATAAGGTCATGATGCGAAAAGCATGCATTATGCATTGTTACTCGAACAAAAGTTAAAAGTTCTTGCTTTACGGCAGTTTTATGAGACTGTGATTGTGGTTGATTCCTCCTATAAATTGTGTACTGAGATTTGGCTAAATCTTGCCTTTTGGTTTATTTTTTTACGAGACTACTGAGTCTTCAGTGCTCTACTATTAGTAAGGATAAGATATATAATTAAAGTGTCGATTGTAACATTTTTGCAGATCCTATCCTATATTTTCCTGAAAGGCCGGCAACACACCGATGATTCCTCTGGTATTATGGGTGTTCATGGGCGGTGTTGACCACTTAACATCAGGTGGCTCACTTGTTCGTTTGCCACCTTATTCCATTAAAAAAAAGGATCGTTCATTATTTCATGAACACTATCATTATTAATATTTAATTAAGATTTGTTCTTTTATTAGCCAGTTTTCAATCCCAAATAAAATAAAGTTTTTATAATTGTTGAAAGTTTTTAATAAACATTTCTAGTTTCATTAACTTACCATTGTTTCATCTATTTTACGTTGCAAAATAATCGTTTGCCTTCATTTACATGAGAAGCTAGTTTTTAATTAAATTTAATCGTGACCAAGCAGACTAAAATGTTTTGCTATAACGTATAAAATTGTATGCAATGGCTTAATTTCTTCAGTTATCGCTTGATTTGGTTGGTCTAGTTGGATTAGCTCGGGCGAAATTGGGTTAAGTTAGCAAACTGTGATGCTTAGCAATATGGGCACTGTGTCTGAGCACAGTAGATAAGCACTATTAGATAAAGTTATAGTCATTAACTAGTGTCCTGCAGTTACCTTACTAAAGTAATTCCACTTAAGCAAATGATCCTAAATGACTGCCTCATCGGTTTGGGATGAATCGGCGTAGGGTGGAGATTCCGGCATAGATTAACAATTTATCAATTCTCAATAGCAGCACGAGGAGAGGAAGTTTTTCCGAAAAACAATTCAATTGGTGAAGATTGGCTAAAAGTATTCACAAAGAATTATCACGTACTTTAACGGTGAAGGAAAACATCGTGATGAAACCTGCACACCTAAAAGTTCTTAGGAATTTCTTAGGTGTGTAGTCCGCCAACCGGCACTAGGCCCGCGTGGTAGACTAAGGCCTAAACCCTCTCAGTTGTAGAGGAGGCCCGTGCCCAGCAGTGGGACGTATATGGGCTGATAATGAATAATGACTAAAAGTAACATTCTTTATCTCTTATCTCAACATTATTTATGTGAAGTCTTGTGGTCCAAACTATTGCGGCTATTTTTCAGTCCAAGCAGTTGTGTCACCCCGATTATTTTTATTTTTACATACAAACATACTTACAATCACGCTTGTATTCTTGCTAGGGTAGGCGGAGGTGCTATACACCGTTGCTAGCTAAGTTTTAAGTCCCACTTAGTACGAAACAAACCCCTTCTATCTTAAGCCTTTTAATATTTTCTTTCCTACATATTTATGGCTGTGACATGGCATGACACACGTCTCCGTAATCGCTACATTTGTCCAGGTGAACATCCCAAGATAGGGCTCCCGGGTAATACGTCTAATTCCTCAATAAGTTCCCTTTTCAATGCTCAGGAGATTTTTATCCGCCTTACCCTTATCTCGAGATCAATATGTAAGGCCAGTCTTTTAACCCGAGCGACTTTTAGGTTTGAAATCAGTTTGTACCTATGTCTAGTAGTAGTTTGGGTTTTTTGGTAGATTGATTTCTAGTATTATCTTACTGTAAGTTTGCGGGTTCTCGGTTTGATTCCTGCAACGGGTAGTGTGATTGGGATTTGGCATAAGGAACTTGTGAACAGCAGCATGGGATCCGGAAGACGGCCTATTAGGTGGAATCTAAAACACAAGTGGCAAATTGTGGGTGTAGAAATTATGTGTAGAAGTTAATAAATTTTAGTAGCAATAAAGAATATGAGAAAAAAAACAATTTTATGGTCCCGAATATAAATACACCCAACAATTGCATACATAGTTCTAATCCCACACTAAGATAACATCTTATGTCATGGTGTCAGAAACTACGAGAGATTTTTCGGTCTCACTAGCACCCAGAACCGAAACAAACATTTATGGATCACACAAACATTTGTCTCGGTGCGGAGATCAAAGTCGCGGCCTCTCTTTTCGTAAACTGGTGTCTAGCCAACTGCGCCAGGGTGCGTCTAAAAAGACTGACTTTTCAATTGCGGCAATTTATGCCACAACATGCTCAGAACATGATCAGCCCATATACGTTCCACTGCTGGGCACGGGCCTCCTCAACAACTTAGAGGGTTTAGGCCTTAGTCCACCACGCTGGCCTAGTGCGGGTTGGTATATTACACACCTAAGAAATTCCTAAGAACTTTTAGGTGTGCAGGTTAATATACGTGATAGTTCTGTTATACACATAATTTCGAAAAGTTAGTGGTGTATGCCTGGGGTTTGAACCCGCAACCGTCAAGATTCTCGACCGCGTGCCTAAACCTCGAGGCCATCACGACTTATAGAATTATAAAGGAAAATACGAATTATAGAACTATATAACTATAAACCAGCGCGATGTACATAAATTTAACTATTAAAATAACATTTTCAACATATGCCCGATGTCCTGAATAAAGTTTCACAATTAACCGCGGCATTGGGGACGGGTTAAAAAACCCCGATGCGGCAACTAATAAAACCTTTAACGTAACACGGAATCGCCATTATCTCCGCCCGCCGTTATAACCGTGAAATAATTTTATTTTTAAACCGTGCGGATAAAAACCGCCGGTTTTCCTTTTAATGGCGGATACTTCCGTTTGGTTGAATCAATGGGACGTCATTAGTGGGTCGTTAGGTGACGCCTTATTTGTGGGTTGGGTTGCATCATTGTTACTTTTGTTCGGTGTTTTGTTACGTTCACCTGTATATCGTGGGGCGATGTTATTCTTCTAGTGTATACCTTAATCAGTACTTAATCGAGGCAGCAGGGAATCGTGAAAAGATGAAGTGATATGTATAGTATCCGAGAATGCGCAGAGTTCATTAAGATTCACATCATCATCACATCACCAGCCCAAATACGTCCCACTGCTAGGCACGGGCCTCCTCTACAACTGAGAGGGTTTAGGCCTTAGTTCACCACGCTGGCCTAGTGCGGGATGGTGGACTACACACCTAAGAAATTCCTAAGAACTCTTAAGTGTGCAGGTTTCATCACGATGTTTTCCTTCACCGTTAAAACAAGTAATAATTCATTATGAATACACACATAACTCCGGAAAAGTCAGAGGTGTATGCCTGGGGTTTGAACCTGCGACGGCCGAAATTCTCGACCGCGCCCCTAAACCTCGAGGCCATCACCGCTTAAGATTATTAATTAAGATTATTTTTATTCTATTTGAATCTATGTTGGCTCTAAGGAATAAGAGTACTACGGACGGTGGTGGGTGCAACTCTTGGATGCGGAAGCACTGTTACGGTTACTATTCGCCGGTTTTACTTGAAATTACGCGTAATGGACGTACGCGAGTCTATTGCAGTATTTCAAGCATACTGCCCCACTATGTGCTGCTACTGAGAATTTGCCAATGATAAAACCTAGTATATACTAAAAGCAGTGATGGCCTCGAGGTTTAGGCGCGCGGTCGGGAATTTCGGCGGTCGCAGGTTCAAACCCCAGGCACACACCTCTGATTTTTCCAAGTTATGTGTGTATTCACAATGAATTATCATTTGCTTTAACGGTGAAGAAAAACATCGTGATAAAACCTGCACACCTAAAAAGTTTTTAGGAATTTCTTAGGTGTGTAGTCCGCCAACCCGCACTAGGCCAGCGTGGTGGACTAAGGCCTAAACCCTCTCAGTTGTAGAGGAGGCCCGTGCCCAGCAGTGGGACGTATTTGGGCTGATGATGATGATGATGAAAACCTAGTAACACTTAGCCCGGCCTTGAATCGAAGATTCTCTAGATCGCACGGCACATAATTATCCCGAGGGACCACGTGGCAATCTTAATTAATTCAATTAATTACTTGAACTGTGTGGTCAATATACTTAGCAGAAATCAACATAAGGCCTCGTTGACATCCACATCTTGCAACTAAGCGAAGCTCGCGCAAACAAAGCCAGTCCATACAATGGTGGTTGAATAATTACGCGGTTCTCGCAAACTGCCGTCCAGGTTGCGGCACTAAACGCTGACTTCGCTGCGGCTGTCCATCCGGTCCGACAATCGAGTCATCAACGTGTTCAAATACACACCTTGTGCGCCTTGTGTTTGTACACATCCCCTTTGACTGCGCAATGTACTTCGAAATATTCGAGTCCGTTTGCGACTGTCTTCGTGTATTGAGTGATGAAATTTTGATGTACACATGCATGGTAATAATTTTATGAAGTAAATAGTTGGAGACCTTTTTTTTTCACAAATTGCTTACACAAATTTATTAACATAAATAACATAATACTACAATATAAGGAAAATGACACATACATACACAAACTCACGCCTGTATTCCCCGAAGAGGTAGGCAGAGGTGCATTTCTGCACCCACATTTCGCCAAGTATGTATCAGTCCCACGTAATAGGGGGCGAGCCTATTGCCGTTTTTCGGGCACATTTCCAGACTCCGTGCTGTTACCGAGAATTTCCTAATGGAAAAACCCAATAACACTTTGCCCGACCCGGGAATCGAACCCAGGACCTCTAGATCGCACGGCACATACTTGTACCGCGAGACCACGAGGCAGTCAAGGAAAATGAATCAATCACTTATTAAATCTATAACTTCTGAACACATTACAGAAACAGACAATACATACTTAAAAAAAAAATATGCGGCAGTGACTGCCTCATTGATCCCTACGAGAAGTCACTGGTTCGATTCCAGTAGAAAATGTAATATTGCTTTTTCCATCAGGTAATTCTTAGTAACACCACCAAGTCTGAAAATATGTTATTGCCATTAAGCTCTCAATCATGTAGAACTACGAAACAGGCGGTAAAACAAGCAGTTATAAAAGAGTGGTATGTAAGTGAACATAGCGCTAAGGTAACATACCATACAGCCATTGAAACACAACTCAATATAAATAAGAGGTAAATCGCGGTCCATTTGCCCAGTTTTTCACCAAACGAAGCGCGTTCAGGTTTGATTCTTGAAAATCAATGGGTCCATTAGCGGGGATCTCCGCCATTTCCTTTGAGGCCGGTCAGGAGGCTAATGTAAGGCCGCCCTCAAAAGATTGACCCCTGTAACGCGATATCGAAGTAATACCGGTGGCTGGACGGTTCAAATGTGAAATATCTCAAATGATCTTTTTGCTTGTACTTTTCCTGTGAGCGGAAGTATTGAATGAGTTTTGATTCTTTTATTTATTTTCTGGAGTATTCTGTAAGTGGGGAATAAAGTGAATAATCATTATCATCATCATTAGCCCATAACGCCCCGCCGCTGAGCACGGGTTTCCTCTACAACTGAGAGGGTTTGGGGCTTAGTCCTCCACGTTGGCTAAGTGCGGGTTGGCGGATATAAATAATATTACAAATGCAAAAGTAGCTCTCTCTACATGTCTGTTTATCTGTTCCGCATTTACGCGTTAACCACTGGATCGACTTAAATGATTTTTTAAATGGAGATAGATAGGACCGTTGGGAAGAGCATGGGGTACTTTTCATCCCGGAAAAAAAGGTATTTTCCCACGGGATGAGGTCAAAATTCAATATACCGCCCAGATCCACACAGAAAGAAAAAGTAGAAGTGGCTCCTGTAATAGATAAGATGAAAGGAAACCGTCTTTCGTGGTATGGTCATATTATGAGAAGAGATGACACATATGTTGAAAAAAAAGTAATAAGAATGAAAGTCGAAGGATGGACTAGTGACTAACAAAAATATTCTATCCCAATGTATTTTACCTTCGCATTGAGCTTAAATATTATACGTCGTAAATAATTCTTAAAGGCTTATATTACGCTCCATAGCCTTATAAATCTGTTCAAAGAAAATACTAGATTATACATAGTTGCTAAAGGAAAATATTCGTGAATATATCTAAAATGACATTTGTCTGTCGTTTTATCACAGTATGTTTTATACTTGCGGTTGGAATTAAGTTATAGACTGTTGAGAAGCAGTAAGTAGTAAGTACCTATTCTTTTATAAAAAATTAAGTGTTTGTGTTTTTGTGTGTCCAAATAATATTCTAATTACTTGCATACATCACGCCTGTATTTCCCAAAGGGGTAGGCAGAGGTGCATTTCTGCACCCACATTTGGCCAGGTATGTATCAGTCCCAGGTAATAGGAGGCGAACCTATTGGGTTTGTTTAAATAAAACTAATAAAGCTTAGTTTCAATAGCGCCTGGCACGTCCACTTGGTCCGATGTCTCACGTCATACTGAACCGGTTTGAGTGGGGTACAGCGCTTATATAATAATTTATTTTAACTTCTACCTCAAAATTTATTATTACCTCTAAGTGACACCGACAAATTTATAAATAAATTATATAGTCAATATTATGTTCCGTAAATATATACACACATATCTTTCCTTTGTATAACATATGGGATTGTAATAAACGTTTTTGTCAGCTATAGATAAGGAGGTATGCCTATTATAATCGTTCATCGGTCCTATTTCTAAACTGTTATTTAGTCAGAACCATATTCTTTTTCAATTTATTAACATACTTTATTGTACACTATACAAGAATTTACTACTAATTTACTATTTGTAAAAAAAAAAAATACTTTGTACATACTATTATTAAGGAAATAAAAAAAGGCTATATTATTATTATTATACAAGAATATATAACAAAAATGTAGGTAATAAATAACGTTGAATAATAGCTAAAGCAGGCAGACTTATCGTTAGCTGCGATATCTTCCAGACAACATACAGCTAGTCCCAGTTGAGGCAATTAACTTCAATAAATGTAAAAAAAAGAAAATATTTTAATTGTAATAACTTTTAAGCGAAATAGGGAGTACAAATATGATTTATGAAATCCTTTTTATATCAGTCTAAGGTACATTTACCCGTTTTCAAGGCATATTTAGTTTTTGAATAATTTAATATCATTACAATATCTGATGTATTACAAAAGGATTCTGAAAATCAGATTGCCTTCTTTTTTGGTATTAGGGTATGAACTAAAAGTAGCATGTCTATATTTGTGATTAAGATTATGTAGGTATTGTAACGTTTGAACCTATAACCCAAGTCTGGAGTTGTGATGATGTGTCGCAGTTGGTGACTTAGCTGTCTTTTAGAATTTATGTGTTTATTCACAATGAATTATCACTCCTTTAATAATAAAGGAAAATATCGTCAATAAACCTGCATACCTATAAGTTCTTAAGAATTTTTTAGGTGTTTAGTACATCTACTCGCACTAGGCCAGCGTGAATGAATGAATAAAGAAAGACGTTTATTTCCATTTATTTATGTAAGGAATATCATACAAGTTCTGAGTGCACCAACATAAAAAACAAAATCAGTTTATTTCAACGCTAGATGACGCATCTGTCAATTGCCAGCTGTCATGTTGTCAATTGAAAAGATCGGTATTATGTTGTGTCAAAATATTTTTTCTTATGTCAAATACACCGCAATGCCAATGTCAAAAAGAAAATATGGGGAATCTATAATCTATCTCTATTTGGCTGAGAATTGAACCCGCGACCATCGAGTTTTTAATATGACAATATGATTTTGAAAGTAAAGATTTCATCATGTTCTATACATGCAATGACAAAAAAAAGTTTTCCAAAATTTTGCATTCCTTTTACATATAATTTACAGAATCAACAGAATATAACAGAATATCGTACCTATCTTAATCCAGTGATCCATTTTATCTAGAAACCCAAGCTGACTGCAGCGAAGTTCAACAAATGTCTTCTAAATATCTGAAAGCAGTTTTAGTGTCTCCAACGACTGATGTTTATTATTATTATGTTTTCGATCATCGGGGAAATAAAATATTTTATTCCATAACATGATATATTACGTGCCATCGCCTCTGCTCGGCGAGGTGATGTTTTTGCGAGCGCGACAAATTCGGCCCATATCTCACGATGTGCGCGAACGCTTTATTATAGATTCTGATGTGACAAGATTATGTCAAGCAGTGCTGATGGATCAGCGTTGGTTGCAAATTATTGGTTTGATGGAGAAATCTGATTTTAATATATATAGGCTTACTTTAGGATATCTGAATCTATATATCATCATCAGCCCAAATACGTCCCACTGCTGGGCACGGGCCTCCTCTACAACTGAGAGGGTTTAGGCTTTAGTCCGCCACCCTGGCCTAGTGCGGGTTGGCGGACTACACACCTAAGAAATTCCTAAGAACTTTTAGGTGTGCAGGTTTTATCACGATGTTTTCCTTCGCCGTTAAAGTACGTGATAATTCATTGTGAATACACTCATAGCTTCGAAAAGTCAGAGGTGTGTGCCTGGGGTTTGAACCCGCGACCGTCGAGATTCTCGACCGCGTGCCTTAACCTCGAGGCCATCACGAATCTATATATACGATATACGAGTACATACAAATATATGTACTCTGACGCCTCGCGCCTGTATCTTCGAAGGCGTTTCGCCTATTGACTGTTAATTCCAAGTACCTAATAGTGGACGAAGTTATTGTCGATTCAAGATTACGGCCTGCTACTAAGAATTTGTGAGAGGTATGCGGAGCGCAATAAAACAACGTTTCTTGCAGATGCCTTGTTTATTACTGAGTGTCAATCGTCATAGACAAAAGCGCACACAAAACCGGAACTTCCCCGCTGTCGCTAGTGATGTGCCCATACATATCATCCCTCCACACATAAATTTTGACATCTGTTGACAATTAAAATTATAATAATATAACGAAATATCCTTAAAAGTATTGCTTATAATCTACGGGTTTTCGGTGGCGTTTTGAGCGACTAACGGATACTGACGGTGCATCAGACGGACCTTCAAAAACGCGAGGCTCGTTACCTTGCAAGGGCTCGTTACCTTGCAAGGGCTCGTTCTCTTGAGCAGGGACTACGGATTCCATCAGCCCCGTTCCCTCTTGCTGTACCGTCTCTTCGCCCTGTCCAACCACACAATCGCTCCAGTCTTCCCTTTCATCATCAATTGTTATACCATCAGGCTGCGCTGGGGGTATTATGTCAGATTGAGGCGTCTCAACCGTCCTTGGTAACACAGGGTTACCCCCTGAAGCAGTATCAGCAGCGCCGAAAACGGGTGGTCTCTTTGGACAGGATTTATTATTTATGGCACCGTCATTGTTTACAAAATCAAGGTCTTTACCTTTATGTTTAAAAATCTGATCAATGTGTCTCCTACACATAACATTAAATTTTGTTAATAATATTTTATACATCTTATTGCCTATCTTTTGTTTAATTATACCAATTTGCCACGTTTCTCTCCTTGCACTGTACCATCGCGTCCATACAACATCATTTATTTGAAACTGTCTCCCTTTAGATTGCAATTTTAAATTACTCTCGATAACATAGTCTTGTTGCGGAACTATCAAGTCGAGACGAGATCTCAAATTCCTGCCGAACATGAGTTTAGCTGGCGTTTCGTTGGTGGTACAGTGCACGGTATTTCTATAATTAAATAAATACTCTAACAAAATATTATTAATTTGACATAGTGATAAATTATCTTTTACAATACATTTTATCATCTTTTTACAGATTCTTACAGAGTTCTCGGCCTGACCATTACTTGGTGGATGATAAATGGGTGATGTCATATACTTAATTCCATTAAATTCGCAAAAGTTTTTGAATTCATTGGAATTAATTTTTATATCATTATCGGAAACTAAAACGTTAGGTATCCCAAATGTCGAAAACATTTTTTTTAGTGCTATGATCAAAGCCTGAGAAGATGTACCATTTTGCATGTGCACACATTCAAGCCACTTGCTAAACGAATCAACCACAACAAGATATACTCTCTGGCCTATCGTCATGTAATCTATGTGAACACGCTGCCACGGGCCGCGAGCGGCGGGCCACGGTGACGGCGGTTCCCGCGGCGGAGCACATCGTAAGCTTATGCATGTCTCACAAGATCCAATCCAGCGTTCAATCTCGCTGTCAATGCCCGGCCACCACATTCTACTTCGCGCGTTGCTTTTAGTTTTTATAATTCCTAAATGCGTGCTATGTAATTCGAGCAACATTTTATTACGCAGTGATAAAGGTATTACAATTTTATGCCCCCTGAATAGACAGTTATTTTCAAATTGCAAGTCAGATTTACATAAAAAATATGGTCTTATTAATTTACAACTTATTTTACGCGGCCAACCATGTTTCATATACTTATAAACTTTCATAAGCGTAATATCACGTTCAGTTGCTTGTGCAATATCACGAATTGTAATTGCCGGTACTATTTCATTCATAAATTTCAATCCCTGATATGAATCTCTGTCAACCTCTTCACCCGTAGTGTCTGCGTCACCAGTGTACTGAGAGGGTGCGCGCGAAAAATAATCGGCTACTACATTTTTATCGCTGGATACGTATTGTACGGTATAATTATAGGCAGATAAAATGATCGCGTATCTTTGAAGTCGAAGAGCCGTCGTTAATGGTATTCCCTTTTTTCTATCGAATATAGATACTAGTGGTCTATGGTCCGTTTTTAAAACGAATGGATCTTTTAACCCATATAAATATTGATGAAATCGCTTCACCCCGAATATTATTGCAGTCGCTTCCTTTTGTATTTGACTATAGTTACGTTCGCTAGGTGTAAGTGAACGAGAAGCGAATGCAAGAGGTCGTTCGTTATTATTACAGTCCCTCTGTGATAGTACAGCTCCGAGCCCAGCGGGCCCCGCGTCTACGGCCAGTACAAGTTGCGCCGAGGGCTCGAAATGCGCCAACACGCGGTCGGACGCCAGCTCGCGGCGCACGGCCGCCATGCTGCGTCGTTGCCTATCCCCCCAATTCCACGTAGTATTGTTGCGTAACAACTCGTGTAATGGATTCAATAATGTTGAGGCATTAGGGATAAAATTTCTGTAATAATTTACAATGCCCAAAAATCTCTTAACCTCAGTGACGTTTTTCGGATCAGGTGCATCCATTATAGCCTGAACTTTATCTGGATTTGTTTTTAAGCCGTTTTTACTTATTACATACCCTAAATATTTAACGCTCTCCATAAAAAATTCGCACTTATTTTTTTGTAAACGCAGTCCGGCTTCATTTAGTCTACTTAAAACTTCAACTAACCGATTTATATGAGAGTTCATATCAGGCCCCGTGATGCATATGTCGTCTAACCATACGCTTACTCCATCTATACCCAAAAGCAGTGTTTCCATAGCTCTTTGGAAAATAGCGGGAGCGTTTGCTAAACCGTAGACAAGTCTTGTATATTTGAAAAGACCTTTATGTGTATTTATTGTCGTTAGGGGCTGCGATGATTCGTCCAACAAAAATTGGTTATAAGCGTTTTTTAAGTCAATCTTACTGTAACATTGCCCACCACCTAATTTAGCAAATACTTCCTCTATTCGGGGTAAAGGATATTTTTCAATCAATAGGTCTTTGTTTAAGGTTACTGAAAAATCCCCTGCTATTCTCACCTGGCCATTTTCTTTTAATACGGGAACGATTGGAGTGGCGTATTGTGAGTAATTAACTGGAATTAATATTTTTAAACGAACTAGGCGTGAGAGTTCTTGCTCAACCTTATCTTTCAGAGCAAATGGTACAGTTCTAGGCTTAAAAAATTTAGGATACGAATTTTCTTTTAATTTCAAACTTATTTTAAATTTATTAAAAGCACCCAATTCATCCCGCCATAAATCAGGAAATTTTTGAAGTAATTGATTTATATTTATATTATTACATATAGACTTAATATCTGTGGTAATAATTAAATTGAAGGCGGTCATAAAGTCTCTGCCCAACAATGGCGGTCCGCCATTTTTAACAACAAAAATATTTAATTTATTTTTATCTCCATTATAACAAGCCTCAGCTGTAAAATAGCCCAAAGGCGAGATTTTAGTACCATTATACAAGCACATTTTAATGTTACTATTACTTAACTTATAATTTGAAAATCGTTTTTCATAAAGTTGATTTGAAATAACGGAACTGCCTGAACCCGAATCAAGTTCCATGGATAAATTTACATTGCCTAACATTAAATTTATTTTAATAGGCTTGTCCGCCTCATACCTTAGATTGAAGTTTTGGCACTCCTCACAATTTGAATCGCTGACCTTGTCAACTCCACATTCGTCCTCTACATCGGCGTGATAAACGGCTGATCTATTGCTAACACACACTTTTTTTAAATGTCCTTTTTTTCCACACTTCTGGCACTTATATCCTTTATAACGGCACTTGTCACTAAGATGATTTTTCATACCACAAACATAGCAGTGTTTCATGTTGTTGCCACCCGTCTCACCGCTGCTTCGGGCGCCGCTTCGTGGGACGGCGCTTCGCACGCCGCGCGCGCCGCTCCCGCTCCACGCACCGCTGCTGCTCGCGCCGCCATGAAATTTCGCACTGTATACTGGCTCTTCTTTAACACAGACACCATCGTCAGCACGCATCATGATCTTTGCCTCCCTTGCCCCAGCCGCTTGCTCTGCTAATTCGATCGCTTTTGCCAAGGTAAGCGTCGATGGGTTCTGCTCAAACAGCCTGTCCCGTTCGGGACCTGAGCCCAAACCGAGCACAAAACGGTCTCTTAGGTTGACTTCCAGGGCTGTTCCAAAGTCGCAAAAGCTAGCCAAGCCACGTAAACGCGCTGCCCAATCACCAATAGACTCGTCTGAACTTCTTTTCGCGCCAAAAAAATTTGCTTTGTCGACGAATGAACATTGCTTCGGTTTAAAATGCTCATTGAGTAATAACACAAGTTCGCTATAAGTGAGCGAATCCAACGTCTTGGGGTACGCCAAGTTACGCACCAAACGATATGTTTCGTCCGTGAGATGCGTCAGTAGGATTCCACTTTTTTTCTCTTCCGATGTCACATCATTTATCTTCAGAAATTGCGTCAATCTGCCGCTGAAGATGGACCATTCGCTTATTTTGTAGTCAAAAATAGGTAAATTTCCTAAATAAGCCATTTTTTTTTTTTTTCAACGTGGGGGTACTTCAATCTCGTCGCCAGTGAGAGGTATGCGGAGCGCAATAAAACAACGTTTCTTGCAGATGCCTTGTTTATTACTGAGTGTCAATCGTCATAGACAAAAGCGCACACAAAACCGGAACTTCCCCGCTGTCGCTAGTGATGTGCCCATACATATCAATTTGCCAGTGGAAATACCCCTTTTGATTTGTTTGCTTGTCACGCCTAAGCCATTGGACGTAGTTTGAAGTTGAGTGCA
This sequence comes from Hemaris fuciformis, assembly GCA_907164795.1. Lineage (NCBI taxonomy): Eukaryota > Metazoa > Arthropoda > Insecta > Lepidoptera > Sphingidae > Hemaris > Hemaris fuciformis. The sequence goes on along the minus strand of OU015438.1, from coordinate 14,759,585 downwards.
GAAATATATAGGAGGGAACCTTACGGTAAGGTAATACCACCCGTATTTATATCGTTGATTAGTAAAAAATCAGTTAAAGCAAGTATAACGCCAAAAATATTACCACCAATTTATAATTTATCGAGCCGGATCCGCAATGAATTGAAGAATAGTAACGATTTGTCACCATTTCAGAAAATCTAGTTCTAGTAAATCATGAATACACTTAGCAAATGAAATTTCTCGCACACCGCCAATCCCACGAATCGTAACAAAGCAGTAAAACGGTGGGATCATCAAGCAGTAAATTTAACGTACGGCCGGAGACGGCAGATAAAAAAGAATAAGTTAAAATGAGAAAAGTTCCATTAGGTTATGAAATGGAAAGATCACGGCTATCTCCATGCCGCATACTACTTTTGAGTTATGTCCGTCTTGCTGTAATTGTCTTTGGTGCTATTCTGTCAAGACGTTTCATTATTTCCAGTGTAACAGTGTTACAAAAAGTAGTGAAGGCCTCGAAGCATAGGCGCGCGGTCGTGGTTCTCGGTGGTCATGGGTTCAAACCCCAGGCACACGTCAGACTTTTCGAAGTTATGTGTGTATACATAGTTAATTATCGTTAAATTGATGAACGTGATAATTCTCTTATAAAAAACAAAACATACATACATAACCTCACGCCTGTATTCCCCGAAGGGGTAGGCAGAGGTGCATTTCTGCACCCACTTTTCGCCAGGTATGTATCAGTCCCACGTCATAGGGGGCGAGCCTATTGCCGTTACTAAATAAAACAATAAAACTTAAATCAAACTCGGCACCTCACAACCGCGTACCGCTGACTCAAGAGACTAACGCTGGCTAACGCGGCAGAAAAAAAGTGTTGCTTTAAACATTTGATTTTGTTTTTAAAGTAGCCCATGTTTTAATCAGACACGTAGTTTTATTAATCATGATCATCAGCCCATATACGTCCCACTGCTGGGCACGGGCCTCCTCTACCATTGAGAGGGTTTAGGCCTTAGTCCACCACGCTGGCCTAGTGCGGGATGGGTTCATTGCAAACAAAAATATCTTTTAATACTATCGGTATACATTGTACCCAGCATTTTAATTATCTGCTAAAACATGGAAACGTATTCGCTCAAGAAGCTTAGACTAAGCGCTTACTTGAAATTATAACTGTCTTATGCATTAAGGAATTAAAATTCGCTGAGACAATGCCGTCTAGGTTGGGTATAAATAAGAGACCACATTTGCAATTTGCGAATGGCGGAATTCTTTTCTTAATTACATTACTGTTTGTGTATTCCAGCGTTCTTAGCTTTATTATCAAACATTGACTGTGTAATTACCGCGTTATGTTATACGACGTACTTGTTCAATCTTTGTAATATTGTTACTGAATATATTCACAATGAATTATCGCACAAGCAGTGATGGCCTCGGGGTTTAGGCGCGCGGTCGAGAATTTCGATGGTCGCAGGTTCAAACTCCAGGCGCACACCTCTGACTTTTCGAAGTTATGTGTGTATTCACAATGAATTATCACTTGCTTTAACGGTGAAGGAAACATCGTGATAAAACCTGCACACCTAAAAGTTCTTAGGAATTTCTTAGGTGTGTAGTCCGCCAACCCGCACTAGGCCAGCGTGGTGGACTAAGGCCTAAACCCTCTCAGTTGTAGAGGAGGCCCCTTGCCTAGCAGTGGGAAGTATGTATATGATGATGATGAATATTTTTACTGAAGATTAAAAAAAAATTAAACTGTTTCGACAATAAAAGCGCTTTCAGACGCATAAACGCTCGTATTAAATTGCAAGTCCAACAATCAAGAGGTGGAATTGTTAAAATTAGTGGGTGTCTTTAAATCAAAGAAAAGAAAGGGTTCCTTTGTCCCCTAACGAGGGTCAAGCATCGGATCTTGACTCACAAAGAGCTCGGGAAATCCATGTTTTTTTTCCCTCGCATCCCGAATGATGTCGCAGTAATGAACTCTGTTTTGTGAGGCGGTTGCAATGAATGGAGAAATTGCTGTATTCCTGCATTGCTTGATGGTCATTAAAATATTTTTTTAAACGTAAATTTGTATTGGGGAACGCGCATGCGCCGGACTTGGACTTACGGAGTATTGAATTTATAAAAATAATACGAAAATAGAAAAAAGCAGCACGGAGTTTGAATGACTGAAAAACGGAGATAGGCTCAGGATAGACCCTTATTACGTGAGATGCAGACATATGTATATTATTTAGGGACAGAAAAGTAACATAGTAGTATATGGCACGAATTAAATACTCGACTGCTTCGTGGTCTCGCGGTCCAAGTATGTGCCGTGCGATCTAGAGGTCCTGGGTTCGATTCCCGGGTCGGGCAAAGTGTTATTGGGTTTTTCCATTAGGAAATTCTTGGTAACAGCACGGAGTCTGGAAATGTGCCCGAAAAACGGCAATAGGCTCGCCCCCTATTATGTGGGACTGATGATGACCACCGTACACAGGGCGTAAAACCCGCCATAGTGGCACATGCAAGTGTGCCGCGTTCCGGGATCAGCCAGTGTATATCCGGTTTTCGGGGGGGCTTCAATCATGGTGAAAGAATGACCGTGCCGGCATTTTTTGGCCGGTTTGTCGCGGTCGGTCCTTTGATCGCCATGATTGATAGTCCCCCAAACTTCTTCACAATAAGGTGAAGAGGTATTCGGCCGGCATGATTGTGTCGACCAACGGGAGACCATCATCTCTCGCTGGTCGGCACTTTTTCTGGACTCCATTGCGCTTACCATCAGGTGCAATGGGGTCACTTTGCCGTGCCAGAATAAAAAAAAAAAAAAAAACATACCTGGCGAAATGTGGGTGCAGAAATGCACCTCTGCCTACCCATTCGGGGAATACAGGCGTGAGTTCATGTATGTATTAGGGACAGAAAAGTAGCATAGTAGTATATGGCACGAATTAAATGCTCGAAATATAATTACGGTAGGACGATGAGTAAAAAATGTGCACATATAGAGCTGAATTTGTTGGGACGTTTCAAAAGGAATATTTTACAAATTCGCATGACGTTCTTTTAAGAGTCCGGCGTCCAATGCTCGAGGGCAGCGCAGATTACACAGCTACGAAAGATGTTAAATATGTACAATATGCAACAAAGATATGCATGTGCAATGTGCATTGGTCATGAAGGAGATCCATTAAGTAAATTGTGAGAAAAATTTAAGCGTCTATTATCACCGTTGAGGACACAATTTCGGCCTATTCATAAGCGAATAATGTACTGATGACTGTGTTTAGCGATTGGTCTACGAAAAATATCTACTACTATACATAAAGTTCGCCTCGTGGTCTCGCGGTACAAATATGTGCCGTACAATCACGAGGTCCCGGGTTCGAATCCCCGGTCGGGCAAAGTGTTATTGGGTTTTTCCGTTAGGAAATTTCTCGGTAACAGCACGGAGTCAGGAATTGTGCCCGAAAAACGGAAATAGGCTCGCCCCCTATTACGTGGGACTGATATACATATAAATGGCGAAATGTGGGTGCAGTAATGTACCTCTGCCAACCCCTTCGGGGAATACAGGCGTGAGGTTATGTATGTATTAAGTTCAAAAATTATCTTAAAGCCCTGCTCCTAGACTCGGACCTTTTATACGACTGTGGAGCTATTCGTCGACTCCGCTAGCCTAAATTAGTTTGGTAATCTTTGGTGAACCAAAACGTTATTCTATTATTATTCGGCGAGCCTATTGCCGTTTTTCGGGCACAATTCCAGACTCCGTGCTACTACTGAGAATTTCCTAATGGAAAAACCCAATAACACTTTGCCCGACCCGGGAATCGAACCCAGGACGTCTAGATCGCACGTTGTAATACTATTTACATTTAACGTCAAAGCTGTCGAAATCGTCTCCACGACGTCACGCCCTGTACGAATCTACCTTCAAACATTGAATTTTTAACTTCACAGCGCGGTATCTTGGCGGGTGGAACATTTTTAAAACCACGTTCGCACGTTTCTGCACGTGACTCCATCAATGTTAGGGCGGTTCCACGACGACCTTGTTTGTGAACTCTATAAATAATTAACAAGCATCAATATACACTTGTAGTTGTAAAAAATGCTTGAATGTTCAGTGCTCTTTGTTGCTATTTCATACATTGAAGAAGTCTTGAAGAAAGTAATATACGTTTCAATTATATTATGAGATATGGAGAAATAAAAATAAATCGCCTAATTTTGAGTTTTTCTCTTACATTATTAAAAGCAAGATGATATTGGTTAACTCGAAGTAAATTAATTAGCAGGGAATTTAGCAGTTAAAAGATCGTGAACTCGCCCTGTATATTGTGGGCGTTAGAATTCCAACTGCACCAACTGTCAAAGAAATTTCTGAAATCAGCTACAGAAAATCTTAACCTTAAATTGTTGTGTTAGTCATTTAGCGTAAGTAATGCTAACTAATTAAAACAAGCAGCTAACATAAATCTGTTATGCAATATACACACAAACAAATCACATCTTTTCACGGAAATTGCCATGACTCTTCTTAAAACAACATAGAAATATATATTTAAAATTTAAATAAAAATAAATTTGACGACCTGCAGCACGGTGGTCTGACGACTTGAGAAAGGTGGCGGGTAACGGATGGATGAGGGCTGCTCAAGACCGGGATGGTTGGCGCTTTCTTGGGGAGGCCTACGTTCAGCAGTGGACGGCGATAGGCTGAGTATATCCAATCCAATCCAATCCATCAGCCAATCGAAGTCCACTGCTGGACATAGGCCTCTCCCAATGACTTCCACAGGGACCTGTTGGAAGCAGCCTGCATCCAGCGACGTCCCGCGACCTTCACCAGGTCGTCTGACCATCTTGTCGGAGGACGTCCCACGCTGCGCTTTCCGGTACGTGGCCTCCACTCGAGAACTTTTTGGCCCCATCGGCCATCAGTTCTCCGCGCTATGTGCCCGGCCCATTGCCACTTCAACTTGCTAATCCGCTGGGCTATGTCGGTTACTTTAGTTCTCCTACGGATCTCCTCATTTCTGATTCGATCTCGTAGGGAAACCCCGAGCATAGCCCTCTCCATAGCTCGTTGAGTGACTCTGAGCCGTCTAATGAGGCCCATAGTCAGAGGCCAAGGCTCAGTGCCGTATGTCATCACTGGTAACACACAACTATCGAAGACTTTTGTCTTCAGGCACTGAGGTATTTTGGACGAGAAGACGTCGCGTAGTTTCCCGAACGCTGCCCAACCGAGTTGGATTCGACGATTGACCTCTCTCTCGAAGTTGGACCTGCCTAACCGGACCACTTGTCCCAAATAGACATATTCGTCTACAACTTCGAGAGTCGAGCCCCCAACTGCGATCGGGGTGGGCACAACGTGGACATTCGACATGATTTTCGTCTTGTCCATGTTCATTTTAAGACTCACCTGTTGAGAGACTCGATTGAGGTCTTCGAGCATAGTGCTAAGGTCTTCCAGCGATTCTGCCAAGACTACAATATCGTCGGCAAACCGAAGGTGTGTGATATACTCGCCGTTGATGTTGATGCCGAATCCTTTCCACTGCAAGAGCTTGAAGGCGTTTTCCAGCGCGGCAGTGAACAGTTTCGGAGATATGACATCTCCCTGTCTCACGCCTCTCTGTAGTGGAATAGCCTTCGTGCTCTGATCTTGTACTCGGACCGACATGGTGGCGTTGCTGTATATGCTTTTCAACACCTCGATGTACCGACAGTCAATGTGGCACCGCTGGAGAGACTCTAGCACAGCCCAGGTCTCGATCGAATCAAAGGCTTTCTCATAGTCCACAAACGCTAAACAAAGCGGCAAGTTATATTCCTCGGTTTTTTGTATAACTTGCCGAAGCGTATGGATGTGGTCTATGGTGCTAAAGCCTTTTCGGAAACCGGCTTGTTCGGGAGGCTGGAAGTCATCAAACCTGCGTTCGAGACGATTGGTGATGACCCTCGAAAACAACTTATAGACATGGCTCAGGAGCGAGATGGGCCTGTAATTCTTCAGCAAAGTGTTGTCACCTTTTTTGAAGAACAGTACCACCACGCTCCTGCTCCATGCCTCTGGCGTTGAGCCCTCGAGGAGAACGGAATTGAAGAGCCTCTGAAGGACTTTAAGTACCGGCGTTCCGCCCGCTTTCAGAAGCTCTGAAGTGATTCCGTCCTCACCCGGCGCCTTGTTGTTCTTAAGTTGCTTCAGGGCCATCTCAATCTCACACAGGCTGATGTCCGGGATATCATCACTGAAGTGGCGGATCAACTCGGCTCTCGGGTCTTCGGCCGAGCTAACAGTCGGTTCGGCAACCGAGGTGTAAAGCTGTCCGTAGAACCTCTCGATCTCCCTTAACACCTCTGCCCTCGTCGACACTACGCTGCCGCCCTCCGTCTTCAGCCTAGACAACTGTCTTTGCCCAATAGACAAGTCTCTTGCAAACACTTTGGAGCCTCCGTTCCGCTCAATTGTCTCTTTAATGCTCACAGTATTGTGAGCACGGACATCGTGTCGCAAGGACTTCCAGATCCGTCTATTGAGCTGACGATATGCTTCGGCGTCCTCGGAAGACTGCAGCGCCATAGATCGACGTTCGGCCATAAGGTCAAGAGTGTGGACCGAGAGTTTTTGAGGTCTATCTCTACGGCGAGGTCTAAAATGCTTAGATCCCACCGTATGGACAGCTTCTACCAAACCGCTGTTTAACTCGTCCACTGCAAGGTTTTCTTCTAGACAATCAAAGCGATTTCGAAGCTCGAGTTGAAAGCTCTCGGGGTTTTGGATATGAGCGCGAGTAGGTCGGAGCGTAGACTTCATCATGCGACGCCTTTCTAGCTGGACGTTGATATTTAATGAGCCTCTAACCATTCGGTGATCACTGCCGGTTTTCACCCTGTTGATCACAGAGACATCATTGAATATCCGTCTATTCGTCGTCAAGATGAAATCTATCTCATTTCTCGTCAGGACTCAGCCAGGTCCATTTCCTGTGAGGCGGCTTCTGGAAAAAAGAGTTCATCGCGAAGAGTCCCTCTTTCTCCAGAAAGACGGCCAGCCTCTGACCCCTGAGGTTCCGTTGCCCATGTCCAAATTGCCCCACTTTCAACTCTGCATCGCTTCTTGAAGTTTGTTGTTAGTTTAAGTTAGTTGAAGTCCCCCATAACAACATTGAAGTAGGTTTTGGAAGTATGTATGGCCCGACTTATGTCCTCATACATCTCCTCTACTTCTTCATCTGGGTGTGTCGAGGTCGGCGCGTATACCTGTATGACCTTCAACGAATATCTTTTCGATATTCTGAGTATAAGGTACACTGAGTAGGCTGAGTATATACATATATATATATATATATATATATATATATATAAATTTGTAAAGAGTTTTGATGTGTCACCTCACCGGTCACTCGGTCTCTATCCTATTGGTCCTTTGTATGCCTATCACCACTACATACTACATCATTTCTTCTTTAAGATCAGTGTATGAGAATTTCAAAAATCTACGTCAAGCATCGCAACAAGATGCACAAACCCTTAGCAAGCGTTGCATCCGTCGCGTTGAATTACAGACACAGTGGTACTGTGGCGTGTGAATCACGTGAATTTTGTACGCTTACAAAAATCCGCCGTTCACAATCAGCCTCTATTCAGCTCGGAACATGCAAAGCTTTGCATCCTTCATAATTGTCATTAGCACCTCGACACGCCTTTGAATCATTACGACTATTTACTGCGCTATGAGACGTGCTACAGCTATCCTTGGTGTCTTATGTGAAAGAGATTTTTAAGCCACAGATTTTAGGTTGGGCTTTTTTGTTTCATTCTCAGCTAATTTACTACGCTTTCTCTTTGAAGCTTCTTTTGAGATATACCACAAATACTACTTAAAAAGTCTTTGTGTATTTTGCCTCTATATTTTAGTGTCTTTTTTCGAATAATCTCTCTGAGTAAATACGTATTATGTACCTGGTTATAGCAGTCGTTGGTAGTATACATGATGATATTTACATACTCACATACTCACCTTACATACTCACTAACTCACCCACTTACATAAACCTTTTTCATTATATCCAATATGACTAGTATTACTTCAGGGATTAATATATATGTATGTATGTAGTTCCAGGTACAAAACACCAGCACTATATAAATAACATTCGTGTTTGATTCGGGAAACATTATTATTAAACTTTCAGATACTTTTTTTTAAGCTATGAAAGAAAATTTATTTAGTAAATGTAAAACTCAGCGTTCGACAGTCTTGCAGCGCTTATAAATCTCAACTCATTCAATAAATGAAGAAAAAAGTAAACATTTAGATGATAGCAGTAATCCATTCCACCGAAATCGTACCATAAAAATTGCTTAAATAATCCGATTGATGGCGAAAGATTCACATCTAGACCGAAAAATAGAATAACTAAACCACATAGGCAAAAGGTAAAAAATCAAAATGGAAAAATTCGCCAGACCGAAAGAGAATCTATTATCGGAATTATTACTGTTTGCAGTGGCCGCCGTCGTTGGCGGGGTTAAAAAATATGTTCGAAAGAACGGTCGATGGAATCAATAAACTGATTAGATTGTTTGACGTCTGGCTGGTGCGGGGAAAACGGGATTGCTCCAACCTCTATTACTTTAATAGAATATTTTGATTGACGATAGATAACAGACAGCTGTGTGACTTTTTTTACACAAAACATGCTACTGTCGAAAACGGTGAATGAAAACATCGTTAGGAAACCTACACAGCTGATGGGAGATCATCATCTCTCGCTGGTCGGCACTTTTTCTGGACTCCATTACACTTACCATCAGGTCAGCTCGGGTCACTTTGCCGTGCCAGTATAAAAAAAAAAAAAACAGCTAAAAGTTCTTAGGAATTACTTAGGTGTGTAGTCCGCCAACTCGCAATTGGTGAACTAAGGCCTAAAACCCTAAGGCCCGTGCCCAGCAGGAGGACGTATACGGGCTGATGATGATGATAATTTCAAATGGACAGTTATGAATTTTTGAGGTGTTGCGGATAAAAAATATATGTCAAATATCAGCCAGGGCGGTTATTTAAAAAAAACGCAGAACCGTTGACCTTTGTTTGGTCATCGGCTCTGCTTTACTACATTACGCCTAATACCTATTATGCAGCAATATTTAGCTTGTAACTATGATTGCTATTTGTAATTAGATTTATTGCAAACTATGGGAAATATAATCAAAGCGAGATAAGCAAACACAACCACAAACAACAAATAATTTTTATTAAAACCAACAGAGGTTCTACTCACAATGTTTCCTTCGCAATACCAGCGGCGAGAGAGCGCTCCACGCGCAACACTCGCCTTTATAAAGGTTCGGTCGCCCCTCCATTGGCGAACGTCATCAGCAAAGTATTTTAACAACAAATTGATAATGTCACAAATCATGATAATTAGTTTTAATATTTTTAAACCTTATTTTTTTATATTTCAGTGTCTTAAAGTTATGAAATATTGATTAGAATTATTTCAGATTTATTTCAACAAACAAGTGTCACATAAAGACTAATAAAATCAAAAGTTTATTTAATTACGTTAATGAGACATCTCTAAATTACTATATTGAATAAACAGATTTTTGGTGATATTTAAATTAACCAATGAATGGGAATTAAATATTTCTAAAGTTAACTTAAATACTAGTTTTATAATCTTCGCGGCGACATATATAATTAAAACTTAAGTTAAATAGTGATGAATATTTCTTACATGCATCTTCTATATTCTATATCAGACAATTGTGATGAAATCTTAATGAGAGATAAAAACCAGTCGCCCCTTTATTCTTAAAAATAAAATAATAGTAGTTATTATTGTATAGACTTTTGAATAATCCTTCCAACGGTATTAGTCTGAATGTACAATCCCCTTTGAGATTGTTAAACTTTCCGCGCTTCCGAAGCAGATATTAAAACTTGGATGTAAAAAAATGATTTCAGTTCTCAACAACTAGAATTACATCAGAAAGCGTACTGCGTTTCTTCGTTGCCGCGAAGATTCGCCCGTTTTCTAGCTTTTTATTACGTTCATAATCCAGCAACTTAAGCAGGGGAACAGGCTCTTGACCGAGGCTCTTATTCGCGCGCGTTCGACATTTATCGCCAAGATAAGCTGGGATTAAAGTTATAGTTGCCACGTCGAGACGTTGATTCTGAAAGCGTATTAGCGAATTAAAAATAGAAAGCACGAGGTATAAGAGAAAATGTTCTGCTTGTTGCATTCAACGTAAATTTTACCACAACTTGCTGATTTTGGAGAAAGGGTAGACGCTTTTGTTTAGCAATGATAAGAAGGAATATGTTTTAACTATTAACAAGAATGACAGCCCCGGGGCGCAGTTGGCTAGACACCAGCTTGCGAAACGAGAGGCCGCGGGTTCGATCCCCGCACCGAGACAAATGTTTGTGTGATCCACAAATATTTGTTTCGGGTCTGGGTGTATGTGAGACCGAAAAGTCTCTCGTAGTCTTTGATACCCACGACACAGGACTTGTATCCTAGTGTGGGGTCAGAACTATGTGTGTGACTGTTGGGTGTATTTTTTTTTTTTTTATATGTTTTCGCTATAAAAAGATTTGGTTTAATAATGACTTTCAACCAGAATTTAGACATACTTTAAAGAATCCTTGTAACCCCCAGATGTAAATAAAGTTTTTAAGTCTCTAACTAGCGTGGTAGACTAAGGCCTAAACCCTCTCAGTTATAGAGAAGGCCCGTGCCTAGCAGTGGGACGTATATGGGCAGATGATAAGTTTCTAACCTTCAGTACCGATTATAACGTTCCCAACTATCGAAAATAAGTCTATTATATTCACAAAACATAAAATCTATTTCATTATTTTTCAATAAAGTCGAGCAGAGTGTTATTGAATTTTTCCATTAAGAAATTTTCAGTAGCAGTACGGAATCTAGAAATGTGGCCGAAATACGGCAATAGGCTTGCCACCTATCACGTGGGACTAATACATAAGTGGACGCAGAAATGCACCTCTGACTACTCCTTCGGGGAATATAGGCGTCACGTTACGTATGTTTGACAGCCCCGTGGCGCAGTTGGCTAGATTGGCCAACTTGCGAAACGAGAGGCCGCGGGTTCGATCCCCGCACCGAGACAAATGTTTGTGTAATCCATAAATATTTTTTTTTGCCTAAGTTACTACTTATTACATCAGCTATCTGCCAGTGAAAGTCCCGTTAAAATTGGTCCAACCGTTTCAGAGATTAGCCGGAACAAACAGACAGACAGACAGACAAAAAGTTTAAAAAACGTTATTTTGGTATATGTACCGTGTATACATCCATATACATTTATTAAAAAGCGGTTATTTCAATATCACAAACAGAACTCCAATTTTATTTATTTGTGTAGATGTATATAATATTTTACAACATTCTAGAAACAATAATAATTGTATTGCGACATTTTTTCGCAGTTTTGAGGATTGGGTGTTCTTTTGGCGTTGTGAACCTGTTGTATACAGCAGTAGACAAAGGCCCTGCCCTCTTAAATGTACTCTCTTTATGGGTTTATGATATCAACATTGTTTTATACAGATTAAACAGCGCTTTCAAGAGCTCTTTATAAATGGCGAAATTAATATTCTAAAAGCCTGTATAACCTATTAGGTTATACTCGCGATTTATCCATGAAATTTAATTCACAGAAGAATAATGAAGAAATTACCACATAGGTTCTGCGGGATTAAATGACGGGTTTGGTAGATAAGTTCTAAGTTCGATTCCTGGTTCGGGAAAGACGTTATGAGGTTGTTCTAGTCTAGTCGAGCATACAAAAATGTCTAACTAGTAAAAAACGAAAGCCTTGAGCTTGTTTAACACTAATGTATATTTTTTGTGTATTGTTGACAACGATAATAATATTATTATTTATTTTCTTTTTTTTTATTCCTTTATCTTTAGAATCCAATAAGCGTTGCTGGTGGTCAGTGGCTTATCAGTTACAATCAGAGACAAAATATGTGGCAACAAAAGTTTTGCACCCTCCATAAACGAAAATTCAATTAAGGACACGAATATTTAATTAAGAGGTGTTATTCTTGCTATATTTTTTCTTTTGGAGGTTCTATAGTGCGAGCCAATTACATCAATTATTCCAATAACAGTTATGGCAAAAAGGTCAGAAAACACACAAAATGCTAGATTGTTGTATATTATAAATTTGTAACATACATCTTTCTGCTGGGCAAGGGCCTAGGACCTAGGACAATGAGAAGGATTAGGTCTTAGTCCTAACACCTTTTTTAGACTTTACGTGTCCAAGAAACTTATTGGACTGCCTCGTGGTCTCACGGTACAAGTATGTGCCGTGCGATATATCGTATAATAGCAATCCGATTCCGTGTTAAATGTGCCCGAAAAACGGTAAAAAACTCGCCTCCTATTACGTGGGACTGATACATACCTTTGCCAAAGTGGGTGCAAAAATGCACTTTTGCCTACTCCTACCTGTATTCCCCATACAGGCGTGAGGTTATTTGTGTATGTATATAGTTTTAGATTCTAGATTTCCTCATGAGCCAAGAAAATTTCAAATTGCAGTGAAGTTGCTGAAAATTGTGCGCCTTATCCTCGAGGGCATACAGGTTCAGTACATGCATCTCCGACAATAATTATGGTGGAAACTTGTTATTAACTGAAATGTGTGGTACGGATCCCTCTGTGCGTAAGTACGCGCTAGTCCGAGTTATTTCCCAGGGGACTTAGCGAAAATTACGGTAATGGTCAGAATCAGGGAAAATTCTTTCCATATAACGCACTATGCGGAAAAATATTAAGAAGTTACCCGCTATTACCGGTGGAGAGAATTTATTAATTTTTGTAATACGTCCTTTTGTACCTATTAGAAGTGGTGTTAAATATAAAAAAAATAATGAATAATGATAATAATGAAAAATAATAAAATCAAAATATTAGTTGATAATAAATCAATTATTCATTTATTGATTTTTAGACGGAGTGATTTTAGTATTCTATATCTAATGGTTTTTATTCATTCTGTGAACTATCAATTCTACGAATTAATGCTTAATGAAATTTTTGCCCTAAACTTTCCCGCTTGTAAATATCGCATTATTTTTGATCACGGTTTAAGTGATGGACAACTAACTACTAATACGTGCAAGCAATTTTGAAAAGTCAAAGGTGTATGCTGTGAGAGGAAGTAATGGTCTTGAGGTTTATGCGCGCGATCGAGTCAAATCTCGGCGGTCACGGGTTCAAACTTCGACTTTTGTGACTTTTCGAAGTTGCGTGTGTCACTTTTGTTGGTCTTTCTGTTCTTAGGATTTTCTTAGGCGTGTATTCTGCCAACCAGCACTAGGTCAGCGTGATGGACTAAGGTCTAACCTCTCTCAGCTGTAGATGTAAATTGGCTGATGATGATTATGATGTTGTCTACCGGTACATCCCGGTTCCACCTTTTATCCGAGCTTCTATTCTAGCAGCATATTACGACAATAAATTAAGCTATTGACAGTTTCGTTGGTTCTGCGCTATAAGTGGTTGATGTTCGATCGAACCGTCCCAGGATCGGTTCCCGGGTTTGCCAAAGTGTTATAAGTTTCCTATTACTAGCAGCACGCAGAAATGAGCCTGAAAGTGGTATTTTAAAACACAGTAAGAGAAGCGTGGATTTAGCAATGCTAAAGTATTACCTAGATTAGAAGTTAAGGCGTGAGAGTATATCTGTAAGTATGAATGAATATTAAACCATCCGAACCTGTCATATTTAAGCTGTACAAAATAGGGCAATCAAAGTAACGAACCAAATCTCTGCGATTACCATAATATTATCTATGCATATTGATAAGAACCTGTTTGACCGTAGTCTCATTAAATCTACAAAGAAACAATCTAAAGAAGGCCAATTTACCCCGTGTCTAATCAATCTTCCATCTCTCGCATCAAGATTGTTCAGTCCAACGATTAGAAACGGGATGAAGTCATCAAGTGCGGCGACGTGTGGTGCGTGAGCGAAATTTTGATACTTTCATTCCTTTACGCGTACAAGGAAACAGCTAATGTTGTTATATCGCCGGAAAATATCAAACGAGCTCAGTAATAAAATAAAGAGATAGCCTTTTTCTATTTATTCCGCGTTGTTGAGCTGACGTATTTATGATTTTTTTAAAGTATGCATGTAATGATCTGGCGTTGCTCTTTTGAAGTTTTTTTATTCTTCTAAAGCTGTTGCTTAATGGAGTCTATGACATAATTAAGACTAATATATATACTGAGTAAAAGTAAGTACTGAAAATATTGATGGCCTCGAGGTTAAGGCGCGCGGTCGAGATTCTCGGCGATCACGGGTTCGCCACTGACTTTTCGAAGTTTTGTGTGTATTCTCAATGAATTATAGTTTACGAACTTACTAGAAGGAAAACATCGTGAGGAAACCTGCACTCCTAAAAAGTTCTTAGGTGTGTAGTCCACCAACCCACACTAGACCAGCGTGGAAGACCAAGGCCTATACCTAACCTCTAAGTTGTAGAGGAGGCCCGTACCGAGCAGTGAAGCAATAAAAATGCGATGTTTTCAGCACTTTGTCCTACCTCTATTTGCTTTGTACTACAGAATAATGGGAGAGATTCCCATACGGAACGCTTGTTTGCGAAACGAAACGTTTTTACGATTACTTTGTTCAATCAAATCTAGTCAACAAAGAGATTTGACGAGATAAGGTATGTAACCCTTTGTTGAATACTTTTAACTGTTCGCCTGATTTGCGCCTTTTACGATTGTACGCACGTTGCGTCGCAAATTATCGTGTTTATTTTTCTCGTCGAATTTTATGAGGGATTAAATATTTTTTATACTAGAAATGCGATGGATTAACAAGCTCTTAAAGAGAATGAAAATGACCTTCAAATTGCTTCGTTTCCTTTAGAGGGAGAGAATTGTAAAAATCTCAATCTCTGCCTCGTTGTCCTGTTTATTTTCCAGTTTCGGGGAAGGTGTAGTATATTTTTTCTTTAGGAAATTTTCAGTAGCACCACGAAGTGAGGAAATGTGCTAGTAAAGCGGTATTAGGTTCGAGCTCTACTACGTGTAACTAAAGCATAGTTGGCGAAACGTGGTTGCATGAATCTCTACCAATACCTTCGGAGGTATAGCGTAATTTTAATTTTTAATTTAATATGCTTTATTGTACACCATAACAATAGAAACAACATTGTTTACTGGTCACAACTCAATAAGGTAGTGACACAAATGGCGGCCTTATCGCTCTCGGCGATTTCTTCCAGGCAACCGTTAGATCGACTGGAGAGATCAGAAACATAGAGTGGGTGGTCATAATTTTAGTAAATTTAGAATTATAAAATAATGATGTACGCAAAAATTTCAAAATAATAACAATAAATAAATATAATAAGAACTAATAATTAACTCAACAAATATCATCATCTTCAGCCCAAATACGTCCCACTGCTGGGCACGGGCCTACAACTGAGAAGGTTTAGGCCTTAGTCCACCACGCTGGCCTAGTGCGGGTTGGCGGACTACACACCTAAGAAATTCCTAAGAACTTTTTTAGGTGTGCAGGTTTTATCACGATGTTTTCCTTCACCGTTAAAGCAAGTGATAATTCATTGTGAATACACACATAACTTCGAAAAGTCAGAGGTGTGTGCCTGGGGTTTGAACCTGCGACCGCCGAAATTCTCGACCGCGCGCCTAATCTAATTATGCTTTTAATCTTTATTTAACAAAAGCAATTGGATATATAAATGAGAATATCCTACTCCACAATAAACAATTATAAACTAGACATTACACAGTTCACGTTTAACGCTATTGGGCTTCTATGGAGGTACCGCGACTGACATGTATGTATATACATAACTACAGTAAAACGTAAACCTATAAATCTGCAGTTGAATGAAGACCACGAATTCGAGTCCTCTGTCTTTAAGTTAAAGTATCATATGATAGGTTTGATGGCAAAAAAACCATCGTGAGGAAACCTGCACACCTAAAACTTCTTAGGGAATTGTTAAATGTTTAGCCCGCCAACCTGCATTAGGCCAGCATGGTGGACTAAGGCCTGAACCCTCTTAATGGTAGAGGAGGCCCGTGCCCAGCAGTGGGACGTAATAATAATAAATAATAAATACACCTGGGGTTTGAACCTGCGACCGCCGAAATTCTCGACCGCGCGCCTAAACCTCGAGGCCATCACTGCTTCAACAAATATAAGAAAAAATTAATAAAAATATAAGTAAGAGTAAGTGTATGTTATTAGTTGATTTCAAGATTAAATCTTGCAATTACATTTAATCTTGTAAGTTAAAACAAGAAAATGAATCTCAAAAACTTTAATAGTTTACCCAAAAGAAAACTTCAATGCATATCTCCATCGTACAGTTTGAAAACAAAATTACAGTAAACCTTGTTGGCGTTTTATAAAGTACCCAAAGGAAATGAAGATTAAAATGTGAATCTTCTTTCAACTTGCTACAAAAAGACTTATAGTTTAGAAGCAGGGATGGATCCAGTAAAGCTATTATGTCTTTGACATTTCAAACGTCCGAGAGGCCGATATCCCATCAGATGATCGGTCCAAATCTGCTCGACCCTTAACTTGAAACTTTATGTTATGCTCCACGAAGCCAAAGACAGGAACAGGTGGCTCAGCATAGTGAGAAGGACGACTACTCTTGGTACAGGTGATCACGACCCTCAGCAATGAGGAAAACGATGCGAGGAGGAGAAGGATAGTCCGTGAGTTTGTTTTCAATAGTTGGGGCAAAAATAAATCCTTGACAATGTCATTATAGATAGTTTAGCTCTATGCACCAGCATCAGGTTCTGTTGTCGAAAAGGGAAGATGGGGAGGGGTTGTTAAATTCTTAGTAACATATTTTATATAAATAATAATAAGAATAAACTCACATTAAAGAATAATGAAAACGTCGTGAAAGGTTTAACATACTTCAAAAAATATTTCAGATGTGAAATTGTGACATCCTACTTCCTAATGTCAACAGCCAACATGGTTGACATTAGCTTTACCTTTCTCAACCATTTAAAAAAATGAGTCTTGCACTCATAAATAAATAAATACACCCTGTTGTCACATACATAGTTCTGACTCCACATTACGATACAAGTCTTGTGTCGTGGGTATTAGAAACTACGAGAGAATTTTATGGTCTCACAAACACCCAGTCCCGAAACAAATACTTGTGGATCACACAAACATTTGTCTCGGTGCGGGGATCGAATCCGCGGCCTCTCATTTCGCAAGCTGGTATGTAGCCAACTGCGCCACGGGGCTCTCTCATACTTGTCGATGATAAAAATAATAAAATTAACCCTAAATACGAGCCTGCATACTTTCCTAAGCTACTACGGAGTTTCGATATAAACTCATCAGTTACACACAACACTACTTAAGAGTTAAATTAAACTTTGACAATGCATTTTTAAACTCTGAGAGAAAATTTCCCCCAAGAACAACACAAGCGGATGCCGACGCAATCTAGGAAGATTTCTAACCACACCGCCTTAAGTTGGTTCAAGCAGATCTACGGTAGGATATTTTGCATAGAAACGCTGCGTTTTAAGACACGTTTCTTGAATTTCTCGCGATTATTTGACTTAATTAAGCTAACTGGCTAAATGTAATACAAAAGCATAATAGAATTAATTTATTCGAAAATTATTTATAGGTGTAATCGCACAACCTACTATGTATGTTTGTAGTCTTTTTTTAGTGAAATTGCACCCCATAAAAATTAAACGAGACCAATTTAAATGTGAAAGTGTATTTAAGCACCACTATCGCTTAATAGACAGAATATTGTTTAAACAAAAACGTGAAAATGCTAAATCCCATATAATGTGTGGTTCATAAACAGTTGTTTCAGATCTTGGTTTTATCTTAGTGTGCGGTTAGAAATATGTATGGAAATAATAAATGCATTGCTATTTCTTCATTACGTAATGAAAACCTGGATCACGGCTACATGACATTTATTGACTTCCACCTGTCATATTCGAGACACGTTTTGACGTGCGAAAAAGAAAACTTTTAAAAGATGCATAAGCTGGGTACAATTGTGCAGCAGCGAATAAAGATATTATTAGATGAAAAACAGCAAACAATACGTACATAAGTATCATATTCTCGTAAATAATACTGTATAATTTTATAAAACAATATTTATCTTGTCATACTTGCAGACGTCGAGCACGTCGAGTCTCCACTAATAGAGCAACTTTTATAGAAATATTTTCAAAAGTGACATTATGAAAGTAATAAAAGAACGGAGGCAGTTCATGTCTTTTATTAACCGTGTAATGTTCGTAGCACGCTGTTTATTGCCTCTAGACGTTGAAACAAAGCCTCCGTGTTTGGTCGCATAACGGCTTTCAAGACACTAAGAAAATTCTACTTTTTCCGTGTTTGTGTATTATTTTGTTTTTTGTATGACAAAAATGTACACGTGTCCATGTTTACCTGTTGTTTGTCATACACGTCCTTTATTGAAAAGATAAGGGTAGTCTACCATTTGTGGTATTGAGGTGTTAAAATCCCACTACATCCCTACATAACTTCGCAAGCCAAATTACCTGGCTGGGATTGAAATCTCAACCCTCAAGATTTCATCTCCATCGCGTCCTTAATCCTCTAGTCCATCACTATTGCCATTAGAGTTAAGATGACCATCAATATTCCAAAACGGAGCGGGCAGCTAAGTCAAAGCTGGTCATTTCTCATCCTATCATTGAATTATAAGCTAGTTTCGAGCTAAGATGATATGCATACGGTCACACTCTCGCAACTTGCACTATGTGAAAGCATGCCCTAATTGGCCGCCAGGCGTGCAGGTTTATAATCAAGAATGACAATGCCGCCCATCAAAAGCCCCTGTGGTGTTCCAGAATTTAATTATTTTGTTGGAAGTGTTGCGTTCTAGGTTATGAAAATAGGCCCGACGAATCAGGCTGTGCCGTACCAAAGGCTAATTTTATACTCAGTTCACTCACCTCACCGTATAATATTCGTCTTTAGACACAGTAGAGATTAAGTTTAGAGGTGATAGGAGGTTAGGTATTTTATTAATTGCGTCAGGTGTCTGGTCAGAGTAACATTTAAACTGCTGTCTTTTGATATTTTTTGTTATGGCATACTTACAATAGTATTCATTAACAAGAAGGGATGTAGATAACTTGGGTCACTTTGGCTGCATTAGCTATTCTGATGTGGCGGTAGTTAAAAATTTAGTGAACGAGAAAGTAGTCAATGGAAATTAATCACAGCTCTTGGAGATTGTATCTGTGATCCCGGTGAAAGAGAAAGTAAGAGAGATGATAATAATAGAAATAACAATATACCCACTGATACTAAAGCCATCACAGTAACGAGTCTATAAAATAAAACTCGCAGGGGGTATTAATAAGCAGATTATATCCATTACCGCTACTTAAAATTCCATACAAATAAACATGCCCCCAGCTGACGTCATAAAACCTTTACACCCCAAAACCTCGGATACAGCTACATTTTATCAAACAAGCCCAGTGACCTATTTTAAAATTAAGTCAAGCAAAGCTTATTAAAGCGGCGTAAAATGAAAACGGCTGGAGACAAGCAATAAATTGTTAGTAACGTTAAATAAACTGCTACTAAAAACTGAAGCTGAGCACATAAATAAGGTTTACCTCAAAAAGCTGAGGAGAAATGGAGTGGGCCACACGTTATCGCGGCCACGGCGCCGCGGCCGCCACCTGCTCCATGCATTCACTTGATATTTAATTAACGTTGAACGCCTACAACTGCTGGATGTGACGTCGAAGTCATTATTAATTTAATTACTTGCTTCTGGGTAATGGGTCTCATTATTTTTGCTGCTGTTAAGAGAATCATTGGACGTGATGAGTTAATCGAAAATCAAGCCCAAAGTTTGGAGTTTATAATCAATATTACTAGATAATGGAATCATAATTATTGTTGTTAATGGTCTTTAAAACAGTCATAGATCCTTTAATAAGATTATTCAAAAACTCTACACTTACTCCTAAGGGTGTATGTGTCTGTTTATAAGTATCTCTGAATAAATGAGTGGAGGTTCTTGTACCATTGCTTCGTCAGTTATTTTAATAGCTCCTTACTATCTCGGTAGTTTCGCGGCATATATCGGTACGTGCGATCAAGCGGTTTCCGGCATGATCATTAGTCCAGGCAATTTATTATTGGGTTCTACCATCAGAAAATTCTCTATAACAGGATAGAGTCTGTAAAGATTTTCAGTAGTCATACTAAAGATACTTACCATAAGGCAATAGTACTGCCTTTTACGAAGCCAGAATAAAAAGTATAAATATATAACACCAGTCTCATTCGGCATCTTTAGGTCCGAGACGCTCGTACTTCACGAAGGCACTCACACAATCTTAGGCTCTCTGCCATAATTGTATTTAGTCAATTAGCATACGAAATTTCATTTACGGGCTCCGGTAATTACTTGCGTTAGGCACTGCGTTTATTAAAGGGTCTATCGCTTGTCTCAATTCTCACTGATTTAATAATATTGTTCTTTCCTCCGCTATAAGATGTACGCTTAGATTGTGAGTTACGGCGAATGTTATTAGATATAAAATGTTAAATTTATGAAGTAATACTTGTTCTGGGGCTTCGTCTGTGTAAATTGCGTTAGGAGGTTTTAAAGTGGTATAGCATGTTTTTATGGGCTGCGTTGAGGAAGAGCAAATGAATATTTTAGATTGTGTTGTGGAAGTTGAGCTTCAATCTTCATGAATGAATAAATGTGTAAATAGCTTTGAGTTTTAACATACTACGTTAATTTTTTTATCACTAGTATCTTAATTGGGTAGTGGTAGAAGACTTTTAGTTACATCATATATGTCGGAGCAGATGAGGCTTCGAAGTGTCTTTAAGATGTGTGACGTCACATTGCCGACGTCACAACTGTTGGTTTATGGTGATAACTCATACTTTGAGTTTTCTTTAGTTAACTTTCACAATTACTGACGATGCAGATAGCCCAGGATCGTTTAAGAATAGCAGTGACATCGTTATTACTGGAGGATCCATTTTGAGAAGTAATTTTAAAAACCAACTTCAATCAAAGTTCCTTTTATTTCACAATAAACCGGATGTTTGCTGTCCGCGCGTCGATCGATGAATGCCTGCTCCGCTGCAGCGGGCGGCCTTTTATAGACGAATAGTGGGGGTAATCGACACCGCAGAGAGTTGACCGCCTGTGAGTCATTCTTGTTTATGCAAGAGCGATGACGTAGCTCTCAGTATATGGTTTTACGCCGTTATATACATATTGCCGCTGATCAGGGTCTCTTTATAGTTGAGACGGCTAGAGCCTAACTCAACGGGGTTAGTGTCGGTTGAGTTCACATACCTGAGACATTCATTTTACAGAGCTCTGAAGTGCGCAGGTTTTCTCAGGAAATTTTCCTTTTCCGTAAAAGTGCCCTATGATTCATTAGAAATTACACAGCCATTCATGATTTTTTAACTACACCTACCCGTAGTGCGATTTAACAAAAAGAGTTCTAAAAATAGCTCACTGGAAGTGTTTCGTCGGTTCTTCTCAGGCAGAGTCGCCTTTAAATCTAGTTTTGTTATTATTAACATAATACGTGAGTTATTAACATAATACGTGAGTTCGGAAATACCTATCGCCCATGCATATCCATATTTATGTAGAGTAGATAATGTATAAAAAATGTTTTTGGTAAATAACATCTCAATAAAAATAAATATGCTCATTAAAAACAATTATAGATGAAGTATACATATGTTTGGTTATAAATATTTAATTAATAAATACACCCAACAGTCACATACTTACATAGTTCTAACTCCACATTAAGATAAAAGTCTTGTGTAGTGGGTATCAGAAACTACGAGAGACTTTTCGGTCTCACAAACACCCAGACCCGAAACAAATACTTGTGGATCACACAAACATTTGTCTAGGTGCGGGGATCGAACCCGCGGCCTCTCGTTTCGCAAGCTGGTATCTAGCCAACTGTGCCACAGGCCTATTGAATGTTATAATGTATTCATTTCATTGTGTACCTCACCACGATATTATAACATTCACTAAACACCATTCAACATAATCGAAAACTAACTCATCTGTAAAACCGAAAATTGCTCTATGCATACAAATTTAAATTGCCAACGTAATCAAGTGGGGATGTATAAAAACTGCCCGAAGCTTAATCACCCCAACTGGGGTTCTTAACATCATGGCCGTGCAAACAAGATAACAACATAATGGGCACGGATGCCTCGGGCGGGACTAAACTATTCTATGCATTTGTGATTGATTCAATATCGACCGGTAGGGTGCAAGTGGCTAGACTTTGGAACTAATTGTACTTTTGTTGAGGAATCATTGAAAGTGATTATGTAGGTAAATAAATTATATAAATTAAATTATATAAATAATAGCTTTTGCTCGCGACTCCGTCCGCGTAGACTACATGGTTGGGTTCAGAAAGAAAATAATTTGTAGTCTATTTTACTCCACAGAGTACCATTTATGTCCATACCAAAAAGCATTCAAATCGGTCAAATAGACGTGAAACGTGTGCCGCCGCGCACCGGCCGGCCGGCGCCTTGTACATCATTGCGCGCTTTATCATTTTTTCGCTGCGGTGTTATTTTAAAACAGCGATATCTTCTAAGATACTCATTGAAATCAAATGATGTAAAGGGCAAATTTCTTTTAAATTAAATACTTGTGATGAATAACGTATTTATTTGGATAAGGATTAATATCGTATTTATGAATACACCATTTACAAATAATGGTTTATTTCAGAACAAATTTGGTTAGCATAAAAAAGGTTATAGTGAGCCAACCTTAAAAGATAGACATATGCTGTCGAGGACTTTTTTTTAGAACTTTTAAAGGGGAACAATTCTGTCATACATTATTTTAGCGAAACTTTAACCGTTTCCGCAGCGCACGCAGCGGAAGTTCTCAAAAGGAAAAAAATCCCCCGATTTTGAAACATAATTTATTGTTGCTCCGCTCCTATTAGTCGTAGCGTGATGTTATATAGCCTATAGCCTTCCTCGATAAATGGGCTTTCTAACACTGAAAGAATTTTTTAAATCGGACCAGTAGTTCCTGAGATTAGCGCGTTCATTCAAACAAACAAACAAACAAACAAACAAACAAACAAACAAACAAACTCTTCAGCTTTATATATTAGTATAGATTATATAAATATATTTTTCTAGGGGTAGGGGTTTTTTATGTTCTTTTTGTATAAAATATAATAATCATTGTAAGCACCGCCTCATCTATTAGTCGTATTCCTCTCCCTACCTGGTTGCCTGGTAGAGATCGCTTTTAGCGATAAGGCCGCCAATTTTTGTTATATGTTTTGTGTTAATGTCTTAATTTGTGGTGTAAAAATAAAGAGTTATTATTATTATTATTAAATACAATATATGGGATATTATAGGGGCTACACCAGCCTCGGGAAAGAAAAAAAATTGTTAAGAACTGAATGAAACATTTCAGCGAAGTTTCCCGCGTCATTTTTGAGACGATGATGTTATCTCAATTTGGCAGACTAATAGTAACGCGAAATGGTGTCTTCAATACCCTACTTACAAAGACTACAATAGTAGATTAACACACATTTGACCCAGATATAAATATAATAAAAAAGGTATATGGATAATAATCATTATTATGTTATAATTAATTATATTATATAATAAATAAATAAAATAAGATAAATTTAAAAAACCCGACCATAGAGAACTGTGGTGAAAAAACCCCAGACTCTTCAATAAATAAAACAAAGTTATAACATCTAAAAATAAAAACAAAAACTGAAAAAAGTGGAATGATCACGTGGTCAAGCGCGAGTGAATCACTGGCTGATCGAACATGTCGTCTCATATTCCATAACTGGCCTAGCCGTGAAATTCATTCAGCCTAGATTGCGTATGATGCGGCCGCTCCCTCGGGGCGCCTGTCATCCCGTTTCATAGTTTTACGCAATATTCAGAATACAAGTGAGTAACAAATATTTTTAAAAGTATTTAATATTCTTTTCTATCGTTAAAAAAAGGGGTAATGAATATTTGTATTATAGATCTAAATCATTATCATCATTATCAGCCCATATACCTATGTCCCACAGCTGGACACGGGCCTTCTCTACAAGTGAGAAGGGTTAGGCCTTTAAGGCCTTAAGGGGGGGGGGTATTATACATACATATTACATATGTATGGTCGAATAAAAGAGTCTCTTGTTTGACTGCTTTACATTGATGTTAATGTGAATTTACTGTAGACCTTACTTTTTTACTTTTTAACCAGTACCTACAACAGTTTGGCCGTCTCCGCGTTCTGTTTGTTTTCAAAGCTTTAATCTTTTAAGCCAACTGTGAAAATTGTTCAAGAAAGCCTGCTTGATTTCACCAGCTGGAGATTTTCTGGAGAGAGCCAATTTTCGCCAATCGATGCCCCATTTGGACGTTATTCTATTTTAAAGTCCAGTATAGCCACTTTGTATAACCAGGATTAAATCCGATCCAAATAAATAGAGTTTATCTCCTTTCAAATTTGAGCACTCAATGAGCAGCTTTCACGAGATCAATTAGGCGACTCAACGTTGATTATCAAAGATATAATATTGTTCCTCTCATCCCTAGATGCTTGGCTAGGCCGGGCTAAGAGCGTCACTGCGTCCCGAGAACCGTTAGACCACTTACGTATTTAACTCAAACTAGAATCCAATTAGCCGTATACAGAATGGTAGAGCCCGGGCGGGTCGCCTCTGAATTTATCGCTAATTGTTATTTGATATGCTTACACTATCTCTCTGAATTTGACTAGAGTTGAGGTTAGACGGGTGCAGTGTGTTATTCGAAATAATATAGCGTAGTAAAGTTCAGAAGCTGGGTTTATGAACGCTGAAGAGCAGATTACGCTTTAGTGATTTTATCCCGAGAATCTATTTGGTTATATAATTAGACACAGGTATTCTTCTCGTTAATTTTAAGTATTAAAGCGACTCATGTCCCCTATTTTATCAGCCCATTCAGCAGCATCAGCCCATATACGTCCCACTGCTGGGCACGGGCCTCCTCTACAACTGAGAGGGTTTAGGCCTTAGTCCACCACGCTGGCCTAGTGCAGGTTGGCGGACTACACACCTAAGAAATTCCTAAGAACTTTTATGGTAGGTGTGCAGGTTTCATCACGATGTTTTCCTTCACCGTTAAAGCAAGTGATAATTCATTGTGAATACACACATAACTTCGAAAAGTCAGAGGTGTGTGCCTGGGGTTTGAACCTGCGACCGCCGAAATTCTCGACCGCGCGCCTAAACCTCGAGGCCATCACTGCTTATCAGCTTATTCAATTTCCAGAAAAGTCAAGTACGTTATGAACGAGTTTAAAGAAATGATAACGCTTTAAAAGTTCTTAGGAATTTCATAGGTGTGTAGTCCGCCAAACCGCACTAGGCCAGCGTAGTGGACTAAGGCCTTGGTGGTTTTAAAAATGCAAACACATTTCATTCATCTGCAACAGTCCGGTAAACAAATGTAACAATGTGAAAGTTGTTTACACAAACGTCAAACGCAGGATTGTTTTCGTCAAGATTCAAAAAGTTGAGTGCCAGTGTGACATCACATTTATTTTGTATAAACTTTCTCCTACGAATAATTAATTAACAAATCGGCGGGCCACTTCGAGGGTTTAGTTGGCTAAGTGAATTTCGCTGAAAGTTTGTCATTTCTGTTTTATTCTTGGGTTCAATTTGATAGCTTGAGTGTTGTTTACCAAAGGGGTTGCTTAATTCTATTTTAGCTGTGATTTGAGATTTAAGCCTTGTACTTGGTCACCAGAAAAATTGTTGGTTTTGAGGAGTTATAGGTAACCTATTATAGTCATCATCATCATCAGCCCATATACGTCCCACTGCTGGGCACGGACCTCCTCTACAACTGAGAGGGTTTAGGCCTTAGTCCACCACGCTGGCCTAGTGCGGATTGGCGGACTACACACCTAAGGAATTCCAAAGAACTTTTAGATGTGCAGGTTTTATCACGATGTTTTCCTTCACCGTTGAAGTACGTGATAATTTATTGTGAATACACACATAACTTCGAAAAGTCATAGGTGTGTGCCTGGGGTTCGAACCCGCGACCGTCGATATTCTCGACCGCGTGCCTAAACCTTGAGGCTATCACGACTTCTTACATACAATAGTGAATTTTAGAAATTGCTAGAAAGATTTGAACGCCATTTTATGTAAAAAAAATAGTAACTTGTATATCCGAGATGTATATTTGTATGATGTAAGATGTTTCTCCTAAGGGGTAGGCAGAGGTACATTTATGCAATCCTGTTTCACCAACTGTTTCAGTCGCACGTACCTAATAGGTTGCTACTACTGAAAATTTACTAAACGACAAACTCAATATTACTTTGCTCGCTCCAAGATACGATTCCGAGACCTCTAGAACGCACATTTTGCTTAAAAAAAATTGACTTTACACGTATGATTCAAAAATAAAATAAAATAATTTATTTGACAAAAAAAAAGTTTTACTAATGATTTTTTTATGATTATTTGTACTATTTAATTATCTTAAATAATATAGAACATCTGTTTGCTAAACTAGGTTGAATCCGTATTCCTGGCTACTGTACTGGTGCATATAAATATCATACAAAAAAATACCTGCCTCGTGGTCTCGCGGCACAAGTACCTATGTGCCGTGCGATCTACGGGTCCTGGGTTCGATTCCCGGATCGGGCAAAGTGTTATTGGGTTTTTCCATTAGGAAATACTCAGTAGCAGCATTGAGTCTGGAATTGTGCCCGAAAAACGGCAATAGGTTCGCCACCTATTACGTGGGACTGATACATACCTGGTGAAATGTGGGTGACCAATGCACCTCTGCCTACCCGTTCGGGGAATACAGGCGTGAGTTTATGTATGTATGTACAAAAAAATACGCAAGATGAAATAATCAATAACGCATTACTGTTTGCGAACGGAGAAATAAAAGATTACCATATCGGTAGCAGGGCTGATTGCCTACACAGTTCATTTGCGTATAATCGCAGCAGGCGGGGGCAAAGCATTGTGGCTTCAGGCCGTTCCAGTCAAGAATGGTTATTTGAATAATTAACTCTTTGTCGACTAACAAAGGCTGAGCGCGTGCCCTGAATAACTGTTGGGTTTCTTTAATTTCAACATTTTGTGGAACCTTAATATGGTTAGGGCTACTTTTCTTTTGGAATGGTGGAATTTATTTAACGTTGATTTTTGTTTGAATTTTTTAGATGTTAAATTTGACATAACTAGTGATGGCCTCGAGGTGTAGGCGCACGGTCGAGAATCTCGGCAGTCGCAGGTTCAAACCCCAGGCACGCACATCTATCTTTTCGAAGTTATGTGTGTATTCAAAATGAATTATCAATTACTTTAACGATGAAGGAAAACATTTTGATTTTCATCACCATTTTCCGAGGTATCGCTCAGCCAATGATTCTCTAACTGTGTTATCATTTCTTAAAATTGGGGAAGAGGCTATCATCGTTTTAGCTCACATTTCCAGGATTTATGTTGCTTTTGAAAAACTTCTATTTCTATAATTCCTGAGGATCAAGATCAATTTTTCGATCAAGCGCCGTACTCTTAAGCCGCAGGTCAACAGGCAGTTCTAGGCAACTTATTTACCTCAGATGGAATGAATAAATGTTGCTAACATTCATCATCAATATCAGACCAGATACGTCCCACTGCTGGGCACGGGTCTCCTCTACCATTGACAGGGTTTTAGGCCTTGTCAAAACATTACCTCCAAAACCGCTGAAATATGGTCATGGACAGATACGGCAACGCCGGCGGAGCTAAAAATATTGCATCCATCGTCCGGTGCGGATCATATGTCGGTTGTACGTAACATATGGCTAGCCCGGATATGGATGGACGACATACTACTATAAGAATAAGTTCATTCATAATAAACACATAAGTAACGTCAAGAGTTTCTTGTCTGGTCGTTTTCAGCGAAGAAACGAAACTAAAAAAAAGAAGTGAATAGTAAATTATATGATAAATGTCTATGGTCGGTGTATTGAGTGGACGTGCTTTCGGTCAAAATTTTAAATTCAATTAGTTAAACTGTGTTTATATACTTTCCAAACTCGTGAATTTTGCAAAATTACGTTGTGAATGTACTCACTTTTGTGTTGCTGAATGTAATCCAGCTCTGCACCACTACCAGCCAGCGTTTAACTTCACCAGAACAACACCTCACTTTAAGACAGTTAATGTGACTTCACTAGCGGACATCCAATCTACACAAAAGACGCTTGAAGACAGCTTTTCGCAGCGAATGGCCCAACTCGAAGCTCAACTTCAGACTGGGGGAGCTGCCAAGGACACTGTCGCTCGGGTTGCCGAAGAGTTCCGGACCTTTTGGGAGCTCACGCTCCACATGCTGCGATTGCTGAGACAGCAAATAAGTCAATGCGCAAACATGGTCGATGCGATGGAGACCAGACACCGTCGTAAAGCACTACTTTTTCACGGCGTGCCGGAGACTGACGACGAAAACTGTAATGCAAACTGTTTCCGATGAAGTAAGTTATTTTTATTAAAAAAGTTCAATAATTGATTGAGTACCTATATTTTTTTCAAATAACTTACTAAGAGTTGGTAAAACAGAAACAGGTCGAAAATTTGAAGGGTTTGATGTATCACCAGATTTAAGGTATTACCTTACTAAGTTTCATCAAGTCAGGAAACACTCCAGATGCGACGCAACGATTGAACACAGCTGCCATGTGAGGTGCTATAACATTGATAATAGAGGATATTGTAACTACTGACATTCCCCACAAGTCTTTAGTCTTTTTTTATTAATTTCTTTAAAGGCCTTAAGAATATCATAATGACTAATCGGTGTAAATTCAAACGATGCGTCACAATGCGGAACATTATCTTCAAGAAGTAACACAGCAGACCTAGAAGACGACTGAAGATGTTGAGTAGTTACTATTGGAATGTTAGTAAAAAATCTTTCAAATTCAGTGGCCACTTCAGTGTCTTTTGAAACAATTTTATTATTAACTTCTATACTAAATTCTTTGTGGTGTGCTATGTGCCTTCCCGATTCAGAATTGATTAATGTTCCAAGTGGCTTGTATTACATTTGGGGCTGATTTAATCTTATTTTTAAGATACATTGATTTGGCAGCATAACAAACTCTTTTAAAAACCTTAGAATATAATTTTACATAGGCAATAAATTTTGGATTTCGGTTATACCTACATTCTTTCATTATATAAATCGTACAATCTATTTCGGCTTTTAAATATACCAGTAGTTGCCCACTCACTAAATGTCAAACGGTTCATCAAATTAATTGTTTTTGGTTTAAAAACTTTATTGTGTACCATATTTATATGATCAAAAAAGGAATCATACATTTTGTTGGGATCTTGATGAGAGG
Source organism: Hemaris fuciformis (assembly GCA_907164795.1). Lineage (NCBI taxonomy): Eukaryota > Metazoa > Arthropoda > Insecta > Lepidoptera > Sphingidae > Hemaris > Hemaris fuciformis. Next base: position 14,730,037 of record OU015438.1, on the reverse strand, counting down.
ACAACTTGGGTAGATTTTGTTCCATATTTATTTTAAAATAATTTAAGCGGCTAGCAGTAATAGGAATAAATGTAATACTTTGGCTTGATACTTTACATGAATGCAAAGGTAAAGTCACCAACTGGCCACAGTGATCGGAATCAAAATTATTAATAATAGCACTAGAAATTACTTTAACATTTGTAAAAATATTATCAAGACATGTTGCACTTGTGGCAGTGATTCTTGTTGGCTCAAAGAAGACATTATTCATATTATATGATTTAAAAAGATTTATTATGTTAATGGTTGCCTGAGAGTTTTCTAGAATATTTATATTAAAGTCTCCGCAAATATTCATGATGAAATAATAAAAGATTAAGACTCTAAACTGTAAAGAACTATTTATTTTGACTTAATTAACAATGACAGAGCACTATGAGATTATCGACGGTAACAACAAGAACCTTTATTAGTTAACGCGCAATTATGCGTACATGTATATTGCTATTCAATTATACTAGGCGCTGCGCATGTCTGCGTTTCTCCCAACAAATCACCTCTTTATTTGAATTACATATTTTGTGCAAAGCATCTTCTATGATTTCCATAAATGATATAAGCAATGCACAAGGTGCCCTGTATACACTTAGAACAATAAACTGATCAGATTCAATACAAGCTATTTCTGTAACACGTTCAACAGAAAGTCTCACTATATCAACTCTTTCTTTAAACTTTATCAATTTATTCATAATTATTAAGGAGACCCCATGTATCATATTTGTTCTGTTGAATGTGCTAGCAACATGATGGTTATCAAAGTTAAACATCAACTGATGGGATTTTAGCCAATGTTCAGTTAAGCACAAAATATCAATATTATTTGAATTTAAAAATAATTCTACTTCTAGTTCTTTATTGTTTAAACCTTGTATATTATGATGAACCAAGTTCATAGCCTGCTTATTATTGCTACAATTTATACCTAATTCACTAGCCAGAGTTTGTCTCTGTTGTCTTATAACCTAATTTCAATTCAATGTCTTAAGTTTCAGATTGCTATAATCTGAATTTATATTAATCTGCTCAATAGAGCATAGTCTATTAGCCAAGTTATTTGCTGCTACTCTAATATAATATGATAGCACATCTGCTATCTGTCGCTTAATATAAAATGGGAGATAAAAATTATCTCTTGTCCTAGAATAAAATTTACCAACATACTTGTTAGTGTCAATAATATGGAATGATTTATTGTTATTGCACATCATGTGCATTGTTAAATTTAACTTATATCTAATATTATTTTCTTCCGCTGACAATTTTTCACTGTAGGGATGTAAACATGACTACATCCTTCAGATTTAACAAACAAAGCTGTTCATAGAATTCTATTAGTTTATTTTTGTTTAAATTACCCCTATTACCAATGAATATAATTAATTTATTGTTAGTTTTAAGTCATCACAACATCGAAGGTGAGGATACTTGGCTTGACTTAATCCTCACATCCTCCCTTGATCTTGTTTCTTCACATGGTCAGTTTCCCGCTCCTGGTTTCTCCCACCACGACCTCATTTTCTTATCCTAAGGTAATAGCATCAGTAATTGACCACTTAAGGACAAATAAATTTCTTTTTTAATGCCTAACTTTAATCATCATTCAAATTCAATGAGTGTTTTGTTTTGTTAACTCTGTGCAAGTCTTTTAACGAAACGAGCTAGTATTTTTTCTTGTACAATGGTTGCATTCAAGTAAAAAAATGAAAATAAAACTTAATATAAGAGATTTAGTAGTTGACCACCTAAAAACTAGTAGTTGACCATGTTTTGCATCAGTAGTTGACCATTCAGATTTTTTAATTATTTGTTAAATAAGAAGGCAAATTAAGACAACTTTGCGTTTTATTTGAAATATAATAACAATAACATCCCCCGCTCGTTAATAAATGTTCTGGCCATTTCCACAATCGACCATTTGCTTTCATCGATGATATTGTAGCTGTTTTTTTTATAGCTTTAAGTACTTTTCCGGGATAAAAGTTATTATCGTACTTCATCATCATCATCATCATCAGCCCATATACGTCCCACTGTTGGGCACGGGCCTACTCTAAAATTGAGAGGGTTTAGGCCTTAGTCCATCACGCTGGCTTAGTGCGGGTTGGCGGACTACACACCTAAGAAATTCCTAAGAACTTTTAGGTGTGCAGGTTTCATCGCGATGTTTTCCTTCACCGTTAAAGTGCGTGATAATTCTTTATCAATACACACATATGCAACTTCGAAAAGTCAGTCATGTGTGCCTGGGGTTTGAACCTGCGACCGTCGAGATTCTCGACCGCGTGCCTAAACCTCAAGGCCGTACTTAAATATGACAAATTCAACATTTACTTTTTGCCGAGGCTTTTGTCAGATTCTTAATCAGACAACAGTAGTTGAAAGTTTACGCATATTTTCAAGCATATCGTTAGGACCTATGATGTCAAATTGATCTAGAGTGGTTTCAAATATGTCATCAGCAATGCTAATTGCTGGTGATCCTGGGATCGTCACTAGCACTAGTTCGTCACCAACAGTAATATGTACCGCAGTTGCCGATGGTTCCATTGTGGTTTCCAAAACACCATCATTATTGTGAGAGGATTTTTTTTTCAGCCGTTCTTATGGGTGTTTTATGAAGACGAACGACATTTACTGCTGAGAGCATTGCAGCTTCAGTATAATTTAGGAATGTACCCCTTTTCCCAGACATCTACAAGGTGAAAATTTGGTTTTAGTAACTGATCGTACCTTACAATAAAGGTGGTCAACTACTAAATAAAATTAAGTTATTGTAAAAGTAAATAAAATAGTTAATTCTAATTGATGATGCCCTTCATATATTATTCCGTACAGTACATTTACATGATACAGAAATTCATCAGAAGTTGACCATCCTGGTCAATTACTAGAAAATCGTACTAAAACGGAATCAGTAGTGGACCACCCCCACAACTCAATCTTGTAAACAAATTTTCGTATTTTAAATACCCTGTTACCTCAATTAATCCCTAACGAATAAGAAAAGCAAAACACTTATCATCAACAAGGTGACAAAGTTGTTAATATTTAACTTCAAACTTTTTCAATCCTTAAGAAAATTATGACAAAAAAACGAATAATAGATTTACGGTGCGTCAATCAACAAACAACTGGAGGCTATTTTTAATATTTGAAAATAATGGAGTCGTAGTTTGCGCGCTTCGTAGACCACATGACAGCACTGACTACTCAATATGGAATTAGTTTAAAAATATGCCGCGAATTCTTATTTTATCTGTTTATGTGCATTGGTGGTCAACTACAGGTACATGGTCAACTACTAGTGCCATTACCTTATATCCTTAAACCCCCTAAATACAAGCCTAAGGTTTTGCACATGCGATGTTTTGGTCGCATTGATCGTGACAAATTGTGCAAAGATGCTGCTAATCTCTGTTGGGAGGATCTCATGGCTGCATCATCTGTAGACGATAAAGTGCACTTTTTTAATAAACACATCCAGGCTCTTTATGACAGTCATGCTCCTGTTAAAAAAATCAAGCAAAAGCGTCCTCCAGACCTTGGATGTCGAATGAAGTACGGTTGATGATGAGGCGCAGGGACCGAGCCTTTTCTAAATTCAGGAGACGACGCACAGAGGAGAACTGTATAAAGTTTTAAATAAATAAATTAATTAATTAATTGAATACATTTACACACCTGCCTCATCTCATCTCTGCATCACCCTAGCTTTGACTGTAAGAGAATGCCTTAGGCATTTATTCCACCCATACAAACTTGTATAAAATGTAAATAAATATATAAATTCGTAAAAATACATTCTAAAACAACTGACTTCCTATAAATTTGCTAAAATTATTAAACCATAAAAAATATAATAATACAATACATCCAACAGTGTCTTATTTCATCTCTGCATAGGTTCGACTGTAAGAGAATTCCTGAGACATTAAATTCTCCCTTATATTAATTTGTATACAGTTTAAATAAACAAATAAAAAATAATGGCAGAACAAAAAAGGATATTTGGTGTTGCTTTTCAAAGCGCTGCGTGGTAGCACCGCCCGTATAATGCACTTTAAACAAGATCCCTTAATTTAAGTAGATGTTTGCGAGGCAATTTAAAAGGGCTGTACAAAGAAAATCGTGGAATATTCTAGAATTATAATGAACATGCGGGCTGTGTGCCGTCTCCTTGCTGTTTGTTCTTAGCAACGATTCGCCATCAACGTAATTACTGCTTCATATTTGTTTAAACATAAAGTTGTCAGCTTAAGAGTGTATTTGAGTTTGTCTGTCTACCCTCATCTCATGAGTTTGTGAAGATTATATTTTTTGAAGAAGTGTAAAGCCTGTTATGATGGCTAAGGCGAAGAACAGTAATAGACGTCAATAACTAAACGGGACTCACGATTTCATAATTTTTATCGAAAGTTGAAAGATTCAGGCCTTTTCCAGCAATTTGTGCTGATATTTTTGGCACCTTGGCTAAAAACAGACTCATCATCATTTTCTTGCCCTGTTCCCAATTTTATTTGGTGTCGGTGCAGTATGTTTTATCCTTCCAAACATCCCTATCAGCCGCTATGTCTTCATTCACCCCTTTGTCTTTCATATCTTATCTCACGCGCCCCATCTTTGACAGCCCCGTGGCGCAGTTGGCTAGACACCAGCTTGGGAAACGTGAGGCCGCGGGTTCGATCCCCACACGGAGACAAATGTTAGTGTGATCCACAAATATTTGTTTCGAGTCTGGGTGTTTGTGAGAGCAAAAAGTCTCTCGTAGTTTCTGATACCCACGACACAAGACTCGTATCTTAATGTGGGGTCAGAACTATGTATGTGACTGTTGGGTGTATTTATTTATTTATCTTTCTTTTGTTTGGCCTTCCTCTGTTTGTCAATCCTTCAACTTTCATACTCATTACTTTTTTTACCATACCACGACACGCTAAATAGAGACAGTCCTTTGGTTTTTAGTAATATATACCTATGTGACTTGCGCAAATGCATCAAGATAATCACGATCTGGGACTTATCGAATACACTTCTAACTTTAAAAAAAATGGGATAAACTTTTAGGTTGTCATGTATTCTTCATAAATTTTCCACAGTTTGTCAAGTTCATTAAAACTCATATTTGTAAACGAAGAGGCGCATATTTGTGTTTATCGTGGTTTGTTTTAGAGCGTGGGGTTGCAATGTCCGCTGTGCCGCGTCGCAACAGATTTTCGATATTATTTTAAAATACACAAACATATCACTGCGCAGGAAATGAATTGCTAACACACCAGAAGCGGATTTAGTGTAACTCTTGCTTTATTTTATTTTATTTCCGTCCGCGTATTCGTTCGTGTGTATTACGATATTGGGTGCAGAGGGAAATGAAAACGTGGGGGTGATAAAAATCGTAGACATATTCATCATCATCATCATCATCAGCCCATATACGTCCCTCTGCTGGGCACGGGCCTCCTCTACGAGTGAGTGGGTTTAGGTTTAGGTTTATATGTTTATATGTCATTTACAATGAATTATTACTTGCTTTAACGGTGAAGGAAACATCGTGATAGAACCTGCACACCTAAAAGTTCTTAGGAATTTCTTAGGTGTGTAGTCCGCCAACCCGCACTAGGCCAGCGTGGTGGACTAAGGCCTAGTAGTTGTAGAGGAGGCCCGTGCCCAGCTGTGGGACGTATATGGGCTGATGATGAAGACGACAAGCGTTAATTGTATGCCGGAATGTCCTGAAATCTTGCCCCATGGACTAATACAGGTTGTTTGCTTCACATATGTTTGTTCATAGGAAATCATTTGTCGAAAACATGTCCGTCATCAAATCTCACGAAGTTCATCCGCTGTTAAATGAATACCCGACGGACGCACTTTAAGCCAATCGTAAAGCCTAAATCGACGTGTCGTTTCGCAGCCGGTCAACAAACCGAGCAAAAACTGGCAATTTTCGAAGCCACAAGGTCGAAAAGCCTCGAAAACCCATCAAGACTGTCCCAACTCCGCGCCAGCACAAAACTGATGTGTTTTGAAACTCAAAGCGCGACCAAAGGGCGCACCACAGTCCACGCGATGCCACGGCTATATTGGAATAAAGCAAATAAAGCCAGCGCCCACTCTATATGCATGTAAATCGGCCCCGGGCCGCGATACCGAATACAGATTGAAATGAACGGCGGCTCAACATTTTTATTGGATACTCGCGGTGCTCCGCGGGTGCGCTTAGATTCAGTAGTTTGGCAATTTTTTTTCTTCATAATCAGCCTATATAACTCCCACAAAAAAGCAGTGATGGCCTCGAGGTTTAGGCGCGCGGTCGAGAATTTCGGCGGTCGCAGGTTCAAACCCCAGGCACACACCTCTGACTTTTCGAAGTTATGTGTGTATTCACAATGAATTATCACTTGCTTTAACGGTGAAGGAAAACATCGTGATAAAACCTGCACACCTAAAAGTTCTTAGGAATTTCTTAGGTGTGTAGTCCGCCAACCCGCACTAGGCCAGCGTGGTGGACTAAGGCCTAAACCCTCTCAGCTGTAGAGGAGGCCCGTGCCCAGCAGTGGGACGTATATGGGCTGATGATGATGATAACTCCCACAGATGAGCACAGTCGTCCACTACAACTGGGAGGTTTAAGGTCTTAGTCCACCACGCTTGCTAAGTGCTGGTTGGCGGACTACACACCTAAGAAATTTTATTAGAAGTCTCATTTCACAGCTTTAAAGACGCTTCGTTTGCAGTTATCAATATCTCCGACATACATAGCTTTATCATTATAGAATTATCATCCTTAAAACATCAAAAAGTGTAAACTCTAAAGAATAATCTGACGAAAACAATAATTTAATGCAGCTGACACTGTTGTATTCACTGCTTGATAAATAAATATGTATGTGTTAATTACGAACGCCGTTTCTAGATGGCGCTATGGTATACAATTACACCAGTACGTTACGGTAATACGAGCTTCTAAATGCACAGACATACACGAAACCACGTACCGTGTATTGTGCTGAAGATTTGCTAACTCTCTCGAAATGATCCAATATGTAAAACCGTGTGGGCTTCGCTGAGCGCGTTGCATATGTTTCACATTTTATGGAATCACTTCTTAATTGCGCTTGTGAAGAGACTGTTTGAATTATAGAAGTGTTGAATATTTTCGTAGTTCTAATGGCCGAATACTGGAACGCTACTCAATCTGAGGGCGACTTATATTTAAGTGGCTGTTATAATTTAAGCGGTAAAATGAAACATTATTTATCGGTTTTAAGACTGTGATTAACTAATACCCACTTAAATTTCCATAAATGGCAACATTACCACAAAAAGTTATATTACATGACATTTTTAAGTATATACCACTTAAATTATAACAGCCACTTAAATATACGTCGCCCTCAGATTAAGTAGCGTTTCAGTGACGTGATGTCGCGATAGTCGTGATGGCCTCGAGGTTTGATCACCCGATCGAGAATCGCGGCGGTCGCGGGTTCAAACCCCAAGCACACTCCTCTGACTTTTCGAAGTAACATACGTGTGTATTCACAATAAATTATCATGTTATTCAACGGTGAAGAAAACATCGTGAGAAAACCTGCTCACCTAAAAAGTTCTTAGGATTAACCGATAGCCCAGCGGATCAGCAAGTTGAAGTGGTAATAAGCGGGGCACATAGCGCGGAGAACTGATGACCGATGGGGCCAAAAAGTTCTCGAATGGAGGCCACGTAGTGGAAAGCGCAGCATAGGACGTCCACCCACAAGGTGGTCAGGCGACCTGGTAAAGGTCGTGGGTCGTCGCTGGATGCAGGCTCCCTTTAACAGGTCACTATGGAAGTCATTGGCGGAGGCCTATGTTCAGCAGTAGACTTCCTTAGGCTGATGGATTGGATAGGATCTGATCTCACATTAAGGTCTTGTGTAGCAAAGTCTTGTGTAAAAATTTTAAAGACTGTTTCACCTAGCCACGTCTGAGAAGAAGAATGTGACTTTCCTAATCAACTCAATCAATCCAAGCTACAGTCGAATCTGACTACAATTTAGTAAACAATGTCTCGTTATATAAATTATTTAAAACGGTTCCCCCATCCAGTTAATGCGTAAACCCTCAGACCCGGAACAAATATCTGTAGGCCACACAAATATTTACCTACATGGGGTCCCAACCCGCAACCTCCAGTGCCGAAACATGCAATTAATTCCCAACCACGGTAAACAAAAAACATTTCCAGCCTTCAGGATTTCCGATAAAGACGTCACAGGAAACACCGAAATATCCGAACAGTAGTTATGGGACCCATTAAATTACAAAATATTGCTAGACATCGTCCGCGAATACGTTATGAGGGGAGCATTCAACAGATTTATGAAGTTAGGGGTGGTTATGTCGCGTGACAACCCTGACAGGCTAAACAGGAATTCGATAGAAAAAGAAAAAATTAAAACTGACATATTTAAAATTTGACATTTATACAGGGAGTATTCAGATCGTGATCGGAAACTAAGGCAGGTAATAGCTACGGTTTTCCTAACAATCATAGATAATGGCTGTGTTTTTTTTGTCGTTTTTTTTATTTTTATTTTTTTATGTAACGGTGTTTATAATCACCGCAGCTATTATCTTTCCAATCACGGTCTGAATACATCCTGTATATATAATATATGTGAGTTGTGGAGCCGTCGTTTTTCATGATTGAGATGACAGAAAAGCAAGTGATTATTAAGGGAACATAAATAGCCAAATTATTCTACTCTACCCTAACGTGAGATATTATTTAGGACTAGCTTTTGCCCGGGACTCCGTCCGCGTAGACTACAGGACTGGGTTCAGAAAGAAAAAAAAATGTAGTCTATTTTACTCAACAGAGTCCCGGTGTGCGGCAGCGCACCGCTCATAGTGTACGGCGCGGCGCTTTGCAAGTTTTTTACTTGCATTGTCTCTTGTCGTAAGCATATAAAACATTCACATAAGCATAACAAATTTTCGTACAAACTTTCATCCCCTATTCCCTATTGTTATTTTACCCTCTTAAAAGCAAAAAAAAGTTTCATCATTGTAGCTTCAAAAATGACGAATTTCCACACAACCTTTCATCCCCTTTTACCTTCCTAAAGGATTTTTGAATGTCATATTTATTTATATCTAATCAACTGCCTCACAAATAAGTTTCAAGCTTCTAGCTTTAAAAATGACAATACTTCCATACAACCTTTCACCCCCCCTTTCAACCCCTTCAAACCCTTTTTTCGCAATAAAAAGTAGCCTATGTCCTTTCTCAAGCTCTAAACTATCTGTGTACCAAATTTCATTTAAATCGGTTCAGTAGTTTTAGCAGGAAAGCGAGAAAGACAGACAGGCAGAGTTACTTTCGCATTTATAATATTAAGTAGTAATTAGTAATTTTATGAGCCTCGTTTTCTTAGTCTATCACCCATTCATATATTTTTGATTAAACGACAATACAAAACCAATTTTGGTAGCTAACCCGCGAAGAGTTTTTAAAAATTAATATAGGCAACATACCCAAGAGCACGCAAACCGAAAATAAACACCAGAAACACTTACGTTCCAAATTCCAATCATTGTGAAATTCACAAACGGGATAAAAGCATTCAGAATTGGCTTTTAAAATTTTGATACCCCTCAACATTTCACGAATCTAATTCAATGTATACTCGACAGCTAATATTGGATTTAGCAGTACTATCGAATACTGCCAGCCCGCGGCTATATCCGTTTCGTATTGCATGAAAATTTATTATTAACTAGTGCCTTCACCGTTTTATATTCTGCCAATTTTCCCCCGAGCCGCGTTTAAAAAATGATTTCGTACGGATTATGGTTATATCACAGCCTTCACTTCTTTAATTATTGTTGTTTTTAATAATATCTTTTGCTGTCTCGATTTGTTTAGGGATTTGGACAAGTAACCCATTAATGAAATTTATGAGCAGTATAATAAGTCGTGATGGCCTCGAGGTTTTGGCACGCGGTCGAGAATCTCGACGGTCGCGGGTTCAAACCCGAGGCACACACCTCTGACTTTTCGAAGTTATGTGTGTATTGACTATGAATCATCACGTACTTTAACGGTGAAAGAAAACATCGTTATGAAACCTGCACACCTAAAAGTTCTTAGGAATTTCTTAGGTGTGTAGTCCGCCAACCCGCATTAAGCCAGCGTGGTGGACTAAGGCTTAAACCCTAAGAGTCAACCGATTTGAGTTTTGAAATTTCTCACACAGCAAAACTTCAGTAGCGACAAAGGTCGAACAAAAACTGTCGTCACTATGTAGGGATGCAGAATCAATGGCAGAAATATATGAGTCATCATCAGAATTCATAATAATATTACACAAATTTAATAAAATAACAAATAATAAAATAAATAAAATAAAATTAAATAAGGGCCGAAAAAAAAACTTAAATATAGTACTTATTAGAGCAAACATACTCTGCACCACCCGCCAGCTAATAATCGAAAAGAAAGAAAATGAACATTTAAAATTAAATAAAAAGAAACATGAACGATACAATAATACATTTTTTATTATTGACAGCCCCGTGGCGCAGATGGCTAGACACCAGCTTGCGAAACGAGAGGCCGCGGGTTCGATCCCCGCACCGAGACAAATGTTTGTGTGATCCACAAATATTTGTTTCGGGTCTGGGTGTTTGTGAGACCGAAAAGTCTCTCGTAGTTTCTGATATCCACGACACAGGACTTGTATCCTAGTGTGGGGTCAGAACTATGTATGTAACTGTTGGGTGTATTTATTTATTTATTTATTTTACATACATACACAAACTCACGCCTGTATTCCCCGAAGGGGTAGGCAGAGGTGCATTTCTGCACCCACATTTCGCCAAGTATGTATCAGTCCTACGTAATAGGAGGCGAGCCTATTGCCGTTTTTCGGGCACATTTCCAGACTCCGTGCTGTTACTGAGAATTTCCTAATGGAAAAACCCAATAACACTTTGCCCGACCCGGGAATCGAACCCAGGACCTCTAGATCGCACGGCACATACTCGATACAATAATGAAAAGTTAAAAAACAAAACATTAACATTTGTGGTATGGAACGCGACTTTGTCGTTACCCAAATGTCAAATTGAAATTGACAATACAAAAAACAAATAACATGAGGGTATTATTAAAAATATAGACGAACAATAATAAATTCAATAAGGGAAAAAAGTAAACAGTTAGTGCTAAGCGAACATCAAGGCTTACGCGATTTTAAATTCGAGCGCGATGTTTCCGTCGACGCGAGGCTTATCACTGCCGATGACGATAATCTTGCTGTCTTGGTATACTTTCCCATTAAAGAATTCAATTCGTCTAATGTGGTGATTTTGATTCGACTTCCATCCGGGACTTTTACCACAATAATGCCGTCTTGAGTCCAGCAAGACCGCATGCCGAAATGCTGTCGACTTTTGCTGAAAACAGTTTGTCGCGATCTTGTCAGGAACTCCTTAACAGAGACAAATGAGCCTTTCAGCTTGGATTTGGCTCGCCAAACAGCTGTCCTATGAAGTATAATGGAGAACCTGACTAGGATGGGCCGATGGTGTTCTTTATTTGGAGTCCCTATACGATGATAGGCAGTGATAAGTGAACCTGTGACGTCCTTCAGCGACATCGTACTATTTACTACGGACAACACGGCGGTAGTACAGTTGTCGTCGTCAGTCTCCGGGACACCGTGAAAAAGTAGTGCTTTACGACGGTTTTAAGACCATCTTAAGTGAGGTGTTGTTCTGGTGATGTTAAACGCTGGCTGGTAGTGGTGCAGAGCAGGATTACATGCAGCAACACAAAAGTGAGTACATTCACAACGTATTTTTGCAAAATACACGAGTTTGGAGAGTATATAAACACAGTTTAACTAATTACGATTTAATTTTAACTATACGATATCACTAGAGCTTCTCGTAATCTTCCAATTAATATTCAAACTCGATTTCTATTCTACAAAGATGGAATCGAATTCCAGTTGTAATAAGTTCCATGACTATTAATTGCCACTGAGAAATCGAATATTTAATTTAGTCGTAACAAAGGATCGTCAACGCTGAAAAATATTAATACCAACCCTGTGTATTCATTTAGACCTGCATTAGAAAGAGATCCGTGATATTTAATGGTGATGTTATGTACATAGTTAGAATGGTTCATTAAAGCCTATTAGTAGAAGAAAATGTTTTTGTTAAGGTGTGACATAAAAAGTCTGATGCTGACGATCTATAGTTTCTTAATACAGGACACGATTTTCCTTCACTTTTACAAGGGTTCAGGGATGAATCAATGACGCTATGCCCAACCTTCAGATTACAGCATTACTGTGGCAGAAACCTTACTAATTATATTACAGTTGAATACTTCTTATTTTTTACTTAGGTAATAATAGACATGAGATTTCTTAAAAGAAATACGTTAGAATTTTGCAACATTTAAATATTCGGTACTAGACATAATAATAATTTTATTGGTCTAGTAAAACGTTATGTTTATGCGATACGTCGACAGAGTCGATTTACGATGTCTAGCCGGTTATTGGAATGCCGCGATTGTGATTCAACAAACTTCTTATTACGCACTACTTTCATATTAGACGGCTAAATTGTAAACGCGAAATTGTATGCAAATATTTGACTAGGGTTTTGGATTTAAATAAATATTACATTTATCGTTGTCCTTAAATATTATAAAATAAAATATTATATAAATCAGCACGATATAATATTATATAAGTCGTGATGGCCTCGAGGTTTAGGCACTCGGTCGAGAACCTCGACGGTCGCGGGTTCAAACTCCAGGCACACACCTAAAACTTTTCAAAGTTATGTGCGTATTCACAAAGAATTATCACGTACTTTAACGGCGAAGGAAATCATCGTGATGAAACCTGCACACCTAAAAAGTTATTATGAATTTCTTAGGTGTGTAGTCCGCCAACCCGCACTTGGCCTGCGTGGTGGACTACGGCCTAAAGCCTCTCAGTTGTAGAGGAGGCCTGTCCCTAGAAGTGGGACGTATAGGGGCTGATGATGAATTATATAAATATTATTTCTTGTGCCTGTATACTCAAAGGTGTAGGAGAAGAGCATTTCCAAATTTCGTCAATTGTAAGTCCCACGTAATAGCGGACTAACCTATTGCCGTTTTTCGCGGACATTTCCAGACTCCATGCTGCTACTGTAAAAGTCTAATAATACTTTTACTGAATCGGGAATTTAAACTGGAACCTTGCGTTGCGGTTTCAGGTCAATTTCATTTTCACAGGCAACCGTAATTTATCGTTTCTTGTGTATAGAATCACACGCACATTTCCAGATAATCGTGAATTTAGCGAGGGTTACGCTACAAACGTACGAAAATATTTTTATCTGAAATGATATTCAAATATGAAAATAATGTTTTCAATTTTAACATGATCCAATACTGCGAAATACTTTAAATTTATTCGTATTAAATTATATATTTTTTTGCCTTTCGGTTATGTTATTTATAATATTCGTTTTGAATAATGAAAATACGATTACATACATCATTCTATTAACTACATTTCATCACATCTGTCTATTGTTATGGGGGGCTCGAGAAGGTGCAAGAAAACGGGGCGGATCACTGGCCAGATGGGCAGATGACATAGTCCATGTAACCGGAAAGCTATGGATGAGAGTAGCCCAGGACCGAGAGAGATGGCGAGCATTGGGGGAGGCCTATACCCAGCAGTGGGTACATGAGGACTGATGATGATGATGAATGATGATCTATTATACCATTTGTCTATCGAAACGAAACTCAGCGGCATTACTTCACGGCTTTTTGTAAGACAGTGGTACCTCCCCTTGTTGAGCCGGTCCATTCATACCCCAGCCCATTTGACAACGGCGTGGCTGTACGACTTCTACATAAGTTTATTATCCTCAATTTTCTCGAAAATACACTTTGAATTAAATTTACCCGCATAGGGAATGAAATAAAATATGAGATTAATATTTGTGTTCGCTACCCAAATTACATGAAAGTCAAATTCGGCTTTCGAGTCGGTAGTTTTAGTTTAAACAGGAACAAAAGTTAAACTAATTAAGGGTTTCGATATAAGTTTGAATTGTTCCATTCTGTTGTTGCATAAGGTGACCCCCGTTTATTTGGTACGCTTCATGTAAATATAGTGAGAAGAACTTAACATTACATAGATTTTCTTAACATCGTTGCTGATATAGTATCGATTATATTATAATCGATAATTATCAGTCCCAGAATTATTATTTGTTCGCGATTCTTTAAATAAGGTATACTTTTCTAGGGCATCCGATTTTATAATACTTATTTTACCCACTATGTGCTATTCCAGAATATAATCAGTAGAATAGCTTTACCCGTAATAACGGTATTGCATTTTGTTCAGAAATCTACCTGTTCACGCAGAATAGGCAGGCAAGAATTTATTTTTTTGTCTTCTGTTTTGATATATCTTCCATTGTTTTTAAAGAAAAGAATTCTTTATTTTTATGATTTTTATACTGTATAGTTTCTTATCGATTAGTGTGATTGGTGTAACCCTACTAATGGAAAATGGGTTCTACTGTTTTATTAAAGTACAGATGATACGAATTACGAAACTTTTCATGGGAAATATCTTTTGATACCGTCCTGACTACAAATGTAGACATTATTTCTGTGGCCTACTTTTTCATCCCGCATTTATAAAACCTTCGAAGTAACCACAGATTCCTGTGCATATATTTGAATTAACCAAATCGATTGGCACAGTGGAGTTGATTCGATGGTGTCGAGTACGGTCGACGGATCCTAAGTCGCACTGTGTGGCAGGATCGTATATCTCAATTTATTTTGATTTACTGGACGGCCGGCCACTAGACACAGTGAAATGTGGGCTCACCTACATATTGCACGAGCTGTGCAGGTTACAGAATATCGTCTTGTATAAAGAAGATCTTGATCTTCTGTACCTATACGGTCTGTAATTCCTGGAAGGGTATAGTATAATATACTACTATTATACTTATACATATACAATATGTATAAACTTATGTCCTTAACTTAACACGAGGTTTAGGCAAGTGGTCGACAATCTCGACGGTCGCGGGTTCAAACCCCAGGCGCACACATCTGACTTTTCGAAGTTATGTGTGTATTCACAATGAATTATCACGAATTTTAACGGTGGAGGAAAACATCGTGATGAAACCTGCATACCTGAAAGTTCTGAGGAATTTCTTAGCCACACTAGGCTAGCCAACCCGCACTAGGCCAGCGTGGTGGACTAAGGCCTAAACCCTCTCAGTTATAGAGGAGGCTCGTGCCCAGCAGTGGGACGTGTATGGGCTAATGATGATGATGATGAAACTTATGTCCAACCCACCTTAGTAGTAGAGAGACCCGTTCCCAGCAGTGCGACGTATATGGGTTTATGTATGTAGTACAGTAAGAGTATCTGTCCTGTCGCAAGAATACTGGAAGACAAAACATAATATAAAAACCGGCCAAGTGCGTGTATGGCCACGCATAGAATAGAGTTCCGTAGTACAAGTTAGGCCTCTATAACTCCTGAGCTAATAAAGCTATCTAAGCTACACTATACTTACGTGTAGGGGAGGTACCCCAAAAAAATATTTTGTCAACGTAATAAATACACATATTGATGCAAAGTTTCATCTTTATATAAATAATGGTTTGGAAGGTAAGCCTAGAACGGGCGAACGGACGTACGGACATGATGAAACATTAAGGGTTCCAAGACGTGAACTACGTAACCCTAAAAAGGGAGAATAATAAGAATAATATCGTGAAGGATTTTTTTAAGGATTAGTTATTATCAGTCAAATATTTGTACCCGACCTAATCAAAACCGTAACAAGCTAATCCTGGATTATGACGTAAGACAGGGTGGGTAATTAAGCCTTGGATACTATGAAATCTCTTAAGGTGCGTGTAAAGCGATCGTCCCTTCATTTTATAGCTCTGTAGAGAAATCCTTGTCAAATCTAGCACTCTTACTAAGATAAAAAATGTCATAGAATCGTTTTACAGTTTTATGCAAAAGATAAAATTAATAAATTTACAAAAAGCAATGCAAAGTTCGGTAAACATTTCAAACCAAACGAATATCATAAAAACATTTGACCGAAATTGGATTCCGTTTCACCTAATCCTGCAGCTCGAAATATAACGCAGTTTTTGAAAAGGTCGGAGGAGCTTAGCTATTTTATTCAACTCGGAGCAGATTTTTTTCACATGAAAATATATTTTCAGATCAATTCTCATACTGTTCTCTAAAAATTAAAAATAGTAAATTTTAAGCCAAGCAGGTTAGTAATAAACGGGCCGTGGTAAGTTTAACTTTAGGCTTAAATAGTACATAAA
This sequence comes from Hemaris fuciformis, assembly GCA_907164795.1. NCBI lineage: Eukaryota > Metazoa > Arthropoda > Insecta > Lepidoptera > Sphingidae > Hemaris > Hemaris fuciformis. The sequence continues at coordinate 14,713,593 of OU015438.1, read as the reverse complement.
CGAAAAGTTTACTGATCCCATTGTCTTCCTTAATGGAGTTTTCTTCTTGGAATCTATGCAAAAAGAACCTTTCCATAACTAAAACTTCGTAGTCATAAATAGCTTTAGCTAATCCTGCATTGTTTTACGTTTGTGCTAGATCATTTGGGACCTCAGCAGCTACCTATGGCTCATTATCCAATTTAGCCGACGCTTCATGTCATGGGATTTGTATCCGGACTAATGGAATAATTCTCTGTTGTGTTGCAATAGCTAAGCGTAGGATACTGCTTTTAAATCTCCTATACGAAGACAATGACGACACAAATAAAGGACGATGTCCTCGAGCGTAAGCTGCGTGGCCTGTCAAGACCTAATCTCGACAGTTTGAAATGTCAGGCACACACTTTTGACTTTTAGAATTTAAAGGATACTATCGTGAACAAATTTGTGTAGATGAAAGTTCTCCACAAGGAAATTTTTAAGCGCGTAGGCCGCAAACTCGTACAAGAATAAAGGGTTGGACTAAGGCCCAACCCAAGTTGTAGAAGATATACATAAATACGCACTGCGATTTCCGAAGTTAATTTTAATTTATTCACGAATCACATAAATACGAATACTTACCTATTCTACCATTAGGATAATTAGTCATGTTGCATACAGTACCTAATGGTGTTTTGTACCAGGAGCTAAACATTTGACGTCATAAAGACCCTGTTGTGAAAGGATATAGGTAACCTCACGCCTCTATTCCTCGAATAAATAGGCATGAATGAGTAGGAGGTGCATTTCTGCACCCAAATTTCGCCAATTGTGTTTTTATATCATGTTACTTAAGGGGAACCAGCCTAAAATAATTTTTTGGGCATTTTTCAGGAATTTCCTAATGGAGAAACCCTATAACACTTCGTATGACCTAGAAATCGAACACAGAACCTCATGATCGCACGGTCCATAGGTACTCGTACCCTGAGACCACGAGGTACCAGATCTATAACAAGTAACAACAAGAACAAACATATGTGTGGGTGTTTGTGATACAGAATGCTCTCGAATTTTCTGACACCCACGGGCTTATGTCATATATGACTATTTGTAAGTGTTGCGTGTTAGTGATTTAGTATTACGAGCAAAATAAACATTTTACTTTAAAGTCAGAATTTAAAATTAATGACGATCCCTAAGCGCAGAATAGTAATTAACTTTTTGTTAGTACCTATTTAACTTTAGCGTGTAATGTTGAGCACTATTAACGGGGGATTAAATACGACCGTAGATTAATATTCGAGTTTCGAGTTGATTTTAAAACTTTCAGTAACTACTTTACGATTCTCGTTATTTGCATTCACGGGTCAGATGGCAAAATAAATTTCGTTTTAATCTAACAATGCTTTAATTTATTCTGTCATTTGTTTTTTATGTGGGCTTTAAAGACAATTTATATTTTACGTGAATTATAAATTTGTTTTTGTTCTAGCAATCATATCACTTAAATAATAATGGACTTTTATTATTATTATTCAGCCTATCACCGGTCAATGCTGAACGTAGGCCTCCTCAAGTAAGCGCCAAACATCCCGGTCTTGAGCAGCCCTCATCCATGCGCTACCCGCCACCTTTCTCAAGTCGTCTGACCATCGTGCTGCAGGACGTCTTACACTACGTCTGATAATGACTAAATATTGGAAAATGTGAATGTTAAACTTGTCAAATTTCTGTTTGTCATCAATATAACCTTCATCATTGCTTATGCATAAGTCTTATTGGAAGTGTTGATCGCGATTCAGCAAGGTTGGTACGTGCTCAGAATAAATATCCTATTTTTAGTATATTTTTAAAATCTCTTAAAGGCGATTTGATACCGATATTTTATATCAAATCATGATCTTTTATGTTAGTTTGCCTTTCCTACAATCGAATGGTATGAGATCACTGCAGTAACGAACAACTCATCTCTGAGACTAAAAGTTATTAAAATACAAAAGAAACTAAGGGACCCCATTAATAGTATTGAAAAGTTAAAAAGATTTACATTCAGATCTTAAAAAGATCTAACAAAAAGTGGTGATTAAAAACTGCATAGAAAAAAAGCAGATGATTCAGCAGCGTTGAGATCTAGGAGCGTGGAAAATGTATAATTTAGTCAATCTTTATATCTTACTCAAACCTGATAAAGCACGAAATAAGGTAATGTGTGGGTGTAATGGTACATGGTAATCGCCTTGACAAAGTCAGGAGTATATAACATTCGAACTATTAACTAGCTATTAGTTTTATAAGTAAGTAGATCAGTGTTGTGTTTTGTGGCTGTATTTTGTATCTTTATAACATTGATAATTTTTAATTGTCATAAATTTAATTTAAATTTTGTAGTAAATATTGTTGCACATGTTAAAAAAAATGATATTTCGTGTAGCTGAGGGAAATTTTTACACGTTCTGAAGCGGTGACGTATTATTTATTATGACGAATCAAAAGTACTTGTAAATGATTATTTTGCTGCTCATATTCTAAAACGCGTTATTCTAATCTAAAATTAAACCTCCCATTTCGAGCAATACATGCAAATCCCAATTGAAAGCTATCTCATTTTTATTATACTATCAGGGGATATCAATCCAAGATCACAAAAATATAGTCGATTTCCGAACTAATTCAGCGTCGGTAAGGGACATTGAAGGCACGTTATAGCAGCTTAGGATCTCGGCCGCAAATAAATTTCCCGGGAGACGCGTATTTTACATCGGCAGCGACAAGCGGGACGCGAGATGATCCGAAATATTTTAAAAGCCACTCCGTGCAATGCGAACGGTTATTAGTTTTTCCTCTGGAGTAGGAAATATGATGGTGAATACTGCTTTATTCCCGTCTTGTATGAACTTTTAATCTGGTGTGAATGTGTACAGTTATATTGCAGTGTTCGTGTGGATATTGCTGCTTATGTTTTCTATTGCTTATCCTTTGAGCCGCAATGATAAAAAAAATAAGTTTAAAAAAATTGCATGATTTTGTTTTTCTTAATAATTATTTTATTTGCGACTTTGTCGGATTATTACGATACGTTATTACGTCCAGAGAAAGGTGAAAAATTTTCAAAAAAGCAAGGATCTGTTGGACAAAAGTATCATAAAATCGCTCCTCTTCTGTGTGTGTGACTAAACTTCTTCTAAACGGCTAAACTGGTTTTGATGATTTTTGTGTCTATTGCAGTGGATTCGAGAATAGTTTAGATTCACAATTCGGTCCATTGGATAATGTTTCTTTAATTATTTTTTATTTATATATTTACAACTTAAAACGAATTCTCAAAATATTGCTCAGAAAGTTATAACAGGCGTTTTTAATTTTATAGTTTTTAGTTTTTAAACAATATCGTAAAGGTTTGTATTTCTGTATTTAGTGTTTCCGTGGGATGAGCACAGAATTCAAAGTTGCACCCGGGCGGAGCCGGACCCCGCAGCTAGTATAATAGTTAGCGTGGGCATTGAATCTACGGCCTCTCGTTACGCAAGCTGGTGTTCAGGCAACTGCACCAAAGACGCTTACAATATATTAAGCTTCAGTCTCTCACTCAATTAAAACTGGTGGAAAACCTTTCAGATAGCCTTTGACAGTCAAAGTGATTTAAACTTGCCATCGAATTCCTGAAGAATAGTGTTCTTCTACCCCAGCTATTGTTAATTTCAGCACGACTATCCGAACAATCGACATTTATACGACGAAACAAATTTGTTCAGGAACAACAGATTCGAAAGTTCACGCACAGCTCTATTAGAATGATCCTATTAAAAAAGACATCAAGCGTGTCCCAGATATTTCGTTCCGAACGACATCCAATCCATCTGGAATAGTACGACGCAGTTTCCAAATTTGATCCGGACCAGTTAGTAGCAGGTGCATCCGACTGCCAATTCACACGAGGCATTGGAAAGGATTAGATGCAATGGGAAAAAATGGCACAGCGCCGTGGGAAGCGCAGCTTTCCCATCCATAACCATGTAATTACGGCTATGATTCGGGAAGGTTTGCATACGGGATGTGGGTAATTGAAACGAATGTATTCTTGATAGTTTTATTTGCTTCATCGTGGACTAGAAGTGAAGAAATTGTTTCGTTTTTCTTTGGCGGTGTTGTTTTTGGTTTGCTAAAGTTTAGAGTGTCTTACATCAATTACGTCCTTTTTTAGTTTGTGCTGATGAAAATCTTGAATCGTTGATAAATTAAAATTGTCTCTATCTGTTGTCATGATTCACAATTGTAAAATGTTAGTAGATTTTCTTTCAATAGGCTGGCTCAATGCGTGTTAAGAGATTTCACTTAAATTTTTAATTCGTAAACGAAAACCACTTTATGATATCTTTCTACAACAATAAAGCGTAAGATGATTACCATGGCAACAAATGCTAAAACAGATGCAATAACACATTTACACTTTCTAAAATAAGGTTCAAAATATTTTAATTTTCTTTCAAGCTTTTTATCAGCACCAATAAAACAGAACGTGTACATTGTCCAATATAAACAGTTATTCTAAATCGTGTATCAAAACTAGGTTTTAAAACTTAATTCTGAAATTATCATAATATGTATATTACATCTCTAATCTCTGAGTAAGTACGATAATTCTTTACACTTTTGTAGCTGAGAGATACGAAATAATGTGTCAAAAGTACGAACAAAGAAGAATGAAGCGTTATTAATGGTGAATAGATTAATCCCTGGATATAGATTGACCTACTTACAACATAACTTTTGTAGCGCATTATGACAGTGAATATTATACAATTTGGTAGATATGGTGGGAATTGCTACCGTGCTATTTGTTTGTATGGAAACACAATCAGTTTTTTGTGCGCCTTGTATTAAGTGCGATATTGCCAGCGAGACTTCAATTTCTCTTCTATTATTTCCATCATCAATAATCAGCCCATATATGTCCCACTGTTGGGCACGAGCCTCCTCTACACCTGAGAGGGTTTGGGCCTTAGCCCACCACGCTGGCCTAGTGCGGGTTGACGGACTACACACCTAAGAAATTCCAAAGAACTTTTAGGTGTACAGGATTCATCACCATGTTTTCCTACACCGCTAAAGTAAGTAATAATTCATTGTGAATACACACATAACTTCGAAAAGTCAGAGGTGTGCCTGGGGTTTGAACCCGCGACCGCCGAGATTCTCGACCGCGTGCCTAAACCTCGAGGCCATCACTACTTCTTATTGTATTATTTTTTTTATTTTTATATTATATTTATTTTTATTGTATTATTTGAACAAAGTATATCAATTATCTCCTCTTTAAGTTGTAGAGGAGGTCTGTGCCCAGCAGCGGGTCGTAATGGTCTGATGTAGATAGATATATAGATATTACTACAATAAATGTTTAACACACAATTCTATCTCTCAAATACAAATTCTTAATAAAATATCTACATATTACAAAATTTATAAAAATATTCTATTCATATTTTTTTTAACAAATCCTATAAACTTCTTTTGAACGTCACGTGGCAGGTATCCTTAGTGTGTGCAGTAATATTGAGAAGATGATGAGATGTGATGCGGTGAGTATTCTGTCACCTGAAACAACAAATTATAATAATTAATTTGAGATATACTCAATATTTTGATCCTATTTAGTAGGTATTGTCAAAAAATACAAAAAAACACATACATACATAAACTAACGCCTGTATTTCCCGAAGGGGTAGGCAGAGGTGCATTTCTGCACCCACATTTCGCCAGGTATGTATCAGTCCCACGTAATAGGGGGCGAGCCTATTGCCGTTTTTCGGGCACAATTCCAGACTCCGTGCTGCTACTGAGAATTTCCTAATGGAAAAACCCAATAACACTTTGCCCGAGCCGGGAATCGAACCCAGGACCTCTAGATCGCTCGGCACATACTTGTACCGCGAAACCACGAGAAAAACATTAGTGATTATATAGCTGTCATTTTATTCAGTTATTCTGTGGCGCAGTGGGCTAGACACCAACTTGCGAAACGAGAGGCATCAGTTTCGATCCCGTAAGTCAAATGTTTATGTGATCCGGGTCTGGGTGTTTGTGAGACCGAAAAGTTTCTCGTAGTTTCAGATACCTACGACACAAGACTTGTATTTTAGTGTGGGGGTCAGAACTATTTGACTGTTGAGTGTATTTATTTATTTGATACACTCGTTTATTGAATACAGCCTTGTTGGCCTCTCGGTATAAGTCTGTGGCTAGTGATCAAGAAGGTTCAGGTCCGATACCAGGCTCGGAAAAAATGTAATTAAATTTTTGTGACGTCGGCGATTCAAGAGAGAGTGTAGATGTTTGTTTACATACATACATACATAACCTCACGCCTGATTTCCCCGAGATGGTAGGCAGAGGTGCATTTCTGCACCCACATTTTGACAAGTATGTATCAGCCCCACGTAATAGGGGGCGAGCCTATTACCGTTTTTGGGGCACATTTCCCAATAACACTGCCCGACCCGGGAATCAAACCCGGGACCTCTAGATCGCACGGCATTTGCTTGTACCGCGATACCACGAGGTAGTCAAGGTGTTTGTTCAAATTTATACTTCAAATTGCATTTATAATAATTGCAGGGCATAAAAACAAAATATGGTGATTTTATTTTCCAATTCAAATATTATTTAAGCACGTACGTTAAATTCATTTTCTGCGACTCAACGAAGTTATTTAGAAGAGTACCAGTGATATTCTACAACGAGAGAAAATTGTAGTCATTTTTACATTTCCATTTCGTAAATGGGTTATTAACGCGACGGCCGATAAAAACTTTTATGTAAACGGCATATTTATTTTTCTAAATGAATGTTATGCGCACTCTACGCATAGTTATAGGGCTATACAATTAAACGTTTCTTTTCAATAAACGTTATATGTGTTTTCAGATTTTAGATTTTGAAATTAAGATGAGATAATGTTATTTTATAACGGCCATATAAAATTTTGAAAAGCGAATCTGTTTGTTTTTATTACGATTGTTTTTTATGTGTTACTGCCTCGTGGTCTCGCGGTACAAGTATGTGCCGTGCGATCTAGAGGTCCTGGGTTCGATTCCCGGGTCGGGCAAAGTGTTATTGGGTTTTTCCATTAGGAAATTCTCAGTAACAGCACGGCGTCTGGAAATGTGCCCGAAAAACGGACATAGGCTCGCCCCCTATTACGTGGGACTGATACATACCTGGCGAAATGTGGGTGCAGAAATGCACCTCTGCCTACGCCTTCGGGGGATACAGGCGTGAGTTTATGTATGTATGTATGTTTTTTATGTGACTTAGTTTTATTATTTTTTATTGCACAAGTAATGCTTAAGAGCACACTGATTATCTTTACGTGTTTCTCGTTCTATTGATGAACTTTCATATGACGAAATAAAAGAGGAGTGATAGTGTTGTCATTAATTGGTACTTTGGCAATCTCACTCGTTGACTTCCGTCGACTGCAAAGCATTCGTATGAACGGCTACACAAAAATTACTATTATTGTAGGATGCGATATATTTTTTTATCCTATTGGCGGATGATTTAGGCTATTTACTTTTGTATTCACGTTATTATAACACATTTCTTGGTATAAATATGTGATCAAAGTTTCTAGTAATAGTTTTGCTGTACCTATTAAGCGAGAGATTCTGGTTTCTTCTCTGCTCATAATGGAAAAAGCGTTGAATTAAGACCACTTGCTAAAAATTGAATTTGAATGATTTGTTTCAATTCATTTAAAAAAATATATGACCAATAATTTAAAGCTATAAACCTGATATAATAGTAAAAATTATGATAGTCAAAGACCGAATTTTTCTATTACCTCTATCTGGTGCTGTTTGCGTGTGGGCTGGGTTTGGAGATTCTGGTGTAGTTGGAGGAGGATCTAAAAATAATAAAAATTATTAAGATAATGTCTCTAAAATTAATTTCAGGACAACTGTTAAACCATAATAATTAAGTTGTCTACAATTTTTTTTTTTTTTTTTTTTTTAAATAAATACACCCAACAGTCACATGCATAGTTCTGACCCCACACTAGGAAACAAGTCCTGTGTCGTGGGTATCAGAGACTACGAGAGACTTTTCGGTCTCACAAACACCCAGACCCGAAACAAATATTTATGGATCACACAAACATTTGTCTCGGTGCGGGGATCGAACCCGCGGCCTCTCGTTTCGCAAGCTGGTGTCTAGCCATTTGCGCCACGGGGCTAAGCGAATTAATTGAACCAAATCTGCGAATATTGAACCAGTATCCTGCGGGAATGGTTGCTATCAAACTTTCAGCTCAGTTTATTAATAGATCTAAACCAGTTCTTAATTTCAATTAGAGATTTAATAAGACGGCCTTAATAACTTGATTTTAATTTATAATGTTTATTTTAATTGTTCGAATTAAGCAATTTTATAAGTGATAGCTGACCCGGCGAACTACGTTCCGCCTAACAGCCGATTCTTTATTTTTTTTGGCCTAAGTTCCTCCTTATTACGGCTGATGAGCTATCTGCCAGTGAAAGTCCCGTTAAAATTGGTCCACCCGTTTCAGAGATTAGCCGGAACAAACAGACAGACAGACAAAAATTGTAAAAAAACGTATTTTTGGTATATGTACCATGTATACATCCATATGCATTTGTTAAAAAGCGGTTATTTCAATATTACAAACAAACACTCCAATTTTATTTATTTGTATAGATAACAGGTTTTTTTACGCTTTAACGATGTTCATGATGTTTTTATTGAAATTATTGAATACAAAAACCTAAAAGCTATTAGGTAATATACGATAATTGTTGTATTTTTTTTTGTATATTGCTGTTACCATTATTTTATTTGGTATTGCTTCTTCTTCTTTATTTATGTATTTATCTGTATTCTTTCTTCTTATCTGTCGACTGTTACCCTTTCACATTCAAACCGTTGCACCGATTTGAATGATTTGCCATAGAGATAGGCAAAGACAAATGCTATTGCTTGTCTATTAAATTACATCGGGACAAAACTGGGTCTGAACGCTAGTAAATACATTATATATATTTTTTATTATAATATTTCATTCTAATTGCTAAATTACCTCTGTAAAATATATCCCTTTTCCTGCTAAAGTAGTTAGCTAGCGGCACTTGCATGTCGCACAGGATCTCAACAGTTGGTGGTAATGCTTCCACATTCACTACTGCAGTTGACAGTGCCGTGTATCGACCACCCACCATGTTCACTGAAGACTTCGTGATCAGCGGCCTGTGGAAGCAAATAGGAGGATTTTTAGATTTGAAGGAAAACACCGTTAAGGAAACCTGCACACACACATACAAGTTCTTAGGTGTGTAGTTCGCCAATCCACACTAGGCCAGCGTGGTGGACTAAGGCCTAAAACCTTCTCAATCGTAGAGGAGGCCCGTGCCCAGCAGTGTGATGTACATAAATATATCCTGATGATGATAATAGACTTTTTGGTATAACATTCAAGAAGTCATAACCAGTTGCTGTTAGTCGTAATTGAATGAAGACATACGAAAAATAGAGTGGCATGTAAATTCTTAACACAATTAATGGTAGCTCTCGTAAACAAGTTTTATAATATCACTTCTTATTTCCTGGCAATTTAATAAAATATTCAATAAATTATATCCATAGTAAACAGTATTCAAAATATCATTAAAATATAAATACCTACAATACACCCAACAGTCACATACATAGTTCTGACCCCACATTAAGATACTAGTCTTGTGTCGTGGGTATCAGAAACTACGAGAGACTTTTCGGTCTCACAAACACCCAGACCCGAAACAAATATTTGTGAATCACACAAACATTCGTCTTGGTGCGGGGAGCGAACCCGTGGCCTCTCGTTTTGCAAACTGGTGTCTAGCCAACTGCGCCACGGGGCTGTCGAAATTATCAAATATACAATAATAATATAAGATGTCGAATATACTTTTACTGTTCCTATAAATTGGTATAGGAACAAATAGAAGAAGTGATATTGAGCAAAAATAATCATCCAAATTTTGTTTATCTAATAACAATCAACGCGTATATATTATGTACATTTAATGTTATTAAGACGCGCAACATAAACAGGTATATGCCTAAATTCCCGCGCGCCAACGTAGATTAAATCAAGCCTATCTAAGTCGCTATCGAATTGGAGATGTTATCAGAAAGCAATCTCGCGCTAAGTTAGGCGTACCGTCCAGCCTTGTAAAATCTAGATTCCCAATCCGTCCAAGGAAATTAACTTGGAAGACGTAACATCCAAGTTTCCTCAAAGTTTGGTACAATTTATACTGGCCGTGGATTTTTCAAATGATACAGTTAGAGGAGAATATTTTTTTTGTTCCTTGCTGTTTGTGCATATATAACCTTACGTCTTTCCCCGAAGGTGTAGGCAGAGGTGCATTTCTGCATTCACATTTCGCCAGGTATGTATCAGTTCCACGTAATAGGGGAGGAGCCTATTGCCAGTTTTCGGGCACATTTCTAGACTTCGTGCTGCTAAGCATTTCCTAATGGAAAAACAATTCGCCCGACCCGGGAATCGGACCCGGGATCTCTATTGCGCATTTTTTAAAGAGCAAGGCATAGTGATTATATACGCACATGATGGTGAGTGTAGCACAATAAGCATGAACTGGCGAGGAAAGTGAGTAGGATTTACACATTTTTATATGAAAGCTGATTAGTTTCTTTACGTTTGTTACGGTTCTCCCAAAATATTCGAGCTGCCTCGTGGTCTCGCGGTACAGGTATGTGCCGAGCGATCTAGAGGTCCTGGGTTCGATTCCCGGGTCGGGCAAAGTGTTATTGGATTTTTTCATTAGGAAATTCTCAGTAGCAGCACGGAGTCTGGAAATGTGCCCGAAAAACGGCAATAGGATCGCCACCTATTACGTGGGACTGATACATACCTGGCGAAATGTGGGTGTAGAAATGCACCTCTGCCTACCTCATCAGGGAATATAGGCGTGAGTTTATGTATTATAGCTGCTATTGACTGGGGACTACTCAGTTGTGGTATCGTGAAATGTATCCCTGCACCGAGACAAATGTTGTGTGATCCACAAGTATTTGTTTCGGGTCTGGGTGTTTGTAGGACCGAAAAGTCTCTCGTAGTTTTTGACACCCACGGCACAAGACTTGTATCCATATGTGGGGTCAGAACTATGTATGTGACTGTTGGGTGTATTTTTTTATTTATATTTACTAATTTTATTTTAAACTACAAAAGCTACACAAATTTCTTGTGGTACTATACGAGTACGATCTATTTTCAACATCGCAATATCTATTTTCGTTGTATCAAGCGACTTATCCCGAAGACTTGCAAATGCGATGCGCCCATGTAAACCAAATACCAATATCGGACACAGCAAATACCTGTACGACAAATCCTGCACGCTCCGCCCGAGTATGAGATGATGCATGCTGAACTTGTGTGAACCGTCCCAATTATATAGTTTATACCCGGCGATGCGGGAGTGGGGGGATTTGTTTTATATGATACGTTGAAGAGGTATAGAAATATTTTATTTACATAAAGAAGGTATAAAGGTTATTAATTGAAATTGAAATTGAATTAAGGTATATTACTAATTACTCTTTAGTATGTTACATGGAAATCGTGATGGCTTCGAGATTTAGGCACACGGTCAAGAATCTCAATGGTCGCGGGTTAAACCCAGGCTCACACCTCTGATTTTTTGAAGTTTTGTGTGTATTCACAATGAATTATCACGAAATTTAAAATTTACCACTTCGGGAAATACAGGCGTGAGGTTATGTATGTATGTGTCTATTACATAACCTAGATAGATCTAGTAAATACAATTGAACCTATTTTCGATACTAACATTAGACAAAACAAACATCCCTAGTACGTAAGGGCGTTCGAGCGCACTCGATCAACGTCGATATATCGCGTTTCAATCGATGTCCGAACGGAAGCTAAGATCGAACGGGTGTGACGCGAGTCGGCGACCACTCCGATGCACTAATGATAGCCGACTTTGATGGAAATCACGTAGTCACTTCTACTCTAGAACTGGAATATAATAGTAATTTTAAAGATTGATATCACTTAATAATGGCCTGTTTTTTTTAACCAACCCGCATTAGACTAAGGCCTAACCCCTCTCAGTTGTTGAGGAGGCCCGTGCCCAGCAGTGGGACGTATATGAGCTGATGATGATGATACAATTATGTAGTTATAGCTAATGATTTTAGTGTTGATTTCATTAACATGAGTCATAAATAATTACTATTTTACGTCGGCGTTTTAATGGAAGACAATGAGTAAAAGTATATTGTCAAATATACTAATATGTTATCTGTCGTTACCTCTTGGTTACACTCAATATACCTAACTTGCAGAATGTATTGTCGTTTATCATTCAAAAGATTTTTGAATTCGTCTTGTTCGAAAATTTGACGATGAACATACCAGCTCTCAATTCGTTTCAATTATACAGTAGGTATAGAAGCGGATAAGAATGTTTCTGTTGCAGTCGATCTACGAATAAACTTATCAGGAGGTATTGAAAAAGGCATTGATTTTAATGCAAGTTGAGAAAATAGAACGTCAGAAGCAATGAACGTTGGTAAAATCAAATAATCACCGCGCAAGTTGTGACACAGAAAACTGTGTGAGTTGTGCTCGATTGCCGGTTGCAAATACAGGCTGGATTGTTAGCAAACTTTCCTGAAGCATCCGAATTATTAGTCTCAAACTGTAGGTAACTATAAATATACGGCAATATTACCCAACATTTAACGCCGCTTTTATAGCTAAATCATTTTATCAATTCATTTGAATACTACCGGAGAATCGACATCGCACATATGTATATCTAAAATCTACCATGGTATACTATTTACCAGATAATTTTTCTGCAGACTGCAGTAAGAATAGTGACCATTATGGTAATCTATTCAAGGATATCGCTTTCTGAGATCAGCACATGTAATTATTTCGAATAGACTTTACCCTTATTTGTCTTCGTTCCCGTCTTTACCCTGTACCAGTTTTCTCCTTACTTTTGACTTTACCCGGCTTCGTTCGTCTTTTAACCCGTCGTATTGAAACCTTACTGTAGTTACTACGCTGATTATTTTGTTTTTAAAGAAATTCCTAGTAGCAATAAAGTTTGCCACTTAGATCTTGTTACAATCAAGGACATTTATAAAACAAAAAGCATTAGAACAAGTCTCTATAACTTTGTCAAGGCATGAGATAATTGCATATTACATAACAGATAAAAACTATTTAAAATTAACTTGGGAGCAGTGAAATCATTTTGCTTTGACAGGATTAAAAATACCGGCAAACGACACTTCATTTTAGTAATTCAGCAATTTTACACGAGCGTGCACGTACGCAAAATGTTTCCGTGTGCTTTCACTTAAAGAACGCTGAAGTAAATATTCGGTAGTATTCGGGAACTAGTTAGAGCCGGATCGAGGCGCAGTTGTAATACCCGCTGTTTATAATGCATTTTTAATACACTTCTAAAAAATAGTTACAATAATTTTTTTATAAAATTGGTATTGATACTAAAATTAAAGTAAACAAATTTATCAATAGTTTAAAAATGTAATATATGTCTTTTTCTGTCGTAATCATATAAGGGTACTATGGGGCTAGCATAATCAATTGATTGTAAGTCCCTAAAATAATAATAAAGAGATAGAAAAAAAAAGATACTAATATTGATGTGGGTAGCTCAATAAAGTCAGTGGTGTCGTTTACTCGGTCTTGTTATTAACGTGCTTATTAAATTCATATGTAAAATCTTACTATAGAATGAAATGTCGTAATTGTCACATACTTGTCAGTATTTTATATACATACATACATACACTGTCGCTCCTGTACCCCCGAAGGTAGGCAGAGGTGCATTACCACACCTACCTTTCGCAAGCTATGATTTGAACTAGGGGGTCTACCGCTTAATATTAAAGAGGGCTTTTGGGCAGAAGTAAGACAATTTATTTAATTAACGTTATTCAAATCTGTTTTTTTTTATTACAATTTCATGAAGCCAATGTAATTCCAGGTATTCTGTGAACATTTATCGGCGAAGGATTTAGTTTACGTTGTAATAAAGCCTAAGGTAAATTACGTGTTCAAAACTTAAACTAGGATTAACATTTCAGACTTACTCCTTTAATTTATTCATCTAGCAAGAATCTTAAAGCGAGAATAACAAGAATACTCTTGGCTCAGATTTTGCGAAATTGACTTGGTAATACTGTAACAGCATAAACAATAAAAATAAATATTTTACTGGTTTTAATTACGCAACTTATATAAATACAAAGAGAGAAATTTTGCGTAAGTTTTCAGTGGTACACAATGTATCGTGGGTATTGGGTATACAAAAAAAAACGTATTATTCTTGAAGGATGAAAAGCGACACTAGTATTACTTATTTATTTTTATTATTTCTTTCTTCGAAACGGACACAAGTCCGTTCCGATAGTGGCCATTGTCGAGTCATAATATGTAAATGTCAATGCAAATATGAGATATTTTGGAATCAGTCTGCGTACATAATATTTCGTACAAGCCTATGTTATTATGTGAAAGATAATATGTATAATGAGTCGTGATGGCCTCGAGGTTTAGGCACGCGGTCGAGAATCTCGACGGTCGCGGGTTCAAACCCCAGGCACACACCTCTAACTTTTCGAAGTTATGTGTGTATTCGCAATTAATCATCACGTACTTTAACGGTGAAGGAAAACATCGTGATGAAACCTGTACAATTAAAATTTCTTAGGAATTTCTTAGGTGTGTAGTCCGCCAACCATCACTAGGCCAGCTTGGTGGACTAAGGCCTAAAACCTATCAGTTGTAGAGGAGGCCCGTGCCCACCAGTGGGACGTATATGGGCTGATGATGAATATAATTATGATTCTTTACCAATAGATATGTATATATTATGTATGGTCCGCCAACACGCACTAGGCCAGCGTGGTGGACTAAGGCCTATACCCTCTCGATGGTGGAGAAGGCCCGTGCCCAGCAGTGGAACGTATATGGGCTGATAATGATGATGTATGGTCGGTCCTTTTTCGCACTTACCGAAAATAACACTTGTTGTAATAAATGTAATCCAGCAACGTTACTCACTAACCTCAAGGTTATATTTTAAACATAATTCCCACGCGAAATTTGAAGACGCGGAACCAGATAATGACTTACCTATTGCCCGCTAGGATAACGAGGTCAGGCCTTGGAAACACGCCCTCCACCGAGCATATTATATTCAGGTATCCATCCCCGAGCCTGTCTAGAACCATATCGAACCTCTTCTCGGGTACTGCAACAAATAACGTAGAAATTAAATTGTTATTCAGGGTTCTTGCGTTTGAAAATAGAATGGTTGGGCGTGTTCAATTAAGTTTATAATTTTAAACGTACACAAATACATAGCCTACGGTTGAATTCCCCCAAGGGGTAAGCAGAGATGCATTTCTGCATCCACTATTTAAAAAAAAATGTTTTCGTTCCATGTAATGGGGGGCGAACCTATTGCCGTTTTTTGGGCACAATTCCAGACTCCGTGCTACTTCTAAAAAATTTTGAATGGAAAAACCCAAAAACGCAGCGGAAATCGAGCTCAGGACCTCCAGATGACATAGCACGTACTTCTACCGCGAGACCACGAGGTAGTCAGCTTATAATTTTATATCATCAATTTCAATAAGAAAAAAATTGTCTGTGAATAGATCTTGGAAATTAATCACGTCTCAATTCTCGGAACAGTGGTCAGAAGATTTTTGCACCCACGTTGCTCCAGCTGTGTTCCAAGGCCGTGTTATAGAAGGCTTAATGAAGATTTAAGGGCACATTTTCTTATTCAGTTCTGTGTAAATTTCGTATTGAAAAATCCCAATAACATAATGCCGTACGTCTTATACTACGTCTTCTTAAACGCTCTAATTCATAAAGAAGAGTTTTAAAGATAATTAATCGAACTTCCTAAATTGATGAAACTGGGCGAAGCTACACTTGGCGAATATTGTATGAAGGTTATATTAAAATGATTAATCGAAGACATGAAATATTTTATCGAATGAAAATAAATTATCGTGGATTCGAAGTGGATGTCATGAAATTGCATTGTCTCTTTACGGTCTTGCTTAGTAACATCATCCAATGGTCTGTGGACACGCCATCAATAATGGATACCGTGTTACGTATATATGTACATTGAACTCTTATTAGGAATGGAAGGAGCAATTGCTGGTACAAGGCAACCGATGTCAAGTTTTTTTTTGTGTTAGACTTTATTTTAAGCGACGATGGTGTCAGTTAATCCTAGAACATAGCTATATTTGTCTTGATATGAGAATCTATCGATCAGTTGAGATAGTGATAGCATCTCAGTTTGGCTAAGATATTCGTATGCCCTAAGTCTGCTACGGCGTGGTTAGGTTGTTTGTCTATTCTTACTATAAATGTGTATGTTAATGAGAATTTGTCTGTTATAATTTCACAAAATATCTTGAATGAAATTGCACATACAAGTAGTTAATAATCGGTTTTATATAGAAAGTTTTGTGAACAAATTAAAAAAAAAAATTGTTAGAAACTACCAGTTAGGTAAGAGGTTCTTAATTTTTTTTCTTCGGACTCCTATTTGCAGTTCTCACGACTACATAAGAACCAGAAGATGCACTGCATTGCCAGCAGACATGATCCCGTGGCTTTTCGATCTGGAGCTCTCAAGGCAAGAGTAAAGTATGAATTAATCAGACAGGCGTGTTACATCCTCCGCGCTGGGGATTAAAGGCGTAAAAATTCCGCCACAGCATACCCTGATGGTCGTAAAAGGTGACTAACCTGAAAGCGACCCCAAGGTGTGTACCAGAGCCCGTAGTTTCCTGACAGTCTTGGACGTTCATATTGAGTCATCATAAATATGGTGGACTGTATCCTCACTTCGTCATCATCATCATCATCATCATCATCAGCCCATATACGTCCCACTGCTGGGCACGGGCCTCCTCTACAACTGAGAGGGTTTAGGCCTTAGTCCACCACGCTGGCCTAATGCGGGTTGGCGGACTACACACCTCAGAAATTCCTAAGAACTTTTAGGTGTGCAGATTTTATCACGATGTTTTTCTTCACCGTTAAAGCAAGTAATAATTCATTGTGAATACACACATAACTTCGAAAAGTCAGAGGTGTGTGCCTGGGGTTTGAACCTGCGACCGCCGAAATTCTCGACCGCGCGCCTAAACCTCGAGGCCATCACTGCTTTACTCACTTCGTATCTGCTATGATTATGGTCAAGAACCTTATCTGTCGTATTATATTTAACAAAACCGTGAAAAGTAATAGGAGTTATCGTGACACATCCAGATCGTCTACATCGTTCTCAGCGACTTCAAATATTGATAGGTTTTACCTCATAAGTAAAATAACCATTTGTATTCCATTAGTTGGATTTTGTGGCTTTGTTTTGTCTCTGTACCTTGGATCGGATTAGTCGAAAGCTTCCTTTGAACTAGATGATATTTTTTCGTGTTTTATTATTTGTCGGTGTATTTCAATTATAGTAGGTATATTAACATTTTTGGTCGGTATATCTAGTGTTTTTTTTAACAGGTGTTAAACCTGTTTTTAGTTTGTGTTTTTTTTATTTGGTCTCCGTGGACTGCAGTTATTATCTGTATATACAAAGTACCTATTTTGGATCTCATTTTATGGCTTAGCCAATTAGCCGGAGTCAAATTTTATACATATCCGTCCCGGCTTTCAGGAATAGGAACAAATATATCAAAGAGAACAACTAACTATGTAAAGAATACAACTTATGTTATAATTATAGTAATACTAAACTATTTTGCAACAAATTAACAACTCTGAATAAGTCGATATAATTCCAAGACCAGAATTTGAATCATAAATACAATTTAATTTTTATTTACATGCCTTGCTTCTGCTATTATAAATAGCCGGTGGGTCAATTGTTTAAGATGAGCGATCTTGTATTAATCTAGAATCAATCAAATGTTTGAATCCAAAACCCTAAACATATACTGTTAAATGCATGTCAATTGTTTGTTTGTTTCTAATCTGGACAACTGGACGAAATTTGACGGGACGCTCTTTCCATATAATAGTTCATATATCTGGCTTTAAAAACGTCTTTCTTAATTGAAAATGGATTATGGCTTATTTAAACCGCCAAAAAGTTTTTGAATATTATTAGTAGATAGTAGTAGAGGGACGTACGATTTTTTATCATAATTTAATTGTCAAAAGCTGCTTCTAATCATATCAATTGGATAATGAATATACTTATCTATATGTATTATAGTCATCATCATCATCATCAGCCCAAATACGTCCCACTGCTGAGCACGGGCCTCCTCTACAACTGAGAGGGTTTAGGCCTTAGTCCACCACGCTGGCCTAGTGAGGGTTGGCGGCCTACACACCTAAGAAATATCTAAGAAATTTTTAGGTGTGCAGGTTTTATCACGATGTTTTCCTTCACCGTTAAAGCAAGTGATGATTCTTTGTGAATACACACATAACTTCGAAAAGTCAGAGGTGTGTGCCTGGGGTTTGAACCTGCGACCGCCGAAATTCTCGACCGCGCGCCTAAACCTCGAGGCCATCACTGCTTTGCATTTGTATTATAGTAGTATGTATAAATGTTGAATAACGGTTCCTAGTTTATATACAAAATATGTATGATATATACTCGTATAGGTATTTTATTCATTGCATCACTAATATTTATGCACCTATTCGTTTATCTCTGCATCACTCTAAGGTTGACTAATAGATGATGCCTTAGGCATAAAGTCTGCATATAAAGCAAAATAAATAAAATATTTTTTAGAAAATTTATCATCGTTTAAATCACCCACCTTTATGAAATTCGCAACAAATGCAAAATATAAAATTTCTGGCCAGAACAATTGTGAATAATTCGATGTTTCACGCTAACACGCGATTTTGAAAGGGCGCTTCCCCTCCATATTAAATGAAGTAAGTCAGGTCAAACGTCCATTACACTTTGTTTCGCCCTGTTGGTTGCACCTAAACTTTATATTATATCAACGTATTCGATAACATACTGTGATTTCCTCCTTTTAATAGCATGAATACTTAAGCGTCACACACGACTAGTAAATTCGACTTTACAAGTATTAAATGTAAATTATAAGCCATCAAGGTGCAGGTTAGTTATCATCTATCGTGTCCGATTTCCGTCGGACAAATATTAGCGTGATCCGCAAAAAAAATTCTTTCTCTGAGTATGTTTAGAAAATGAGGTTTTTTATTTTAATAAAAGAACACGACACCTCAGATCTTCTGATAATCTTACTCTCGAAATACCAAAGCATAGCACCACATTTCTCAGCATTACTGTCCGTGCCTCACGTTTATGGAATGATTCGCCACTAGCACTACGAAAAGCTAAATCGCTTTCCACTTTTAAAAGGCTTCTCAGAGCTCACTACTCTCAAATTTAAATGTCCTATTTTTTATTTTGTTTTTATTATATTTATGTACCTATGTGTATGTATATAGTATGTTTTTATATATGTATGTGTATGTATATGCAATTTATATATTATTTATATGTATTTTTCCACAACAACTGCCACAACTACAACTTTTCATTCCGGTACCATGGGTTGTCTGGAAGAAATCGCAGCTAGCGATAAGATCGCCTGTTGTAGCTATATATATTATTAGTTCTTCTCATAGTTGCTTGTTATTAATGTTACATTAAGTTAAGTTAGTTATTTATGTTATATTAAGTTAAGTATATTATAGTGTACAAAAAAGTATATTAAATAAATAAATAAATAAAAGATAACAAACAAAGTGCTAAAACAAAATATCTCGTTTAAATTAATGTGATGGGTTTGCTTGTTTCTTGTCGCAAATGGAGTAATTTTGGACGATTTCTACTTTAATTCTAACTCTGACGAATTCAGTCGCGCGCGCGCCTATTTATATGGGCCGCACGTGCCTGCTAGGCATAGTGGAACTGAAAAGTCCTTCAGTTTTTGATACCCACCAAACAAGAATTGACTCTTAGTGTGGGGTCAGTAAGAAAAAACGCCCCGTCAGGTCTACGACAGAAGTTGGCATGCGATCGAGATTCCGAGTTCGGTTTACGGAAACTCCGGCCGCTTTAGGTTATTTTTTTCTGATATTGAAAATTCTCAACATAAAAACGGAATTATGGCCGATAATCTGTTATAGCCACGCTCCCTTTTACGTTTGATTTACAACACATTCCTTGAAACGTGGTTGCAGAAATTGAACTCTTCAATGCCTTCCTTTCCTGGTGGGTATGTACGTAAGATTTTTAATTCATTCAGTAGGCTACCATGACCGATAGTTCTTTGCCATGTTGCTCCACACCACGTCTTACTTATTCATCGCTCCTCTCTCGCGCTGTAAGCCGCAGCCGCTACATTCGGATGCTCCGTAGGTAAAGTTGCGCAAGGTAATTTCCGTTTCGTCTCAACTCGCAACCGTATTGTTGCGGCCGTAGGTGGCTTTGCTGAGATACTGGTTTTGTGCATTAGCCGAGTCTATTGTATGCATTTACGTATTCGCGAATCTTAATTTCCTAAAGGCCCGTGCTGCGGAGGCGAAAGGATGAAGATTTGAACGTGAATTATCAAATGCTGGGTTTTGTGGGGAGAGTGCTTTTGTGTGATCGTTGTTAAGGTTAGTGACGTCTCATGAATTGTTTAGATAAGTGATGAATGCATAGAGTATCCAAAGGGAGTAGGTAAAGCAAAGAAAGGTTGATATCTAGAGGTTCCAGGGCACACCAAATCGCACTTAGATAACGTGATTCAGGGAATGTATATTATGTACAGCATCACCAATATTCGATAAGAATTGTTAAAAAACATTTAAATTCAGTTGTGAGGGATAGTAAATAGTAACAAAAAACACTCAATATGAACCGATCTACCAGTAGAAAAGAAATTCTTGTTACTCGACACAATAATGCTGGCCTACTTAGTTCTCGGCTGAGGAACCCAAGAAAAAAATATTATATAAAATAAACATTTAAGTAATAGAAATAAAAAGGCCTGTAAACTCTTGTGAAAAATATTGCCAGTTTTTCATTTGTTTTATCACAATATCACAAAAATGTACGCATTTTTATTAAAAACAGTGTTCGTTTAATGTCGCTTAGAATTAAGATATGCCACTTTTAGGCATGAACTGTGTTGGTCTTATCACGAAGCCGTTTCCTTTATACATTACCGCGCAAACAGCTCTTGATAACAAACTGTGATATTTTTAATTTCTTCTTTAAAGGAATATTTTTAAGTGGCCAGTTACTACAATTTATAGTTTCAGGCCGAAGGTTAATTAGTTCTTCGTAATATATTTTTTATTTACACTGCTAATTATGTAGAAAATATAGCGATAATTTTGTTTTAAAATTGCAATTATGGACAGTAAATTGGTTATTGCTACGACTTATCACCGTATATTGTTCATTTATACACATAGGCGTGTTGGTATGTAGGTATATAATAAAAATAATAAATAAATACACCCAACAGTCACATACATAGTTCTGACCCCACACTAGGATACAAGTCCTGTGTCGTGGGTATCAGAAACTACGAGAGACTTTTCGGTCTCACAAATACCCAGACCCGAAACAAATATTTGTGGATCACACAAACATTTGTCTCGGTGCGGGGATTGAACCCGCAGCAAGCTTTCGCAAGCTGGTGTCTAGCCAACTGCGCCACGGGGCTGTCGATATGAGTGGATAAAGGCAAAAAATTGCCAGAAGTTACGATATTGACACACCATTTTTGCTTCTTTTACATCCATCTTACATTCGTCAATGATAGGTGTTCATAGCCGATTCTTTTCAGAGAATCTAGTATTTCTGGTTACTGGTTGTATACTAGTACGAAAACAGTCGTAGTTTCCAAAAAAAAAATCATTTTATGTAAGCAGGTTGAGACTAAAAAATATATAGTTTCAAGGGAAATTTATTATGGCTTTAGGTAATATAATCTATATAAATTTGAGTAAAGTCTCAACAAAATGCGATAAACTTTGTTTGTAGTCCACTTCAAAAACCAGAGCACTTGGAATTTCGAAGGACTCGCGAATTTTCAAAAGAAGTAACCAAAAAAAAAAGATAACGAAGTATAGCGGGTAACAATTTGACTATCCTTATGGGGACTTATTCATTGTAGAAGCGAAACCTGTTGTTTCAAAAAAGTTTTATCTGACGCTGTGGTATTCATCATCATCATCATCAGCAGCCTTTCTTACGTCCACTGCTGGACATAGGCCTCTCCTATGGCACGCCACTGGGCTCGATCTTCGGCCCTCCTCATCCAACCGCTGTGGTATTAATTCTTGCAAACTCATATTTAAATTTGTTGTTACTAACAGTGCGCGAAAAGTATGCTGGGTGTATAAAGACTGTTATCGAAAACTAGGACAGGCAATAGCCACGGTGATTACAAACGGTGAAGAAATATTCGGCCGGCATGATTGTGTCGACCAACGGGAGATCATCTCTCGCTGGTCGGCACTTTTTCTGGACCCCATTACGCTTACCATCAGGTGCAATGGGGTCACTTTGCCGTGCCAGTATAAAAAAAAAAAAAAAAAACACCGTGACTATATATCCGTGTATTTTAATAAATCCCGACAAAAAAAAAAGTTTTCCTTACAACCACAAGTATTAAATGTAGATGTTAGGAAAACGTGAAATATTTTATTTTTCGTCGAGTTTTTTTTTTATATCACGGTATTTGTAATCGACTGCCTCGTGGTCTCGCGGTACAAGTATGTGCGGTGCGATCTAGAGGTCCTGGGTTCGATTCCCGGGTCGGGCAAAGTGTTATTGGGTTTTTCCATTAGGAAATTCTCAGTAACAGCACGGAGTCTGGAAATGTGCCCGTAAAACGGCAATAGGCTCGCCCCCTATTACGTGGGACTGATACATACTTGGCGAAATGTGGGTGCAGTAATGCACCAATGCCGACCCCTTCGGGGAATACAGGCGTGAGTTTATGTATGTACGTATGTGGTATTTGTAATCACCGTGGCTATTGCCTGTCCTAGTTTTCGTTCTGACCCCATATTAAATACGAATCTTGTGTCGTGGGTATCAGAAACTTCGAGAGACTTTCCGGTCTCACAAACACCCAGACAAGAAACAAATATTTGTGGATCACACAAACATTTGTCTCGGTGCGGGGATCGAACTCGCGGCCTCTCGTTTCGCAAGCTGGTGTCTAGCCAACTGCGCCACGGGGCTGTCAACTTAATGCCAATAGCATCTGATCTATTAAATGTGTCTATAATTATTTATTTATCTGTGTATATATGTTAGTATACGAGTATATAAATTTTGATTCTATTTACATATGTATATATATGTATGTATATTGTATATTCTTTTAACTATTTATGCACCTACCTTTTTTATCTCTGCATCACCCAGAGGTTGACTGTTAGAACTGCCTTTGGCATTAAGTCCGCCTCTATACTTAATGTATAAAAAGTGTAAATAAATAAATAAAATAAATAAATCCATTCAACTCAGTATATTAACCTAATGATACGAGTTAATTAATGAATATCAAGTGCAGCCCTTAATCAGTCAATAGCAGTCTAAATAGGTTAACAACTAGAGCATTGAATTCAGTGTTAACGTCCAAGCATAGGTTACAGATATAATAGGTACATACATTCAAACCTTGATCGCCAGAGGTAGTTTTATTACATACATAACCTCACGCCTGTATTCCCCAAAGAGGTAGGCCGAGGTGCACTTCTGCACCCACATTTCGCCAGGTATGTATCAGTCCCACGTAATAGGGGGCGAGCCTATTGCCGTTTTTCGGGCACAATTCCAGACTCCGTGCTGCTATTAAGAATTTCCTAATGGAAAAATCCAATAACACTTTGCCCGACACAGGAATCGAACCCAGGACCTCCAGATCGCACGGCACATACTTGTGCCGGGAGACCACGAGGCAGTTTTATTGTATTATTAATTTTTCACATAAAAGCATAACCTCTTTTATATTCACTACTATTTTCTGGATTGTCTGTAAGAAATCGCTAATTCGCTAATGTCGTGACACAAATAGTTTCTATGAATTTAGCTTTATTTTATTTTAATTCTGTTCTTGTGGTGCACAATAAAGTATAGTAAATAAAAATAAAATAAAAACATATACCTATGTAATTCAATAAACGTTTTACCAACTGTGTTTTTAAGGCACGCGTAATTAAACGCCATTGCAACTTTTCGGGAACCTTTCTAGCATTAAAATTGCTTATCTTTATGGATGATTGAATAAGACTTAGCTCGACTGAGAATTGAATACAGGACCTGCAAATCGCACGCCGCAAACTTATACCGTGGGACCAACAAGGTAGATAGGCTGACAAAATATTCACAAATCCTCGTTTATCTAATTATCCCATCACACACCCGCCACTGTCACTCCTTTACTCCAGGATCAACAGCGGTACGCACGGTATTGACGTCAACCTCTAAGGCTCAGCGAATCTAAGAGAACCTAAGTCGTCATGATCCCGCATAAACCCCGCACGTTTATATCTAGATATCTCAATTTATACCAGATTATTTTATTTATTTATTTATTTATACTTTTTAGTACACTATACAATAATTTATACTACATGATTGAAAACAATGAAGACAATAATTAGTTTGTTGGATTAGTTCATCCCAATAAGGGCAATTACAGGAAATACGAAGTAGTGATGGCCTCGAGGTATAGGCGCGCGGTCGAGAATCTCGGCGGAGGTTCAACCCCCGGTACACACCTCTGACTTTTTAAGTTATGAGTGTATTCGCGATTAATTATCACTAGCTGTAACGGTGAAGGAAAACAACGTGATGAAACCTGCACACCTAAAAGTTCTTAGGAATTTCTTAGGTGTGTAGTCCGCCAACCCGCTCTAGGCCAGCGTGGTGGACTAAGGCCTTAACCCTCTCAATGGTGGAGGAGGCCCGTGCCCAGCAGTGGGACGTATATATGTATGTATATGGGCTGATGATGATGATACGTAATCACCACGCCTTCATCTGTTTTACCTAAGTATTCAGTTCAGTTACAATGTGTAAACCCATGGTACTTGATCAATTACTCACCGAATATAGTCATGGGGCGTGTCCTCTCATCCTCGGCCAGGAACGTGGATACAACGCAGGTGTAGTTCCCCGTCAATTCAGGTACTGGCTGGACGATGCGCAGTGCTCGCTGTTGAGTGTAGGGGTTGTGGGAGACTTTGTAGCTTAGGTCCAGCTGAAATAAATTTGTTTGGTTTTAGTAGGGATGTCGGAATTGCAATAAAATATCGATATATTTTGTATCGATTTTTTTTTTAATATCAATATCGATATTGACATTTTTATTAAAAAGTATCAATATATCGATATATCGGTATGATTTGAGTACGTACTCAAGAATGTGCGCGCGTTGACAGAGTTTTCGACTAAAAAAAAGATAATGTTAATTGTTACAAAGAATTCGATGCTTGGAATTTTTTATCGAAATATTAAATATCGCCCAAAAATATCGATATATCGTTAAAATAATAACGATGTATCGATATTTTTTCAACAAGCCTTTTAGGTTTTAGTACTTATGGTCTATGCAAATAAAAATATGAAGGCGTTTTATTGGTGGACACGGATTCGACATTATATCGGTGTAGGTCTATCTATTATATCTATATATCTATCTATATATCTATTATTGGTCTACATTCTTTCATGTTTTTGACCTTAAATGCGTAGGCCTCTATGCGTAAGTGTATTTTTTTGGAATCCCCAATTTACAATCACGTTTCCCCAGCAATTAGGTTCCATGTTATATGGGGTATAAATTATTGTAGTTTTAAGCTATGTCATTTACAATTAAGCTACCAATAATGTAATTGTGATCCTGGAAGGCTGCTGGTTCTTATAGCACACGGTTTCCCTATTATAAGTAGGTACCTACCAGCCGTGCCTCACTATTATGATCTCAAAAACGATAAATAAAAAAATATAAAAAATGAGAAATCCCTTTGTTATTTGTTGTGCACATTTTCTGCCTAGGTGGGTACTCGTGTACTAGGTGTTTCATAACCTGGGGCTCGAATTCGGAAACTCTAGGTAGCGCGCAACAAGTAATTACGAGAAAACACTGAGGCAGTCTGTCTTTATCAAATTAGGTAAATTTATTTGCCCGAAAAACGGCAATAGGCTCACCCCCTATTACGTGGGACTGATACATACTTGGCGAAATGTGAGTGCAGAAATGCACTACTGCCTACCCCTTCGGGGAATACAGGCGAGAGGTTATGTATGTATGTAAATTTATTTCTATGAACTGTCATACCTTATCCTTCAGCAGTCCCAAAGCCTGCGGCTTCTGCGGTGGTATCCACTGGTATACTGGCTGTGATTTGTCCATATAGAACCACTTTACTACTAGCCCAGTAACGTTTCCAGTCACATAGTCACAGTCCAAAGTTATCCTGTCCTTAGTACCGTACTGGATGATCTCTGGTACCCTCATGTTAATGATGCGAACTGATTGGACACCTGAAAAGATTTCAAAAATTTGAAAATAATTTGTAACAATAAAATATATTTAGAAGACACCGTTATTTGAGAAGCTAGACGCTTATAGCGTTTAAAATTTGGGATTTGGCAC
Organism: Hemaris fuciformis; assembly: GCA_907164795.1. Taxonomy (NCBI): domain Eukaryota; kingdom Metazoa; phylum Arthropoda; class Insecta; order Lepidoptera; family Sphingidae; genus Hemaris; species Hemaris fuciformis. Next base: position 14,686,869 of record OU015438.1, on the reverse strand, counting down.
CGCTCATCCTGCAGCTGAAAAGAGTAATAATTTTTGTTTTATCTTACACCTGATGCAAATAATAAATAAATTAATACACCCAACAGTCACATACATAGTTCTGACCCCACATTAAGATACGAGTCTTGTGTCGTGGGTATCAGAAACTACGAGAGACATTTTGGTCTCACAAACACCCAAACTATAAAATACTTGTGGATCACACAAACATTTGTCTCGGTGCGGGGATCACGCAATGGCGACCTAAAGGGGTCATCAGGATTTTAAGTTGTTTCAGCAGTGTGTTCTTTAAACAATAACAGTATTCACCCTGTCATAAATTCCACTCCATAACACCACAAGTAACGCAGCATCTAAATTATTTTTATTTTTACCCATTTTTTTATTTTCATAAAAACAACACGAGAGACAAATGACAAAAAATTCCACAACTTGTACACTTCGGGCTATTTACAAATCCAATCCATCACAACAAGCGCGCTATGCAATAACGAGCAATGTCCCCGGGGCTGTCCTGCGAGGGTACGATGAAAAATAAAACATTTCACATGGGTGAAATCAATAATAACTGGAACTGTAACACGCGGGCTCCGGAGCGGGTTAATTTAGCAAACACTCTTTATATGGCGGGGCAAATTGAACACTGTACATACATACATACATTTTACGTTTATGTAACTCACGCCTGTATTCCCCGAAGAGGTAGGCAGAGGTGCATTTCTGCACCCACATTTCGCCAAGTATGTATCAGTCCCACGTAATAGGGGGCGAGCCTATTGCCGTTTTTCGGGCATATTACCAGACTCCGTGCTGTTACCGAGAATTTCCTAATGGAAAAACCCAATAACACTGCCCGACCCGGGAATCGAACCCAGGACCTCTAGATCGCACGGCACATACTTGTACCGCGAGACCACGAGGCTGAACACTGTACTAATGGTAAATTCATACATACATACATACATACATAACCTCACGCCTGTATTCACCGAGCTGCATTTCTGCACTCACAAGGAAGTAGTGATGGCCTCGACGTTTAGCCACGCGGTCGATTAACCGATAACCGTTCGATAGCCTCTGACTTTTCGAAGTTATGAGTGTATTCACAATGAATTATCACTAACTTTAACGGTGAAGGAAAACATCGTCACGAAACCTGCGCACCTAAAAGTTCTTAGATATTTCTTAGGTGTGTAGTCCGACAACCCGCACTAGGCCAGCATGGTGGACTAAAGCCTAAACCCTCTCAATGGTAGAGGAGGCCCGTGCCCAACAGTGGGACGTATATAATGGGCTGATGATGATGACGATGATTTCGCCAGGTACGTACTAACCCCGCGTACCTAATAAAGGGCGTTTTTCAAACACATTTCCAGACTCCCTTGCTACTGAAAATTTCCTAATTGGAAAACCCTGATAATAAATACTGTCTTGGTATCTCACGCTGTTTTTAATTAGCTACCTGGGTTTTGTTTTTCTACATCAGCTCATTTACGCCCCAAGGCTCTACCGATGAGAACAATTTTTTTTACGGTAGAAGCAGAAAGAACCAAGATTCCTTTAATTTCTGCAATTCTAATGATCCTGTTTTATTCATGAATAATTAACTTAATTCAGTATTATATTCATATTCCCATTTGTCATTTTTATGAACAAAATCTATTCTGCCAGTTGTATGAAAAATCATCTTAGCTGGTCAACTTGGAAATATTGAGGTTTAAGGCATATCTCGCGTCTTAATGCTTAATTTGGAAGAAACGTTACTACGATTCAGGTACAAAATTGTTTTATTTTTGTCCCAGTATTAAAAATAAACGTGTATTTCAAAAAAAAAAACAATTGAGAATATTCCTGCTTTACGCAACCGTTGGAGAGGAAACATCATATTATCGTCGTAGGAATCTACCGGAATATTGTTTCGCGGTCGCCTATCAATTCCGGACATTCTTTCGGGCCGGATTCCCGTTTTTTGCGTCGAATATTCGATATTCCTTTAATAAAAGCAAAGGCTTTCAATATTAATAAAATTATGGGGTATATTTAGCCTATTAATTTGAGTTTGCTTTGTTTATTTTCCTTGTAAAGTTATTTTGATCAACAGGGTTAAGTTATAATAATTGTAGTACTGCCTACGTAAATTCATTAGGAATTCTTGTAAATATAATGAAACGAAGTCGCTGTCTGCGTCCGACTTTTTGTTTTCTAGTTATTTTTTTAACATCAAAAATCATATTATGCGCGATATGTTGAGACAATGTGTCACACCACTGATATTTTAAATATACGAGTCGTTTATGAACTTTTATTAGAAACTAAAATAATGAAGATAGCATTGTGAGAAAATCAGACTGAGAGTTATCTCCAAGGAACCTCTTGAATTTGTGAAGTTCACCAACCTGAAGCCAAGAGCCAATAATAGAGGTCAACCGTGCTCATTCGGGGAGTCATTCGGAGAGTGAAAGTAGTGTAAAAATCGATTGCCTCGTTCGGTTCAAGTAAATTCAATAAATAAATATGCTGAACGATCTACAGGTCCTGGGTTTGATTCCCGGATCGGGCAAAATGTTATTGGGTTTCCATTAGGAAATTCTCAATAGCAGCATGTCTGGAAATGTTCCCGAAAAACGTTAATAGACTCGCCTCCTATTACGTGCGTAAAAATTTCGTAATGTTGGTGCAGAGAATCACCTCAGCCTACCCCTTCGGGAATACAAGCGTGAGGTTATGTATGTAGAGAAAAACCTATCCAAACGCCTCAAAACTGAACCTAACAATCTAAAAACACGTGCTCCATAAAATTAATTCCCTGGTGACTAGACTTCATAACAGCAGCTGAACGAACTAAAGCTAGTTTGAAAAATGCGATAGCCAACTCACTTTTAATTATTAGTTGCGGTATAGTTTCGCAATCATCGGTAGACTGTCGACGTCGAGGAAAGTTCCCGTCCGCAGCAGTATTGCACGCAACGCACATTATATGAGTTTTAAACCGTGACAGCAATATGCATTGTTTGACAGACGGACGTATGCCCCGCGTATTATAAGGTCTATTATTTTTATGTCGAGTCACTTTTTTGCAGGACGTCAGGGAAAAAAACAAAACACGGAAAATGTATATTAAAATAATTTCTAAATTATGTGAAGGCTGTCCATTATGGACCGGCTTATTGAAGACTTACCTAATCTTTTCATTAGTTTAGTAGCAATGGGTGTCTGATATTCTGATAAAGACACAGCAAGCAAATTATGGGGCAGAGTATTATGAAGTGTATTATGGCTAATGACAAAAACGGAGACCGTTGACGATGGTGTGGACTGGACTGGCCTTACAGGACATGACCAGGATTTTCTACCCGCGATGACTTCATCTATTAGTTAATTGATTTATTTCTCATAGATTTTGTTTTGTTGCTGGGCTGGACTATGGGTTCATTTGGTGGATGTGATAGTTCATAGATTATCATGTATCATTATCATCAGTTTTCAAAAGGAATGAAAGAAAGGGACTATGGGTAGTCCTCACTACATCTCCATGTGTAGTTAATATTTTTTTTTGCGTTAAATTATGAATTCTAGGCAGATAGCAGTGCATATGTGCAATGGCGTGACGGAGGGGGGTGGGCAGCCAAGCGACGCGCAGGAGCAACGGCCTGTGCCATACTCGTAAAGAATTACTAGCGAAATATTGTCTTCACTGTGAATGTTGGATTTAAAATATTTTAGAATGCTCTAAAAACATTGCCGAAGCTTTTGTCTTTGATCTCTTTCTTTGGCTCTTAATGCTTAGATTATTGTAAAGAGATGTAAGAGGTTATTAATTGTTCGGAACAGTTTTTTAAGAAATATAGTTTTATACAAACTTCATTGCTACTATGTTATTCATATCAACACTTATAACTAACACTATATGTAAGATAGCCTTGTTGTTTCAATATCAAAAGTTTGAGCCTCGCGATCTGGAGATCCTGGATTTGATACCCAGGTCTCATCATCAGCTCAAATACGTCCCACTGCTGGGCACTAGCCTCATCTTCCACTGAGAGGGTTTAGGCCTTAGTCCACCACGCTGGCCTAGTGCGGGTTGGCGGACTACACACCTAAGAAATTCCTAAGAACTTTTAGGTGTGCAGGTTTCATCACGATGTTTTCCTTCACCGTTAAAGTACGTGATAATTCATTGCGAATACACACATAACTTCGAAAAATCAGAGGTGTGTGTGCCTGGGGTTTGAACCCGCGACCGTCGAGATTCTCGACCGCGTGCCTCAACCTCGAGGCTATCACGAGGTCTGGCAATGGATTATTAGAATTAACATTCGTGAGTTTTTTAAGCTACAAGCAGTCTAGAAATATATCGAAAACCGGCAACAAGCTTGCTCCGCGTATCGTAATATTTTCAGCTGTTTGAGAAAAGAACCTCTGCCGATTCTCTCGAGCCAAAAAGCATGAGTGATATATCTTTGGATAAAACACAACATTATTGCTTGCCTAAGAGTTTTACCTAAAATAGCTGAACATTACCACCCCACATAAAACCAATATATACTAAGAGATAATCTTTACTCTATTGCAGAAGAAACAATTACCTAGGACAAATAATATGTGTAGGTACTAAACAAAAAAAAACTACAATTCCGTTTATCTGATATCAATAAAAAGATCCCCAAATTTCAAACACCTGCTCCCAATCGGAAATGTTTGAGGCACGTGTCATGTAATTAATCCACTCATGCAAGCGAGATAGCAATAAATCTTATGACGATACCTTAGGGAGGGAAAGAGATAGAGCATGCTTAATATGTGCGAGAATTGACCGTAACGTGCGCGTGCGCAGGGCACCGGAGTTGAACCGTTGATAGCAAGAAAAGATAGTTCCATATTGTTCTTTAGTACCCGTTTTAATGGTGTTTTTAACCGCCTTTATGGGGTTACGGTTCGTTGCTTTTGAATGAACGCCATGTGTTTTTCTATAGACTTCTAAATTATCTTTATTGTACACAATACTTTCTTTTGATAAGTAAACTAAGAAGGCATTAGTTTTTGTTGAATTAAATAGATTTATATCGTGTCCTATTTTTAGCATAATATGTGTTTTTTGAACGCTTTGTGGTCTCGCGACTCTAGTGTGCGGCTTGTTATCAAAACTTCCTGATATAAATTCTCGGGTCGAGCAAAGTCTAGTTTTTTTTTTTGGATTATGGAGTCTGGAAATGTGACTAAGACGGCAATAGACCCGCTCCTAGTAGCATATGCGTGTTGCGAAGACACAAGCTTAAGTATGTATGTTGTTGCTATACATTCAAGACATACTAATGAGTTCATGTAAAAAAGTCTAGCTTTATGTTGGCTTAACTTCAAAGTATCCCCTCAGATCATTAGAGCGGATATATCGTCAACCGAGCGTGTTATTTTTTGCAATTTTAATAAGAAGTATAACTTGTAAGACGCGCGCGGCCAGCCTCCACGCTCCACTGCCCAACACCTGAGGTGCTTCTTACAAACCGGAATCTTGGTCGCGTGAGCACGTGTCATTTTTTGCATCTGTCTCTGCATCATCGTGTTATATGCATTAGATTCTAAGCCTTTTACATACAAACCTCTAATGGTTAAGCCATTAGAGCCTAAATTCCTTATGGCCTTAAAGAATAGGCAGACGGTGTGTCAGTCTACCAACTAGTTGTTAGTGTTTTTGTTTAACACAAACTTTAGACAATTCAAAGATTTTTGTTTGATTTTGATAAAAAAATATGAAGGTAACATGAATACACATATAGTTATATTGTCTCGTGGTCTAGTGGCACAAGTATGCGCCGTGCGATCTAGAGGTCCCGAGTCGAGCGAAGTGTTATCGGCTTTTCCATTAGGATTTTTTTAGTAGCAGCACGGAGTCTGGTAATATGCTCGAAAAACGGCAATAGGCAATAGGCCATATTACGTGACACGAAAACATACCTGACGAAATTTTGAGGCAGAAAAGCGAGGTGCCTACCCCTTATGGGAATACAGGCGTGAAGTTATATATAATATATGTATATCTATAAAATTAATAACAAAAAAAATATAATTCAATGTACTTTTAAAATAAAAACTTCATCAAATTCATTCGAAGCACGCAAAAATTTAAGCAAAAAATCGTCAAACAAGCCGTCAGTGTCAAATTCCTAAGAACAATCTGAAGTTTGGCAAAGTGGAAGATCTCGAAAGTGACTTGCTTAATGTTAATAGGGACTCCCTCTGCAGCGTCACTCCGGCTGCTGAATTTTTAAAGTAACTCGCGGCGAGTTAAAACTTTCCCATGCATTACTGTAACCACGTCGGCGGATAGCTTTCAGGGAACTTTTACTTTTACGCACTCATTACTTGGCGCGTCACGAATCTTTTAATGTAGAAACATTTTTAGAAAAACATTTCTGTTTTTTGTGGAGAACGGTGTTTTCGTGACATCTTGACTGCATACATACATAACCTCACGCCTGTATTCCCCGAAGGGGTACGCAGAGGGGGGCTAGCCTATTGCCGTTTTTAGGGCACATGTCCAGACTTCGTGCCGCTACTGAGAATTTGCTAATGGAAAAACTCAATAACACTTTGCCCGACCCGGGAATCGAACCCAGGACCTCTAGTTCGCACGGTACATACTTGTACCGCAGGCAGTCACGAGGTATTCTTAATACTAATACGTTTAGTGCCTAATGTGTTTGAAATCGGTAACATTGTCCGTCACAATTTTTATTTGTTTATCTACAGTGGGTGAAAATTGGTAGAAGTTAAGAACACTCAAGCACCTATCTTAAATGAAATGTTTTTATATTTTACTTCTTTTTTAAATTATTAGCAGGAAATTACCCGTAAGATGTTTGTTCCTACCTTGAGTGCCAAGTTATTAAGCGCACTAGTTGATTTTTCTACGAAATTGTAGCAGGCTACTGCCGGTACAATTCTGAGAATAAAGAAAAGTTTAATGATGGCTTCCTGGAAGTTAGTAGCTCGAGTGTCTCCAGTAAAACGCTTCAGGTGATTTAAAACAAATTATATTGTTTGGAATAAAAAAAAAACTTATAAGAAAAACATACTTTGTAGCTGTTTATTTTTATTAAACGCATAACAAACTTATTACAGGAAAACCTTTCGTAACTCGATCGATCCCTTTTTGAGATGAGAACAATATTTGTGTTCATAGAAACAACTTATCATCTTTATCGCATGCACTTTCTTAGTCCGGTGCAGTAATAAAAAAACCCAATAAATATATGCATACCGCTATCAGTGGCAGCACTTCTATAGAAGCCTGAAAGCTCAGCTTGCCTTACAATATTCCGTATAATAATCTTAAGGCTTTTAATCTTTTTTTTTTTCTTTTTTTTTTGTGTGGGGTCAGAACTATGTATGTGACTGTTGGGTGTATTTATTTTTTCATCCTCAGCCCAAATACGTCCCACTGCTGGGCACGGGCCTCCTCTACAACTGAGAGGGTTTAGGCCATAGTCCACCACAGTGGCCTAGTCCGGGTTGGCGGAAATTCCTAAGAACTTTTAGGTGTGCAGGTTTCCTCACGATGTTTTCCTTCCATGTTAAAGCAAGTGATAATTCATTGTGAATACACACATAACTTCGAAAAGTCAGAGGTGTGTGCCTGGGGTTTGAACCCGCTACCGCCGAGATTCTCGACCGCGCGCCTACACCTCGAGGCCATCACTGCTTCATCACTTTTTGTGATCACCGTTAATGTTACCTGTCTTAGTTTCCAATCACGGTCTTTTTACACGCTGTATAATACTATCAGTATTAAATACAATCATCATCATCATCATCATCATCAAATACAATATTTCATATTAAAATATCAGGTAAGTCCTGATCGGTATGAACGCCACCCTACTCGGGAGTGTCGAAAGCGCTCTCGAGCCAAACTCCACGAAACTTATCCACTGCGATTTGCATAACATGTGATATTGTCTTCAAGCGTCAGTCTCAACTGATACCAGTTTTATCTGACGTCGGGGGCGCTTGGAGATTTTTGTTTTCTAAATAAATTATGTTAAAGGTGAAAAAGCCGTAATCTATTGGCAGACATTTAAATTTCTAAGTTTTAGCTTCCACTAGAATGACGTAATAGATTGAGGTATAAACTGTATGATTCGTACATCGGTGCCAGCAATGGGACGTACTTAGGAAAAAAGATATCACGATAAATTTTTATTACATAAGCTCTTATCTGACTAATATTTACATATTGTAATTCCGTACTCAAATGGGAATAAATGGAACTCATATATAAACGAATCAATTGGGTGTCTGTCTGTCATAGCCATTTTGTTTTAAGTAGTATGGGTACTTTTGAGGACTTCAATTCACATCATTATATTATGATGAAACCACAATTTATGATGACGTCCCTGGTTTAAAAAAATCTTCGTTATGTAATAATTAGTTTTAATAAACCAAGTCTATGTAAGTTCAATGATGACGATAAAATTCCTGCTACAGGTTCCAAATCTCATTGACCCCAATCATAATAATGAGTAAAGCAACAGCAAAAGGCTATCGCTTCGTAATTAAAATATGAAAATACAGTGAATGGTTCGTGACGAATGATTTTATTAAATCAGATTTATTCATCGATGTTAAAATAATTGGATTGTCGCCGGAGCGACGAGAGTTTGTAGTTTTGTGATTAACGTGCGATGTTACTTGTTATGTACGACGCAAAATGTCACGCTGTGAATTGTTAATATTGACCTGAATACTGGTTTCATTTCATTAATTTTATTTAAGTCAGTCTTTTTAATTTATCACGTGATAGAGGGCACGTTCCTTTTTTCCGAGTACATTTCTGGACTCCACTTTGAGAATTTCAAAACAAAAATCAAATAAAGTTTCCAGTGACTCGGGTTGGAAGAAGATAACAAAATTGCACCATAATGCAGTAATGACACGTTATCGGCTTTAATACCTTACGATTTTAAAACAGAAAACCTACAGCAAAGACCCATGAAAATATGTTCTCACTAACTGACTGTTCAAACCACATTTATCATAAAATCATATGCGGTAATTGCTGTGACTTCCAAAAAATCCTTCCTCATGCAAATCATTTCGCCTCCAAATTTTCCACAAAATCCCCGACAATCTGATGTTAATTTACGCCGAATTCTTGGTAGACGTCTAAGATATATCATTTATGGATGAGCGTTCTGCGATCCCGCTGGCGTCACGGGCGCGTATGGTATTTGAAATTCAATTATACAGAGAATCCGCCTGTGAGGGTGTATGCGGGACACTTTTCAAATCAACACCTCGAAAGTTATTTAAGTAATGTCGTCTGTGATTAATATATAGCGCTGAAGACGTTGCTGGGAGTTTAATTTTGTTAATTTTGCTTTGAGAACAATTGTGGTCGTATTTGTTTACGGCCAAGTGGGAGTTATACAGCTGGTAACAACAATGCTGTCTTTAGCTAAGCTGCAATAGACGTGCATCTATCGTCAATGAAATGCGTTTTCATGACAAATTTAAACAAGCCAGCATTATAGTATAGTAAAATTTTCCACGGTTCAGCAACGGCAGTTCATGAATTTTTATATTCTATAAATAAAGTAGTGCATGAAAGTCCCACAGCTGGGCTTGGCTATTCTAAGTTAAATCGATTCATATGTCTGTTTATATTTCTGTTTCGTTTAATGTTTGATCGGAAATACAGAAAATAATTCTTTCTCTTCGAACGGATAGGCAGACGTGCATTTCTGCACCCACGTTTCGCCAGGTAGGTATCTATTAGTCTCACGTAATAGGGGGCGAGCCTATTGTCGTTTTTCGTTACTGCTACTGAGAATCTCCTAGCGGAAAAACCCAGTCACACTTATTGACATTGTTCTGATCCATATTTGTATATTAATAATAAATAAAATGGTTTATTGAAAATGAAACAATGTCACACAAAACACTTAAATCTAGAATACATACTTAAAAATCTTATATTATTTATTGAACCGAAACTTAAGTGTTTTAGAGAATTCTGGTGCCCAAATAAAGATTTAACTTGTGTATTGGGCACCAGGGAATTACAATGAGGCATTGCCCGTGTTACTTGTGAACGCAGAAGTGACTATAACTATATTCATCTCTTACCCTTTATTTCAAAATAATTGTGACTACTGTTTTTTTTTTCATTTAAATTATTTATTAGAATAAGAACTGAAGCTTCGATTCCGTAAAAGCTAGTTTAGTATTGTTAAATGATATATTCATCGTTAAACTAGCTTCTTTGTTCGAGTCACGCTCTAGTTATTAACACTTCGTTTCGATTGCACGGCGTCTAATTATAAGGTGATATACTGCTAGCATGTGCAAGTAGTTCGCTTCTTTATTCCATTGCTATTGTGTGTTTATTTTCAATGTTAGCCTCATTTGTTAGTACTTGAGCGATCTAACATTGTTTTAACATAAATACATACATAAACTCACGCCTGTATTCGCCGAAGCGGTAGGCAGAGGTGCATTACTGCACCCACATTTCGCCAGGTATGTATCAGTCCCACGTAATTGGGGGAAAGCCTATTGCCGTTTTTCGGGCACACTTCCAGACTCCGTGCTGTTACTGAGAATTTCCTAATGGAAAAACCCAATAACACTTTGCCTGACCAAGGAATCGAACCCAGGACCTCTAGATCGCACGGCCCACACTTGTACCGCGAGACCACGAGGCAGTTTTGACATTGTTTAGACTTTTTTGCAAAACTATTTTTCATGCCATAGGTAATGCATTTTTATTTTAATAAAACATATATTAGGGCATATGGAGAGATATTATAGATAGATATTATAAGATATTTTTTTTCTGTGTATATATATATAAATAAATAAATAAATAAATACACCCAACAGTCACATACATAGTTCTGACCCCACACTAGGATACAAGTCCTGTGTCGTGGGTATCAGAAACTACGAGAGACTTTTCGGTCTCACAAACACCCAGACCCGAAACAAATATTTGTGGATCACACAAACATTTGTCTCGGTGCGGGGATCGAACCCGCAGCCTCTCGTTTCGCAAGCTGGTGTCTAGCCAACTGCGCCACGGGGCTGTTATTTATTATTATTTTTGTATATTGTTTTAACCTTTTCGCTGTTTATGCACCTACCTTTTATATCTGCATCACCCAAAGGTTGACTTATACCTTAGGCATTAAGTGTGCCTTTAAACTTAATTTATAAGAAGCATAAATAAATAAATAAATATAAGAGATAAAGTTATTTATATTGTCATTACCCAGTTCTAAAACCACTTTCTGGCTTTTTAGTTTCTGAATTATTATCTTTTTTGTAGCTTTTGAATGATCATGTCTTAATGGCATAATATGAACCAGTTAATATAAAATGGAATATAATACAGAATTCCATTCAGTTAGAACATTAATAGTTGGACTACAAGAAAGTTTTCACGATGTAAATTCTACAAGATCTTGAAATCATACTCTTGCCAGAAGTTTTTGAATACCGCCTGTTCGTGTTCGCTGAATTTAAAACAAACGTTATCTTTCGGAGCATGACTAAACTATGTCTTGAAAAACTTTAGACGTTATGTCTTAGTTACGTTGGTCTTAAAACAAGCCCAGCCAGCATTGTTACCGAAAACTGGTCTTTGTATAATTTGTAATGCCTCTGATACGAGTGCAGAATTGTAGGTGTTGGGATCTTTTCACTTCTTTTTGTGTATCTAATGGGTAACTGAAGTGCAGGTATATGGTAAAGTTTGAAATTTACTTTACAAGGTTTTCCTTGTCTGTAGTTATTATTGTCTAAGTTTATAGCAAAAGAGGCACATACGTATCCCGGGTAAGAGGGCAATAGGTTGCGTGCCTATTAATAGTTACTGGGTAAAAATTCCGGCTTATCCGTATTTCAGCGGGAAGATCTAAAGTTTACCCAACCAGGGTATCGAACCTTAGATTTCAATCCCACGCATAAAAGAGTTAATTATTAAAGAACAATTCAATTAATTTTGAATTCTCTTTTAACTTCAGAAAGTTGAAGTGTGTGCCTGTGATTAAAATCTGAGGCTGAAGAGATTGTATCTAACAACGGTGAGTCTAACTACCAAGGTCATCGTGCACTTAATGACGGATCTCAATGTATATTTAAATAAGTTTTTTATTAAAATATTTTTCATCTGCACCCATTTCTCATGTTTATTTATGCAGATACACACGCGGTCAGAAGCCAGTTTACTATAAATTGAAGGTTGGACCGCGCTTCTACAAAAAGAAGCCTTACGAAGGTCTCATCTAGTATGTCCATTCCAAAATCAGTTCAAATTACCTTAGTAGTTTTTGAGTCTATAGAAGAAAAACGAACAAATTTTCTCTTTATATTAAAATGTAGAACTGACTGCCGCTGGGGCAGAAAGGTTCTCGAGTGGAGGCCGCGTACCAGCAAGCGCAGCGTTGGACGTCCACCCACAAAGTGGACCGACGATTACGTGAAAATCGTGGGAAGCCGCTGGCTGCAGGCCGCTTCCGACAGGACACTTTGGAAGTCTTTGGGGGAGGCCTATGTCCAGCAGTGGACGTGCTTAGGTTGATGATGAAGATGATTAAAATATAGATACGTATATATGTGGATAATTGACGTCAGATTTAAACAACTATCGACAACTCATGACATAAAAATGTCGTGTCTATACAATTCTTACGGTGTAATGAATGACAAATTGCTCCTAATGAACGTTTGGAGAGAAGTTGTTAAGAGGCAATAAACTGTAAGGAGGGTCTATAACCTAAGTTTATTCGGTTATAAAGTGAGATAGCGCTTTGCGGAGGCTGATGTTTGGAGTGAAATTAGGTTCAACGCTTTTAAGAAGTTCTCACGTGATAAAGGGTTAATGATGATAAATTGACTGTGTCGTGTCAAGTCTATCCATAGCCTTTCAAGGGCGTAAATGTGATCTATTTAAAGACATGCCTTTTCAGATATTAAAGTACATATGTACATACATTACATTACATATATACATTTGAGAGCCCCGTGGCGCAGTTGGCTAGTCACCAGCTTGCGAAACGTGAGGCCACGGGCTCGATCCCCGCACCGAGACAAATGTTGTGTGATTCCCAAATATTTGTTTCGAGTCTGGGTATATGTGAGACTGAAAAGTCTCTCGTAGTTTCTGATACGACACAAGACTCGTATTTTAATGTGGGGTCAGAACTATGTATGTGACTGTTGGGTGTATTTATTATTATTACACATACACAATCTCACTCCTGTATTCCCCGAGAGGTGCATTTCTGCACCCACATTTTGCCAGGTATGTATCAGTCCCACGTAATAGGGGCCGAGCCTATTGCCGTTTTTCGGGCACAATTCCAGACTCGTGCTGCTACTGAGAATTTCGTAATGGAAAAACCCAATAAATTTGAACCCAGGACCCCTAGATCGCAGGGCACATACTGCGTCACGAGACCATGAAGCATATCAAAGTATGTTGAGTTTTTTTAATATTCCATCTTGCAGAGTAAAAATTGTGTAAAGGAATGGTCTCCGTTATTTCCGTGGAAGTCTTAATGCGTTGCAAACTTCCCACACCTGATATATTTATGCGAAAAATACTTTAATGCTCCTTATATCTTTTGCAATTCCCTTAACTTTTAAAGTAACATTACAGTTAAAAGTTGTTCATAATAGGTATCATATGTTATATACTAATCCATAAATGTATAAGACAAGTGTGTGGTTATAACATAGGTAATTATTATTATTGAGTGTCGTTAGTCGTCCATAAACAAGATGGGCAGACGATGTCTTAGTATCGTCGTTAAATGCAGGTTCATCATCATCATCAGACCATATGCTGGGCACGGGCCTCCTCTACAACTGAGAGGGTTTAGACTTTAGTCCACCACGCTGGCTTAGTGCGGGTTGGCGGACTACACACCTAAGAATGCTTATAACTAATTAATTTTGACGTTTCAATCTAGTGTTTGATTTTTTATGGAATACATACATACATACATACCTCACGCCTGTATTTCCTCAAGGCGAAGGCAGAGGTAAACCGGGGCGAACCTATTGTTTTGCGGGTACCTTTCTAGACTCCATACATTTCCGGACTGGGAATTTTCCAAAAAAAGTAACAATTTTCCCAAGCCGGCAATAGAACCCGAGACCTCTAGATCGTACGACACATACTTGTGCCGCGGGACTACGATGCAGTCATGGAATAGCAGACAAACAAGTATTTTGACCTGATATTGTATGGTAATAATAAAATAATAAATAAATACAGCCAACAGTCACATATGTACTTACTTCTGACCCCACATTGAGATACGAGTCTTGTGTCATGAATATCAGAAACTACGATAGACTTTTCGGTCTCACAAACACCCAGATCCAAAACAAATATTTGTGGATCACACAAACATTTGTCTCGGTGCGGGGATCGATCCCGCGGCCTCTCGTTTCGCAAGCTGGTGTCTAGCCAACTGCGTCACGGTGTTGTCATGGTAACCACTGACTTAACAATGATGACATAATAATGACTGATAATGACAAAGAAATTATCGGTGCCTTTTTGAAAAATCCGAATGTGTTATGAAACTGTATATGAGTGGACATTCTACTGGGGAGAGTTAACAGCAAGCTATATGGTACAAACATCTGGGTCTATGTTTTAAATAAATGAAAATGTAAATATAACCTGACCCGCATCTATTTTCGCCCGATACCCATTTCACGAATCAGTGCAAATATTTGCTCCAAACTTTCTGCACAAAAAACATTGCCACGTTCCATTGAAGCATTACTTCCGTGTGTCTGTTATTTTTATCAAACAAAAACATGAATGAATGTTTATCAATACGATTTATAGGCAATAACATGCGATAACACCGAACTCTTTGACATATTATGTAGAAAAGGTCGCGAGACGATGATGTTATCTCTGTTAATGTCTTGTAAACGAAATTAAAGTCGGCACATAACGGGTTTATTTTACATTATTATAAAATTTTACTCTTGACTGCCTCGTGGTCTCGCGGTACAAGTATGTGCCGTGCGATAGAGGTCCTGGGTTCGATTCCCGGGTCGGGCAAAGTGTTATTGGGTTTTTCCATTAGGAAATTCTCAGTAGCAGCACGGAGTCTGGAAATGTGCCCGAAAAACGGCAATAGGCTCGCCCCCTATTACGTGGGACTGATACATACCTGGCGAAATGTGGGTGCCGAAATGCATCTCTGCCTACCCCTTTAGGGAATACAGGCGTGAGTTTATGTATGTATGTATAAAATTTTAAAGAGGAAAGTTAGTTGTAAGTGCATTGCCAAAATATTGGGTTCGAGTTTTTTTCCAAGTAGGTATTAGTTAAGTCGTGAAGGCCTCGAGGTTTAGGCACGCGGTCGAGAATCTCGACGGTCGCGGGTTCAAACCCCAGGCACACACCTCTGACTTTTCCAAGTTATGTGTGTATTCATAATGAATTATCACGTACTTTAACGGTGAAGGAAAACATCGTGATGTAACCTGCACACCTAAAAGTTCTTAGTAATTTCTTAGGTGTGAAGTCCGCCAACCCGCACTAGGACAGTGTGGTGGACTAAGGCCTAAACCCTCTCACTTGTAAAGGAGGCCCGTGCTCAGCAGTGGGACGACCCACCCGAATACCATATACGAATATGGGCTGATGATGATGATGATCATTAGTTAAGTAACGTTAACTTTAGCGGTAAAATTTATTATATTTAAAAAAAAATACCAAAGAGTTAACTATTACGATTTCAAGAACACTGTTTTATTTAAATTAAGAATCAGCCTGTAAAAAAAGACACATCAAACATATTCTATATCTAAATATAAATATAAAAAGTCGACTTTTCTTATGGTGTTCTACCCTTGTTTTTTTTACTCCAACCTTCATTTAATAAAGTTAAGAATCAACTCACGAACGTACGACACGAGCCATCGCAGTCCATTAACACCGCCGATGAATAATTAATAGCTGATAGACTCGCATTTCCTATTCGGCTTTAACAAATGAATTTTAAATAACTTCTAAGCAATTATCGGGTATCATGCAATTTGCTTCGATACATGAAGTTGTATGTCCTAGGCCGTCTATAATTTAACAAATCAACAAGCTGTTGAAACTTTTGTTAAGTTCTACTTAATTGATTTCAATTTTAGTAGAGTTATAATATAGTACAATGTAAAGTAACGATTTTTAATTGTAACATACTACATACAAAACCACAAGTGATGGCCTCGAGGTTTAGGCGTGCGGTCGAGAATTTCGACGGTCTCAGGTTCAAACCCCAGGCACACACCTCTGACTTTTCGAAAGTTATGTGTGTATTCACAATGAATTATCACATGCTTTAACGGTGAAGGAAAACATCGTGATAAAACCCGCACACCTAAAAGTTCTTAGGAATTTCTTAGGTGTGTAGTCCGCCAACCCGCACGAGGCCAGCGTGGTGGACTAAGGCCTACACCCTCTCAGTTGTAGAGGAGACCCGTGCCCAGCAGTGGGACGTATTTGGGCTGATGACGACGATACAAAACCACATGCCTACATTCCCCAAAGGCGTAGACAGAGGAGCATTTCTGCACCCACATATCGCCAGGGATGTATCAGTCCCAAGTAAAAGGTAGCCAGCCTATAGCCGTTTTCCAGACACATTTCCAGACTCCGTGCTGCTACTAAGAATTGCCCAATGGAAAAACCCAATAAGAATAACACTTTGCCTGACCCGAGGATTGAACCCCATACCTCTATCGCACGACACTTACCTGTACCATGAGACCACGAGGCAGTCTTATGTAGAAATTGTTCGAATTTCATTTAAAAACTTCCGGGTGTGTTTATTTGTTGTGGTGAATATAGGGAACACTACCGACAAAAAGTTTGGAAGCACTTTTAATACTCTCAATTACTTTAGAAATAATATAAGATATAGTATTATTCAATTAAGAATGATTAGGTACTTATTTAAAACAACAATTAAACTATGAAACAAAACCATATTCTTATTACTAAAATAATATTAGATTTTATTACAACATCGATAAAATTTGTTATTATCAATTTGCTATTTGTTTTTACAAAAATTATAGGTGCTTCTGCTATAGTGATGGCCTCGAGGTTTAGGCGCGCGGTCGAGAATTTCGGCGGTCGCAGGTTCAAACACCAGGCACACACCTCTGACTTTTCGAAGTTATGTGTGTATTCCCAATGAATTATCACTTGCTTTAACGGTGAAGGAAAACATCGTGATAAAACCTGCACACCTAAAAGTTCTTAGGAATTTCTTAGGTGTGTGGTCCGCCAACCCGCACTAGGCCAGCGTGGTGGACTAAGGCCTAAACCCTCTCAGTTGTAGAGGAGGCCCGTGCCCAGCAGTGGGACGTATTGGGCTGATGATAGGTGCTTCCAAACTTTTTATCGGTAGTGTATGTATTAGTAACGATCAATTACGATGATTCATCACTTATCGCTACGATTTTGCCGGCATTTTCGCAACAGGAAGTCACGGAACACTATAATGAGTTTAACACCTCTGGTTCAGGGGCCATTAGCCAAATAGGGCTGGACATTCTATTTAGGATTCTCAACATCATCACCATCCCATGTACATACATGCCACTGCTGAACACGGACCTCCTATAAAACTGAGAGGGTTTAGGCCTTAGTCCACCACGCTGGCCTAGTGCGGGTTGGCGGACTACACACCTAAGAAATTACTAAGAACGTTTAGGTGTGTAGGTTTCATCACGATGCTTTTCCTTCACCGTTAAACTACGTGATAATTCTTTGTGAATACACACGTAACTTCTAAAAGTCAGAGGTGTGTGCTTGAGGTTTGAACCCGCGGGCGTCGAGATTCTCGACCGCGTGCCTAAGCCTCGAGGCCATCACTACTTCTGAGATTCTCAACTAACTATTTTAAATTTATTGTTTTATTTGGCTTACAGAGAAATATTAATATTTATTATAAAACAATGACTATTTGTCTGCATCTAGCATCATAGCTGAAGTACGTAGGGTAAACACAAGGAATGAAGAAATGAACAAATTAATTACTTTTATTATGAAACATTTTATTATGAAATTCATAACGAAAAGTGATTGCGTAGAAGGAAACGTTACAGTAGTGCTATGAGGTCATTCACCCACATAACCTGTTGCTGAAATGATGCGCATTTGAAACTTGATGAAATTTCATATCGAGTACTATTATTTTGTTTTATACGCATACGATCCTAATAAAAACTGTTTAAATGAATTAACTTTTTAAATTTAACAAAAAAAAACATTGCCGTGCCCGTCTCAACTGAGTTGGAAGGACTATCACATAGAATATCAACGAAGGCAATTCTACTTTCTTTCGTTCTTAGATACATATATTCACTAACGCCTGTATTCACTAAAGGGGTAGACGTGGGTAAATTTCTACACTCCTAAATTTGCCAGATGTTTACAGACTCCGTTCTACTATTGAAAACTTCCTGACGGAAAACCCAAAAACTCTACGAGATCCTTCAATCGAACCCAATACTTTTAGATAGACCACACATCTACATATGTCACGTGACCAACGAATCACTCGTAGATCTCACAATTTACACGTAAATCTTACTTATTCATATACGTTTCGATAGGTACAATCATATTCATTATGGTAGTCTTCGCAGTAAAGACAAACAGAGTACCTAAGTCGATTCTCTAACAACCGATTAATTATGCAACTCCTCGCTATAAATGAAAAAAAAATATGCTGATTTTATTCTGCTTTATTTTTTAAAGCAGCATAATAAACCACCTATTAAATTGTTATTGATAAATGGTTGAAAAAAATATTTTTGTAATTGAAAATTGTAAAAATAAAATACATTAATTTAACATGTAAGCAAGTTTACATTGGCAAAATGCGATAAAAAATAACCCAATAAAAATAGTTTTTCTATTTCTAAAATCTTATTATTTATAAATATTTGTATGTAACATACGAAATCGAACTTACGCATTAAAAAAAAAAAAAAAAAAAACTTTTAATGCAAAAAATATATAAATAAATAAACTTACAATGCAAAACAATAGAGATCTTCAGCAACCACCACATTTTAAATCCAGTTTTGTCACTGCGTCCAAACAAAACACAAACAACGTAACGTAACACGTGCGGGGACACGAGTGACCGCACCAACGTGTGTGGGGTTCGATGCCGAGGTGGTAACTAACCGGCTGGGCCAACTGTCGTCCGGTAGCAGCGGACCATATCGGAAGCACTCGCTGCATTGTGTAGTTATTGGATAATTTATTTTAATACTTCACTTCTGATACTTACTGACGTGATGGTTGGGAAGCAAAGTTAAACGACCTCATAAGATGAACTTAACATTTTTTGGAAAAAAATAACAACAAGAAAAAAACAGTGCGTCACGAAGATAACGAATATGGAGAAATAAAGGGAACTCAGTCTATGAAAGAATTGTATTTATTTAATACTGGCGCAACTAAGTGACTACACCTCTTCTGATAGTGGGCACGGTACCGTCAGAGTATGGCTTAAAGATCGTTTCGGTACATTTATACTGTAGATTGTAAATAAATAAAATAAATACACCCAACAGTCACATACATAGTTCTGACCCCACACTAGGATACAAGTCCTGTGTCGTGAGTATCAGAAACTACGAGAGACTTTTCGGTCTCACAAACACCCAGACCCGGAACAAATATTTGTGGATCACACAAACGTTTGTCTCGGTGCGGGGATCGAACCCGCGGCCTCTCGTTTCGCAAGCTAGTGTCTAGCCAACTGCACCACGGGCTGTCAAAATATTTCTCGTTCAGTTCGTGTAGAATGTAGACCGAGGATTAAAAATCGTGGCTCTGTCATTAATCATAATCGTAATATATGTTGTAAGTTAATAATTATTTTTGGATTATAACAGTGACAGAAGTTGTTTTTATATTATTTTTTAAGAGTGATTTAAAAATTAGACTAAATATTTCCCTGGTACACACCGTACTGATTCGATGGTATTTGTAAATTGAACGAGGAATATTAAATCATGATTAATTGCTTTATTCTATCAAAGTAACCATATAGTTTTTTTTATACTGGCACGGCAAAGTGACTCCACTGTACCTGATGGTAAGCACAGTGGAGTCCAAAAAATTAATACCGACCAGCGAGAAACGATATGGTCACCCGCTGGTCGACACAGTCATCACTTATCACTGTTATCCTAACAAAACCAACCAATATTATCGATGTAAATTTCCATCGAAGTTGTCAACATCAGCCTATATACTCGTACGTCCTATTGCCGGGACGGGCCTCCTCTACAATTGAGAGGGATTAGGTGTTAGTCCACCACGGTGGACTAGTGCGGGTTGGCGGACTACACACAACGTCAGAAAGTCAGAGGCAATTGCCTAGGGTTTGAACCCGCGACCGCCTAAATATACTCGACCGCGCACCTAAACCTCGAGGCCATCACGACTATCGAATCGATAAAATATTTCTAAAACACGAAACAAGTTGCCCGTTCACTACCGCTGTGTGTATCGTGTTCATTCACGCGAAGAGCGCACGCTTAGCATCGTCTTCCGGGCGATATCACTCACCGATTACCCATACATTTTGCTGATTTACATCACACTTTATTATGCCAATATCGTACTGCTATGCCGGTTGAGTAATACGGTAAGGACGAAATGTCCCCTCTCCTCCTTCCCTTTCCTCATAGGCATCTCCTATGGCACGCCACTGGGCTCGATCGTAATTGATACAATTGGAAGAAATTGATTTGACACCTTTGATTAAGCTGGTTTAGTTAAATTATTAGAAATATCAAAGGCGTCTGTGTCATATATATTTTAGAAGATATGCGGGTATTATAATTGTGACGCGTTTTTAGTACATTGAAAAAGAATTCATCCATAACTAAGAGATTTTCATATTTGTTTTGAGTATGTCTGCGCAGTTATTTTCGATTTACGAGCTCCTTAAAAGCTTTTTAAAAACAAGGGGGACGTGCAAAATTGTAACAATTATCGGGGAATAAAGTTAATGTCACACACTATGAAAGTATGGGAGAGAATAATTGAGCGACGCCTGCGAGAGGAGTGTGAGGTTTCACGGAACCAGTTCGGTTTTATGCCTGGCCGTAGGACAGTGGATGCCATTTTTGCTATTCGCCAGTTATGCGAAAAATACAGGAGAGCACATAAAAACTTGCATATGGCATTCATTGACCTCGAAAAGGCTTATGATCGGGTTCCACGTGAAGTTGTATGGTGGGCCCTTAAGAAGAAATGTGTGCCTGAGAAGTACCTGCAGTTGATTCAAGCCATGTACTGTAAATGCAGTACTCAAGTCCGGACAGCAGCTGGTCTTACCGCCAGTTTCGATGTCGCTGTTGGTGTGCACCAAGGGTCGGCTCTTAGCCGTTACCTCTTCCTGTTGATTATGGATGCTGTTACGGCAGGTATACAAGAAGAGGCACCCTGGTGCATGCTGTTTGCTGACGACATCGTGCTGGTGTCAGAAAGTGGCCACGAGGTGCAGAACAAGCTGGAGGTGTGGCGGCATAGACTTGGAAATGTTGGCCTTAAAGTCAGCAAAACCAAAACACAATATATGTTTTGCGACTATGGCGGTCTTTCAAGTTCTGTGTCCGTCACACTCGATGGAATGTCGATACCAGTTAGTTCCGAATTTCGCTACCTTGGGTCACTTTTGCAAAGCGACGGAGATATAGACCGGGACGTAAGGCAGAGAATCAACTCAGGATGGATGAAATGGCGACAGGTCTCATCCACAATATGTGACCCCAGAATGCCCCTCAAATTGAAGGGCAGAATATACAAGTCCATAATAAGACCTGTCGTACTGTATGGATCGGAGTGTTGGGCTACGAAGAAGACGGACGAAAGACGACTGCATGCAGCGGAAATGCGAATGTTGCGATGGATGTGTGGTGTAACACGGTTTGACAGAGTGAGGAATGAATATGTTAGAGGAAGCCTGAAAGTAGCTCCTCTGATAGAAAAGCTGAAAGGAAACCGTCTGTCGTGGTATGGGCATGTTATGAGGAGGGTTGAATCATACGTAGGAAAAAAGGTGATGGATATGAAAGTTGATGGATGGGCGAGCAGAGGAAGGCCAAAGAAAAGATGGATGGAGTGCGTGACTGAAGATATGAAAGAGAAAGGGGTGAATGAAGACATGACGGCTGATAGGGATGTTTGGAAGGATAAAACATACTGCGCCGACCCCAAATGAAACTGGGAGCAGGGCAAGGCAATGATGATGAGCTCCCACTCGCGATTAAACACTTAATTGATTTTTGAACCCTTTCTAGAAATTTCAATCTTCACAGAATTTCTCTAGTATCATAAAAGAACTGAAACACTCATCATCATCAGCCTATATACATCCCACTGGTGGGCACTGGCCTCCTCTACCATTGATAGGGTTAAGGCCTTAGTCCACCACGCTGGCCTAGTGCGAGTGGGCGGACTACACACTTAAGAAATTCCTAAGAACTTTTAAGTGTGCAGGTTTCATCTCGATGTTTTCCTTCACCGTTAAAGTAAGTGATAATATGAAATACACTAAGTAAGAAGATTAAAGCGCTACAAAGTGACGTCACGATATTCCTTATGCAATGACGAATAAATTTGACGAGCGCTACAAAAGGAGAAAATTATTAATAAAGCACCATTTGACGGCGAGTTTCATGAACGGCAAGCAACAATTAATGCAACTTTAACTATGGGAATTCAGAGACTGTTTGACTACGGAACTTGCTTCATTTATGTTTAAACTCACTTCGGACTTGAATGTTTCATTAAATATCTTTGTGAAATGCAAAGGCATTGAGACTAGTAAATTAGTCCTCTTGTTTTGTAAATGAAGGATATCATATCTGAATGAAGACGTAGTTTTGCTGAAATAATTTTGATCCAATGTGTGAACTGAAATTCTCATTCGTTCTCTGATTCTCGTTTTCTCAAATTGTGTACGTAAGGCAAAGTATCAATTCTGCATCTGATATATCACAGTGCTGGCAGGATAGAACATCAGAATCGAGGGGAGAGTATCTCTTGTCACTTGACACAATCATAAGTTCCTCCTTCGGGTTATTCTTAAAGAAGATAAGGTTTTAGGAAAAAGAGAAATTAAAAGAAAGTATTATCAGTTTTGTTGCTCATTTATTTAGGTTCATTTTCGCATTCGCCTGGATAATGAACACTGTACGTAAAGTGTAAAACCTCCACAGTGACACCTACTTATGGTGCTACTTTCCGATATCACTCTCAGTTTATTAAGTTACAATACAAATTGGCCGGCAAAATTACCTTGAATAGTTACGTAAAATTACTCACAGCGATGCCATATGGAATGCAACGACACTTATCATCAATCCTGTAGTTTTTCAAAAGTCAATAAAATCAAATTTGTGAGTCAGTACAAATACTTACAAATTAGAAATAGACTGAATGGTAAAAAACTAACCACACATATGACCATTGTTAAATGACAGGGTCCAATTGACAATACCACTACTGATAAACATCGAGGGTCCCTAATTAATATTTATGAGCGTCGCGTCCGGCCATGATTTCTTTGAGTCATTGCCCCAGCAACTCGCACTGATAACCGATAAATCTATTTATAAGCAACTAGTAATAGTTTTACAAAAAAACATACATTTTTTAAAATAAATACACCTGAATTACATAACAGCTTTGTTGGACGCGTAATTTGACGAATGCGATTTAAAGGTACTTTCTCGGGTTGGATATTATTTTTTTGCAAAGTGTCATTGACTTCTATAGTTTGCAGAAATAAGATTTGTAAATATATAGGTATTGAAAGAGCTATTTTATTCGGTCATTCGATACAAAAAGAATTTGAAACAGAATGATGTGAATACGATCACTCTTCACTCTTGTGAAATACAGCCGACGAAAACAAAAGACAATCGAAAATGTTTCCTTCATTTTTTAATCTCAAAGTTTGTTGCAGTTTAGAAAAGTATAAAAATCTACAGTAAGTCTGTGAAACAAGAGACCACGGAATTGTTTGTCAAACCAATCTTTGGGTGATCTTTTAAAATCCGGCGTATGCCTCTGTTTTTATGGTACGAAAAAATGATTTTTCAGACGCCAAAAATCCATTTTTTCTCAACGCTCAGTTACATGCAAGGTGTGAAATCACTGAAGCAATGCGGTTTAGAGTCCCAGTTGGGACGACCACGGTAAGTGATTAAAATCTCGAGTCCGTGCGATGGTGAGCGCGTGACGTCATCGGCAAGGGTTTTAGCCAAATGACAGTCGCACTTCAAAATAGAGAAACAAATGACGATTGTGTTTGTCTTCATAATAGTGCCAAAGAATGACTGAGAGCTTTTGAATTTAGAGACACTATAAAAAAGAAAAATAGGTAAATAAAATTTTATATCAATATCCTTTAACTAATTAATACAAAAGAGAGAATTTATGTCAACATACATAACCACACAGACTTCGAGCTGCTACCGAGAATTTCCTAATGGAAAAACTTAATTACACCCAGGAACCCTGAATTCATGTCGCATAATATCTTTTTATTTCTTTTTAATACTGGTATAGAAAAGTGCACTGCTTTATATCATCGATATCCCCAGATAAGTTAATGGCCAATTAAAATTATCTTAACGATCTGGCTGTTATGTAACATATATAACTATCATGTGATAGTGATCGTTTATTTCTCGCCACTCCATACTTTATTTCGATCACAATGTACTCAAAATTGCGAAGGCATTGCAGTGCCCATATACAAAAAAAATCCTCTCATTCTAAAGAGACGGACGTAATGTATAAATATTATATTCCAAAAACAACCAACGAAATTTATGAATATACTCCATGTAGATATCATCTCAGCAAAAAACTGCACTAAAAGCATAACTTGATTAGAACAGAGTAATGGCTTCCGTAATTTATTCTATACCCAGTAGTATTTAGGGCAAAGGCAAAACCAAAAGGAGCCGCGTAAAAGGCAGCGTCATTCAATTTGTCCCGACATTGGCAAACATTGGAGCCACATATCGGAACATTCGTATAAATGGGTAGCGGCCACTATCTGTCCACAAGTAGGGATGGGATTGGATACAATTATAAATATCGATAAAAATATTTAACGTTATAAAACTGTAAATTTGTGGGGTGCTTGATGGAGACGTTCCGAGTTCTATACTTTCAGTCTAGTAAGGTGCCATAAAAATATTGATAGGCTCGTCACTCGTGGGGCTTAAAAAAGCTTAAACATGACACAAACTTGTCATGAAAGAAAGAATACAAAATTTTATTTTTTTGCTTTTAATTTTTTTAAACCACTATGACCATCCTTTTAAAATTCACTTTTATTTTCTGGGAGATCGCTTATAGCGATAAGACCGTCCTTTATGGCACAATAGTTTATAAGCCAGCTTTATTTTATTTTTATTGAAACTACAAGTGTCATAGACAAGAAAAAATGTTTTTGCATTCATCATACTAGATGTCACTATTGCACATTAATATGTTATTTTAATAAATATTTAAAAAATGTTGTATATGTGGTGTACAATAAAGCATATTAAATAAAAAAGTGAAACTCGTAACTCATACCTAGTGTTTCGACTAACTCACCAATAAAATTAAACCAAAACAACTGTGTTAAGCGGTACAGTTTAATCCAAGTCGCTTTCAATCGACTCAACACTAACCATCAGTGCCAGTGAGTGCGATAACTTTTCTGTCATCATCATTATCAACAGCCTTTCTCACGTCCACTGCTAGACATAGGCATCTCCTAAAGACCTTAGACGTATGTAGGCCTACCTTTATGGCAAAACTTTACTGTACCACCCAAAACATCGACAATCAATGTCGACTCGCCTACCTCTCTATCTCCGCGACCCTTGTAAAAAAGGCCGGCAGAGGTCCGACCGCAGGGCCCGCTCGGCGTGACGGCCCGGAAGCGCACCGTGTGCCGGACTTCCGCTCGCTCAGCCGGAACACTATGCTTAGCGCATTCCGATAGGGGACTATTTGGGGGTATCTATGATTTTAATTCACAGATTAAGTAGGTAAATTAAGAAAAATACAAAATACGAAGTATTATAATGTACTAATGCCTGTCTTTACGAAAGAGTAAATAAAATTTTCTTATGGAGAAATGCATTAACAGTTTTCCTCACCCGAGAATCGAACGAGGGACTTTCACACATAAAATATGTATACATCTTATAAATAGTCCAAAATGATTATCCCGTGATAAATGAACATTTCTTAGAAGTATTTGTGTACGTGTATACTGTATATAACTTATATGTGTATTTGTGTGTGTGAATATCTATTTATTTGTCTGCATGATTATTGTTACATGAATTTTGTTACAGGTCTATATAAATTATTTTCACCTTAATGTTATTTATGCAACTACTTTTTATCTCTGCATCACCCTAAGGTCGACTGTAATAGACTGCGTACGTTAAGTCCGCCATAATAAATAACGAATAAATATCATTTTAAGCAGTGATGGCCTCGAGGTTTAGGCGCGCGGTCGAGAAACTCGGTGGCCACGGGTTCAAACCCCAGTCACACACCTCTGACTTTTCGAAGGTATGTGTGTCGTCATCAGCCCAAATACGTCCCACTGCTGAGCACGGGCCTCCTCTACAACTGAGAGGGTTTAGGCCTTAGTCCACCACGCTGGCCTAGTACGGGTTGGCGGACTACACGACTAAGAAATTCCTAAGAACTTACTAACTAACTTAGGTGTGCAGGTTTCATAACGATGTTTTCCTTCACCGTTAAAGTACGTGATTAATCATTATGAATACACATATAACTTGGAAAAGTCAGAGGTGTGTGCCTGGGGTTTGAACCCGCGACCGCCGAGATTATATCGACCGCGTGCCTAAACCTCGAGGCCATCACTGCTTACTTATGTGTGTATTCACAATAAATTATCACTTGCTTTAACGGCGAAAGAAAACATCGTGAGGAAACCTGCACGTGGAATGTAGTCCACCAACCCGCACTAGACCAGCGTGGTGGACTAAGGC
The DNA here is from genome assembly GCA_907164795.1 of Hemaris fuciformis. Classification (NCBI taxonomy): domain Eukaryota; kingdom Metazoa; phylum Arthropoda; class Insecta; order Lepidoptera; family Sphingidae; genus Hemaris; species Hemaris fuciformis. Next base: position 14,659,761 of record OU015438.1, on the reverse strand, counting down.
CTAAACCCTCTCAGTTGCAGAGGAGGCCCGTGTCCAACAGTGGGACGTACATGGCCTGATAATGATGATGATGTAAATACAAAAGCTGCACTTAATCTAATACAAATGCATCTCGCTACGTCCCACTGACAACAGAATACACAAGCAATAAAACTGGAACTTAATTGTCGAGGTCCATTTAAAAACGTTCTGCATCGCCTTCTTACAAGTGGCGTACGAAGCTGCATTATACACTGGGGGCTAATATCATTTGAAACTTTTATGAGTTCCAAGTGTTCCGCAAACGCCAATAAAGTTTTATCAATGCGTTCTTCCACAAAATTGGCATCGAAAATTGTCTGAATGCACTTTATTTACTCTTAAACGCCTCGTGAAGGTATTTTCTTATGAATAAGTTAGCACAGAAATCTGCGCGCTTGTTTCTTATTTTTTATATTTCTAGGGGGTATTGAAGGTAAAGAGTTCATGTGTTATCGTCTGCTCAGTGATGGGGATAGAATTCCATCATCGTAAACTTTGTTCTTCTTCAAAAGGTCGTCAGAATCAAAATTAGTAAGAAAAGTATGACGATTTAGATTGGCCATTTTTAAATAAAAATGGCGTCGTAGTCTCGCGGTATAAGTATATGCCGTGCGATCTAGCGGTCTTGGGTTCGATTCCCGTAAGTGTTATTGTGTTTTTCCATTAGAAAATTCTCAGTAGCAGCACGGAGTCTGGAAATGTGCCTGAAAAACGGCAATAGGCTCGCCCCCTATTACGTGGGGCTGATACATACTTGGCGAAATGTGAGTACAGAAATGCACCTCTGCCTACCCCTTCGGTAATACAGGCGTGAGTATATATGTATGTATGTATAAAATATTATAGGAAAGGAAAAATAGGTGCTTGACTCACAGCCTCAACATTACCTCAAAAGGCGTAAGTACACGGCCAATTACCCTGGCCACAAGTGCACGCAGTGTATAAACACTACACTTGTGTCAGATACCATGAATTCTGTTCCGCCCTGATTCTGCATTTTTGTGTTAACCAACGTATTCACATAGAAATATCTTATTTCATCCTGCTCCCTATTATGCAACCACGAATATTACGATACACCTGTTCCATCCTTTGTGCAGTTGGATAACAAACAGACATTTTTTTACTTTTATCCACAAAGTACATTAACCGTTTTGTTTACGTCCTAGTTGAAATGCGGGTGTGCACTTTTTTACATTTTAACTAAGTACTCTGGTAGAGATTTTAATGTGTTCTACTTTAGTGTTTTTGATATAAGGACTCATATATTCTCGAAAGACCTCCATTTGTATCAGTTTTACGTATTTATGGACTTCATGCTTCTAGTGATTTAATTTCGAATGGAAGTAGGTGTTTTCATTTAATAACACTCTGGCAAATATCAAGTCCAACAAAGTGTTAATGAGGATTAATATTATCCATTATTTATTACCTTTAATCTTTTTTTAAATTACCTAGCTGTATATTTTATAATATGGTTTATGCACTTTTTACACCAAATACTAAACGCCGAATAATCTATGTAAATATTTAATTGTATTTTATTTAAGCCCGGTACTACTTCAGTTTAACCGATCCCTTTATGATGTCTAAATTCTTAACCTGCAATTCATACATAGTAAATCTAATGCATCGCACATTCTGTAGTTTATTGTACATCAGCACTTATCCTTGCGGTGTACCCGTTATTTATGTATAACCCCTCTGATGCAGCTCATAAAATTTATTATGGCATCGTTGAATGATAAATTGCACGTATAAATCACAGCCTTTTTCTTCTTTGCAGACAAGTTCTGAAGGAGATTCCTAGTGGCAAGGACATTAAAACTACGTGGTAAGTTTTTTATTCTAAACTCCGATGTTGGTTAACTAGATCGTGGAATTTATTGAATATTTGATACGCCCGCAGCGCTGTTCGTGTTTATATAGATTTTTGTAAATTATATTATAAGACGAGATTAATTTAGCCAATAATTATCAAGGATAAAAAATAGCCTATAAGGGTCTACAGGATCTTATCAATGTCTGAATAAAAATTTGTCAAAGAGATTAAGTGGAAGCATAAAAAACTCAATTTTAAATTTATATTACAAGTATCCATCATCGTCAGCCCATATACGTCCCACTGCGGGGCACGTACCTTCTCTACAACTGAGGGGGTTAAGACTTCAGCCCACCATGCTGGCCTAATGCGAGTTGGCGGTCTACACACCTAAGAAATTCCTAAGAACTTTTAGATGTGCAGGTTTCATCATTTTGCATTAGCATTTGCAAAGTCAGAGGTATGTGCCTGGGGTTTGAACTCGCGACCGATGAGATTTTTGACCACGTGCCCAAACCGCGAGGCCATCACGACTATTACAAGTATTGGTAGCATCAAATCAAATATACACACGTAGCCTACTTCCCGACCCTACACCAAAGTTCAAGTTCTTCTGCCTTCGCAAATGAACACATAAAAATATCTTAATTAGAGTAACTTACAGCCTTCTGTTTCATACTCTAGTGTCATACGTCATTTTTCACAAAACGATTGACAAATAAAGCTGTATTTACGGTAGTACACTCGGTACATTGATCAGCATTATGCGCTGTACATAGCGCCGTGTAGAACCAGATAAGACCCGTATGAATGCTCATCGACTCGGGCGTGTAGTGTCTCTTCGGACGTTCACCTATAAATGCGGATTGCTTTCGACCTTTGCTTAATGGAACAGTCGTGTTATGTCACTAACAACCTAAGTAATACGGGCTTATTTCTTAAGTTTCCAATATGTGACAGCCTCGTGGCGCAGTTGGCTAGATACCAGCTTGCGAAACGAGAGACCGTGGGTTCGATCCCTACACCGAGACAAATGTTTGTGTGATCCACATATATTTGTTTTTGTTGGATTTATTTAATTAAAAAAGCAAAGTAGATTTTGAACGGAGTAGTTTAATTAAAGAGACTTGAGAGATCCTAATACAAAAAGGAGCGAATGACATTCTTACACAGCTTATATACTAATTAAGACTAGAGATGTACAATAGTTATTACAACATGAGTCGATTATGTAGGGTTCAACTTTCTAATGTTAACAGTTTCGAGTCTGGGGGTTTGTGAGACCAAAAAGTCTCGCGAAGTTTCTGATACCCACGACACAAAACTTGTATCTTAGTGTGGGGTCAGAACTATGTATGTGTCTGTTGGGTGTATTTATTTGTATATGAAAGAAAAGAAAGCGTATCCTGGCATCACCTGGAATAGTGCCAGTTTGAGGAACGATTAGGTTAGCAATGATTATGTCTTCTTACCCAATACCAGCCATAGCCACTATCATACTCATGTTAGGACATTCCAATCAGTAAAAGGTAAAGGAAAGGAAATTATCCTATAGCACTGTAAGTACTTCACAAGGTTTTCGTCCGTATTTTTAAAGTCATAGCCAATATCAGTTCGCATCAGCTATCATCCTGTTTATTTATTCAAAGGGGGTAGAAGATAATAGAAAAACTCATCAATTTTAAACTATATTCACTTAAAATAAAATTATTTATGAGTCTGCCATATAATAATTCCGACCTGCAAATATTTTTTGCGTCTCCGTTCATTGGACTCCAGAAGATTAACAATCAGACCAGAAGGAGTAGTTTCACGAGTCTCAAATGAACACTAAAACAATTTGGTAAATGAATGAATTTGCTCAAGTTGGCTGCTAACCTTATGAACCGGTTCACCCCTTTGACCCGGACAGCCCCCGGAAGCATTTAATTTAATGTGCTCCTATTTTCGACGTATAAGACGTTTTTATAAGTCATGTTAATTATTTCCCTTGATGTGGATTAAATTAGAGTATAGACGCAAATTCTCAGAACTGTAAAGTTCATAATGTTCCCTCTCTATAACTAAACGCCAACACACATAATTATTAATATAAGAAAGTGTTTATTTCCATCATACTTTATGTATACAAATAATTGAGAAGAGGAAGATGAGCGTATGGTTACGTTATTCCATATTCTGAATTATTATTATGTGAGTCAAGTTGTCTCGAGCAATACAGATTTATCATCATCATCATCATCAGCCCATATACGTCCCACTGCTGAGCACGGGCCTCCTATACCATTGAGAGGGTTTAGGCCTTAGTCCACCACGCTGGCCTAGTGCGGGTTGGCGGACTACACACCTAAGAAATTCCTAAGAAGTTTTAGATGTGCAGGTTTCATCACGATGTTTTCCTTCACCGTTAAAGTACGTGATTATTCATTGTGAATACACACATAACTTGGAAAAGTCAGAGGTGTATGCCTGGGGTTCAACCTACTCCTTCGGGGAATACAGGCGTGAGGTTATGTATGTAATATGTATGTGTGTATATATTTATTTTCACTACACAAATCCGTACATTACATAATTTGATATTTAAACACTGTAATTTAATCCATTTTTACAAAAGGTCATTGGTTCTGCAACGCAATTAAAAATACCTGTGGAAAGTCTCTGCGTTGCAACTTCATGACCAATTCATCGCTTCAAAAAACCCTAAAACCCAGCTTCAAAATTATCAAGTTTCACAACAAGCGGATTGAGTTGGTGCTTTTCATTTTTATTCTCGTGTGAGCGGTACGGAGCGTATGACGTCACTCATGGTACGTGACGTGCCTGCAACTTAAAGGGCTTAGTTTTCGCATGCACGATCCTTATAGCCGGACGTGTGTGTATTATACAATGGTCTGATACGCGAAGTGTGGCTCGTAAGCAATAATAAGTTAAATTAAAATGTAATATTGGTTTTGCCGTTTGTAATAGCGGGATGTTCAATATAAGTTGACGTGTCTGGGTTTTTAAAGAATTTATTAAGCTTAATGCCAACCCGCACTAGGCCAGCGTGATGGACTAAGGCCTAAACCCTCTCAGTTGCAGAGGAGGCCCGTGCCCAGTAGTGGGATGTATATGGGCTGATGATAATGATTAAGCTTAATAACACGAAAAGACTGTCTATCTGTAGGATTGGAGACAACGACTTAGCTATCTTCTTCAATCACATTCGTAACAGCGTCCACTCTTTTAAAAAGGCGATATGAGGATCAGCATCCCGCAGTGGTATGGTGAGGTGGACTGAAAACTTGCTCAGAATCAAATAGAGGGTTTAATCCTCGCATTAGGACTTTTTATCGGCGAGTAAACAAGTTTCCTACGATTTTTTAAAGAGTTATAGAGAAGAAAAGACAAAGTAAAATGGCATAGTCGAAGATTTATTGCTTTTAACTATCTCAGTTACGTCATTTTATACTAGTCAGTTTTTTTATTATGTCATTATCGTCGTCCTCCAACAGGTCACTATGGAAGTCATTGGGGGAGGCCTATGTTCAGCAGCGGACTTCCTTAGGCTGATCATCGCCATCATCAGCTCACATACGTTCCACAGAACACATGCATCCTCTACCACTGAGGCCTTGGTCCACTACGATGGCTTATAGTGGGTTTTCAGACTACATAACTAACATATTAACGAATTTTAGGTGTGCATGTTGTGATAATTCATTGGGAATACACACATATTGTCGAAAAGTCAGAGGTGTGTGCCTAGAATTTGACCCACGACTGCCGAGATTTTGACTCGACTGCGCGCCTAAATTATACAGCAATCAAGCAAGATACATACTTGCATTATTGTATTAAGTTTATTTCATTTGACTCCTTCTCTTCACGAATAAACTATCATATTTAAAAGTAAAAGAGCATTTAGTCAATTTAAGTTTAATCCAATACTTGGGATTAACAATTTGATTTACGGCGGGCTAAAACAGATTAATTTTTGTTCAATCTGATTATATCAACTTTATGAATTTGACATTCACGTGTTTAGATTCACGAGTGGAATTATGTGATTTCACACTAATCCTGGCCATCTCTAATCCAGGCTAGTTATAATAGATTAATAAAATGCAAACTGCGCCAAAAATAACATGGGATTATTTTGGAAAACTAATTCCATTTGTTATCCTACGTGCAGCATCGATTCGTAATGTTTAAAAAACCTTCACCATTCTAATTTATACGAAAGAGAACGTGTTAAAGTAACTTTGAATTTATGCTTTAATTGGTAAACTAATTTTGATATTTTGTGCGATAGTGCTGTAACAAAGGTAAGTGTAAACTCAAGGACTACTGGGCCGTAGATCAACTCAATGAGCAAATCCCGTAATCCAATTATTTAATTTTCTACTGGTCATAGCAAGTTGCATCGGTTGCAAGATCACGAAGTTAGGAGAAAGTCAGTACAGTCTACTAGATTTTGAAATGGTCAACTGGATACGATGTATAATATGTGTACGATTGTTAGACGTATTTATTTTCAAAAAAAAAAAACTTCGAAGACAGACGGAGATCAAATTCTAAGAACGTCTGATGTAAGTGATGTGGTACGCATTAATTTACTTGAAATAGTATGTGCATAACTTCTAGAAATAAAATGAGAAAACTTGTATTTTTATATAGCTAGATTAAATCCAAACCCCTTTCAAGCGTAGAGGAATAGACAATATTCATAATTAAGGCAATGAAGACAGTTCAATATAATAAACACTAACCTACAATGGAAGTAGTATCGTCAGTGGCAATCGCATAAATGCACCGTGCAATTGAGCCGTAATGGAGCCAACCATCGGAAGTATGGGAACACACGCGAAATGTTCATATTGAGCTGACGGTTTCCAACTATCGACACTGTGTCGCAGTGTGTTATTCGGTTAATAGGTTTTCAGTTCATTGTACCTTTGGATGCATCGATTTGCAGTGTTAAATGTTGGATGAGTGTTTTATTGGAAATTGTTTGTGTTGGATGTATTGGATTAGTAGATTGGAATGATATTACGGGCAGTCACGCCTTTTACTCGGAAAGGGTAGGTCGAAGTATATTTCTACATATACCCCAATAACAACAAAACATTCGGTTTCCGCTTCTAATTGTTTGATTATTTATAAGCAAAGTGTTATTGGGTTTTTCCATTAGGAAATTCTGAGAAACAATTTTTCTCAAACAATAGGCTCGTCTCCTATTACGTGGGATTCAAAACACATACTCGTATGTCTAGTTTAGAAATACTCTTCTGTCTACTCTTAGAAGTTATACGCGTGACTGTATTTTGACCAACCATACAGGCCGCACCCTATGCCTAGGGTATCTCAATTGTTTGTATACTTTTTTTTGGGTACATAGCACCCTAGTTACTTTTACTAACATAAATAAATACACCCAGGAGTCACATACATAGTTCTGGCCCCACATTAAGATACAAGTCTTGTGTCGTGGGTATCAGAAACTACGAGAAACTTACAGTCTCACAAACACACAGACCCGAAACCAATACTTGTGGATCACACAAACATTTGTCTTGGTGCGGGGATCGAACCCGCGGTCTCTCGTTTCGCAATCTGGTATCTAGCCAACTGCGCCACGGGGCTGTCAAACGTGAATCAAAACATTTCTATGTTATATTATGTATTTTATTGGCATGGCGAGACATTTCATTAATCTTCACATGTACACAAGCTTTATGCTGTGATCTGTAATTTCAAATGCTATGCTCCAATTACCTGAAACGACATTAAATATTGCTTATTTGCTACGGATCATATATTTTGGCCATGTGAATTCCGGATTTAATGTTTTTGCTGCTTTTAAAATTGAATCGTAAAATTTATTACGCGTAGCATTTTTGCCATTGAGCTCAAATGTACTGGGCGCTAATTAATGTGTTTCGGAATTTATGTTTTATTAGATTTTGACTGTGATTACGCTGCTATTGGTTACAAATTCGGCAGCGAGAATGAATTTAATTGAAAATGTATCATTTTATTATGGAAAATTTGATCTGGCGAAACAAGTGTGCCTCTTGCGATCAAGAGATCCCGGGTACATTTTCTGGTTTGGGCAAAGCGTAATATGATTTTTCAATGGCAAAACAAAACTGGAAATGTGAACGTAGACTCTAAATCTGTTTTAGTCTAATAATAATGTGTTGGCATAATGTGGTCGCATAGGTGTGTGTGTGTGCCTACTTCTTCTGGAATAAACCCCTGAGTATGAGTGTGCATTAACAACAACAATACGTCTACTTATAGAATAACTTTGTCTACAAAACGTGCAGTGCCTCATGGCATTTCCTTAGTCGATACAAAGTGTTATTAATTTGCATGAAGCCATCCGGTTCCTGCCCATCAATCAATATTAGCCTTTCGTAGAATTCTATTTTTATAAGATGCCACTCCAGAAGTCAATTAGTGTGCTAAGTATTGAACATCTTTGGAATAATAATTGCTAGCCTCATTGTTTTAATTGGTGCCATGCTTAATTCATGCCGTAAGAACCACGCTGCCGACAGCTCAGATTATAAAATGAATAGCTTGATCGGGGTATCACTACTTTTATGAAGTAAGCTGACATTTAAAAGACTTTGCGTTATTCTGGAAACGTAAACTTATAAAGTTTATGACATTTTGATTTTTTTTTGTTTATTTTACTGAAGACGCAATTTAACGGCGAAGGAAAATATTATGTCTGTGGCGTGGTCTCACGGCTCAAATATGCGTCATGCGATCTAGAGATCAATGGTTCGATTCCGTGGTCGAGCAAAGTGTTATTGTTTTTTTTTATTAGGAAATATTCAGTAACAGCACGAAGCCTGGAAATTGTGCCAGAAAAACGGCAATAGTCTCAACCCCCTTTGGGACGAAAACACAATTGGCAAAATGTGGGTACAGAAATGCACCTCTGCCTACCCTTTCCGGGAATACAGGCGTGAGGTTATGTATGTATGTATAAATGAAAATATTATAAGGAAAATAATGCTTACGAGGACTCACTCAGGTATGTGGCATCATCATGGTGAAGGATGCACCCAGCAACGATCAGGAGAACCATATTAAGTCAACTTTCGTCAGTTTTTTTTAGTCCTATTACATTTTTTGTCTTATCAATAAAATTTTCATTCCTTACCTAAATCTTAAGTTGGAAATGTTTATGTCCCGCAATGCCCCAGATACAAAGCAAATCTTGTACATTTAGAGCGCACTTCATCGTGTCAAAGCATTGCGGGCGCTTTGTCACGGCAATACATTTCTCCAGAGGCAATAGCAAACTTTAACTTCAATTTGTATAGAAGATACATTGTGCAGGAATTGTTGCCAGTAATATAAGTGCGGTTTCCAAGTTTCCGCGAGTTAACCGAGTTACACCGTACGTATGATTTGGTATTTTGCCTAAGGACTTGAGCACTCTCGGAGGAATAGATACAAAAGTTATTGGTAACCTATTTCCCTTAAGGATATGTTTATGTTTTCATCATCATCAGCCCATATACGTCCCATTCCTCCACGTACCTCCTCTACCACTGAGAGGGTTTAGGCCTTAGTCCACCACGCTGGCTAAGTGCGGGTTGGCGTACTACACACCTAAAAAATTCCTAAGAACTTTTAGGTGTGCAGGTTTTATCACGATGTTTTCCTTCAACGCTAAAGTAAGTGATAATTAATTCATTATGAATACAAACATAACTTCGAACTTGTTTATGTTTTATCAGAATTTTACTGTGATTACGTTGTTATTGATAACAAATCTGGAAGCAAGAACGAAATTAATGTACCCGCGTCACAAGTAATTAAGTGCCGTGCGATCTAGGCTCAAGCAAAGAGTTATTGGGTTTTCCATTAGGAAATTCCCAGTAACAGCACGGAGTCTAGAATTGTCTCCGAAAAACCGAAAAAGGCTAGCCACCTATTGCGTGGGAGGAAAATACAATTGGCTAAATGCAGGTGCAGAAATGCATCTCTGCCTACCCCTTCGGGGAATAAAGGAGTGAGGTATATAATATGGGATACATAATATGCATGTATGGATGGATGATATACGTGATTTTAGTGCGATTAAGGGTTATTTTTCTGCTATCATTAGCTGGTAAAAGTAATACTAAAATATGTAGAATGGTAGTAATTGTTTCGACCCCATCCTTGTTTCTAAGCAAACTAAACCATCCCATCCATAAAAAAGCCTTATAAAGATTATGAATTAATATTTGATTATTGTCTTTGCCATGAACCTACAACGGCCCTTCACCTAAATAGGCTCCTATGATGCATGAATTTTACTTTTCTTATCTTGTATTGATTCAATAAAAATACATACATAAACTCACGCCTGTATTCCCTGATGGGGTAGGCAGAGGTGCATTTCTGCACCCACATTTCGCTAGGTATGTATCAGTCCCACGTAATAGGGGGCGAGCCTATTGCCCTTTTTTCGGGCACAATTCCAGACTCCGTACTGCTACTGAGAATTTCCTAATGGAAAAACCCAATAACACTGCCCGACCCGGGAATCGAACCCAGGTCCTCTAGATCTCTCGGCACATACTTCTACCGCGAAACCACGGGGCAGTTAAAAAAATGATTTCATTATTTGACTTATTCTTATAATCATGCAACATTTATTCTTTGCCAGAGTCATCCCAAATCAGCGTTCGTGTCCAAAATGACATTAAGCTCCTGAATTATCCCTGGACTGTGCATCTTTCCAGCAGTTAAACTTCTATTTATAGATTGTGTCTGCTGCATACGAAATGCTGCGAACCTATTCTAGTAAATCTCAGAAGGTATTGGATTATTTCTGACTTTAATACTGTTGATATAGTTCCTTAGTAACTGCGGACAACATTGTGGTTGATTGTGTTTCCAAGCTATTTTGGTATGACGTGTCTTACTTAATATTTTAGCATAATCTCGGCAAGATTTTATTTATTTATACTTTTTAGTACACTATACAATAATTTATACTACATGATTGAAAACAATGAAGACAATAAGTATAGGCACAATATAAGTAAGTAATAAGTATAGGCAGTTGTCTTCATAAATATAAAAAAAGGCAAGATGTAAGGCGCCTGATGCGGAATAAGTGACCATTTGAGCTTTAGCGTGCTATGTAGGCTTTCAAGAAATTTCAGTCCAGTTTAATTTATAAATAAATACACATTTCTAACCCCACACTAAGATATAAGACTTGTGTCGCCAGTATCAGAACCTACAAGAGATTTTGTAGTCTCACAAATACCCAGACCCGAAACAAATGTTTGTGGATTAAAAAAATTGTCTCATAGCGGGGATCGAATCCGCGAATCTCGTTTTCCAAGCTGATGCGTAGCCAACCGAGCCATGGAGGCTGTCATTTGTCGTGTAAAATCAATCTAATCTGGCATTATAAGTGAAACTATGGCATATCTATGAAGGAAGGCAATCTTATTATTTCTAAAAAATATGATAGGTAGTTCTTGGTACCAGAATACAAGTGGGCATTGAATGCAAACACTACAAAACAGTTAAATAAGACTAGAAAGGAAATGTCGGTATGCCGAGCGTGCCGAACCTACGATTAGATTGTCATATGTTTGACACGGCCGCTTCTTAGTAATTCGGGTTGCGTGTAATGTGAACAATTGGAGCCCTTCATTTTTGTTTGAATTTTTTATCATTGGTCGTGTGATCGTAGTAGAATGAACAGGTGACAGACAAGCGGCGCAGTCTTCCCGACACAAAATACTGTCTATTTCCTTTCTAATTTTATTCAGCTGCTATGTGGCGAACACACACAATCCTTGATTCAAATAACAAATCTTTACGTACAAGTATCATCTTCATAAGCTCATATACGTCCCACTGCTGGGCTCGGGCTTCCTCTACAACTGAGAGGGTTTAGGCCTTAGTCCACCACGCTGGCCTAGTGCGTACGTACAAGCATAGTACAGCGCTATATAACCCAGCTGGTCAAAGGGGAGGAGAAGAATTTCTTAAGCTTCAACAACCTGCGTGCAAACAGCCAGAATAAGGAGGCGGCTATATCTGAAATTCAGCGGTGCCTATTCGAGGTTGACGACCTGCAGCCAGCGGTAAATGCAAAGTCGCTGTTGAGTCCCAGCAATAAATTATTTTCCAGTTGGCAAGTTGGTGTCATAACTTGCGCTGCGTGCACACAGCTGCAGTTTTCGACCTCCGGCTTTTTTGAACAATGAAAAAAACTATAAATAACGGCTTAAACAATGCCAAATGTAATTTGTGCAGTATGTTCTGAGTTTGCGCTTTTTTCAATAGTTTGTATTGAGTGTTGATTTTTGTTTGCTTTTGTCACTTAAGTAACGTGAAGGCGAGTGTTTCCAACAACGTTAAAGGTTATTAGTTAAGGTTGAATATATAAAAAACTTTGTTTATTTGCTATCTAATCAAAATAGACGTGTATAATATTTATTTTTATAATGAAAGCAGTGATGGCCTCGAGGTTTAGGTGCGCGGTCGAGAATATCGGCGGTCGCAGGTTCAAACCCCAGGCACACACCTCTGACTTTTCGAAGTTATGTGTGTATTCACAATGAATTATCACTTGCTTTAACGGTGAAGGAAATCATCGTGATAAAACCTGCACACCTAAAAGTTCTTAGGAATTTCTTAGGTGTGTAGTCCGCCAACCCGCACTAGGCCAGCGTGGTGGACTAAGGCCTAAACCCTCTCAGTTGTAGAGGAGGCCCGTGCCCAGCAGTGAGACGTATTTGGGCTGATGATGATGATGATGATGATATTATGTAACAGAACTATAATACTACACCTACCATGTTTCATCTCTGCATCCCCCAAAGGTAGACGACTGTCAGAGAATGCCTGTGGCATTAAGTTCGCCTTTATACTGTTATGTATGTTTATAAAGCTTTAAAAAAGTAGACACCAAGATCTTTTGTCTTTTGATGCAATTATATTGCCTGTCTCGAAGGATTTACTGCTATTAAACGGGTCTTAAAACGTCATGTTAAGGCCACTAATGATTTACACCTTATGTATGTTACGTAACTTATACAAACAATCCACCTGATAATATTATTTATCACTAAATCAGTAAATGACCGATAAGTCATAAATTTATTCTACATAGAATAATCATCACTACATGACTTTACATACAGACATGTAAACTAATCTGATTAGTCGAAACCGATTTAAAAAAAGTTCCTAATTAAACGCAAGAACATTTCGTCCACTCCAATCCATCTAATAAATTAAGAGACTAAAAGTGGCCAATCTATCAACATTTTTACTCACTCTACCACTTGCAAAAATTCAGTCAATCCGATTATATTGGCTGAAGATTACGGACGGAATACTCGAACAGACATGCAAGGGTTAAACTGAGTGTTTACCCTTCCTTTTTTACCTTAAGCTAAATATTTAACAACAGCCGGGCACGCGATACTGCCGCCGTTTTGAGTCGTGATTTTTTATGGCTTCAAATTTAATCAAGCCCAGATATGTGCTATGAAAGGCGCGTGCTTCAGATTAGGAGGGCTACTCACTCGGCTGACAAAAGGAATGGAGTAAGTATTGTGAAAAATTGCTTTCATAAAACGACTCCACCGCGCTTTTCTTGGATTTTGTTGGAAATTTCGATGTAAAACGCTTTGTTATTGAGGGTGTTATGCATTGGCGACATAGCTTGGAAATAATACTTATAATTTGTTGGATAATATAAGTATTTTTAATTTTCTACTTCTATAATCTTTTGTTTATTTGCAAACATTATTTCAAAGAAGTAAAAGAAGAAAAAGGTTGATATTCTATTTATAAATATTATCTATAATCTACAATGATATACTTTGACCCGTTGATATGGAATTATTATATCAAAAAGGCCTAGACCCAGTAATAAAATGTTACAGCAGTAGAATTAAAGTAAACGTATTCGTGAAAAGAAAGTAGAGCGCCGCTATACAGCCTCCACGTGATAATCATCTGTCGACGGTTAAAAATATAAAAAATAAAGGGAATTTTAAAACAGCACTGCGTATGTGCGTCCACGTAACTTTGTCGTTGGAGGCTGCGTATTTATCTGGAATGAACTTTATCAACCGCCATTTTGTCCTTTCAGGCTATGTAGGACAGCAGATGAGTTTATATTCGTAATTGAAATATGTTCACGTATTTTGAACGCCAAATTTAATATGAAAAGGATGGTAAAATACAAAATGTATTTAAAGATATTTATTTATTATAAAAAGAAAAAGAAAAGTAAGATTATACATTGAAACCAAAAAAAAAATTATTATGTGTAAAAAATAAAAAATAATTATTAGTATCAGTTTTTTATAATGTTAGTTGAGGTAAATATTATTGAAATATATCCTTATGTTGGTAAAAGAGGGGTAGGGGGAGAAGCGGCTTCAATTATATTTTGCCCTGCAATAGTATATTCTGACAACAAAAAGTGATATCTAAAAATACATTATGTCATGGACATCTAATCATAATAGAATCAAATGAAGAAGTTGAACAATCAAGATGTGCAATTACTAAAATATACAATTCTACTATCATTGATAAGTGGCAAAAAAAACCAAAGCGAATTCATAAAAATAAAAGTTTTCTCTTTCAAAGAATAATCGGGGAGGCTTATCAAGAGTTACTATGAAATCAATGATTGATCGTTTAAAACTATTACAAGATAAAGAAGAAATCAAAGTCAGAAAACTAGTTTTTATTCAACAGTTTCGACTCATCAAGTTCGATCCATAGTATACTATTCAGATTAACTGAAATACACATATTCATCTTCATTATTATAAAACTGCTGTATTTAACATTCAAAAAGCCAGTGTAAATGCCCCTTGAGGGTGTAATCATGATTTTTAAACACATGTTGCGGATATGACAGCTATATGACAGATTTCCGATATCAAATTTTAATAGGCGTGTGCTGAAGCCTCGCTTGTGCTCGGGGCTGTCAGATGAAGTCAACAACGTGAAGGAAGCGGATCATGATTGGCGCTTTTTAGAAAAAATAATTTTGCTACACTATTGGGCTGGTTAATAGTTTGTTCAATTCATTATGTTTTCTTTCCTAACTTGACGTTTTTTCAAGGGAACTGATATAGGGTACCAACATATATTTAAGTAGGTCAACTTGAATATCGAAAATTATTTATAGGTTACATGCTGATGTTGACGGAAACTTATCGACACTAGTTGGAGTTGACCGCCTGAAAAATGTCTGAATGTTTTTTATTTATGATATTTAATGTGTGTCATATTGGGATTTTAATTTTTTTCTTTGTGCTTTTAGTGTTATCGATCTTGTGTCTGAAATATAAAAAAAAATTATTTATCCAGTTATTTCTTTTACTGTCCCTAATAATTTTTAAACTGTGGAACACCACAGTTACGTGATGATAAACATATCGTCGAAATTGTTTTTATATTTATCTCTAAATGCAATTCTAAGGTCCTCACAGGTCAAATGAAGGTCGAAACTAATAGTTACACGAGGAAACAAAGTATTTCGACACGGTACAGGTAAATAAATGTCAATGTTGACTACACCGGGCCGGCTAAATTGTTCGGTGGCGATCTGAACGTTGCTGTTTGGGAGTAATTTACTGGCTGGTTTGACGCTATCGATTGTGCCGCTTTTCTGAGCCCCACGTACGGTAATGAAGCACGTGTGAGCCTGTTAAAGGTGTAACTTTCCATATTGGTATTTGAGAGATTTCGGGCGAAGTTCGTGTTTGCCGTTTCGGCTTGACGTTGGTCTTAGAAGTCTGCTAACTTAGTTACGGATGAATGGGCCTCGTTGGGAATTTAAAGGGGTGTATATGGATGGGAGATAGTGAGTGATAGAGAACTGTCTGGAATATGGTATAATATCATATGTACGGTGGTTGCTATCTAGGCAATCGAATACGAAAACAAATTACTTATTGTATTAGCTTTTTTACTTGGCAACGATGCGGCCAAATTACAAGATCTGATGGTAAGTGGAATGCGGTCCAAAAAGTTTCGACAGATAAAAACTTCACATCGGCTTTGTTAAGGAAATTAAATAAAATTCACCAAGTCGAGTCAACGTCACGAAGATATTCTTAAATATCCAACTGTTGGTAATTGAATCTAATACCCCACAAAACAGACAAACACACAACTACCAGATTAACGATGCCATTACACGCGGTTCAACATTACATTTTAATTATACATCATAGAGGTAATAAGCGCTTAATGGACCATTGTATCACTTTTCTTCAAGACCCCAGGTAGGGTAGAGCAATAACGCGACCAGGGAGCCGAACTGAACACCCGCGGGCATCTGTAAACAACATCACTAATGGCCACTTAAACCCTCGGGAATAGCCATGAGAAGTCAACAGGAAGAATTGGTATACGTTTTAGTGACAGGTTCAATGGACGATGAATACTTATGGTGATTATATTTTTAAGACTTTTTTGACATCCCCGTGGCGTAGTTGGCTGGATACCACCTTGCAAAATGAGAGGCCGTGGGTTCGATCCCCGCACCGAGACAAATATTTGTGTGATCCACAAGTATCTGTTTCGGATATGGGTGTTTGTGAGACCAAAAAAGTCTCTCGTAGTTTCTGATACTCACGACACAAGACTTGATTCTTATTGTGGGGTCAGAACTATGTATATGACTGTTGGGTGTATTTATTTATTTATAAGACTGCCTCGTTGTTTCCGCTGCACGGATGCAGTATGCGATTGAGAAGTCTCGAGACCGATTCCCATATAGGGGTAAGTGTTGTTAAATTTTGCAATCACCATGATTCAAAAAAACATTGTTTTATGTTATTTCAAGATGTTCTTAAAACGTTATTAGTTGACGTTAAAACTCATTGTTTCATGTTATTTCTATGGAGAAATGTTATTAAAGCGTAACAATTTGACGTTTATGTAAATAAACAGTACGCAGCGTTTACACACATAACAATAGGACAACAAAACAATGTACAATCATTGTGTGCCGTTTGTAATTCTTGTGTATATAAAATACACCCTTTAGTAGACGCTTTGTTCCCGTAGGATCTGTAAATTATTTCTAAGACGACGACTTTAAGCCACGAATATTAGAGGAGGTAAATATATGTTCGTCATCAACGCAAGTCCCCTCTTGCACTCACCAACCCCCCTGCCAAGCGTGGCGAGTATCGGCAAAAATCTCACAATGATGGGTGGAAGTCATTGGAAGAGGCCTATGGTTAGCATTGGACTTTGGCTGATGGATGGAAATAAACTTTACAAATTCCTAAAAATTAATGCTACGCTTTAACATCCCAGGATTAGAAAAGTCAGTTTCCATTTAAAAGGTTCATCAGATTGCTACGTTGTTACGTTGAGTATGATTGAAAGGTCTCGGATTCCCGGTCTTGAACAGAGTTTTCAGTTTCCCTAATAGATTGTGACTATTGTCGACTATGAGTTTTGTATATTTTTAGATATAGCAAACATATTTTAACTCGGTTTTATTTGAGATCTGTTAGTATTTAAGCTGAGTAAAATCATAAATAAAACATTAAACAATACCTTAAAACGATGCTGAAATACAGACACTAGCAAAGCGCACAGATAACTATAGAAATAATAAACATTTATTTTCCCTCTAGTAAAGTCGCCACACTTCCTAGCTCTACGTTTGTTTCATATAAGGGGACAGTCCTTTATACGCAGCGACTAATATCTCTTTATTTATGCACAAACTGTGATAAGCTTTGTTAGCCGCAAATTTACTAAATATTATATGGCCTTGCGACGCGTTTTAGGAAATTCGCTTTGAATGTTCTAATGTGTCTTATATTAAGATTGTGATGCATCGCCGCTCTTCTAATTCAGGCTTTTGATGGATTTAAATTCGATTTTGTCCTTGGATTCACCCTCGCAAATGTTTTGTTAAATAATTTTGACAGTCTTAGTGTTGTAAATAAATAGACATCATCTTGTGAAACGAATTAAGACAAATGTTTGTGTGATTCTCAAACATAAGTTCCGCTTCTGTGTGTTTTTGATCCCAAAAAAAAATCTCGTACTTTCTGATACACACGACACAAGAACTTTTAGTGTGGTGTTAGATCTATGCTTGTAACTACGTATACTCGTAATTTATTTATTTAATTAATTTTGACTGCATAATAGGTACCGTGGCATAAGTGTGGGGCGTTTCTATCACGGGCAAAGGGTTTTGTAATGGGAAATTTTCAGTAACACCACAATTCTAAGAATGTGTCATCTATCAGCTCGCTTCCTTCTACGTCAGTGTTAAAACATAACTAAATAAATAATAAATAAATACACCCAACAGTCACACACATAGTTCTAATCCCACACTAAGATACAAGTCTTGTGTTGTGGGTATCAGAAACTACGAGAGAATTTTTGGTCTCACATACACCCAGACCCGAATTAAATATTTGCGGATCACACAAACATTTGTCACGGTGCAGGGATCGAACCCGCGGCCTCTCGTTTCGCAAGCTGGTGTCTAGCCAACTGCGCCACGGGGCTGCATACGTCTCTGACTATCCCTTCTAGGGTACAAGCGTTAACGTAATATGTGTATGTACGTGGTAAATACAATTAGAAGGCAATAAAAATGTCAACATTTTTTTTATCTTTCTTACTTTAAAACCATGCATCGCGGAGCTGTCTTTTAACGATTCTATTTAATAGTATGGTTGAGGACGTGCTAGCCAACTTTTTGGGGTGTGCATTGTTAGGTCAACCTCTGTGGCCCGATAAATTTATAATGTCGGAGTTTTCACGCTATTATGAACTGACTTTAGCTTTTGTATTTGACGCGTAGCACACAGGTTTTAGTAGCAGCGGGGCGCTGAATATTTAATTTTTATACTTAAAATAGGTTTTAAATTTGTACCTAGACATATTTTATGCAATATATATGAGGCAGAGTTAGCCTAGGGACTTTTATTCACATGTCTAAGCGTGTGAATAATCTGTTTTACTCGTATAATTTAGAAATATGACGGCTGGTGTTGAGTGAGCTGTTCGCGCCGTTTTTTACAATTAATTAGTTATTTTCGTGATGGAAGGTGATATTTTTCAGTAATTTTTTATGTGAATTATCGTCTGTAGCACGGTGAGGTGGTAACAACGCACTTAATGGTAAATGGAGTGTCGATTAATAAAGAAACGAGTAAAAATATCTTTAAAATTCACAAAAATCTCACTGTATTTTTTACCTGTTCGTCATCAGCCCATAAAAGTCCAACTGCTGGGCATGGGCCTCCTCTTCAACTGGCCTAGTGGCCAAGTATGTATAAAAATAATTACAATTTAATAAATTTTGGGAGAGTTGACAATTCTCCTCATTAAGTCTCTTTAAGTATAATATTACGTCTTCATAATCGAATCTACTTCCTAACGTTTATCGAATGAAGATTTTCGACGAGCTCTGGGCAGTATATGGGCTTATGTAGGTACACATACCAACATACCAGACAGCCTTTAATTAGAATTACACTCAAAAACATCAACGAATACACGTGTATACCCAACCTAATTATAAAACGCGAAGGCGTCTATCTAATTTGGCTGACCTTTTTTAATCTCGTAATTAGAGGCACACATGCCCCCGTATAACTTATTCATATTCAGGAGCTATTTCAGTTCGCAATTAACTCTAACCGAGCAAATAGATTTACCAACTTCACGTGAATTTTGTTAATTATCATGATTTATGCAGATGCCTCAAGATGACGTAGATGCAGGATGTTTTTTGAATACACAAACATGCCTGTAACCTCGAAGGCGTGGGCAGATATGCATTTCACCCACAATTTGCCAACAAAGCCCCTTCTTGTAGGTGTTAAGCCTGGAGCTGTTATTTAGGCTCATTTAATACACCGTATTATATGCCTTATTCCCTAATAACACTTTGCCCGACCATGGAATAGAACCAGGGACCGTTAGATGGAAAAGCACACGTTTTTCCTCCGGGCATCCTATTGACTTATAAATACAGTGATTATATGAAGCATCCTAGTTAGAAGAAAAAGGTGTGGTTAAAGATGAAGTCGCGATAATAATCGAAATCCTCTCGAAATCCAATACTTAGTCATTCTCAAAAAATTCTTCTGTACGAGTCTTTGTTAAACATACAATCATCTAGACCTATTATAATAGGACAGGTTAGACAAATATCTGTGTATGCTTTTTTTTCTTTTTTTTTCCTTTTTTTATACTGGCACGGCAAAGTGACGGTAAGTGTAATGGAGTCCAGAAAAAGTGCCGACCAGCGAGAGATGATAATCTCCCGTTGGTCGACGTAATAATGCCGGCCGAAAACCTCTTCACCTATCTTGTGAAGAAGTTTGGGGGACTAATGCCATGGTGAACAAAGGGCAGACCGCGAGAAACCGGCCAAAAAATGCCGGCACGGTCATCCTTTCACCATGATTGAAGCCCCCCCGAAAACCGGATATACACTGGCTGATCCCGGAACGCGGCACACTTGCATGTGCCACTATGGCGAGTTTTACGCCCTGTGTACGGTGGTCGCTATCCGGGCGGATACGAATATCCTACCAATATGCTTGGATCAATTCAACCTAGAAAACTACATTCTCCAAGACAATTCCTTCAGCAATTTTACTTTCAACATAAAAGGCAGTCAGCAATGTTCAACGCACTAAGTTATCATCTATCCAGCAATCCAATACTGGCTTATAAAAAAAGATGTCCTCTTGCCATTTATCTATAGAATCATTTTTGTAGTTCCACGTATCGGCTTTATCGCTTTTGCCTTCATAACCATTTACTAGGCGCAGAGGTGAACAAAGAAATGAGCTGTCTAACGTTGAACAAAATATTGGAAAGTATATTGAATATGTTCTTAGCCGACGCTAGATTATATTATAGATTATATAGATATTCCTAGACGACATTTCCAGACTCTGTGCCGCTACTGAGAATTCCCTAATGGAAAAACCCAATAATACTTTGCCCGACCCGGGAATCGAACCCAGGACCTCTAGATCGCATGGCACATACTTGTGCCGCGAGACCACGAGGCAGTCCTTATAAAATAATCATAAAATACAAAAATACCTTCACTTCCCTCAATCGTGTACTAATTTCAACATTTTTATATAGTCTTCTTCATTATTATATAATATTACACTTATACCAAAAGTTATACGGTTCTGATTACAACCACGGTTAGTTTAATAAACTAAAAAACATTTTAATTACGAAATTTACGATAGAACTAAATATATTAACTAGAAATAATGATACCTAGTCTGCATACTCAATTAGATGCTATAATATTCAACCAAGTATTCAACATTAAACGCGAGATAGAATAAACACGAGAAGGGAGCGTTGTTCTTCAGGCGAACCTCTCTGAACCCTTCGCTCCTTGGCTTTTTATTTGCGCCATTTTGTTTTATTACGACCCAAGTCTAAACAAAACGTGATTTTATTGATTAATTTAAAGTCCCTTGATACCATAGGATTTGCGTGTTATTCTTGCATATGGTTCTAGAAATCAATTAATGATACAAATCGTATTTATAAATAGCAATGACGTATAAAGGGAGTGCCGCTTGTATAGAAGTTTCGTACGACTTAGATGTCCCGGGTTCTATAATCTGTAGATTTTTATCGAAAGTACGTAGTCCGGAATAATATAAATAAAATATGTGAATTTTACTATTTTGTGGGATTTAAAACACAGTATACAAAATGTGGTTAAAATACTACTAATGCTTAGCCTTTATTTTGAGCTACCTTCAAGGGGTTCGCTTTCAGACGAAATATCTTATATATGTCATTATTTTACGCCGCCATTGCCATTATTCCTTACATAAATTCCTGTCGTCATTCCCTTAAAAATCCCAAAATTATTATTTCGATTCGATATATCAAATAAAAATGTTATTCTGTGAATCACACTTAGAATAAAAACAAGGAGAAATTGACAAATACTAACACTAGTTAACAACGAAATTCCAAAGTGACATCAGCAAAAGTTTAAAAGCTTACAAAGTGTTTTAA
The DNA here is from genome assembly GCA_907164795.1 of Hemaris fuciformis. Classification (NCBI taxonomy): domain Eukaryota; kingdom Metazoa; phylum Arthropoda; class Insecta; order Lepidoptera; family Sphingidae; genus Hemaris; species Hemaris fuciformis. The sequence goes on along the minus strand of OU015438.1, from coordinate 14,637,860 downwards.
AATATACAAGAGCCGAGACCCCGGGCGAATAACGTTTGAAATATAGCAACAGAATGGTAAATCGCAGCGGGCGCTTCGTACTCGGTAAATTCTGAAATACCCGCTGGGCTGGCAGCAAATAAAGCGGCATCTAATGGCATCTTAAAGTTTTCTTTACGCGATCCCCGGGGGCCGCTGCTGGAATCATATTTCTTAAACTCGGTCAGCATTGTAGCGTTGCTGACCTGTGGATTAATTTTGGTGAATTCTGAAAAATCTCAAGATAATTTCATGTCTCGTTGGCTCTTGCGGTAAGACACCTGAGATGGGCAGGTTGGATTCCTAGGACGAGAAGTGGGACAGGAACAGAAACAAACTCAGGATCATACCATGTACGACTTAATACAAGTGGCGGTACTTCCATAGAAGCCCAAAAGCCCAGCTTGCCTTAAAAAATTCCGAATAACGATAAGATAAGCGATTTGACATATAAATGAGAATATCCTCAATCCACAATAAACAATTATAAATTAGGCATTACACAACATCTGGAAATTTGCTCGAAAAACGGTAATTGGCCCGCCCCCTATTACCTGGCGAAATGTGGGTGCAGAAATGTACCTCTGCCTACCCCTTCGGGGAATACAGGCGTAATGGTTATGAATGTATGTATATATGTGTTTTGGGCTTTGATGGAAGTACCGCCACGGCTTAAATTTGGGCAATTTATAGCTTCATCATCATCATCATCATCATCATCAGCCCATATACGTCCCACTGCTGGGCACGGGCCTCCTCTACCATTGAGAGGTTCGCTCTCTTTAAAAAAAAATCTAGATATTCATTTCAAGATATTACCAATTATTATTTCATATAAAGTCCTTTTCATCATCACACCTGTAGACCAGGACTATGAAACTAATTGAAACCGCAATACTGATGTCAGGATTGGTGCAAATATATCAAAATTTCAACTCAAAACTGACGGTTCGAAGAAACACACCCAACTAATCTCCATGAATGTGGTTTTTGCTTTTGTAGTGGCTTGGCACGAACTCCAAAATATTAATCTTGATTTTAGGAACCCCGTAAAACATATAAATATTTTGAATACACGAATTGGCTAATAAATGATACTGCTTCAAGGGAAAACTTAATATCAATTATATACATTATTACGATAAAATTGATGTTTTAAAATTTAGTAATACAGTACTTTAAAAATGTACAAGCTTATTCAAATTTAATAGTAGATAGCGTCAATCGAAAGTGTATAATAAATTATATTGTAGTATATAAATAAATAAAATAATTACACCCAAGAGTCACATATGTATGTACATAGTTCTGACCCCACTGATACGAGTTTTGTGTCGTGTCAGAAACTACAAGAGAATTTTCGGTCTCACAAACACCCATCAATATTTGTGGATCACATTTGTCTTGGTGCGGGGATAGAACCCGCGTCCTCTCGTTTCGCAAGCTGGTTTGTAGCCAACTGCGCTACGGGGGTGGTAATAAATTATATAATAATTAATATTGTAATACTTTACTGATGAAGCTGCTAAAATGTACGTCGAATAATCTGCACTTTTTATTCCAATGATGAACAATACTAAGAAAAATAAAAGAAAAAAGTATTGTGTGCGTACAATTAGCAGATTTATCGCAATCAACGATTTCTACTAAGTATTATTTCGTTGGACTAGGATGTTTATTAATAGTTTATTACCGATTATAATTGACATATAAGCGGTGAGGTTGAATATTTTCGATGATATCACAGAAACTCCATATTAAGTTTTTTTTTAACACCAAGCGCAGCGCGGTTAAATTGACAGATGGACAATAATAGCAACAATTTTTGTTTATACTTTTGACAGCACAATTCAAGACTACTAGGTACTGCGGCTGCCAGTTTTCTAATTTGAAAAACCCAATAGTGTAATGACACAATCCATAAGTCGAATCTGCGATCTCTCAATCACATGCTGGTAAGAGGCGATCAATATTCACAGTCTAATAATATTCTCTGAACTGAATTTAAAATTAAAAGCAGACGAACCACGAGCACTAGTTATACATATTGCAGAAACCAATGCATGCTTTATACTAAGCCGCCGGGCTTAATACCCTCGAAAATTTAACGCGTAAAATTCTTTAAGCTTCGCAGCACAAACGACTCTTACCAATTTAATGGCATTTCACCAATTTTTTCGGCTTAGTGCAGTAACATGCAAATAAGAACGAATGGTGCATTACGCGCACCGGGATTTGGTATTTGGCAACACTTTACACTTGATCTTAATATGTTTCATTTGGTTTTTGCCAGTGAATTTTTATGTTATGCATTTTTCGTTTAATTTTGACTTACTTTTGTATCGCAAGAATATTTTTAAAAATTGGGTTCTTTTTCATTGTCAAAAAAACCTAAAGTAATGCGACAGTGGCCAGCCTTTGATGATAGAATAATTAGCAATCTCACTCACCAATTGAACTGCAAGAGGCAATGAAGGTCTTATACATGTCAGTTCTATCTATTCATACTGTGTGTCATCATCATCATCTTCAGCTCATATACGTCCCACTGCTGGGCACGGACTATCCTTAAAACTGAGAGGGTTTAGTTTGTTTACTGTCTGAAGCCTTTCTATTTATTTCTTGGCTAATCTAATCGTTCACCGATCTTTCTTTACGCTATACAAAATAATTAGCCGTCTAAGACACGTTCTCATACGCTTAAATCTTCTAGTCCTTAAAATGTAACTCTTAACGTTACTTAAAATAAATTTATGGACATTTTCATTCCCCAATGTACCTGAAAAAATTTACGAGTTTATCTTGTAATTTATAGTAATGGAATTCTTAGGCGTTAATTCCTTCACGTTAGCATTGAATATCTAGTTACATGTCGTATCTCTTAGACCAAACAGCACATCTCCTATAACAAAAGCATTCCGTATCACGCATCTGATTTACTAGCATCTCAATGCGTTGTATTATCAACAAGATATACACAGTACAAGATCGTAAAACGCAACGTTTTATAGCCCTTTGGAGAGCTACTCCTGTTCGACTTGCTAAGAATTATCCAGATTTACTCGACACCACTCCAAGAATTGCTAGCTTTGCGCCTCCGGGATGAATATTTTCGGCTGTGGCTCAAGATGAAAGCGGATCTTTCTAAGAAAAAGCATATACCTATTTCTTTTGTTTGTGAATCTTCAAAAAATGCAACCCGCACTAGGCCAGCGTGGTGGACTAAGGCCTAAACCCTCTCAATGGTAGAGGAGGCCCGTGCCCAGCAGTGGGACGTATATGGGCTGATGATGATGATGATGATGATGAAAAAATGCTAAAACCATAAATGCGCAAGTGAGTTTTGTAGTTTTTTTTAGTTGGAAGTAGTGAGGATAATAGGATATTATTTAGGTTATGTGGCAATTATGTGGTGTTACTGAATAACACATGGCCAAACCGGTGATCTTACGGGTAGCTCGAAATTTTGTTTAAAATTTGTATGAATAAGTTCGTTGCGGGATTATTATGACAAATTTAGGTCCCCTAAGATTCGCTGAGCTTTATTGCTTGGCGGCAATACTGTGCGTGCTATTGATCCTGGAGCACAGGAGTTACACTGGCGGGTGTGTGGTGAGATAGGGAAATATTACCTTTTAAGCTATAAACATATTAAATTAAAAAAATATTATACATTACGATTTATGTAGAAAAACTTGAAGTTTGTGTAAACATTAATAAAATTTACTTAAAAATAAAACCATTGTTACTGAAAGAACATTTCTCATTCTAGAGCTATTTATTTATGTAAACAATGCTTGTTAAAAAAACAATAAAATCCGGAGAACCGTTTCGATGCCCGTCGCCCGACTATTAAACCGTACGGACGGTAACAAAATTCAAAATTAGTTCTTAACAATTGCCGCTTTATTTACTCAACTTCAAGGGAATTGTATTGCTAATTCAAAAGAAACATATTTTTTCTCGTACACAAAATTAAGCTTACTTTATTTTAACGTACACTGTACCGTGCTGTCATGGTAGATTGTCGAATAGGAGGGAGACAATCAGCTCTGTTTTTTTTCTCACTAATTTCATAACGCGTGCATGTGAAAGGAAACTTAAAAGGTAAAGATTGATGAGAAATATTAATATGGTATTTGCAGCTGACATCATCATACTCATAGAGGATAGGTGGACGTGCATTTCTCCTTACGCCGATTGTTTTTATTGATTACCAGTCACTAAGATTGCGAGAAAATTCTAAATACAGACAATAATACAATATTTTCATTTTTAGGTACAATATTTTCATTTTTCACTGCCTCGTGGTGTTGCTGTACAAGTGTGGGCCGAGCGATCTAGAGGTCCTGGGTTCGATTCTCGGGCCGGGCAAAGTGTTATTGGGTATTTCCATTAGGAAATTCTCATTAGCAGCACGCGGAGTCTGGAATTGTGCCCGGAAAACGGCAATAGGCTCGCCACCTATTACGTGGAACTGATACATACCTGGCGCAATGTGGGTGCAGAATACACCTCTGCCTACCCCTTCGGAGAATACAGGCGTGAGTTTATGTACTATGTATGATGTATGTCATTTTTAGGTCAGAACACAACTTTTGTCCCAATTGTCTGCTCCAATATTTTTAATTCTCAACGAAGCATCGCACGCACGACATTACCCGAGACCCTTTACTCCCGACCCCAAACAGAATATACATTTTCTTTATCATCTCATGTTTTAGACGAGAGGGAAATAGCAATAATAAACTAACAAAAACATGTCGGACAAGGGCAAAAATCATAAATATTTTACTGAAACTCCCCTCTCCGGAGACAGTTTCGGGACATCGTGGTCATTAGAAAAGTTTTAGTGGCCATTACCGCGCGCTTTATACCACCGTTGCGTGGGGTCAGTGTTGGATTTACGTGGGACAAAATGCCATGGGATTGCTCCTGCTTTGTGTGGGCCAATTCTTTTTATTCCTTCCGAGGACGTTACGCGGTTTTATTGGTGACACAAATATATTTTTATGTACTGGCGCTTACGGCACTTTTACACTGATTAAGTTTGTAATAATTTGTCAGATAACTGTCTGTGTTATTGCTATGAGATATATAAATAATGTCGGACATTTGGAAATAAATAATAAAATTTTGAACTATGCTGTAATTTTATGTTTTTTAACAACAGTAACGAAGAGAAGTTAGCAGGTTCATGAAAAAATTATAAAGCATAGATGGGACTCGATTGCAGTACCCTCTACTATATTCAATTGTGTATAGAAACAATACGTTTTAACTTTATCAATATGCGCTTTACTATTTGTTAGTGTTATCTCAACCTCTTTATATTCATATAATTGCACAATATAACACATAACTATTACACGTCACACAATATAATATATACAATAACACTATGGTACATAATCTATGTCTGTTCAACCGAAGACTTGATACAGCAATTGACTCCTGAACGTGCTTATATAGATACCGCCCCACTATAACGTGACACTAACATCTCAAACTACCGACGAACATTTTATCAATTACTATTTATCCACCCTTAAATAGGTAAGGCGACAACATCAAATAATATGGATAATAAAAAATAGCTAAGGAACAACTATAAAAACGCTTTCATAGAATATAGAATCGTAATAAAAAATAGAAAATAAATTTGATCCATTTACATTGTTTTGAGTTAAAATTTATTTTAAATTTTTTATTTCGATTTTCTATGAAAGCATGTATTTCAGTTTTTTTTAGCTTTTATTTATTTTTTATTTCTTAGGTGAATTTTCTGTAAAAGCGTATTTTTTAATTTTTTATTTATTTTTTGAATAGTGAAGCGTCATCGGTCCTTAATAAGTATGCCAAATTTCGAATTAATCAGCGTTTTAAGAGAGGTCAGTCATGTTCAAAGTTATGGAACGGAAACTAAACTAAAATACTAACATACATATGTATGAAGCTTATAAAAGCGTGTTAAAAATAGTTGATTTTTAACACGCTTTTATAAGCTTCATGAAAAACAAAAAAAAATCTTTTTGGCTTTGATTCATAAATCGTTAATAAAATCACTAAACTCTTCGACGTCTATAAAATAATTTTAATATAAACGAAAATTATGTTAACCATTCATAAATATAAAATTAGTTAATAGTTATCCGAATTTATGAACGGAAACCGCGAGAAGTCTGGTATTGCATAATTTGCGCTGAACAAAGCAATAGTTTTCGCCATCCGTCAATTCTGAGAGCTCAAAGCTCGACCGGGAATTCTTAATTACGGATGACCTAGATTCGTTATTCAATATTGAGTTGAGAATTTGTAGCTCTGAATTACTTGGGTACTAGCCCTTGGTTGGGCAGAATCCTGCGTCCCTTTTTATTGTATGGTTGACATTTTGTGAATGGACCAGGGTGGCTGGAGTTCAAATTCAGGATAAGAAATTATAGAACAATAACACAGATCAGCTCTACGTCATGTGGTTGTAAATGAACCTATTCTATTTTGCTAAGCAAATATTTTATACAGGCTTAATAAAAATGAAATGATTGGTGAAAACCAATCGTCAAAAATTTGTTTATCACCAATTATACACTGGATAATTTAGGAACGTTCACCATTTGCATGAATCAGAGTTATTGATTTTATATTTCATACAAGGTGGTTACTATTCGGGTGGATACGAATAATACCAGCAAAACAGGCCTTTAGCAATCTTACTCGCCACAGTGATTACCTACACGTCATTTTCTGTAAAGTGGTAATACCTCGGTTCATCATCATTCATTCATTTATCAACAGCCCATATACGTCCCACTGCTGGGCACGGGCCTCCTCTACAACTGAGAGGGTTTAGGCCTTAGTCCACCACGCTGGCCTAGTGCGGGTTGGCGGACTACACACCTAAGAAATTCCTAAGAACTTTTAGGTGTGTACATACATACATAAACTCACGCCTGTATTCGCCGAAGGGGTAGGCAGAGGCGCATTTCTGCACCCACATTTCGCCAAGTACGTATCAGTCCCACGTAATAGGGGGCGAGCCCATTGCCGTTTTTCGGGCACATTTCCAGACTCCGTGCTGTTACCGAGAATTTCCTAATGGAAAAACCCAATAACACTTTGCCCGACCCGGGAATCGAACCCAGGACCTCTAGATCGCTCGGCACATACTTGTACCGCGAGACCACGAGGCAGTTTAGGTGTGTTTTAGGTTTAAATTCCTAAGAATTTATTACGAATACACACATAACTTCGAAAAGTCAGAGGTGTGTGCCTGGGGTTTGAACCTGCGACCGCCGAAATTCTCGACCGCGCGCCTAAACCTCGAGGCCATCACTGTTTATTACCTATCTAAAATTATTAATACAAATGCGAGCTCGCGTTTTTACCCTTTAATCACAAAACCGATGATGATGAATTTTGGTGCACATTTAGATTAGATTTGACTGCCTCGTGGTCTCGCGGTACAAGTATGTGCCGTGCGATCTAGAGGTCCTGGGTTCGATTCCCGGGTCGGGCAAAGTGTTATTGGGTTTTTCCATTAGGAAATTCTCGGTAACAGCACGGAGTCTGGAAATGTGCCCGAAAAACGGCAATAGGCTCGCCCCCTGTTACGTGGGACTGATACATACTTGGCGAAATGTGGGTGCAGAAATGCACCTCTGCCTACCCCTTCGGGGAATACAGGCGTGAGTTTATGTATGTATGTATGTATTTAAATTAGACCGTCGCAAATCACGCTACTTTTTTAAAAGCTCTTTGACAAAATGTTTATTAAGCCGAGTGATGCCAGAGGCAAACATATACCTACTGTCGTAAACTAGCTAAAACCAATTGAAGATATAATAGACGGGAGGCTGAATTCATATTTGCGTCCTTGCCAACAACTCATTATCCTCATTAGACATTTATTGTCAGACCTGACTAGCGGCCAGACAAAAACCGACTCGAGTGTATACAAACGTCATAAACAATGATTTCTTTGTATCATTATTTGATCGTAATTAAGCTACAGTTTTTCTTTTATCTATTGTAGTAATATATTACGATTTGTATTAGGGATTTAATGTAACCTACATTGCGTGTGATTAAATTGAAGTGATTAGCTAATTAGCTAATATGTTTAGTAAAGCAATGTTACATGACTGCTTCGTGGTCTCGCGGCACAAGTATGTGCATCGTAGTCATTGGCGGTACTTCCATTTTTATTTTTATTTATTTATTTATTTATTCAATTAGCACGGTTGCACCATTTACACTAATCGATTAAACTATAAAATACAAAAAATCATAAAAATAACGAACACAAACAATGACAAAAAATAACGATTAATATACAATTTAAAAACAAAATAGTGAAATAAGAAAATTAACATTATATAAAATTAAAGTACAATAAAACATCCAAGAAAATCAATTGACAATATAATTATAAACATATTCATTCATCACACATTCATTTCACAGAAACGCAAACATTCCGACAAAATCGCCTTCCATTCCTCAGTAAAGATATCGCAGTGTTGAGCACTGTCCAGGAGAGCATTGAGCGCAGTGAGAGTACGCGGTATGGGTGATCCATAGAAGCCCAAATCCCAACTTGCCTTATAAAATTCCGAATAATAATCTTTAAGCTTTAAATCTTTATTTAATAAAAGCAATTTGACATATAAATTAAAATATCCTGATGCTACAATAAAAAAATACAAGCTAGACACTACACAATTAACGTGTAAGGCTTTTGGGCTTCTATGGAGGGACCGCCACTGATCGTAGTATCTGGTCGGGCAAAGTGTTATTAGGTTTTCCCATTAGGAAATTCTCAGTAGCAGCACGGAGTCTGGAAATGTGCCCGAAAAACGGTAATAAGTTCGCCTCCTATTACGTGGTACTGGTACATACTTAGCGAAATGTGGGTTTAGAAATGCACCTCTGCCTAACTCTTTGGGGAATACTGGCGTGAAGTTATGCATGTATGTGTTAAATAAACTAATATACTCAAGCTAGTGTCCACGAAAGGGCTTGGTTGACATGTTTCACAGCTGTGTTTTGACCAGTACGTGTGTGACGACAGTCGGTTTTAGCCACTTTAACCGACTCAGTGTTGCCATTGAGAATTTCGTAATCAAAAAACTTAATACAGTGATTTTTTTTTGTTGAGATTTTCGTGGGTCACTATATTTTTCCGGATGAAAAAGAATTGTACTTGTTAATTTTGGTATATAATATATAACAAACATCGCAAATCCAGTCTAATATTTTTTCGTGCAAAAATTAATACAATTTGATGTTCGTCATATTATGAAGAAGTCGTGATGGCCTTGAGGTTTGGGCATGCGGTCGAGAATCTCGACGGTCGCGGGTTCAAACCCCAGGCACACACCTCTGACTTTTAGAAGTGATGTGTGTATTCACAATGAATAATCACGTACTTTAACGGTGAAGGAAAACATCGTGATGAAACCTGCACACCTAAGAGTTCTTAGGAATTTCTTAGGTGTGTAGTCCGCCAACCCGCACTAAGCCAGCGTGGTGGACTAAGGCCTAAACCCTCTCAGTTGTAGAGGAGGCCCGTGCCCAGCAGTGGGACGTATATGGGCTGATGATGTTCGTCATATTAATTGGATTCTAATATAAGTAAAGTGGAATGTAACTCTTCCATTTTTACAGGAAATCGTTCAATTTAGTACAAAATATATTCCAATACATTTAGTGAACTATTAAGGTTTCGATATCAATATACATGAAAATTGGCCCAACTATGATAGAATATGATGTCGAATAGAATATCCAATCGTTGTCACATATTCATTTATCGGTATTTCAACATGCTTATTTTTTTACTTAAAGAATCGCCAGCCAGTGTAGATTATTTTTTATTAATACATATAATTAAAAAGAAAAAACAACTTGCACACTTCTTTAGACTAATAAAACAGATTTACAAATTCCTACATATAATATTAAAACATTGAACGAAACACAATATTTTTTTTTTAAAGAATATAATATATAACGGTCATATTGTCTTACAAAGAGTTACGCAAATGCGTACTTAATAAATATCCTTCTGCAAAATTACTTTAATAAAATATTTCCCCTTTAAAGTCAAGAAAGTCGAACACAAAAGCGGCATTAGTTTTGTTGAGAACGCATGGAACCGAAGGAAATGCACGTTCGTGTAAATTAATTAATTTTTAATAACGCAAAAAGTCAAAGGCGGGTTTTTAACGTTCTTCTAATTAAGCCCTATTATGTCGGGCAGCTCCAGACACGCTCTCCACTTCAAGAGTTGCGTTCGTGAGTGCATTTAGTTAAATCGAATCTTAGAGTCGCAGGACTCTACCCTACCTTCTAATTAGTGAGCTATTTCACTTGCATACAGTTTGCACTGGCGACTTTATCAGACCTCTGTCTTAGAGAGTTCCATCTTCAAATTATTTTGACAGCCCCGTGGCGCAGATGGCTAGACAACAGCTTGCGAAACGAGAGGCCGCGGGTTCGATCCCCGCACCGAGACAAATGTTTGTGTGATCCACAAATATTTGTTTCGGGTCTGGGTGTTTGTGAGACCGAAAAGTCTCTAGTAGTCTCTGATACCCACGACACAGGACTTGTATCCTAGTGTGGGGTCAGAACTATGTATGTGACTGTTGGGTGTATTTATTATTATTATTTATTAAAGGAAGTATTAAATGTCTATATTCATTTTGATTTATATACATTTTATGCAGTATGTAAGATTGCGCTTAATGTCTGTCGAAGCGTCTAACAGTTGAATCGAATAGGAGAGATTATCGATTCTTCATCGTGATACAATGAAATTTTAATCAAATTTTATTGCGTCATGTGCAAATAAAGTCACATTATCATGTCATTCAATGTCAAATCTTTCTAAAATTCCAGCATTCCAGCATTCCATCATATTTTTTGTATCAATTATTATGTAAATAACTATCTCAAATTCATCTTTTTAATATGGTTTGTTTTCTCTAAACGCTTAAACGCATAAATTACTTCACCAATCTTAAAAAAATGCATAAACAAAACGATGTTTCGAAAAAAACAAAAACTATAAATCTCCGAGCAAACCTCAGATGAACCGCTAGTGTCTCCTATGAAAAAGCCATTAATAAAGCGTTTAAAAGTGTATTGCCGTTGACAGCGACCGGAGTAAACAGCTCAGAGCGAGCTTCTAGTTACATTTCTCGTCAGACTTCCGTCTACTCACTTTGGAATTAAAGAGTCCGAATTGAAATAGAACGGTTGAAACTAATGTGTTTGCGCCGGCTTTGCTTGTTTTTTATGACGGCCAGTCCGCATCCCTTGTCTCGATCCGGCGTACTTTCAGCTCTTATTTCCGAATGTACGGTATCTTTATACGGATTTTCCTTTTAATCGTTTTTGTTGAAGTATTTGCATCGTGCCAGTGTTTAGTTTGCGAGGTGCTTGTTACTGAGTTATGGGGGTGTTTTAATACTTCTGCAATGCTTTTGTAAGGTTGCTCGTGTGTGAATGCGTTGTGCAAATATTACTGAAAGAGTATGAAGACAAAGTTTGGCATTGGTAGTCATTTTTTTCCTCAATACAATGGTGTGAACACCATTAGTTCAGTTCTTAAGCTGTTTTGGAGTGTATTGTTTATCAGATTTCTAGGCATTGTTGTTTGTTGATTGTCTAATTTCTTGGTCATGTATGATGTTTAAGTTCTTACTACAGTCTTCTGATAGCAGTCTTAATAACCACACATAAAATCACGCGTCTTCATCCCCCTCAGGGTTATAAAAATACTTCTGACATTTGAACCTGTGTTTCGCCAGCAGTGTGTGAGTCACACGAAATAGAAGGTGAGCCTTACACCGTTTTTTCGTGCACATTAGCTACTCAAAGACTCTAAGATGCAACTGAGAATTTCCTAATGGAAAAACACAATAACACTGCTCACCTTGGGAACACTTGTGCCACGAAACTAACGAGCCAGTCGAGTAAACTGTTTGTTGGATTTCAAATGTATTCCTGAAGACGAGATTTTTCTTGGCGATAAATTTACTTCTTGCATGAATGTAAAAAAGGAGTATTTCTTAACATACAACTTGAAGTTTTTATTCACAGTTTTATTTTAAAAGTTCATGAAGTCAAACATCATGCTAAATATTACAAACTGAGTCGCATGCAAATTGAAATAAGTGTAAAATGTTGAAGTTTTAAATGGTGGGTCCCATTACTAAAGGCCAATGTGCCAAAGGCCAAATGTCTTTGCCAATACGCTTCAATAAGTTTATTGGTAAATACTATATCGCTCAGATAATAAAGAATATATTTGATGTTTTTAAATTATGATGCACCATATTACTACTCATTTCACATCCGTCTTCCAGTTTTTATTTTGTCAAGTTGTATGTTTTAAAATCATATATGTACATACATAAAAACACGTGCTCCGCAATCAGTTAGGAACGAAAGGTCGCGGAATCGCTCTCTCCACCGATACAGTTGTTTTGTGATCTGCAAATATTTTTTTGTGTTTTATATCCTTTCTAATCCAATCCAATCCAATCCATCAGCCAATCGAAGTCCACTGCTGGACATAGGCCTCTCCCAATGACTTCCACAGGGACCTGTTGGAAGCAGCCTGCATCCAGCGACGTCCCGCGACCTTCACCAGGTCGTCCGACCATCTTGTCGGAGGACGTCCCACGCTGCGTTTTCCGTTTTCCTTTCTAATATTATATGCCAATGTATGCGACTGTTATCTATGCGTCTTTTACCGTTTTGACGTAAAACATCTGAACCGGTTTTGACCAGTTTTAAAAAAAGGCCATGGGCTATTTTCGTACAACTTGTGGGAGGCATAACTGGACCGGTACTATTTTATAATGCTCATCATAATCTTAAGCGGAAAGACGTTAACTGGACATAGGCCTAATCAAAATAATAAATATAAAGCTTATAAGACAAACTAACCTAGACAATATTAGTAAAACAAAATAAAGGATACAAGATTATATCGTCCATGCCTGCTATCTCCGGACTTGTGGCGTGTGCAGTGGTCGGTTGACCTGCCCCGTTAGTCACACTTCATTGGACCCTGCAACCCACGCTTGATAATTTTGTCACTGCAGCTTATATGAAAATAGTTTTCATCTACCTATACTAATAAATAAAATTGGAGTGTCTGTTTTGTCTGTCTGTCTGTCTGTTTGTTCCGGCTAATCTCTGAAACGGGTGGCCAATTTTAACGGGACTTTCATTGGCAGATAGCTGATATAATAAGGAATAACTTAGGCTAAAAATTAAAAATAAATAATTAAAGAATCGGCTGTTAGGCGGAATGAAGTTCGCCGGGTCAGCTATAAATGCATATGGATGTATACACGCTACATATACCAAAATAACGTTTTTTACAATTTTTGTCTGTCGGTCTGTCTGTCTGTTTGTTTCGGCTAATCTCTGAAACGGATGGACCAATTTTAAAGGGACTTTCACTGCCAGATAGCTGATTTAATAAGGAGTAACTTAGGCTACTTTTAGTTTAAAATTTTTATTATTAAAAATAAATTTTCCGCGCGGACGAAGTCGCGAGCACAGCTAGTATTACATAAATAAGGCACATTACATGCAGTAATCCATGATAGATTCACTTCATCTGTTCGCACGGTATGTTTTGACGTTTAAAGTTATCGGATCTTCTTTTACGAACTTCCCTTAAGTAGTGTGGGGTCTGAAAAAAGGCGCTGTTAAGGGTATTTGGCTTGCTACTTACCTATGTAGGACTAAAATAAAGCTGGCGAGAACGTGGGTATAATAACGGGTATTTGTATATCGTTTTGGGTATACAAACGTGAATATATGTTGATGTATAAAAGCATCTAAGGAATGTTGTGCTACTCTAGATAAATTATCTTTATCTATTATATATTTATTTTTAAGAAGAACAATTAGCAACAAAATTATTTTTATCTTTGGCGTATTTTTTTATTGCGTCATGAATAAAAATTTCAATTATCAAAATTAAAAACGTACCGAGCAAGAAATATGAAAATAATAATTTCGATAAAACTACTTTTAATTTCTTAAGTTATTTATTTACCAGAGGTATATACAACTAAACATATAAGGAACATGTGAACTAAATATATAAGGGCTGATCCAAGTGCAGATAATGCAACAACCACACACAATCAAACAGCCGTATTCCATCCACGTAAAACACCTAAAAACGAACTTGAAAATTGAGAGCGAAAGATGGAATCCGTAATAGGGTGGATGCCACAAACTCTGACGATGAAAGAAAAGCCAAGTTAGCCGAGCATTACGCGTGTTATGTAAATGGAGGCAAGTTGTGGAGGGTCCCGAAGGCACGACTTGTTGAAAGCATCGGGCATGCTGCTTAAAAATTCACAACGCTAAAAGTGATACCGGTTTTTGGATACGTTCAACTTTAAACTACGTTGGATGTGGCATTTGTGGTGATGTTTTAAACGTTCTCGTATTTGGTGCTTTCATTCTAGGTGGTAAATATTCTAAATTTAAAATAAAATATAGTTAAAATATTTTTAGATTCTTTAGTCTGAAAATTTGCTTAGTAAAAGGATCGCTAACTGTTTCCTAAGATTGGAAACGTAAGTTGCGAAACGCTGGTGTAATGATTATACAGTACCTATTCCCAAAAGTGGCTTCTACAGAGTAAGTATGAACAAGATGAATGACATATTCAAAGAATCTGATACGGGGAATCATAAGATTTTTTTACAGATAAAAAAAATGATTTAACAAACTCGTAAACAAATCAATTACATAAAGAGGCTAATATCCTTGAAATCATCACCGTTACCTCAACAATCGTCTCAACCTTTCATCTGATTACTACTAGACATGGACGGTCTAAACATTAACTGCTGATCACGATCAATGTAACACAATAGACACAGTTATTATCGCGCGGACTCAATACAAATTCAGCCAAATTATTACCACGTTGAACTGAACTATAAGTCGATAGCGCTAAATTGTTTCATATCTTGGGAGCTTGCTGATATTTTACGGAATATTCCAATTGTATTTAGCATGATAACTATGATGTACAAAATGTTATTATGGTTTGAGGTTGTGATCAACATGATATTAAAGAAGAAGAAATAATATTTTTACTTTACTCTTGACTTTCGTGACAAATTTCGAAGTCATTATAAAATTTTATTTATCCAATTAGTACGATAACACCAATTATACACTAATCGATAACAATCTATAAAATCTTGAAATACGAATATGAACTCTATGACGCTATGTTTTATAAACACGGTAGCTATTCTGATAATGGTACGTGTTACGTTTTACTACGCTTTTTACAGGATTTTACGTTTCGAATTCTTGATAATCTATCTAGACTTTACTACGGCTAAAGAATTGGTATTGTTTTTTTGTATTAAAAGGGACGCCTGTTTATATTCCATTTTTCGTGCACATTTTCTATCTTGTCTGATTTCCTCATGATTTTGCGGCAAAATGTGTGAATTACGTTCAACTGGTCCTGATTAAACCTGAACACCTAAAAGTTCTTAAGTGTGTAGTCCGCCAACCCGCACTAGGCCAGCGTAGTGGACTAAGGCCTAAACCCTCTCAGTTATAGAGGAGGCCCAGCAGTGGGGCGTATATGGGCTGATGATAATAATGATGATGGTCCTGGGTTTGATTTTCGGGTAGTGGTAATTATTAGGTTTTCCTTTTAAAGGTTCGTCATCTAATATGTGGGATTTAAAAAACGAGGCAAAACGTAGATGTAAATAGAAACTCACCTCTGCCTACCACTATGGTGATACGGATTTGAGTATGTTATACAGAAATCCTGACGCATTATCGAAAATTTTAATCGAAATTTAAATATTATTTTATGACTCACATTCCATAGAAAAATCGGTTGAATTTCGCTCCATATATCATGACCGAAGTCATATTCCGGACTCCATGACTGGATCTCGATGCAAAACTTTTTACTCACCGCGCGCGATTGACGTGGTTACCGAGATAAAAGGATACTTCTCACATCGCCGCTGCCTTCAACTTATCGACTCTAACTTTAAACGTGATGCCATTTCGGAATAAGTATGAGAGCGAATTTGAATGTAGAATTTTAGGTTTCTTTTTAAATGTTTTAGGAAACTGGTTTCCTTATTATTCTTTACTGCCAGTAACTCAATTTTCTGGTTATACGAAGCGGTTATCTTGGTAATCTAAATAATATCTTGATCGGGCCTTGTAATTGTGACCCTGGTTAAAAGTTTTCAGTAGCAGCACGGAGTCTCGAACTGTGCCTAAAAACTGTAATATACTCGCCCTCTTTTACGTAGAACAAAAAACAAAGTTGACGAAAATGATGCAGAAATGCACCTTTGCCGCCCTCTTTGGGAATACAAGCTTGAGTATACCTATGTGTATACAATTATACTGTATGTACCATTGCAATCGCTTCGTGGTGCCTTTTAAAAACAAACAACTCCAACAAAAGTTACTTAAAATGCATATTTCACATGCCGCTCGCAAAAAAACTAGCACAATGCTTTGCTACTAAACTAAATGCGCCATTAAAACAACCAAACTCTTTTTTTAAACCCGACATCGCAAACATAGGAGAGCCAAAAGAAGACAACTGGCAACAACACTGCAAAGTTACCGACAGTTGTACAGAAACTCCATGACATAATAAACTGGCCGGAAACAGACTGGTTGGAGTTAAAAGTAAAAATTCGAATTTAGATTGAATTTAGCCTGTTTTTGGACCTACCGGTTATTATTGGATGTAATTTTTTTTTTCGTAAATATTATCTATTCATTCGTAATAAACTAGTTTAAAAAAATGCTCTTATAATATTACTATAGTCACCTTTAATCTTAAATAGCAGTGCCATTGACGCTGTTGTTGGTTATAGACTTTTTCCAAATACTTTCAGTGAATTCGTTTCAAAAGCGACCATGTCAGATAGAACATTTAACTTTATAGTAATTTAAGAACAAAATACATATCAGATGCACTACTATGACTGCCTCGTGGTCTCGCGGTACAAGTATGTGCCGTGCGATCTAGAGGTCCTGGGTTCGATTCCCGGGTCGGGCAAAGTGTTATTGGGATTTTCCATTACGAAATTCTCAGTAACAGCACGGAGTCTGGAAATGTGCCCGAAAAACGGCAATAGGCTCGCCCCCTATTACGTGGGACTGATACATACCTGGCGAAATGTGGGTGCAGAAATGCACCTCTGCCTACCCCTTCGGGGAATACAGGCGTGAGTTTATGTATGTATGTATGTATGCACTACTAATAACTGTGATAGCTCATAGTATAATGACGTTGACTAACAACATTTCGTATCTCCGGTAAAATACTATTTCAGTTTGAAGTTATATTACTAATAATTTATTATAGTGCGATATTCCAAAAGTGGGTGGAAAGAACTGCTCCTCGTGATCTCACATAACCTCCTAACTGAGAGTCGTCAGTTTTTCCAACACATAACAGTAAAAACTTGTGAACACTTAAGAGGTTGGCACGCTGCATGTCACTTGAGAAAACACTTTAACAAACTGCATAAGTTTGGACACAATATATTACCAGAGAGCAAAAAGGATGTTGATCTTCTGGGAGTATTTTTGTATATATAGTTAAGTTTTTGCGAGCGTTACTTGGGAAATATGTAGTTATTAAAACAAAGTTAAAAAAAATTTGGCTATTAAAGTTAACTGATGACGGAATGTTCTACGTCATCTTTAATATGATTTAGGTTCTTTTTAAATTTTTATTTACTCATATCATCCCATACAAGTCCAACAGCTGGGCAATACAATAATATAATTAATTATAATTGCCATATGTTTTCACCTTGCTCATAGGTTTATACTATTATAGACATCTGGAAAATAATAGATAACCCCAAAATCTTTTTGATTGTGACATTTTAAAATATATAGGATGTTAAAAGGTCAAGTCTTAAATCAGGGTCTTTTGACACCTTATGTTGGTATAAACGTAATTTTCTCCATGCAGTTAGGCAGTAAAAAGGAAATAAAAGACACATAGTAAAGGAATAAATTAACGTGTTCTATTCTTAAATAATAGCAGCTAGTTCTTTTTAATTCCACGGCATCGCTTAATTTTTCTTTCTCACATGACTTTTTTTGAGGGCTACAAAATATCCTCAAACGTCTTCAGGATTGATTTTGGCAATCAATTTTATGAAAACATCGCTCATTTAACATTTTTAGGGACATGAAATAACCTTCAATCTTCTTAAGCATCTCTTAAATACAACATTAGATTACACACACGAGCTAAATTAGGTATAATTTTTAATTGTACAGCGTGATTTTATGAATAAAAATTCATGTCCCATTTTTGTCACATATAGGTACATATGCAGTGACACGCGTGCGGGCTTCAATGGCCTACTTTTGTTACACGATATACAACTTAAAAGCGAAATTATATTATACTGACTTAAAATAAAAATTTCAGACTGTTGTATATGAAACAACGAAAGTCGTAATTTGATATTATGAAAAAAAAAACACTCATTACTATCATTGAAAGGATCTTTATTGTGATTAAGAAAAAAACTTGTTTCCACAACCATTCGTGCAACGATTCCCCAGCTCCAAAACTATTTCAAATACTAAAAACAAAATAGCTGTAAAACACGCAAACTAATTTTAATATAGTGCTCGAGAATTAAGCCATTTCGAAATTAGCTGATACTATTCCGAATACAAAAGTAGGTTATGCGAAAAAATATAAAAGGGAATTGGAGTTGCCGCGATCAAATTAACACGACCTCTCCCCAACTTGGTATAATTATAAAACGTAAAAAAACTTCGGCAAAAGCTGTTTTCGGGGGAGCCGGGCAATTTCGACGAAAAACAGTGGCAAGGCCAGGTAGGGCACTTTTCTACTTTCATGACTTGTTTTCAATCGGTGTTTTCTTTCTTTTTTAAGGGCTCGCTGACTTAATTTTATGAACCTTATATTCTTGTTGTTGATGAATGCTTCAAAGTTTCTCCGGAGAATTAAAAACGCATAGAATTCTCAAAATGATAACAATATAGATGATGGGATAAAAAGAATAAAAAAAACTGTAATAAAAAGACTCATTTCTAACGCCACTTTAAGATACGAGTCTTGTGTCTTAAGCATCTGAAGCTACTAGCGACTTTTCGTGGATCACACAAACATTTGTCTGTGCGGAGAAGGGACCCAACACTTCTTGTTTCGCGAGCTGGTGTTTAGCTAACTGCACCACGGATGCTGTCAAATATATGTATGTTGACAGTACAAATTACTTATGAGTAAATAAACCTAAATAGTTAAAGAGACTCTTTTATACTCGGTTTTTGTTCTTTGAAACCCAGTTATGCTCAACAGTAAAATTCGCGAAATATGAGATAAAAACTAATCTATGATAAGATAATGTTACGTAAAGTACAAAAGTAAAGACAGAACCGCCGAAAACTGACAAAAACATTAAACTATTTATTGTTCACATTTGTTTTAGAAAAATATTTACTCTTATGCCTTTGCTTTTTCATAGCATTCGATCCTTTTTCATCTAAATTACTTCATTCATGGCTGTAGCCTAAAATACTTTTAGTATTTTATGTAAATGTATGTAATATGTGTTTTTTTCAAAGCAGTTGTAAAGCTAGCGTTTTAGGCTAAAGAAGGGTTTAAAATAAAATAAAAATAAACTGTACTGGGGAACGCTACGGACGAGATTCAAAGAAAATTTGTACTTAAGTTTTAGAAATTGTTTAGAATTCTACACAACTGGCAAAGAAATAAATGAAAGAAGTTTTTAGGTGAATGTTTATTTTGATAGAATTTCGGCCACGTATGTGTATTTAATTTTATCTTACCTAAACTATTCATAAATCGTTTTTATCACCTTACTTAGAAGAATATAAATTCTTCTACAAAAAATTAAGTTCTTCGGTTCCGTCACAACAGTCTAACTCCAGATAAGGTATTTTTTATCTTCTTTCTTTAAATCATTCGGCACTCAAAGAAATGCAGTCATTTTTCGTAATGAGAAATCAAATTTAATGGGACTTAAAAACATACCTGGTGAAAGGTGGGCGTGGAAATACGCCTCTACTCACACTTTCGGGGAAATAGGCTTGAATTTACGCATGTTAATTTACCTCGTCATTAAATAACTCTGAATTACAACTACAGAACCGTCGCCGTTACAGTTGATCACAACACGCTACCAAACCGTTTTTTACAAAGCTGAACAGTCATTAAAAGTTTTGACGAGGCCCAGTTTAATTGTTACGGATATCTTGTTAGCACTGGCGAAACGCTAAACAATAACGTTTGTTTCTTCAACTTCTGAAGGCTCCGTGTCGATAACTGTTTGACTTCGCCTGTGCGTGACCTACATAATACTTGGAATTCTCGCGAGAATTTATACGATGGATCTGGAAATATTGTGGTCATTAATATAACATTCTTTACTTTTACTTACTAGTCTACATGTGTAGATGTCATAGTTGGATGCAGAAATGTGAATTAAAAACGTATTGTTCCACTTTCGAGAATCTCTTTTGTACCTAAGATTTTCAGGGATACTAAGTAGCCTGTAATTTTCACCAGGATAATATTTACATGTGTATTATAAGTGATACAAATGGGTTTAGTTGTTAATGCGTGGTGGACTAAGGCATAAACTCTCTCAGTTGTAGAGGAAGCCCGTGCCCAGCACATACTATATGAGACGTATATGGGCTGGTGATGATGATGTTAAGGCGTGCGAGCTTAACAATCAGACGTAATGCATTTTTAATATTAAGATATTTTACAGGGAAAAATGTGTTTCAAATTAATCGAATTTCTATCCTACTTTAAAAAAATACTGGTCTTCAAGTATATTTTTTTAAAGATTAATGGTTGAAGGACTTTCTTGAGCGAAAAGACCGCAATTTGAAATGTAAAGATTAAATAAACATTCCAATTCATGTTTTACATAAAATTGGTAATGGGTACGACAATATCTAAAAGCCGAGAGTTTTAAAGACCATTTCAGGCTTTGCAATACAATTAATACCAGATGATACTTATACACTTTTTAATGTCTTACAAATTTCTTTTACGATAGCAAAACCCAGGCATTGGGCAAGAGAAAACATCTTAGAATCTTGGCAGCGACGTATATTGCGGCCACAAATCATAATCCTTTCAGTGGTAAGCCAAAACCACGCGCACGTAAATCAACTGAATATCGCATGATCTTAACATTACAGATTATGTTATTGTTGTGTTCGGATTTTTGTGGACGTAACAAAATTGGTATTGTTTGTTCGTGACAAATATGTGTTTTTTTATGGGTTTCTGAATCGTACTGTGTGTTTGGATATTTTTTTATTTTATTTAAAGACACAAGGTCTCTTGGAAGAAACGTTAACACAGGTAGTAAGGGTTTGATACATTTACGTAATTTACACACCATTTTATTATATTGTATTAGATAGTATGTAGCCTAGAAATATTGACTCTCTTACAGAATGAATGACGAGAAAAACTTATAAAATTATATGACTATAGCAACGCTCATTGATTGGTATAATTTTGTTTATCTGTTCTATTTGCAAGTGCACAAAATGCTATTGCAAAGGTCAGTATAATAGATTTTTTGACCTTATGTGTGTTGGTTATTTGGTTAGATACGAACATACTACCAATAATACATACATAAACTCACGCCTGTATTCCCCGAAGGGGTAGGCAGAGGTGCATTTCTGCACCCACATTTGGCCAGTATGTATCAGTCCCACGTAATACGCAGCGAGCCTATTGCCGTTTTTCGGGCACATTTCCAGACTCCGTGCTACTGAGAATTTCTAATGGATAAACCCAATAACACTTTGCCTGATCCGGGAATCGAACCCAGGACCTCCAGATCCCACGGCACATACTTGTGCCGCGAGACGATGAGGCAGTCAATACCTACCAATAATAAAGCCCAAATATTTTATAAATCTGATTCAGAATAACCAATCACTGGCGCAGTCCATTCAAAACGCAATAAAGCCGACGATGCAATTAAAAAAGGAGCATGGCGGAAAAACTACATGCTTTGACAGAACGCAGCGGCGTCGCATGACGCCGGACAAAATGTGGCCATTAGAGCGAGCCGCGCAATACTTGGTGAGTTGTTGCTCGCCCACTGTGTTATGGATTGCATCGGGAGTTGCTATTTATTAGATGTATGTGGGGAAAGTTAATGCGTGAGCACCTCGAGGAGGAGGAGACACCGAATTCAAAAGCATTTACGAATTGTGCTGTTCGGAAAACATTCCAAGGAAACTTAAAAGACATCATCATCATCATCAGCCCAAATACGTCCCACTGCTGGGCACGGGCCTCCTCTACAAATGAGAGGGTTTAGGCCTTAGTCCACCACGCTGGCCTAGTGCGGGTTGGCGGACTACGCACCTAATAAATTCCTAAGAACTTTTAGGTGTGCAGGTTTTATCACGATGTTTTCCTTCACCGTTAAAGCAAGTGATAATTCATTGTGAATACACACATAACTTCGAAAAGTCAGAGGTGTGTGCCTGGGGTTTGAACCTGCGACCGCCGAAATTCTCGACCGCGCGCCTAAACCTCGAGGCCATCCCTGCTTCACACATCACAAGCAGTGAAACTTAAAAGTAATAGCAATAAATGTACCGGCCCGTACTCGATCAGCAGCAGTGGCGGTATTTCCATAGAAGCCCAAAAGCCCAGATTTCCTTTCAAAATTCCGAATAATAATTTTTAAGCTATAAATATTTATTTAACAAAAGCATTTTGTTAAATAAAGACCCCACAATAAGCAAATATAAACTAGATATTACACAATTAACGTATAACGCTTTTGGGCTTCTATGGAACTTCCGCCACTGATCAGCAGTATAAGATAATATGGACAAAATCTGCTCGTGGTATGAAATTCGTAAAAATGTCTGTCTGGCTGTCCTGAATCGTGTTAGGTTTCAATTGAATCATAATAATATCAAATTAGAAAGCACGCAAGTCTATCCGGTTTATATACCTACACGTCATTATTCTGAAGAGCGGTAAAAATAACTTATTTTATATTAGATTTTTATAAGTACCAACAAGAAGAAATAGCCCATAAGGTCTGAAATAATTATACATATAATGTTGAGAGCCAGTTTGAAGTGACGCTAAAACTATTTTTGTTCATTTTTATTATGGGATTTAGAACGACTTTTGATAATCAAAATTATGTTTGGTGAATAGTTGAGAAGACTATGAAATTCCTGCTAAATTGAACTTGAAAGGTCAAAAAGTTTCCACTCAATATTGTCTAGACTGTTTCAGCTAATTCCACGTCTAAATTATAATCACAGACTGTTTTAATGAAATTTCTTGCAAAGTTTTGACCATAATTGGAAAAGGAATGCTGAGACAATTAAGTGACCATAAAAGGTCATAATGTAAATTTTTAGCACTTCAAGCATATGACATGATGTGTGGAATGCCATGGCATCGATCATATTGTAACCAAACTGGTGTCACTGCTGTGAATTGCAATTGCTAATGACAATAATTCGTGATGGCCTCGAGGTTTATCTTTGCGGTCGCGGGTTTAAAACCCAGGCACAAACCTCTGAAGAAGTCGTGATGGCCTCGAGGTTTATGCACACGGTCGAGAATCTCGACGGTCGCGGGTTCAAACCCCAGGCACACACCTCTGACTTTTCGAAGTATTCACAATGAATCATCACGTACTTTAACGGTGAAGGAAAACATCGTGATGAAACCTGCACACCTAAAAGTTCTTAGGAATTTCTTAGGTGTGTAGTCCGCCAACCCGCACTAGGCCAGCGTGGCCGGCCAGCGTGGCTGGCCACTAAGGCCTAAACCCTCTCAATGGTAGAGGAGGCCCGTGCCCAGCAGTGGGACGTATATGGGCTGATGATGATGATGACAAACTTCTGACTTTTCCAAGTGATGTGTGTATACGTAATGAATAATCACGTACTTTAACAGTGAAGGAAACATCGTGAGGTAAGCTGCACACCTAAAAATCATCATCATCAGCCCATATACCTATCAATACCATAGTGCGGCTTGTGTTGTCCAATAAGCCACACTACATAGGTGTGGTGAACTTAGGCCTAAAGCCTCTCAGTTGTAGAGGGTGCCCGTGTCCAGCAGTGGGACTGATGATGATGGTGATGATGAATGACAATAATCCTTATCTGCTTATATTGTTGTTTTCCGTCCTTTCTATCTGAGTACATCATTCTTCTAGTATTTTCATATAAGCTGTCGTGGTGATAAGCCGTGTGGTGAACATAGGCATCAACTGAACTAACCCTGTAAGGATTTTACTCAAGATTATAGACTGGCACATCTTAGACCACTGAGGGCAGATACTCGGAATCCAAAGATTGGATTTTATGCTGTATTTAGTTTTGATTGAATTAGGTATGATAATACTAAATTAACAATCGAATAAGATATCATCATCATCATCAACATCAGCCCATATACGTCCCACTGCTGGGCACGGGCCTCCTCTATAACTGAGAGGGTTTAGGCCTTAGTCCACCACGCTGGCCTAGTGCGGGTTGGCGGACTACACACCTAAGAAATTCCTAAGAACATTTAGGTGTGCAGGTTTTATCACGATGTTTTCCTTCACCGTTAAAGTACGTGATAATTCAATGTGAATACACACATAACTTGAAAAAGTCAGAGGTGTGTGCCTGGGGTTTGAACCCGCGACCGTCGAGATTCTCGACCGCGTGCCCAAACCTCGAGGCCATCACGACATAACTAACTAAGATATAACAAATAATCAATTCAATTTCAAATGGTTTCCGATCGTGTCTAAAAGTTGTACCCAATTCAGGTCCAAATCCAGCGATTACCTAAAATCTAGACCTGCACAGAACGCGAACACGGGCGCGCCTAACCGCAGCCTAAGGCTACTTCGAATAGAATCTCAAGTCTCTCTGAATTTGGGTCTACACTTAACTACTGGTGAAGTTTTAAGCATAGAATAAGCGTTTATGGAAATGGTACAAACAATATTTAAAAACTTATTTTAAAGAATATTGTTTAATCATGTCCTATTTAGAATTATCACTTAAAATATGTTGGGAAACCATTGTTGTATCTTTAAGCAGAAAAACTTCATGATCATTCAATCAATCTATTTCTACATCCATATTTTAAAAGAAGAAAAAATTAATTACGACTGCCTCGTGGTCCCGCGGTACAAGTATGTGCCGTGCGATCTAGAGGTCCTGGGTTCGATTCCCGGGTCGGGCAAAGTGTTATTGGGTTTTTCCATTAGGAAATTCTCAGTACCAGCACGGAGTCTGGAAATGTGCCCGAAAAGCGGCAATAAGCTCGCCCCCTATTACGTGGGACTGATACATACTTACCTGGTGAAATGTGGGTGCAGAAATGCACCTCTGCCTACCCCTTCGGGGAATACAGGCGTGAGTTTATGTATGTATGTAAGAAATTACTTTAAGAATAAAATTGACTTTGCTAGTACATAATTAGTCTTCATTGTAAATAATTTGATATCATAAAACATTTCACAGATTTGGGTGGTAAACATAGAATTCCAAAGTTTAATTATCATATGGATCCAAAATTCTTCGAGGCGAACAAACTTTTAGCAGAAATTTTATCTGGAACATCGGTGAATAACTGGCTTAATTAAATCTGCTTAGAAAGTTAGCCACTAATTTTAATACCGTAATGGCTTCTATGAAAATGGCTGATAATTATGTTGCGCTTTCGAGAATATGTAAATAAGCTTCTGATTACATCGTTTCAGATGGACGCCATTTTGTTTTTAGATTCAATCACCATCTTTATTGTGTCAATAAATTATAACATTATAAGCAAGACAACCGGTATTTCCTCTATAAAATAATAATTATTTAATATATTCTTATAAATGAGAATGTTAATTGATTTTAACATTAAGATTTATTCGACCAATGATCGTAACAAACATAAATTGACATGACGTTTAACATGAAATTGAAATAACAAAATGTTAACATTAATGAGGGTAAATTAATAACAAAAGACACGCGTAGACGTTCGGACAGAGCTCCCGCACTGTAGACCGGCCGATGAGTGTGTGATGCTCAGCAGCGCCCGTTATATAGGCAGCCGGCGTGATGACGACCAACAGCTACCCTCGGAGTGTTCTTATGTGTAACAATATTTTTAAAAATTTTAGGTTTACAGAAATTTATCATTATCAGCACTTGATTGATTTAGCCTTATTACATTTAATGTTGACTGCCTCGTGGTCTCGCGGTACAAGTATGTGCCGTGCGATCTAGAGGTCCCGGGTTCGATTCCCGGGTCGGGCAAAGTGTTATTGGGTTTTTCCATTAGGAAATTCTCGGTAACAGCACGGAGTCTGGAAATGTGCAAGAAAAACGGCAATAGGCTCGCCCCCTATTACGTGGGACTGATACATACTTGGCGAAATGTGGGTTTCGGGGAATTCGGGAAATTCGGGGAATACAGGCGTGAGTTTATGTATGTATGTATGTGTACATTAAATGTTGTACCAAAATAGTATCATAATTGATTACTACTCCAATTACTAAATGTGACTTATTCACGCCTATAAAATTTAATTTAGGTCCTTTCCAGAAGGTTTCTAGTTCGGAACCGCGAGTAACTGTACTGCTTTTATCCCTAATACAGATGCAAATCGACCTGTTCAAAGGAATCTTTATCCTAAAACGTTTGACAAGTTGTTACTTTGAAACGTGTAGTACCTACATATAATTACAGTAATATCTTTTATAGAATTGATAAGACTTTTATAATGGCACGGTAAAATGACCGCATTGGTACAAGAATTATTGCGATTATTAATTATAAGTCAATAAAATAATAATGGCCTCTAAACCAGACTTATACTGAGTATCCAGGAATGTTAAAGGAAAGTATTTGAATGTCATGATAGGTTTAACACAAGGTGTTCAAGCAGTCGTTATCAGTGTTGGTTCTAAATTCAAAAATATGTATTTCAGGCTGAAATACATTTATTTAAATTACTTTGAGTTGTTGAAATTTTCAGCCAGCCTTTAGTGATGTCACTCACCAAAAAATACAGAAACAGTTAATCGCGCCAGTTTTCAGTGAGATCATTTTATCAAATTGATCCAATCTTCCTATAGCGTGGCCGTACGATTGAAAATATATATCTATTGGCGCATGAACACTTGTACCAGTAAAATGTTTTTAGAATTTTAAAATGTTTTTTTTAGTTAGTTACAGTTTAATCCTCCAATCCAATCCAATCCATCAGCCAATCGAAGTCCACTGCTGGACATAGGCCTCTCCCAATGACTTCCACAGGGACCTGTTGGAAGCAGCCTGCATCCAGCGACGTCCCGCGACCTTCACCAGGTCGTCCGACCATCTTGTCGGAGGACGTCCCACGCTGCGATTTCCTGTACGTGGCCTCCACTCGAGAACTTTTTGGCCCCATCGGCCATCAGTTCTCCGCGCTATGTGCCCGGCCCATTGCCACTTCAACTTGCTAATCCGCTGGGCTATGTCGGTTACTTTAGTTCTCCTACGGATCTCCTCATTCCTGATTCGATCTCGTAGGGAAACCCCGAGCATAGCCCTCTCCATAGCTCGTTGAGTGACTCTGAGCCGTCTAATGGGGCCCATAGTGAGAGGCCACGTCTCAGTGCCGTATGTCATCACTGGTAACACACAACTATCGAAGACTTTCGTCTTCAGGCACTGAGGTATTTTGGACGAGAAGACGTCGCGTAGTTTCCCGAACGCTGCCCAACCGAGTTGGATTCGACGATTGACCTCTCTCTCGAAGTTGGACCTGCCTAACCGGACCACTTGTCCCAAATAGACATATTCATCTACAACTTCGAGAGTCGAGCCCCCAACTGCGATCGGGGTGGGCACAACATGGACATTCGACATGATCTTCGTCTTGTCCATGTTCATTTTAAGACCCACCTGTTGAGAGACTCGATTGAGGTCTTCGAGCATAGTGCTAAGGTCTTCCAGCGACTCTGCCAAGACTACGATATCGTCGGCAAACCGAAGGTGTGTGATATACTCGCCGTTGATGTTGATGCCGAATCCTTTCCACTGCAAGAGCTTGAAGGCGTTTTCCAGCGCGGCAGTGAACAGTTTCGGAGATATGACATCTCCCTGTCTCACGCCTCTGTGTAGTGGAATAGCCTTCGTGCTCTGATCTTGTACTCGGACCGACATGGTGGCGTTGCTGTATATGCTTTTCAACACCTCGATGTACCGATAGTCAATGTGGCATCGCTGGAGAGACTCTAGCACAGCCCAGGTCTCGATCGAATCAAAGGCTTTCTCATAGTCCACAAACGCTAAACAAAGCGGCAAGTTATATTCCTCGGTTTTTTGTATAACTTGCCGAAGCGTATGGATGTGGTCTATGGTGCTAAAGCCTTTTCGGAAACCGGCTTGTTCGGGAGGCTGGAATTCATCAAACCTGCGTTCGAGACGATTGGTGATGACCCTCGAAAACAACTTATAGACATGGCTCAGGAGCGAGATGGGCCTGTAATTCTTCAGCAAAGTGTTATCACCTTTTTTGAAGAACAGTACCACCACGCTCCTGCTCCATGCCTCCGGCGTTGAGCCCTCGAGGAGAACGGAATTGAAGAGCCTCTGAAGGACTTTAAGTACCGGCGTTCCGCCCGCTTTCAGAAGCTCTGAAGTGATTCCGTCCTCACCCGGCGCCTTGTTGTTCTTAAGTTGCTTCAGGGCCATCTCGATCTCACACAGGCTGATGTCCGGGATAACATCACTGGTTTAATCCTATTCAGTTGAAAATGGTATTATATAATTTGAAAGGGTCAACGCTAGTGAAAGTTTTAATAAAATCGTTCCATTAAATTTCTGGATAACCATCTAGGGCCAGGCGGGCAAATTTTATCTTTTTACGTAACCACGCTAAGGCTCATTGTATACTGATAACTTTATCTTGATTCTGATATAAACGCGCCCTAATTAAACCTTTTATCCAAATAACCTCTTCAAAAATTTATTCGCTCAAAAATACTGTAAAAACCTTTTACCTCCAGACCATCTGATCATCATCATCATCATCATCCATCATCATAGTTTTACTCATAAAGGGGGATATTGCCGATACTCGCCACGCTTGACAGGCGGGCTGGCGAGCGCAGGAGGGGACTCGCATTGATGATGCTGCTGCCCGTCATCAAGCAGGGGATGGGGAAGGGGGGGGGGGGGGTAAAGGCATAGGAAAGTATAGCCTGTAGGAGTGGATACTGCAGTCACGGAAGGGGAGGTCGGTAGTGACTGCAGTAGCTTGGGGGGCCGAGGTCGCGTACTCGAAGCACCTATTCTAGGGTAGATAGGAGCATCCCTGACCGTGACCACGTGAGACAGAATAATCTGTTGTAGTTTTTAATACCTGCGACACAATACTCGTATTTAATCTATTAAGTAAGTGTGGGGTCAGGACTATGTATGTGACTGTTGGGTTTATTTATTAACAAAAAATGGGAGTCTCATTGGAGATTTGGGAGAATGCATTGTTCCTTGGTCATGGCAATGTCAAAGAACGGATTAATGGAAGTTCAAAGTTGTAACACTATCATATTTCAAATAGACAATCATCATCATCATCAGCCCATATACGTCTACCTGCTGGGTACGGGCCTCCTCTACCATTGAGAAGATTTAAGCCTAAGTCGCTGGCCTAGTGCGGATTGGCGAACTACACATCTAAGAAATTCCTTACAAAATTAGGGTTGCAGGTTTCATCACGATGTTTACCTTCACCGTTAAAGTACGTGATAATTCATTGTAAATACACACATCGAAAAGTCAGAGGTGTGTGCCCGGGGTTTGAATCCGCGACCATCGAGATTCTCGACCGCTTTCCTAAACGATTTCGACGAAAAAACGGTACTAAAACTAATTTAGAACATCGCAATACGTTCTGTATAATGAAACGTGTTCTATGACGTAATGAAATCCCGAATTTCGTACAGGACGCATCATTAGCCGTGTAATTGTTGCTAATATTCAATGTGCCCGCAAACTAATTTGCATAATTAATTCACACACACTGGCGCAGGGTCGGTCGGTGTGAAATATTAAAACTGCGGCCGCGGACCCTTCATTTAAATTTCTAAATCGGGAAGGATTACAATGAATCGTGCGGGAGAATGTTTATAAGTCCCTTGTGCTGTTTTTATTTGTTGCTGATTCTGCTGTCTTTTGTTTTTGTCTTTCTTCATATACTTTCGAGCAGAACGAGTCTCCTGCAGTTTAATTTTGAGATCCTAGAATCATTGGGTGCTGATCCCTATGGGTGTGGTCGAATATAATGCTGTTCATATCACATATAAAGTAAGGAATTAAAACACAGCTGGTACAACTTGGTGTATACATATATCTGTAGACACAGATATAATGAAAATAGAGAATAAGAAGAAAATAAGAAGACTCTTAGGAATGAGTGTTGATGTGCATTAATCCAATTAATTGCGTTTCATGTACAATGCACATTAGGCGTAATAATGCTTGGGGCATTCTCTATCAGTGTATCGAGATAATCAGTGGTGGGCGTAAAAAGTAATCTATACTTATATACTAATATATTTAATCGTGATGGCCTCGAAGTTTGGGCACGCGGTCAAGAACCTTGACTGTCACGGGTTCAAACCCCAGACCTCTGACTTTTCGAAGTTATGTGTGTATTTACAAAAAAATATCACGTATTTTAACGGTGAAGGAAAACATCGTGATGAAAGCTGCACACCTAAAAAGTTCTTAGGAATTTCTTAGGTGTGTAGTCCGCCAACCCGCACTAGGCCCTCTCGTTTTTAGAGGAGGCCCGTGCCCAGCAGTGGGACGTATATGGGCTGATGATAATGATGATGATATTTAATATATTATATTAAGGTTTGTAATTTTGTAATTAATAAATTCAAAAACTGCTGAACCGATTTGGATATTTTTTGCCATGGACATAGATAGGACCCTGAAAGGAGAACGTAGGCTATTTTTTATCCCTTTTTTTTTTTTTTTTTTTTTTTTTTTTTTTCTCGCGGGGAAAATCCATTTACGGACCATCCCACCCCCGTAGGGGCGAGGGTGTGTCGGACTCACCGGCGCCTTCCGACCCAGCATAGATGTTACCGCCCGTGTTTGCGGGCGGCCGCTGGGCCGGGTCCCTACCAAAATAATTGCGCCGTAATACCGACTAAAAACCCCGCGACGGCCACCATCGGCGCATTCAGCGAGACGGCCCCGGAATACCCTGAAGCCAGAGCTATATAGTATTCCCTTGGGATGAGCACGGAATTCAAGATTTCTCCCAGGTTCCATTGCTGGTGTGGAGTAAGTAAATATAGATGCACAAGTAATAAATGCATTATGTTGTACCCTCTGCTTTAACTTTTAATTAAATAATAAATAAGTACACCCAACAGTCACATGCATAGTTCTGACCCCACACTAAGATACGAGTCTTGTGTCGTGGGTATCAGAAACTACGAGAGACTTTTCGGTCTCACAAACACCCAGACCCGAAACAAATATTTGTGGATCACACAAACATTTGTCTCGGTGCGGGGATCGAACCCGCGGCCTCTCGTTTCGCAAGCTGGTGTCTAGCCAACTGCGCCACGGGGCTGTCCACATTTACACCACCTCTTGCATAAACAGCGCTCAAGTTTCATTCAACGAAACACAATGTTGATTAAACAGGTTCGTATTTACAGTCTCAGGTGCTATTTGTTAGATGTAATGTAAATCTTGCACGGGTTAATGGATGGAAGTGAGGTATTCAACTAATGCTTGTTGTACGCAGTACCTACATCACGATGTATAGCGCTTCAGCACTACCAAACCTGTCCGAGTGAATGAGTTAAGCTTAGAGCTATATGAAAAATTTCGTATATTTCTAATACATAAACATATAAAAGTAATGAGGGCCTCGATGTTTAGGCGCGCGATCTAGAATCTTGGCGGTCGCGGGTTCAAACCCTAGGCACACAACTCTGACTTTTCTAAGTTATGTGTGTATTCATAATGGATTATCACGTACTTTCACGGTGAAGAAAACGTCGTTATGAAACCTACACACCTAAAAGTTCATAGGAATTTCTTAGATGTGTAATCCGCCAATCCGCATTAGGTAAGCGTGGTGGACTACACTACACCCAACAGTCGCATACATAGTTCTGACCCTTACCAAGATACAAATATTGGGTCATGGATATTAGAAACTACGAAGATTTTTTGGTCTCACAGACACTCAGACCTACATTTATGGATTACAAAAAAATTGTCTCGTTGCGGGGCTCGAACCCGCGGCCTCACGTTCGTAAACTAATGTCTAGCCAACTGCGCGACGGGGCTGTCAAGTGTAGTGTGTGCGACGCCATTGGCATTTTTAGGGCTCATTTCCAAACTCCAGGTGCCGCGTGCGCGAGACCACAAATCAGTCTACTCGTATTACTGAGGCATTGTAGACTATGTTCTTTTATAGTAAATGGTAATTACACTAAGATACGATTCTTGTGTCGTGGGTATTAGAAACTACGAAAGACTTTTCGGTCTCACAAACACTTAGACCCGAAACAAATATGAGTATTTGTGGATCAATTTGGAATCAAATAAAACTACATTAATTTCATAGAAGTACTTGCTTTATTCACTCAAAATTTGATACTTATTTAAAAATATGGATATAAATGCAAAGCGACGAGCATCAGCTAGTAAAAACTAAAAGAACATAACAATCAAAGTTAAAAAGTAGAAATGAAATCTACATTAATACAAAGACACTCCGTAATAACACAGGTTTTCATCTCGAACTAAAATCAATAAGTTGTAATTAACATAGAATTAATCCTGAATTGTTTAATATAATTCTACATTTACAAAGCCTTGAGGTAAACGCGAAAGACTATTTGACGTTGCACTAATTAACGCTGCTCTGCCAGCAGCATTAGAATGCAATTAGATTGTAATTAACATGATATGCAGCTCGTATGGAAATACTACAATGTGCATTATACTGTAGCGAGGTTTTAGTAATAAGGGATATTGCGAAGCCAAATTTATTTGAGCTAAATTAAACTTCTGAAGTGATGCTGTGGTTTGTGTGTTCATATGTTTGTACGGGCGTCAATACATACATACTTACATACATACATATATACTTTGCCTTCTCATATTCCATCTAAAACTTGTCTGGAAGAGATGGCTCTCAGCGATAAGACCGCCTATTGTTCCACTTTTTATTTATTTTTTTATTATGTATATTACACTATAAATGTGGGTTTCAATAAATAATTATCTATCTACATATATATCTGTTAATGTTGTCGAAGTGCAAGCTTAAAGTCTGTAATTGTATTGTATTCATATACCATGGAGATTTAAAAGTATTTTAAGGTAAATAAAAGTTGTTGTTAAACGTAATATAATTAGTTATACATAAAAAAATAAAAATAGTTCTTACCACTTCACATATAATGGAAAATACAAATGAACTTAAACTGTCTCGTCGGTGCTGCCGTAAGCATGAGCCGAGCGATCGAGTGACGCCTGATTTTGGAATAAGTCACTGTTCTCAGCATTAAATTCTTATAATATAAAGTCAAAAATCAGCTGCAAGAACGGATCTTTTAGAACGACATTAAAATCCATTAAGTAATTTACAAACCGTGCGCGAATATACAGAAAGACAAGTAATATAAAAACTGTGGTCTGTGTGTTGTATTAATCTCCTCTTATCGTCTCCTATCAATTTTCAATATAAATCTCCCGTTGGAGATCGTACTCACACCGAGTCTACTGCCTAAGTACCCCATCAATTTAAAACCCCAAACATTTACATCAACCCATAATTCCAAATGTAAATCTAAAAACGCCACAAAACTGGCCTGATTTTTCCCTCCAACGCACTCCCCCCAATTTCCCATTGTACCTAAATGTAGAGCGGCCGACCATATTATTATTCCATTAACACTCTCTGACCACAAGGCAATTTGCGGAAATTTAGTAAAAATCCACTGTACTAAGTGGCAGTGGTTGGCCGAATCGTTTCGCATCTAATTTGGCGTGAACGCGCTCAGTACAGTTCGTCAGTGGAGTTAAATAGAGCAAATTACTAGGTGGATACGAAGCAAGATTAACAGTAATTAAGAAACTATTAAATAAGCTACGCTCCGGGTAGGGTGGCCTTCTGTTTTCTGCATTAGAGCGCATTGCATTCTTTGTTTAAAATAATTGTTATTTTCTTCTGACGTTTTTTTTTCTCTTTTGTATATAACACTGTTTGCTTTGCTGTTCAATATCATAACAGATTGTTCACGTATATCGGTATTTATATGTATATAAAAAAAAAAAAATTGCCTAGTGGTCTTGCGGTACAAGTACGTGCCGTGGAATCACGACGTATCGGGTTCGATTCCCAAGTTGAGCAAAGTGTTATTGGCTTTTTCCATTAGAACAGTCCCAAAAGCGCCGAGTCTAGAATTGTGCCGGAAAAATTGCAATAGGTTCGCCCCTATTACGTGGGACTGATACACATCTGGCGTGATGTGGGTGCGGACATGCACCTAAGCTTACCCCTTCGGGGAATACAGACGTGACCTTGTACATATATGTATAAAAAAATATGGTAACTTAATAACTTTAAACTTGATAGTGAGGTTTTCGTTGTGCCAGAGTTTATGATTAAAGAAATCAAGACTATGGGCATTCCTTGTCAGTCGCTTGCTATCTGCGACTTATATAATAAATAAATAAATATAAATAAATACACCCAACAGTCACATACATAGTTCTGATCCCACACTAAGATACAAGTCTTGTGTCGTGGGTATCAGAAACTACGAGAGACTTTTCGGTCTCACATACACCCAGACCCGAAACAAATATTTGTGGGTCACACAAACATTTGTCTCGGTGCGGGGATCGAACCCGCGGCCTCTCGTTTCGCAAGCTGGTGTCTAGCCAACTGCGCCACGGGGCTGTCAACTTAGGGTCATCGTTGTTTGTTACAAGTGATCGCATCTGCATTTAATGACAATCGCTGGGATTGCAGAAATATTATAGACTTTATAATTTAAAAATATTACTACAATGCTGCATGCGTCAAGGCCACTTTCTAGAAAATTCAATAAATGCTATATACCATCTATAAAAATACCAGAGGTTTCGAACAGCTTGTTCGATTTTTAAATACACCAAAACTTTTACTAAATATGTCTACAAATATCGCAATCCAATTCAATAGGGAATATCCCAGGCGTCCTCAACGTGCGGTTGTCTTACAAGCCGGTGTATAAAGGCTGGCGACGGCAAACGGAATTGCAGTCGCTTTGTGCTTCCTAGTAATGGCTGCGTAGGTACACTGCATTTGCTGGACGGACAGCGCCTTTGTAAATGTGAATAAGATAAAACGCTGTTCTAATTTCAGTAGAGATGCGTTTTTCTTCGATAATGATGTCGGTTGTATTTTTTTCTTTGTTCTTGTGCGAATAAATGACTGAACTAGGCTTGATAGTATGTGTGGTCAATAAATAACATACATACATAGTACATACATAAACTCACGCCTGTATTCCTCAAAGGGGTAGGCAGAGGTGCATTTCTGCACCTACATTTCGCTAGGTATGTATCAGTCCCACGTAATAGGGGGCGATGATATATGAAAGTCAATAAATAAATAAATAAATACACCCAGTAGTCACATACATAGTTTTGACCCCACACTAGGATACGAGTCCTGTGTCGTGGGTATCAGAAACTACGAGACACTTTTCGGTCTCACAAACACCCAGACCCTTTGTGGATCACACAAACATTTGTCTCGGTGCGGCGATCGAACCCGTGGCTTCTCGTGTCGCAAGCTGGTATCTAGCCAACTGCGCCACGGGGCTGGCAAAATAGTGTGGAATGACTAAGAAATATCATTAACTATTCTTTTTTTTTTCCTTCTGGGAAAGGAGGCATCATCGGTGCGTTGAGATAACTGCCAACTGTTCGGACATGGTTTCCTGTAGGTGATTTATGTTTATTTTTCTTGAATTTTGTTATGCGTCAGTGTGGTATTGTTTTGTCATCGCTCACCATTTGACGCCGATATCTCGGGTCTATTTGGAAGCCAGTATATGTACATAGAAATGACTGATCCCGTAACTTTATTTAGACTAATACGAATAATTCGATTAATGTCTCAGGTTTAAAAACTTACGCGTTGTGGTCACAATCTGACTGTAGATAAATATAATGGTATTGGTTTGGATCGTCATGATCAATCTCATGATTAAATCAATCATATGCAGATCAAAAGAGAAGTGTACAGGAGGAAGACGTGTATTCAAAAGCAAAACTATTTTGTACTTAAATATTTTTGTTAAGTCTTTGGCGAAATGGTAGTTGGTAGTAAATATTAGATGAAAAAAATGAAACTCTTTTTAACAGCACTTCTGTTCTTCAAAATATCTTAGTACTAATATTCAATTTTCATCAAAAGTCTTCATTGCAATCTCCCGGAGTGGAGGAGCTCGTAAAATTCTTATATCAGATAATGAGTTAAATGTAGTATAAGCACAATACATCAGTTGCACTGACAGCGTCGGTACTTCGCGAGCGAACATAAAAGTACATGAACCGTGTTTGGGACAAACGGCTCGAATATACGACTCGGGGATCTATTAAATATATTCTTTGGATATTTTAGTGTTCCTTTGTTGAAGATTGTTATACTAAACCTTCAAGGTCTATTTATATTGGTTTTATTTGCCTTTTTTTCATCGACATTAAGGTAAATGCAGTTCGATCGAAATGCTGTGCAAAGGTGAAAAAATCTGAGAATATTTTCTTAATTAAGTCATATATATGCGCTAGTCGGTATCTCAATGGGTATTCTAATACACAAACAATAGTTGACTACAGTGTAAAATAGTTCTATTGCCTCGATAGTTTTTTTATGCCCTAGATAAAAATGATTTTACTTGCATGACTTTTTGTTAGCGATATTATTGTTTTATCAAGCACTTATGTTATACTAACACATTTAACAAAATATTGTCGTAATATTTAAGTTCCTCGGTTATATACTACTCATAGTATCCTACATATCTTTTTGATCGTTTTAAACCACAAATCCTAATAAAAGTTAATTTGAGTAGAAAATGCAGATTTGACAAGTCAATATTTGCTCCTTCGTCATAAAAATTATAATTGTATTGATTCAAATTAATAAACTAGATGAAAATAGAAAATATAAATCAAAATTTTGAAACATTTCACGACGAGAATTAATCTGAATACTTAAAAGCGTTGCTTTAAATGTTGAAGAATAAAGAAAATTTGCCTAATAAGCATAAGTCCTATTCAAATCACACCTCTTTAACATGAAAAAAGTTTTAGAAAATATCCAGGCGTTGTTACCTCCCCACGTGTAGAAACGAACAACGCTTTAATAAGTGGAAACTTGGTGCTATTTTTTTGTTTAGCCTTCACGTAGTCGCATTAAAATAAAGCCGTTCACACAAAGAAAATTTAATATTTTTCTTAAATAATGTAAATGTGCTTGGATTTAAATATATTAAATTGGTACGTTTATTTTCATTTATTTGCAAGTGGTAGAATATCACTATTTGAATTGTTTTAATAAGAGTAAGCCCATTATTTCTGATCAAAATTAATGATCAACAAAAATATACTTTTTTCCACGCATTTTACTCGAAGAGGTTGACAGAGGTGCATTTCTAAGCCTACTATTTGTTACTTGTGATATTATATAGCCTGTCTTATTGCCGTCTATCGCATAAATATAATCGTATACCTACTATGCTGATACGAGAAATCAGTAATAGAAAAACCCAATAATAAATTATAAAGTTACTCGTACCCAAGATCATTCAATCGTAAACCGTACATTTATTACGTCACCAGCCACTCATTTCACGAGTAAAAAAAAAACACGGAATTCTAGACGTTTCGATTTGTTTGCATGGACTTTTCACAGTGCACTGCAAATAAAGTGATTTCGCGTGACTCTAATCACTTTAAGTTAAAAACTAATGCGCCTATAAAGAGCCGTGTACGTTGAACTATATGTTTTTATGTAAAATGTTAATGCTGAAAGCGCAGAGTGGCAGTTAATTGGGCGAGCGATGTGAAAAGTTGTGGGCGTCCGCTATATATTGAAGTTGCTTTAATCTGTGAAAGCCTTTTAGCTGATTGTTGTTAAAGCGTATAAAGCGCTTGATAGCCTCGTGAGGGAAGCTCAATGAATTATCCGGGAAGTTTGACACGTGCCATCTCTTTGGGGCATATATAATTGGAGCTGATGTTCCGACTTTTACATCTGTTTATAAGCTTTTGTAAACGGTGTCATCTTGAAAGATTTTCGTCCAGATTTCTATGATTAATTCTCATTAATTTTTGTATTTTTTTCTAAAATTACTGCAATTTATATTTAGTTTACTTTCACACCCACATTTTATCTGCTATGTTTATAATCTCCATGCAATAAGAGGGTAATTCGTAACAGAAAAAAATATAAAACTTTTCACGACCCGGAAACTGACTTGCGTACACATATACCCGCCTTTAAGGGATCAAGAGGGCAGACATTATAAAAAAGTACAGATTAAAAAGTATTCAATAAAAGCACCTATCAAATACCATTCTCTAGCCGATTAAAATTAACACAAACAAAAAATCCCGTCAATCTTGTGAAAGCAAAATCCAAATATGGCGAATACCCAAACATTTTTATTATCCTCTCGGAAGCGAGCAATACAATCCTTTAGGCAGGTGGGCGCACTCAGCATCCCCAGCGGGGGTCGGGGTCCAATAAAAACCACTCGGCGTCCAATTTTTGTGACGCGCTGATACTGCCCTCGTATTTCACCGCAGCGAATCCGTAATGTTTGCCTCCCACGCGACCTGCCCTCCGGGTGACTTGGGATCGCGTGCCTTTTAATCCTGGAAGCGTCTAGCTATATTTTCGATCAACCTCTGTCGACTTATGCCTGATTTGACAGCCCCGTGGCGCAGTTAGCTAGACACCAGCTTGCGAAACGAGAGGAATGATTACGTCATTCGCAAATATTTGTTTCGGGGCTGGGTGTTTGTGAGGTCGAAAAGTCTCTCGTATTTTCTGATACCCATGACACAAATCTTGATCTTAGTGTAGGGTCAGAAGTATGTATGTGGCTGTTGGGTGTATTTATTTTTATTATATACAATACGTAGCAGGCGTAATAATGCTTGACGCATTCTCTGTCAGTGTATCGCACATTCTCTGTCCGTGGTGGTTTTTGGGTCTGCAAAGTGAGACCTGAAAATCAGTAATAGTAGTGTTAGTGTAGTGCGGTCTAGATAAACTGGTAAAAACGACTACTACGACTACTACTAGACCGGGATCTATACTTTTTTGAGTTGTCTGACATTGATTTTCTGTAAATCAGTGGGCACGGGCTTTCTCTACAACTGAGGGTTTAGTCTTTAGTCCACCACGCTGGCCTAGAGCCGGTTGGCGGATTACACACCTAAGAAATTCCTAAGAACTTTTAGGTGTGCAAGTTTCCTTACGATATTTTCATCCACCGTTAAAGTACGTAATGATTCATTGTGAATACACACATATCATCGAAAAGTCAGAGGTCTGAGGTTCAAACCCACGACCGGTGAAATTCTCGATCGTGTGCCTGAACATCGAGGCCATCACAATTTCAATTAAGTTAAATATTTTATTGTAAAAATACCCCTTGTATTTGATAGTTTGACTAAGAGTTTCCCTAATGAAAAAGCCACAAGCAACCGTCCAACGACGTATTCCGACTAAAATTTATCATAAAAAAGAAATTTATTTATTATTTAAACACATCTAGAGTTACTATATCCGCGGTGCACACGAGCGGAAAAATTAATAAAATCGAAATCGTACCGAGTATCGAATTAAGCTAATGCGCCACCCGTCACTTTAACTGTACGTAATTAATATGCGTGGAAAAAACACCGATACGGGGAACAGCGGAGCCTCGATCCCAGGAAGGCGGGCTTTTTAATTAATTAATTTTAATACCATAATGATGGCCATTTAATTTGCAATATTAATATCAACCACGAGAGAACATGTTTTTTGCTATGACGCTAGTGGAATTTAATCAAGATTTTAGTGGTGGTCTTATTTGTGAAACTTTGAATGTTTAGTTTCTGGTCTTTTGCTCTTGTAGTAGATTTGTATTTTCTTGTTGATCTTGCGGCGTAAGCGTGCTAGAGGTCCCAAATTCAATCCTCAATAAAAGTAATTTTTGATTTTTACAATATGCTTCTCAGTCCAGCTTGTGGAACGAGAGGCCGCTGGTTCGATCCCCGACCGAGACAAAAGTTTGTGTGATCCACAAATATTATTTTCGAGTCTGGGTGTTTGAGAGACCCTAGTCTCTCGTAGATTCTGATACCCACGACACAAGACTCGTATCTTAGTGTGGGGTCAGAACTATGTATTTGACAGTTGGGTGTATTTATTCTTAGTCTTGTCACAGTAACAATCTCGTCTTGAAATAAATATACAGTTAAAAATATACAGTTTCGCACATAACCACTGTGGTAGACTAAAGCCAAATCTCTCTTAGTAGCATTATTGATAACGAACATACATACATAAATTCTTATAATAAAATAAGTAAATACACCCAACAACCACATATACATAGTTCTGACCACACACTAATATACGAGTCTTGTGTTGTGGGTATCAGAAACTACGAGAGACTTTTCGGTCTCACAAACACCCACACCCGAAACAAATATTTGTGGATCACACAAACATTTGTCTCGGTGCGGGGATCGAACCCGCGGCCTCTCGTTTCGCAAGCTGGTGTCTAGCCAACTGCGCCACGGGGCTGTCAACAATCTGTTCAACAATCAAATATGTCTGTTCAAAGCAGGAGCATTTGCTTTTAAGCTACTGTATTAATAAATTGAGCTTTAGAAAGCAACTTATTTCGACAACCCTAATAACAACTTGTTAATCACCAATAAATCGACACCAAAACCAATTTGTCAATAAATAAGAGCGTTAATCCCCACTTCCCCACTTCACAAAGCGGGATCGAACAATACGACAAAAACAGGTTTAATAGGCCAATATCTTTCTATTACGGACCACTATAGATTTATGCCATTAATTAACATCTGTTATCGACGTTTTTCTTCGCGTTACACCCTAATGGAGCCACCACTGGACGGTTCGGTCGTTAAATTGAATTTGCTTAGCCATTTCCTTCCGTGCGGCTGTGGTGTTATTTTAAATGGTAGTTTTATTCTCAGATTAAAATGTTTGAATTTTATTTTGATGTTCCAAGCGTTGAATTTGGTTTTGATAAAATATTGATGGACTTTGTCAGGACTAGGTCAAGTGTGATTTAAGAATAGTGTTGGCTTAATGTTTGAAAAAATAAGCTCGTCAATAAATATAAAATTCCGTTTATAAACAGGCGAGAAATATGGATGTATGTATATACCACTATTTTGATTTATTTCAGCTGTAGAGGAGACTAGTGCCCTGCATTGAGAAGTTTATGAGCTGATAGATGGCTTTTTGTGTATAAATATATAGGAATAAATAACACATACGAATATGTAACTCTTTATTTACGGTTCGGTCGTTAAATTGAATTTGCTTAGCCATTTCCTTTCGTGCGGCTGTGGTGTTATTTTAAATGGTAGTTTTATTCTCAGATTAAAATGTTTTTAATTTTATTTCGATGTTCCAAGCGTTGAATTTGGTTTTGCTTAAATATTGATGGATTTTGTCTGGATTAGGTCAAGTCTGGATAAAATGTTGGCTTAATGTTTGAAAAAATAAGCTCGGCAATTGATATTAAATTCATTACAAATAGGCGAGAAATATGTACATATCCCTATTTTGATTTCTTTCAGCTGTAGAGGAGACTAGTGCCCAGCATTAGGTAGTATTTGGGTTGATAGATGGCTATTTTTTGTATATTTAGATAGGAATAAATAACACACACGCAAATCTAAAAACTTATGAGCGAAACTTTGTGCACCAATCTTAATAAAAATTAAGATTGGTGCACAAAGTTTCGCTCATAAGTTTTCTAAATATCTGGGGTTTCAATGTTTTTTTCAATTTTGAGAATTTCATAGCTAACCAACCCGGTTTCTAACCAATTGTGCCACGAATTCAGTCAAATTAGAGAAATAATCGATAGTTATTGCTTCTTTAATCTCAGTTACTCAAAAATTCCTGCCTAGAAAACCCATTGCACTTCTCCCGGCCTGGAAATCAAAGTCAGGACCACTTGTCATCACGGGCCTTAGACCGTGGGACAAACTAGACGGCGAGATAGTAAGAAAAATAATTTACAAATTAGTAACATCTCAAGCATGGATTCCATCTTCGCCCCGAGATAAATGTTTTGAAACTATTTGTTGAACTGTTAGTTGTGAGAGCTAAAAGTTTCTGGCAGTTTCCTGAACACAAGACATGTTAGTGCGGGGTTAGGAATATGAGGATAACTTAGGTGTATTTATTAAGTATTTGTTAATTTGGTGAACTCAGCTAAGCGGGCAATTGTTCCGTGCCCCGAGTTGGAAGG
Organism: Hemaris fuciformis; assembly: GCA_907164795.1. Taxonomy (NCBI): domain Eukaryota; kingdom Metazoa; phylum Arthropoda; class Insecta; order Lepidoptera; family Sphingidae; genus Hemaris; species Hemaris fuciformis. The sequence continues at coordinate 14,595,143 of OU015438.1, read as the reverse complement.
CCAGAGACCCTGACATACTCCTTTCGGCCTACCCCGAGGTACCGAAACGGAGATTATGGCGCTTTCCTCTCGTAAAAAAATATTATTTCCACCGACAACATAGGATAGCAACATGTCCTGCCTATCTTTTATTAGTATTACTTATCAGAAATTTAAATGTCCAAAAGATAATTTTTGTGCTGATGGTGATGATGATTGACTCGACACAGATGTCAATGCAGGTTCATATCAGTGGTTAAAGATAAACGAACGTTAAGGAAGTTATTTGGATGGAAAATAGGGATGTATACTGAAGGGAGAATAACCAAGTCGCGGACAGCTAAACTTACTACGACTCCATCAATAATCATACCAGCGAAACAACTCCGACGACCCAGTGACTACTATGCTATAAAAAAGACTAATTATTTATTAAGGACTCATGATGATGAGTGAGCTGATGATGATCAGCCCATATACGTTCTACTGCTCGGCACGGGCCTCCTTTACAACTGAGAGTGTATAGGCCTTAGTTCACCACGCTGGCCTAGTATGGGTTGGCGCACTACACACCTAAGAATTTGCAAAGAACTTTTGGGTGTGCAGGTTTTAATTAAAGACTGTTTCACACATAATTAAACCTTGAATAATAATTATTTTACGGCCCCATTCGCTTGCGGACGACTAAAACAATAAAAGCTACAAACAAGGTTATGCGCAACCTGTAAAACCGCCACGCAACATCAAGCTTATCTCGGAAAATATTATTACACCGCAAAAATCCAGCTTCTGTCGCAACACATTCCTTGGAATAGGGATAAGACTTTCTGATTCCGATTCCAGAATTATTGATACTGATCTTTTATCTACTACTAGATGATTCATTTAGGTCAAGTCAAAAATCGTGATGACATTAAGGATGTGAGGTTTAAGGCTCTTGAAGGTAGGAAGAAAGAAGTAAAACATATATCCATGAGCGTTATTTACCAAAACGTATAGGTTGAGGCCTCGTAACTGGTATTTTTTAAGTGGGAGGGTGTTAGTCCGCTTCACAATCCCCATTGTGCTGGAGGACCACATCCTGCTTTGGTCAGCGAGACCATCGGACTTAGCCGGTTAGCTAGGCTGTCCTACCGACCATTACCCCATCTGCTACCCTGGGGACGCTCCTCTACGCCGTGAAGAGGGTGTACCTGAGTCATCCGTGCGATCGTTGCCCTGTTGGACGATCCAAGTACCGTTGGAAGGATGAGGCTGAAAAGGACCTGCGGTATCTCCAGGTCGAGGATTGGTGGGAGATGGCACAGGACAGATCGAAGTGGAGAACCTTATTGTCGAAGGCCAAGACTCACTTTGCGTTGTTGCACCATTGCAGTAAGTAATAAAATATAGATTGAGGGAAACCTTTTAACTCACAAGGGTAAGTCTTACGGCATTAGAGACGAGACTCTAGAATAAAATTGCGATACAACTTATAGACGTCTGAAATCATACGTAACTTCACAATTTTTTGAGACAGTCTTCTGCATTATGCTTAAACAAAAGGAATCTATTAAAAATTCCGATTCCGATTCGAGCTCTGCGACATCTCTAGACGAGTGTAAGGGAACGTTCGCGAAGAGCAGGTCAAAGGTAGTTAATCGCTCGGAACACTTTACGAGCCGTCCTCCTATTCAATGTTGCTTCTGTGCCGAATATCTTAGCCGGCGTTTATGTTCGGAGACGATTAAAACTTTTCACGGCTAGTTTATTATTGAATGTGGACTAGTCTTAGAACTGCCGCAGTTTGTACAACTAACGACTTTGACGTATTACCTTCAATTTCGGTAGTTGAAGTTGAGTTTATAGTGAAAACTTCAAACTGTGTTTGAAATTTGAATTTAGAATATAGATTGTTTAATCAAACTTTGACCTTCTTACTTATTATAACATAATTTGCACGTATTTGAATGGTTACTACAGGGGTCTTCCAAGCTAAGTAAAGTGAAATGATGTCGTTTAAAATCGTTCATACTGTAATCTGTATATTAGTAGGAAATCTACATACCTGAAGGGCCGTCGGCAAGAGACCTAATGAGACCGCTCTATACATAGATTCAGGTTTTACCAATTTATTATGCAGGAACGATAGACACATACATATGTACATACATAAACTCACGCCTGTATTCCCCGAAGGGGTAGGCAGAGGTGCATTTCTGCACCCACATTTCGCCAAGTATGTATCAGTCCCACGTAATAGGGGGCGAGCCTATTGCCGTTTTTCGGGCACATTTCCAGACTCCGTGCTGTTACCGAGAATTTCATAATGGAAAAACCCAATAACACTTTGCCCGACCCGGGAATCGAACCCAGGACCTCTAGATCGCACGGCACATACTTGTACCGCGAGACCACGAGGCAGTCGATAGGCGTAACAAATATTTTTTTTTTTTTTTTTTTAGGTCTTTATTTATTATAGAGGGTTTAATCAACATGATAATGTCACCCTCGAAATGTCAGTTAACTAAGCACTAACTATACTTAACAACTAACACACTTAACAGTAACAAAACTTAAATTAATTTTAACACACTTACGATCTACGTTTAATACATATATTTGCAATTTTTACTAACATTTTTGCCTCATCTGATAGTGGAGAAGCCAGAATGTGATTGCATATTCCAACCGTAAATAAATTGCCGCCAAATTTCATTACATATTCCGTTCTTTCCACTTCGTTTTTCACACATTCCACTAAAATATGATAAACGTCTTCCACTACTTGACATTCGGCACAGTTCGGAGAATTAACTTTACCCATAAGATGACCAAAGCTGTTTAGTGGAATGTGTCCAGAACGTAATCTCATGAGAGTGATTGTACGGTTCTAGACATATTGGATCCCACAAACCATGGAAATGTCCTATATTCAGGCTGTATAGTTTTATACCATATTCCTTTACCATAAAAGATCTTTCGTCGAAGTACTGTTTCCAAATCAAATTACATCTGTCTTTCAGTCGGGGGCAACAGATCACTGCTATATGGAAGCCAGGGTCCATTTCAATACCGGCCACATGGGCTTCTTTTGCTAGTCTATCTGCTGTTTCATTGCCTATATCCCAATATGCGACGGTAACCATTGTAAAATTATAAATTTGTTCCTTTTTCTTATGTCGCTAGTGTTTCCAATATTTGATAAGCTATTGGCGCGCCTTGGAAAATTCGTGTGCATTTGGCTAGATGTTGTAGCGCACTTTTCGAGTCTGTCAAAATGACGCATCTACCTGCTTCACAGGATGAGATATATGACAGTGCTTCTGCAATTGCAATGAGTTCCGTATACATGATGCATATATCAGCCTCTATTTTGACTTTTATTGCAACCTTCGTTTGGGGATCAAATATGCCTACGCCCGATACGTTTCCCTCTTTAGAACCGTCCGTATATAATTTATAATAATTACAATATTGGCCCGTTAAGTATTCCTGACATATTTTTTTTAAGATGACGTGAGTCATAGCTGTGCTTGGGGTGGCTAATAAGAGAGATATGTGGCTTTATATGGGATATATCTACACTACTAATCCATTTACTTAATAAAATCTTTATTAGAGGATTATAATATAAGGGTATATCCTTAAATTGCTCGTGTATAATGGCTAATAATGGTTTTGATTTGCGCCTCCAAGGCAAGCCGTGACTTAGCATATAATTCATTTAATATTTGGAATATATCAATGAATCTGTTTTTTTCTTAACCAAATATTTACCGCAGATAGTATCTGCGCACATTAGAGGTTGAAGATGCAGCTCACATTCCATGACGTGAATAGCCGTGGAACGAATAAACCCTCCAATAACACGCATGCATGCTTCTGTATTTGTCCAATTTTTCTAAAATATTTTTTACATCCATTGCATAATAAGACATGCATAGTCTAATCTACTCCGTATACACGAGATATATAGGCGCCTTAAGTGTCGACTTACTGTGTAGCCAAGCTTCATCCGGTCACAATTAATTTTTCTTTTTTTATTTACGGGCACGCCAAAGTGACAAGTACAATGCTGTCCAAATAGAGCAAATAATCTTTGACCACTCGATACCTTCACGCCTACGTCCTTTCCCAGCTTCCTATTTATATCCATAACAAAAATCATCATAATTAGAGTAGTGGGTTAATCGTGAAGGCGTAACAGATGGATAGAGTTACTTTCTCATTTGTGATATTAGTAAGGACATGACGGATGAAACAAAAGCGAGACCTATAAAGTTACGCCGTGTATTATCCATATTAATGTTTCAACTATAGTCCAACACTGGTTTTAAAGCGTATTCTGTTGCCGACTGTTGAGTCAAAGCTAATAACCATTCCTTTGGTTTAGCGAGACGTTGTTATAGCATTATTTTACTATTCGCATGCTAAGATACCGTTTTGTTGCTTCTGGTTCATTATCGATCTGTGTAGTTTTTGTTCGATTGTGTAGCCCGAATAATACCTTTGATTTACAACCTTTTTATAGCTCACGTAAAATACAATGTAATTTACGCGGATGTAAAATTTAGTACTTGCCAGCGTCTGTTTTTTTATTGAAGAAGCGTATTTTTTTTTAAATTTGATTTCGTGACTCTTACCGCTTTTGAAGACATGCAAAGATGTTAAAGAAGTTGATTTGATTGTTTTTAAGTTTTTTATTACAGTAGTTATAGCTCCGTAGAAAGCGACGCAATAGGAGATAGGGATCTGGGCACAAACATTTAAAATGGAAGTTATTCGTGTGTTAATAGATAATTAGAGCTCATTTTGAAAAATTCAACATGACAGTCACGCTATTCATCTGCAGAAGATACATCATAGACATTATAAATGTATGAAGACCGACAGTTCTTTGTACTAGCTTGGTAGTCACCTGATAGGTGTAGAATTCTTCGTACCATGAGGGCATGAATCTAATGTATTTATATATAAACTCACGCCTGTATTCCCCGAAGGGGTAGGCAGAGGTACATTTCCGCACCCACATTTCGCCAAGTATGTATCAGTCCCACGTTATAGGGGGCGAGCCTATTTCCGTTTTCGGGCACATTTCCAGACTCCGTGCTGTTACCGAGAATTCTAATAGAAAAAACCCAATAAGACATTGCCCGACCCGGCAATCGAACCCAGGACCTCTAGATCGCACGGCACATATTTGTACCGCGAGACCACGAGGCAGTGAATTTAATGTATGATTCAGAAATAACGTTCGTCGTAAGTAAATATATAGTAAAAGTTTAGAATAATATTTATTAAATTCACGTAAGTATTTGGACTAACATGACGTCCCCAAGTCCACCCCGGTGAGCTACTAAGAAAATCTCTCGTGAATTTGCTCTGAAAGATGAGGAACTATTGAGTCTTTCTCTTTTAGAATAGACACTAGCGTGTTTTTAGCGTATATAAATCATATAATGATATTTTCATCCTTCAAAGGCTATATTAAATAAAAGTTTTGTTATCTAAAAGTAAAAAAATATTAATCAAATTTCATAAAAAATATTAGCATCATAACATGTCGAGTGAATGCTCAGAATAATTGTTCTAAATGCAAGCTCTTGAAGTTATACATAAATTGTGCACAGTTGTTTATAAGACAGCTATATTCAGTACACGGAGTCGAGTATCGCGTGACGGCGAGGGTTCTACAATCAACGTGAATCAGTGCACGTGAGGGTTGGTGCAAGTTTATATTTATTATTTACAAGCTCTCGTTTCGTCCGGTTCGGCGCAGTTGGCGGAATAGCACCACTTTCCTTGCGAGAATCTACGTTCGTCCTGAAAATGTAGAGAATTATTTAAAATTGTTTTAATTTTGAGTGCACGTTGGATTGGAATGGAGGATGAATTAGTGAATTTTCTAGCGTTTTTGGTGGATCAATGTTTCTTTATTCCCATTAATACTTGGTTCTGGAAATCTATCCTAAAAATATTTTTTCAACAGGACGTGATGTTGATGGTATGATGACGATATTAATAGTAGGAATATGAATGAAGTATTATTTTCAAATATATTCGATTTTCTTTTTTTTTCTATTCTTCCTTTTTTGGGACTAGACATATACTATATTTACTCAAAATTCCTTTGTTCTAATACCTTCCAAATTTCTGCTTACTATGAACTGTGTGTGACCTTCAGCGTGACCGTAGGGTATTATTTATTTAATTAACCAACCGCTCAGTATTTACAATGGGCCAAGTCCCGACACGCGGGTGTGTTTTATGCAAAGCACATGGCTAATTGTGCCGGCTCTGTGAAAATGTGGCGATGGACCGAGCACGCCTTCCCAGTCTTGGAGTCCCGGCTTTACTGCCTCGTAAAATATGTGAATAGCAGACGCTCTAGATTTAGCTAAGGAGTGCTTCAATTGAATTTTATTATATTTTTTATCGCCGAGTTGGGACTGTGCCCACCTGAATGTTAACGTTCGAATTAGAAGGAGCTTAGTTTTGTACTGGAGGGGATGTCTGGGTATTACGTTATTATTTAATATTTACATTGACTTATATCAAAAAATGCAATTGGGTAGTATTCAGGGTGTATTCAGACCGTGATCGGAAACTAAGGCAGTTAATAGCTAAGGTGATTACAAACCCCCTGGCGTTAAAGAAAATTCTGACAAAAAATAAAAAAATTACGTTTTCCATACAACCATCGGTATTAAATGTACCGGTTTGTATGGAAAACGTCAATTTTTTATTTTTGGTCTGAATACACCCTGTATAACTGTAGTATTACTTTCGTTCGATAAATTGAATTTCCTACTTTCATATTGTTTAGTTTGACAAAAACATTGGCTTTCACTTCTGTGGATCAAATAATTTTTCTGTGTAAATCACGCGACTATTATGGTATAACTACTGAGCTATTGAGCTATTGAACTGTTTAAGTGCAAATGAACAAAATGCTCCCAAATTGAAGACCCTACCTTAACCCAAACACAGTATTAAACTGAAGGTCTAGGCTTTCATACGTTTTAGCAAACAAAGCATATAGTAGTGGCCTGACTCTAACCGTACTGTTGCTACAGTGGTACCACTCAACATAGATCTGTAACACGACAAAGGCTCCAGTAATCAAAGCGCTCAGCTTGTACCATTTATCTATGACAACTCTAGTACGATGGTTGTACCTTGTTTGAGTATTTCGGAGACTATATCCAAATACCGCTAGATGTTGCAATACTAAAACCTTAGCTCTGTTGGATTTAATTTAATTTGTTTGTTCGTTGTGAAAGGACGATTTAATTTGTACTAGTATCTTATACTTCTAGTCTGCAATGCTGGGTTTGTAAAATATTTTTTTATCTACGCGGAGAATATTATTGTTTCTTATGATGCATTATATCTTATATACTCTTGTATAAAGTAGGGAGGTGGTATTTTCAAACTCGTTCCGAGTGGGGGGTAAGGTCTAGTTCATAAAAATAGATAAATATTTGTTTGTTCTACTCATTTTGATTCCTGGGGTTTTGTGAAAAATGTTTCGTGGTTTCTTCAGAACAAAACTAGTATCTTAGATTAGGATTAGGTCTACATGTTATTACATTTCTCCGAGGATACCTGTTGTGAACAGAACTAAAGTGTTAAAAGCCCGAAGCTATTAGTCTGTGAGCTGTATATTTTACATACATACATAACGCACGCCTGTATTCCCCGAAGGGGTAGGCAGAGGTGCATTCCTGCACCCACATTTCGCCAGGTATGTATCAGTCCCACGTAAAAGGGGGCGAGCCTATTGCCGTTTTTTGGGCACAATTCCAGACTCCGTGCTGTTACCGAGAATTTCCTAATGGAAAAACCCAATAACACTTTGCCCGACCCGGGAATCGAACCCAGGACCTCTAGATCGCACGGCACATACTTGTACCGCGAGACCACGAGGCAGTCTTCAGCTGTATATTTTCAAACTTTATATTCATTCTAACACCTAGCTCTCATAGAATATAATAGTTGTGTCACCGCACAATTCTTTCGCCACGTGTGAAAATTTAACGACCCCGAAGAGAATGGATGCTTATTTTTCTAAAATTTCTTCTTTGAAGTTTCTTTATAAACGTTTTAGAGTTTTTAAGCGATTGTAGATTGAAGTCGGGTTTTTCAACCAATCGACGAAATTGTTTAATCGTAATTGTATTTAAAATCGGTAGACGTATTACGCAGGTTTGTAATAAATAATAAAACTCTTATGTTATGCTATTAGAAATGGTGAATTTATACATTTTAAAAGTCTATTGTCAGTTTTTGCTTTGGATACGGCTGTAAAGTATTATTTTATTTGCACACCTGCTGTTCACATCTCTGCATCACCCAAGGTTCGACTGGTAGAGAATGCCTTAGGCATTAAGTCCACCTTTACAATTATATCATTGTATAAAGTGTAAATAAATAAATAAATAAATAAAGTTTATTGGTTTTTACAAGGTTCTCCATGAGATTCAATAGAAATTGTTTTGTTAATTTTCTCCGTGTGTACAATAAAGTGTTAATAAATAAATAAATAGATATTTTCTCACATCATAGATATTGAACGATTATTGTGGTTGCTAAAACTGCACTAATTAAATGAATAAATCAAGATAAAATATTTTAATAATGTGATATTTTAGTCAAGAAACAGACCCAAACACTTTGAGTACTAACATTTCGGCAGAGATAAGGATGTGTCGAATACTCAATTCATGAATTCATGAAACACAATTATCCACTAATGAAGATAATTAACCATTTAATATCCCAGATTAATTTACAAGATTACAGTCTGCCTTATTCAGAAGGAAATTTCCTTAAGACACGCTAAGCGGTTTCTAATTATCCTCGGGAAGTCTTCAAATTCAATATAACTGCGTATACTTTGTGCAAAATTACTCATTACCGTATTTTTAATTGCACAGGGGTGGTGAAACAATTAGTGGATTTCGTGAAAGTTATATTGGACGTCCACACACAAGATGTACTGATGATATTAGAAATAAGCTTGAAGATGAAAACAAGACTGCCTCGTGGTCTCGCGGTACAAGTATGTGCCGAGCGATCTAGAGGTCCTGGGTTCGATTCCCGGGTCGGGCAAAGTGTTATTGGGTTTTTCCATTAGGAATTTCTCAGTAGCAGCACGGAGTCTGGAATTGTGCCTGAAAAACGGCAATAGGCTCGCCTCCTATTACGTGGGACTGATACATACCTGGCGAAATGTGTGTGCAGAAATGCACCTCTGCCTACCCCTTCGGGGAATACAGGCGTGAGTTTATGTATGTATGTATGTATGAAAACAAGGTTCTTTCAATAGGTAAAGGTAGCAATGCTTGGAATGACTCGTCTATTATTGGGATACATAAATGGATTATAGAGGAGTAACTTAGGAGAGAAAGTTATGCCGGCTGGTCCAGCAACGTCGCGTCGCGTCTGCGTATTGCGACGGAAGACTTTTTCTATGAATATATCACAATGAGCAAAGCAGGGTAGACGAAATCGATAATGGACTCAAGGTATAAACGTTGTTAAGTTCTTTCTACACGGTATAAGTGTTAAATGTTACTGACCCTGTCATATTAGAGGAGTCGAGATTTTTTTTTTCTTGAGTAGTATAATTATATGCACATATATAGTGCAAGGCACTAGACCACAAGGTCTCTCGGTACAAGTATGTGCCGTGTGATCTAGAGGACCTGCGTTCGATTCCCGGGTACAGTGTTATTGGGGTTTTTCATTAGGAAATTCCCGGTAGCAGTGCAGAGTTTGGATATGTGCCCCAGAAACAGCAGTAGACTCACACCTATTACGTGGTAGTGATACACACTTGGCGATATGGGGTGCAGAAATGCATTTCTCTGCCTACCCCTTCGGGGAATACAGGAGTGAGGTTGTGTATGTGTGGAAGTATGTATGTATATTTGCATAATTTGCGAGCCAAACTCTACATTGGATGTTAATGCAATTGTACTAGAAATCCACCAAATCCTCAAAATTTAACACAATGAATAAGTTTCCAAAAAAGAAGCCAAAGTAAGCAATGAAGATTCAAATGGATATTTCCCATAAAATTCTCAGATGAAGTTTCATCGGGACGGGACGGTTCGTTTGAAACGCGATTTTCCTTTGAAATATTTTTATAAAATAAATATAAGCGGCCATTTTTCGCCCACTCCGATGGTACGGAAGCGAACGTTTGACGTTACATTTAACTCATATTGCTTTGAAGATGGCATGTGAAGTTCAAAATTAAACGTCACCCGTGATCCCGTGCATGCAAAATGCTTTGCGCAGAAATATTTTAGAAAATAAAAATCCCTGACTGCCTCGTGGTCTCGCGGTACAAGTATGTGCCGTGCGATCTAGAGGTCCTGGGTTCGATTCCCGGGTCGGGCAAAGTGTTATTGGGTTTTTCCATTAGGAAATTCTCGGTAACAGCACGGAGTCTGGCAATGTGCCCGAAAAACGGCAATAGGCTCGCCCCCTATTACGTGGGACTGATACATACTTGGCGAAATGTGGGTGCAGAAATGCACCTCTGCCTACCCCTTCGGGGAATACAGGCGTGAGTTTATGTATGTATGTATGTATAAAAATCCCATAAAAAACAAAACTTGTAAAAAACACCAAGTCTCACAACTCAGTTCTTCTACCGTAAAAAGTTGTGAGATCCATGTGATACCAAGTCGATAAATTTATTGAGTCCTCGTTTAAGGGACCTTTGTCTTAAGTTATTATGCACTTAGCTTACCAGACAACATCTTATAGTGACCATATCAATATTAAAAATCTTTTATGTTTTAAATAAAATACACATATCACACTTTTAGTGCGATTGCCAAGTCAAACAATTTTTTAACTTAAGACAGTAGGTCCCTTAAACGAGGACTTAATAAATTTATCGACTTGGTATCACATGGATCTCACAACTTTTTACGGTAGAAGAACTATAATAAGAATGTCTTAGGTGTGTAGTCCGCCAGCTCGCAATAAGTCAGCGTGGTGAACTAAGACCTTAACCCTTTCAGTTTTAAAGGAGACCCGTACTCAGCAGTGAGACGTATATGGGCTAAAAATGTTTCTACTAATAATTTGTTTGATATGCGTGCAGAAATTCACCTCAGCCAACTCCTCCGTGGAATACAGGCGTGAGGTTATGTGTGTACGTATTTTGTATACACGGTCTCTCGTACATGGTGCTACAAATAAAAACACACCGGTTTTCCTAAGAAGATCCATCACACAAAAAGCACTTAGCATTCTAGACACCGAACCCAGATTTCACGGCTCACGGCGTATTAAATAAATCAATCACACACATCCATAAATAACCCAGTTGCCATCCAGATAAATTCATGAGAGCATAAATGTTATTTCAAAGTCACTCCAGCTGCGATATAAAAATCAACGGAGAAGAATTTAATGACCACTAACATAAAACACTCGTAATCTTTCGCTATCTTTAGCTTCGTTTTAAAGTAAAGTTTAAACTTTATTATCGCCAGTGTTTGGTTATAGTTTAAGTATTATATTGTCTCCTTACTACTTTAATATGATTTGCTTTTGATAGAAGCAATGATGGCCTCGAGGTTTGAGGACCTCAGCACACCTAATAATTACAAGTAAATTCTTAGGTGTACATACATACATACATAAACTCACGCCTGTATTCCCCGAAGAGGTAGACAGAGGTGCATTTCTGCACCCACATTTCGCCAGGTATGTATCAGCCCCACGTAATAGGGGGCGAGCCTATTAGCGTTTTTCGGGCACATTTCCAGACTCCGTGCTGTTACTGAGAATTTCCTAATGGAAAAACCCAATAACACTTTGCTCGACCCGGGAATCGAACCCAGGACCTCTAGATCGCCCGGCACATACTTGTACTGCGAGACCACGAGGTGTGTAGATTCTTAGGTGTGTAGTCCACCAACCCGCATCAAGGTAGCGTGGTGGACTAGGATCTAACCCCTCTCTGTTAAAGGAGGCCCGTGCCCAGCAGTGGGACGTAGGTATGTGTATGGGCTGATATTGGCTTTTAATAATTAATATATAATACATTTTATACCCGAGGACTTATGTTAAAAACATTCCTATGCTATAAAAAAAGAATGGGAACAATAGTGTACACGTTCAGACGGAATTTTTTCAAGAGTTTTCAGTCATTCCGGTATAACTAATTAGTTTTATTTTTTCATCTAACCACGTCACGGCGTTAATGAAGAAAAAATTACATACATGTCTTTCTCAAAAAAAATAGGATTAAGAAGATTCATTAAAGCAGGGGAAATTGATTACAATCCTTTGGCTGCAGCCAGTATGATAGTAGGTGCAAATGAAGAAAAACAGACTATTTCAACGTAAGCATTTAGTAAGCCCGTTTTATTAAGACCAACTTGCCTGCTGTTTTACTAAATGAAATTAAATCCTTATATACTAATATTATAAATGCGAAAGTAACTCTGTCTGTCTGTCTGTCTCGCTTTCCCGCTAAAACTACTGAACCGATTTAAATGAAATTTGGTACACAGATAGTTAAGAGTTTAGGAAAAGGGGTTGAAAGGGGGGATTCAAGGTTGTATGGAAGTATTATCATTTTTAAAGCTAGGAGCTTGAAACTTATTTTTTAGGCTGTTGATTAGATATAAATAAATATGACATTAAAAAGTTTGTAAAAAAATGTACCTTTAAGGGGGTAAAATAAAAATAGGGGTGAAAGTTTGTGTGGAAATTCGTCATTTTTTAAGCTAGAATGATGAAACGACGTGTAGACGACTGTAACAATGTATATGTAACTATATGTCTGTTATGCTTTCACGCCTAAATCATTTGACCGATGTAAACGATTTTTGATATGGACATAAATGGGACTCTGTGGAGTAAAATAGACTACAACTTATTTTCTTTCTGAACCCAACCCTGTAGTCTACGCGGACGGAGTCGCGGGCAAAAGCTAGTGTTCTATAAATGTCAAACACACATTTATTACTATGGCTGTTCCTCTATATGAGGCAGCGATGCCGTCATCACTGATTAATCTTTTATAGATTTCGTATATGATTTATTTCACCGTTAAACTCAACGTTAATTAATCACTAATACACACATAACTGAAAATCCATAAGCGTGCATTCGAGTTTCTACCTACGCAGCTATTCGTGGCAGTCGTGTTTATCCAAAATGAGTTATTGCTGACTTAACGCCACTTTAAAATCCAAAACTGTATTTAGGGGGTAGCTCTAAAAGCAACATTAATGAAGGCAGGAAACTACCTATATAACTTTAGCGTCTTCAAACAAAATGAACCTAACATAAAAAAGAATCTAGATTTTTTTATATCACCCGAAAAGCAATCAGCTCGCTCGTTGATAAAATGTTTTACTCGGGACGAATAAAATCTATATCGATAAATTTAAGTCCCACTGCTGGGCCTCCTTTACCATTGCGAGAGTAAGGCGTTAGTCCACCATGCGAATCAAGTGCTGGTTGGCGGACTACACGCCTAAGGAATTTCCTATGGAGACTTTTAGGTGCGCAAGCTTTTTTACTTCTTGTTTCACAAAGTGCAAAATATGGCACGCATAATGAAAATATAATAGAAATTCTATTCCGCTGACTTCATCAGGAAACCGGAATCCATGAAAGTATTTTTCTTTTACGAGAGGAAAACGCCTTAAACTCCCCTTTTGGAACATCAGAGGAAGCCGAAAGGCGCGAAACAGTTGTCCGCTTAGCTGAGTTGGGTCCCTAGCCCTGCGACAGCATACCGACTAAAACCCCGATACATGTATAGCATTTCATTATATTATTCAGCTATTAATAGACACACTCCCAGTACTGGAGAGACAAATTACATGCAAATACTATCTTGTAATTTGATCGTTTAGCATCGAATTAAGCATGCATTAGCGCGCTACCATCTGGCTTCGGTACAAAGCCACGGTTCGAACAATTAGAGAAACGCATCGCCGATCGTTGTATCACAAGCGATGCACTAATTGCTTTTCTGTTCTTTGGTCTGCCGTGAAAATTACTTATCACATACCGAATTTCAGGTCGCTCTAGAAGTTTACTGTGAATTTTATTCTATTGCTCAATAATCATGCCAATAATTAATTAGTTGTTGTGTCTATTGCAGTCAGTTTCTTTGATACCTACATTTTCGTGTACCAATTCCAACTGAAAAATAAACTTGGGTGCCGAAATACGCCTTAGCCGTTCCTTCCGTTTATTTGTGAAATGGTCGACATAGTTATGGCCTCGAGGTTCATGCTCGTCGCGAATATCGCCAGTCGCGGGTTCAAACTTCAGGCATACACCTGTAACTTTTCAGAAGTTATGTATGTAGAATTATCTTTGGTGTGTAGTTCGCCAAACCGCACTAGACCAGTGGACTAAGGCCTTAAACCTCTTAGTTTTAAAGGAGGTCCGTACCCAGCAGCGGGCCGTATATAGCTTGGTGATGAAAACATAAAAGTCACCACAACAAGCGTCGAGAAAGCTAAAAAAACAGCTTGAATTAATAATGTCCCTAATAAAGGCAATGAAATGTTCCGCGAATGTTTCGGACATGATAGTGAGAGCGTTAAATTATATTCCGAGCTGCAATAGACTTAAAATGAAATTTTCAGTTTGTACAAAATTGCATTTCACGGTGTTTTGTTACGGAAGACGTGCAAACAGATTTAATTACTACGCGACAGGCGCTATTTAGTAATAGACTACTCCGCACATTTTGAACAGACCTCGGGTAATTCAATGTCGAGCATTTAATAGGTCAAGTGGGAGGAGTTTACGTTTTGTGTCTAGTTAATTGGCTATTTTTATATATTCTTTCATGTTTTTATCTCAATATTGGAAGATCATACGATAAGGCTTCTTTGATGAGAAAACGCCTTTGCCCGCGGCGAAAGAGTCTTTGGAATGACATTGTACCAGTTAATATTAAAGTATTTAAAACAAAAATTACTTAGGTAGTTTAAAAAATATATATATTAAAATCATTCGGTGAATAAAACTCTTAATTTTTGTACTAATTTAGTAATTTGTTGTCTATTATTGTGTTATAAATCATTCTTACATGTTAATTTGCATTGATTAGTCACATATTATACTTAATAGATAATTTCCTCGAAAAAAATCTTGTAAAATAGATTCAAGTTCCAGTGACCAGCTATAATTATACTTCTTTCATATAAACTCGTACATTCTCAAATTCATCATAAATCTCACATTAAATAGCACATATTATAACGATTGCAATATTATAGCTCTGACGTGAAAACGGATGAAAATAGGTACTCAATAGCCAACCAATAGATAGCTTGCAACCCCAGCTACATGGAACAATATCCTCGAATGGGATTTAGCGCCCGAGGGTTGGAATCCAATTTTAAAACGGAAAAGCTGGGAGTTATAACATAACCAATAAAGACTTATGGAAAAAACGACAAGCTTATAGATTTTATTTGAGCTCGTACAGAGAGTGTAAAATTAGAGAATGTATTACATTTGGTCAGTTTTGATTTTCATCGATGTGACGATAACAGAGAGGTAGTATACGATTGCTCAAGGATTGACCTGGTATTGAAAATTTATAATATAATGGAGTTTAATAAACTTGGAATTGTAATATTAGAAATACGAAGTCAAATGCATAATTAGAGACCGAAGTACGTAAACCAAAGACGACGTATATGTAATCAAACAAATTGTCAATTTAGCAGTTCTTTTTTATAAACCGACAGATTAAAGTATCACATCACACGTAATAGGCAAGCTGCTGTCCATACCATTAATTAGCAATACCTATTTGGCATGACTCCTATGTTTTACATAAAACTCATGCCAACTTGCTGAGACACTTTACTTTCATCATCATCAGCCCATATACAAACGTCCCCTTGCTGGTCACGAGCCTCCTCTACAATTGAGAGAGTTAAGGCCTTAGTCCACCACGCTGGCCTAGTACGGGTTGGCGGACTATACACCTAAGAAATTCCCAAGAACTTTAAGGTGTGCGGGTTTCCT
Organism: Hemaris fuciformis; assembly: GCA_907164795.1. Taxonomy (NCBI): domain Eukaryota; kingdom Metazoa; phylum Arthropoda; class Insecta; order Lepidoptera; family Sphingidae; genus Hemaris; species Hemaris fuciformis. The sequence goes on along the minus strand of OU015438.1, from coordinate 14,579,138 downwards.
CACGATGTTTTCCTTCACCGTTAAAGTACGTGATAATTCTTTGTCTTTCACACATAACTTCAAAAAGTCAGAGGTGTGTGCCTGGGGTTTGAACACGCGACCGCCGTGATTCTCGACTGCGTGTCTAAACCTCGAGGCCATCACGACTTGACACTACGCTTAAATAATCCAGAATAATAGAAAAGAGGGCACACATTGCGGTAAACTATTTCTGTATTCACAAAATATCACGTACTGTATCGGCAAAAGAAAACATCGTGAGGAAACCTGCACACCTAAATTTCTAAGGACTTATGTGTGTAGTCTTCCAACCCACATTAAGCCAGTGTGGTGGACTAGGGCCTTAATCTTCTTCGTTGTAGAGGAGGCCCGTACTCAGCAATCAGAACATATATGGGCTGATGATGATGATGATGATGAAAGAGTAATATAAATATATATTAAAAGCAAAGCATAACATCTCTATTTTTACGAAAACTTTTAACAAACCCACTGCTCTGAAATTAACAAACAATAGTACTCGTATTGAAAACAATATCGGAGCCGGCGTGTTGCCCCTGGCGTACGACTCCGGATTTGCTTTAATGAACAAACCAAATAGGTATAGTGATTCCGGATCAATTAAATTAATTGTTATAATCACTGTTATGATTGGTGCTGATTAAATTATGTAATTTAATTATTGGTGAGTTAAAACAAATGCATACATTCGAATCGCACCACTAATAAACAGTTTTGTGGCTAGAATAAACACGAGTTCGAGATTATTTAGTAGTGATCACAAAATAAATACTGTATTTTTTTTAATAAAAGCAAAAAAGTATTTTACATTAATTACGCCTGTATCCTCGAATAGATTGTCAAAGGTGTATTGTTACGCCAACTGTTTTAAGACCCAAGTAAAAGGAGCCAGCGCATTGCTGTCGGGTACATTTTCAGACACTATGTTTCTACTGAGAATTTCATAATAATTTGTCGGGCGCAGGAATTAAATCCGGAACGTCAAGATCGCACGAGGTTTCATAATAGAAACAGATAGTAAAGATATATAAATTGACAGCCCCGTGGCGCAGTTGGCTAGACACCAGCTTGCGAAACGAGAGGCCGCGGGTTCGATCCCCGCACCGAGACAAATGTTTGTGTGACCCACAAATATTTGTTTCGGGTCTGGGTGTATGTGAGACCGAAAAGTCTCTCGTAGTTTCTGATACCCACGACACAAGACTTGCATCTTAGTGTGGGATCGGAACTATGTACATATGTGACTGTTGGGTGTATTTATTTATTTATTTTATTTATTTATTTATAATTCGTGTCCGCTGGATTATGTTCCTAGATGTAACACTAACACAACGTGTGGATTGAAGTTCAAAGAATAAACGGAACCCTAGTAAAAAGTAAACAGAACCGCTAAATTTAAATTATCTAAATAATATCGCACAATATTTACCTTCACACCAGCGGAATAAATTTCATGAATAATCAAATTTTTTATATTCAAAAAGTGGCTTAATTTATTGAAACATTAACAGTGTTGGTGGGCAAAAAAATAAGCGCTCGCCGAGGGAATAATTCGCGGTAAGTTGGCCCATTAACTTTTATCTGGCGGCGCGCGGTCGGAAGCGGCGGATCTGGATGGATGGGATGTGTACATTGGGAAGATCATCTTAATTTAAATTTATTTTTAAAATGTTTATTTATAACATTTCCGTTATTAAATTTAAAATATGTTTGGATCGTATTTTATTTAATTATTTGTATAGTAAGGTGCCATCTAGATGCACCTATTTGAAGTGGCGTGCATTGCATGTTCTGAAACTTTTATCAGTTGCCCTACTTTTCTAGAGGACGTTTTATTCCAAGGAGTGCAAGACGTGAGAGCTGTGTATCCGGATTCAAACTGTTAATTCGTTGAGTTATATACCTACCCTTTGCCAACCCATTAGATATCATAATCAGGTATATCATCCACTGTTGGAAAAATGAGGCAGAGTGACATTTTGGAATTGGTATGTTTCTATGCACGTCCAATAATTTATTTATTTATATATAAGTATCTCGGCGTTCATAGATTTAAACCCCAGGTATTCACCCCTGCCTGACCTTTCGAAGTTATGTGAGTATTCACAGTGGATTATGTACGTAATTAGTATTTTAATGGTGAAGAAAACCTCGTTGGGACACCTGCACACCTAAAAGCCAACCCGTTATGGACCATCGTGGTGGACTAAGACCTAAACGCTTTCATTTGTAGAGAAGGCCCATGCCCAGCAATATGGTATATGGGCTGATGTTGATGATGATAAATAAGAATCTTTATAAAGTCAATTTGAGAAAAAAATAATTAAAAATAATATTGCTTAGTCGTTCTAAGACAACCGTATATAAACGTTAATTAGTCTTTCTTAGCTATTTTATGTTCTTCCTCGCTTTATCCAACATGATCAATAACATAGGAAGACAAATCGTATATAACTAATCAGACGTAATCAAAGTTTATAAGAAAAGCCCTCAGTGAATTAAGATTATTACAATTAAATATCTGTTAATGACAATTTGAACACTCTGATTATTGAAAATATATCCAAGAATTACCATGAAATTTGTCTTAATGAAAGGAGCATTTCTAAGAACTAGAAGTCTCCGAGTAGATTATAACGAATTCAAAACGCCTTAGAAAAACGAAAGAAATTAATTCCATTCCATGATTTATTCAAGGTTTTTGCTAAACTTGATTATTACAATGAAGTTTAAGCAAACGAAATAAAATTTGTAACAAATTTCCTAATTAGAATGAATTATTTAAATTTAATTCTGCGTTTTGACTGAGCTGTGATTACTCCTGTAATTTACTTGACGATTGTATGAATTAAAATGTACGTCGAGATTTTTTGATCTTATTAAATAAATATTTTACGAAAACGGTAAGAGACGGCCGCTTTCAATAAATATCATAATAAAGGGTAACACTCGATGAGAAACAAGTAGGTCTTCAACTTTTATATTATTCAACAACTTTTATATTTTTAAACATTAATGCCAATTGCAACTGACAATTCCAAAAACTGAGCTAGAACTGCTCAACGACACCATTTTTATACACATCAATTGACGGTCTTATTTTTAAATATTTTTACAAAGTCCAATAATCAATTTATATTAATCAAGATTATATTATCATTAAAGTTATTGACAATTTTAATTATACTTATAATTAATAAAATAATTATTATACAATTTTACTATTACTAAAATAATTATTAGTAAAAGGTCTGTACGCATAAGCTTTTAATAATTTAAAAATATAATATTGTAAGGTATTATAATGAAATAGGGAATAATATGAAATAGAATGAAATAGGGAAGCGTATGTCGGGCTCACCGGCCTTCCAGCCCGGCGCGCGCATGTTAATGCTGGACTGGGTCCCTAACAAAATCCCTATGCCGGCATACCGACCAAAACCCCCGGATGGCCATCTTCGCGCCGAATGGGGCGACCACGGTGTGTGGGCAATCCCATGGTTACCTTAATCGAACTCTCATTTTTAATTACAGTTGAGTTTAATAACCTTTTATAAATGATATATTTTATGAATAAATAAAACTGATGTGCCCCTAGTGCTTCGTAATGCCCAGTTAAAATCTAATAAAGGAACCATTTTGTCATATAATCTTATCCACAGAACAGCTGAATAAGACTATTCTTCAGCTTTTCTGTGATCTTATCTTTCTCACGTGATACTAGACATTTGACAGTTTCCAGATTTGACATTTAGCTAGACACCATCTTGTAAAAATACAAGTTGCGGGTTCGATCACTGAAACTAGATAAATTAAATTTTTTTTTTTTTTTTGTGCTTTAAAAATATTCGTTTCGGGTTCGGTTCGGTTTGAGAGGCAAAAAGGTTTGATTTCTGATACCCAGGTAATATCACATTGATACTCGTATATGCGACTGTTGTATAAGTTGGGTAATTGAAGACGTGATGGCCTCGAGATTTAGGCGAGGGGTTGAGAAATATCGGCGATCGCGGATCCAAAGCCCAGCACAAATTTATGTGTATATTAATAATTGTCACGTAATTTAACGGAGAAAGGAAATATTGTAAGGAACCCTGCGCTTCTAAAAAATATCTTAGGAATATTTTAGATGTGTGGTCCGTCAATCCGATCTAGGCCGGCGTGGTAGACAAATGCTTGACCCCTCTTGGTTGTAAAGGTGGCCCTTGGGGGTTAATGATAATGATAATAATTATTAAATTAGTATTTAATATAATTTTCGTAGTTAGTAAAGTTTTCACAAAAAACACTATTACATTTTACAACACATTAGGTACCACAACCACAATAAAAATTCAATAGCAAAATTCCCACGTACGACAAATGGTACCGCATATTCCCGGCGAAAGTAATCACCGAACCAAAGCCTTTGAGCCATTAAAACACCAAACTTGTGGACACGCAGCTTGGGTAAACAGGAAACGCTCACGCGGCGTATATATCGGCGGGTGGCAGGAAATTCCCATTGAATACGCACGTATGTGCCCAAACGCCGGAACAGTACGCCGACACGAGGATATTAACAGAGATAAGGGAGAAACAACTGATTGCCAGGGACACAGTACGGATGCAGGCGTTACTGCGACTGACGACAGGGGAGAGCTAAAAATACCTGCTCGGCCTACTGATGATATTTGGTCCAGTGAAAACCGTTTATGGGATATTAAATATTGCTAATATACGGGAATATACTTTGCTAATTAAAGATATGAAAAAAAAAATGGAACACAAAAGCTGTTAAAATTTAAAAAATATCAATTAACTTTTTCGAACAAATATACCTGTACTAAGTTGAAAGATTGTGTATATCATATAACTATATCATGTTGAAAAGAGAGAGAATAAATTGCCACGGTCAATAAGCTAAATCGATTAGAGTTTTAGACCGAAAAGTAAGCAAATATGCCTGATCCAAATAAAACTGTACATTCAATTCACAGCAAAATTCTTAATAACGTCAAAATCATTTCACAGTTGAGTGAATCAAATTTTAATGAAACTCCGGACTTCGCCTGAACGGACTTATTAATAGACGTTTCAGCCGTCAATATAAGATTCAAAGGAACGTCGCCAAGTAAAATTTGACAAATCCGAAAATGTACACCGACGCGGTAATTCCCTTCATTATACAGTGTCAGTTTATTAAAAGCGAAATCTGTTCGGAATAAAAAAAGGTGAAAGAAATACTGGGAAATACGTATTTTGGCCTTAAATCATGGCGAGACAAGGTTAATGGGGTTGAAACGCCGCGGCCCCGGGGCGGTCACGTAGCTTAGACGAAATTTAATAAATTTCAAGACTATTACGACTCGTTGCCAACCGGCAGTATTATGAAATTCTTGTTTACTTTAAATGTTATCGCTTCTAATAACTTCGTGATTGGTGCGAAATTGAAGGGTTCTCAATTTGTAAGCTGATTTATTGAATAGTTTGAGGGTGTTGTTATTTTTTGTTACATCAAATTTTAGACTAACCTTGCCAGTTTCATGCAATTTACAGCCGGATGTGAACTAACTTTTATTATCAAAAATATTCTAACTTTAAATCTATCAACTGGATATAAAAATTGCAGTATTTACTACATTTTAGTAAGTAGGTAATGAACGATACGTAAGTTTGAAAATGACGTTAAATTTTTAAGCAAATGCTATACACCTATAGACCGTCTTGAGCAGGTAATAGCTATAATCTGAAGGCAGTTCACGTTTTATTACTGGACCCACCGATCACCCAATACGACATAGAATAATAGAATAGAATTCAATCGACCGTAGAAACAGTGAAACAAACAGGCGACACGTCCGATTCTGTACCGCCTACAGGTCGCAATTTTGGTGGCATTGTTAATGCGTTGCCGGGTGTATAAAGTTATTTGACTCCCTCTTCCGAGCAAGGGAATGGCGATGTATGTGTGTTTACAATTGTAGCACGCTCGACAGACGGGTCGACGTGGCGAGATCTAACCCTGTACGTTCATCTCTTATGATTCACTAACTGAGAATTTGTGTTCGTCGTTTGTACAGACTTGTATGTGTATTTCGATGTACACACACGAAAATACCTTCGATTTGAATATTGTGTCGTGTTTTGTTCATCTAGGATATGTATCGTCGATGAATTGAAGGCTATGTCTATAGTCTACATACATACATAAACTCACGCCTGTATTCCCCGAAGAGGTAGGCAGAGGTGCATTTCTGCACCCACATTTCGCCGGGTATGTATCAGTCCCACGTAATAGGGGGCGAGCCTATTGCCGTTTTTCGGGCACAATTCCAGACTCCGTGCTGCTACTGAAAATTTCCTAATGGAAAAACCCAATAACACTTTGCCCGACCCGGGAATCGAACCCAGGACATCTAGATCGCACGGCACATACCTGTGCCGCGAGACCACGAGGCAGTCTATGCCTATAATAGATTGATTTTCTCATTTCACATCTTTTTCGGACGCTCATAACTAGATAAGATTCCGCGCCGGAAAAGAGACTAAGTGCCTTTCCGTGTATTATGAGAGACTTATTAGTCCGTTACAGTAATATAAATTATATTATAATAATTAGATTATATTTGTGGATCACACAGACATTTGCCTCGAAGCGGAGGTCTACTTCGCGATTTATCATTTAATATTAACCTTCTAAGCATCTACGCCACAGAAGCTGCTATTTTATTTACATATATATGTATGTATATAGCCTTCCTCTCCGATTTCGGTGATGGCGACCCTAATATGACTTGCTTAGTCAAATTTGGTTTTAAATACCCGGTCACAAGTTGAACAGTAGAGTTTGCCCTGGATATTATAAGTATATGTCGATTCTGTAACATTCCATTTTTTTGCTATAAGAGCAGTTTCTTTCCAGCTATTTTAAATACACATAAAACATAATGCTAAAACTCAGTTGCACTGAAATTAATGAAATGAAACTGACTGAAATGAACAGCCGTCAAATGATGCAATTTTCACAATGCCCCAAAAATTATTTTACCTCATTATGTCCTTTCATATTTTTTTTAGAGAATTCTAAATAGTTTCTTTGACAACAATTTCCTAGAGGTCTGAAGTCTTGCACAATTCTATCCGCTTGAAAAGCTGGGGTGCTATCTAAATGAGCACCGGCATAGTTATGGCGATAATACATAAATAATATATTTTCACTCTGTTATCTATTGTGGTTGTGTCTGCCATTAGTGCAAGTACCCAAATACTTGGCAGTATGATATATAAAAAAAAAAAACTTTTTAGAATTGAAAAAGAAGGTCGACCCTCTCCTTGTTTATTCTTACCACATATTACAGTATTTTTTCTTGGCATTGTTCCAGTTGATTCTAGAGTCTACCCCTTTTTTGCTTCTACATTTTGAGGTTAAGAAATAGTTTTTCTTACAACCGGTCTGGGACAGCTCCACGCAATGTTATAAAAGGATGTAGCTTATGTACCAGCTTAAGGTTCCATCTTTATCTACGCCAAATGTAATAGATTCAGAATTTACACGTATAAATTATTTTCTAAGTGCTTTTGGATTATTTCTTTGGCACCGAGTTAATACAAGAAACGTACACTTAAGAAACCTATCAACTAAGTCATCTCAAGCAGTGATGGCCTCAAGGTTTAGGCGCGCGGTCGAGAATTTCGGCGGTCGCAGGTTCAAACCCCAGGCACACACCTCTGACTTTTCGAAGTTATGTGTGTATTCACAATGAATTATCACTTGCTTTAACGGTGAAGAAAAACATCGTGATAAAACCTGCAAACCTAAAAGTTCTTAGGAATTTCTTAGGTGTGTAGTCCGCCAACCCGCACTAGGCCAGCGTGGTGGACTAAGGCCTAAACCCTCTCAGTTGTAGAGGAGGCCCGTGCCCAGCAGTGGGACGTATTTGGGCTGATGATGATTATGATGATGAAGTCATTTCAAGTTTAACGATCAGCACCAAGTAAAGTCTAGCAAAGTAAAATTGAATAGAACAGATTTAAAAGATAAAGGCAAGGCGATGAACGGCAACACCAAAGCCTGCAATCTGAATAGTGAGATTATAAGAAACGTCGATATGGTTACACAAAGCAGGGCGTATCACAGCGCTCTCCATTACCCGCAGTAATCGGGGGCCCTTTATTTCTGTGCCGGTTAATGGAACCGTGCGCTACGACGGCGAAAAATGGCTGCGCTCTTAAATCGGTAAGCGAGCTGCAAACTTTGTATTGTTTCGGATTGGTAAATTCATTTTTTATTTTTAAAAAACAACAGATCCTGGCTGCCAGTTTCATCCTAGACCCATTGTCTAGCATTCTGCATTGAAAGAGAATGGTGATTATTGTACGACTTTATGTATATACGCCAGTTCCATTAATAATCATTCCTTTTATACATTAAAACTAAGCATTTTACAACAATGACTAAGGTCTAAGACAATTTGATTGTTTGTACTTCGCACAGCATTGATACACATGGTTTTTCTTTGTACGTTAAAATTTAAAAATACTCTGAGTAATTTAAAAAGTGTCTAATTAAAGGTTTGAAAGATACATACTTACTCGTATACTTACAAACAAAAATGTAATTTTAAGAATAATCTATTTCAGACTACATAAATAAATAAAAAAATACACCCAACAGTCACATACATAGTTATGACCCCACATTAAGATACGAGTCTTGTGTCGTGGGTATCAGAAACTACGAGAGACTTATCGGTCTCACAAACACCCAGACCCGAAACAAATATTTGTGGTTCACGCAAACATTTGTCTCGATGCGGGGATCGAACCCGCGGCCTCTCGTTTCGCAAGCGTTTGGTGTCTACTCCTCCTATGCAACTGAGGGGTCCTAGGCATGTGTCCCATAACACTAATCTAGCAAAAGAAGTTGAAAAAAAAGAAGCAGAATAGCATACAAATATGATGGCGTATTAAGCATTTGCAGCTTTTAGTCATGACGTAACGCCCTTGCTCTCTGAATGGCGTTATTAAAATGTTCATTGAATTGTTACAATAATCGTTTTTGATAGGCGCTAATGGCTGGTTTTTTCTGCGGCGTGAGAAGTAGACCAAAGGTTGCGGTGATTAAGTGATTAATTTCGCAACTATTGTGTGAGATTTCGATGGTGATTTTATATGAATTAGCTCACGGAATTAGCGGAATTAGGCTTTAGCATGCAAAGTGGATGAATGAGGGCTGCTCAAGATCGGTATAGTTAGTGCTTTCTTGGAGAGGCCTATGTTCAGCAGTGGACAGCGATGGGTTGAGTATATTAAGTGGAAGTGGACAAACCCTGGAGACAGTGGAACTGATATCTGATGAGGTATCATGACTAGAGTGGAGACCACGTATTGTTAAAAGCAGTATAGAACCCATATCATCATCATCATCATCAGCCCATATACGTTCCACTGCTGGGCACGGGCCTCCTTTACAACTGAGAGGGTTTAGGCCTTAGCCCACCACGCTGGCCTAGTGCGGGTTGGCGGACTACACACCTAAGAAATTCCTACGAACTTTTAGGTGTGCAGGTTTCATCACGATGTTTTCCTTCACCGTTAAAGCAAGTGATAATTCTTTGTGAATACACACATAACTTCGAAAAGTCAGAGATGTGTGCCTGGGGTTTGAACCTGCGACCGCCGAAATTCTCGACCGCGCGCCTAAACCTCGAGGCCATCACTGCTTAGAACCTTAGAACCCATATGTGGCGTACATAATATTATATTTCGTGTAATTTATTTATAAAATAAATTTATTCATTTTATACATATTTTATATACATTATAATACTGACAATTACACTCGACACATATACATACTAACTTACACGCATTACACCTACAGAACCAAACAGATTTATTATAATATTAAGTATAAATGTGGAGTGCATTGGAGGCGCACGATACCGCGCCGGTACAAACCGGTATCTCATAGTGGCAGAGCGAGCGATGCACGTCACCGCTTCGACGCACGCGCCGGCCGCGCCGTCGGCCAGTCGGTACACCTCTCTCGCTCGCGAAGCCCGTGTCACCTGCTACCTCGCCGCCTTATCTTATCTGCGCTTAACAGCTGATCGTGTTTAATATATCCGTACTATTATATGTCTCATCTCCTTCTGTTATTTCTTTTGACTTTATTGTGTGTGTGAATATTTTCTTCTTGTGTCGTGTATATACTCTGACTGTGACTATTAAACTAAAAGCACTACTATGTACTAAAAGCAGTGATGGCCTCGAGGTTTAGGCGCGCGGTCGAGAATTTCGGCGGTCGCAGGTTCAAACCCCAGGCACACACCTCTGACTTTTCGAAGTTATGTGTGTATTCACAATGAATTATCACTTGCTTTGACGGTGAAGGAAAACATCGTGATAAAACCTGCACACCTAAAAGTTCTTAGGAATTTCCTAGGTGTGTAGTCCGCCAACCCGTACTAGGCCAGCGTGGTGGACTAAGGCCTAAACCCTCTCAGTTGTAGAGGAGGCCCGTGCCCAGCAGTGGGACGTATTTGGGCTGATGACGTGACTATTGCTGTGTTGTGAAGAAACGGTTTAAACTGCTTGTGCTTGTTATTGCGCTCACGCCTGCTTACATCATCATCCGACACATCATCCACACGCAACATCAGGCGCTGTCGCCACGTGCCCGTATCCGAGCACCCCGACGCCGCCTATATACACTAGCCACACACTTAGCTAAACATATTTAGAAAGCAAACCGACAACCACTTGAAGATCGTAAATACATGCTAGCCGCTTCCAATAAGTTGTTATATTAATAAAAGCAGCCCTAGCCCCGTGGCGCAGTTGGCTAGATACCAGCTTGCGAAACGAGAGGCCGCGGGTTCGATCCCCGCACCGAGACAAATGTTTGTGTGATCCACAAGTATTTGTTTCGGGTCTGGGTGTTTGTGAGACCGAAAAGTCTCTCGTAGTTTCTGATACCCACGACACAAGACTAGTATCTTAGTGTGGGGTCAGAACTATGTATGTGACTGTTGGGTGTATTTATTTATTATTATTATAAATAAACAATAACACTTTGTCCAGCCCAGGAATCGAACCCGGGACCTCAAGATCGCATGGCACTTATGCAGCGAGACCACAAGGTAGTCACATAGTTAAAAATGTTTAGGTACGGATATTAGTCTATGTAACCCAATATAGCACACGGAGACTCAAATAAAAATGTATATATCAGCTCTTACAGCCACCATACTTTTTATTCCTAACGATACCAATGTTCTGTCAAAGCGTATGTTAAAATCGAGCAGACAATTCAATTTACCTTTTGTGACGATGTGGGCGCCGCGCGAACAACTTCTCGAACATGTGCGCGTCTTCTCACAATGTTTCTCGTTTCGCTTAATGCTACATATTCAAATTAAGCTGATGGCTTTGTTGTGACTGTAATGTGAATATGTATGTTAAATGTCGGCCTTCCATTAATATACGGGACAGACTGGCTGGATTGATCTGATTCACTGAGTTTAATAATTATATTTAAAATAGTGGTATTTAAAGCCTAACTGACATTCAGACAGACAGAGTTACTTTTGCATTTACAATAGTAGTTCTGATAACTAGCACGAAGAACCAAATAACAATCTATACAGGGTGTATTCAGACCGTGATCGGAAACTAAGGCAGATAATAGCTGCGGTGATTACAAACACTGTGACATTAAAAAAATTCCGACAACAAATGAAAAATAAATACGTTTTCCTTACAACCACATCCATTTAATATCTATCATTGTATTTTAAATATATTGAAAAACATCAAAATTATCATTTTTTGTCGGGATTTTTAACACCAATGGGTTTGTAATCACCGCCGCTATTACCTGCCTTAGTTTCCGATCACGGTCTGAATACACTCTGTACAGTGGCGGTACTTCCATAGAAGCCCAAAAGCCCAGATTGCCTTTTACAAAATTATCTTTAAGCTTCAAATCTTTATTACACAAAATCAATTTGACATATAAATGAGAATATCCTGAGCCCACAATAAACAATTATAAACGAGACATTACACAACTAACGTGTAACGCTTTTGGGCTTCTATGGAAGTACCGCCACTGACTTTGTATATGGCTAAAACACATTCTTTAGTTTCCATTCACAAAGCTTTGAAATCTAATAGAATTCCCGGGCCATTACTCGTAACTGAATGGCACCAAGTGATTTAGAAGGTGTACGGTTCTAATCACTGTACCGCATTACGTTACACCAGGTGGACACATATCGACGTTTTACTGCGGTAATCTGTTACGTTGATTGTGCGCTACACGGGTATTGATCACGAACGGTACGGTCAGCAATATCAGGATCATTTTGGGGTGCTTTTAAGAGTAAATAAATATTTGAGACAGGTGGCTTTAGTCCATCACGCTGGCCTCGTGCTGGTTGGCGGACTAACAAATTCAAGGAACTTTTACGTGTGCAGGCTTCATCGCAATGTTTTTTGGACTAAGTTTTAACTCCTCTCAGTTGTAGAGGAGGCCCGTGCCCAGCAGTGGGACGTATATGGGCTGATTATGATGGCATATGTGAGAAAGCAGTCGATGACAGCTGAATCACCATAACAAAAAGCAGCCAGCAAGTAGGAAAGAGATTGATCAGATATGAAATGTCCTTAATTTACTCGTAAACAGCACGGTATTCGATTTTGTCGCTTTATTGTGTAAAGTATGTACAGACAGCTCCGTGGCGTAGATACCAGCTTGCGAAACGAGAGGCCGCGGGTTTGATCCCTGCACTAAGACAATTGTTTGTGTGATCCACAAATATTTGCTTTGGGCCCAGGTGTTTGTGAGACTTATCCCCTGCCTGTCGTAAAAGACGAAGTGACCCCGAGAGGGGCGGCGGCACTGTGGCCTGTGTACGTCGCGGGCGCCCACCCACAACCGGGGCGCCCGAACCAAGCTAGTGGGGGCGCAACTGCGCCCCCTACACACTCCGAGACGGCCGAGACTAATACGTCTCGGAGGCGCACCGGGCGGCTGCGGCATTACGGTGGGCGCTTCTCGCTCACGTACCGTGGTCGCCCCACTCGGCGCGGAGATGGCCACCGGGGGGTTTTGGTCGGTATGCCGGTTTAGGGATATTGTTAGGGACCCAGCCCGGCACTAACACCTGCGCGGACATGACGTCGCCGCGCGCTGGGCTGGAAGACCGGTGACCCCGACATACGCTTCCCGCCCGCCCCTCCCCCGGGGCTGGCGGGAAGTAGAGCCATAAACAGCTTTCCCCTCGAGAACAAAAAAATAAAATAAAAAAAAAGGTGTTTGTGAGACTGAAAAGTCTCCGGTAGTTTCAGATACCATCAACACAGGTCTTGTATCCTTGTCTCAGAACTATGTATGTATAACTACTGCGTATATTTATTTATTTTACATAAGAAACCGAAACACAGAATGATTATATATGTATTGAATAGGCGTAGAAAAAGAAAAGAGAATGGTGGAGTTGTGGCTTTGTAATATCACTGACGTCTGATTGCTATTGCTTGCATTGCTTTGAATGATCATTAGACTGCTTGTGTACTTTACCTGCTATGCCCATATCTGCAAAGCTAATGCACGCGTCATTTTATAATTGGCTAAAAGCAATCCCAGTTTTTGAAAATCGAACGACCACCATTTTGAAATAAACCAACTTTTAATTCGAATATCCTCCATACAACCAATATAAATAAACTGCAAATGCAGCTTCGACTGTAGTATGAACCGCGTATTCCCTCAAGATTGATGCCGGGGTCCCATTCGACCGCGGATCGGGGCGGTGCTGATAAATGATTCACTCTCCATTCGTTCATTCAGCAGGTTAATTACGACCGCCGTAACGTGAAACTTAACGGTTGATTTAGTTTGTGAGAAGGGTCGATTCGACCGGAGCGGTCATTTTATTTTTTCATACAGTAAATTTTAATGGGTTAACCCGCGGATTGTGGGTTTGCGATGTATGAGCTTCGTTGTAATATATCATAAATGTCGGTTATGCGACACAATATTGACCTTCTTCTGGATGATATGATTTTAAGAAAGACTCAAAAGCATAATAGATTTGAGTTATCCATTACCGACGGTGGTCAGAACTTTGGCTGCTCGAAATTCTTAGTCTACTAAGGAATAATGAATATAATTTTTGAATTTTGTTTGATAAGCCCTAGCGTCAAGAGACGTGTGCTTTCCTTTCGCATTTGAATTAGTGATAGATTTGGTTGCTGAATGACCTATTAATCTTACTTAATGGACCTTACTGTTCATTCGTAATCACATTAACAAGGGGTCTTAAGAGCTAGAATCATGCCATTAGAAGTAGATTGTGTACCAGTCAGCATCCACTAGGTTACAAACAGCTGGTAGAGATGGCTTTGAGGTTTAGGCGCATGGCCAAGAACCTCGGCGCTCGCTGGTTCAAACCCCAGGTTTGAACACACCTCTGACTTTTCCAAGTTATGTGTGTTCACAATGAATTATAACATACTTTAACGGTGAAGGAAAATATCGTGAGGAAATCTGCACACCTAAAACATCATAGGAATTTCTTAGATTGCAGTCCGCCGCCCCCCACAGGATCAGCGTGGTGCTGGCGGACCAAAGCTTTAACCGTCCCAGTTGAAGAGGAGGCCCCAGCCTAGCAGTGGAACGTATATAGGCTAATTATGATGATGATAAATAAATAAATACACCCAACAGTCACATACATAGTTCTGATCCCACACTAAGATACAAGTCTTGTGTCGTGGGTATTTTATACAATGACAGACTTTTCGGTCTCACATACACCCAGACCCGAAACAAATATTTGTGGATCACACAAACATTTGTCTCGGTGCGGGGATCGAACCCGCGGCCTTTCGTTTCGCAAGCTGGTGTCCAGCCAGCTGCGCCACGGGGCTGTCATAATTGTGTCGAGGGTTGATAGACCTTCATCGTTTTCTATAAGTTGACACTCTATTTGATCTGCCCTGGACCGTGCCATATTGCTATTACTACCAATGAATTCGCTTAATATGCTGGTAAAAAGACTACTACCATCTCGGCTGGTGCAAACATACTGCAGAATTAAAAGGTCTTCATCATCATCAACAGCCTTTGTCACGTCCACTGCTGGACATAGGCCTCTCCTATGGCACGCCACTGGGCTCGATCTTCGGCCCTCCTCATCCAACCGCTGCCAGCCACCCTGCGGATATCGTCACCCCACCTAGCCAGAGGGCGTCCTACACTACGTTTGTCGAGCCGTGGTCTCCACTCCAGAACACGTTTCCCCAAACGGTTATCTGTTCTGCGACGAACATATTAAAAGGTCCTTAAAAACATAATTGTGCTATAAATGCACTTGTTAATAGAGTATTGTTTTGTGTCATTCAGTTGAAATCGTAGTTAAGCGAACGAATTTTACGCTCGGTTTAAAAATCCAATAAAGTACGTAAACGGTTTCACTGCTTTTTTAATAGTGAGCGGGTTTCTGGACTATTAAGCTCGTGGAATGAGTTGAGTAGTCATGATGTTATTATATTGCGGTAAATGTTTAATGGGGCTACGGGATCGATATTCGTATCGCGACGAATGATAATTTTTGAAATTTTCTCTCGCAAAAGAAGTATAATATTATAGTTCTTATAATCATGAGTCCAAAGCATTTATCTTTGTTGGAGATCATGCCTAGATGACTGTTACGTATTTAATTAAAATAAATATAGTAAATTTTAATTTATTATTAACATGTACCAATCAAATTGCACTACGAGGTAAATCTAAATTATTTGTTTTATTCTGAATTAAATTAGGCTTTGAATTCTTCCTCCCTTTTCTCGTCACTCGATGCCCTCGTGCCAAGCTGCTTATGCTACTCATGACGCAATGCCGAAAAGACATAAGTAGGAACGAAGCACATCGAATATATGTACCTATACTCGTATTTTAGAATACAGTTTCACCGCCAACCTTCGCTTAGGCGCTTGGTAAAACGCGGTACAGATCTTGTGATTCAACTAATTTATTACTTAACTATCCTTCATCCGTTTTTCGTCAATAAAAAGTAGCCTACAACAGATTTACGAATGTTCACAAACAAGAAAATATGTTTTCCTTTTTGTTATTTATACATCTATTAAACTGCCTCGTGGTCTCGCGGTACAAGTATGTGCCGTGCGATCTAGAGGTCCTGGGTTCGATTCCCGGGTCGGGCAAAGTGTTATTGGGTTTTTCCATTATGTGTAGGTGCCCGAAAAACGGCAATAGACTCGCCACCTATTACGTGGGACTGATACATATCTACTTGGCGAAATGTGGGTGCAGAGATGCACCTCTGCCTACCCCTTAAGGGAATACAGGCGTGAGTTTATGTATGTATGTACATATATTAAACAATTTAAAAATACTGTAAACGATTCGAAATTAAGCTTCAGTATTTTTGTTTAATTACATTAAATGAATCTGTATTATATGTTTTAACTTAACCGTTATTAAAACTTAATCCTAACAATAACTACGTAAATACCTCCGGTGGGGTGGGGTACAATTGAAGAGAGATTTTCTCGCTAATTATTACATGGATTTATCATCAGCCCATATACGTCCCACTGTTGGGTACGGGCCTCTTCTGCAACTAAGAGGGTTTAAGCCTTAGTCCACCATGCTGGCCTAATTCGGGTTGGCGAACTATACACACCTAAGAACTTTTAGGTGTGTAGGTTTCCTCACGATGTTTTCCTTCACCGTTAAAGTAAGTAATAATTTATAGCGAATACACACATAATTTCGAAAAATAAGAGATGTTGCCTGAGGTGTGAGCCTGCGACCGCTGAGACTTTGGATCGACCCCGCGTCAAACTATCTCGTGTATTATTAAACGAATAAAAATTTAACTTTAAAACACTTTTTTTGTTAACTGAATACATGCCATGCTAAATTATAATAAAAACTCAATAATATTTTATTCGATTCGAGAATAGAACCTGGAAACTATAGATTATCTACGATAACTTAAATCGCGGAACCAACACACAATATTAGCAAAGAATAAAATTTCCTCAACATTGCCATCTACCAAAATTTTACTTCAATATATTTTTCAATATATTTTTTGTAACTAGGTTATTAAAAACGCTTCAGCTCTTCATATACACCATCGATTGTTGTTCAGAAAGGCAATGTTTTATACGGTGGGTGCTCGCGGCGGAAAGGTTCTTATCTAATTTAAAAAGAAAACTTATTTCACTACTTCGCCCCTCAACTCTTCATAAGTTCTTTTGGAAAACAAAAGAGAACGGCTAAAGGGATTGCCTGTGGGACCGGTCTCTTACAAATGTATTGTTAAATGTTTCTGCGATTTGTAAAATTGCGCGTTTAACTCTAACAAATTCATTGTGCCTTGTTTTTTAAATTTTGTTTTCTGCTCTGGATTTCTTCGCGAGATTCTCTTTTTATATTTTGCGGTTACTAGCTACAATATCATTATTATTGTCATATATAATTAATAGTTACTAAGCACGCGGTTAGATTTAATTTAGTCACATAAGTACGTGTTTTTTAGGCATATACCAGCTTATTGATCGGCAACTTTTTTTCTTTTACGGATATCCTTTCATTTTTTTAAATTATTGGTGGAGACTGTGTCTTAATGGTATGCTTATTTTATTGCGCAGCAAAATGAATCAAAACAATATATTTGTTTTTTCTTTTAAGTTAATATAAATAAATAAATTCTTTATTTCGGATCCTTTACATCCATACCTTAGAATTAAAAACCAAACAAAACTTAACCTAACTTAAAGCTATTTAAGGTATGTATAGGATGTCCTATGAGAGGACATCCAGTGCCACACCAATGCACTATCACATTTTTGTCCGACAACAGACACAAGTTCGTTGGGTACATAATGATTTCCTGTCCTCGACCAGTGGATGGACAGGCGCCACGGTGCGGCGACGTTCCGCCTGACGCAGGTGTTGTCGGGGCACGGATGCTTCGGCCACTACCTGTGTCGGGTGGCTCTGAAGGAGGAGTCGGCCGTGTGTCACCACTGTGACAGCTGCCCGGACGACACAGCCCAGCACACACTACAAGAGTGTCCAGCCTGGGAGATGGAGCGCAGCGCTCTCCGCGCTATTGTTGGTGGCGACCTCTCGCTCCCGGCCGTCGTCTCTTCGATGGTCGAGAGTCCGAGGTCGTGGCGAGCGGTGCTCTCCTTCTGCGAGCACGTCATGTCGCAGAAGGAGAGCGCGGAGCGGGATCGAGAGAGAAACGATCCCGCCCGCCAAAGACGTCAGAGAAGGAGGCGCCGGGTCAACAGAGATAATTAGACCCGGCGCCCTGCCCTGTGGCAAGGGGGCGTTAGAATCCCACCACGGTATCCCCTGCCTGTCGTAAAAGACGACTCAAAGGGGCCCTTGGGGTCGCTGGGCGCGCTGCGGGGGCGGCGCGCCCTCACTGAAAGTGACCCCGAGAGGGGCAGCGGCACTGTGGCCTGTGTACGTCGCGGGCGCCCATCAACAACCCGGGCGCCCGAACTAAGCTAGTGGGGGTGCAACTGCGCCCCCTACACACTCCGAGACGGCCGAGACAAATACGTCTCGGAGGCGCACCGGGCGGCTGCGGCATTACGGTTGGCGCTTCTCGCTAACGTACCGTGGTCGCCCCACTCGGCGCGGAGATGGCCACCGGGGGGTTTTGGTCGGTATGCCGGTTTAGGGATATTGTTAGGGACCCAGCCCGGCACTAACATCTGCGCGGACATGACGTCGCCGCGCGCCGGGCTGGAAGACCGGTGACCCCGACATACGCTTCCCGCCCCCCCTCCCCCGGGGCTGGCGGGAAGTAGAGCCATAAACAGCTTTCCCCTCGAGAACAAAAAAAAAAAAAAAAAAAAAAAAAAAAAAAAAAAGGTACATAATGATTTAGATTAAAAGATTTTCAAACAACGCTAGAACGCAACTATGAATCTCAGACTTGTACCCTGTACCCTACTTTACTGCCCGACCCGTTGAAAGAACGGTAATAACACAATGCGTTGCGAAGGCTCTTAGTTACGCCCTATGGCTTCCGTATGACATGTAAAACACAGCCACAGCATCCCTGACCTGTCGTAAAGACAACTAATAGGGGTCATCGGGGTCGTTGAGTGCGGCCGGTGGTGTGTGCGTATAACCACGATTTCCAAGCTCTACGGTTCACAAGAGTAATAGCGAAGTAAATATCTTAGTAGAGAAAGAAATGTACTGTTGATTACAAGGAATGTAATCTGAATTTGGTTGATTGATTTTTTTTATTCTAAATCGTAACGTTGGTATTATGAATCGCTGTTATATTATTATTTTACTATTGTCTGTCTTTTTATTTTAGTTTGCCTGTAAAATATATTTCTTTCTTTTTTAACCTGCACTCCACTGATATTACTTAAGGCTTCTGTTATTAATATCGAATGGCCATATTCTTACAAAAATAATCTATTAATGTATAACAATAAATATCACTTTAATGAAACGACAGCTCGAATTCTGCGAACAAAATCAGCATACTGATAAAATCTTATTTTAGTTGCGGTGAAAATTCTCTCAGTTCATTCATGTATGTTTTTACATTTAAAAAAAGTTTACAGGCGAATTGGCTTCGACATTTGGAGTTAGCTTTCAAGGCTAACAAGATTACGGATTTTATCATCGCACAAACTAAAATTTGTAGGTCTATTTTTGTAAGTCTACAAATATTTATTGATTGCGTCGTGGTCCCGCGGCGCAAGTATGTGCCGTGCGATTTAGAAGTCCTGGGTTCGATTTCCAGATGGGGCAAAGTGTTATTGGGTTTTTCAATTAGGAAATTCTCATTAGCAGTACGGAGTCTGAAAATGTGCCCGAAAAACGGATTTAGGCTCGCCCCCTATTTCGTGGGACTAATACATACCTGGCGAAATGTGGTTGCAGAAATGCACCTGTACCTACCCGTTCAGGAATTACAGGCGCGAGGTTATGTATATATTATGTATGTACAAATATTTGTCAAGGTCTGAGTGTTTATGTAATAAAGAATTTCTACCTGTAAACACACGATAGAGGAAATCTCTCCTCTCTGTCTTTTTTAATATGTAACCAGTTTAAAACCTCATCCATTAGGCACTCTAATAAAACAAAATGGTGTTTTTTTTGTAGGCGGATATTAAATTGTACTAGTTGGCTTCAATAAGTCTATACAAATAAAATCGGTATTCATTTAAAAACGATTTCGAATAATACGTAGCAGAAATTTTACACGAATGATATTAAATAAACAACTATTGCGCAAACATAATAAAAGATGAATGTATGAATTCACATGGTCTGCAAACACACGAATATTAAATACGGGAATCGTGCAAACAGAATTTTTACTACCTAATATTTGAAATTGAATTTTGTTAATTTTACAACGATTTTATTGCAATCAACTGAATTAATATTTTATTTTGTAATTTTTTCCTCATTTTCCTGACTCCAATTATTTCAATCCCGAATAGGTTTCGCCTGGAGCTGGTTTTAGAGGTTGTATATTGGTAGTGATATCCACTAGATGACGGTATCAATCTTTAAAAATATTATTAGTAAATCAGCAAAATATAAAAAAAGAAAATTAAATACCTTAACTTTGAAATGTACATATTATAAAACATTTTATTCGACATTCTTTAAAATATTTTGGAAACCATTCGTGACAAAATTACGTAATTTGTAACTTGCTTTTACAATAAAAATGTTTATCTATTAATGTAATATTAATCCATCGTTAATAATTTTAATAAAGCTTAATAATTTAATATAAATTTCTTCTGACTGCCGACAGCAATTTTTTTCTGATTTTTAAAATTTTATTCTATATAAAACTTTAAACTTTATTATTTGTAATTTTCTTCTCCAATTTTTTTTTACTCTATTATGACAGATGTTTTGTGGACACAGACTTTGTTAGTAATATACCTAGTTTAAAACTTTGCAAGAGTCCCCAATGAGTAGGAGGTAGGTCGAAAACTAATATTTGTAGAAGGGAATTGAATTTTCACTATTTACTGTGCGTCCTTGCCGAGGACTAACGTAAGATCAAGCTACTTTTGCGATGTTTATTCTTCGTAACATATTTAGGTCATGGAAAATGAAAAGGCTGTTATGTAACATTATGGATTTGTGTTTGTTTATCTTTCATAATCTAAAACAACTTGAAGGAGGTACCCTGGTGCCGGTTATTTGGCCCTTCTTATAATGTTACGTAGATATGGTATATTAATAATATTAATGACGGTGGCCCCTCATCGCCTTATCAATCTGTCGCAACCATGTTGAAACCACATAATACTTATATAAACCAGAAAGAGACAGCAAAGGTGTGCTAGACTCCCGAGCAAAAATAAAAGTTGAAATCTATTTTACTTTCATCTGTTAAGTTCATTCACACAAAATATTTATCATCCCAATCGTAAAAAGCAATACAAAAATATACAAGACAGTTGAACGTCTCGCTAGCGTGAATAACTTCGATGGGTTCTCCAAAATTATCCTCCATAAATCCATATAACACTGTCTGATTGATGAAATTCCTGGCAACGATACTATTGCAGTTAATACAATTGATTGCCGCCATTAATATTGTATGGAGACAAATCAATACGATGAGCAATTCAACGAACGTAGCGGCGCGGCGTTGTAGCTAAAGACATTAAACTTGCATTTGTTTGTGGCTGTATAGACGTCAGGGCGGGAAACTTGCGCTGCTCGTGTATTCGGTACATACGGGCTCTTATTACGGAATGACTCGCAGTTTTTTTTTTTAGGAGGATAAATTACCAACCAGTACCAACCAAGGTTGCTGAAGGTTAAGTGGAACAAAATAAGTCAATGCATAATTGTTAGGTATAATGAATTTTAGAATCATGCTTCAATTTAACTTGTTGGATCTTAAGTAATAAAAAGACACATACATACATAGCCTCACGCCTGTATTCCCTGAAGGGGTAGGCAGAGGTGCATTTCTGCACCCACATTTCGCCGGGTATGTAGGGGGCGAACCTATTGCCGTTTTTCGGGCACAATTCCAGACGCCGTGCTTCTACTAAGAATTTCCTAATGGAAAAACCCAACAACACCTTACCCGACCCGGGAATCGAACCCAGGACCTCTAAATCGCACGGCACATACTTTTGCCGCGAGACCACGAGGCAGTAAAAAGACAATCATTCAAAATTACGACTCATTAAGCTAATAACATGGTGTTGCTGTTTTCATGTTTGTAATAGCAATATGTCTATAAAATTATATGCAAAACTGCAATAATTTACAGAATTTACATCAGGGGGCTCACTTGCTCCTCTTTACCATTAAAAAAAAAACAGCCATAACAATTTGCAAAGCAGGAGGCTCATACCATTGCCGCAACGTATGTTTCCAAGAAACGCAATGGGGCTGAAGTTTTGTTAGTGTCATCCAGAGAGAAATTTAGAAATTTAGTGTCGCTGCTCCGACGCCGTGGGCTGTGTTTTTATAAAGTAATATTTCCACTTGGATATTTGTCGTTTTATTTATATTTCAGAATTATAGTTGTATTTTCAAATTGTCTCTTGAGTGTCATTCTTTGAAACGACAAATAGTGTATGAGTTTTGTGTTGTTTACTTATATTGGATTATTTGTATGCGACTAAATCAACGAATGTTTTTCCAGGTAGGTACATGGAAAAAACCTAGTTCTCGCATTGGGCCATTGAGAGGTTCCGGGATTGATTCTTGGACCGAGGAAATTTTTATTGAGTATTTCCAAAAAAGGTTGAAAAAGTACTAAGATCCCATTCAATTTTCGGCAATAGCTCTGAGCTTCGCATTTAGCATAAAGTGATACAAAAGAGGACTCTAAGCAGCAGAATTTACTGCGGTTGGGAAAAGAGTTATTGAGTGGTCATACAGTTTTATTTATCCAGGCTGCTTCCAATCATATTAGAAGCCTGTAGGAGAACCTTAGTCCAGAAAAACATCTAGTTGGGAACGATAATGAGATGTTTGAAACAACGTGATTCATATTTCACAATTATAATTCTGTCCTCCAATGAAGAGGTGCCGAGCTTCAACATCTAAAAAATTGAAATGAAATGAAGGACTTGAACAATTCGACTCGACACAAGTGGTTCATTAAGAAAAGTCTCAAGTTATTTGATTGTAGAAAAACCGTCTGGTCTAAGGCAAGTAGGTCGTCAATTACTCATGTGACTATTTCTGTTTTGTACACAATTACTCCAAGGCCTCACTTGTTAGCTCAGAAGGCTCTGATTTTAGATAAAGTAACTAGTACTGTAACGTGATTTGTTATAGCTTTTTACACCTTGTTATTTCACTCCCATTAACCTACTTGTGTTATTTAACTAAGGTATATTATAAAGCAGTGATGGCCTCGAGGTTTAGGCGCGCGGTCGAGAATTTCGGCGGTCGCAGGTTCAAACCCCAGGCACACACCTCTGACTTTTCGAAGTTATGTGTGTATTCACAGTGAAGGAAAACATCGTGATAAACCCTGCACACCTAAAAGTTCTTAGGAATTTCTTAGGTGTGTAGTACGCCAACCCGCACTAGGCCAGCGTGGTAGACTAAAGCTTAAACCCTCTCAGTTGTAGAGGAGGCCCGTGCCCAGCAGTGGGACGTATTTGGGCTGATGATGATGATGAGTGATATTATTAAAAGTATTTTGATTCACTTTCTCGTCTGTATCAGGGGTGTATTTGTAAATCCATACGATTGAAATTATAGTACATATTAAGGGTGACTTTATTGCCGATAAGCAGTTCATTTACAGTTATTTATAATTCTAATGTCCAGTTCCTAATTATCGAAAGACCTACGATGTCACGAAAACCGCGGGAAGTCGCTGGATGCAGGCCGCTTCTATCAGAAGGCTTTGGAAGTCTTAAACCTATGTCCAGCAGTGGACTGGAGTGGCTGATGATGAGTTCCTAATTATATGCAGACCTAGATTTTAAATTTTCCATACATATCTATTCTGCAAAGTATCATCACCATAATCAGCCCATAACTTATATATTATGCCAAATATGATAGAAATAATTTAGATATCAGTAGCCACATGAAAAAGGCAAGAAGAAGAGCAAGACTACAAAGCAGAGTTGCAAAATATTGTAAAATAAGCATCAGTGTAGATAAATCCAAATGTCAGATCAATATAAATTATAATCTATATCTATACATCTATACAAATAAATAAAAATTGGAGTATCTGTTTGTGATATTGTAATAACCGCTTTTTAATAAATGTATATGGATGTATACACGGTACATATACCAAAATAACGATTTTTACAATTTTTGTCTGTCTGTTTGTTCCCGCTAATCTCTGAAACGGGTGGACCGATTTTAACAGGTCTTCACTGGCCGATAGCTGATGTAATAAGGATTAACTTAGGCTACGTACATATAAATAAAATTGGAGTGTCTGTTTGTAATATTGAAATAACCATTTTTTTCTACATGTATATATGAGTATATATGTATATACGGTACATACGCCAAAATATCTTTTTTTACAATTTTTGTCTGTCTGTCTGTTTGTTCCGGCTAATCCGGGTGGACCGATTTTGACGGGATTTTTATTGGCAGGTAGCTGATGTAATAAGGAGTAACTTAGGCTACTTTTAGTTTATAAATTTTCTTACTAAAAATTAATTTTCCGCGCGGACGAAGTCGCGGGCACAGCTAGTGTACCATAAAGCCTAAAATAATATTTATTACCAGAAAACAAAGCAACCTAAAAAAATATAATTGTTTACATCGTAAGCAGAATATTTGTACACGACCAAACTAAGCATTTATCTTTCGTAATTATTATTTATACAACATGAATTGTATTTGACAAATCACGATACGGCAACAAAGGGCCTTATGAAAAATAAACAAAAACACCAAATACACACCACTCCATAATATCCTCAGGGAATTGTTGCTTCCACATCATGGCAAACGAAATAAAAATGAATAATATAAAAATAAACAAAAGGAAAAGCAAAGCAGATAAATAGAAGGACTCACATAATGTGGAGTCGTCAGTACATTATATCCTCCCTGTGTGGCCATAGAATGTTCCGATAGCGCTTTAATGTTAGGTTAAATTTAAAAATGATAAAAAAATTAATATTATATAGTCGTACATATAGCCGCCTGTTCTCCTCAAAGGGGTAGGCAGAGGTGCGTTTCTGTATCCACATTTCACTAATGGTGTTTTCGTCCTACGTAATAAATATTAAATTTTAACATATTAATTAATTTAATATTAATTTATAAAAAAATTGGGTATAAAATGTGTACAATTCAGGTTATTACACAAAGTTCATTGTCAATAGTTTATTTACTTTTAAGTTTACGATTTCATTGGTCCTTGACATTCGCAATTTTTATGACAATAAAAATTATTATTTAATTACCTGCTTTAGTTTGGACTTAAAGTGCAAAGATTTTGGGTGTATACCCGTTTTATTTTTATTTCTTTGAGGCAAGTTTATCTGGTAATTGATTATCGCCAGAGGTTCAATCGTCCTGAGAGCTTCGGACCTGTCTTGATGACAGCTGCCTCTTGACAACTAGGGCAGCGTTTAACGTGTTCTAGAACGTTCGGAGCGTCTCGAGAATCGTCTTTGATCGTTTTCAATTGATCCGGGAGCCCTCGATGATGCTCCTAGAAGCAATCATTGCTGAGGCAGCGTTGAATAAATTCTACGGAATATAATAGATACATAAGAAAAAAATAATTTGTTCTTGCAAAAAAATTACGATTCCTATTTTTACCTAATAATATAAACCCACCAGCAATAAATAAAACGAAACTATTTTTAATAATAAATAATTCCAATTGTCCTTTAAGCGTCCGTTGTATGCTTTCGTCAATTCAATTTAAATCTTCATTTTTTTATATTGGCAAGTCTTGTACGGTGTTATTTACCTACACTCTAAAGTAGCGAGAAGCGTAATGAATAACTTGACAAAAATAATTAAAGTTATTAATACCTTCAATACTGTTTATACTCGATCTCTAAGATTAAGTGTTTTTACTACCTTATGGTATTTCGAAAATAAATAAAGCCGTGTTGGTGAGACGCTTGATAAAAGAATAATATATTTTGTAAACCAATCCGCGTACCCAATGGCCCTTGTGTAAGCAAAGAAAACACAAAGCAACAAACACGCAGTACATTTTCTCCGACGTCAAAAACAACTTTTATAAAATAAATTGTATCATTGTGGTCGGAGAGGCGCTGTGGTGTCTCCTTAAAACCGTCACCATGTGCAATAATATTTCCATAATAATACTGCCGAAATAATTCTGTATATAATTTATTAACGCATTCGAATATTGTTACATGTCGTCTAGGACGAGATCACTGTTTCGACGTATATATTTTTTCTTTATACATGAAATAGTGAATTTACGTATGAGGGTAAGTGCGCTTCAGCTCAGATTAAGGGAGAGGAAGTGAGAAAGATATACGATTATTCTCGGCCTACCGCCGTCCACTGCTGAACGAAGTCCTCCCCAAAAAGGCGCCAACCATCCCGGTCTTGATACCCTTATTCATCCGCTACCCGCCACCTTTCTCAAGTCGTGCTGCAGGACGTCCTACACTATGTCTGCCTAAGCGCGGTCTCCACTCCAACACTTGTCTGCTCCACCGGCCGGATTATCTAATATATAATTACGATTATCTAATAAGATAAAGGTCGGAGGACGTCATTAGATGCAGACTTTTTCTAGCAAGCCTCTCTGAAGTATTTGCGCCTGGTAATAAATGTCTTGTGGCTGATAATGACGATGATTATCTTGTTGACTGTATTGTGCCAATCTGTTTAAAAAAAAATGAAAATTGTCTGGTCTGCATAAATCGAAATTGCTTATCTAATGTCAATTGTAATCATCATCATCATCATCAGCCCATATACGTCCCACTGCTGGGCACGGGCCTCCTCTACCATTGAGAGGGTTTAGGCCTTAGTCCACCACGCTGGCCTAGTGCGGGTTGGCGGACTACACACCTAAGAAATTCCTAAGAACTTTTTAGGTGTGCAGGTTTTATCACGATGTTTTCCTTCACCGTTAAAGAAAGTGATAATTCATTGTGAATACACACATAACTTCGAAAAGTCAGAGGTGTGTGCCTGGGGTTTGAACCTGCGACCGTCGAAATTCTCGACCGCGCACCTAAACCTCGAGGCCATCACTGCTTCATAATAATGATGATATGATGATGTGGCTAATAATGATGATGATAAAATTGTCGCCTGAATTGTACCAATCTGTTTTAAATTAAATGTAAAATGTCTGGTCTGCTAAAATCGAAATTGCATATCACGTATCGATTGTAATGCAATAACTCCACTTGTCATTAAAAATAGACATAACCCACGGCAAACAGTAACAATTGAGAGTATGAATATTAGCAAAGTGTCTCGGATACTTTAGACACATTTGTGCGGCAATTTCGAAAAAATATCACTGTCACTTTCGTAATAATTTTGTTTATATACCAAATGTGCTACCGACCAGATCCCTGCAAAACAATTTGTACTCCATTTTTTCAACGGTCCAGTACTAAGAGCCAACGCTGCTAGAAAACTAATCTCAATTAAACCCGAACAAAGCCGCCGGGCAAAACGGAGCTATAAACTAATTAGAACCAGGCTCTGTATTATATTACCAGTTAATAAAACCTTTGTTATTTTGCTGTTGATGGGACGATTTCCATTCCGGAACAATGGCGTAATGCTAGACAAAAGGGTGGAATTAAATCTAAAGATGTCTTCCGTCAAAAGCAAGGCCATAGTTTAATTAAACACACACGAAGTCGCAATTATATCCTGAGATTATATTAAGAGTTACAATGCAGACGTCTTCAATTATTTTGTAGTGTCTTTCATGTACCACGATTGATGAGAAATCATCGTTGCTATAGTATACATTGCGCTTTGACTGCTAACACATTAGCTCAAGTTTCAGTTCAAGACAGCAATGAATGCTGTTACGAAAATAAACACCCTCCGTTTTAATTAGAAGGTAAAACGTCAAGTTAGCATCTAAGGTTGGGGAGAGTTAGAATCTCGTCTGTCCGACAATGTAAGTTGAAATTAATTTTAATTCAATCCTTGTTAGTTTGTAGATGCAACTGTTCTCGAGTTTGGAACACGTTTGTGGGGATGAATTTTGTTACAACTTTGCACGTGTAAAGATGTTAAGACGTTTCCACTAACTATTTGTGCGATGCAGGTAACATTAATAATTGCAGTTAAGAAATCTTTGCGGAATATGATTTCAATACACGCTTTTTATTTCTGTCATTATAAAGGCAAGATATGTCATGACAGTCTTTTAAATTAGGCGCATGGTCAACATAAATCTCGGTGGTCGTAGGTTCAAATAATGGAATGTTATAAGCACAATAAAATATCACTATCGCCGTAAATGAAAGCATAGATATAAACCTGCTCACCTAAAAAATCGCAAGGTGTTTTTAGTTGTTTTTTTTTTTACTCCCCTAACCTACACTAAGCCAGAGTAGTCACCCGAGAAACTAACCCAGCATTCATCGATCACGCGCCAATTCGTTGTGGGATTAAAAATGAAATTTACGTATTTATATAGTATCTATACTAATATATAAAGCTGAATAGTTTGTTTGTTTGGTTGAACGCGCTAATCGCGTTAGAAATTCCATTTATCGAGGAAGGCTATAGGCTATATAACATCACGCTACGACCAATAGGAGCGGAGCACCAATAAATAATGTTTCAAAATCGGGGGTATTTTTTTCCTTTTGAGAACTTCCGCTGCGTGCGCTGCAGAAACGGTTAAAATTTCGCTAAAATAATGTATGACAGAATTGTTCCCCTTTAAAAGTTCTAAAAAAAAGTCCGCGATAGCATATGTCTATCTTTTAAGGTTGGCTCACTATAACCTTTTTTATGCTAACCAAATTAGTTCTAAAATAAAGCATTATTTGTGTAGGTGTTTTCATAAAGATGATATTAATCCTTATCCAAATAAATACGTTATTCATCACAAGTATTTAATTTAAAAGAAATTTGCCCTTTACATCATTTGATTTCAATGAGTATCTTAGAAGATATCGCAGTTTTAAAATAACACCGCAGCGAAAAAAATATCAAGCGCGCAATTATGATGTACGAGGCGCCGCACTATGGGCAAAATAGGTGATACTCATATCAAAAATCTGTGCTTTTTTTGTTTATAAAGATATCGCTTTGAAATTTTGCATGGATATAGTCGAAAGTACAATCATTTAGGGATTTGCATGTATTTATGATACTAATGTTCTAACCCGGTTTTGCTTGGGTTCAAAGTTAAAATTTGAAGAAAAAAAACTATATTTATTATACACTTTCGAAATAACTATCTAAACTAATATGTATAAATAGGGACTACTTAAAAATAAATTTATTGGGTTTTTAAAACTTCAATTAACATTAAAAAATAAGTTTATCTTTTTTATAGCACTTACAAACTTACTTTTAACATTTAACGCAAAAAAAATAAATACAAAATATTATCTTATAGTTAATTAATTATTATAATTGATTTTAATATACAATATTCACAATTCAAACGATGAAATAACTATTGAATATAACTTAAACATATGTAACTTGTTCTTCTGGATTTACAATTAGTTGATGAACCTTTGAAAGAACCAAAGAGTCTTCGTCAAGTTTTTTAATATTTTTTTAAGTATTGCTTTCGAATACTGGATATGTATGGATCAGACGTGTATAAAAGAGTATGAAAAACATCTTCATTCCTAGCAGACCTTGAGCATTTTCTTGCATGATGCAATCTAAATTTCTTGTAGTCCTTATTTCAGGACTCTTAGGCATTTTCTGAAAGCTGTCTAATGGGCAACACTGAAAAATGATTTATAATACTCTTCATGTATTAATATTTTATGCACGGAGGATAGCATATACGAGTAATACCAGTTATATTTGCTGATATAAAGTCTAGCAGTCTGCAAAAGTAAGAGATTTTTGAAAATCCTCAAATATGAAATTTATGTGGTCCTTGGTTGTCTATGGTTTTTTTATATAATATAGTATTATGTCTTCCTTTGAACAAGTAAATCTGGGCATTTTCACTGTAATTTTTATTCCTGAATACTAATGATTCACAAATAATTGTGATGGAATAATCACCCTCGACTGTGGTTAATGTAGTAAAGCTATGAGTGTAGAGTGCAATTAAACAATATATTTTCCACATATAAGGTGTGAAAACTTATATAAATACCATTTCCTGGCAATTACATAGTCAATAAGACCATAAAACAACACTATTTTATCTTAACCGCAAAGATAACGTTTTCGCGAACGTGGTACTCGGTCGATATTTATCATCATAACTTCTACATAAGCACGTATAAGCAGACAATTTTTTTATATGTCATTTTTAAAGACCTAAGCTATTGATAAATACAAAATTCAAAACTTCGGCAAGCTTCGATAATAAAGAAATACCTATTTGAAAATTGTAAACTGGATTTTTTTATCTAGATTTATAAATTTTATCATTATATACAATATATGCTACTTAGAGTAAATATTATTTTATCAAAATTATGAGAAAGAAACATTCTTTCCAAAAATATATAATTTATTGGGTGTTTTTTAACAATTTTAATATGAAAATGGATACTGAATGTACGAAAATTATCTTGACAAATTTACTTAAAAGTAAATGTGAGTTTTTCAAAGCTGTTTATCAATTAAAATCATGATTCCAAAAGGTAATAATTCTTTTTATTTCGATAATTAACATCTTAACTATAAAACAAAATCATCAAAACAGGTAATAAGTAACTTTTTTTAAACTATTTTTGATATGGCCTTGTTCTAACGTTTTCCATAGTGCGCCGCGCCGGTCGGCCGGTAACGTCTAAACCATTTGACCGATTTGAATGATTTTTGGTATGGACATAAACTCTGTGGAGTAAAATAGGCTACAACTCATTTTCTTTCTGAACCCAACCCTGTAGTCTACGTGGACGGAGTCGCGTGCAAAAGCTAGTGTATATATAAATTCTTACGTATTTTAACGATGCAGGAAAACATCGCGGGGAAACTTGCACACCAAAAAAGTTCACAGGAATTTATATGAAATTAAATGAAATAATGTTAGGCCAGCATGTAGGACCAAAGCCGATTGCTTCTCACTTGTAGAGGAGATCCAGCAGTATATGTTCTGGTATGAATAGTTTAATTATGCATGTATAAATTTATAGACAGCGGTACAAAAAAAATTTTTCGTCTACTACATTTTTCTAAACAGTGAACACTCCAAAAGTTCACACGACTATCAATAGTTTCCTCAAACTGTCCAACACGATGCTGGTACGGAAACGCAATACCCCCAGAACCCCATCGCTTTTGCTCATATCCCACGTAAAGGGAACAGGTAAACTCGTGTGAATGAAACGGTAAGCGCGTTCCAACATATGGCCGACAAGTGACAATTAAAACTAGGGGAATGTTAACTTTTGTTCGACATGCAATCGGGTAAGCAGAGGGGTGGCGCTCCAATTATGATAGCTTAGCTGATTAACAGTCTGCCGAATTGGTAGTCAAGTTTGACCCAAGACGTCAAATAATAAATATAGACTTATTCATCATCAGCCCAAATACGTCCCACTGCTGAGCACGGGCCTCCTCTACAACTGAGAGGGTTTAGACCTTAGTCCACCACGCTGGCCTAGTGCGGGTTGGCGGACTACACACCTAAGAAATCCCTAAGAAATTTTTAGGTGTGCAGGTTTTATCACGATGTTTTCCTTCACCGTTAAAGCAAGTGATAATTCATTGTGAAATTTACACACATAACTCAGTATTTATTAAATTAATTAAATTAGACTTATTATGTGTCATTAATTGAAGTAATATCTGCGTCTTAAGCGTGAATCTGAAAAGACTTTGTGCAGCGAAATTAAATGGTGGCTTGCGATCTAGAGGTGCCCGGTTCGATTCCTGGGTCCAAATATGTAACCATCAGGTGAATGTAAGATAGATATTGAGCCGAGTATAAGCTTCTTGAAATTGCACAAGGTCGATTATGATAAATTAACATACATACATACAACAGTAATTACATACATACATAACCTCACGCCTGTATTCCCCAAAGTGGTAGGCAGAGGTGCTCTTCGGCACCCACATTTCGCCAGGTATGTATCAGTCACACGGGCGAGCCTTTTGCCGTTTTTTTGCCACAATTCCAGACTCCGTGCTGCTACTGAGAATTTCCTTATGCAAAAACGCAATAACACTTTGCCCGAACCGGGAATCGAACCCACGACCTCTAAATCTAAATGCCTCATGGTTTCAAGGCTCTAGTATATGCCGTGCGATCTAGGGGGAGCAGGTTCGATGTGTTTATGCGAAATACGTCATTGGAGCATTGCAATCTAAATACCCCATGCAAAATCCCCTACCCCTTGAATTCAAAATACCCCGCCATAAAGCGAAGTTAGTTAAGTTACCCCTTAATTTAGTCACCCTATCCCCAAAAACATAACTAAAGAGCATTATTTACGACGTCGTTAACATGTAGAAGTAGTTGTAAATTACAAAGATTATGATCTTTTAACATAACCGACGGAGTAATAAAATTTTGGCTTATTTAATTAATTGGCTTGTTTTGAGGTTCGCTTGTTGTACAGATTATTATAGAAATGGCGAAGGTTTAACACGGTTGTAAGTTATCGTGTTACATTGAGTCAAGCGAGACAACTATTAATGAATAGCTCTGAGGCTGAACTACTGTTTAGCACAAAAACAAAGTTTTGTTAAAAACAAACGTAGCAATGCTGGCTGTCATCATCATCATCAGCCCTTATATGTACGTCACACTGCTGGGCACAGACCTCCTCTACCATTGAGAGGGTATAGGCCTTAGTCTACCACGCTGGTTTAGTGCGGGTTGGTGAACACACCTAAGAAATTCCTAAGAACTTTTAGGTGTGCAGGTTTCATCACGATGTTTTCTTTCACCGATAAAGTACGTGATAATTCATTGTGAATACACACATAAATTCGACAAGTCAGAGGTATGTGCCTGGGGTTTGAACCCGCGACCGCCGAGATTCTCGACCGCACGCCTAAACCTCGACGCCATCACTACTTAATAATGCTGACTGTATTTACATGTAATTTCATAATTACCAACAACCTTCAACAACAAGTATTATCTAAATCAAGTATAGATCTCGCGATATAAATAATTTTTGGCTATTTATTTAAACTGTTTTCCGTTCCCTTTTTGGCTAAAATAATATCGAGTGTTATTATCATAAACTGAGTAGTGATATATCTCGAATCTATAAAATCGAAACCGGGTTATCACAACAGTCAATTTAAACGAAATTTCGTATACTATTACATTCATCGGTATTTATAAAACAGCCCCAAAGGTATGGAGAGTTACAACCCTGGTCACAATAAAGACTGGTCTAAAGTAAGCACTTCAAACGATTACAAGTGACAAAATATAAATAATAAATACACCCAACAGTCACATACATAGTTCTGACCCCACATTAAGAGACGAGTCTTGTATCGTGGGTACCAGAAACTACGAGAGACTTTTCGGTCTCACAAACACCCAGACCGGAAACAAATATTTGTGGATTTCACAAACATTTGTCTTGGTGCGGGGATCAAACCCACGGCCACTCGTTTCGCAAGCTGGTGTCTAGTTAACTGCGCCACGGGGCTGTCATAATGAATTACTTGTATTATTACTTTCAACGGTATTTCTAAAACAGCCCCAAAGGTATGCAGAGTTACAACCCTAGTCACAATAATGACTGGTCTAAACTAAGCACTTCAAACGATTTCAAGTGACAAACTGAATGCACTTTCTAATATAATCTATCCGCATGGTACATAGGTATTACGTGGAAGCTCTCAAGCGATTGCATTTCAACGACGCAGACGCGCTGCCGGCCATACGTTGCCGCCGCGACTTTTACATTGAATTTTATTTACTCCCTAGGTGCCTCGAATAAATAAATGGCCGCTATTTTTATGTGTAACAAAGGACTTAAAGCGATTGGAGTCATTTTGGAGTGATAAAGATCGGCTTGTTGGAACAGGTACCGATGGTATAGATGGGACAATGTTTGTTCTGGTGTCTAGGGAATTTATAGAAGCAAATGAGAAGTTCTATACAAACTGTTATTTTCTATATAGCACCGTAAAGTATTTACATTGAAACACAGATAGCGGGTAACCTGGGAGAAGGCAGAATATTTTACGATCAGGAATTTGGTCTCCGGATTTTAATTACACGAACGCAACGAAAAACTATTGCTTCACGTAAATTTTTTGAGACATTACCGGGGCAGCTCATTGGTACTGTGGCGTACCTTATATTTTATTTATTTATAAAATATATTTATTTATTATAAACATTTAATTTCATGTATATTTATATTATTTACAGTTACACTCACACACATTACACAACACATATACATTCCAATACATTACACTTACAGAACCCAACATTAATTAAAATATTATTAAATATATGTGATTGTGGAGTGCATTGGAGGCGCACGATATCGCACCGGTGCAAACCAGTTTCGCGTAGTGACAGGGCGATGGATGCGCGTCACGGCTTCAACGCACGCGCCGGCCGCGCCGACGCGGCAGCGGCCAGTCGGTACACCTCTCTCGCTCGCGAAGCCCGTGTAACCTGCTACCTCGCCGCCTTATCTCGTCCGCGCTTAATAGCTGCCTTTTGTGTCTATTGTAATATTCTCGTACTATTTTATCTGTCTTCTATCCTTCTGATTCTACTCCAGATACTCCAGATTCAGTCCAAGCTGACCTCTTACAAGATGTTCTCCGCTAGATACTAGGACAGAATGACGATGTTGTAATTTAAAAGTCCTTTGTAAGATATATGTATATACAGTAATTTTTTTTCAGTACGAAGCGGCCTTCATCCGTCTGCTTCTTGAAACCTTTACAGCCCTTCATACCCTCAACCTCAAGAAGCCAAAGCCAACGTTTAGTATACCAATTACCAATAAAATAAAACGTTATTTTTACAATCCTTGATACAAAAAATACTTTTTTGGCAAGAAGTTAATAAGTCTTCTTTAAACTGCATAAATAAAGATACTTTTAAACTGAGTGTAAATAAATCTAACCGCGGTCATTTGACTTTGTAATAACGCTAAGAAATTTATAGACCACGGTCCAAGTAAACTGATAGTATCACCTGTGCTTAACATTGAATCGAAAGGTATTTCCTCCAACTGCTACTCTAAACGCTTTGTGGAAACTGCGATTCACACTTTCGCAGTGTACCGCAGCAATGGCGCACGTAAGCCATTCTTCATACGCCACATGGCAACAAACAACAAAAAAACTTCGTCCCAAAACAGCAGTTCACTGCGAGGGTAGTAAAGCTTAAAACAAATTTTAATTCCTTATCCGAGTGCAATTTGAAGGAAACCAGAAGTTTGTGTTACGACGCCTCCGCGCCATTCGTCTCCGGCGCCGCCGTCACGTCCCCAGTTTTATTGTTCACTGCGAACTTTTCTAGGTATTTCTCTTAGTAAACAATGTGGATGTATGGCAAACAAAAGGCGGCTATTTCATTACTTTTAACTTTGAGTTTTTGTGCCCAAAATGGGGGAGTTTACCCCAGTGTTTGATTGTAGAAGGTTGGGTGTTTTGTGGTTGTGTTCAAATTATGTTTTATTCAGTCTTAAACAAATAGGCTATTGAATAACATAAACGCAATTTCATAAAAATTGCCTCGTGCCTCGTGGTCTCGCGGTACAAGTATGTGCCGTGCGATCTAGAGGTCCTGGGTTCGATTCCCGGGTCGGGAAAAGTGTTATTGGGTTTTTCCATTAGGAAATTCACAGCACGGAGTCTGGAAGTGTGCCCGAAAAGCGGCAATAGGCTCGCCCCCTATTCCGTGGAACTGATACATACCTGGCGAAATGTGGGTGCAGAAATGCACCTCTGCCTACCCCTTCGGGGAATACAGGCGTGAGTTTATGTATGTATGTATGTATAAAAAAAATTGTTGTGTGTGGGATGTGTCAAGCCATGTATACTCTCCAGCTGTTATGTCGTAACATAATGCTCGCGGTGATTTCCCTAATCGTTAATGTGCGGGATAGCTCAATTTAAATATACGCATGTATGCCAAAAGTCACATGTTAAGGTGATATCATATCACGAATATTTGTTGCATTCAATATTGGTTGCGATAGATCTGTCCCTAGCCTATATTTGCCTTTTCATAATCTAAAATCACGACCCTATCTCAGTTGCTATCTAAACAGACTCAAGTAGGTACTCAACACAAGAAAACTCCATACAATTTCATCAAAAAAACTATTTACACATCTACAAATTAGGCGAAAGCCTGTGAAAATCAAAGTTACATTCATCATGTGAAAACAAAGTAGCCACTTAAGTGGTGGGGCGTTCGTACCCAGTTTATGAAGGTCTGATGTTTACGATAGAGCGGTACAGCTCTGTATCCTTTCAAATATATGGTGCATAACTCCCCTTAAATTACTGTAGGAAGTTTGATGCTTCTGCTGAAATTAATCTAATAGGTTTTTATTACACTATGTACCAAGATTGATCCTCGCGCTTGATGGTGAATACAATGCGGTTCAAATATAATATGGACTGACAAGAAACGGTGGCTATCCCTAAAATCCGACACAATTAGTATCTGTAAGGAAAATATAAATATTTATTTTTGGATAACATAACCTCAAGAACTCGGTCGAAACAAATGAATTTCAATATTCACAACTAAGTTACTCTAATAATTGTCACCAAAATTTTGTCGATAGTCCCAATCACAGGAAGTTTATTTAATCGTAGTCTCTCATAGTTTTCGATACCTAGTACCTATCGTGTTGCTGACGTCATATTGTATCTCATGTATGGAGTATATGCGACTCTCTTTTACCTTTGTCATGATTTTGCTCGCTTGCTCTAATCTCTTGCGGAATAAACTATTAGGTGCCTCGTGGTCTTGCGGTACATGTATGTGCTGTGCGATCTAGAGGTCCTGGGTTCGATTCCCGGGTCGTGCAGTGTTATTGGGTTTTTCCTTTAGGAAATTCTTAATAGCAACACGGAGTCTGGAATTGTGCCCGAAAATCGGCAATAGGCTCGCCACCTATTACGTGGGACTTATACATACCTGGCGAAATGTGGGTGTACAAATGCACCTCTGCCTACCCCATAAGGGAATACAGGCGTGAGTTTATGTATGTATGTATGTAACTATTAGGTGACTTAGGTCGAGTGCTGACGAACGAAGATAAACATATGTTTTTCTTTCAAAGTTCCATCTAGGTCCGATCTATGTTATGTGTGTAGATACATCAAATGTATTAGCTTAGCAGCTCAAGGTAATGCACAAAGTCATTCACGTGTTTACATTATTACAAATGATTTACCCATACATCTATCTTCGAAAAAACATAACTTTGTCCCACTTGGAAATCGAATCTGAAACCTCTCGATCATCACACAAAGCAGTGGAAAATATTATTATCAGCCGGACACGGACCTCCTCTACAACTGAGAGGATTTAGGCCTTAATTCACCACGCTGGCCTAGTGCGGGTTGGCGGAACCGTAATCCGTAGTGGAAAATATTAGTTTGAACAATATAATTTTCAATTCAAATTACTGATACTGTCAAAATCCAATTCTCCTAAATGGGACCTCCGAAAATAACAGTTGTCGAAACCCTTGCGTGTTGTCCGACGATAATGAATCGTTATCAGTAATAAGTGCTTTCCATTGGAATTTTCTTTTCGTTTCACAATTAGTTCTGATAGCTTCTTGTGCCGCGTCATGGTTACGTGCTGATGTTTGGGAATCTTGCTAGTGACTGAGCATTCGATACTTGTAAATAAATAAGCAATAGACACGAAGTCTGTAGGCCATACACATCGTCAGCCCATATAAGTCCCACTGCTGGGCACGGGCCTCTTCTACAACTGAGGGGGTTTAGGCCTTAGTCCACCACGCTGGCCTAGTGCAGGTTGGCGGACTACACACCTAAGAAATTCCTAAGAACTTTTTTAGGTGTGCAGGTTTTATCACGATGTTTTCCTTCACCGTTTAAAGCAAGTGATGATTCATTGTGAATACACACATAACTTCGAAAAGTTAGAGGTGTGTGCCTGGGGTTTGAACCTGCGACCGCCGAAATTCTCGACCGCGCGCCTAAGCCTCGAGGCCATCACTGCTTGTTAGGCCATACACTGAAACAAAAATTTGGTGATTATACATATATGTGTATTTGTCACTTGCACTGAAGCAAAAATTGTTTAAAACAATTAATTTATGTTTCATGGTCAGCCTTTTACCGAATATCTGTATTGATTCACATCGACTTTCCTTTATACAGTACTACCATTCTGATCGATCCAGCCCATTTGTGCCGCAGTCTTAGCTGAATATAACGTGTCACTATCTTCTAAAATTCATTGAACATTTCTGTATTAACGCTAGAAAAATCACAGGCAAAAGCTATGGCAAAATATAGCACACCTAGATCTAAACTAAGACAACTCAAAAAACTTCTTTTTTCAGGAGACGAAAAAACGTATAGCCGCGTTTTTCGTTAGGGGAGACATGCAATTTAATATTATTCTAGTTAATAAATAGCATGTTATATGACATTGTATATAAACTGGGATTTAAATTCAATCCCTTTTATTGAAAATTGCAGATTTTTGAGTTGTTACACTTCTGGTTGATTACTATGTAATGAAAACGAAAAACATTTCCACTTAAAACAGTTTTATTTGACCATTTTGAGTTATACCTGTATAAGTTATACAAATATATAAACAATTGTTCAAAGAAAAGTACTAAATGAGAAGTATAATAGGAATTAATAATTAAATATCTATAATTATGTTACTTAAATCAAGTGTAGTCTTGAAAAATACCTTACATACTCTGATTTTATTGTTAGTCACTTCAAAATAAAATGCTTTGTTAAGATATCTATAGTCCTGTGTACAAGAATGCCTGCACTTTGGTTTGATTTCTTCTATATGGCTATTAATTATTTTACATATTATGTAAATTCAAATATGATAATAATAATAACCTTTTTGAGTGATTGTTGTGAAGTTAAACTAAGTATTATGCATACAACGGCACGTGTTTTAATTACTTTTGTGTCTCGAGTGCAACCCGCTGTTTTTAATAATCATAGCTGATCAACACTTTTGCTCGCAAACTTCTATTTTATTATTGTAATTTTTTTTAAATTGGAGAAGTTCACGATAAAGAAATGTGGTTGGAGTTAGTAAGTAAATAATGCGTAATATATTTTTGAATTTAGATTATAAAATTGATACTGTAGGACAGTAATCAGAAAAGATATAGTATTTAGTCATTTAACTTTTTGTAATCATTGATAAAAAAATACCCGTATTTTTTTAATATTCTACACACTAAATATAACCTCTCATTCGGTAGAAAACCACGTAATCAAGCTTTGAAAGATTAGAATATAGAATGGTTGAGTTTTTGTGGAATACGAGTAATTCCTACAAAAATCGTCAATTTCAGGTTTCATATACATACATATGTATGTGTAAGTGCAATGGTTTGATATTAAGACGTACCTTTATAACAAAGTTAATTCTGTCTACTATTTGCATTCAACTATTGATAATAAAACGTCTAAAATTTGAATTTCTCTTTTGCTAGTACTTACATACACAAGTCCTTTGTAATAACGAACAAAAGACTTAACACATTCCACAATTTGCATTTCAAGAATACTCTCGCTAAACTATTCAACTAAAGCAAATAAAGTTTAATTTATATAATTTTTAAATCCTTTGGAAATTCAAACGACTTAACTTGAAGCGTGAGTCTTAATTTAAATCGTGCGGTATTTAATGTAAAATGCTTAACGCGAGTACTGTAGCAGCGGGACTTCTAATTGGTTCAAGGGTTTCCACTGTTAGTTCACCCGCTAGTTGATGTGAGGTCTGGATCAATCATTGTTGCCGTGTTTATTGTTAAAGAGCTTTTGCTGTTGGGACTGTGGCAGTATTCTGTGATGTATTTCCATTAATGTTTATTGAATTGTTTAGATGTTTTAAGTGAATGAGTTTTAAGCGAAGTAGTTTTCATCATTCATCATCAGCCCAAATACGTCCCACTGCTGGGCACGGGCCTCCTCTACAACTGAGAGGGTTTAGGCCTTAGTAGTATTACTGCTGTTCAATTATCTTGATACAAGTTTCATGCTAATAAATCAAATTCTTAATAAATATTTGGGGGTCATAAAAGAACAGCTTAACTACAGAATTTTAAATTTTAGATACTTTATTCTTGGTCAAAATGCATCGAGAAACCGAACTCATATTGCAATAGAAAATTACTGATGTATTTATGTTAATCTCTCATATAAAGCTTAAGCTCGTCAAAATATCTGTACTACATTCACCTTATGGTAACATATTTGGAAACCGACGATCGAATATCAATAAGATACCGCTCGCCTCACAAAAATGGCAGAATCTTAGGAACGCTACAGAGCGTGCTTTTGGTCCCTATGTTTAAGTAAATAAAATTCTTTGAGGATTTATTGTACATGGCAACTAACCGCACAATGTAAAGAATAATCCAACTACCCACACAGACTTTAATGGACGTTAAAAATGCCGGCAAGAATGTTAGCGGACGTGGTTTCCCTCGGAGTTTTCTTGCCACGTGATAAATTCGCACTTCAGTTAATTGTTATTTGAATTGATGGTGTTGTATGTTGCAGAAATAGAACATACGAGAAACTTGCGCTTTAGTTTCTGAGTGCGTCTCGTCACGGGATGTTGTTGCTTGATCACCAAGTTCATTGATCCGTGGTGGAATATTTTTTTACGGAACTGTGGTAAATTGACGTAGAATCGAACCGCATTACTCCATTTCAGCAATGTGCTACTAAAACATAAAATTGCCTATATATTAATAACTGAAAGCTTAAGTCAAAGGCTGTAGAAACGAGAAAATATATATTTATTAATTATATCTTTACATTCAAATGCCATATTAGTACCAAATTTCGTGAATAAATTAAATGAATCCATTAATAATTATCGGCAATTGAAATATCATTATAGAAATGATCTACACTAAGTATGTCTCAAAGTCAATATAGCGTTACGACTATCACAAAAGTAACATGGCCTTTGAAATCAAATTTTGTTGTGCATCCGGAACCTCTTGCCTTTAAGTAAGGCCATCGGAAACTTCTTAACATGTTATAGGGGCTTATTTTGTGCGTTTTAATTTTACCACGAAATGCGCTTTTGTCGCCGAATTTTTGATTCCCAAAAGCGCCTTGCGAATAAGCCTAGCAAACAACAATAACAAATAATATTTTGTATACTGTTGCAATGGTCGCGCAAATCTGTTTTCTCGCAATGATTTGTCCCAGTACATACGGAATCTCTGCTGGGCGTCTGCCAAATGTTCAACTTCTGCTACAAAGTTCCTGCTCTCATTGACAACTTTAAGCCTCTTGTAATACAGCTTAAATTTGTCTGATTAGTTGTATTGTTAATTTTGTAAGTATGTAGCTTAAATTCCGCTGGGCTCCCAGGCCACTACCAAACGGCGGTTTTGAGTGTCTCTCTTGATCCTTCCATGAAAATAATATTTTATTATTGTCGTAATATCAGTTGTGATGGGGCTGGATGGATGTTTGTTTTGCTTTGAAAGGGTTTAATGAAGAATTTTCCTCTAGTTCTTAGCAAACAAAGGATGGAGATATACAGCTAGTCAATAATGCTGTTTGTGATTGGATTTGACTTTAAAGCGGACCTTTAAAGAAATTATCTATTCATATAAGCCATATAAGTTTTATCGAAAAGCAAGACGTTTGTAGATGGTTACTAAACGAATTACGATAATTTAGAATACGCAAACATAGTATAGTTATTTTTTATCATCACCGTTTTAAGAAAAAGGAAAACCTTGATGGTGGAACTAAAAAAATAATTTTGGAGTCTTCAACTGAGTTAAATGTTAGCGAGATAAAATAAAAAATGTTATTGGGGTTACGAATTCATCATATCTGTGTATTTAAATTCTAGCTTATTAAGATTTTGTAGAGAATTATATAAGCTATATATTATTAACCCATTATAATGACCATATACTATGATATTATTATAGACAAATAGAAATATTTAATCCAATATACCGTGGTGTTATAACAGATAATTAGTATGGTTTCCGCAATGTTCGGCGACTGAATAATACTACTTTGTTAATGATGAATAATTAATTATATTATAGTCATATAATATACAAGTATCAAAACTTTTTAAGTCCCTCATTACCTCAGTTCATTTGTTATTGTTTCTTTACTTTCTTTGATAGAGCAGATTATATTTTTAAAAGTAACCTCACCTAAATCACTGGCTGAATTGATTTCCTGTCGTGCATAAACTTCGAAAAAAAGTTGTTTAAATGAGGCAATTATAGCAATACTAAACAAACTGTAGCAACTCACTTAGCACATCGTAAGGAACAATGTTGCAGAATATTTTGCGCTGT
This sequence comes from Hemaris fuciformis, assembly GCA_907164795.1. Lineage (NCBI taxonomy): Eukaryota > Metazoa > Arthropoda > Insecta > Lepidoptera > Sphingidae > Hemaris > Hemaris fuciformis. The sequence goes on along the minus strand of OU015438.1, from coordinate 14,536,433 downwards.
TGTCACGCGACACGAATGCCACTAATGACTTTTCAGCAAATTCCAACGTACGCTGACGTGGAAAAATGAAGCCATTTTCATAAAGGTCGACTTGGGTACGGACATTTTTGCACGACCGATTCTAGTATTAATATAAAGTTTGGCATCATTTGGCCATGCCGAGTTGCCTCTAAATGTTTGAAAGGGGAACCCATTTCAGTCGAAATGCAGCTTAATTTAAGTTTAGCCGTGCCGTTGAGAGGGAATGACCCGCCCTCATAATTTATTCCTGCGGGATATAATTTGGTTGGATTTAGTAACAAACGTGCCAACTGAAATGTTTAGGATTCATTCAAATTCCTGTCTTAATACCGTTTTGAATAATACCGCGAGGCTTATCAATCGAATTTGCATTCAATATGTTTGCTGTTAAAGTTTAAAATTCATTTAACGTTGATTTGGTTGCAAACCGAATCGCATTTTTCACAATTACTTGGACGTTTTCACGCTAATCCATCTTTGTCCCACGTTTGGATTTCATTTGTGGAACAAATCGCGCCATTGACTTTCTTTGTTTCAACTCTGAACAGATTGCGATTGAAATTATGATTTTTTGAATTCTCAAATATGGAATTGTTTACGTGGAACAGTGAAATTGAAATTTCATTTAATAAAACTAACATGAAAGGAATAGAGTCTGAAACTTTGCTTTTCATGATTACGTCTTATCGATACATACTCTTGCGGCTGTTTCTCTAAAAATAATTAATCATGAGGCGTTTATACACCTCACCTCAACTTAAACGAAGGTGAAGAATTATTTCTTCACCTCCGTTTCACCTTTTATGGTATAACTGATATTAAAAATATGACGTCTAATAGAAATGAAACTTCCGATTGAGAACCCCGAAAACTTGGCTTTCTCCGTTAGAGGTTTGCCTAAATGGAGCTACGTATACTTGATGTTAAAACAAATGTATTCAACAAAGAATAAAATAAGTAAATAAACAAAGGAAAATGATTCTTAATTAAATGTAACAAAACATAAAATATGATAAATAAGTAAACAAGGAACTAAAGAGAACATAAATTCCGATTAATTTGCGACGGTACAGCGATAAAATAATCTGAAAAAAACTAGCGACACCGCGAGGCCAGCGAGCGTGCGAAGTGAAATTAAATTATGCACACACTGTATCATATTAGGCTGTCCGTCTGTTCTAATTTAACTGTTTATATTCATGGCGTATACGCGGAGTGGTTTTGTTTATCTCGGGTGACAAATTTGCGGCTTCAAAGTTGGTCCGCCGGAATCCTGTCGACTTTTTTAACAACATGTTCAATTAAACTGACGCACGCTTTTGATTGTTCCTCTTTTGTTTCTGCGAGTTCATGGATTAGTGTTGTTTGTCCATTTGTTTGTTTGGGGATGTATTTTTTAATTTTGCTTTGTTTACTCCCATTCCTTTGGGAGATAAATGTTGTCTTGCTTTAATGTCCTCAACGTTCGTAAGCTCACTGCTTTTACTGCTCGCTTTGAGTAATCTGTAAGACTGTTCTCAATCTGGTTTGTTGGCAGGTTTACTTTTTATGCAAATGATAGTAACTATTTTAATATAATAATTTTATACCTGATAATACATACACGCTTAAAAAATAAAGTATTTTCGCTATATTATGACAGATTAAACCTTGATTTACTTTTTAATAAAATTTGAGTTAAGCCTGATTGTCGCACTACTAATTTTTCGAGCAAACTGTATTTTTTTATTACGAGTATAATTTTGAAAGACAACTTCCTTAATTGCATAGATAATGCGATCATTTACTGGGTCGTTTTCAAATTGAGGGCCAAAAAGGCATAAATTTCATGAAAAAATATAAATGAGAAATTCGTGTTTTTTATTACACGGGTGCGTTTGTTTGTAAATAAAACACATTTTAGACAAAAATACCACTTATTTATTTGAATGTGGTAGGCGGGGTAGTAGAGAAGTTCCAATTGTTTTTTTTTTATTTGAGTTTGAAAATGTAACACGAATGATAATTTTAAAAGAATTAGTTTTATTTAGCTGTAAAATATTTTTTTTAATACTTAATATTGTTTTAACGGTTAATATTCTTCTTAGAAAACTATATTCGACAATGGAAAAATGAAATGTGCAGTTTTCAACACACATTTTTAATTTATGAAGCAATTAACAAATAAACTTAAAAAAATAAACTTAGGCTTAGGTCACACTTCTGAGATTTTAGTAGGTTTTATGGGTATATCTTCATAATTAATAGAGGTATGGGATTTGTTATACTGAGCACATTAGCGCCTCAAATAACTTGTTTATTAATAGTAATGTTAATTTTGATAGCAATTACAACATGGGAATAAAATCAGATTGTATGTTTTTGGCCCTCAATTTGAAAACGACCTTACTATGGGGTGAGTTTTTAACCTACTAGGTACCATGACCTATCTAAATGAAAAATAAATTATAAATTGTTAACCCTTTGTCATTGATTACACATACAATACAATTTTGCGATTTGTATCGATTGTAAAATTATTCCAATAAATATCTATGACTTAAAGTTTCGTTTTTTTAGGTACAAAACAAACACTACGAAATCAATCAACTAAATTGTTTGCTTTCTAAACACAATCGGCAGTAAACAAATCAAATACTCTGAAAGGCTTCAATGTTATTTCAATAATATTATTTACATTTTTGGTAAACTTAAACTCATCAAAATATTAATGGAAAATGAAAATAATCCAAAGTCGTATTCTGTTTGAAGATTGACTAGTTAACGCTTTGCACTTTGTTAAAACACAATTTCAACTTGAATTAAACAAGTTTCTTAAGAATCGACGGTGAGGGCTAAATCCTTTCATTAAAATTGTTCGACCGCAACATTTTGTAAAATTCGTAAGTCGGATTCGTGAAATAAAACTAATTAAAATGGAACCGAGCCTGGTGCCCCACTCAAATGAGTTGGACTCGTTATTTGTAACAATTAGGTACACAAAATGAAAACAATTAGGTACACAAAATGTGGCCGTGTCACCGGAAATGTATGATGGCTAAGAATTGCTCGCAATGCCAAAAAATATCATCATCAGCCTAAACACGTCCCACTGCTGGGCACGGGCCTTCTCTACAACTGAGAGGGTTTAGGCCTTAGTCCACCACGCTGGCCTAGTGCGGGTTGGCGGACTGCACACCTAAGAAATTTTCTAAGAATTTTTAGGTTTGCAGGTTTCATCACGATGTTTTCCTTCACCGTTAAAGTAGGTACGTGATAACTCATTATGAATACACACATAACTTCGAAAAGCCAGAGGTGTGTGCCTGTGGTTTGAACCCGCGACCGTTGAGATTCTCGACCGCGCGCCTAAACCTCGAGGCCATCACGACTTATAATAAATCAACAAAAAATATCTCTACCTGTGAATTTTAAAAATATATGAAATTATTAATTATATTCTTAAGAAGTCAAGTTTTTTTTGCAGTTCAATGTATTGAATATTTGTTCTTCAGAATATGTGAGAATAAGAATGTGATACCAGACTAGCAAGAGTTGGAAGAATTTTTCTTCACTAACATAATAGTCTTGCGTAGTACGTTTAGATACATTAATCAATCCTCTTTATCAATCGGATAAATGGTCTGAGAGGTGCGAAGGAGTCGTGATGGCCTCGAGGTTTTAGGCGCGCGGTCGAGAATCTTGAATGAGAATCGGAAATTTGCGATACATTATTTTGATGGTATAGAGAATGGTTTATGAAAGAAGTATCATATTATAGGTATCATTAAAAGTCGCGACAGCTTAGACACGCGGTCGACAATCTCGGCGGTCGCAGGTTCAAACCCCAGGCACACACCTCTGACTTTTCGAAGTTATGTGTGTTTTCACATTGAATTATCACGTAATTTAACGGTGAAAGAAAACATCGTGATAAAACCTGCACACCTAAAAATTCTTAGGAATTTCTTGGGTGTGTAGTCCGCCAACTCGCACTTGGCCAGCGTGGTGGACTAAGGCCTAAAACCTCTCAGTTGTAGAGGAGGCCCGTGCCCAGCAGTGGGACGTATATGGGCTGATGATTATGATGATTAGGTGCGAGGAGGTGTATATAGTGATATGCTGCTTGGTTATGGAATAAAAAATATATAATAGTAAGCATATTTATGAATAAAAACACGCGTTGCGTCGCTCGCATAAACATTCATGAGATTAGAATGAACCCGACGCCCGCAATATATGCGCCAGCACAGTTTCGAGTCCAGTTTGCATATGTATAAGTTTGCAACGCAAATATACGCAAAGTTAGGCAAAATATTGTTTATTACACTACTGAAAATATTATAATATAGATATGACTTAAATCGGTTCATTAGATCATTCAAATTCATCGACTTTTATATTCGTTTTTTTCTTGATTAAAAAAAGGAGTTTTGATGAGTGTGTGACAAGTTACTGAAACTCCTCTTAGCGGTAGCTTATTCAATCTGCCTCGTGGTGGGCGAAATGTGGGTGCAGAGATGCATCTCTGCCTAACTAACACTGTGAGGTTATGTATGTATGTATGTATGCATATTTAAACTGACGGTTCAAAAGTACATGTTTTTATTACGTGTTGTTGATGTAAATAAAGATTATTTTAACTTTGACTTAAGTATATAACGTTACACTACGTTTTTTAGTCAAAATATTACATATAACTTTTTCATACAAAAAAAACAACAGTGATTGTACTCATCATCAGCTATTTCCGTCAAATAACCATAATGGACTGTCAATTTTCGTTCTTCAATACATACATAATTTTTTAATCTTTAACAAGATAAACGTCGCGAAAGTCCGCTAAGAGATTTTCATTGAACTTTATTTGGGTTTGAGACCAACCTCGTTGCCATCTACAGACGTTCTTCCCGTCCACTGCTGGACATAGGGCTTTCCCATGGCACGCCACTGGGCTCGATCTTCGGCCTAACTCATCCAGCCTCGTTGAATAAGGCTCATCCAATCGAATATTGGTTGGCACTATTAATATTATGTTACAATTTCTATACAACATACTGCCCTAATTAATAATAACAGGGACAGTGGAATTATCGAATTAAATGCTGTTCTACTAGCATTTACTGTTGAAAATTTTAGTGTAATCAAATACAAACTAATTAATAGCCGTGTGTTGTGATTTAGCGAGCGTGTATAATTATATGCTGCCTGACTTGTTGGCCTTATTGGGCCATGCGCATGTAATCACCTCGCTTCTGGTTCGATTCCTGAGCTTTGTCAAGTGTTTTTATGTTTATCTAGTAGGACATTATAACAGCGTAGATTCCTAATCTGTGCCCTATAAACGGTAATAATATTTTCCTTACACATTTCGAAGTACTGAAAAGATGGAGAAAAGTTGGTATAAAATCTCTGTCTACATTTTAATTGATATAGGGGTGAGCATGTTGTGTCATTAGTGCGTTGTATTATCTACCACGTATTTTATGGCGTTGTAGATTATTTTAATTTGAACGATCCTCAGTCCTCTTTCTGCTATTCACTCCCGTCTATATTATAAGAATGCGGAAAATAACAACATTGCATATGGTTGTATACTGCTGTCCAATATTAAGTAAAAGTCATTCATTTCTTTTCTCTCATTTACATCCTATTGTGCTACAAATTGCTTCGAGCAAAACCGCTATTTATCTGTTTCTATGTAAATTTCATCTTTTTGTAATATCCTTCTACGCAAATAACAAATATATAACAGTTTTTAATGACAGGTTTTCCAACGTATTATCTACTCATTGCAACCTGGTGATTCTTCTGAAGAATTTTATTTATCTAATATTATTTATGTAGCCATAGATGATAGTTCACACTTCGTGGTTTCTAACTTTACGTGTCTCAAAATATATACAAAGATAGACCAACATCTTGATAAGCAGTCAAAGAACCCGCGGATTCCCTTCCCTCCAAAAAAGTCGACTTCTTTAGATGGAGCATTAAAAGGCAAATCAGAATGACGCCATGATTGTGTTCAATGATGAGGGATTTCACAATTAGATACCAAATTATCTGCATTTCATTTGCCATCTGCAGTCGAGTCATTTAACATAAATCGTAACTTCTCTCATTAAAACAAATATTTTCCAGCACTAGCATTAATATAGACAGATGGAAAAAGAATTATACAACGTTACCAAAGCCTGTTCAAAACAAAAGGCTTATTCCATGAATTGTACTTACAAAACTTCCAAAACCTCACAGCTAAATTATTTTGCACATAAACTGAAACTGATGAGAACAATCAGATGCCAACAATAACACATCAAATGGGCGCTGCGTTATAAATCAAAAACCATTAAACCGCTGCACTGAATTCCTGTATAAAGTTTAGTTCGTTACAGTGTGGTGTAAGTCATAAATGGCAGCTGAGGGACAATCGCTTGTATGTCGCTTAGAGACATAAAAGACATGTAGTGGTTCTGTTTTGAATAGTTTTGGAGTTATGGCGGAAGATGAAGCGAATTAAATGATCTTGATATGACAGACTTATACATCGTTCATGAATAAAGGGATTCCCCATTAGGTGGCGTGACATCCACATACAAATAACTATGTTTTTTAAGGCATTGGGTCCAAATACTCAAAATCAAAATGTAACAAAATAAGCTATCGGAAAAAAACCTAAATCGACCTTTTCTTCCTACAGATGAACATAAACTCACCCTAAAACTAGCAAAAATGTAACGATGTAATGAAGTAAGGAAGGGCACTATAAATGATGAAACAAAAATGTTGCATAAGGGCACTATTCTTTTAGGTTAGGTTAAATTAAGTAAATTAATTCTATTACTAGTAGTAACTTCATCATCATCATCATCATCAGCCCAAGTACGTCCCACTGCTGGGCACGGGCCTCCTCTACAACTGAGAGGGTTTAAGCCTTAGTCCACCACGCTGGCCTAGTGCGGGTTGGCGGACTACACACCTAAGAAATTCCTAAGAACTTTTTAGGTGTGCAGGTTTTATCACGATGTTTTCCTTCACCATTAAAGCAAGTGATAATTCATTGTGAATACACACATAACTTGGAAAAGTCAGAGGTGTGTGCCTGGAGTTTGAACCAGCGACCGTCGAAATTCTCGACCGCGCGCGCCTAAACCTCGAGGCCATCACTGCTTAACTAGTACCTAGTAACTTACTACCCTGGTAAAACTGGTATAATGTCTAAACTAAATGCTGTCCAATTAGATAATCAACTAGCGAGTATCGTTTTTCCTGTCATATAGTGAAAATGATCTTTCTCCGTTCATTTTTTTTAATGCCAAAAAAAACAAAGCCGATATATCCAATTCTATTAATGTTAATGGAAAAGTTTGTGTCTTTGTAACTCAATGACGCAAAAACCACTGAGCGAGTTTAGTTGAAATTTATTAAACAAATTTTGGTATTGCTAGGAAAAGCTGACGCATATGAAACAGCAAGACACAGTTAAAGCGACGAAGAGAAACGTACCTCGTGGTCTCGCGGTACAAGTATGTGCCGTGCGATCTAGAGGTCCTGGGTTCGATTCCCGGGTCGGGCAAAGTGTTATTGGGTTTTTGTATTAGGAAATTCTCGGTAACAGCACGGAGTCTGGAAATGTACCCGAAAAACGGCAATAGGCTCGCCACCTATTACGTGGGACTGATACATACTTGGCGAAATGTGGATGCAGAAATGCACCTCTGCCTACCCCTTCGAGGAATACAGGCGTGAGTTTATATATATATATATATAGAAACGTAAAAACTGTAGTAATCGTAACACAATATGATTTTTCACTTACACTCCACACTGTCGGGATTCCAAGCTGAAACCAGTTCAACCCAACCCCCAACTATTTCAAAAGCCACCCCTTTGATCGGGTTTTCGATTGCAGCATACCTCGGTTATATCTGTTGGCGTTCCAGTGATAATGGCTGCTAACTTTGACGTCAACTGCTTTTGCCATCTTCGCTATATTTGCTTGCGTTTCATTTTATTGGGTGCTTCTATATACAGGTGTATTCAGACCGTGATCGGAAACGAAGGCAGGTAATAGCTAAGGTGATTACAAACCCCCTGGCGTTAAAGAAAATTCTGACAAAAAATAAAAATTTTTACGTTTTCCATACAAACCGCGTACATTTAATACCGATGGTTGTATGGAAAAAGTCAAAATTTTTATTTTTTGTCAGAATTTTCTTTAACGCCAGGGGGTTTGTAATCACCTTAGCTATTACCTGCCTAAATGTGCCCGAAAAACGGCAATAGGCTCGCCCCCTATTACGTGGGACTGATACATACTTGGCGAAATGTGAGTGCAGAAACTCACACCTCAACTCTGCCTACCCCTTCGGGGAATACAGGCGTGAGTTTATGTATGTATGTATGTAAATTCCTAAGAACTATTGGGTGTGCAGGTTTCATCACGATGTTTCCTTCACCGTTACAGCAAGTGAGAATTCATTGTGAATACACACATAACTTCGAAAAGCCAGAGGTGTTTGCTTGGGGTTTGAACCTGCGACCGTCGAGATTCTCGACCGCGTGCCTAAACCTCGAGGCCATCACAGCTTATACAGGTTAATTGAGCATAAATTCTAGATAACCATAATATTATTATTACGTCAAATGGCATGGCACTCACGACCGATGGGGCAAAAAGGTTCTCGAGTGGAGGCTGCGTACCGGCAGCCGGAACGTTCACCCTTAAGGTGAAAGGACGATCTTTTAAAGAGCGCGAGAAACCACTAGACTGCTTATATTTAAAGGAAACATTTACGAGAAGCTTATGTCCAGTTGTAGACGTCTTTTGAGTGATGACGATGATAATGTCGATCCGTCCAGCTCTGGATGTTCGTGTATGTGAAATGTGTATCTGTAAAGACACGTATTATAAAAAGTACACCATTAAGTTTTGAAACTTTTTTAAGAAACAAAGTACAAAATAAAATATACCATAAATATATAAAATATAGCCTTGTAACGCAAACTTTGCCCTAATTCTCCAACCCATTCACACAACACACATCAAGCCATTGAATAAATAAAAAAATGTCACTGAGGCAATAATTGGTCGAATTGACCCATCATGGTGCGAGGCGCTGGCACGTCAACCCCCCGATAATTGGCTAAGTGGGCCAAGGAATTAGATCCTACTCTAGCGGTCACGCGATCACATGCTGGAGGGTTAGCTTACAACGTGTGTTAAATGTTAATAGTTTCACTTTTTGTTATCGATTTTTGACTGAAACTTTTTTACTGACTGCCTCTTGGAGCCACAACCGCAGGAGCTACGTTTCAGTGGACTCGAGTTTGAATTCCGGGTCGGGTAGTTTTTTGTGAGGAGATTTTCCGTACCAGTACGAAGGCTCGCCCTCTATTACGTGTAATATAAAAATTGTGAAACCTGGGTATTACTATAACAGGTAACAGGTAACTAGGTATATAACAATAACATTATTGTTATATGTATATATGTTGTTATACTATGAGTGGAAAAGGTATGTAATGAGGACATTTTAGAATTAAATAAATAAATGTAAATGAATGATCAATGAGTACGTATGCATGCCAGTATTTTTTAATTTGTCAAATATCTAATTTCTTATTATCGCTGCACACTTTTCAGACTTTTTGTTTACAGCCGGCATTGATATTTTAATTATGCTGTCATACAGTTCCACTTAAGAGTTTTAGAAGCAACCTTGAAATTTACAATATGACATCAAAAGTAGTCATGATGGTCTCGAAGGCTAGACGCGTGGTTGAGACGAAAGTCTTCGTAGTCGCGTCACAATTCTGAATTTTATGTGTTTTGAAATTATGTGTATAAACAATCCATTATCACGCAACTTATCGGTGAAAACATCATTATCTACTCATACATAAGTTTGTATGCGCTAGACGCACCAGGTCAACGTAGTGTAGGTACTCAGGCATATCCTTTCTCAGTTATAGTGGGTCCCGTGCCCAGCAGTGGGACTTATATAGGTTCATACAGTTCGGTGACATTGAACGGGTGTAATTATCTTTTCGGAGTGGCATTTAATGACCATGCAACTTTTGCATGACAAAGTGCAGTTTAAAACTGGTTTTAAATTTATTCCACTTTAATAATACGTTCCTTGTGCTCTCTCGTTAATACAGTTAATGTATTCTAAGTTTTTAATGTAATTAAAATGTAAATATTTTTATTGAGAACGGAACTGCGGCAATTTCGATCTCAAAATTGAAACCATGTCCGTAGATTATACAATAAGCGACTGCCTTTTGGTTTTCCGGTATTTATTGTGAGTGCAATCAAGAGGTGCTGAGTGATTTTGAGTTTTTCTATTAGGAAATTATTAGTAGAAACACGGAGGCAATGTTCTGGATACCAGTGGCGGTACTTCCATAGAAGCCCAAAAGAGTTACACGTTAATTGTGTAATGTCTAGTTTATAATTGTTTATTGTGGGGTCTGTATATTCTCAAATTATATCTCAAATTGGTTTTGTTCAATAAAGATTTAAAGCTTAAAGATTATTATTCGGAATTTTGTAACGCGAGCTGGGCTTTTAGGCTTTTATGGAAGTATCTTCACTGCTGGATACTACACCCTTCTTTGCATAGTTATTTAAAGGCTAAGTATCAGCCGGTTTAACCCTTAACTAGATGTCGTGCAGTAAACTTCTAGTTAGAGTAACAAAAATGTTACTTGATTATAATGGACGTAGATTTCTCACGATACTGAAATAGGTAGATTTTTTCAAGTATTTTTCTAGGACCCCTTACAGGCTAAGTGACAATATTTGTCATGATAGTACAAATAAAATTTAAAAAAAGGTCTGTCGAATTTAGGGTTAACGCTCACGTCGAAAAAATATTGGGTAATTCACAAACATGTTAGGCGGAGATGCATTTCTGCACCCACATTTCGCCAATTGTTTTTTCGTCCCACGTATTAAGTGTTGAACCTATTGCCGTTTTTCACAATTCCACACTACGTGTTGGTAGTCAGAATTTCCTTAAGGAAAACCCCAATAATTGCATCTACATTATGCCAATTTTTTTTCGTCTCACTTATTAAGGGTTGAGCCTTTTGCCGTTTTTTTTGTTGCTGCCACGAGGCTGTAAAAACAAACAGTAATAATTGGTGAGTTTTATTAACATACAATAATATGTGACTGTTGATTACATTATTTTTTTTATAACAGAGTTAATCTCTTCATTCCTTCCTGTTCTAAAAAAACCCTCCTTATTTGTATACTAACTTAATCCGGGTCCCAGCACGTAAAAACCATACCGATCATAGGTAAAAATAAAAAACATTATGAAATTAATGTACCGTAATACAGAATGGACGTGTTACAAATTCCCTGAAATATTTCCACACTACTTAATTATAACGAAGTGAGAGGGTAGTGAAACGCGATTTATCCACTACTCAACGGGGGTGGGCAGTCGATTCACAATATGTAAATTTATTATGCCACGAATAATTTATTATAAAATAATCGTGGTGCCTAAAAAAGCTTGCGTGACCCTTGCCGGTTAAGATGTGGTACGGACCAGGAGATGAAGCGTTCCAATGTTTTTATGTAGTAGAAAAATAAATGAAATGTATAATAGATGTATTTAAAAAAATGCCAGGGCCAACGATTTTATTATCGGCTGTAAATTCTCTATGTTAAATGTCATTTACATTTTTTTACGCATCTCTATTAGGGTCGAAGTTATCACCGTTTTTCAAGCACATTTCCGAAATAGAGTTGTTGAAGAGACATTCTTACTTTACCGATCCAAAAATTTAAAACACAAGTGATCGCACGCTGTCACAAATGAGGCTTCAATATATTTATTAATTTATTTTATTTGGGAAATATACAAAAATAACAGAAAATACAATTAAAAATATAAAGCAAAAATATAGTATACAATCCAAAACAATTTCAACTAATAGTTAAAAGATAAAATTTAAGTACGAGTAGTGAACTACTTCAATATAATACTGAAATTTGTAATTGTACTGGCATAATCAATGAAACTCTTCAAGATTTTAACTTGCGCCCTCAACTAAGGCATACGGAGCGATCGATAAAGTGTTCAGTGCTATAATTAACAAGCAATCACTTGCACAGATAACGGGCTTACTGCGTTATATGTAAACTTACATAAGTAAGTCATTATGATAAGTTGATAATGGCGTCGCTTGCCTGGCGAATTATTTTTAGCACGCACTTGCCGACTTAAATTTACATGGAATATTAATGCTCTTTAACTAAGCCTCGTTGAATTAAACTATGTGTGTTTTAGTGAATTAAATTAGGTTTTTGTTTACAAAAAATAACTGCACGATAATTGTAACCACAGTCATAGCAGTTTTAAACATTTTATATACTCGTACTACGTTATCGCAACGTCTGATGTAGATAAAGTCTGTTCTCACTTTACTTATTGTTTAGAATAGTTTTCTCAAATATTACTTCAACTCAGCATCAGCTGAGTTAAAACAAAAGAAAGAAAAAGTAAAAAATGACTTTTGCTTGTTCATACTCGTAATATTGCCGTACATTAAAACGTCATATAAGCATATGTGTATATAAATTACGGATGTATGTAAACAAAACGTTTTTGAGTTCATTCTTCTCTCCTCGTCCATGTTATGAAGAAGTTCAACGTTATATCAAGATAAAGGGTCTATGACCTAAAAACCATATGCTAATACTATAATAGGGAAATAAAACAGTGCGTTTCTACAAATTATGAAGGTGAACGATGAAATCACCCTAAACACCCTGTTAAAGCCGGTGGCTTGTATCGCGGCTTCAAATCGGCTTAAGTAACAAGCGAAAGCTGGTTATTATGTTATTGTAGATTCAACCGCCGTAGTTTTATAGTTAGTTTATTAATGGTAAATAACGAGCGCTTAATGTTTAGTGCTGTTTTATATTGAGTTTTAATTTTATTATGCTGAATCAATTTTTATTTGTTTTCCATTTTATTGATTTGATTATAATGTAAGTTGCCTTGTATTTCAGTGCTAGAGGTACGCACGAACTGCCTATCAAATAAGGGTTTGAGAACTACTAGTTTATGTCTTATGGCGATTTCGAATGATGTAATAGGTAATTCGTTCCATAATCTATGCGCGGTAGAAGTTGTCTCCTTTGCCCACCAGTACTGGCAGATAGATTGGATTTCGCCACGGTATCCCCTACCTGTCGTAAGAGGCGACTACCAGGGGCCAATGGGCTGACTGGCTGGGCGTACTGCGGGGGCGGTACACTATGATAAAAGCAACCCCGAGATTTGCGGCAGACGGCTAGACCTCTTGGCTGTAGTGGACGTTCACGAAAGGTGAGCGTCCAAAATAGCATAAGCCCTCCCAATTTTGAGGAGTCCATAATTGGACAGTGCGCTGGGCGGCAGCGGACCATTTAGGGCGCTTCTCACCCTGTGATGCCGTAAAGCTGCCCTAATGCACGTGATAGTCACCGAGAGGTTTTAGTCGGTATGCTGGCGTAGTATTTTTGTTAGGGACCCAACTCAGCTAAGCGGACAATTGTTCCGCGCGCCGAGTTGGTAACGAACAAGGGAGCTTAAGTCGCTTTCCTCTCGTAAAAAAAGATAGATTGGAAATCTCAAGCAAACGATGAATAGTGAAAGTGGAGCTGGAAAAAGATGCAAAATACTTTCAGCATCTTTTTATCTAGGAAACATTTCATTATTCTACTTTTTAAAATAACACACATACATACATAAACTTACGCCTGTATTCCCCGAAGGGGTAGGCAGAGGTGCATTTCAGCACCCACATTTCGCCAAGTATGTATCAGTCCCACGTAATAGGGGGTGAGCCTATTGTCGTTTTTCGGGCACATTTCCAGACTCCGTGCTGTTACGAGAATTTCCTAATGGAAAAACATAATAAAACTTTGCCCGACCATCGCAACCCATCGCACGGCAACGGCAACGGTACATACTTGTACCGCGAGACCACGAGGCTTTTTAAAATAAGAACTATTGATATATAAATTATAAATATTACCCTACACAAAAATTTAATTATGTAATACACTACAATAGTATTTCACACTCATAACATAAAATTACAAAACTCACACAACTAAAAGTATTACACGAAATCTTAACAAAAAGATTGTCGGGGCCTTCCGCGACCCGAAAAATATCTACGTCGGACTACACGTTTGTTAATAATGAGAGAGTGGACAGTGGTCATTCCACCGGAGGGTCGAGCCAAATTGAAGGAGCCGACGGAGTTAGAACGTCGTGTAATTTATGGCACGATCTATCGCGTCGTCTCGATCCGACGCTCTTAATTACAAGTTCGTGGCTATGACAGCGATTCAGATGTGCCGTCGTGGACAAATTGTTGCGCTTATGTTAAGTGCACTTCGATGTTATCGACGGAATAATGTTGACGTTGGTTTAGTCAAATGTTATTATTGGAAATGCTCGGTGGGATATCAGATTTATGTGATTTAGACAAGACATTTATCATATTAATTGCGAACAAAAGCAAATCCAAAAAAATATTTTAAAAACTCTTGTTTTTCCATTTTTAGGGTTCCGTACCCAAAGGGTAAAACGGGACCCTATTACTAAGACTTCGCTGTCCGTCTGTCCGTCTGTCACCAGGCTGTATCTCATGAACCGTGATAGATAAAAGTAGATAGTTGAAATTTTGACAGGTATATCTATTGCCGCTATAACAACAAATACTAAAGAAACAGAATAAATAAATATTTAAGGGGGGCACCCATACAGCAGACATGTTTTTTTTCTGTTTTAAAATTTATAAAATCGTTCCATTATTTAATGTTTTTTTTTTAATAACGCGTTCTCTCACCGACGCGACGAAATAAATACACGTCATGTGTGATTTGGGTTCGGACATATCCTAGGTCATACTGCTTTTTTGAGAAAGCCAGCATAAGTCTATCAGCTAGTGGGAATCGTAAAAGCTATAGTGCCAGTATCGTGAATAGAAAAATTCTACCCAAACCACATTAAATCCAAAATAGGCCACAATATGGCATAACTGAACTGATCTATTTACAATAAAGTCTCATTTATTAGCCCTTACAGCTGTTTATATTTCTACATCACACTCCTGAGTTTTGCAGAAGTGCGCCACTAAAGAATCGTGTACCGTTTACCTCATTTATTCTAACCCCATGGGCGCACCCATTGTGTTCCAAACACTCATTTTTATTATTACTATGGAGCAATTTAATTTTCTCCGCTCGTGTCCGGATGTTTTAACTGTCATACGATTTTTAGGTCTTTTTTCTTTTCTGTTGGATACGACGTGGCTGAATTTTTGGGCGGAGAATGGAATTTGGGCATGGATGTCATCAGCGAGTGTGTTTTTGGAGCATTATTATCATCCTTTGGATATTTTACTTTGGTTTGTAATACAATTTTTTTTTGCACACAGATGGATTTTTCTTTTAAAATACAAGTAGAAGTTTAGTATGTAAAAATATGCAAATACATTACTTTTTTACAATCTTCGCTTTATGCGATACCTACCAGGCAGCTGTAAGATGGAGATATGTAGATAATAACTTATAGTTATATTATGATATTACTTCTACACAGTATCTACTAGATCATATTACTTCTACACAGCAAAAGTTTTTTTTTTGTATTTTTGAACGCTAAGATTTTACACTAATAAAGAAAGAAACGCTTAGAATAGGTATAATGGTCGGATTTGGAATATATTAAAAATTAAGTTAACTTATTGACCGGCTAACGATAATCTATAACCACGAGACAGGACGTAGTTACCATAGAATTGTAAGCAAAATATTGCTATTGTACGCGAAATCAATTTTAAGTTATAAATGTATATAGGGGGCGGGAAATGAAACAATTGTATGGAGTTGAAAAACACATTATACATTATACCTACCTATGTATAGCTGGGAGAGGCCGATTACTAGCCACTACTACTTTAAATATACAACAATCTATATGTATATACAGGTGTATTCAGACTAAGGCAGATAGATAATAGCTGCAGTGTTTATAAGCACCGTGACATTAAAAAAATCCCGACAAAAAATATAAATAAATAACGTTTTCCTTACAACCACATCCATTTAATATCCATGATTATTAAGAAAACGTCAATTTTATTTTATTTTTTGTCATGATTTTTTTAACGCCAATGCGTTTGTAATCACTGTGGCTATTACCTGCTTTAGTTTCCGATCACGGTCTGAATATACGCTGTATATAATATGTTATCTTATATATAAAAATGAATCGCAAAATGTGTTGGTAAGCGCATAACTCAACAACGCCTGGACCGATTTCGCTAATTCTTTTTTTGTTGTGTTTGCTATTGTTAGGAGAAGGTTCTTATGAAAGAAAAAGTTAAGAAAATTGCGAGGAATATGGTAAAAACAACAATTTAATTTTCTCATATAAACTGTTCTACCTAATATTCTGTCAAACATTTTATGTTTATCCCGTCAATATGGTTAATGGTCCCCTCAAATTAAAGAACGTATTTAAATAAAGGTTTTGAATCGACAACATATATCCAGAATATTCGAATAATTGCGTATTTTAGATTTAAAAAATGTAGAACAATGTCAGTAATAAAAAGGGATTGACATATTTATTGGTTGTCAAATATTTATGCGTGCGTTCAGAAATGTATTTTTAAACTCCTTGGTTGTACCTGATTTACAAACGAAGGCAGGTTCGATGGTCATCACGCTTTGAAATCTAAAACACCCACAACTATGCAATGGAATGCGCTTGGTGTTAAGAAAATTGTTGAGTAATGTTATTCACGTGACGATACTGAAAAGACAACTTAGAGATGAATTGGTGCTTGCGAATTCATCAATTAGATTGATCTAAGATTTCATTGATCCTAACGGGTATGACCATTGAGTTCAAACGAATTCAGTTCCCGATTCGTCATGCCTTCGCAATGACGATTAACAAAAGATGTTTGTGATCTTTTAGACAATAAAAAAATATATTAAAAATGTATATCACAAGGTGCATCATCATCATCAGCCCATATATGTACGTCCCACTGCTTGGCATAGGCCTTCTCTGCAACTGAGAGGGTTTAGGCTTCAGTCCACCACACTGATGCTTCAATGAAGAGAATTAAAACCGACTACATCCCATTCCATATGTACATATTTAATTAAATCATGACTTGCGGAGACACGATTAATGCATTTAATTTTCGTACTTATTTATTCCTGTATTTGTATCTCAATAAAGTGCTGAACTTAATATTTATTTCCATACAATCAAAAATAAAATTCAGGTAATATGTAAATATGTAACATTCAATGACTGTTAGGGGATACGAAGTTTTCCGGGTGTAAATGTTAATGTTTTGTTTGTTACGCTTTCACGCCAGAACTACTTAACCGATTATCATGAAAATTTGTACACATAGTCTTCGAGATATAAAAAAGGACATAGGATTCTTCTTATTAGAAAAAAATACGGAGGATAAAAGAATTGAAAAATGATTGAAAAAAGATTTGAATGACTTTTGGTATGCAGATAGGTGGGCCCCCCGAAGTAACATAGGTGGGAATGGTTATCCTTACTATTATATAAATGTGAATGTAGGGATGTTTGTTACGCTTTCACGCAAAAACAAAAATTTTGGTATGACCATAAATGAGACCCTGTGAAGTAACATAGGCTATGTTTTATCCCGGGAAAATGGAATGTTCCCAATGGGATAAACATATTATTAAAAATACGAAAATAGCTGTCAGAGTTTTACTTTTACGCCTCAACCATTTGAATTGATTTGACCTTTTTTTTAATTCAGTAAGTGCCATTTTGGGCACTTAAGGGACGATTTATAGATTCACTTATTATCTTTCTGCGCCCAACCCTGAAGTCTACGCGGACGGAGTCGCGGGCAAAAGCTATAAAAATTGCGATTACAAAACAGGTGTTGTTCGTAGAAGGGTGAAAATTTGGAGTTATATGTATTTTTCAATGCTGAATCATAAAAAAATAAAAACAAAAAATGTCCACAAAATAAAATAAAAAACTTTTCGGGTTGGACCACCCTAGGGGTATAAAAAATAGATAACCTATTCTCAGACTTACTGAATATACATACATATAAAATTTCATCAAAATCGGTTGAGCCGTTTCGGAGGCTGTTTCGAACTGTGACACAAGAATTTTATATATATATATATGTATTTGTATATCTCACTCTATACAATTTCGACCATATATTTTTGTTTAATTTGTATATCGATCAAAGCAATGACTGTTATAGGTACGTATCATTATAATTTTTCAGTGCTATTATCATTTATTTACATTTTAATAAAAAAATAATCAAATAAAATGGTCAGTATAAGATAGAGGTTGATCGTAGAAGGGTGAAAATTTATGATTATAATAATTTATCAATGCTGAATCATAAAAAATAAAGAAAATAAAGTCAATAGAAAAAAAAACATACCCCTAAATGTTAAACCCTTAAATGTTGACCGATTCTCAGACCTACCTACAATATACACACAATATTTCATAAAAATCAGTCGAGCCGTTTCGGAGGAGTTTGCCAAAAAACACCGCGACATGAGAATTTTATATATATGGCAAAACAACGTTTGCCGGGTCAGCTAGTTTTTACTAATTAGACTATGTGGGTGAGATAAAATGATATTTTTTTGAAAAATATTATATATAAATATTAAGTTCCTTTCTTTACATTTTGTTATGCGATAAAATCTTGTTCCCCGTCTTCAGCTTCCCACCTTTAAATTTATTCAATTTTTTGTTTTGCTGTTTGAACAAATTCCAAACAATACTTCGTTCATTTAATTTTTTAATAGATCTTATGAATCGTTGAGAAATAGAAAGAGAGATGCTTTCACGCTGTGGGGAAGAAAATTTCTTAGCAACCGAGCATGATATATTTATCATTGTTCATTGATTTTAATACCGAAAATTTAATAATTATATTTTCAACTTGGTAAGTCTAATGGTACTATGGGAGTTCCACAGGGTTCAATTCTTGGACCCTTTCTTTTTTTGATATACATAAATGACTTGCCTTATTTTATAAGGGACGACTGTGATGTAGTGCTGTTTGCTGATGACACTTCTTTAGTATTTAAGGTAAAGCGTAATCAACCAACTCTTGACGATGTAAACTGCACTCTCACTAAAATCGTGCATTGGTTTAACATTAATAACCTTTTATTAAATAGTCAAAAAACTAAATGTATTAGGTTTATAACACCTAATGTAAAATACGCCAATGCTAACATTTTAATGAATGGGGATAAGCTGAGCCTTGTGGATAATACTAAGTTTTTGGGAATTACATTAGACCCCAAACTTCAGTGGGGTCCTCACATAACAACATTAGCTCAAAAACTGAGTGCAGCAGTCTTTGCGGTGAGCAAAATACGTCAGCTGACCAACATTGATACAGCTAGGTTAGTGTATTTTGCTTACTTTCATAGTTTGATGAGTTATGGAATTCTACTGTGGGGTGGTGCTGCTGACATAAATACCATATTTTTACTACAAAAGCGAGCCATCAGATCTATATATTCGCTTGGCTCTAGATATTCTTTAAGAGAAAAGTTCAAGGAAATTGATATTATGACAGTGGCATCTCAATATATACACGCAAATCTTATGTATGTTCATAAGAATATTGATAAATTTAAAAAGGTTTCTGACATACATGATAGAAATACACGCAATAAAAATAAGTTAGTTATTTATAAGACCAGGCTCCACAAGATCAGCAAATCTTTTAAGGGTTACTGTATACACTTTTACAATAAAATCCCTATTCATATTAAGGCCTTAAACTACAATAAATTTAAAGAAATTACTAAGAGACAGTTATGTAACAAAGCCTATTATACAATTTCAGAATATATGGAGGATAACGAAGCTTGGGTTTAATTAATAATTATTGTAATCCCAAGTCTGACTGAGTCTTCTTCAATGGACATAGCTGTTTATACATATTTACTTATTAGTTTAGTACTTTGTAAGCAATTAGGTATGTCATGCTCGCTGAAATGTCTGTGCTTACGGCGGCGTCGTGTGTCGGGTCGGTCACTTCCCTATGAAATGGTTGAGGAGACCGATGGCTGGCACATGCGTCATACTCGTGAACGGGTGCTGTTTGTGTGGACTGGTCTGCCTATTTTTGCTTATTTGTATTTATGAACTTAACCTTATCCTAACTTAAACTTAAATTTATAATTTAACCTAGTTAAATGTCAGTTTCTCCATTCAAGATGACTATGTTATTCTCATATTCAATACAATAATCTGGTATAGTATTAATGAGCTGCTCTAATTTGAGAAATTCATTTTTTGTATCAATATTGTAAACTATCTCTTGATTGGAAAAGAGCAACACTAGAGTTTCTTGCCCGTTCTTCTCTAGTGATGACTGCCTTCCGAACAGGGTGGTAAACCAAATTTTGAAATGACTGAATCTAAGTGATGTATTTGACATTTTACAGATTCAATAAATAATTTCATTTCATTTCATTTCATTTCATTTCATTTCATTTCATTTCATTTCATTAATAATATAATATGAATGTATATGTCTTGTATGTATGTATGATTTTTTTCACACTACTTGTGTACCATTTTTGAACTACTAAGTTTTACTGTAGAGATTGCTTTAGGCAATATTAGGTTTAATATAAAAATTTAAATTAATAATTTATTTAAATCTGCCTTTACAAAGTACATAAAAACACACAAAAAAAACTAGCAGACCTACTGTATTGCATATATACAGTAAAAAGAACGTGATCGAAAACTAAGACAGGCATCATCATTACAAACACATTGACGTTAAAAAAATCCCATCAAAAAATTAATACGTTTTCCTAATCGCTATTATATACATTTAATATTTATCATCATCATCAGCCCATATACGTCCCACTGCTGGGCACGGGCCTCCCCTACAACTGAGAGGGTTTAGGCCTTAGTCCACCACGCTGGCCTAGTGCGGGTTGGCAGACTACACACCTAAGAAATTCCTAAGATTTTTTTTTAGGTGTGCAGGTTTCATCACGATGTTTTCCTTCACCGTTAAAGCAAGTGATAATTCATTGTGAATACACACATAACTCCGAAAAGTCAGAGGTGTGTGCCTGGGGTTTGAACTCGCGACCGCCGAGATTCTCGACTGCGCGCCTGAACCTAGAGGCCATCACTGCTTTTATCATCTTTATTTAATATTTATGGCTGTTAGGAAAACGTCAAAATGTATTTTTTGTTGTTTTTTTTTTTAACGTCAATGTGTTTGTAATGACCGTAACTATTGCCTGTCTTAGTTTTCGATCACGTTCTTTTTACATCCTGTATAAGCATATTTTAAAAAAGAATCGACAAAAAATGCTTTTTACATAATTCCTGATAAAAAATGCCTAAAACATGAACTTAAATTATAATTTCGTAATCGCCGATTTAACACTAAAAAGTAAAGCATAACAATCGTCTAGATAACTAATTAGTTAACCACGAGTACTAAATCTCCGTCCATCCGTCTCCAATGTCCATGTCTGGCGATCATACGTGGATCTGATTGCGGATTAGTTCGTCAGAGCTGATTATCTCTTGAGAGCCCATCGGGGTGTGTGAGCGCGCCACTTGCGAAGCATACTTGATCTGACACGTCGATCTATCAGCTGTATACGATGAATTTACGTAATAATAATAATAATAACTCTTTATTTATTTCACACCACATATACAGACTAAGCATATAAAACAATGTATAGTTGGTGACATAAAATGGCGGCCTTATCGCTTAAAGCGATCTCTACCAGGCAACACGTACGTAATACTATTCCAAGGATACATAATGGAGTGTTTTAAAAGAAAAAAATCTTAAAGATACAGTTATAAACATGACGTACTGTCTCTTGGATAAAGGGTGCCGTGAGTTTAGAGGTGTTGGATTCGATTCTAAAGCCGGGAAAAGTTTTTCCGTAAGAAAATTCTCAGTAGCAGCACGAAGTCTAGATATGTGCTTAAAACATCAAAACATCCGCCCATTATGGTGCAAAACACACAGCTAACGAAATGTGGGTAGAGAAATGCACCGCAGTCTTCGATTTCTGGGATATACAGCTGTGGTCTCGCGGCACAAGTATGTGCCGTGCGATCCAGAGGTCCTGGATTCGATTCCCGGGTCTGGCAAAGTGTTATTGGGTTTTTCCATTAGGAAATTCTCAGTAGCAGCACGGAGTCAGGAAATGTGTCCGAAAAACGTCAATAGGCTCGCCCCTTATTACGTGGGACTGATACATACCTGGCGAAATGTGGGTTGCAGAAATGCACCTCTGCCTACCCCTTCGGGGAATACAGGTGTGAGGTTATGTATGTATGTATTTACAGCTGTGAGATATAGCCATTAGATCGGTTTTAGGTAAAAACATTGATGACGGCGCGCAAAATTTTAAGCGAAATCTTAGTACCTAGACGAACGATTTATACAACATAATTTCAAAGCTTGTCTTATATGCGCCACGACCAACCACTCAAAGTTTCGCTTCTAAAATTCAGACACATATACACCCACGCTTGTATCCTCGAAGAGGAGTGCAAGTGTAATCCTACATATAGTACGTTTGGTCAGATACATCCAATGTAACAGGGAGCGGACGTACTGCGGTTTACCGGGCACGTTTCCAGACTACGTGCTGTTCCCAATAATTAAATATCCAAAAACCCAATAACTGTCCGCCCGAAAGCATCAGACCTCTCGATTATTCGTCGCACTTATTCCCCAGTTCCTTTAAAAATGTAATAAATAGATTAAAAAAGAAAATTCACAAATCGTGATGAAACGCTAGTGTTCGGTGAAGGAAAACATCGTGATGAAACCTGCATACCTAAAAAAGTACTTAGGAATTTCTTAGGTGTGTAGTCCGCCAACTCGCACTAGGCATGCGTGATGGATTAAGGTCTAAACCTTCTCAGTTGTAGAGGAGGCCTGTGTCCAGCAGTGGGACGTATATGGGCTGATGATGCAAAGAAAAATACAAATAAAATTATTTTTCATGCGAAGACAGCACTTAACAAGAACAGAGCACACATTAATTAGTTCACAGAAGCTTGTATGCATCCTTTGTCTAATTTGCAACACCGCAGAATTCTTTAACGTCGCCTGTATTTTTGTCTGCAGTATTATGGCCGTTTTAATGAAGAAATCCACTAAGTGTATGTCTGTTCTGAGGATCTAGGGCGTTGGCACATAATGGCCCAGCAATTCGACGACTCGAGCACAATACACAGCCGGGGCGACGTCAGACTTTGTCGGGAAGGAGCGCTCCGACGCTTCATGAAAAGAATTATTAGATGAAAGAGTTGTGTTAGCTATACAACGAGTAGTGGCTATTGTTTAACCGAGTTATATGGAATTCTAAGGATTAGGGGACGGGAATATTTTGTTCAATTGCTTTGTGTATTTTTACAATAGATGTGGTTATATCTAAGCAATGGCAGTTCCTATTTATTTGTTATATCACCAAGAATTACATTTGTTAATTTAATATCATCAAGATTTATCAAATCTACATATATAACTAAAGTCGGCCTCGAGGTTTAGGCACGCTGTCGAGAATCTCGACGGTAGCGGATTCAAACCCCAGGCACACACCTCTTACTTTTCGAAGTTATGTGTACTTTAACGGTGAAGGAAAACATCGTGATGAAACCTGCACGCCTAAAAGATCTTAGGAATTTCTTAGGTGTGTAGTCCGCCAACCCGCACTAGGCCAGCATGGTGGATCAATGTCAAACACTTATCGTCAATATGTTGACCTTATGGGTCGTTGACATAAATTAACCAAGTTGAAACAAACAAGACAAAAAAATATACGTAGATACATTAAAAAGTTTAACAGAAAATATCTTCTAAAATAAAAATGACCTACATAAATCGTAATCATTTCGATATTAGTGGTGAGCTATTTTAGTACTAATAAATGTAGCAAGTAGGATCATTTTCGCGTACCAGTGCCCCAATCTAAATATCTAATCTAAATCACCTATTTAACACCACTGCCTAAGTTTTGATTGATGTTTATTATCAAAAGTTAATCAATTTTCCCGCACAACGTGTTTTAATATCATTCAGAACTTTGATGGGATAACTTTTATGTAAGAACTAAAACAATTGCATTCCAACCACATTTGTTTGAATAGCGAAATTAGAATCTGTGTAAAAGTTCTTTTTGAAGCTATAAAAATGATAATATCTTGAAACTATTGAGGCGTTCAAGGGATAAAAGTCTAACTTATTTTTTATTTTTTTTGGTAACAATATTGTTTATATGTTGATTGATTTGTATGTAAAAAAATAGATAGTAATCGTGAAATCTAAATCATAAATTTAATTAGTCGATTGATTGCTATTAAACTAAATTGATTGGAATGAAATTTAGCACGGTGATAATAATATACCCGGATTATTATATTTAAAATTTGCAAGTGGAAGTACTATTTTTACTACTCATATTTGTGCCCATTCTCTGTGTCTCTGTTTTTCACACCTACAGAAGGTGGCGTAGATGTTTTCTTTAATTTTTTTTGCTTGTACACATACATACATAAACTCACGCCTGTATTCCCCGAAGGGGTAGGCAGAGGTGCATTTCTGCACCCACATTTCGCCAGGTATGTATCAGTCCCACGTAATAGGGGGCGAGCCTATTGCCGTTTTTCGGGCACATTTCCAGACTCCGTGCTGTTACTGAGAATTTCCTAATGGAAAAACCCAATAACACTTTGCTCGACCTGGGAATCGAACCCAGGACCTCTAGATCGCACGGCACATACTTGTACTGCGAGACCACGTTGTTAAGTTTCTTAATTTATTTCGACAATTAAATCAAACATTTACCTACATGTAATACACCCATTAGTCACACACATAGTTCTGACCCCACATTCGGATACAAGTCCTGTGTCGTGGGAATCAGAAACTACGAGAGACTTTTCGGTCTCACAAATACCCAGACCCGAAACAAATATTTGTGGATCACACAAACGTTTGTCTCGGTGCGGGGATCGTACCCACAGCCTCTCGTTTCACAAGCTGGTATTTAGCCAACTGCGCCCCGGCGCTGTCGTTTCGGCATATTATTTGGACAAGAAATATACTAAATAAATAAATATAAAAAAATATATAAATATAATAAAAAATAAATATTTTTTAGCCTGTTCCAATTATCTCGTATTTATTAATAATAACCACAGCCTAAACAAAAGTCCAAACACAAAAACTCTCCAAGCGGAATAACTCATCTAATCCCGGACACCGGTGTGAACTCTACCAGTTTGTGAAGGTGTCATCAGCCAGGATAATCCTATCGATTCACACCACTCCGCACTACGGCTTCTATATCGAATTTCAATAGTACTGTCACACGCTATTGGTATTGGGTTGGCATAGAGTATGGCTCTACGTAGAGACGCGACACAGCGACTCTATATTGAAATTTATGACAGGGCCGCTCTATATGCACTTGGTAGTTTTGTCACTTATTTTGGTGTGACAAGGCATTGGAATATTGGGTACCTTAGTCTCACAATTTTTGAGGAAGACTGCGCAATTAAAAAGTCTTCAATTTTATTTTTGATCGTGGCGTGTTATTGCAAGTGTATGATCTTGAAGATGGCTTATAATATAAGATAATATTAAAGGAGATCGGGCGTGAATAAGTTACACTTACAAAGCTTAGTTCCAAAGTACTTGTAGCAGGGTTAAACAAGTTATATTGTATTTTTTTTTAGATTTGTATGAGGAGTTTATAGTCTTTATAATATGCAACACAAGTTACATACGAGTATATGTATGTCTATTGGAATAAAATTTTCTAAATAATAATTCCCAGGTATTCCTAGCACATTGGTAGTAACTTATAAAATCATACTGCGTCGAATATGTAAATATGGAAATGTAACAAAGAAAGAACTGTCTCTCCACCTGGTTCCACCCGGGTCAGGCAAAATGTTAAGGGATAGAAAAATCTTAAATTTTCAGTAGCAGCATAGAATCTGGATTTACGCAAAACGGCAAGAGGCCTATTACGCGAGTGTAAAATGTACTACTGCCTATGCCTTCGAAAATCCTTATCCTTCCTTACTAATATTATAAATGCGAAAGTAACTCTGTCTGTCTGTCTCGCTTTCCTGCTAAAACTACTGAACCGATTTAAATGAAATTTGGTACACAGATAGTTTAGACCCTGAGAAAGGACAAAGGCTACATTTTATCCCGGAAAAGGGGTTGAAAGGGGGGATGAAAGGTTGTATGGAAGTATTGTCATTTTTAAAGCTAGAAGCTTGAAACTTATTTTTAGGCTGTTGATTAGATATAAATATACCTATATGACATTAAAAGTTTGTTAAAAAATGTACCTTTAAGGGGGTCAAATAAAAATAGGGGTGAAAGTTTGTGTGGAAATTCGTCATTTTTGAAGCTAGAATGATGAAACGACGTGTAGACGACTGTAACTATGTATATGTAACTATATGTCTGTTATGCTTTCACGCCTAAATCATTTGACCGATGTAAACGATTTATGATATGGACATAAATGGGACTCTGTGGAGTAAAATAGACTACAACTTATTTTCTTTCTGAACCCAACACGGTAGTCTACGCGGACGGAGTCGCGGGCAAAAGCTAGTATAATATAAATATAAATTCAAAAAATAACCAAATAAATAAATAGGCACGATTTTGTGTGTAGAAAATGAAGCCGTTGGAGACTTCGAATGACTATTATTTATTCAACACATTATATATTTACTGCGTGCCACAAACAACATAACGAGCGTGTATACGAGTACGTACAGATATGGCACTTTAATAAACAACGATTGTCATTAATAAACATTTTGTCTCAACAAATTTACCATCAGGATGAGGCCACGAAGTAGGCATTTTTGTGTTAGTATTTTTTTAGCGATAGCTAATTTAACAAAAATATACAAGAATTGAATATCGTCTCTTTACCAGATGAATCGGTAAAGGAAAACATCGTGAAGAAAACCTTGAAGTTCCGAAGAATTTCTTAAGTGTGTAGTCGCCAACCCGCACTAGGCCAGCTTGGTGGGCTAAGGCTTAAGCCCTCTTAGTTGATGAGGAGGTCCGTGCTGAGCAGTGGGACTTATATGGGCTGATGATGATAATGACTTATGAGTCGATGCTTCGTAAAGTTCCAACTAGTTTTTTTCACCGTTGTGTAGCTAAGTCTATTTTCTAATAACAACGTTGTTAATGTAATTTTTTAACAATATCGAGCTTGCTTCTACGGTTTCCAAACAAATAAAACATAAGGACTTTAAGTAAATCATAATTAATTTCAGTTTCCCGTGCTCAAGGATTTTTTTTGGTATACCTACCTCAAGTTAGCAATAGAACAATTAGTGAAGATAATTTTGGTTTTAAAGTTTTTGCAAATGAAAATTATTCTTGTTTATTTCATCCTAAGCCCATACATGTCCCACTGCTAAGCACGGTTCTCCTCTACAATTGAAATGGTTTAGGCATTAGTCCACCGTACTGGCCTAGTGCGGGTTAGCGGACTACACACCTAAGATTTTATTTATTTATTAGTTCAATAATAATTACATAAGTAAATTTATTGCCACTGCTAAGATCCTCTGTTCATCCATCCACTCGCCAGCTGTAAGGCCCAGAGTCGCAAGTAATAAATGATCGGCGGCTCAGTCCGACCATTATGCCTCGTCACGTTCGGGTCAAGTCTCGTAATGAATGCAGACGCAAACACGTATAACGCCGTCTGTTTGCCATAACATCCGACTTTTCCCGCTTTTACCGGCATTTTTTGCAATTAGTTCGTAATAAAATGTACTGTAAATGTATGTAATGTATGTAGGTTTCTCTTGATTTAGAGCGCCAATGGATAACTATATTCTAAGGATCATATAAAAGAAAGAGTACAATCTGTAAAAAATATTGTTAAACTCGTCAGTTTAAATTATTTGTTTTTATACATTGTTTTTCGGTTTTACTTGCGTTGATAAAAATGTGTCAAGGAATAATAATTATAATATGCATATCGGTGTCAGGAATGAATAGATAGTAAAACTAAAAAAAATGCTTTACATATACTAACACATATATATACATACATACATACATAAACTCACGCCTGTATTCCCCGAAAGGGTAGGCAGAGGTGCATTTCTGCACCCACATTTCGCCAGGTATGTAACACATAATATATGTATATACCTTTCATGCACTCAAATGGAAGATTGATAATACATTTCACGTTGAAAAAAATATCTCCAAAAAAACAGCTTCAATAAATGTCAATAAGGCTATAAGAAATGCTAATACTTGAATAAACAAGAGAAAAGGTTCACGATGTTTATAAACAAATCTTTCAATTCCTTGCTTCTAATCAAATTATTTATTGTATGATTCCCCTAAAAGACAGCAAGAATCAGCTAATAAATTATTTATTTTCGGTACGACAAAAACGAAAATACACGAGAAACCATTCAATAATTCAAAGCTTTATGAAACATTCGATGACACTGAACTGATTTTCTTGTTTCCTCATAGTGGTAAGATAATTTAATTATTTATTCATTTCCATTGATTTTTATTGTATTAAAATTATCGCTATATCCGATCCAAGGTGTTTAGAGCCTTCTAAAACGAGTTTGATTATAACCACACCTGATTCTAAGCGGAGTACTCTCTCAAGACGAATATTTCTCACAAACAGATGGTATTCTATCGAAATATTCGATGCGGAGACATACAGGTTTCTACTGAAATGTGACACTTTTGTGACGGTGACACCGAGTTGAAAACTACGTGTACTGTACTCGCTATCAAGGTGGTTAAAATACAGTACCATTAGAGGTACACATACATACATAGCCTCACGCCTGTATTCAGGCATGTATGTAGGCAGAGGTGCATTTCTGCACCCACATTTCACCAGGTATGTATCAGTCCCACGTAATAGGGGGCGAGCCTATTGCCGTTTTTCGGGCACAATTCCAGACTCGGTGCTGTTCCATTTATTTATTATTCCATTAGAGGTCTCTGGGAATAAACGAGCCACTGTTGATGTGATCTCTAAGATTGTTCAAGTCATCGTAAAAATCAGATAGTATACGGATACCAACACATTTAAGCTCTAGAAAATAGTAGGTATTTTAAATATATGCAAGAAAAATTACACTTATCGACGAAAAGAAAAACATCCACAAAATTTAGTAACAACCTGAATTATTAAATTTAATTCCAAAAAAACTCCCCAAAACCCAACATTTCAGTTTGTACTAGAAACAATCTTTGCGAACGTCCCCGGGGACAGAGTATGTATGTAAACTCCATTGGAAATGAAATATCGTATCCACTCAGCGATCAGGTCGAATGCGATGCAATTGCAGCGCTCAGGTGTTGGCTGGCGGTTCGCTTGGCAACAAGCCAGCTGCCGCGGCCAAACAATCCCCTTTTTAGAATTTAGTGCTAAAACCACATGAGGCATTACCTAATGATTTCCTCATCAGTATGGATAATTAACAGTTATGGGGCATGCATGATATATGATTCCTCGTGGCTTCCCTGATTCACGGCTCGGAATAAGTGCTATTATGTTTTCCATTAGGAAATTCGTAGAAGCAGCATGGAGTCTACGAATACGACAATAATAATGTACTCTAATCCGTGGGACGTAAAATATAACTGGCGAATTTTGATTGCAGTGATGCATAAATATCTTCCTGGCTCTTCGAAGTTACAGGTGCCAGTTTGTATTAGTTTAATTTGATAAAGACTGGTGTGTTGAATGAATTCTGTATCTTATTGGAGTTGATAAATTTATGCCAGAAGTTGTGTTCGGAAACAAATGAGAAGTAGAATTACACACAGGAATAATGAGGTGTGTCAAATACTATAAGTAATGTATGGTCTATGACTAATGTGTTGGTTTTGATGGTAAGATAGAGATCCGCCGTAAATAAGCCATAAAAACCATTGTAACCTCCTCACTTATCTAGGGCGTATGTGAAGTGATTGTTTTTTATAAACAGTTACGAACAGGTTAACATAATCATTATGACTGGTGATATAATAAAAATCATTTTACCAATTGGCACTTTAAAAGTTCCCCGTGCACTTACTATCAGATCCTATATCAGTACAAAAACACTCATTTGAAAATGTATCCAGCTAAGTAAGAACAAACAGGTCTAAGAAATGCAGGTAGTCGGATTTTGCGACTGCATTTAAAGTTAAAATGTAAAGCAAGACCAGTGCATTTGCCTAAACGAAAACAAATAAACGGGACAATGAAACAATTTACGAAATAACAGTAGCATTAAAGGCGTACAATTTTAATAATCACCACTCAGTATCACGGTTCTAATGGTGAACGTAAAGTGAAAACGTATCGTTTGTGAACATACGTTACTAGAAATCGACTTTAAACGCTGAGAGATTCCTGTAGAACATCCCCCATGACATGTATCAGAAAGATCGTGGTGGCCCCTAGGAGTAGGTGTATGTTCGTTGATATCCTTTATGGGGTTTGCCATTGGGTGTTTAAATACATACATACATAAACTCACGCCTGTATTCCCCGAAGGGGTAGGCAGAGGTGCATTTCTGCACCCACATTTCGCCAAGTATGTATCAGTCCCACGTAATAGGGGGCGAGCCTATTGCCGTTTTTCGGGCACATTTCCAGACTCCGTGCTGTTACCGAGAATTTCCTAATGGAAAAACCCAATAACACTTTGCTTGACCCGGGAATCGAACCCAGGACCTCTAGACCGCACGGCACATACTTGTACCGCGAGACCACGAGGCAGTCGTGTTTAAATCTCATGAGCAAACCAGTAAAACTAAGAGTTCTCTTTAAGGAAAATTTTAAGACATGAGAATCACCAAACAAAATTAGAACAGTAACACGAAGTCTGGATTTTTTCTCTAAAAAACACTGTATAAACTACGTGTCCCAAAATTCAGCGATAAACAGGCAACAGTAACAAAAAATTTTTTTTTTTTTTATATCGTTGACTGGTGTAAACTTCATCTCAGATCTAGCGATATTTAAGATGGCACATTTTTATTACATTTAAAAAGTTTATTTAAATATGTAATAGGTATGGAGCTGTAAAGGAGGCCCGTGCCCAGCAGTGAGACGTATATAGGCTAATGATGATGATAATGAATAATATTAAGTGGAATAAATACGAAAGCCAGCTTTCCATGCAGTGATAGGAGCCCGTGTGCAGCCGAAGGTGCGCGGCCGGCTGGCTCCGCGCCAACAGTGCACTGATTCCGGCGGCTCTCGCAGAATTCTCGAGGTTATTGCGTTTAAATGGCACGTTTTGTACTATGTTCACACTCTTCATGTCTCGATGTCAGCCGTTTGCGGAGACAGTGACGCCGCACTTTGTGATAGTCGTTCATTCCTCCAATTGATGTGCGGTCTCTGAACTTTGAACTTTGGCTTTGAGTGTCGAGATGGGTCGTTGATTTGTTACGTGGGTATGGTTTTTATTTGGATGGTTTTACAATTGTGGGTTGGGGTGGGGAATTTGTCAGTAGACTGTCATTTGTTCTCGTATAAAAAACAGATATGCGCATTGCAAGATAGAGAAGGTCATTTATAACAATTATTGTTAATATAATATTTACTTAACATTTCATAATTGATCACCCACACCATAAAAAAATTATAATAATTAACTTTCATTTATATGAATCGTTTTTTATCTATAAAAAATCTAGCTCCTGAATATGAATTCCTTGTACGTCCGGATCATTGACTTTGTTTTTAAAGTATTTTCTTCGTTTTAATTTCCAAAATCACCCAAAATCTTACATAAATAAGTACAATATCATCATCATCAACCCATAACGTCCCACTGCTGGGCACGGTCCTCCTCTACCGTCAAGAGGATTTAGGCCTTAGTTCACCATGCTGGCCTAGTGCGGGTTGGCGGACTACACACCTAAGAAATTCCCTAAGAACCTTCCAACACGATGTTTTCCTTCACAGTTAAAATAAGAGATAATTCATTGTGAATACACACATAACTTCGAAAAGTCAGAGGTGTGTGCCTGGGATTTGAACCCGCAAGTACAGTATAATTATATTGAAAGCTTATATGCCAAAGAACCAGCCAGGTTTATATCCATAAAATTCTATTTTTAAACCATTTTCATCGTGCAAAACAATACCCTCTGTAATTCAAAACACAAGTCGCCAATCCAACGGCAAAGCTATACAGAATGCCCGGAGCGCTATGCATCACCATGCCTCGTATTTACTTCACAACTCTTGTTCTCGTGTCGAGGATTGTGCCCGGTGTTAACGCCGCCTACGACAAATTAATTGGCCATAACGGTGAAAATATAGTTATTGGTCACAGAAGGCACCCTACAGGCAAAAAGCCAACGCAATCTGTTGGGTAAAAAATGCCTAAAACATAGGTGCAATGCGGAGTTTACCGCACCTAGTTTCGTAGTTTCAGATGTATTGAAATATGCTTTCTCATCAATCGCTTGTAACTTACATTTTTCGTGAATTTATTTTTTGCAGATACTAAGCAATATTTTGTAGAATAAATGCTTAATCTTAATATATACTGGTAAATAAGCTAATGGCAGGTACGTGGTTGTCCAACTAGATTCTTAAGCAGTGAAAGATGTCTTGAAATTGTTTAATGATGCAGTCCTAATTAATAATTGGCGATCTTAATTTTCGTTTTACGGGCACATATCCAGTTCCTATAGTGATGTTGAGAATTAGTACATAATATAAAAACCAACGAACACTGCTCGGTCCGGAAATCGAACTCAGAACCTTTCCATACCTTACCGGTTAGTTACGCTGCAGGACCAACGGAGCAGAGATAGATCACATAATGTTATCTTATTTTATTTCTTAGTTTATAAAATTTTTAGAAAATCCTTTCCTGTTTCCGATTTCGTGTCATAAAAACCCTAAGTATTAAAATACACAATATATAGCCATTAAATCACCTATCACGGTTTTAACCCCGTATAAACTTACATCAATAAATGTTCGACAAACTAAAACATAATTGGTTTCATAATATTTGATCTAAATTAACTTCGTGTGTTGTTAATAGGGCGCAATCAAACTTTATTGCAAAGAGTAATTAATATGTACAGAGGCGACACCACATCGATAGGGTAGAAACTATAATATTAACGTTTATATATATCCCCAACTTCATAATCCATGTCTTGTACCTTGTGTATCAGAATGTACGAGAGTCTTTAGAATTTACAAATATCTCGGTCCACACACATACGCGTACCTAACCTACATTTTGTCTGTTGTATTTAGTCTCACTTACGTGAGACTCCCTCTATTACTAGGGGGCAAGAATTTTGCACGATTCCCTCTCTCTCACTAGCTCATTTGCCTCCTTTCCCATAAAAAAACATCACTGTGGGGGAGTCTATTGGTCTTAATCGATCACAATTGCAAGCTTCATGCTGCTACTGAGTATTCCCTGAGAGAAAAATCCAATAATACATTTTCCGACCCAGGAATTAAAGCCCAGATCATATGCATACATTTGTACCACGAGATCAATATGACAGTATTCACAATATGCTTATTTATGCATCCATTATCCTTTTAGGTTAAAAAAAGAGATTTACTCATATTATGAAAAAACACAAAAATAGCCGGTCAGTAACACGAAATAACTACTGGTACGAAAAGAATAAAACTAGGTCAGTAAATAAGTACAGTCAGACAAAAACCTAATTTCCCAGATTTTCACTCCGCACTCACTAAAATTAACAATTGTTTTTCCTCTCAATACATTTTTCCAGATTTATGGGTGTGACGTAGCACTAACTCATACACGTGTTTTTGTAGGTTTCTGTACGTGACAGTACTGTAGACTATTATTATAATTTATGGACCTTTTGGGGACGATTAGATGTTTTAGAAATGGTTTAGGTATCATAAATAAAATACGTGAAAAATGAACATTTTCGCTTTGAAAAGTCTACGTTTTATTTGGTGGTTCAGTTCAGGTTTAGGTAACACTCATAATGCCCAGCATAAAGGTTAAATATGCTACCCAATTATTTTTTATTAAAGAATGACAAAATAAAAACAAACTGCAGTCATGTTCATTGTTTTTATTACACATAAAAATTATACTCGTATTTCCATCTAAACCACGCAAAGTCCCGGGCAAAGCTAGTAAGAAACATAAACTAAAAATAGGCATTAAAGTAACTTCTAAACCAAAACGTCTCTTCTGTTGTTTAATATCGATCAAATCTGTGTCAGAATTGCAAAACATATATCGCTAGGCTCATTAAAACTTTAATTAAGTTTCGGACCACTCGGGACTCGAATGTACTAGCCTTAAACGGGAATTGCTCCAAGATAGAGCCACAGGGTGCCAAATATGGCACTCCATTAACACGTGTTACTGCACATGTTATTAAAAGTTAAGTTAATGGCGCTTTTATATGATATTTTTGTAGCGCGATAAAATGGTAATAAAAAGATTATGCCATTTAGCTTGTAAACATATTTGTCGAGCATGAATGTTTTTCACTAGTATTTACGTTATAATTTAAGATAAAGATACATAATATAAAGATCCACCGTGCTTGCAGAATTTCAAAATGGAGGGATCATTGTTGGCTATGTGAATTGTTCCCTAAATGTTTATTTTTGATTTCGTATGTATTCGTGGATTGGCCAACAATAAACTTTTTTCTTTCTTTATTAATATAGCTTATTTGTAATAAATCAATTTAAAGTAAAAAAAATAAAAAGTCGACTCAATCATGTACCATTACTGGGCAAAAGCATCCCTTGTTTTAAAATATTTGCCTGGACTTTTTGCCTCCTAACAAAAAGATAAAACAAACAAATAAAAATAACCCTATTTTTTACCTACGTTAGCAAAAAATCTATTTTAATAAACATCATGTTAAAAGACACTGCATTGTTTTTTTTTAATAATGTTTTAAAATACGTCTCTTCTGTATACATGATTATTTTTTCGAATAATATAAAAAATACAACAAAATACATTAACGTTCGTACGACTCCCTTCGAGCTGAACTAAAATACGACGACAATAACACTAATAGAATGTTGATATACCGCATAAGCAGAAATATAAGTAGCCACTAAATTTTTATGAAGCATAAAGGCAACTCGACGAGTCCCGAATAACAGAAACATGGTAATAATAAATAAGGTACAGTCGCGTTGCACTTTCTTCAAAGTGATTTTAAATTGTTGATGCTGATGATGTAATGTCTAGAATTCCATGTATTGTTGTATTCAAATAGGCTAGCATAATTATGTCTAGTAAGACACTCGATTCTTCTTTATCTCAAATGTACACATAAATAATTGGCAGTAATATAATATTTATTCGACAGCCCCGTGGCGCAGTTGGCTAGACACCAGCTTGCGAAACGAGAGGCCGCGGGTTCGATCCCCGCACCGAGACAAATGTTTGTGTGATCCACAAATATTTGTTCCGGGTCTGGGTGTTTGTGAGGCCGAAAAGTCTCTCGTAGTTTCTGATACTCACGACACAGGACTTGTATCCTAGTGTGGGGTCAGAACTATGTATGTGACTGTTGGGTGTATTTATTTATTATTTATTTATTTATTAGTCAGACATTTCTACCATAATAATTAGAAGAAATGTTAAAACCGGTTTCTCATCCATATTTATAGAAATATGTACATACTTTAAAATTTCATTGTACTCAATATAGCACTGTTTGGAATTATAGATACGGTTTTATGTGTTTTTATTTTAAGGTATTCGTATTTGTATTTACCATTTTGTAAAAAGTTGAGTAGTGGATTTATCTTATATCCACACAGCCTCGTAGGACCAGGGTTATAAGTTTTCAGACTACGATTGATGGATGGAAGGTCAAACTATGTAAAGGTTTTCTTTCTATAAAATTCTCAGCAAAATCACGGAGTGGGACAAAAGGTGGATAAGAGCACCACGTCTGGATTCGAGCATTCAGGCGCTAAAATATCTATCGGAAATTATACTTCTAACTTTGGTTAAGATTTCTGCCTATGGAGATATATTCATCATCATCATCATCAGCCCATATACGTCCCACTGCTGGGCACGGGCCTCCTCTACCATTGAGAGGGTTTAGGCCTTAGTCCACCACGCTGGCCTAGTGCGGGTTGGCAGACTACACACCTAAGAAATTCCTAAGAAGTTTTAGGTGTGCAGGTTTAATCACGATGTTTTCCTTCACCGTTAAAGTACGTGATTATTCATTGTGAATACACACATAACTTCGAAAAGTCAGAGGTGTGTGCCTGGGGTTTGAACCCGCGACCGTCGAGATTCTCGATCGCGTGCTCAAACCTCGAGGCCATCACGACTTGGACTTGGAGATATATTATAATGTATATACTCGTATATAGGCGATTTTGTTTTCTGCTTATTAACATCAGTCAGCGATCTAAAAAACTTTATCTCCACGACTAAAACACTTTCGTCAGTCCTACTTGGAAAGTTGAAACATTGCAGCCATCGGCGTCTTCTTTTGTGAGTTTGTTTTGACAACAGTCTGGCTGTAGGGAAAATTTGAGGGATATGTAAATTTGCTCCCGTGCCTTCGTCATGGGTCGTCTTATATTTTGTCACCAAACATAATATTGAAAATGTCTGCGTTAAAAATTTTCGTCACGGATTCTTGGGCGTATACATTGTGCTGTCGCACAGAGCTGTCGCTCTTTTTGAATTACCATTTAAATCGTTCTACCAATCTTTAAGGAAGGGTATATCAAACTTACAAAAAATAAGGTGCCGCAGTGCTACAGTTTCTAGTCGAGGATATAATGTGTTAAAAAAAAATCTATAGTAAAAATAATACTATTGCTTTGCGCGAAAAGAACGGACTGGCGGACATTCTCAGTTTAATGTGTTATTGTGCCGTAACCTATGTGTCTATCTTCTAAGAAAACATTCGTGAGGTTTTGTAATTTTTATAAACTATATGCTAAGATATGCTGCATAAAGCCTAGCGTATTTAAAAAAATACAGAAACCTTAACACTATATCATAGTACATCTAAGAAAAGACGATGGATGGTTATTGAATCTCTCTACTATAATAAATAAATAAATACACCCAACTGTCGCATACATATTTCTGACTCAACACTAGAATACAAGTCCTGTGTCGTGGGTATCCAAAACTACAAGAAATAAAAGGAACTATAGCACCAAAACAAGCTTTTTTGGGAGAAGATTTGGAACAATTCGATCAAACCCTATCGTTCTGGAGAAAGATCAGATATACAGAGAGACAACTATGATCATGTAAATACTGAACTTACAATATCTACGACCCGTCTTAAATGTTATACCCTCAGTTCAGTGGCGGTACTTCCATAGAAGCCCAAAAGCCCAGTTTGCTCTTCAAAATTTCGAATAATAATTTTTAAGATTTAAATCTTTATTTAACAAAAGTAATTTGACATTTAAATGAGAATATCCTGACCCCCACAATAAAAAATATAAACTGGACATAAAAAAATTACGTGTAACACTTTTGGGCTTCTATGGAAGTACCACCACTGCCTCAGTTATATTTCTAGTCCTCAGAATAGAATTATGAACATCATTGCATCAAGTTAATTACTCAAGGAGTTAACCTAAGTTATTTAGACTTCATACAAGTTATGACTTTCGACTGACTCTAAAGTTTTATTTGCGAATAATTTCGTAAAGTTAACAATTGCGAGTAAACCATATAGAAAACATAAACACACTGAACAAACTGAGACTGAGTCTGGAGAATTAAACATTTTAAGACACGTTAAATAATACATCTAAAGTCTTTGAAAGGGTTACTGGGATGTTGACTTTCCAAAGATGTTTTCTTGGTAACTGGCTAAATTTTGGACCATTTTATAAAATATATGTGATCGG
This sequence comes from Hemaris fuciformis, assembly GCA_907164795.1. NCBI lineage: Eukaryota > Metazoa > Arthropoda > Insecta > Lepidoptera > Sphingidae > Hemaris > Hemaris fuciformis. The sequence goes on along the minus strand of OU015438.1, from coordinate 14,498,389 downwards.
GTGTTTCTTGTCTATCAACAACCTTTTTGTTTTCATTACAAAAAGAAAAAAGAAACTGTGGTACATAAGCTATTTATAGAATTACTACAATGAACATAGTTAAAATACTTTAGATTCATATACTATCCACTACATTTGCCATGGATTACATTGACTATATTATAAGCGCTGTAAGAGAAGGCGCCACTTATGTTTGTCCTATTTATTATATAATAAGTACATACATACATACATAAACTCACGCCTGTATTCCCCGAAGGGGTAGGCAGAGGTGCATTTCTGCACCCACATTTCGCCAGGTATGTATCAGTCCCACGTAATAGGGGGCGAGCCTATTGCCGTTTTTCGGGCACATTTCCAGACTCCGTGCTGTTACTGAGAATTTCCTAATGGAAAAACCCAATAACACTTTGCCCGACCCGGGAATCGAACCCAGGACCTCTTGATCCCACGGCACATACTTGTACCGCGAGACCACGAGGCAGTCACAGGCATATAATAAGTAAGCGAGGGAATCATATGCCGGATCCAAAGTCAAGAGGTTAAAACTTTAAAACTTTCATTTAATTTGAATCAATTCGAAGAGAGCTGTTTATGTTTCTCTGTTTGTCCATTTAGTCTGTTGTAATTTGCATAGACATTGGCCAAAGACCCTGACCTCACATTTAAGGTCCCAACATCCGAATCTACTAAATCTGTCAATCTAGAAAAGTAACCTCACAGCGAAAGCACATTTGAAAATTCAATTAACGTCTTTGAAGGTACGACAACAATAGTATATTAAATTTAGGTGGCCGCAATAAATAAGAGCGAAGGCAATTTGCCTCCACGTCTGCTTCGTTTGTTTGTCCGTTCCCTAATCCAAAGTAACACAGTTTACCCAACAGTGGCCGGCGTGTTTGAGTTTGTAATTTAGCTTACCTACGCGCGTAGGTGCCTTCTGCGTAATAGCTGTATCTGTACATAGGTGGCGATGTATGTCGAACAGTTATTTTTAGTTGTTTTCCTCGAAGCAATACCATGGAAGAATTGTTTATGCTTTGTTTTGTATTTTAAATGTAAATAATTTAAATTCCAAAGGTAGTTACCCCTCTCAGATGTAGAGAAGGCCCGTGCACAGCAGACGTATATGGGACGTATAAATGATGAAAATCCAAAGGAACTCTGTTTGCAAACAGTAGAACAAATATTTTTGTATTTGTATACGGCGATAGGTGGGACTCAATTATAGATTCACTTTTGGCATTACAAACAAATAAACTATTCCATTTAAGCGTATTAACTAATCAAAAACGGCTTAGAGTAACACCTATCTAGACACTATTTTTACATACATACATACATAACTCACGCCTGTATTCCCCGAAGGGGTAGGCAGAGGTGCATTTCTGCACCCACATTTCGCCAGGTATGTATCAGTCCCACGTAATAGGGGGCGAGCCTATTGCCGCTTTTCGGGCACACTTCCAGACTCCGTGCTGTTACTGAGAATTTCCTAATGGAAAAAAAAACAATAACACTTTGCCCGACCCGGGAATCGAACCCAGGACCTCTAGATCGCACGGCACATACTTGTACCGCGAGACCACGAGGCAGTCGGCACTATATTTACAAAAATAATATTGCAAATTATAAACTGAAAATTATTCTTTGCTAAAAATATTGAAAAGAAACAATCACGCTAGTCCAAAAAGAGCAATCGGCTCATAACCGATAATGATGATTTAGCATTTTTCCCCACTCGAAAGCTGTGCGGAAGTCAAATGAATGTGAGGTCACGACCGCGGTAAGCCGGCTAGCGTATGCAAGGGGCGCGACCTCATCTATACGCCGGGTACTTGCTCAGTGAATAGGCGAACGGCGGTTTCCCTCCAAGCGCCGATGACAAAAATAGCGTTTTGCTCTAATTTAGTACCGTTTTGGAGTCATATCAGTAAGGAGACCATTTAACGAAACACAATAATCGAGATTTTTTTACATTTAAATCCTTGAGTGCGTCATGGCTTCAAAGATCATGCGAGGACTATTGAGACGACTTCTTTGCGGCCGCTGAATGAAATTCTGGTCACAACTATGTACTTACGTAGTAATGTTTGTGATAGGGAAAAAAAGAGAGGAAATCCTCATGTCATGCCATGTTCTCACAGGAAATTTCTTATTTGTATAAAGTCCACCAAACTGCTCTATACCAACTTGATAGGCTGAGTTCGATACAGTAGTGAAACTATGAAGACATAGATAAGCTAAGCCCATTCTATACGACACGAAAGGGTTCATTTCAAGTTGTTAACTAAGTACACAAACCAAGTAGAAAATGCAGCACGAACCAAATGTGGGTGCACGGACGGTGAGAAACGGTGATTTAATGCAAGGGCGGCCTTATCTACATGTGAAGTGCTCGCCGAATGGGACGAGCTGTGGTTGCGTAAACCACCTTTTATGACCTTTAGCAAAATGTGTTTTTTGTCGTAGACGCGGACGCTGCCATAAATTACTTTCATGGTACATGGAGCCTTATTTTATATCTACAACGCTTAATGGGTGTCGGGATTGTGTTCTATTAATTTGATGATGATATGTCTTTGCTGTACTGTGATTGTTGCATTATAGTTATTTAAGTAGCTAAATAACTGACGTGAAATAAGTAAAGTTAAAGTAATTTAAACGTAATTTTTTAACAGTTGAAATATTACTATGTAAGACTTTTTTTTTTCTTAGTGGCTTTTACAAAATAGTTTTAATTGCCATTGAGACAAAAAATCTTTTAAATGATTCGTGTGAGCGTCTTGTTTAGCTGTACTGTACTGTGCTGGTCAACCTGTGATCAATATGGTGTTATGATGGTGACGCTAAACAGACAATGCTAAACGAGAATTAAAATGAATGTCTACCCGTTTATTTAATTCTGGTTACTAAATATGCTCATTGCTAATCGACGAATAGCAACATTGTTGCGCTTTGTTCCAAGAATAAGATTGGTCGAACTCAAATATGCAAACTGATACATATAAAAAATGTACTAAATAGTACGAGACATAGGAGTGTATGGTAAAGATGAAGCTACACATGTATTTAAATCGTCTTAGTAACACCGTAAATTACAAGTTTATGGATCAGCCGTTACTGTGGTATAATCATTTGGTCTGGCTAATAGCAACCGTAACAGGTTCTCACTAGTCCACACTCTGTTCCTAAGTACTGACCTTATCAGATCCAGTGCGGTCATTTTTTCGTACGAATATAAAAAAATGACCCGCTTCCTCTTCTAAAGAGACGATACTTCAGCAAAATATTTATAATGATGCCTGATAATTTCATAAACATAAAACAGATACAACTGCACCGTGCAAGTTCATTTTCCGCCGGTCACTACAAATATCTACCAAAATCACAATAGCCGGCCGGCCGGGTGTCACAAACTTTCTACCACTTTGTCACTTGCAGTCAAAACTTGGGTCCTACACTCTAGCAGACTTCGCGTGATTCCAAAAGTTTCTCGTTCGGACCCCCTTTTTATTTTATGACGGGTGTCAATTACCGAACGTGCTTTTGTTCTATTTCTATCGGAAAGTTTGTCCGCTTGACAAAGTATTTTTGTAGCGGACGCTGCTTTAGGCTCAGTTTTGTTTGAGGGTTTGGTTTCGATTTTGATCGTTTGTCCTTTTGCAAAATCGATTCCCGTGACCTTGTTTGCGTATCTGCTTTGTTGTTATTTTGTGGTTCGGTCAGGTTCATACCAGACTGGAAAATAAGTGTTTGTGGATTCGAATTCTAAACTAAACGAAGCATGTATTGTAACTACGTATCGCTTGTTTAAAATTTACCCGCATCAATTATTCAAGAATGAGCTAATATAGATCAGTTCTCTTTCACATAAACATAATTTTGGCGGAAATTCGCTAATGAAGGTAAATGCAGACTTAAAAACAATATTAGAAAATCAACTAAGGCACTGACACTCAAGAAATGCCTGCTATATTCGGGAGCCCGTGGCAGACAATTTCACAAATACCATGGAGCAAGACCAGGCTAAAAATAGACCATACGCTAATGCTTCCATAATCCAGACGGACCAGCGCCGAGCTCATTTTAGCACATTCGCCTGCAAAATGTCTGGAAATGTCTAAAAGCCGGGATGCATTTGAATAAAATCTAAAGTAATAATTATACTTAACAAGTCTGTGAGTTAATGATATGAATAATAATGAAAATCATAAATAGAATGATACAAGCTGATGGTGTTGTTGTTGATAATGATAGTTTAAGCTTTGTTCAACCCGCACTAGGCCAGCGTGGTGGACTAAGGTCTAAACCCTCTCAGTTGTAGAGGAGGCCCGTGCCCAGCAGTGGGACGTATATGGGCTGATGAATATGATGATGAAACTTTGTTTTGAGATTATATAGTGGATTGTTGCTTCGTTACAAATTAAAGAAGGATGGCACATTATAATAACTGGCACTCACTCACTCTCTCCCTGGCATCCACAACAAGTTTTGGTTTAACGTTCAAGGTAAAACATGTACAAAAATTTTAGGTATTGGCAGCAAAAAAGCAAAAAATGTTTGGCTCAAAGCTGTGAGCAAAAGCTACTTCATAAAAATATTTAAATGGGAGAATTTCCGAGAATTTCCTAATGGAAAACCCCAATAACACCTTGCCCGACCCGGGAATCGAACCCAGGACCTCTAGATCGCACGTTTAAAGGAATAATCCCTTTCAAAAGGTTGAAATTAGAGACTGACTTTAAGGTTTAATATAAAAATACGCGTAGTGCTTTAGCACACCTTAATAACTCTTTTATATGCTTTGTCTTTGAGTCTTCTTGGTACAGTTCTTGAATAACCAATCTATGATACTGGAGGGTGCGAGTTGGATTCCCACATCGAGATAAAGTTTCTGTTATCCTTAAATAATAAAAATGGAAATGAAAAATTAGCAGTAGTATAGTATATAGTTACATATGTATTGTTCTTGTTGTAGCATTAAAAAAGATACATCTGATCACATATTTAAATAGTTTTTTTTTCTTTAATAATAAATACACCCAACAGTCACATACATAGTTCTGACCCACACTAGGATACAAGTCCTGTGTCGTGGGTATCAGAAACTACGAGAGACTTTTCGGTCTTACAAACACCCAGACCCGAAACAAATATTTGTGGATCACACAAACATTTGTCTCAGTGCGGGGATCGAACCCGCGGCCTCTCGTTTCGTAAGCTAGTATCTAGCCAACTGTGCCACGGGGCTTAAAAGCATTATTTCTATTTATTTCAATTCTTAACTTGTTATATGAAAAATCTGAAAATTTTACGTTTATGGCATGTTTTATAAATCTATAAGACGAAAAATCGAAAATAAATCGTTTTCAAATCTTCAGCAAGTAGTGCGTGACTTGACAAATTTTAAGGGACTATTATTTTTAATTCAAAGCTCCGAGAGCACTAAAACATAGCCTTTTCAGCATATTTTAACATAAATTCGCGGCGCTGTGAAACTTTGAAAAACCTATGAAAGGCTTTTAACATTGGCGTGTCATCGGAAAATGACGCAAAGCGTGTATTGCGTATATTTGATCCATGGGTCTTTACACTTTTTCTTTGCTTTGTTTTACATTTAAATACAGATATTCTCTAAAGCTATAATCTCATTGACTCTGCTGAATGGCATCGTCTCGGGTTCGATTTCCGGGTCGGGAAAAGTGATATTAGGTTTTTCAATAAGTATATTCTCAGTAGCCAGCACGGAGTTTGAAATTGTACCCATAAAATGGCAAAGCCCCCCCCCCACTATATCGTGGGACGAAAACACCATTAGCATTAAGTCGGTGCAGAAGTACACCTCTATCTACCCCTAACCTAACGCAAAATGAAATAACATTTCAAAGACACGGGAATAAAATCAATTCAAGAGCCCCAACATATAGCACATACACATTTACATACATATACCTATGTATGTATGTAGACAGACCAACGCAGCGGTCAAATAATTTGCTTAACTGTAAAACTAAAAACTGCTTCCAAGCGTAGACGCGACAGGCAAAAATTCACGAAAAATATTTGCAGAACAACATTGCGGATTTTTGTCTCCAAACAAAAACTTTTGCGGAACGTCACAAAGACAGTTGTGATGCTATTACAGCACCATTAAATTATTATACTGGAACTACGCTAAAGTGTCTTTAATTCCTTTGTCTTCACCCCGAGACAGACAGCTTGGGACCGCAACATTACTCACGACGGCCAGCTGAATTTAATATTTTATAGTTCATTGCTTTCTTTCTTAATGGTTTTCATATCTTCTTCCACAAATACAGCAATGTATGTTATCCAATGTTAATAACTCTATGCATGTATGTATGTTCTGAGTATGAGATTCGAAAACGGTCTTGATATCCAGTGGCAGCTCAAAACAGCCTAGTGCATATGCAAAGTTGGGGCATGAAGGTTTGTTCAGACGTTACGCTACGTTCGGTTTTTAAATGTCAAGCAGTGAAATATTAGGCGGGAGCTTAACAAAGAAAAGGTCAGCGATCTTCAATAAGGTTGAGTGTAGAACCGCTTTATAAAGTGTTGGTTGTGGAGTAGTAGAAACCTCTTTGATGTCAAAATTCAATGTCATTGAAAAAATTGCTTAAAGTTAATCAAGTAGCTCATAGATGAAAGAATCTGTGTTACCTAATTACTTACAGGTCGTTAACCTATTTATATGTGCACCTACGTCCTACAAGTGTATAATTAACAAGCTTTAGTAGATTATAAGTCTAAAACTTGATCTCGGTTCTTTTTATAAGGGGCCGTTCAAGTATTACGTAAGCAGATTTATTACAATTATTTATATATATTTTTTTAAATATTATAATTATAATGTTACAATCTATAATTTTAAAAATAAGAAAATTAATCTAACTAGCGATGACGTAATCATCATCTAGACTCCCCTACCCCCCATATCATCCAAAATAAGCAAAGCAAAGACCCCAATAGTGCTTACGTAATAGTTGAACGGCCCCTAATCTATAAATGTACAATAGTCATATCTGACCAAATGGTTTCGGAAAAAAATGTCCATGCCGTTCTAGTTCCTTATGTATACACGGTCTATGCTTTATTGTTATTGGTCGACGGTCGGTAGGTATTCCAATTTTCCAGAAGAATCGACAGGCACGCCGCTGCCCTCATGTTTGGGGCCGTTATATTTGATCTACAACTACGATTTAATTATTTCATCACTTCATGAATCATAGAAATTCCTATAGAAAACTATCAAATAGCTGTCTCTCTACCAGACACTCATCATCATCAGCCCATATACGTCCCACTGCTGGGCACGGGCCTCCTCTACCATTGAGAGGGTTTAGGCCTTAGTCCACCACGCTGGCCTAGTGCGGGTTGGCGGACTACACACCTAAGAAATTCCTAAGAACTTTTAGGTGTGCAGGTTTCATCACGATGTTTTCCTTCACCGTTAAAGTACGTGATAATTCATTGTGAATACACACATAACTTGGAAAAGTCAGAGGTGTGTGCCTGAGGTTTGAACCCGCGACCGTCGAGATTCACGACCGCGTGCCTAAACCTCGAGGCCATCACGACTAACTACCAGACACTATTTCTAGATAATTATATTAAAACCATAAGATCGCTTTGTTGTGCTACTATAAAATAGTATCTAAGCTTTAAACGTTTAAATCCTTACCATAACATTTATCTTCTGTTAACAGTCTATCTATATATCAAAATAGAACAAAAAATTGCACGCGCGGTCCACGCAAGCATAACGTACGCGTGCGAATCGGACTTCGGCATTGTTATGTGAAACCATCTTGGCTGTCTAGGGTCGTCCACTAGCAAATTATGTAGATGCCATAGCACGCGATCCTTCGCCTGACTAAGGCTTATCCAGATTACTTGCGAGTGCCCTGGCTTTGTTCCAGAGGGTTTTTGTGCCGTCTTTTTGAACGTAATTGTAGTGTTTTCGTCGATTCCAACGCGTCATATTATGGCCACGTACGACACGTCTGCAGATTTTAGCTGGATAATGAGCGCGCCATTATGGAGATCTGGAGATTTTTGTAATATTCGTCTGTCGCTATTGTTGCGAAGATTTTGAATGGTGTTATCAATTTAAGTAGGGAATGCTTTAGTATTGAACTTATAAAATAAATTTTTAAGTTGCATCTTTTATAGAGTTGCTTAATAATAATGAACAGTTCTGTCAAAGATGCAGATATGACATTATTTGGTCATTGCTTATAAATAGTAAAAAAATAGGAAGAAAGAATATAATAATTGAACCATTAATATAATATTTTTTGTATTTCTCTGAGTTAGACCAAAATGCTTGAGGTTTTGTAATGCAGTACGTTATGCCGACCAAACTCGTACCATTTGATTCGCTTGATAAATGCAATGCTTTCCAATGTTACTTTGAAATCAAGCAGCAAGGAGATTTGTATGACACTTCTGGTATACACATGTTTGCATCTCTATCTATTGGGTGCCATAAATACTCGATATGAAACTGTCAAATTTATGATAGTAAGATTTTTTCAATCAACAAATTTTCGTTAAGCTTTTTAAAAGTCACCGGTGAATTGGACCGGCCTCAACATGTACTGTTTACAATTGAAAAATATCTTACCACAGTTAATAATACAACCTGTTCTACCTTCTTAGTAAGACTGGTGGGACACGTAATTGAACGAAAGTAAATAATCAATACGACGGGACTTATGTCGACTTTTTTTATTTGTTAGTTGTTGAATCGATATTTGTTTGCATTTTAGCTGCTTAATTAATGAGCTTAGTCGTGCTCAAGTTAGATGTAAAATTTATGGAACAAAAGCATATTTGCGTGTTGGTTTTTGAAATAGTGTCGCCCATTGAACTGTGAAATACATGATCTGATTATGTTTTAAACATTGCTCGCATGCTTTACTGTTATCAGTAGAACTTTAGGTTTAATTTAAATATGAAATGCTTGAATACAATCATGTCCATCATAAAAAAATAATTTAATAAGGTTTGTAATATTATTGTCGGGGCAATGTCCTTGACAAGCTTATTCTATAAAACCTTTTTCTTGTGAGTAGAGTGTGTCCTTTTTTATATGACTTATCCTTCTTTGAACTGATTTCTCATTTGGCTAAAGGTGAATAAATTTTATGAGATTAGTGGCTATTTATTTCAAATTCACTCACGTCTGTTTTCCGCGAAGCGGTAGGCAGAGGTGCATTTCTGCACCCACATTTCGCCATTTGTATGTTTGTCCCACGTAATAGGGGGCGAGCCTATTGCCGTTTTTCGGACACAATTCCAGACTCCGTGTTGTTACTGTGAATTTCCTAATGGAAAAACCAATGACACTACCCGACCGGGAAAATAATATTTTGTTCTCCAGTAATTGTTTATCGACGGTAGATAGGTACCTACTCAGCATTATCATAAGTTTGCTCACTTCAAGCTGGTATTTAAAACTTAATATCACTTCATTAAATTTTATTTCATAAGTAAAATATAAACAAAGTTACACAATTGCTCCATCATCACACAGAACCATGCAACGCGTCAGATTATGCTTTACAGTACAGTGACCTTATACATTTTTCTTTTATACTGGCACTTCAAAGTGACCACTCTGTTGCCTGTTGGTAAGTGCGATATGGTTTAAATAAAGTATCGGCTAGTGAGAAATAATCATCGCTCATCAGTTGGCACAATTGTGCGGTCTGATGTTGATTGAGCATCAGCAATGTAAGTTACCATGGCGGGTATTGTGTACATATGTATATTGTATATGCTGTAACTTTCGATCGCTATTCCTCCAATATCAGTTATAGTCTTGATACGTATGTTTATATTTATCAAATAAAGTTTTTTTTTTTGACAAGCGCTGATAATTGTACTACACCGAGTCTAGAAATGGACCTAAGAATAGACTCACTACCTCTTGCGTGGGACCGAAAACAACTGGATAAAGATGACAAGAGATATACATGTTTGTATATCATTTCGGGAATACAAGCACAAGTGTATATATACTTTTTTATAAGAACTTATTTAATGAAAATATATCCTTTAATAATTACTAACTTGAACATGTTATATATCCATTACACGACGCAAATTTGCAGAGGGCGCGGAAATCAATCTTCGTCCGTCTTCCAACGGCCTTCCCATCTTAACATTCATTAACTTTTTATAGTATATTCTCCAACTAGGCAGTATTTAACAGATTACGCAATTACGTGTAAACCTCATGGCCTCGAGGTTTAGGCGCGCGGTTGAGAATCTTGACAGTCGCGGGTTCAAGCCCCGGGGACACACCACTGATTTTTCCAACTTATATTGTTGTTGTTATATGTATTCACAATGAATTATCACATATTTTAACGGTGAAGGAAAACATCGTGAGGAAATTTACATACCTAAGAAGTTCTTAGAAATTTCTAGGCCGTATATTAAGGCTTAAACCCTCTCAGTTGTACAGGAGTCCCATGCCCAGCAGTGGGACATGTATGGGCTGAGAATGATGTAACGATGATGTGTACGCCTACGTCCTACATATTTATGTAGGTACATATACACTCCACCAATGGGACATATTGAAGTCATTCCGTATTAGGTATAGTCAAACAGGCCTTAACTTCTATCAAGTAAAGTGTACAATTTAATCTAGCATTACCTCCCCATAAAGCTTCCAACCAGTTTTAAATCCATCAATATTATTTATTAAAAACTTAGCCTGTGCAAAGGATGACTAGACTCCAGAAGTACACCAACATAAAGTTTAAAGAAATACTGCTACATAATAAGAAACCAGTACTTAGGAGTACGTACACGATTTATGCCCCCCACATTGCAGTGGGCAGACCGAGGGGCGGAGGGCGAGCCGTTTAAAAGATATATTAACTGAGAAAATGCAAGAGAACATGGCACTGCTGGTATGCATCACGAACGAGCTCCATGATTTACAAGTCTTTATTGCCCTATAGCTGTGGTTTTAAATTTTATGAACGCTAAAATTGTTACGTATAGGTAAATTATTTTTTTCATGACGAAGTGTGTTGCGTTCATAAAATTGTAGTCGAGGATTTATTGCGCGGTCATTTTTATACGGTAACAATCTATTAGCTGTTTCAGATTGAATTTAGACTAAATGTTTAGTAAAAGTTTTATTTCAAACTAGCTTTTGCCCGCGACTCCGTCCGCGTAGACTACAGGGTTGGGTTTAGAAAGAAAATAAGTTGTAGTCTATTTTACTCCACAGAGTCCCATTTATGTCCATATGAAAAATCGGTTATATCGGTCAAATGATTTAGGCGTGAAAGCATAACATAGTTACATATACATAGTTACAGTCGTCTACACGACGTTTCATCATTCTAGCTTCAAAAATGACGAATTTCCACACTAATTTCACCCCTATTTTTATTTTACCCCCTTAAAGGTACATTTTTTTACAAACTTTTAATGCCATATTTATTTATATCTAATCAACAGCCTAAAAAATCAGTTTCAAGCTTCTGGCTTTAAAAATTACAATACTTCCATACAACCTTTCATCCCCCCTTTCAACCCCTTAAAACCCCTTTTCCGGGATAAAAAGTAGCCTATGCCCTTTCTCAGGGTCTAAACTATCTGTGTTCCAAATTTCATTTAAATCGGTTTAGTAGTTTTAGCAGGAAAGCGAGACAGACAGACAGAGTTACTTTCGCATTTATAATAATAGTATAGATATAGATTAAAATAATTTAGGCTAAATATTTAGTAAAGTTTTATATCAAATTAAAATAAGGGTTTTGGGAGACAATTCTTCGTGAATACACACATAACATCGAAAAGTCAGAGGTGTGGGCCTGGGGTTTTAACCCGCGATCATCGAGATTCTCAACCGCGTGCCTAAACCTCGAGGCCATCACAACTTAAAATCAAATTATACAGATCTATTAGTAAAACATATTCAATACAATTGAAAGCTATTTTTTTCATACAGGTTCTTCATGGCTTAAAAAACAATCTACTTGCAAGAAAATTTCGATATTAAATACACTATCTACTAGATTCCCCATAGCGAATTAAGGCCGCGACATTGTCCTTTAAATCAGTGCTGCCGTCCAAACTAATAACATTAAAGTGGGTCATAAAAAAGATATGGTCATATTGTGTGCCGGCACTCGGTTCCATTTGGCGGACACGAACATGCTTGTGTCACTTGTAATAGGTAAATTTAGACTTTTTAGTAAATTAAAGTCTTGATGGCCTCGAGGTTTAGGCACCCGGTCGAGAATCTCGACGGTCGCGGGTTCAAACCCCAGGCACACACCTCTGACTTTTCGAAGTAATGTGTGTATTCATTATGAATTATCACGTACCTTAACGGTGAAGGAAAACATCGTGATGAAACCTGCACACCTAAAAGCTCTTAGTAATTTCTTAGGTGTGTAGTCCGCCAACCCGCACTAGGCCAGCGTGGTGGACTAAGGCCTAAAACCCTCTCACTCGTAGAGGAGGCTCGTGCCCAGCAGTGGGACGTATATGGGCTGTTGATGATGTTACTATCTCTAGGAATTAAACAATACGATGACTATTACGCAATGGAATTGAAGATAAAGTAATAATTTTTACCACAATAAAACCCAAAATCGAGATATATGTCGTAATGTCTGTGATATTACCTGGAAACGTTTTATTGCCCTATTAGGTAATAGGGACCGTCGGTATTTTATACTAATACATAACCGTCCAGTGAATTTTTGGTTATTCGAGGTATGTCTAGGATTGATGTGACGCGCAGGTTTTGTTAAAAGCTTTAAATTTTATGAATAGCGTATATTCATCATCATCAGCCCATATACGTCCCACTGCTGGGCACTGGCCGTCTCTATAATTGAGTGTGTTTAGGCTGGGCTAGTGCGGGTTGTTGGTCTACACACCTAAGAAATTTCTAACAACTTTTAGGTGTGCAGGTTTCCTCACGGCTTTCCTTCACCGGTAAGTTAAGTGATAATTCATTGTGAATACACACATAACTTTGAAAAGTCAGAGGTGTGTGCCTGGGGTTTGAACCCGCGATCGTCGAGATTAAATAGTCATAATTATGTCCACCTATATATAGTGTTATCAAGTGTAAATAAATTATGTCACTTTCCTGTCCTGGTTGTTTCTCGCCAGTCGACCACCTTCATGATCAGGTTCCAATGCTATAACACAATACCATAGTTAAAAAAATAATTGCGGAATTAATACAGAAATTGAACTTTAAAGTTGTGCCTCCCTTAGCAAGCAAGGGAAGGTCACATGCCCTTGTGATACACAAAACCACACTCAATAAAGGCACACGAACGGGTAATCGTATTAATCTGAGGTGAAATTCAATTACTTGCTCCAATAATTATATGAGTAATGAAATTAATATCTTTTTGTGTACGTTCGATTGGAAAATTAAATACGGACGGTGAATGATTTTGTATTGTTTTTGCTTTTTAACATCGTTGGCATTTTTTTCTATTTATACTTGTTTTATATCCACGTTTGGTCTATTATTTTAATCTTAGGTAATAAAGGCGAGTCCATTACTGTTTTTTGGACAAATTACCAGACTTCTGCTGCTACCGAGGAAAAAAAACCCTATAACAATTCTCCAAAATCCATAATCTAACCCAGGACCTCTAAGTTACACGGTGAACTTATGACTTATGACGCGGGACCCACAAGGCAGTCAGTCAGTCAATTTGTCGGATTTTATATCGTACTCTCTATGCTGCGGATGGTGACCTAATTTGATATGTCTACGATATGCCTTATTCCTGTTCAAAGGGGTAGATTTCGTGCTACGTTTCCCAAGAGCGCGGCGTGAGAACTCATAATGAATGCACAAATTAATTTGACACACGAGATAAACTTTTTAGACATGCAAATTTTCTAACGATAGTTTCCTTTGACTTTAAAGAGAACCATAACTAATTATTTTAATTCACGTTACTTTTAGTCAACTGTACTTGAACTCGTGACTCTCTACAGCCATCGCGCCTACTAAGCCATCACGTTCTCCAATATTATCTAATAATTAACTAATAATAACAGTCTGAACCAAACTGACCAACCCGCAGTAAGTACGTTGGTAGTGGCCCCGTGCCGAGTGGTTAAACGTATTTAAGTTTATACAGAAGAAGTTGATATAAAGAACAGTATAGAAACTAGTAAGGTCGAAATAGTCCGTGTACTGTGTACTAGCAACATTTCATTGCACGTAAAACGTCCGTACCAAATTCACTTTAAGCTCATCGGATGTACATCAAGCTCACGTGAAAGAGATATAAATTTATTCAGCTTTCACTCGTACAAATCGGTTCTTCACACTTTTACCCGATGTTCATAAAAGTTGGCAAATCGTGTAGTAAACTCTGCAACTTCACTCGGCACTTGGCTTTCCGAAACTCGCGGTATCAAGACGGCCTAGCATGAAACCGAAGAAACTTCGCCCATTGCCGACGACTTTAATACGAGTTTTGTGGTATTTCGGCGACATTATCGTTATAAAATCGAAGCTATGTTTTTCTTTCGCGAGTTTTTTCCGGGTTCTCAAAAACGCCGATGTGCGAAATGGCACATACGGTATTTTGATATCACTCTAATTGGACCGTCTTGTAGTGGAATTTGGGAGGTCTTCAGTAATTTTATTGTAAGACTTTCCAATGTTAGAATTGAATAAATAGTATGATTTTAAACGACAATAAAAGGCGCCTGCTTTTTTATTACGATGACAATCTATACCTAGTTATTACAAAACCTTTGGTGATACCTCTTTATACGTAATATTTTTACAAAATAGATTAAATGATGTCCACATTCAAATAACGGCTAAATAAAAACGTGGTCTATAAATAAATAAAAAAGGTAAAAGGATCGTAACTTTTTTACAGAAGTACGACGTCCAGTTAGCACATAAAAACCCAACATATGCGTGATAAATGGACAACAGACATATTGATCGACGGGTAAAAACAACAGATGATTTTTTAAAAAGGCACTCACGTCGCCCTAATTGCAAAATAAAAACCAGAAGCCGTTTGCGAATTAAAACAAAAACGAGTTCGATTTAATCCACCGAACATTGGCCGGTAACCGGCGATCCACTAATGATGTTTCGCTTAACGGCAACAATAAAAATACAAATAACCCAAACGAAAACTGACTCGGCACGTGGTTCCCACTCTGGGAAACGGCTGTGTGAGGATACGATACATTTGATACTGCGCCCCCATCCCCCCGCAACCCTAGAAGCCTTAGCGAGTTGGCTCAGTCGCACGGTACCCTCCGAGCAGGGCGGTCGCGTCCAGTCCTCCCAACTTTCTGTTACGTCACATACGTTGCTTCGAGTGTTGTATTCGGTGGGATGGTGTTTCGATGATAGTGAAATGGTGCGTGGACGCGGAGTTTGTGTGCCGTTCGGACATATGTGTACCATTCTGTTATGGCTGCTCACCTGCATAGTGGGTAAGTTTTGTTTTTAGGGTTAACAGTCACGGTTCGGCGATCACGACCGTTGGCAGTTTTTTGAAAGTGGAACTGCTTGGTTTTATAAAAATTCAACGGAACTTCGCATATCGAATTCTCTTTGACCAAGTTTGTTGTTGAAAAGTTTGCGTAAAGGGTTTCGGAGATTTTCCTGTTGTTTTGATTTGATCGGTTTTGAATTCTCGATGAGATTGGTCTGAATAAATAATACTGATATGTTTACACGTCTGTCAATGCGTGATTTATTTCTATTGACTTTTATTTCGTGTTTATTCACACTCGCGAAATGTTTCCCGTATTCGCACTTAAGCAGATTTTACTTGTCTTGGAGTAGTCATAAATCTTTTTCGCTTCCCGTTTCGGAAAGGGTTTACGTTTATACTGTTACAGCGTTGTAGGATTTTTGATACATTTTTATTTTTGTTTACATTTCGTTTTTGATGTGGCGTCATAATTTTTGAATTATGTTAAAAAAACTACACATAGTCGTCAGAGCTTTCTCTTTTATCAATAAAAAATACTATTTTTGATTAATTAATTAATCTATATTATATTTTGTTTTTTTTTCGGTTCTTTGTTAATATTTTATTTTGAATACTTAGTGTAATTTGTAAAATTAACTAATGAATTGGGGAACTCATAAAAATATCCATTAATATTTAGCAACTTCTAAATCCGATTAAATTCTATTTTAGATATTGTTAATTCGTCAAAATTCGGTTTAGTCACGTTCGGATGTATAAGTATTAGTTTAGATGACACGTAGAAAACATAATATTTTACAGATTATTACATTAGAGGTTAGTTTTTGAAATGTATATTATCTAATAAAGTATTTTTATCACTATTTTTTGAAAGCTTACATAAGTCGGTGTTAGTATTTGAGACAATTTATAAAAAATATTCATATTATGTACATTTCTTTAATAAACGACTACATAATAAACATGTTATAATAGTTTATTTGCTCTATGTTTCTAATAATTAAATAATGAAGTACTTAGATTTGACACCGATAAACGGTATCAAATAGTGATGTATTCACTATTTATAAGTGCATTCACTGCTTCTATCTGATTTCTACCTTGACATTGGCAAAGTCATGTTATCATCATCATCATCAGCCCAAATACGTCCCACTGCTGGGCACAGGCCTCCTCTATAACTGAGAGGGTTTAGGCGTTGGTCCACCACGCTGGCCTAGTGCGGGTTGGCGGACTACACACCTAAGAAATTTCTAAGAACTTTTAGGTTTGCAGGTTTCATCACGATGTTTTCCTTCACCGTTAAAGTACGTGATAAATATTTGTGATTACACGCATAACTTCGAAAAGTCAGAGGTGTTTGCCTGGGGTTTGAACCCGCGACCGTCGAGATTCTCGACCGCGCACCTAAACCTCGAGGCCATCACGACTTCAAGTCATGCTATAAGAGTTACATACATTCATATGCTTTCGACAGAACACTCTGGAGGTCTTTGGGGGAGGCCTATGTCTAGCAGTGGACGTCTCAAAGATGATGATGATGATGATACTCACACCTGTGTCCCCCAAGGGATTGGCAGCGATGCATTTCTGCACACAAATTTTACTAGCTGTGTTTTAGTCCCACGTAATAGGGGACGAGAATAATGTCATTCAGCGGGCACATTTTACACGTGCTCTTTTTTAATGTGTCTTAGTAGAAAAACTGGCTAACACTACCTGGGAATTAAACCAAGTACCTTTAGATCACTCGGCACATATCGCAGAGGCAGTCTATATAAGTTTATATCACTAGTATAACTCACTCACAATAATCTATAGGCTTTGTAAATATTTCAAGCTTGAACCTTTTGCGCGAAAAGCTAATTGCTTAATCCCCGTTAAATTGAAATTTACTGCGCAACGGTCCAATGTCTATTGTTACAGTATTGAATATTATACCATTGGTGCTTTATGGCTATATGTACATACTTGTATATGTCAGTTCCTTTTTTTCAATCCATTTACCGATATAACAGCCTCCATGTTACATTTATATTATGTTCCTAAAACTTTGGTTATTATGTTAGTTAAATTATTACTGGGTACATTAAATACAGACAACCCACACTAGGCCAGCGTGGTGGACTAAGGCTTAAACCCTCTCAGTTGCAGAGGAGGCTCGTGCCTCGTGACAAAAAAAAAAGGACTTATTGAATGACTTAAAAAAAAATTAAAACAGAGCTGTACGACGTAGTCTCAAGACAACGAAGTAAATTATATAAAATAGCCAATAATAATAGTCTAAATATGATATTTATAAATAATGAAATACAATTGCGCTCAATTTGTAGAAATAAAATTATTAGACCATTATTATAAGGTATTTTACATTAAAATTTTATGCATTTCTTCATGTAATACATTCATGATTAATTTCAATATTCATAACCAGTATCTATAATAATATTTTACTATAAATAAATTATTCAAATTATCTTCTTTATATAAAAAAAGAAGTATAAAATAAACAATAACTTTTCTTTTATAGGCTACATTTTGAACATTGTTTTCATGAAAATAAATTGCTCATATTAAATTACTGAAGACTATTTTAATTTTATTTATTTATTTATAGTATAAAAAGACAATAACAATTTGTATATTGGTAATCAGTGTAACATAAACCACATTAGGTTTTTCTGTACACCTGTTGATTCGTCGACATTGGTATATTTTAACACAATACATACAAATACAAAACGAAACAAAAAAAGGAACTAAATGTCTATTACGACAAAGAGAAGAAAAAAAGCAGTACAATAAAAAAAACAACAATAAAAAATAAAAATATGAGGGTAAGGTAAATAAAATAAGTGATAAACTTGCACAACGCGCGCTCATTACACCGCTCTCAAAGAACACAACGTAGGAATAAATAACATACAGAGTGATTTATAACGTAGATTTACAAATTGATTTTTTATGACTGCCTCTTGGTCTCGCGGTACAAGTATGTGCCGTGCGATCTAGAGGTCCTGGGTTCGATTCCCGGGTCGGGCAAAGTGTTATTGGGTTTTTCCATTAGGAAATTCTCAGTAACAGCACGGACTCTGGAAATGTGCCCGAAAAACGGCAATAGGCTCGCCCCCTATTACGTGAGACTGATACATACCTGGCGAAATGTGGGTGCAATAATGCACCTCTGCCTACCCCTTCGGGGAATACAGGCGTGAGTTTATGTATGTATGTATGTATTTTTTATAAATTAAGACGTGTTTTGGCAGATAAAGTATTTTTTAAGTTTGCGTGTAATGTTATTTGGAGTTAGCTCGCTTTTCAGCTTTGTTGTAAGAGGGTTTATAAGTTCTGGAATAATGTTTGAAAGACGCATTTGACCATAGAAATTCGTAAATTTGGGTTTAATTAGTTTTAGATGTGTATTTCGTAAAGTCATGTTTGTTCTAGTATTGTATTTTTTAAGATTTTCGTTGAAGAAAGAATAACGTTTGGTAAATCCAATATTTTCAAACTTTTATCGTTTTTATTTAAAAAAATTAATGAATTGTTTATTACATTCGAAATCAATAGAAAGATAATATTTTGAAATTGTTCTAACTGAATAATAAAGACTTAAAGACAATTATTAATTGTTCAAACTCAAATATCTTAAAGTAGATAAAACAATATCGACAGATGGGTTTCTAGCTAAAGTTTATATTGGTAGGCACAGGTTATCTGGTCCAAAGGCTTTGCGGTGAGCCTAACCGAAGTTTAGAAGTTAGAACCTAACTTTACTGAACATTACGGACAGCACATGTTGGCGAATATTACATACATACATACATAAACTCACGCCTGTATTCCCCGAAGGGGTAGGCAGAGGTGCATTTCTGCACCCACATTTCGCCTAGGTATGTATCAGTCCCACGTAATAGGGGGCGAGCCTATTGCCGTTTTTCGGGCACATTTCCAGACTCCGTGCTGTTACTGAGAATTTTCTAATGGAAAAACCCAATAACACTTTGCCCGACCCGGGAATCGAACCCAGGACCTCTAGATCCCACGGCACATACTTGTACAGCGAGACCACGAGGCAGCCACGAGGCAGTGTTGGCGAATATTATGTACATTCAATTTTGATGGTCTATGAAATATTACCGTAATGGATTTTGACATGAATTTATATCAGCAGCTTAGACTGCTTTGGTGGCCCTGTGGTTATAGTGTGTGCCGTCTTGGTGCGTCAGGATTCGACACCCGTAGTATAAATGACAGCCCCGTGGCGCAGTTGGCTAGACACCAGCTTGCGAAACGAGAGGCCGCGGGTTCGATCCCCGCACCGAGACAAATGTTTCTGTGACCCACAAATATTGTTTCGGGTCTGGGTGTATGTGAGACCGAAAAGTCTCTCGTAGTTTCTGATACCCACGACACAAGACTTGTATCTTAGTGTGGGATCAGAACTATGTATGTGACTGTTGGGTGTATTTATATTTATAAATTGACGAGCTGGACAGAATCCGGTGGAAGCAGATCATCCGCTCCAGATGTCACCCTAATGTAGACCACGATCCTCAGATATGAGGGACCGACCAGAGAGAGAGAGTATAAATTAATGTTGGATTTTTGTCGTTAAGGAATACTTTAGCAGCAAGTTATCTGGAGATGTGCTCGAAAAAATAAATAAATAAACGTCTCGCTACGAACTAAATGGAACCGAAATGTGGTAACTTTAAATATAATTTTTTACCTACCTCTTTGGGTATATGTAAATGCTTTAATATGTCACGTTTTTTCTGAAACATATTTTTGCATCTAAGATTTTTTTACGCTATAAACCTACTATGCTATTGTAGTTACTATCTACGTTTTACCGGATTTTTGATACATAACATAATTTCATCATGAGCCCATATACGTCCTACTACTGGGCACAGACCTCCTCTACAACTGAGAGTGTTGAGGCCTTAGTCCACCACGCTGGTCTATGCGGGTTGGGAATAAAAAAATAATATAAATTATTATTAGGGGGGAGCCTATTGCCGTTTTTCGGGTATTTCCAGACTCCGGGCTGCTACTGAGAATTTTCACACTAAATAACACTTTGTCCGACTCGGGAATCGAACTCAGGTCCTCTAGATCGCACGGCACATTCTTATGCCGCGAGCCCACCTAAACCTCGAGGCCAGACTTACATATGTACATACATATACAATATTTAAGTAAAGGATTTATTCTACGTATCCCCCATTTATTGAATCCAATAATAGCTTTATCGAAGGGATTATGATCGACGCAAGGTAGCCGATTAGGGACCTTTTACTCGAGAATCTCATTTATCACAAACCCTACACTTTTGTATGGACATCTGAATGATTATTGAATTCTCCTTGATTGTATAATGGTTCAATTTGGTTATTACGTAATGCTTCTCGGTAGTAAAAATGATTTGTTATAAAAATTATTATAACATCTGTTTAATTATGACCTTTTCATAAGCCTATTTAGCCTACGTCAATATAGTGGTATAATCGTGCTTTATTCAGATAGGGTATTAACAGTTTTGTTGCGTTTCAATCAGTACAAAATAATAATCCCTACTTTTCATTTAATTCATTTATTTAATGACGCTCGTGTTAAAAAAATAATGCTGAGGCTAAAAGTAATGTTATTTAATTTATATTTCGCGAATACATAGTGTATGACTTGCACGGTAGAATAAAAAACAACTCGTCTGACACAGGTTTGAGCCCCATAGGAAAACAATTTATTCCAAAAAATACTTGTATTAATTATGCATTTGGCACTTACGACAAGTATGGGGCGGTAAGTTACAGGAAAGGGACGAATTATTTTATGTGTATAAATAACCAAAAACCTGGACTAAGTCAACATGGATGCTAAGGCCAAACTCCTCATAATTTTCGAAATAGAACGTGCTCCGACAAATATATTCTTTAGTTTTAATTTAGGTTATAAATAAATTACCCCAAAAAATTACATACGTCCTAAATTACCCCATTGATTCCTATCCGTAGCAAATTCAATCCGTCCGAAGTCCGTGTAGTGAATAATAACAGTTGTGAACTAGCAGCCAAAGTAAATTAACACGGTCATGCAAATCACGCACCTAAAGTATAAGTTCGACGATCAATATTGTAAGGGAACCTTTATTTTGTTTCTAAGGGCTAGATCCGCTTTTTCACTGTTATTCATATAAGTATTTAAAATCATCATCATCATAATAATCAGCCTAAAGACGTCCACTGCTGGACATAGGCCTCCTCCAAAGACCTCCAGAGTGTTCTGTTGGAAGTGGCCTGCGTCCAACGGCTTCCCGCAATTTTTACCAAATCGTCGGTCCACCTTGTATTAAGTGTTTAAAATATGTGATGCTATTTCTTATTTTATACTTTGGCATGGAGATGTGTTTGCATTATGCTGGTGATGATGGTGAGGACACTGTGACAGAATTACTGAAAGGATTGGTTATGATAATTATCATACGTAGACTAAACTACGACTAATTTGAGTCCGAATGTAAACAGGTCGATCCCGGACCATTAGTCATTATGGACGTCCCAAAGCTGAATTGTCTTCTCTATAATTAAGGAGGTTTAGGCTATAATGCACTTAGTCCACCTCTATCTTTTTCTGTGTTGAAAGGTGTGGAAGGTGTGTGACATACTGTACAGATTCCTTCTGGAGAACTCTCTCGTTTCTCTTGTTGGTATGCAGTAAAGAGCAGATTTTGTCTACGTAAACGGTCTGATGTTTCGTTATGAACATCATCATCATCATCAGCCCAAATACGTCCCACTGCTGGGCACGGGCCTCCTCTACAACTGAGAGGGTTTAGGCCTTAGTCCGCCACGCTGGCCTAGTGCGGGTTGACGTACTACACACCTATGAAATTCCCAAGAACTTTTAGGTGTGCAGGTTTTATCACGATGTTTTTCCTTCACCGTTTAAGCAAGTGATAATTCATTGTGAATACACACATAACTTTGAAAAGTCAGAGGTGTGTGCCTGGGGTTTGAACCCGCGACCGTCGAGATTCTCGACCGCGTGCCCAAACCTCGAGGCCATCACGACGTTAGTGTTTAATATATGTGATGCTATTTCTTATTTTTCCTTGGCATGGAGATGTGTTTGCATTGTGCTGATGATGATGGTGAGGGCACAGTGACAGAAGTACTGAAAGGATTGGTAATGGTTATCACCCATCGACTAAATTATGTCCAATTGGAGTCCCAATGTGAACAGGTCGATCCCGGAGTATTGGTCATTTTTTTTTTTTTTTATTTAAAAATCTAGTGCAGGCATTTGACCACGAACTCACCTGGTGTTAAGTGACGATGCGGTCGACGATGGAGCATGCCTGTCTAGTAGCAGCCTATTCACATTTGATTTGAATTTGTCCAGATTGTATCGTACGGGAAACACTTCAGCGGGCAGGGTATATATACACTTATAGACGTCCCACAGCTGATTCCAGGTCTTCTCTACAATTAAGGAGGTTTAGGCCACAATGCAGTTAGTTCACTACATTTTTCTGTGTTGGAAGGTGTGGACTTAACTTACCGAACTGATTCCTTCTGTACAACTCTCTAGGTTTCATGGTATGCAGTGAAGAGCAGACTTTGTCTACGTTAACGATCTGATGTTTCATTATGAACACAAACATAACTACGAAAATTATCAGATGTGTGCCTGTATCTAGATGACTAAATCCTTGAGTGTTAGTCTGATTGTTGACTCGTCTAAATTTCAACTTACCAACTCGTGAAAATTTTCAAATATAAAGATAAGGAGAATTCTTGATAATTCCAGAGATGAGTCAAGTTGTATTTATTGCTAATTGGGGAACGGGAGAGTAATATATGAGAGAAGTTTTGAGAGACTGTTAATTAAAAGCATTGGGCAGAGACCGTCGTTACATACATACATTTATATCTTTGTGTTTAGTCGTACTCAGCTCTTAATGATATCTACGTTTTATTTTTTAAGACACAAAAAATATTTTTTATTTCAATGGGGTAGGTAGGAATGTATTAATTGTTACACCGATGAAAGCATAATTGGTAAAGACCAATTATGTTATAGTATCAATTCACTGGATTTATTTTACAATTGGCAAAATAATAAATAAATAAAACATCCAACAGTCACATACATAGTCATGACCCCACACTAAGATACAAGTCTTGTGTCGTGGGTATCAGAAATTAACAAAGACTTTTCGATCTCACAAACACCCAGACCCGAAACAAATATTAGTGGACCACACGAACATTTGTCTGGGTGCGGAGATCGAACCCGCGGCCTCTCTTTTCGCAAGCTAGTGTCTAGTCAACTGCGCCACGGGGCTGAGTTCGAACAGCTTTTTGCCTGTCCCGGGTATAGAATTCAGAACCTCTTGTTTGCACGGGCTATATGCTTGAATAAAAAATATAATCATAGTTTGATATTGGTAGTCTAAGTGAAGTCGTGATGGCCTCGAGGTTTAGGCACGCAGTCGAGAATCTCGACGGTCGCGGGTTCAAACCCCAGGCACACACCTCTGACTTTTCGAAGTTATGTGTGTATTCACAATGAATAATCACTTGCTTTAACGGGGAAGGAAAACATCGTGATGAAACCGGCACACCTAAAACTTCTTAGGAATTTCTTAGGTGTGTAGTCCGCCAACCCGCACTAGGCCAGCGTGGTGGACTAAGGCCTAAACATTCTCAATGGTAAAGGAGGCCCGTGCCCAGCAATGAGACGTATATAGGCTGATGATGATGATGATGAGTCTAAGTTATAGAACGGGATAACACAGATTAACAAAATTTCAAGTTGTGTCAAACACAAGCTACATTTCTGTAAACTATTTCTAGAACAATGTTATATAACTTGTTGTTGAGCTCAATACTATCTAGGGAGTGGCGACTATAATTGATAAACGACTGAATATGATAAGGTAGTTATCCGAGGTACGGTGTTAGTTACTATATAATATTATTGTTATATACGTGAGCTGGTACTATTATTATCTATTATCTATTACTAATAAATAAAATTGGAGTGTCTGTTTTGTCTGTCTGTCTGTCTGTTTGTTCCGGCTAATCTCTGAAACGGGTGGACCAATTTTAACGGGACTTTCACTGGCAGATAGCTGATTTAATAAGGAGTAACTTAGGCTACTTTTAGTTTATAAATTTTCTTATTAAAAATAAATTTTCCGCGTGGACGAAGTCGCGGGCACCGCTAGTCTCAACTAAAATTAATGATGAGAATTTGAGTTTGTCTCTTACGCCTTTACATCTTAACTATTCATCCCATACACGTTATTTTATAGGCATACACGCTATCATCATAATCATCATATTATATACGTCCCACTGCTGGGCACGGGCCTCCCCTACAACTGAGAGGGTTTAGCCCTTAGTCCACAACGCTGCCCTAGTGCGGGTTGGCACACACCTAAGAATTTCCTAAGAACTTTAAGGTGTGCCGGTTTCATCACGATGTTTTCCTTCACCGTTAAAGTATGTGATAATTCTTTGTGAATACGCACATAACTTCGAAAAGTCAGAGGTGTGTGCCTGGGGTTCGAACCTGCGACTGTCGAGATTCTCGACCGCGTGCCTAAACCTCGAAGCCATCACGACTTCACGCTATCAGGAATCAGAAATACACGTTATGGTACTTTTCATACAAAAAATAGAACGAGAGGATTAAAAAGCCACTATAATTAATAAGATGCTTAAAGTGTGATGCTCATTTGGCGACAATGCTTGTCATATTTTTATCGCATGTTTTCGACAAAACAGATTCATTTTAGTTAAGTGTCGCTTATGATTATCTTTTACCATTCGGTTATATATTTTATATCAAAACACCCGTGCTATTTGGGTGGACACTTACACCTACCAGAAAAGGTTGGAATTATCGGACGTTCGTTGAAGATAACTAGAATCTGTTAACTGTACTTAGAAAAGATGGCTATCTCGTTTAAATAACGCACATACTAGAATTTATTCTGTCGTTTATTTTTATTTCAATGCGACATATGAGGGTTGCTAGTAAAAACAGATACCCGACATTCTTTGAAAGAACTTTATTGTCATTCAATTCCACGTTTAATCGATTGTGTCTGTCTCTGTATTTATACGTTCTCTTTGCCAGTCTCAAGGTCTTCGTATATTTAATTTATTTTTGATATCATGATTTTTTTCGAATGGGGTATTGTACGATTGGGGTGACTTACGACCATTGTGTTTTTGGACAAATTATTCACTATAAGTCGTGATGGCCTTGAGGTTTGGGCATGCGGTCGAGAATCTCGACGGTCGCGGGTTCAAACCCCAGGCACACACCTCTGACTTTTCGAAGTAATGTGTGTATTCACAATGAATTATCACGTACTTTAACGGTGAAGGAAAACATCGTGATGAAACCTGCACACCTAATTGTTCTTAGAAATTTCTTAGGTGTGAAGTCCGCCAACCCGCACTAGCCCAGCGTGGTGGACTAAGGCCTAAACCCTCTCAGTTGTAGAGGAGGCCCGTGCTCAGCCGTGGGACGTATATGGGCTGATGATGATGATGATGATGATGACGATTCTCTATAAATATGTGCATGAGGATTTCTAGAAGCGAGCATTTGATCGTAACTTAGAATAGCTTAACGGACTATAATTGCGTCCTCTACGTCAAAACTAAATTTATAGAAGTATAAAAATAGGGCTCATATCTAGTTAGGCAGCATTAGCTGCTTGTCATTAGACGGGCTTCCCAGTAAAATTACTTTATTTTGAAATAAATGTGAATGCCGAAATGCCTTGTCTTTTCGCAGATACAGACGCAAATGTGTATGTATGTATGTAATATTTTTAATCGTATCTTTAAAAGAAATTAAACTCAGAGAATTCATACACGATTTTAATGATTTTTGCTATGAACATAGATGGGATTTTAGGAAAAAAAACGTCGACTATATTTTTTAATAAAATTGCGCTCGGGCGAAGCGGGGCTCAACAGCTTCTAAATTATAATATCGATTATAAGATTATTGAAAAAAATAATATTCAATATTTTCTTGCTTTTCACGTAAACATGTACATACTTAAACTCACGCCTGTATTCCCCGAAGGGGTTAGCAGAGGTGCATTTCTGCACTCACATTTCGCCAGGTATGTATCAGTCCCACATAATAGAGGGCGAGCCTATTGCCGTTTTTCGGGCACATTCCCAGACTCCGTGCTGTTACTGAGAATTTCCTATTGGAAAAACCCTATAACACTTTGCCCGACCCGGGAATCGAACCCAGGACCTCAAGATCGCACGGCACATACTTGTACCGCGAGACCACAAGGCAGTCATGTAAACATGTATAATTACATATTCCATTTAAACAGTAACAGTTACGTATTCCATTTGAGAAGTCGTGATGGCCTCGAAGCTTAGACACGCCGCGCCGTCGAGAAACTCTTGACTTTTCTTAAAAGTTCTTAGAAATTTCTTAGGTGTGTAGACCGCCAACCCACACTAGGCCAGCGTGGCGGACTAAGTCCTAAACTCACTCAGTTGTAGAGGAGACCCGTGCCCGGCAGTGGGACGTATATGGACTGATGACTGATGATGATGATTCCATTTGGATAGGATTTCAACCATAGGGAAAAAATTAAATCTTAGAATCTCATTGTTACCTTATAAAAAGGGAACTAAATTAACTTTCGAACAGAGACTCAATTACATAGTAAGTATATTAATCTTACCTGTCAACACAATTATGCTGTCGTGATGAATATAAGCTCATCTCAAAACACGACATGTGTCGCGTATTCTAAAATACTGTTTAATTTTTCATGCAAATGTATACGCAGGCAAGGCTATTATATTAATACAAGACTTGTCCCCAAGGACAAGTATTATGAGCTCTTCCACTTTGCCAAATTTATAGTCATGAAGCATGATTGATGTAGGTAGTATAGCTAAAAATATCTTATATCATTTATTCATAATTTTTTTGCGTGTTTTGTTACAATATCACTGTCTGGCTAATAAAGCAGGTCTCGAAATATAAATTCACACTTGTACCCGATAAAATGAATGCCTTGTGGTCTTGCAAACCAATTGTGTGCCGTGAGGTCTAGTGGGTTCGATTCCCGGATCTGGTAATGTGTTATTTGTTTTTAGGGTTCCGTAGTTCACGTCTCAGAAGCTTTGTAGTTTCGTTACGTCTATCCATCCGTCCGTTCGTCCTCTGCTTATCTTCCAAACTGTTACTGCTAGAAAGATATAACTTTTCATGGATATGTGTATTTATCACGTCGACAATAAAAGTGAGGTGATTTTTTTTCTTGCATCTATTTCATAGTATGGACTATCATCTGATAAGTCTTTCAAAAAAATTGAGAGTTTGTTAAGACGATATTCTTATTTACTATCAATAATAATCTCTTCAGATTTTTCGAGCCAGCCGTTTACCTTTTAGAGAGGGAACGAGGACGCCCTTTTTTTTAACAAAAAATACGCTTTTAAATTGAATTTAATGTAATGAATTTAAATTGAAGAGATTATTATTGATAGTAGTCCGTATGATGAACTTTGAAAAAAAACTATAACGGCTTAGATAACTTTATGAGTTCAGGAGTTATAGAGGCCTAACTTATAAAATGCCCTCACTTGAAAAACTTTGCACATTATGGGTTTAAATATTATTATGTGTAACTATGGAACCCTATGCGTAGCCTGATAGGCACTTAGCCGGTTTGTTTTATTATAAATTTCTTAGCCGCCGAACCAACTCTTGGAATGTGTCCGAATAACGAGAAAAGACGATCCATGTTACGTGGGAAATGCCGAAACGTGGATGAAGAAATGTACCTCTGTTGTTCGATAACAATAAAAAAAATAAAAAATGTTATCCTCTTTATATCATATTATTCATACGAGGTTTATGTAAAGTCTACGACTCAGCTTTAATTGGGATTATTATGATAATTACAAGGAGATATTATATTAAATGAGTTACTGTGAAGTATGTAAAACGAGGCCGAACAAGTAATTACGCAGTCTCACAATTGAAAACTAATTCCAAAACCCGAAAAATACCACATAACAACATATATTTGTAGAACGTTATTATGAAGCAATTCATTGAGCCAACACCTACACATTTTATCTCTTTATTTTTGAAAAGATTCACTGCGGAGTTTCGCAAATAGAGGAACGTTTGACAATGCATTTGTACCAATGTTTGACCAATGTATGTAATTACAAATACTTTAGAATTATAGTGATTAGAAAATAGCTGCTTGTATAACAGTCGCATTCAAGATCATGCTTCATACAACCGCCATATTATAAATGACCAGGCATCTATAACGCATTTTGTTGTCAGCCTTTTTTTGAACCAACACCTAATGTTTGTGCAAAACGCTCTTATTAGAACATCGACTGATCAACTAACACTGCCTTGTGGTCTCGCGGTAAAACTATGTGCCTTGTCATCTAGAGGTTCCGAGTTCGATTTCCAGGTTGGGGAAATTAATTAGTGGCTTCTTCCATTAGAAATTCACACGGCACAGAGTCTGGAATTGTGCTCGAAAAACGGCAATAGGTTCACCCTCTTACGTGGGGCGAAAACATAATGGGCGAAAAGTGGATGGCGAATTGTATGTACCTCTGTCTACCTCTTCGGAGAACACAGGCCTGAGTGTATGAATGTATATAAATGGAATTAAGGCCCGAAGGATAATGGGATATTATCACTGTTTTTGCGGTCAAATTCAAGAATCCGTATGCTACTGAAATTATTAACGGAAAAGGCCAAAGACGAATTACTCTTTATTATGTCTAACTATATGGCAAAAAAATACAAAATTGGCCAACTATTTATTTACTTGCTTGGCCTAAAATTCGATTCCGGGACTTCAGTCCACCAAGGCAGTTAACACACAAGTACATATACGTACATATACTCGAATGTGTTCCCACAATGATCATTGCAATATGTATGCTCAAATCTTAGTAAAGCTCGCTCGATTAACCGTTGCCGATACGTTTGT
The DNA here is from genome assembly GCA_907164795.1 of Hemaris fuciformis. Lineage (NCBI taxonomy): Eukaryota > Metazoa > Arthropoda > Insecta > Lepidoptera > Sphingidae > Hemaris > Hemaris fuciformis. The sequence continues at coordinate 14,468,836 of OU015438.1, read as the reverse complement.
TTTAGGGTCCGGGCGGGACGGTGGCGGAACGGTTTCCGCCTCGTGTGGGCGATACACCCGCCCATAAATCACTTGCTCAAACAACTGAGCAGTTAAGCGTTATTTTTATTTTATACTCCTTTTGGAGTTTCTTAATGGACGGCTGTGATTTGGGTTATCTGAAATTTCTGTTTGGGTCTCCATAAATTAAAAAAGTTTTAGTGTTAAAGTAGATTCCCGGCTCGGGCAAAGTGCTATTGGGGTTTTCCATTAGGAAATTCTCAGTAGCAGCACGGAGTGCCCGAAAAACGGCAATAAGCTCGCCCCCTATTAGGGACGTGGGACTGATACACACTTGGCGAAATGTGGGTGCAGATATGCACCTCTGCCTACTCCCTCGGGGAATGCAGGCGTGAGGTTATGTATGTATGTTCAATGAAAAAAAATATGCATGGAAGTAAAAAAATTACGAAAATCACTATTTAATGAAAACACTACAAAACAAGAATGTTTATGTGGTTTACCATTGGGAAATTCTCAGTAGCTAAGCTGGGTGGGGAAATGTGCCTGAAAAACGTCAAGAAGCGAAAAAAAAATATTGCGTGTCATTTAATAAAAGTTCTATTTGTATTCACAATTAATTTATTACTAATATGGAATTCATTAAATTAAATTTATTTGAATTATTATTAATAGGCGAAATATTTCTGGCACAGGCGTAAATTTATGTACCAATATTTGAAAAAATGTGTTATATAAACTAGCAAATAAGTACAAATGCTATCTTCTCTTACTACAATAGTACCGAATTAATTACCATTCACCGCATCGAGAAAAGAGAAAAATATATACGTAATAATATTCAAGCAGTGATGGTCTCGAGGTTTAGGCGCGCGGTCGAGAATATCGGCGGTCACAGGTTCAAACCCCAGGCACACACCTCGGACTTTTCGGAGTTATGTGTGAAGGAAAACATCGTGATAAAACATGGACACCTAAAAAGTTCTTAGGAATTTCTTAAGTGTGTAGTCCACCAACCCGCACTAGGCCAGCGTGGTGGACTAAGGCTTAAACCCTCTCGGTTGAGAGGAGGCCCGTGCCGAGCAGTGGGATGTATTTGGGCTGATGATGATGATGAATAATATTTCACTACGCTGCAAATCTAAATGAATTTATTTTTAAGCCGAAACGTTTAATAATCCATAAACATCTGCGTAGCTTTAACAAAAATAAATGAAATCATATCCTCGGTGCGTCGGCCGAACTCCACTTGGGCATTAAAAATGTTCTCTGAAATTGTCGAGGGCACGAAATCCGATCGCTTCACACAGATTTACGACGTAATAAAATAAGTTTCGGTATGATAACTGATAAAAGTTCCAGTTTAATGTACGCCTTAACTTGTTTTCGAGTAATGATTTTATGATATTTTCTTTATAAAGACTTCGGACAGATTTTCATGAACATTCTTAGCTATTGTACGTTTATTATATCGGTCATATGTTTAGTATTATAAATGGTTTCTAGACAAAAAAAAAAGTTTTGTGTTTATGTCAGTTTATCCACTAACTTCCATTTAACTTTGTAATGGTACATACATGGTTTTCAATAGTAGACAGCGATATACGAGAAAGGTAAAAAGAGAACTAAAGTAACCGACATAGCCCAGCGGATTAGTCAGTTGTAGTGGCAATGGGCGGGGCACATAGCGCGAAGAACTGATGGTCGATGGGGCCAAAAAGTTCTCTAATGGAGGCGACGTAGCGGAAAGCGCAGCGTAGGTCATCCACCCACAAGGTGGTCAGACGACCTGGTAAAGGTCGCGGGACGTCGCTGGATGCAGACTGCCTCCAACAGGTCACTGTGGAAATCATTGGGGGACGCCTATGTTCAGCAGTAGACTTCCTTTGGCTAATTGATGATGGATGATGATGAATAGAGAAAACCGAAATGTAGTTAATAACAAAAGATTGAATTCACTCCTTACTATTCTCCATTTATTGAAAAGTATACCATGCTTCAAACCATGTTAATATTTAATTTTTCCCTCATATTTACACAGCTTTGATATCAACGTTTCTGATAACATAGCATTAGTAAACCATATGATTAAAAGACGTAAAGACATGATTAGTACAAAACTCGACGAATGTTGTTGCGTGCCCTATAATTTGTGTGGATTCCACTCTTGAGAATATATATTGTCGATAAACATCTGTAGTTGTTTTCATATCACTTTTTTTTTATTTTTGGACCTTATTATTTAGTTTAGTATGAGAAGAAGTGATGGCCTCGAGGCATGCTGTGAGAATCTCGGTGGTCGCGGGTTCAAACCGCAGGCACACACCTCTGATTTTTCGGAGTTATCTGTGTATTCACAATGAATTATGACGTAATTCAACGATGAAAGAAAACATCGTGAGAAAACTTTAACACCTAAAAGTATTTAGGAATTTCTTAGGTGTGTAGTCCGCCAAACCGCACAAGGGCTGCGAAGTGCACTGAGGCTGTGATAGTTGTTGTTATGTCCAGATGTTTCAGGTTTGGTTTGTATAAATAAAACTACTAAAGCCTAGTTTCAATTGCGTCTGGCACGTCCACTCGGTCCGGTATCAGAGGTAGTAGTGAACCGGTTTGAGTGGGGAACAGCGCTTGTATTATGATTTATTTTCACGTTTACCTTACAATTTATTATAAATATTACATGTACACTACAGTTGTATAGGAAGCCCGTGCCCAGCAGTGGGACGTATATGGGGCTTTAGATGATATGTTTCTTGATTTAAATGACCCAAAGTCAAATATATGATATAAAAACTCACATTTCGTAACAACATACGACACCGCTATGCCATCGGTGTGGTAATTAGTGGTAATTTAAGGGTTCTTAATAATGATGGTGTTAATTGAAGGGCAGTAAAATGGAAAATATACTTACATTTTCTTTGAAGGTCAAACTGTGCCTTTGTAAGTTTTAGACTTATATGAAGGTTATATGAGTCATATTTCTATAAAATATATAAAAGTGAGCAGACATAAGTAAATATCTGCCGTAAGATCTAAAGGACCCGATTTCGATTCCCGGGTCGGTTTTGTTAGTTATTCAAGCTGACTTAATAGTAGCTCTACTTCTTTTATATTCAAGTAACCTCATTTTGTTATGGCTGATTATTTAAGCCTCGTCTGACTTATTTATAGTGTTAAAGATGACTATATCATGGATTCTAATACTGCCTTTAAGACCAGTAATTTTTTGTAGCCGTAAAAAATGCTTATACCTAGTGTAAACCTACTTAAGCATATTAGGAACACACTATAACCCGTTTTGTGAATAATACACGAAGGGCGGGTCGAAACGACCGCTCATATGGGTCCCATCGATCAAAGAAATCACATCCCATCTATAATGCAAAGGCGCGTGTAACTGTTAACTCATTCCCATGATTTGCCGTTCATATGCTATGTTTTTATGATAGTTTTGCTGTATATATTTTTTCTTTGATAGAATAAAGTAAGTAGAAGAAGATGGAAGAAGTAAAGAAGTAGATGGTATCAAAGCATTTTCATGCTGTACTGATTCGGAAAATGTAATCTTTGTATTAATATTATAAAATATTGATTGATTGAAAAGAGCAATACTAGAGTTTCTCTATTGTAGACTGCCTTTCGAACTGATTGTTAATCTACATTTATATTTTGAAATGACGGATTTAATAGATTCAATAAATATTATTTCAATTCGTTTCATATAAAAGACCGATATATAAAGGCTCCTCTTTCTAAATGTTTTGCAACAATTATAAAAAAATCTAGCTCACCCATATCCGGGAATTTTTCAGAACTACGAGGGGTGTCTCATTATTTTGCTATTAAAGAGATTCCCGAGCCTATGATAGCTAGCGCCAACGTTTTCAAAAATAATGACTTTTCGTTTCAAAATATTCAGATAAAAAAGTTTGAAGCTGTCACTGGGTGCAATGAAACAAATAGGTCAAGTACCTCCATTTCATACCTAGCTTTAGGCAGCTCTCCCCGTAGTTTAGATACAAAAAATACAAAAAAATTGACAGCCCCGTGGCGCAGTTGGCTAGACACCAGCTTGCGCAACGAGAGGCCGCGGGTTCGATCCCCGCACCGAGACAAATGTTTGTGCGATCCACAAATATTTGTTTCGGGTCTGGGTGTTTATGAGACCAAAAAGTCTCTCGTAGTTTCTGATACCCACGACACAGGACTTGTATCCTAGTGTGGGGTCAGAACTATGTATGTGACTGAAAAAAAAAGGATAACGAGTACGATAAAAATAATAATTAAATACAGTAAAAGTTACCTATATATAGGAACATATTATACTTTTTTTTCTAACATCGTTTCGAGTATTAGTACATCTCTATTTTGGCAGATTTCTTTATAATTATATAAAAACATTTACCCGTATATAAAAACAAACCAACAGCCTACATTCCACAATCGAAGTCTCAAAGAAACGTTAGTTAACAATATTCAATATTGCTAAAAGCACTCCCTTATCCCATTCTCAATATAACATTTCTAAACTACACGATTGTTTAACAGACGTCAAAGACGTCAGGGTTAATGTATAGCGTAGGCTTTGTGCTCGCACAGAGGACTTCCTTCATAGAGAAAGGGACTTACCGCGCGATAGTAATTAATGAAATATGTTTTACCCTTTGTAATCTGTACGGTAGACTGTTATTTGCTTTTCTGTTATAGTTTCAGAAGGGAGTCGATGTTTAGTTGGTGTATTGTGTGAATTATGTTTCCTTTGTTTGTGGAGTTTAATGAAGGTATAAAGTTCATCGACCCACACTTCATCATCATCATCATCATCGACAGCCTTTGTCACATCCACTGCTAGACATAGGCCTATGGCACGCCACTGGGCTCGATCTTCGGCCTTTCTCATACAACTGCTGCCAGCCATCTTTCGGATATCGTCACCCCACCTAGCCACACTTGGTGGTGGACTAAGACGTTACATTAAAAGTAGAAGAAGTCCGACAGATATTAAATTTGACAGCCCCGTGACGGAGTTGGCTAGACGCTAGTTTGGGAAACGAGGGTCGCGGTTTGGATTCCCGCATAGAGACAAAAATTTGTATCGGGTCTGGGTGTTTGTGAGACCGAAAAGTCTCTCGTAGTTTCTGTTACCCACGACACAAGAATCGTATCTTAGTGTGGGGTCAGAACTATGTATGTATGTGACTGTTGGGTGTATTTTATTATTAAAATTATATTAGATATTGCTGCTAGGCTGTTGCTCAGCCCAATACTCCCAACTCCATATCTTGAATCTTTTAAAATATCGTGAATAAGAAAAATAGCTTGTCAGCATGATTAACTAAAGTAACAAGTCATGTATCGCGACTTGATATTTGAGATAACATCATATACAATTTCTCCACTTCACCGGTAACATTATAAAATGGCAAGGGGTTTTGAATTTTTCATACTGAAATATATTTTCTTAGCAGCAAACAGATTGCGTAGAACAGGTCAACTGCAGATGGCCTTGACTTGGTTTTCCTCGAACGCCTCGAGCTAACCTCTTTAGGTATGCTTTGAGAGATTCCTGAAGTGGATGCAGTTACCAACAAAATGAAAAATATTTTTATGTAGTAAAGAAATACAAAACATTTTTAAATGATAATTTTCTTAAAAATAGATTGAAACCCGGCCATAAACATCTCAGAACTAAGGACAGACCTTCTAGTGAGGAGAGGTTAGATAAACCCTAAGACAATCCTCGATGAGAGTCCTTAATCTCGAGTGGACTTACACACGATATGTTCTTTTTGAAGTGCGTAACCATACATTCAGATTACATACATAAAAAAAAAACTTAGATTTGAACATGCGAGAGTAAGTGTTGATGTCGCAGACCTCGAATGTTATCCTTTACGCCATCAAACAATGAACATACTAATTTATGCAGACATGATGGAGGGACGTCTCCTTTTTTTTTCTCGAGGGGAAAGCTGTTTATGGCTCTACTTCCCGCCAGCCCTGGGGGAGGGTGGCAGGAAGTGTATGTCGGGGTCACCAGCCTTCCAGCCCGGCGCGCGGGGCGTCACGTCCGCGCAGATGTTAGTGCCGAGCTGGGTCCCTAACGAAATCCCTACGCCGGCATACCGACCAAAACCCCCCGGTGGCCATCTTCGCGCCAAGTGGGGCGACCATGGTGCGTGGGCGAGAAGCGCCCACAATAGTGCCGCAGCCGCCCGGTGCGCTTCCGAGACGAAAGCGTCTCGGACTTCTCAGATTTTTAATAGGCGCGTTTGCACCCCCACTAACTTGAATTGGGCGCCTCTATTTTGCGCGCCCGTGACGGACACAGGCCACCGTGCCGCCGCCCTTCTCGCGGTCACATTATATGTAGACGCACTGCCCCCGCAGCGCGTCTAGTGACCCCAAGGGCCCCAATGAGTCGCCTTTTACGACAGGCAGGTGATACCGTGGTGGGATTCTAACGCCCCCTTGCCACAGGGCAGGGAGGGACGTCTCCTTGTCCAGCGACAACATTATACGTGGTAGAGCCACTGTTAGCCTAAACTCAATGAATGGGTTTTGATATTTACTGTATTTCAAAATAGACAAAAATATATTGGTGCACATCTATGTTTTTGAGTATGGTGGACTTAAGTCTAAAAACAAAACCTACCTCTCATTAGAGAATATTATTATATAAATTAAAGAATATGCGATGAAAAGTAATGTATAACGTTCTCTAAAGATCGATAAAAATGGAGTGGTGGGTGTATTTCTCACCTTCACACCTTCTGAGAAATATTTAGCTCTTTCTAGAAAGTTCTAAAGCTAACGGAAATACTCTAGACTAAAGGCGATTCAACAAGGCTATTGAACGAGGGAGAAAATTCCGCGAAAAACGGTCCGTAAATTACCCTTAATATGACGTCAAGACTACGCAAGTCAAAGTGACGTATTCTTTTCTTGAATATTTTTATCGTGCATTAACATACAAACTCTGTGTTTCGAAGTGAAAGACGAATTACGATTTCTTATTAATTTATAGATTCTTGTTTTTATTTTGAATATATTTATTTATTTATTGTTTTTCAAAATATTATCCTGTTATCAAAAAAATTTAGATTTCCACAATACAGGCATAGATATTAGGCTATATTGTACTGTAGTCATCAGAAAACAATGTGCTTCAAGCCAAAGAAATAAATTGCAGTATTCTTAATCAATCACAGCGCAGGCTCATACCTATCAAAGGGACACACATAATTGTTTGCAAGGTTTCATACATAAAAATTGGGAAACAACATCCATAATCCATATTTTAAAAAGTCGTAATGGTTTTAAGGTTTAGGCACGCGGTCGAGAATCTAGACGGTCGCAGGTTCAAATTCCAGGCACACACCTCTGACTTTTCGAAGTTATGTGTGTATTCACAAAGAATTATCACTTGCTTTAACGGTGAAAGAAACCGCGATGAACCCTACACACCTAAAAGTTCTTAGAATTTTTAGGTGTGTAGTCAGCCAACCCGCACTAGGCCAGCGTGGTGGACTAAGGCCTAAACCCTCTCAGTTGAGAGGAGGCCCGTGCCCAGTAATAGGACGTATTCGGGCTGATGATGACGATGATCCATATTTTAAAATTCCACTTTGCGTTGCCAGTAGAAAATTTTATGTCATAACTTTTCTCCCCAATAAAGCCATCATTTAGCAATAACCGGCAACATTATCGTACATACATTGCCAACATGATAAAAAAATCACATTGAAATAGTTAAAGTCATTTACGAGCACAACATAATTCTGCGTGGCCGGTCACGTCACAAAATTTATAGCCAGGGCACGTGGTGTTGCCATTATAAAAAATTAAAAACACGCTTTAATCTACATATTTAACTGGCAATGTTAACCCGTATCATAGCAGTCGTTGGCGACAAATTTATTATCACTCCGAGTATTAGAGCTTTGAATAATTTAGTTACTTTTTATAATTACTTTATTAACGACGTATCATACTTTTTGTACTTCAATTACAAAGTAGTAGAACGCTGTTGTATTTAATTTAAACAGACTTTTAGTGTTCTACTACTTACTAAATAAAGTGTTGGGTGAAGGCGAATAGACAAAGGTATATCGAGATACGATGTAGGCGGTCGTGGTCTTAATCTGGGGTACCCGCTGCTAACTTTTGAAATTATTTATGTGCTTTTAATAAATGATGACGCGCTTTAATAGTAAATTAAATTATTACTTGAAAATTGACGGCTTATCTATGGAAGTGAAAATCTTATCTGCGATTACATGCAAATCATGAATTTTCATAATTATATCAATTAAATTTATACCTCAGTAATGAAAAAATAAGTAGACAAACACGACCGATATAATCTACAATTTTACCATATTCTATTTAAACAAAAATAGACTTTAGAAACCAGTCATCCGAATACTAGATTCTGAAAAGCGTGAATTCCATTCTCAAATCTGTGCCATCCTAAAGTAGGTCTAAAAGCAAGTCAGACTTTTCGCTTTTTTCCCCAAGCCAAGCCATATTTCACGAGTCCAGTCATTAACGTCAGAAGCAAGATGGTCGGTGTATAAAATATGTTATTATAATGCCATACGAAGGGCCCTTTGGAGTGCCTCCGTTTTACATACTCTTGCGTATAAAAGGGCCTTTTTGGCTAAGTTACTACAGGTCAGAGGTTTAAGATAGCGAGGCATATAGTAAGTAGGTACCTACATACTTATATAATTTTGTATGAAGACTACCTTAGTATGAACTTACAGGCAAACTGAAAACTACATGATATAGTTTTGATTCATTTTAATTTCATTTAACATGAAAAATAATTTGTTGGTTGAATGAGAGATGATATAGCAGTGATGGCCTCGAGATTTAGGCGCGTGATCGAGAATTTCGGCGGTCGCCGGTTCAAACCCCAGGCAAACACCTCTGACTTTTCGGAGTTATGTGTGTATTCACAATGAATTATCACTTGCTTTAACGGTGAAGGAAAACATCGTGATAAAACCTGCACACCTAAAAAAAAGTTCCTAGGAATTTCTTAGGTGTGTGGTCCGCCAACCCGCACTAGGCGGATGGACTATGGCCTAAACCCTCTCAGTTGTAGAGGAGGCCCGTGCCCTGCAGTGGGACGTATTTGGGCTGATGACGACCATGAGAGATGATTATCGTTTGATAGTCAACATTCATTCAAATATATATTATATTTGGACCGTATAGTGTTCCCCATCACATTAGGTAGAGTTATTTGGCGTGGCAGTATAAAAAACCTCTCTGTTAACCCAAATAGGACATATTCTTGAAGTATTAAAAATGTTACAAAGCACATTACTAAATGTGAAATCTATCCTTAAGCGAATTTAAAAATAAATACCCAAAGATAATAATGATTATAGCTTTGAACCATTAGCAGTTTGCTCTAAACATGTTCAGGCTTACGTTCAGCGAAGCGAAACAATGACTCAGGGATGAGTTATCGATTATATTCTGTGTATCTAAACTACCTAGGAGCATAAATCTTAAGCATCTTTTACTTTTCGGGAAGGTGCAACTACTCCCCTTTTGTTGCTCCACGGCTCGGCGACGCCTGGTACGGAAGGCGACTTGAAGCATCAACACGTGACAACAACCTACTTGCGGAACGTGCCGGTACAGCGGACCCTGGAATTCATAACGGTCTGGACCTTAAAAGCCATTCTAGCGACCTCCTCCATTTGTAAGCAGCATAGCCCAAGCATAGGGAGTGTTGCGCTAGCAAGGTGGGTTGATGAATATTACACACGATAGCAAACAAAGCAAAAGTAAAATTTAAATAAAAAAAGCTATTACATTTTGTCAAAAAAAAAAACAAATACAAACAATTGCAAATTATACATGACTAAAACTAAGTAATTAAATTTAAATTCTTGTAACGGCGCACGTGGCCTCCTAATGACAATTGTTAACGGCTAGGATATTATAATGCATTCAACACTTACCCAATAGTGGGATATCAAAATTAACTGAAATAAAAGGATTGTTGGAATCCGTAACCTCCGCTCACAATTCTTTTTGGTGAATTTTTTCTTTAAATCAACCGTTATCGATTGGGAAAACAAAGCAACGTGCGCCTGCTTTGATAATGAGCGGGCGACTGACGAGTGACGCGGCGCTGGCCGAGCGCAGTGAACCAGTGTAAAAAAATACGATTACGCGACGGTTCGAAAGTCGATTAATCGCGACGTTACAGTATATATTTTTTTATATTATTCATCAGCCCATATGTATATATATATGTGGGACGTATGTACGTCCCACTGCTGGGCACGGACCTCCTCTACAATGAGAGGGTTTAGGCCTTAGTCCACCACGATGGCCTAGTGCGGGTTGGCGGACTACACACCTAAGAAATTCCTAATCTTTACTTTAGGTGTGCAGGTTTCATCACGATGTTTTCCTTCACCGTTAAAGTGCGTGATAATTATTTGTGAATACGCACATAACTTCGAAAAGTCAGAGGTGTGTGCCTGGGGTTTGAACCCGCGACCGTCAAGATTCTCGACCGCGTGCCTAAACCTCGAGGCCATCAGGTGATTTATTGACGGGTGTTTAAATTGAAATGATAAAAAACTTAATGAAATTATAATATGATATTTGGTTTCAATAGTTTTAGTGTTATCTTTATTATACGTAGTCGTATATATTGCTGAGGACCATTAAAAATGTGTGATCGATAAGTCTGGAGTTCGATTACCGGATCGGGTAAAGTGTTATTAGGTTTTTCCAATAGGAAATTCTCCCATAGCTTGAAATAAGCCCTATATATAAATGTACATATTACGTCGTATATATTAGATTTAAAATTAAAAATTAAATTTAAAAAATTAATAAAAAAAATCACTCCACCCTAATACAGTATATCATCTGACACTTAAAACTATACTTTAAATAAAATAAAAAAGATTCAAAAACACATTAATTTAGTTTACTACAACCATTGAAGATGTCCAACTTAAGCAAAGATTATACAGACATAACATTTTTCTCAATTTTTACGCAGAGCCAGCAACTTTTAAGATCCAAATGAAAAAATAATTGGCTAATAAAACAAGAAAATATTAAAAGTTTTATTATAGAAGTTGCGCCCACCAGGGTTTCCGTTTTAATAATTCGCTGCTAGGGAACAACAAGGACCTATCTTATCTCATTTATCGCGATGCTCAAGCACGTCTGGCTTCGAAGATTTCGCTAATGAATACGGAGAAATAAGAAAATGTAGACTTTACTCATAATACCCTTATGGCCGAATACTGAAACGCTACTTCATCTGAGGGCGACTTACATTTAATGGGCTGATATAATTTAAGCGGTATATACTTAAAAAATGTCATGTAAATGAACTTTTTGTGGTACTGTTGCCATTTATGGGAATTTAAGTGGGCATTAGTTAATCACACCGATAAATGACGTGTCAGTATACCGCTTAAATTATAACAGCCACATAAATATAAGTCGCCCTCAGATTAAGTAGCGTTTCAGTATTCGGCCATAAAGTTTCTCAGTAACATTTATATTTGTAAAAATCTTGTGGATAAAATGTTTGTTTGTTCGTACGTTATGATAATATGTTCTATGTATGTCTGTCTATTACCCTTTCACGCCTAAGCCATTGCACCAATTTGAATAATTATAACCTTTGGAAAGGACATAAGGTTATTTTTACCCCGGAAAAATATGTTCCCATGAGATGAGGACTGAATTCAAAATGGCGCCCAGAATGAGCCTGGTCCTATAAATATATGTACTAAAGATACGTTTGTTTGTTTGTACGTACGTTTTTTAATCCTGTGTCGTGAAAATCTTACTTCATACTTTAGTTTCGTTTTTAGTCGTAGTTGTTTTTGTTTTTTCTAATTGTACAAGTAATGCTCTTTCCAATTATTCCAAACTCGGCATATTTATCTCAAATTTATTAACATTAGATTCAGTGACACGTCATATAGCCTATAACTAGCGGACAATGAAGACGCTTAGTTGAGGAGCCCTGAAGGACAACAGATGAACATACACAATTACATACAAAGCCTGCCAAAATCATAACCCTCCTTTGGCTTTGCCGTAGTCGGGAAAATAAGAGACTGATAGTTAAAACTGAAACTTTTCAAAGTCTTCAAACTAATGTCAAACTATGACAATTCACAGAAGATAACCTTGTATTTAGGTGAAATGTTCACTGAACTCTACCTATCGATTAGACTACACTCAACCCTGTGACCCTGTAAGCGATTGGTACTTTAAGAATCTTAATACTGAACTAATTAATTTAGTCAGAGGAAATTATCACATACATACATACATAACCTCACACCTATAATCCCCAAAGGGGTAGGCAGAGGTGCATTTCTGCAACCACATTTCGCCAAGTATTTATCAGTCCCACGTAATAGGGGGCGAGCCTATTGCCGTTTTTCGGGCACATTTCCAGACTCCGTGCTGTTACCGAGAATTTCCTAATAGAAAAACCCAATAACACTCTGCCCGACCCGGGAATCGAACCCAGGACCTCTAGATCGCACGGCACATACTTGTACCGCGAGACCACGAGGCAGTCGAAATTATTACTGTAGACGTTAATTTGTAGCGGAACACAAATAGTATTCTAATTACTTAGGAACACGGCTAGTGAAAATTAATTTAACTGAAGATACTGAAACTTGAACGTGTTATTTCGTGTTTATGTTATGTTACACGTAATTATGGCAACGAAAATTCGCGTTTTTCAAGAAATTGTTCTCGGCTGTGTTTGTGCTGCTAGTGTTGAGATATATTGCGACTAAATTATTTTAATTGCCGTACATAAACCCGATATACTTGATGATTCTGTTTTACTTTTTAATTGTTTTAGAAACAGACTGCCTCGTGGCGGTACAAGTATGTGCCGTGCGATTTAGAGGTCCTGGGTTCGATTCCCCGGTCTGGCAAAGTGTTATTGGGTTTTTCCATTAGGAAATTCTCGGTAACAGCACGGAGTCTGGAAATGTGCCCGAAAAACGGCAATAGGCTCGCTCCCTATTACATGGAACTGATACATAATTGGCGAAATGTGGGTGCAGAAATGCACCTCTGCCTACCCCTTCGGGGAATACAGGCGTGAGTTTATGAATGAATGAATGTGAAAGGTAATGAGAAACATATTTTGAATTGAGCACTATAAGTTATTACCTCTTAGTATTAATGAATTTCGACTGTTGTCTTATATTCGCTAATTGAGTTTTAAACATGCATAGATACACTCAAGCCGATGGATATTCCCCGATGGGGTATTACAATCAATTCATCACACACTTCCAGACTTCGTGGTGCAACTAAAAGTTTTCTAATGGAAATACCCGACCCAGGAATTGAACCCGGGACTTCTATATCGCATAACACATACTTGTGCAACGAGACCACAAGACAGTCTCTTATAACATGCGTTTGTATATACATATCTTTTAATTCAAGATTTGATTGACATTAACAAATGAACATTTTTCTTCCACGTATTGTTACATTGAAGGACGAATTTAGATCCACGTATAATCTGGTATAATCTCGTATTCACAAAGACTTATCACGTACTTTAACGGAGCAGGGAAACATCGTGATGAAACCTGCACACCTAAAAATTCTTAGGAATTTCTTAGGTGTGTAGTCCGCCAACCCGCACTAGGCCAGCGTGGTGGGCTCAGGCCTAAACCCTCTTAGTTGTAGAGGAGGCCCGTGCCCAGCAGTGGGACGTATATGGGCTGGTCATGATGATGATGATGAAATCTGGTAAAGAATACTTTCTAACTCCTCGTTTATTCTTATGATCACACATCATACTAACATGCGGTTCGCCTGAGCTCGACATAAGTATTCTAAGAGCTAACACAACAGTATTACAAGCATATAACGAATGACGTCAAAAATGGAGATCAAACAGAGAACGCAAACAATTTCCACGAGTGTTCAACGCAGTTGGTAAAGTTACGCGATAAAACTAAAACATTATTACAATCGAGTGTACAATGTTCTTGAGTTTTATGAAAAGTATGTCGTCAAAGGTTTATCGCAGAAAAGTTCGGCATTCCACCAGCGTAAGCTAAAACTCCCGGGCGCAGTTTGAAGGTCTTAAAAATCGAGAGGCAATCGCGTTTTTAAATACGATTATGTGATACGTTCCTTGAAATGTTCCAACCAAACTCGTCTTTTTCTTAATTACAAAGAAATATCTCAATGTTTGGACTAACGTCTAAATCCTCTCAGTTGTAGAGGAGGCCCGTGTCCAGCAGTGGCACGTACTATATGGGCTGATGATGATGGTAACAATGATGATCTCAATGTTTTAAAAGTTTAAAATTATGTCATTGTAGAAAAAGTATTTTTTTTATCAAATGGGCTGTCTTCTATCTTTTCGGAAAGAATAAATCTGAAATTTGAACATCTTCTTGTACAAGTAAGCCGATTTTAATTACACAATATGACGATTTCTATTTCTCACCGGTCAATATAGTATGGTTGTTTTTGGTTTCGTATTGTACTATATACAACTTCATGTTAGGTAAAACAAATATCCGTAAGATAATAAGATAACTTAATAACTGACACTGAAATCGAATATTATAACGTAAAATTAATAGCTAGAATTAATAAAACTATTCAACTCAAAACGAATGTGAAACGCCAACACTGTAATTAGCAGAATAGGGTCGGAGGCGTGAATCTAACATTAAATATACGCCTTAATTTACAACATATAGGTACATATTTAGTCACTGCGGTGTTCCTATATTTAATTTTACGCCGTTTATTTTTGGTGGGAAAGGGTGTATTTCTACACCCAAGTTCCACCAGGTGTTTTTATTATCATCATGAGCCCTTATACATATCACTGCTAGGCACGGGCCTCCTCTACAATTGAGAGGGTTTAGGCCTTAGTCCACCACGCTGGCCTAGTGCGGTATGGCGGACAACACACCTAAGAAATTCCTAAGAACTTTTAGATGTGCAGGTTTCACTACTATGTTTTCCTTCACCGTTAAAGTACGTGATAATTCTTTGTGAATACACACATAACTTCGACAAGTCAGTGGTGAGTGTCTGGGGTTTGAACCCGCGACCGTCAAGATTCTCGACCGCCTGCCTTAACCTCGAGGCTATCATTGTATAGACAACACCACCAGCTTGCGATATGATAGGCCTCGGGTTCGATCGCTTCACCGAGACAAATGTTTGTGACACCGAAAAGCACCCCGTAGTTTCTGATACCAACGACACAAGACCCGAATCTTAGTGTGGGGTCAGAAGTATCCAGCTTGCCCTCAACAGTCCATTTTGACTGCATTACACTAATTACCATGTTGTCACTTTTCCGTTCCAGTATAAAAAATACGGGGAAATAGTATCCGGGACCTTAGACTGCTTTCGGGACCGAAACATCCTTTTATGCAGAATACATATGGCGCAGTACTAACGAGGCGTTATTATTTCCTTCTCTTGCTTTATAAACATCAGCAAATCTTAGTAATAATACTCCAGTACGCACGAGTATGAGCTCCACATTTTCCGAGCGCGCTGGATCCTAAGAATTACAATTTACTTTATGTAAATGTTGTTCGCTGTATTTTCTACTTCTCATGATATGGTTTTGGCTCGCGTAACATTTAAGTAATAAGTTACGGATATTTTAATATATTTAGTATTTGGTACTCTGCTGAAGTCGATCTGCAGCGAATTCAGGTGGATTCGGTACCAGGAAATTATTATATAATTTTTTTATGAATAGTATCTATTAAAAGTTAAAAAAGGCTTTATTTTTGTTATTGTTTTATTAAAAATACATACTTATATCAAGCGAAATAAGTTAAATGATTGCTATTAGCTGTCTGGATAGTTCTAACTAGTTACATATTTTAAGCAGTTCTCCGTCGTCGTTCCTCGTCGAATCCGTCGTCAAATCAAATAATTAGTTAAGTTTTATAGACAACAACCTACTTACTACTCACTGAACCGTTTGCATTTGTTTGCGACAGATAAAAGTACCTAAGCCTTAAGCAAACATCAAACCATATTTTATTCTTAGAGGAGAAAGCTTATTATAGCTCTTCTAATTATTCGTTTTAATAATAACAATTTATTCATTGAACTGTGACAATTCAGAAATGTGGAAAAAATCCAAGGATCTATTTCAGAATCGCTTAACTTGTGACGCTCGATCGAACCAGCCAATTGCATTATTCTATTTGAATAAATACATTTTCTTTAAAATAAAAAGTTGAAACGGAGCGCAGTCTGCAGTGACACGTAAACTTTTATGTGTGTCGCTTGCAAGTATTCGTATGTGGTTAGTGGAGCGAGGAACTGTAGAGGCATCTTCTATCTGCCGTTCAAAACGTATGCACAGAAATGATCACGTATTTTATAGAAAATGTCGTGTGGATACTGTCTGGGCAGGGTTGGGCAGTATTTGAATTACTTGTAATTGAAATACGTAATTGAAATACAAATACGTATTTTGTATTTGTATTTTAATTACTTTCTTAAAATGTAATTTGTAATTTGTATTTCAAATACGTGAAGCCGAAGTATTTTGTAATTAGTATTTCAAATACTCGAGGCTTCAAAATACATTTATTAAAATACATTTAGCCTTCATTTAGTATTAAGTTTGTACTCATCAGGACATGCAATAACGAAACAAAAACCGCCTTCAAAAAAAAAAACTATTCCAAAACAAATAAATATGCATTATTTTGTATTTTGTATTTCAATTAAAAATAGCTAAAATACTGTATTTTGTATTTCAAATACCTTACGTAAATGTATTTTGTATTTCGTATTTTAATTACTTGCGATACAGTATTTTGTAATTTGTATTTC
Source organism: Hemaris fuciformis (assembly GCA_907164795.1). NCBI lineage: Eukaryota > Metazoa > Arthropoda > Insecta > Lepidoptera > Sphingidae > Hemaris > Hemaris fuciformis. The sequence goes on along the minus strand of OU015438.1, from coordinate 14,451,943 downwards.
AATTAAAGCAAAGCATGTATTTTGCCCAGCCCTGTGTCTGGGTGCAGAATCTTACGTCGAATATTTCACGACGCCATCGAGATACTTCTGAATAGATTTTGGTAGAAGTTTCGATAATGTTACTGTAGAGTTACAAATATTTCTTTTGGGGCTGGATGTTTGTAAGACCGAAAAGTCTCTCGTAGTTTCTGATACCCACGATAAAATACTTGTATCTTAGTGTGGGGTCAAAACTATGTACATACATATGTGACTGTAAACTGTTTATTTATTTACCAAATATTCTCCTATCAATTTGGTACAGTTATTTCTATGAAATACAAGCTATAAAATTTTAAATTAAGTTTTCTATTGATAATATCGTGAAAAGTTAAGAAATCTTCGGATACCTTGAACTTGACTGCCTTGTTGAGTCCTTGGATAAGCATGACGTAGCGTAAGGGTCTAAATCCTACTTCCACAGCAATAACCAAACAACAACTCACAATATTCCACGGCCTATAAAAATTCGCAAACTACTGAACATGAAGCAATATCCAAAAAGGTTTATTTTACACGCAAAGACCTGTAAAGACAGCGGTATTCCGGTTTTAATATAGCCAGTGGAAAATAGACGCACCCTGTAGCCCGCGTTAACGGCCGGATGGTTTCGGGGCGGCTGCGATTTTTTGACTGGCTTTATTTGTGCCTGTATTTTCTCGTTTTTATTTAGATTTTAGAAAGCCCCTTTCATGGAGAGCCACGTAGGTCATAGATTGACATGGAATGACTGTAGTTTGAGAGTCTGTTCTGTATGCTAGCTTTTGTAACGCTCCGCAATACTTGAGCTCGGTATAAAGTATGAAATTTTGGATTTTTAGATCGGTTGTTTGCAAAATATTTCCTATTTTTTTATAATTTAGTTTTAGATTTTAATTCTATTTTAGAATCAAAAGAATATATTGATGATAAATCTTAATCTAATCCTTTATGAAAGAAAAAAAGTAATAAAATAAAGTAACTATACTATACTTTAAAAAAAAATGGGGGAGAAGTTTTAATTCTTTCGTCACGATGTTTTTCTTCGCCAATGATAAACTTCGCATTTAATGTAAATTCACCTGATGCTTTAAAAAATCATAGGTTGGCCAAGGTTGCCTCAAAGAGTTTCAATCTGTTGACCGCCAATATTTTGTCTCGACGGACCGCGCACACTCGAGTCCGTCACATCAATAAAATTAATCAAGAAAAAGTCGTACACCATCACGATCTTATTTACCGAAAGCATATTTAAGTTCCGTGCTTATACAACACTGCGGATTGCCGTTAATGTGTAGCATGTTAATATGTACTTAACCTCTGAATAATTAAGCACAAGTTAAATTTTCAAACGATTACTTGCGGCATACTAACTACGCTTGAATTTGTGAAAGTTGAATTTTTAAACCGGGGTCAGATTTATTATCGTAGAGCGTAAAGGCAATTAGTTTTGTGCTTACTGCCACTTAAAAATATATAAATAAATAAGAGGACAGACTGAGGAAAAGTATTCGATGGCTGCTTTTAACAGAATATATGTGCCCATCAGTGGTGGTCCTTTGAAGATTATAAAGTAACTATAAGATATACCTACATATCCAATCAGATGTAACAGTTACAGGTATCTTATGTCTTAATTGATCATAATTCCTTTTAATGAAACATCAAGTTATTTTGTCTTGGTCATACTAAAACTTCTTTTTCAATTCGTAATATAAAATAAATAAATTTTAAAATAATATAATAAAATAAAATAATAAAATTTATTTGTACACCATAATTTGGGTCCATACTTAACATGAATTTATTTAGCTGCCAGTACCTATTACATTATTGCTTTAAATCTACAAGACGGGGTACAAAAATATAACAATACACCCAAATCATCTTTAAAATAACCAATAATACTGATAATAGTGCGACGGTATACAACAAAAAAAAAAACAAAAAACTAACGGTAAATAACTTATAGGTTCAGTTAAGTAACGAGTTCAAACAAACAAAATATCGTCGATAATGGACCACAAAAACAATGCTCGTAAATATTGAGGTGACGTCGTAGCGGTTATGGTAAACGATATTAATAATAAATGTGTTAGAGCCATGATGTATTCAGTTTAGACTCACGAATGGACCGGTCCAAAGAACTAGTACGATTTATTGATCTTGAAGTAACATAATTTTAAAATAAGATTTTTTAAGAAGCTTTAACATTATTTTTTTTGCACAATCTAGTATTACATTATCATCATCGTCATTAGAAAATATGCGTCCCATTGCTGGGCACGGGCCTCCTCTACAGGGTTTTAGGTCTTAGTCTACCATGTTGGCCTTGTGCGGGTTGATGGACTACGACCGTAAAAAAATTCTAAGGACTTTAAAGTGTGCAGGTTTCCTCACGATTTTTTTTTCTTGGCCGTTAAAGCATATGGTAATTCATTATGAAAACGCACATAACTTCGAAAAGTCAGAGGTGTATGCTTGGGAATAGAACCTGCGGCGGTCGAAATTCTAAGCTGCGCTTCTAAGCCTCATCGTATACTAATAATAATACTATTTACAAACGAAAATTTCATAAAACCATACATTAATAAAGAAGCAATTTGTATGTTATTGAATAGCATAGTTTTTTCAAGGCATATATAGAAAAATACTCATAGATGTGACTCAAAACACAGTTGCTATCGATTCCGGAATTAACCTGTCGTTCTAAGACAGTTATGACATATAATCTAGCAATAATGACAGCAATACTATCAGTAGTAACAGGTATCAACCTTTTACATATTTAAGCATCGCTAACTACGATGAGCCTCTAATAAATGACTGTAAATGGCTTACGGAAGCCAACACACGCATGGCGTAATGGGTAAAGCCGTCACTTCTGTTTATTGTCATGCATTATTTGCGTAAAGATCCAGTTGGTGAGGTGTTAACAAACTCGTCACCATATTTATAATCGAGTCTTTCATGGGAGGAGTAACTTGTTTGCTATATATGTTTGCTACCCGCACTAGGCCAGCTTGGTGGACTAAGGCCTAAACCCTCTGATTTATAGAGGAGGCCCGTGCCCAGCAGTGGGACGTATATGGGCTGATGATGATAAATGATGATGATATGTTTGCTATATATTATAGTATGATAGATATTTTAATTTTTAAGTGAAATACATCTAATTTGCAAGAGAAGTGTGTTCAGTAAAAAAGTATCTCGTATTTTATAAACAAAGCACTCGTAACTCACAAATTATTGTCCCTTTTGTGAGGGGTAATTTCTGTGGCTGTGGGTCATTACTAATTGACATCGGACCTGCTTGAACGTATGTATATGGGCCTGTCAGCTATAGGGCTCCTTATATGCAAACCATTGTTTCCGATACTGAATCAAGCAATAACCTCCCTACATTGTTGATAACATCTGACTTACAAGCTGCTCTACCTCTTAGCTAATGTGAATTTACAGATGCGAACAGACCGTTATCGAAAACTAAGACAAATAATAGTAATGGTGATTAAAAACTCATTAACAATAAAAAAAAACAAAAAAATTTTTACCACCATACACCCTGTATTGATTGAGCTTGAGCAATTTATATTTTTTTCTCAAAGTTTTTTATTTCATTTATGTTGTATTTACTTGTATAATAAAATAAATAAAATAAAAAAGCATTTTATTTGATCCTGCTACAATAACTTAATAAATAACAAATTTTTATACTATTACACTATATTTAATTATTAGCAAGATCCTCAGGTTGGGTAAAGGCCTCCTCCAATGATGACCACTTTTCTCTATCATGAGCTATTTGCCACCACTTTGGACCAGCGACCTTCTTCATTTCATCCTTCCAGCGTGTATAGGGCCTTCCTCTCTTTCCTCTTTCCTTTCGGTCCTCCCCATATGGTGGCGCTGTAGGTCCATCTTTTTACTCATTTACTTGTATAGTGTACAAAAAAGCGTATTAAATAAATAAATATAAAAAAAATCTAAGACAGATAATAGTTATGGTGATAAGGAAAAAAGCAGTGATGGCCTCGAGGTTTAGGCGCGCGGTCGAGAATTTCGGCGGTCGCATGTTCAAACAACAAGGCACACACCTCTGACTTTTCGAAGTTATGTGTGTATTCACAATGAATTATCACTTGCTTTAACGGTGAAGGAAAACATCGTGATAAAACCTGCACACCTAAAAGTTTTTAGGAATTTCTTAGGTGTGTAGTCCACCAACCCGCACTAGGCCAGCGTGGTGGGCTAAGGCCTAAACCCTCTCAGCTGTAGAGGAGGCCCGTGCCCAGCAGTGGGACGTATGTGGGCTGATGATGATGATGATGATGAAATAAATATAAAAAAAATCAAAATCTAAGACAGATAATAATTATGGCGATTAGGAAAATGTCAATTTATTTAATTTTCGCGATCTTTTTTGGCTTCAATGTGTTTACCCTTCAACTATAGTCTTAGTTTTCGATCACCGTCTGTTTGCACCTTGTATAGAACGACCATCAGTAATGTAATGTAAATTCACCTGATGTAATGTAATGTAAATTCACGGTTATGGTCATCGCCCTAACATATGTATATTATAAAACACGTATGCGGCCACTGTATCGCCATTAAGGGGCTAATCACCAGACATAAGGCTCTCGCGTCACTCAATGATAAATTACGCTAAACGTGCCCTCACCGATATTGATTGTCGATTATAAATGACACCCGATGGAAGTTGTTCCGTTTGTTTATGCTAAAAGTATGGCGTTGGGGGGCTATTTTTAAACCTGCATGAGATGCGAGATTGATGTTTTATTTAATGACTTTTTTTATATTCAAGTTGGCCGATGTAGAGTCATTGTTGTTGCTTTAATTAATTGTGATATTTTATTGTTATTCACTTTAACAGTACGTGCTAGATAAACTCACAAGATTTTTTACTTAGGAGGTACAGAAAAAAAGCATTTAAAAATATCGAAAATCAATTAGAAACATTAAGTTCTTAATTCAATTTTTATGATTATCATTACCAGGCTATACCAGTTTCCATGCCTATTTTTCAAATATAATAGGTACTCTATAAGATATCTCATATTTACGACAAGGACAAAAACTAAGTTATCGTTTACCAAAGGTCTTTGAACTTAGAAAATGTGTCCTTGTAGTCTCCTTGTAACTATCTGTAAACTAATTATAAAGGAAAATAAAAATAAAACATTAAATGCTCATCATTTAAGTATTAAACAGTGTTTGTTTACGTAAACCCTGTTTTATGTTGTTTTGCTCCGCGACATTTTATATTCCCTTTGAAAATATACAAAGGAAAAGTTTGGTTATTAAAAAGGAATAGTTTAACTTTAGAAATTGTTACGGTAAAATTTGAGTTCGTATAATGTCTATTTTTCTATTCTTCGCTTATGCAAAAAGCCTAAAAGGTCTTTGTTTTTGAGGTTTCATTAAAGCGTTCAGAATTTTTAAAATTGCTATAGCAATGTAACCTTACAGCACTTCAAGTAGACAGTGACAATATCTGGATTAGAAATACATAACCTTCCAGATAATTAGATAGTAAGAGTTGGCCAACTTTTATTGGGCAAAATGATCTCAAACGGCAAAGGGATCGTAGATATAAATAAATAAATATACCCAACAGTTACATACATAGCCCTGACTCCACACTAAGGTATAAGTCTTGTGTCGTGGGTATCAGAAACTACGAGAGACTTTTTGGTCTCATCATCATCATCATCATCAGCCCATATACGTCCAACTGCTGGGCACTGGCCTCCTCTACAACTGAGAGGGTTTTGGTCTCACAAACATCCAAACCCGTAACAAATATTTGTGGAACACACAAACATTTGTCTCGGTGCGGGGATCGCAAGCTGGTGTCTAGCCAACTGAGCCGGGATTGTGAAATAAGAAAAGCTTACGATTTTTGCTTACCAGTTGACACAGGTATGCCAGCCTGGCTGTACGCAATAAATCGCTGGCTCTACTTTATAAAAATAAAACACTGCGCAGACCGTATTAAATATAACACAATCAGAAAACGTCTGATTTTTTTTGTCATCTGTCAAAAGAATTCGCAGGAAAAAGCGGATGGACAAAGATCGTACAAAAACACATGAGCTCTGAGGAAAGAAATATATTTTTTAGTCTCCACAGTCAGTGTCACTCGCTATTCTCTCATAACCGTAGAATGTCGGCCAATTGGTTTTTTGGGTCAAACAAGGGATGGATGCGTGACCCTTCCAGATAGTGATGTAACCCTTATGCTTACATTCGAAACTTGTTTGCGAAAATTGACCGAATATAAAAAAAATAAACAAAAAAAACGTGTGGCGATAGAGAAGTTCTAGGTTCGAATTTCAGCTCAAGAAAAAACATATTGGGATTTTCCATAAGGAAATTCTTTAGAACGACAATCCTTAGTAGAACAACTGTAATAGACACAGATCTAAAAGTTAGAATTTAAAGGCTCTTTGGGATTCTTTGAATTACTTTATAATTGTAATTATCAAATACTTAATTTCGAAGATTTTTGTAAATTGGTACGTCTTTAATAAAATGCAGTTATATATACCACAACATAAAACAGGGTAACGGGCGAACCAATAAAACTTGATTGATGTGATCAAAGTAAGACTTACAAAAGTTTTTATTTCCTGTCTATCTAACCACAGGCGTCTGAGCTAAACGAAACTTAAAATGCCACCTGCGCGCTTAAATCTTCAATGTTTTACTTAAAACCTCGTAAACTTCACATTTTGGCTGACATCCAAACACGATGAAAAATTACTATAATAAAAATATTTTTGCAGCAGCGAAGATTCTGGCCCGATATCACGTGCAGTGAATTCAAAAAAGTACACAGACGAATAAACAGAGTGATAACAAAACAATGGTGGGCAAACATCAATAACTGAACCGCGTGGCCTTTTTGTTCACACTTTAATAACTTTTACTCAATTATCGTGGACGGATGTTTTGTGAGCCGTACAACGTTTGTTATGAAATTCGCTTTTATGGGCCTCAGGGCATTTGTTTGTAAACGCTTGTGTATGTAGTCTATGAAACGTAAGGAGACCACTAAAATAAATTATTTATAATATAATCATTTATTCCATCAAATAGTTCAACTTCCCTGATTCTTCAATGTAGTAAGTATTTAATAACCTTAATTCAGACACCGTATCGTACGTTACTTTTGCTTCCTTTTATTAATTATAATCCACAATTCCCTCATTGATTTGTTCTTTCACAATACTGACTGAGAAGCTGTCTGAACCTTTCACTCCACTTCCATTGTACTTGTGGTGAGGCGCAGTGAGGGTGACAACTCATCGATTATAATTAATATAATAAATTATTTCGTAATCATCATCATCAGCCCATATATGTCCCACTGCTGGGCACGGGCCTCCTCTACAACTGAGAGGGTTATTTCGTAATCATCATCATCTAGAGAGAGAGGGTGCTATGAAATAACTTAAAATAATATTGTTATTGTTATTTCCCTCTCAGTTGTAGAATAGGCCCGTGCTCAGCAGTGGGACGTATGGGCTTATGATGACAATGATGATGATGATGAAGGGCCGTATAGCCGTGGCAAGAAAGAAAGAAAAATGATTCCGTATGCTACTCTCAAAGACCTGCCTAAGAATTCTTGTGGATATCCTACGATGCTTCCCTTCGTTACCCACTGAATAAGTGAATATAATAAACTGATACACGTAACTTCTAAAAGTAAGGCTTGGGCCCTGTTTCCCAACCCACGCATAAATAAAGGGGTAGTGTTATAAACATTTTGAAAACTTTCCAGACATTTCTAAATATAATTTTAATTGTTAAAACTTTTTCCAGTTGAATTAATTCTACCGTTCAATTGAACAAACAATTTTGATAAAGAAAAAAGGCCCGTGGATCGGTTAGAAGCGTGTCAAACACAATGCTTTTGAATTTCGATTCGTTGGCATCGTTTTGAATATTTAATTCTACCCTTTTTAATATAAATAAATAAATACACCCAACAGTCACATACATAGTTCTGATCCCACACTAAGATACAAGTCTTGTGTCGTGGGTATCAGAAACTACGAGAGACTTTTCGGTCTCACATACACCCAGACCCGAAACAAATATTTGTGGATCACACAAACATTTGTCTCGGTGCGGGGATCGAACCCGCGGCCTCTCGTTTCGCAAGCTGGTATCTAGCCAACTGCGCCACGGGGCTGTCATAAAAAGGAACATTTCGACCTTGAAGGCATTCTGGCTATGTCATCGATACTGACAAGTCTATACGCAACATGGTAAACTAAAAGGACGTGGGACGTAAATTCACATTAAAAAAATCAAACTAACACGGCAACTCTAACTAACTAACATCGACATACATACATACATAAACTCACGCCTGTATTCCCCGAAGGGGTAGGCAGAGGTGCATTTCTGCACCCACATTTCGCCAAGTATGTATCAGTCCCACGTAATAGGGGGCGAGCCTATTGCCGTTTCTCGGGCACATTTCCAGACTCCGTGCTGTTACCGAGAATTTCCTAATGGAAAAACCATCGACCATGTAGCTAATACCACCAATCATTATAATAATTACAATCATAATTTAACGAATGCACTTTAAGATGATTGTAAATGTTTCACCTTTATTTAAGATCATATTAGATTCACTTTAGATATATCCGCTAATTTACTGTATAATTGTTTTAATGTAGATAAAACGGGTAGCCAAGCGACGGGCTTGCCTATACTGAGACCGGTAGATACTTAATTTATTTTATATTATTTATTAACAAACATTTATATTATTTATAAACATACTTTGCCTTCTTACATTCCATCCAAAGGTTGTCTGGAAGAGATCGCTCTCAGCGATAAGACCGCCTATTGTTCCACTTTTATTTTTTTATTTGTAAAATCTATGTAAATAAATGTGGGTGTCAATAAAGAGTTATCTATCTATCTATTTACAGAAAATACTTAACAATATTATAAAGTTAACAATATACACTTACTAAAACACTGTAATCATTAGCAGTAATGTTCTAAGACCTGTGTCACTATTGCTACTCAAATTGTTGTGTTTTCTGAAATAAATTTAATTTCATAATAAATCATCAGGCGTTCAAAGCGAAAAAATATACTAAGTATGAACATTATTTTATACACCCTATACACACTGAATAAAACTTGACGCACAAATCGCAAAAGCAATTATAACACAAATTTTCAAAGAAACAAAAAGCTATAAAAACCCCCCTAGTCCCGTTGACAACGGGTTGCCGAGAGTAATTCGTTTAAAACCGCCCCCGATTCACTGTAATGTAATTACTTGATTCATAATCGCGCTGTTGCGTTTCTAACGCTTTTCATTGCGTTATTTATTCAGTCAGCTTCTTGCTTTAACACTTGAACATTGTGAAATATATGTGCGGTGACAAGCTTTCCGGGTTTGCGTGAGACTCGTATAACATTATTTAATTGAGTAAATTAATAAGTTTGTATGTTTTTTTTTCTGTACTTGAAACATGTTATTTCTTTAGGAACTTGAAGTCCACCAACCGTGGTAGACTAAGGCCTAGCCCCTCCTACTAGTTCGGATATGGATGTGTTTTTGTGACTGTCTATTAATAAAACTCTCAAAATGTTTTAATATATCTTTAAAATTCCTTAAATAAAACTTAGTAATTATTTTAAGCAGATTTAAATATGTAAGTAATAGAATTGTAGTTGTAGATACTTAGGAGGATAAAAAACTATATTTTTTTACGTGAATGTTCTCCAAAACTCCCGATTGCATGTTTGTTGCACATAATTTTACTGTTTATTGCATTGGTTTATTAAAATATTTCTATCAACTCTTAAAACAACCATATCATCATCATCATCAGCCCAAATACGTCCCACTGCTGGGCACGGGCCTCCTCTACAACTGAGAGGGTGTAGGCCTTGGTCCACCACGCTGGCCTAGTGCGGGTTGGCGGACTACATACCTAAGAAATTCCTAAGAACTTTTAGGTGTGCAGGTTTTATCACGATGTTTTCCTTCACCGTCAAAGCAAGTGATAATTCATTGTGAATACACACATAACTTCGAAAAGTCAGAGGTGTGTGCCTGGGGTTTGAACCTGCGACCGCCGAAATTCTCGGCCGCGCGACTAAACCTCGAGGCCATCACTGCTTATATATATAACATAAATTATTAGTTCGATCGCACACAATCCGAACTAGATTTCAGCATTCATCTACAACATAAACCATGCGAACGGTCCCGTATACAGAACAGTGTTATGCAATAATATGTCAACTGTTCACATCCCGGCACGCTGATATTTGGAGCTACACGACTAATAATGTTGGTGGAATGTTGAGTCAGTCACTTGATCGTATGATGAATATCCTATTAATTCAAGTACTGTGACAATGTGGGTTGGCATGTGTTGTGTTGGATAACATCATCCATTGAGTTAGGAACGTGATATTGCAGCTATAAACTAATCTGGTGCTGTGAAGTGATTCCGTTCGGTGTTTTGTTCGTAGTATTGCATAGGTGTTAATGCAACTCTGAATGATAATTTTGCATTACATCATGTAGCTATATTGCATAGTATAGACTTGATACCTACTTCGACCATATTCAGGTACGTCACTTTTTATCATTGGACCGTTAGAATTAATTAAAATAATTAATTCAATCATTGAAATATAATTTTCATCATTTATATTCAGTTATTATTTATTTTTTCCAACTGGTAGCGTAAGAAAATGTTACTAGGAAAGAACGGGAAATAATAATAAATGCACCCAACAGTCACATACATAGTTCTGAACCTACACTAAGATACGAGTCTTGTGTCGTGGCTATCAGAAACTACGAGAGACTTTTCGGTCTCACAAACACCCAAACCCGAAACAAATATTTGTGGATCACACAAACATCTGTCTCGGTGCGGGGATCGAACCCGCGGCCTCTCGTTTCGCAAGCTGGTGTCTAGCCAACTGCGCCACGAGGCTGTCAACCGGGAAAGAAACCCGAGATTGCCTTTGGTAAAAAAAAAAAATATTTGTACACAACTTTAAGCGTCTTTATTTTTATTTATTTATGTTCCTTGTACACAAGAAACAATACAAACGTAAAATTCCTTATCTCTCGCTCGGTCTCTTCCGATCGTGCAATGCATGGAAGAAAACGTACAGGATTTTTCTAAGAATCAACTGGAATTTTTAGCGTTAATCTTTTATTTTGTTGTGTTAGTGTTAATTGTTGAAGTGTAAGTTAACTATAAAGTTGCGATAGAAAAGAAGAAAATTGTAGGAACCTTTAAATGACTTAGTCCGAGTTGTAAGGCCAGATGCTATATACAGTGTGCTGAATTAAGTCGCAATTTTCTTCCTCATGAGTTATACCGTTATTTTAGGATCAAATTTAAACTGAAATACGATTTAACTCTTAAATTTAGGGCGATAAACTAGTCCTAACAAAATAATTAGTTTGATTTGGTAATTACTAAAATCGAGTGATTTTTTGAGTATATTTCAATAACCATTCAAAATCTCAGTTGATCATTATGAAATAATTATTCTGTTTTAGTAGCCATTATTTTTTTTTTGACGAAAAGAAAGCGCGTTAAGCTCCCCTCGGGGGAGGCCGAAAGGGCCGAAATATTTTATTTCTTTTCATTCTGTATGTGACTGTTGGGTGTATTTATTTATGTATTTATTAATATCGGGGTTTCGGCGCGTTGAACAAATGTTCGCTAAGCTAAGTTAGGTCCCTAACCAAAATCTTACACCAGCATACCGACCACTCAATACTCATTTTTACAAACTGCAATAACAAAAAAAGTGTAATTTCATATTATAAAGCTCCACCTGAACGGTAAGTCCCAAATTATCCCTCACTGATGGTGACCGCGCCCGAGGCACGTCCCACGTACCGTATGACGCGTGTGTAATTACTTAGCGAGTTGAGCGGAGTCATGCCTTGTCATTTTCGCTAACGGCTCTACCGATTCTACAGCTCTACGGGCCTGGTCGACGCCACCAATCGTTTGTAATTTGACTGCTGACAATTTGAATGTATTTCATGCAGTACTCATAAGGTATTTGGCTGGTTGGTTTGATAGACCTATTTTTCTCATTGAGGTAAAATAGGACTGCCTCGTCGTTCGATTCCCGGGACGAGTAAAATGCCATTGGGTTTTATCATTAGGGAATTCTCAGTCACAAGACGGAGCCTGGAAATGTGCCCAAAAAACGATAATAGGCTCGCCCCCTATTGGTACTGATACAGACCTGTCAAAATTTGGATACAAAAACGCGCCTTTGCCTACACCTCCCTAAGTATGATTTCAAGTGCTTTTGAGGCATATGTGCCCAGTTAACAGAAATAAGTCCACCTCTTGCTATGTGGAACGTAATAACTGAAAAGTGCGAGGACTAAAAATATAGTTATAACCCTTCTGGGACGGAGGCAAGAAAGAGTGTGTTTGAAAATTTTATTACATTATGTAAGAAAGTGGTTGGATCCAGCTGCGGCTTATCTAAAATGTGACGTGAATGTTTCTACTACAAATCAATAAAATGCGAGGAATTGAGTTTATTACATATAGCGGTGAAAATCAGCATTTTTTGGTAATAATTAAAGCAGTCATGGCCTCGAGGTTAAGGTGCGCGGTCGAGAATTTCGGCGGTCGCAGGTTCAAATCCCAGACACACACCTCTGAGTTTTCGAAGTTATGTGTGTATTCACAATGAAGAAGAAGAATGGTGAAGGAAAACATAGTGATAAACCCTGCACACCTAAAAGTTCTTAGGAATTTCTTAGGTGTGTAGTCCGCCAACCCGCACTAGGCCAGCGTGGTGGACTGAGGCCTGAACCCTCGCAGTTGTAGAGGAGGCCCGTCCCAGCAGTGGGACCTATATGGGCTGATGATGAAAACGTATGTTACTTCTAGATAAAAAAAAAACTTAAATAAATGATTTCTTTAATCATTCTACCGCGTTGTTTATAAGCTAAGTCGTGATGGACTCGAGGTTTAGGCACGCGGTCGAGAATTTGGACGGTCGCGTGTTCAAACCCCAGACACACACCTTTACTTTACGAAGTTACGTGTGTATTCACCAATAATTATCACGTACTTTAAAGGTGAAGGAAAACATCGTGATGACACCTGCACACCTAAAAGTTCTCAGGAATTTTTTTAGGTGTGTAGTCCGCCAACCCGCACTAGGCCAGCGTGTTGGACTAAGGCTCTAGTTTCGCAAGCTGATTTCTGCCAACTGCGCCACGGAGCTATCAATGTTACGAGTGAATTTCATATAAGAGATGTATATAACGGCGCAAAACCATATACTAAGAGCTATGTCATCGCTCCACATATTCTTATGCCTAAACAATTTCAAAGTCCCTCCTCCCCCGACATACATATGTATATTACATACATCATACATAAACTCACGCCTGTATTCCCTGAAGGGGTAGGCAGAGGTGCATATCTGCGCCCACATTTCGCCAGGTATGTATCAGTCCCACGTAATAGGGGGCGAGCCTATTGCCGTTTTTCGGGCACATTTCCAGACTCCGTGCTGTTACTGAGAATTTCCTAATGGAAAAACCCAATAACACTTTGCCCGACCCGGGAATCGAACCCAGGACCTCTAGATCGCACGGCACATACTTGTACCGCGAGACCACGAGGCAGTCATATGTATATTACTTGTACTGATAAATAGGAGTTTATCGATTATAATCTCAGTTTATCGTTTTATTACGATGATTTACTCTTTCCTTAAAGGTCGACAAAGCACCCACAATTTCTCTGAAATTGCTACAAAAAATATGAGCTATTGTCGTCGGCTACCCTAAGGCAGGTTAGGCATTGTTACATATAGTACCTGATGTAGGATGTTGGGGGAACGTTACCATGGCAACCTCTGTTGTGAAGTATACGGGCTAAAGCAACGTGGGGTCGTACAGTTCGACAGCTAGAGTTGTTTACTTTTAAATGGAAATAAGTCAGATTAATGTATTCCTAGGAAATTTCAGTATGTTTCTCTAGATAGCTTATACATATTTAGCTTATAAAATAGCTTATAAAATATAATATAAAATCTGGCAATCTTCGGAGTCCACGTCTTGTTTAAGACGTTTTTTGGGTGATGGTGATGATATAAACATAAATGTATTAAAACAACAGCATTGATGGGCGGGAACGACTTTATTAAACAACACCTTCCAACAATTTTTACTGATTTTCGTCATGCAAAAAAGACAGCTACTCAACATTAATGCTTGTGAGTATTTCTCAAAATAAATGTACGTAACGAAATGGTAGTAACGAAATATTGTTACGAAATAGTCCTAAGATGTAACTAAATAGTAAAATAAGGCTTGTTATACAATGGCTAACTATAATTTATTTAATCTAGTAAGTATTCGTGTTTTTTTTTATTATAATACATTTATCCTTTTATTTATTTATTGTACATATACATAAACTAGCGACCAACCAAATATATTTAGTTGCATATATTGTAAAGGGTTTAAAATAAAACAAGATAGTATTCATTCATTTCTGTATTAAAATCAAATTAAAAAGGTTTATAAATTTTATAACATCCTTAATTTGAATCACATCCATTAGCGCTTCATAAATTTCTTCCGTATTTTTATAAAAATTGAATTTTGTCCGAGACAAATTTGGTTTGATAATCCGTTTTTCAGACTTTGGTTTATCTATTTGCTTTGGCGCGTGAATATAGTTTTTTAGCGATAACTTTTGACAAATGTTTAACACGGATTTCTTCATATTTATTTGGCTTTTCCTTTTTTAGCCTTTCTCTATAAGCTTTTTGCCTTTCAGCATTGGTTTTTGGGGGCATTCCTAAAAAAAAAGGAATGCTGTAGTGGGTATCATCAGAGTAAACTATAAAAAATATAGTTTTATACATACCCATAGCGCGGAGAACCGATGGCCGATGGTGCCAAAAGGTTCTCGAGTGGAGGCCGCGTACCGGAAAGCGCAGCGTAGGACGTCCACCCACAAGATGGTCCGACGACCTGGTGAAGGTCGCGGGTCGTCGCTGGATGCAGGCTGCCTCCAACAGGTCACTATGGAAGTCATTGGGGGACGCCTATGTTCAGCAGTGGACTTCTTTAGGCTGATAATGATGAATGATGATGACATACCCATACATGTTTTTAAACAAGCTTTTATCTTTTATTATTACAACACACACATACCCACCTTCACACACACAAAAACTTAATAAAAACTTAGAATTCATTAAAAGCAAAAATATAATTGTATGCACTCAGCCCTATACTGTACATTTTCGTTAAGTAACGAAATTCATAAAAAACGTTACGAAATTGTAATAAGCATTAGACAAAACGGGGTTATAAAAAGTCAATGGTTTGATAAAAGCTGATACTGCAAACACATAAACTTAGCAAATGATCGTGTCACACGTATTACAAAAAGACGAAAAAATAAAGACTTACCGTTTTATAAAAAAAACCTATAATATTACCTGTCTCGAAAAAGTAATCTCACTAAACACCACTCGTTTTTACTGATTTCACAACAAATGTCATGGCGGAGACGTCAGACCAACAAACAATCAGAAAGAAGCTAGTGTTTAAAGTGCAAAAAATTAACGGATGCGTTTAGAAATTATGTGGAAGTAGATATAAAACGTAACTAAAGAGTAGTAACTAAAAAGTAAACGAGTACGACTCATTTTGATTTGTTGCATTAAATTAATAATTCATTATGAAAACCCCATAGAAAATCACATACAATTAATTAATTAATTAATGTAGACCGATAATATACAAAAATGCACAACATTTACGTATCCTACAGCATTTTATGGAGTATAAACCCATGAGAGAAGTAGCGTGGCAGTTAGATTTTTGTATGGAAGGTAAAAAAACGTTATTTTAAAAAAATCATAATAATTGATAAATAATAAGATTGTATTGTAAATTCTTCGTTATTTTGAAGACTAATATTTATTCTACAAAATTGTGAAGTTATTTTTTTGTATCATTAATTAAAAACTTGTAGATTTTTAACTATTTCGAGGCACACTTTTTTTTTCGAAGATGTACATTTATTTTGAGAAATACTCTTATATATTTCAAATTACCAATAATTTGGTTGTAAAAAGATTTGTTGTATAATCAAGGAACAAACATTTTAATCTAAGTAAGCCGTGCAGCGAATTTTTGGCTGATTATTTGAATAAAAATCATTATATTTTCTTTTCATTCTGAATGTAAATAAAAAACAATTATTCAATAATCAACTATTAAAACACAACCGTATCTCAAATAATGCTGGCACAAAAAGAAACAAAAGCACGATACCATGCGCGTAATTTTCCCAAATCGCACAAACCGAACGAAAACCATTCCGACCTTGATACGTCGTTGTATCAAATCGGTATCTAGATAAATGTAATTTTATATCTGGGACGAAGTTTAGCGTTTTCTTATACTGTAACATTGTGTCGTGGGGATGATAGGTCATCCCGAGTTGTTGATGTGGTAACATAAAAATGTATGAGTTGTGTGCGGGGCTGCTTCGATTCGGAGCTAAGTGTGCTCAGCTTTGCGGATATCATCGCTATCATATTAGAGAAATGGACATATGTCTACAAACGTTTGTTTGTAGTCTGCAATGTATGTACAATATGTGACTCCAATTTCTGATGTTTTCTCTTTAAAATGATTTCCTTCTACCAAATGTCACGAAATCGACTTTTGTAGTGGAATCCACTGATCTCACGAAAGACTAAACTATTTCTATCTCGGAAAGAAATTAGCTTTTTGAGGGTTATTTTTTATAACATTGATTGACAAAATCTGAAGAAACGGGTTGTTAGAGTGTAGTGCTTAGAGTAGTGTTTAAGTCCCACGTAATAGGGGCCTATTGCCAGTTTCTTTCCAGGAAAGATATTTGGGAAGTGATCGCCCTTAGCCGTAAAGCCATAATTTACCGATTGTTAACATTGTTTGACATGATTTATTTTGTAATAGAATTTCAAATATAATTAGTTGCAATGACATTTCATGTAAACAAGATTGAGATGTTTATAAGTTTAGCATGTTATCTAGCCCATAAAAACAGGTCAGGGCCAATTAAAATCCTGTTATTCTATCTTCAAATGCCTTGAACCAAAGATAAAACATATTTTGTAACAAGAGATTATTGGTCACTATAATAACAAAGTTAATAAGGGTTATCATTGACGAGTTGTTAATTGTCCATTTTATGTATGTTTTTTTAATTACCATAAAATGATGATTTGAGTAAGATCATAATAATAATCTACTTGAATTTTCTCTATAAAATCTTTAAAACTGCGTTAATACTAATGGACATTTCCAAAAACTATAGTTCCAACTTTCGTAGATAATTTTGAAATAATATTAGAATAGACACGATTTTAAATCAATTAAATAATCATCTTCTGTTTTTATCTAGAAACTACTTCGCATACAATAAGTTCCAATATTAGGCTGCCTAGTGTCAGTATAAATGGCATCATCATCACCATCATCATCTTCATCTTCAGCCGAAAAACGTCCACTGCTGGACTTAGGCCTCCTCCAAAGACTTCCAAAGCGCTGTGTTAGCACTTTGCCCCCCCTCCCTAACATAAACGAATATATTAGTTACATCTCTAAGCACTTTTAAAAATAAATTCTACTGACAACACTTGCACTGACACCGTGATAAAAACCTTCCCTAATTTTTTATTAAATATTCCACCAATCCTGTATATAAGCCGACAAAATTTATCATAGCACTTATATATTTATAACATTAACAATTAATATAGATACTCGTATTATACACACTAAACTCTCCTACGTTCGATGTCCTGAAATTCACATCTCGTATATTAACAGGTACATCTGCAGCCGGGTTACGTAGAATCCCATACAGGAAGCGATTTCGCCTCAGGGCAGAACCTTTCAAATCCTCTTGTGCCTCAACGCACATAAATCCGATTATTAAGTGCCGGTTATTGTCAAAACGGCCATAGAGATTAAAACATACGAGGACATCCGTTCTACTCCGGCCTTTATTTATTGTCTACCCATTTAAGCCCAGTATCTTTTGATTTTGGAAAACTTGTAGGTAGCTGGCACAGTTGTTTTGATACAGAGCCATCACT
The DNA here is from genome assembly GCA_907164795.1 of Hemaris fuciformis. Classification (NCBI taxonomy): domain Eukaryota; kingdom Metazoa; phylum Arthropoda; class Insecta; order Lepidoptera; family Sphingidae; genus Hemaris; species Hemaris fuciformis. The sequence continues at coordinate 14,433,724 of OU015438.1, read as the reverse complement.
AAACATGTAATAAAGTTATCTTAGAATTGATACTAAAATTACCTCTTGGTCTTGTGGCACAAGTGTGTGATTCCGGTTTCGATTCCCAGGTTGGGCAAAATGTGGGCTCGTTCCCTATTCTGTACATTTAAAAAAATATATTTTATATTTTTTTTAAACCGCACAGTTTCGCTCCGCAATGCCCTTCTATCCATTAGGGTATACCTACTTATAAGCGTGACTCGAATATCCCTTATAAAATGCAGCGCGTAGGTAAATGGCATTTTTAGCGTTGCCGTTGGAATTTAGCTTCAAGACAGTCGAGTTCATTTTAATAAAAAAATATTTGCCCTCGAGAAAATGATAATATAATAATAACATAACCAAAAATCAAATTAAACTATACCAGAACTAAGTTTAGGATAACGGACGAAGTTGTATCGGAGACATCCACTTTCGATCCAAACTTGGCTCGATTCGGTAAGGACATAAAAACAATTTATTGGACCCGATCATATCGCATCTTGACTTTGATCTGGCTATGTGTTGAGTAAGTATTAATTGTATTGTCTTGTTGCTGGAAGAGTAAGTAGTTTCGAAAGATCTTGGAATTGTCTTAGAAGATATATTTGTTTTGTCAATTAGCTTAATTACGAGTACATACATACATAAACTCACGCCTGTATTCCCAGAAGGGGTAGGCAGAGGTGCATTTCTGCACCCACATTTCGCCAGGTATGTATCAGTCCCACGTAATAGGGGGCGAGCCTATTGCCGTTTTTCGGGCACATTTCCAGACTCCGTGCTGTTACTGAGAATTTCCTAATGGAAAACCCAATAACACTTTGCCCGACCGGGGAATCGAACCCAGGACCTCTAGATCCCACGGCACATACTTGTGCCGCGAGACCATGAGGCAGTCAGTTTATAAGTTTATCATTCTTTTTTATGTGGATGTTAATGCTATGTGTGATTGATGATTGAACCTGCAAAAATAAAAGCAATTCATCATCAGTCCATATACGTCCCACTGCTCGATACGGGCCTCCTCTACAACAGAGACGGTTTAGGCCTTAGTCCATCACGCTGGCCTAGTGCGGGATAGCGGACTACACACTTAAAAAAATCCTAAGAACTTTTAGGTATGCAGGTTTCCTCTTGATGTTTACCTTTAACGTTAAAGTACGTGATAATTATTTGTGAATACACACATAAGTTCGAAAAGTCAGAGGTGTGTGCCTAGGGTTTGAATTCGCGACCGTTGAGATTCTCGACCGCGTACCTAAACCTGGAGGCCATCACGAGTTAATAAATGTAGGTACATATAATCCTTTTGATGGCGGACTACTTAAATAACGATAGGTACTTAAAATACAAAAAATCTCATAAGTCTGCTTTTAATCAATAAAGTAACATGGCGGAAGCACTCCACTATCCGATAGGATTGTGTTTAAAATCGGCTCGAACGTGTTGGTACCGCTCATTCCGCATGTCTTATTACATGTTTATACAAAACTTCGAGAAACTTCTAAGACTCGCAAACACCATGACCCGAAGAACATTTAAAAAAATCCCGACAATAAAACTGCCTCGTGGTCTCGCGGCACAAGTATGTTCCGTGCGATCTAGAGGTCCTGAGTTCATTTCCCGAGTCGGGAAAAATGTCATTGGGTTTTCTCATTAGGAAATTTTCAGTAGCAGCACGGAGTCTGGATTTGTGCTCATAAAATGGCAATAGGCTCACCCCATATTACGTAGGACTGATACATACCTGGCGTAATGTGGATGCAGAAATGCACCTCTGCCTACCTCTTCGGGTAATACAGGCGTGAGGTTATGGATGTATATAATACAACGACATACAAATAATATGGGGCAATTAACACATCCACATTGCTCAACACGTCAACTCACGTACAAGGAAGAATCACTTAATTTCACTTATTTACTCAGTAAATTGTTAACTATTAATTCGTGCGGAGGTGGAGACAAAGTTGGAACAGTTTGAGCCAAAACTTCAAGCCTGCCTCATTAAGTGCCGAGACATGCTCTTTATAGTTTTTATCTTTATACACTAAAACTAAGAATATCTGGTTCTATAAAAATGTTTTATTTATAATATTTATTAACACTTTATACAAGTTTTTATAGGCGGATTTAAAGCCTAAGGCATTTTCTTACAGTCGAACCTAGGGTGATGCAGAGATGAGATTAGGCAGGTGTTATCACAATACTATTAACAAAATACATACGTATAATACACATATACACATATATACATATACACAATGTTATAGAATATTTAATTGATTTTCGTTTCATTGATTTAGAAATCTATAATTTTTTAATTAATCTCTATAGTAAGCCATAAAAACACAATATTCTACGATAGACTATTTACATAATTCTCTATTTATTATTTGTACTATTTCAACGTGTATTCACATTGAATTATCACGTACTTTGAAGGAAAACATCGTGAGGAAACCTGCACACCGAAAAGTTCTTAGGAATTTCGTAGGTATATAGTCCGCCAACCCAACCAAGTAGGTATATAGGCCAGCGCGGTGGACTAAGGCCTAAACCCTCTCAGTTGTAGAAGACGCCCGGGCCCACTAGTAGGACGTGTATGGGCTGATAATGATGAAATGATGATGATACTATTTCAATCTGGGGCAGTATATAATTTACTTTTATAGTATTCTTTACTTAACTGTTTCTCATTATTATTTGCTTAAATAATAGATATTTTGAAAATACTTTAAATACATATTTATAACTCTAAAAATTAAATTCAACAAAAGTCCCTGAATATTCAACTGCATTTATTGATGTCTGTTAAATTTTCTCTGTTTGTATTGTGCGGTTTCATTCCTGTGACATAAATCTGTGTATGTAAATTAAATGGCCCACATTCTGTATAAAATATTGTTGCTGACCGTATAGTGCTATAAAGCAGTAGTGCTGTCACTAACTATACCAATTGAATGCTTCAATTGCTATCTAGTATATTCATCTACATATATTATCCTGACTGCCTCGTGGTCTCGCGGTACAAGTATGTGCCGTGCGATCTAGAGGTCCTGGGTTGGATTCCCGGGTCGGGCAAAGTGTTATTGGGTTTTTCAATTAGGAAAATTCTCAGTAACAGCGCGGAGTCTGGAAATGTGCCCGAAAACGGCAATAGGCTCGCCCCCTATTACGTGGGACTGAAATGCGAAATGTGGGTGCAGAAATGCGCCTCTGCCTACCCCTTCGGGGAATACAGGCGTGAGTTTATGTATGTATGTATGTATGTACATATAGTATATACAGTGTGTATTCAGACCGTGACCGGAAACTAAGACAGGCAACAGCCACGGTGATTATAAGTACCATGACATTTAAAAAAAATCCTGGCAAATAATATTTTTTTTACGTTTTCCTACATACGTAGATAGATACGTCGCTGTTGCTACATACATTTAATACTCGTGATTGTAAGGTAAATGTAAAAAAAAATTGACGGTTTTTTTAATGTCTTGTTTTTTTTTAAATTATTTGTATTCACCGTGTCTATTGTCTGTGTTAGTTTTTGATTACGGTCTTTATACACCCTGTATACACCTGTATCCCCAAAGAAATAGGTGGATGGTTCCTAATTCAAGATGTCTGAATTTCGTGAGATGTGTTTCAACGGTCGCGGGTTCAAACCCCAGGCACACACCTCTGACTTTTCGAAGTTATGTGTGTATTCACAATGAATTGTCACGTACTTTAACGGTGAAAGAAAACATCGTGATAAAACCTGCACACCTAAACAAAAAGTTCTTAAGAATTTCTTAGGTGTGTAGTCCGCCAACCCGCACTAGGCCAGCATGGTGGACTAAGGCCTAAACCCTCTCAATGGTAGAGGAGGCCCGTGCCCAGCAGTGGGACGTTTATGGGCTGATGATGATGATGATGACGTGTTTCAAAGACCCCTGTGACGGGACGAGCTGATTGCAATTGTTTGGACACATTTCCAAACTCCGGTCTATTATGTTTTTTTTTTCTAAAAACCTTATAACACTTTTTTCAAACCAGAAATCGAACTTGAAATCTTTCGATTATGCCGCGCGAAATCAAGACCTTATATTTATCTATGTCTATAAAATTCTTTGATGGAGTTATTTTAATATTATCTAAGCTCCAAAACAGACGCTCGCAAAGATTTTCCCTGTGCCGACACAAATATTTGTTCCGGTTCTGGATGTTTAAAGGATTAAAAATCTGTCAAATCTTCTTATGACTAAAACCTATTTCATAGTACAATTCCAAGTTGTGCAAGTTGTTTTGATGTATTTACTAATGGTTTGTAATAAGACCATAATCCACCATATTAAGCAAGATAGGATTATTAGTAGTATCCCTACACAACGGCCTAGGACATGACTCCATATTATAAATAAATACACCCACAGTCACATATATAGTTTTGACCCACACTAGAATACACGTCCTGTGCCGTGGGTATCAGAAACTACGAGAGACTTTTCGGTCTCACAAACACCCACACCCGAAAAATATATTTGTGGGTCACACAAACATTTGTCTCGGTGCGGGGATGGAACCCGCGGCCTCTCGTTTAGCAAGCTGGTAACAGATGTAGCCAACTGCGCCACGGGGCTGTCAATATACCTTGAACGTTTATGGAACACTCACAAACATGCATCTTTAATCACGATGTTTCTCTTCATTGAAGTGCTCGCTTTATACGAGTACATGTACATTCTCGTGAAAAAAATAAAATTATAATTTCGCGAAACGATAGCATACTCGCATTTATTACACTTTTTATGTTTTTAACTCAAACGACGCAATGTTTTATGCTTAATTAACACAACTATCTGAAACACTTGCAGAAATAAAAGTAATTTACTCACGTAAAAAAACCGTATAAAGAGATATCATCTCATGAAAATATTTCACGCGAATAAGATGTAACAAACAACGTTTTTAATTAATTAAAGCAGAAATGGGCGAATGCAGAACAAAGTAGCTTTTTGCCACACAAAAATATCGCTGTTTCCGCGAGATGGGAACGGGCACAGAATTTAGGTCAGACCATCCTGAAGTAACTTACAAAGATGTTAAATCGCGACGCAAGCGATGAGCGCTTGGCGGGTTTTGTTATGTAGCACGATACAACCAAAAGTCACATTAACATACATAGTTCTGACCCCACACTGAGATACAAGTCTTGTGTCGTGGGTATCAGACACTACTACCTTTTCGGTCTCACCAATACCCAGACCCCCAAACAAATATTTGAAGATTAGAAACATTTGTCTCGGTGCGGGAATAGAACCCGCGGCCTCTCGTTTCGCAAGCTGGTTTTTAGCCTGCTGCCAATTATAATTCTAGTTCTATAAAATGTGCTGCAATGATTTTTCATCACGATACGTTCCAAAGTGGAAGGAGTTAGTAGGATTTTTGGCTCTGGAAGGATATTTTGACTTTCAATTTGATTCCATTTACCAGAAAACTAAATATTATTTAACTTGTAGTCATTATATTGTGTTACATGTACATCAAAGTTGAATAAGCGCAGTATTCTTTAGGTCCATTTACATGCATTTTCAATGTGTATAGTTAATTTTTTCGTTTATAACTCAAAGTGCTTATTTTTAAGACATTTAAACAATATGAAAACACCAGAGTATAATATTAAGGTATCGAAACTTTTACTGGCCCACAAGATCGCTGCTTTCTGTTTCTATGGGAGTTATAGGTACACCTTAACAAAGTGTTATTGGGTTTTTCCATTAGGGAATTCTCAGTAGCAGCACGGTGTCTGGAAATATGCCCGAAAACGGCAATAGGCTTGACCCCATTATGTGGTACTGATACATACCTGGCAAAATAGGGGTGCAGAAATGCACCTCAGCCTACCCCTTCAGGGAATACAGGCGTGAGGTTATGTACATATGTATGTATGTACTAAGCTCCCTGGTTAGTGGCTAATCTCTTATAGATTATACCAAACCGCAATTACAAATATTCGAAGTGTGGTCTCATTACTGTTCCAGTATAAACATTCATAAATTAGTATGAAATTTCATCATGATTAATCGTGATAGAGAAAAAAAGTGGTCTCGTGTTAGTATATTATAATGAGGATTCCTTCAAATATTATCACAAATTAAAGGAAGATTTTGCCCACATATAATTCCATACCCACGTCTTTTTTATTAAATTTAATATTAAGCAAATACACATGACTACACGCCCGTCACTCGTGACTCGGCCCACGCTGGAAGCTGAGGGGCGTAAAATTTCTTGTGATCTCACAACGCCGGGCCCACGCGCCGCCCCGTTTGCGTCTTACTTTGTTAATGCCTACTTCCACTTTTTGACAAATTAAATTTGGTCCCTTGTGGACACAATTAACTATTAACATACGTGGGTAAAATATTCTGACTGAGACTTGTCATAGCATATTTTTCTGACAATCTATAAGTGGTGGATTTGTGTTGTTAAAGTATGGGCTTTAGTAATAAACAGCTTTGGTGTGAAAACTTAACAGTCCTTTTCATCTCCTTTATATTCTACTTCTTGAACTATGGGCGATAGGTCAACATAGCACTCTTAACCTCAAATTGGTGACAATCAAAACCATTGCCAGTTAAGATATCAGCTTTTATTTCTTAATTCCTTAAAGGTTATATATTCTATCACCACAGAATATCACGATAAATATTGCATTTTGTCGCTTACTAGCAACTCTTATTAACTTAAATCTGTTATATCGAACGTTTCAAGACTTTCGTGTCTAAATCAATATATGTAAATGTGTCAGTAAATAGTATAACATGATAATGCCAACCTCTGAGAAATAGACTTAGTTATTCTTCGCAAATCGTCACTTCATTACGACCGAACTTATTATCAGATGCTACTACACCCACTCAGCCGTGTCATGCGCAACTATCAGAAAGAATTGCATAATACCTCATAACATCTGGTATTAGCTGTCGGCATCCCACGTATCTGGAACCATGCGCTGGTCTGTATGTCTATTCCGATCGATTTGCAATGGAAACGAGCCGCGATTTGCATGATTGCTTTTCGATTCACTGTTTATAACAAAACAGCATTCGCGTACATTTCCAGTCGATGTAGAGCAGTCACTAATATTGGTTAAGTCGCAATCAACATATTCCGATTCGATTGGTTGCGATTTTTCGATGTAATTTATTCGTTTATGCATTGGTCTATGATCTGTGTGAATAAAGTAGTTATGATTGCTAAAGCCCCGATTGACAGCCCCGTGGCGCAGTTAGCTAGACTCCAGCTTGCGAAACGAGAGGCCGCGGGTTCGATCCCCGCACCGAGACAAATGTTTGTGTGATCCACAAATATTTGTTTCGGGTCTGGGTGTTTGTGAGACCGAAAAGTCTCTCGTAGTTTCTGATACCCACGACACAGGACTTGTATCTTAGTGTGGGATCAGAACTATATATGTGACTGTTGAGTGTATTTATTATTATTAAAGTGGAAATGTAAGGGTTAATTTAACAGAATATAGATGCGGTAGAGTTTATTAGTCGCAGGTACTTAAGACTAGAATATACATATGAATTGGCTTTATATTATATTTGGTGTCCTCAATATTACGATAATTTGTTTGCTCATGAGATAAAAGCACAATTAAATCTATTCCCAGCATTCATATTTGCACTTTTTTTTATTAATCATTAAATTATAATTAAAAATATATTCACATACATAATTGCAACTCATATATATGAAAATCGGTAGAAGTGGTTCTGTTAAATAAAAAGATCAATCAAAATATATCCCCACTGCATTGAAGTTGTTACTTCTCGCATCAATAATAAGTAAAAAATAATCTTTATCTTCTTGCCGTTGGAGCAGACAAATGTTTGAGTGGAGACCGCGCTTAGGTAGACGTAGTGTAAGACGTCCTGCAGCACGATGGTGGCAGGTAGCGGATGGATAAGGGCTGCTCAAGACCGGGTTGGTTGGCGCCTACTTGGGGAGGCCTTCGTTCAGCAGTATAGGCTGAGAATATAAATAATCTTTAGACAAAACATAGTGAGAAAGTATTCCTGAAATATGTTTTGAGAATTTAAAATCTATTAATATATTAAAACAATGTGCTAAAGTCTAAGTTGTCTAGTTTAGTCTATCAAGCTGAAGTAGTGTAATACAAGTGGTAGAATCCTGATCTTTTTCAACTATTCCAAACCCCAGAACTGAGACATTAAATTGTTAATACAGTATTAATATACAAAGCGGCTACATTGTTTATAACATCTCACGAAGCACATTAACGTATCTCAACGGGCCCTGATTAAAACATAAAATTTATAGCGAGAAGTTTCAAAGAGGTATTCAGTTATTATATTCACGACATTAACGCCTTTATTAAAAGATGCAAAGGGTTGCTATTCATGAGTTTACCTGTTTAAAGAACAGGATTTTTATGCATTAAAACTAATATATATAATTGTCGCTTGCAATGAAGTAGTCCTGGGTTCGTTTCGATCAGCGTAATATTTATTGGGCTTTTTTGTAGCGACTTTTTAGTAGCAGTACAAAGACAGAAGTTGATAAAAAGCTCATTTAATGTTAAGTAAGACTTTAACGGGGATTGCGAAATGTGGATATAGTAAAATAACTCAGCTTACCTATTTTAGGATACAGTCGTAAACATTATGTCTAAAAGCTTAGATTTATTGAGTCCTTCTGTATAAAATCACTTCTTTAGGATATGTTATGTACTTCGAAAAAATATTTTGGAACCATTTCTATCACTAGTCCAATTTAGTCTGGTTATAATGCATTACCACATCATATCTCTACAGCTATCAGAATTTAATTCTCCAGCTTTGTACCGCAGGCTATTTTGATAGAAACCAGTACCGACAGCTTAACGCTGCTACGAAGAATCACGATATTTTTATACATGGAAAAAATCCCGGAATTTTCGGAAAAATCCCTTGTTTTAGCTTCTAAAACGCTGCCAACACAATTTCAACAAAAATAAAGTGCAGAAACGAAACGCGAACGCTTTACTATGCATAGAATATGTGGGACAAACAAATGTATACGTCGGTACACTGCTAATGTGATGTGAGCGTGTTTAAATAGTTTGCATACGTTGTTATTTATCTGAATTGTTTTGGGATACTGCAGTTAGGAAAACGAGCATCGTAGTCGTTAAAGTTTGATAAATGTTTTACGTGAGGATGTACCTACTTATATACATACATACATAAACTCACGCCTGTATTCCCTTAAGGGGTAGGCAGAGGTGCATTTCTGCACCCACATTTCGCCAAGTATGTATCAGTCCCACGTAATAGGTGGCGAGCCTATTGCCGTTTTTCGGGCACATTTCCAAACTCCGTGCTGTTACCGAGAATTTCCTAATGGAAAAACCCAATAACACTTTGCCTGACCCGGGAACCGAACCCAGGACCTCTAGATCGCCCGGCACATACTTGGATGTACTTATATATAAATTTTGATACATGGTGGAGTATACTTTGCCTGATTTATGTGTATAGATTTGTTTTTAATCAAAACAAATCCACCAAATATCTCAGATTAAAGTCTGAAATGTATGATAGGCATAGTTGAGATTATTCATAATAATTTATGTAACAAAATGGCATAAAAAGTACAATCAATCAACGGCCTTTGTCACGTCCAATGCTGGCATAGGCCTCTTCTCTGGCAAGCTACTGTGCTCAAAAGGTACAATAGAAGGACTTAAAATACCAAACTTATGTAAGAACAAAGACGAATTACTTACTTTTAAAAAAAATCCTTAAGAGGTCTAGCCAACATTTGGCGGATTTTAACATATCAACCTAAGCTATAAAACTAGCTACTCTTAATTACTTTACTTAAGGGTTGATAGTTTGATAGAAAACTGACGTGAAGCAGGGCTCAAGACATGAGCTAAATTAAGGCAGCGGTTGGGTTGTGCCCCTGGCATTACTTTAGTCCATGGGCGGCGGTAACCGCTTACCATCAGGCGGACCGCTTGCTCGTCTGCGTACTAAGGCAATAAAAAAAAAAAAAAAAAAAAAAAATGAAGCAGATTGCATTAGACTCAAAAATTATTACTTAATATCCTCCTTTATTCACTACCAAGTAACTTAAATAATATAGAGAATGTAGCAACAATAACTGTTTCACCCAAAATTACACAAACAAAACCAAAAAAGGGAAATACGCCAATGAGCGTAATATTTTTTCTGTTTAAATGCCTTGTCTGTATCGTTTTATGAACTACTTGAGTTTATTAAAATAGAAATCATTTTATATTACAGAATTCGACCATTATTACTTTATACAGCCTACAGTTATTTAACTTTCAAAAATTAAATATATAGAATTAATGATTGTTAAAAATAGACCTACAGTATTTTTTTTATTTTTTTTAAACTGGCACGGCAAAGTGACTCCACTGTACCTGATGGTAAGCACAGTGGAGTCCAAAAAATTAATACCGACCAGCGAGAAACGATATGGTCACCCGCTGGTCGACACAATCATGCCGGCCTGCACAAATGCTTCTTCACGCTTCGCTTAAAGGATCCAGGATCATAGGAAGGAGGGAACACGTGAGCCGGCAAACTATTCCACAGCTTGATGGCGCGGCAAAGGTAAGAGTTGGCGAACTTTTTGGTTCGAGCTGCGGATGTTGTGACCACAAAGCTGTGGCTTCGCATGCCAGCACGCGTGGTTCTGGTGAGGAAAGGAGAGGATGGGACAAGCTTAAACAATTTTTCAGAGCATTCACCATGATACAGACGGTAGAACACGCTAAGTGCGGCAATGTCCCTGAATTTAGATAAGAAGATATTTTTTAGATTTAAAATTAAAGGCTACCTCGAGAATTTTCTGCAACCACAATCACGCATGCAACCTCCATGTTGTATTTTAAGACTCACGTAATAGGGGACGAGTTTTTCGAGCATTATTTCATACTTCATGCATTTAATGCGAATTTTCTTTTGGAAAAAAAAAAACGAGAATCGAAAACAAGACATCTATCATTCGCTTCATTAAGAAAAAGGTCTCTGAGTTTTTGCAGAACAACTGTTGAAATTAATTTGAGAACGCAGACTAATATTATTACTGTGATTATTTTGATTCAATAATATTAACAGTAATTTTATTTTCATATTATTACATCAGCTACCTGCCAATGAAAGTCCCGTCAAAATCGGTCCAGCCATTTCAGAGATTAGCCGGAAGAAACAGACAGACAGACAAAAATGGTAAAAAACGTTATTTTGGTATATGTACCGTGTATCTATATGCATTTATTAAAAACCGGTTATTTTAATATTACAAAAGGCACTCCAATTTTATTTATTTGTAGAGATTAATTTCTACTCAATCACAATGGACTTGTTATAAAATAAAAATACATATTTCTAAAATTGTGTTAGTTTTCCAGTTGTACAACTGTGTCAAACTTAAAATGGATAGCTTTAGTACTTTCTGAGAAAAACAGCTGTGCCGCTTAGACAGACGGCACAGAATTTCCACGAGTTTTCCGATTTCAGACTTAGGTATTTCATATACAAAATGTAGATGTCAAAACTTTGAATTCTTCGTGTAAATTACTAAATTAATTAATATGTATTTTTTCATGTTATTGGAGTTTTTTAATATCATGACTTCCCCGTGGTTTCGCTGCACAAATGTGACGTGCGATCTATAGGGCCGGGGTTCGATTTACGGGTCGGGAAAAGTTGTATTCGGTTTTTCAATTAGAAAATTCTTCCTAGTAGCATAGTCTGGAATTGTGCCCGAAAAACTGAAATAGGCTCGCCCCCTATTACGTGGGACTGAAACATACCTGGCGAAATGTGGGTGCAGAAATGCACCTCTGCCTACCCCTTCGAGGAATACACGCGTGAGGTTATGTATGTATTTAATATAATGATGAAAGTTTTTTTATATGTGTCATCCAACACCAAGCGATAATAATCCTGCCTCTTATGTAGATCTATCATCTATTGTGTTAATTCTATCTATCAGCCCATATATGTCGCACAGCTAGGCAAGGGGTTGTTCTATAACTGAGAGGGGTTGTATTGACTTAATTAGTAACATAACATTTTCCTCGCATGGTTGTTTAATTATAATGTTATAAAAAAAATCTAAAAACATTTCTTTCCAGCCAGCCCTAGTCATTATAATATTAAATAGTACATTTTCCTTGTAATTCCAAGTCCCTACTCATGTAATACACCAATTTTGTTTGTGTACATACATACATACATAAACTCACGCCTGTATTCCCCGAAGGGGTAGGCAGAGGTGCATTTCTGCACCCACATTTCGCCAAGTATGTATCAGTCCCACGTAATAGGGGGCGAGCCTATTGCCGATTTTCGGGCACATTTCCAGACTCCGTGCTGTTACCGAGAATTTCCTAATGGAAAAACCCAATAACACTTTGCCCGACCCGGGAATCGAACCCAGGACCTTTAGATCGCACGGCACATACTTGTACCGCGAGACCACGAGGCAGTCAGTTTTGTTTGTGTGATCCACAAATATTTGTTTCGGGTCTGGGTGTTTGTGAGAGCGAAAAGCCTCTCGTAGTTTCTGATACCCACGACACACGACTTGTATCTTAGTGTGGGGTCAGAACTATGTATGTGACTGTTGGGTATATTTTTTAAATAAATACATTTTATATTTATTTTATTTATTAAAGTATTGCAAAATATTTTTACGAGAATATACCAAGACTCTTGCTTTATTTCCATTCAACCGCAGTAGTTCAATGATCTCTATAGTGCACACTCAGAATCCCTTATTTGATTACAATCACAACAATATTTAAGTCACGGTCAAGCGAGCCGATAAGATCTACGATGTATTGCTTTTATGTTCGAAGAATTGAGCCAAGTTGGGATCACTGTTGAAACAATTGACTCAAGCAAACTTGGTCCGTTTCCACTAGTTTTGACGTTTAATTTGATGTTTGCAAATTTGCGTCTTCATATTGTCTTGAATGCTGTGAACAGTGAACTTTGTTGTTGCATTGCATACATTTTCATTGAATGGTGCAGTAATTGGGTCAATAAGTCTCTTACGATTTTGATATTATAGGAGTATTTCACCAACATTGCCTCTAGAATCGTGAAGTGTATTTACTGTTACTCTAATGTAAACGGTTATAAGTCAGGGCTTATACTGCTGTACAATTTCGTTATTTTTCAATGAGTTTCGCGAATACTAATAAATCCTTCATTAAATCCTTAATGAATTATCACGTACTTCAACGGTAAAGAAAAATATTGTGAGGAAGCCCGCCAACTCGCACAAGGCCAGCGTGGTGGACTAAAGCCTAAAAAACCCTTTCAGTTGTAGAGGAGGCCCGTGCCCAGCATTGTGACATGTGTGGGCTGATGATGATGTCATCATGATGATGAGTGAATCCTTACCACATTTCATTTATCTAAGCTTAATATTTACTAATTAATAGCTCAGCTACTCGTTTATTGCCCGAAGACAATATCATAAAAAAATGTTCACTTAATAAGGATATTTTTTTCACTCAAAACTATTTGTCTATTTATTCAAGCTCGTAAAACATATATCCCTTTGTATTTTAAGGTTTTTCCTATACTTAGCATTACAGCGCCATTATTAACAATAACTTTGACCAAACAGTTGTGTACATCAACAAACATTTTTTTTATAAACTTTTTCTCTGCGTCGATAAAAAAACACGAACCATAACTGGAGACCACGATGTCGGTTAATTTGTTTTGCAAATCCTTTTTGTTACGGCTGAAAGGTTTTTAAAACTCCAAATAAAAAATAAAACGACCAGCGATAAATGACTGAGCAAAAGTGCTGTCGTTACTGTCAAATGCATGTTCGTATGGCAAAGAAAGCCTATTATTAATAGCTTTGGACCAGCCCAGAGGTCCCCGCTGGGAAATAATGTATTGTGACCTTCTGGTGCGGGCGAAACTCGAACACACCGGTTATGGGCGGTTTGAGCGAGTTTAGACTGGTAAAAAACGGTTTGATTCAATATTTAAGGCGTATTCAGAATTAGATTTGGTTGGAGCTTTACAATTTAATTTTTATAAAAACTTATTTTGTTTATATCAATACATATAACATCATCGGCACAATGCTACAATTACGCTACGAAGTCTACTGTAAAATTAATTTATATAATACTTTTTATACAGTTACATTTAATGCCTAAGGCATTAAAAATGCATTATGTATATAAACTTAAAAAAAACGGTTTGTTTCTTGAATAAGGTTGGTACTAAATATAAATCCTAAATATTTTTTATATGATGAAGAATTGGCCTAATTTTATCGAATATCATAACGTCAGACTCCATGCTGCTAATAATATTTTTTTTATATAAAAACCCTAAAATCTTTGTCCATGCTGGGTACTAAACTCGAGATTTCTCAGTCATACGTCCAACACTTATGATGCAGGGCAAACGAGTCCCGTCGTTTTTCATACCATACTTTACTACTACTACACTATACATACGTATATAATGGCGCAAAACCATATACAGAGAGATATGTCACCCCACTACAGTGTCTATAAAAAGCTGCCCGCTGCAATGGAGTGGAGCATTCGTCTGTCTACGCGCGGACAGAAAACACCCGATATATTGGGAAATTAAAAGGAATTTTGATTGAAGTTTATTGTTAAAATCACTTAATTACGATAACTAATAACGATCTCTTTTGTTATTCTTAAAAATACTAGGCTATCAGAATTGTCAGTTGTGAAGTTTACGTAAGGAAAACCCAAAATATGAATAATCATCATGAAACCAACAATTGTGACGTCAGAGTTGCTGACGTGCCCCTTCTCCTCCGACATATAAAATACATTCAAAACAAAGCCGCAAAAGTACTTTAATCAAGTTGATACTATGAATGAAAAATAGCAGTCCCAAGATTTTTCACATCTCAAACCGACCGCGAAGTGGAACTCCTCCGTTCACCCGGTAAAATTAAATATAAATAACATGGAAGGGCCGGCGCGGAATCGAATTAAAAAATAATAACTGGCAAGGCGATGTCGGCATCGATCGGCAAAGAGGGCTTACCGCGAAGTAGCTTCAACGAATTCGAGCTTGTTTGTTTACTTTCTGTGCGAAACGCCTCTTCAGTACTTCAAAGCGTAAACAAAATTTAATAACTCCCAAAACTAACAAGCTTTAGTGAAGAAATGTTAAAGCGCGTGTATACTTTAAAGGTCTTGTATGGAAAATCCTTTATCAGTAGGTAGAATTTTGTTTTAGGGTTGGTAGAGCCAGCGTAGACAGATGATTGTGCGGTACAGGTTTTTGAAATAGAACGGCTAAGTCTAACCACACCTGGTCAGGACTCTGCTGTGTGAATAGATCATTTCTCGTTATTCTGATACGCTCTTGCTGGCCTACTTGGGCCTGCCATAAATTCATCATCAATAGCCTTTTTCACGTCCACTGCTGAACATAGGGCTCTACTATGGCACGCCACTGGGCTCGATCTTCGGCCCTCCTCATCCAACCACTGCCAGCCACCTTGCGGATATCGTCACCCCACCTAGCCAGAGGGCGTCCTATACTACGTTTGTGTCGGTACATTGGTTCTTTTAAAATCAGCGTGACAAAATCGTCATGCGTTACCCTTGACAAGTGAGTTTACAGAAGATCAAAGTACCTACATACATACATACATACATAAACTCACGCCTGTATTCCCCGAAGGGGTAGGCAGAGGTGCATTTCTGCACCCACATTTCGCCAGGTATGTATCAGTCCCACGTAATAGGGGGCGAGCCTATTGCCGTTTTTCGGGCACAATTCCAGACTCCGTGCTGCTACTGGGAATTTCCTAATGGAAAAACCCAATAACACTTTGCCCGACCCGGGAATCGAACCCAGGACCTCTAGATCGCTCGGCACATACTTGTACCGCGAGACCACGAGGCAGTCAAAGTCAAAGTACCTGATGGTAGAATATCAGTATTCGCACTTAATCGCACAATGGTGGTCCATGTAAGCGTTATGTGTTATATAATTAGGAAGTATATACATATATCGGACAGACTGGCACAATTTTGTCACGGGAAAGGTAATAACAATCAATCGGTATTTACTCCAAATATTGACTCTCTGGCTTCTAGTTCACTCTAAGTTTCTGCCTATTAGTACACAGATATATTTTGCTAAAGAGCTGAGATAAATATGATGAATTTATGACTGCCTCGTGGTCTCGCGGTACAAGTATGTGCCGTGCGATCTAGAGGTCCTGGGTTCGATTCCCGGGTCGGGCAAAGTGTTATTGGGTTTTTCCATTAGGAAATTCTCAGTAACAGCACGGAGTCTAGAAATGTGCCCGAAAAACGGCAATAGGCTCGCCCCCTATTACGTGGGACTGATACATACCTGGCGAAATGTGGGTGCTGTAATGCACCTCTGGCTACCCCTTCGGGGAATACAGGCGTGAGTTTATGTATGTATGTAATTTATATAATTTATCACATATTCATTCCAAAGTGACGTCGAATAACCTCTATTCAGCTGAGGTGACGGCGTGCCAAAATTGGCAACGAATAGATTGCGCGGTTGTTGACTATAACCAAAAACTATTTCGCTACCAAACATTCAGTGGTTTGATGAAAATATTCATATCACGTCACTTTTTTTTCTATTTTTGGTTTCTATATTTCCAACATAAAATTACTTTTGAATGTTCAAGAATTGCACTTAAAACACATAAAAACGATTAAAATCGCCGATGCTACAAATAGGTTTAGGTGTAGCAAATTTTATTAAAACGCGAAAACTTTTAGTAAATTCAGTAATAATTAGAAATTCCCAGTTTCCATTCCATATAAATCATGGCAATTTAAACACGAGAACATAATACACAGTACAAATATGAAAAGGCTCTCTGGGGTTTGCGTTTCATAAGAACACGTTCCTCGCTAATGATTCAATATTTCATATCTAATAAACGTTCCGTACTGCTACGTTTTAATTAAGAATTAAAAGCAAATCTTAGTACAGGACTTGCGTTAACTTTCGAGAAAGTTCGTAGTGAGGGAGCTGTTCTGCGCTATGTGAAGTTACACTCATTGGTTTAACATTAGAGTAAATTTATAAATGCACTTCGAAGAGCTGCAAGAATATTTTATCAGCTCGTGTACACGTGACCGTTGGGTTTTGGTGTCCTTTACCAATATAGGGTTTAGTATCAGTAGTGTTATTCAAGGTGCTCTTAATGCTTAAAGGATTTAATATAATTCAGAAATTTTTGAAGGTAAAGAATCTCCAGGTCAGAACTCCTAGTCACTTCATGATAATCTTAACTTCTAGGTAAAATACAGGTAGATTTTTTTCTTAGGATATTATAGAGAGCAAAAAATACACCGGATAAAGTAATATTTAATATACATCAAGAAAAATGTGAAACTAAGCCGATGATACAATTTGATGGAATAAGCTTTAGGCGCGTCTGAAGACTAAAATAAGTTTAGCAAAATACGAAAGTCTTTTTTCGTATATCTCAATTTGCAGATGAAATTCTGAAAAAATATCAATATTTTTTCTAAAACTTATATGATCAGAAATTGAACGTGACAGAGGAGATAGTTGTAAGATGAAAGAGATTTGTATAACGTAACAACGATAACATGATTTCTGTAAACATTTTAATAGCTTACGTGGCAGAGTCCCATTAAAGACAGAATAACAGAAAATTTGGGTCAGCTCAGCTGGTAACATACTATACTATTTATATATTATTTATAGTATATGTATTTTTCCACAACAACTGCCAGAAATACAACTTTTCATTCCGGTACCATGGGTTGTCTGGAAGAAATCGCAGCTAGCGATAAGACCGCCTGTTGTAGCTATATAATTATATTATTAGTTCTTCTCATAGTTGCTTGTTATTTATGTTACATTAAGTTAAGTTAGTTATTTATGATATATTAAGTTAAGTATATTATAGTGTACAAAAAAGTATAATAAATAAAATAAAAAAATAAAAATAATGTACCTATTATATACGAGTATTATAATAATTTTAGTGTATCAAAATTAGCCTCTCCAGTTTACAAGTTAGCTTTGTCGTCGCTTACCTGTTGTTAGGCTTTTAATCATGATGATCATCATCATTAGTCGATACATGGCCTCTACTAGACATAAGCTTCTCCTAAAGAAGTATTTTAATAACAAATTACAATATCTGACCTACAGTTATGTTCAAAACGGTTTAGAGCATAAGGTAAGAGAGGTGAAGTCGCGATGGCCTCGAGGTTTAGGCGCGCGGTCGAGAATCTCGACGGTCGCGGGCTCATACCCCAGGCATACACCTCTGACTTTTCGAAATTATGTGTGTATTCACAATGAATTACCACGTACTTACTTTAACGGTGAAGGAAAACATCGTGATGAAACCTGCACACCTAAAAGTTCTTAGGAATTTCTTAGGTGTGTAGTCCGCCAACCCGCACTAGGCCAGCGTGGTGGACTAAGGCCTAAACCCTCTAAATTGTTGAGGAGGCTCGTGCCCAGCTGTGGGACGTATATGAGCTGATGATGATGATAATGATGGAAAAAGAGCTCCTCAACTTTATAAAGCTTGTATATAACCGGTAACAACTTTATAAAGTGATGGCCTCGAGGTTTAGGCGCGCGGTCGAGAATTTCGGCAGTCGCAGGTTCAAACCCCAGGCACACACCTCTGGCTTTTCGAAGTTATGTGTGTATTTACAATGAATTATCACTTGCTTTAACGGTGAAGGAAAACATCGTGATGAACCCTGCACACCTAAAAGTTCTTAGGAATTTCTTAGGTGTGTAGTCCGCCAACCCGCACTAGGCCAGCGTGGTGGACTAAGGCCTAAACCCTCTAAATTGTTGAGGAGGCTCGTGCCCAGCTGTGGGACGTATATGAGCTGATGATGATGATGGTAAAAGAGCTCCTCAACTTTATAAAGCTTGTATAAAACCAGACACCATAATGACGGCGTAATTGTATTGACTAGTAATACTTTTACCATTCGACACTTCGTACTTCACGTTACATGAGTAACCCCCAATGGGTGAAAAATATCGTGCTAAAAATTCATAACATTTTTATATTTCAAGCTATATTCGTTTCAATAACACTGGGTGCGAATTTTTGACATATCTCGTGGCGACATCACACGGGTCGCAAGCACTACCTATAACAATGCTCACTCGACAAACATCTGAGCTCGGTGCCCACAATCGCTGACCTAACGAGTTCATACAAATTTGACAGCAGTCTTGTTAGAGAGAATTTTCGAAGGCATGTTACCGTTACAAGTGCTCTTTGCAACTTGGTGATACGGACCTGCGGTTTTTCATGGTTTTGTATAAAAATAAACGACATTGTATTTTGGATATAGGGACATACTAAATACGTATTTCGGTTAACAATTGAGGATTGTAGAATGTAACGTCGAAAAGCAAGATTTTTGCTACGAGATTTAAAATAATTTACATTATATAATCTTCTACTGCCTCGTGGTCTCGCGGTACAAGTATGTGCCGAGCGATCTAGAGGTCCTGGGTTCGATTCCCGGGTTGGGCAAAGTGTTATTGGGTTTTTCCATTAGGAAATTCTCGCTAACGGCACGGAGTCTGGAAATGTGCCCGAAAAACTGCAATAGGCTCGCCCCCTATTACGTGGGACTGATACATACTTGGCGAAATGTGGGTGCAGAAATGCGCCTCTGCCTACCCCTTCGGGGAATACAGGCGTGAGTTTATGTATGTATGTATGTATATAATCTTACGCGTGTTTTCCCCGAACGTGTAGACAGAGGTTCATTACTGCACCCACATTTCGCCAAGTACTCTTATGTATAAATCTCACGTAATAGCCTATTGCCGTTTTTGAGGCATATTTCCAGAGTCCTTGCTGCTACGGAAAATTTCCTAAGGGAAAAACCTAATATCACAGCCCGACACAGGAATCGAACCCATCACGGCACGTACATGTTCTGCGAGACCACGAGGCAGTCGGCGTAGAACGTAACGCAGATAAACTTAAAAGCAAAATTTTTGCAATGAAATTAAAATTAATTGAAATGCATCATATCAACAATATCATGGTGGTGGTAAAATATGCGTATACGTCAGGATGGCGACAACCAGTAATTATAACCTGCGTACATTATGTACTTACGAAAAAAAACTATGTTTCAATGTCATATATTTTTGTAAATTAAGCACGTCATTGTTGTTATTTTTTTATTATTATTATCCCTTTTCGATTACCCTGTCATCTTTTTACATGTCCTTTTTGTAAATTAGGTTGTCTGGAAGAGATCGCAGCCAGTGACAAGAATTGTCAATTAATTCTAAGCATTTCTTTTGCTTTTGATTTCATTTTGTGTTTATATCCATGGTGTACAATAAACTGTATATAAATAAATAAATGGACACTCAAGAAAATTAAGATCGAAGAAAAAAAATAGCTCAAGATAAAGTTATTATTAAGTCATACGGACTTTGGTACCCTCAATGGACGACTCCGTATTGCAGAAATACTTAACAGCTCCGCCGCCATTTGTTTATTTGCATAAAACTTCAAATTTGCTTTTAATTAAATTAATTAATTTAGGTGTATTAAAAAACTTTGCTTCGCGCCGTTCCATTCGTTGATGTTTGCTATTTTGTACCAAGTTTGTAACTTTCGGTCTGAAAGCACTCCAAACCCGGACACAGGTTCGACGGTAAAGTCAACTGAGTCTTACAGGTGCCGATTTATCATACAACTTCCTTATTGAAGTAGAAACCGTTCTCATTCGTTCTCCGTCCATGCTCCTCGCTTGTGGAACTCCTTTTGTCCATACACACACATACATACATACATAAACTCACGCCGTATTCCCCGAAGGGGTAGGCAGAGGTGCATTTCTGCACCCACATTTCGCCGAGTATGTATCAGTCCCACGTAATAGGGGGCGAGCCTATTGCCGTTTTTCGGGCACATTTCCAGACTCCGTGCTGTTACCGAGAATTCCTAATGGAAAAACCCAATAACACTTTGCCCGACCCGGGAATCGAACCCAGGACCTCTAGATCGCACGGCACATACTTGTACCGCGAGACCACGAGGCAGTCGTGTCAGTTTTGTCCATAAGGCGAGCAAAATCGTTGTCTGCCTTTAAGAGTTGTCCCAAAGCACACTACTCTAAATCGTTTTAATTTATCTCATCAAAAATATATTTGCGTATTTAGCTTTTTTATAGTTTTGCTTTATTTTTGTTTTCAAATTATTATTATTTTTTCCTTTTTTTATACAACCACCACCCTTTGTGACACAATAGTTTATGAATTAGAATTATTTTATATTTTATTTCTGTATATGTGGTATACAAAAAAAGAATATTAAATAAAATAAAACCCAGCAAATTCCCTTGTCACCGAGCGCATTCCTTTTATGAATTTATTCCACTTTACACCAGAAATTTTAAGTGCGAATCAAATTTTTAGGTCGTGCCCATCTCGGCTTTTAAGCAGTACCAAGGATGAATTTAAATAAGCTCTCAACGTCGGCGTTGACTTGGGAATTGCATAAATATTAATGGTACACAGGCTAGAAGACTGATGGATATGGATTAATCGGAAGAAATTCCCTTTAAGTAACTGGAAATATATCTATTGATTTGTTTTCCTTGATTTTAAAACGGATTGAATAAATAAAATGTTATTTTTGTCTGGATTGTTCGGGTATTTCGCATTTGCTTTTTCTTGAATTTTGAATCTGCGAATGTGCTATATAAATGAATGTTATTTTGTTCCTGTTTTTTTTTTTTTTTTTGGAGATTTGCATAGAAGCTACATAGACAAATTTACTTTTTGTTTTCCGGTTGGCTCTCATATCCTTAACTACGTAAAGCCGATGGTTTTGGCACGCTACACGACCGTATGTTTTACGCTTTCTTATTTTTACAATTCCATCATAAAAATCTTTATAACCAAAGTTGACCTAAAATAGAAAATATGCAAATCTGCACTGCTTCAACATAAGTTTATATTTGTGTTTTTTTTTTATTCTTCTCCTAAAGTCCGTACATAGTTTAGTGAGTAATATAGTATATTATATTATATTATGTTACTCACTTATTGAGTAATTCAATATCTGTCGAGACCGCCAACGCACACAAGGCCAGAGCGATGGACTAAGGCCTGAACCCAGTCAGCTTTAGTGGAAGCCCGTGCTCAGCAGTAAGACATATATGGGCTAAAGATGATGATCATGATGACCTCAGTCACTTAATATAGACACTAGTTTTTACCTTATTTAAAAAAAAACAATATTGGAGCTAAGGCGAAACTAAACTGTTTAAACCAAGGAACTCTACTGCAAAATTTAACGACCAAAATGGTCTTTAGACCAAGAAATCCACTTTCAAGGCTGGATAAGTTACGGGTTCAATTTTGGTGCGTAGCATATTATAAATATTTGCAAATGCAAATGGCTTACCTCAGACATAAATACACAATTTTTGATTCAAGTATTTCAATTTACTAAAGGTCGAGCTTCGAATGATTCAACTATAGACTATATTGCCGCCATTTTTACGGCACAGAAATAGAAATTATTGAACTCAAGCCCTTCAAAATAAATAGACATGTATGTGTTACTTATATTATAACAATAAACTTGTACACTAACCTTTATTATTAAAGGAAGCTAGAAGTTTAGTCGAGACCTAAAAACCAGATTTCACGAGGTTTCGCTTGCCTATCTTTTCCTGATATTTTTTATAAATATCGACAAAACGTTTATTATCGTTATCTTTATGGTATTTATTAGACGCGAATCACTTATTCAATTAACTATTTCAAAAAATTAGCATGAAGACATCGGAAATAACGCATCTTCCCTCCGAATGCTCGATATTCAAATATGTCCCTAGCAAATTGCTTCTCGTTCCATGAATATTAATTGTTTACATTATAAAGGAACGGACGGTTGTTTGCTACGAAATTGTGAGTTTCCGATTTGTTATTATTGACTGCGGTAATGCGGTACTGTCAGTCAAACGACGTGACTGTTGCCGAAATGGGCCGGGGTTCGTGATTAGATGTTTTGTTACTTGGGATCGTTAGATCGGATTTTTTATGGAGGAATGGAAAGTCCCTTTTTGCGCTGTTTCATTTATTCCCGGACGACTCTATTTTTAGACAGATATTGAAGGTATTAATTTAAAAATATATAGGTACATACATACAAAGCTTCACGCCTGTATTCCCTGAAGGGGTAAGCAGAGGTGCATTTCTGCATCCACATTTCGCCAGGTAGTCCAACGTAATAGGGGGCCCGTTTTTCGGGCACAATTCCAGACTTAGTGCTGCTACTGAGAATTTCCTAATGAAAAAACCCAATAACACTTTGCCCGACCCGGGAAT
The DNA here is from genome assembly GCA_907164795.1 of Hemaris fuciformis. Lineage (NCBI taxonomy): Eukaryota > Metazoa > Arthropoda > Insecta > Lepidoptera > Sphingidae > Hemaris > Hemaris fuciformis. Next base: position 14,410,277 of record OU015438.1, on the reverse strand, counting down.
CGAACCCAGGACCTCTAGATTGCACGGCAAATACTTGTGCCGCGAGACCCCGAGGCAGTTTAAAAATAAAAGTTATTAAAATTATGTACATTTATTTCAATACAATCTATTAAAAAATGTACTATTGTACTTATAATTTACTAATTATTCATAGGGTAACTGTCGTCCCAGTATATAAAGTATGTAAAAAAAAAATAGTGATAAACAAGGTTATACAGTAACTTTGTTTATCACTCTATTTTTTTTTTGGAAAATTAATCTTTTTAAATTGTGTTGGTCTAAAAATTTTAACATTAATTTTATATACCCCACTTCCTAGCAGTTGTACAACTTGTAACTTTCTCTCATGGAAGTTTTAAAATAAAATTGAGCGGTCCGTCCATCTTGTCAGTTAGAATCACCCCATACCACCCAGTAATATTGATAGCAAACTTTCAACGGGCTCTTCTCACCTACCTTGTTATTATTTAGTGGCGTAATAAATCAAAAGTTGGAGTGGTAATGGGCGTGGCTTATGGTTCCGTACTTTAGGAAGCAATTTGGGTAAAAATATTTTTCGAGCTAGTTGGTAAGAATGAGACACGTGTATTTATAAAACGAAAAAGGCTGTCGAATTGAGCTTCATCTTTTATAGAATATCTACGTCTGCTAAAAATTGTATCATTTCCAGACTTGAAAATGAAAACTAGACGCTGTGTACACGTACGCCGTGTGTGATGTCCTGAGTTAGATTCCTAGGTCGGCCAAAGTGTTATAAAATTTATGTATTTTTAGTAGCAGCATGAAGTGTAGCAGTAAGCTCGAAAAAAGGCAAAAAAGCTAATCTTCTAATATGAATCGACTAACACCATTGTACCCTAAATTATTAGTAAATAAATAAATACACCCAACAGCCACATACATAGTTATGACCCACACTAGGATACAAGTCCTGTGTCATAGGTATTAGAAACTACGAGACACTTTTCGGTCTAACAAACATTCAAACCCGAAACAAATATTTGTGGATCACACAAACATTTGTCTCGGTGCGGGGATCGAACACGTGGCCTCTCGTTTCGTATCTAGCCAACCTCGCCACGGAGCTGTCATGGGCATGTAGTTTTAAAATGGTCGCCAAGATTATATATTGCAATAAAACGGCGCTTAAACATATTTCTTTTGTTGCAGGTATAAACGGGGTTAAAATAGTGAAAGTGGTTGTACCAGAAATAATACAGTATGGCGTACAAGACGCTGTAGTTCTAGACTGTGATTACACGTACGGAAACGAGACATCAGGACTCATGGTAAAATGGTTCTTCAAGAACAAAGCGCGGCCTGTGTACCAGTGGATAGCCTCACAGAAACCTCAGGATATGGGCATTCTGAGAGGCCGGGTTGACTTGACCTACAGGGCTTCGAGTGACCCGCTCAAGATGCATAGAGCATTGCGTATTGTTAAGCCAAACACAGACATTTCTGGTGACTACACGTGTGTTGTGTCCACGTTTATGGAGGAAGATTCTAGGACGAAACAGATGACTGTTTTTGGTAAGTTTATATTATTGTTTTCATCATCATCATATAATCATCCGCTGGGGACTTCTCCCTTATTAAGAACCTTCCACAACGCTTGCTTGCCTGATGTAAATTGGTGGACTGCATATATATACCTGATGAAGTCGTTGTACAGAAGTTCAAATAATAATACAGAAGTTTAAATAATGTTTTTAATAATTTAATAAGTTTTACCGGTGAAAAACTCTTAATAATTCAAAATTTTCAAAATTAGGAGTAATAGTAACGCAATTTAATTTTGTAATGAGAATGTAGGTACACATTTATATCTATAAGACACGACTGCCTGTTGATATCAATTGCGGCCAAATTCTTTTAAATCTGCAAGACTAGACAACTGCGATTGTTTTTTGATCCCACCAAATCTTTATAGAATTTCACTGTTGTAAACGTTGCGTTTGTGAGTTTCTGACAAATTCATTTTGCCATTCCACTCTATAAAAACTATTTTTAAACACATAAAGAATTGTCTCATAGCTAAGCCTGAAGTCTAAGCTTTAATATATCCTCTAAGGCAGCTGAGAGCGTCTCCAAGTAATAAGCTATTGAACAAGCGATAATCGTTGGCATAAACGGTTTCTGGAGCAAGGACCGCATTAGTAGCAGCGACGACATGGAAAGATCTGGAAGAAATGAAACCATTATCTAGAGAGCATATCGGGCAATAATAATTTTTTTTAGTGGACTTCAAGTATGCAGTTCATACATGAACGTATAAAATCATATTAAGATATATATGTATATACCTATATATACTCGTAGATATAGATTCATAAATGTACTAAAGTTTATCTTAAACACTACGTAATGATTTAGTATTAACGTTTGATTGATGCAATTAGGTTGTACACAAGTACATATATACGAGTACAAGCGTGACTCGAATCCCCGAAAGGGTGGGCAGAGATGAATTTCTGTATCAACATTTTCCGACATTGGAATCAAATCTAGGAGCCTATATCGCACAGCACCTACTTTTGCCGCGAGACCACGAGGCAGTAAGCAACAATAATACTTTATAACGCAATATGCGAGGGAAGTCTTTAAGATCCTAGGATTTTTTGCATATTCACACAACCGTACCTGCATCATCAAAATTATTTTCAGCATAAAACGTAGCACATATAGGATCCCGTACATCTCTGCAACAGAAGTCATAAAAAATATTCGAGCTCACAGTTGCTTTCATTGTATTAGTAAAAATAACTTAATTCCGACAACCATATCAATACCAAGTGTTATTGGGTCCATTAGGAAATTCTCAGTAGCAGCACGGAGTCTGGAATTGTGCCCGAAAAACGGAAATAGGCTCGCCCCCTATTACGTGGGACTGATAAATACCTGGCGAAATATGGGTGCAGAATTGCACCTCTGACTACCCCTTCGGGAAATACAGGCGTGAGTTTTTGTATATATGTATACTAAACACCCACTACATTAAAAATAGAACCAGGAAAGGATGAAAGAAAGTAGGTAGATGAAAGGAGGATTATATACTAAATGTATCGATATTTTAAGCAGTTTCCAAAGCGTCTACTTTAAGCTGAATACAACCTTTTTACATAAATGTTTATGGAAAACTGGTTCAATCTAGAACATTCTAATAAGAGTTGATTAGATATTCTGTAATCTTTCAGCCAATCTTTCCGATCGATTTTGTATCAAAAGTGAGCCTTATACTTTAGCTAATGGATATCTCGTGTAAAGTTTAAAATACTTTGTATGCATAGCTAAACAGGAGTATTAGGTATACTAGTTTATTTTCCTTTAAAACCTCATAAAAAGGACCCTAATGTACCGTAAGCGTTTATGAACACATATCTGGACAATTATTTTTATATTGATCATCATTATCATAATCACCATCACCATCACCATCATCATCAGCCCATATACTGCTGGGCGCGGATGTCCTCTGCAACAGAGAGAGGTTAGGCCATCACATAGCCTAGACGTGACGTGGAGTAAACACCTAAGTAATTCCTAAGAACATTCAGATGTGCAAGTTTTGTCACGATGTTTTCCTTCACTGTTTAAGTACGTAATTATTCAATATGAACACACACGTCACTTTGAAAAGTCAGAGGCGTGAGCCTGGGGTATGAACCCGAACCCACTGACTTGAATCAATCGTCGCGTGGGCCTAAACCTCCAGGCCATCATTACTGATATTCTTCACTAGTAGACGATATTTATATTATCCTGATGTTAACCGGAAACACACAATTGTATATCACTATGATAGGTTTTACAAGTTGAAAGTAACTATTTTATCATTTCAAAGAAAAGAAGAGAGCCACGCATAAAAATAATCGAATTCTAGGCAATCTTGTAGAACAAGGCTGCGAATTCATATGAGCGGAACGAATTTCATATTCGCCAGGACAGTTTCTAGTGAAACGCTTACGTCCCTAACACGTAGCGAGAGATGTCATGTGACGGCGCCGCTTGTGGGTCAAGTGACAGACTGATTCTTATTAATTAACTTCGTGTTACAATATTTTGAATGAAACGAGAAATTTATGTCAAATTATTAGAAACAAGCGTTTTCGTCACATAATTTTGAAACACTTTGTTGTTATCACATTGCGTCTTCTATTATGTGTTCATTATATTCTCAGATGGTCCGACGACTTGAGAAAGGTGGCGGGTAGCGGATGGATAAGGGCTGCTTAAGACCGGGATGGTTGGCGCCTACTTGGGGAGGCCTTCGTTCAGCAGTGAACGGCGATAGGCTGAGAATATGTGTGTTCATTAGCAAAAAACAATTTAAAAAAAAATTGTTTTTGATTTAATAATAATGTATCAACCAAATATGAAAAGCCCCCTGAAGTACAAGTAGGAGGTAGTATTATGAATGCCATTGCCGCAGCGAGACATTTTTTTCCACGTCCAGGTGTCATTAAAAATCATCTGAGAACAAGAAATATCACGATACATTATATTACATTTTTCTCGGCTTCGTTCTTGGGCACAAGTCTTTTTTTTTAAGGAAAACAAACAGTAGTATACAGGTAATTACAAAAAGCTTACTTACCAGGGACCAACGAAATAAAACATTTGGATTCCCAAAAAAAAAACTCCACTTGCACCACACAGCCTACTTTTTGTGTGTTTAAGCAAGTTTTATATATTCCAACATGTGGTGTCCGCCGCTTCTGTTTTTATGCCAATGACACTTGTAAGCCTTCGGGCAGATGAGGCAAACGGAACCGCTGCAGACTCCTTCCGCATGACCATTTGTAGGTTTATTGAGAGACGCTAAAAGTAAAGGCGATTTGAGATTTATGTATTAGGAAAGATGTGATTGCTTAAATGAAGGTAAAATTAATGGTTTAATGTCCATGCTATTTATCCCTGATTATTATACGTTAATTAAAGCGTATAGTTGTTAGTATTTGGAAGGCTAAATAGGTATTTAGCAAAAGTCATTCGTAAACTAAAAGTGTGTTATTTACAAATTTTATTAATAATATTCATGACGCATTAAAACACAACGCATTTCGATATTTTACAAATAACGTTGTGAAGACTACTTTTACAAATATAAGTACTTTTTAATTAATCATCTTCATCAGGTCATATAGTCATATATCCCACTGCTGGGCATGAGCCACCTATACATCTGAGAAATCTTAGGCCTTAGTTCACCCCGCTAGCATAGTGCGGGTTGGCGGACTACACACCTAATAAATTCTCCAGAACTTTTAGGTGTGCAGGTTTCCTCACGATGTTTTTCTTCATCGTTAAAGTACGTGATAATTAATTATGAATACACATATTATTTCGGTGAAGGAAAACATCGTGATGAAACCTGCACACCTAAAATTATTATATTCTCTAACAGTTCACTATTAGTCATAGGCGCCTCTAAATTACATGTAATATAATATATATTTTTTATCCGGTGGTAGAAATGAGCACAGGGTTAAATAATCCACGTTGTTTTGAAATCGTAATACAAGATGTAGTCCGCCAACCCGCACTAGGCCAGCGTAGTGGACTAAGGCCTAAACCCTCTCAGTTGTAGAAGAGGCCCGTGCCCAGCAGTGGGACGTATATGGGCTGATGATGAATGAAATGATGAAATATAATTTCGAAAAGTCAGAGGTGTGTGCCTGGGGTTTGAACTTCTAGCCCGCGAGGTTAAACCTCGAGGCCATCGCTAATATCTTATTTTTAATTACCGATTATAATTCCTAAGAAATTCCTCAACTTTTTGCTCTCACTTCCACATCCTACACGAGAGGTAACCAAGCGATCGTGTTACAGTGCCGGAGACAAATTTCCGGCTGATCCAGAACAAAACGGATGACGACACAGTGAACGTCATCTGTGCGGCGGACGGCGCGTTTCCTGCTCCGAACCTCACTCTCGCCACGCCGGAGAGGTGAGCACAGTTATTACACACATACATACAAGCAGGGTTGGGCAGTATTTGAATTACTTGTAATTGAAATACGTAATTCAAATACAAATACGTATTTTGTATTTGTATTTTAATTACTTTCTTAAAATGTAATTTGTAATTTGTATTTCAAATACGTGAAGCCTAAGTATTTTGTAATTAGTATTTCAAATACTCGAGGCTTCAAAATACATTTATTAAAATACATTTAGCCTTCATTTAGTATTAAGTTTGTGCTCATCAGGATCTGCAATAACAAAACAAAAACCGCCTTCAAAAAAAAACTATTCCAAAACAAATAAATATGCATTATTTTGTATTTTGTAATTTGTATTTTGTATTTCAATTAAAAATAGCTAAAATACTGTATTTTGTATTTTGTATTTCAAATACCTTACTTAAATGTATTTTGTATTTCGTATTTTATATTACTTGCGATACAGTATTTTGTAATTTGTATTTCAATTAAAGCAAAGCATGTATTTTGCCCAGCCCTGCATACAAGTGGCGGTACTTCTATAGAAGCCCAAAAGCCCAGTTTGCGTTACAAAATTCCAAAAAATAATCTTTAAGCTTTAAATCTTTTTTTAACAAAATCAATTTGACATATAAATGATAATATTATAGATAACCCTACAATAAACAATTATAAACTAGACATTACACAATTGATGTGTAACACTTTTGGGTTTCTATGGAAGTACCGCCACTGATAAATAACATACATACAGTGACGTCACTTCCATACAAGCCGAAAAGCGTTACAAGGTAATTTCTAATGTCTAGTTTATAATGTTTAATGTGGGTTCAGGATATTCTCATTTATATGTTAAATTGTTTTTGTTCAATAAAAATTTACAGCATAAAGATTATTGGAATTTTCTAAGACAAACTAGGCTTTTGGCATACATACTCACGCATGCATCCGAGAGAGGGTTGACAGAAATTTATTTCTAAGCTCAAGTTTCATTAGAAATTACGTTCAACTTAATAGCAGACGAGTCTTTTAGCGTTAATCTTTCTTGAATATACGAGACCTGTGTTGCTTGTTCAATCCGGAAAGCAAAGACGGAACCTCTATCGCCCAGCACGCAGTTTTGCCGCGATCTTCCATTTATTTGCTAGTAATATTATGTTACGCATCTTCATACTTCATAACTTCTTCAAACTTCGCTCAGCATTTTAAGCCTGAGTGTAACATAAAATATTATACTTTCTCGCATTTGTAATATTTGAATGTAGATACGTCTTACAGTAGTTCCTTTAGTTACTCTTGCATATCTTCCCAGATTACCACTTCAATTCCTATCTAGTCATCTCTAAAGAAATTGCTTCGAAAAGTCTGAAGAGTCATAACTCTTAACCTTGACAGCTCCCACTCGGTTCCTTCTATCGCACCAGCCAGCGTGACACGTACTCGAAACATCCAATTTCGTTTGACCTGCCACCCGCCCCTCGCACGCGTGTCACCGACTTACCTGAGGGGGGGACAATAGAATTTCACATGTCACACTAAGCTGGCCACTGGTTGATGTATGTACTCATCAGAAGCAGCCGCATTGCGGTCGCATGCACTAATGTTCATAGCTGATGTGAAATATTAAAAGCGGTTGTCCTGTTTCACGTCGGATTCGAATTTTTGTGACGACAAAGATTTAGTGGAAATTTTGGGTGTATATTTGTATAATGCTTTTTGGTTTAGAAATATCGAAACATTATTTGCCAGTATTCCGTTTTAGTTATCAATTTATATTCAAAGACAGGAAAGGTTATGACGAAATCGCCTATGTTACTGGATTGTAACTATAATTTTAAAAAGCAAAGCCCTTATAAATATGTGTGTATTGGTCATTTCAATATGGAAATCGTACACAAAAATACTTCTACCTTGAAAATTAAATCATTATTTTTATTCTCTTAAAAATCGTATTCTATGTATATCCTTTGAGCGTTTCTTTTTCTTTACTGAATTTTAAAACGCAAAGATAAAAGATAATTTTGTTATGTTTAAAAAGTGTTCCGTACCTACCCAAAAAAAAAACCATACTCGACATCTGCAACTTTTTTGCCAATAAATATTTAATAAACATGTTTTTTACAGACATATTTCTTTCTCAACTAATTTTTGTTCTTTTACTTTTCTTTTTTCTATAATATAATAGATAGTAAAGACTATACTTTGTACCGTATAAAACTCCAGATAGCTTTTATTCTGTTAAAGAATGTCTTCCCTAGGGAAAAATGTAATGCGCACACCCGTTTCTAATAATAGGTTGTATAGTCATGTTCCTCCGTTTTATAGCGACTTCAACTTGTATTGTGGGCTTTTATGAAGTCATATTAAACAAAATAAATTCCTTTTATTTTTTCCTTATTTTTTACTACTTTCACACTCACATTTATATCGCTAACAGGGTACGAGAGAGTTTGTTTCAAAACCCACGCTTTGCCAGGTGTATATTAAGTTCCACCTGATAAAGGGAATACCCTCATAATCACATTTATTATTATTTTCATCCTTGTTTAGCAAAACAACTAGTGTCATCATCATCATTATCAGGCCATCTCCGTCCCACTGCTGGACACGGGCCTCCTCTACAACAGAGAGGGTTTAGGCCTTAGTCCACCACGCTGGCCTAGTGCGGGTTGGCGGACTATACACCTAAGATATTCCTAAAGAACTTTTAGGTGTGCAGGTTTCATCACGATGTTTTCCTTCACCGTTAAAGTACGTGATAATTCTTTGGGAATACACACATAACTGCGAAAAGTCAGAAGTGTGTGCCTGGAGTTTGAACCCGCGACCGTCGAGATTCTCGACCGCGTGCCTAAACCTGCAGGCCATCACGACTGGAGTTATATGCATTTGAGTATTTGGCAAACTGTTGGTCCAATATTCGATCCAACACGGTATTGTCGTTTGACATCTGGAATAGACAGCTTAACATGCACTCATGAGCTCGTTGGACCGGGATTTGTCGGTAAACGTGGTCACCGTCCATCTGGGATCGAACAAGCCTTGCTTGAGGCTATTGATCGCAATAAACAATTGTGTTTGATTACCGAGACGATCGACGATTTTATGATTGAGACGTGGAGTTTGGGAAAAAGAAGAAAGAAAGTGATTAAAATATTTTGTATTGCAATGTCAGTGTGAGGACAATATTTTTTAATTGACATATTATGCATTAAAATACCAAATTAAACAATGTACATTGTACATTCAACATGATGAAATTTTACGTTGGAATTAAATTATAGCAGGTTTTTTGTCAAGAATTTACTTCGATTGGGAATACGTCTATGACTTTCAGACTTAGTTATTGTACTTAAAGGCGTCAATCAGATTTCACCCATTGAGTGCCAATACGATGGAATAAGTCTTTAGTGCTGGACAAAAAAGAAAAAAAAATTAAGAAAGGCTGCGGCCAAGAAGCGAAGTTAAGTTGAACTGACGTCATTATTACTACAAACGTAATCATATTTTGTAAAATTTCACGATCTACCTGTGTTCGCAACGTCCCTCCCTCTAGTGCTGTATAGTTGTTTACCTCGTAACTTCGACATACGAACTTCAATTATGCTCATAAATGCATCTGAGCTGAAGTTAGGAAGCCAACATCCTGATCCTAACAACAAACATAACTCCAAGCATTAACGTTATGAAATTGGCTATGAATATCGCGGACAAAGAACTTGGCAGCGTTTTTAGGACGAGATTAAAGTTGGTTCCATCTTTTAACACCTGAGCATCGTCGGTGCCAAGTTTCGCATTATGCACTGATAATTTCATTTCTTTTATGAAAATTCTTAAAATCGCTCACAAATCGTGATCGAGGTTTGCTTTTCTGCTTGAGTGAGATATAAAAATATTGGCAGATGATGTGAGCGGATAAATAGGTTGAATTTTAAAGTTACCGTCTCCAGCGGCTTAAGTTCATAGTGCGATCTTGACGTCCCGTGATCGATTCTGGGTAGGGAAAAGTGTTATAGGTTTTTTTTCATTCAGAAACTCCCAGTACCAGCTCTGGGTTATTTCTCAAAATAGGCCCACATTCTATGAGATGTGGCTTGAAAGATGTTTGATTCAAGAGTACTCCTTTACCTACATCTTCTGTTGAGTTTTTGTGTATGTGTTTGAGAAAGCCATCGCCGTACATCAGTTGCATAATCCACAATAAGCCTCATGCGTCGCAATTACCTTGTGACAGTACTAAATTAGCGCGCGATGGTAAGTGCAATGCGGTCCAAGTATGTAGATTGATAATTTGCGAAATACTGTTATGATTATCCCGCACTTACCGATCCAATTATACACTCATACTCGTTCATCATCATCAGCCCAAATACGTCCCACTGCTGGGCACGGGCCTCCTCTACAACTGAGAGGGGTTTAGGCCTTAGTCCACCACGCTGGCCTAGTGCGGATTGGCGGACTACACACCTAAGAAATTCCTAAGAACTTTTAGGTGTGCAGGTTTTATCACGATGTTTTCCTTCACCCTTAAAGCAAGTGATAATTCATTGTGAATACACACATAACTTGGAAAAGTCAGAGGTATGTGCCTGGGGTTTGAACCTGCGACCGCCGAAATTCTCGACCGCGTGCCTATACCTCGAGGCCATCACTGCTACTATACTCGTTACTAGAGTTATAATTCTACATCCACTTTTCGGCTAAGACCACGTATAAGACCGACTGTAGAACATTCAAATCTAAAAACTCTATAACACTTTGCCTGATACGAGAATTTATCTTGGGACTTCTTGAAGCCTTGCTACACAGTTATACCGCAGGAGTATCAATATTCCACCAGCCAACCGAATCATGTTAGATTAAATTAATGAATGGAGTTTCTCGTGTAGGTACTCTGTTGTACCAGAAAACCTACTATTTCATATAAATATATGATGATTACACACTCCAATCATACAGTTTTAATCTTTAAGTAAACATACTATGTAATGGAAGCAGTGATGGCCTCGAGGTTTAGGCGCGCGGTCGAGAATTTCGTCGGTCGCAGGTTCAAACCCCAGGCACACACCTCTGACTTTTCGAAGTTATGTGTGTATTCACAATGAATTATCACTTGCTTTAACGGTGAAGGAAAACATCGTGATAAAACCTGCACACCTAAAAGTTCTTAGGAATTTCCTAGGTGTGTAGTCCGCCAACCCGCACTAGGCCAGCGTGGTGGACTAAGGCCTAAACCCTCTCAGTTGTAGAGGAGGCCCGTGCCCAGCAGTGGGACGTATTTGGGCTTATGATGATGATGAAACATACATACCCACTATTTTAGTTTTATTTCCAGTCAATTTAATACAAGCGTCTGTATGAATAGTCAGATGACAAAGTGTTTGTAAAATTTATTAAACAAAATAATAGCTTCGCAAATTCAAAAAGTTCGTCGTTTGACCGAATGGAAACAATTTAAATCAACAAATACCACACTGGGGACAGCGTCATACCCAATGTCGAAGCGAGACAGCGAATGCCCTGAAGTGTTACATTAAAGAACTTTCACTTTTAAAAACTTTCCTTTATTCAACATTCCCAACTTTATCCTGTGATAAAATTTCTTCTTATTTCCAAGACGCATCTCTGGGGCATCCATTGTGAGTCGTGTGGTCCCTACGTTTATGTCGGCATTCCAAAAGTTAAATTAGAAACTCGAGTGTTTTCGTTTCAGTTTGGAATCACTGTATTGAAAATTGTGAAAGTTTAATCATGTTATGTTTTATTGTCGCGTTTTGAATTTATATTACTAGCATCAAAGTGACCAACATGTGGCATAAATCAAAATTAAATTTAACTTAAATTACATTTCTAGTTTCACAATTTGCTGTGTAATTTGATATTTCAGAATTTGTTTTGAATAATTTTGGAGGGCGATAAAATGGTTTTGTAGTATAGTTTACACATTTCAAAATTATTCAGTAAATGTGAGGTTTAAGAGCGTATATGGTATAAACAATTTTTTTTTGTTGTTTAGCCATTAGCTTGATCAATTCCGAATCGAACTTACTTAGTTTTTGAGTAAGCGTATTAGAAAATTACTAAGATTATTTATACCCGAATTTGACTAACATTTTAATCCTTAAAACGAGTCATCACGCACTATCATTGGAATATATTTTTGTCAATAAAATTTTCAACACCTGCGCTTTGTATTAGTAATGCACAAATTTTCTCAATTTCTGCTAAAAGTTGCCTTTTAACGTCTATCAATATAATCCAAAGAGTATATTTACTGACGATGACAATTAATGTTAATTCTTGATTTCTCAAATAACTGCGGTAATAGGTCCCATGATCCATCCGAGAGTTTCAAGAGAGCGAACGGAGTCAGGAAATTTTCCTGAATAACCGCAACAGGTTCATCACACTGGTAGGTTAGCCTCAACCTCATGTGGCTGTAAGACTTAAAATCTAGATTCTGAAGTGTTGATGTAAAAGTACACCTCCACTTAATCCTTTGGTGTTACAAGCGAGATATAAACAACTATGTTTTCAAACACATATAAAGCGTATAGATCAGTATCACAGTCCTCCGACAAGATGGTCGGACGACCTGGTAAAGGTCGCGGGACGTCGCTGGATGCAAGCTGCTTCCAACAGGTCTTATAGAAGTCATTAGGAGAGGCCTATATCCAGCACTGGACTTCCATTGGCTGATGCATGATGATGATGACAGTATCACAGTAAACTATATTCACCATCGAAAACAGCAAGTAAGATGAAGCACATAGCACATTAAGACCGACGCCTCAATGCGTAACAGTAACTGAGATAGATTGCCTCCTCAACGAATTAGGGTTAATCATAATACATCGGTGGACATGATTCACTACGCTGTTTACTATACCGTCTTCTGTAACACCTACGTGCTTGATGGAACAATAATAAGTCAGCAAATCTTGTCCTGATTTGGGTATGAAATTAAATAATCGTGATTCACTTAGGAAAAACCAGTTCTGGAAGTGTAACTAAGAGTTTTCTTTGATTTCTGATCATTGATATATAATAGATAAAAGATAAAATACATAAAAAAGTTCCCAAGGAAAGAGTGCATTTCTTCATTATTTTCGAATACATGCATACATAACCTCATGCCTGTACTGCGCGAAGGGGTAGGCAGAGGTGCATTTTTTCACCCACATTTCGCAAGGTATGTATCAGTCCCACGTAATAAGGGGCGAGCCTATTGCCGTTTTTCGGACACATTTATGTATAAAATAGTATGGTGATTCTCGTGTGTCATTATAAAAGCCTTAAATTATGTTTATGTGTATCACGTGTTAAAAGAAAACTCTTGAATTACGAGTACGTTGGGATTTATTTTGCCACGTTTGAATGTGATATTTGTATTGAATTGTGGTTTTTAATATATTAATAATTTAATATTACTCCTCTTCCTTATACTTAATATTCACCGCTTCATATTTTAGGTAACTCTTCTCACAAAACTTGCTCTTTCTCCAGGCGTTTGGACGGCATCTCCCACAACTTGAAGCTGGTCAACGGCAGATACTCCGCAGTGGCTTACGTGACCCTCAACGATGCGGATCTGCCGTCGCCGGCTGAGTTCATCTGCACGTTGAGGATACCACAAGCCAAATATGCTGTTAGAAAAGAAGCTATATATTATCCAGGTAAGCTATTCATTTAGTTGAGAAACATTATTTTTTTAAGAATCATAATTTAAACGAACATTCTTAGTGTCTGCACATACATAACTCACTTACTAAATCGATACTTAACCATTGTTATTTCATTCTCATTTGATGTCAATCACATCAAGTTTTCTCTGGTAAAAGTATTTTACACAGAAACATATTAAAATAAGACTGCCTCGTGGTCTCGCGGTACAAGTATGTGCCGTGCGATCTAGAGGTCCTGGGTTCGATTCCCGGGTCGGGCAAAGTGTTATTGGGTTTTTCTATTAGGAAATTCTCAGTAACAGCACGGAGTCTGGAAATGTGCCCAAAAAACGGCAATAGGCTCGCCCCCTATTACGTGGGACTGATACATACCTGGCGAAATGTGGGTGCAGAAATGCACCTCTGCCTACCCCTTCGAGGAATACAGGCGTGAGTTTATGTATGTATATTAAAATAATTTGGAAAAATAAACTTTTAACCCACACAACGCTAGGTATTTACAAAACTAAGACAAACACTTGAAGACAGCTATTATGTAATAAGACGATGTAGAACTGAAAGCTGTTTATTTATTTAAAACAAGCAATCCAAACGTTTTGTAAGTCGGCGGAACGTCATTACCGAAGCTAAAAAGCGGGAAGAATAAGGGATGCGAACATTCTTTAACGTCCGCCATGAAAATAACAATTTTGCGGTATAATTTGCGAGAGGGCCATTTTAAGCTTTTTATCAGGGAACTTTGTGTACACAGCTATATAAAAGGACGTTTCCTGCAGTCCTAGAGAATAATTTTTCGCTTCGTTAACTCCATTGTGGGTAAATGCGTTTAATAGAATATCAACGGGAGCTGGCAAACATTTTTTGGCCGTACATCTCTAATGAAAAGTCAACAAGTGACGAGCGTTCTGCAACGAAAGACTTCCTTGATGGATATAGGGATGAATGTGATTAATGTTTTCAAAAGATTGGATTGGCGTACTCATTTATTAGATCACGTTACGTAACTTTTGGATATTATGGTTAGTAAGGAATATTATAAAGAAGAGAAAATAAATTCAATTGTGACTATAAAGAAGCTAATAAAGTAACAGGCAACAAAAAAGTTACAATTAATTATACTAACATTACTTTATTTTATTTAACTAGTAAGTTAAATATGCGTGATATGCTATAAATTAATGAGGTGAGGTTCAAATCCAAGTCAATAATTTAAGAGCGCGAACGACATCAATCAGCTAACATAGACATGGTGGTACTGCAAAAATTATGTCTTATTTCTATTATTCTGTTAGTGTTATACTAACTTTCGCCAAATCACTGCTATAATATAATATTTTTATCTTGGAGAATCATTTAGGTTATAATTTTGTAAATGGCCGCCATGAAGTCAACCCTTTCGAAAAGCCCAAGTACCCTAAGCGAGAAAATTTATGTTCGTCTCATATGTATGCATACCAATAAGTGGAACTCCCACATCTTGTACAGACCTACCGCCATATTGGCACGGTTTTGGTTTTAGAGTTCGCCAATACAATTGAGTTTTTGAAGAAAAAATCTGGAACAGTTTGGATCAGGGTTTGTTTGAAATGTTTAGTCTAACACTGCCTTACAAAGAACTGACGTAAAAAGGCGGCTTTGCTGTTTCAATCCGTTTAGATTTCATTGGGTTGATATACGTCCAATAGCTCATTTTTCTTGTCCTTCCCAACTTAAATCAATTAATAATCGAAACAACATCTTGTATTCATCATCATCAGCCCAAATACGTCCCACTGCTGGGCACGGGCCTCCTCTACATCTGAGAGGGTTTAGGCCTTAGTCCACCACGCTGGCCTAGTGCGGGTTGGCGGACTACATCTTGTATTACGATTTCAAAACAACGTGGATTATTTAACCCTGTGCTCATTTCTACCACCGGATAAAAAAAATATATTACATTTAATTTAGAGGCACCTATAACTAATAGTGAACTGTTAGAGAATAAAAATTAATACAACATTTTGATTGATCCCGACTCACCCCTTTTGGCTTCTCCAAATAGGGAACTTAAGGAGCTTTCTCCTACTAAAATAGAAGAGTATGTTAATGATGATGATATTTTATCACCAGGTCCCATAAGCACAACACCGGAGATGCCGACTGCAGCAGACATGCAGCTGGCGGCTGCAGTTGGCTCCAAAGGTAATTAAATATGTTGCGTTTCTTTGCAACATCTTTTATATGAGGTTATTATTTTCTATGTCATAATTGTAATTGTTTTAAACAATGAAAATGATACTAGTTTAACTAGGTTAATATTATAACCTGGGTCACGCCGAATTTCATTTGTCTTCTGCATATGTTGCTATGTTGAAAATCAATTAATCTTCTTAATTACTGCTGTATCATTAAATGTCACAACACGTGAAATTTTCAAGAACATTTAAATAAGAATTAAATTATTAGTATCATTTTGGACATATCTGTATAAACTTGCTGAAATCAATGTTTTTCTCTCAACGGACCAAAATATACACATCGAAAGCCTTTTTCACACGATCGCACATCTTCCAAAACATTCTAAATCCTCACGTCAGTATTTTAGTTTCAATTTATGAAGGATTACGCTGTTTCTAGACGTGGCGTGCGGGGATAAAAGTTGTCAGGGAGACATGTCATTTAATCTGCTGTATTATATGATACGACGGTATAATAACACGATTACGAGTATAAATATATTTTTTCAAACCACTGTTTCTGAAATTATTTATTTGATGTTTTTAGATTTCTGATAACATTTATGCAGCAATAAAAGTTGTTATTTTATTTATTTTTTACTTAAATTACTTTGTCTCTTTTGATGGCATATTGTTTAAAAATATTCCTAATTTTTTACTCTGATTGAAATGTGTTGATTTGAAAAATAACATCAATCAAACTTTTACTATTTATAGTATATACTTATATTATACTTACTGATTTGAACCAGAAATCAATATATATAAATAGTTTGCTTCAAATATTAACAAACATCACCTTTCCTAAAGTAAAGTATATGTCCAAGCAAAAATAGTCTTTAAATACTGAATACAACGAACTAATTTTACGTAGTGCCACTATAAGATTTTACTGTGTCCTTTAGAAACAACAAAGTCTATTATTATCCTTTGTTAGTATCTGATTCACGTCTACAAAGCCTTCTTAACAGATATTAAAGATTTACAGCAAAAGGGAATTGATACTTTTAGCAAAATTCAATACCCACCCGTCATTTACTCCCAAAGTGTCAATTTTGCTCATCCAATTAGCGTTATAATTAAAATATAGACAGTGGTTGTTAGATTAAATTTCAAGTCGAGTCTAGAATCGGATTACTTCATTAAAATGAATAAAATGGATTCACTGTTTTCATATTTCAAATTATTACGTTTGAGATTATTTTACGAGACCTTTTTAGTACCTATTATGTTAATTGAATCAAGCGATCTTAATCAAAATATTGCTTGTTCAACCAGGTTCCTTTAAGGCTTTAAGTTTAGATGGAGTAGAAAGGACATATGATTTTGAATCGTGTGGCATTTCAATTAATGTACTGAGAGGACTTTAGGTAAAATAATACCTAATAATCTATTTATTTATTTATAAACACTTTATTGTACACCATGGACATATTACACAAAACAAAATAAAGAAAAAGGCATACTTAGGACTAAGTGACAATAGGCGGTCTTATCACTGACTGTGATTTCTTCCAGACAACCTAATTTGCGAAAAGGACATATAAAAAGATGACTGGGTAATCCAAAAACACTTATAACAAAAAAAACAACTATAATGATGTACCTTAACTACAAAAAAAGAAACAAACAAAAAAGGAAAATACATCAACGGAGAAAAACAGATAAAAAAAAACAAAGTAAAGAAAATCAAAACACAGCTTACATTAATTTTATAGAGGCTGCAGGCGGAGGTCTAAAAAAAAAACAAAATACTAATAATTAATTTATTAATATTAAAAATTATAATTAAAATTATAAAACTATGAGCAAGTGATCGGTTCGGCGATCGAACCAATTATGTGTATTGTGGCTTTGTCCCTCGTCAGCCGGCCGCCTCGCCTCCGGTGGTCTCCCACGATATTTTGGTGGTCGTTTCGCGGAAGCGCATAACTGTGCTGTGTTGCGATGACGGTGACGATGGTGCAATAGGGTGGTACTGTAGTTAGGCCATCGTAACACATTATAATATATAAACAAAAATAAAGCTACGATTGTTTTTGTAAATAAAATACTCTGATGAGTCTTTTAAAAGTGGGTAGTGACTTAGCTTGTCTTATCTTGTCTATTCCCATCAATTGTAAACTTTGCTAGTATGTTTTTTACATAAACATATTTTATTCCTGTCTTACCATCGTCACAAGTCAATCAATTGAATACAACTACAAATGAAGTTGAGAAAGATTTAATCATGATTTACAAGTTAGGCCATTTCAACCCTTAGTTTAAAAATGTTTCTGGATATTACCAATAAAATTTTTATTGTGACTACCTCGTGGTCTCCATTTTCCTAAGCTCATTTTGTTTTATGCGATATTCATGCACTTGTATTTTTCAGGGGCAAATCTGTACACGGGATTCAGCACAATCTTGCTGGCAGCTCTCGCTCAAGTGCTCGCCTCATAAAACATGTCGGAGGAAAATGAAGAAGACAAAATATGAAACACCTAATAAAACGCGTCACGTCAGATGGGAAAGGTTTCCTTTTTTGTGACAAACCTAATATGGCACGAACTTGTCGTGTGTAAATTGATAAATTTTTTGTTTCTTTCATGTAACTGTATTACAAATTATGTATATCCAACACTATTTATTTTTACATGGTCTCACGGCACAAGTATATGCTATGGGATCTAGACGTTCCAGGACGGACTAAGTGTTATTGGGTTTCCCACTAGGAAATTCTCAGTAGCAGCAAGGTCTGGAAATATGTCCCTTTTTATGTGTGAAGAAATGCACCTCTGCCCACCCTTTGGGAGAATACATGCGTGGTTAAGTATGTAATTATTTTTGCAATCGATACTATTATTGACAAGAGCGAATTTGCAGCGAATGTATTTTTGAAATAGTTTTCTTCAAATCTATTTCGAAATGTGGGTGCCAAAATGTATCTCTACCTACCCCTTCAGGGAAGACAGGCGTGAGTTTATGTATGTATGTATTTTTGAAACTCTATCACTTTTATTGGTACAATTTAATTAATTCAGCAATTCGATAAAATAATTGGCGATTCACCATTTCGACGTTAGGAAATGTGGATTTCACATGTTAACTAACTCGCCAATTGGGCAAATGTAATAAACTGCAATTTGTACACCACCAATTCGAATAACCGTATTGGAATTGTGTTCGAAACTATTAACAGAATCTATACGTATTAACAAGTTGGACATTGTCATCAGAGGCGATTTAAATTATCATTGGTTCTATTCAACGCTACACCGTATTAGATCATTTGTTTTTGGAGTATTTACAATACACATACAAAAGATTTTCTGTAGTATATTTCAATAGAAATCTGATGCAAAGATCTGATGTTAGGAAAGCTGGAGCATTATATATTTTTTCTTTTCTTTATAGTAAGTTTTTTTTAGTACAATGGGTGTAAAAATGCAGTATTTCTGAATTTTTTTAAATGAAATAATCTTACCAGAATATGACTTCAGTTAAATTAACCTAAAGAGTAAACATCTTGAAGAATCTGTCAATAGTAAATACATACATACATAAACTCACGCCTATATTCCCCGAAGGGGTAGGCAGAGGTGCATTTCTGCACCCACATTTCGCCAGGTATGTATCAGTCCCACGTAGTAGGGGGTGAGCCTATTGCCGTTTTTCGGGCACATTTCCAGACTCCGTGCTGTTACTGAGAATTTCCTAATGGAAAAACCCAATAACACTTTGCCCGGCCCGGGAATCGAACCCAGGACCTCTAGATCCCACGGCACATACTTGTACCGCGAGACCACGAGGCAGTCAATAGTAAAAATAATAGAAGAGGATTATGGTGTTGATGTAAGTGAAAAAATTAAGGGCTTAATCAGAAAGGATTAGGAAAAATTGTATCACTTAATTAATAATCGCTCTGAAATATACCTCATATTGTATTTATTTACAGGAATACTCGTACCTGTAGGAGCTAAAGTTTGCAACGTATAGATTGCAAATATTGTTACATGAAATAAACAAATCTCAAATTAATCGCTTTTCCACATTCTGAAAGTTCACTTTATAGTCTTTAATTTCAGAAATTTTATAAATTTATCTTACAGCTTTATAAACATTCTTAAGGTTGTCTAGTCAAATTCCCAAAGCGTTATAAAAAACTAAATGAAACTAGGTGTCACAAAAAAAGAACAGGTACATAAATATTTTGTAATTGTCATGCAAATAAAAAAATAGCTTTATGTGTATTAAAAATAAGTCAAATGCGTGTTGAAAGCTGATTAATGTAATATTTAGCTAAAGTGTACAGTACGTATGGAATTTCACACTCGAAATTATTTTTCTTAATATAAAACCAATGATAGAATAATGTGTATATATTTTCTTTCGTGGAAAGATTTGTACAGACGATTTTGTTGTAGATAGTTGTATGGTCTCGGGCCTAAATTAATAAAAAATGAGTGTGCCACAAGCAAAGTTCGTATGGCATGATACAAATTTTATTCTTATGAAAGTGTTTTTTTTTTTTGTATTATAAAAGCATCTCTAAAAATAATTTGTGGCCATTTTTAATAAAAACAGTAATAAAAATTAAACGGAGGCTATATCTTAACTTGGTGTCAATATCATTGCCATACCGACTTTGCTTAATTTTGTTTCGCAAATATTGCTATAATGTTGGATTTTTTTCAAAAACCGTTCATTCTATTGTTTTGTCTAGATAAACCATCGAAATAGCTTTTTACATTATTTAATAACATTTGATGTTAATCTAGTGTAAGAATATTGTTGTCTTTATTCATCATTTGATGTATTAAAATGTAATATATTGGTGTGTGCGTAATTCCAAAATATGTTTCCTTTATTAATTTATAAATATTAACATCTATGTTCGTCCTAATTTTGTACATTATTATTATTACGAAATTTAAATTTTGTTCTTATTTTTTATGAAAACCACGATATACGTAGAAATTGTACAAATATATTAAATCCTGTTGCTTCTGTAACATAAATCTGCTTCAATGGGAATTTATTTATTAGAATAATACAAGAATCCCTATGCTGAATACGGTTCCCTGCGATTAATTGCTTGTTTTATGTTTGAAGTACTACGGCATTTTAAAACTTTGTCGACACAATGTTAAAAATAATTGCTCGTACTCAAATATCATGTTTCCAGACATTTGTTGACATAAAAACATTCCAGTAAAAGAACATTGAAAACGTTATAAAATTTTCGAAAATATTTTCTCATTATTGTGTCTTTTCTAAGTAAGATAAAATTTCTTTCAAGAAGGAAACGAACCTTTATCAACAGGGTATCAATTTTTACTTTCGCTTTAGAAGTATTCCTTTCAGCAGGAATTCGTGACAATATTGTAAAAATATGCCCTTATTCGCAAACTTTCGTAAGAGACTTCGAAATTCCCAAAACGCTGTAATTGAAATTGTGACAATGAAATTTCCCTTTGTTTTTATTCAGTGAACGCAATACGCAACGCATTTCTATTTTCTCAATTGATGTATGACAATCGTTATATCTGATTAATATAGAGATGATTTAAATGCTACAGAACTGCATGATTCACATTTGGGATAATGAGCTAGAATCTGGACATCTTTGGACAATTGCGTGCAGATGACGTAATAAGTCACCAAGCTGAATAATGATAAGAAGTTGAACCACCTCTGGTAAATTTGAAGTAAGTAAACATAAATGAAATACTTTTAGAAATGAGAATGAAGTAGAAAAGAACCATTATAAAGCTATCGATGTTAATACTAAAAGCGTAACACCAAATAACAACGTACATTGGGAAGGTAAAGATGTGACGTCCAAACGGTTTGACATACATGATACATTGTACAGTGCGAGCCCAAATGGGAGTTGTACACGAACGTAGCCATAAAATTTAAGGGACAACCGTTCGGGTACGGGCCATTTGTAAATATTTGTACGAATTATGACGATGTTACGTGTAAGTTTATATTTAAATGTAAGGAGATGTAAAACACTTGCTGTGCATATTGCCGTTTATGGATAAGATCCAGTCAAGACTTTTATTGTGAGATTTCCTAAAAATAAAAATGGATCGTTGTGTATGTTTTTTTGTTTTATTTTTTTACATCCCGGCATGTTTTATAAGTATAGTCTGACAAATGTACTGGTAATTGAATTGAAAATAGTGCTTGATGGATTCCTGGATTGGACGCAAAGTCTGATGAAATACCATTTCACGGGTTTCGGGTTCGAGGCCCGAGGCAAATACCTCTGTTTTTTAAAAGTTGTGTGTGTATTTTTAATACATTATAGGACACAAATCGTGATGCCCACGAGGTTTGGACACAAGGTTGAGAATCTCGGCGGTCGCACGTTCAAACCCCCGGCACACACCTCTGACTTTTCGAAGTTATGCGTGTATTCACAGTGAATTATCTATCACGTTCTTTGACGGTAAAGAAAAAAATCGTGAGGAAACCTGCATGCCTAAAAGTTCTTAGGAATTTCTTAGGTGTGTAATCCGCCAACCCGCAATAGGCCAGCGTGGTGGGATAAGACCTAAACCCACTCAGTTGTAGAGGAAGCCCGTGCCCAGCGCCCGTGGGACGTACCTATATGGGCGGATGATTATAGGACTCTTAAATTACTAAGGCAATTATCGTCAGAAAATTTATCTATACATACCTAAGAGTTCTGCATAAAGAATTTTTAATATATGAAGTCTACCAACCTTCACTAGGCTAGCTTGGTGGACAAAGTGTTGTTCCTCCTGACCGTAGTGATTGCTCTTGTCCAGCAGTTCTATGTCTGTGCACATATAAATAAAAAATTGTTGATGACAAAAATATGTCTCGGTACATGGATGGAATCCGCAGCCTCTCTCTGGTTTATAGCCTACTGCGCCACAGAGACATTTGTCAAGTATTTCGTTTCTTGTAATATAGAATATACAAGGCGATACTTCTTATCTAATATGACTTTTGTTTATAATTCAAATATGAGTTCCAGTCTGAGCCAATGATTCATCTTTGAACTTGAGATTCCATAGCAAGCTCTCAAGCGTGTATGGAATAAAGATTAATCTTACGCGTGAGACAGATATTGAAGTCGAAATGGAAATATATTTGTGATAATTAAATTTGAATATGTTTGATATTTGAAGCGATCTTCATATCATCAATCTATTCATGTTTTTGCGTTGTCTATAAATACTTATATAAATATACAAGCTTTGGCTTGTTGTGACTACGGTTGTGAAGTCATTAAAATTGGGACAAGAGAGAAATTAAAAAAATTGTATAATAATGCGAAAACCTGTACGAGAAATATCCCATTTTACTACACTTACATTTTACTAGACAGCCCCGTGGCGCAGTTGACTAGACACCAGCTTGCGAAACGAGAGGCCGCGGATTCGATCCCCGCACCGAGACAAATGTTTGTGTGATCCACAAATATTTGATTCGGTTCTGGGTGTTTGTGAGACCGAAAAGTCTCTCGTAGTTTCTGATATCCACGACACAGGACTTGTATCCTAGTTTGGGGTCAGAACTATGCAAGTGACTGTTGGGTGTATTTATTATTATTTAAGTATGTCTACCAAACCATAATCTGACTGTGTGGATAGTTTAAGGTCTAACATTTTGGAAATTTTGACCCAGCTCAAGCTCAGCAGTGTCCCGGCTCTGCTGATGTAACAATAGAAAAAAACAGTAATTTGGCTAACAATCAGTTAACATTATCGGGATCATCATTATCAGACAACAACTATTTACCTACGTCTGCAAATAGACGTCGTATAAATGTTTCAAGAGCATTTTCATAAGAGCAGCATCCATTGCGTCTTTTTTACACACTAACTAATGACAGCGTACAATATACTTACAAACCAACTACCACCCATTTAAAAAAAACTTTAACGTATAATAAAATTCATATTATATTCCGATACCGCAGAATTTGAAGGGAGACTCGAGCAAAAAAGTAAAGTTTAAACTCTGCGAAATCTGCATACCAAAAAGGCCGTAACGTCACTTAGCACATTCCGAACATCCTATCTCCCCCCGAAACCATTAACCTCAACTTTGTTCCTGTTAATACTTTCCCTCCCTTCTTTGAAATTTAAACCAGGGTTAATAATCATCTCGCTTAAGTATCCAAGGATTTTTTGTCAGCAAGCTCTTTAATGTTAAATGTAATTACATTTTGTTTTCGCCGTGAAAAAGTGCGTGTCTGGTTACCTGTAAATTTTTGTTTATAAAAACGGGTGAGCTGTAAATTGGACCGCGTTTTATTAAAAACTTTGAGCGGGGTCTGTTAGGATTCAGCGTTAGAACGCCTGCTTTTGATTATTAAATTCTTTCGCCAGTATCATGATTGTATTAAACTTGATGAATATTTTTGATCTAATATTTTTGTAAGTAAATTAAAAGGAGAATTTATCAACGTTAATAAATTTACCATTTTTAAAATACTCACAAAAAGTTTAATGAAATAATTGGTTTCCCAAAGTCGCCACTCCTGAATAGCTATAGTTATGGCTATAGCTCTAAAGCATCCAACGAATTTCGATTACTGGGAGCATAATTAATATTTTCGTCAATAAACTTTCCAATCCTTTTCTGCAGGATTGAGGTTCTAACTTTAGAACCTTCGATCCTTACCCATTATGACTCGTGCACTTCAGCCCACAGTCATAACCTGATAATATTATACAATTTCTATTGATTTATAATACAATGAACTCGATATTTCAAAATGAAAGTGATCAGTTAAAGGCAGTAAAGAAAGAAGTAGATGATTGAGAATAGTAGACTGTGGTGTGCAATTGAAGGGACAGAATATTCATTTCTATATAATTTTTTTTCAATCTCATAAAACATCTTCGAGAAACTCAGAGCTGCTTATTCATATTCTATTTATATTTTATACACTGGCACGACAAAGTAAAAAATACTGTACCAGAGGGTAAGAATGAAAAAAGAACGCCAAGTGGTGAGTGACTCCCATCTCGGCACTTAATGTCCTCATCCCGGTTTACGGAGATGCTTCTTCACGATATGTTTAAAGTACCCACGAATTCTTCATTCTCAGAATCTATATAGCAACAACAAACATTCAACTACCAGAAAAACTAAGATGATCAATTAATTAGTAAAATACATAAAGTAATCAGTCAAACTGAGACTTATCTGGATTAGATATATTTCACGTGCATTAGACAATTCCCGCGAGTTTCGGACTTTTCTATGAATAATATAACAGTTGCTACGGCCGCAAACAAAATTACCCGACTAAATTATTGAACGCATCACTTCGGCTGCGGGTTAGGGAATAAATCGACTTCGTTACTTATTTGCCTTATACATGCCGACCGCGGGGGACCGACCCTGATGGTTTAGGAGTTGTTCCTTCGTTCACTGTTTCACAAGTGTGAGTATAATTATGTATTCTATATTATCAACTTATGAAGATCGTAATCGGAAACTAAGACAGGCAATAGCCACGGTCATTACAAACACTTTGACATTAAAAATGGCTTTATACACCCTGTATATTAGCAGTGAGATCCCGTGGGAGGGAGGGCTGGTGAGATCCAGCGATGGGAATGGTGGGGCGGATTTTTAAAGAAAATATGTAGCTTATTTCAATTCCCAAGATTCTATCTATCTGTAACCTAAATAAAAAGAAACGAATACCTCGAAGTTCAAGCACACATTAATTAAGGACCATCCCAACCGTCGTGGGTCCAATACCCAGCACACCTCTTACTTTTCGAAGCTATGCTTATGAAGTTTTTATAAACTTATTACGTACTACATTGCTGAATATTAATGTCGCTAGGCAACCTGCGTGTCCGAGTGTACTCCAATGTTATAAATATTTCTTTAAAATATACCTTCAGAGCTGAATAACGATTCCAAAAGTCATTAAAAGCCTTGAACAAACATAGTAAATGGTTTAACAGCATTAGAACAGCATAATTTGAAATCAAATTTTCACTAGGAAAACTGCTAGTGTGCGTCCCGCTTGTCCTAGTAGTGTGGGTCCTATACTTATACTAATGTGGGTCCAGCTTGCTATGCGTACTGCAGTCCATATGACAAAATAAATCTGTGTAAGATTTACTTTTCATCATCATCAGCCCAAATACGTCCCACTGCTGGGCACGGGCCTCCTCTACAACTGAGAGGGTTTAGGCCTTAGTCCACCACGCTGGCATAGTGCGGGTTGGCGGGCTACACACTTAAGAAATTCCTAAGAACTTTTAGGTGTGCAGGTTTTATCACGATGTTTTCCTTCACCGTTAAAGCAAGTGATAATTCATTGTGAATACACACATAACTTCGAAAAGTCAGAGGTGTGTGCTTGGGGTTTGAACCTGCGACTGCCGAGATTCTCGACCGCGCGCTTAAACCTCGAGGCCATCACTGCCGAATCACTTTTACCGAATGCTAATAAATAATATTAACATTCTGAAGACGGCCTTGTTGAGATAAAGTAATTGCGATGTTTTGAATCTTCGCGCATAAAACTTGGTGAATTTACGCCATAAAAAGTGGGGATGAAGTGAAGTGAATTATAAAAGTAATTCCGGACCCATGTATGTGGGGGCACAAAGTTTTAGTTAACGTCCCAAAAGTCCTTTACTTCCTCATAGCAATAAAGTAAATATATCGAACGTACTTTTACCATTGTTAACTTCACCCACTCCACCTTACCTTATTCTTCTTGTGAACAACTATATACTAAAACTAATATAACTGGACATGTTATAAATAAGCTCTTATATGACTGCCGCGTGGTTTCGCGATACAAGTGTGTGCCGTGCGATCTAGAGGTTCGGGGTTTGAATACCAGATCAGACAAATTGTTATTGGAATTTCGCTTTTGGAAATTCCCAATAGCAGCACGGAGTCTGGAAATTTGCCCGAAAAATGGTTATAGACTCGGCCTCTATTACGTGGGATTGATACATACCTGGCGAAAGAAAAATATTTTATTATTATAATTCAACTTTGGTTCATTTTATATAATTTGTATAAAAAATATTTTACGGATTTTTTATAATTTATTTTTAGTTTTCATCAGGGAATACATAATTCTCTTGGAAACGGTGAAGGTTCTTAGGTATGTATTCCGCCAACCCGCACTAGGCCAGCGTGGTGGACTAAGGCCTAAACATAATATATGGGCTGATGATGAAAAATCGATAAAAATCTCCTATATCATAGAACAAAACGAATCATTAGTTTCAGTATCAACTAAGCCCAATACAGATACATCCTCTAAGACCGTTTAGTCTAGTTTACTTACATTACCGAGCCCGTCTTCATAATCCAAAGATGACAGGCGCCTAATGTGCGGCCATGTTGATTACGCGATGGGCTTAGGAAGTGTTTGCTCACGTTACGTCTGCTTGTAAAGCTCGTAAATTAATTGCGAAGGGTTGTTGTGAATTTTTTATATTGTTATCATTTTATGAAGGTGAGAATGGGTTATATTTTTAAAGGTGAAGTAAAACACTTGAAAACTTGAAAATACTTATCATTATCATCATTATCAGCTAACATACATACGTCCCACTGCTGGGCACGGACCTCCTCAACATCTAAAAGGGGTTTAGGGCTTAGTCCACCACGCTGGCCTAGTGCGGGATGGCGGACTACATACCTAAGAAATTCCTGAGAAATTTAGATGTGCAGATTTCCTCACGATTTTCTGCCTCAAGTTTAAGTAGGTGATAAATCTTTGAGAATACACACAACTTTGAAAAGTGAGAGGTGTCTGCCTGAGGTTTGAACCCGGAACCGCCGAGAATCTCGACCGTGCACCACAACCTCAAGCCTATCACTACTTGAAAAAGTACCTTACATAGAAATTTTTTCTTAAACTCATAATTTTCATCAATGGAATTGAATAAAAAAAAAAATAAGTACATAATTGGACGGAATGAACTGAATTTATTTCAATTAAATTTAATATTTAATGCTAGCAAAATTGCAAACGTCGGATGAAAATATTAATATATCTCATATTTACCCCGTTACTAAAATGTGACATTGTGGATCCAGTGTGACTGCTATTTTAAAGTTCTTATGTAGACGTACAGATATAAATAGTTCGAGTCATGCATTTACATAGTCTATTAATCCGCATTACGCCAGTGCGGTTGCCTAAGTCAGCACAACTGCCCAAATTAAATCTAATGATGCAAACTAAACACCATAAATCATAGTTTCACGTTTACAGTTAAAATTCAGTTAATATATGAAACAGCTAGCCCACGTATCAGTGAATGCTAATATTTCAACACCGGTTTAGCGTAATCCTGTGGGAGGAAATAAGCCCGCTTTTAGACAACTGCACGCTGGTCGGACTGCAACGAACATCGGCGGGTTTTGCGGATTAGTTGTTTAATGGGCGCGCCTGGAATGCTGAGGTTTAAGGTTCATGTTCCAATTATTGTATTATGGAAAAACTAACCTCAATGCTAATAGTACGTTTTCATCATCATCAGCCCATATATGTCCTACTGTTGGGCACGGGCCTCCTCTAAAACTGAGAGGGTTTAGGCCTTAGTCCACCACGCAGGCCTAGTGAAGGTTGGCGGACTACACACCTAAGAAATTCCTAAGAACTTTTAGGTGTGCAAGTTTCATCACGATGTTTTTTCTTCACCGTTAAAGTACGTGATAATTCTGTGTGAATACACACATACGTAGACGTACGTTTACGTAATAGTACGTTTTACTGCGAGACTATGTTTCAGTTTGAAATGCCAAGAACACACTAATAATAAAATAAGATGAAAAAAAAACAAGTTACATATATTAACGAAAAAGGAAGAAATTCATGTTGGTGGACTACACTTACCCTTTTCAATAGTTGAGATTATCCATACCAAATACTGGGCTTAATTGAGGCTTAATTCTTATGACAGCGTCCGTAGCGCAGTTGGCTAAACACCAGCTTACGAAATGAGAGGCCGCGGGTTTAATTCCCGCTTCGAGACAAATGTACCACAAGGTTTTTTGCGGTCTGGGTTTTTTTGAGACTGCAATGCCTCTCGCAGTTTCTAATGTGACATAAGACTGGTCAGAATAAAGTATCTAACTAAACGATGTATTTATTTATTTACTTTTAATTTATATTTTAAATAAATTATTTTGGGCGTCAACTAAAGGTCTCGTTCTTATTTACTCCAAATCCATTTATAAAATAGTGATCTTTTTTAATTTAGTCTACGTAATCCTATTTTTAAAAAGCGGATGTCACTCTTCTTGTTACGTTTTTAAGCTTATGCTGATCCCCAGAATTTTCCGAGTTTTGGTACTGAGGTAGATAGACTCATGTAGGCTGTTTCAGCCTACATCTCAGAAAAAAATTTACATTTCAAATCGATCAACAAATACATACCTACATAAAATTACTCCAACTCTGCAATATATTTGTTTTCTTTTGATCAAAATTCCACATTATGGCAGTCAGTTCAACCTTCATCATCATCATCATCAACCCATAATATACTCCTCTACAACTGAGAGGGTTTAGGCCTAAGTCCACCACGCTGGCCTAGTGCGGGTTGGTGGACTACACACATATAAGAAATTCCTAAGAATTTGTAGGTGTGCAAGTTTCATCACGATGTTTTCCTTCACCGTTAAAGTACGTGATGATTCATTGTGAATACACACAT
Organism: Hemaris fuciformis; assembly: GCA_907164795.1. NCBI lineage: Eukaryota > Metazoa > Arthropoda > Insecta > Lepidoptera > Sphingidae > Hemaris > Hemaris fuciformis. The sequence goes on along the minus strand of OU015438.1, from coordinate 14,380,740 downwards.
AATTTCGAAAAGTCAGAGGTGTGTGCATGGGGTTTGAACCCGCGACCGTCGAGAATCTCGACCGCGAGTCTAAACACCACCATCACGACTTTTTTTTTCAACCTTACTTTATTTTATAGTTCTTTAATTTAAAAAAATAACATTATCGTTCCAATTTCCTATTATGAACGCATCATCATTACAAACTAATAAGTATTCCACATAACTATTCTATGACCTTCAATTTAGCCATGTATCAGCTCTGGTAATACACGTTAATTCCTGCAAAATATCTAAATAGCGCGTAAATTTAATGCAGTGGTCGGCAGCAGGTCTAAGCAGCTTATGTTTTAGTTCATAAATCGATATGCGAATGCATTCATCAACAGCTACAGAGCTTAGTGGTATGATTTAGTTAAATTCACATAGTGAAGCATTATGCGCGTACTTTTGCTATGCGTATGTTTTGCCTCATGTACTGTGTGTCAGGCTCGCCTTTACAAAATAATTTTGCTTCATGTTCACAGTAATTAAAAAAATCATTTTAAAATTAATGTGATGGCCTCGAGGTTTAGACACGCGGGCGAGAATCTCGACGGTCGCGGGTTCAAACCCCAGGCATACAAGTCTGACTTTTCGAAGTTATGTGTGTATTCACAAAGAATTATCACGTACTTTAACGATTAAGGAAAACATCATGATAAAACCTGCACACCTAAAAATTCTTATGAATTTCTTAGATGTGTAGTCCGCCAACCCGCACTCGGCCAGCGTGGTGGACTAAGGCCTAAACCTCAATTGTAGAGGAGGCCCGTGCCCAGCTGTGGGACGTATATGGGCTGATTATGATGATTTAAAAAAAATCGTCAATCTCCTTAGATTAATGAAGCATTTGATGTTTTTTATCGTTCAAAGAATCTTGATCATCTCATACTTGTTCAAGTACAAGCGGCACTGAGATTAAAATCAACTACTGTTGCCTGTATCACCCTGGATCCACGGCTATGGTGCTTTCGAGATTTTAAAAGAATAAGTGTAATTTCAGACCCGTCCTGATACTAAGTTTTGCTTTTGGAAAAAAAATATTATTCTACCTCGGTCTAATACTAGCGACATCTCTATTAAATTTAATTTAAACTGCATGACCTATGAAACTAGGGCGTTTATGAGTTACAAAAAAATATAATAAAAAAAGCGTCTTACAGCCCGCACAAGAGCGCAAGTAATCTCAAAACTGTCTCAGTACAAGCAACACGAGACAAAACAATTGGAAAGGGAGAAATTTGAAACGTATTTCCTCAATAGCCAATATGTAGGACGGATCCTTCTCGCGTGCCACCGACAATAACAGAAACTTGTTTATGAATGAGGAATATTTCAAATCCAACTGATAGGCTGGCCGCTTGAGATTCAAGACACGGACGATTCTACGTGCGCATAGCTTACACTCACCTGCTTCCAGAGATGTAGGACGGTGGCTCGATACATTCCCATTTCACTATTCCAGTTGTCACTGAATTGTGACAACGCGTGATGGGCTGGAACGTAGACAATAAAAGGGAAAAAAGGATTAAATAAATACCTTCAACAGTCACATACATAGTTTTGACTTCAAATTAAGTTACTAGTCTTGTGTCGTTGTTATCAGAATCTACGAGAGACTTTTAGATCTTACAAACACCCAGACCCTAAACGAATATATCTGGTCCACACAAACATTTGCCTCGGTGCGGGGATCGATCCCGTGGCCTCTCGTTTCGCAAGCTGCTGTTTGGCCAACTGCGCCATGGACGCTGTCATATATTGTATCATCATCATCATCAGCCCACGTCCCACTGCTGGGCACGGGCCTCCTCTACAACTGAGAGGGTTTAGGCCTTAGTCCACCACGCTGGCCTAGTGCGGGTTGGCGGACTACACACCTAAGAAATTCCTAAGAACTTTGAGGTGTGCAGGTTTTATCACGATGTTTTCCTTCACCGTTAAAGCAAGTGATAATTCATTGTGAATACACACATAACTTCGAAAAGTCAGAGGTGTGTGCCTGGGGTTTGAACCTGCGACCGCCGAAATTCTCGACCGCGCACCTTAACCTCGAGGCCATCACTGCTTTATATTGTATAGTCTAGTCCAAACGTTTTTTATTTTTTTCCAACATAGACTAGCATGTGTAGGCATCGCCTGCTTTAAGTATAATTCTTGTTAGTAATGAGTTGCCACGGTACGCGGAAGTCGCCCTGGCTTAAAATCGTTTAAGCAAATTTTATGGAATAAAGAAGAAAATCATGTTGCGTCAACTGTGACTTCATATTCAAACTCAAGAAATACAAGGATAGGGAAGATATTATAAAGAAACTAAAACCTCATGTACATTACTGGGCCATGAAAAAATTCGTCAAGTAAATGCATTTCAAGCGCGTTGCACGATGGTAAGTGGTCACTACCTAAGAACATTAATCACATTTCATTAAGAAGTTACTTGCTTTTGACAGAAAAAGTTCAATTCAAAGTCCAACAAAATAATTGGCGCAGGCAGCCTTTCAATTTCCATGTTAAAAAATGTGGATTTCACATACATACATAACCTCACGCCTGTATTCCCCGAAGGGGTAGGCAGAGGTGCATTTCTGCACCCACATTTCGCCAGGTATGTATCAGTCCCACGTAATAGGGGGGGAGCCTATTGCCGTTTTTCGGGAACATTTCCAGACTCCGTGCTGTTACTGAGAATTTCCTAATGGAAAAATCCAATAACACTTTGCCCGACCCGGGAATCGAACCCAGGACCTCTTGATCGCACGGCACATACTTGTACCGCGAGACCACGAGGCAGTCAACATTTCACATGTTAACTAACATGCCAATTAGTCAAATGTAACAAACTGCAATTTGTACACCACCAATGTTTGTATGTATGTAGTTCTTATAACACACAGAAGCTATTTACCTCATCCAGCAACTTGCCACATCCAAGAGAACTCATCTCATTTGTTTTGCACGACGCACATAATAACGCGATCAAAACGTATGAGAATTTTGACAGGGGAACGTGATGCGAAAGCGTGAACCGCGAGTCGAATTTATTTGAGCGAGCAAATTGAGTAACTGAGTATACAAAACGGTGAGGTGCCGACGACCTTGGAACGAATGGTGATTGCTTTCGTACCATATCAGAGCTGGAAATAAGAATTTATTAAAACCCCCCCGCTTAGAACGAGTTCCGTGTTCTCGCTGGAGAGCTCATGATTGCAAAAATTGAGGCATTAGTTCTTCTGCTGTTTACTTGACTAAATGACTGCCTCTTGGTCTCGCGGCTCAAGTATGTGTGACCTAGAGGACCCAAGTTCAATTCCCGGGTCGGGCAAAATGTTATTGGGTTTTTCCATTAGGAAATGCACAGCAGCAGCACGGAGTCTGGAAATATGCCAAAAAAATTGCATTGGGCTCCCCCGCTATTACGTGATACGTGCCTGGCGATATGTGGCTGCAGAAATGCACCTATGCCTACCCCTTCGGGAACACATGCGTGGGATAATGTATGTTTCTTGACTAAATATTGAACTGTACGATTCAGTATCAACTCTTACGTAGGAATCCACTTGGCTACCGGTAGGTTTTTAGTCCTCTAATATGTTGTATTTTCAGATACGATATATCGGAGCAGGAGAGGCTTCGAAGTGTCTTTAAGATGTGTGACGTCACAACTGTTGGTTTATGGTGATAACTCATACTTTGAGTTTTCTTTAGTAAACTTTCACAATTACTGACGAGGCAGATAGCCCTGTATCGTTATGAATAGCAGTGACATCGTTATTACTGGAGGATCCATTTTGAGAAGTAATTTCAACAATAAACTTCAATCTAAATTCCTTTTATTTCCCAATACATCAGATGTTTGCTGTCTGAGCGTAGACGGACAAATGCCCCACTCCGCTGCAGCGGGCGGCCTTTTATAGACGAATAGTGGGGGCAATCGACACCACAGAGGGGCGACCGCCCGTGAGTCATTCTTGTTTATGCAAGAGCGATGACGTAGCTCTCAGTATATGGTTTTACGCCGTTAGATATAATGATTGGTATTATTCAAATTTTTTTTTATTTGTTTCTTTAGATACATTTTTTTTTTCCTTTATTTGATATTATAATATTACAGAAATATTTCGTATATTTTTGTTGCTGTTTGACACTCTATAAGGTCCTTGCTACTTTTGGCCCCTTGTTTGTGCGTTCACATAATATTCATTATCGCATAAAAAGTAAATAAAGTAAATAACTATTTTCAATTCAGCTTCATATCTTACTATTATTTGTTGCCCGCAACTCCGTATGAGAAAGATGAGACTTCAAAAGGAATATTGTTTCTCCGTTTTTGCCACATTTTCCATTGCTGCTCCACTCCTATTGATTGTAGCGTGATGATATATAGCCCACAGCATTCCTCGATAAATGGAATATCTAACCCTGAAGAATTTTTCAAATCGGACCACTAGTTTCTGAGGTTAGCGAGTTCAAGCAAACAAACAAACTCTTTAACTTTATAATATTAGTATACGTAGACTGCCTCGTGGTCTCGCGGTACAAGTATGTGCCGTGCGATCTAGAGGTCCTGGGTTCGATTCCCGGGTCGGGCAAAGTGTTATTGGGTTTTTCCATTAGAAAGTTCTCAATAGCAGCACGGAGTCTGGAATTGTGCCCGAAAAACATCACAACGGCAATATGCTCGCCCCCTATTACGTGGGACTGATACATAACTGGCGAAATGTGGGTGTAGAAATGCATCCATGCCTACCCCATCAGGGAATACATGCGTGAGTTTATGTATGTATTAGTATACGTAGATCAATCAATAAAGCTTAATTTCGTCAGTCAGTAAGAAAAGCCGAAGACGAGTTGTTTATTAGTGTAAATTGTGAAATCTGGGTCAAGGTAGCTAGCGTGTTTACGTTTATTTGCTTAAGCAAGTGTGGTTTAAACTTATTTACGCTCGGTCTGCTAAGTGACCTTTGGGCGACACAGTTGGATTGGTGCCCCCGCGCCGTGTCACAGCGTAAACCCTTTTCTAAAGGTCATTTGGTATTAGGCCACGGATTTGATACATTGTTTGGTTTATTTACATAGGTATTAACGTTAATCGTAGTTGAATCGTATTAAATGGAGTATGGTAGATTTTTAGAACTCTACATTTAGATGTATCTTTAGTGTGCGCCACAAACATACGCTGCGCAACAAAAAAACACCGGGTTCGATTCTCAAGCGAGCAAAGTGTAATTGTTTTTTTTCTTTCTAGAATGTTATCAGCATAGCGGAGGCTGGAAATTGTACTCGAAAAACTGTAGTAGCTTCGTTTCCTATTACATGAGACTTTAATTGCAATCGAAAAGTGGTTGAATAAGTACACCTCTATCCTTTAAAGATGCAGGCAAGTTTCAATACAATCGAATAGTCATAATCAGCCAGGACGAAAAGAATTAAAATAAAAAAAAAATCTCAATATGTATGTAAAGCTAGAAGTACGAATGACTCGCCAATGAGATACAGTCTACATAAATAAACATAAGCTTTCAGGGATCCACGTTATAAATATTCCAGCGGAAAATTGCGTTATATACGTATATTACACATTCAGACGCATAAACTTCGCTGTAAAATATTATTTCACACTCTACCACATCCATATTTAACCGCCGTCAAAACTCTACATTTTTTCGACAACTTCAACACTCCGTCGGATTCGTGAAATTAAAAGTCGACCCGAATATGATGTATCTAAAAATATTTTACTGATTTTCATGCTCTACTAACTCCACATTTTTAATTTTGTGAAAATTCCCTGAAACGCTTTCTTGGCTTGGCTTTATGCATCTCGGCAAACATTCGCCTAGTGACTCCCTTGAGTGGAGTTTCGTGACCAGTCATTTTATATCTCGTATGCACTGCTGTAATTAGGTGAGACACTTCTCGCTGTTTTACGTAATTTTATAATTCGCTTTTGGCCGTGTCTTTCTTCGCATTGTGTTAAAAATTGGTTAGACAAAAATGTTTGCCAAATTTCAAGTTAAACGACCTGCAATGCCTATGGCAATTTCAAAGAAAACTAAATTATTTTCGCGATAAAAAGTACTCTAAGTTAAAATCAAGGCATGTATTGCTCAACTTTATTTTCCTAATTTTTTCACAAAGCAGTGATGGCCTCGAGGTTTAGGCGCGCGGTTGAGAATTTCGGCGGTCGCAGGTTCAAACCCCAGGCACACACCTCTGACTTTTCGAAGTTATGTGTGTATTCACAATGAATTATCACTTGCTTTAACGGTGAAGAAAAACATACCTAAACCTGCATACCTAAAAAAGTTCTTAAGAATTTCTTAGGTGTGTAGTCCGCCAACCCGCACTAAGCTAGCGTGGTGGACTAAGGCCTAAACCTTCTCAGTTGTAGAGGCGGCCCGTGCCCAGCAGTGGGACGTATTTGGGCTGATGATGATGATTCACAAAAAATTCACATCACTCACTAATCATCAATCTAAACACTATTTATATTTCACTGCATTTAACATCAAGTTGGCTACATATCAGTAGGTACAAAAGATTCATTTTTTTTATTGATTGTTATGCCACTGTTACTAGACCAATATAAAATATACAACTCACTTGTTATAAGGACGAACCTGTAGGCCTACCATGACCTTTTAACAAACGATTCAATTGCAGAGCAGTTCAGTTTAGGTTCTTAAACTGAATCGTTTATTTTGGTACCATGACGTTCTTTAAACAAAGTCGCATTTGAATTGTTTCGCAGCTAGTGAATGAACGAAACTTAAAACTGGATCGCTTTGATGGAAAGAGACAACGCTATACATTTATCGTTTTTCTCATCCACCATAGTAGAGTGCGTTCTGAAACTCAACATTTTAAATTGTCCGAATTTATCATTACTATTTTAATCCTATTTTTATGTTTATTTTATTATTTTTATATACTAAATTTGTAAAAAAAAATATTTAGTGACGTATAAAGGCCTTTATAATTATTTTGATTGTAGTGAAATAAATGATATCGGTACATAACTATAAATAATTTGACATTAAAAATTGGTTCAAGTTTCGAACATGTGTTATTCAACATTCGCATCAAGTCGAGGTTGATGTAGCGGTGGATTTGATTTGTTAATACGTTTTTAATAAATTTGAATTAAAATTGTATTAAACAATGGGGTGATTTATATTTTGAACATTCATATTTAACATTATCAATTTATATATTGAGTTCTTGTAATTTTTACCCCGTTTCACTTACAAAAACATTTGTATCACCATTGGTATTTCAAGTGTTTTTTATTTTCAATATAGTAAAGCTATACGGTGTAGAGTTACTTATGGCGAACTCTAACACTTGTGGGAGTTTCTTTATAAGCACAAGGATATAGCCATGGGCTATAACAAAACATCACATCACATTTTTAAACTTTTGTTAAAACATATAAGAGAAATTAAAGAAATTATGCGAGGAAGGTACTGAACGTATTTTATTTACAACTATAAAATATGAAATACAAATAAAATACAAAAATACATTAAATTATATAGTAAATAAAATATTATTTATTATAGATGCTGCCACTCTTGGTTTGTAGTACAACACTCTGTGCACCAAAAGGCAACAATAACACGCTTTGAGAAGCCCAATTGTTCTTTCAATTATGTTCCTTGTCCAAACATGAAGAGCTGTATAGTGGTTGTCTGGTGTACCTGGGACTGCAAAAATAACTGGAGTCATCATATATTTGCGTAATGGATACCCAGAATCTCCTGCAACAAAACAAGTATTATTTTTAAAGCTTCATGGTAATTAACTTAATGCAATTAAAAAATAAAGTTTTTTGGGTTACACCAATAAAGTGTATAAATACATTGCTTAATGTTCTAAGCAAATTATTTACACTTTATAATAGTCAAAGTCAAAGTCAAAGTCAAATAGACTTTTACAAGTTCTTTTGAATCGTCAATTTTACACTTTTTAATATTTTTTTAAACTATTAAACTATTGCCGCTTCGAAACGTGTTATAGCTGTGGAGAAGAAACGGCAAGAAACTCCCTCAGCAACACGAAATGTCAATTTTAAAAAAAAATGAAAATCGCATTTTTTTTTTTAATAAATAGTTTCAATTTTACATGATAAATTTCATAACGTTAAATGTCATAACGATACATATCATAATGATACATTTCATAACGATACAATGTTTATAATGTTTAAGGCAAGAGTCCTTGTCTATGTATAATAAGTTGCATGCATTTATTTTATCTTTAATATGATATTAATATCATAACTGACCAAATAACCAAGTAGATTTGTCAAGACTTTCCAAATAATGTTTTAAAGGGTACACATGCCATATAAATGAATCATGTGTAGCGCCTACATAGCCTAGCATCTACACTGGTAATTTGCATGTCTGCATCACATATCTAGAAAAAGCATGACACTCATATGGATAGTTATTTTTCTATTTATTACAATGATTGTTTAGTTATAGATGATCAATCTTACTAATTGGACATTTAATGAGTGATAATGTTTCCTACAATAGAAATGTTCTTCATGTTCAGTGGGCTTTATTATAGCTATTTGTGTACAGTCTATACACCCCAAAACACCTGGAAAATTGAAATTTTCATAAAACCTGCAACAAATTAAGATTGTTTTTGTAATAGATTGTAATAAAAATGTTCTTTCAGCCAGGGTTTTAGGATAGTATACATATTTTCTTGTCGTCTGTGGAGAAACAATGCAGGCGGTCCCTTCTGCCATTATGGATGATACTGTCTGCTGTGCCATAAAGTGTCCTTTGATGTCCCCAATGGGTCTTTAATAGGACCCAGTTGCATAAAATTACAATGCAGTCAATATCCTTAACAAGAAAACACACATTAATCTATTTTGTACATACATAAACACTTATGAGTTGTTGGAAGTACATGTATGAAATAAAATCCAGCATGTAATGAAAGGTCTTTCTTTTATTTAATTCTAAAATGTTTCTTACCTTTTTATACACAGAAAGATCGGTAGATTTTACCCGACACCTTGAACAAGGGTCTTAACTCCTCACACAAACTTAAAACCAAATGATATTGGTAAATTCAGTATCACCGATGACCGAAGTAAACAAATGGATCCGTCAGTCGAATTCCAACTGTTCTCTAACTTTGCACCTTCCTTTATGGCTTGACGTGCTGGCTTCATTTTCACATTCCATAAATTCGAAAAGAATCAAATATTCAGTCATATAAAAACAATTTAGGAACATCTTTTACAGCAGCTTCAGACACCTTTGTTATTATTACCTAATGTATAAATGGATATTGTAACAATATATTGATCACAGAATCACAATTTTACAACAACAATTTAATTCAATTGATCACTTATTACCATCAAAAGTTAAAAAATTCCTAAAAGATACAGAAACTATTAAATTCTGTTGAAAAAATAGTAATTCAAAATGGATCGCTAAATGTAGGTAGGTACCTATTACTTTTTGACAGTTAGGCTAGGCGCGCACTATGAAATTTTCGCCGCGCGGCGAAAAAACTTTGCGGCATAAAATCTCGCCGCAGTATTGTAACATGGAGTTTCCAATGTTATTGCGCGCACTTAGCTGCAAATCGCCGCAGTGTCGAAAAGTCTGCAACATGTTACAACTGGTTTGCGGCGCGGCGGATAATCAGTTTGTTGTGATACATTAATTATGCCGTAGTGCGCGCACCTGCTTATTTTTGCCGTACGTAAAAATGTCGCAGGTTTTTTCGCCGCGCGGCGAAAAACTCGTAGTGCGCGCCTGGCCTTAAGCGATTCAGTTTAGGTCGTTTCAGAGGGTCATGGTACGAAAATGAACGAACAATAATACTTGACGAACCAAATTTCATTCAATTCTTAAACTGAATTGTTACAAAGCAGTTGAGCCTATACTGGACCGCTTTATAGATGTCATGGTACGAAATAACGATTCAGTTCAGTTTAGGTCGTAAAATGAATCGCAATAAGAGTTGATGGTAGCCCTACTGTTGGGAGAAACGCAGACATGCGCAGCGCCTAGTATAATTGAATAGCAATATACATGTACGCATAATTGCGCGTTAACTAATAAAGGTCCTTGTTGTTACCGTCGATAATCTCATAGTGCTCTGTCATTGTTAATTAAGTTAAAATAAATAGTTCTTTCCAGTTTAGAGTCCTAATTTTTTTATTATTTCATCAGAACCTTTATATACCTCTGAAATAAATAACCTCACGCCTTCTACACCCACATTTATGTATAAGTAAGTATGTATTAGTACTCCGTAATAGGTGGCAAGCAAGAATTTCCTAATGGAAAAACCCAAAAACTTTTTGCCCGACCCGGTAATTGAGCCCAGGACCTCAAGATCGCACGGCATATACTAGTGCCTCGATACTACAAGGCAATCAGGCACTATGATTTATCAGTCAACTTCTGGCTTTTAGGTCGCATGCCATTAAAATTAATTTAGGGATTCCATTTATACTTACCCTATCTAGCTATTTTACACCGGAACGCTTCGTTGCAGTCTACGATTAGACTACGATGCAGTCATGAATTAAGGACCAAGACTACATACCATAGAAATAATGCCATAAAAGTGCTGCTTCTGTATTTTATGTATAGCTGTCTTTCATCCTAATATCAATTTGCCAGCCAAAAGAGCGAGTTAAAGAGTCAACAATTTCCAGACGCACGCACGTAAACACCAGACACCGCGCAATTATAATATCGCATTCTTTATGCCGGCGACGCAATAATTCTACGTTACAAATACAATTCTCTTGTCAAGGCATACGAATGAGGTGGGCTCGCTGAATAATGTTGTAGGTACGTTGCGGCCACGCTGCGGACTCGGCTATTTTGTACAGTGTCCGGGGGACGATTTGTATACCGCTGTTGTTTCACGCGGGCTTGTGATGCTTGTGTATCTTTTGACTGCCGTACGGGATGATTTTGGAAACTGTCTGCTTTAATTACAGTTTTTATAATACTTTAAACAATACAAATTACAAATGTTGATAACATATGTTTCATATATTGCATGTATATTGTATAGTTTATGTATTTGCGTTAATACCATATCACAAGTTTAATTACACGCCTTCGCTTTTCATCGCTGCACCATCTAAGGTTCTACTGAATGAAAATGCCTCAGATCAGTCAGTCCACCAGTCCATGACAGCCCCATGGCGCAGTTGGGTAGACACCAGCTTGCGAAACGAGAGGCTGCGGGTTCGATCCCCGCACCGAGACAAATGTTTGTGTGATCCACAAATATTTGATTTGGGTCTAGGAGTTTGTGAGACCGAAAAGTCTCTCGTAGTTTCTGATACCCAACACACAAGACTCGTATCTTAATGTGGGGTCAGAACTATATATGTGGCAGTTGGGTATATTTATTATTATTTATTTATTTTTTAAATTTTTATTTATAATGTGTGAAAAAATAAATAAATATATGTCTTAGTTTCTAAAGAAAACAAGAAGTATATAGAGATTCCACTCAATAGGTTAATTTGCTTAGTGTACTGCACATTCATTATGCATAGATGCATATAGTATGTATTTAACAAACTCATGAAGACTCAAATTGATCAATCTACGCAGGTTGGTTTTGACAATGTCAGGTGAATAAGTAGAAGGAAAAAGTTAATCTTAACCTTGGGTCAGGATAATGTGTTTTATAGTTGATAATATTATTTAGATATTTTACTATATGTTAATTGATTAAAAATACGCAAGGCGGTATTTTATTATTCAGAATGGGTCACTCTACTTTATCTATCAAAATATTTCTCTGATATTAAATTCTACTGCCTCGTAGTATCGCGGCACATGTATGTGCCGTGCGATCTAAAGGTCCCGGGTTCGATTCCCGGGTTGGGGAAGTGTTATTAGGTTTTTCCACTACGAAATTCTCAGTAACAGCCCGGAGTCTGGAAATGTGCCTGGAAAGCGGCAATAGGCTCACCCCCTATTACGTGGTACTGGTACATACACCTCTGCCTGCCCCTTCGGGAATACAAGCGTGAGGTTATCTATGTAAGTATGTATTAAATTCTAATTATAATCACAAGATGGTCGGACGACCTGGTGAAGGTCGCGGGACGTCGCTGGATGCAGGCTGCTTCCAACAGGTCCCTGGGGAAATCATTGGGAGAGGCCTATGTCCAGCAGTGGACTTCGATTGGCTGGTGGATTGGATTGGATTGGTATCAGAAATATCGCATAACAGCTAATTTCACAGTCTACCAGCAACCACACATTGTCTGTGACACAGTTTCGTTGTTGAATTACATAATGTTTTTCACCTACATTATGTAAATATATGTATCTTAGTGTTTATTATCCCGAAACGAATGGAGAATAAAACTTACCACAATTGTTTCTATTATTCGAAAACTTATGCATACATCAGAGGTAATGGATCCCTGGAAATCTCATAATAAAAGTACCATATTTGCGAAACTATCTTTATAGCTTATTATGACCAAAAATTTGAAACTTGTTATAACAAGTATATGACATATTATGATCTATCTTAGATCACATCTCAACAGTCCCCTGAATCATTGAAATTATTTAACAGTGAACCTTCTAGGCACATAGCGCGGAGAACTGATGGCCGATGGGGCCAAAAAGGTCTCGAATTGAGGCCACGTAGCGGAAAGCGCAGCGTAGTACGTCCACCCACAATTTGGTCAGACAACCTGGTAAAGGTCGCGGGTCATCGCTGGATGCAGGCTGCCTCCAACAGGTCAGTATGGAAGTCATCGGGGAAGGCCTATATTCAGCAGTGGACTTCCTTAGGCTGATGGATTGGATTCATTGGAATGAACCTTCTAGCTGTCAAATAGATTATAAATAAAAAGAACTTAGCGCGGTGGTTATAATTACTTATATAGAATAAGCAATGAACCAAGTTTTCTTACAGGATCTAAAGATTCATATAAAAAATCTTATGTATCTAAAACGCGAGCCAAAGTAAAATCCAAAGAAAAATTCGTAAAACACAATATCTCCTTACGGTCGAAACGTAAAGCACCAAAAGGAGCTTATATCCTACAATTCCAGGCATCTTAGTCTGTTCCTACATTTTCATACAAATATTGAAGAACACTCAAATAAGCACGGGATCAAAGAAGTTTTCATGGCCCACTGAGCTCGAGACATCTGCGCTTTGATGTCGAGCAAACGCCAGCCGACTATCTTTTATTATTTCGATATTTTTCGGCGTTCATAGTAAGGTAGGCACAAGTCCTTACGCTTGATTATATCGTGAATATTTGTGTATCTCCGTTCGCGTGGGAAACGTTCCTATTCCAATGGATTATCGGGATATCGAGAAAGGGTTAACGATATGGAAAAATAGCGCTGTGTTTTTGTGAATTTCTTTGGTTATTGTTTACGTAATTGGCATCAATTGAACGGAGATGAAAAAAGTTGTGTGGCTTGGGGATGGAATTAACTTACGAGTATATTTTCGCGGTAAATGGCAAGTATTTTCCAGTTAGGTATAGTAATAATTATGATAGGACTGTATTTAATACTATAACTAATTTTTTATTTAAAAAACCCAGGATTATAGAATAGGAATATCTTGTCTGGTAAAAGGCTCTGCCCTTTTTTTCTCGAGGGGAAACTGCTGATTATGGCTCTACTTCCCATCAACCCTGGGGGAGGGGGGCGGTATGCGTATGTCGGCGTCACCGGCCTTCCGGCCCGGCGCGCGGCGACGTCACGTCCGCACAGATGTTAATGCCGGGCGGGGTCCCTAACAAAAATCTCTATGCCGGCATCATCATCATCATTAGCCCATATACGTCCCACTGCTGGGCACGGGCCTCCTCTACAACTGAGAGGGTAAACCTAAAAGGCCTAAACCCTCTCTATGCCGGCATACCGACCAAAATCCCCGGTGGCCTTCTTCGCGACGAATGGGGTGACCAGGGTGTGTGGGCGCAGTAGCACCCCCACTAGGTTGGTTCGGGCGGAGCATGGAGACTGGAAAGGTGCTCGAAAAAGACTAATAGGCTCGCCCCTTGTTACGTGGGACATATACATACCTGGCGAAATGTAGGTGCAGAAATGCACCTCTGCCTTCCTCTTCAGGGAACACAGTTGTGCCGTGTGAGGTTATCTATTTATGTTATGTATTATAAGGCTTAAGTTTGGTAGAATCTATAAAACTGAGATTTAAACTAGAGATAAAGAGTTAAAATTAATTTAAGTAAAACATCCCGGTGACCTTCATGCGCATAAGGGATGAAAAATCATCCTGATTCCGCCTGGAATATTGGTCGCTGATGTTGCACGCTTTGCTGATCTGAAACCAAAGATGCTTAGGCTCAATTGCATTGGGAACATCTAGATGTTGTGGGCAAAGGAAAAGTCAGTAGACGAAAAGTCTATGAAACTCATGAATCAAGTATCAAGTTGTAAATAATATTAATAATATAATACAAAGTTTTAATCTATTCCATTACGAGTAATGATTATATTATTATAATGAACTAGATGACACTGATACTTTTGTCTGATTATGCTTATATAGAACTTATATACTTACTACTAATACTTATATTATTCTTTCTTTCTACTGTATAGTTATCAATCGGGTTAATATTGTAATAAAAATACAATTTCAATTTCGCCGGAATGACCCAACAACGAAATCTATGAGAATCGGTCCGATATAGTATTAAACTATATTCGGTGTTGTGTCAAATCGCGCGAACTACCCGCCGTAACCCTCCGTGAACGTGTGTACAGAACACGCGCGTAAATCTTTTCAAATGAGAGCTTCATGAGTGCAGATAAATTACATTAAATCTCCGACTCACGTTCCAGAAAATTCACCAATGTTTCACTGATGGCTAGAGCGAGTACGTTTTCGAAGTTTATTCAGGAATTTGTTACAACTTTTGCCTTTGTGTTGCTTTTTATCTTGCCTCGGAATATACCGGACCAATTTCAGACTTTTATAATACGGCTATAAATTATGCTGGACCTGTTGGCAGTTGCAGTTGTAATGGTGAATTTTTACGTTCGGACAGTTTACTTCAAAAAAAGTAAAAAATGGGAGTATGAGTTTGTGGCAAAATGTGGGTGCAGAAATGCACCCCTGCCTACCCCTGTGGGGAATACAGGCGTGAGGCTACGTACATATTATATATAGGAGTATGGGTGTGTTATGCATTCACGCCTCAACTGTCCTGTGAATGCCATAAAGGTTTTTAGGCATGTCGAAGATACTACCATAAAAAAAAATAGTTGTCATATAATAATTAGATCGAAGACGTAGGCAAAGAAAAGTACAATTTAATTCAGAAGTTCTAAAATTGATTCTATATAGAAAAAAACATTTCGTGCGTTCAATTTCAAAGAGTCGATTTGGCTGGAATAGGATTAATAATAATAATAATAAGCCCCCTAAAATCCAACCACACGTCCTGATCGAACACCTGATCACGTGGGGGGCGGGCAACACAATGATTTCATTTACTGATGTGGCTAACGTGGCTATGGTAACCCTTTTCAATATGGAGAATAGAATAAATTGTAAGTATAATTTACGGTCGCTTCCCGGAGGTCGTCGGGGCACACCCGGTGCCGGCGCTGGGTGTTTCAGTAATGCGAACACCGGCGGCGAGAGTAATAGGCTGGCTCTCGCGCAACATAATAATGCTACAGCCGATGCGTCTTCTGAGAGAGAGTCCACTCTCTCTTTATTCCCATCAGTCCCATCATCTGTCACACCCTCATACCAGAAAAATCATTCATTATCATGTTCATCTTCATGCCATTCATCAGATAATCCAAAGCATCTGGAGGATGTTGTGCAGGAGGTTATACCAGACACTGCGCCCACCACCAGTGCTAGATCCACGCGTAGGAAATGGACTAGTGAAATAAACGAATTTATCCTACGCACTTATCTCAACCTAACATTGATGGAAACCGACACAAAAGATTATTTGTTACCACTTCACACAAAATTCATAGAAAAATTTCCACATATACAAGTTAGTAGACAGAGACTAGGTGATCAGCGTAGAGCTATAATGCGTAATAAATTATTAAAACAAGAAACCATTGACACAATATATAAAGAAGTAGAACAAGAATTACAAAAAGTCAGTGCAGATATAAGACAACAACATTTAGAAATACCAAACACAGGAAAACGCATGAAATGGACTAGTGACCTCAATGAAACAATAATTAAATCTTACTATACAATAACGCGTTTAGAGACAGATAAAACAGCATACCGGAAACAGCTACACGAATACTTTATAAACAAATATCCCCACCTTTCACACATAACAGAGCAAAGAATAGCAGATCAACGCCGAGTAATTATAAACAATTGTCTTATTAGTAGCGAAAGACTCGAAACTATTAAACAACAGGTGGCACAAGAACTTGAATCTTCAAACTTAGCGGTGGACAAAACAGCAGTTACCCAATGTGCAAATAATAGACGAAACTCTGCCGAAACTATACTTACCGATGTAGTTAACCCTGTCAATGTTCCAGATTATAATACACTCAACGACCCAATACAGGAGCAAGGCGAACAAACAATAGAGGATATAGATTCTGTTTTTACCACAGCTTTTAATTTCTACATAAATACTAGTCCAATAGATAGACCATACATACCGAGACAAAAAACATCACGAAATTTCGCTAAAATAGTACATTATATTAACAATAATATTCTGCCAAATATATTAACCACAGATACAGATTATACTACCTTACAGACCATTATATACTGCTCAGCATGGACAGCCTCTAAAATGAACGGTGCAAAACTGACTTTACCACCACCAGAACTTAGTAATAACACGGAATACCTGATGAAGCCTAGATGGCAGAAGCGTTTAGAAAATAAAATAGCTGATATCCGCGCTAAAATTGGAAGGCTGACCCAATACATCCAAGGGAACAGAAATATAAAAGTCACAAAACATGTAAATCGCATATTAGATTCCTATAAAATACACACTACACACGAAGAAGCTAATACAAAAATATCTCAATTCCTCGATACCTTAAAACAGAAATTATCAGTTTTTAGCGGCCGTTTACATAGGTATTTAAAATGTACTAATAGGAAATCACAAAATAATAAATTTACTAATAATGAGCGAAAATTTTATCAAAATCTTAAATCAAATACGACTAACCAAACACATACTCATCCCAATAACATTTCACCTGATCTCAAAAAACTCAAGGAGTTTTGGGCCAATATATGGGAAAATCCCATGATGCACAATAGTGAAACTAATTGGATACAGACGGAATTAGACCAAGCAGCTAAAGTAACAGATATGTCGTACGATCATATACCCCTCGCAGTTTTTAAGAATGTTATTAGGAATTTGCATAACTGGAAAACACCTGGTTCCGATCGCATCCATAATTTCTGGTATAAAAAGCTCACGAACGTTCACCCATATATTTATAACCATATTAATAGTTTTATAAAAAACCCTCAAGATGTGCCCGACTATATAACCATAGGAACTACATTTATGCTACCTAAGGATGAGACTGATATCTCAGACCCTGCAAAATATAGACCGATAACCTGTCTGCAAACTATATACAAAATTATGACAGCTTGCCTAGCAGACCTTATTTACGCGCATACCCAAGGTAATAACATACTCGCGGAACAGCAAAAGGGGTGTAAAAAATCTAGCAGAGGGTGCAAAGAGCAGATCACAATTGATTCCGTTATATTAGGACAAGCGCAACACACTAAAAATAGTTTATACAGTACATACATAGACTACAAAAAAGCATATGATTCAGTCCCACATTCATACCTACTCAAAATACTTGAAATATACAAAATTAATCCGCAAATTATAACCTTTTTATCCACCATAATGAACAAATGGAGTACCCAGTTAAGTTTAAAATGCAATAATAAAATTATTAGAACTGACATGATTAAAATACAGCGAGGTATATTTCAAGGTGACGCTTTAAGCCCTCTATGGTTTTGCTTAGCACTTAACCCCTTATCTAATATATTAAACTCTGTAGATACCGGCTTCCCATTAAAATATAAAGAAACAAATAACATAAGTCATTTAAAATTATACAAAATCAATCATTTATTATATATGGATGATATCAAGCTATACGGTAGTACTGAAAATGAACTTAAGATGCTGATCAGCCTCACTGAACAATTTTCAAAAGACATCAAAATGACATTCGGTATAGATAAGTGCAAAATAAATTCCTATAGAGCAGGACACCTTCTTCAATTGTATTACCAACTACAATCAGGCGAAACCATAGAATCTTTAACAGAACACGAATCATACAAGTACCTTGGGTTAAGCCAATCTAGGCAAATACATAACAAAGAAATAAAGAAAAAATTAACATTAGCATTTAAACATAGATTGAATTCCATTTTAAAAACAGAACTTAACTCTAAAAACACAACTAAAGCCATAAATACATTCGCAATCCCGGTCCTAACCTATTCTTTCGGTATTATAAACTGGTCAAAGACAGAGTTGAAGAAACTTCAACGGACCATTAACGTCATAATGACTAAAAATCGGAAACACCACCCCCGAGCATGTATACAACGGCAGACTTTACCGCGACAGGAAGGGGGCCGTGGTATAATAGATTTAACAAACCTCCATAACGCGCAAATAAGTAATTTGAGAAGTTTTTTCCATGAAAAATCTAACCATTCTAATCTCCACTTAGCAATAGCCCAAAATGATATTAATCTGACCCCGTTAAACCTACACGATAAAACCACACAGCGAAACGAAACACAGATAGATGTTAAAGCAAAAATAAATGAATGGACCCAAAAGTCTCTGCATGGTAGGCACCGACTGGATATTAGTCATCCTAACGTCGACAAAAACGCGTCGAACGAATGGCTAGTCCAAGGTCAGTTATTCCCAGAGACAGAAGGGTTCATGATAGCCATCCAGGACCAAGTGATTGAAACCCGTAACTACCAAAAATATATAATGAAAACACCCAATTTACCCACAGATATATGTCGCCGTTGCAATAGTGCATCTGAAACTATACAACATATCACGGGAGCGTGTAAATCCATTGTACAAACCGACTACAAACACAGACACGATCAGGTAGCATACATCATCCATCAAAAATTAGCTAATAAATACAACCTCATCGCTTCCTCGACCCCATATTACAAATATACACCAGAGACAATATTAGAAAACGAAAAATATAAACTTTACTTTGACCGAGCAATACTCACAGATCGAACAGTACATTACAATAGACCGGATATTACAGTGGTGGATAAAACTAATAAAACAGCCCTTTTAATTGATATAGCAGTACCCAATTCACACAACGTTCAAAACACAATAGCCGAAAAAATATCTAAATACATAGACCTTAAAGACGAAATAAGCCGCATTTGGCATCTCAATAAAGTGACCATAGTGCCAATAGTCCTATCTACTACCGGAGTCATACCGATGCAGTTGCACGAATCCCTAAAATTTTTAGATTTGCCCAAGTTCATATACAAATCCCTACAAAAAGCAGTGTTAATAAATACATGCAGGATAGTTAGAAAATTCCTCCAGACCGATCAAAAATAATTAGGTGATACTTAAATGATGTATGCTTGGCTTTGGCCCGCATAGATCATTACCCCCGGTTTTTCCCAACCGAGAACATAGTATTTAAAAGATAATAATAATAATAAATCATTTATTTCAGACTGTTAATTTAGCCCATACATAAAAATACAATTAAAAACAATGATATATTTATCCCGCCACATGTAGACGGTTCCATATAACGAAGAATGGACTATCCGTCTCCATTCTGTTCGCAATGAGTTGCAGGTAACTGTTGGAGCTGCCACGCACCCGCCGCATCAGGGATGCTGCTCGTTTCCTAAGTATTGCGGCAAAGCCGTCAACACCGGCGTCTGCAAACATCCCCGACGCGCTACAGAAACGCGGCAGCCCCATCAGTGCCCTGAACCCATTGTTATATTGGACGCGCAAGGCACTGCAAGCCAGTTGCGTATACTTGACCCATAGGCTGCAGGTGTAAAAAGACTGACAGTAGGCCTTAAATAATGTGATTTTCACCTGTGCACTACATTTTGCAAACCTACGGGCCAACATATTCGCCCTGACCGACAATGCCCTGCGTTCCCTCTCTATGTCTACATCGTCTATGAGTGACTCGGTGACCCAGTGACCCAGGTACTTTATCCTCTCCACTTTATTCAGAGGTTGGTTATTAAGGAAGACCGATGGTACGTCTTTATAGACTTTCGTGCCTGCCTTAAAAACCATTACCTCGCTTTTTGTGGTATTGTACCTGAGCCCATGAGCCTCCGCGTAACACTCGCACATAGCCAACAATTTCCTGAGGGCACTGATCGATGGACTCAGCAGCACCATATCATCAGCGTAGCTTATGTTGTTAACCATGGTTCCATCTATAGAGCAGCCTGCTACGGTGCTGCTGAGTTCACGTATCAGTCTGTCCATATACAGGCTGAAAAGAGTCGGAGATGTCAGTCCCCCCTGTCTCACACCCCAGTTCAACCTGTACATGTCAGATACCGCTCCCGTCCACTTTACATAGTTGGTTTGATTGCCATACCAAAATTTAAGAAGCAGGATGAGCTCGCTGGGAAGATCCGTGTCCTCTGACAATTTTTGCCACAGTCTGTCATACCCCACCAAATCAAACGCCTTTGAGAGGTCCAGGAAACACGCGTATATCGGTGTTTTTCTATTAGTGTAGTACTGAACAGTATGCTTGAGTGTCAGTATTGCCGACTCAGTGGACAGCCCCGGTCGAAACCCGAACTGAGCGTCGTGCAGCTTGACATGTTTTTGTAATTGAACGTCAAGCACTCTGTCCAGCACCTTAGCAATAATAGTAGCTAAAGATATAGGGTAAAGGACATGGTGTCGGTTGCTGATTCTAAATCGTTCCCCTAAATAATTGTGCAGACACGTTTAATATTGCTTATGGTATATTTAAAATGTTGTTAAATAGAAGTTGTGATGGCATCGAGAATTAGGCGCGCAGTCGAGAAAAATCTTGGCGGTGAAGGGTTCAAAACTCAGGTATACACTTCTGACATTTCGAAGTTATGTGAATTATGACGTACTTTAACGGCAAAGGATAATATTGTGAGAAAACCTGAAAATTCGCAGGAATTTCTTAGTCGTGTAGTCTGCTAACCCTCACTAGGCTAGCGTTGTGGACTAAGGCCTATATCCTCTTACTGGCAAAGGAGGTCCGTGCCCAGCAATGGAACGTACATATATGGGCTGATGATGATGATAATATACAATATATATTCAAAGCATAATCACAAGCTAAGACTAGGTAAAATAATGAAATCGGACGTGATAAATAATATTAATAACGATATCTAGCCTACCGTCGCCTCATTCGCATCACCCACGTATATAAAAAAAATTATCAAAAATTAACTAAATATCCCAAGTCACAATTTTGCATATGGGCCACCCTAAGCAGTGAGAGCTTACGTTGCGAAGTAACTTAAAGCTACTCAGAGAAAATTATGAGAAGTTAGGCGTTCGTGCATTTTTATTGAATGTAATTCTTTTTATTGTTTTAATTCGTGATGTTATGCTAACAGTTTAGCAGCAAAACTTTCTTCATAAGATTATTATTAGTTAGTAGTAAGTATTGCCGTTAGGATAGATAGTATAAAAATAAAAGTCGATTTTTTAATAACCTTCGACCCATAAAGAACTCCAAACAATAGGTAAAACAAAAATCTAAAATGTGAAACTCAAATGAAAACTCAAAAGATTTTTTCCATATAGAAGATTTTTAAACTGTAAATAAACTATTAAGAGTCTCAGACTACCTTAACAAATATACCCCAAATAACCCTTCAACAATGACCTGTAAACATGTCTTTAACCCTGCAAAATTCGTTTTAAAAACCCTCAAAAGGTTAATACACGAATCTGCTCATAGCGACCCCGTTTGTACCTTAATACATTTTCATCAAAAACCACGTTTCAGCGGTATATTTTTGATCGCTCAATATCGTCCCCGTTTCGTAGCTATGTATAAATATTTCATCCGGCAAACGCACCGTGCCGATCAAGCGGCTAATTCAATCAGAGATATCTATACGGAGATCCAATTTACGTAAGAGACTCGGAATGTTGCCGATCGGTCGCCATTACGGCTGCCTTCTTATTTCTTTGTAACAGCCACCTGTTACTTATAAGTAATAAGATATTATTTGGTTAAGGTCACAATGAACCTTCGTGACGATTTTTTGCACGGGATTTCGTGTTCGGTTTACGGATTTTTGTTGCTGTTGAGTGTGTTCGTACTTTTGGTGGTTTTTATGCATATTTTATTTAATTAATGACGTTTTTGCTATTTATTTTTTTCTTGCAAAAAACGACCAGGAAAGTCACCATAACCCTAGGATTCTTTAGATCGTATTACCAATATTATAATTCTAGTTTTTCTATAACGATTAATTCCAGACAAATATTTGCCGTTTACACATTTCTCATCCAGATTCCAACTTTAAAATCGTAAATCGAGGTTATCATAAAAACACAATAAAGTCTGCGAATCTTTGCCATAAAAATTAACAAAAGTCACAGCAAATAACGAATTTAACTCAGCAAAGAAATTGCATATGCAATGGGTATGAAACGACGCCATGTAAAATTGCAGCTTAATCGAGGCGGAATCACATCGGATCAGAGAGATCGGTTTGCGTCGCGCACCTGGCGTATCCGATCCGCTCCCCCGAGAATATTCATTCAGAACCATCGCTTTGGTTAAGTGTCAACTGGAATGTTCAGGTTTTACGATGTGGTTTTGTAATTATAGAAGAAATGTATGCATGTGTTAGAGCAGTGGCCTGTAAATCTTAGCATTAGTCAGCATTTTCATTTTTTCAATGGGATATGACCAATTATACATAGGTATTACGTAGAATAGGGTAAATATCACAAGTGCGGGTCCGCCTTTAGTTTATTTTGCCACGTTGCGGCCCGTGCCTGACAAAAGGCTGCCGACCACTGTGTTAGAGTGTAGTAGTGATGACCTAAAAATTAATATTGAGATTAATTGTTGAGATTAATACCTATTGAACACTGCCAGACAAATGTTTTTTTTTTACACATACGTAATATTTCTGAGTCACCTTGTTTTTTACGATCAGCGTTTGCCACTCAATCTCCTTTCCGAAGTCTTTTAAGCAAACTCAGACAATATTTTATTGACAAAAACAAGGCAAATGGCATTTTCATCTTGCCACGTCTGCCATGATTGCTCAAGTCAATATATCAGGAATAAATGACGTGGAAATAAAATACATGGTCTGTCGTCTAACCTCGTTCTTATAGTTTATACGCCGCTTGATACGTACAAATCGTTTTATGGACTTATTTTTGTGGCAGACACTTTATCAATGCGAGTAAACTTGTTTTGTTCCAGCGGTCTTCCAATAAACAATGTAAAGAATTCTCATATGAGTGGCGATGGTACAACTCCGGCCAAGTTCTTCCAAAGTTAATTATTTTTGTCACGCTGTTGCGGCCACGGGACTATTGGGGAAACACGTAAGTCATTTTTATTGTGATTGCTAGTGCGGGTAAATTCGCTCTTTCATCGTCATCAAGTAGGGTTTGTTGCGGCTCCGTCGGTCTTTCTAGAGTATTTAGGATATCTACTTCATTTATACATTAAATTTTCTTTTGGGGTTGTGTCAAATGTATAAATAAGGAATAAAGCTTATTTCTTGTTTCAGATTATTCTCAAAGATAATTTGTTTGTACATACATAAACTCACGCCTGTATTTCCTGAAGGGGTATGCAGAGGTGCATTTCTGCACCCAAATTTCGCCAGGTATGCATCAGTCCCACGTAATTTGTTTGTGTCTTTTGTTATTTCAATGTAAAAAAAGTATTAGACAAATGGCAACACTTAATATTGTAAATATTATAAAGCAAAAATCTTTACTCGAATACGATGAGCTTATCGAAGTTCTTTTTTATTATTAATTATCTTGAGGTCGATGTCAAAGTAATGAAATATATTTTTTGTAAATAAAAGCGCAATAAACGTCTGACATTGACTTACAGGTCAGAGTTGACCAAAAATAATGAGAGCTCAACATGAAAAATGGACGCAAAAGGAGCGAAAAATTCGCCATTAATTTGCTGCAAACGGCATTTGGTACGAAACTTTAACTTAAAGAAAAGAGTTAAACAAAGTTTAGTAAAGTTTGGAAATGTTAGCGAAAGAGAAACAATTACCGAATTGGATTTTAACTAATTTACAGATGGTGTGTTTACTCGAGTAGAAACTTACACTCTAAACGCTCTTGGGTTATTGTCAAACAAGTCTATAGATTTTCTCCAGGAAACATTTTGCTGAAAGTTTTACATATTTTTTCATGTTATGGTTATTATTTATTTCTAGATCGACAGTAAAATCAAATGTCTACATACTAGTCCATTACTGACTACTCCATAATATACAGGATCACTCACCAGTTTCAAGAAATTGCTTATTAATGATGGAGTCAGAGAGAAACTTTATTTTTTGCTTACGATGACACTGTAACCTTAATTATACCTAGTAGTTATGAATCTTTGATTACATCTTTTTATGTACGCTTAATAGCTATTTTATATTAAACCCTTTAAACGCAGACATGGCCAGGCCTATAAGAAAATCCCGAAAAAAATATATTTAAGTTTTGCTAACAACCATAGGTATAAAATGTACGTGTTTGTTAGGAAAACGACATTTTTTTTATATTTCGTGGGGATTTTCTTTAAAGCCAGGGGGTTTATAATCACCTAGCTTTTACCTGCATTAGTTTTCAATCACGGCTTGAATACACTCTGTATATAATATATCACCTTTAAACATCACGAACATACATACATATTATGGTTACATAATTATGGTTCAGTGATGAGATTCCAGTAACATTTCTTACTTTTCCTACCTTTTGTCATCCTTGCTCATTCACTTATGATCTCCACATGGACATAATATATTATCCCAAATTATTTTAGGGACATCCATGAACGATGATGGGCACCTACCATCAGGATACCTGTGAAAATAACTTTTTTATAGCAAGCAACAGCACTGCTCCCGATTTTAAACTCACATATTACAGAAATGCAAGGTTTGCCATTAAAAATAAATACTATAGCAGGAAAACATATAGAATACTTAGCGAGCCTATTCAAAATATAGTCGAAGTAGGTCGAAGCACATAATTTACAAACTCAAACACAACACTAAACCAATACAGCCAGGTATGAATGCAAAGTCATTGATTTTCCACCCGCAATGCTTAAGAACAAAAGATTCTTTTATAGAATTCCGATCTTACTCAATTACCGAAGTATTTTCCATTCACCTAACGAACTATTGGTACCGCGTGCAAACTTTTTTGGCACCAACGCAGCGTTTCGTATTGTAGAAGTCCGCATACCTTATACAGTAAGTGAAAAATTAAAACTACACCGCGCTCGCAACTCAACGTTATCTGAATGTTTACCGCTTTTGTCGTGAAATTGAAATGCGCAGTTAACTTGGCAATTTTTTTTTCTAATATAACGGTGGTATTGTTTTTTTTTTACTGGCACTGGTAAGTGATCGTATTGGCACTTAGTGGGATATATAAGATTATATATAAGATGGTTTATAAGATTCAAGCTCGTCAGCTTCTCCAGAAACTCTACATTGCAAGATTGGTTTTATAAATCAATAAAAAAAATTCATAGAACAACGAAGAGGACAGTAGCAAAAAAACTGCCAATTTTTTTTAAAAGTAGTTGTTTCATATTTGAGACTGCCTAGATTTGTTAAGGAGACCGCAGTCTTAAAATTGCCAGTACCTACCAATTGTTTATATTTCTAACATAACTAACTGCCTCGTGGTCTCGCGGTACAAGTATGTGCCGTGCGATCTAGAGGTCCTGGGTTCGATTCCCGGGTCGGGCAAAAGTGTTATTGGGTTTTTCCATTAGGAAATTCTCGGTAACAGCACGGAGTCTGGAAATGTGCCCGAAAAACGGCAATAGGCTCGCCCCCTATTACGTGGGACTGATACATACTCGGCGAAATGTGGGTGCAGAAATGCACCTCTGCCTACCTCTTAGGGGAATACAGGCGTGAGTTTATGTATGTATATTTCCAAGCTTCTGTGACTATTTTTTGTTTATAAACATTATTTACATCTACTTACATGATCCCTTTAACTTTGTTTCAAACAGCTACACTGTATCCAACAGGTCTTGTACTTCAATTTATTGATCATTGTGCATAATAAATTATAGCAATTGAGGAGCTTAATGGTATTCTAACTGAGTTTTGACATCAGCTGTCACCCAGAGTGCTCAAAGAAATCATGTCCTTCGTGAAGACACAAGTCGTAACGGGCCGCGATGTTCCGAAACCTATAAATATTCAACTAGTCGAGATGAAGTAACTGTTTTCGGTGCCGCACCAGAACGCCATATTTTATTCCTGCACACGGGTGCTTGTTAGGCGACCTGACGTTTATAGTACATTCATATTTTAAGTGTACAGTCGAAGGTAGGATTCTTTCTGTATTGACGAACTTTTTTTATTTTCTGTGTAAATCATGACTGTACGCGTTTCAAATTATTTGTTCTTATGTCGTGTGTGATAATGATGAGCATAGGCTCTAGGCTATTCTAGGCATAGGCCTAGACATACTGGACAATCGTTACCTCAGTAATGAAGCTCTTGGAGTTCTATTTATTGTTAGAAATAAATTTGTGTCGCGGGTAGCAGTAGACGTCATCACGTCGGCTGCCTATATAACGGGCGCTGCTGAGCGTCACAGAGCACTCGCTCATCGGCCATTGTACAGTGCGGTAGCTCTGTCCGAACGTCTACGCGTGTCTTGTTCAATTTATCCTCAGTAATGTTAATTATTTAGTAATTGCAAGTTAGTCTATGTTTGTAACGGCCCCTTTTTTTAGCCAAATAAATCTTTAGTGATTTCTAAATTTATATTGACACGGCGAAATGAAAACACCGCACAAGCAGTGCACAGGCACAATAAGAGGCAGAGTTAGCGATGAGTGTCTAAAAAGAGACGGGAGTCTGTCACCCCTCAACTCCCTCACGCCAGCCTACTTAGATGTTTTATCGCACTACATTTTAGAATCATCACCATTATCATCATCAACTCATTTGCATCCAAGGCAAGGGTATCTATAACTGAGAGGGTTTAGGCCTTAGTCCAACACGTTGGCCTAGTGCGGGTTGGCGGGATTCACCCATAAGAAGTTTCTAAGAACTTTAAGGTGTGCAGGTTTCTCCTTGATGTTGTCCTTCCTCATTAAATTACGTGATCATTGATTGTGAATATAAAATTCTCCCCAAAGGGCTAGGCAGAGGTGCATTTCTGAAACCACATTTCGCCAGGTACGTATTTATTCCACGTAATAGGGGACGAGTCTATTTTTTCTATTCTATTTCGGGCACATTCCCAGACTCCTCGCTACTGAGAATTTCCTATTTAAATTTAATTACAATTTGCCCTAGCCGGGAAATCGAACCCAAGATATCTAGATCGCACGCATACTTGTGCTGCGAGGCCACGAGGCAGGATATAATTCCTTATAATAAAATATTGAATCTTTGTTTGACAGCTTCTTAGTAGTGAAAATAAATGTTTCTTTTTTCTAAATAGAGCTAAGAAGCAATTTACGAGTTATGCATTCGATTGTACTCACTGTCGCATATTTATGTCCAATAGACATTGTCCTTGTGCATTTTATGTTGATTGCATTCTTATTCGTGTTCAAATAAAACACAGTCTTTTGAGACAGAGCAACGAAATAGTGTTGCCAAGAAAAATAGAGTTTAATTATAATTATTCAATAGTAGTGAAGTAGTAATGGCCTCGAGGTTTAGGCGCGCGGTCGAGAATCTCGGCGGTCGCAGGTTCAATCCCCAGGCACACATCTCTGAATTTTTAAAGGTATGCGTGTATTCAAAATGAATCATCACTTACTTTAATGATGTATGAAAACATTGTGAGAAATCCTGCAAACCTGAAAGTTCTTAGAAATTTCTTAGGGGTGTAGTCCGCCAACCCGCTCTAGGCTAGCGTGGTGGATTAAGGCCTAAACCGTCTCAATTGTAGAGTGGGCCCGTACCCAGTAGTCAGACGGACTGATGATGATGATGAATGATGACCCCAGCGTGGTGGACTAAGGCTTAAACCCTCTCAGCTATAGAGGAGGCCCGTGTCCAGCAGCGGGACGTATATGGGCTGATGATGATGAATAATAATACGAGAATCCTACCTTGGCTGACACCGCCTCCAAGAATAACAATAATTAAAACTACATTATATTATCGTAATAATTTGATTGACTTTTAAGTAGTCTAATATTTTTCATTTAATTTTACATAGGAGAACATTAAAAAATATTTTAATCATTGTTTGTTATTCATAGGTATGTGTTGAGTTAGATTTGAAGTGGATAGATAGTGGATAGATATAGAAGAACCTACCTAGCTTCTTGCGTCGTAAACACATAGATCGTACCTATATATTGATGTAGAGAAATAGTAAGTTGATTATAATTAAGTAATAGAAGATACGCAATTATTTTTTTTACTTTTTAGTGCATTTTAATTTGTTTTGGAATAGGTTTTTTTGAAGGCGGTTTTTTCTTTCTTTTATATTCTGTCTTGTAGTTTTTTTATTAGCCGTACCTTATAAGCATCTGAAGTATAAAAAACCGTCGTCCCATCTATTAGCGGTCTATTTGTATTTAATTAGATGACAGCATAAGAAATTTGATGTACTACTTAAAAAAAAGATTAAAACCGATAAGAATTCAGACTTTTTATTTCCATAGAAATCAAAATTATGTAAGTAATAAAAAAACTCTGGAAATAAAGATTTTTGTTTTTATATTACCATGGAAAACTATCGCTTTCTCGCGATAAATCAAAACTTATAACCATTTTCAGTGCTCCGTCTATCTATTTGTCAAAGTTCTTCGAAATTTACTTAGCATTCAAGGATCATCATCATCATCAGCCCATATACG
Source organism: Hemaris fuciformis (assembly GCA_907164795.1). Taxonomy (NCBI): domain Eukaryota; kingdom Metazoa; phylum Arthropoda; class Insecta; order Lepidoptera; family Sphingidae; genus Hemaris; species Hemaris fuciformis. Next base: position 14,351,548 of record OU015438.1, on the reverse strand, counting down.
TCCCACTGCTGGGCACGGTGTGCACGGTGTGCAGGTTTCATCACGATGTTTTCTTTCGCCGTTAATACGTGATAATTCTTTGTGAATACACACATAACTTCGAAAAGTCAGAGGTGTGTGCCTGGGGTTCGAACCTGCGACCGTCGAGATTCTCGACCGCGTGCCTAAACCTCGAGGCCATCACGACTTCTTAAGGATACTTAACAAAAAACTCACTTTAACTTCACTATTAGAATTATTACTGATACAACAGAACCAGAACTTAATAGCTGATCCGGAATAAATGACGGCCGCTGATATATTCCAATGGCACAGCATCGAAGAAAATTCACAGCAGAATATATTCACCAAACGTGTTGGTTTATTTTGATTTTTGAATGTTAAGGCGAGTCCGGTCGCTACAATAAAATGAATATAAGATGCAAGTGCCGCATTGCGTCGTTTCAGTTATTCGCTCACACCTGGCCAAAGTTATGTTAACGTGGTGCATTCAGCTTGCAGCGGCTTCATCGCTTTTTAATATTTTCCTCGCAGCCTGAGTTGAACATACATCAGTGACGAATGCTTGATAAGTCATGTGGGCTAAATTCCGAGACATGTCGGTTTTACTTTATTCACTTCGACACACACTCATAGGCAAAGTGTTTCTTATTTAATTATTATAAATACAACTTCTTTAAAATCGATAATAAATGCCTCGTGATCTCGCGGTACAAGTATGTGCCGTACGTACGTTTACGGTACGGTACGTTTTTCAATTAGAAAATTCTCAGTAACAGCACGGAGTCTGGAAATGTGCCCGTAAAACGGCAATAGTCTCGCCCCCTATTACGTGGGACTGAACCATACCCGGCGAAATGTGTGTGCAGAAATGCACCTCTGCCTACCCCTTCGGGGAATACAGGCGTGAGGTTATGTATGTATATAATTAATATTACTTCAGGATGTGTTAATCCATAGTAGGCCAGCGTGGTCTTACGCATACCCACTTTAAAACGTAAAGGAGACCCGTGTTCAACAGTTGGACGGATAAAGGCCGATACAGATAAATGTAGAATAGAACTTCTACAATTTAAATATCACATACATACATACATAAACTCACGCCTGTATTACCCGAAGGGGTAGGCAGAGGTGCATTTCTGCACCCACATTTCGCCAGGTATGTATCAGTCCTACATAATAGGGGGCGGGCCTATTGCCGTTTTTCGGGCACAATTCCAGACTCCGTGCTGCTACTGAGAATTTCCTAATGGAAAAACCCAATAACACTTTGCCCGACCCGGGAATCGAACCCAGGACCTCTAGATCGCTCGGCACATACTTGTACCGCGAGACCACGAGGCAGTCAATTTAAATATCATATACGCAAAAAAGTTACAAAAAGCTAGTAAATAGTATAGCTTGCCGCTTTTATTCACCACTAAACCACATAAATCATTGTGAATACGCAAGTGACATCGAAAAGTCAGCGGTAAATCTCTCATCGCTTGAGTCCCCGCCTAAATGCATCCGGTGGGCGACGAAAGAAATATTTTTATTCAAAACTCGAAATCGCGCCGTGACCAGTTTATCACACTCAATAAAGCGGCTACTTTTGTTTGCGAACGCTATTTTTCACAGATACAATGTCTGCATTTGAATACGTGAACATATTGTCTTTTAGATATTTTTACATCGACTGTGACAACTTTGTAAAGTAAGTAGAAGGTGGGATACGATTTCATAAAAAGATAATTTAATATCGGTTTATGCCTTCTCAAATGATTTTAATTGATGTTATCTCGACAAGAACGTATAATTTGTTGTAGAATTTCTTTGAGGCAGGAGGTAAAGAACCAATATAATTAAGTTTCAATCATTTCTTTTGTCCAATATTATTAATCGAAGTACTGACATTACAAAGAGAGGAGGCAAAATTATATTGCATTCATCACTGCAGGGCACAAGCATCCTCTACAACTGAGATGGTTTAGGCCTTAGTCCACCACGCTGGCCTAGTGCGGGTTGGCGGACTACACACCTAAGAAATTCCTAAGAACTTTTAGGTATGCAGGTTTCATCACGATGTTTTCCTTCACCGTTAAAGTACGTGATAATTCTTTGTGAATACACACATAACTTCAAAAAGTCAGAGGTGTGTGACCGTCGAGATTCTCGACCACGCACATAAGCCTCGAGGCCATCACGACTTGCATTTAGGAAAATAAATTCTAGTATTACGCTCGAACATAATTTCATCCAATTATAATAAAAATCTTGCAAAGAAAATACCGTAACCAGTGGCGGTACTTCCATACAAGCCCAAAAGCCTTACAAAATTCCCAATAATAATCTTTAAATCATTATTTAACTAAAGCGATTTGACATATGAGAATATCCTGACCCCACAATACAAATTGTAAACTAGACATTACAAAATTAACGTGTAACGTTATTGGGCTTCTATGGAAGTACCGCCACTACGTAATACTCCGCGATATGACTAACATTCGCGAGGATACGAAGCATAACAAAAACTACAACTGACTACATTAAAAAATATGCGAGGGAATAATGCATCATTAAAAAAAAACTAACGGTTTAATTTTCTACACGAACCGGAGTTTTAATGAAGCGCGGCGTAGACAAGAGTTTTAATCTCGGATATTCTACCTTGTCCACAGTGAAATATCGGGGTAGCTGCGTGTACACGACTAAATTGTTTACAGCTTTTAATTAAAACGGTGCAATGTAGTAAAGTTACAAAAATGAATGGACCGTTGGAAGCGCACAATTAAAATGCGTACTTGTTGAGTGAAAGGGGACGCTACGCCGAGATTTCTGTTTCAATTTGTTTTGTCCGCGCATTTGCTTTTTGGCAGCGGCGTTCCTACTCCTTTGAAGGAAGATGCGAATTCCGTAGATGGGTTACAAATGTAACGAGGGTTTCACTGTTGTATGGAAATTTTGGGAAAGCTTTAAAGGAGGTAAGGGAGATTTTTGAAGTTATACTTCTTTAGGCGCGTTATGTAAAAATGATGAGTGTGAAATTTTAAGATGCGCGGGCATCACTGTAACACAAAAGTAAGACGTCAAAGCTGCCTATGTGCTCCAATATAATTGACAGATTGAAGCTGCCTATGTTGAATCTAAGTGTCAAATGGATTAGAAAGGTTTTAATATGTTACAAATATTTTCAAAAAAAGTTTATATCTTTAAAAATGTAGAATAGTGACAGTAATAAAAAGGGATTAACATACCTATTTATTAGTTGTCAAATATTTATGAGTGCGTTCAGAAATGTAATATTTTGAGTAAAATAAGAACTATATGTGTGACTGTTGGGCGTATTTATAAGTTTTACTTCAGTCATGTGGTATAACTTCTAACGCGTGTACATAAGCACACACAGTTTTTTTTTTGAGTTATAAGTGAATGAACAATGAAAAGAGTTCATAATCTTATACACCTCTTATTCCGAAAAGCGAACTTACAAATTAGCTAAATTTATGTATATCACGTGTTAAAGAGATTTGCCAAATTTATTGACTTGTAAAAATTATAATAGTAATTCTTTTTTACCAATAGATGTTATATTTGTACTAAACATGATTTATCATGAGATATTTTATCGAGCTCATAAAAAGCGGCTATACTCACCTTATAAATTATATTATATTTTTAGAAAATGAGTATATTAATTGGTTTTAACATAAAGATTTATTCGACCACGGATTGTAGCAAACATAAATTGACATGACATTTAACATGAATTTGAAATAACAAAATGTTAACAAGACAAGCGTTAACGTTCGGACAGAGCTTCCGAACTGTAAACCAGCCGATGAGTGAGTGCCGCCCGAAGCTCAGCAGCGCCCGATATATAGGCAGCCGACGTGATGACGACCTCAGCTACCCCCGAAGTATCTTACTTTTAACAATATATTAAATACACCTTATAAAAAAGTGATTATGTCCTTCTTCCAATGAAGAAGGGCCAATGCCCATACGCATATTTTCATAACAAAAACCATACCAATCAATGTCTTGGTTTCGGCGTCATAAATTCATTATTTCCGCAATTATAATATTAGTAACGATACCAATACTCATATCAGTATAAGTTATAAAATCATAGAAACAAACTCAGTAGGGATAAAGAATTAAATCACTAAAAATAACAGCACTATCAAATCGATTCAAGTATCTAGAGATCCTAAAACATCCAACTGTAGCATATTGGAACAGATTAAACGAGCTACACTCATTGCCATACGAAATTCTATTCCATTTGATTCGGATATTACCCGGTAATAGATTAGCAAATACAGAAGTGATTTCCTCGTGTATACTCTTCAATTAGAATGGCGTAGCGTAAGTGAATTACACGGTAGTGATTTAAGCCTTTGAGTCTTACCACGAGATCTGATAGTCTGATAAGATTACCAAAGAACATCGATTCCAGCTTGATATGATTCACGAAGCTGTTTAAGTTTAGCAAACAATCATTTATTCACACCTGTAGTCCTCAAATGGGTAGGCAGAGGTGCATTTCTGCACCCATATTTTGCCAGGTATGTATCAGTCTCAGATAATAGGAGGCGATCCTATTGCCGTTTTTGGCCACCATTCCATGCTGCTACTAAGAAATATCTAATGGAAAAACCCAACAACACTTTTCCCGACCCGGGAATCGATCCGAACCCTCGTGATTGCATGGCTCGTGGAACACATGAAACCTCGGAAGGTCACAGGTCACATTAGCCTTCTCCCACTCCACCATTTATTAGGCCCCCTTCGAGTTCAACTTTGGATATGCCAAGTTTAAAGATTTCCTCTTGTTAAAAAAGAACACAATACTAACTTTCCTGATTTATCAAATTAGTTTGTGGATTAATATAAAAAACTCATTTAAACAGAGAAAGAAATTGATTGTCATTTTTTAGTTTGTTGATGCATGGAAGTTATATTTAAGACTATATTATTGTCATTTAGTAAAGGTAAAATTTAAAATTAGAATTTATTCCCGTTTTTGGGCACATTTGCAGGAATCAAACGAGGTTAAAAGAAAATAGTATGTCTATTTAGTTTTGACAGCCCCATGGCGCAGTTGGCTAGTAACCAGCTTGCGAAACGAGAGGCCGCGGGTTCGATCCCCGCACCGAGACAAATGTTTGTGTGATCCACAAATATTTGTTTCGGGTCTGGGTGTTTGTGAGACCAAAAAGTCTCACGTAGTTTCTGATACCCACGACACAAGACTCGTATCTTAGTGTAGGGTCAGAACTATGTATGTGACTGTTGGGTGTATTTATTTATTTATTATTTATATTTTTAAATATTATTTACAGTAGGTGCAACAATTCCAATACCAAACACAAAAAGCAGAATCAACAAGACGTTAGGAACATAATGCGATACCGTACGAAACGGTACGGTAAATTTTCCCCATCACAAAATATATTGAAAAATGTACAAGTCAATCAACATTGCAGCACAAAAGGACGAAACAAAGAGACCCATCCGCGACAAATTACCGACGCAAAGACGATGGGATTTGCGTAAACCTCAAAATCTATCAAGCCGATGCCAGTAGGGTCGCGAATAACCGATATTGTAAGGCCAACGCCATATTGGGGCCACTAGAGGTCGCTCCCGCGTTTCAGCAGCTATTTACTTGTGAAGGATGATGTAAGCAGCTATTACGCCTTCAACACGAAATTGATTTCGCGGTCGCGAATTTGAACATGTAACATTAGTGATAAGTCTTATATAATTAGCTCACCCAATCCAACCGACTCAACCTGACCACATTTTTTCAGGTTTTAATTTACCAATCTGACATGAAAAAAATACGAATCTCAATATATTTCAATAAAAAATGGCTATATAGGTCATGGCAAGTTTTAGGTCGAAGTCCTTGACGCTCAATCAAATGAATATACGCGCAGATAGGTTTTATTGATATAGAGGCTAGAATTCGATCCACTCGTATCAAAATAAATAAATAAATATACCCAACAGTCACATACATAGTTTTGACCCCACACGAGGTTACAAGTCCTGTGTCGTGAGTATCAGAAACTACGAGAGACTTTTCGGTCTCACAAACACCCAGACCCGAAACAAATATTTGTGGATTACACAAACATTTAATAATTGTATTGATTAATTAACATTGTTTCATTTTATGTGCGGATTAAAAAGTCGTGATGGCCTCGAGGTTTGGGCACGCGGTCGAGAATCACGACGGTCGCAGGTTCAAACCCTAGGCACACACCTCTGACTTTTCGAAGTTATGTGTGTATTCACATAGAATTATCACGTACTTTAACGGTGAAGGAAAACATCGTGATGAAACCTGCACACCTAAAAGTTCTTAGGAATTTCTTAGGTGTGTAGTCCGCCAACCCGCACTAGGCCAGCGCGGTGGACTAAGGTCTAAACCCTCTCAGTTGTAGGGGAGGCCCGTGCCCAGCAGTGGGACGTATATGCGCTGATGATGATGATGATGAGGTTACAAGTCCTGTGTCGTGAGTATCAGAAACTACGAGAGACTTTTCGGTCTCACAAACACCCAGACCTGAAACAAATATTTGTGGATTGTATTGATTAATGAGCGATAATTGTAAAACTATGATCGAGTGGTTTAGTAGGGTTACTAGGAACTGACATAAGAGCTTAAGTACTAGGTCTGCCTTTATTTTATGCCACATTTCTTCGATATGTATGTGTACATACAGAAAGAGGTCTTTACCGCATCATCGCAACACGCACTTAAAGTAACATAAATAAATTATCGATAGAAAAAATTGGAGAGCTTAATCATATCGATCTTAGTCCATTGAGATTTTTGCTGAGATATTATAAGGTTTACTAGACGTAATTTGGTTTCACGCTAGTTCTGGAGGTCCGAGACCAGCGTATTAGTCGTACTTAGATGGACTAGCTCGGTATATCAAATCTCTGTTATATAAAAAACCCAAAAAAAAATGTAAGCTGCTCCTTTTCCACCAACGTAAACGCGACCTTAGATCCATATGAAAATCTGGGTGTCCCATTGAAAATTTATATCTCTTCTTAGGCATTATAAAGGCAACCTGGATATTCTACTACAATACAGATTTCGGTCCACACGCCGCTGCAATTTATTAAAAGATGGAACAAGAAATGTGGCTTTCATACCCTCTGAGTAGAGATAATGTTTTATACAATTGAATTCATGTTAAAATGGAACGTATTAATTTTCCATTTTATGTGCGGATTAAAAAAGAAACGCGAATAAATAATGAACGGATTACAGTAAGAGATTTATGAAGTAATTGATTTTGCTCGGTGTTTGTTCGCGTTGGTGTAGATTTTTCTATCAATGCCGAAAAACATCACTAATGATAAAAAGGATTTATTTATACAGGGGGTATGTGCTCAATATCTTTTATATCTATTTAAAAATTAAGTCGTGATAATAATCAAAGTTATTTTTTTACTCATATATGTAATTAATTAGTAAGTATTTCTGATGAGTCCACGTTTGGACATATTTCGGCCACACAACGCTTACTATGAGGTTGTCGTGCCTTAATAAAAAAATGCAAGAGTTATACAGATCGTTTTTGTTGAAGTGCTGGAGCCACGCCGTTTAAAGAAATTCAGCGTGCCAGTACTTTGATGCGTTTAATTTAGGAAGATAGATGGCCAGAAGCACAATTCCTGATGGTAGAATATTTGAACTAAGGCTGGTGGAAGATTTCAAAGACGTCTATGAAATGTCGAACCTTGGGTGTATTCTTAAATAAAGTATCACGGCATTTTCACAATCTTCATTATTAAAAGCCAGAGCAAGAAAACTTGAAAAACACCAATATCAGAAGCATTATAAATGATCACAATCCAATCAACGGTCTTATCGATTTATATTCATAGAAGTTTCGTCTCTTAATATTCATGTTGATTGAAGAGGAGCCCGTCACTCCATTGCCATGTCCCTGACCTGACCTGTACAGATATTTCGGCTTGACGTCACACGTTGCTGCCAATCACGCTGCATTATACATCCGCAAGGATTAAGGGCTTATTGTGCCAATATCACCACAGCGCAGACATTATCAATTCTCTTTGCTGGGAACGTAGTTATATAAATTGGAAATGTGATAATACTCGATTAGACATCGAATTTTGTATTCAAAATATCAGCAGTCACGGTTAATTTACGAATTAATACTAATATTTAGTTGTTTTAATTGCACCACTTCTTATTTCTAAGTACCTAGGATATGTCGAATGATATTTTAAAAGTGAAACCTCTTTATCGACGTATTCGTCATCAGCCCAAATACGTCCCACTGCTGGGCACGGGCCTCCTCTACAACTGAGAGGGTTTAGGCCTTAGTCCACCACGCTGGCCTAGTGCGGGTTGGCGGACTACACACCTAAGAAATTCCTAAGAACTTTTAGGTGCGCAGGTTTTATCACGATGTTTACCTTCACCGTTAAAGCAAGTGATAATTCATTGTGAATACACACATAACTTCGAAAAGTCAGAGGTGTGTGCCTGGGGTTTGAACCTGCGACCGCCGAAATTCTCGACCGCGCACCTAAACCTCGAGGCCATCACTGCTTCCTGCTTATCGACGTATGAGAGAAAAAAAAACAAAAGAAAAATCGTAACGATTTTCGGTTACGCGCCATGTTGTATTTTTTTAAAACTCAATGCCTACGTTAATAAATTTTAAAAACGCGAAGACCATCTATTACCAAAACAAAATAAAACGTTGTCAACAAGTAAAAGAAAGTAATCTGAAGGGAAACCTTACCGCTACAGTTTTAGCTTGCTTATTAAGTCTATTACATCCTTGGTCTGAAGCGATTTCTTGGAAATAAATTACTGATTAACATTACTTACATTAGTGAACCATTTAGAATTCTAAGAAGGATTCAGCATCAGCCCATATACGTCCCACTGCTGGGCACGGGCCTCCTCTACAACTGAGAGGGTTTAGGCCTTAGTCCACCACGCTGGCCTAGTGCGGGTTGGCGGACTACACACCTAAGAAATTCCTAAGAACTTTTAGGTGTGCAGGTTTTATCCCGATGTTTTCCTTTACCGTTAAGCAAGTGATTATTCATTGTGAATACACACATAACTTCGAAAAGTCAGAGGTGTGTGCCTGGGGTTTGAACCTGCGACCGCCGAAATTCTCGACCGCACGCCTAAACCTCGAGGCCATCACTGCTTTCTAAGAACTAAGAAGGATTAATGATATCAAATTTTATTCAGACGAATGAATTATCACGTTCTTTAACGATGAAGGAAAACTTCGTGAGGAAACCTGCACACCTTAGGTATTTCTTAGGTGTGTAGTCCGCCAACCCGCAGTAAGCCAGCTAGGTGGACTTAGGCATAAACCCTATCAGTTATAGAGGAGGCCCGTGCCCAGCAATATTATTTTTTTTCATTTTAAATGTGCGGATTAAAAAATAAATGCGAATAAATAATGAACGGATTACAGTAAGAGATTTATGAAGTAATTATTATTATATTATATATTATTATATTAACTGATGACGATGCTTCCTAAATAACGAAGCTGTCGATCATTTTACTATCATCTTAATATGCCATAGCTTGTTGAGTGTATTTGTCGTCCTTTCATAATTCCAGCTGCTCAACAAGACTCGTAATCTTACTGATTGAATGACTTCCAACAAGAAAGGCCTTAATTTACGTCAGTTTTCGTGAGACAGTGTTGCCAGCCATCGCGGCCAATATTTCAACATCGCCGAGACGCGTCCAACGCTCAAACTGTTTACTCCAGTCAATTTAAATTCAGCACATTATGAAACGCGAGCGCTCCCTCATCATCATCATCATCATCAGCCCATATACGTCCCACCGCTGGGCACGGGCCTCCTCTACAACTCAGAGGGTTTAGGCCTTAGTCCACCACGCTGGCCTAATGCGGGTTGGCGGACTACACACCTAAGAAATTCGTAAGAACTTTTAGGTGTGCAGGTTTCATCACGATGTTTTCCTTCACCGTTAAAGTACGTGATAATTCATTGTGAATACACACATAACTTCGAAAAGTCAGAGGTGTGTGCCTGGGGTTTGAACCCGCGGTCGTCGAGATTCTCGACCGCGTGCCTTAACCTCGAGGCCATCATGACTTTTAGCGCTCCCTCACGCACGAACAACTCATTATTTTACTATCATCCAGTCAGCATAAAATTATCTGATCAATACAACAAAATGTATATAAAGTATTTATTTAAGTTGTTTTTTTTTCTTTTACTTCCTTCTTTGCACTTTATTCTACCCGCTTTATTTTTCCTCTTTAATTATCCATCCTAAGGTTGCCTGTAAAAAATTGCCTAGAGCGATAAGGCCGCCTCTTGTCTAATTTTTAATAGATAAGTTTCTTTATAATATTTTGTACATACAAGGAAGTGTAAATAAATAAAAGTATCCTTATCCGTAGTGAACGTTGATTTATACCCACGGCCCATTAAACGCGATTTAACTGAAAAAGGCCCGGCAGCTTTTAAAACTGACCGGCGACGGATTGCAATCAATTGATCCAATGAAAATATTTGCGTCGGCAGTAATGTCCACTTTGTCTGAATTTCGCTCATTATTGACAGATGCCTGTAGGGCTGTGGCGTTCGTTTACATGGATTTTGTTTTATTTCTGTAATGGATGTGGCCAGCAACAAAATGCATTATTTATTTATTTTGGCTATAAATTTTGTTGAAAATTATCATGGCGTGAAAAATTAAACCACATTATTCTATTTATGAGACTGCCTCGTGGTCTCGCTGTACAAGTATGTGCCGTGCGATCTAGAGGTCCTGGGTTCGATTCCCGGGTCGGGCAAAGTGTTATTGGGTTTTTCCATTAGGAAATTCTCAGTAGCAGCACGGAGTCTGGAATTGTGCCCGAAAAACGGCAATAGGCTCGCCCCCTATTACGTGGGACTGATACATACTTGGCGAAATGTGGGTGCAGAAATGCACCTCTGTCTACCCCTTCGGGGAATACAGGCGTGAGTTTATGTATGTATGTATTCTATTTATGCGCCTATGTGGAATAAAAATAAATAAAAAATCCTTTATCGTTGAACTTAGTTAAAATTACAAGAGTTACTTATTTAACCATTATGGTGCATTTCTATGTAAAAACATGAATGTGAAATAAAGTTTTAATTATTTAGAAAAAAAAAACTTATTATTAACGTATAAACTGTTGTACTATTGACTACTATATATTATACTATAAGCAGTTATATTATTTTATAAACTTAACTAATACATATAATGAAACGTTGTTTTTAATAATTCGGCAAACGGTAGATAATATTATTCTTCAACTTGTCTTCCTCTAAAGATCGCCATTTTGTCCTGTTTTTGCTGTTCGAGTCCAAGTTGGGCCCGCTATTTTCCTGACGTCATCCTCCCATCTCTTTGTCTGTTTATGTGCTATGTGGAATAATTAATATAAATAAAGCTCGTATTTTTTGTTAAAGCCAGGTTCCATGTGTCCATAGTGTGTTCACTTGTCAGTTTATATACGAAAACTTAATGTACGTCCGAAAGAATCTTGATAAATTTAATAAAATTTGTAATGTACACAATAAAAATACTAGGAACAAATGTAATCTCGTTCAACACGTAACTCGTCTCCGGAAAGTTAATAACTCTTTTATGGGGCAATGTATACGCTTCTATAACAAACTTCTGAGGGCTATTAGGGAGCTTCCCTTGACAAAGTTGAAGAAATCAATTAAAGATAAGCTTTACAAAAAAGCATACTATAAAATTTCAGATTTTATTGAAGATAATAAGCCCTGGGAGTAATGTAAATTGATCGGAGTTTTGTTTTGTTGCTATAGTTTGTATCGTTATGACATTTACAATGTAAAATTTGAATAATGTAATTAAAAAGACATTTATTGCTATTTAAAAAAAAATTACATGTCGTGTTGCTGAGGGAGTTTCTTGCCGTTTCTTCTCCACAGCTATAACACGTTTCGAAGCGGCAATAGTTTAAAAAATATTAAAAAGTGTAAAATTGACGATTCAAAAGAACTTGTAGAAGTCTATTTGAATAAAGATAATTTGGCTTTGACTTTGACTTATAGAAACGGCATCAAGACAAACAACAAGAGCTTTGAGTTGTATTTCTTTGTATTTTATTACCCATCACGCCCCTATCCATTTTGGACAATTAATATAACGTTAATAAAATGTCTCGCTGGGTTCTAGGTTATTTTTACTTGAACGAGTTACTTATTCTCGTATATAAGTTTAATCGAGGTCTCATAGTGTCTATAGATTTTTATTAACACTTTTCATATAGTCTTTAAAGTGGGGATACTATTAAATGACCAAGTTTATGTTCAGGATATACATTATACCGATAAAATTGTGTAAACGCTCCACACTCTCACAGAAGCCCGGTGTTTTAAATAAATACACCCAACAGTCACATATATAATTCTAACCCCACACAAAGATACAAGTCGTGTGTCGTGGGTATCAGAAACTACGAGAGACTTTTCGGTCTCATTTCATCATCATCATCATCAGCCCATATACGTCCCACTGCTGGGCACGGGCCTCCTCTACAACTGAGAGGTTTAGGCCTTAGTCCACCACGCTGGCCTAGTGCGGGTTGGCGGACTACACACCTAAGAAATTCCTAAGAACTTTTAGGTGTGCAGGTTTTATCACGATGTTTTCCTTCACCGTTAAAGCAAGTGATAATTCATTGTGAATACACACATAACTTCGAAAAGTCAGAGGTGTGTGCCTGGGGTTTGAACCTGCGGCCGCCGAAATTCTCGACCGCGCGCCTAAACCTCGAGGCCATCACTGCATCGGTCTCATTTACTTTATTTTAATTTTTAATTGATTACTTTATTTTAACCCCATTGAGGTGCCAATTTTGCGTGACGATTTTGCCTTTAAAAAAATCTACACGTCTTATGTATGTAACATATTTAAAAAACTGATTTGCCTAATGATTCCAAAATATAAAGTCGAAAATACTTTATATCCATTGTATTATTAGTTTTATCAAGAAAACTAGTTGGCCAAGACTATTGGGTAATCGCAAGAGTATTTGTCAAGTTGGAGTCCACAATGTAACGGGGTCGGATTAAGTTTCGTGACCTATAAACTGATGACAAACTGCCAACCAACTTTCCATAGTAAATTCGTGATGTATGCACGTAATGGAATAGTTTGTGTTTTAATGAACTATCTAAAGCTTAATTAAAGGACATAGTAACGCTATATACATTACTCATTCTTATGATGATAGTCTGGAATGTTATGAAATGATCGTTTATATATCTTGTAGGCAATAATATGACTCTTATGACACGTCATACATAATTATATAAAAAAAGTTACATACATAGACTCACACATAAGTCGTGATGGCCTCAGTTCATGGTATATATCAGTCCCACATAATAGGGGGCGAGCCTATTGCCGTTTTTCGGGTACATTTCCAGTCTCCGTGCTGCTACTGAGAATTTCTTAACGGTTAAACCCAATAACACTTTGCCCGACCCGGTAATCGAACCTAGGACCTCAAGGTCGCACGGCACATACTAGAACCGCGAGATCACGAGGCTGTCTTAATAATAAAGACTTATTACTTAGAATTTTGGTGGTTTTGCTGGCGAGGCTTTGCAGACTAACTAAACTTTTACTTGTGTTAGAATGAAGATGATTAAATAAGATATTTCTTACTGAGTCAAGGCTAATACGGCGTCAGGATTTACGTCCTAATGATGTAAATATATGACGTATTATGTCGTGTAAATAGGGCCTTTTTAGCGCAAAGCGCTGTGTGAATGTGGAAAAAGCGCTTACGTATAACAGCGTTACCTAATGGGCCTTATTGTGGAGCCCGGGCGTAATTAATATCACTGTATAATGGTTTGTATTATAATTAACGATGGTTATGTTGTTTGAAATAATATTGTATTATATAAAAAGAAATCCTGACTCATTAACCAACTCAAGTAAATTTTAGATCTGCAAATATATTACGTTTTAATATTAATTTTGTTGCATGGGTTATAAAAGTGTCGGAATTTAAATGAAAAAGGTTTTATTAAGCTATGAACGAATCGGTGTTCGTTGGGTATTATCACAGAACAGTTGAAAAAGACTAGAAATGTCAGCATGCCGAGCGTGCCTAACCTACGATTAGCCTATCATATGTTCGACACTGCCGCTTTTAAGTAATTCGGGTTGTGTAATAGCAAGACTTATAAATGTGTAATAACCAATTGGAGCCCTTCATTTTTGTTTGAATTTATTATCATTGGTCGTGTGATTGTAGTAGAATGAATAGGTGACAGACAAGCGGCGAGACTCGTCTCCATACAATATACTGTCTATTTAGCAATAACTCGGAATTTTATTTTCATGTTCGATCAAGATGAATTTGTTTGTATGAATTTGGTGCTGTAACGGTTGAGATGCGTTGTCCCTTGTATGGGGACATACGAGCGCAACAGTAAAACGTGTGATGTCTCCCGTACGGGGACATACGAGTGCAAAGGGTTA